>CM028137.1:586210000-588955833 GCA_016271365.2 Neoceratodus forsteri | reverse complement strand
ACTGAATGTGACTGTAAAGTAGTGTCCTCGATCTTTGTATTCCAAACTCCTGCACAACACACATATAGATTGCCAAATTTAGTATATAACAGGCATACTGATCAAAGCAATGGCAAAATACTTTTATTTCTGTATATTACATCAAAACATATAAAGGGACACAAATAGCACCTGTTTGTATTACGTTATACAATGGCTTAACCCTTAGGCTGCTGACAGAATTAGAACATGTAGGAATTCCGGACTGATATATCAGTCCGCACAGCAAGAGTTCATAAAATAAAAAAATCTCATTGTCTGACTGGATCTGTGAAGCATGAGTAAATCCCAGTACAACATATGTAAAAAGATCCAGTCAGTCACCATTCAGTTTCGCAGTACAAGCGATCTGCGGTACTGACAGAGTGTAAACAAAGAGCACCATATTGATTGTCATTCTCGGTAGCTGAAAGACTGCACGAATCCTGTCAGAAAATCCAGTGGCAAAAATGAGTGAACTCACAGCATCATTCCAAGTCAATAGTCCTGAAACTCTAGAAAAACTGTTCAGTTCATTTTTCAACCCTGAATCACTCACCTTAACAACGGAAGAATTAGACTCCACAGAACCATTGCAGAGCCTGTCAAACTTTCAGGAAACCCAGCTGGAATCATGCGACGATGACACCTCAGCAGTCAAAGAAGTGGGGTAAATGACAGCTCCTTCACAGAAATACGATGATCCTACAAAAGAGAAAAAAGAAAACACCACTAAAGTAATAGGCAGACACAGTGATGTAACATATAATCAACTACTACAGTTAGAAATCAAGTTGAACGAACCAAACACTTTAAAGCAAACAAAATGGGCTTTAAATGTTTTCCTAAACTGGTTCAAAGAAAAACAACTAAAAGTAGATCTGAAAGAAATCCCACTGCCAGATCTCAATGAAATCTTGAGGAGATACTACAGCACAGTAAGAAACACTGAGGGAAGGATTATGGACTAAGAAGTTTCATTGGCCTGCAGTCAGGACTGAACCAGCAATTAAATAACACCCCTTCCCTCTCAGCAGAGCAATCAACCTTAAGACAAACGCAGAGTTAACTACCAGCAACAACATTTTCAAAGGGGTGGTTTAATGGCAACATAGGGAAGGGAAAGATGGAGCTACCAACCACCCCCTGCTGAACACAGATGAACTGGAATTCCTTAGAAACTCTCTATGCCTCTCACCCAATACAGCAGCTGGCCTATTGTGAAAGGTCTGGCTGTACATACAGTTGCAAATTGCAAGGAGAGGTAATGAAGGAATACGTTCCTTCACACGATAGTCCTTCGAAATCCAAACTACATCAACTGGAGTGAAATACCTAACCAAATCATCCAATGAACAAAGAACTATAAAAAAGTAGCTAATCCCAACAAAGAAAACACTTAGAGCTTCTTGTTCAAACCACAGCATGAAAACCTGCACTCCAGACAACAAAAATATTTAAATAAAGAAATTTTACTGAGGTATTTGATAAAAATACATTTTGACTTACATTTAGTGAAATAAAATGATCACATAGAGTACAATGCTGCTAATTGCAACCCTCCACACTCTTGAACTGTGCCTCAGTGCCTCAGTGTGTGCTGCCCCTTCATCAGGAGGCATGACTTGTGCTCCAACTCAGTGCTTTTTTTTTGTGTAAAGTGTCTTTTTGCTCCCATCTGTGAAACTCTCTCCAGTTACCACCATGTCGGTCTCTACCTCCCTGTCTGAAACCTACCTTGCAGGCACTCCGATCCAATGGATCCCCTGAATCTGAGCTCCCCCGGGGTGGGGCCACCTGTCCTGGTGCTCAATCTAATAATCCAATGCATCGGAATTGGAGGAAGGGGCTACTACAGGCAGGTCCAACGGCGGGAGTATGGACCGACATGGAAGGCATCTTTGCCTATCCACAGCTGTGGGATTTTTTATCTTGTTTGTTGCCCCTGGGCTTGGACATGCAATGATGCCCTGCTTGATGTCGACACACTCCCGTGTGCATTCAAAAGGTGCCTGCATCCAATACCCTGCATCTGCTGGCCAGGTAGTCCAATCCTCCAGCTGCCTCCAGGGGCAGCTACTGCACTGGCAAATGCTAGACCCCACTCCGCAAGGAAGGAAAGCAGTCCATGGGACACTCGATCCTTCCTCATCCCCACCAACCCCTGATGACCCATGCTCATTCCCGAACACAGGTCACCAGCATGGCACGAGGTGTGGCGTCCAGCACCTGAGCCCTCAGTGCCACTGGGCTTGCAGTCCAACTCAGTGCTTGATATACCTTATTCAACAGGTGTAATTAATTAATGCATACAACACATGATACATGAAAAAAAAATACACTCTGTTAAAGTACCCAAAGGTAGAAAAATGTGGACCCACCATCCCAGCTCTCCTTAGTGCCTCTGCACATTAATTTTAAGGGAGACTTTCCCAAAACTCTTGCAGAAAACACTGCCGGGGTGGATGGTACAGATTTACCACCATAAGTATAATCAGTACTTATACCATTGTAAACAGCCCGATTGAAAACTATGGCACCATAGTAAAGGACATTTTTTAGCATTTATGTTTGCAAAAAAATATATATTATATATGTATAATTATTATAGATTATGATGCATCTCACAAAATTCATATTTTATACAATCAATGCTATAAAGTAGGCATTGCAGCTACAAAAATGGAAAGAACCCCCACACCTGCTCAACTCATGTACTAATGAACAGTTACCAATCCATTTCATCATTAAAGCCTTGTAGCTTTAAAGTTTTCAGTTTAAAAATCAACATTGATTCTTTCCTGCTAAGTTTTAAACCCCTGTCTCCCCGGTTGAAACAACACATGGTATATTGCATAATAGTGTACAATGTGTAATTCTTTATTCTGAACCTCTAGGAAATGTTTACTAATGGGGTGCATGCAATCCAATTTTCTGATAAACCTAAAATGTTCCTGGATTCTTTCCTTTAAAGTGCATGTAGTCTGATCCACAGTATATACACTTTCTCACACTCCCAGCAGATAGCATAAATAACATGTTTTGTGTTACATGTTATGAAATGTTCAATTCTCTCACCCGCACCAAATTTTGATTGAATAAATGTTACTCTGTACTGCATATTTGCTTGTTATGCATCTTTTACAGGGGAAAAAGACACAAGGTTTAGAGCCTAACCATGTTGATTTATCAGAAACATTTTCAAACTCACTACTCGTCTAAAGGTCTTTTAAACTTTTACCCTCCTAAATGTTACCAGTAACATGCTGCTTCCACCATTTTAAGGTCTTTATCCACTCCCAAAACATGCCGATTATCTTTAATTATTTTCCCAAATCCATGGAGAGGGAACCATATTTGGATACAAACACTACTTGTTCTTTTTTTTTCAGATATCCTGCAATATTCGAGAAGTTCACTTCTTTCAACTGTTTCTACCCTTTTCAGGGTGTCATTTAATATTCGTTCACTATAGCCTCTTGCTTTCATTCTAATGAAAAGCTAATTTTTTGCTTCCGAAAAGTCTTCCATAGTAGAGCAGTTAAGTTTTAAATGGATTAACTGTCTATATGGTAAATTATTAATGATGTGTCTGGGGTGTGCACTTCTTGTTTGAACAACCAAACAATTCACTTTGCCCCATTAAAAGCTGCATAAAATACATAGCTAAACTGCCGCCAGAAGCACCAGCACTCTTTTGCCACCCAGAGGAGTAGCCACAGGAGAATCTGGAAAAAATGTAGTAGTGGTACTCCTGTTATCCCATGGGGCTTAACCATCACAGCTCAATGCTAATGAGAATCTGCAAAGAAGCAGGTTTGGGAAAAATGTATACCATCCATTCATGTAGAGCCACTGCTGTTACCCTAATAAGTTCTGCAGGATTTGAAGTCAGGCAAATAATGTGGGTAACGGGACATAAGAAAGATGCCTCCATATGATCCTACTGGTGGCCTAACCTTAAAGGGAGACAGCAGTGGAGCAGAATACTTGGCCCCAAACCAGTACAGGTTGGCAACGCATGCAAAACAAAGAGCAGGACAGTGCAAAACAAGTGAGTGGGTGCTCAAACAGCAGGTGAAAACCTCAAAGTGCCAAACGTTTTTACAAAGTGAGCACATCAGAAAACGAACAAATTAATGCAAACACACTTTATCAGGCATCAGGATATATCAAGGACCCCTGCTCTTCAGCACAATGCCTTCAAGGGAGTATGACTGACATACAGACATCTCAGATTATATACTCTTAATGATGATGTCATAATTGTGAGACACCTGATTCAAAGTTCACACACATCCTAACACATATTAAATTACAAAATATAAACAAATGCTCTACATGTAACTAAGTCCATACTTCAGGACTACATACAAGAATATTTTATTCATAAATAGTTACTAAAAAAATTATACATATGCAAGGAAATGCATAAAAAGTATATACAGAAATCAATTACCAGTTTTACTCCAAACTAATTTTGGGGCCAGCTAAGTGGTGCATATACCGATTCATAGTATTCCATTCATTACTAACTGTGCAAAAAGCATTTTTACTTTGGCTTCATTTCATTTTTAATTTTAGCAAATGCAATGTATACTGCAATCAGTTAACTTTCACTGAATAGGGGCATGTATGCAACACAAAAAGAAGCAAGGACATCAATATAGGTAACTAGAAAATTTAGTCACAAGTAGTCCAAATGTTCATAGAAACCACAAAAACTACAAGGAATATACAAAAAGCAATACTCACTGCCACCATGCGAAGTGGGCCCTGTAAAGTGCTCACTTCATGTTATTATTACCACTTCACATTCCCATTATGCCTTAGTGCAAAGTAAGACAAAGTGAGAAGAAAATAAGCACATCACATGGCTTGCAGTATTGTAAGTCACATGCTTTAGCCAGGCAGGAAGTCAGAGAAGCAGTTTCACTTTCTTCTTTGCATTTGTAGAGGAAGAAAGCAAAATTGTGAGAGGAGAGGAGTTTGCTTGGCTTTCATTTCTTTTTAGTATCAGAACCCAGAACAAATAAACAGCTTTTTTAAAAGCTATTTTATTTAGTTTTTGTATTGTCTTAGTGTTTTTTTGTTAGTGAATTTTTTGTATAAGTTTTGTTTTGTTTTGTGTGTGTGACTGACTGTGTGTGTGTGTGTGTGTGTGTGTGTGTGTGTCCACTGTCTGTGTGTGTGTGGTCCCATGGACTCAGGAGGATGGAGGGTCATGTAGGAGAAGGTGAGTCGCTGGCCCATGGGCACGTTAGGAGGGGAGGAGTGCGGACCCATGGGGGGTGGGGTGGTCGTGTGATGTTGGACCACTCCAGACCCATGGCCAGTGTTGCTTCCCTCACTGAAGCAACAGGAGCAGCAGCAGCAGCACCAGTGCCACCGGTGGCTGCTGCATGTCCACCTTTTCTGCCACTACCACCACCACCACTAGCAACAGCTGTTGGGGCTCCAGCAGCACCCACTCCACCATATCCACAGTCACAGGAGGTGGCCCCGGCAATTGTAGGTGGCGGTGGGACTTGTGCCCAATGTGTGAGTACTGTGTCTGGTCCTCTCCCAGCTCCCCAGTGTGGGAGTTTTCTAATTGTGTGGGGGGGGACAGCACAGTGGTGGAGTGCCATGTGTGTGGTATGCTGGTGTACCGTGGCACCCCAGGACACATTTGGGGACCGGTGGCCAGTGCACCCACATGCTGAACCACCACAGGGCAGAGTGGCAGGCTGCCATGGAAGGGGCCAGGTGTCCACCTGCTGGCCCTTCCGTGGCAGTGGCCAAGGGTGCTGCTGGGGTGGGAGATGTGCCTCACAGCAGTCACCTCCACAGCAGGAGAATGAGGGCTACTACATCAGCTGCTCCACCACCACCACCACCACTACCAGTGCCGCCACAGCCACCAGCACCACCCTGTCCACCACCAGCCCCACTACCTGGATTCCCCACTGCAGTGAACCCTGCCACAGTCACTGCAAGCCAGTCTGACATCGGCCTGGTGTGGGCAGCACTCGAGGAAATTAATGAGTGATTCAGTGCTTTGGAGCAGCAAGTTAATAGAGTGGGAGCACAGCAGCAGCAAATACTTTCACTGCTGCACCTACTGCTGGACCACCATGGCATCCCATGGCCATAGCAAGTCAGGGGATTGTTTTCTGCCCCCCCACACCCACCCACACCCCTGATCCAACCCCACAACTGTGCTGCACTTTTTTGTGTGTTTTATGTTTGTTATTGTTTAATCATACAAATTTTCCCTTCCAAGGGAATCTTTCTTGCACCACATAGAGCAATACATTTTTGTGAAAACCAGCCATAATTTCATTACAGTGTGTCACATGACAGAGGAATTCCCATTCTGAAAATCTGCCCACATTCTGCCTCCCTTCTCATCAACGTTAGGACGTGATGGCAGGGAGCGGTCGTGTGCGTGCTCCTTACAGTGAATATCCGATTGTCCGGCAGGTTTCCGAATGTTCCTTTATGTTATAATGGTCAGTTTGTGGTGAAATGTGTGGCCATGTTTCCAGTAAGAAGAGCCTTGTTAGTGGAAACATCCCACATTTCACCACAAAGTTAACCTTATAACATAGGGAAACATTGATTGGCATAGCTGCCGGACATTCACTATAGTGGAACATGCACCTGCGCTCCCCATGTCATGTCCAAACGTTGCTGAGAAAGGGTGGCAGAATGTGGGTGGCTTTTCTGATTGGTAATTCCTCTGTCACATGACTCACTGTAATGAAATTATGGGTGATTTTCACAGAAATATATTGCACTCTGTGGAGCAAGAAATATTCCAGTGGTAGTAATACCCCCACATATTAGTTTATGTGCATCACCATAACTATGTAATGTGGTGACTGTCTGTAAAGCAGCAGCGCAACAATCTGGTGATAACTCTGACCTATATTTTCTAATGCTATGTTACAACTTCCTTTACTTACATCCTGACTGACTGGAATGATAGAAGAATTTGCAGTAGTTGAGTCTGCTGTACTACCTTTTTTCATGTGTGAAATAATGAAAGGAGCATTCCTTTTAAATTGGTGCTGCTGACCAGATCTTTGACATTGATTTCCTCTGCTTTTCTCCATCACATCAAGTAGTTGTTATATATCACTTCTGTTGTTAATAAACAGTTATGCATCAATAGTTATTGAAAAGCAGCTGCAAAAAAATGCAAAGCTGGTCTGAACAATATTGGAAGACGTGCTCATTTTTTTTCATACGTGAAAAAAAGTAGACAGGTAAGTAAAGCAAACATAAATTGTGAAAAGAATCATATCATTCAAGTCACGACTCGGAGGTAAGTAGTGGTGACTGTGGTAATGAAAAGTAGCATACAAAAGTACAGTTCAGAACTGTGAGGACATTCTTGCAATGCTGTTTTAATTGTAAAAATGCCAGTACGACACCATGAGCTCACAGCAACAATCACAGAGCACACAAAAGTGGCACAGAGTCCCCAGATTTTTTCTGCAGGCCCAAAATGCATCCTGCTTGTCTGCAGAAAATTGACAAGTGGTAACAAAGTGAAATGGGATTGTTTCAGCACATACAAAGTCTCCCAGAATTAATGGCACACTCAGTCATGTGCATAAAAGTGGCACAGAGTCCTCAGATTTTTTCTGCAGGCCCAGCATGCATCTTCCTTGTGTGCAGAAAATTGACAAGTGGTAACAAAGTGAAATGGGATTGTTTCAGCACATGCAAAGTACCCCAGAATTTATTGCACAGTCACTCATGCACGCAGTGCCCCTAAAATGATGACCGTGAGAGAACTGTTGCTGGTCCAATGTGTGCTGCAATTTGAGCAAATGCAATGTGATCATTTCAACTGGATGGAAGGGTGCCCTTTATCTGCATACTGATAGTAGCCTTGGTGAGTTGATATATATATATATAGATAGATAGATATATATTTCTGTAGTTTGTAAGTGAGGGGGGTTGACATGGACATGTACTCATGGTATTGTTCTGTATCACAGGTCACAGATACTGTTGGTGTGCACATTCCAGTGCTCGATTAGAACTTTTTGCATAGAAATTTGCATTGAATAACTGTCAAGCACATGAAGGTAAGTATTTATTTATTTTTTTGGGTGAGGGGGAAGCATATTTGCAGGTTTGTCTGTAATGTTTTTTTATTTTCTTACTTCTTCACAGATTTCATCCACATCCTTTTTGAGTCAGGCGTGATGGTCATGGTCATCTAATGAAATGACTTCTGCATGTTGCATGTGTGCCCCAGACCGAGGGGGGGGGCTCATGTTGAAGAACTTGTTTGGATAAGGCCACTTTGTCAGAACAACGAAGCATCTGGAAGTTTCCTAAAAATAGAAATTACTGACTTCTTACAACTTAATTGTTACGTGTCCCTCCCTAGTTCTCAAATCTCAATCCCTAAAGTCAAGTTACATTTCAAAGACACATCTTGTCAACTAACACAACCTGTTGTGTGCAATATTTGCTGCAGTCTTTATAAAACAATGAAAAGGATGAAATAAATCTTCATACTTACCAGAATGGATTTCACATGGATATTACATTGGTTCCTCTCTGTATAGTACAGCTACAGTCTCATTCTGAATGAGTTTTAGTGATGGAGCCTTTTTTGTTGCCCTATAAAAGAAACAAAAGAAGTGTACTGTATGTGTTTTACCATTGTAGCTCTGAAAAGCTACAGAAAACAAAACGTACAACTAAAGGAAGTGAAGCAGCATAACAAACATGAATACATAGACTCACTATGGTTTAAATATGAAGAAGCTGGTGGCGGTGGTCCATGGGGGGCAGACAGACAGACTCATGGGGCAGACTTGGATGACATCAGTCCCAGTGGTGGTGGTCTAGGGGGCAGACAGACTCATGGTGTCAGACCTGGATAACATCAGTCCCGGTGGTGGTGGTGGTCCGGGGGGCCGACAGACTCGTGGTGGCAGTGGTGGCAGTGGATAACATCAGTGCCAGTGGTGGTGAAGGTGGTCCGGGGGACAGACAGACTCATGGTGGCAGACTTGGATAACATCATTCCCGGTGGTGGTGGTCCAGGGGGCAGACAGACTCATGCTGGCAGTGGTGGCAGTGGATAACATCAGTCCAAGTGGTGGTAAAGGTAGTCTGGGGGGCAGACAGTCTCATGGTGGCAGTCGATAACATCAGTCCTGGTGGTGGTGAAGGTCGTCCGGGGGGGAAGACGGACTCATGGTGGCAGACTTGGATAACATCAGTCCTGGTGGTGGTGGTCTGGGGGGCAGACAGACTCAAAGTGGCAGTGGTGGCAGTGGATAACATCAGTCCCAGTGGTGGTGAAGGTGGTCCGGGGGACAGACAGTCTCATGGTGGCAGACTTGGATAACATCAGTCCTGGTGGTGGTGGTCTGAGGTACAGACAGACTCAAGGTGGCAGTGCTGGCAGTGTATAACATCAGTCCTGGTGGTGGTGAAGGTGGTCCGGGGGACAGACAGACTCATGGTGGCAGACTTGGATAACATCAGTCCCATTGGTGGTGGTCCAGGGGGAAGACAGACTCATGGTGGCAGTGGATAACATTAGTCCTGGTGGTGGTGGTCTGGGGTGGGGCACACCACCTTTTAAATACTGCAGTTAAAACCTGCCAACATTAACCACATCATCATCCTCATAAAAAAAACTGCCTTCACAGTCATCGATGTCTGAAGTCTGATCACTGGGAAATTCTTTCTCCATTGTGTCGTCATCTACGTCAGTGGTGGGTCTTTTCAGGCAGCCACTGCCAGTGCTACCAGGATGATTCATTTCCACATCAGCAAGACCACCATGACTAGGCCGGGGCATGAATACTGAGGTTGCAGTCTGTGCTGGTATGTGCCTCTCATTCATTTTAATGAATGTTAGCAAACTAACACTTGCAGGAGACAGGTTTTTCTGACGATCCCTGACTATTGCACCTGCTGAGCTGAATACACTCTCAACACTTACACTGGAGGGTGGGCATGTGAGGTACTTCAGTGCCACTGCAGTCAGCTCTGGCCATTCACTGACCTTTCCACTCCAGTACAAAAGAGGATCTTCACTTATTGTCAGATGCCTGTTTTCAGACAAATATGACTCAATCATTCTCTGTGCACTAAGTCCAATTGTTGATGCATCATCCTGTTCTCCTGAATCATTTATTTCACAAATACTCACTTGGACAAAGCCTCCCAAAGTGGGTTGACGCCACCCACTTTGGATGACAGACCACCTGGAACTACAGTCCCTTTCCCCTTGCAGGATATGCTTGATGGTCATCCAGGTACACCTTCAGCCAGATTATGCTGCTGAGGTTTGCTGACCTTGGCACTTGACTTCTGTGCCCCATGAACCAAGTGCACCAGTTGACCACTGATATCTTTCACCTGTTAAGGTCCTGCCTCCAGTACTGATGCAATTCCATGTTTTATCATGGGTCCAGCTTTGTTGCTATGGCAAAGCTGTCACTACGCTGAAAGCTCACAATGTGACGATTCTGGCTGAATACTGTCAGCATGTGTTGCAACAACATACTGCTACCACCGTTTCTGGCAACATCAAAGCTATGCTGTACATTCACCAATGTCTGTCTCAGCACCCGCAGCAGTGGAATTGATTGGCTAATGGAGGCAGACTCGCCACTCACTGCCTGTGTGGCATGTTCAAAAGGCTGCAAAATTGTTATTACAGAGTCCATGAGGTGCCACTGTTCAGTCGTCATAGACATGGAGGCCCCGGAACTGTCACGGCTAGTGTGGCTAACAAGATATTCTGAGATGGTTTTGTATTGTTCATACAACCTCTCTGCCATGTATAGCATGGATTTCCATTTGGTGACAACTTCCAGCTTCAAGCGGTGCTGAGGCAGGCTGTTTTGTATCTGCAACTGCCACAGTTTGTCATGGGCCTTTCCAGATCTTGAAAAGTGAGAGCAGATACGTCCTGCAATGGTCAGCATTTTCTTTATAACAGGGTGCTGCAGAAACTCCTGAACCACAAGATTTAAACAGTGGGCCATGCATGGAACACGAAAATAAAACACCATTAGTGATGCATTTCACCACATTTGATCCATTGTCACTAGCTATGAACCCAGCTCTCAGGAACAGAGGGTTTAACCATCTGTCAATTTCAGTCAGTACCATGTCCAACGTGTTCTCACCAGTGTGTGTGAACAGGTCACACTGTGCGTAGCAATCATTGCATGCTGGTGAATTCCAGGAAGATTGCTACCATGACAATCCAGCTTACTGCACTGATTATTCACACTGCCAACATCACAAACAACCCCCGGCATCTGCACCCAGTGTTCAGTTATACACAGATATGAACTCCCCACTGTTTTGCCACTTGTCCACATATCCATACTTAAATGGATGAATGGAGAGGAGGAATGTTGACGGGCATGTTTTACTAAATCGGACACAGTGCGGAATAACTCGGGGACATCACGGGTAGAAAAGTATGTCCTGGATGGGACTTTCCATTTTGGACAGACACATGCAGCAAACAGCCAGAACCCAGAATTCTCCACAAAGGAGAAGGGCAAAAGATCAATTGCCAGCATTTCCGCTACAGCAGCATTAAGTTCACGTGACACTGTATGATTAGGGGGTACTTCAGCTTATGCGTAAAAACACTCTGTAACGTGGGCTGGCTTAAACGTTTTACATGTGGTGTGTGGTTACAAATGGTTGTGCTATGTGATGAATGGCATTGGCAAGGGGTGAAGTGTGGACATTTGATGAAGAGGGTTACACAGGTGATGATGACAAACCTAGAAAGTATGTTATTTTACCAGATTTGCCAACCGGGGTTGACGTGCCACTTGCAATAGACATACTGCATTCACCACCACCACCACCACAAAAACCGCTACTCTCACCAGCACTGGACAACATTTCAAAGTCATTATGGTCTTCCACCACATCATGCCTGTAGTAATCCTCTGCTCTTATTACCGCACTACTGAACATGTTTAATTTCCTACTGGGCTTAACAGTCATGGAAGGGAATAACATGCTGGCTATGGTTGCCGGTGACACGGGTGAATGCCCCACTGTGGTATTAGCTGCCAGCTTGTGCTGGGTCTACTGAGCCAAGTGCCTATTCTTAAGATGTGTATACTGTCCTCCTGTCCTCAGATGGCTCCTCTTTTTGCCTCGACTCACACGCACATGGCAAACCTGGCAGATTGCAACTGAATCATCATTTGCATCTTGAACAAAAAAATCCCAAACAAGGAAGTATGATGCTCTGCTTTCAACATGTCCATGATGATGTGGCTTATTTAAGTCTGTTATTTTAAGCACTGAAGTGGGGGGGGGCGGGCATGTGATGTTTCTGGCACTGCAGACCTGGACTGCAACTGACCACCACGACTACCTATCATAATAATTACTGGGTCATCATCATCAACTAAAAGCGGTATATCACAAGTTTTTTACAGGGGAGGAATTCCTGCAAACAGACTGAGACACAGCCACTTTTAATTTATTTTTCTCTGGTTCCCAACTGGGGTCAGTTACATCATCTTCATATTCATCAACATCACACACCTCCACATCTTCTGCTTGGATGCTAGCATGTGGACTGCATGTTGCAACAACAGCGACATCATCATCATCATCACATTCATCATCAGCATCTACACCACCATCATCTGATATTTTTTCACCACACTGTGAATCACTGTATGGAAAATGCATGACGTTAAGTGCCATGGTGGACGTAATATTGTTTCGTTGCCATGATCATCAGAATCCTCAGGTTCAGTTACTGGGATGTTACTGGGGAAGTATGACATCATCTAAGCTGCCACTCACTTGCACTGCTTCACACTCAATATGTTTGGATATGGTACACTGGTCAGCATTAGAACTTGATGCAACAATACTAATGCTACCTCCACCACCACTAACACCAGTAACACTAACACCACTGGCTGGGAAAACATCATCTCCTCCAACTATGAGTGAAGCTACTGATTAGGCTGTAAAAAACATTGCAGGAGAAATACCTTTCCTCACATCAGCAATGCACGTCTGTGTCTGCGTACTACTACCATGCCCATAGACCATCTTACGCCAACATTGCCATGGTGAGAAACAGCTTTGCTTGCATGTCTCTTTGCAGGCATTTTGGGGGATCAACCACAAATATTATTACCAAATTCAGATTTTGATACGTTCACTTTCTGATTGAAGGGACGCTGACTGGATGTGAAGCCAAATAAACAACTGTGGCTTCAGCAACAGATAAGAGACTACTCTGAGACTGTCATTGAATTAAAACAACTTCAGTAACCAGTGGTGCTGATGGGGTCACAAAAACAATCCAGTTTGGTAAAAAATACCTTTTGAACATGGGGGTGGGGGGGAGCACTGAATACAGACAATGCTGATTTTTACGGCACTACAAGCAGCAAAACTAAGAATAGAGAACACGATTGCAGTTCAAAATCAGGCAGCTGTAGTGGACAGCAGGTTCACACTGCTGTGCTTAATTACAATTACACTAGTCTGTCACAATAATAGGTTTACTATTTGATGCATGCAACACTGCACACACACTCACACACAACACAGAACAGTTTGTGTACAATACTGAATGAAGAATGCAACGCAAATGCAAAAGTTCAGTGTACTATGCCACATTAATGTAAATTTGTAATTTAAACAACCTGGCCTTATGAACTGCTGCACCACATCCACACAACAAACAGCAAGACAATTTATACTATTACTGACAATATTACTATGTGTACATTAACACAGTCAGTTATATAACAAAAATATAACCAAAAAACAATGAAATCACTATTTCTCCAACTTAAATCTACCTACACCACAGATGCGCCCCTTCCCCACAGCACACTTTCACTGTCTTTCACCACACACACTCAGTGTTGTAAATTAACATTCAAAATCCACACACAAACAAAAACACTCGATGATATGAGCACAGGAGGGTTTCCTACAATCAATGAACTAAAGTTGGATCCCCCCAAAAAAGCAAAAATGCTTTTTGAACAGCTTTTACAAGATTCCTATTACAGACAGCTATCAGAGCACACTGTCTCCTACTCCTTCCTACTCATACTACCCTGACCTGAGGCTGTGCAGATCAATATAGAGCTCATGTGACCTGAAATGCCATGAATCACTGCAAAATTCACCTTTGGGGCTCAAAAACAAGGTGAAGTGAACTGCTAGCAATGCACTTCGCTTTAAAATTGGAAGAGTAGTGGCCCGGGGAGGCGGAGCAACGTGAAGTCAGTGTTTGTAATGGACTTCACGCTCCTCATTATAACATGAAGTACTCTGCTTGACATTGTGGAGCAATCTGTGAATCTGCCTTTGCTCCACGAATCACTTCGCAGAGCGGATTGAGCCCACTTTGCCTACCACTATCCCAGAAGGGGATGCCATGTGGGGACTGTTGGTGCTCAACAGAGGCTGTAGTTCTGTAATGACCTGGTGTTGTGTCATATCCCTAGTACCATTAGTTCTGTTTTGGTCATAAGGATGGGTGTAGTAGGACCCAAGCTGCATGCTTCTAAACTGTGCTGATGTCGTCCCACAGGGTAGAAGCAGTGGTGCAGCAGTGTTATAAGGAATGTTTTGTCAGCAACATGTACTGTATAATCAGTATGCCTTGACCTCGCTTGGGTGCTATGATATAGGGGATAGACCTTCTGAAGGGGCCGAATAAGTCCACCTATTCTCACGCCTGCCCTTGTCTTCAATTTGACTTCTTTAACCGTGATGGTTTTGTGTAGTACATTAGCCTGTGTTAGGGGCAGTATTATGCTGCCTTGCCCACAGCTGTGGTAATAATGCTGCCTCAATGTATTTTCCCCATTGTTAATTGATATTCAAATTGTTGCATTTATATTTAATTATCTGCATTGTGGTCTGCTGTTGTAGATTGGTTGGTGCTTTTAACAAATGCCCTCTGTGCTGGTTGGACATTTGTGAGCATAGATGTGCTCTCCACAAGATGGTGGCAGTGACTCTCAGTCAGTTTATGCTGTCTGGCGGCTGCCTACACCCTTAATCCTGCCTAGATAATGGGCGAGTGGAGAGCTTTTCCAAAATCACAGCAGCAAGTCTTGCAATATTATTTCTTGCGGCTGCTGATCTGTGTAGGCAAGTTAGATTAATCTCGTAATGCTCCTCCTCCTTGTCAGACCTACTTTGTTTATGTTTTTTCAGTCAGGTAGATGATAGAAGAGTTTCCTCTACCTTTTGTTAAGAAGGTGGTGCATTTAAAAGACATAATGCTTCAGAGACTGTTGTGTAGTGATGTCTTGAGTGAGCGCTTCAGGTGCTACTATGCTTGTAATGGGGAACTGTGGCACATTACTTACTATTTTAGAAGTCCGGGATGCTGGCAGGGTACTCCAGATGCTCAAAGGTGGCCACTTACTCATTTAATAATGGATAGACTCTGGAGCTGGTAGAAGAGGCTCCAGGTCAACAGGGACCTTAGTAAGGTGGTAAGCTTGTTCTGAACAGCACAAAGGGGAATGCAGGCTATATGCCCAGTTAAGGAATGAGAGCCTTTAATTATTTAGTTGCCCCTGATGTACTGAGCTCCTGGGACCGCTGGTTGGGGTTTCCAGGTAACTGTGGCTGTGGAATCTGTTTGGTCACCTGAGAAAGATCTCAGACCATACATGGCTCTATTAGAATCTTTTACATTTAGCATTCTTTAAATTTTTTATAATGTGATAAATTATCTTGTTCAAGCCCTTTTTTATTAAAGTAATAGGGCTTAGTTATGCATTCACAGTAGTATGCATTACTTTTGTCACACGCAGTGCAGTAGCAGCTCCTGTGCCTTAAGCAAGAAAAACTGTGAATATTAGAGAAAGAAATATCTCCATTAAAGTTCACTATTTCCCAAATAGTTATTTTCTTTTAATCAAACCTTTCTGTATGTTGACCCAATATAGCACAGTGCTGTGTATTATTTTTGGCCCCTTTTGTATGCCCTGGTTAGTTCTGGGATAGTGTAGGTATCTGCCTTTAATGGGGATGGGGGGATGGGAAGGATGCCTTAGGTAGTCCTTGCCTTGGCTGTGATAAACTGAGCAAGGAATCATCTGCATTGCTGCTTGTGTAATAGGACACAGTTTGGGGCAGAAGCATTTTTTTTGGTTTGTTCTTTAAACATGTTTCTTCTGTTCTCCCTCACAGTCAATGTTAAAAGTTAAGGGACTTAGGCTTGTGGAGCTGTAGCAATTGCTAGCTCCATTCTCCATGGCAAGATATGTTGGATTTAGTCAAATCTCATTTGTTAACCTCCTCTAAGATGATGGCTGAGATCTCGAGAGAGCTGAGACCCAGTCAGCTTGCAGCTCTCATGTAGCAGGAGATTTGGAAACTAGAAAGAAGCTCGGAGGCTGGCCATGCTGCTAGGAGCTGTTTGATAAACTGGTGTCATAAAATACCAGTTGGGTGCCATCCATTTTGGTCATCAGAGCTTCCTTTCTCTGTGGGAGTGTTTTTGGTTAGAAAATAGCACAAAATGGTCATGGGTGCTTTTATTTAGTGCCACTAAATTCCAGGAATGTCTGAATGCAGTGTGGGGATTTTAAGCACTTTCCAGTGCAAGAAAACTTTTCTGAATGATTTTGTGAGTACCTTTTTACAAGTTAGTGACACTAACAGGATCATCAGATTCTTGCTGGTGATTAATACAACTCTGGAACCGCTGGCAGGGGAACCAGGTTGATTATTTATTATATTACCTCCTGTAAATCATTGTATGGATTCTGTGTTCATTTATGTGGGTCAGACATTTAGCTCCTGGCACTGCTAGCAGGGGTGATCAGGTAGCTAATAATCTCTATGCTTGTACAATGTGATAATACTCATGATTTGAATACTGGGCTGGCAATTTCTCGGCTAATATTTCTCTAGACAATTTATTGTAAGTGCTACTGCTAACTTATAGGATGACCCTGTACTGGGTCATGGGCAGTATAAGTTGCTTCTGAGTTGGTATGTAATTTTAGCAAGTCTAGACTTTAAATGTCAGCATCTGATCTCTGACTGAAAGGCTGACCCTTTAATGACAGTTTTGTTGTGCCCCCACCCCACAGGAGGAGAGAACTCTGTCCCCCTCAGAGTTAGGCTTTCTTGCTTTTTGCTTTGGAGTTTGCCCTTTAAGTGGCTAATTGCCCAGTGGCTTTCCCCCTGCAACTTTATGTTTAGGTGTGC
Source organism: Neoceratodus forsteri (assembly GCA_016271365.2). NCBI lineage: Eukaryota > Metazoa > Chordata > Ceratodontiformes > Ceratodontidae > Neoceratodus > Neoceratodus forsteri. The sequence goes on along the minus strand of CM028137.1, from coordinate 588,938,586 downwards.
CTGAGTGCCTGTGAAGCAGGCATCCATGCTTGCTTGATGTCTGTGGCCCCTCTTAAATAGTGACTGTGAGCCTTTGCTCTGCTGTTCCTCTTTCCCCCAGCCCTGCCAGTTGGTCACAATGTATATCACTACCATGCATGCGCAAGCACTTATTGTGTGTCTGTGCTCCTTGCCCCTCTAAAAAATGGCACTGCAGGGCATTACACATGAGCTATGGGGCTATTTCGTACTGCGCATGCATGGAGGCCATATGGAGCATCTTTAGAGGAATGATGGCCAAGATGAAGGAGCAGGGAGAAGAAACCAGTCGGGCTCCATGTTTGTTATAGCCCTTTGTCTGCCACATGGCCCCCATGGCTGAAACAATGCCTCTGAAGAGAGCAGGTCAATTTTTTAATCTTTTCACAGTAATTCTGGCGCATGAGCCAGTGCCACTAATTGGACCAGATTGGGGGTGGTTGTTAGAAACCCTCCATTTTTTTTTTCTCTTTTAAGGCTCTCACCAGATTTTAAAAGCCACACACACACAAACAGCCAAATGGGGGCAGAGCCACTATGCATCATCATCTCGCTACATGAGGTAGATGATGTGCTGGGTCCCCTTCAGTTTGCCATTAAAGGGGGGATGTTTTAAAACATTTTATACATGTGCTGTGCCTCCCTCTTATGCAGATGCTGGATCAGGGACTGCATAGAGTTCATAGCTGGATATCCTCATTCAAGAGGGAGGAGTCCTGCTGGCGGTCCATTTAAATGCAACTGGCTCATGCTTTATTCACTGAAAAGCTGCAAGCTATGATTAATGTCCATTAATTTGAACAACACGACGCTCAATGATGCAATGCATAACAATGTAATATGCTCTGATCCTCTGCTCTATTTCTCAGCTAATTAATAGCTTTTTTCATCAAATTGTTTTTTACAAAGCATTTATTTGACATTGCTAGCTCTCTGCATACTATATCATACTGTCTGTGCCATGTAGCTTAATTCTGGTAATTACCTTTTCCTTCGTTGTTGTACTGGAGCTTGGGACAGTGTTGCAGCCTCTATCAGATGCACAAGTTAAACTGAAGACAGCAAGGGTGGAGAAGGGGCTTGGTGGTAGATCGAAATGTGATCTTAGGTCATATGTGCATCAGCAGCCTATCAGGTGTACATAACCCTAAGGTAATGGATCTGGGAGTGCCATGGATATACAGACAACACAATGATGAATGCAACACTTCTGTCAGACATTGTATTTTATAACATCTCTTCTTCAAATACCAGTCTACAAGTTAGCTCACAGAAGAGGAAATGTCCAAAGAATGTGGTGTGTGTGTGTGTGTGTGTGTGTGTGTGTGCATGTTTTGAAGGTGACAGCTGAAGTCATTTTCACACTACTTAGAATGTCTGGGCTATATAATGAAACTACTGATTGCTTGTAGTGCAGGCATGTGTATACACACACACACACACACACATATACACACACACACACTCGATTGGCAAAGTCTTTGGAAAATACTGGAATTCACACTTCTCAAAGGTTTTGACTCAGAAAGCAGTATTTGTTTGCACAATGCTATGCCCTGTATCACTGTTTAATTAGACTTTAAATATATTATGGCTCATCTCAATCATTATAAAAGTCTGTTTAGGATGTTTCTCTCCCATCCTAGAAGCATTCTAAGAACTACACAAGTCCAAATTCTGCTTAGAACATGCAGTAATTCAACAAAGTTGCTGGGGCTTCTCTGCATAATAATGAGAAAATATAAATAAAAAAACATACTATGCAGTATGCACTGAGGAATAGATTTATGCTTATGGAATGTGCCCTATTGCCTCAACATTGGTTAATACATAAACAGGAGATTGCAACTGTAACCATTATAAATAATTACTCATAAATGTGCAGCAAGGGTATTACTGTACACACTTAAATCACTATTTAATATCCTGATTTATTTTGCTTAAAATAAAGAATTGCATTTGTCAATTATCTACCATCAACCACATTCCTAAGCAATCTTCCACAGGTTTCAGATAACAGATACAGCACTAACTAGCTCTCACTGGCCAGATGTACAGGATTTGCACTGTGGAAGAAAGAAATCTTGGTGAAGTGTAAGCAGAATATCCTATCCTGCAGGCAATGCAATCAATGTATCAGCTCAACCCCCAACTGCAGTGAGCAAGGCAAGTAACCTGTTGTGCAGAGATGAATGTTACGATTGGTAGCTATGTTGCAATCGGTAGACAGATGGGGGAGTCAGCTCAGTCTTGTTCTTCTTGAAATACCATTTATATGAGGTCACTTGAGAGTGCTACACAAAATCAACAGTTCTTAAAAGGATTAAATATGTGAACAATACAAAACATAATTAAAGGCACACTGTCTGAAAAGTCTCAGTGCCGATTGGCTTAAGATTTTTTTTTTGTTACAAGATCGCATTTATACTGACTTGATTGGTACTGTTTAAGTAAATAAAAGTTGGTTTTAAACCCAGAAAGTGGTGTCAGCTTATTTTTTACCATTTATGTTGCAGACTAATCTTTGTGCTGAGCAGTCATCCAGCACCCAAATCTGACACCTGTTCTGATCGATTGGGACAGAGTGGTACAGAGTATACTCAACACACCTGTTTGTTTCATGCAGTTCTAGCCTTTACCACAATGAGACACCCATCGCCCACCCTCCTTGCTAATCCTTCTCTCAGTAGTTGAAAGGGTTCTCTATGTAAGCAATAATGCCCTCCAGGGTGGGCGGTATTGGGCAATACCGGACCGGCCAGGGGCGTAATGAGGGCCGATGCCACAGGCGGAGGGCCTTATAATCCTGGTTTGTCCGGTATTGCCTAATACCGGCCAATTCTGAGGGCATTATTATGCTTAGAAATGGGCTAACTGTTGAAAAAATAAAGAGACAGAGTAGTAGTTTTTACTGAATAAATGAAGTTTTATTTTAACATTTTTTTGAAAGCTGAGAAAAAATAGTCCGTTTTTAATATGTTTAAATATGGTTAAGAATATTGTAATATTATAAATAGACTGTTAAACATTTAAAATGGTAGTTTAAATAATTTAAATGTACTACTTTAAAACACTGTTAAACATTTAAAACATTTTTAGGGTAGCATTATATTTTAAATATATTTCAAATAGTGTTAAACATGAAATACTGTTTGCAATCACTGTTAGACTTGTTTACAATCACTGTTACACTTGTTGAGGGTAGCATTTCTTTCATTTCTGGTAAGTTATAAAGTTAATTGGTGAATTAAATGTGCAATTAGCAGGCTGGAAAATGTTCTTCGTTGCACTTTGTGTGAGATCAGTAGGTGGCAGGCTTCTGTTACAGCTGCTGCTGTGGTCTTCATTATCTGTGTTCTGCTGTAGTGTCTGAGCTGACATTTTCTCTTTTTTGACTTTCTTTGCCTGCTAGTATGGAGCTCCATGTTTTTCTGTCGGCAGTTGAAGGGGCCCAGTAAGATGCTAAACTTTGTTCTGAGCGGTGGCCTGTGACTGCGACGATCTCTTTGTCGGTAAGTCCTGCTCTGCATAGTAGCTGCACTGCAGTAGCACGAATACTGTGGTTTGTGTAACGCTGGGATAAATCAGCTTCTTTGCTGAGTCGAGGCATGAGGGAGCCCAAGTAATTTTTTCACATGGGCTCTGTGGAATACCAGTACTGTTGCTGATCAAGGAGTTCTTGTGGGAGCTTTTTGGGATGCAGGTAGAAAGCTGATGCACTTGGTGGGCATTTCTGTATGTATTTTATGAAGGAGCTAACAGGGTAGAGCGGGTCTTTTTTTGCTCTGAGATGTAACCTCGTGAGTTTTCTTTATTTAGCTCCTGTGGATCTTTATGGTTTTTGGTTTCTTGATTGTGTGTGAGTGTTACATATTTATGCCCAGTTTCGTCCTGTTTTATTGTGAAACTGTGTTTTGTTAGTTCACGGATGCCCTCCCGACCGCGCCTGGCCATGTGAAGCTGGATATCGAACCAGGCTTTACGGACTAAGCCAGGGGCAGTATCAGGATTTAGTGCTGGACTGTTTCTCAGTTTTTGTAGATCGGATGTGTTTATGGCTGGATGGTGGCTTGATATGTCTTTCTTTGACTTTCTCAGGCGTTTTAGCACTGCTGCTAGGACGTTGTTTGATGACTTGAAAGCTGGGTTACTAATTATGCTGACAGGCCTATGGAGATCTGTACTGGCGAGGTGGCAGTTGATGCCCGCACGCAAGGCACAGTACCCAGCTACTGAATACTCTGTCCCGCTGCTTGTTCAGACCTCCACGTAGAATTGCCTGAGGAGATCATTTAAATATTCAAAGCTGATGCTTTGCCACTCAATAGTTATGTGATTGTGTGTTAGCCACTGTTCAAAAATGGAGACTGCCCATTTAGTGTTTTTTACTGTGTTCAGTTCTTGTCTTTCACTTTCGATTGTGTCTAGCTGTACATCGGTGACTGAAATGAAGCTCTCACTTACTTGCGGTTTTTCTGTTTTGTTTTTTACAGGACGACTTCTTTTCCTTTGCTGTGGTGGCTGGTCGCCTCCGTGAGTACATTGTGGCGCTTTTAAGATGCTTAATAGGTCAAAATTTACAGCTATGTGGTCAGACATATTTTTTTAAACTGATGTTTACTGCTGTTACTTGCTTGATAGAAGTGGTCAGCTGGGCTGCAGGATATGGGCAAGGTACAGTGGTCAGCTGACTGGCACTTCTTACTTGCTGGTCATCTATTGAAACTTAATGTACCCCTATCTTGAGGGTACTGACCAATCAGATTGCAGCAAGTAAGAAGCCCATTTTCTAAGTTGCTTGTGAACACCGCTACTCAAAGTTGCCTCTACTCTTTTATTTGTGCTGCATGCCTCATCTGCTGCACACATTGCTCATGTCAGAATGTATGGCCAGTTCAAATTTTTTGGCAAATCCCATTGCACTGCTTCTTTAGAAAATATACCTATTAGTGCTCCATTTTGTTATGCTGCCCACACCATTGCAATTCAGAGTGCCATTAAACGTGTGAAACAGTCTGATGTACATAAACTGTACTCACTCTCTTGAATGCTTCAGATGGCACCCTCTACCTCTTCACATCCCATTTATTCTTGATTCCATTTTTACAATAGATTATCAAGGCTTGGCACTCACATTGCAGATGTACATTTCATGTGTCTTATGAATGTAAAATAAATTGATTGCTTCTTTTATGAAATCTGTATTTTTGAATTAGCTCTGCAAGAACAACATAACACGTTTAGTCAATCATGATAAGATGGGGGAAAAGGGAAAGAGAATTCACATCTAGTCATTAATTTGGGCTGCCGTTATAATATGGTTAAGCAACATGGAGAGGCAATATGACTTTTTTGTGGGTTTGTTGATTGCTTTTCTAATGGTAAAAAAATGCTAAATGCTCTCCTGCATAAAACAGAGTCACAAATGTATTCCAATGATTTAACACAATCAGGAGAATTGTTTCACAAAACAATGCTGCTAAAAAAAATATACACTCTGAATGGTTGAAAAGTAGGACTGAATTTAGCTGGAAATTGTGGGATTTATTTGTCTGGGATAGAAGAGTGATAAAAGACACTCTGTATGAATGCAGTCTGAGGTTAGGTTCTAATTCATATAGTTCCTGAAATAAAAAAAAAACAGGAGAAGAAACATGCATGCAGCTAAAAAACAGAAACCGAGTGTGTTTGGGATTCAGGTGTTGGGCACACATAAAATAAATGGTGACCATTCTGTCACATGGATGAATTAAGAAGGAGAGAGAGAGAGAGAGAGAGAAAGAGAGAGAGGGAGAGAGAGAGAGAGAGAGAGAGAGGAAAATGAGGTTTTATCTGGTTATATCTACTCTATGAAGTTCAGGTAATGCAATGAGGAGAAAAGAAGAGCCGTTGGTTGTTACTCAAACATGGAACTGTTATAAACTATTTTGGAGAATGAAAAATCAGATCGATTTATGGGAATGTACCCTATGGAGTTGTTAGTGATTGAATGGTGTGGATGTTAAATAAGACTATGAGAGGAATTGGAAAAATTGTGCCAAGATCCACAACGGTAGTGTTCAAACTTGCTTTTAAAGTTATGTAGTATGTAAAATTGCATTATCCGAAGATTGTCATTGGAAGTATGAGAAAAAGCCGCTTCCCAGATCATTTCCCAGAGGCTGATTTTCTATATGCTTATTTAATAGCAACATTTAAAAACAAGTAACAGAGTATAACTGGCACTTTGTAGTGCTTAGGCTGATAAATCATTTTAGAGTGTTCCAGCTGGTCTGTGCTTGATTGCAGGTGAAAACTGAGGTCACTAAAAGGATAGATATGTATATGTATGTATGTATCTACTTATCTACCATACGTTTTTTTATTTTAGTCTTTGGTAACCAAGTAAGACCCACTAGGCAAACATGCCTGTTTTCAGGGGTGACCTGGGAGCACTGGGCAGTTAAATGACTTGGTCAGAGTCACACAGTATTCAAGTGGAGGTTGTGAGAATCAAACTCAGGTCTGGCCTGCAGGATGTACCAAGCTCATTCACATCTCGTTCCTCTAACCTGTAGGCTATACTGCCAGACAGACATACTTACATTCCAACACAAACACCCATCTATCTCAAAGGCACTCTTCAGGAAGTTTACTCTATGACTGGAGCATTCCCTATTAAGCTGTATGATAATAGCTTAGTGCACTAGTATTTGTAGTCCCTGAGTATACAATTAATAATTACAGAACATGTTTACCTCATGATGTTGTTTTATGCACACTCTGCTTAAAAGTACTAGTAGTGACTCCATCATGGAATGAAGAATGTCAAAACATTTCCTTCCAGTTTGCACTATCTCACATTTTCAATCGCTTTGTATATTGTCCATGTGAGGCATTAGGCAAAGCAATTTTTACATATGAAACGGTATATTCTGCAGTCATGCCAGAGTTCTGATTGCCTTACAGCTCTCACTTATATTAGTCAAAACTCCACCTTTCTGTTCCTTCCATGACTTTTTTCAATGATTTCCTTGAAAGTTGTCATAACATTTGCTACTGATTTAAACTTGTATAAGGAGTGTAATCAATGTCCCATTGTCAAATGATTCATAGAGAAGAATGTGCGATCATGGGGGTTGGGGTGGTCAGTTTCCACTGCACCTTCAGGGATTAAATGTCAGCAAAGTGAATCAGGGATGCAGGGAGCAGATAGGGGAGTGTGTGCAGAAATACTGACAAAGAACACACATTTAAAGTACAGGTATAAATTCAAAACACGTCTTTATCAATGGACACTGGGTTCTCCAATAGGTCAAGGGCAAAATCGCATTAGACGAAACACCAAAGGGAGAGAACAGTGGGGGACTACTAGACCACCATGGAACATGACTTTTTTTAAAACAGATTTGCAATATGAGAGATGGAAGGTGGAGTGATATTATAACACCAGGCCCATTATAACAATATTCACAGAGGAGAATGGACGATCATAGGGGATGGGAGGAAGGGTTGGTTTCCACTGCACCAACAGGGATTATATCTTACCATAGTGATTAAGGAGTGTGTAAGTGGGGGTAATAAGGAAAATACTGACAGAGAATTTATTTTTAAAGTACAAACAAGAATTCAGTACTCAACTACCTATACAGATACTGAGGTCTGCACTCAGTTGAGTGCCAAATAACAAACACTGAAATAAGGAATTCCCTAGCAGTCCCCACTCCCTTGTCCCAAGGCCTTATGACCCAGTGTCCATATTAGCACCATGTTCCTTCCACCTCCTACACCCAACTGAATACTGGCCACTCTTATCTTGTGGTCTGAAAAAAAGATACTTCCTGATGGTGTTTCACACAGGGCCACTAAAATCCTAATGTTTCTTTATAATTAACAGTGGTATGGTGGAACATCCCCACCCACCCCAGCCCAAGGTGATCGCCCAGTCTCCCAATATAATAATTTAACAATCATGTAGTATGATTGCACCTCCCATCACCTCTATTTTCCAGATTTCCACAAAAAAATGAAATGATACCTCGTGGTCTAATGATCCCCCACCATACCAACAACTACATTCATTTACTATCCACAGTATCTTTCCCCCACACACACACAGACTCCTACCCACCAACACACCACTCTCTGCTCGGATCCTGTGAAGGGTGTCGCCTTCCTATCATAACCACTGCCAGCAACAAAGTGTGTTATCAAGTTGGGTATATCTCATTCTGTACCAAAGAATTCATCATAAAAAAAATGTAAAAGTTGGGGTCACGTGATGACAGGGCGAAGGGCAGCAGCAACCTCCCGTAGCTCCGCACCTCCGATTGAGTAAACTTTACTTTCTGTCAAATCTCATCGCAAATAGTGTGCCTTACCTACACCCTAAGGTCACTAGAACTTTGCCATGGACAGCTGTCCTTTTATAATGGACGTCTTCATGAAGAAACTGACGCAGAGGCACTCGCCACCAACGACGCCGGAAAAAGAGCAGGCCGCGAAGAGGCCTCGGCACCAGCAGGTGAGAGACAGCAAAAACCCAGCCTCCTCTACTGCTCTATCAGAAGAGAGATTTCTGGAGGTAATGAGGCTGCTCCAAGAGCGCAATTCAGAGATGGCAGAAGATATGCAGCAAATTAAAACCTCCGTGCAGGCCCTGAGTTTGAGAGTGGGGGATTCCGAAGTTTAGATCACTTCATTAGAGAGAAAACAAGATAGAAATGACTCAATGATCACACAATATGGAAGAAGAATAAAAAAACTTGAGGAAAAGTTAGAAGATCTTGAAGGGAGGAGCAGGAGAAATAACCTACTAATATTTGTTGTGCCAGAAAAAGAAGAAGGCTCGAACCCAATCCTATTTCTCCAGAAATTCTTTGAAAAGATAGCGGGGGCCTTCTCCAAATGGAGCGGTGTATGTTATCGAGCAAGCACACCGGGCGCTACGACCTCCCCCAACCCCCAGCGCCCCCACGACCCCTGATCTGTCGCCTGCTCAACTATTTAGATAAGCAGCATATCCTGATTAAAATTAAGAATCTACAAGAAATACTCTGGGAAGGACACCGGCTTAGGGTTACGCAAGACCTGCCTCAGTTGGTCAGAGTGAAATGGCAGGAAATGCATTCTATCATCTCTAAATTGATTGCAGCTGGTAAACCCTTCAGAATGCGATATCCTGCAGTGCTCCAGATTAAACACCAAGATAAATGGATCTCTTTTGAAAGCAAAGAGCAAGCTCTGACAGATCTCCGAGAATTATTCCCAGATCTGTTCAAAGGAATGGAGTGATAAAGGGGGGTACGATGCATCTGATGAAAGCTCGTAGTGACAGAGTGTCTGGACAAATTAGTTCTTTGTTGGTCTAACTAATGATCCCCGGGACATGAAAATAGTGTGAAATTCTACAGGTGGCCTGGGTTTTTGTTTTCTTTTTTTACAGACAGTGGTCAGGGGAGGCCACGAAAGGTGTTCTCAGTCTACCCATCAGTGATCTCTAAGGGAACGGTTCCTGGATCCAGGCCTTCTTCTTTGATGGGTGCATCTTGGAACAGTTGTGGATTAACCAAGGGCTTCTTTTTCTTTGGGCCATGAAGGACTGTATCTGGTGATGGTGGGAATCCTCTGTCTATAATAGCAGGACATGAATACTGGAGAAACATTACAAATGGTACTGTCTATTAGACCCTTGGGCTTTTTATTTTGTTCCTGGCCAGTGGAGTCGGCTGCCTTATTCCCATTTGAGCCTCTTACTACTACAGAGATGAGAACTATGTTCCGATTATAATTTGATTTGGGTCTCTCCCCTTTTGTCCAATGGCCCGTCTGAAAGGAAGGTGTATACAGTAGTGGAGAACAAATGGGACTGATCCAGAAGCAACCCTGGGAGCGGTGAGTGCTTCACGAGACATTTGGGCCACTTGATAGCTTCCGTGGCTTCCGGCTGTGATACGTAGGGGCCGGAGGCATGGGGGTCTATAGTAAATGCACTAGCTGAATCCAGTTATCGAGAGCAATAAGAACTACCACATAGAGACTTATTGCAACACTTTAACCTCCTATTTTTTCTTTTCAGTGTTATTACTTTACTTCTCCCATGCCATCCTCTATTAGGGGATCTCACCAAGAGGAAGCAAGTGATCCTAAATCCCTTACATTTGTCATGCAGGGTTATGTTCTGTCTTCTCTGATTTACATAATGTTTACATACTAATTTCAGGTTAAGGAGATTGTCTAATTCACCTGGGTTGGGCATACTTTTTGTATAATGGAGGATGTGGAGTGGGGGGGGCATGGTGTGTATTACTCTGTGAGAAGACATTGCGTACCGTGGTGATTTGGGAGTTGCAGTTCCTGGGAACTGGGGGAGAACTAAGGGGATCAAGGAAAATGTTTTATTCAAAAGGGGAGGGCATAACAGGAGGGATAAGGGCAATAAATAATGGAAAGGGCTTATTGGGGGAGGGGGAGGATGTCAAGTGTGGCTAAAGTGGCTGATGCAATATATCATGGAACAGGTTATCATACTAAGCCTAATTGGGTTATTGGACTAAGTAAGGGAGCAACTCCTCAGAGTTTTTTTATCTGCTGGCAATGACTAGTCATTACAAGGTTATCAGTTGGAACGTCAAGGGCACCCAGGACAAGGTCAAAAGGCTGGTTATTCTCAGACACCTGCAGCAATTAAAGACAGGGATTGCCTGCCTTCAGGAAACGCACATGAAATGGGAAGATGCCCAATTGTTTATCAAAGCCTGGGTAGGACAGGCTTTCGGGGCTGGGGGGTCTAGTAACAGTGGAGGAGTGATCATCCTCATAAACAGGAATATCCTCTTTATACTAAAGAGGGAAACATATGACCCCAATGGGAGATATATCATCTTGCTGGGCAGTATAGGGCCGAATCCTATTCTACTGGAAGCAATATATGGCCCAAATGGAGAAGCCCCTGACTTCTTTATTCATTTATTAAGTATGGTAGTCACTAACCCACAGGTGACAACTATAATGGGAGGGGATTGGAATGTGGTGCCAGACACGTGACTGCACAGATCTGACCCTCGAATGCGGGGACTTTCCCCATCACAAAAGGCACTTCATGATCTGATGAACGGTGCAAATATCCTATATGTATGGTGTGTGCTGCACCCTACGGAGCACCAATACACGTTTTACTCCCCCCCACACAAATCACTATCCCGCATTGACTTTATATTATTAAGTTCCCACTCAATCCCAAATATAGTTTGCTCTGAAATCCATGAGAGGGTCATTTTTGATCACTCACCTGTCTCATTAACATTCCACTTTGGGGAAGCATATAGGAGGGAATTTGTTTGGAGGCTTAACAACCAGTTACTCCAGAAGCCTGAGACTACACAGCAGATAAGAGATTTTCTTACCAACTTTCTTTCAATAAATAGGGTCTCAGTCTCGAGAATTGACATAGTCTGGGCGGCAGCAAAATGCACCCTGAGAGGAGAATGCCTACGTCTGGTGTCCGTCAGATCCAGACAACATAAAGCCCAGCAAGATAATTTGCTCTCAGACATCCGGAGGCTGGAAGCTACCCTCAATAACAAGTCCCCCGATGCTGAATGGGCAACTCTGCATAGATTACAAGCCTAGTACTCAGCCCTAATCACTCAGAAGGTAGAATTGTCACTGAGACGTACCAAAATCAAATATCTTGACGCCGGGGAAAAAGCTGGGAAATTGTTAGCCCTGAGGCTCAGGCAGATAGAGGCTTCATGCTTCATTGCTGGTCTCAAAGTGGGAAACTACCTTATAACGTCACCCAAAGAAGTGGTGGTGGAGGAGATAAAGAACTACTACTTGAGACTGTATTCAGTCGATCAGGTAGGCCGTCCCAATGTCCAGACCATCCGTAGTTATTTAGCTTCAGTAGAGTTGCCGACAGTGACCCCTCAGAGTGCCCAAGTATTGGGCAAGCCGATAATGGTACAGGAGGTCATGCAGGCCATTCAGCAACTCACACTGGATAGAGCACCGGGACCTGATGGTCTCCCCAACAACTTGTACAAAACTTATACGCTAGAGCTCACCCCTCTGCTCACAGAGGTCTTCAATCATTGGCACTCTGAGGGCATGTTGGAAGACAGTTTTTTAAAAGTGTTGATCACTCTCATCCCCAAGCCGGGGAAGGACCCCCTTAATCCCACCAGCTATCGTCGTATCTCACTGATCAACTCTGATGTCAAAATCTTAGCGAAGATCTTGGCCAACAGATTAAGCCCGGTGCTAGCTACTCTTATTGGGTGGGAGTAAACTGGGTTTATGGCAGGGAGATCATCTGTTGACCACATGCAAAAGATCATGCACATCCTCTCGGTGTCCAGGGACTTCAATTCCATGGCGGTTTTGGTGTCCCTGGACGCCGAGAAGGCCTTCGACATGGTCTCTTGGGACTTCTTATTCCAAGCAATGGCACAATATGGTCTCCCAGCTGAATTTATCAAGTGGGTTCAGATCCTTTATTCCTCCCCATCTGCACAGGTATGGTGCAATGGCACCCTTTCTGGCCCTTTTTGGCTTCAGAGGGGACAAGGCAGGGGTGCCCGCTATCCCCTCTCCTATTCAACCTTTACTTGGAGCCCCTCTTCTAGAAAATTAATGCCTCCCATCAAATTAGAGGAAATAAATTAAGGGAACATCAGTATACCCTATCTGCCTATGCGGATGACTTCCTGATACATATTGAGGAGCCGGTAGTCGGGATCCCTGCACTTCTGAGGCTGATTAAGTCTTTCAGAGAGGTTTCCCACTACAAACTAAATGTATCCAAGTCCAAAGTCTTTCCCCTGAATGATAGGACCACCCGAGCATCCATAGATGGCACCAGTTTGGAATGGGCACCAGATACTCTTACCTACTTAGGCATTCATGTGGCTAGAGATCTCCCCGTCATGATGAAACTGAACCTTGCAGAACTACTCAGAGTTATTAAATCAGACTTGGAGAGATGGGGCAATCCTCCACTCACACTGTGGGGGAGAGCTAACATAGTAAAAATTAATGTCCTTCCCAGGGTTTTATACCCAGTTGGGATGCTAAGGTGCTATCTTCTCAAAAAGTGGTTTAACGATCTACAGTCAGTCATAACTGCCTTTCTGTGGAAGGGCAAGAAAGCCAGATGCACATACCACAAACTTACAGGGCCCAAAAGACAAGGCGGACTAGCACTTCCCTCCTTTTTTACCTATTACTGTGCTCACCACCTCAGTAGAGTAGCCCACTGGTCAAGAACAGGACCAGAAAAGGAGAATCAGGTGTATACTCCCTTGTGGCTAGATATAGAACAGTCACTAAGTTCTCAGTTCCAGGGTAAGCTCACCTCTTTGATTTATGTCAGTCCCTCGAAGCTCCCCAGTAAGTTGAAAAATTCTCCCATAGGATGGTCAGTTCGAGCCCTCCAGCAGATACAAACATTTCTTTCATGCAACTGGCATACATCCTTGGATCAGCCTATTGTGGGTAATCCCCATTTTCAAATAGACCATAAACCCATATCGCCCGGATTCTGGCCGCTCCTAACCGAAAAGAAGGTCGCTGACCTCCTTGAGGGCGAACAACTGATGTCATTTTCAACCCTTCAAACACATTACTCGGTTCCAGTTATGAACTTCTTCAAACATAGGCAGGTGGTAGAGGCGATCAAGAGACATATGGGGAGAGGCGACACCAACTGTGCAGACTCGGAGAAACTGAACAGGCTCTTGCAGGCAGTGGGCGAATCCCAAGCAGTGTCCAGAACTTATAAAGAATTACAGGTTTTGGATATTAGCCTACCCCACGGGATTGGCTATTACTGGGTCCAGGAGTTGTCAATTTCTCCTGATGTAGTGACTTGGGGACGGGCCTGGAGTAACAATTACTCCTTTGTCAAGCAGGACAGGTTATGAATGATACAGTTCAATATTATGAATAACTTATATTTCACACCAGCTAGACTACATAAGGTGGGGCGTACCCCTTCTCCTGTATGCACCAGGTGTCACCATGCCCCTGGCTCTCTATACCATATGTTGTGGGGTTGTCCACTTGTCCAGACCTTTTGGCAGGCTATCAAATGTATGCTGGATCTGTGGCTAGGTCTCGACTCCCTCTTTACCCCAGAAACATGTCTATTATACTTGCTGCCAAAAGGTATTCCTAAAACCAGGAAGGCACATATTGCTTTAGTCTCGGCAGTAACCAAACTCATTATTATGAGACACTGGAAAGAAGAAGCCCAGTTGTATGTGAGAGAGTGGTACAAGGAGTTGCTCACTGCTCTTAGAAAAGCATATCCTGTATATGGGCAACCGACCACATTTATATCAGCCCAGATGGGACCCTATGGAGGCCTTACTTAGTGCTTATAATTCACACTGACCCAATAACTAGTTGATCCATTGGTTAATGGGTAGAACCCAAGGTGGCATCTTCAAGAATTATGTACACACTTGACATGGGGGAGGGTAGAGGGGTAATTGGGGAGTATGGATGATTCGGAAGAGGGTGTGGGTTTTTTAGTTTGGGACAATGTAGTGGATTTTAGAATAGAATGTGTTTATTTTAGCCGATGTAACCACAAGGCTGTCATGGCATGTTTCACATTATCATGTAATAATGCATATGCCTAGCAATCCATTGTGCTATATGGATGTTGTTGAAAAGCGTGAATAAAGTATACTAAATTAAAAAAAAATGTAAAAGTATGCACAATTGTGTAGAAAAGGAAGCTCAACTGCTAAATCAAACTGATATTAGTGTGAGACAGAGTGCTACCTCCGGAGGCCCTACTGTGTATGAGAACAGCGGTACTTTCTTCGTTTTCTGTACCACAGAAAGATTTCCAGGGTACAAAAAAGGAAAAGGAAGAAAGTACCACTCCTCTCCTACACAGTTGTGCATCTGGAGCTAATGATTTCTCTTTCACTCAAAGCAGGTTCTGTTCTTGCAGTCAAGCTATTTTGTTACCAAGGCAGTGCTTAGCGAGAGCTGACCCTGTATGCGTAGTTTACATACTTTCTTTTTCCTCCTAAAAATTATGTCTGCCTTATTGAAAGCTGCTCATCTGCTCCACAGCTGGCAGGAAAGAAAGAAACTACCTCTAGACTGCTCAGTGGTGTGCACATAGTTCTACCACCAGCATTCATGCTTCAAACAATCATTTCAAACATAGACGATCACCCAAAACCTGTGTCCTGCTCCTTCTTGGCAGCACTTTTTAATTATCCACCTCATTTTTAAAATGAAAAGATTTAACTGAAACAGAGCACTCCACACACTCCTTCGGCACTGCCATACAAGAGTGCAAGATAACTAAGTGGGCTCTGCAGTTTCTCCATCACTTCACTGATACTATAATATTGGGGAGGGGGCACAAAGCATGAAGTGTCCCTGGTATAAAATCACCAACATAAACCAGCTACATGTGGTTTCACAACTGCAGTAGTAGTAGTAGTAATATTTTACTCAGGAAAGTGCCATGAAATGGATAAAACACCATTGAACAAACTCATGTTCATGGTTATCCAGTTACACATTCATACAGTTACCTTACTCACATTTTCATAGTACATAAATTACAAAAACATTTTACACATAGTCAATAAATATGATATATACATTAAGTCAGTGAGCCCAACAATCCATAGAACAATGTTTAACAATTCCAAAGTGTTGCAACCGGGCAACATAATGCAGGAATATGACTTTGGTTGTTAAACCAAGACTTAATAAATTTATTTTTATTTATTGTAAAAGGATCTCATTGTTCGATAGGGAGTTGATTCCACACTATCACACCCCTATACTTAACTGAGTATCTCCCTATATCTAGTCTGACTTTGAGTATATTAAATTCTAAGTCAGCAGCAGACCTCAGATTCAATGGTATTGACCTGAGTAGGAAAAGGTCAGTAACATATTGAGGGACCGGCCTTTTCAAAACCTTTACTATAAACAATGAAATATGTAAATCCCACCTCTCACTCAGTTTTAACCAATTTAGCTTTTGGTACATCAAACAATGGTGCATTCTGGGATATACATCCAAAACATAATGAGCAAGCCTATTATAGACTGTATCAATAGAATTCAGTAAAAGTTTAGTAGCCCCAACGTATAATAAATCCCCATAGTCTATGATTGGAATAATAGTACTATTAGCCAACTTAAGTCTAGAGTCAATATCCAGGTAACTTTTCACCCTATACATTGCTCCAATTTTTTTGTGAATGCTCCCCACTAATGATTGAATGTGTATGTCCCACTTTAGTTGGTTGTCTAGCCACATTCCTAAATATTTGTAACATGTCGTAGCTGTTAGAATGTCACCGGCTTTAGTTTTAATCTTTAAGTCATAATTCTTATAATCCCTAGACCTACTAAACAAAATTATTTGGGGTGTTTTTGACATTTAATTTCATAGACTGCAGTTCAAAAAAGTTTTGTAAATGTGTACAAGCTGCCTGTAACCTTTCCGGTACCAAATCAACAGAGCTCCCGCTAGCATAAATCACTGTGTCATCAGCGTAAAGATAAAAGGTCAGCACTCCAGAATCAGCTCAAACGTCAGTTCATGCAGACTCACAAACTGATTTACTCTCAACACACAACAGCAGTTAACAACAGCAGACAAATAATGCTCAGGAACAGTATTTAGACATAGGTTCTGTCATCCTTGTCTCCATAACTACTGTAGCAATTTAAACCTAGCACAAAAAGTGGGTTAAAGAAAAAAAAAAACTTTAAAACTGTAGTTCTCTGTACTGGCAAGTGTGCCAGAACAGGGACTATTTTTCAATAACAATCATTCTATTCATGCTTACTACCTCTCAAAATCCAAGTGACATTGCTCTTTGGAAACAGCACTTATGTTTTTATTGTGTGGCACATTTTTAACAGCAGGATGAGATTTTGATTAGTGAGCACCATATTTAACATAATTTTCTATATAATATACCTTAATCTTTTAACTTTATTTACTCAAATACTTTCTTTTAACGTTCTGCGTACTCAGAAGTGGCTCCAAAAATGATATATAAATTGCTTTATGGAACAGGAGAAAATGTAGAAATAGAAACAATGAATGAATGACAGCATTTTAATGAACTTTTTTTTTCTTTCTATTTCTGTCACCTCATTTTACTGCTAGCTGCCGGGACCTCCTACCTACCCAATTTTTCCCGAGTTGGGGAGTCTTGCAGGGAGACGACCTGCCCCTTGGAGTTTCTGTTAGTAGCAGACTGTTTTGTTCATTTTGAACATTTCATGTGCATGTTCTTTTTTCCTTCATATAGGCATTACAATGCATGTTACCCTTTGTTTTGCAGAGACCATTTTTAATTACTCAATAGAACTTAAGAATATATACCTACTCAATAATGTGATATGTAGAGACACTAACTCTGAGTTGAACCATATATGATATTTTTTAGTGTTTTTAAAAATTTTAGATATGTTGGATAGTGTGTACCCTATAGTGTGTTATGAAGACAAATTACATGTTATGTATGTTACTACTATAAACTTTACACATATGCATATTGCATTTATTATCAGTGTTGTATTTCCAAATGAGTCTTTCTCCTGGCCGGGATAAACTGTTTTTGTACCTCTGTAATAATATTCCGTTATGTTTGAAAATCCAATAAAAAATAAACATCAAATAGATATATATTATTAACTGATTTGGACCAGTGACTGCCTGGAAAAAGTAATGAAAGGAGGTCACAGACATCAGAGTATAATATAAGGACTAATGAGATTATATATGAGAGAGAACCTAATGAGAACAAGACAGAATCAAATAACAAGATACAAATTCTTACTTGGAATTCCTCAGGATTACAGGAAAGATTAGGAGACCCAGATTTAGTAAAATATTTTAAAATGTTTGAGTATATATGTATCCAGGAAACATGGATGATGAATGAGGCTTATTTAGATGGATATATGACATATTGGAAAAAAAGAGGAAAAGTTGAAAAGGCATGGAAGGAATGCAGGGGGTCTTCAAACTTTCTGTAAATTAAATAATAAAGTGAAAACAAAGGATATACAGATTGACAGTAAGAGCATATTAATAGTATATATACAGGAGGAAGGAGAAGATGATTTAATATTAATAAATATCTGTGCACCTCCATTTAATAGTTCCTATGGTGATATGGATTGGTTGAAAAAATTATCAAGGGAGCTAGATAGATTGACATTTGAATATCCTAATAGCAAAATAATAGTAGTTGGAGATTGCAATGTAAGATTGGGCACCTTACAAGGAGTATCAGAAGAAATTGTATCTTGTTCACATTTGGAGAAGAATAATCTAATGGCTAAAGGGGAAGTGATGGACTACACAGTAAATAATAAGGGAATTCTTGTCCATAGGAAGTTATGTGATAGAAATTTCCTTTTATTAAATGAGAGAATTAAAGGTGATATTCTGAGTAATTACACATATCATGGGGGTCATGGGTCATCAACAATAGAGTATGTTTGGGTTAATCTAAACTTGCTATCAAAGTGTGTTGAGATGAGAATAAAAACAACTTTGGAGACCCAGCATACATCCATAGAACTAATGTGGGAAAAGGATCAGACACAATTTGTTGTTGATCAAGTTGGACCTGAAGTGTTGAAATTGATAAGAAACAAATGTTATAGGGTGGGATATTATAGAAGGAGGGGAAACTTATCCAGTTAATGTATGATGGAGGTATAGCGGATAAAATAAATAATTATATTGATGATAAAAATGATATAAAAACATTACTGGAATATACTATCATTATGGTCGAGGTCAGGCAGATCATCTCCAGGCAACAAAATATAATAGTAAGGAAAGGACAGGCATGGTTTAATAAAGAATGTAGGGATGCAAAGAGGAAATTTAATGAGTTAATGAGAGTTTTAAAAGGTAGTTTATTAGAAAACAAGAACAGAGAAATGAACAAATTAAGAAAAGAGTATAAAAGGATTTTGAAAATAAATAAAGGAATATACCAACTTAAATTATGGACAGAATTAGAGGGAGCTGTAGTGTCAAATGACTCTAAGAAGTTCTGGAATATAGTCAATAATAGTACATTAAATTATGACAATAGGATGACTACATTAATTGAGCTGGATGTATGGGCACAATATTATAAAGGTTTATTTTATACAACAAATAAAAAGAAACAAAATATAGATGAACAATATGGTAAGAACGGATTTGACATTAAAAATCAAGAATTGATTAACAATAAACCATTTATGGAAGAGGATGTATGGAAGATTTTGGATTCTTTCAAAAAGCATAAAGCCCCAGGCCTGGATGGGATACCTTTTGATGTTATTTTTCATACAGCTCAATTTTGGGTTCCTTATTTGACAATATTATTTAACAAGACTTGGGATAAAGGAATAATACCAACTAGTTGGAAACTAAATATAATTGTTCCAACATTTAAAAAAGGAGGAAAAAAAGTCCAGAATGTTATCGACCAATTAGTTTAATAGATAGTATGGAGAAGATATTTACTAAAATATTAAATAATAAATTGATTGACAACATGGGTTGAGAAAAATGATATTATTGATGCAGCGCAAGCAGGATTTAGAAATGGTCAATCCACATTAGACCAATGTTGCACATTGGTGCATTTAATTTACAAGTATACTAAGACCAAAAAACAAAAGCTAAATTATATATTTGTTGATCTAAAAACAGCATTCAGTCGAGTGAATCATAGTATGATGTGGGAAAGATTAAAAGGACCAGGAGTGGATAGGGATATGGTGACAATGATTGAGCGATTATATCAGGACAGTTAGACAAGTGTAAGACATTCAACAAAGGGACAATTGACACAATGGTTTCAAACTAACATTGGGGTAAAACAGGGATGTACTCTTTCACCAGTGTTATTTAATTTATATTTCCAAACAAAATTAAGTAAATTATATGATCCAGACTTTCATTTAACTAGAATAGGGAAGAAGCATTGTGCTTATTTGGCATTTGCAGATGATGTAGTTTTATTATCAACAAGCTTCATAGGCACGAACAGGATGTTAACTAAATTTGTTGGAGAATGTAAGAAGGCAGATTTATTATTAAATTATGAGAAAACAAAAGTACTGATCTTTGGAGGGAATAAAAAAGAATACCAATATAAAATAGATGGGTATGGATTAGAAGTGGTAAAATAATTTTGTTATTTAGGAATAGTTTTCACTCAGGATGGATTATGGAATAAGCATATAAAAGAAACATATAGTAAAGTAAATCAATTCATGGCAGTAATGAATAGATTTGCATAGAAACATGGTGGAGGGCAGTCAATAAAAGGAAACTTGAGGGTTTTAAATGCAAAAGTTAATGCTCAAATACTTGATGGGGCAGACATTTGGGGATTTGGTGATTTTTCTAAATTAGAATGTATTTTGAATAAATTCTATAAAAAAAATTTGGGTCTTCCTATTGGGACACCATCAGCAATGGTTAGGGCAGAACTGGGTCAATACCAATTGGGATGTGAAATAAAAACAAGACAAATGACCTATTGGTAAAATGTGTATATCATGAGTAACCAAAAGTTTCCTAGATTATGTATGGAGGAGGCAATGGAGTATAGCAAATATTATAGGTTATTTCCAAGTATGGAAATAGTAGAGAAAATATTAAAACCAATGGGGCTGTTAGAGACTGTTATGGAAAGTATGATTTGCCCAGCAGGTATAATTAAATTAAGAATTAAAGATAGGGTTAGAGATTATTATACCCAATTGGATTTGGCACTGTGTAAAAGTGAATGAATGAATGGATGGTTAAAAATAAGAGGTCACATGAATTAGAATTGTACTTGAGAGCCAAGATCAATCCTGAGTTTAGGAAATTATTAACCTGAGCAAGATTCAACAGTATTACAACAAATTGGAAATTAAATTTACATAGTAAAGAGAAAATAATGGGGGATGTACTATGTAAATGCGGAACAGAAAAAGATACACTTAGACATTTATTAATACTATGCCCTCTACATGAGAAAGACAGAAAGAAAATTTTGGGGGAGACTTTGAGAAAACTTGAGTTAAATCCAGAAATGATGTTGAATTTCTTGTTAAAATCTCATAGCCTGAAAATATTACTCACTGTGGCCTCCTTTTTAAAAATAATTGAGCAGAAAAAATTGCATGTGAGGAATGTTTTAACTTAAGGGGTAGGTCAAGCTGTCTACAATTTGTCCAATATGTTAATATTTAAAAATTACCTTTGCCTGTATAAATATACCATTTGATGTACTAGAACTGTGTTTTAAAACTGTTTTTAACAGATTTACTCGCTAGAACATGAAGAATTGGAGCCCTAGTTTAAGCACTCGCTAGGAAGAGGAGTTGTAGCCTGTAAGTGTGTTCTCCAGGGCTACAGACTTGTTTGGGAGGTGCAACAGTTGGCTGTGTGAGCCTGACTGACTCTTTAGCTTGGCATACCAGCTAAGCTCTCCAGCGCTTAAAAGACTGGAAAAGCACTTACTTGCCAGAAAAAGAACTTTATTCAAAACACCTAATTTGGGGCAAGTCTGGGTGACCCTTGCTTCTACTTCCGGGTCTCAAAGGGCTATTTAAATCAGCCCTGTGGCGAGCAAGTCTTGTTAAAATCTCTGCTGCATACTGTTTACCTTTGCCTGTATAAATATACCATTTGATGTACTAAAACTGTGTTTTAAAACTGTTTTTTAACAGATTTACTCACTAGAACGCGAGGAATTGGAGCCCTAGCTTGAGCACTTGCTAGGAAGAGGAGTTGTAGCCTGTGAGTGTGTTCTCCAGGGCTACAGACTTGTTTGGGAGGTGCAACAGTGGGCTGTGTGAGCCTGACTGACTCTTTAGCTTGGCATACCAGCTAAGCTCTCCAGTACTTAAAAGGCTGGAAAAGCACTTACTTGCCAGAAAAAGAACTTTATTACAAACACCTAATTTGGGGTGAGTCTGGGTGACCCTTGCTTCTACTTCTGGGTCTCAAAGGGCTATTTAAATCAGCCCTGCGGCGAGCAGGGTGAGCGCGTGTCAAGCGCGCACGAAGATGCGTGCAAAGACACGTGCGTCAGTGTGTGTTTGGTGTGTTCGGCGTGCTAGGCAAAAAGAAGGAATATTGTAGTGGGACTGGAACTTGTATTGGGGATTATAAAAACTAAAGGTAAACCAGTGATTCTTTTTAACTTAATAAAGGCAAAGCCATGGAGATTATACTAAAAACTGTTAATGGTCGCCATAGCTACATTGTGTACACAATGTAACATGCACAAACTAGATGTTAACATGTTAACTGTTATGGGCTATACATGTCCAAAGTGTAACAAAAATAAAGAATTAGAAGAGGAGATTAGCTTATTCGACAATAGATTAAGGGCATTAGAACAAAGCCAGACAGAAACTAGGAAAAGGCTTCAGCTACCAGATACCTCTAATACTGGTTGTCAAATACAAGTTGGGCCCACAATAGAAAACAGTGTACCTGACACAGCTTTACATAAAAGACGTAGGCATGATACAGGGGTAGTGGATAATGAAGAGGAGTGGTTCACATCACAATATCTTAAACCAGCTAAAAAAGATAGAAAATCTAGATGTTTTAATATCCCTATTTTTAACAGCTTTGATCCTCTCATTGATTTAAATGAAGCTACCAGTATCAGTAATGCAAATAATACTGAGGATTGTGTAACTTTAGACAAAAACTGTGGATCCATAACTCAGAAACAGAGTACAGACAATATCTTGGGACCTACTACTCAGCTAAACAATGCTAATAGCAATTTTCTGGGAAAACATATCACAATTTGTTCTAATGTAATTAATGAGTGTGCTCTGATGGTGCTACCAATCATGAATGGGAGCATAGACCTGAACAACTCTAAAGAAATTTTTGTACTGGGCGATTCAATGATTTCCAAATTAGATAGACAAATTTGTGATATAAATAAATCAACATGCTCTTTGTCTTGCTTTTGTGGGGCCAGATTGCAGGACATTGCTAAGATGTCCAAACAGATTTTACAAAACAGTGTAGAACCCATGGTAATAATACATGCAAGAATCAATAATATTAAAAATCAAACTATTCAACAGATCAAAGAGGCCTTTGTGGGGCTTACAAACATACTAATTGAAAAGAGGGCACATATTGTATTCTCAGAAATACTTCCTGTGCCTAGGGCCGACATTTACATGGAAGCAAAGATTAAAAAAGTTAATAACTGGTTAAGGGGATGGTGTCTAAAACAAAATATAAAATGTGTGACACATTGGGAACAGTTTGGTAATAACTGGCACTTATTCTGAACAAAAAAGGCTCTGAACAATTAGGGAAAACAATAAATGAAGAGATTGCTTCCTTTTTAAACTTATAAAGGGGGTGGGAAGGTTAGATATAATAATACTGAAGCTTTCATTTCAGCGATACCTCAAACAGGCATTAATAAAGTGCATAGAACACCTTCAAAAATGTTTGGATCAAAACAATATTATACAGCATTCAAAACTTAATATCCTATTACTAAATGCAAGATGCTTAATTAATAAAATGGATGAGCTCAGTCTAACATTAATAAACAGGAATGTAGACATCTGTGGACTGACTGAGACATGGTTTAATAAAGAACAGTGGGGGCAAAATATTTTGGGATATACATTATTTATTAAACATCATGAACATACCAGAGGGGGAGGAGTTGCAGTGTATGTTAAAGAAGGAATAACCTGTCATGAAGTGTACACTGATATACCAAACCATGACAGTATAGAATGTATTTGGGTTAACTTAACATTTGAACAGAAAGCTATAACCTTGGGACTCTGCTATCGTCCACCATTCTTAGATAAGGAAAGTAATAATTCCTTTTTGGATTATCTACATAAAATAAACCATCTTGATAATACTATACTAATGGTAGATTTTAACTATCAAGGAATCAACTGGGATACACTATTGGGCTTGGGCTACCAGGAAACTAAATTCCTGGAAACAGTTATATCCATGGGTCTGGAACAACTAGTGCACAACCCCACAAGGAAGGCAAACATGCTGGACTTAAAATTTACTAACATCTATGACCAGGCGGAAATTCCAATAATTCTAGCACCCTTGGCCGATAGTGACCATTGTATGGTATTATGGACAATTACATATTATGAGGTAGCCATCAAAGGTATAACAAAAATGAGTAACTACTCTAAAGCTAATTACAATGAAATAAAAACATACTTAAAGGAATGGAATTGGCAGCAGGAACTAAACGAGCTACATGCAGAACAAATTTGGTACAAAATTAAGGAAAAACTGAAGTACTGTGTTGATAAATGGGTACCAGTACATAATAAATATCAAAATTACAAAAGACTACCTCCATGGTTCTCATTTCAGACTGAAAAAACTTGTAAGAGCAAGAAAAAAGGGCCTTTAATAAATACTAAAAGCAGAAATCAGAAATCAATTGGATCAGGTTTAAACAAAGAGCAAATAAAACTAAACTAGCAATTAGAAGGGCAAAAAAAGAAATGGAACATCAATTAGCTACAACAAATAAAGATAAAAACAGTTCTTTAACTATATTGGCTCTATGAGAAAGAATTCTACTAAAGTTGGTCCATTATTGATTGATAATTATTTAATATCTAATGAAAAAAGCATGGCAAATGAGTTTAATAAATATTTCACAAGTAATTACAAAACTAAGGAGACAATAAATGGTAATGACTATAATTATGTTCAATGTTTAGAAGAAATGGCAGTTCCTGAAGTTTATTCAGCTATAAATTCATTTAAATCTACCCTATCTGCAGGAACTGATAGTTTCCCTTTTCTTTTCCTAAAAGAAATTTCATATGAAGTGGTTGACGCTCTAACCTTATTGTTCAATAAATCAATCAACACTGGTGAGGTTATAGATTACTGGAAAGAAGCCTTAGTTATACCTATTCACAATGGAGGAACAAAACAGAAGGTGGAGCAATACAGACCAATTAGTTTGACATCCTGTATAGGAAAAGTCATGGAAAAACTTATAATGAATAATATAAACACACACATTACTAGGAATGGGCTAGTAGATATAACACAGTATGGCTTTATTACTGGTAGATCATGTCAGAATAACCTGATCAACTTTTTTGAACCCATTAGTGCAGCCCTGGATGCAGGATTTCCAGTGGATGTGGTCTTTTTAGACTACGAAAAGGCATTTGATTCAGTCTCACATAAAATTTTAATTGAATGTCTAGACAATATTGGATTGCACAAAAATATAGTTGGTTGGATTGCAGCATGGTTGACAAATAGAAGGCAACAAGTAAATATCAGGGGCTTTACATCAACCTGGAGTAAAGTGACTAGTGGAGTACCTCAGGGGTCGGTGTGGGGCCCTATCTTGTTCAATATTCTCATTTCAAGCATGAAAACCAAAAATGGGGTGTGGTTAAATAAATACGCAGATGACACCAAATTGGGGTGTATAGTGAATGATTATACTTCTGCCTCTATGTTACAGAATAATCTGCATGACTCATCCAACTGGGCTAATGATCATAAACTAATATTCAATACTTCAAAATGTAAATTAATGCACTTTGGTAAAAACAATAGATTAGTTAACTATTCTTTTGACAACATCTTATTGAACAAGTTAAATTCTGAAAAAAGATTTAGGTGTTCTTATTACCAATAAATTAAAATTCTCTGAGCATATTAATAAAACCACTCAAAAATGTCAGAGACTCATTACCTGCTTGCTGAAAAATATTAAATCAAGGGAAGCAGAAGTGTTAGTTCCAATCTTTTGTAGCATAGTCAGATCAAATATAGACTACTGCTCTTCATTTAGTGCTCCAACTCTAACAAAGGATAAGATATTAGTCAAAAAGGTACAGCAAAGATTTACGAGACATGTTCATAACTGTAAAACATTATCGTATAGTAGTAGACTAAAAAAAATGTAAATTATACTCCTTGGAATATCGATCTCTAAGGGGGGATTTATGTCTAATATATAAAGCTTCTAGAGACAAAACCTTGACTGAAACAATATGTTTAGAAAGGCAGACTAAAATGAATAACACTAGATCTCACAAATTAAAGTTAAAATTGATCACTAATAGAACTACAAGTAAGAATCAGTTTTTTACTCAGAGAATAGTACCAATCTGGAATTCTTTACCAGTTGCAGTAGTAAACAGTAGTACCTTTCAATTATTCAAAAAAAAACTTGATTTCTTTATGGCTAATAAAAAATATGATTTCCGTCCAGGTTAAGATGACAAGTTCATTATGGGCTAGTCCCCCGAACTCATATTTACCTATGAACCTATAATTTTTTTTTTGCAATTAACTTTATTTTTCCAACTCAATACAAATAAGAACAGAACCAAACAAACATTGCCAAAAGAGTGGTAGACAGCATTTGTATGTGACAGTACCTACAAGAAAAAAAAAAAAAGCTAAAACCCCAACCCCACTCACCCCCACCTTGGCAGCAAATACAAGAAAATGTTATACAAAATTACTCTCTTTATGAATTTATAATGTGGCAAAATTGAGGTTAGACTACAGGAAAAAGACATTAATTTTGAGCAGATGGAGGGGGAGACAACTGAAGAAACACTGTCAAAAGAATGAAAAAGAGAAAGAGGGAGAAAGAGGGGTACTAAAGCACGTAAAAAGAAAACCTTTCCATTGAGCCAAAGTTGAATTCACAATCTATTTCGGGGGATGCAGTCAACGTTAGGGAGAGTCTGACCTGATCTTTGCGTCGAAGGGAGCACCTGGTTAGGGGGTTCGAGGCTCGTTCTCCTTTAATAACCATATTTGTTTTCAAGTTTACAAGAAATCCACCCCAGCACCTATGAAATTTCTCAGTAGATTGAAAAAACGGGTAACACACCTTTTTGGCATTTAAAGCGTTTAAAAACTCGTCCCACCATTATCTGAATGAAGGTTCCCATCTGCTTTGCCAGTGCCGAAGTATTAACAATTTGATAACCATGGCTATCATGGCTACTTGCATCTTTTGAGGCAAGGTTGGAATTTGAGCGTACATCCCTAGTAAGCATGTATTTTCATTAAAAAAGATTGAGATGTTAAAAAAGGGAGCCACCCACTGTTTGACTGAGTTCCAGAGTTTAACAATTTTAGGACAGGCCCACAATTTGTGGTATAGAGTAGCAAATGAGCCTCCACAATCTTCACATTCGGATGAGGAGGTCTTATAAATCCGGGATAGTTTGGCAGGGGTAAAATAAAGATTGTGCAGGATGTTAAATTGGATATTCCTAAGTCTATCCTGTTTAATATAGGAATAAGTATCAATCCAAATCTTTTCCCAGGTTTTGGCCGGCCATCTTTTAGTAAGATTAATCTCCCAATAGAGTGCTGTAGGAGTACACTTGTACATTACATCCGACAAAATTGACTTATAAATCTTGGAAAATGCTTTCTGGCTTTCTGCTAATTTCCTCAATTTTTCTAACATAACTCTGGCTCCTTCAGACCGTGGTCCTTTCCCTAAGAAAGAGCATACACACTGGCGAATCTGGTACAGTCGTAATAAATCTTTATGTCTTACCTTGAATTTAGTGGCTAGCACGGATATCAGTAGCAATGGGCCGACCGAAGCAAGGCATACCAGTCGAATTTTGGAGGGGTATTTACCTGGCAAGTTACTGATTGGGCAGTTACCTATTCGTAGGTTTGGGTTATTAAGCAGAGGTTGCCTCAGGTCCTTTAGGTTAGATTTGTGAAGTAAAGAGTAAAGCTGCTGTAGGGACTTCACATCCCATCCTAGCGGGGAGTATTTTATGTTTTTAGGGACTTTAGACCAAGGGATATATAACAAGGCTTCAAAGTCTACCTTGTGAGTATCTATTAGGGATCGATCCAAAGTTAGCCAGGGGGCAAAATCTGGGGCTGCTTCGGCTACAGACACCCAATGTGAAAATCTCATGGCATGAAGAACCAGGTAATAAACATAAAAATCAGGCAGCTGAAGACTCCCTAGTTTTTTAGGGCAGGTAAGCTTAGCGTATACCCGGCGCAGGGCATTACCTTTCCACAGAAAGTCTGAACAGATTCTATGCAAGGGTCTGAAGAAAGACTTGGGCA
Organism: Neoceratodus forsteri; assembly: GCA_016271365.2. Classification (NCBI taxonomy): domain Eukaryota; kingdom Metazoa; phylum Chordata; order Ceratodontiformes; family Ceratodontidae; genus Neoceratodus; species Neoceratodus forsteri. The sequence goes on along the minus strand of CM028137.1, from coordinate 588,910,439 downwards.
GATAAATGTTAAGATTAAAAAGGGGGTAAAAAATTTTGGGAAAAACAGCCATTTTTAATGTATTAGCTCTACCCCTGAAGGACAGGGGTAGTTTATTCCATCTCTCCAGATCTTCTTTGATAGTTTTAAGCAAGGGGATTAGGTTGAGGTTCATGAGGTTAGTAAGGTCCTTTGAAATTCTAATACCCAAATAAACCAGGCAATCTTCCTCCCATTGTAGACCCAAGGAGGAGCACCAATCCCTCAACAGAAGAGGAGATAATGTGTACACTTTAGTTTTGTTCCTATTAAGTTTATAACCTGAGAAGAAGCTAAAACAAGAAATAATCTGCAATGCCCGGGGTAAGGATTCCCTGCTGTTCTCTATGTGTATAAGCAGGTCATCCGCAAAAGCGGATAGCTTGCATTCGAGGTTGCCGACATGGATACCCTGTATTAAATTGTCTATTTCAGGGCCCTAACTAGAGGCTCAATATACAGATTAAAAAGGAACGGAGAAAGAGGACAGCCCTGGCGGGTACCTCGGGATAAGGGGAAAACAGCCAAAATAAGATTATTACATTGGATTCTGGCCGACGGGCATGAGTAAAGGACACAAATGTGGTTAATGATTAATTGGGGAAAACCAAATTTCTGTAATACTGTAAACATAAAAAACCATTCCACTCTATCGAAAACTTTTTCCGTGTCTAGGGATACCAGAGTTGCCTCTAGCTCAGGAGCCCCAGACATGGAAATTAGGCAGAATAGCTTCCTAAAGTGGTACGCAGAGGATCGCCCAGCCATGAACCCTGCCTGTTCTGTGCTGAGTAGCCCTTTCCATACTTTCCCCAGTCTGTTAGCTAAAATTTTAGCGTAGATTTTAACATCTACGTTAAGAAGTGAAATAGGCCTATAATTTCCTATTTCAGATGGGTCCTTCCCTGGTTTGGGCAACAGGGTCACTCTTGCTTCAAACAATATTTGCTCACTGACCCCATGGGAACACCAGTATGAGTATACTTGGAGTAGCAGGGGTATTAATGATCTTTTAAAAGTCTTATAAAATAAACCAGTGAAACCGTTGGGACCCAGTGCTTTGTCTGGTTTTAGAGAGTCAATGATTTCTAATATTTCTTCACTTGAGAGGGGGGCCTTCAAGACTAATTTAGCTTCCTCTGTCATGGTCGGAAAAGTGATCTTTTCAAGAAAAGTCCACATCTTGTTGTCATGTTCAAGAGTTCTCGGTTCTCCAGAATACAGTAATATATAATAGTCTTGAAACAATGCCAATATTCCCACAGGGTCAGTAACCAAAACATTAGTCTGAGGATGCTTTAGGGCTGTGACCCATTTAGCGGTTGAGTGTTGCTTCAGTTGCTAGGCTAAAAGCTTACCCGCTTTGTTGCCTTGGCCAATATATGAGGCTTTTAGCAAAGAGGCAGATCTCTCAACTGATTCCCAAAGGGTACTAGTATAAGTGGCTCTGAGAGCAGAGAGTTCTTGCTGTTGTGATGGGGAAAGTGTGCCAACCTCTTTGTTTTCCAGGGCCCTAATTTTATCCAAGCAATTGAATAGAAAATTACTTCTTTTCTTTTTCCGTACCGATGCTACACGGATAAGTTCCCCCCTCCAAGTAGCTTTCAGTGCGGCCCATGCCCGATCCGTTGTGCTGATCGAGCCCCAGTTAGTAGTAATAGAATTTGCTAAAAATTCTTAGAATCGCACCACTATTTGGTCATCAGACAGTAGCTTATTATTAAGTGACCATGAGTAAGATCTTATTAAAATATTTGGTAGCAAACACTGCATCTTAATAGGTGAGTGGTCGGAAATTACTCGGGCTAAAATCCTAGCGTCCACTATGTAGGGTAACAACTGTTGACTAATCAAAAAATAGTCAAGGAGAGAATAGCTTTTGTGGACTGGGGAAAAAAATGTAAATTCTTTGCTTGAGGTATTAATTATCCTCCAGGGATCTACAAGGCCCAGCGATGTTGTGAATTCCTGCAGAGCCCCTCTGGGGGACCTTTTATCCTCTATGATAAGTACAATCTAAATCATTAGTTTGTACCAGATTCCAGTCGCTACCCAACAGGATGAGCAGTTTTAAGAAAGGGGCCAGAACCATAGCCAAATGCGTAAAAAAGGATGGAGACTCTGAGTTTGGTCCATAAATGGAGCCCAGAACAATGTCTAAGCTGCCAATTTTGCCTATAACAAAATTAAACCTACCTTCCGGATCAGAAATAGATTCCAATGGCGTAAATGGGACCCTTTTTGCCACAAGTACCGCAACTCCCATTTTGTTACATGTGAATCCTGATCCGAAAACCTGGCCTACCCATCTTTTTTTTTAAAAATGCAGCTGATCACATAACATATGAGTTTCTTGGAGGAACGCAATTGGTGGGTCAAATTTAGCAAGGTGGTTCAAAATGATGTATTTGTTTTTGTTGTCTCTCCCTCCTTTCATGTTCCAAGAGAGGATATTTAAACAGTTAGCCATACATATACAGGCAAATGTACCCTATGTAATAGTATAAATTGCTGCCCCCCCAATCCTTAAAGAAAAACCCATTAACCCGTAACTTAACCCACCCCCAAACCTGTAACCAAGATTCAACTTTTCCAACCCTATCTATCCAACTATATAACCCAGCCTGTAGCCTACACCTAGCTAACTGGTCCATGGTGCGCGCTAGAAAGTGAGCTCTTCCCTTCCCCCATATCCAGACTTGAAGAAAAAATAAGCTGGTGGAAACTTGGTGAATACTCTCAGCTGAACCCCGACACTTTTTTGGGTTATCTGCTCCAGTGTCTCACCCCAGAGGTTGGTAGCCTTATTGACTACAGCTGACTACCATGTGTGTAGAAAATGCACACATAAGGGGAACAAATTGAGTCAGCTCCCTGAGCCAAAAAAAATGCATTACTACCAACAAAGTTATAACATTACATATATGACAGCAGGGCCTAGTCCCTTGTCCTCCTCGGATCTTTGCTGGAGTATTCGGGAACAGGGACCCTGCACCTTACCCATAGTAGAACTGGGATTATCCCCACCTTCTATAAGCTGAGTGTTACATGCTGCTATATTCCTTGGCTTTGAAAGGTTTATATTTTAACATCTACTTCAAGGTCTAACAGGGAGCATAAATCGAAGTTGAATTCGAATGACAGAACTGAAACGCTAGTGAGCTCCTTCAAATGTAACCTGTACATGCTGCACTTCACCTGGGGTTACAAACAAAAGAAAACCCATCACGGCCGCTTTGACCTTAATCCACCTGGGAAAAGCCCCAACCAAAATCTGTGTTGCAGTGTTTAACTGTAGACAGCTTGTCTGTAAAACGTTAGAATAAATTTTAACAACTACAATTAAGGCTACACAAGTTCACCCATTCGTAAAGAAGAAGCTCCCTCTAGTGGCTAAAAGTAGAATCTACATAGCCCTCGGTAAATAAACAAATTACCAAGACAAAATTGAACTTTCTAATATAAATCCTCTAAAGAAAACTACAGTCCAGGGTTGTCTTGTAACAAAGTGTAACGAACTTCCGGCTTACATATCCCCATCAAAGGAGAAAAGTCACACCAAAAATCAGGTAACAACTAGTTAATCCCAGGTCTCCTAGAGACATCCCTCCGAGATCTTCAAGCTCCACATTGTAAATTATTGCCTCATCCTTTGGGGAACAAGTATGGATAGCATTTTCTCAGGGTCTTTATTGCTTCCTCTGGCGAATCAAAGCATTTGGATCCATCTTTCAGGGACACCTCTAAGCGGGCTGGATACATCATTCGATGTTTAATACCGGCTGCCCACAATTTGGAAGTAATGGGGCGATAGGCTGCCCTAAATTGGCGCGTCTTCACTGTCAGATCTGGGACAAGCCTCAATTTTTTACCCTCCCACAATATAGCTGACAATTTCCTGAACTCCTTAAAAATAAAGTCCCGATCCAGATAATTAAGTAACTTAAAGATTAGTGGCCTGGGAGGTTCCGATGCTGGTGGCTTGGCTCATAGGGACCGGTGGGCTCTCTCAGTTATGAACTCTGGGCCATTTGGGGAGGGGCCCACCGTTTGTTTTAGGAACTTTTGCAAAAAGAGTATAGTATTCGGTCCCTCATCCCCCTCGGGGAGTCCAAGTAACACTAAAGTATTTCTTCTGTTCCTCCCTTCTAAGTCCTCTAAGCGATCTTCAAGGTTTGTGACCATTTTTTTTTTATTTCTGACAATGCAGGATCAGTTTTCTCTTGCTTCCTTTCTATGGAGGTTATCCTCACTTCCGTGTCTGTAACCCGCCGGGCTAGCTGGGTCAATGCCGGTTTAAAGTCAGCGACTTCTTCAATTAGATTAAAAAGAGCTTCTTTAATAGTAGAAAGCTCAGAGTATACGTGGGTGGGTGACAACTCTTTCTCCGAAGCTGTGGGCGAAGAACTCCGATGCGGGCGCTTGGCCTCTGACTCCTGGACTGACCCTTCTTGCTCCGGTGGCTTGGACATAGTGCTGGAGCCGATTGCAGGTAGGACTTTGCTTTAAATGTTATAACCACTATAAAGAAACTGGATCTTTCAAATCACAGGTTTTAAACTAGGTATTTGCAGTTTTAATGGACGAGAGGGACGGAGCTCACGGTGAAGCTTCTACTCTCTGCGCCGCATCACGTGACTCCTCCTATGAACCTATTTAAAAATGTGGATATTACTAAGAAGAATGTAAAATTGAGGACTAATGTTATATGATGGATGTTTTAACATGGAAATTATAAAAATGTGTATTTGATTGAATTTTAATCATATATTTTAATTGTAATGACTTGAATAAGTCGATCAATAAAATTACTACTACTACAGTGTAATAAAAAGGCTTTATATAAAAAGGGAAGGGTTCAACACCCAGTGGAGGGAGACGACTTTGCCCCTGTACAGATTTCAGGATAGACCTCACATGGTGTACTGTGTCCAGTTCTGGATTCTGCATCTGAGAAGGGACAGGCGCAGGCTAGTAGTGTTGTGATGCATGATGAGCAAAATGTTATATGGCAAACTGGGCAGATCCTATGCAGAAAGGTTGACATATCTAAAAATGTACATGCTGGCAGACAGACGTGAGGGGGTACATGATGGAAATCAACAAGTACTTAAGAGGAATAAGCAAGGAAGACAGTAGGATTCTAGTCACAGGGAATGATAGCACAGTGATGAGGGGTCATGGGTCGAGAATGGTATGAGGGAGATTCATGTGAGATTTCAGGATGTGCTTCTACACCAACAGGATGGTGAAAATGAAATGGATTGCCAAAAGGGGTGGCAGAGGAGGAGTGTATTGTCAACTTCAAGAAAGGCTGGGATGAATTCAAAGCACTGATAGTCCCTGACAGAAGGGATGTGTCTAGGAAAGAACGAAATGGTGGAGAGTTGGTAGGGGGGAGAGGAACCTGGGGAAACCACCCTATCTGTCCATAGGCGAATAAGGTGTAGGTAGGAATATTGGTAGAGTAGATGGACCCTGAGCCTTTATCTGCTGCCATTTTTTTATGTTTCTATGTTTTTGGGTACACGGAATGGATCTTTACTTTATGGTAGTTACTTTATGTTTAACGTGTGGGGCTTTATTATTTTATGTTCATATTAGAGGACTGTTATGAGTTGTTTATGGGTTTACTATGTTTTATTCTTGTTTTATTCTTTGTTTTATGTTTTATTCTTCAGTTGGGGTATTCAGTTGGAGTGTTGTTATATTTCTGTTGATTTTTTTTGTTTGTTTCTTTACTTGCATTCTAGTTCATGGTCTTGTTTAATGTTGATTATTTTGTTTCTGTATTGACTTAGTGTGGGACATATAGTAAGTGTGCATGATTGCTTATTCGCTGCTTTGGGGTTGCATATTTTTCTGCATTGCTCATGTTTGTCATGTGTTTTTAACTGCTGTGTTTTTCTAAATGTTGTTGGTCCCAACTGCTAACAGTAGTACAGCTTTGTGTGTCCCCAAGCCATCCATGTCATGCAGTTTTCACTGGTCATGCGTAATTCAGCACTTGTGTGGTATAGTTACTGTTGGTGTAACACTGTGTGTTTGACACCCATTACACTGTGCTATTTACAATACTGATATGTATATCTGAATATGTTGTAATTTGAAACAGTTTCATGCAGTTGTTCTGTATGTGCAATTCATTTCAGCACTGTGCTCGTGTTAGTGATATGCTCATCTGTAAACAATATGGTGTTGGCACTGCTTGAATTTATACTTCATTTGACACTCAATATGGAATGCTCACAATATTTCTGACTGTGTGGGGCACAACACCCTGTATGTGGAGGTTTCTATTTCACCATGTGGGTGATATCTCACAGCAGTTCAGAAGTGCTTGCCATGCAGGATGTCACGTGCTACATTTGTAGTTTCGTGCAGCTTGAATCACGCATAAATACATACACCCCAACTACATATTGTACATACATGCACACATACTGTACATACATACAGTACACACAAGCTACTTTCTGAGTTGACTTCCCTTACATAAATATAGATGTGCTGTGTACATGGAGAATGCATGCCACATACTTAATTGTGCAATATTTGCATGCAGTTCGCATACACTAAGAGAACGTATGCGAACCAGACCTAAAAGGCAAATCAGGGTTGCATGCTGCAAGCTTGACATGTGCGCAGCAGGTATACTGGTGAGAACATCTTCTGAAAATTTTATCAGGTTTGCCTGTTGCATGCTTGACATGAGTGCAGCAGTTAAGCTAGTGTGAATATCATTTAAACATCACATCAGGTTCACATGCCGCATGCTTGCCATGTGTGCAGCAGCTAAGCTGGTGCAAATCTCATCTAAAAAATACATAAGATACTATTTCATATACTACTGCTAGCAATTAGTCATTAAAATACATTTTATTTGAATTCCCATAAACATTAGGTAAACTCATTAATTCTGATCCTTTTGCAAGTTGTTTAATGGCTTTTGATTTTTGTCATTAAATCGCCATTAATCTGTAAAGTATTGTTTGCTTATTGCATTAAATGCCTAGGATATAGCCAGTCATTATCCTCCATTCCAGATGTATGAAGAGGGGCCTCTGTATTGTGAAGCCTATCCTTTTTGTTTTGCACCATGCAAATCCCTTATGCATATTTAGTGCTACAAATGTGTTTTCCATGACTGTTTTTTTCTCACTTACTTTCCCTTTGTCATTCTATATGGAGCATATACACTATGGCCATGCTCAGCAATCTATGTGCTGAGCAGCAGCTTGGAAGCATGTACCATATCTCACATTTTGTCAATGAAATGAGTGACATGGACACTCAAAATGAGGGACAATGAGGGACACTAACCCACATGATGATCAGGACACATCATGAAACATGGAGATATGGTCCTCAGAACACAGTGTAAACCATTGTTTTAGCACCTGAGAATGAATTTCTACCATTAAGCAGGGGTGCCATTTAGGTAGGGCAGAGGGGCACAGTTGCCCTTCCCCATATTTGTCCCTAGGATGTTCTTATGGTGTGGCAGTAATGTCTTTAAATTTGAATTTAATCTTTTGCACAATAAGGGCCTACCTGACCTGCGTGTGCTCACCCTGCAGGTACTCTCCAGACTTGACTGTGTCTGTACTGTGTTGTCCACTCTCTCCACCTATTAGTGGTGGCACAATTACATGTGATGTTGATGAGCTCCAGTCAGGAAAAAGTGCATGAGCCTTGCAAGTGCAGCACTGTCTTTCCAACCACACAGCAGACAGGCTGAACATTACAGTTTGGAGGAATAAGTGAGCACTGAACTCTTAAATGCAGTTTTGTGGCAGCATATTTTTGTTGCTGTACTCTTAGTGAGTCTTCATCTCCAATGGTGGCTGAAGGGGCAAAGGGTGAGCTAGACGGTAACTCAAGGATTAGGCTACCAACTTACTCTACTAGGCTCACCTTACAAAAAGAAAACAACAGAGACCCCCACGGCAACAAGCTAGGCTTATCAGCAGTGGTGACAGCACTGTGGGTGGCCTTGATAGGCCTTGATAAGTGTAGTGTGGCAGCAGCCACAGCAGCAACCAAGCAAGAAGGAAAAAACCCAGCTTGGGTGGATTTGTATGGTGAGGTGACTTGGTCGCGGACAATGTTAAGGACCTGTGATGGTCGGTTCTAGCACCCTGCTTCTGGTGAAGGAGAGAGGGGGAATGAAATAAAAACTGGGCTGGTGTCACACAATGCCAGGCTGCTGGTTCTGGCCATATGGCTGGGTAAGTAAAAGTAAATATTTTTTTACAGGAGGATTGGAGAAGGAGAAAGGACTAAAATATTGATGTGTTTTTCATGTTTATTCAACTTTGGGTGGCTTTCTGACCCATAGGGGATGGGTACTGAATGGATTGGAGTCAGGGAGAAAAACCGGGACAAAGTTCTTTTTTGGGGGGGGGGGGGCTGAACTTCATCCAGGAAAAAATTGGTTAGTAACTGGGTGGGTTTAAGTCCAAATCTGATGCACTACTCTGGGTATATACAGATGAATCTTGTACATTTTAATTTTTCCTGATTTGAATATCACATTTCAGTCAAACCAAAAAAAGTTGTACCTTTTAGAGATGTTACAGACATTCTAGAGCTGTCCCTTGCATTCACAGACAGTTAAGTGGCATGGTATGCACAGACTATTGGAGCCACACTATAGTCAGGTTTATCCCACCCCCATGAAGCTGACCTCCACATCCCCATGTTCAGGCACATTATGAGAAAGGACAAAGGAGACTGCATGGGTATGCACCATTGAAATGAATGGTGGTATTTTTTAATTACTATTTTATACATTATTGATAGAGAGTTGGAGATTAATGAAGGCCACCGCTCGACTAACTAAGGCCTTGTTAGTGGAACGGCGGCCTTCATTATTCTCTAACTCACCATCATAACATATAAAATAGTAATAGAAAATAACTCCATTCATTTCAAGGGGGTATGCCCCCAGCACTCTGACCTATGGACACCATCTCTTAAAGTCTCCTGCCTTTGGTTACCAGCACTCAAGTAAGAGACTTTTTACTATATCTATACTTGGTGGGTTGTCTGTAGCAGCATGGCCATACCATACAGTGTGTGTGCATGGTGGGGGGGCTTTGCCATGTGGGTGTGTGGGTGTGGGGGGACTTGCCATGTGGGTGTGGGGTGTGTGTGTGTGTGTGTGTGTGTGTGTGTGTGTGTGTGAGGTTATTGCTGCATTTGTGTTTGCACCTTAAAGTCTGTTTGCATGTAACCATTCAAAACTAGGAAGAAAAAACAGTAGGAGTACAGGCCAGAGAGAAGTAATTAAGTGGTTTTGTGGGTAAGTGTATGTATTGGGGTGGAAAAACATGTGTTTCCATTGGTATGTGTACTACAATTCAACTGTGAAAATGAGATGAGGGAGAGAAGAGAACTGAAAAGCATGCACTGGCTACAAGCATGCCGCATGCATGCAGATGTATTTAGATACAGTATGTATTGAAGTACAAGCAAGCCATATGTGTGCAGACCAGACAGTATGGCTTAGTGGTTAAAATCACTGAACTGCAAGCCAGGAGACTTGGAGGCATGAAGACTTGGGTTTGAATCTCATCAACCCCTACTTGTGTATGGTGTGATCCTGAGCAAGTCACTTAACTTTTAAGTGTGCAGTGATCACTTGCTTTTTTGCACGTATGCCACATGCATGCATTCTTTCCCAATTTAACATAAAAATCATGGTTTCCACACTTGCTTGCTGCATGCATGCCATATGCATGCAATCGGTTCCAATTTAAAATTTAAATCATACTTGCAGCACGCATATCACTTGGGTAGTTTCATGTGTGCAGCATAAAAACATTTCATACAATTATTTCTATAAGGGTTTACACTTGCCATTTCACTCACTTTGTGGTATCCCGGAGGCAACCCATGTAGTGTCCATGTCATCTATGTTGATGCAGTTCCACTGTCTCCATTTCCATGCGACACAGCTGCCACCTGATGTGTGCATAGTAGTGCAGTTCTGTAGTTGCCCTTCAAGCAGACTGTATTGGCATGCAATTCCTTACCTTCTGTAAGTTCATAATACTATTTTGTGCATGCCATGGCATTTGTGGTGCTATTTCCATTTGCTCATGTTGTTTGCGCCACCATTGTTCGGGCTACTTTCTCAGCACAGACTGTTCACTTTGCACATTTTTACAGGTTTTTTTTTTTACATTGAGCTGTGTATATGCAATGTGTTGCATATCATTCACACTGTGACTGTATAACTGACCCTTCTATTTCCTTAGTCTTTGGTAAAAGTAATATGCTTTATTAACAAATTGGCTTGATTAACCAGATATGATAATTCAAGTTTCATTATGGAATTTACCATTGGATATGTTGTTTTTGACTTCATTCTGATTTATGACCCTGGAAAAGAAATTCTATATGAATGCTGATTTAATAATATTTAAAATATCTTTTAAGTATCTTTTTTTATGATATAGAAGTATACTTATATAATGACTGCAGCATCATCATTTTGTAGGTCACTAACACAATAAATGTGATTATCACCAGTTTTTTTCTACAGCTTCTATGTTAAACATATACAATAATGCATGGGGTGGTTTCTTTAACGAGATTTTACACACACCAGTGGGGTTGGATGCTAGGGGTTTATTTAAGCATCCAATCCCAAGAGCATATGTAAAATCTCTAGTCAAACACACCACCCATGTTTTACTTTCTATAATTGCTGGGTATCATTTTTTTGCCACAGCAATTCTATGAAATAAAATAAAAATCTCACTGCAGCTGCTCTCCGCTCCGGCTTCAGTGCAGTCTTTGTTGGAAGCGCAGCTGAAGAAAGGAGTTTCCCTTTGTTTGTTTTTTGTTTTGTTTTACTGTTTGAAACAGCCGCAATTTAGAGGTGTTTTTTTGTTACTTTTTTTTTACTTAACTTACCTCCAACTCCAAGCGATGATGTGAAAAACACTGAGGAGAGAGGGCCATGGTGAAGAAGGGTAGAGCGGAGGATGGCACATACACAGAAGGGAAACCCAGTGTGTTTTCACCATTATAACCCACAGGTTATAATGACAAATTATAACCAGGTTCCCTTTGGAAAAAATGATAGTTATAATATTTTTTTATTTACAGTAATTGAAATAATATTCTCTTTTGTCTTCCACAAGTGATAAGGACTAAATATATCATCATATTTTAGCCTTTTTTCTAACAAAGTAATCTCAATGGATGTTATGTTTGTGTTTGAATTACACATATATGTGAATATAATAATAACAATAATCATAATAATGATGAAGAAAATTTAAACAAAAAGAAGAACGGGGGGCTAACTGAGTGGGTGGAGTAGACATGGGAACAACTGTCCATTTGGGACAGGAGGAAGGAGGCATGTTTCCTGCTGTGTTCCTGTTTTGCAGGCATGTGATCAAGACATAAATTCCAGCAAGAACCTATTAGTCATGGTATGTGGGAGTTATATTTTTCATTCATACACTCTTATTGAAGTCTAAACTAAGTAGAGAGTTAATGGAGTTTACTCATCCCATGGCATGAATGAGTGCATATGCAACATTCTGTAATAACTACTGGAAATTAAAACTGCAAGGTCAACATAGAATTAAAATAGCCAGTCCAGGAAATGGCATCTGAATGACAGCTAATAGCTGTTATATCAAGATCCAGAAGTAGACACTTGTTGCTGGATTACATAACTGGAAAAAATTGTTTTAACATGATAAATGTCACGGAACTTACTTCAGCAGTTTCTTCTTGTCTGCTTTCTCTTCCTCTCTGTTCTGAACTACAGAACCTGATCTTCTTCTGTTTTTTTAGTTTCAAATCATTACAGAAAAATGGGGGTTCAGTACAGTAGGATATGAATAAATACAGTAGGTTTGCTATATCAAATTAATGCTGTATTTCTCCACTGTAGTTCACTTGCTTATTGTTCTTATAGTGACAACGTGAACTCCATTTTCTTTTTATAGTTGTCTAGATAAATTAAAAGTAATTAACAAATGAAAGCTTTTAAACTCTTGTTATCTCAATATGTCCCCACGTCTATTAGTACTTTGTAATCTGTTTTTCCCCTAACTACTCCTTCATGTCTATCCCATTAGATCTTGAAGTCTGATATAGGACTAGTGTTCACCACATCTCGAAGTAGCCTGGGCCACTGATCCAAAATTCTCCCAGTTAAGAAAAATTTCTTTATGTACTTTCTGAATTTCCCTCCTACCAGTTTTAGATTATGACCCTTGGTGTTTTTTTCAAATCCTTTAATCTGAGTGGGGCACTGGCATTTACCCTATGATACACCCAACATGATTTTAGGTCTCTGGCATGTCCCCTCACTCTCTGTCTCTCTTAAGGACTGATAGCTTCTCCCAGTAGTTCCTGATTTGTTGACCCTGTACTATTTCAGTCATCCTTCGCTGTATTCTTTTAAGTTTATCCTTTTGTAGCTATGCATTCCAGAATTGCACTTATTATGCTATATAAGATCTGCCAGTGACCTAAACAGTGGCATGATTAGTTGTTCACAGCAGCCTGTGAATCCTTATCTGACATACATCCCCATAGCCTGTTAGCTATCTGATATGCTGATTGACACTTACTGGAACTTTTCAGACTGCTGTTTAACATTTTACACTGATCACTTTCTTTATGGGAGGATTCCTCCTTGACTCCATCTATGCTATACTTCACTTCTGTATTAATTTTGCTAATATGAATAACTTTACACATTTTGCATTTCATTTTAGCTGCCAGGCACCTAACCACTGTTTGAAGCTCTCCACATGCTTCTGCATGCTTCTTGTCTCTTTATTTGTGCCAACTCTTCCATACATTTGCAGACATACACACCTTGCTGTTTAGTCCAGTTTCTATTGAACATTGAAAAAGATTGTTCCCAGCACAACCCCTGTGGGACTAAAAACTTTTTTATAGGGGTGGGTGAAGTCACTAATTTTCACTTTGAGAAGTAATTCTCAAAGTTTCCTTACTTTACAAAGTGGCACTTTGTGTAGTTTTTGCATAGAGAAGTAGCTACTGCTGTGCATGGAAGTTGCACTGTGCCAGTGAAGTTGCTGGTGAAGTGTAGCTTTGTGTAGTTTTCACATGAAACAAAACACAAGTGCCATTTTTGACATTAACCAGAAGAAAAGACTTTCTGTATTACTTCTAATCCCCATATCTACCATGCCATCATCCCACAGGCACAGCCCACTTACCTTTGTTCAAACTGCTGCTCAATCTCAGCCAATGAGGGTTTACTATAAGCAAAGATAATGCCATGGTCCAGATTCCAAAATGGGGATGCAAGGCTTGCATTAAGCCCTGCATCTGATGCAAAGTGTGTTACAGATGCACCATAGCCCCTTGGATACAGAGCAGCTTAATCCTCAAGTGTGCAGTACATTGCAGTATTTCCCCCACTTTATGGCAGTTGTGCCAAAGGGTTGGTGCAAGTGTCATTACTCTAGATGCAACATTAGACCAGGGAGTAGGTGGTCTAACTCCCCACATCCTGCATTCAGGACTTGTGGTAGGGCTTTTGCAGCAAGCACCTTTCAGAATCATGCTTACCACAATGTTTGACACAAAGAGCAAGTTGTGTCAAACATCCTGCTACAGGTTCTCTGCAGTGAATGGATATTTTCTAGAATCAGCCCCTATGTATCCATGCCATTATCACTTATACTGAACAGTACAAATGTTTGGCACTGGAGGACCATTTTATTTTTTGACAGGTGCTAAAAAGTTGATCTTTTTCAAGGTTCTCTGGGGAGGAAAGGGAGGTGGAAGGCAGAGGGAGGCTGGGTATGGGATTTAATTCAATATTGGGGTCACATCAAGAGGAGGTGGAAGAGTGTTTTTTTGGCACACAGATAGGGTGAAGAGATCGCACAGGGTCCAAAGAGAACCAACAAGAACAGCATCATCTAGATGCGTATGGGGAAAAAAGACACCAATTTTTCTTTTGCGAGGGGCTCTTCCCCCCCACCCCTAGACTAAAGGATTCTAACCCCAGGGGGAGCGTATCACAGGGAAAGTTAAAAATCATGGGGCCATGCAATACTGTTTCCACTGCACCATGTAAATGAGTAAAAGTCCAGGGTGCACTAAAATTGTTGGAGACCAGGATTAGAACCCTGGTCTCCAATGATGCTGGCTGAGCTGCTCCCATGACATGGAGGGCTGGTCCATCAAGCAGCTCAGCCAGTGCCATTGAGGACCAGTTTCCTGGATCCCAGTGCTTATCTCTTCCCTCAGCACCAGGAACAGTGACCAGGGGAGCTCTTACAGCAAATGCTGTAAATCCCCACTCACTGTCCTTTTGAGCGCTTACCAGACTAGCGCTATGACTTGTGGCGCTATTCTGGTAGTGCTTACTTGACTGGGAACCTGAAGGGATTACATATATAATAAGAAAGGATACAGCCACTGACAAAGTTCACCAAGAGAGGAGGAAGTTGGGATTTTTCTGTGAAGAGGGTGAAAGAGTAGGTTTTATTGATACCATTTGTACAAGGGTAGGTGTGTTGTGCTTGTGAGATGATGACACAGTGGGTGGGGGGATTACAAATAGTGTAAGAAGTTTTTTTAGTACAAAAAATGAGTGCATGAGGTTGGACTGTTGAGAACTTTGCAAAGCTTTGTGAAGTGTGACATTCCCATCTTTGCACCAACTTTGCCAGCACAGTAAAAATTTGTTGCATCTTTACTTCTTTATGTTTAAGAGTTTTTCATTCAGTTCCACTTTCTGTATCATTCTGATAGTCAGCAAGGGAGAGGGGGACCGTGCAGAGGGGATGAAGAAAAGGAAGACATCCTGAATAAATACCTTGTTCTTTGTTCAGAGATGAAAGAGAAGGGAAGGGGTCACAGAAGAAAAACAGAAGCTTTGGAAGAAGGGAGGTGGACACTAGTATTTTTTTGGAGGAGAGTCCTGAATGGACTATCTAATCTGAAAGTGGACAAAGCAATGGGGCTGGATTGGCTGCAAGGGTATTGAGGGAGGTGACAAAAATATTGGCTACACCTCTGACAGTTCTATTTCACAGATCACTGGAAACAGGAGTGATTCCTTAGAACTTAAAGAGGGCGGATGTAGTCCTGCTACACAAAAATGGCACCTGGGAGGAGGGCTGACCTACAGTCCAACTACACAAAAGTGGTACCCAGGTGGATAATGGCAATTATAGGCCAGTCAACCTGACATAGGTGGTGGAAAAGTTAATGGACTCACTGATGAAGGAAAGGATTGTGGAATATCTTGAATCCAGTGGGTTATAAGACCAGAGGCAGCATGGGTTTAAATGGGGGAGCGTATGTCAAATGAATCTTCTGAATTCTCTGACTAGGTGACAAAGGATTTAGATCAAGGTGGAGCGGCAGACATGGCCTATCTAGCTTTCTGTAAGCCTTACTGCCCACCCTGTCATGTATTAATGCTTATTTATTACCTTCATGACTCATCTTAGGTTGATTTGGAAATTATGTTTTTTTTTCATCTAAATAAAGAAGCAATTCAAGTATTAAAAATAAACTTTTATTATATCACTATCATCCATTGCAATACATTTAATATTATTTCACTCATATCATGATCCAGTGGGCTGGCGGCATAGCCTAGAGGTTAGAGTAATAAGCTGTGAATAAGTTTAATGAATCCAGCAGGACTGGATTTGACCACCACAACTTGAACCTGCATAAGGTGTAACCCTGAGCAAGGCACTTATCCACCCTGTGCTCTGAGGACTAGAGATGCTGCAAAGTTTTAATTTGCCACTAATGTTATGGTAAATTTGCTAACTTCATTTTTATGAATCAATTCACAAATGTTTGCAATTTAGTAGGAAATAACACCTTTGACAACTTTGCCGGGCATCTCTGCCTGTAACTTGACTACTGGGGTACATTTAGGCAAAGTTTTGTCAAAATGAGGCTATTGGTAAAAAAAAAAACTCTCAGGGTCACAGGGTACTGTACATCTCTGGTTCATTTTGGGTTTTTGCAGGTCAACCAAATTGTCAGCATAGTCTTCTTATTACCCCACCTCATGGACCCGGTACTGAGAATTTTCAAATCCCCACTGAAATGTTATTCCACGTCATTGAAATGCGATTCTGCACCACAGGTGCAAAAATGCATTTTGGCCAGGTTTTGAAAAATGACAGCTGTCACATTTATGAGGTGGTTTAAAGAAATGGCTATGTTGAAAACCTGTGGTCAAAATATTTAAAATTAGCAAAGTTACAAGCAAGTAAAGTGACATTTCAATGTATGTGCATAACTTTGCCAGTTTTACATATTTTTACTCAACATTTTTCAGCATAGTCTTATGACCCTCCACCATAAACAAGAGTGGTGAAACTTTTCAAATCCCACCTGAAAGGTGACTTCACCCAGTGACTGTGAAATCACATTTCAGGCTTGATTTGCACAATTCTACTTCCATTGGTCATGAGGTGGGATTCCAAAAAGCAATGGGAAATTTGGGGTCAAAATATGCAAAAATGAAAAGGTTATGCGTCAAAGCTGAAAACCCTACTGAAATACATTTAACCACACTTATCTTATTTTCTCATATAGCAGTCAACGGTTCCAGCAGCAAGACATGTCTTCAATCAGAGAATGGATTTTCACCTTTGAACTTGTTCAGGTCAGTGAGGGTGTGTGTTTAGTGCTGGATGGAGGGTGCTCAGTGAGAGGTCAGGCTGTGGGGTTGGATTAGTGAGGGACTGTTTTATTTTTTATGGATGTAAAAAAAATTAAAACATCAAAAGATAGTTTCCTTTATTGCAGGTTACTTGAATGGGGAATGGCAATCAGAGGGTGGGGGGGTACCATTAGACACCAGGGAAAGGTTACTCAGAAATGAGGACAGTGATCAGAGGGTGGGGAGTGCCACTAGGCATCAGGGAAACAACAACAAATATGGGGATGGCAATCAGAGGGACGGAGGGTGCCACTGAACACCAGGGACATATGAATAAATATAGGGATGGCAATCAGAGGATGGGGGTACCATTTGGTGCTGGGGAAAGGTTATTTAAATATGCAGACAGCAACCGGAGGATGGGGGGTGCCACTAGACACCACAGAAAGATTAACAAATATGAGGACAGCAATCAGAAGGTGGTGGGTACCACTAGACACCAGAGAAAAAGAGGGAGTTAAGGGTTCTTTAAGTTCTCTTGTTAACCTATTGAAATGTGCAGTTTTTAATGTTTGTAATTTTCTATATGGCCCCTACATATTTTGGATGTGTTATTCTAGCAGTACGTATTAAGACATTTCATTTCATGCAGACATTGTCCCTTAAGTCAAAGTTTTGAGGGAGTTATCTTCAAATCAGTACAGAAACTAAGTCCAAAATCCTTTTTCATTTGCTGGAATCTCTTTTTGCATGAAAATGAAAAGCATACAAGAAATGGATCCCTTCAACTGAAAAAAGAATCGGGGTGAAAAACTAAGTCCAAAATCCTTTTCTGTATGAAGGGATATAGATATAGATATAGATATAGATATAGATATAGATATAGATATAGATATAGATATAGATATAGATATAGATATAGATGCAGATGCAGATGCAGATGCAGATGCAGATACAGATACAGATACAGATACAGATACAGATACAGATATCATTTTCAAAACACATTGTTAATGCATCAGTTAGGGTTCACACAACAAAAGCTGGGAAATGTTATGTTAGGGTTTCCAAACCAAACCCACTACCCCCACTCTGCATGCATCAACAGGCATCGGGGGCTGCCTTTTGGCTGTCAGACCTAACGCTCAACCCATTCCATGAGTAAATCAGCTGAGATGGATACAGTATAGGAGAATGTCCTTTGGGCCCTGCACTCCCATCCATAATTTTTGAGACATTGTAATTGTACTCTGTCCTTAGTTCCCTATCGGAGCGCAGGGCCCTTAGGATCCTGCATTCCAAATAGCAAAAAAAAACAGAATAAAGCCGCACCAAGTAAGTGACTATACCCAACTCCAAAGTCACAGTAACGAACAAAGTGAGCACCTAGTCAGGACTTAATATTAAATCGACTTTATTGTCAAAAAGTGCAGAAGTGCAAAATGTGGCTTCACATCAGTATGATACAAACCTGCAGCAGAAAAACATCTTATGTTTCATCCAGTGTTAACCAGGCTTCATCAGAGATGACAGGCTAGAAGTTTCAATAACTGATATACACATTAAAACATGTGCTAACACACTCAGATCAGTGCTCACCAATACAACATCCAGGTGCCAATAATAAAAACAGGAACAGAATCAATTAAATAATCAACATAGTAATTGATTTGTATTATACATATGCATATAAAAGAACCACCAACCAATGGGTAGTGTAGAACACTAATTTATAAATTTCCCAAATCAGAAGGCAATAATGTAAACCCAAGTTAAACTACAGGTCCACCTGTGGCACATGCTTCAAATAAAAACACACAATTAAAGGGGCAAATCTCATATTTAAATATAAACAAAGGAATATGTATATCAATAATTCCCATCAAATTTATTCAATGTTCAAAATACACATGATTTCTGAAATACTCCATATGTGTGTCACATAATCTGAAATCAACATAGTTTAGCAACCCAAATCAACAGAATAGGGATGGTGCATGTATTTATTTTAACATCCAGCAATATACCCCTTTTTTCACAGGAAGGCTGCAAGGTCTATATTGTCATTAAGACCCAATCCTTCATGGGAGTTTAGAACAGAAATCCAGAAACTCTTCCTTTGCCCTATTATTTGTTTTTTACTTCCTCCCCTAGGTCCTACACTCACTTTTTCCAAACTAATAAATTTAATATCATGCCTGATATTGTGATTTTTACAGTTACTCGCATGTTGGACAATGGTATAGGACATATCATGTTTTTCCAATGCCCTGAGATGCTCTCCGATCCTAACTTTGAATTCCAAGACTGTCCTGCCAATATAAAAAATCCACATGAGCATTCCAACATGTGTACTACTGCTGAGGTGTTACATAAAATCAGATCTCTTATTTTAAAAGTCTGATGTGTTACTGGGTTTTGAAAAAACATTGGTGGTATGTATGTATATAAGGGCAGAATTTACAGTTGCCATACCTCTTTTTACCACAAGGTGGAGACAAGGACCAAATAGTACTGTTTTTCACTTCTGCTGGCACATAGGAACTGGTAACCTTATCACCTATAGTAGGTGCATGTTTGTAGATCTTTAGCGCATTACCCAATTGTTTTTTAAGTTTTGCCTCAGTCGTTAGAATGCCCCAATTATCAGATAAAATGTTCCTAAGCTCAGCACTCTTGGTGCTGAAAGTAGTAACAAATCCTGTTTCCTGGAACTGGCTGGGCTATGTAGGATCCCTGTTTTTTTGAACAAGTGGTGTATCTCTAGACATATATTTTACCTCTAAAACAGATTTATTTATTACAGCTCTACCATAATCTAATTGCAGAAACCTCAGAATTTGTCCTTCAACCTGTGATTCAAAGTCTTCTCTTTTTGTACAGTTCCTCAATGTTCTAATCAGCTGTCCTTTTGGGATATTATCTAAGACATGTCTGGGATGGAAGCTACTCGATAACAATAATGTATTTCTATCAGTGGGTTTAGCATAGAAGGAGGTACCAACATTGCCATGACCCATATTGAAAATCTTCAAATCCAGGAAATTAATTTTCTTTGCAACATAATGGGCATTGAACCGTAAATTGAGAATAGTAGTGTTAATCCAAGTAACAAATTCAGTGAAAGTTTGCCTGAACCTCTCCATAGGATGATCACATCATCGATAACGCAATACCAGAAATCCAAGCTATGGAAAGATGGATTAGTGGCGTCACTCCTAATCCAGTCCTGCTCCCACTTACCCACATAGAAATTTGCATAACTGGGGGCTATAGTGGCCCCATGGCTATTCCTTTGATCTATTTGTAGTAGCTGCTCTGAAACAAAAAAAATATTAGACTCCAATGCTAGCTCTATGAGATGTATCAGGAATTCTGTAGGCACATGCTGTGAACCAGTAAGCTGATTCAAAAAATGTTACACTGCAGACGAATCACCCACTAGTGTGACATTTGTGTATAGTGCCTCAACATCCAATGTGGCATAGAGCCAATCCTTTGCCATTTCTAGGTACTCCAAAACATTTATAATTTTTGTAGAGTCCTTAATATAAGATGTCAGTGCTTGTACAATTGGTTGCAAATAAAAATCCACAAAACGTGACAAGGGTTCGGTGAGCAAACCCCACCCTGAATTAATGGGGCATCCAAGAGGGTTCACCAAATCCTTGTGTACCTTGAGTAAACAATATATTGTTGGTATTATAGGTAAAGCAACTGTTAAAGCCCTATGTTGTGCCTCTGTGATATGCCCATTAATAAAGCCATCTTCCAATGCACTGTCAATATTCACTTTGAGATCCATTGTTATACTCTTAGCTGACTTAATATAAAATGTTTCATTCCCCTAAATGTCTTTCAATTTCAGCTATATACTTTGTTTTATCTAATATCACTATTGCCCCATCTTTATCAGCACTTTTAATCACAATGTTTTTATTTTTGGACAATGCTTTCAGTGCTAGACATTCACTGTTCGAGCAGGTATTAAAACTGCTCATTTTTGGAATAGACATAAGTTCAGACAAACCTTGTTCACATTTTTTAACAAACAATGTCATTGCTGGACTAAATGAAGGACAAAACAATGACTTCAGTAATATAGGTGCACATATGTAAATATCAGAACTAATACTGTTTGTATCACTACCCTCTAAAATAAAGTTATTGTACTTATCAAACATGGATTTCAAAGTAACTTTGGGAGCAAATCTATGCAAGTCTACAACTGTTTGGAAATGATTTTGGTCTGTTGTCAACAAGAAAGATAGTCCTTTATTCAGTACTTTGTCTTCATCAGGAGACAGAATGTGTTCTGGCAGATTTATAACTACCAAATCTTGGTGCACATTTGTTAATATTTGTGGTCTCCTTGACCTCTTCCACACTCCCCCCCCTCATCATTTTCCTCTGCCTTGATAGTACTGGAAACATGTTTTCCTGAGACTGTATCAATGCGAAGGGGGAGAGGTATTGGGGCACTCTGTGGTGAATGCTGGTTCCTATGGTAGTGAAAAACCTCAGTATTACTATCTGTATCACTTGGACCGGAGGTGTAATCACAGATGGTGTTATCATCTTCACTGTTTATCTTTCTTAGTATAGACTTTAAAGTAACTTGTTCACTAACAGATGGAAGTGGTTGTTCAATTGTTCGGGAGGGGGGGCAGCTTGCTTCTCTTTGCTCCAGTCAAACACCCTCCCTAAATGATAATCCTCCTTGTTTCTCCTAAATTTCTTCTATTTGCTTTTTTTCAATTTAATATCATAATGAACCACTTTATCTGAAAGTTGTTTAATCAGTTTGTCAAACTCTTCACTATCTGTAGCACTTTTAAGTTCAATTTCCTTGTCAATAATATTTTTGGCAATAATGTCTCTTACTGGAGCTGCATGTTCCAAAATTAATTAAATTGACTAGGTCCCAGTATCTTCCATCAGAGCCCACCATTTCTGCATGAATATTGGGTCATCAGTTCCATAAGCTGGTTTATTCAAAACTCTTAAGCAGCAAGGTACTCTTTTAACCCTTAAATATGCTTCCAAAATCACTCGATGCCAATGCATCCATCTCCCCTTCATCACTAGTTTTTTCAAACTTCTGTAGATGCTCTTACTAGTTGTTTGTTGTGTTGGGAGTTCAGTGGTCTGGAAATCCATGAGTAAAGGATTGTTTTCATTTGGGCTGCCAAAAATTGTGGGTTGCTAAACTATGTTGATCTGAAATTAAGTGACACACAGATATATGAAGCATTACAGAAATTATATGGATTTTCCACATTTAATAAATTTGATGGGAATTATTGATATACATATTTTTTTGTTTATATTTGAATTTGAGATTTGCCCCTTTAACTGTGTGTTTTTATTTTAAGCATGTGCCACAGGTGCCTTCATACATAAATCCATGGACCTGTAATTTAACTTGGGTTTACATCATTGCCTTCTGATTTGGGAAGTTGATAAATTAGTGTTCTACACTACCCATTGGTTGGTGGTTTATTTATATGCATACGTATATGTATAATACAAATCAATTACTATGTTAATTATTTAATTGATTCTTTTCCTGTTTTAATTATTGGCATCTGGATGTTGTATTAGTAAGCACTGATCTGAATGCATTAGCACTTGTTTTAATGTGTATGTAAGTTATAGAAAATTCTAATCTGTCATCTCTGATGAAGCCTGGTTGTCACTGGGCGACACATAAGATATTTTTCCATGGCTGGCCCATATCATTTTGAAGTGGAGCCACATTTTGCACTTCTGCACTTTTTGACAATAAAGTCAATTTAATATTAAGTCCTGACTAGGTGCTCACTTTGTTGGTTACTGTCACTCCAATTAGTCCATAATGGTATTCATAAAATTACATGTGGCAGCGCAGTCCCCTCTGGGCTCTGCACTCCCATCCATGCATAATTTTTTAGATAGTGTAGTAGTATCCTTATTTGCCTGTGGGAGCACCAAAAACAACTCACATTGCAATGTTATCCTATGATAACTCAGCAAAATGTTAAACCTGTGTAACTGGATACCAAATTAATATATTTTCATGAAACCAGCAAACGGCATATCGGTGGCACAAACCTCTTCTAGCCTGAAGATATCAGATAAAAATTGCAAACCGTTTCTTCACAGCGTAGTGTCAAAGAAATTACTCTGAAAACCTCATAATATATAGAATAGTGGATGGGTGCCCATTCACAACAAGGCTGTGTTTCCATCGAGGGCGTTGATGACATCAGAGAGACCTCGAGAGCATAGCTCAAGAGGTCTCCGTGATGTCATCAACTCCCGAGATGGGAAACACTGCTGAAGTTGTGGATGGGTGACCATCTACTATTTTATATAGTATATGGTTTTCCGCAATGTGTTTGTACCTTGTTAACACTTGCACACTGGTCCTGGCTAGATTCCCATTCTCTCCACTTCAGTCCCCAATAATTCCAGTACATGTCGTTGCATTCCTGTCCCAAGTCCTGTCCCCAAAGATATAGGTCCTTCGAGCAGCAGTCACATTGTGCTCTGACAACTGTGTCAGTAATTAAAAAAAATGCAAAGTAACAGTTTGGATACACAGAACTGACTTTAGTAGTCTGTGTCCAAACAGTGTCTATGAAGTACTGGCCCGACCACACCGCTCGCTAAGTACAGGCGCCATTTTTTAGTGAATTTTTTGAAAACAGCACTGTTGCAGCCAATCAGATGGCAGGTTATGGATAAAAAGTTGTTGTACTATCGATGTGATGTCAGAAAGATAGTACAACAACTTTATTTGACCTTTGAACTGCCCTACAACAAGATTTGGAAAACCTTTGTTTTCCATACACAATAAGCCCTAACCATATGCTATACAATGTTATCCTATGGAAACACAGAAACATGTAACTTGCAGAACTTCACAGCAAAGTAATATATTTCCTCCAAACCAATAAAAGGCACATCTGTGGAGCAAGCCCTTCGTAGCCTACAAAATTCAAACTAAAATCAACAGCTGTTTGTGAACTGTGGAGTGAAATTCCTTTCTTGCAAATTGTGAAACAGAATCTTTTCATTGTTTTTTTTTTCACAATTTGTGAAAATAAAACTAAAGAGGATATAAACAAAGTATGAGAGAAAGCATTGGTCACTAGGGCACTGGAGGACTGGGTGTACTAAAGGCAATACAGAAACATATATGTACTGTAGCTAGGGTAAGAAGTGCAAATAATAGAAAAGACTTTTACAGGGATAAAGCAATGAGGCTGCAGGAGACTCTAAAAAATGTTGGTCCATTGTAAGTGACCTGCATGGCCAGACAAGACACAATACAACTATTCAAATTTCAACTGACAAAGACTTTAAGCCAGGGACTCTTCTTGCAGATGGATTCAAAATTGTTTTTGTTTAATCTGGAAATTCTTGGGGTCAATTGATGCAGAATTTGCATAATCCATGGGATGGTGGTGATTTAGAAAGTAAATTCCCTGTCTTATTGAGTACAATACAGCTGCATGAAGTAATTGAACTTCTGGTAGACCTAAAAACTAATAAAAGCTGTGGTCCAGACATTCTGACCCCTGCAATGTTAAAATATTCAGCTTTTCACATAGCTGAACCTCTTATTTATTTTTAAATGGTCTGTTTCATCTGCCATTATCCCCCAAGTTTGGAAGCAGTCCAGGGTTATCCCAATCTTTAAGAAGGGGCAGCACTGGCCTACTGATGAACGACTCACCTATTGCATTACTTTATTTGGTTTCTAAGTTACTGGAAAGTTTGGTGGCTAAACAATTAACATATCACGTACAAAATCATGGTGTGTTTGATATCATCTAGTCAGGGTTCTGCAGGCATCATGGTACAGTGGTTTCCATGTAGGATGATTTCAACAAGGCAATGGACTTTGGGCAACTGACCCAGGCCATCTTGATTGACCTCTGCAAGGCTTTCAACATGTCTGACAATCAAATTTTACTGTATGGGTTAGTTGAGGTAGGACTGAATAAGGAAGCATCAAAATGGTTCTGCTCTTATCTGTATCAGAGAAACCAAGCAGCTGTGGTAAACAGAGCTGAGCCCACCCCACTGGTCATTTGAGAGGAGTACCTTACAGCTTGGTAATGGGGCCACTCCTTTTTTTTATTTATTTGAAAGGACTACAGACTAGTGTGGGAGATTCATGCTACTACTTACAGTATATGTGGATGATACTGTAGTATATACCCAAGCTCTTCAGTCTTGGATGTGCAAGACAAAATACAATGACGTTTTGATGGATTACTGTTTTTTTTTTCAATAACTCTAAATTGAAACTGAATTCCTCCAAGACACAGCTTATGCTTTTTATTCAGCTTCAAAAATAAAGGGCTGTACAAACATTTCAATAATGGATGCAAAGAGCACCCCACTGGAATGGGTAGATATCTACAAATACTTAGGTTTCTGGCTAGATTCTACAGGATCAGGAAATATGCATGTGGATAAATTGGTTGTGCAGTTGGCCAAGAGTGCTGGGCTATTGTACAAGAACCAGAACTGTCTGGACTGTGAAACAATCAAATAATTAGTTCAGGTACTTGTCTTTCCATTTATTTGATTATGCAGATACTCTGTATGACCATACCACAAAAAACATGTTACAAAACTCTGAGGTCATTTAATAAATATATATATAAATTAATGAATGAATCAATAAATAAATTAATGCACTGGGACAAGTGCCAGAATATCTAGGGAACATACTGTCAGAAGAGTCATCTCCTCCTTAGAAATTCAAATCTTCAGAAAATGGTGGTTCTGAGAACTAAAACCCATAGGTCTTTGTATTTTTATAGTCAGTTTGTCCCACTCTGCAGAATCAACTCCTAGACAAATTTTATCCACCATATTCAAAACCTCCATCAGCTAAAGGTCTGAAACACTGGTTATTGAACTCAGTTTTTGAACAAGGGAGCTGTCAATGTAGTCTACCTAATGTTACCATATAATTCTATAGAGTGATGGTGCCTTTCTATTACTAACTGTAATTATTTATTATTGTACTGTGATTGTGACTTTGTTCTGCTTTGCACAGGTCACAACTGTAACTCATACAAACACACAAATGTATGAAGTTGGCAGCAGCGTTAGACCTTCTGGTCTAGCAAGTCTGCTTATCATGTGGGGATTTCATCTTTGCTCAGGCTGATGTCCCTGCTCCGCCCCTCACTGACTATTTTATCCCTCTCCTCCCCTGATCTTAATCCTCAATCCTAATCAGTTATGCTTAATGGTTGTAACCATATATAAATGAAATAAAATGAAAAATGAAATGAATCCAATGTCCCAGAAGGTTGGAATTAGGTTGATCATGTGATCAGACCTGGACAATTCTCTTTGTTACCTCTTACATAGCATTCAGCACAGTGCAGCTGTTAGTACTAACATAGTGTCCTGTTGTATTCAAGTAAAGTATGTAAACATAAGTTTTTTCTTTACAATGCTTGGACTTTGCTCAAAGAAATGTAGGAAATGTCTGACACACAACAGTCAGTTATTTTATATAGTTATGTTATGCATTTGCATTTAAACACTTCAGACTGTTTCACTGAGGGAGTTTTCTGATTAGCTGTCACCATGTGAGACATCACTTGCATTTGCATATTTAAACCAGTGCTGCCTTTTCTTAAGCACTCTCCCTGATGAATGGAGATGTTATGAAGTTTGAATTCACTGTCAAAGTTCCAGTAAAGTCATACATTCCGCTTCCACAGAGCAATCCACAAATTTTCACTGATAGCATAAAAATTCACCTATGTGACTTTGCCGTGAATTTCACCCGCAAATAGAAACATAGAAACATAGAAACATAGAATTTGATGGCAGATAAGGACTGCTTGGCCCACCCAGTCTGCCCATTTCCCTACCTAATGGATAAACTGCAGATCCTAGTTAACCAGCAGCCTACTTCTTCCTACCCCCAACCCCCAAGAATTGCATTATGACTGTCCCATGCATGCTTGAATTCCACCACTGTTTTTGACTCCACAACCTCCTCTGGAAGGCCGTTCCATGCATGCATAACCCTCTCTGTGAAAAAATACTTCCTTAAATTACCTCTGAGCTGCCCCCTCTCTATCTTCAAATTGTGCCCCCTTGTTCTTGCACACCTCTTTTTTTGAAAGATGCTACCCTCTTGGACTTTGTTGATTCCCTTGAGGTACTTGAAAGTTTCTATCATGTCCCCCCTCTCCCTCCTTTCCTTGAGGCTATGCATATTAAGCTCCTTAAGTCTCTCTTCATATGTCTTCCGGTGCAGACCCTGCACCATTTTAGTTGCCCTCCTCTGGACAGCTTCCATCCTGTCTATGTCTTTGCAGAGACTGGGTCTCCAGAACTGCACACAGTACTCCAGATGGGGTCTCACCAGCTGTCTGTACAAGGGGATAATAACTTTTGTTTTCTACTGGTGATGCCTCTGTCTATGCATCCCAGTATCCCCCCAGCCCTCCTTGCTGCCCTCTCACATTGCTTGCCCACCTTTAGGTCATCTGATATGACTACCCCCAGGTTATTTTCCATTTTTGTTGTTGTTAGTATCTCACCCCCATTGTGTACTCTTTCCCTGGGTTTTGTTTCCCAGGTACATTACCTGCACTTCTTAGCATTAAATCTA
Organism: Neoceratodus forsteri; assembly: GCA_016271365.2. NCBI lineage: Eukaryota > Metazoa > Chordata > Ceratodontiformes > Ceratodontidae > Neoceratodus > Neoceratodus forsteri. The sequence goes on along the minus strand of CM028137.1, from coordinate 588,883,122 downwards.
AGCTGCCATACATTTGACCATTCCTCTAACCTTGGAAGTCCTTCTCATCCTTTCACCCCACCTTGTGCATCAACTCTGTTGCAGATCTTTGTGTCATCTGCAAAGAGACATACTTTTCCTTCCAGTCCCTCTGCAATGTCACTTATAAAGACATTGAAGAAGACCGGTCCTAATACTGAACCCTGTGGTACCCCACTAGTAACCCCCCTTTCTTCAGAGTGGACTCCATTTACTATTACTCTCTGTGTCCTATTCTCCAGCCAATTCTTTACCCAGGCTGTCATCTTGGGACCCACTCCCAGGCTGGCTAACTTGTATATTAATCTTTTGTGTGGGACTGTGCCAAATGCCTTGCTAAAGTCTAGGTAGACTATGTCCACAGCCCCTCCCTGATCTACTACTTTGGTCACCCAGTCAAAGAAATCTATCAGATTTGTCTGGCATGACCTTCCCACTGTGAATCCATGCTGCCTTGGGTCATGTGCCCCTCTGGCCTCTAGATACTCGACAATTCTTTCCAAATGGCAGAATTTCACCAATGAATGGCGTAAATTTCACCTGCAATCAGTGGATTTTCACCTGTGAATGGTGGAATTTCACCCACAAGCATGAAACTCTAGCATTCATAGTGCAATTCTGCCATTCGAGGGCGAAATTCACAGTTCGCAGATTGATCTGCACTTTCGAATTGTGCTAAATTTGTGGATTAATTCGTGGAGTGAATTTTGCTTACTTCACCCATCTCTTTCAACAAAGACTGCTTATTTGAAGCAGTGACACTAGCTGGTAACATCTATAGCTGTTTGATGTTAGTTACAATACACACTGTTTGTGTTTACTGCTTCAAGTTTGTTGTTTGTAACTGTGCTTGGATTTACATTGTTGCTTCTGGGATAACAATAAAACAAGCACCTGAGCAATATTTTTGTTATTAATGCCTCTACTTTCTTGAGTGCTGCTGCTTCTGGTTTATTTAGGGGGTGACAAGCCTAAAAATCCAGCTAGAGAGGCTAAGGGGGACATGGACCTTACCGAGATGGTGAGGAGGCCAGATGAGTACAGGCAAACATAAACAGTGAGGCTAAGGGCCTGGCCCCAATAGGGAGGCTATGGGAAGAGTACACATGAACCTGATAGGGAGGCTCTGAAAAAGTATGCCTGGCCCAGGTAGGGAAGCAAAGTGGATGTATGCCAGACCCAGATGGGGATGATGCCAGATGAGAGGGGAGTCTAAACAAGGAAGAAGGCACCAGGGAAGTTACAACCAGGTAAAGGTATTAGACACACTCAAGCAACTGAATACTACAAAAGAAGCAGTCAGGGTGTAGCAGGCACACACAAACAGCTGAAATTCAGCAGTACAATCCAAAGTGTCCAGGCACTCAAAAGCAGTCAGCAAATAGTAATGCAGAGCAGACTACTGGTACAAAGACTAAGGGAGCACAAACACATACCAAGGGAGGGGCAAGCACACACTGTTGGGCAGACTGGTTGGCCAATGGCTGACTCCACAGTGGCCTACTGTAGCATGACACCCCAACAGCGAAACCCAAAAACAGACCATTACAGCGACAGTCATTGTAATGGTCTTTTTTCACTGATGTGGCTTCTCGCAGTGTTCTTCCCCCTTCCCGGAATAACTCTGACCTAGAGTTGATTATAATTAAATGTGGAGAGTGCTGGGGGCAGAGACCTCCATGTGGGGAATGTGGGGGGCATAGCCCCCTACAAAAAACACTGTCTTTTGGGATGGCACAATACCGGTATCGGTATTGTGCTATCGTCGTGTGGGACATTAGTGAATTTTGTGTTGAGCACAAGTGGTGACTCCACAGCTGATACCCTTATTCTCTGGCCCACAGTGTGGAGGCCCACTTGTAAGGGGACACATGTTAAGGAGGGGAGTGAAGCTCCTCCTACTGCAGCCTGATTGTTGGCATGAAGGAAAATACCAGTGCTGTTTCACTGGCCCAATTCTACGAGAGGGGCTCTCTATGAGACTGGAGGTGATCCGTGCTGGGAGAAAGTGCTATGCAGGAAGCAGCTCAAGATCCAATAGTTTGTGGAGTTGCACCAGTAATGGGGAGGGAGGGAGGCACACTCAGATGTTTTATGAAACCAACACCTTTTTGAGCATGGAATTAATATCCTCTTACTCAAGAATGTCCTGTTGCAGTTTCTCTGGTCCTGATTCTAGGAGAGGGGCTCCCAGTGAAGCTGGAGGCTATCTGTATTGGGGGCAGAGATCCAAGCAGAAAGCCTCTCAAAATCAGAAAGTCTGTTGAGGTCCACTTGTGATGTGGAGAGTGGAACAAATTCTCGAGGTCGAACTGATGATGAGTCCCTATTCAAAGAAGAACTGAATTTGCCTATGGCCACTGTTTTTTACCACCTATAGTGTTGTGATCTACTGGTTAGAGCACAGGCCTGGAAGAAGAAATACTCACTGTAATATTGGTATTTTTTCTAATGGGTCCAGTAATGAGTCAGACAAGTGCTTCAGCTCTTTTACATGCTGTTGTGCCAGAGACAGAATGGAGTTTGACATGTAATTCAAACTCTGCTGTGTGGTCATGCTCCCCCTTGTATTCCATCCTACTATGTGTATGTTGGCACTAATGATGTAATTTTATCACGTGATGCTGAGGGGGTCAAAACATTTGGAAGAAGATGGCACTTGGTGATCAGAGATTGTGCCACTAGACAATGGACATGTTTGTAACAAGCTGGAGTGGTAAAGGTTGCTGGTAGACACCAAGGTATGCTTGACATAAGAACAGATTGATGGTGCGTGACACCATAGACATAGAAATACAGTGCAGTGCTGCAACATGTGACTAATGTATGTTGCAGTACTATGTTTCAACTTGTTTGTGAGCATTCACAAAGGTGTTTGTGGGTACTACATCAATAACGTCTGGATTAGTGATCATGTGTTATAAATATGATTTCTGTATCTCTCTGCATTGTCATTGGGGAAGGTTGTTAATACATATGGGTAATGTGCTCCCCTACACTAAGGTTGTGGTACATCACAAATGCTGTGACCTCAGCACAGAACCCTAGAGACATGAACATTCCAAATGCAGCAGTTATCTCAACTTTTGCTTTACCACTGTGAAAGACTTGGTTTGCTGGCCAAGGCACCTAGCTTCACCTGAGCTCTTTCCTTCTAAGACTGCTTGAAAGGCAGAGTAGAGAAACTTACCAGAGCAAGGGAGAAGGATTAAGACTTAGTTTGGCTAAGCAGATTTACTGTGTGGTGGTGTTTTTAATTTTTACTCACAGGGATTGCTACTGTTTGTTGTTAACATTTCATTGCTTTATTTTTCTCTGATTCAAATTGTTGTTGCTGGTATACCTTCTTCTGCATTATTACAAGGTGTGCCTACAGGTGTGTGCTAACAGATTACTGCTGTAATCTTCTGATTCAAATTGACTTTTGCAAGGTATATCTTCTGTTACTGCTTTATTTTTCTCTGGAGCAAAGTGTTTCTTACAGGGTATATCCTCTCTGAAATTATTACAGGTGGTGCTTTACAGGTTTTACAGTTTTATCTAACATTAGGATAAGCTTTCAGGGTTACTGCATTTGTTGTTGACTGATTGTTTCTGCTCTTACCTCCTTGTTCTTTCGTCCGTGGTTCTTCTTTTTAGGCAGGGGAAGGGCCCAGCCACCCACCCCCATCCCCAACCACCCCACGCTACACTCCTTTATAGGGTACCACAGTTGTGACATTTCCTGTGACAGAGCAGGAAGGGCGGATCAGTGGGGCCTCCACAAGGTGATCTCATTTACAGGGCACTAGTAATTTAACTTGTTATAACAAGTTAAACAAAGCACAATTAAACCATTACTTGCATTTTTTCCTTCTAATTACTCTGACTAGGTTACAAACCCAGCAACTTATTTGTAATGGATTTCATTAACTGCAGGTACTGTGGAACAATTTTCAGAAGGACAGTCTTACAGGATTTAGGACACTGTCCTACATGCTGGGCCTTTGGAGATCTTAGGTCTCAGCTCCGGGCAGCATGGGCAGAGATTGCGCCCTCAAATTTCATATTGAAGAGAAATACATTATAAGAACCACCGCCATTTCCCCAGCATCCAACAGAAAAACCTCGACCGAGAGGGTAGTTGGTCCAGGAGGTTGGCAGGTGGTTAGGAGGAACAAATCAGGTGCCCCATCACTCTCTGCTCTCCAACACATTACCTCCAAAAACCATATAAACACTACAAACAGGTATCTGCCTCTATCTCTGAAATCAAATAAAGAGGCAGAAGACACTGCACAACAGGACACTGCGGCACAGGAGCTAGCACAACAATACTCACCCAAATCAGGAACCAAAACTAAACAAGCACAAAGGAAATCCAAAAACTTCTGATCATAGGAGACTCCATGATTCGGGAGTTGATACCCATCTCCAGCCAGGGTGATGGTCAGATGTTTCCAGGTACATCAGCATGGAGAGACACTGACCGCATTGCAAAATTGTTCACAAAGCAGGAGAAAACATTGATGTCCTAGTACACATAGGGACTAATGATCTCGCCAGCCGGTCAGTTGTGGAGACCAAGGAACACCTGACTAGGCTGGGTGACAAACTATCATCTATTTCGTCCGCATCTCCTTCTCTGAGATCCTGCCAGTCTGGGAGAAGGGAGCAGATGGACGGAAGGTCAGAGAAGGGGAGATAGGGAGCCAAACACGTGGCTCAAGGACTGGTGCCAGAAAAAGGACACAGATTTGTAGGGAACTGGCAACAGTTCTGGGAGCGAAAGTTCTTTAAATTTGATGGACTGCATCTGACTAAAGAGGAGTCAGTGCATTGGGGCAGAAGTTTGACGTCTTTGCAGAATATTTAAACTAGCAAATGGGGAGGGGTGCAGCACCTCACACGCCGAATGGGAAGAACACCCTCCCCTCAGCTAGTGGTCAAACAGGAATTCAGCGTGTTTGCCATTCATTTGCATCACCAGGTAAGAAAAAGGTTTGTCTCCACACGATGCACAGGGTAATGCCAAACTTCACCCAACAACTAACACACCAAAATCTGGCCAATGGAAAATCATGTACACAAATGCTCACAGCCTGGGAAATAAGATCCCAGACCTGCAGGCAATAATGTCAGAGCTAAACTGGACATAGTAGCAATTAGTGAGGCGTGGTTTACCAGTAACCACACTTGGGAGACTTCAGTACCTGGCTATGTATTGTTCAGAAGAGACCGAGGTGCAAAAAGGGGAGGAGTGGCCCTGTATGTTAATGAAAATATCAAAGCTACAGAAATTCAGAATACACATAAGGAGCCAGAAGAACTGTGGGTCACCCTGGAAACAGGAAATGGGACAGCCATAAGAACTGGGGTTGTCTACAGGCCCCAGACCAGAGGGAGGACATAGACACATTACTGTTAGAAGATATACAAAACATGACAGCTAAAGGGAGGTTCTGATAATGGGAGACTTCAACATGCCAGATACAGATTGGTCAATACCAGCAGGAACATCGGCCAGAACTAGACACATAGTGGATTCCTGCAGGAGGGCCTCAAACAACTGGTACAGCAACCCACAAGAGACAGGCTATCCTAGATCTAGTACTGACTAACAAAGAAGGGATCACAGATCTCCAGGTAGAAGGTCACCTGGGGGCCAGTGACCATCACATGGTATGGTTCAATTGGCTACTACATCTAAATCATCCCATTCCAAGGCAAAAATATGGGACTTCAGAGGAGCTGACTTTGATAAGATGGCCAACAGAGTTAAGCTAGCCCTGGCAAAAAGAACACAGGTGAGGAGGTACAGGCAAAGTGGGCAAGCATTAAGGATACAATACTTGAAGCAACATCCCATTGTGTTAGACAGAAAAGGAAGTGTAAAGAAGAAGGAAACCACTTTGGTTCTCAAATACAGTAGCAGAAAGGTCAGAGCCAAAAGGCTGGCCTTCAGAAAATATAAGGAACACAGCGGATGAAGATAGGAGGCATACCAAACTGCCCTAAGGGAAGCAGGTAAGGCAGTAAGGCAGGCAAAGTCCCAAACTGAGGAAACACTAGCACGAACAGTAAAAGAAGGTGACAAGACTTTCTATAGATACATTAGTGAAAGGAGAAAGTCCAGAGGGTATGCTAAGCAATGGAGAAAAGGGAGCATGTGGAGGAGGACCCTGTAAAGGCATCTATCCTAAATAGATACTTTTGCTCAGTATTTACTGAAGAGAAGGTAGGGCAAGGCCCACAGCTCAGCATCATGGACACAGGGGAGGGAGGTGAGCACTACTCCTTCACAAAAGAAAGGGTCCTACAAGAGCTTGCTAAGCTCAGGGTGGATAAGGCAATGGGACCTGATGGCATACATCCCAGGGTATTAAGGAGCTAAAGGAGGAACTAGCAGAGCCATTAGCAGAATTGTTTAGTGAGTCTCTGAGCACAGGAGAGGTCCCAGAAGACTGGAGAAAGGCTCATGTGATCCCACTCCACAAGAGTGGTAGCAGGGAGGAGGCGGGGAACTACAGACCGGTCAGTCTTACCTCAGTAGTGGGCAAGATTATGGAGGCACTCCTTAAGGAAAGGATAGTGCAACACCTGGAATCCATAGGGGCACAGGATCCAAGACAGCATGGGTTTACAAAAGGAAGGTCCTGTCAAACTAATCTCATAGATTTCTTTGACTGGGTAACCAGAGTGGTGGACCAAGGGGAGCAGTTGATGTGCCTACCTTGACTTCAGCAAAGCTTTTGACACTGTTTCACATAGAAGATTGATAAATAAGCTAGGTAGGCTCGGGTGGGTCAGAAGTTGGTCAACTGGGTGGCAAACTGGTTGACTGGGAGAAAACAGAGAGTGGTGGTAAATGGTATACAGTCAGAAGAGATGCAAGTCACAAGTGGGGTACCTCAGGGATCAGTCCTGGGGCCAGTCCTATTCAACATCTTCATTAGTGACCTCTCAGATGGACTAGAGGGTAAGGCTTGTCTGTTTGCAGATGACACCAAGATCTGCAACAGAGTAGATGATCCAGATGGGGTGGGCAGAATGAGAAGAGATCTGGATAAACTAGCAGAATGGTCAGAAGAGTGGCAACTGGGATTTAATGCAAAGAAGTGCAAAATCATGCACATAGGGAAGAGAAACCCTGAAGCCACTTATAGGCTGGGAGGGAGTTGCTAGCAGTCACAAAGGAAGAAAGAGACTTGGGCATCATCATCACTGATGACCTAAAATCATCCAAGCAGACCTCTAAAGCAGTAGGTAAGGCAGGGGGTGTTAGGGTGTATTAGTAGGTATCACAAGTCGTAAGAGGGAGGTAATAATCCTCTGTACAAGACATTGGTTAGGCCCCATCTGGAGTACTCGTGCAGTATTGGAGGCCACACCTTCTCAAGGACATTAACCAAATTGAGGCAGTCCAGAGAAGGGCAACCAAAATGGTGCAGGGACTGCATCAGAAGACATATGAGGACAGATTACGGAGCTCAATATGTATACCCTTGAGCAAAGGAGGAGAGAGGTGATATGATCGAGACATTTAAACACCTTAAGGCATAAACAAGGTGAAAAGAGTCTAACATGTTTAAATATAAGAAAATAGCAGGACAAGAGGACACAGCATGAGATTAGAGGGAGCCGATTAAGGGGAATGTGAGGAAATTCTTTTCACAGAAAGGGTGGTAGATGCATGGAATGCTTACCACAAGAAGTGGTGGCTATGAATACAGTGCAGGGCTTCAAACAGGCATGGGATAGGCATAAGGGAGCAATACAAATGACTACGAATAGATAGGTCACTGACAGAGCAAAGGCCGATGGCACATTTATAAGGTAGAAAAAGAAATGGGCAGACTGGATGGGCCTTGCGGTCCTTATCTGCCGTCAACTTCTATGTTTCTATGTTTCTATGTTTCTATGTTTCTATGAAATCAGCAGCACAGAAAGTGCTCTCAAGAATATTTGAATGTCTAGATATTTCTAAAAAAAAACAAAACACATTCATTTGATCTGTTTCCATAGGCGAAAAAAATAAAGTCAACGACTTATAGAGATGTTGTTGTTTCACAAAGATGGTTGTTAGAGAGATAATATTACACCAGCACTGGGATCAGTAGGTACTGTATATCTTAGGGAACCATCTCTTTTACAGTTTATTCTTTAATTCCTGTGTCCAACCCCATCCCTTCTGCCTACTGGTACAGTCACAGCTCAAGCACTGCCTATTTGGACTAATTGGTGTGCTCCCAGCTTAAACACTGCCTGCTTGGACTTCCTTTCTTACAATTTAGCCTCATGGTGAGGCTGTCAGGGCAGCATCCCTTTCACAGTCACATGCACCCAGACGAAGATCCTACATAAAATAGCAAGTGCGGTACTTACGTATGGACTATGAGGCTAGTAGTACTAGAAAGGTAGAAGTAGTATTTCAATTTGGGGTTTGATAGACAGCAACATCTGGAATGGTTGAGGGGATGGTTCAAGGGAAATGGGAGAAACAGAGGGTCAAGTGCAATGGGGTGGGGGAGCCGGAGTGGTCCAGGGGCAGGTGAAGAGAAACAAGGCGTCATCAGGGCAGTGTGGATTATGGTCAGACTGTGGCTGTGGCAGGGGGAGCTGGCATAAAATGGTCAGAGTCATGGGAACAAAGTGTGCCAGGGCAGCTCAGAGCAGGGGGAGCTGGGTGATCCATGGGTAGGCCAAGAGAGTTGGCGTGGCAAGTGAGGGCAGTGTGGACCAGAAGAGCCTGGAGATAGGGGGAGCTGGTGTGATCCACGGGTAGGCCCATTGGAGCAGGGAGACCAGGGCAGCTTAAGCAGAGCGTAGGGAGCTGGGGAGGTCCAGTGAAAGACCTAAGGATCAGAAGGGGAAAAAAGCTGTGTAAGCAAGGACAGCATTGGGTGGGGGGTGTGCTGGAGTAGTCCAGTGGAAGGGCAATGTGAACTGGGAGAGGAAGAGGAAGGGATCTGCTTCCATACTGAGGGTTCCATTCCATGATCAATATGAGGTGAGGGGGTGCAGGATCTGGTTCCCAGTTCATGGGGGTCACGGCCAACCTCATCAGGATTGCCAGTGGCTGCAGCACCACAAGATGGGGTTGGAACCTGACGCCTGTACACATAACTCCCCTGCTCACTAAGATTAAGGTTCCAGTTCAGAGAGGTGCATCATTCCCTTGGTCTGAAAAGGGTGTGCCCTTTAGGAAATGGTTGCTGAGGTCTAAGGTTGACTTGGTGAGACTCCTGAGTTGTGCACATCATTCAGATATGTATTATGTATGTAATAAGCCATGACAGGGTGTGCATTATAGGATTTTAATGCATGCCCCAGGGGTGTAGTAAGTCATGAGACCGAAAACCAAGTGTCCGTACACACCTAGGAAGGGTGTTAAAATCCTATCATGTACACCATGGAGGGGCTTATTACACTTACAATATGACTCTAAGTAGACTTTATTTGGAAAAAAAAATTAGATTTGACAACAGACTGGGTGTTTATAAAGAGTTAATGCATGGTCAAGTGATGTCTCTTAGCCAATGAAATGTCTAGTTTTTCTTACTATTTTATAAAATTGGTTATTCAATAAACAAATGGTTGCAGACATTTCCTCCAAGACACAAGTGTGTATTTGTTCAGGAAAGTGGATGTAGGGGCCTATCAAGACAAATGTACCAGTAGGATGTGGCATTTAAGAAGTTATGTATTATAGTTGTGCTTTACTACAAAGTTCCATTTATACAACATCAGCCTACATTTAAATGGACAAATGTAGAAATGTAAATGGCATACAGCATTGGCCTCATTACAGAATTTAGTTATACTAGGTCCTCAATTACATAAAAAGGGAAATTAATCATATCTTGGAAACTGTGTGGTTTATTCAAGAAATCAGACAGGCATGCCTTTTGTAATGAAGTAGTTTGCTGTGTATTCTGTGTTGGAAATTCAGTGACAGGACATGGCAACTGTTTAGAATGTTAATTACTGAGATGCAAAACCCAAAGTAATAGCCTCAACCCCCTCATACAGGTTCTCAAAAAGTCTATGTGAGTTTTATTCCATAAAAAAAATTGCTACAGGAATTATCACAAGTCTGTAGATGTGTCTTTATATGTTATCCATACACAAAACCAAAAGGAGCTCGCACTAGGCTGGAGTGCCATGGAAAACTTGAAATCAAAAACACAAATCCAGGCACTCACCACCACAAAAGAACTGGTCCAAGAGAGGGAAACATTTTAAAAGGTTTATTAAATCGCCTGATGCATTTCTGTTCCACTGACTTTTATCAAAGGCCAAATGAAACAAAATTTATTTCATTTAGCCTTTGATAAAGGGTCCAATGGGACCAGAAACACGTCAGGCAATTTAATAAACCTTTTAAAATGTTTCCCTTCCTTGGACCAGTTCTTTTGTGGTGGTGAGTGCCTGGAATTGTGTTTTTGAAATGTTATCCATACCTGTACTGTATATGGATCTTGTTTGTAATTCTGTTTTGCTGAATAGGCCCAGGCCATCCCTGAAAAGGGGAAGTCAGTCACAGTGGAGTTTTGCTGTGTGTGTAAGAGAGAGAGAGAGAGAAAGAAAGAAAGAAGGAAGGAAGGAGAGAAAGAGAGAAAGAAAGAAAGGAAGGAGAGAAAGAAAGAAAGAAAGAAAGAAATAAAGAAAGAAAGAAAGAAAGAAAGAAAGAAAGAAAGAAAGAAAGAAAGAAAGAAAGATAGTTTTGTAAAGACTACGGAGGAACAACTTCATACAGGCCTCTTCATGATGTAGAAAGATGTGCAATGCTTAGTTTAGATGTACTGCACTGTATCAGAATCAGAGATAACAATCTGAACAGGATCAGTTAAAAACACAACTCAATGTGCTTACGCAACTGGATATGATATGATGATGCTTGTGTAACTTGAATTTTATGTGGCTTTCCACCTGTCTATCTGTGGGATATACCTCCTGTAGGGGTATGACGCAAGGAATCCTAGTGAGGGTTCCCCCCCAATAGGTGCCGGAAATGAATGAGTCAGCTAAAGGTAGGTCGGGAAAAAGCCCACGGGTAAGAGAGGCTAGCCACTGAAGAGGAGGGGTGGATGGTGGGCAATGAAAACGAATCCTGAGGGCATCCAGCAAAGATGACATATTTGAGCTCAATGGGGGAATGACATTGTTGGTCTGCCCATTGAACCTCGGATTTAAAGCCCTCCCATTCAGTGTGCTTACGCAACTGGATATGATATGATGATGCTTGTGTAACTTGAGTAACTTGAATTTTATGTGGCTTTCTGCCTCTCTATCCGTGGGATATACCTCCTGTAGGGGTACAACCAAGGAACCCTAGTGAGGGTCCCCCCCTACAGGTGCCAGAAATGAATGAGTCGGCTAAAGGTAGGTTAGGAAGAATCCCAAAAAGAATACCTGAATTGTCAAGTGTCAAAGAGAGAAGTGATTGATGAATTCTCTGAAAAGTGCTAACTTCCTGAGGAGAGGGGGGAAAGATGGGCCACCATCTGCCTCCTTCAGCAGCGGAACCTGACTAGCTAAGAAGAAAATCACTAATTCTAACTAAGATTATGACCATTGTCACGGAGGAAAGGAACTACCCCCTTTGAGGAGGAAACCTCTGGGGATCCAAGGCCTAGGTTGCCTTCCCTCCAGGCTGACGACGTTTGAATTGAGGATGTATGTTTTTAGAAAGAAAAGGTTCAGTAACTAGAGAGATATGAGTAGTGAGGATGATGATGGAATATGGAAGATCCCTAAAAGAAAGCACAGATTAAGGATGGAACATGAGGCTGTGCTCAGATTGAATGTGAACATGAGGCACGATTAATACTGATAGTGATGATCACTGCAAGCGGTCGGCGGGTAAATGAGATAGCATAAGATTTAAATAGGTATGATTAATTGAGTGAGGAGAGGAAGTAGAAATTGAGGATGAAGAGGCATGAACGATTAGATCCTGTTGTTGTGGTCAATGAGTAGCATCAGAGCCAATGATAGAATGCTCGAAGGAACAATGAACTAGATACACCTTGTTGGAATTGAGGAGGGTATGCTCGAGTAGTCGATGTAAGATATTAGATCTAGAAGCAAGGATAGGAAGGGATAAGTCCATTTCTGAGTCAGAGCAACAAGGGGTATCTGGGTATGCTCATGAGGATATTCCAGATGAGACAATGAGGAGACCAATAATATTGTAGACTTGCTTGATGGAGTGATAAGTTTGATAGAGTTATGCAAGTGAACAGGCACTGAGATCGAAGAGATATTTTTAATTATGCAATGTGGATGATTAGAACTTGAATGATTAGATTCTGAGGTTGTAGTCGATGAGGTAGAATGGTACTGAGTGACAGGAATGTTAGAGTAGGTGATGTAAATGGATGAGCTGTGAAGTAATGCTGAGTGAAAGATGACTGGATTCATGAACGCAATATGACTGGAGTTATGAACGCGATACATTCAGCAGGATGGCCGCAGCTGATGGGTGGCATAGGAGTTATGATAGGTATGCCCAAAAAGAATGTTGAGAGCAGGCTAAGAGTGGAGAGAAGCCTGGACAGCTGGAAGTGAACTGGAAGAGGGGGAGATGGAAAGAACCAAAAATGAAACTGGCATGAAAGAAGCACACCAATGAGGCACCTTGAAAAGAAGTAGATTCTGAGGCCAAGAATAGAACAAAGTATGATGATGAATGAAGAGAATAACAGAGGGAAGCTTATGAGGACAGAATTCTGGAGAGTAGCTACGGAATTGGAAGATGAGGGGATAGGAATGAACAGGAACAGAACGGGAATGAAGGTATCAGGCACCAAGGAGTGAGATGAATGATGATGCTCCTCAAAAGAAGACTGATGCCGAGGCCAAGAAGGTGCATCAAGAACCAGATGATCTGCAAACCAGAGGGCAAGTGCACAATGGCGATCAAGGGGAGACAAATCGGATGAAATACAAGGAGAAGGGATGCCAAGAGTGGAAAGAATCTATGATGGTCAGGACGATAAGAAGCACTAGGCTGAGGAAGGGAACAGGAATGGGTGAGGTATGATGAGTGAAGGACGCCATGAAGGCAGATACTGGAGAACGGGGCAGGAAAGGTTGAAGGATGATAGGAAGGGCTATAGGGTAGCACAGGACCCAGCCGGAACAGGAGGAGAACAGCATGGGGTGAATCGGATTAGGTCATATACAAGTCAGGATAGACAGAGCCAGATGGAGTGAGGGAATGGCGCAGACTTGGCAGCAAACTAAGTTAAGGCATTCTGAGAGAGGGATTGAATGAGAAGAGCAGGTCGAGACCAGGCATCATGGAACTGAGGGGTTAAGGAGAAGAAGGATCATCTGACGAAGGGATCAATTACAAATGACATGGAGCAAAAAGACTCTTGAAGGAGGAAGGGACTGCAAGGGGGCAGGAGTGTGAGCTGGATGAGGTGGCATGTATGCCCGGGTCGACAGAAGGTTAGATAGAATCAGCCAGGGAAGGCCAGAGGATAGGAATGGCAAAGGAAATGAATAGACACATTGTGGCATGAAGAGATAGAAGCCATGACTGAAATGAAACCAGGATGGATGAGTTTGCAGAAAGAGCCCAGGAGAGGGAGCAGAACAAGGGTATGCCGAAGCAGTAGTTGTTGATGGGGAAAGAGAGGTAGGAAAAAGTAAGTTCGGAGTCAATGGAATAGATGAGCACGAGACAACCAAGACGATTGGTGGCAGAGGGAACGAGAGCCATATGAAACACCGGAGATATATGAATTATCAAACCTAGGAAAGAGATGGGTGAGGAGAAACATGGTCGAAAGGTCGGAATACTATGAGGAATAGACTAGGGAAGCATACATACAGATTGAGGTGAGGCAAGGCAGCAGAGACAGGCGGAGAGTGAAGAAGAGGGACTCAACAGAGAACTATGAGGTCAGGCTGTGATAGGCTAGAGACAGTAGGCAGTATTCTAGGAGTGATGGATGTATGAAATAACAGGAAGCTTGAGCTGCAGAAGTGAATGCCGGAAAATACTAAGTAAGAGACACGACATGAAACATTTGAAGCATAGAATGCTGGTAGTGATAGGACAGGAACCACAGTAGACTATGATAGGAGTGGATGGAGTAGGCTGAGGCCAAGGCACTGGCCAAATGGGAAGGCTGAGGCACCAGAGAACAGTACAAAATAGAGACTGATGATTGTAGACACAAGATATCCCAAAGCACTTTACAAGAAATACTAGTCTGGAAGCGAAGCGACAATGCGGAATGGTGGCCATAATGTGCATCGACTCCCACACACACAGGCTACATAACAAATGCCTGTGTAGTAGGCAAAGCAACTGAGTCTGGATGGTCACGGAAACGTAAAGTGAAAAAAAAAATGTTGTTTTTGTTTTTGCAGGCAGGCAGTAAAGGCAGGAGGCAAATATACAACATAAACAAGTAAGAAGGCCCCCAGAAAAACCTCCGCTGACATTGTCATCTAAAGCCACGACCCCACATGACTTACACTGATGAGTAATAATCAAGTATGATGGAAAACAATAAAGAGGGTCCCCAGAAAAACAATTTGCGCCATAAGTCCTGTTCATGGCAGACTGAGTGCAGATTCCAGCTGGTCCGAAAGCGCAGAGGTACTGCAGCAGATGGCAGTGAGTGGCAATCCATGTGTGCAGCAAAAGATCGAGATGGACCACCGAGAGATCGAGGAAATGACCGACTGAGGAATAAGAAAAGAGGAGCTGTGGGAGATATCGTGGCACAGAAGAGGGATCCCAGGATTCTCCCCAGGTTGAAAGACTGTGGCGGTGAGAGTGGCAGGTACTAAACTAAGAATAAAACACAGCGATGGTGCAGGGGACTGGGCGGTGAACCAGGGCGGTGGGCTACAGAATTGGCAAAACTGAACAAAACAGAGCTGAGAGGGAGGCAGGCAATGGGATGGTGTGGTGTAGAATGAAGGAGGCAAGCACAGAAATGGACGGGAAGAGGGGGGGCAGAAAATGAGAGGATAGTTCTGTAGAGAGCCAGGGGCTGCACCAGGGTGCAAGGAGTGAGCCATTGGACGAGGAGCAAGCTGGAGACACTGCAAACCGTGGCGACAAAGAGAGGCTGGATATACTCAAGAGGAGCAGTGCCTCTGGCTTCAATGAAAACAAATCCTGAGGGCGTCCAGGAAAGATGATGTATTTGATCTCAGTGGGGGAGTGACGTTGTTGCTCCGCCCATTGAACCTCGGGCTTAAAGTCCTCTCACTTTAGTGCATCAATCATTACCTTTTTTGCAAATTGTCGAGGTTTATCTGATTTGGTAAAGCTGTAGGCTCTCAAAGCATATAATGTTTCTAATGTTGTGGCATAATAATCAATGTTTTAATCCATTAGACCTGAAGGCATTTAGAAAGTTAGGTAAATGATGTACTTATAACAGATACAGTATAAGTGCCAGATTCTTAGACAAAGTCAGTTATGGAGCAAACCAGCATTTTGCACTTACGCAATTCAACCATCACCAAGGTTTTAAATAATTGATTAGCAGTTTTTTCTTGGGACTATACTAACTGTACAGAACGTATTTATATAGATTTTCTAGAAGTGCTGTGTTTGTTAAACACAGTGAAGCAAGAGCTATGCATTTTCACAAAGATTTTGCACTTTTATGAGCAAAACGCTAATCAATGTTTAGAGTTAAATAAATCCCAGACCATGACTCTAAATTATGAAGTTCAAATCAGGGGAATAACTAGCATGAACTTCTGATGGGGCAGGGGAGGTCAGCTAAAAGGTTTTTTTTACTGGTACTTATGAGTCCTAATTAATAGGGGTTAGGAGTGCGGTGAAATTAAAATTCATTGTTGGATTTTTAGTGACATGACAAACATTTTGTAGCCCCCCCCCTCCCAAAATCGGGGGGCTTACCTTAAGTCTCTCCCTGGGCTCCTTTAATGCATGCTGCCAGGCAGATGTCCTACAGAGATAATGAATCCATGGTTGTTGGTGTCCTCCTGTTGATCTGTATGAGAGTGCCATGATGTGTCTCTGCACTACCCCTTTAGGTGCCACAGTAAGTGTGTGTACTGTAAATGCCCTGGACTGGGTCCGAGTGATCCAGAGCTCACTACCAGCCAGGCATTTCCCTAATCTGCTCCACTCTGTTTTCACTAACAGAGCAGAGGGAGCCCTACACTGTATTGAAAATATCTCCTTTTAATTCTTTACTGTTGTAGAGATAGAGCAAGTTGTTTAACCTGCCTTCTTTGCAGCATGTATTTCCCCATGCGAGCTGCCATGTTTGGTCTAGGACTTCCCAGTTTGGGCAATTGGGACACAGGAAACCTCTAGGGGTCCTTAACTCAGGTGCTTTGTGGGAGAAACTGTGAACTCAAGTGTTTGGCACCTAAAGGAACCAATGGGAACATAAGACTGTGACTGACAGCTCCTTTAGCTAACTGGATTGCAGGAAAACCGGACAAGTCTGAGAACTGTTTTTCAAAAAGTGGGAGTACAGTTTAAGAGTTCGAACTGACAGCAGCTTCTAAGCTCCGTGGGGACCTATGTAGTATAAGCCTGCAATTGTCTCCTGAGATCCTCTTTGATTCCAAAAGGGGACTGAATTCAAGAATACTGCCTTTCTGTAGACTCAGAGGGTTGCTCAGCAACGTTGCTGAGATTGCAACTGAGCAGCAAACTGCAAGAGAAGGAAACAGAGAGTCTAGTGTTTCTTCATGTAGATATGCTGAGGCCTACTGTGTGTGAGGGGACTGCTATCCAGGGACTCCTGTTTCCAAGAAAAAAGAGCCAGCCTCAAGCAGCAACAAACTCACCTGTCAGCTGGAGGTTTCACCAGCAAAAGAACTGCACCATTCTAGAGACATTTTCTGCCTGTGGGCCACTGCCATTTCGGCCCATGCCACATGTTCCTGTTCCAGAGACAGTTTTCCAGTGAGAGACCCAGCCTGGGGATTCAGTCCCCTGCACAGCAGATCAATACAGGTTGCAGTCACCTTCAGGGAAAGGCCGTGAAGCGAAAGTGAGTCATGTTAGTACAGTTTCCCCATACAAGGCAACTCCAAGCCATCGGTCTTCATTTTGCCAGGCATTCATCAATTCATTGGGAACAGTGAGTAAATCCAGGTAGCTCCCTGCAATAAATGTGTTTAATTATAATTGGTACCACCTGATTGTATTCAGCCAGTGTTCAAGTGTTTCAATAGACTAGGCCAACCGGATGTGGACACAGACAATTGAATCTGCTGTGTACTGTCAATGTTGATAATTTTCTTTCCATCAAGGGCCCCAACAACAGCTGCAACACCGGCATCCTCAGGCACTGATTCTGGCCAGCCAGCATACTTTCTGGGTACCTAGTAGCTGCAAGACTGTTTAACAGAGGGACTAAATTAATTGCACGCAAAGTAACCTGGTACAACCAGAACAGTAATCATTTGCTTAAATTAATGCCCCCACCTTGTTTACGTCCCCATAATAAACCAGATCTGTTGTTAAGCTGGCTTGTGAGCATATCATTGTTTGGTTTAAACTTACTGTAACCTGGCTAAAGGCTTTGGAAAGTGCATGCTTGCATTTAAAATTGCTTTGCAGGGGGTCCCAGGGTGTTTTGCCAGAAGACCAAACCCTGGTGGTAAGTACAAGGTGTGAAGACATGTTATTAATGACTGTTGCAAATTGTCTATTGAATGTTGCTAATGGTAATCATCAACTTGTAGGTACTTGGTCACTATGTGGGACTGTAGTTGGTTATAGCTTCCCAGAGGGCTGCTCCAGTCTAGATAGACACCCATGCAAACCGTACTCTGGGTGGAGGCACCAATACATTGTGTTTACTGAGGGTAGGAGTACCCTGTACTTTCTTTTTTGGAACCCAGGCCCCTCAACATATTGTTAGGAAGACAGACAGGGACAGTAGCCATTGGAATAGTACCACCCAGGGGTTACAATTGTGCTACGTGTACGCAGTGTGAGGTTGGCAATTTGCTTGGTGAAATACCAAAAAGATTAAAAATACATGCCTCATACACACTGCAGTATGCAAAATCCCACCCTTCTCCCCAACCCAGACTCAAACATCATTACAAAGTTAAGTACAATATTGACAGTGTATACCCATTCTCCCACCCACTCATTACAGCACCATCCCTCCTGCCCCACACAATGAATATGTATGTATTTATTTAAAAAAAGTTTCATCAGGAAGGACATACAGAACTACAATAGCTCATTTCCAGATGCCTCCTGTGGGGAAGGGGTACATAGGAGGAAACATAAACAATACGTTACACAGCAAAAATCACATAAATCACAAAAACAGGTACAAGCAAAGAAAACATATTCAGATATACAGTAACGACAAACTAGCATTATACATATTCAACTTTTTGCGGAGGGACCAAGGCATATGACAGAAAAGTGCTTGTGATACATTTGGCAGGAAAGTGCTATAAATCAACCTGATTATGTAGTCTAATCAGTCGCTAGGGGGGAGTAGCGATCTGTAGATAGAGTAGGGGTAGAGAGATAGAGGAAGGAGGAAGATAGGACAGCTAGAACCATCACCCCTTTGGGATGTGGAGAACCCCACAAGGGGTAGTCAGGCAAGTAGGCAAAAGAGATTGGAATGGTAAGATAGGATGGCATTAAAGGGAGGAAGGGGAGGGTGGGGGTCATGTCAACAAAGCCTACAACCTAATGGGATGTTGAAAACCCCATGAGGGATATGCAGGACACAAGTAAGGAGGGAGTGAGATAGCTAAAATTTGGTTGTGCAAAGTTGGGGGTAATGGAAAGAGCAAAGAGTGGGAGAGGAGGTTAGGTGCAGTTACAGGAGGGTGCTATGTGATGACGAAGAAGAATCGATAGAGAGCAGGGAGTTTGACTGGAGTGGACATTTAAAGGAAGGTATTTCCAGATGCCTGGATAGGTGGCTCTTTGATGTGGCAGTGGAGGTAGGGTGGTTATGATCCAAACCAGTATTTCTCAATTAAAGAGGAGCTATGGGTACAGTGTCTGGAGTTGAGGGATGGGAAGGATAGCGAGGAGTAGAGGTTGCAGTGGTCAGTACGGGAAGAGCAGCTGAGAGTGAAGTGGCAGAAGGAGTGAAAAAGTGTATCCAGTCTGGAAAGGGAAGAGTAGGGGGCATAGTTATTGACTATGTCTCCGAAGTCAAAAATGGGGAGAATTATCTTTTGGACCATCTCTCTCCGGGCATGATGTGGAAGGTGGCTACTATGTCAATGCAGAGTACCGGGTTTAGGGAAGAGCTTTTTGTGGATGGCATCCACATGCACCACAAAATCAAGGTTCTTGGTGAGCCATAGTCCAAGGTTTTTGAAAGAGGAGACATCTTCCAGTATGGAACTATTGAGGGTATGAAAGGAAGGGGAGGCATCGATCCTGGTGAGCTTCTGCCTTGTGCCAAAAGTCATTGAGTCCAGTTTTTCTGGCATTTAAGGAAAGTCGGTTTATGCAAAGCCAGTGCTAATTGTTGTTGAAGTCCTGCTGAAGGCTGCCCACCACCTCAGAGGGGGAAGGACTAGAGGTAAATAAAACAGTATCATTGCATACATGTGGATGTTTACAGAGGAGCAGGCATTGGGCAGGTCATTTAGGAAGAGAGAAAATAATATGGGACTGAGTACCGAGCCTTGGGGGATGCTAGTGTAGATTGGGGGGGAGAGGGCATCACCAATCCAGACAGTCTGGGACTTACCAAAGAGATAGAATCAGAACCAGTTTGTTGCAGAGGCAGACAGGCCAGCTGTGGTCAGCTTGCTAAGGAGTAGGGGATGGGCAACAGTATCAAAGGCTTTGGCCTGGTCAATAAAGATAGCAGATGTGATGCATCCCTGATCCATTTCTGAGAGAATGGAGTCAGCGAGCCAAAGGAGAGAGATGGTGGTGGATTGGCCTTACAGAATCCAGACTGGAAGTGGGTAAAGAATGAAGAAGAGTCAAGGAAAGGGATGAGCTGTGCCAAAGTCAGGTACTCTTGATGTTTGACCAGGACTGGAAGAAATGATATAAGGTGGAAGTTGTTGGGGTTGGAGGGATCACCACCCTTTAGAAGAGGGACAACAGTGGTGACCTTCCAAACAGTGGGTATGGTGGCAAGCAAAAAGGATAGGTTCAGAAGAGTAGCTAAGGGAGGGGCTATGGTATAAGCTGTAAGGTAGAAGCAGCTTGGGGTCAAGGCTGTCTGGGCTTTTACTCTTAAGGTGTTTTAAGGCTATCAATGCCCACAGGGTGTCATATGGGGTGACAGATTGGAAGGAGAAGCTTGCTGAGGAGGGGTACTGAATGGGAAGGTATGTGTAGGGGCCAGGGTTAGAAGGGACTTGAGGAGGGAGGAGGCACAGGTGGTGGAGAATTTGTTGAATTCTGTCACCACTGGGGGGGGGGTCAGAGACAGTAAGGTCCCCTACCTTTAGAATAGGATGGGGTCATTGGACAGGGGGTGAGAATAAAGCATGCACAACCTTCCAGAATTTGGAGTGATTGTTGAGATTTTCATGAGAGGAGGAGTTGAAATACTCTGCTTTAGTCAGGTGGATAGCCCTGGTGCAAGCATTACAGAGGGAGCGATAGCTGAGCACGTCCTTAAGCATTCCAGAAGCTTTGTGCACTGCCCATGCCTGGTCATGAGCATGCTGGCAGGCTAGCAGCTCAGTTGAGACCAAAGGGAGGTGGTTGCCATGGACCTTAGTCTTCCTAAATGGGGCATGACGGTTCCAGGCTTCCAGGAATTGGGAGCTGAAGTAGCTAAGGTCTGAACTGACTGATCATGCATTGGTAATAGGCAACCAGTTGGTACTGGTAAGTTCATTGTGCAGGGAGGATCGGTCGAGGGAATGGAAGGAGCGAAGATTGAGAATAATTGGGGAGGGAGGGCTTTGGCCTGGTGGATTTTCCACACCCAGAGAATCATATGGTGGTCACTAAGTGCATCCGGGGGTATACATGAGGAGATGACTTGGTGTGGGTGAGCTGTCAGTGTTCATTCTATTAGGGAGTGTTTGCCTATTTTGAGATTCAGTCATGTAAGATTTTTAATGAGCTGCTTAACAGTTAAGAAGGAGACATGATTACATATTTTGGATTGGATGCTGGACAGCCATATAATGTTGAAATCACCTAAGAGGTAGAGTTCTCCAAGGGAGAAGTGGGTGCTGAGAGAAGAGAGGAGATCAGTGATAGAGGATGTGGAGGAGGTGGCAAGGCTAAGGCAGCAGCAAACACCACCCACAAAGATGATGAAGGAGCACAGAAGAGATAGTTTTATTAACAGAAGTTTGTAGGAAGTGGGGGAGGCAGAACAGAGACAGACAGAGAATTGGAGAGAAGTGGAGGCATACATAGCCACTCCCCCACCCCTAGTTAATCTGTCTTGCTGGATAACGGAGTAGCTGGGGATAGAGATGTCAGTGTCCATCATTTTTTGAGCTGAGCCTGACTCAGTGATGAGGTCAGATGGTTTTAAGCTGGTCATAAGGGGCTGGAGAAGGTCATTCTTGGGGAGTAAACATCTGTTATTTAGGTGAACTATGTGTAGTCCTTTGGATAGCTCGAGAAGGGGGGGGAAGGTCCAGGGTTGGGTTCAATGTCACCTACTGAGAGCAGTAGTAGTACTATAAATGGTTTGGTGAGGGTGGGCAATTTTCTTCTATACTGGGAAGTCAGGTGGGTGGAGGTGGAGGTGGCTTGATCAGAATTGCAGCTGGGAGATGATTTGTGTGTGTGGAGTGATGCTAGAATAATACCTGGAGAGTGGAGGATGGACGCTGCTGGGCGCCACAGAGAGTGGAGAAGGAGGGGGGGCAGGAGGATGGGAGAGTGGGGGATGAGGAAAGGGCAGATGATAGAAGTTGGAAGGACAGGGAAAGTGCTAGGGGAGGGACATTGGGGAGATTAGGAGCAGGAGGGAGGCAAGAACAATGAGGAGCATTGCGTGAAAGTAAGTGGTGGTGGGGGAACATAGAGGGGGAGCTAAAAATTCATTCAAAAACAGGCACAGCAATGTTAAAAGGAACTTAGATACTAGGCTAATTGTGACCACTGGGACAGCATAGTGGTTAGGGTAACTGACTTTAGTGTACAGGATTCAGGGGTTCAAGTCCCGGTCTGTCAGAGGGGTGGGATGGTGGAGGAATCAGTAGATATTGGATTGAATAGAGTAGGCTAAGGCAGGAAAGGAATAAGTACTAGCACTTTGCAGATTCATATGTTGATATGATTAGGGTTGAGAGGAGGGAGGGCATGGGAAAACAGTGACTCCTATTGGCCACAGGATATAACCTGCAGCAGGGAAGTTAGGGAGATAGAATTTGGAGCCGATGGTCATGTGAATATCAATTAAAACAGCAACACTTCTGAGCTGATCCCCCTCCCTAGGCCACTAACTCAGCATGAACTCCCACCCTCATTCCCCAAGAAAAAAGACAATGCCACACCCACTATCCTTCAACCCATTGAACACTGGACACTATGACCTGACAGTTCTACACCTTGAATGAATGAGAGAGCAGGCTTAATATAGGGTCATGGTCCCATTCATTTAGATGGTGGCTAGAAGAGGTGGCAGGAGAAGGGTTTTGGCCAGTTGGCATTCTCCTAAGCTCCTTTTTCACTTAAGCCCTGGATGACAGGACAACTTTGTTTTCTTTCTATTGTGTTACACCAGGGTTCCCAGTATAACACAGAAGCCGAAGTGTGGTGGATTCTTAATGGGTGTGGTAGGGGTTTGTCTTTTTGGGCAAGTTATGTAAGGAGAGTCAGTGGTTGGTGGGCCTGGGAAGGTCGTCAACACGGTGGTGGACTGGTTTTAATTAATCTTCTGGGAGGTGGGAAGGAGGGTGCATGTTGGTGTGTGTTGCTCTGAGTGGGTAGGAGAAGGGGATACAAATTGTCCATACACTACTTAACTTTATAATGACAGAGGGGTTGGGTTTAGCATGCCTTAGAGGGTGAGAGGGAGGGGACAGTGTTTTTGAGGCAGCCTGTATTCCATAAAATGATACTTCATGAATGAAATATCATATCATGAAGTCTTTAACATGAAGAAATAGTCACTTTGCTATGTGTAGTGCTAAATGTAGGGACACATGAAGTAGAAGCAGTTCATGTAGCACTAATGTAGTGATGTTTAAACACTGAACATGCTAAGTTAGGGTGTGGTGGCCCCCGAAGCTGTCAGGTTTTAGATGCCTTCATGTACTGTACATTACGGGGGCCAGTTGGTACAGTACCTGTTTGCTTACAAAATACACTTTATCTGAAGAAAAATTTTGAAAACTTCAGATAATAAATGCTAGGTCCTCTTTGCATGCCTTGCAATTAGTGAGTTCCCTTTATTTTACTCTTCTTCTTTGTTCCCCTCCTCTTCCCATGGGATTAGTGATTTCATAAATGAGGTTAAGGCTCCTCCTCCCTCTCTTTTTCAAATTCCTTGTGGTAAATCAGACTCCAGGATTCCAGGCTTCTTCTTTTCTGCTGTACTCCAGTCTCCCTATTCCCTTATCATCTATAGAGGACTTTGGGACTCTTGTAGAGATCTGGGATGTTGGCATGCTTCTCTTCACAAATTCATTTATGAAGTTTGCCAAATTCACAAATTGCAAATTGCTAACTTTGTAATGTTTTGGGGGCAGGCAAAGCCTTTTTTTCAAGCAAAATCATGCAATTTTACAGGCAAAGTTATAAGTTTATCATAACTTCACTGGACATCTCCTGAAAAAGTACCATTTCCCCCATGGAAAAACATTGAGAAATGATGAGGTGGGTGATGTGCAAAGTTTTTCAAGTAGACAGATTTGGCAACTTTGCCTAAACAATGCCAGCAAAGTAACAGTTTGCATCATCTCTAGTCTGCTGAAACTCCAGTTTTTCTCTTACCTTCTGATACCTTAGGATCAGTTGTTCCCTTCACCTTGACCGAGGCTCCCTCTCTTTTCCAAATTCCTTGTGGTAAATGGGACTCCAGGATTCCAGGTGTTCTCCCCTCTATTGTGGAAAGTTGGTTTCAAGTACAGTACTCCTGCATAGGAGATGATTGCTTTAGGACAGTGGACAGAAACTAAACAGAGCTACACTGAAAGTGAACTTTTGCCTACAGAACTACACATATGGGATGGATTTTTGGAAAATCTGGATCATTCTGCCAAATTCCAAAAACAATCCACAAACAGGGCTATGTGAAATTCAGAATTCTGCAAGTAGAATTTGGGTGAAATGTCAACATTTATTTTTTATGTTGATTGCATGCATGCGCAAGAAACATGTTGCGTCAGCTTTCTCCACAAGCAGGTTGAGAAGGCGTGTCACTGTTGTGTCCAATGCCCCCACAGCCTGCAAAGGCTTGTCCTGCTTCCCCCAATGTCATGGCATGCTGCTGCTGACACCAGTTCAGCCAGTGTGCCACAACTTTCTAAAAAATCAGTCACTGCAATCAGGGGCTGCCTCATTATTGCAGCGTCAGCCATCCGCTGCAATGAGGGAGCAACCCGTCATTGCAGGGTGGGATGTAGGATCCCTGATATTGTTTGTGAACATGGTGGCAGCTTGCTGCCATATTCATAAACAATATTTACCCCCCAACAAGTTTATTTTCCTTTTGTTGTTTGCCGACGGGGGTGCCCAATCCCCATCGGCATAATGTAACCCCCCTGTTTAATTGTCTGCCGACAGGGTGCCCAATCCCCATAGGCAGAAAGGAATTACCCCCCTTTTGTTGTTTGCCAATGGGGGTGCCTAATCCCCATCAGAAGAAAGGAATTCCCCCCGGTTTGTTGTTTGCCGATGGGGCACCCAATCCCCTGTCGGCTACAGCTGCCCCTCCAAAAAAAAAAAACAAGACTTCGGTGGCACGCTGGGAGCCCAGCCCAACATGCCATATGCCCATTTTGTTGTTTTCTGATGGAGGTGCCCAATCCCCCATCGGCTACAGCTGTCCCCCCAAAGCCAGACTCCTGAGGCATGCTGGGAGCCCACCCCAATGTGCCACATGCCCCTGTGAAGTTGAAAACGTTCCTGCAACGTTTTCTTGTTTTTTTTTTTTTGTACCTGGAAAAAAGGAAACGGTCCCTCGTAGTCTCCCTGCCCCCCTCCCACAACCCTCACCCACCCACTGCGCAATCAGCCTCCCCACACCTCCTCTCACCCCATACTTACCTCCAGAGTCTGGTGCGATGATCTTCGGTGGACCAGGAACATGTCTGCACTCTTCAAAGCCGACAGCAAACTGAGGAAATGCCGGTAATCTGTATAATGTAATGAATAGGGTTTTTTCAACTTTTGTGCATATCTTGGGCATTTTTGGAAATTTTTTCACCAAATTTTCAACATGGGGTTTTTGGGACCCCTCCTCATGAATTCTTGAACTGTCATGGTGTTAATTGGCCCCAAAAGGTGGTTTCGCTGTCACTGTGTGGAATCACCCTTCGGGGCTGATTAACAAAACGGCAGTGCCAGTGTTCATGAGATGGGCTCTCAAAAAGCCTATGTTGCAAATTTGGTGGGAAAAACCCAAAAAATGACTGTTTTACGGAGTGTGCATTGTGCAGTTGCTATGCACACTTATAACTTCATGAATTTGCAATATTTTCATGCCAGATTTTCAACATTGGCATTTTGTCACACCTCCTTGTGAGTGGTACAGCTGTCTTTGTTCACATCCTGGCCAAAATGTGTTTTCGCACTTCCAGCACAGAATCGCGCAGTTGCTGTGGAAAATCAGTGTTCTGGACAGATTAAGAAAATGACAGTGACACTGTTCATGAGTAGAGGTCCTAAAATGCCTATGTTGAAAATTTGATAATGATACTCCATAAAATTGCTGTGTTATGAGCATGCGTTGTGCAGTTTGCATGCGCGCTCGTAACTTCATTTATACTATTTTCACTCCAGATTTTCACCATTTCCATTTTCCCAGACCTACTTATGAACAGTACAGCTGTCATTTTTCCCATCCTGGCCGAAATGTGTTTTTGCACATTCGGCACAGAATAGAGCGGTCGCTGTGGGAAATCACTGTTTGGGACAGATTAAGAAAATGACAATGATACTGTTCATGAGCAGAGGTCCTAAAATGCCTATGTTGAAAATTTGGTGATGATAGCCCATCAATTGACAGTGTTATAAGTGTGCCTTGAGCAATTTCCATGCAACCTTGTAACTTAGCAAATTTGCAATATTGTCACGCCACATTTTCAACAGTGGCATTTTTTCACACCTCCTTGTGAACACTACAGCTGCCATTTTTCACATCCTGGCTAAAATATGTTTTTGCACTCCTGCCAGAGAATAGCACGGTCACTCTGGGAAATCAGTGTTTGGGACAGATTAAGATCGACTGAGTGAGAGGGGCGAGTGACCGAGCTCAACTGAGCTCTGTTGGGACTGCTGCGGATTTGTTTATGGGCAGACAAAGGCCCCAACACAAGAGCCCAGTACAAAAGGGCAGCCTGCAGCACTGGGAGAAACACAACCACAGAGTGACTGAGGGAGGGAAAGTGAGCGAACTCACCGAAGCGCTGTCAGGACCGCTATGGATTTCTTTGTGGGCAGAAAAAGGCGTCAATGCAGGCAGTGTCCTAGTACAAAAGGCCAGCCTGCAGCAGTGGGAGAAACAGTATGAGTGAGTGAGACAGGGGACTTAGTGAGCTCAACAGAGCTCTATCAGGACTGCTGCAGATTACTTTGTGGGCAGAAAAAGGCACCAATGCAAGCAGGAGCCCTGTACAAAAAGGGCAGTTTGCAGCGCCAGGACAAACAGAATGAGCGCATGAGAGAGGGACACTGAGTGACCTCAATGGAGCTCTGTCAGGACAGCTGCGGATTTATTTGTGGGCAGACAAAGGTGCCAACGCAGCCAGAAGCTCCATACAAAAGCGCAGTCTGCAGCACCAAGAGAAATAGAACAAGCGAGTGACAGAGCGGTAGTGAGCAAGCTCAACAGAGCTCTATTGTGACTGCTGCGGATTTCTTTGTGGGCAGAAAATGTGGCAACACAGGCAGGAGCCCAGTACAAAAGGCCAGCTTGCAGCGCCGGCAGAAACGGATTGTGTGAGTGACAGAGGGGGAGTGAGCGAGCTCAATGGAGCTGTGTCAGGACTCTTTCAGATTTTTTTCTGGCCAGAAAAAGCTGCCAATGCAGGCAGAAGCCCAGTACAAAATGGCAGCCTGCAGCACCAGGAGACACAGAATGAGCGAGTGAGGGAGGGGCAGTCAGTGAGCTCAAAGGAGCTCTGTTGGGACTGCTGCAGATTTGTTTTGGGGCAGAAAAAGGCAGCAATGCATGCAGGGGCAAAGTACAAAAGGGCACCCTGAACTGGCAGGAAAACCAGAATGAGCGAGTGAGCGAGCTCAGTGTACCTGTATTGTAACTGCTGCAAGTTTCTTTGTGGGCATAAGAAGGCAGCAACACAGGCAGAAGCCCAGTAGACAAGGGCAGCCTGCAGTGCCGGCAGAAAAATGGAATGAGTGAGTGAGAGAAGGGGAGTGAGCAAGCTCAACTGAGCTTTGTCTGGAATGCTGCAGATTTCTTTGTGGGCAGAAAAAGGCAACAACAGAGGCAGGAGCCCAGTACAAAAGGGTAGCCTGCATCGCCAGGAGAACCAGAAGGAGTGAATGAGACAGGGGGAGTGAGCAACCTCAGCGGAGCTCTGTTGGGACAGCTGTGAATTTCTTTGCGGGCAGAAAAAGCCACCAATACAGGCAGGAGCCTAGTACAAAAGGGCAGCCTGCAGCATCAGGAGAAACAGAATGAGCCAGTGAGAGAGGGGGAGTGAGCCACCTCAATGGAGCTCTGTCAGGACAGCTGCGGATTTCTTGCTCAGCAGAACAAGGTGCCAATGCAGGCAGCAGCCCCATACAAAAGAGCAGCCTGCAGCACTGGGACAAACAGACTGAGCCAGTGACAGAGGTCCACTGAATGAGCTCAGCAGACCAACGCAATCAACATTCGGCATTGACAAATGCTTGTTTTTTTTTTAGTTCTGCATAATTCCAAAAAAGCTTTTCTTTGTAAACTGCATAATATTTTCTGCACATCATGTAAACAGTGGAATATTTCTTGGCAGATTATGGAAAAGTAATCTGTAGTTTATGTAAACGATGGAATATTGCTCTGCAAAAAAAACATTTCACCTGCAAGTTGTAAAATGTTCAGAAATTTCAAGGAATTCAATTCTATCAAAATGTGGATGTTCCACATAACATTATCCATGGATGAAATGCTGAACTGACTCCACATTATGGATTTCCATGGCTGGGTATAATTCCTCAAGGTGGGTGTGATATGTGTTGGTAAAACCACATTCTGATTCACATTCCATTCACAGTCATTCCATCTATTTCATTGCATGAGCATTTCACTTTTTATCTTGGAATCAAGTGGGTGAATTTAATGAACATGTATCTATTTACTTCTCTAATGTCCTTAACACACCTACTTGGGAGTCCCTAAAGATGCCTTGCTGGCCACTAATCGTTTGAATAAATGAAGCAATGGATGCTTTAGCTCTTTGAAAGCATACATAGCATACAAAGTTGATAAGGTGAGATTTATTAATTAGTAGACCCCAATTTTTTGCCATATTTGGCTTCTTTTGGGGGGCTGTAACTAAAATAATGACATCATTTTAATTTTAAATTTCATTCATAGCTTATTTTAACAGCAATACATTTTTTTAGGTGACTGATTCCAGTATTACAAACCAGCAAGAATTAATTTGAAAGTCACCTTAGGTACACAATTGCCAAACATTTGTATATGTTTTTAGTAGAATAAAAAACAAATAACAACAGTGAAAACACTCATCATTTTATGCTGCCTTTTCCACCCCCACAACTAGCTACTGGTATTCAAATGTGCACCAAACAGTGCTACATACTTTATCCTTTAGGCTTCACTTATCTGGTACAATCTTTGCCATTGATATGGTTCAAGCCTTTCATATAGGAAAGAAGAAATACTTCTAGTTGGATGCAGTGCATGGCAATGTTATCATTTTGTAATGCTAATTTCAGATTTAAAATATGTTGTGGATGTCTTTCATTTACCTGCTTATAACTTTTCTCTGTACTTACAACGCTGCGTGCTGTGTATAGTGACATGATAGTCTCAACTCACTGTGGACATATAAAAAACACAAAAAGCTCTCTTAAAATTTTTTTCTCCTCTTGAAGTGTCAGATTATATATTATTCAAGGTTAGAGTATAGGATGTGCATCTTTTTCTATAAGCACTTTTTTTTTTCCAAACTACAGAGTGTTTCAATCTAAAACATACAATTTTTAAATATGAATATGTACCTGCTTGTAGCTTTTTTCTGCACTAACAATGCTGCTGGTTGTATACAGAGCCATATAGATATAGAAATGCTGTAAACATATGAAAAGCACAAATGGCTTTCACAAGTTTACTTTCACAGGAAGCCACACTAAAGCTTTATACACTAAACTCATTTCAACTGCTATGTGATTTTCTGAAATACAAAATGGTTCAAATAAATGCATGCTGCTTAATTATAAATATGCATGGATTTAGACAAGATTTCCTGACAGAAGTGCTTTTGACTACATAATATTTAATGGCATTCTGACACATTTTAAATTACTGTAATCCTGTAGTTTGCTCACCTCTCTGTCTGTTCCACAGTGGCATCTCAGTCAGGCAGCAAGAGAAAGCTATTTGGCCTGAATTCTTGGACCAGCAGGAAGCCATGGGGTGACTTTGTGAATGTCAGCCAGCATCACCATAGCGACACCATTGCTGAGCAACATCAGCTTTCCTGTGGGCATTTGAGGTAGTTTGGCAACAGTTGTTATCTTTCACTGAGAATCTACTTAAGCTGTTTTTGTGTAGTTTTTTTTTATCTCTCTCAATGATGAATAGAACCCACTTGCCAGTAATGCAGACATATGAACATATGAATCTGCTAGCAGAAACAGGCCTCATGGTCTATCAAGTCTGCTCGAGTGTGCAGCTACCACCCCTATATTGCAGCTGCCCTGCCCCTCCCTACTCTCACCTCCAGAATGTTCTCAGCTCTAACTACCCAGAACCTCCCCAGTGCCCTGTCCCATGCCCTCATAAAACTACCCACCATCTTATATGAAATCACCCCCTCTGGAAGGGCATTCTATTTTGACACCACCCTTTCCATGAAGTAGCTCCTCCTTATTTTTCTCTGAAATCTGCCCCCCTCCAATCTTAGCCCATGCCATCTCATGTCACTTCCCTTCCTCAGCTTAAATAACCCAGCAGTGCTAGCTTTGTTGATCTCCTTCAAGTACTTGAACATTTCAATCATATCCCCCATCCCTCCTCTCCTCCAGGGTGTACAAACTCACATCCCTCAGCCTGTCCTCGTTGGTTTTGCCTTCCATCCCCTGTATCACTTTTGTTGCCCTACGTTGCAACCCCCTCTAGCAGTCTCACATCCTTCTATAGATACGGATACCAGTACTGCATGCAGTACTTCAGGTGCAGCCTGACCAAGGACCTGTAGACGGGCACGATCACTTCCTTATGCCTTGATGAGAATCCCCTTGCAATACACCCCAGCATCCTCTTAGCCTTTGCTGCAGCTTTCCTGCATTGAGTAGAGTGGTTCGTGTTCTCTGTTACCAACACCCCTAAGTTGTTCTCCTCCTCAGTGACCACAAGCCTCACCCCCCCAACCAGTATTCCTTCCTTGGGTTCCTGGCCTCAAAGTGCATAACCCTGCACTTCTTTGCATTAAATCCCAACTACCGCTTCACTGATCACTTCTCTGGTTTTTATCAGGTCACCGTATAGTTGTTTGCACCCATCATCTTTTTTCCACTGCCACCCCTATTTTAGTATCGACAATGAACAGACTGATCCTGCTGTCAACCCCATGCAAGATGTCTGACATGAACGGCCCCAAAAACACCAGGCCCAGCACCAAGCCCTATAGCACTCCACTCATCACTGGCCTTGGTGCTGAGAGTTCCCCCACCACCACCCATTGTTGCCTCCCCTCCAACCAGTTCATGATCCAGTTAAACAGCTCCCCCCCATCCCCACAAATTTCAGTTTCTCCCCTAGCCACCCATGAGGCACTGAATCAAAGGCCTTGCTGTAGTCCAAATATAGGACATCCACTGCGTGGCCCTTGTCCAGTTCCCATGTTACCGAGTCATATTACTCTATTAGATTAGTCTAACATGATTTCCCCAAGACAAATGCATGCTGCTGCCTATCCTGGAGGTCATTCAACTTGAGAAATGCCACCAGCCTCTCTTTTAGTATTGCTTCCATGAGTTATCCCACTATGGAAGTGAGACTGATATGTCTGTAACTGTCTGGCTCATCCTGTGGACCGCCATTGTGTAAAGGCAACACATGGGCCATCTGCCAGTCCTGTTGCATGCATCCCATGTCCAAGGATGTGCTGAAAAGGTCTGCCAGTGGTCTGGCCAGCACCTCTGCCATCTCCCTCAGCACCCTGGGATGAATGCCATCAGGACTGGGTGCCTTGTCCACCCTTAGTGTCTTCAGCCCCTCTCGTCTTCTAGTCTCCTCAATCATTCCATCAGTCATTTCCTCCTCCACCCCCACTTCACCTTCCCAGTCCACAGAGGTATTGGACCACACTTCTTCTGTGTGAACACAGAACAGGCTATTTAACTCTGCACATATGAACTGTGGTCTTCTATTGGGCTATTTCACTCTGCATATATGAAATACGGTCTTTCTTGGTTACATAGTCCCCTCACATTTTTATAGGGCTCACTTGTAGTGAATTATTGCACAAATATGTTTGTTAACATTACCAGATTTACAAAGCACTTTGCTGACTATATTTCAATTGTGCCTACAGTTGATTAAGTTAAATCAGTTAAAAAATCCAAAGCTATCTTTACTGAACAATGTAATGGTATAGAGAGAAATCTTATTACTCCCTTTGCTGACTAAGAATGCTAATTAGTTTTCTTATTTCTAATAAGATAAGGTGACTTCCGAATAGATAACATTAGACCCATTCTATACTACATATGCTTTAATTTAGCAGTAAGAAGCCAAAGGAAACAATGGAACCCCTCAGACAACCTAAGCACAGCATACATAAACTGTGCATACAGTAACCAGCAAGCTTGCCAGTTGGTGTCCTCATTTAAACCCCATGGTGCATATAATGTTTCCAACTTGAACATATCTCCCTATTCTACAATGTTGTTATAATTTTCTCTCCTTGTGGTCTCCAGCACCTGTTCTAGTCCCCAAAACTGCACTTGAAGCACTGTGTGCACCTATCCTTGTAATGACCCCCTAGAGGTGAATCTTTGTCTTGTGCCCTTATTTTATTCTTATGTTCAGATATTCTTTTCTTGTGTTCCCTTAAGGTTTTCCCAAAATGATGATGGTTACATGGGCACTGAATCACATAAATTACCCCTGCTGTGTTGCCATTTTTATGTGCCTTGGTTTTATATTCTTACCCTTTATGGGGATACTTGAAGGTTCCTTTGCGGAAGATGTGCCCACATACAACACACCTACCACATGGGTACATGCCCCATTTTAATGGCCACAAGAGGAGCTGTCCTGTTTTTTAATTTTTGAATATGAAATTCCACGTGAACTAAGTTGTCTCAAATAGCTGGAGCTCATTTTTAATGTTATAAGTGACTTTTATGAAAAATATGGGCCATAGTAGGATATGATTGCAAGATTTTCCAGTTTTCTAATATTACCTTATGAATTCTGAGCATTGGAACACAGTGTGATATACTGAATGTTAGTTCCCTATTATTTGTGCCAGGTTTGTCATCTTTATAAGATCCTGTTCTCTTGGAATCTCTCCCACTTTCCTTTTTGCTTCCTCCAATGTTGACTTTCTGTACCCTCTTTTCTGAAGTCTGTTAAATATTACAGACTGTTCTTTTAAGAAATCTGTATTCTGGCTGCAGTTTCTCTTAGCTCTTAATAGTTGAGAAAATGGAATACCTTCAATTAACCTCCAAGGTTGAATGCTGCCTGTTTGCAAAGTTGTATTTCTGTCAGCGGGTTTCCTTAAATAGTTTTGTTTAAAGCTTTGCACCATTTTTAATTATTCTAATATCTAAGAAATCAACCTGATCTCTACTACTGTTCACTGCGAATCACAAATTTGGATCTCTAGTATTCAAATAATGATAAAAGGTTCTGGGAGAATATCAGGGAACTGCTTGGTAAAAAGGATAAGAAGCACCCTACTATGCTAATGATCAATGGTACCGTGACATTTGACCCACATACCATTGCTGAATCCTTTAATTTAGCCTTCTCTGATCTCAGCACTGTCCTCCCACCTGACTACCTCAACCCCCCAGGCTCACCTGTGTAGAACGCTAGTGGAAGCCAACCTAGAATACTCTCGCCAAACACTAGTGTAAGCGTAAACCACACTAATTTCTACCTTAAAAGCATCACACCTAAGGAAGCCAGAACCTGCATACTCAAAGTGTTAGATAAGACAAAGCTTGGCAGTGATAACCTGCATATGAAGCTGGTGGCAATTGCACTGAAAAAGATCTTGGTACCTAGTACCAAACTGTTTAACAAATCGCTCTCCCTAGCTAAGTTCCCAGCCAAATGGAAGCTCACAATGGTCATCCCTGTGCTAAAAAGTGGAGATAGGACCAATACAGCTAATTACAGATCAATATCCATACTCTCCCCCCATCAAAAGCCCTTCAGAGGATAGTGGATGATCAAATAGCTGAGTACATTCATAAATACAACCTCCTGTGCCCACAGCAGCATGGATTTTGTAAGTGCCACAGTATGACCACGGCATTAGTGGATTTTTTCGACTTTGCACAAAAGGCTCTGGACTGTAGCTAACTAGTGGGATCTAGCTTCATAGATCTTAGTAAAGCCTTTAACACAGTCAGCCACCCCATCCTGCAACAGGAACTGGTGAACTTGGGAATCTTCTCATATGCAGTCCACTGGTTCAAGGACTACCTTTCCCACAGATCCCTGTGTGTAAAAATTGGAACTACGACCTCCTCCCCTAGGGAAACTGCACTTGGGGTTCCCCAAGGATCCATTCTGGGCCCCCTCCTTTTCAGTTTGTTTTTAAACAAATTACCAGAGGTAAGCATAACTAAAACTATACTGTATGCAGATGACGCAGTCATCATGAGCAGCAGTGCTCACCTGGATCACTTGCAGCAGGAGCTGCAATCCACTTTCTTCCTCTTGGAAAACTGGTTCAGTACACAGAAACTTCTTCTTAACTATAACAAGACTAAAACATTGCTGATCTCCAGTCCCCACCTCAAGAAATCATCCCCTGTCTTATCCATCATTAACAACATGGATGTACCCCTAGAACATGTACAGTCTTTCAAGTACATTGGGGTCACCATTGATGATACACTTTCATTTGTACCCAACATTGATCAAGTCATAAAAACAGTGAACGCTAAACTTGGTGTCCTGTACAGACACAGACAATATCTTACACCTGCTGCTCTGAGCTTGTCTGTTTCCGCCTCCATCTTATCAGTCATTGACTATGACTTGGTAGTGTATGGGGTGACAACTGACATGGCACTCAAGCGGGTATCGACGACCCTCGATAAGGCCTGCAGGCTCAGCCTTGGAGTTGACAATCTAACTCACTCCTGCTCACTCTATGAGCAAACTGGGTGGCTCAGCCTCAGAAATAGAATAAAATATCAAATGTGCCTCTTGAGTAAGAAGGGTATACTGGGAAAATCCACCCCTAGCCTCAAGTAGATG
This sequence comes from Neoceratodus forsteri, assembly GCA_016271365.2. Lineage (NCBI taxonomy): Eukaryota > Metazoa > Chordata > Ceratodontiformes > Ceratodontidae > Neoceratodus > Neoceratodus forsteri. Next base: position 588,848,365 of record CM028137.1, on the reverse strand, counting down.
CTTACAGAAAATTGCTCTAGCCACCAGACCAGAGGAATGACAAGGTTCGTGTTGACTGTCCCATTCATAAAGTCCACAATTGGTCAGAGCTCCTTTGCATACAGAGCTCCCCTCTGGCTAAATCAAATCCCTGTGCATATATTCCGCAATTACTCCCTACCATCCTTCAAGACTGAGCTGAAGATGTATCTCTGATGCAGTTGCTTGTAATTGCAGGTAGATTGGGTGCTATCTGTTTTCTGAGTAGAAATTTTGATCCTCCTCCTCCCGCCACCTCGTCCAAACTTATTCTTGCTCTTACACTTACACTGTTTCTGGTTGACTAGTGCCTCTAATACTGTACTTGCATCTCCCCTGCACCTTTCCATTCCCCTTATCTTGTGGTTCTTCTTGTAACACGCCTTCATCCCCTCCTCCCTGGCACCAGCTCCCTTGACTCCTGCCTTCATTCCACTAGCATGGTCATGACCTCCTTCCCCCTTCTAGAACCTTTGACTAAGCCTGACCTCCAGGCTGCTACCCCTTTTGATGTCAGTAACTGGTTGCTTTCATTTTTTTTCTTCTACTCGCAGAATGTATTTTCATCTGTACTCAATTGATATTGTAATCACCAGGCATTTTTAAATATTTATAGGAGTCATGTTATTTGTCTTTGTACTAATTGTATAACATTTGTTGTATTTTCTGTCTATTCTTGTAACTTGATTGTATGTTCAATGTGTGGCAAATAGCTTAGTGCTTGTGTATACTTATGAGCTGACTGAAATACGCTTGCTGTGTATAGCATGCACTTTGGCACTTCTCTGCATCACTCCCTAAGTAGGATAGTGGGTAGGTGTACACTTAAGGCCCAAAAAGACATGAACGAGTGACTACCTCCTCCAACTCTGGAAAATGTGATCAGTAGAATGCAGGAGAGGAAAACCACCCTTAGGAGGAAACCTCTGAGGATCCATGGCTACTAACCTGCCCAACCTCAGGGCATACTAAGAGGAGAATAATCCTAAATAGTTTAGAGTTGGTTTGGTAAGTCCAGGAATGAAGTCTGATATTTGCTGGTCAAAATGTCCTGTTCGAGATTGAGGTAAGCAGGAAGTTGATGTCGCAGATGAAGGTTCTAGTAGATGGAATGTCCAACTTAGAATGATGTCTGGCTGCTGAGACAATGGTAAACCAACTCTAGGTAGATGACTGTAGTACATCCATAGCATGGTCGATAAATAATAGATAGTGCTGCATAATGGGTCTGATTGTTGGGGTGGCAGAAACCTTGGGATTCATCATGGCTGTATGTGACATAATCCAAGACGGAAAGGCGATAGCCTGTGAAGGAATGGCAGGACCCCACGTGGCCTGCCATTGCAGTAGTATGGAATAATGCTATATAAGAAGGACTAGAGTAGCATGAGGCTGCTTGAAATGGCATGCCATTATGGGATCAGGCTAGTAGAGGGGCAGGAATGAATGTGATGGCAGGACCCCACATGGTACGCGATCACAGAGACGTTAGGTATTGAAAATGGAATGGAAAAAATGGTGGCTTGCACCAACAGAGGTAATGAAATAATGATATAACAGGCTCAGAGGTCGGATAGCTGGAGAATGATTCCCATGGAGATACTGGTGTATGAAGTCATCGTGTTTGAGCAAATGGCAGTCTCAGGTGGTCAATACTGGGAAGGCGAGACCCTGGAGGGAGTGCCACAGTGCAAGAAGGAGTTAAGCTGAGTAAAGGATAACCCCCTGATTGAAGCATGATGGGAACTGGTGGGATGGTGAGACCCCTACGTGGGTTCACCATTGCCACTGAATGCTGAATCTGAAATGAGGGGGCCAAAGTCCATTGAAAGCTACAATCTGATGACTGCAGCAGAAGGAAGGCCCTCACAAGGGTGCAGTGAGATGGATGGCTGGATGCTCTCGCATGGCCCGAGTCGCAGGTTAACACAGAGTCCGAGTCAAGTTCATAAATGCTGTCTTATTGCATATTTCAAGGGAAAAGAGGGATATGGAAGTAGGGCTGGATCACAGGAATAAACAGAAGGCTTTCAAAGGGCATGCAGGAGAGCGATGGTGGGACCCCACGTTGTCTGCCATCACCATAGGATACAGTGATCCAGGTGATAAAGGGGGCATCATCATGGTTGAGATTCTATTGCAGTTCAAGGGTCAGAAAGTGTTTTCTGCAAGTATGAACTCCTGAAGTGAGTAGAAAATACTTCAGAGCTATGTTAGGGCCCTTGGAGGTGTGTATGTTTGGGCTGGAAGTAACCCCTCCCAGTCCACAGGCACTGTTCCAATAGTGTAGTGAGTGATAGAGATGGCAGGACCCTACATAGTCCGCCATCACCATATCCAAGTAATGCAATTCCTTCCATCAAGTAGTGTGTGATAGGAAGCCGGCCCAGTGGCACTGAGGGTTGAGGTGCTGGATGCCACACCTCATGCCATGCAGCGACCCGGGTTCGGGAATGAACCTGGGGTCGTTGGGGGTCAGCACGGGGGAAGAGATCGAGTGTCCAGAGGACTGTTCTCTCTTCCCGGGGGAAGGTGTGGGATGTGCTCAGTCGTGGAGCATCCTCTGGAGGCACCAGGAGGATCACCGACTGAGCAGGCGCAGCGTATGCCATGGGTGGGCGGAGCTATGGCACTACATTGCCTCGCTGGCCAGGCTCTGCGGGGGGGGGTTTAAAAAAAGAGAAGAAATAGGAATAGATGAAGGCACTTTGATCTTCCACAGCCCACACTCCCAGCTCCAGGTTATCTTCTCTCCATTGCCAGACTCATGTGCTGGGCACTTTGCCCTATAAGATAGAGCACCCTGGGTGGATAGGGCAGCCCTTCCTCCAGAGGGTTCAGACCTGGAGGTGGTGAATGTCGACCCGAGGGGAGAGAAGTGGTCACGGAGGGAGGTAGAGGCTGGGACCTCTCGAGTTCACTGGAAGGAGTTCTCCAGGGTTGGAGATAAATAAAGTAAAAAAAAAAAAAAGTAGTGCATGATAGAGATGGCGGGACCCCACGTGGTCCGCCATCACCATATCACAGAACAGTACAGGATTGGGAAGGCGAGACCCCAGGTGGTTTGCCTTCACCTTGGGAGGGGTGCAAGATAGAAATAGTCCACCTGAATTTAAAGAGTGATCATGCCTAAAGAACTGGCTTCTTCTTTGCCAGTGATGAATGGCCCAAGGAGAGGAGGGGAACACCCCAGGGCTGAGTGAGAAAGTAGAAGCATTTGTGCTATGAGAGGGTCTCCCTGGTGGCTGAGTAAAGAACATGGAATAAATAGTGGATGTCTGGAGTAGAGAGGACAAGGCCAAGTACATACTAGGGAGAGGGACATTGATTGATGGGAAGACATGGAGAGGGGCAGGAGACGAGGCACAGGATTTTCAGACCAAATCCATTGCAGACAGGAAATGAGGAAGCATGACAGAGTCATGCCAGATAGTGTGGCAAAGCACTGCGGTCCTTAAAATTTGTGATGAACAGGCTGCTGGCAGTAAGCTGGAACAGTGAAACACGGTAGAGAGCGCTCTGCAGTGAATAAGCATTGGACCCCTGCTGATTCTTTTCATTATAGTGTAAGAATTTATTAAGCCACCTAAAGTGTTATATGTATCACACAACTCCCTCTTGAGTTAAATTTAGTTGAATAATTATTAGCGATCCAGTAGTATAAATGCTGTTTTAGACATTTCTGAAAGGTGCATTCCAAGAGGACTATAGTAGTGGCAGATAATGATTAATTTATTTTTGTTTACTTTTGAATTAGTCAGGGTAACAGAACTAAATGCAACATGTTATCAATATCATATTTCTAGTACCCAGTTTCAAGGCTGCCGAAAAGAATGATGCTCATGGTAGTTCATGGTCACACTGTTGTAAGTTTCTGGCTGTGGTGGGATTTGAATCTGGATCTGCAGTTTGAAAGTTCAGAGCTATACAACCTAACAAAACCAAAGACTGTTTTATTCAGAATACTTCAGCAGTTTTATCTCTTGCAAAGCTAAAAATCAGCTGCTTAAAATAAAGATAATTTTTTATTTAATTATTTATTTAGTTTTTGTGGGCCGGGTAAGTGCACTAGACAAATCCTGCCTATTTTCAGGCACGACCTGGGGGAGGGGGATACAGATGAATGCCAACTGACCTTGAACCTGATTAAGCTGGTGTGTCCGTCTCACTGACAATGCTTTAGTGGGAGTGCAGCACTGGGGAAAGTCAGCTGGGTTTGCTCTTCCTCATGACAAGCCAATTATTAATCTCTTTACAAGCTAAGTCAAAAATAGATTTATGTCCCGTGCCCTGTAAATTGTAGCTCTCACACAGTATATTGAACTTTGCAGTACCCCTTCATCATAACCTTTTCCTGTTTGTGGTGTATCCGTCCCACTGACAATGCTTTAGTGGGAGTGCAGCAAGTCAAGTTTAAGTTGTGCATAACAGCAGGCTGCTTGACATTGTGCCGCGTGTACTCAACCTGCCACGAAGACAGACACTGGGGCAAGTCAACTGGGTTTGTTTTTCCTCATGGCAAGTCAATTACTAATCTCTTTACAATCTAAGTTGAAAATACACATTCTTTCTTGGGTTAATTTAGAAGTGAAGCTAATAAAGGCAGTGGGCTTTGACCCTCTAGCCTTGCTTTACACATCACCGAAGTCCCTCCCCTTTGACTTACTTCCTACCCCTATCAAAACCTCTCTAAGAATTCATGCACAGTTATGCTCATTTTTAAAATATATCCCCTCTAAAGATAACCACCAACCTTTGTGCCGGAATCCGAACTTAAAAATTGGCGGGAAACCAATTCAGGACTCTTGGATTCCTGAGATAAAGGGCTTAAGGGTAACAGATATTCTTCAGGAGGAAAAGTGCATGTCAGTTCTGGAATTAATTAATACATGCCGGGTATCTCCTGGTCAAGTATTGAAGGTCTTTCAGCTCAGACATTTAATAGTGCAATCTCTCAAGAAGTTTGAGGGTTCTCAGTCATGTGATAATTTATTTGAAGGTCTTGCCTGGATGGTATGAGAACCACACGCGGTTTCCAGATTTTATAACAGCCTATTCAGCAAAGCGTTTTGGCATCTTGACGGGACTTCCCGCTACTGAAACACTGCTTTGGGAGGATAGAGAGGGACTGGGACATAATTTGAAGAAATGCTTATAGGTACACAACCCAGGACAGAGTGAGAGTGATGCAATTCCAATTTTTAAACAATATTTTTTGGAACCCCTCAAAACTAAACAACATTGGTTGTATTCCTGATTCTAATTGCAATGCTTGCCAACAACAGGAAGGGACGTTATACCTCATTTTTTGGGAATGCCCTAGAGTGAGGCCCTTGTGGGACAAGATTAAGGAATGTGCAGACCCCCTGCTGGGACTCAAACCTTTTTTAAGCCTGAGATTTGTCTGTTAGGTGAATATCCCAGGACTATGATAAAGGCAAGGAGGTATCACATGGCCATTATCTCATCGTCCCTTAAAAAAATAGTACTAAAACATTGGGTGGATGGCACCTCGATTTCCTATACAGAGTGGTTACAAGAATTACTTTTTAATTTGAACATGGAGAAATTCAGTGCAAATACAAGAGATTGCTTTCTTTCAAGGTACCGTAAGATTTGGGAAAAGCTACATGAGTTGTTTTACTCCAGACAGGTGCTCACTCATCTTGGATACAAGACTATTGGATTGGGATTCAATAACATATGCCTTGTAACATTGTGCTGCCTGCTGGGGAGGGGTGGGAGGAGGGAGGAGGGGAGCAAGAGACATTTGGATAATGGCTTTGGAAATGTTTACTATAATATCTGATTGTTTTGTGTATGGGTCGGTTATACATAACTGTCTCTTGCTCTGTAACTGGAAAATGTTGAATAAACTTAAATTAAAAAAAAACAAAAAAACAGCATTCCTAGCCATTCCAAAAGGGAAGGCAGCAGAGTCAAGTAAATAAGTGATTACAAAAAAAGCCTACGGCACAAAAATGTAAAAGACATACAAAGCATAAGCATTAAGAGCAGTGACACTTAAGATGAATAACTTGGTGATGCCATTAATGCTGGCTTCTTTTGAATAATTGTAACAGAGCAGAAAGGACACAATGAAAATGTCAGTAGTTTTTTTAGCAGAATGTTTCATACTCAACAAGAATAATAGTGCTTTAAAAACACTTAAGTACTTCCAGTATGAAAAATATCTGATTCTTGACAAAAAGGTGTATGGTATGCAGGTAGACCGAATGAATGCTGAATTATTAATAAAAAAAAAAATCTAACTCAAAAATAGATTTATGTCCCATGTCCTGTAAATTGTAGCTCTCACACAGTATATTGGACTTTGTAGTACCCCTTCAACATAACCTTTTCCTGTTTGTGGTGTATCCGCCCACTGACAATGCTTTAGTGGGAGTGCAGCATGTCAAGTTTAAGTTGTTGCTGTTCCAACAATAAACCCCCCACAACCCCTCTCCACCCACTGCTTTCACTCAGTGAGAGAAGTGTGGCTCAATATCCTATGCCATTGAGGTCGACATGTGCGCTTTTGTGGTTAGCTAGAAAAGGTAGCAGATTACACAGCATGAGGAACATGGACTCTATTCCTTGCAGCGTAGATGAGTTCCAGCAGTGATGAGAATGAGAAGAAAGGCCCCAAAAAGAAAAAAACAAACCAGAACCAGGCAATGTGCCCCTGTGCAATGGCACCAATGGAGCATCAGGGGGAAACAAGTAACGAAAATCTGGAAGGAGTGGAGGATCAGCAGCCAGGAGAGCAAGCAGCAGTGAGGGACTTAATGGTGAACTAGGTGGCATACAGCAAAGGGGACCCAAGTAGTGGCAGTGGCACAGAACAGGAGAAAACAAGGGAGTATGGGAAATGAAGGGGGAGCATGAACAAGGATAGACCAAGACAAGAGCAGACAAACGAGAATGCAGGCAAGGGAGGGCAGAGAGGAATAAGGAGGGTCAGAAGCAGAAAGAAAACAGGTAAGGAAAACATGTCCAAGGAGAAAAGGAGACAGAAAGCAAGACAGCACCATCAGTGAAATAGCCAAGACCCAATGGACAGGCAAAAGAGGAGATGGGGGGACAAAGAGAAAGGAGAGAACAGGGAAGAAAGCAGCACCAGCTGAGCCACCCAGCAACCCCAGTGGCGCCAAAATACTCTAAGCAGAGCAGGAGGCAACCTAGTGCTTAAGTAGGATATGGGGGAGGAGCTATTTCTCCCCTATTGAACAACAGGCTAAGCCTTTCCATTGTTTTCCTTGATGTGGAACCTTTGAAAAAGAGCATTTGCTCAAAGATGTTTTCTGAACAATTGAAATAAATAAATAAATAAGAAAATCTTCCATGGCAGCTTCATTACCTCCCATAATATCAGTACATCGTCAATAAAATGCTGCCAGAATAGGATTTCCTGTTCGAAAATATTACCTTCATGCGCAGATGTTTAAAGAAACTTTTGCTCCAAGTCAAACATGTATGAGTTAGCATATCTGGGAGCCATGATGCTACACATGGCTGTTTCTTTTATTTGGTCACAGAACTGGCTTTCAAATTTTAAATAGCTGCAGTACAAAGCTCTCCTAGTCATTTCCTGTAGTAGCTTAATTTTAAATTTCAAACTTTGCAGTCTGCTGTCTAGTACCTTGCCAATCACTGGCATACTGCCCTCACGGGGAAGGAAAGCATAAATTTCTTTGACGTCAATAGTAACCAGAATTGCATTTCCCATTTCCACTGTGTCCTTAAGCACCTTAATAAGGTGTTATACATGAGTTGTATCCCTTGTGTATATGGAGATAGTTTTCAATGGTACCCGGTTTGATTAGTTCTACAGGAATAGCACCAATTAACAGAGCGCTAGTCCCTGTAGCGTTAAAAAAAAAGACAGCGAGAGGGGATTTACAGCGCTTTCAGTAAGCGCTCCTCTCATTGCAGTCCATGGTGCTTAAAGCACTCAAGGGCATCAGGATCCAGGAAGCTGGCCGAGCTGCTCCTGGGGTGTGGAGGGCTGGGGCTTCGAGCAGCTTGGCCAGAGGCATTGGAGACCAGGGTTCTAATCCTGGTCTCCAACTTTCTGGTGCACTGTAGACTTAGTTTTTTTATGTAGGGCCATGGAAAAAGTATTCCACTGCCCCACAAATTTTAACTTACCCCGTGATCCACTCCCCTGGACTGAGAATCCTTCAGTCCGGGGTGTGCAGGGGCAGTGCCCCCTGCATGGTGGGGTGCGGGGTCATAGCTCCCTGCCAAAACAAAATCAGCACCTAAATTGCCAGGTGGTTCTTTACCACGCTATTCTTGTAGGCATTATTCTGACCCAGTGCCTTTTTCAATTAGGGGCTGTAGGTAGAAATTCACATACGAGGACAGCAGCTCAAGGATGGATTCTATCTCAGAGACTATCAGTTTTCTTGCTGGGTTTTCTAGATATTTATGGATTTTGGGTGATGCATAAAAAAGAATGGTGTGTGGGTATTCTTCAGTTAGCATCGAGGACTCCCCATCCTTCAACCAGCCTATACTAGTCATCTCTTCTAAAAATGTGGTAATAGCATCCTTGATGTGGGGCAATGTGTTAGATTCAAATTTTTTATAGCTTTCTTCTAGCTGTAACAGTTCTAAACATATATTTCTATTGTGTGTTGCATCTTGAAAAAACATAATGCCCCATTTATCTGTTGGCTTAAGGACTATTGATTCATCCTTCACTAGAATCTGCAGGGCCTCTTTTGTGCTCTTGCTAAGTTAGACTGTCTTACTGTTTGTTCCTCCTTCAGTACCTCAGTTACTTCATTTTGGATTATCCCTATATAGGTTTCTACTGCACTTTTAAAGCCTACCTGAGATACATATGATGACTTAACCTCTCATGCCAACCTTTTCATTTCCTTGTAGTTTCAAATGTGCAAACTGTACTTGTAATCCAGATTTCTGGAAAAACACTGCCGATCTGCCTCAGTCAGTAGTCTTTTGAAACCATTTCTGAATTCCACCTTTAACTTTGACTTACATATATAATGGTATTACTCACCTGGTAAAAGTAATTATCCTGTGAGTACCCTTTATAGTACTCCACAGTCATGAACCACTGGGATATTTCCTGTCCATCCTATAGGTTGATGTATGATCCAATCAGATTTGAGCTGGCCTCAGGCCAACCCCATTGTCCCATCCCAGTTATACCAGTGTGATACTTCCTCAGCAGTTGAAATGATACCTAGAGACAGGAAAGAACAAGAACTCCAAAAGAGAAAAAAATAGCATCCCTTCTACCTAGCACCCTGTAGTCCTACCTAACTTATGTCTTAGAATATAATATGAGATAGTCTGTATTGACAGTAAATGGTTGCCCTTTATTGCATCAGTAATAGGCACGTGATACTTAAATTCAGGTCACTCAGTACAGAATAAGAGAAATAATACTTAAGAAAAAGATATCAAGTAAACCCCATGTTAAGTTCTTTGGGCTCCTGTGCTTATTTGTTACTACACACCATCTGCTGTCCTAGGCAGGACAGTGAAGTACTATAAACAAGGCCCCTACTTTTCTTGCGGAACATTGGGACCAAGTTCTGTGGCAAGATTACCATTTGCCGCAGAACGTCTCCGGTGGTGGTTTGTAATCTTTGCAGAAGTTCTGCAGCACTAGTGAACTACCACATTACAGTGTCAGCTTGTCATCCTGACTTCACATCCATGGCAATGGTTATAACAATCAGGGTGGGGGAAGCACAGTAACACTAGTTCAAAAAATAACAGACTTATAGAAATAATTTTATAACTAAAGAAGCAAAAAAAAAATATCTATCCCTTAAGGCCCTAGTCTATTGCATAAATGAAATACGCAGAAGGGACCCTTATGTGATCAATAAGATATTTCTATACTATGCCGTCTATACCACTCATGAGGTTCCCACTGTGCATCACTTATATATTTATATGTGCCGTCTACACCAGTCACGTGGACCCAACTGTGTATCTCGTATATTTATATGCAATCTGCAACATACATGCAAAATGTATGTGTGTGTGGTGTGTGTGTGTGTGTGTATATATATATATATATATATATATATATATATATATTACAGACACCAAAGTTAAGGCACACACCTGAACACTGATGCAAAGTTAAAAAATGGATTTGTTCCATAAAATCATGCCTGCTGCATTTCTGGTCTTTTGCTTGACCATTTCACAAAGGCTAAGGGTTGAGTAAAAGACCAGAAATGCGTCAGACATAATTTTATGGAATAAATCCTTTTTTTAACTTTGCATCAGTGTTCAGCATAATATGTGGTGGTGTTTGCCTTAACTTTGGTGTCTGTAGTTTGAGAATTTTGTTGAGAGCACCACTCAGCCTTGTGCACACCCTCTTTGCTTATATATATGTATATATATATATAGATGATGTTAGCACGGTAGTGCTACCATAGTTAGGGTTGAGTAGCACTTTTAAGGTTAAAGGGTCAAAAGTTGCACCTTAATAACTTTGCCACCATTCAACAGATTTGCCTGAAATTTAGAAAGCGCAATTGGGCATGATAGATCTTGGGATATGCCAAGTTTTGTACCAGTGGGATATAAGGCTGCGGAGTTATTAAGCGACAACCAATTGCGCAATTATGCTTTTTTGCAATTTCTTTGCTCTCGCCTACAGGTTGCATGGTTTGTGTGACCAGTCCAAAAACTTCAGGGAACATGCAGCCAGGTTCCCCAATGTGCCTTTTGAAGATTCCGTGAAAAAATATTGAACAGTTCAAAAGTTATTCAAAAAACAAGTTCCCATTATAAGTCAATAGGGAAAGGTAAGAAAAAGCTCAACACTTTCGCAAATGCAGTTTTTACTTTCGCAGGTGGCCCTTTTACTTTCAAAAATCTACCATTTTGTTTTCAGCTGGTGATCGTAAAAATGCTTGGCATTTAAATTTGGGACCCTCTAGCAACACATTTCTTTTTGTGTTTACCTAGTCGGACCCTGAGGATGCTAGGCATGTCTTTATTTTGAGGTTAACCACCCTAGAAATATGTTTTTCAAGTTTCTGGAAAAAGTACTTTTGCAAAGTAGTGTCATGAAAGTGTTACAAATTTTTGTGAAAGTTTTCGCAAATTGTGACACTACTTTTCCAGGCTATGGCAAAATGACAGCAATTCTTTGCCACCCTGCTGCAAAAGAACAGTTTGGTCTTTTGGGCTGAAATTTGGAGGGAATGCAGCCAACATCTCACAGATTTGCCTTTCAGTATTACAAGATGGCAAAGCTATGTCACTCCAAAGTTGACGCTTTTTCCCCATAGGATAACATTACAGCGTCCGCCGCAGTACAGGAATCCTTTGCCGCCCTGCTGCAAAATAACGATTTGCTCTTTTGGGCTGAAATTTGGAGGGAATAAAGCCAACATCCCACTGATGAGCCTTTTGGTGGTTTGGTGAAAAAATATTACAGGGCAGCACAGTGATGGCACTTCAAAGTTAACACTTTTTCCCATTGGATAACATTATGGCGCCCGTCGCGCCTTTCAGGGCCTGTATCTCCGAAATGGTGCGAGAAATGGACTTTTCATCACAAAAATGCTTAGCCCCCTAATAGGGGCTAAGTGCTAAACTAGTCAAGAAAGTCATAATTTATATGAAATGTACATTTTTTTCTACGTCGAACGGTTCCTGAGATATAAGCAATTTAATATTCCAAGTCCTCATTTTCTGCTCCGAGGCCTATTGTTATGTATACATTCTTTGTTTTCACTGTGTTTTCCAATGCATTTTTTGGGGAAAAGAAGGGTGTGCCCTTTCGTTACTCTGCCAGTTAGCGTTTCCAGTTGCATTTCCATTACCATTTGTGGCACCATTACTGTCTACGCTACCGTGTTCGTTATGGTTTGTGTTTTCGCTTGTGTTTGCATTTCTGTGTCATTTGGCACTATTGTTGCTGTTACCATTACCAGTTTCATTTGCAATTGTGGTACCATCCACGTGCATTATGGTTTGCATTTTCATATGTGCTTGCATTTCTGTTTCGTTTCTGTTTCCTTTGGCGTTATTTTTGCTGTTACTGTTACTATTTGCATTTACAATTGCAGTACCATGACCGTGCGTGTAATGGTTTGCATTTCTGTACTCGCTTGCATTTGCATTTCTCTTTTCATTGGTATTATTGTTGCTGTTACTGTTACCATTTGTGTTAACAGTTGCTGTTCCCTGACAATGCATGTTACGGTTTGCGTTTCCGTACGTGCCTCCATTCACGTTTCTGTTTCTGTTTCCTTTGGCATTATTCTTCATGTTAACTTTAGCATTTGCATTTACTATTGTGGTACCATGGCTGTGCGTGTTACGGTTTGCGTTTATTTGTGTACTCGCATTTGCGTTTCCGTTTCTGTTCCCTTTCGCTTTCTTTTTGCTGTGACACTTAACATTTCTATTTAAAATGCCACTGCCATCACTGTTTGTGTTACCAATTGTGTTTTCATATGCTCTTCAGTGTCCATTTGCGTCGCTGTTCACTGTGGCGTCACTTTGTGCTTGCGTTTCTATTAATGTTTCCTTTACCATTTACATTTCCATTACCATGTACACTACTGTTCGCACTTCTGTTTGTGTTGCTGTTCTTGTTACTATGTCACAAGACATCACGTGGCGGGAGCGCAGGGCCCTCCCGCTGCTGCATTACTTTCATTATTTGTCGTCATCATTCTAAAAAAGAAGGAAGATTAGAGGCAAAAAACTGTTTAATGCATCAGTTAGGGTTGATCCACAGTGACAAAAGTGAGGAAAAACAGTGTTAGGGTTGAAAACCCCCCTTGGACCCCCCGACTGGCATCAGGGTGCACGTTGGGGTCAGAGGTCCTAACTCTCACCCCATTCTCCTATACCTCTGCTTCTTACACATGTGATGGGTTGAGAGTTAGCCACTGACCCCAGTGTGCACCCAATGCTGGTTGGGGTGGGCTGGGGGTCCAAGGGGGCTTTTCTAATCCTAACACCGAGTTTCCTCACTTTTGTCACTGTGGAACAACCCTAACTGATGCATTAAACTGAGTTTTTGTTGCTATATATATATATATATATATATATATATATATATATACAGTGTCTATGTGAATATATTGAGAGAGATGCTGTATATATTAAATTTCCATGAAATTGTATCCTCATTCATACAGGTCCCTTTGGAAATGGAATAAACAGAATAGAGGAGATATTGTAAAACTCATTTTTCATGCCAACCCACTTCTCTTGACACACTACTCAACACCAACAGGCCATGACATGCATGTGAATCCATTGTGAAATAAAGCTCTCCAGCCCATCACAATGTATCCTCCATGTGACAGAACACTGCACCATACCTTTCCAGACTCATAGAAACATAGAATTTGATGGCAGATAAGGACCGCTTGGCCCACCCAGTCTGCCCATTTCCCTACCTAATGGATAAGCTGCAGATCCTAGTTAACCAGCAGCCTACTTCTTCCTACCCCCACCCCCTAGAATTGCCTTATGACTGTCCCATGCATGCCTGAATTCCACCACTGTTTTTGACTCCACAACCTCCTCCGGAAGGCTGTTCCATGCATCCACAACCCTTTCTGTGAAAAAATACTTCCTTAAATTACCTCTGAGCCATCCCCCCATTTTCAGATTGAGCCCCCTTGTTCTTGCACACCTCTTTTTTTGAAGGATGCTACCCTCTTGGACTTTGTTGATTCCCTTGAGGTACTTGAACGTTTCTAATATGTCCCCCCTCTCCTCCTTTCCTTGAGGCTATACATATTAAGCTCCTTAAGTCTCTCTTCATATGTCTTCCGGTGCAGACCCTGCACATTTTAGTTGCCTTCCTCTGGACAGCCCATCCTGTTCATGTCTTTGCGAGAGATTGGGTCTCCAGAACTGCACACAGTACTCAGATGGGGTCTCACCAGCTGTCTGTACAGAGGGATAATAACTTCCTGTTTTCTACTAGTGATGCCTCTCCCTATGCATCCCAGTATCCCTCAGCCCTCCTTGCTGCCTCTCACATTGCTTCCCACCTTTAGGTCATCTGATATGACTACCCCCGTCCCTTTCCATTTTTGTTGTTGTTAGTATCTCACCCCTATTGTGTACTCTTCCCTGGGTTTTTGTTTCCCAGGTGCATTACCTTTGCACTTCTTAGCATTGAATCTAAGCTGTCATACATCTGACCATTCCTCTAACCTTGCCTAGTCCCTTCTCATCCTTTCCACCCCACCTTGCCTCAACTCTGTTGCAGATCTTGTGTCATCTGCAAAGAGACATACTTTCCTTCCAGTCCTCTGCAATGTCTCTTATAAAGACATTGAAGAGGACTGGTCCTAATACTGAATCCCTGCGTACCCACTAGTAACCCCCTTTTCTTCAGATTGGACTCCATTTACTATTACTCTCTGTGTCCTATTCTCCAGCCAATTCTTTACCCAGGCTATCATCTTGGGACCCACTCCCAGGCTGGCTAACTTGTATATTAATCTTTTGTGTGGGACTGTGTCAAATGCCTTGCTAAATTCTAGGTAGACCAAGTCCACAGCCCCTCCCTGATCTACTACTTTGGTCACCCAGTCAAAGAAATCTATCAGATTCGTCTGACATGACCTTCCTACTGTGAATCCATGCTGCCTTGTGTTCTGTTTCCCTCTGGCCTCTAGATACTCAACAATTCTTTCCTTCAGAAGTGATTTCATAATTTTCCCTATCACTGAGGTTAAACTAACAGGTCTGTAGTTTCCTGCTTCTGCCTTGCTCCCACTTTTGTGAAGGGGAATCACATCTGCCCTCCTCCAGTCCTCGGGTACCACCCCATCCTCCCATGATTTCATGTGTCACTAGTTCTACCCTTAGTTCTTTTAGAATTCTGGGATGAATCCCATCAGGCCCCATTGCTTTGTCCACCTTCAGTTTTAAGATTTCTTTCAGAACACTTTCTTCTGTAAATGGGCTGGTATCAACTTCTGTATCCAGAGTGTTTCTACTGTTTGTTTTAGGTACCTCCCCCTTTTCATTTGCAAATACTGAGCAAAAATATTTGTTTAGTATCTCTGCCTTTTCATAGTCACCCTCTGCCCACCCTTCCTCCCCTTTATTAAGCCTCACTATCCCTCCCTTGGTCTTCCTTTGCTCCCTGATGTACCTATAAAAGGTTTTATCCCCCTTCTTAACTGAGTTGGCTATCTTTTCCTCGGTTTGGGCCTGTGCTGTTGTGACTGCCTTCCCAGCTTCCTTTTGCTTTAACTGATACAGTTCTCTGTCCTGCTCCTTCTGTGATTCCTTGTACTTCCTGAATGCTTTCTTTTTCTCTTGAACCTTCACTGCCACTTCCTTTGAGAACCATAGTGGTTTCTTACATCGTTTTGTTTTGTTTATTTCCTTCACACAAAGGCTTGTTACCTCTGTGATGGCAGTTTTTATTATTCCCCATTCAGAGCAGTGGTGTGCTCCCCCAGTCCTTGTGCTGCCCAACCAACTCCCAGAGCTCATCTCTGAACCTGAGTTGCTGGCATGAGACACAACATGCTACCCTCTGGCCCAACAGCTGGCCCTGCACACATTTCTCCTTAACTTTTAGGTGATTCTATCAACCAATGACAATATGTAATCAATAACCCTGGCAAAAATGTGTACAGCGTAATTATTCATTTAACATGTGTATTCTTTCAAAAGGTCTACACATTATTATATTCTACTTTTTTGGGCATAATTACATTATTTTTCTTAAAAATGACAGGTTAATTCATTTCATCAGTTATTCATTTCAGATGGCATCTCTATATCTTAAAGGCAAAAATAAGTTTGTACAAAGTCAGGTATGGACTTAACATGTCTATGCTACTATCAAGGTTTTGTTTAAGTTGGTCCAAGTGTAGTAATGTAAGACTGAAAATAGTATTAGGCTGTAGTGCAGGTTGAGCATATATAACTGTACCCGATGTGCTGTGCCACTGCCTCAGGCAGTGGGAGCTGTGGTGGATAAGTACTGTGGTAGATACTGTAAGTGACTGTTCATTTCCATGGCAGAATGCAGTCATTTCATAGGCTAATGTATAATGTTATAGCACTCATAACATCACATGCTGAGTATAGAGGGGTTTGGGATATAAAAAGAGGGGATGGGAACCAGGTTCTATAAAGAAACAGAAATATTAATAAAGACTCACCAAGAACAGTGAATTCTGTGTCACTGCAGAAGTTTTGTGGTAAGTTACAAGTTCTGCGTAAAATTCTGTGGCCGCAGAATTCTAGGGGCCTTGACTATAAAAGGTACTCACATAATCACCTTTACCAGGTGAGTAAATACCATTATATTTCATGCCCTTTATAGTACTCCACAGTCATGACCCACTGAGACATGTGCAGCAGTGTATTCTATCTTGGTTACTCATGGTGGGGTTAGGCAGAATGTTGGAGCCCCCTCCTAATACTGCCCTATCAAAAGAGGCTCTAGCTGCAGAAGCCACGTCCAGACAGTACTGCCTGGTGAAGGAGTGTAGTGAAGACCAAGTGGCTACTGAACAAATGTCAGCTATGGAAACCTGGCCCCTCTCCACCAAAGAAGTTGACATCACTTGGGTGGAATGTGCCTTGATACCTGCCAGTGGCTCTTGGCCTGCCTCCTTGTAGGATTCTTCTATGGTTTGCTTCAACCACCTAGCTAAGGTGTCCTTAGAGGCCGCTTGACCCATCTTGTTACCTGTGGTTGGGATAAACAGCCTGTCTGACTTACATATGTCGCTGGTCTTGGTGAGGTCTATCGTCAGCTGTTGACCAATGTCCAGTGGGTCTGGAGTGATGAATGATTAGCCTTCTGTTCTGTACTGGCAGGTGTACCTCCTGCTGTAAATGAAATTGGGTCACTACCTTCAGGATAAAGGAAGGAACTGTTCTGAGTGTGACTCTGTCACTATGAAAGGTTAGGAATGGCTCTCTGCATGATAAGGCTTACAATTCCCCTATCCTTCTTGCCGAACATATTGCTACCAAAAACACAGTCTTTAGTGTACACCAGTAAAGTAAGTCCAGTTGGAAAAGTGTGCACTGAAGGGCCTCCAGTACAATATTCAATTGCCATTGGCACATAGCTTTCTGATACTGGGTTTAGCTATTGTGGTCACCATTTAGAAGCCTAACTACATCTGGATGTGAGCCTATGTTACCTATTCCCAGCAAAGGACACCTGAATGAAGATATTGTTGATGTTTTCACTCTCAGGGATAAGGGGCTCAGGCCCTTGCTTGCTCCATTGTTCAGGAACCTGAGAATCTGTGGCAGTCCTGCAAATGATGGTGAAGTCCCTTTCTCCAGGCACCATTGCTGAAGATTTGCCAATGCCAGTTTTTTCGTTGCATTAGTAGACTGCTTCTGTGACTACATGAGATGGTCTACCACTCGGGGAAGGTAACACAGATTCAACATTCTGTGCCTTTCAACAGCCAGACCATCAGCTGGAGTGACAAGGGATTGGGGTGGAGAAGTGGTCCATGGCTCAGCAAGTCCAGCCACTGTGGCAATGTCATTGGGGAGTCCGCTAACATTGCCTGAATCAAGGAGTACCTGGGTCTCATTTGCCAATCTGGTGCTACCATGACCACTGTTGCCCTTGTGATCTGTATTTTTTTTAGGATCTTGGGTATCATAGGGACTGGCGGAAATACATATGCCCTGCTGAATGACTATGGAGCTGACAGAGTGTCTGTTTCCTGTGCCTTGTGATCCTTGAACATGGAATGAAAGTCTGGTCATTGAGTGTTGTGGCTCATAGCCACAAGGTCTAGTTGGAGTGGTCCCCCATCTGTGTTGGAACTTTTGGAAGACTCTTTTATTGAGTTTCCATTCTGATTGATTTATGGTCACCCTGCTTAGCCAATCCACTTCTGTGTTGGATCTCCCTGCTACAGAAATTGCAGGATTGACTGTAGATGTTTCTCAGCCCAATACAAGACTTTCAGTGATTCCACAATCATGGACTTGCTGTGTGTACCTCTCTGCTTTTTGAGGTATGCCACTGTCACCTGGTTGTTGCATCTCACCAGGACCATTTGTTTCTCGGTTAGTGGTTGGAAAAACTTCAGTGTGAGGAAGACTGCTCTCGTTTCTAGAATATTGATCGGAAGCCTTGTCACTTTTGGAGAGCATAGACCCTGTACCACATGATTGAAGTATGTTGCCCCCATCCTTTCAGGCTGGCATCCGTGATGATGATAGCTGTGGGCGGATTGGCTAGAATCTGACCTTGCATTAAATGTTCCCATTGTGTTCATCAGTGTAGTTCCATTAACTCATTCATGCCACAAGACCTCTTTGAGACTTCAACCACTTGTGCCCTGTATACTCTTATCACTGCATCCTGGGCTTTTCTAAGCAACATCAAGCCATAATCAGCATGCCACAAACAAATGTGAATACCTCTTGAACCATAAGTGCTACACACAAAGTACGAGTGGCAAAGTTGTTTAACACAACATTACCTTTCCAATGGTGGTATGCAATCAATTGTAATCAATTTAGTTTTTATTGTATACTAGCTGAAATACCAAACAACTGATGTTTTTCTGATTTTTTCAAGGTGCCTAGGTGAGGCATGAAAGGTAAATGTCAGCCATGCACACCATACCTTAAACAAATGCAAATAACTCCTGAAGTATAGATGGTAGACACAAAGTATCAGTGGCAGAATTGCTCAGTACAAAATTACCTTTCTATTGGTGCTATGTAATCAGTTATAATCCTTTTAGTTTTTATTTTATAGTAGCTGAAATACTAAACAACTGTTTTTTTCTTCAGATTTATTCAAGGTACCTAGGTGAGACTTTAGAGACAAATGTCAGCCATGCACACCATACCTTAAACAAATGTGAATAACTCCAAAGGTATACATGATAGATACAAAGTATCAGCAGCAAAATTGTTCAGCACAAAATTACCTTTCTATTGGTGCTATGCAATCAATTCTAAGCAATTTGGTTTGTTTAATTTTATTTATTTATTTATTTCAATCTAGGATTACGATACTTTTGAGCCAAGGCTCTTTACAAAGGTTCCACTTCAGCGTGTGCAGCAGTCATCATTTTTAGTTACAAACATATAGTCATTGACTTACAGACATGTAATAACCAGTACAAAGACTTGAGCTCTGAGCAAGACAAATGAAGGGGGTGGTGGGGAAGTGAGGTAGGAGATCAAGGGGAAGGAGGTGCAGGGGGTAGGGGAGTATAGGAGGTGGTTGGGTGGGGCAGGAGGGGTGATATGGGGGGTGGGTGAGGGTGGGAGACAGTGCAGCCAGGGGGCCTTGTTGAGGGAATATGACAGGTAAGGTGCTAGGGGTGCAAATACTGATTGTAAGTGCTGGGTGCTGGGGCATTTGCAGCTGGAATGGTGGAAATGTTAAGATAGGCAATCACAGGATGCAAGCAGTGAGAGGCGCAGCTTGGACTTGAAGAGGCCGAGTGTTGGAGCTGTCGCTATGTCACTGCCAAGAGAGCTGAGCCAATTGGATGCCTGATAGGTGAATTATCTTTGTCCTTGGGTCATGCGACATTGTGGGATATGTATTAGATGTGAATTGGATCTCCTTGTAGTGTTGTTCCTATGTCTAGGCTTAAGGAGGGCACAGACACCAGGTGGGGCCAGACCCATTATAATTTTCTTGGTCATGATGCAGGTTTGGTATTTTATGCATTTGTCCAGTTGAAGCCATCCAGATTGGGAATAAAGGTCACATGTGTGGATACAGCGATGTGAGCCAGTGATGAGATGACAGGCCTTATTCAGGGAGGTTGTGATACATTTGAGAGCAGAGGTAGTTGTAGACCCATATATGATAAGACCATAGTCTATGATGCTGACGATGGAGCTTTGGACGGCCACTGCCAGTGCTTCTGCGGTTAGGTGTTTCCTGTGCCGGAATAATATGCCTAACCTCGCATTGGCAGACCTTGCAACATTGCTGATATGGACAGTGTATGAGAGGTGGGGATCAAGGGTGATGCCGAGATATTTGAATGATTGTGTTTGCTCTAGGATGGTTCCTTGTTTGGTTGCAGTGGAGAGGTGAAGTTGTTTGTTTTTGTTGTGGGGGCTGCAGAAGACCATAGACTTGTTTTTTTTCTGATTGAGAAGCAGTTTATGATTTAGAAACCAGGATTTGATGGAGGAGAAGGCCTGCTGAAGTTTATTTTGTAATTGGATTGGATCAGGGTCCGAGGTGAGGATCACAGCAACATTGGCGTAGAGAATTATTTGTTCTGGGCAGCTGTCTGGTAGTGGGTTTAAGAATAGGCTGAAGAGGAGAGGTCCCAGAATGGAGCCCTGGGGACTCCCAAGTGGACTGGTCTAGGGTCTGAGAGTGTATCAGCAACTCTCACTGTTTGGGACCGTTCTTCAAGGTAGCTCTTAAACCAGCCAATGGAGCCAGTTGACTGCCCAGTGTTCTGAAGCTGGACAAGCAGGAGGCGGTGATTGATGGTGTCAAAGGCTTTAGTTAAGTCAATGTAGATTGAGCCTAGTAGTTCATCGGAGTCAAGTGCATTGTGGATTGAGACAGTGAATTCAAGTAGGGCTGTGAAGGTGCTGTGACCTTTGTGGAACCCGTGTTGTTGCTTGCACAGGATGTTGTACGTATCCAGGTATTCTGTGAGCTGCTCCGAGATGATGCATTTTAGTGCCTTGGAGAGTGGGGGTAGTAAGGAGTTAGGTCTGCAGTTATCGTGGGCAGTTTTGTCACCACTTTTATGGATTGGGGTGACCGTGGCAGATTTCCATCTATCCGGGAACTGGCTAAGGCTGAGGGAGAGGTTGCAAATTCTGGTCAGAGGACTAAGCACTTCATCAAGTGTGAGAGACAGGATTTTGAGATTGAGGGAGTCATTACTGAATCTTAATTAATATTTAGGTAAAAGCTACTGACTTACTCAGATGTTTCTAAGCCTGAGTGAAAGTCAGCTGAGTACCTCTACAGGTGTTATTGTCCTAAGTGGCTATGCTTTCAGATGCCACCTACAGGCGTATCTAGGCCTGAATGAGTTAAGACCTTAGCAGGTGGGGCCACATGAAATCGGAAGTTCTGGGATGATTGGTTCCAGGCCTCTATTAGATATCATTATAGCAGTCTCATGTGCAGTCTGGCCCATAGATTCATGTCTATTATTGCAGTCCTGCATCCCAGTATTTCCAGATAGTCTCACACTGCTCTGTTGGGTCTCTGGATGATCCTGTGGACCTGTGAGCAGATTTTGTTTATGATTGTCGGTGTTTCCAAGCCATGTGGTGTATCTATCATGACTTTTAAGTGGGACAGAGATTGTGTCAGAGTTAGTTGACTTTTCTAACAATCGATTACCCACCCATGTTCTTGAAAGCATTGCACTGCTAGTACTGTGCTGTACTGTGTTTGTTCTGCCATTTTTACCCGGAGTAGCCAATCATCCAGGTATGGGATGACATGTACCCCTTTTTTGTGCAGGTGGGCTGCCAGGACTACCAGGGTCTTAGTGAATACCCTGGGGGGTTGAAGCCAGACTGAATGGTAAGCAAGTATATTGGTAGTGTTGTCCCTTTATGTTGAAGTGGAGGTTCATCTGGTGTGCCCGGCATATTGTGTTGGGCAGATCTGCATCTTTTAGATCAGTGTAGATTGTAGTGTCTCCATTTTGAACTTCTTGTAAACCACAACTTGTTCAAGAACTTTAGGTCCAGGACTGGTCTTATATCCCCCATATTTTTTTGGTATTACAAAGAATAAGGAGTAGACTCCCGAGTTCCTTTTGTCCTCTGGGGCTACATAAATAGCTGGTAGAAAAGGGGCCAACTCACCAAACTCAATAAATATATATTTTTTTATTATTTCGGTCAATATTTTATAAATCCTCAAGGTACAGTATCAATACGTGTGCACATAAGTACACCACAACAAATGTTTTGGATTCATTCCTTCATCAGTGTATTATACTGTCCTGTTAAAAAAAATTATATATATCTTAATGACACATCTTTTATTAGCTTAATCTGAATTTAAATACTTGCTAACTCAAAGAGGTTACCTTAAAAGG
Organism: Neoceratodus forsteri; assembly: GCA_016271365.2. Classification (NCBI taxonomy): domain Eukaryota; kingdom Metazoa; phylum Chordata; order Ceratodontiformes; family Ceratodontidae; genus Neoceratodus; species Neoceratodus forsteri. The sequence continues at coordinate 588,826,292 of CM028137.1, read as the reverse complement.
ACTCAAATGTATTTTCAAAACTCTTTGTATGTTCTACGTCATATTCACAACCCCTGTCTGGAATTATGAAAAATGGCTCAAAACAATGTAACATAAATCTTAGATTCCAAAATTCATGAATATATCAGCTTCCACTGTAAAAAAAAAAACATTTTTCTCCAGTCTCTGCATAAAAACATAATTATTAAATTGACTGCCCTAAAGTTCACTGAGGGTGAAAAAAAAAAGATATGAATAGGCCTTTACTTAAAGGATCTAAATAACAAACAACTGTTGCAAACACTGGTACATTTTTAAGATTTCAAAACTCTGTATGAGTCCTTTAAAATTGCTATCTCTGATGCTTCTTGTAAACACACAGAATCTATATCAAAATGATACATCAAAATTACTGGCATATCCCTATTGAACAAAAAATCTTTGAAATATTCAATTTGTGCTCAAGCTTCAGAACCCCTAGTTCATTCATTCTTATACTGTTCCACCCAGTGCGAGTAATATGGTTGCGATTCACATACCTGTTTTCATTGCATAAAATCCTAGTCTGCTTTAAAGTTTTACAAAAGAACCATATATCAACCTATTAGTCTACTTTCTTGAAATACAGAGCTATTAAATCTTATTTAAATTACAAAGGCTACTCACATTTTAACAAATCTTTTACTCCATGCTATCCAAGCCTTCACTAAGGGTCCGAGAGGCTGGAGTGAGCGTCTGACACAGATTTTAAATCTTTAAGTGTTATAAACTTTCTGGAGAGTTGGATGTTCCGGCTTGTAGCTGCAGGTCACATGACTCTGAAGCTCAAACCCTCCACATCTGATCTGCAATTAGCAGCACTTAGTCAAAACCTGAGGAGGCTATTTGACCAAGTGTCTCAAAAAAAAAAAAATTTAGGATGTACTGCTGCTATAATTAATAGTGTTTGCTCAAAAAGAACAATCTAGTATACTATTCAAAGTAATTCCACTCACAATTAATAGTATCACTGGAAATGTATGTGTTATAGACCTGGAAAATGCCCACAAACTGACCTAAATATCATGATGCATCAAAAACATTTTTTTCTGCCTGAAGTTTTACTAAAGGGGCATAGGAATACCATGTGAAACACAACATCCAACTACCAGGATATCAGTCCTACATTTATTCTTAAAGTGACATCTACATGACCTTTCCCAGTTTAATCTGACCTCCCATATGTGGAAGTTGTTTTTTCAAAAAATAAAGACTCGTTCCCTAAAATTCCCAAATTGTTAGGTATAACACATTATCACAGTTATACCCTTTTCCCTTTAAATAGAAAGAGTTGACAGATTACCACTGAGCTCAAATAATAATTCCACAAAAAATGATTTACAACATAAATGGCTGCTATTGAAAAGGGACTATAATATTGGTTACCAGTCTATTGCATCATTCAACCCATATCTAGGGTTAGTAACTTAAAAACTGATCAATATAATATGCTTCTCTTAAAAGAATAAATGATTCATAGTCTCCTCCTCCTCTAATATTTGGAACATGTTCGATTCATAAATATCTCAAATTAGGTAACTGGTGATCAGCCTCAAAAAAATGTCTAGTAACCGGTGATGTAGTGTCTTTCCTTCCAATGTCTGACTTGTTTTCACTAATCCTTACTTTCAGGGCTCTTTCTGTTTTATCTATATATAATAAGTCACAAGGGCATTTTAAACAGTAAATGACATCCAGGTTAGACCACATTTTATGTCTGCTATGGATATAATAGGTAATTTCCCATGTGGTCACTGTACTCATTGTAATAATACATATAGAATACAAAAATTCAGAAATACAGCCAGGAATGAGGACATTATTATTAAGCAGTTAATTAATTGTTTTATAGAAGGTGTCATTTACTGTTTAAAATGACCTTGTGATGTTGTGCGGGCCCACTGAGCTGCAAATCCCTGTAGCCTTCCTGCCACTGGTGGGGGATTTGCTTGGGCCCACTCACACTCTTTGCTTCTTTTTCTGGTTCTTGAAGTTGGGTTTGTATCTGCTGCTGCTGCTGTAGGACTTGCTGTGATTAGGTTTTGACTTGTTTCCTTATGCTTTGTGCTGGAACTTTTGTCTGTGTGGCCACTGTCTGAAGCTTTGGGTACTGTAGTGCTGCAGTTTATGCCTGAAGGCCTTGAATTTGGGATGAATTTGGGATGAAAAAGTTTGTCTGATGGCAGGTAGACATCCTTTTCCCCCTGGGTCAGCTTTATGTAAGGGTGAGGCCATTACCAAACAGCACACATTCCTTAAATCGCAGTTTCACCAGGGTGCTCTTGGATTCATTGTCCACTTGCCATAGCTTCAGCCAAAGCGCATACCTGGCTCTGTTAGCCAGGACTGTTGTTCTCGAATCAAATCTCAGAATGTCCGATGGTGCATCCATAAGGTATCTGATGGCTTGTATGCATTCAGCCATGTCTGCACGAGGAGAGTCTTCTGGGGAGGGCTTGGTCAGAGATTCTGCTCTGCTTGTAAACCAGATGGCCATATCAGTGGCCTGCGACAGACCTGATACTTCGTGTATTTTTCTGAGATGTTCATCTCTTTTTTTATCCATGGGATCTTTCAGTGCTGCCATGCTTTCAATTGGTATGGTTGTGTGCTTGGAGAGTTCTGACATGGATTGATCTAACTTTGGGGCCTTACCCCAGGCCTCTGTTCTTATGTTAGACAACAGGTACCAATTATGGACCATGTTCTTCTATGGTAGCCTTGTTGGTTCCAAGGTATCATACTCTTTCTTGATGATAGGCTATGGTCTTACAGGATGGTAAGTGAATCTTCTCATCTGGTTCACCCATGACAGGAGTGGATTTTCTGACATGGCACATTCTCTTTGATTTATCTGAGATTTCCTCCTTGGGCTCTGTTGTAGTTTTTGTTGGAGTGCTCTCCGTATCCTTTCTGAGTCACTTGGGGGGGGGTTCGATTCTCTTTTGGTCTTGGGGTGGTCCTGGAGCCAGCAGAGAGTTCCCTGATTTTAGAGACTCAAGCAGTTGGAGTTGTGCTTGGCTTGCTTCCAGGGCCAGTGAGGTGGGGGGGGGCTGCCCCTGCCTGAAACTTCCTGAAGCCCTGTTTTTTGATATTGTGCAGACTGCGCAGTTGGTGTCCTCTACATTGGATTATGTTGGATTCTGGGAACATAATTCCACATTTCCTGCACCTCCTCATGCTTACACTTGTTGTCCTGTGATCTGTGGGAGTGAGGCAGAAAAACTGAATGATGTACATGCTGTCCATGCCTAATGTGCCCCCCAAAGTTACAAATTCAGAAAATATTGAATATTGAAATGTTGCCCTCTTGAATGGAAAAAATTCACAGTCGTAGAAGTTGGGAGGAAGATCAATTGATCCAGGTGTGGTGTGGTCCGGATCTTGTTCAGAGAATGTGAGTGTCCAAATCAACAAAGGAATCCCCATTGATAGAGCCAGTGGCTAAAGGGGGAGTACTCTGATAAGATGGCCACCAAACTCTCAATGAGGAGCCAAGTTTGGGAGGGCTCTATGCCTTCAGTGATTTTGTCCCCAGCAATATGGCCAACATAGTCTCACAATAGTTCCCCATGAGAACTGCAAGCTATCTATCAGTGGAATGGTGGGACTAAGTCCCACGAGACTCCGGGGCATTCTGGAAACCAGGAAGAGCATGCCCTGCTGCGAGTGTTGTGCTGAGTCTTGGAAGGTAGTGAGTCTTCCTGCTGTGACCTCCAAGACTCTCCTGAAATTTTTATTGCCCTTTGATATGAGTAGAGCATGGGATGGTGGTCAAAATGGGAGTGAAGCATTTGGGGGGTGGAGAAGCTGAGGGAGACTGATCTGCCCTGGAAAAAGTGGAGCTGCAATTGCCAGCCATAGAGGTAGGTGAGGGACCCATCACAAACTTAAAAAATCCTAGTGTGTGGAGGGTATTGTGGCAGGAAAGCTCCTGGAGGTTCACTAAGCCAGCAGAGCTGAACAATCTTGAGAAAGTAGTTGGGGAGATTGTGCCAGAGTGAGAACGCTCTGGGAGGGAACTCATCTGCTGAACAGAGGAAAAGACAACAAGCAGAACAGCAAACCAATCCCCAGGTGGTGCTTAGAGTTGGCCTGTCACTCCTAGAAGGACTGGCCATACCCCTGTATTTGTGACTGGCAACTGTTTGCACCAAAAAGAAGCCAGTGTCTAAGCTGGGGGAAGGAGTGCTATGAGAGAGATCCCTACCCCGTTCAGTAGTTCTGAGAGATATCACCCATTTCTGGAAGCAAGCGGGGGGGTTAGCAGACCAACGCATTTTTCCTTGGGGCACAGACTACTTCTTTTTCTCTCTTTTTTTTTCTATTTTTGATTAAACTCCTCATCATGGCATAGACACCATCTAACAACGTAGTCTATCTCCAGTGTTAGCCTAAATCTCAATGACTACCAGGTGCTGCTTTGGTTAATATAGTCTTCAAGGCAAAGAAGGGTTCTGTACCTGAATAATTATGCTGAAATTGACTGGTTGTTGGGAACAGTTTGGATCATGACCAACCTCTCTGGATGCACAAAGTAAAACTGGTGTAACTTGGATGGGACAAAGGGGTTGGGCCAAGGCCAGCTCAAATCTGATTGGATCATGCATGAACCTATAGGATCGATGGGGAATATCCCAATGGTTCATGACTGTGGAGTACTAGAACCAGTACAAAATATAATTCATGGTATGCTATTTTGCCCCTGTCACTTGAAGTGCCTTAAAATCTGCAGAAATAGGTTATTTGCAAGAACCTATTCTATGATTGCTTTCTGACAGACACAAGCACACACCATGTAACACCTTGCAGTTTTCTAGAATGGTGAAGCATTGAAGGAACGGAGCTCTACTCAGCTGATGTGTGGATATGCAGCAGCATTGCTGAAGAAAGTAAGACCACATATCTTACTAAAATCGTCCTCATTACTGCATAATTTTATGGCAGGCTTGTACTTAAATTGCTAGAGAACATTTTCCTTTTTTGGGGGGGCTAAAGTCTTATCTTTTATTTGGTAATCTCCAACTCTAGTTTTAGCAGTGTGGATGTGGGGGAGAGAATGTGCAAGAGGAAGGAGCCTGCCCTGCTGTGGTACGGAGTCTGCAGAATAAACTAGTGAGACAAAAACAGAACACTTCCGGCTGTAAAGGGGATAAATGGGGTGCATATGTTCTCTTTAGTGGTTAAAATAGTTTCAGTAGTGCGAGGCAGCACTGCTGCAAATTTGTACAGTGGTGTGTGTGTGGGATAGGACATTCAGGACACAGCTAGTAAATGCCAACATGACAGATCAGTATTACATAGCACTGAAAAACAATCCAAGGCTGTGAGGTTAATACAATGTAATATTTTGCAGTTGAGTGATTGTGAGAATTATTCCTGGTGTGCACTCGCTGAGGAAAGAAAAGTTTATTTTTTTCACTTTCATGCACAACATAATGACAGGATATGTATTGGTGCATGACTGTGCTTAGCACAGTGTAACAGGGCCTCAGTGAAAAGGGCTGCCCAGCCTTTGCATCAAGAAGCCTCAAACCACTGCAGTACTGGAATATTTCTCGGACTACATGAAACAGTGGGGGTGTGACAACATCTACATTTCTACATATCATGGACAAAAAGCCTCTAAAAGCAAAGTTTGGTGTAATACAGCATTTATTGTAGCAGAAAGAACCTCTACATGACCTGCTGAGGCAACCCACAATGCTGTGGAGCTTTGCCCTCATGAGCCTCATCAGGGGATGGGGTATGTTGGCTAACAGTTTATGTTTAAAGTACACTCAACAAATTACAGATTTGTTTAAAAGTGGCATCATATTAAATTACAACCACTACAAAAAATTCACTTAACAGAAAGATTGCACATGTAGCAGACTAGTAAACACTCTTGGAACAGTTTACTGATATTAATAGATCATTTCATTATTTTCTATATTTTCTATAGAAACATACAAACAGAATTTGTTGGTAGATAAGGATACTTGGCCCACCTAGTCTGCCCATTTTCCCATGCCTGTACTGACACTGTAGACCCTACCTGACCTCTAGCTACCTCACCCTGCTTCCCTGCCAAGAATCCCTTGTGCTTATCCCATGCATGCTTGAAGTCCACCACTGTTTTCACCCCTGCTATCTCTACCTTCCACTACCTAGAAGACTATACCAGGCATTCACCACACTTTCAGTGAAGAAGTACTTCCTCACATGACTGATGAATTTTCCCCATACAAGCTTCATTGCTGTCAATCATTCTCATTCACCTTCTCTGAAAAATACTCCCCTCTTATTCACCTCTGTGAGCTACTCATAGGTATCTATCATGTGCCCCTCTCCTTCCTCTCTTCCAGGGTGTACATACTGAGTTCTCACCATATGGTTTCTGATGTTGACCTCCTATGTACAGCCTCTACTCTCTTTCCTGAGATGTGGTCTCCAGAATTGAACACAGTACTCCAGCTTGGCCTCACCAACTATCTATGCAGTAGTAACACCACCTCCCTCTTTCTGCTGGTGAACCCCCCCATTTAAACCCCAGCATACCTCTGGCCATACCTACTGCATTGTCACATTGCCTGGCTGCCTTAAGGTAATCAGATGTGATTATTCCAAGGTCTCTTTCCTGTTTTGTGACTGTCTATATCTCCTCCCCATTGTATACTCCACTTCTAGGTTTCTGTGCCCTAGAGTCATAATCTTTCACTTTTGTGGAATAAAACCCAGCTGCTATACCTTAGATAATGCCTCAAGTTTTCTCAGGGCTCTGCTCATTCACTCCACTCTGTCAAGAGTGTCTACCCTATTGCAGATTTTGGCATCATCTGCAAAGAGGCATACCTTCCCTTCCAGTTCGTCTGCATTGTCATTTATAAAGACATTAAAGAGGAAATGTCCCAGTACTGAGCCCTGAGGTATTCCGTTGGTCACCCTTCCCTCCAACGAGTGAGTGCCATTTACCATTACCCTCCATCACCTATCCATCAGCACAATTCTGCACCCAGTTTATCATCTTAGGATCCACCCTTCCCCCAAAGCCTATAATGTAGTATGATGCTAAAAGCCTTGCTGAAGTCTAAGTAGGCCATGTCCACCACCACACTCTGATCTATTTCCTTGGTCACTCAATAGAAAAAATCAATCAGGACTGTCTGACATCACCCCCCCCATGAATACATGCTGCCTCCTCAAGTCTTGCAGCCTGCTGGATTTAAGAAAGTCCACAAGCCTTTTCTTTAAAAGCATCTCCATTGTGCTGGCCCGGTGGTGCTGTGGGTTGAGGCACTGGACGCCACACCTAGCACCCCATCAGAAATGTGGGTTCAGGAATGGACTCGAGCTGTCGGGGGATGCCAGGGGAGAGGAAGGCTTGAGCGTCTCAGGACTGCTCACCTTTCTCCAGGGTGGGTAGTGTGAATAGCATCACACTGCAGTGGCACCTGGCAGAGGCCAGGTGTACTACAGTGCATACTCAGCAAGGGGGAGGAGTGTGGCAGGCATCAGCACAGCTGTGCATTGATGCCACTGCTCAACCAGCTCCTACAGGAGAAAATCTGGTAGAAAATTGTGGGGTGATCGCAGCAGCTGACAACTGCACTCTGCGCCCCTGGACACAAGAGGTGCAGCCTCTGAGTGTCTGTGCTACAGGTCCCTGTGGGGGGGATCCTGCTTACTAGCCAGCACATGGGGTTGGGTGTGATTCACGCACCAGACCTGGTCCTGGGGTGTGGGTGCCAGTGGCTGGGAGATCACTGGGACTGCTCCACAAGAGTGGAGGAAAAAGAAAGTTGAGATAAAAAAAAGCGCTTCTCCATTAACTTTTCCATCACTGATGTCAGACTGACTGGCCTATAGTTGCCAGCCTCCTCCTTGCTGACACGTCTATGAAGCAGGATTGCATCTGCCCTCTTCCAGTTCCGTGGAACAACTCCTGTTTCCAATGAGTTGTTTAATAGGGCTGTCAGAGTTGCATCCAGTAGTTCTCCAAGTTCCTTTATTTATTTATTCACAATTCTGATTTACAACCTTTGAGTCAAAGACTCATTTACAAAGACACTTTGTCACAGGGAGGGTAGACAACATATTGGTGGAGTAAGACAGTAGAGAACAATACAAGAGAGATACAAAAGAGAATACAAAGCTAGGCATTTCAGTGAACAATGTAGGTTAGATAAAGAAAAGAATACAAAAACTAAGCAATTTCAGTGACACAGTGGAACACGCAGGTTACAGTGCATAGTACACAGGCTACAAGAAGCTATTCTAACTAAACTAGTACATACATAATACTATAAGAGACTAGGAGTAGTAGGTGGTGGTTGCCTGGGGGGGGTCTATGTTTTCAGATTGGGTCAGAAATGGCACTCTCAGTAAGGCCCTATAATGGCCATTTACAGCTCTGAGTGTTAGTGAGGTGTTTGGGTAGGGTGATTTTGAAGAGTCCGATTTTGGAGATGTTAGTAATGTGCGTGGGGAGGGAGTTATACCAGGATGGTGTTCTGTAGTAGAAAGACTTTTGGGTGAGCGAGGTCCTGGCTCTTGGCACCGGGAAGGTCGATTTTGTTGTGTTTTGGGTGACAACTGAATGGGAGGCCTGTTTAAGGGATGTAGTGACTCCTGGGGAGGGGGAGAGCCCAAGTAGAGTCTTTTTTTGCTAGTGTACATGTGTGGTATTACAGGCGTTCTTCAAAAGTGAGTAGGTTCGAGGAGGAGTAGAGCTGGCATGTGTGGGTTCTGCTAGGGGCACCAGTCAGGAGCCTGCAGGGTTTGTTGACAGAGGTCTGGACTTTGTTGAGGGCAGTGGGGTCAGCAGCTGCATAGATAAGGAGTCCATAATCCACCAAAGACAGGATGGAGGAGGTGATAGCCAGCTGTAGGGCAAACTTAGGGAGGCAGTCTTTGTGGTGGTAGAGGAGTCCAATCTGGGCATTCATGGCAGAGGACAGAGAGTTAAGATGGGAATGGAAGGAGAAAGCTGAGTCGAAGGTGATGCCCGGTATTTGTGTGTTGATACCTGTTCAAGGGGATGTAGGGTGCTGGGGATGATGCGAAGGAGAGCATTTCTGGAGTTACTTTGGCTGTGTGCTTCCTAGAAGACACCTGTATAGGTGGCAACAAATTTACTGCAGTGTGTCCCATAACGACTACAGAAGTCACCTACAGACTTCCTGTGTGTCCTAGTAACATCTGGAGACATCACACACATGTTTTAATATTACTTGTCAGCCAGAAATGATTAGAATTCACTGCATAGCACCATTAGAAAGGTAATGTTGTGTTGAACAACGTTGCCACTGACACTTTGTGTGTATCATGTCCATTTTAGGAGTTATTCACATTTGTTTATGATATGGTGTGTATGGCAGACATTTTGTCCTTCAAGAACCACCTAAGTACTTTGAAGAAAACATACATTCTGGGTATCCCAGCCAGTATAAAACAAAAACCGAATTGAGCATAATTTATTGCATAGCACCGTTGGAAAGGCAATTTTGTGTGGAATAACTTTGCCACTGTTATGTTGTGTGTATCTTGTATATTTTAGGAGTTATATGCATTTGTTTATAGTATGGTGTTTATGGTTTAGGTTCATCTCTCTAAGCTCACCAACACAGCTTGACTAAAATGGGGAAAAATTATGTTTAATACTAAATAAATAGTTGTTTTTTTTTACAAACAATTATTATAACTACATCTAATGTCTGGATGCTTCATTTGGTGTTGATATGTTACATATTTCCCAACACAAAAAGGCTTATGGTGCATTTTTTAGTGGAATAAATATTTGTTCTGCTGTTGTGACCAGCCTAGAAAAAAAATTACCTATTATTAGTTGCATACCACCATTGGAAAAGTAATCTTATACTGAACAAGTTTGCCACTCATACACTCATCACATATGGTTTTTGTGCTATTAGCATTTGTTTGCAGCATGCTGATTATGGCTTGATTTTGCTTAAAAGGGCCCAGAATTCACTGTTAACAGTATACAAGAGACAAGTGCTACAATTTCAGAGAGTTCCTGTGGAGGCAATGAGTTAACATGCATGGGTGTACCTCATCCAGGCCCACAGTTTTTTCCACTGTTAGATTTGCAAGTCCCTTCAGGGCACTCTCCTCTGTGAATGGACTTGAGTGTACCTCCCTCCAGTGTTACTGCTACTTTAATGTGATCCATCACCCTCCCCTTCCACTGTGAAGACTGAACAGAAGTATCTGTTCAGGATGCTGTTTCTGCTTTTTAATGATCCTCTTCTGCACAGTTCCCACCTTCCCCTCTTAGCCTCACAATCCCTCCTCTTGTCTTACCCATTTCAGTAATGTATCTAAAGAAGGTATTTTCCTCATAGTTACCAATTTGACTATCCTTTCCTCAGACTGTGCCTTTGCACCCCTCACTGCTTTCCATGCCTCCCTCTGCTTCTCCTGGTACACTTCCCTATCCTCTTCTCTCTACATCTCTTTGTATCTCTTGAATGCTACCCTTTTAGCATTCACCTTTACAGCCACTTCCATTGAAAACAACAGCTGTTTTTTTTACTCATGGTTTTGTTCACTTCTTTTGTACAGAGGTTTGTTGCCTTCACTATGCTATTCCCTAATTTGGCCCAACTTTCCTCCACCAAATCCAGGCCATAACCCTTTGCTAGGTAATCTCTGAGACACTCACCATTTTTTTTTATATCTGCCCTTCAGAAGTTCAGGGCCCTTGTCCTTGAGTGAATTTCTTCTGCTGCCATCCTTATGTTGAAGCACACTGTATGATGACAGGTGGTCCCCAGATGGCCTTCCATCTTTACATTTGCAACACTTTCCCTATTGTGGTAACCTGTGAACAAGGCACCTGCAACTGGGCACCTACAAAAATGGTGACTCACTTGTGGTGCCTGTGTTCAGGGTTACCTGGCGGGGGGGGCAAAGGGATACCGGGGTGGGCGAGGTAGGGCGATGGGAAGTGCGCTTGTATACATTCACATGCACATGTGCAGGGGAGAGGGATTGGAGGGAAAATATGTGGGAGGAGGTGTGGTGGGCAGCTGCTGAGCTGGTCTGGTAGTGTGGTGGGGAGGGTGGTAGGTTGGGAGGTGTAGGATTTGGGTCTGGCACAGTGTGTTTGTTTTTTTTTATCCGGCAGGTGGCTTTTATTTTTCAAAGTATTTCACCCCAGACATGCATCCCTCTGGAGTTGAGAATCCATTACTATCCACATTAAAAAAAAAAATCCTTGATCTCAGAAGTCCTCTTACTCTTTGCCATGAGTGTGCATTGCCGAAATTCATTTTTGGCAATGTACACTCAGCCTAAAGGCAATCGCTGTTCGGCGATTGCAGTTATCACATAGAACCCCCTATTATTGAGCACCAAGTCTTGTATTGACCCATCACGAGTGGGCTCACTGACTGTCTGCCTCAGAAATGTTCCCTGCAGGGAGTCTAGGATGTCCCTGCTTCTAGCTGAGGCCATGGCTGGGAGGCTCCAAACTGTATATGGCAGATTGAAGTACCTCACCAGCAGCACCTCCCCTTTTACTTCTACTATGCTGATCACTTTCCCCAGTGTCTTATCCAAGTCCTCTCCCTGTGTTGGAGGTCTGTATGTTTCTCCAGTACAAATAGTTGCTCTGGCTCCTGTTCCCAGGGTGACTCACAGTACCTCCAACCCCTCATCTCACCCTTCCTTCCTTGCATTTCTATATCATTCTATGGACACCATAGGGCATTATGAATTGCATAAACAGAATTAAAGTAGCTTTATTTTTCTATAATGTTGTCCCTTTCATTCTATGTGCACCTATTATTAGAAACATAAGCATGGCAGAGACAAGATATAGTTCACATGATATTCTGGTATACCAGGGATTGACAAATCCCATAGCCCGACATCCCGGGCTACCATGTAATGCTGCCGGACAAGCACTTTGAGTGGAATCGGTTGTTCATGGACAACCAAATTGGAGCTGGCTGTCTGGCTTTTTGGTTTTAAGCTGCTGTATCAATTTCTGCCACTAGATGTCCTCTGACTGAGTCAGCTTGTTCCTCTGAGTGGGGCACCATGCACATGATCGTGAGTCCAGCACCTCACGAGGTATATGTTGCCAGCACAGGGAGCTCCTCATTTACGAAGGAGGGAACCAGAGCACCGAGATGGAGCAGAAGGACCGTGCCTGCTGGAATGTGGACTGCACCGCCTCCTGCCCTCCCGCTGCACCCAGCCAATAGGTCATCAATAAGCAGTGCCATCCACAGGACTGACAGGTGAGTTGGCAAATTGGTTGTTGTGGCTGCCTGTCAATCCTTGCATGGGAAGAGGTTGTACTGGAGAGCGTTAATGGTGGTCATTGCGGAGACCCGCCATTTTCACTGCAGAAGTGTGTGGGTGCAGTTTCTATTTGTGCGACTGTGCAATTGTGATCGATCAGAGTGTGGCCTGAACTTTGATGCAATAATTAGTGGGGCCCAGGGGATTCTTTACCAAGCTTGTTGTAGTAGGAATGGAAGTTGTTGGGTTGGGGGGGAGAGAAAAAGTAGTTATGGGGGAAATCTTTTGGGACACAAATAAAAAGTAAGGGGACGGTGAAAGCCTGGATTAGTGAGTCTGTTGATGATTGGTAGGGCAACTGGGCAAGCTACTAGTCAGTCAGGTGAGGACGGGGTCTGTGTTTTGGGCCTGCTGATAAGATCAAGGTGTCTGAGTCTGAGCCAGACAAGTACCAAAAAGAAAAGTCTTATAAGAAAAATAAAGAGTACAGCCTAACAGTCTTCATACTGATTTACAAAATCTGAGGTCCCTACCCGGGCCAGGAAGAACCAGCTGCCAGCAGGCACCCAGAAAGTTGTTTAACTCTGCTCACTTGTTTAATTAAAAAACAAAACAGGAAAATAATATAATGAGAGAGAACTCAATGTGAGATTGGATACTAGAAAAAATCTGACCAATGAAAAGGGAATACTGTAGTTACTAGTCAGTGGCTGTACAGAACAGTTACAGCAGAGGGGGTCAGCATCACATCTGTTTTGTGTGGGGGATTTGGGCAGTTTCTTTGCTATGTAGGTGTAGGCCAGGGAAAGGAGTGCTGTACATTAAAGTTCAACACAGAGGAGGATCACTGCCAAAACACTACAGCACTGACAATTTGAGCTAAAAGAAAAGGGTGTAGGACTTGCCCACACAGTGTTGTGTCCTGCCTCAACTGTCCTGTGGCCGACTGACTTAGGAAAGACACATAAAGACATATAAAGAGAAAGACAATGTGATTCAAAAATAAAATAAAAAGGAGGAGCCTAACCGTGTGTTGGGATCAGACTGGCTATGTTGTTGTGGTATATAAGTGTCTGTCTTAACTGGAAAGGAGTAGGGGTGACCTGTCAGTGCCTCTAGTGTCCTGTGGCCAACTGACCTGGGAAAGACAAAAGAAAAAAAATGCTAATAATAAAAAAGATAGTAAGGAAAAGTAAAATAAGAGGAGCAAGCCTAACTGTTTGTGGTTTGTGTGGGAGAGGTAGCGTGTGGAAAGGCGTGAACTAAAGAGGGGTGACCAACCCTGCTTCTAGTGTCCTGTGGCCAGCTGGCTTGGGAAAGACTTACACATAAAAAACAAAAATAGATTTAAAAAAATAAAATAAGAGGAGCCTAAAACACTGTGTGTGGGCTGTGTTGTTGGAGAACTAAGAAGTGACTTGTGGAAAGGAGTCAGGGGTAACCTGGCCTGCCACTAGTGTCCTGTGGCCGGCTGGCTTAGGAAAGACACATAAAGAAAGTTATTTAAAAAAAAAATAAAATAAGAGAGGAGCCTAACTGTGTTGTTTGGGCTGTGTTGTTGGGGGAGAGGTGTAGTGTTGAAAGGAGTGAAGGGGGTGAACTACTACGATTTATTTAGCCTCAGTGTAAAAGGGGCTTTAGTCTCTCCTCTCCTGACACTCATTCTGTTCTGTTTGATGTATAACAGAAATTAAACATTTTCAGACTGTCAGTGTTAACATATTAGTATTTAACACAGACACCCCCCTCACACACACAAAAAACACATACTAACACTTTGTTCTTAACTTTAATTGATTTTTCTTAAAAATATACCCCTTTTTAACCGGACTACCAGCTTCAGCACAAGGACTACTACTTTTGGACAAGCCACTTGTCCTGGACTACCAGTGAATTTTAAAATTTGTCGATCCCTGTGGTATACCCCTAGTTTTTTGTCTATTGATTTCCAGGAGGGGGTTAATTCTAGATGGAAGGCAGAGAAAGAGACAATGGCTTAGGAGGCTTAATAGGGGATGACAAAAGCAAAATAATATAAACATTATTAGAGACAAAGGGTTTACAAAGGAAAATGAATATCATGTTCTAATCCTATGTATATGCTACAATTATAGTAGCAGAAAAGCATCTGTAAAATCCTTGTGGCTGTACTAGAAATGAGGAAATTGGCCTTTTCCTGACTATTATTTGGCTGTATAACCAGGTATTCTCACAGACTTACTCTCTATAGATGGTTAGCCTATGGTGGTCTCCTACTGCCTGTTTCAATTCCAGATATGCTTTCAAAATTGGCAAAATTCTTCAATAGAAACAGAAACATAGACTTTGATGGCAGGTAAGGATCACCCAGTCTGCCTATTTCCCTACCTATTGGATAAGCAGCAGATCCTAGTTTCACAAACAGCCTACTTCCTTCTACTTCCCTCTAGAATTGCCTTATGTCTGACCCATGCATTTTTAAATTCCACCACTGTTTTTGAGCCCGCGACCTCCACGGGAAGGCCATTCTGTGTCCACCACCCTCTCTGTGAAAAAAAAAATTTCCTCACTGTGAGCGGGCGCAGGTCTCTTTGTAGACTAATTGGTAGCTTGACACAGTTGCAGTTGTAAATGAATGAAATTTATTCAGCTCTATCTCAAAATTTCTTCATAGCAGGACAAATATAACATCAGCGGACTGGTACGACAACAAAATAAAATAATCAGAATGGCAAATAAACTTTATCCCATGACTTTTACATGGCTTGAAAGGTGTTCTTCTCCCAACACCTGCCGGAACAATTCACAGAGCTCCCTGGAGTTCATCTCCAGACCCAGGAGCACAATCTAAACTAACAATCTCAAATGACAGTCCTTTTATACAGGGGAAATGATCATGTGTTCTCCCTAACTCCACCCACATCATTAATGCTAAAGTAAAACTTCTTATTTAAACATAATTATTTTGTTTTAACTATCTAACTAAACAGTTTGTAATTCACATACATTTATACACATATTCAGTCTATTTTATTTCAATTCCTGGTTCTTTTACAAACAGCTCTGACCATTGGGCACTGCCCCTAACAAGAGACAGCATAAAACAAAGGAACAAAGGGCTGGTCAGCACTAGAGCTGTCCTGGAAGGGAGTGGTGCAAGGAGAGTCAGAAGCAGAAGCTGAAAATCCAAAGACACAGGAACAGGCGCCCTTTCTGTAAGTGAGAACTGTACCACACAATTTATATAGTTATTCTCTGAGGTGTACAATCCCCCATATAGTTTTATAACCTGCTTACTTAAACACAACTGCCAGGCTGTTACCAACATGTGCCTTAACTGGTTGTTTCAAACAGGGAGCTTTGAGCAGGAAATAAGTCAAACTAACCAGTCTTTTACAAATGATTTTACAGCCCACTATAAGTACCGTGTCCCTAGTCTTTATTTTATCAAAAGATAGGAGAGGACATGTGTATGAATTAACATTACACTGACCTTCTGCCAGGGGAAGTTAAATGTGCAATAAGCACATGTTGCATTTCAATACTTTTGCTGCTGTTAATATTTACAACCATTGGAGAAGGAATGACTTCCAAATAATACCATCCCTTAAAGACTGAAACTTAAACAGAACAGTGACTTAAATGACTTTATTTCTCCTCACTTGCAACCCATTCTTCCTCTTAGTCAAGCAGTGCCTTTATTCTGGTATGCTACCTAACACCTCTAAAAAGAAGGACTAAAAGTGTTCTTTCAGCCCAAGTAGAAACAGATTGCTGGTGCTGCTCATTTAAGCTCCAAATTAACTCAATTACCATGTAAAGAATCCCAACTACCTTTACACAAAGGATTCAATGCTCCCTCTCTCTTTAACTAATTACTGGGGGGTGGGATTTACTAAATGACTCACTCTTACTTCTGTCCTCCCCTTTGCTTTATTTTTTTCTACCTTGCTAGTCTCCACTACACTATCTTTTAACTTTGCCTCAACTTTTAAAGCTTACATTTATTTATTTAATTTCTGATTTTACATAGTTATAGTATCGAAAGGCTTTAAGTAAAGCACCAAGTCCAAAAGTTCCAGGGCCCCTAACCCATCACAGAGTCACTCTGTGACACTCACATTGCCCCAGAGTTGTCCCCCCTCCATCTTCAAATTGTGCCCCCTTGTTCTTGCACATCTAGTTTTCTGAAAGATGTACCCTCTTGGACTTTGTTGATTCCCTTGAGGTACTTGAAAGTTTATATCAATTCCCTCCTCTCCCTCCTTTCCTTGAGGGTATATTTATATGATGCTCTTTTACCATCTCTTCATATGGCTTCTGGTGCAGACCCTGCACCATGTTAGTTACCTTCCTCTGGACTGCCTCCAGCCTGTCTATGTCCTTTCAGAGATGAGGTCTCCAGAACCGCATACAGTGCTCCAGATGTGGTTTCAGCAACTGTCTGTACAGAGGGATAACAGCTTCCTGTTTTCTACAGGTGTTGCCTCTCAGTATGCATCCCGGTATCCCCCCAGCCCTCCTTTCTGCTTTCTCGCATTGCTTGCCTACCTTTAGGTCATTTGATATGACTACCCCTAGGTCCCTTTACATTTTTGTTGTCATTAATACCCCCCTATGGTGTACTCTTCCCTTGGGTTTTTGTTTCTCAGGTGCATTACTTTGCACTAGTTTGCACTGATTCTAAACTGCCATACTTTTGACCATTCCTCCAACCTTGCCAAGTCCCTTCTCATCATTTCCACCCCCCTTGTGTATCAACCCTGTTGCAGATCTTTGTGACATCTGGAAAGAAGCATACTTTTCTTTCCAGTTCCTCTGCAATGTCACCTATAAAGACATTAAAGAGGACTGGTCCCAGTACTGAACCCTGCGGTATCCCACAATATGTTGCAATATGTTGCCTATTTTTATACTCCATGAAATATATGTGGTCACAAAAGTGATAGGTCTTCTCTTGGCATTTGCATGTTTCCTTTTTGGGGTTAATAAATCTTTTCAACACAATTGTTTGCCCTATCTCTCTGTCTAGTCTCATATACAATGCCAGCACATTATTGCTGCTCTGGGAGTCATGTTTCTAAATCATCTGCTTGTGTCTAAAATTCAAATATAAGGAGCAATTTCTGAGTATTAGCAAGAACTGTCCATGGGATATAGGCTTTACCAATGCAATAGGATGTTCACTGTCTCCAAAACCTCATTGCCTCCCAATGACATTCCCTACCCTTTGCTTTGAACAGGTTGACTAGGCTCTACAACCAATGTAACATCCTAAAAGTTAGTTTGTTTTTTACTACCACATGTGTCAACTTAATGTTTATTTCATTGGTGTTTCGTCATGTATATTAACTATTCTGCTTCTTCTTCTTCTGTCTCTTGCCATACCAGACTATGTCTTCAATAATATAGTGCTATTTTATGATGTGGCCTGTGTATGGGTTTACCTCTACCATGGCTGGATAAGCCAGCCAGCTGTGAATGCTCCTCGGCCCACTCAAAGCACTCCAGTGCCTCGGTGCTGGGCTGATGGCTCCTCTCACTCCTGTGCCTGGGGCTAGCTAAGCCAGCCAGCTGTGAATGTTCCTTGGCCCACCAAAAGCACTCCAGTACCTGGGTGCCCTTGGCAGGGCTGACAGCTTCTCCCCTCCTGAGGCCGTGGCTGGATAAGCCAGCTGGCTGTGAACGCTCCTCAGCCTGACAAAAGCACTCCAGCGCCTGGATTAGCCTTCTTCTCTGCCAGACACTCACCTAGGCTTCCAATTGGTTGTTGTGCCCTCCAAGCAGCTCCCAGTTGGCTCCCCTCTCAATGGCTTTCTCTCTGATTGGACCATACTTTCTGTAACTTCTCTCGCTATGGCTTTTTCTCCCTGCACTCTGTCTGAGCTCCAATTTTAAACTATTTTAAATTTTAAACTGCATATTTTTTGTCTGAACTCCAATTTTAAACTGCATTTTTAATTTTAAACTGTATTTTTTTCCCTGCCCACCCCCTTCCAACTCTGGCCTCTAGTAAATACTTCTTTCACTCTGTCCCTTTATACCCATTGGCTATTACCATCTCTCCAGCTCCCCTCAGAACCCCTTTCCTAATTTGCATCCCTTCAGCACTGATTATTGTTGCTTCTGTTGCAGAGGCCATCCACTCCTTTCCCTTTTGTTTTTTGTCACTTTCTGTTCTCACCCCTTCTTTTGACTGTCTTCTTCTTTCCTAGTACTCACTTATCTTCTGCTTGCCCCTCTCACCTAGTACTCACCTTAATCCCTTTTCTCCTGCCTTTTCTCCTTACCTAGTACTCATTTTGCTCTGCCATAAACTACCTCCATCCCTGGGCTCTGCCTGTACACTTAACCTACCTTGACCTCTATCATAGCAAGCCTTTAATGGCTAACTTCTCTCACTTGTTTTATTCTTCTCAGCTATTATGTGGAGTGGGTCACGGCTGTGGCCCTACGTCACCCCGTTGGTGACAGTACTCACCCCCTTCTGTTCACATCAGACCTGAATCCTGGAGTACACTTCTCTAAATACCCTGTCTTTCCAAACTAGATATAGCATTGCTTGGGCTCTGGCTCCAAAAATGCCTCCACGCACCCAGCGTAACAACTGCCCTTAAAATTTTCTCTTCCTGTGCCTTGTCCTGGGTATATGTCTTTGCTCTCCTCTCTCATCTAGGCTGGGGACATTGAAACCAACCCTGGGCCCGAATATCATTCTCTCCTCCCCCATACCACAATATCCATACCTCTGACAAAAGGTTTAAAAATCACTCACATGAACATTCATAGCCTATACCCCAAAATTGACAAACTGGAAGCCTGGACCACCCAAATGTCACCTGACATCTTGTACATATCTGAATCCTGGCTAAAACCTGCTGTCAAACAGCATGAGGTGTCCCTTCCCAGCTATGGCATTTTTAGAAATGATAGTGTAGGTAAGAGGGATGGCAACGTCCTGATCTAGTATAGGTCAGGCCTAGACGTCGTTGTTCTCCCTGCTTCTGACATATCATCTCCTTCTGCCGAGTCTCTCTTCATTATCCTTACACTTGGAAAGGTTAAGAAACTCATTATTGGATGTATATATATACCCCCCTGCACTGTCCCTCTCCTATCCTCCTTTGCCAACCTTCCAAGCCATGATCTTATACTCCATAGGGACAGTAACTTTGACTGGCTTCACCCTGATGATGATAACATGCATGCCTCACTTTCAGACTGTAGCCTTACCCAACTACTTCAAGATCCCACATGTATCAACACTAAGTCTAGAAACCATACCCTGCTTGATTGGATGATCACCAACTGCCCACAAAAAGTCAAAGCAGGAGGCATACTCTCAGACTGTATAAGTGATCACTCCCCCCACTCTTTGTGTGTGGAGAAACAACTATCCTAACCCTCCTCCTATGATCTCCCTAGTTCAAGATATGACTAAGTTTGACGTTGGCAGTTTTCTCACCACCATCAGCAATACAGACTGGTGCCCCATTAAATCACTCCATGATATAAATCTTGCCTTTGACTTCTTAGTCTCCACCTTCACTCAAATAGTTGACCAGCATGTCCCCCAGAAAAAATGTCAGCCCAAGGGTGTCAAGGTCCTTGGCTTTCCAAGGAGATCAGGACACAAATGGCCCTACGTTACAAAGAATGGTGAACGTACAAAAAGAGTGGACATCCTTCCCACTGGCAAGTCTACAGACAACACAGAACAAATGTAAAAATGAATTCCAAAAAGCCAAGCGCCACCACTACAAATCTCTACAAATGGAACATCTTTGCAATACTAAGGAATTTGGGAGGCAAGTTAACTCCTTCGTAAAAGGCAAGGCTGTGGAAAACCCAAGATCTATTACTGTCAATGGCTTCACCCTTGATGACTCACCCTCCATCACCACCGGATTTAACAATTTCTTTACAGACCTCCACAAATACACCTTGCTGTTCCACAACTCTCCATTTTCTCACTCTGTTCACTCACCTGACCTTGGGGCATGTTCTGAATTCCACCTGAAACTGGCCACACTCAATGAGGTGCAACAACTTCTCTCTAACTTGAAATATGAAAGCTCTCCTGGCCATGACTCTCTAAAGCCAAAATTTCTTACGTTGGGTGCCCCAGCCCTCATGTACTCTATCAATGACTTATTCAATCAGTCCTTCCTCTCTAACTCCGTCGCTGATAAATGGAAGGTGGCAGTTGTTGTTCCAGTTCACAAATGGGGTTATAGTACCATCGTAGACAACTATCAACCTATATCCATTCTTTGTCCACTGGCCAAAATCCAAGAACATATAGTCTATAACCATCTCCAGGACTACCTTGACTCACACAATCTACTATCACCTTGTCAACACGGCATCAGAAAGAATCACAGTACTGTACTGTCATTGTTCTCATAAAAGTAACATCTGACATATTCCATGCTATGGATAACGCCTTGGTCTCTGGTGCCATCTTTGTTGATCTCACCAAAGTGATGGATCAGTTAAACCGTGGTCTTCAGCCCCATCAGCTTCTTCTCCTTGGTCTGGACAACATTGCTCTGAACTGGGTGAAACATTATCTGTCCGGTCACTCCCAGAGAGTTAAGTGGGATGGCTCCCTCTCCAATCAAAATCTAGTTATCCATTGTGTTCTGTGAGGCTCCATTTTGAGCCCTATTTTATTTTTGCTGTTCATCAATGACATCCCCAGCTTCTGTGGGGGTGTTACTGTGCGTCTATATGCTGATGAAGCTATCATCTATCACTCCTCTTCACTTATCAACCATATCAATTGGGACCTTACCTCTGACTTTGTGTCCCTTGAAGCCTAGTTCAAAAGCAATCATCTTGTTCTGAACTAACAAAAAATAAATAAATGTATGGTTTTCTGTCATCGTCTTGTATCAAAGTTCACTCCCTCTACCCTTAGCATTACAACCCTAGGGGGCAATTCCTTAGAGGTAGTCCACTGCTTTAAACATCTGGGTTTCACCTTGGACTCTTTGCTCAATTTCATCAACCATGTCTCAATTACTGTCATATCTTTCAATCAGAAACTTGGACTCCTCTATCGAATCCACCTGTTCTTCACCTTGGCTTCCTGTCCAAAAATTGCTTCTGCTTCCCTTCTTCCCTTCCTATCCTATGGTGCTCCCCTGCATCTTTCTACTAATTCCTCATCCCTGTCCCTCCTCTCTCAAGTCTGTCACAGGGTAGGTCAGGTTGCCTTGGGGGCTCACGTCCACTCTCATCACTGTGATGTTCTCTTATCTCTTGGGTGCCTTCCTTATGAAACTAAACTGAGGTACACCGCCTTATCTTTCATATTTAAGCTTGTCCACAAATGCACACCTCCTTGCCTTAGTGAACCTATATGCCTCAGACAAGTTCTTCTTACCCTACGCTCTGCCTCCCTCCCTCCTCCTTCTAGTAGTCTGCAATCTGTGTCTAGCTGTCTCTAGATGTTCTTTTTTCATATGCTGCTGTCTCTAACTGAAACTCCCTTCCTCCCACCATTTTGCACTATTCCTCTCTCCCTTAGTTTCGGTCTCATCTGTCTGCCTCTCTATCTGCCTCTTCTACCTGCTCTTGCTTCTGCTGCCAGTGCTCCTCTAGAAACTCTTCTACTTTACCTTGTACCTTCTCCTACTGTTCTCCCTGGCCCTACCTCATCCTATTTCTCCTGCAAAAATCGTATGCTTATTTCAAGTTGATACTTCGTACTTAGCCCTCTCTGTGGACTTACCTGGCCACCAAAACTCAAATAAATAAGTTCCCCTGTTTCTCCCATTGCCCTTTAGAAAGGTTTGCTGATCCTAATTGCTGTACCACACACACATGCAGTCATAAAATCCAGTGTTGTCAGAATACATTCTACATGGATTTGGTCACATCCTAGATGTTATTATAATAAGTAGTGATATGCACTGATTCCTTATTTGTGATGAATAGATGTGTACAAATTCTCCACATATACTGTATTCTTAAACCTCAATAACTTCCATTCCAGTTGAATTCTGATAACTTCAATAGCACATTTGTTGTATCTCTTATATAAAATATTCAGTGTATGACACTCGTACTGAATGTTCCCAAATTTCAAGTAAGGCACGCCACCCCGACTCAATAGGCCAACCTGAGATATGCAAGAGATCCTTAAGTATTTTGAGAAGGATATAGAAAGATGGCACAGTAGGGCATGCCATTCAGGTCATAGCTATTGAAATTCTTCTGAAATGTTCTCCCTCCCTACAGCATTCTCCAGTATGTCTAACAGTTCTGCCTTGAATCACGGCATGTGGTTGCCTAACAGTTTTCTATAGTTGCTATTATTACTAGGAAGTGTTATCATTGCACTTTTTTACTGGGGCTTCTCTGGAATGACAGCATTTCCCCCTTTTGTCAGATGATTTCATTTCTACAATCGTCATTGTGCCAAGATTTTTAAGAGCTTGCTACTCTTTTAACTTAAGTTACAAAACTGCCTGCCTTTGTCATTTTTTCCAAGTCATTTATTTATGAGTTTACTATCCTCTCAAATGCTGAAATTGCAAGGCATCACACAATATGCCAGAATCAAATGTTTCCTAAAATCTTTTCATTATTTGATGAAGGTTTTCTCTGCCTGTGTAAGCAATCTGTGTTTGAGTTTCACTGATATTAGTCATTGTTCCATTATAATTAAGCATCCCTGTTAGTATATTAAGGTTTTCTACATCAACTTCATTCAAATCACTCTGCTCCTGGTAAATAACTTCATTATCAATTGTTGCCCCTTTTATGCTAGTCATGCCACTAAGTAAGACACTTATGTCACTCTCTGAATTCAAGAAATCAGTGTTTCAGCTCTGTTCCATCCCCCCTTCCCAGATTTACTTGTGTCTGAAATGGGTCTGACCTCTTATAAAAGTATTCCAAGTGTATATTTTAAGGACTGCTGTTCCCATGTTTAAGTTCTCAGTTGTTGCACTGTTCTTTGCTCTCAACCTTTTTCTTTTTGGTTTCTGAGGTCCCTTCCTCCAGATCATCTATGTCCTCAATTACCTTTGTTCTTGTCTGTGAATTTTTAAATGGGAGGGTGGTATTGGCTCTGACTGGTCTCTCATGCTACCTTTATAATGCCTGCATGATCAAAATCTTCCTTGGTGCCTTCCCCATCCTCTGTTTTGTTCCCTAAAAATACTGTTTATTTTGGTGTTCATGTTTTTACACTACTCTCAGACTCTGTATATGTGCTTTTAGATTAAAAAAAACTCTGCTCTTCAATTTCTAGTCTTCATTTTCTTCAATGTATACATGTCTTCCTTTATAATCTGAAATGTCTCCTTTGAATTCTTTTAAGTTAGTTACAGAAACATATAATGTTACAGACAATAAAATGTCTAATTAAATATTTACTAGCTTAGCAATGCTCCTGATTGGCTACTGGGTTGGTCATTAATGTCTTAGAAGTGACTGACCCAGCTGCCACATGACACTGTGTAGTATGCAACATCTTAAACATAATATGCTCTTGTGCTGTCCTTCTCTGGACACACAGCCAAAACTACAAAAGCAAGTAAGAAAAATTGTAAGAACAAAAGTTGTTGTTGCAAGTAGACTTATAATTGCAAAAACACCCTCAAAGCCAGTCACTGCCTTGACAGCTGACAGGAAACAGGTGCCCCCCCCCAAAAAAAAAACAACAACTGGTTGTTAGTTCCTTTGAGATAACTGCCTTCTTGTTATTATAGCTTAAATAAAGATCCCAGGTCCATCAAGTCTGTTTGGTCCCTTCCTAGGCTAATTATGTGTCTATCATTGGTTATACCGTACGTTGCCTAAGCAATACACACTTCCTCTGGAGCTACTGCCCCTTTTCTCTGCCCCTGAATCCCTTGATGATGACCTTCTGTGCCCCATGAAGCTATCCTTCCAGTGTCAAAATCCTCAGCCATCTGATTGGTAATGAATTCCTGTGGTTCCATTTTTTCCACCACTCTGTTTTTTTTCCCCATATAGTCATTATCTCCTGGTTCTCCCTGGCCAGTTCCTTCTGATCAACTCCTTCCAGCCCCATCAACTGGTTTCCCTGGGACTTACCTTCACCATTGTCCTCTGCTAAAGGACTTGTGGTGGTGCCTGGTCAGCGATATAGGACCTGTAGAGGGTTGGGTTTCATCCTGCTGCCTAAGATATTTTTCCTTGTGTTTTTGCCCTAGGGTCCCATGGACATGTAAAGGGCATAATGGTCAAGCTCTGCCTCTGCAAAGATGCACATGGCATCCAGTATGTGGACCATTCCCTTTAAGTGGTGGAAATGCATGTGCTGCCATCCAGCTGGTGCTGGGTGGCAGTCAAGCAGGATGCTACAATAACCCCCCCATTCCAAAGAAAGGAGAGTTGTCTTAGGGAATCTCAATCCTTCCTATCCCAATGGCCCCCAAGCCACTTGATTACATTCCTGACCTTGGATCAATGGTGTGGCAGAAGGTAAGGCACCCAGCACCTCAGCCCTCCATGCTACCATGCTGGCCATGTCCACTTCCCACTTACTACATAAATATTTCCTTGCATGCCTCCGAAATTTACCTCCCATTGGCATCAGTTTGTGTCCACATGTGATGTTGCCCTCTTTCAGCCTAAGTAGCCATTGGCTATCCAACCTATTGATACCCTTTAGTTATTTGAAGGTTAAATTCATGTCCCCCCTCTCCATTCTGGTCCCCAGTGAGTACTGAACATATCAAGGTCCCCACACCTCTCCTTGTTGGACTTACCTTGTTTGCCCTGGTTCATTAGAAACATAGAAACATAGAATTTGACTGCAGATAAGGACTGCTTGGCCCACCTAGTCTGCCCATTTTCCTACCTAACAGATAAGCTGCAAATCCTAGTTAACCAATAGCTTACTTCCTCCTACCCCCAACTAGGACTGCCTTATGCCTGTCCCATGCATTCTTGAAGTCCCCCACTGTTCTTGACTCCACAACCTCCTCAGGGAGGCTGTTCCATGCATCCACAACCCTCTCAGTGAAAAATGCTTCCTCCACATTACCTCTGAGCCGTCCCTCCTCTATCTTCAAATTGGCCTTGTTCTTGCACATTTCTTTTTTTTTTTTTTTGGTCATCCTTATTTGAACTGACTCCAGGCATATTCTTTTTTAGTTGGGAGGCTCCACATTTGTACACTTTGCTGTACAGTATGCCCTGCTGTGATGTGCAGAGGTTTTAAGACCGATCATGATTATGACACCTTGATCCATCTCCTTTGTAGTTTGCTCCAAGTATACTCCACCAATCCAGAATTCAGATTTTGGGTTGCTTCATTCCAGCTGCATAACTTTGCAGTCTTTGGCATTGAATTTCAACTGTTATATCCCAAACCATTTCTCTAATTTTGTAAGTTCTTTTTTTAGTTCCCATATATCTTTGGCACTTTTCACCCTGCTTCTTATCTTGGGTCATCTGCAAGCAGACACATTCTGCACTGTATGTCCACCCCAGTGTCACACATAAACACACTGAAGTGTACTGAGCACATGACAGAACTCTGAGGTACCTCACTCATCACGATCCTGATCCATGAGTTAGCCTCATTTAATACCATTCTCTGGGTCCCATCACAAAGCCCATTACACACTCATCACATTAACACATCTTCTACCCCTACACCTTCCAGTTTCTTTACTAGATTGTTATAAGTCACAGTGTCAAAGGTCTCACTGCAGTTGAGGTACAGAACAACCAGTGCCTTAACCATATCCCATGTAATAGGCTTTCCAGTCCTGAACAGGCACCCTGCTCCAAGAGTGACTTCCTTCTACAGCCGCTGCTGCCTCGCCCTTCCATGGAAAAAGCTTTCCAGCCATGAATGGGGGCACAGCTCAAAGCGTGGCTTCCTTCTATAGCCACTGCTGCCTACCTTTACACAGAATAGGCTTTCCAACCCTGAATGGCCACCCAGCTCCAAGCATGGCTTCCTTCTACAGCCACTGTTGCCCACCATCCCACAGAATAGGCTTCCCAGGCCTGAACGGGCACCCAGCTCTAAGCGTGAATTCCTTCTACAGATGCTGCTGCCCAACCTCCCATTGACTAGGCTTTCCAGCCCTGAAAGAACACACAGCTCCAAGCGCTGCGTTCTCCTACAGCTGCTGCTGCCCACCCTCCCATGGAATAGGCTTTCTAATCCAGAAGAAGTGCCCAGCTCCAAGTGCAGCTTCCTTCTACAGTCACTGCTGCCTGCCCTCCCACAGAAAAGGCTTTCCAGCCCTGAACAGGTGCCCAGTTCCAAGTGCAGCTTCCATCTACAGCTGCTCCAGCCCACCTTCCCATGGAATAGGCTTTCCAGCCCTGAAGAGGCACCTGTTCCAAGTGTGGCTTCCTTCTACAGCTGCTGCTGCCCGCCCTCCCACAGAATAGGCTTTCTAGCCCTGAACAGGTGCCCAGCTCAAAGTCTGGCTTCCTCCTACAGCTGCTGCTGGCCACCCTCCCATGGAATTGTTCTAGTGCCTTTGGTCAGGCGCTTCTTTCCCTTTGGCATGGCTGAACTCCACCACTGCCCATCGCACCTTACCGCCACCTCAGGACTTCCCTCTGCCAGGTACGGACCCAGTAAAGAGCTGGTATTTTTTTTATCTTTTGGCCCTCTCCAGCTGCAGCTCTCTGATTGGCTGCTTTTTCAGCCAGGAGCTCCCTGATTGGTGCACCTCACAAGCCCTGGACTCTGTTGGTTTTCTCAGCTCCTTGCCATCTTATTTTATATTTTACTGTCTAATTTTCTCCTTCCTGACCCTGTCCTCAATTAAATACACCTACGCTCTGTGCTGTGCCACCTCCCACCCCTAATGGCCATCACAAGATCTCAGTCAGTCTCACAGCTGTTTAACTCACTCTCTGTCTCTCTGTTACTCCAATCCCCTTAGCTGTCCTCATACTACTAAGCATTAAACATCACATCTGCAGGGATTGCACTCCCAGCATAGCTGCACATTTACTCTAAATCAGGAAACATGATCTCTTTCTGTATCTGTCCCTGCACCTCTTCCTCATACTTTTAACTCTGCTCTCTCTTCCATCCCTTCAATTGCTAAATACTTCAACTCTCCACCACAATTCCCTTGCAAACCCCTACTACCCTGCTAACCCCCTGGTTCAAACAAGTGGCAGCTGCAATGCCTTTTTATCATACCTGGACCCACGCCTCTACTCAGCCTTCCACTCCACTCATGTCTTTACTTTACTCCTACACTTTACTGTGCATCCTTAAATTTCAGTTCTCCACTTTCATTTATTCACCTCTTTCCCTTAAACCATGTAACTAACCCTGGTTCAAAAGTATCAAGCTGCAGTTTATCATTATCTCTCTCTTACTCCTCTCTGCAGGAGACATAAATCCCAACCTGGGTCCAACACTCAGTAAAGCCCCTACCCCATTCACTCCTCCCTCCCCAGCCTCCGCTCCAACCCCAGTTTCACTCCCCCATAGCCTAAAAAGTCCTCCACCTTAACATTCTGTGTCCTTCCTAAACTTGACCTGCTACTCCCACTTGTAGGATCCCTCAATCCAGTCATCCTCATTGTATCAGAGACCTGACTAACAAACAAAATCCCTGATGCTTCTATCACAATTCCTGGATATGCCATTACCTGTCAGGATCCCACTGGTAGGAGTTGGGGCATAGCAATCTACTCCTCCTCCTCTCTCCAAACCACTATTGTTCTATTGACCACCAACCCCAATGCTTATGAAACCATCATTATTAGACTATCTCTGCCCTTTTCCGTACCAATATTTATCATAGGAGCTTAATGACATCCTGGTCTACAGCACTGTGTTGCCACTGATCTAATCACCACTATTGTATTCCTTACCTCCTCGAGTGAGCTATACCTGTTAGGGGACCCAAACATGAACTGGTTGTCTCCTATCCTAGATAAGACTCACACTGACATAGCTGCCCTTAACCTGTCCCAATTAATCAAGGAATCTACTTGCCTAAACCACAAATCCCATAATCCACACTCTCATAGACTGGTCCCTTTCCTCCCATTCTCACAGGGTAATCCAGTCGGGCCTACAGCCAGATGGTCTTAGTGATCATCATGTGATCTACCTAGTTAGGAAAGTACACAGACCTAAGGCAATAACCCCCCCATTCCAAAGAAAGAATGGAAGGAAGTTAGTAGGCACAAGGGCGGGTGCAAAGCTGGTGAGATGGGTAGGAAACTGGCTGCAGGGAAGGCAACAGAGGGTGGTGGTGGGTGGGGAGCTCTCATACCCAAGGGCAGTGATGAGCGGTGTTCCACAGGGCTCAGTGTTGGGACCAGTGTTGTTTGGGATATTCATTGCAGACATATCATGGGACATCAAGAGCAAGATCAGTCTATTTGCTGATGATACCAAGGTAGGCGGTGGTGGATGATCTAGGGGGATGGCAGGGGTTGCAGGATGATCTGGCAAAGCTTTGAAACCTGGTCAGACACACCTGGCAACTGGCTTTAATGCCAAAAGTGCAAGGTGCTGCATTTTGGGATGAAGACCCCAAGGAGGAGTTACCAGCTAGGGGAGTGCAGCTAGCCAGACAGAGGAGGAGAAGGATCTGGATGTGCTTATTACAGGGTCAATGAACAACTCGGCACAATGTAGGAAGGCAGCTGCAAAGGCCAACAAAATGCTGAGTTGTATTGTAAGGGGTATATCCTCGAAGAGGGAGGAGGTGATTCTGCCACTGTATAGGTCATTAGTTAGACCACACCTGGAGTACTGCATGCAGTACTGGCATCCGTATCTGAAGCGGGACATTAAGTTACTGGAGGTGGTGCAGCACAGAGCGACAAAGATGATCAAGGGGCTGGGGGACTTATCATATGAGAGGAGGTTGAAGGAGTTGAACATGTACTCACTGGAGGAGGGAGAGACAGGGTGACATGATTGAAACCTTTAAATACATGTAGAAAGGAATAAACAAGACAGGTACAGAGGGTCTGTTCAAAGTAAGGGAGGGAGGGACACCAGGGGCCATGATATGAGACTGGAGCGAGGAAGGTTCAGGAGGAGATGAGGAGACACTTTTTTACAGAGAGGGTGGTGGCTGGGTGGAATGCGTTACCTGCTGAAGTGGTATGTAGTAGAACAGTGGACTGCTTCAAACAAGGATGGGACAGGACAAGGGGGAAGGTTAATGAAGGGGAAGGGAGGAAGGGAGGGGCAGCTGCAGAATAAGGGGTGCTAGCTGCACATTCGAGCAGACTTGATAGACCTCTAGGCCTTTATCTGCTAGCAAATTTCATATGTTCATAAGGCACCCCACAAACTACTAACTATCCACTCTTACAAAACATTAGATCATGCCCTTCTGTTTCATGACTTAACTCACATAGACTGGGCCCCTATAACCTCATCCAAAACTATTGATCACGCCCTGGCATATTTGAAAGATAATTTCATCAACATCTGGAACAAATATGCTCTCCTGAAGCAAGTTACAATGCACGGTAGTCACCTCCTCTGGGTAACCCCTGAACTCCTGGCCTGTCAACTAGTGTGTGATAAAGTATGGAAAACCCACAAATCCTCCACACTCCCTCATGACTATGCTATCTACCGGACACTCCAAAAAGCCTGTACCTAAGCCATCCACTTGGCCAAAGTGAAATATTTCTGGTCCACCTTTAATACTAACATAAACAACTTGTCAAAGTTTTGGAAAGTAGTTCACTCACTTTACTCTCCCCAAACTAAATCCCCATCCCTGCTTTTCAAAATAAACAACCAATTCATTACCGAGCATCCTACAGCAGTGGCATAATTCAATTCTTACTTTAATTCCTTTGCCTCCACCCTGTTAGCCTCTCTTCCACCCCACCCTACTACCTCCTCACTTAATCCTGATTCCTCTCAACACCATGAGTTAGTGGAGAGTTTTGCCTTTTCACCTATCTCTCCCAATGACACCTTAAGGGTACTACTCTCTATCAATCCAATTAAGGGGAGCTCCCCCGATGGCCTTTACCCTAAGCTGCTGTACCTCTCTGCTCCTGCTATTTCCCTCCCTCTTGCTGATCTCCTCAAACTATCTTTCTGCACTGTGACAATCCCTGAAGCTTGGGAACATGCTACAGTTCTCCCCTTACCAAAGGGAGGTGATCTCTCATTTCCTGGGAATTACCACCCCATCTCGCTTCTACCCACCCTGGCTAAACTTCAGGAACTCATTGTTCTCTCCCAGCTCTCCTACTTTCTTGATGACTCCTTCTTCTTCACTCCCTTCCAATCTGTTTTTCTGAAGAATCACTCCACAGCCACTTCCCTGCTTAGACTCACTGACTCTATGCATTCAGCCATTGATAGAGGTCACATCACTTCTGCTATCTTTGCCAACCTTGCCAAGGCTTTTGACACAGTCTCCCACTCCATCCTCCTTGAAACTCTCTCATCAGCTGACTTGTTTATTTCTGCCTGCAACTGGTTTAGAGCCTACCTGGTAGGTAGAACTCAGTCTGTTAAAATAGCCAATTCTACATCCCCTCCATTACCTATCTCTACTGGTGTGCCCCAAGGCTCTGTACTTGGCCCACTCTTATTCTCAATTTTTCTAAATGACTTACCGTCGGTATGCTTCTCATCCTCTATCCATATGTATGCTGACGACATGGTCTTGTTCACCTCTCGCCAATCTCCCTCCAATGTGACTTCCAGACTACAGCTTGACTTCAATAATGTGCAATGCTGGCTAAGCTGGCATCAACTCTTCCTCAATGCCAGAAAGACAATCTCCAAAAAGTGTGACACTAGGCAGAGACACTCTCTAGGCTGCCCTTCCTTCCCTCCTTCCACACCCTTAATGGGACAACACTAGAGGACACCTCCTCTTTTAAATACCTGTGAGTCTGACTTGACCAACACCTTAAGCTTTCTGTACATATTGATGCCATCCTGAAAAAACTGCGCCCCAAGCTCAGCACCCTTTACAGTGACAATAATTCCTTACCACTAAGGGTTAAGTGTGATTTTATTCAGAAAATCATACTCCCTATTTTTGACTATTGTGACATAGACTACAGTGCTGCTCCTAAGTCTTCCCTTACCAGGTTGGAACCTCTCTTCAATGCTTACTGTTGCTGTGATCTTGACTCCCCTTCCCGCACACATCATTGTGCCTTATACCATTCTTTAGCTTTCCCCTCTTTTGAGTGCAGCATCTCTCTCACTGTGCCAAGTTCATGTCTAAGTTCTGGTTTGGGACTCTCCCCTGTTACCTCTCCTCCTTACTCTCTGCTCCTCCACCCTTCTCCCGCTGTCTCAGATCCACTGATGTGCACACTCAAGCTATTCCTCATTGCTCTACCTCCATAGGCCAGGAAGCTTTCTTCTACCACTTTCCAAAGCTTTGGAACTTGCTGCCACTTTCTATTATACTTTTCTATTTCCCATTTTCAATCTTCTTAGCCCTTCAGAATTTCGATTCCCCTAACTGCACCTGTTTTAAGCCCCTCCTCACCCCTCAACACCTATGCACATTATCCTTTAGCCCTACTTTACTTTTATTCTCCTATCTGTACTTGTTCATAGCCCCTTTTACAACCCTCCCCACACTTGTGCACTATCCCCTAAACCTCTATCTTTGACTTACCTCCTGTCTCCTAACTGAACCCTTCCTCTGATTACTACCTCACATGGTACCACCTATTATACATCCTCCTCCCACCACCTAACACAACCTACTGTGCCATGTCAACATTCTACCTCCATCCACAACCTACTGTGCTATTTTGACACTCTACTGCTATCCTCCCCCCACTACCCCCTCTCTCCCCACTGATGCCCTCCATTTTTCCATTACTAGTTTATCCCTATTTTCTCCCACCTCTCTCTTTCTTATCCTTCTCCTCCCCTCTGGTCCCCACCACACTCCGCTTCTCCTCCCTAACCCCCTTTCTGTCCTATTTTTTTCTGCCTAGTCCTGTCCCCCTTGCAGGGCTCTCTGTCATTCTGAAGAGATATAGATCTTGGCTCTCTCTCTTCTAGCCCTCTCCCTTTCCCCCACTTTCTAATCCTGCCCCTCTTGCGGCGTTCTCTGCATCCTGAAGGGGTGTAAAGTGTCTCTCTCTCTCTCTCTCTCCTTTTCCCCCTTTCCTTTTCCCCCACTTTCAAATCCATAGCCTGCCCACTTCCCTTCTTCCTTATCCCCTTTCTCCTCTCCTGTTCTCCCTCCCCTCTCTTCTCTACCTCCTTACTTCCTTTCTCCCCCCCCCCTTTCTGCCTGGTCCTGTTCCCCTTGCATGGTTCTCAGCATCCTGAAGGGGTATAGATCTTGGCTGTCCCTCTCTCTCTCTCTCTCTCTCTTACATCCCCCCAACCTCAACCCCTCACCCGTCCACTTCCCCACTTGTCATATAACTGCCCTCTCTTGAGTAGGCAATATCACTTCGAATCATGTGCTCAGCCTACTACCTCTAGTACTTCAAATGTGTCATTCATCCTCTAACCTTTACTCTACCTGATCAGCTGCTCTTGGGTTGTTGTAATGTATGTTATATCCGAATATGGTTTTGTTTACCCTGGCTAGTTGATCTGGGTTATTTCTGCTCTGTTATTGTACTACGCTGTTTGTTTTTAGTAATTGAACTTGTGTTGCTCTGTTATTGCTATGTGTTTGCATTTTCTCCCAACTATTTTAACAACCCCCACTCCCAGACACCTCTGGAAAACAAGCTGTTTACAGCTCATGTTGTCTTTCCTGGTGAAACATTTTCCAAAAAAACAAGTAAATAAGCAAATAAAGAAATACCCAGTTGCTTCCGAAGTCTATTGAAAACTTCAGTGAGGTTTCCTTTGCAACACCTGCTCCTCTTAGGCATGTTTCTTACTGTCCTGAAGCTTCTGTGCTTCCAAGAAGTCAGCCAGCTGTTTTACAATATTAACTCCAGGAGCTTCACCAGAATGAATGTCAGGCTTACCAGCCTGTAGTTCCCTGGGTCTTCCCTATCCCTGCTCATGTGCAGCTATCATTCAATCATTGGGGACTACTCTGGTACCAAGAGAGCAATTGAAGAGGTCTGCCATGGGTGTGCCCAGAGCCTAACCCTACTTTGCATAGCACAGTTTGTGAACAGGACCTGTTGCTTAGCTGTGAAGTCCAAGTATAAATAATCATTGAGACTCTCAGCCTTTTGTCCATCATCCTCCACCCAACACTCACCCTTTTTAACCTCCCTAGTCCAGTTCTACTCTTCCTTCTTTCCTGAATGTAACTTAAGAATGTCTTATTTTACTTCACCCCCTCTGCTATCTTGAGTTCTGCATCGGTCATCGCTTTCTTTACTGCCTTGCTTGTCTGTTTAGCACAGATGAGGTAAGTCTCAGTGCTAGTCTCTGATTTGGAAGTGTTGTGCTCCATGAATGCAGCCCTCTTAGCCTTAACAGCTACAGCTGAGCAAAATGTATTTTCTGCTAATGAAATTCTAGTGAAATTCAGATTTTACTTCTATGAAATTTCATGAAACTGTCACAAAAAGTTTATAACATTTTGCCAAAATTGTTATTTCTGTTTTTTTTCCATCTAATTTGTTTTCCATATGGTGTTATACCCTCCGGCTTATTGGCCACTCAGTCTCCACCTCCCCAGACCAACTACCACCTCTTCTAGGTTTACCTCTTTGCATTTTCCCCCACAAATTACCCCCATGGCAGGGCCAGAGAGGGGAGGGCCATCCTCTTCCCCAGTGAACATATCCAGAATGTTCTGAGATGTCCAGGTGGTGGTGCAGGTCCTGTGAGGCATGCAGTGCACACACCAGACCTCTGGTCCCTTTTCAATTTTTTGTCCCTTGTGTAAATCAAGATGACATGGGATGCACATGCCCATGGAAGTGCACATGCACTCTGTAACCTGTGGCTCTCCTCCCTCTCCATGACTCCTGTGTCTACCTCTTGAGCATTCAGCACTGCCACCAGACCTTCACCAGGTGGCAGCAAAGAGCTGAGTAGGCAATCCTCCTTGATCTGGCAGGGGAGAGTTCCCTGGTGGCCTCTGCATTCACTCCCAACCCCCCCATGACCTCCTGCAACTCAAGCTTGTTTCTGAACTTGGGTCATCAATGTGGTGGATTGTAGAGGAAGGTAAAGGCTAGAATGCTGGGTAAAGAGTCAAGTAAGGCAGCATTCATTGGAGGATCTATAGTAAAAGTATAGTGGTGCCAAGGGTCAGGTCAATATTTTGAGTGAAGAGTTATGAAGCATAGTCATGGACATCACTACACACCAGCCCCTCTTCTTGCAATATGACAGCTAACCACTAGAGCGCATTCATTTAGTGACTTATGGAAAAACGTGCATGTGCTACATTATTTCTTTACAAAGCCACCTGCTGACTCCTTAACAACCCTTAAGATAACAATGTATATTTTTACTATTTGAAAACAGTGGCACCAAGTAACAACAAGCTTTACAACTAGTTGTGACTAAGGCCATTATTATAGAAGTATCTGGATATATTTAGTCCTGATGGAGAATGATGCTGGGAATCACTATCACTGGATTGTTGGAGGAGTATTGTAGGGCCATGATGCTAGTGCAGGTTAAGCAATTCAGTTGTGATAAGTACATTGCGAAAGTTAAATTCCACAGGTAGAATCCTACTAACATTACCAATTATGCATCCATGATTTTTTAGCAAGTTCTATGAGTTAGTTATTTCTAAATTATCCACAATAAATTGTAACCTACTAAACCACATTTATCTTGCTTAATTAGATTCAAGGACATATTTACTTTGGAATGCATGCCAAATCTTGAATGTATGCCTGCAAAAGCAGTGGTGTTATAAACATCCAAATATTTCAAAGATTTTCACTCAATTTAACAAGTTAAATTGTGATGTTTTGAACACCTGTAACTTACAAGTTACGTAACCAACTACCTCTCTTTTTAACAGTTTCTAATCATCTTCCAAGAAAGTGTGCATATGAATTGTCTGTTATTAAGCTGCAAAGATGGCCAAGTTGTAAACATAGAAAACATTTCAGAAATGTTTACATAAATAATACAGCAAAACCTTGAGCCCCTATAATTTTTCTGTCCCTCATCCAACTGTCAAGATACTTGGTATTCTTTTAGGGACCCTTCCAAAAAGTATGTATGCTTAACCTCAGATTTCTGGCTATAAGACTGATTGAGGTATGACCAATTAAAGAATCTCAGAAACATCTGCAAAAGTTTGTGAAATATTTCAAAATTTGCAGAGTCATGAAAATTCTGAGAAATCTGATCTTGTTAATTTTGCACAGCCCTATTCATGACATCTTTTTTTATAGTTAAAAGATTATTAAAGTTCGAAAGTCTCCTCACAAGGCTCAACTGACCAATTGTAATCAGGCACTTGTGTATGTTGCTGTTTACATCAGGGTGAGGAGGAGGATGATAACTGATAAACTGAGGTAAACACAATTAAGCAAACCACCTTACAGGTACAATGACTCTCAGATAGACTGGGAACAGCACCTGAAGCATAGATTATGACCAAAATTATCTGCACCAGTATTTTGTGAATATAAGGACTCAATAGAAACTTTCAAGTACCTCAAGGGAATCAACAAAGTCCAAGAGAGGAGCATCTTTCTGAAAAATAGATGTACAAGAACAAAGGGGCACAATTTGAAGATAGAGGGGGGATGTCTCATGGGCAATTGGGGAAGTATTTTTTCACAGAGAGGGTGGTGGCTGCATGGAATAGCCTTCCCGAGAAGGCGGTGGGATCAAAAACAGTTGGGGAATTCAAGACTGCATGGTGCAGACATGGAGCAATTATAGTGGGGGGTAGGAGATGTAGGTTGTTGGTTAACTACAATCTGCAGCTGATCAATAGGCAGGGAAATGGGCAGAATGGGTGGGCCAAGTGGTCTTTATCTGCCATCAAAGTCTACATTTCTATGT
The DNA here is from genome assembly GCA_016271365.2 of Neoceratodus forsteri. NCBI lineage: Eukaryota > Metazoa > Chordata > Ceratodontiformes > Ceratodontidae > Neoceratodus > Neoceratodus forsteri. The sequence goes on along the minus strand of CM028137.1, from coordinate 588,790,132 downwards.
TACTCTAACTAGAGGGTTATGGGTTGCTCCACATAACTACAGTATTTTGTACTCACACTGCTGTTATACTGTTTGGCTATACTGACACATACTCTTGCTGCATGCTTATTTATATAACACAGTCCAACTGTTACTTCTATGTCAATATTTCACTTTCCTGTGATGTATGCACTGATGTATTATCTCAATAAAAATTTTAAACTTCAGAAAAAGTTTAAAACTCACACAGTAATTATATACAGTTACATTTTAGCTGGGGTCTAACTCCTGGGAATTACAACTGTAATGCAACAAGTTATAGGTTGTATCCTTTAGTCATGCTAATACATGGTTTTATTCATAAATTACAATATAATTACATTTAAACCACCAAAATAAATCTTTTATCAAACATACAAAGTAAAAATCAGATAATCTACTTCCTTTTCCTTTAATTTCCTTGAATGAATGCCTCCATTTAGTGCTGATGAATGGATGTGACCCTTTCCCTTGAAAGTAGGAGAGGAGATGGTAGTGGTAGGAACCCATGCCCTGCATCGATGTGTTTCTTATTTAGAGATCCCAGCTAGATATCTTATTGTACTACTGTGTTAGATATTTACCTTGTGTCCTCTGTGTGCTGGATGTGGTTCTCTTCCCTGTACTATTGGGACATAGCTCTGTGGTATGATACAGTAGTCCAATTCCAAGTGACTTTCCCATTCCTCCCAATGATGTTTCAATATATTCCTATTGCTGTAGAGAACCCATTTGAAGCCAGCTGCTTTACTTAGCTCAGAGAGACATTCTTCTATCCAAGGGGGATCAGGCTGTCTCCAAAATCTTAGGATCACTCACTTAGCTGATGTCAGAGCCCTTGTTTACTATCTGACACAGCTTGTGACTTCTATATTGCTGGTGCTGTCTAATCCCAGCAAGATCCATGTGGGAGTGAGGTGTATCATCTATTTAAAAAAGTGCAGAACATACTTGCTGCACTCTGTCCAAATAGGTCTGCAGTTTAGTGCATGAGCACATTAGGTGCATAATTGATCCCTCTTCTATCACATCTTCAGCATTTATTCAATGGGACCAGACCCAATCTGTAAAGATTTTCATGTGTTCTATGCCACCTATGTAGTATTTAAAATTGTGTAAATCTGTTCCTGATTTCCTTATTGTCTCTCTGTAAGATGGACCAATGTTTTTGCCATTGTTCCACAGATGATGTAATTCCCAACTTCTCATTCCATTTTGAAAGTGTGTTTTTTATTGGGCTTGGTGCATAAGAGAGAAATAGCTTGTATATGGATCTACTTGGGGGGAGCCCTTTCCCCCATTTATCTTGTAAAGCATCTATGGCATTGGGAGCTTCCATCTTGTAATATGGTAGCCCAAGCCTGCCTGTGATGCATGTCTTAGTTAGAGAAATCTCCAATGATGTTGACCAGCTATGTTGTGCTGCTCTTGGAGTTGCACAAAATATTTCAAGATTCTGGACTTGGGATCAAGCAAATCTGCTAACATCAAGATGCTCTTGTTGTCCCACATTCTCTAGTGAATGGGCTTTGAATTGATTTGTATGCATGGATTATTCTTGATCAGGAGGTTAGGTGAGTGCCACGGTGACCACTCTTTTGTCTTGACAGACCACTTTTATACGTCTACCATATGTTGGATAATGGGATGCTTTGTCAGGTGCCTTAGGATTCCATAATACACTGCTGGTATATGTGAGGTCTTTCAGGATATGTTTTTCACAATCTACCCATTTCAGACACCCAGGCTTCTGGGGTCATGGGTGCCACTTGCCATAGCTCTAGTAGGGCATGCACTGTATGTTTTAGTCTAAAGTCTTGGAGGTTCATCCCACCTTTAGGTGGGGCTTGCTTTGCAATCTTTACCCCCAAAAAAGTCCAGCACTTGTTTCTGTAATTAGCAGCATATTTTGTGGGACTACAGACTAGAAGATTATCCAGTACTATACTGAATTTTTGGGCAGCCATCATTTTGTAGGCATTGGCTGTTCCCAGTGTGATAGATAGGTTAAGGTGCATCCATCTTGCTATTTCTCCTTTCAGGCTTTTCAAGACAGGGTTGAAGTTTAAACTGCTTAAGTTTGAGCTAGTTTGAAAGAAATCAGTCCCTAAATATATCAGCTATATTTTGACGGTACAAATCCCCAGGAATAATTTGGCAGTTGCATTATCTCCTCCTGTGAGGGTAAAACAATTGATGTAGTTTCATATAGTTTATACTCTGATATGGAAATAAAGTCCCATGTCAACTTTTTCAAAGCTGGAACAGATTCCTGAGGTTATTTGAGAGTGAGCAGATTGCCATCTGCCCAGGCCTGGACTTTATGCTCCTCTCCAAGAGAAAGGCCGTGCACCTGCTTGGGCTGTCTGACCATCTGCAAAAGTGGTTCTTATGCCTGTATGAATAATAAGGGAGAGAAGGGGTATCCCTAATTGATGCTTCTCTTTAGGGACAATATATCTGAGATCATGTCATTGGTATTTACAGCCACGGATGCCCCAGAATATAATGTCTTGCCTCCATATATGAACCTCAATGTTTGAGGGTTTGGAAATAAATTGGTCATTCAATTCTACCAGAATTCTAGCAGCCCCCCTTTCTACTGCAAGACCATCTCCACGTCTGGGACATTTAAACTCCTCTTCCATCTCCCTTCTAGAGGGAGTACTGGCAGTGGTAGCTTATCCCCCCATTTTCTTAAATTATTAGCCCACAACATTGCCTACCCACTCACCTTTATCTTTAATCTCTCCCTTACCACAGCCTCTGCCCTCCCTTGTCCACCACCTGGAAGAAGGCCAGAAATGTCCCCTTTCATAAATCTGGTGATCATATTGTTATGGATAATCACTGTCCATCTTCACCCTACCCCACCTTGATAAACTCCTTAAGAAGGCTGTTAATTACCAAATCACTGACTATGTAACCAAGCACAACCTCCTCTGCCTCCAGCAGCACAGCTTCAGGAAGAATCACAGCACACCCACTGCTCTGCTTCACTGACCATGTGCTTAGGAATTTGGATGTGGGGAAATTGATCACAGTGGTATTCATTGATTTATACAATGCTTTGACTTAGTCAACCACAACATCATCATAACTAAACTGGGTGCCATGGGTTTCTCCTCTGCCTCCACACCCTGGGTCTCAAACTACCTCTCTGGCCAAACCCAAATGGTCTGCCTCAGTGGTGCCACCTCCCCTCCCCTCCCTTGCCTATCTCAGTTGGTATCTGTCAGGGCTTCATACTTTGGCCCCTTCTTTTTTCCCTTTTCATTAACTCTCTGCCATCAGAGGGCCTATCATGTCAGTCTCTGCTTTACACCAGTGATCTGATTCTCTACCATAGTGGCCCCTTACCCTCATTACTGTCCACCACACTCACCACTGATTTCTGTTTGGCCCACCGCTGGTTATCCTCCAACAAGCTACTGTTAAATGCATCAAAAATGAAGGTTATGCTACTTGGCCATAAATCTAAACTCTCTGCCCTTGGCCACTCTGACAGTCTTCTCAGAGTCAAATTTCCTGATGGCTCCCTCCTCAATACTGTTCTCCCCTTCAAATATCTGAGCATTATCCTAGATCCACCACTTTCTTACTCTGACCATGTTGCCTCCCTGGTACATCACATAAACCAGAAGCTAGGTGTCTGCTGCTACTTTATTAATCATCTCACACCTGAAGCTTGTCTTGCTATAGCCTGTGACAACCTCCTCCCCCTCCTTGAGTATGGGTGTCCTGTGTATTCACTTACCTCCACCACCAATATGTCCCAACTCGACACCACCTAGAACCAGATTTGCTGCTATGTCCTTCATGCTCCTCTCTCCATGCACCACTGGTCTCTCTACTAGTCCTTTCTTTGGCTTCCTCCTGAAATGTCCAGTGCTCCTACTTATTGGCCTGGACCATCGGCGATGCCATCCACTGTCCCTCATACTTCACTCTATCTCATCTAGTCTGCCCCAACACTCATATCTGCAATCTCTGCCACTCATTCCACTTTCAACTTGTCTGTCCACATATTACCACCAGGATGGAACAAAGACCTTCTCCACTACTGGGCCCTCCATCTGGAATGACCCCCCCAATGCATTCAATCAACCACCTACTAAATTTACATACCCTACTAAAACCCCACTTCCTGTGTTCCATGACCTTCTCCTATACCCAGGCTACTGGTGCTCCTGCTCAATCTATCTAGGACTCCTTTGCCGCACTGCCATCTCCTTCTTCTCCTACCTAGGAACTGGCTTGTTGGCCAGCACACTGTTCAGTAGTCAGATGCCTGCTACCTGCAAATTGTAAATGTACCTATAAACTGTAATTTGACAATAGTATTTATATTTTTTGCTCGATACTAATCTTTACCTGCCAATGTTAAATCTGTGCTGCAGCTGTTGCTGCCAAACACTGTATAGCCACTAGCTCCCTGCTGCCTACTATTTGTTACTGTACAACTCTGTGTATTTACTTGTTCTAACTGTGACCAGAACCTGCCTTAGCTGGGTGCAAGCTATGCCCCTGAACCTTAGGGGCTCATACTTTCTTCTTGAGGAAAAAAAAATAATTGAAAGCATTTAAAAATGCCTACATCTTTTTAGAGATGAAAATGTTTACCAGCAAATGAAAGTGGAAGACAACTGGCTCTGTTACTGTTACAAAAGATGGGGGTGCAAACTTTACATCACCCTGTTTGATTGCTTTCACAAACAAAGGGCTATATTGACAAGAGAACTTGTTTGTGGGAGTAGCACACTTCTGGAGAAAAGTATTCCTAAAATTATAAATCATTGTTTAAACTAAAAATAATGGGGGAGAATTGGTCTATTCCCAAGTATCTGAATACTTACCAAAACATTATTACAACTAAGTGTAAACTTCTATCTTTGAATGCAAGATCTTTAAACCAATTCAAATTAGCAGAACTCGAAGCCAAATGTAAAATTCTAAATATAGGTGTGTAGGGAGTAACTGAAACTTGGTGGGACGCATCCTCAATTTGGTCCAGAGAAATTCCAGGCTATAAGCTATATCATAAAAATAGATTAGATAAGCAAGGCGGTGGAGATTGTATGTACATATGAAATTACATTCTTTCTTTTGAAGTATGTTTTCCCTTTTCCCTGGAAAATATATGGGTTAAAATCTTATTGAAGGAGCAGTCCTATATAACTATTGGTAACATCTATCAACCTCTGTCTGCTAATTCAGATTACACAACTGATATATTTAAAGAAATTAAACATTTCCCAGAATCCCAAGATACTGTAATATTTGATTTTAATTTCCCTCATATCAACTAGGACTCGTTCTCAGGACAGTCCTATGCCGAGAAAGGACTAATAGATGTGATAGTTTGTATTGGATTATAACAACTTGTTATGGAACCCACTCGAGGTCCTAATGTTTTGAATCTATTATTTACTAATATAGAGCAACAAATTAGCAATTTACAAATTTGGGATCCATTGGGACCAGTGATCATTCATCTATTCTTTTTGAAATTCAACAGTTTAAAACCACACAAAGGAAGTTATACTATACAAAAAATTATAATGAAGCACATTTTTCCAAAATCAATAAATACTTACAAAGCATAAACTGGGACTCTAATATCCTTTATTGTACAACACAACAAGTGTTAGACTTTTTTAAAAACATTGTATATTATTTGGAAAATACTTTTATTACATCTAAAAGGAAATTTCATAACAAAGGAAAAATTCCCCCTTGGTTAAACAAGACAATTAAAAATCAGATTAAAGTAAAAATTTAGCTTTTTAGGAAACTTAAGAATAGTTTTGTTCCATTTAAAACTACTCTATTGCATAAATAGAGATTATCTGTTAAAATTTAAATACTTCTATTAAATTGGCAAAAAATAAGCTGGAATTTAAACTAGCTCACACAAAAGACTGACACAAATCTCTTTTTTCCTATATAAATGGGAAAAAAGGTGTATCAAGGACCATTGGTCCCATTATAACCAATGGTTATCCTTTATCTGATACAGAAACCTCAAATTTATTTAATAAATACTTTTGTTCTGTCTTCTTTCAAAAATCATCTATTAGTACACTTAAAGTTCCCCATGCAGATTTTCATAGGTTCTATCCAACTGTCATTTTACAGGCTATTAAAAAACAAGGCCCAGACGGTATTCATACATGGTTTCTGATCGAAACCTCTATAAATATATCTATACCACTGTCAATTATGTTTAATAAATCCTTACAAGAAAGCATTGTACCAAATGATTGGCGTTCAGCAATAGTTACCCCTATATTTAAAAGGGAAATAGAGGTTCTGTGCAAAATTATCATCCAATCAGCCTGACCTCAGTGGCTGGTAAACTAATGGAATGAGTCATGACGCCTCTGATAGATCAAGATTGTAAAAAATTAGGAATGTATGATTCAAATCTGCATAGGTTTACACCTAAGTATTCCTGAACCACCAATCTGATATATTTTCACAATAATATAAGTACTCTACTAGATGTGGGTATCCCTACTGATGTAATTCTTTTGGACTTTAGTAGAGATTTTGATAAAGTCTCAAATGAAAAACTTATTACTAAAATGCACAACCTAGGTTTGTCATCTGATGTTGTCAACTGGACCTTAAACTGGTTGACAAATCGTTCTCAGGGAGTCAGAATTAATGACACCTTGTCTGATCTGGGTAGCGTGACAAGTGGTGTACCACAGGGGTCGATCTCAGGACCAACATTGTTTAACCTCTTTATTAGTGATTTACAAATATGGACAACAAATGTCATGGGTAAATTTGCAGACAATACTAAATTGGAGGCAAGGTTAATAATCAAGAAAATATTTCTGCATTAAATGAGGATTTGGAAAAATTAACACTCTGGGCAAATGATAATCATATGCAGTTTAATCAAGACAAATGTTTAGTAGAGCATTTCAGTGTAAACAATCCAAAAATGATATGTTATATAAACGGACTACCACTTCACTCATCAAACTGTGAAAAAGACTTAGGATATATGTTAATAATAAACTTACATCAAATGATCACTGTGTTAGAATTGCTTGCATGACCAACAGACTTTTGAGGCAAATAAAACGTACTTTTATTAATCACACTGAACAATGCCTTATTCCATTGTATAGGACATATCTAGACTATGGTTCCCCTTTTTGGAATCCAAACAGAAAAAGATATACAATTCTTGAACAGGTTCAAGGGAGAGTGACCAGAATGATTCCAAGATTAACAAACTTGGATTATCAAAACAGATTAAAAGCTATTGGTCTCTTCTCTCTTCAAATTAGAAGACTAAGAAGTGATATGCTTATGTTTTTTAATTGAATAAATTCACCAGATCTAATGGAAAAATGTGGTCTAACATTCTCCAAAAGGAGACGTTCCAAGACTGCATAATAAACAGCTTGAGGTAAAAAAATTACAAAACCAACAAAGGGGGAAACTTTTTTCCAATAAGACCTTCCATTGTATGGCACACCTTGCCACAGGAGTTAGTAGAGGCAAGTAGTGTCACCATTTTCAAAAGCAAATTAGATGTCTGGTTGAGGGATAATAAATAAATAATGTCCCACATAGTGTGGGGAACAGTCTTGATGGGCTCTGGCCTTCTCCTGTTCTTTCATACCAAGTAATACCAAGTATCCTGGACATGTAGCTAAAACAATGAATGATATGACAAAATCTGTTTCAAAAGTTTGTGAGCACTCAAACTAGCTCAAAAACCTTACCAGCACAGAACAAAACTGGATTCCCTTATAGGGACCATGAAAACCTGATCACCAGCTTGCTGTTTCTGACAGAGGAGAACTTTGTTTTCAGAGCAAGAAACAGCAGCCTAGAACTACAACTTTTTCACTGATAAATTGCTTCTATCTCAGCAGGAGTCAGTGCCTGTTTGGAATAAGCAAACAGATACTTTATTAGAAGAAGGGAGTCTCATTTAAGTAAAAAAAAAAAGAAAGTCACTGTGTGTTTCTCTGAGGAAGGGGGCTGTATCAGCTTAATTTATGGAGTCAGGACCAAAGGGTGAATTTAATTGGGGGTGTGTATTAGGAGTTCAGGAGTACAAAAGCAAGTGTCTCCAATTACAGCTTCCTGCTGTTTTTGACAGAGGATAACTTTGCTTTCAGAGCAAGACACAGCAGTCTAGAACTACAGCTTTTTTACTAATTGCCCTCCTTCACACTCTAATCCAATTCTACTTTTATAGCCACTGGATTTCACTGACAACAGGAACTTCCTGTTAGGCAGTAGGAAGGGAAGGATCACTGAGACACATTAGTTTCATCAGCCTTGAATGAACCTAAAAAAATAACTCATTCTCACCCCCAGCTGCTGGAGGTCTGAATCCAAGCATGGAAGAAGGAGACTACTGAAGAATATAGGAAGTTCCTGTCCCATAACAGGAAGGGCGAGTGTTGTAAGGGCACATAGGCAGTAGGAAGGTAAGTGTAAAAATACATAGAGGGAGGAGACAGTAAGTATACAAAGCAATAGGAGAGGGGACACAAAATAAGTCAAGATGGGAGTCATGCAGTGCAATGGCTGTGGGGCAGCAGTATTCTGGGAGACATTCTGGAGGCTGCAATGCTGCCCTATTTAAAGGCACCTCTCTGGTCTGAGGGAGGAGGTTGTCCATCTTCAGGATGACCTGGCTAGGATTTGTGAAACCTCTTCCCCCACCTAGGGACCACCAGGGCCACCACCACTACTTCAAAGGTAGCCAAGAAAGAGGAGCAGTTGGACAAAGGTGGGCTTAGGGAGGGAGAGAGTGGTGGAACAGATGTGCATCCCTCCAGTTGTACCTCTCCACAATTTATATGCTCTTCTGGCAAAGAGTGGTCCCTCTTTGGAGGCACCTGCAGTGAAGACCAGTAAGGATGCTGGAAACCTTCACAAAGGAGACCCACAGGAGGGTGGCAAGAGACCCTACAGAGGAAGGAAACAACTCCTGGGGGGGATGTGCTCATTAGGGGGTAGAAGTGGGGGAGGAAGGGGATAGGGAGGCAAGGTGCCTGCCTGGAGCTATGGCTCAGAGGGACAGGAAGTGATTCCTCAGGATCAAGGGAGCAGCTGCACAAGGAAGGGAGCTTGATATCATTGTCCACCTAGGGACAAATGACCTGGCTGTGAATGGGATCAGAGTGGTGCAAGAGGAGTTTGTAGAGTTGAGAAGTGGCCTTAGACAAGTAACATGTATGGTAACCTCCTCGGAGGTGCTGCATGTCTATGGCAAGTATGATGCTAGGGTATTCTGCACCATGGGATTCAATGAATGGTTGAAAAACTGGTGTGGAGCTCAGGGTTTTGGCTTCACTGGGGACTGGGGAGTCACCTGGAGTGATGCAGGCCTATACTGGCATGATGGTCTGCATCTGTCCAGGGGGGAAGCAAGATTCTAGGTGATAGGTTTAAATACTTCATTGGCACACATTTAAACTGGCCAAGGGGAGAGGCACTGAAAAGAAGTAGGGAAATCCCTGCCTCCCTACACAAAATGCATTAGTTAGAGAGGTCAACACCAAGGTAGAGAAGTCAGCAGGAAGCAGAACAGGGGTAAATGTAGAAAAAGGCAGTAAGGACAGGGATGGGACTAAAAGGGGTAAGGCCATAAAAAATGGAAGGTGATGAGTACCAGTGTCTACAGTCCATGTAACAAGCTCCCTGAACCAGTGGCCTTGATGGAAGAGGGATGCCTGGAAATTGTGGCAGTCACTGAAATGTGGTACACAGAGAACCATGAGTGAGAAGTCAACATACCAGGATACACTGTCCACAGGAGGGACAGGGTGGGTAAAAGAGGAGGAGGAGTAGCTCTTTCTATATAAGGGAAGGGATTAAAGCAACAGAACTAAAGAGTAAACAGGAAGTTGATGAGTCACTATGGGTCACCCTGGAGACAGGTAATGGCACCACAATCTGCACTGGGGTTATGTACAGACCCCCATCTCAGGAGGAGGAAATTGACAAGGAAATGATAGAAGGCATCCTTAAAATGGCAGAAAAAGTGGAAATATTGTTGATGGGGGACCTGAATATGCCATATGTTAACTGGAGTATCTTTCCTGCAGGCACATCTAAGAGCAGGGTCATTCTTGATGCCCTACAGGGGGCATGACTCAGACAGCTAGTGTTGGAACCCACAAGAGATGGAGCAATCTTAGACTTAGTGCTCTCAAATGTGGAAGGAGAAAGGATCTCAGATTTAGAAGTGGGTAGCCATCTGAGAATAAGTGACCACCAAACAGTGTGGTTCACAATAAACACAGCCATAGAGTCAAGCCATACAAAAGCAAGAGTATTGGACTTTTGGAAGGCTGACTTGGGAAAATGAGAGAGTGCCTCAGAAAAGCACTAGCAAATGGGCAAGAAGGAGGGGTGGAGTAACAATAGGGAATAATCAAAACAGCCATCACAGAAGCAACAAGCCTTTGTGTGAAGCAAATCAACAAAACAAAATGAGGAAAAACCACTATGGTTCTCAAAAGAGGTGGAAGGGAAGGTTAAGGAGAAAAGGATAGCATTCAGGAAATATAATGAAACACAGAAGGAGAAGGACAGAGAACTTTATCAGTTAAATCAGAAGGAAGCAAGGAAGGCAGACAGAATAGCAAAGGCAAAAACTGAGGAAAAGATAGCCAACTCTGTTAAGAAGGCAGATAAAACCTTTTATAGGTACATTAGGGAGTGAAGAAAGACCAAGGTAGGGATACAGAGACTTAATAAAGAGGAGGGAATATGGGCAGAGGGTGACAGTGAAAAAGCAGGGATACTGAATGAATATCTCTGCTCAGTATTCACAACAGAAGAAGAAGGGGAGGTACCTAAACCAAACAAGAGAGAAACCCTGAATAGGGGCGTGAATACCAGTCTATTCACAGAAGAAAAGATTTTGAAAGAACTCTTGAAACTGAAGGTGGACAAAGCAATGGGGCCTAATGTGATTTACCCAAGAATTCTAAAAGAACTATGGGTAGAACTAGTAACACCACTGACTACTCTCTTTAACAAATCATGGGAAGATGGGGTGGTACCTGAGGACTGGAGGAGGGCAAATGTGATTCCACTTCACAAAAGTGGGAACAAGGAAGAGGCAGGAAACTGCTGACCAATTAGTTTGACCTCAGTGGTAGGGAAAATGATGGAATCACTTCTGAAGGAAAGATTTGTTGAGTACCTAGAGGCCAGTGGGGCACAGGACCCAAAGCAGCATGATTTCACAGCAGCAAGGTCATGTCAGATGAACCTAATAGATTTCTTTGACTGGGTGACCAAAGTACTAGACTAAGGAGGGGCTGTGGATATGGCCTACCTAGATTTTAGCAAGGCACTTGACACAATCTCAAATGAAAGATTAATATACAAGTTAGCCAGCCTTGGAGTAGGGTCCCACGGTGGTAGCCTGGATAAAGAAAACTGGCTGGACACCAGGATGCAAAGGGTAATAGTAGACGAGTCCACGGTGAAGAAAGGAGGGTAACTAGCAAGGTACCACAGGGTTCAGTATTAGGACTGGTCCTCTTTAATGTCTTTATAAGTGACATTGGAGAGCACCTAGAAGGAGAGGTATGTCTCTTTGCAGATGATGCAAAGATCTGCAACAGGGTTGATACACAAGGTGGGGTAGAAAGAATGAAAAGAGACTTGGCGAGGTTGGAGGAATGGTCAAATATGTGGCAGCTCAGATTCAATGCAAAGAAGTGCAAGGTAATGCATCTGGGAAACAAAAACCCAAGGGTCTATGTGATAATGGTGAATCGCTAAAGACGATTGCCGTAGTCGCTCAGTCAGAGTGCTGAACACATTTTCGGCACTCTGACAACCCTAGTGCAACAGCACAACAGTGCCAGGACATATTTTTACTACTTTCTGTAGGGGGGCTGCACCTCCCCACACCCCCCTTTGGGGGGGCTTCACCCCCCCAGGCACTCCCCTACTTAAGGATTCTCAACTCCAGGGGGGTGCATGTTGAGGGATGAAAGTAGTAAAAAAAATGTTAGGGCTGGGTGCAATAAAAATTGCACCAGCACCTGGACCTGAGCCCAGTACCTCAGTCACCCCAACCATTGCCCAGTCCCTGACACCACGCCGCAGCTCAACCAATGACCGCAGTGCCACCCACTACAGCCTCTCGACCTCCCCAAGCCCACGCTCTCCGTGCTCACTCCCACCCCCCCGCGCATGTATGTATAGCGACATCCTTTTGCCTAGTTTGCCCATCCCCTCATCTGGTCACCCTACCCATCGGTCACCATGAGTGGATTGCGCGAGGAAGGTGTCACCATAACAAATGGTGCCCTTCCTCATGCACCCACTTCACTGGTTACCAAAACCCAGGGGAAGAGAACACAATGGGGGTGAGTTAAGAACAACAACAAAAATCGAAAGAGACCTAGGAGTAATTATATCAAATGACCTAAAAGTGGGCAAGCAATGTGAGAAGGCAGTAAGGAGCGCTGAGGGGTACTGGGTTGCATAGGGAGAGGCATCAACAGAAGAAAACAGAAAGTTGCTATCCCTCTGTACAGACAGTTGGTGAGACCCCATCTGGAGTACTGCATGCAATTCTGGAGACCCCATCTCAACAAAGACAGAGACAGAGTGGAGGCTGTTCAGAGGAGGGCTACCAAAATGGTGCAGGGTCTGCACCAGAAGACATACGAGAAGAGACTAAAACAGCTTAATATATATACCCTTGAGGAAAGGAGGGAGAAGGGGGACATTATAGAAACTTTTAAGTATATCAAGGGAATTAACAAAGTACAAGAGGGTAGCATTTTTCAGAAGAAGAGATGTGCAAGAACAAGGGGCCATAATTTGAAGATAGAGGGGGACGGCTCAGAGGTAATGTTAGAAAGTATTTTTTCACAGAGAGGGTTGTAGATGCATGGAACAGCCTTCCCGAGGAGGTTGTGGAGTCAGGAATAGTGGGAGAATTCAAGAATGCATGTGACAGGCATAAGGCAATTCTAGTTGAGGGTTAAAGGAAGTAAGCTGTTAATTAACTAGAATCTGCAGCTTATCCATCAGGTAGAGAAATGGGCAGACTAGGTGGGCCAAGCTGTCCTGATCTGACATCAAATTCTATGTTTCTATGCGTCAAGTAAAAACCTGACAGGTGGCAACCTTACTGGTGTCCCATGATAATCCTCTTTATTCTATCTCAGATTTATCTGTTTAACTTGTTTGCTAATCTGATTAGCAGAGGTGTGAGTATCCAGTGATGATGTCCCTGTCCTTACAGAAATGAATACAGTAGTAGTACCGTACTTACTTAAGTTCTTGCTCCAAGCTCAGTCAGATTAATTTCCAATGGTGAAGTCACATAATTCAGTGCAATCAATGGCACTAATTAAAATATGCTGGTCAAACTAGTAGACCTGTCACTGCTTTATCAATACAAGACAGGAGGATTAGTTAGGTAGGTGTAAATGATGGATGTTGGGGGCACCTGACAGGGAATGGAGTGGTGGGACCCAGCAGGGAGCTGCACACGGTCCCAGAATGGGTAAGGTTGGCGCTTACTGTGACCTTTCTGTATACGCCAGTGTCTGGCCTGTGCTGTGCCAGAAAATGGTCCTTGGATCAGTGCACTAACCCAGTTAACAAAGGAATGAATGAAATGAAATAAATAAATAGATGCCCTCCTGGAATCAAGTGCTAACAGAGCCATTGCTAGTTTGCTGGAAATGGCCTGCCAGATCAGGTTGATTATTTGCATAGTGTTGTCAGTGCCCCTTCTCCCTAGGATGAACCCTACCTTGCTTTTAGAAATAAGCACGGGCAGTATGTGTTTCAGTCTTTGGGCCCATATTTTGGCATGCATTTTGCAGTCTACCATGATCAATAAGATTGGGCAAATGCTGTTCAAACAACTAGAGGTCTTGCTATATTATGACATATGCAGTGAGTCCCAACCTTCGAACTGCTCCGGAGGTGAAAGAGTTAACTTCCCATGCCAGGTATGGAACTTTGAGCTCAAGCTCGGTTGAAAACTCTATCTGTTGTTCTTCAAACTCAAACTGTCAGATTCTTTACTCCACCTCACTGAACAGTCGCTCCGGAGATTTCTCCTTCTGCTCGGTTCATTTTGTCAGTTAAAGTATTAAGTTTTTGTTTTTTTAACCGAATTTAAACTGCAACCGGTCAGTTCAAGCTCTATCTGTGGTATTTGTAAGTACTAGATAGGTTTTACATTTACTTTCTGTGTGGAACTTGTAAACGGTTTTATCGGTTTGGTTTGAACCGATCAGGTTGTTTCTAATACATTATCTATCTTTGGAAGTGCGGTTCCCGGTTCTTATCGGTTCTAAAAAAAATGGATTTCATTACATTTTTTTCCACGACCTGTGACACGGTTGGGAACTGATAAGGGAGTCTTGCTTGGCAAATTGCCATAAATGGGCAAGTTTTGGATAGGCTGGCACTATGTCTGAGAAACCCAAAAGAAAAACCGGACCCACTGGGTTTCAACACTGCAGTGTCTGTGGGGAAGCCTTTGCCAAGGCTGACCTCCACACCACCTGTGTTTATTGTCTGGGGTTTGACCACCTCAATGCAGACTGCCAGATTTGTAAAAGTTTTCCTGCAGCTACTCTGGATAAAAGAGTTGGTAGGCTCAGGGAAAGGGAGGCCAAAAAGTCCGCTGAACCAGATGGCCAGCCCTGTTTGGTTGAAACCGAACCGGAGGGAGTGCCCTGTGACCAGGGCGAGACTTCCTCGGGCAAAAGGAGAGCCGACTCTGAGGAGTCAGTTCCAGCAAAGAGAACTAGAAAATCAGCTGGTGTGGAGCCAAAACTTCCATCTCCAACCTCTGAAGAAATAGCTAAAGCAATTAAAATTGTTCAGTCACTCTCCCCGGTTCCGACCGAACCGGCACCATCAGGTAAGCGTACGGTTCGGTCGGTTCCACCGGTTCAAGAGTATGATTTAGAGGAATTTTATGAACCAGAGGAGGGGGAAGAGGAGTATGAGGAGAGTGAATGTGGATTTGAAAGTCTGGATGTGCCCATTGAACCGGACATCTCTCCAGACAGACCTTCAGGAGTGTCTCCCCCTAGGCTTTCTGAGTCCCCTTCTCATTTTATGTTTTATAAAAAAATTGCTGAAACCCTCCAGCTCCCTATGGAGGAAGCTGTGGATGATCAAGAAGAGCCTGATTATGTAGAAATGATGGATATCCCAGAGTCTAGGAGACTGTCTATTCCTCTGCATAAATCTTTATGGAAACAGACTGAAAATTCTAAAAACTCCTCACACTATACCTCCTGTTGATAAAAGAATGGACAAAAGGTATATATTATTAGGCTCTGATATGGAGTTCCTTACACAACAATGCAGCCATGTGGGGGTTGTGCAGGCTGCAGCCTGTGACAAGGCAAATATTCCCCTGGCCTCACCCCCCCCCAACAAGGACTCCAGAAGGGTTGATGCCATGGCAAAGAAACAGTACATGGCAGATTCCTTGGGACTCAGACAGGCAAATTATATGGCTTATGTTGCTAGATACCAGAAATCCAGATGGGATACTATTTTGGCTCTAGCAAAGCAGGTCCCTGGCCAGCCTGCCAAGGAGCTGGAGCAGGTGGCCGCTGATGGTTTTTGAGGCATCTAAAGTGCAATTCCATGCTGCAGTGGACTCTAATGATGTGTCATCAAGAGTCATGGCTACATCTGTGGCTTTCCGTAGAATGGCTTGGCTCAGATTTACTAGCCTGTCACAGGATACCCAGACTAAGGCCATGGATTTTCCTGTTAGGGTAACTCTGTTTGGGGAGCAAACAGAGAATTACATGAAGAAAATGGAGGAAATAGGACCACCATATAGAGTGCACAGGCTGTGGAAAGGCAAGCCACCTCAAAGGCAGCCTCCCAGGGCAGGGGCAGGCCTTTCATAGGCCTTTACCAAGCTCCAGGCCTCCTCTTCAGCTTCTGCCCAGAGGGGGTTCTTTAGAGGGAGAGGCAGACGGGGTGCAAGCAGACCTGCTTCCACTCCTCAGCCTAAAGCCCCTGCCGAGCAGGCACCCTGATGGGGTGTCCAGGGTCGATTCTCCACTACCTGTAGGGGGCAGGCTGGCTTACTTTGTCCAGGACTGGGAGTCTCTAACATCAGACAAGTGGGTCCTGGAAGTAGTAAGCCAAGGACTGGTTCTCAGCTTCAAAAAATTTCCAAAGATGAGAACCAGATCCTTTCCACCTGCAAATCCATCAGAGGCACTTGCCCTAAAAGCAGAAGTCTCTACCCTCCTGGCTCTCAGAGCTGTGGAAAGGATTCCATCCCTACACCAGGGTAAAGGGTTGTACTCCAGGTACTTCCTTACCCCAAAAAAGACAGGAGAATGGCGGCCCATCCTGAATCTCAGGTACCTAAACAAGCACCTTTTAAAACCAGAATTCAGAATGGTGACTCTGGGAATTATTTTACCCTCTTTAAGGCCAGGGGACTGGCTAGTGTCCCTGGACCTCAAGGATGCCTATTTTCATGTCCTCATCAGAAGCTCCCATCGAAAGTACCTCAGATTTGAACTGCCCTCAGGCCATTACCAGTTCAGAGCAATGCTCTTCGGCCTCACATCTGCCCCAAGGGTATTCACAAAATGCCTGGCAGTAGCAGTTGCTCACTTAAGAAGGCAAAAAATTGCCATCTTTCCTTACCTGGATAATTGGCTCATAGTAGGCCAGTCTCCAGACCAAGTCAGATTACATCTTCAGGTAACTAAGCAACTGCTTACTTCGCTAGGTTTCCTTCTCAGTCTTCCAAAGTCAGTCCTGGAGCCTGTCCAGCTTCTCACCTTTATAGGTGCAGAACTGAACACAAAAGAAGCCAGAGCCTTCCTTCCTTTGGAAAGAGCAAGGACCCTGATTTCTCTGGCCTCCTCCTTCACTCTGCAGGTCTCTCAACCAGCAAGGCATTTTTTCCAGCTCCTGGGACACATGGCTGCTTCTACAGCAGTAGTGCAGGAAGCCAGATTTCAGATGAGGGACATCCAGTTCCATTTGAGATCCTTTTGGTCTCAAAGGAGGGACCCTCTAACCAAATTAATCCCAGTGACTTGAACCCTGATCTAAGCCCTTCAGTGGTGGCAGGACCAGGGCAATTTGAGACAGGGGGTTCCCTTCACCCCTCAGTCTCACTTCTTAATCCTTACTACAGATGCATCCCTCTTGGGGTGGGGAGCTCACATGGGCGACCTCACTACCCAGGGATTGTGGTTCCCTCAGGAATCTCTGTTCCACATCAATCTGTTGGAACTCAGAGCAGTTTTTCTAGCACTTCAAGTTTTTTTCAAATCTGTTCAGAACAAAGTTATTCAGGTCAGAACAGACAATACCACCACAATGTGGTACATCAACAAGCAAGGGGGCACTCGGTCTATGGCCATGTGCACCGAAGCAATGAAGTTGTGGTCTCTGGCTTACCTCTGAACACCTCCCTTGTGGCAGTTCACCTCCCAGGCAAGGACATTGTCCTGGCAGATGCTCTCAGCAGGATTTCCCAGGGTCATCACGAATGGTCACTGGATCCCCTAGTACTGGAGGTGGTATTTGCCAGATGAAGCACACCCCAGATAGATCTTTTTGCAGCCCCAGACAATCACCAACTTCCCCTTTTTTGCTGCAGGCCCCCAGTGTTGGGCTCAGTCCCCCGGATGCCTTCCTTCTCAGTTGGGAAGGGAAGTTTCTCTATGCCTTTCCCCCCTTCCCTCTCCTGTCCAAAGTGCTAGTCTAAATCAGATCTCAACCCTGCAAGATGATCCTGATTGTTCCAGACTGAGCCAGACAGCCCTGGTACCCACTCCTTATGTCCTTAGCAGTTCACCTTCCCCTGTGTCTTCCCAGGAATCACAATCTGTTAACCTGTGCTCATGAGAGAGTTTGGTACCCGAACCTCAAATCTCTCAATCTCAAGGCCTGACTCTTGAAGAGTTAGAGTCTGCTGACCTACACCTCTCCCAAGGTGTATTGGATATCCTGAAGGTTTCTAGGAAACCTTCCACCAGGGCTACTTATAATTCCAAATGGAAGAGATTTTCTATATGGTGCTCTGCAAAGCATATTCCCCCAGAATCTGCTGGTTTACCCACAGTCCTGGACTATATGGTCCATCTAAATACTTTGGGGCTGAGACCAGCTACCCTAAAAGTGCACCTGGCAGCCATGTCTGCTTTCTTATCAGCAGGTAAACCCTCTTCTCTTTCAGCCCATCCTGTATTCTCCAAGTTTTTCCAAGGGTTGCTTCACACCAACCCCTCATTCAGGGATCCTGCCCCTGTCTGGGATCTTAATATTTGCATTGCCCAGCTTATGCAGCCCCCTTTTGAGCCCTTGTCTTCAACAGAGCTTAAGTACTTGACTTGGAAAACTGTGTTTTTGGTAGCCATCATTTCTGCCAGATGCATAAGTGAGTTACAAGCATTGTCAGTGGAGCCTGATTTCATCTCCTTTCACAGAAATAAGGTAGTCCTCAGGACTAACAGAAAGTTCTTGCCTAAGGTGGTTTCAGATTTCCACCTTAATCAATCTATGTCTCTCTCTGTGTACTTCACTGACCATTCCTCCTCTGGTGAGAGTAGATTGCACAGTTTAGATGTCAAAAGATCCCTGAGCTACTACATAGATCGTACCAAGGGTCACAGGTTTGACTCCCTCCAACTGTTCCCCACTTATGGTGAGGTTGGTAAGGGAAACCTGCCACCAAAAGATCCATTACCAGGTGGATTGTCTCTTGTATCCAATTCTGCTATGAAAAACTGGGTAAGGTTCCTCCCTCAGGCCTGAGGGCTCACTCTACCAGAGGTACAGCTGCATCTCTGGCTGCTGCCAGGGACATCCCTATCCTGGAGATATGTCAATCAGCTACCTGGAAAACAGTTCACACTTTTACCAAGCATTACTCCCTGGACATCCAGGCTAGGAGTGATGCTCAGTTTGGCACAGCTGTGCTTCAGATCCTATTTCCTAAGTAGGTTCTGTCCCTCCTCCATGGAGGTACTGCTGTGTAGTCTGCATATGTCATAATATAGCAAGACTTCATGTTGTTTGAAGAAAAAATTACTCACCTTAGTAATGTTATTTCTTCTAATGGATTATTGCTATATTATGACCTCCTCCCCTGCCTGCCCCTCTCAGAACCATTACTTTTGGGATGTGGGTGGGCAGGGCAGTGTTGGCACTTAGTAGATGCCCACCTTGTTTTTAACCCCTCCTTTTTGGGGTGACCTGTGTTGTGTTTCTCATTTTTTGGGTCTCCTGACTCGAGTCTTTGTTTTGGCACCAACAAATGTGTTTATATAATTAGTAGCCAGTTGGCTAGTGTAGGTTTACAGTTTCCACACAGAGTCTTAGTGAGTTTTGCTCATAAAGATCTGACAGTTTGAGTTTGAAGAACAACAGATAGAGTTTTCAACCGAGCTCGAGCTGAAAGTTCCATGCCTGGCATGGAAAGTTAACTCTTTCACCTCCGGAGCAGTTCAAAGGTTGGGACTCAGTGCATATGTCATAATATAGCAAGACTCCATTAGAAGAAACAGCATTACTAAGGTGAGTAATTTTTTTCTTACAAGCTAAGGGATCATTCCCTGGTTTGAGAATCAAGACTGTTACAGCTGTGAGCATTAATGGCAGAAGCTTACCATCTTCCCTGGCCTCTGCAAACACCTCAGATAAGGGTCTTGAGAGTTTGTGTTGGAAAGTATGATAAAATTCCACTGGCAAGCCATCCATCCCAGATGCATTTCCATGTGGCATGGACATAATGGCTGCCTGCAGCACTTCCTTCTAGAAGGGTCTGTCCAGCAGGTCTCTGTTCTGGTGAAGGTAGTGGGAGTTGAAGCTTCCTGAAAAAATGCCTCCATTTTGACTTTCTGAGCTTGAGATTCTGCAGTGTACAAGTTCTTGTAAAACTGGAGAAAGGCCTGGTTATTAAATTGACCAGATTTTAATGGAAGCTCTGAACTACCACGATTAGTTTATGGCCATTGCACTAAATAAGTTTGCAGCAATTGCTTCTGATTTTAGTATATCGGATGCAGTTGCAAAAGTTTACCCTATTTATAGAAGCCTGCAGCAAGTATCTGGTGCAAGATCTGTGAAAAGGGTCCCTGGGATTGCTGCAATCTATACCACAAAAAGAGGGTCAAACTTGAGGCAACTGCTGCACTGGATGCAATATTCTGTTAGACTGCAATAAGCTTGGTGCACCATCTCATTGACACACCCGGGGCTTGCAGCTATCCAGGGCTTTGAAAATCCAGCACATGCTGTCTTTATATAGAGTAGGTTCCTGATTTTGGACTGAGGCTTTTCTGGTCTTATCTCTTTTTGAGCTGGTAAGCCATAAATATCCCTGTTTTTTCTCCCACTTTCCAGAAGCTGTATCTCATCCTAAACAGAGCATAGTCAGCTTCCTAATTCAGGTGAACACTGATCTTACACCTAGGAGAAAGTTTTCTTGGCTTGTGGGTCTACCTAGTACCTTTAACTGAGGCCTTTTAAGGTTTTCTGTAATGTTCCTAATTACTTATCTGTGGTATTTTTTACGTGAATGGAGTGACTAATCCACCTGCCTCTTAAAAGGCTTTAACAGCAACCCATCAAACTGCTTAGGAGTTAAGTATATTTAGGCATAGAAACACTTTAATTTCTTCCCAGAGATCTGTGAAGTTTTTATCCTTTTCCAGATACACATGTATCCTCCATTGCCCTATTTTACTCAGATGGGCTCCAGGAGGCACCCAGATCTTTATAACTGGAGCATGAGCAAAGCTTAGTATTTGTACTATGCTGGCCTCTAAGATGTCTTTGGCAGTATTTTGCAGGGCCAGATATTAAAAACTTAGCCCCAGGGCTAAATTAGCACTGTACAGTGTGCTAAACTAGCTCTGAACCAGTAGCAAACTATATTCAAAGGAATAGCCCCAGGGCTAAACCTGCTGAATATAGCATGCAGAGGAAGCAGTGCAAACAGGGCTGGGAGTGCAGTGCTAAAATAGCCTGTGAAATAAGACAGCTCTGAATATAGCAACAGGGAAGTGCAAAATGCAACAGCAGCTCAGTGGACACTGAGGTGGAGTAAGGTAGAGTTGAAGCTGGTGGACAATGTGTGTGATAGCAATGAAGTGGTGCATAACTGCTAACAACAATGCAGGCCACATACTGCAGAACTGTGTTATGCTTTTGAGAGGTTTGCCTGGGGCTAACACAATTGCACAATGTTAACCCATTAGCCCACTGCAAACAGATTAGTCTGGGGCAAAAGTTTGCTATATTCAAAGATCCCATGCATATGAGCCTACTCAGGCAATCCGTGGGTGAACCATCTCATCTGCATCTAATTATGGCCTGCTTTGCATGCACTCCCATGTACTTTGCCTTGCCTCCATACTACAAGAGGCTTACAGCAACCCCTAGTTGGTCAGAATGGAAGTACAGACTGGAAGTTACAGGCCAGGGTATGCTCACAGCAACTCCCTGTTGGTTGAATGGATGCACAGGTTGGATGCTGCAGGAAATGGACATTTGTAGGCACATTCAATGCATACCACTCACTCATGTAGCACTGCAATGAGGGACACAGACATGCTGACTGAGGGGCAATGAGGGACACTGACTCTCACAGTGAGGGACATAGCATCAAACTGTACTCAACCTCTTTCCTCATAAATCAGGGACAATAATAAACCCTGGGACAAAGACCTCAAATCAGAGACACATCTGCAAAATCGATACCATTCATTCAGAATGCTGACCGTATAGGGAGATTAGTGTGACATATATGTTCAGAAGAAGAGCAAGCCTGTGATGATAATGAGTGACATCATTGTGTGCTTACAATCCTCACTGTCCTGTCATGTAAACACAAATGTCTCAAGGGACAGAGGAAACTCATGAGGTAAGATCAGGGGTGTCTCTGAAAATCAGGGACAGTTTGGAGGTATGCACAGCATCAAACATGGAGATACAAGTCCAGAACACAATGGAACCATTGCCATTACTTGCACAAAGTTGCCTATTTATGTTGCATCGTAGCATAATATTAATTGCTGACTGAACATATGAATTGCCAGCACATTCTCTGTGTGTGCAGCACCTGTTCCATGAGGGACAGAGGAGGGACAGGGCAATTTAAAGGGGTGAAATGAGGAATGTCCCTCATAATGAGGGACACTTGGAAAGTATGCTCCGGTCCTGGACATAATTAACCACATATCTGGTTATCTACTGTAGTGTCCCCCCCAACCCCACACCATGATCCCCGTAGCTGTCAATCACATTTATTAACCCAGGTAGTCTGGTGATCCCTCCCATCACAATTCCCAACCTCATAGTTGCAAAACACAACATAGATTCCCTGGTGGTCTAGTGGTCTTCCCCTCCCCAGCACAGTCCCCAAACCCCATAGTTTTCAAAATAAGTATTTTCCTGGTAGTCCTGTGGCCCCCCCACTCTCATAGCATGATCCCCACCTCGCAGCTGCAAAATAATTTTTCGGCAGTCTAGTGGTCCCTGACCCCCCACACTACCCCCAACTATACCCAAATGGATCTGGTGACTGGCTCAACCTACCACTCACATCCGTGGCCAGCTGTTGACTGAGTATTGAATGAGCATGTACCATAGTGAGTGATGAATGAGCATGTACCATAGTGAGTGATGAATGTGCATGTACCATAGTGAGTGATGAATGAGCATGTACATGCTCATTTATCACTCAGCTGGCAGCTGGCAGTGGAGGTTAGTGCTGGGTTAAGCCAGTTGCCAACTCAGTTCAGGGATGGTTGTGGGGGTCAGTACTGCTGGGTGGGGGTGGAAGGCCACTAGACTACCAGGGAAAATACTTATTTTTCAAAGCTATGGGGGTCAGGGTTCATGCTGGGGGGGTAAGAGGGCCACGTGACTACCAGGGAAAATACTAATTTTTGAAAGCTACAAGGATTGGGGATCATGCTAATGGGATGAGGGGATAAGGAGATGGGGGAACCACTAGACTACCAGAAAAAATACTTATTTTTGAAAGCTACGGGGGTTGGGGATTATGCTGGGGTAGTGGGAGTACCACTGAACTACCAGGGAAAATACTTATTTTTGAAAGCTAAGTGGGACAGAGATCATGCTGGAGGGGTGCAGGGACCACTAGACTACCAAGGAAATACTCATTTTGACTGTGGGCGGAGCCAAAAGGAGTATTGCAGGTACAAAAGGAGTGATGTCATGTTTTCTGTCCATATAACTGAGTGAAGGTGTAAATAGTCTCATCTGCCTTACCCTCCTCCAAGAAATGTTTTCCACCCTCAAATAAATATGCTTTCATGTTAGTCAATGGTTGCAGGGTACTATTTTCTTTCTTAAATGGGTGGTACAAGAACTGGAACCTGAGTAGTGGAAGGCAGCATTTTTTGGGGGGGGGAAGTAAGGTTCACCCCACCTCCACCCTAGAAGATCCAAAAGGTCCATCCCACCTTTTTTTTTATTCATGTGGGAGGGGTATGAGGTGGATTTATCATGCTGAAAGAAGACTCACTGGTTTGGGGGTGTGGACCAAGGAACAACAAGTCTGTGGAGTTTTTGCATTTTGTTAAGGACTAGGAGAACAGAAGATACTTAAAATGCCTTCAAAGTGACTTAAAAACCCTTGGAGCAAATGATTATCACAGTCACCTGGTGTCTCAAAAGGAAAGACTAAGAAGTGTCTAAAAACTAAGGAAAATAGACACCGTTCAGGTATTTCTTAAACATTTATATACCAAAAACAAAGTTCAACTTTTGGGATTAATAATATTTGTTTACCATATTCTATCTATCTATCTATCTATCTATCTATCTATCTATCTATCTATCTATCTCTCTATCTCTCTATCTAGTTTGTCTTTTTAGTAGTTTCTAAACCTTGAAAGCATTGATGTTAGTAATGCATTTAGAATTACATTTTTTAATTGTCTTTAAAGATAAATCATGCATGTTTATGTGAGGGCACATTTTTGGGGGGATGGGGTTCAAATTATTTTAATCATGAGCACAGTACTTGGTAAACACAGTCTGTGATGAAGTGTATTTTTCTTTTTAAGTTTGAGAAGTGGAGTTGACTTGCATAAACGGATAGTACAGACATCATAGAAAGCTACTAGAAGTAGAATGGGTTAAACACTTCCTGGAACTTTCTGCATAACAAGTTCCCCATGGCACCTCACAGCATTTGATACCACCATCCTAAGAGCAGTCAGTGGGTTACTTTGCAGAGCATTACCTAGCAAGCGAGCCAGCCTTGCCTTTTTCCAAATAATATACTAACATCACTCTCAGGCAGGCAGTTCTGCTCTACTGTTTATATTCTACTGAATCTTCTTAAAGGAAAACTGCATGTTAAATCAGGAATATATGTATTACTACTAGTTTTGAGTTCTCACTTCAATCCAGTGTTTTGTTTCTGCCTAGGCTGTGAGAGGATTTTTTTCTAATTTTCCCTTGGTGTTTTATGACATCTGGGGGCTGTCATTCGAGTTTGTCTTATTGCATCTTTTCCAAGTTAGTCTTCACAGAGTACCCTTTGGTTTGATATCTAAAAGCCCCTACAGCAGGCCAGCGTCTTGTTACAGTGTCTTGCTTAGCCACAGCAGAGAAATAACACTGCAACCAGGATTCACAGTGCTATACAATATACTATAGAAAGTTACATGTTTAAACACATACACACACACACTCATACACACACACCCCCAAGTAGAACACAGCTGGATAAGGTACCAGTATTTAGGAAATTTGTCATATTTACCCAGAGTCTAGCAATGTGAATCCTGGCTGTGACTATAGGTGTTTATAAGTGAATAATAACCACATTTGCTTCACTTGCAAATAGGTAGGCATTTGTGTCTAATTTATGTTTGACTTACTGTAGGTTACACATAGAATCTGAAAAATTCATAACATGCTATATTGTGATTCAATGAACTGATAAATGGGGATTTTGGTTTCTTTTAAAAATCCATTTTTCCTGACCATGGATATACTAAAACAAAAATTTCTCAACAAAATGTTTTTAAATAAAGAGCTTAACTCATAGCAGCAGAAGAAGCATGTTGGCATTAAAAGCTTAGTTGTATGGATGTAGAGGCAACAGTATTTAAGCATGACTTTGGTAGATGATTAATTGTGACCTTGGGGGTGAGGGAGGGAGGGAGTCTTGGTATTTGTTCCATAATGGTTTTCTGAAACTTCAGCCTTCAATGGGTTAGACTCTGCAGCCATCTGTACAGTATGTCACTAAGCCATATGCAGTATGGTATGGGTAAAACCCAGATTACCAGATGAGGACCAGTGCTGTAAAATCTGCACAGGGCATAGCTTGTGCAAATATTGTTGATCCAGTGGATCAAATAAATATGTGCAAATAAATAAATAAATACTCGGCTTCACCTCATGCTTTGACCCACCCCAGGAGTGATGGTATTACATGATAACACACACCCTGTCATGCCTTACTGCTTAAATATGTCCTGTCTCAATGAACTATACTTTGATTCAGTTAGTGTATGCAACAGCCTTCATGTGAACACTCTGGGCTTTTCTTTGACTCCAGATGTCTATTTGCTTTAGCTATGGTATATTGCTTGAACTGCTTTGGTCTTCTTGATGCGGTGCCTGTGTGCCTAAACTATGTAATCTGTTTATCTACTGCTACCCATGTATCTCCAGTGAATGATTGTTATAACTGTCTGCTCTCCAAGAACATTGTTTTTTGACTTGTTAACTGTGCTGTCTTTGTATTAGTTTCAATGAGGTGCCTTTGTAAATGAGTCTTTGACTCAAAGGTTTGTAACTCTGATCATTTTTAAATAAATAAATGTTTATGTTTAAGCCCATGAAACACCCTTATTTAGTTAATGCATTCACAGTCGTAGTGGCTCTGCCAGATCTTGTTTTTAAATGCTATGGGTGTTGAGGATGATGCTGGAGGGTCAGGGGAGTCACTGGACTACTAGGGAAAGTACTCATTGTTTAAAGCTAAGGTGGTCTGGGATCATGCTGTGGAGGACTGGGGAATCACTGAACTACCAGGGAAAATACATGTTTTTGAAATCTATGGGGATCAGGAATCATGCTGGGGGTGAGGGAACCACTGGATTACCTAGAAAAATGCTTATTTTTGAAAGCTAAGAGATCAGGGAATGTGCTGGGAGGTGAGGGGACTTCTAGACTGCCAGGGAATCTGTGTGTGTTTTACAACTATGGGGTCTGGGATTGTACTGGGGGGTGGGAGGACCACTAGATTAGGGGTCTGGGATTGTACTGGAGGGTGGGAAGACCACTAGATTAGCAAGGGTACAAGTCAGAGTATTTTGAAGTTACACTTTGAATTACTTCAGATTACGACACCGCTTTACCGCATGCTTTTTGCAGGCGGTATTCAGTGCCATGCTACAGGTGGCACAAACACCTGTAGCATGACATAATTCTTTTGAATATGCCAGTGTGCTGGCATTCATGGCCACTTCCCTCACTCCCTTCCCTGAATAAATTAAATTTTATTGTTGGCGCTATCACTCAGTGCCGGCGCTAAATGGGCATTTGAATATGGCAACCCAGTGTAAATTCAGTGCTATTCCACTGCAACAGATTTACGCTGGAGGCAATGCTTTAAATATCTGGCCCCAGAGATCTAGTCTAGTGTAGACTTGGTGTGGGTGAGAGTAAAAGGAGTAGTCTATGACCCTCAGATTTACTACCCTACAGATTAGAGATGTTGCAAAGTTTTACTCTGCCTGCAAATTCCCTGTGAAGTCACCAAATTCTCCATCAAAAAATTTTGTGAAATTGGCTTCTGGTGCCAATATTTCACCAGTTAACTTCAAAGTTAAATTCGACTTTTGTTAGTAACTTTATAGGTAATTGCCTTCTGGTGTCAAAACTTTGCCTGTTAACTTCAAGGGTAACTTCGACTTTGTTAGTAACTTCTAAGTTAATGAAAAACATGATTTGTCACATGATTCACTTACTGCAAGCCACATAGGAGACTCCAGGTAGGCAAGAAGTGAATGTTTCACTTCCATTTCAGCAATTGCAGCTGGAGGAGACAGTCCACAAGAGAGTCACTCACTGAGCACATGTGCAGAAAGATCTCTATATGTCTTATAAACATTTTAATATTTTACACCTTTTTGAGTTCTATTCCTTATCTTTCTTTCCTGTAGTTTTTGAATTTATAAATTTTGTTAGTCTATACTGTTTTTTTCCCCCACTGCTTCTTACTCTCGTTTTCTTATATTTTCTTTACATTTATTTTTGTAATGGAGGGACAGCATCAAGACTTGGAGGAGTTGAGACAGGGTGGGACTGGAGCACCAGATATTCACCTTAGCGGGCATGCATTTACCAGAACTGCTGCCCCCCAACTCAGAAAGAGAGTTCAGCTGCTGTGAGCAGCAGCAACAACAGCAAGAGGAACAGCAGCAGCCGGAACCACAACAGCAGCAGGAAAAACAACTGCAGCCACAAGTTTACCCCCGCAGCAGGAGCCCACTGCCTCCTCATCTGGTGCTCCCCCACTCCCAGATTGCTCTGTAGTGTAGGACATTTTTGATATGCACCCTGCAGTTGAGACAGTGGCCATCTGCAAAGTCTGTGGGCACTGTGTGAGGCAAGGGGAAAAAAGGGAGACATTTGGGACTGGTGGCCAGAGGACACACCTCTGCATCCACCACCTCAATGAGTGGAGGGTCAAGAAGCATGATGTGGTTGCATCATGTGATGGTGGTGGCAGTGGTGATGGCCCTGGGGGCAATGTTGTGGAGAAGGGGGAGGTCAGCGCTGATGCTGCTGTGAGTTGTCATTGCAGCAGTAGGACAAACCACAGCAGTACTCGGCCTGTACCTCCCAGACAACAGCTTGTACCATCATGCCGTTATGGCAATGATGATCCCATGGCACCTGCCACACATGGCAGTGTGACAGTTTTGTGGGCTAAGCTGCAGGATCTGTGTAATGATTGTAACCCTTTCCAGAAGGAAGTGACGGATCGGCTGGATAATGTCATGTCCAGCCATGAGGGGATCCTCACTCTCCTGGCTGAGCTGTGTGGTGGTGGTGGTGGTGGGCATAACTTGGCTTCTGGCAGTGCTGGTGGGGCCATCTGAGTTGTTCCAGAAACTGTTTATTTTATATTTAGTCATTCTGTAATCTGTATTCTTAATTTTTACACCCTCTAGTCCCCACTATTAAAAATAAAAAAAAACACCAACAAAATGTAAAAAGTTATAAAAAGTAAAACAAAATTCTGTTATTTTCATGTCTTTTTTCTCTATCCTCTTTTTTAGTATTGTCTCGTTTGTTTGGATGTCCTTGGCCTCTCCAGTTCTGTTATTTCTTTAATCCTTTTTACACATGATGAAAAACTTTCCTTCCTTTTGTTTTGTTACTGATTCATCATGTGTACTCCTGCTGGCCTCAAATGTTAATTATTTGCCACATTAAATAACGTGTTTCCCAATGGTATATGGTGGTGCATAACTGGTACTTGTGTGCACTTGCCAACCACCCAAAGAAGTGGAAACCATAACACAAACATGAGCTATTATTCTGAAAAGTTCTACATAAATCTGTTTTAAGTACTTAACATGTTTACTGTGTTTGCCAGAAATGTCCAGTTATGTCCCCAGAGAGAAAATGCTTAACTTCAGTCAAATACTATTGCTGCACACACCTGAGAAAGTGGTGCAAAGCAGATGTGAAACTTGTAAGTGAACTTAAAACGTATTTATTGTACTAAGCATTTTTGAGCCATCGACCCCACCACCATCAGTACTTTGCCAGAAATGTGAAGTTGTGTCCCCAGAAAGAAAAATGTTTCTTTTCTGTTAAATACTGCTGTTGTACCAGTCTTAGAAGGTGGGCAAAACAAGGTTAGAAAAATTCAAGAGGCGTTATACACAGAATTGTATAGTGGTGCAAGGCTGAGCTTTGATCATCCCATCCCAGTAATGCAACACAAATATCAAGTGGCTGTGTTTGCATTGAGAATGGAGTAAATAGCTTAAGGATAGGGTGCTTCACTGCTACTGCTGCTGCTGTTGTTGTTCCAGAGTTGAAGCAATGGCCTCTTGCTCATTGAGTGGATTCATGATGGCACATAGACACAGTGCATAGGGAAGTACCTTTGTTTTCTTTTCATTGTAAAGCAGGGGCAGTTATTGTTACTGTTTGAAGTCTAATATATTCATACTGCTCTTTCATTCATTTTCAGTTATTTGTGTTGATGACATCATACTGCTTGACAACCACAACATAGATGTTGTTGTCATGCACAACAATGGCAAACCATGAAAGCAAGTATTTTTTTGTTTGGGGGGCTTGCTTCTGTACCATAATTGATATATTAATTGCATTTGTTAATCACTGTCTCTGCAGTTCTTCCTTACAGGTATTCCTCGTGCCTATATTTTTTCCAATAATGGTCTTGATTCACCAAGCAAATGATGTTGACTGAGTGACCCCGGGCAGGGGTGCATTCTGACTTCCAACTTCCATCAAGTTCGATCCCTGGTATTGCATGCAACTTTCAAGGTAATTATTTTTTCATTTCCTTTTTTGGAGGTTTGTGCATTTTCATTAGCAATTGTGCTGGATTCAATACTCAGTATTTCCTGTTGCTATTGTTATAATTTAAGGTACACTACTTTCCAGACTAGGCATGCCCTGCAATATACTTGACTTGGCTTAACTAAGAAGACGGAAAAGGCTTGCTTGCCTGCAGGATCACTTCACTCACCATTTTTTTGAATTTCAGTCCAGATAGCACCTGTGAAGACAGGAAAGGAAAGGAAAGGAAAGGAAAGGAAAGGAAAGGAAAGGAAAGGAAAAATATTACATCATAATGATACTTACCATCAGAGTACTACTGCTGACTTTGCAATGGTGTATGTTTTGGTGTCTATGTGTATTGGAATCGGCGAAACCTGCATTAAGAAGAAATAATATGAAACCATTTTAATGCTGCAGTGAGTCTCATGGACTGATTTTCTGCCTCTAGTATGCTAATAGAATGGCTACAGTTTCTGAAAAACAATGCAGGTGTCTTACCATCACAGCTGATAAAGAAAGTCCTTGCTGGAGTCAAGTGATTGCAGCCTAATGAACAGCAACTAGCTCCCTTGACTCTGCATCCCTCCTGACAATTTTTATTGAAAATTACCATTTCTGACGTAAATTTCACCTGGAAAAAGGTTTACTCAACCTCTACAATATACAGAAAGAGAAACTTCTCAAAGAAATGGATGTCTTTATGCACAAGGTGCCTACGTGCCACTCACCTCCTCCTACTCCGGAGAAAGGCAAGGCCACAAAATGGCCTAAACAGCAGCTGGCCACTGGCAGCAAGTCTTCAGTGGGATCAGCAGCCCTCACAGAGGACCACTTTCTAGAAATGATGCAACCGCTTCAGAGCTCAATTGTGGCCATCTCTGAAGAATTACACAAAGTGCACATCTCGGTGGATTCACTAGCCATACAAGTTTCTGATTCAGAGGCATGTCTTATTTCTCTAGAAAGAAAGGTAGATAAGGCTGACTTGGATCATAGCAGCATGGTAAAAAGGATTAAAAAAAATTGGGGAGAAGCTGGAGGATCTTGAGGGCAGAAGCCAAAAAAATATCCTGCTTATTCTCGGAATCCCCCAAAGGGAGGAAGGCACCTCACCAATCTTATTTTTACAGAAACTGTATGACAAAATAGCTGGTCCCTCACCCAGTGGTACCACCTACACTATTGAGAGAGCTCACAGAGTGTTGTTCCCAATGCCACCCCCCAGACCACCTCCTTGGCCACTCATTTTTAAACTATTGAATTTCCTTGGCAAGCAACACATACTGGACCAAATTAAAATGCTGCAAGAGGTGCAATAGGAGGGTAGGAAAATATGTGCCACCTAAGATCTGCCTCAATCAGTGAGAGCGAGGAGACTAGAGAAACATCCCATCATTTCTAAATTGATTATGGCTGGCAAACAGTTTTGGGTTTGATATCCAGCCATCCTATAGGTGAGAAGTGATGAGTAATGGCATGCCTTTGATACACAAGACCAAGCACAACTCAAGCTTAAAAAGCTGTTGCCCAATCTGTTCAAGTGAGTTGGCCTTCTCGTTGAATGCTAAACAGACTTTCTAAGCCTGCTGGCCTAGTAAAAAGATTTGAGAACCGAGAGTTGCTTTGCAATACCCTACCAAGTGTGGTAGGCATTTGCGACCACTTAAAGGCAGGAACTTTCTTCCTATGTGGATTTCTAAGATGCCCAGAGCCCATGGGAAATAAAATTACATTACTGATCTACTTTGGGGAATTCACCAGTATGAACCCAAACGTCTGGACATGATCCGGGAACTGTATTTACTGATTCCATATGTGCCTGCTTTCACTCAAAGTCAGGATAAATGGTTCCTATATGCCCTTTCTTCTCCATTGGTGGACATTTAATCATGTTGTTGCCTTTCAAATGAGGATGTCTCTGGATTGTCAACGTCTGTTTCCACTTAAATTAAACAAACCATTCAGACCATGTACTGGTGGAAATCCCATGTATATTACAATGTTCCTTTTCTCTTACTTATTTTTGGTTTTGTCTTGCCTAAGCAGGCTTGACTTTTATTTTAACCATACTGTAGCACCATATGGTTGCCAAACGGAGGATATTTGCTTTAAGCTTTTCTAAATTTGAGGTTGAATAATAATAATATTTGGATAATGTTTATTCCTGGGTGGATCATCACCCAATAATGATGACCAACTATAAATTGTTTGTTCAATAATGTTTAAATTATGTATAGTATATTCGGGGCAGCTATCTGGGACTAGGGAGCAGAGAATGCTGTATCACAGGGGTGCAAGTTAACATCGCCTGGCAGTATACTTAGTTAGTGCAGTTGGTAGAACAAGGGTCATTTGTTTTATTTGTGTACTTTTGCGTTTAATAAATAGGATGTGGAAACTTAAGGGTACAATTAAGGGGAAGGGGAATGTGCCAAATTTTCTTCTTTTACATGGTAGCTGGTTAACTGTTATTTGCTTAGAGAATAATCTTTCAACTGAATCTATTTGGTTTTATCCCTTACTGTTAATCACATAATGGGGGGGGGGGCATAAAATATTACAACTTAGAATGTCCATGGTGCCAGAGACAGGTGCAAGCGACAAGTAATTTTAAGACATTTATCCCACCTTCATGTGAGAATTGCATGCCTACAGGAAACACATTTAAAAAGAGAGGATACCTCTCTCCTTTGTAGAAATTTGGTAGGGCAGGCTTATGGTGCTGGTATCTCTACTAGTCAAGGAAGGGTTGCCATTCTAATTGCCAGAAATGTTCCATTTAAACTGGTCCAAGAAATATGGGATGTAAAAGGTGGATATGTATTACTGTTTGGTGAACAACAATCCCAAACAGTCTTGATGGCATCTATTTATGGCCCCAATATAGATTCACCCCCATTTTTCTTACACCTTCTCAATTTGATTACCCCCTTTACACATGAGGCCACCTCCCTGGGTGGGGATTGGAACTTAACACCACAAATCCAACTAGACAGATCTGATGCCAAGAAAGTTGGACTTTCTCCAGCTCAAAGGGTCCTGAGAGACCTTATGAATGGAGCAGGGCTGGTGGATATAAGGACAACATTACACCCCACAGAAAATCCTACACTTTTTATTCTTCTCCCCACCGCACCTGCTCCAGGCTTGATTATTTTTTGATTAGCTATTTTTTCCTACCAGGAATACTCAACAGCCAGATACATGCCCGAGTGATCTCAGATCACTCGCCTGTTTCCACTTCTTACCTACTTGGCCCTGGTATATGAAGGGACTCTGTGGCACCTGAATAACCAATTATTCAAGTCACAACCTATTTTATTGCATGTTAGGAACTTTGTTTCTCAATTTCTTCAAACTAACAAAGGTTCAGTTGCAAGCCTTGACATTGTATAGGCAGCCCTCAAGTGCGCATTGCATGGTGAATGTATTCGCCTTGCTTCCAAAAGAGCCCGGCAGTTTAAAGCTAAAAAAGACAGGTTGCTGCTCAACATTCAGTCTACTGAAATAAATATTAGCTGCTTCTTTCTGGAAGAAGACTAGATCAAATTGCATACTTTAAATGCCCAATGTTATAGTCTTACGCCTCAGGAAGCAGAATTAGCATTAAAACAAACAAAACTTAAGTACCTTGAATTAGGGAAAAGGGTGGGTAAACTGCTAGCCATTAGAATTAAACAGGCAGAAATGAACCATTGTATATCTAGTCTACAGGCAACCAACAACGGTCCCATAACCACCCATTCTCAACAAATTGCTGCCACTTTCAAATCATATTTTCAAGCTTTATATTCCATCCCTAGAGAAGAAGTTGTTACCCACAATGGTATACATAATAATCTAGACACTATTGGCCTCCCCAAACTTCCTTCTGATATAACAACCTCCTTGGGTATACCAATTCAAACCGCGGAAGTGGAGCATGTAATCCACCAACTCCTCTTGGATAAATCACCAGGACCTGACAAACTTACAGACAACTTGTTTAAGTCCTGCTCGGAAGACCTTGCCCCTTTTCTGACTGAAGTGTATAACTATTGGTTTTCTAATGGATTTTCAGAGCAGCACTTTTAAGAAGCTATCATTACTCTTATACCCAAACCTGATAGAGACCCCCAATACCCAGAAAACTACTGTTCTATATCAGTTTTAAATACTGATGTTAAGATTCTGGCAAAAGTCCTTGCCAATAGATTAGGTCCCCTTATGAGCATCTTAACTGGCCCTGAACAAGTTGGGTTTATGACTGGTAGATATTCCAGTGACCACATTCCTCGCTTATTACGCCTACTCTCCTTGTCCAATCACTTAGATGCCCCTACTGTTTTGGTTTCCTTAGATGCTGAAAAAGCATTTGACTGAGTCTCCTGCGATTTCTTGTTTACAGTCCTAGATAGATTTGGTTTTCCTAATAGTTTTATTAGATGTGTCCAACTCCTTTATAATGCACCTACAGCCCATGTCTAGTGTAATGGTCTATAATCTGACTCCATCCCATTGTGCCATGGCACCAGGCAAAGCTGTCCCCTATCCCAACTACTTTTTAATTTATATTTACAACCCTTCATCAGGAAATTACTTTCTTCCCCGAACCTTCAAGGCATACAGGTTAGAACCTCCCATCATTTTATCTCTGCTTATGCAGATGGTTTACTACTACACTAGAAAATCAAGCCTATAGTGTCCCTACCCTACTCAGTGAGACAGACCTTTTTTCTAAATTTTCTTTTTAAAGCTGAATCCTTCCAAAATTAAAAGTGTTCCCCATGAATAGGAAATATTCGTGATCTCATTTACAAGGGCACTAGTAATTTAACTTGTTATAACAAGTTAAACAAAGCACAATTAAACCATTACTTGCATTTTTTTCCTTTTTTTTTCCTTCTAATTACTCTGACTAGGTTACAAACCCAGCAACTTATTTGGAATGGATTTCATTAACTGCAGGTACTGTGGAACAATTTTCAGAAGGACAGTCTAACAGGATTTAGGACACTGTCCTACATGCTGGGCCTTTGGAGATCTTAGGGCTCGGCTCCGGGCAGCATGGGCAGAGATTGCACGCCTCAAATTTCATATTGAAGAGGAAATACATTATAAGAACCACCCGCCATTTCTCCAGCATCCAACAGAAAAACCTCGACCACAGAGGGTAGTTGGTACAGGAGGTTGGCAGGTGGTCAGGAGGAGCAAATCAGGTGCCCCATCACTCTCTGCTCTCCAACACATTACCTCCAAAAACCTTATAAACACTACAAACAGGTATCTGCCTCCATCTCTGAAATCAAATAAAGAGGCAGAAGACACTGCAGAGCAGGATACTGCGGCACAGGAGCTAGCACAACAAAACTCACCCAAATCAGGAACCAAAACAAAACAAGCACAAAGAAATCCAAAAACTTCTGATCAAAGGAGACTCCATGATTCGGGAGTTGATACCCATCTCCAGCTGAGGTGATGGTCAGATGTCCCCAGGTACATCAGCATGGAGAGACACTGACCACATTGCTAAAATTGTTCACAAAGCAGAAGAAAACATTGATGTCCTAGTACACATAGGACTAATGATCTCACCAGCCGGTCAGTTGTGGAGACCAAGGAACACCTGACTAGGCTGGGTGACAAACTATCATCTATTTCGTCCAGCATCTCCTTCTCTGAGATCCTGCCAGTCTGGGAGAGGGGAGCAGATGGACGGAAGGTCAGAGAAGGGGAGATAGGGGAGCTAAACACGTGGCTCAAGGACTGGTGCCAGGAAAAAGGACACAGATTTGTAGGGCACTGGCAACAGTTCTGGGAGCGAAAGTTCTTTAAATTTGATGGACTGCATCTGACTAAAGAGGGAGTCAGTGCATTGGGGCAGAAGTTTGACGTCTTTGCAGAATATTTAAACTAGCAATGGGGAGAGGGTGCAGCACCCATACGTCGAATAGGAAGAACACCCTCCCCTCAGCTAGTGGTCAAACAGAAATTCAGCATGTTTGCCGCTCATTTGCATCACCAGGTAAGAAAAAGGTTTGTCTCCTTACACGACGACAGGGTAATGCCAAACTTCACCCAACAACCAACACACCAAAATCTGGCCAATGGAAAATCATGTACACATGCTCACAGCCTGGGAAATAAGATCCCAGACCTGCAGGCAATAATGTTAGAGGCTAAACTGGACATAGTAGCACTAGTGAGATGTGGTTTACCAGTAACCACACTTGGGAGACTTCAGTACCTGGCTATGTATTGTTCAGAAGAGACCGAGGAAAAAGGGGGGAGGAGTGGCCCTGTATGTTAATGAAAATATCAAAGCTACAGAAATTCAGAATACACATAAGGAGCCAGAAGAACTGTGGGTCACCCTGGAAACAGGAAATGGGACAGCCATAAGAACTGGGGTTGTCTACAGGCCCCCAGACCAGAGGGAGGACATAGACACATTACTGTTAGAAGATGTACAAAACATGACAGCTAAAGAGGAGGTTCTGATAATGGGAGGCTTCAACATGCCAGATACAGATTGGTCAATACCAGCAGGAACATCTGCCAGAACTAGACTCATAGTGGATTCCCTGCAGGAGGGCCTCAAACAACTGGTACAGCAACCCACAAGAGACAGGGCTATCCTAGATCTAGTACTGACTAACAAGGAAGGGATCACAGATCTCCAGGTAGAAGGTCACCTGGGGGCCAGTGACCATCACATGGTATGGTTCAATTTGGCTACTACATCTAAATCATCCCATTCCAAGGCAAAAATATGGGACTTCAGAGGAGCTGACTTTGATAAGATGGCCAACAGAGTTAAGCTAGCCCTGGCAAAAAGAAACACATGTGAGGGGGTACAGGCAAAGTGGGCAAGCATTAAGGATGCAATACTTGAAGCAACATCCCATTGTGTTAGACAGAAAAGGAAGTGCAAAAGAAGAAGGAAACCACTTTGGTTCTCAAATACAGTAGCAGAAAAGGTCAGAGCCAAAAGGCTGGCCTTCAGGAAATATAAGGGACACAGCGGGATGAAGATAGGGGGCATACCAAACTGCCCTAAGGAAGCAGGTAAGGCAGTAAGGCAGGCAAAGTCCCAAACTGAGGAAACACTAGCACGAACAGTAAAAGAAGGTGACAAGACTTTCTATAGATACATTAGTGAAAGGAGAAAGTCCAGAGGGGATTGCTAAGCTTAATGGAGAAAGAGAGCATGTGAGGAGGAGGACCCTGTAAAGGCATCTATCCTAAATTGATACTTTGCTCAGTATTTACTGAAGAGAAGGTAGGGCAGGGCCCACAGCTCAGCATCATGGACACAGGGGAGGGAGGTGAGCACTACTCCCTTCACAAAAGGGTCCTACAAGAGCTTGCTAAGCTCAGGGTGGATAAGGCAATGGGACCTGATGGCATACATCCCAGGGTACTTAAGGAGCTAAAGGAGGAACTAGCAGAGCCATTAGCAGAATTGTTTAGTGAGTCTCTGAGCACAGGAGAGGTCCCAGAAGACTGGAGAAGGGTCTCATGTGATCCCGCTCCACAAGTGTGGTAGCAGGGAGGAGGCGGGAACTACAGACCGGTCAGTCTTACCTCAGTAGTGGGCAAGATTATGAGGCACTCCTTAAGGAAAGGATAGTGCAACACCTGGAATCCATAGGGGCACAGGATCCAAGACAGCATGGGTTTACAAAGGAAGGTCCTGTCAAACTAATCTCATAGATTTCTTTGACTGGGTAACCAAGTAGGTGGACAAGGGGGAGCAGTTGATGTCGCCTACCTTGACTCGCAAAAGCTTTGACACTGTTCCACATAGAAGATTGATAAATAAGCTGGGTAGGCTCGGTGGTCAGAAGTTGGTCAACTGGGTGGCAAACTGGTTGACGGGCAGAAAACAGAGAGTGGTGGTAAATGGTATACAGTCAGAAGAGATGCAAGTCACAAGTGGAGTACCTCAGGGATCAGTCCTGGGGCCAGTCCTCTTCAACATCTTCATTAGTGACCTTGCAGATGGACTAGAGGGTAAGGCTTGTCTGTTTGCAGATGACACCAAGATCTGCAACAGTGTAGATGATCCAGATGGGGTGGGCAGAATGAGAAGAGATCTGGATAAACTAGCAGAATGGTCAGAAGAGTGGCAACTGGGATTTAATGCAAAGAAGTGCAATCATGCACATAGGGAAGAGAAACCCTGAAGCCACCTATAGGCTGGGAGGAGTTGCTAGCAGTCACAAAGGAAGAAAGAGACTTGGGCATCATCATCACTGATGACCTAAAATCATCCAAGCAGACCTCTAAAGCACAGTAAGGCTAGGGGGTGTTACGTGTATTAGTAGGGGTATCACAAGTCGTAAGAGGGAGGTAATAATCCTCTGTACAAGACACTGGTTAGGCCCCATCTGAGTACTGCGTGCAGTATTGGAGGCCACACCTTCACAAGGACATTAACCAAATTGAGGCAGTCCAGAGAAGGGCAACCAAAATGGTGCAGGGACTGCATCAGAAGACATATGAGGACAGATTAATGGAGCTCAATATGTGTACCCTTGAGCAAAGGAGGGAGAGGTGATATGATCGAGGCATTCAAACACCTTAAGGGCATAAACAAGGTGAAAGAGTCTAACATGTTTAAATATAAGAAAATAGCAGGACAAGAGGACACAGCATGAGATTAGAGGGAGGCTGATTAAGGGGAATTGAGGAAATCTTTTTCACAGAAAGGGTGGTGGATGGCATGAATGGCTTACCACAAGAAGTGGTGGCTATGAATACAGTGCAGGGCTTCAAACAGGCATGGGATAAGCATAAGGGAGCAATACAAATGACTATGAATAGATAGGCCACTGACAGAGCAAAGGCCGATGGCACATTTATAAGGTAGAAAAAGAAATGGGCAGACTGGATGGGCCTTGCGGTCCTTATCTGCCGTCAACTTCTATGTTTCTATGTTTCTATGATTAATCAATACTTATGGAAGGAAAAGAAGCTCCAATGAGCATACTTTAAGCTTACTGCACCAAAACTTCAAGGTGGCCTTTCTCTCCCATCCTTTCTTACTTACTATTGTGCCACATATATAAGCAAGCTTGTACATTGGATTTTGACACCAGCCCAAAGGACTCCTGGTTCTCTCAAACCTCTTTGACTAGACATTGAGACAGTATTAGCAATCACCTATCATTGCAACTTGACTGCATTGTTATACTCCCCCCCCCTTGGTTATTACCTAAAACTCTGAGAAACACTCCAGTTGGTTGGTCTCTTAAGAGGTTATTCCAAATGCAAAAACATTGGAATGTTAATTGGTATAAATCATTAGAACATGCCCACATTGGTAATCCAAACTTTCCAATTGCTTAGGCCCCCCTTTCTCCCCTTTTTTGGTCCCCTTTGCAGAATCTGAAACTGGGCAATTTGACGCCTGGAAGTAAAATCCTCACCCTCTTACAATTTTGTCATAGTTTTAAAACGAAGGATCCAAATCCCTTTAAATACTGGCAAATCCAGCAGGTCATCCTGTCTTACTTTGGAAAAATTGCTCATATTTCCTCCTCTACTACTGAACTATACCCAGTATTACTGATGGAAAATCAACCACATGCAATATTCAAGGTATACAAAGAATTGCAAACCCTGGATCAATGTTTACCCAAGGGTGTCTGATATTACTGGGTAAATAAATTATCTTTATCAGTGGAAATCCCATTCTGGTGCTGTCTCTGGTGCAACATATACAAATTCATCAAACAAGATAGACTTCGGTTGGTGCAATTCAATGTGATGCATAACCTATATTTCTCCCCTGATAGGTTGTTCAAAATGAGAATGCTTCCATCCCCCCGGGTCATAGATGTACTGAATCTCCGGGTGACCTTTATCATATGTTATGGTCCTGTTCTAAAGTTTCAGTCTCTTGGCAGAGTATTCAAAATTCATTAGATCCATTACTTGGACTGCAACCGTTATTTACTCCTGAAGTTTGCCTTTTTAATAGCTTTGTAGAAAAGCACACATAGCTCTGATTTCAGCAGTGGCCAAGCTAATTATTATGAGACACTGGAAAGACAATATACTGCCATCAGTGTTAGAATGGCATAGAGAGGTGTTATTAGCTCTGCAACTTGAAAAGCACATAGCCACATTAGGCAATAGAGATCAGAGCTATCTGGACAGATGGGATCCGTTGGAAGCCTTACTCACAGCTTGAAAGCCATAAATCGCACCAGACTCATGTGCATATATGCAGCTCCTTAAGTAATTACAATTTACCTATTTTGGCACAGGGTTGGTTTGGAGGGTGGGATAACTGATAGAGTGGGTTATGGGGTATTACTGTAATAATTTTTTGTCCTAGTTTACTTGGATTGAGGATCAAATTCCACATCTATTGTTACTATTCATATGTACTGTTTCCTCAGTCATTACTAGATACCCATGGATGTGTTGTATTGAGACTAAACTTGAAATAAAATAAATAAAAAAGAAAGAAAGTCCTTACTGCAGTGTGGTTCCACATGACAAGGTCTTGCCGGTTCAGTTAGTGGCTTGATAAAGACTGTAGGACCATCACCTCCTTGGGCTAACAGTTCCAATGTTGTGGCATGCTGTATAATAATTCTGGTGAGGAGGACCAAGATGAATCTGGCAAAAGGAGTTTTGAAGAGGTACAGCAGGTGATTCTGTTTATCACATTGGTGGCAATGAATCATCACTACAGTGGTGGAAGTGGTAGCCAATGCTGCTACCTTGCTTTGAGGAGAAGGACATAGCTGAAGCAGCCCAGGGAGCACAAAAGAGGTAGAGGAGGTGGTTCTTTTTATCACATTTAGGTGACTGCAGTGTGCAGCCTGTGCCCTGCATGTATTTTAAATTAATTATCCTGATGAATCACTATGCTGGCTAGTAGATACCATTGTGGTGGTGGAAGTGCTGTGCCATGATGTTTCTGTCTATGCTGGAGGATCCAAGACAACTACATCTATGAGATGATAGAACAAGGAGGATGAAGAGGAGAAAGTTGAAATGTTGAGGTCACTGCTGCACAGCTGTGGTGTGTCTTGCTGTCTAAAGTGGATGCTCATTATAAGTGGCATAGAGCATTGTTTACAGGTGTTCCATTGGATGCAATTAAAAAGCAACATTAATTAATAGTTGTGGATTTATAGCTCAGCACTGAATGTGAACATTATAATTGTTATTAATTTGACATCCAGGATTTCATGGGGATGGGTGGGGAGGGAGAAGGAGAAAATAAATTGGAGAGTTTGTTATTCTTCCATGTTGTCCACGAAGCATCCCTTACAGTCTTCAAGAATGGAATTGTCATCATAAGAGAAGTTTCTCTCTCCATCAGTGCTTCATCCACTTCAATGTTGCTAGACAATGGTGAGGTACATCCCAGTTTGCCAATAACACTTTTCTTATCATCATCACTGTCAAGTGACGGTGTGACAAGTGACATTACACTTCTCGTTGGAATGTGAGCCCGACTCATTTTAATGAATGTCAGCCTGCCAATATTTTTGAGATAGATATTGGTGCACCTGTCACACACGATGGCACCCGCAGAACAGAACACCCACTCAACACTGACACTTGATGATGGGCAGCAAAGATATTTCAAGGCAACCGCTGTCAGTGCTGGCCAGTCATTGACCTTAGTGCCCTATTATAGTAGAGGGTCATCTGCAATGACAAGATTCTTTATATCCACAAAATATGCATCTACTATGTGTTTTGCTACTCAAAGTTGTGAAGCCTGGTCATTCTCTTCCTCAGTTTCCTCCATGTCTGAGACTCCCACCTGACTCAGGGTGGCCCAAATGGGATTCTGTATAGGGTCCTTTAAGTTGCATGGTTGTGTTGAAGTTTTACACCCCTGGGATGATGAGGATGAATAGGTGGCAGAAACACTGGCTCGATGTGCAGTACTCTTCTGTGGATTTGACCCCTGTGCTCGTAGAAGCAACTGTGTACCACTTACCCTCTGACTAATAATTTCTGTCACCCTCGCTACCTCCTGATCTCCACCTTGTATTATGCCTGTGAAGAGCCATGTTTATAATGTGGGTCAAGTACTGTGGCAATCCTGAACTCCTTAGACTGCAGAATATAGCTTATATGGGTGTTGGAGTCTAATGTGGATAGCATGTGTTCCGTCAATGAGCAACTTGCTCTGTCACCAAATGCCTCCAGCTACTGCTGCACGTTCAGCAGTGTCTGCCTCAGCACATGTAGCAGAAGGATGGACTCACTGATGCAGGCATGTGTCCTCACTCACTGCCTGTGTAGCATGCACGAAGGGCCTTAGAATCGAGATGAGCCCATCCATATGGTGCTACTTCTTGGTTGTGAGACAAATGGATCCCCACCACTGTCACAGACTGCACAGAGCAGCAGATACTCTGAGATTACCTTGTACTGCTCATATAGCTGCTCCACCATGTACAAGGTGGAATTCCATCTAGTGACAATGTTAAGACTGAGACCATGCTGAGACAAATTGTTTTGTACTTGCAGGACACAGAGTTGGTCACACACTTTTGCAGAACATGCAAAGTGGGCACAGATGCGTCGGACCACAGTCAATATTTCTTTGATATCAGGATGGTTGATGAAAGCCTGCTCAACAAGGATAAGACAACATGCCAAGCATGGCACCCTAAAAAAGCCACCCTCACTGATGCATTTCTGCACATTGGATCCATTGTCACTGGCGATGAATCCAGCTTTCAGTGCATAGGGGTGGAGCCACTTATTGACCTCTGTGAGAAACATATCAAACATCTTTTCTCTGGTGTGTGACCCTGGTATACATTTCATGGTCAGAGTCGCATGCTGCTGAACACCTGACATGTTGCTACCACCACAGTTTGTCTTACAGCAATTCTTGCCTTGCCCCCAACCAGGCACTACCCCAGGTACCTGTGCCCAGTGTGCTGTAATGTACAGGTAAGAGCAATCAGCTGTTTTCACACTGGTTCACATGTCCCTGCTCAGATGTACATACTGTGCTGAGGTATGCTGCGGAGCATGATGTACCACATCACAGACATTACTGCACAGCTCAGGGATGGCACGCCTGGAAAAGAACAGTCATGATGGTACATGCCATTTCAGCAAGTCATGGGTCATGAAACACCTAAATCCAACATTCTCAACAAAGGTGAATGGCATCAAATCCAGAGTGAGCATTTCTGCAGCTGCTGCATTCAGCTTTCATGCTGCAGCTCGGTTAGACAGGA
The DNA here is from genome assembly GCA_016271365.2 of Neoceratodus forsteri. Lineage (NCBI taxonomy): Eukaryota > Metazoa > Chordata > Ceratodontiformes > Ceratodontidae > Neoceratodus > Neoceratodus forsteri. Next base: position 588,747,308 of record CM028137.1, on the reverse strand, counting down.
ATTTAGTTTGATGCTCCAAAATTAAATGCAGTGTAGGATGAACTTTTCTGGATAATGGCAATGGACCCTGTGTGCCAAACAGCTTGGCTCAGTGTGGTGGCATTATTGGGGTGCTCACAGACTAGGGATTGGCAATGTTAGTTGGAAGCACTGCACAATCAACCTCAGGGCGTTTTTATTTTTCAGTACTGGGGTACCTATTATACCTGTACTTAGGGTTGTAGTTCTGCTGCTAGAACCACTACTGGACCCAGTTCCAAAATCATCCTCATCCTCTAACAACACAGAGATGTCCTCCTCCTCCTCACCTGCACCTCCACCTCCACCTGACATGTTTATTTGACTTTCATTGCGTGAAGGACCAGTAACACTGATGCTGGCTGCCTTCTGGTGTTGATGCCACCGTAATGGTTGCCTGTTTTTAAGGTGTGTACATTGTCCACCCATGCCAAGGTGACTACCCTTCTTACTCCTACTTACTCTTGTTTGACACACTTGGCAAATTGTCACTGTCTTATCAGATGTGTCCAGTACATAAAACTCCAGCACTAGAGATTTATTTGGCCTTGTTTTCAGTTGCAGACAAGATGATTGGGACAGCAAAGGAAGAGGGTTGATCCTTGTAATGTTTTGGGATGACAGGAGAAATGGAATAATGGGAGAAACAGTGCTGAGGTGGTCCATGGTGGCTGAAGCAGTGAAAGCAACAGGAAATACACCTTTTGCATCCTTAACACCATGCTTTGACCTTTTCTTTTCAGGATCCCATAAGAGATTTGAGTCTGACACATCATCCCCATCATCTGCAACCAAAAAACTGTGATTCTCATCATCCTCCACAGAGCTGTCCTCCTCAGTAGCAACAGGCTCTGTGACAAGCACCTCCTCCTCATGACCAGTGTCATCATGTTGTTGGACATGTCCTACCTCACCCTCATCCACTGGACACACACATTCTCAGGCTCTGAGCCATCATCAACAGCAGCACCACTTTTCAAGTTCACTTCAACACCAACCACCTTCATCCCAACAGTTTGTTGTTTGGTGGTGTTGCTGCTTCCTGTCACTGTGTCACCTGATACATCAATCAACATGTCTGCCACAGATTTGGCAGAGACAAGTTTACATGCAGAAAAGTCACCACTACTGCAAAATACATTGGTGCTACTACTATTGCTACTGCCTGCCACAGTGTCATCTGAATATTGGCCCCCTGCTTCCAGTGACCCCTTCTTGGCACGTGAATCACTTTTAGGGACAACAAACTGAGAAATGTTCTTTGTAGGTGCTACACAGCCTCTCCTTTTAGTTACCCTTTTCTTCCAACTCATTCTTCTGTGCTTTACTACGTAAAGTTACTCAGCAGCAAATTACACCCATGAAATCGCAGTCAGGAGGACAGTGACTTTTTTCTAAGGCTGTTGCGCCAATAGGGACACAAACAACAATCACTTGGGTTAAATCACAGTCAGAAAAAGTGATTTTTTCTTAAAAAACACAGGGCACTGGTCCACTTAAATCACAGTCAGAAGGGCAGTGATTTTTTTTTCCTAAGTAGGTGTGTCAACAGGGACACAACAATCAGTCAGGTTAAATTGCAGTCTGGAGGACAATGATTTTTTTTCTAATGCAGGTGTGCTAACAGGGACACAAACAACAATCCCTCTGGTTAAAGCACTTTGAGAAAAGTGATTTTTTTGTTAAGAAAATATAGTGCACTCTTCCACTTAAATCACTGTCAGGAGGACAGTGATTTTTTTTTTTAAAGCAGGTGTGCCGACAGTGAGACAGCAATCACTTGGGTTATATCGCAGTCAGGAGGACAGTAATATTTTTTTCCTAAGGCAGGTATGCTGACAGAGACAAAACAATCACTCTGGTTAAATCGCAGTAAGGAGGAGAGTGATTTTTTTTCCTAATGTAGGTGTGCTAACGGGGGCACAAACAACAATCACTTTGGTTAAAGCACAGTCAGAAAAGTGATTTTTTATCTTATGAAAATACTGGGCACTGGCACACATACATTGCAGTCAGGAGGACAGTGATTTTTTTTTTCCTAAGGTAGGTGTGCCGACAGGAACATAAACAACAATCACTCTGGTTAAAGCACAGCCAGAAAAGTGCTTTTTGTCTTAAGAAAATACAGGGCACTGGGCCAGTGATTTTTTACTGAACAAAAGTGTGCCTTCTAAATTACTGCTACCCTCCCCCACACATGCCACCAAACCACTACTTCCCTATTAAAAAAAACCAAAATACTTTATAATAAAGAATGCAGGGGAAGATCAACACAAAAAGTACTGTGTGTGTGCACAGAGCACTCACAAACACAGTTTTGAAGAAAATTTACCAACAAAATGATCTTTTTTTGGTATTATGTTACATTCAGATTTTTGCTCCATGCTGCTACAACAAGCTAAAACTCTGCTCTCTACGTCTGTCTCCAACACACTACACTCAGAGAATGACAAAACTAGCTTCTCATTGGTTGTTCAGCAACCTGTGACCTCCTATCCCGTGGTACACTGCAAACTTCAAATATTATACAGAACTTTTTTTTATTTTCTTCCTTTTGCCCCACAGTTGGCCTCTGATCATCCACCCGGTCATGGACCTCCACACTCCCACCTCCATTGCTGCACCCTTCCCCAGAAACATCTGGCTTACCCCACCCGGGGATGAGGTCACGGCACCAGTCCTATAGTGCCACAAAACCAGTAACTAACTGGGGGAACCAGCTCAGAGGCTAATTGAAGCTGGAGGCTGGCTTCACAGAGGTGGCCAAATGCAAGATTTGTTTCCCCAGTATATAGGGGCAGGGATGTGCAGTGATGACCAGCATCCACCCTGCCCCCTCGATGTGCTGGCATTGGTGCTGTGGTGAACTCAGCCTCCACCAGGTGTCCCTAGTGCACCGGACGCACTCCCCATCCTCCCCCCCTGGAGTTGGAAAGCAGTCACGAGACACTCAATCCCTCTCCCCTGGCCGGCCCTCCAGCAATCCGGGTCGTCAGCATTGCAGGTTGGCACCTTGCCCCTGTGTCAGTGAGCTGGCCATTATACAGAACTTTGATGGTGAAGTTCCTGTTTTGCAGATCTGAAATACTTTGATTATTGAATTAACATGTGTTGTAGTTTTACAATTTGAAATTTTATGAAACTGCAAATAGAATGCAAAGTGCAACTTCGAACTGCAGAAAACTTCACGTATCAGTTAAAATACACAACATTTTATGCAGATCAAATTTTTGCAACTTTACACATCTCTACTCCAGATTTCCAGTTGACCTAATTCTTTAATCATGTTTGGAAAGGCCATAAAGGCTGTAGTCTATTGCACTGTTGTGGGTTTGTCCGTTGAAAAAATAATCAAAGACTACATTAATGTCCTATCCCATTAGCAATTCTCTTGATTTGTCTAGGTGAGACTCTGTGCAACTGATTGGAAGAACTCTGGGTTCTGGTCATTAGATGCATAGATATTGCAGAGCATTACATGCTCTCCCTCCAGTTCTTCTGTTAAGTATCAGGAATCTACCCTCTGGATCTTTTCTAACTCTATTGAATTTGAAGTTGATTTCCTTATGAACAAGTATTGCTATGTCACTACTTTTGAATTATATGTTTTGTGAAATACCTGCACCACCCAGCCCATTTACTGTGTCTCTACTTCTTTTCACAGCTGTGTGTCTTTAAAAGGAATATTACACTTGCTCCAAGCTTACAAAAGTGATCTAATAATTTCTGGTGCTTGATCAGGGAGTGAATTCCCTTCATGTTCTATGAAATTAATTTTTACTGGTGTATTAGCCATATTTAAGTGATTATAGGGAATTGTGTGTATGTTGGATCATTGTCCCATATTGCTAGTTCTCCCTTTAGTAGATCAGGTATCCCACCTTTAGTTCTGTTCTTCTGTATTCAACACTGCTCCACCCTAACCTTGGTGGTATGGTCTTCTGCCATTTTGACCCCTCTCTGAGGCAAGAATGAAGGGTCACATCCATTGCATCAGTATTCTTTTCTTCCCTGCTAGTATGCCTTTGTGTTATTGATAACCTAGTTAACTGTAAAACATAACAAAAACATGCTGTGCATTTAGACAAGATGGTTAACAATAAACTGAATTATAAAACTTTCTAACTCTTTGAGAACTCTGAGTAGGCAGATGTTGAGACCACTGGACCTCCTGTTCTCTTGAGTTCAGTCTGCTTTGCACTTCTGTCATTCTGCTGCTGTTCTCTGATCCTTAATGGTGGATCAGTTGGGTATATTGCTTTGGGTTGTGTGTTCACTAGTTTCTGCATAGTAACTCAGTGCTCTGCTTTGGTCCTGTGGCATGGGATGTGTTTTGTGTGGAAAGAGGGCAGTTCTAGTTTGCTTTCTTAGGCCAAGATTTTTATAGCTGCATGGTCAGAGCCATGCTGATGTGTTGCTATGATGTAAGAGAAAGAAGGGACTGTTGAATCATTTGATCAGATACCTAGAGTGTCTCTTTTCACTGAGTGCTTCAACTGGAATTGAATCACATCTCTATGCTGTCCATTGCTGTTCCTTTGTCTCCCCATCCACACTGCACTGTCTTTCTGCTCTGTGGTTACCTGTGCTCACTTTTGGTTCACTTCTGGGTTAGGAGTGATGCATACCTTTGATTCAATTTATCTACACAGTATAGTAGCTATATAATGGGAGCTAGCCTAGATTTAAAATAAAGATACTTATTTCCTTCGATAGCTGAAAACGCTCAATGTTTATGTTTAAGCAAATATCAAGGGCGAGAAACAACAAGTTGTTTCCCAGTGGCATATAGTGCTCAGTCACTCTGGAAAACATCAGGGGAAATGTTTCAAAAGTTTTATATATATCAAAATTGTAAGGTTGGAAACAGGCTATATCTGGATAGTTTTTGGATGGACAATTAATAAGAATGCAGCTTAAAAAATCAATGTACATATTTTATAAAATGTAATATGTAAGCTAGTTCTCCATGGTGTATAATACTTGATCGCTCCATAAAGCACTCTGAAGCAAATATAATAGGTATATGACTAGAAGCTGCCCAGATCTGAAATTGAAGTACATAATTCCTCTGATACCTAAAAAGCAGTGGAAACACTCACAGGTTCTATGAATTAGACAAATGTAAGAATTAACAGTCTGCTTCCCAGTGGCATATGTTACTTGATCACTCAAATAAGTACTTTGAGGAAAAGTTCCAAAAGTTATCAACATTGTAACTGCATAATGGGAAACAGCTAATAAGTAAAAAAACAGTTTAAACATAATGGGCAATCATTAACAACATACTTAAATAATCTATGTGCATGTATCATAAAAAAGAAAGGAACTCTGGTGTGGCCCAATCACACTTGAAAATAGTGTGGCCATAACACACTGACATTAAGCTCTCAAAGTAAACACCCATCAAACTTTTTTTAACCACTGTGACTGGATACAAAATAACAAATCACATGTTAGTAGGAAGATTGTTAATAATAACTAAAGTGGAGCAAGCTGATCCACCCAGATATTTGAATAATTATTAAAAAGGAGGTGAAAAAGGCCACAGGTAGGCATATCTCCCACCATCTGATCCCTGTTCCCATTCATGTTACCCTGATGTCTAGCAGCACCCCTCCTCCTCCAATCCCCATTCCCATGCATGTTTCCCTAGTGTCTAGTGACAGCCCCCACCCTCCAATCCCTGTTCCAATTCATATTTCTCTTGTGTCTAGTGGCACCCCCACCCTCTAATCCCTTTTCTCATTCTTGTTTTCCTGGTGTCTGGTGGAAGTCCCCAACCTCCAGTCCCCATTCTCATTATCATTTCTCTGGTGTCTTGTGGCACTCCCACCCTTCAATCCCTGTCCCCATATGGGACCTGTAATAAAAAAAGCATCCCCTAAATGGTGTTTATTTTAACCTGTAAGAAAGAAAATGGTCCCTTGCTGATCTGACCCCATACCCTGACCTCCCACTGAGCAGTCACCACCCAATACCCCCATTACACTCCCACACACCCTTACTCACCTGAACAAGTCACAGGACAAAGATCCACTCAGAATTTGAAGACACATCTTGCTCCTAGAATTGGTAACTGCAATCTGAAAACTAATGTAACTGCAGTTCCATGTGTTTCAAGGGATTTTGAACTTTGCTGCATAACTTTGGCAGTTGTGCATATTTTCATCCCAGATTTTCAACATGGCCTTTGTGGGACCCCACCTTATGACCAATATTGGTAGAATTATGCAAATCAGGTCTGAATGGTGTTTTCACAATCACTTCGTGAAATCACCTTCTGACAGGGATTTTAAAATTTTCACTGACCGTATTCATCAGGTGGGGTCATAAGATGGTTATTTTGAAAACTTGGTTTGAAAATATATAAAAATGGCAAAGTTATGAGCATGCATTGAAATGTTGCAAGGCTCGCTCATAACTTTGGTAAAATTCACAATTTTGACCCCAAATTTTTAACATAGAAATTTTTCTCACTTCACCTCATGAATGTGACAACATCCAGACCAAAATGTGTTTTTGCACCTGTGGCAAGGAGTGATATTGTCGTTACATGAAATCACCTTTTGGGCAGGTTTTGAAATGATTCACCAGACTTGTTCATGAGGTCGAGTCGTAACAAGGCTATGTTGAAAATTTGTGGTAAAAGTATTACAAAACAACAAAATTATGAATTTACATTGTAATTTTGCAATTCACATTCATAAATTTGATCATTTTAAGTGGATAACGTCCCATTAAGGCAGCATAGAAGCCATGCTGGCTCTGACAAAAGTATGTTTCTACTGGCTTTCCCAGTGCCAATCCATTTCACCCCTCCCTCCAGCAGCAACTAGCATCACATCGGCTTCTAGAAACCATATCAAGTATATGCATGTGATTTTTATCCTTATACATCTCCATTAGACAAATCTGTACCTGTCCTATCCTATTTGTTCATTTTGAGTCATGAGGTGTCCACAGATGCACCAGTGGAGCAGACGAGCCTCACTCCCATCAGCAGCACCTGCCTCCAGGAGTCTCATCTCCCAAGTGTGCAGGGGTCCGGGTAAGTAGCAAGTTTCTGCAACTGCCCCTACAGTACCCATGGTATGTTTTTTCCTTCTGTTATGTGCATTATGGGCTTGGGCTTATCAGTGTTTGGATTGGTTTCCTGCATTGTATCATGTCTGCCAATCTGGGGAGAATGTCCCATCACACCAATCCTAGTTTAAGCATCCCTTGGTGGCTCTGGATTGTACAGTGTTAAATCACATTTCAAGCACCCATTTGCTGCTGGAAGGAGATGTTTAGTGTCTGTTCTGCTATCCTAGGATTGTAAACAATAGGGTCAGGATGTGTCTCTCTGGTGGTGACAGACATCCTAGCATGGAGCAGAATGTTGCAATTATCACTGGTGCCTCTCTGGTCATACAGTCCATCTGTTATGTGACAGAAGCATGGATATCTTACAGCACCAGTCTGAGGCCACAACTGCCCCTTTTATTTGGGAAATGACTGGGTAGTTTGCTAGGTGAACAGGTGAGCAGATTGTTTCATGCTATGCTTGGGTTATGAGGTGTTGTCTGCAAGTTGCAGGTCCTGTTACTGTCAGCAGGAGGGAGGGTGTGGTTACCCTAATGATGGTAAGGAGGCAGCAGCAATGGGGGGGTGTCCATCCTGGTATGCCTACTATAGGCTAGGTCACTGGCATGCAAAACTTGTATTCCTGCTGCCAGAATCTCTGGCCCTAGTCTGGTAAGCACTACCAGAAACTGTGCTTTAGTGCCAGACTTATACTTCTTTAGCAACAAGGCTTGACCAGGGGTTAGATTAACATCTGTTAGAAAATGGACTTTTTATTTCCTAGCATCTGATTGGCTAGTACCCTTGCCGGGGGGGGTACATTAACTTTCAATAGATGCCTAGGAAATAAAAAGTACCAATCCCAGTGTCCTCTCACCCTCTCTGGTATCCCTCTGCCCATCCTGCTTGCTTATTGGCTGAAAACATAAAAATTAATTTTAAATAAGCGTAATTTTTTTCTCTCACTTAGCGACAGATACTAGCCCTCACTGTTCTGTACTTCACTGCAGGCTGCCTCCAAATACCCCTACACGACTGAACTTATCATTTTTTTTGGCTGTTTTTTCAACTCTTCAATTTCACTGTGTTTTCCTCATCCTCCACCCACCCGCTCACTCATTCCCGCAAACAAAACTGGCATCGTTTTAATAGCACATAAGACAAAATATTGATGTTGCTGCATGTTTGTTAGAGCGAGTGGGCACACAGAAGTTGCGGCATGGAGAAGGTAGCAAGTTCCACTGAGCACAGCTATTCAAAACTACAGCCTGATGATGGTTTGTGTAAGGGACACTGAAGAGAACACTTCGGGGGTTGCTGTCACTGCACTCACTCCAAGACAGATATCTTCACAATCCCCAACCCTTTGTATTTACAAGTGAAATAAAAATGGAGAACTGCTGACGATTCACTGCTCCTCGCTCCCTTTTCCATACCTCTGCCATCCCGGTTTAGTATTTCCTCCTGAGAAGCCTCACTCTACTTTTGTGTGATTCAGAAGACAGAGAGAAAATCATTTCTCCTAACTGCAGTCTTTTTTCATGTTTGCATCTGGAGATTGCCGTCTCATCACACAGTCTCATTGGCACTTCCTCCAGCCTCCGTCTAGCCGCTACCCACAGAAACACATTCCAATTCAAACTAAGGAAACAAAACAGGAACAGACAAATTTATAAAACATATCCTGACAGTCTTTACGGGTAACTTGTTCAAACTCTCTGTAGTCCTGTGTAAGGGGGGGGGGTGTTTGACAACAGCCTCCAAAGCCACAACTACAGGACTGCCACTAGGACACATGCGGAGTAACTATTTTATTACAAAAGAAATAAAATAAAAACAGTTTTAACATTCAAACATATATATATATATATATATATTTTTTTTTTCTTTAATAAAAATAATACCGTGGCCCATTTTCTGAGTGCAATAATGCCCTCCAAGGTGGGCAGTATGGGCAATACTGGACCGGCCAAAAGCAATAAGGCCCTCTGCGTCAGGCCTCATTAAGCCCCTGGCCAGTCTGGTATTGCCCAATACTGCCCACCCTGTCGGGCATTATTGCTTGCTCAATCACCCCCTAGTGATGTAATGTGACAAGAGGCACAGCCGAGTACCATATTGCCCCTAGGGGGTGATTAGCTGACTGTTAAACTAACTCCTGGGAGTGCCTTATTGCTATTATAAAAAAAAAACATTAAAAAAAAGTCTTAAAGGTATACTTTTTGAATGTTTTTCTCATTTAGATGAAGATTTTTAATAAAATAGTTCTTCCAAAAACAGTTTAAGAATGCTTGTCCAAAATCTGAATTTATCATTCCAGTCATTCAGCAGTGCTAGAGGATGGAATATTGACAGGAAGAATCCATGTGCTATGGTGATCAGGCTGTACATGACAATGTAAAAGGGATTAATGTAAGGCTGTTGGAATCCTGACAGACAATCAGAGTGCAGCATTTCTGTGATCCTTTTTATAATATGAAATTATCCTTTTACCTGACAGTAAGGAGTACAATCTCTGGGAAGTTTCCACAGACACACTGGGCTAATTGTGTGCTAGTTTCAATTATCTGTGATAAGTCCATCTTAGGCCCCATCCACACTACACCGCTCAGACCCCATAACGGACAGAAACCATTACAGCCAGGGAGCGATACAGTGTGTCCACATTGCAGCGGTGACTGGTACAATACCGGTACTGCCAGTCCACACCTCGGGAACCAGGCAACCGTTACCATGGTGCCCAATCCCACAATGCAACTCGCACTGTGCTATGGGTCCTGCAGAGAACTGTTACCGCCTGTCCACACTACCACCAGTAACGTTACCGAGGAGGGATCGGTTTCATAACCATTGTTGAAACCACCTCATGTGTGGTTTCAACAATGGTTATGAAAATGCCTTCTGTAACATTACAGGTGTAAACTCAAGCTGTTGCGGTAACGGTTTGGGCACTCTGTAACATTACAGAGGCATAGTGTGGACAGGGCCATAGTCTAATTGTGTGTGGTATTCTTGTCCCTCATGTTTCAGGGGTGCAACCTCAGGTGGGGTGGAGTACAGAGATTCCCTGTGTACTGAACTAGTATGATGGTCGGGACAAACGTGTGCTAAAATGGTGGCCTGAATTCTGCAGCTGTCTCTCTGTACTGCTTCTCTTTACCTGGTATATTTGTAACTGTCCCATAAGCTTTATCTTAGGCCCTGTCCACACTACACATGAAAATGCTGAAATGGTTTTAAACCATTACAGACTGGAAATGGTATAGCATGTCCCCACTGCCAGGGAACAGGTGTGAAAGTGGCCCAGAACAGTTACAGCCCATCCACATTGAGCTGTGAACAGTGAGTGGACACAAACCCATGAATGGAGAGCATGTCCCAGGGTGCACTGGGGGAAGACAGCTGCGAAGACAGACACCCACCCACATGGCCATCCAGCGGACAGTGTACACAGAGTGTGGCAGAACTTGGTAAGGGGGCTGACAGCAATGTGTGCCCTGTGGAGGTCATGGTCGACCGATGGTGTGATGCAGCGGAAGGGGTGGAAATGAAAGCAGAGGAGGTCCCTGATGCCTGGTATGGAGGAGGGACATGGTGCACCCATGGGAGCTGGGAATCATGACCCTGCAGCATGCCACAGCCAGGTACGTGGTGCACTACCTGGGCAAGGCATGCCATGCACAACAACCACCCTCTGGATGCATGCTGCGTGTGTCCAGCACACACAAGGCTGCCAGGAAGTACACCCAGTCCCACAACATCTGTGACCCATGTCAGCAGAGGCCCCACAGTGCCCCCATATAGCAAATTGGGCATGCAAGCAACCCGACCAAGCAAATGAGCAACACAGTATAGTGTCACATGTCAGTCTTTATTGCAATGCCACCATGACCTCTGGTGGCTGTAACACATGGAAAGCAACATTAGGCAACAGCATGAACATGTAGCATGCCCTATGCATTGCTGCAGCACACAAAGGATATGAAAAGAACATACAATGTCCAGCAGCTAAACCCTGTGCAGGACTGAACCCATGGCATAAGAAACACTTTAACGACCCTATGACCACTGGAATCCTGCAAGTGGACACACAATATAATACTTATACAGTACCACCCTCCAAGGCCCCCTATGGTGATAAGCACTGTCCGGTGGATGCAGGACACACACGGGACACAGACCCAGACATGTGACTCATCCATGCAATACACTATGCAAGAAAAAAATATGGTTAGCAGTGTACAACCTGACAGTAACCAACTCAACATCCCCATGTCCCAATATAACACCTCAGGGTACCATACACAGGATGGGTAATAGCCCAGCCCCCCATGTGGCCTCACGTACCTGAACTCCTGTGGACCATGTGACAGATATTCCATGCAACACTGCAGAACACCCCAGTGGGAACTATATACAGGAGTGCCACTGTGAGCACAAAGCCCTGTGCCAGACCACACCAGACACAGACAACACTGATCTACCTCCAATGCCATCACCATACCAGTGTGGAGTACACAATGGGTGACCCGGATGATGGCCAGCAGGACACACTGGATAACAGTCCCCTGCAGGTGGCTCATGCCATCACAGTGTGGTCCACTGGCACTCGTCACCATACAGGTCCTGTGTGAAGCTCGGCATGTCCACAGTGGGTGCTGTGGGAGCTGCACTGAACAGGTCAGCAACACCATGCATCAGGGGTAAAGTAGTGGTGTACAGACCAGCTGTGGTGGGCACACCAACTGTGGGGCACTGCCATGCCATGCTAACATGACACAGCGGTGCTTGGGATGTGGTGGGCAGGGTGTCCCGGGTGGTCGCACCACCTGTGTACACCCCCCCTGCACAAGGGATGCACATCTGTGGGGCACAGGCATGGCTGGGGGCAGCACACCGGTGACATCAGGCAGTGCCCTGCAGCCTGCCTGCTCATCATTAGTGGCAGCCTGGTGCAGGATGGCTATGCTGTGCACACCAGTGGGGTTCCCTGTGGACATGGACATGGCTGGATACCCACCAGAGGGCTGCACCCTGAGGAATGGGGCATGTAGAGATAGGGTGGCTGTGGTGGGTGGCATGGCAGTGGCACCCATTCAATATGGTGCATCTGCAGGGTGTGGCTGGTGGCATTGCATGGCCAGAAACTGGGCCATCTGTGTAAAGAACTGCTGTGTCTGCGCAGCCTCCTGTTGCTGCATACGCTCCCCCATAGCCGTCTCCTCCCTTGCCCACTCCCTCTCCAGTTCCAACGTTTCCCTATGGTACTCCTGCAGCATTTTTTGGGTTGGTTCCATCACCGCCCCAAGCACATCTGCCATCCGTACCACCTTGGACTTCCTTTTCCGGAGGTTCACCAGCGGTTCCTGGCCACTTTGCCATCTCACAGCTCCACCCCGTCTTGTGGTAGAGGTGTCACTGGAGGTACCCAGCATCTCATCCTGCAAGCCCGAGGACACCGAGGATGCATCTGCTGTGTCGGTGTCCGCAGATGTCCTTTCCCCTGAGTCTTGCCCTGTAATGGCAGAACTCACCAAGCACCATCGTATACATGCAGTCGCCCCACCCACCAACCTCACTCCCAACCCCCATCCCCACACCACTGTCCCCCCCTGCACCAGTGGCCAATGCCACACTCCAGGTGCCAGTGACCTGTTGCCTGGCCATGGGCCACGGCATGTCTGATTTGAGCCACTGTGCTCATCCATGCCACCACCTATCACTGTGCAACACCTATCTGTGATCGGCATCTACCTCATGCCCTGGCAGCACCACCATGCAGTGCCCGCTATGTCCCAGCCACCATACGGGTGCAGTGCACATTGAACATACCAGTGTTGGGTGTCTCCTGAAGCACACTGTCCTCACGTCCAGGCCCCTCATGTGTGTGCATGTCCTCGGTGGCATCTCCATCATCTGACTCCAGTTGTGGGCTGCCCACCTGTGAACTCTCCAGGATGAACGTCGGTGCTGTGGTTGGCCATGTGCCTAGTATGGAGTCCAACTTGTCATAAAAGGGGCATACTACACATGCAGTCCCCGAGCGTCTGTTGCTGTCCTTAGATTTATGGTACCGCACCTTCATCTGCTTTATTTTTTCTCTGCATTGCTTTGCCACCCTCTCCATGCCATTTTCAAACAAGTAGTCTGATATCTTCTGGTAGACCAGGTGTTGTGCCTGGCACTGGCTAGCTCTGCCTGCACCTTTTCCTGTGACCAGAACTCCAACAGCATTGGCATGGCCTCATGTGACCAGGTGGCACAACAGTCTGACATGGTTCCAGCTGGCACGCAGTGCAAGGTGGGTGGTACCGTACTGCTGTGGTCACCAGTGCCTGGGTCGCAAGGTGTATTGTTTGACCTCAGTCATGGGTGGTGCTTGGGGGTCAGGATGGTGTGGTCTGGCAGTTTTGTACTGTGGGGGCTTGGTTTGTGCCTCTGGTGGTTGTTCGTGGCCTACTTCCCACCTATGGCACACAGATCTGTGCTGTGGTCTGTTTGTCTGCTGTCCTTGTGCTTTCCAGCTGTGTCCCACTGTTTGCCCTGGGACCATCAGTGTCCTGCTGGCAAATCCTGTTGTTCAGCTGCCCCCCACTGGTCCATATTCCTGTCTGTGCCTCCGTTGATTCAGGTGCTAGGGTTTCCACCGTTGTACTGGCTCTGCTCCTGTATCACCTCAGCCCTCTGCAGGTGTTCGGTCCAGAGGTGCAGTCTCCTTCTGAGTTCCTCAGGACCCCCCTGCTCTCACTGCTTTCACTGTGCTGTGCATTGCATGACAGTCTGCTGGATGACTGTTGGCTACATGGTGGAGCATTTACACACACACTGGTAAAGTTACTGTTCTGCAACCGTTACAGGAACCATTGTAGAAACCACCTCCCAACTGGTTTCAGTAACGGTTTCGAACTGGCCTTCTGTAACATTACAGGTATAAACTTGACCTGTTATGGTAACATTTTACACCCTCTGTAACATTACAGAGGCATAGTGTGGACAGGGCCTTAGTGGCTTTCCTATGTCATTGTGTCCTGTATTGCTGATTTTGGTACTGTGGTGCTAAGTATTTAGATCCTTGGCAAATTTAAGAGACCCATTCTGAGGAAATCTCTGTGTTTCATGGTGTCTACAATAATTTATATGCCCAGCCAGAATAAGGTTTAGTCAGAGTCTTTATTGGATATGAGGAAAGGGCTGACACTAAGTGGGGCACTCTGTGACTGAATGGCCTTTTTCTGCACTGTACCCTATGAGCTGTTTCCAACACTGCAAACTGTTGAGGCTCTGTCCCCCGTGAGCTGCACTTAGTTTACTGGCTCGGAACCATGCACATTTGTGAGATGACCTCAGTGTTTCAATCTGGAGTGATCTTCCGGGCAAGTGTTTGGTGCTGAGGTCTGATCACTAAATTAATCCCACTGACAAAGAATGCTGTTATCTGTTATCCCCTTGTCCATGTTTGACCTGCTTGATCGGTGGAGGAGGAGTGAGGAGTGTTCCCAAACCCTGTTCAGTACTTACCACTATTTATTACCTCTGACAACACATTCTCTCACTGTCCTCAGTCCCTGCCTCCCCATGACATTTGACTGCTCACTGCCTATACAAAAACATGAACAGTACCCCTTGTCATGCTACAATGAACAATGGACTGTATAAACTCAGCAATTATGAAAGCTCAGTAATTCATCAGTTTTTGTATCAATTAAATACTATGGTACCCAGGGAAGAAGAAAGGGATTGAGGGAGGGAAGGGAGGAGGAAATTGTAGATTGGGTGTTAGTAGGTAAAGTAAGAGCAATTAGGGAACACAAAATATACCTTATCATACATCCATGCAGAGCAGACAAACAGCAGTTGGTTAGTGATTACCATGTACAGGATAGTGAGGTATTGAGTGACTGCTGCTGTGCCATTTCAATCCCAGTTTCTTTTGTTTCCAAACATGACTCAACAATATCTGCCCAGGCTGGTGACGACTGCTGTGCATACATATTTGGTTCTGGTTCTCCTATTACTGGATGTGTTATCAATGTTGAAGTAATCTTTTTCTGCAGAGAAGTGGAGCTTGGCTCCATCTTCTTTTTTTTTTTTCATTCAGATTTTATTCAAGTTTTCCACAACTGGCTCCATTTCCTTTAGAGCTGGTTCTTCCACAGAGTTGAGCTGGATTCCCCGGACTCTCTGTTCCTGTCCCTGATTCCTTGTTTAGGTTCCCAATGTTCTTGCCCCCCTCTCCCACTCTACAAAAGCCAACATTTCAGAAAGAATTTCTCCTTCAGCAGGGATGTCATGTTAATAGCGACAAAATTAAAATATATTCATAGCATTTTCTTCAGTTAATTAATCCAATCAATTAATACTAAATAAAGTATAATATGCACACAGGGGAAATAGGCCCATAAACTATCTACAACACTTACTTGTGCCACCAAAATAGAACATTGTTCCTTTAAAGAAAGATGCTCAGTCTATAATATTTAGCACTAATGATATCATTGTGAAAATATCCCATTAAGTTAATTTTATGTATAGAACACCAATATTATCTTCTGTTCACATTTTAACTAATATGCAGCTAGTGCACATGAATATGCTTCTGTCATTATATGTAAAGACAATTCCTATAAATACATATAGATAATTAACCATTAGTTTTAGTGCAGTCCATACCCTCTCTTATAATATTTATATTTCACATCACATTTAGAAGTGAATATGTTGAAAGGAATTTGTTCCATTCATCTGGATTCCTAAAGCATCCCTTAGGCACCTCTTGCTGGTACTAAATAGTGGGGAACTTAACACTGTGAAAAAGATTCACAGTAGTGAATCAAAGTCTATCAGCTCTTTCAGAACAAACAGAGTGGAACCGTGAATCAACGTACTTTGTACTTGTTGATTTATTTACACCACATAAAGAGTTTTCTCACTGTAACCCCCAGGTGGCGCAATCCCAAGGGCTACTACCCCTGCTTGCCCAACTACTAACAGGTTGAAGGGCCTAGGTTCTATGGTGGGTGCCTCCACCCAGAGGTCAGGGTTTACAGTGGTTTGCCTAACTTGGTCACAGCCCTCTTTGACACTGAGACCCCCTTTCATGCCTATGAGTGGCCCACACAATACACCATGAGTATCTTCACCATTTACACTTATCCCCAGGACTGGTTTGGTCAGCTTGACTCTGGAGCCCCCCTGCAAAACAAGATGATGTAATACAATAGCTAATGTACAATACTTTAACATAAACACATACCTCAGTCAGTGTACCTTTGCTGAAACAAACAGATCAGATTTATTTAAGGGGCTTTAACCAGGACAGGGGGAAATCTGGTTAATTAAATTAGTCACATGAATAATCACAGTACTGTGCTCATATTCAGAGTCTCTAAATGTCACTTTCACTGGGTACCCAGGATGGGGGGGGGGCTAGCCAGGATCAGTGCAGCTGGTTGGGGCCCTGTGATGAAAAAACACTTGCACAATACCCAATTGTAATCCGGAGCCGGTTGGCTCAGTTCATGAAGAAAGCAAGAAAATCAGATGAAACACTTGCAATTAAAAGTACTGATGGCAGGGAGCTATACTGATTTGCACTCACTAACTTAATGCTGAAAGCTGTCCCCGAGGGTGTCATGGATTTCCGGATGCCCTTCGCACAGCAGGGGGATGAGGTTCTGCAAGCAGGCACACAGTTTCAAGAAGCAATGGATTCAGTCCACCTGCATACGATTGCCTTCCCATCGACTCACACGGGACAAGAGGACTCATTGAGCTGTCCACAGACACTCCTCACATTTATATGTAAAAGAAATTACTATACCAGGCAGCTGCTCTCAGGTCCCGATCGCACCTACTGCCAACCTGGGAGTTCACAATGCGGCTTCACTTTCCTGACAGACCGAGTGCGATGAAGCAATTTCTCCAGTCCTCTACAGAGTGAGCCTGGTTCTCAAGTGTTCAGCTTCTGCTTTCCTTGGTAATTGTGGATTCAGTCCGAATTGCTATGGCAAATGCGCCGCCCAACTTTAGGCCTCCACACGTGCTTCCAACATGAAAACTCTGCAGCGCAGGAGCTCAGAGCTCCTTCCCCAGTAACAGTCACAATGGATCTGCCTTCCCAGACACAAGGCAGGGAATTACAGTCAGGCGCCACACGGTCCAATTGGTGGACTTCAGTTGCCAGTCACTTAAAACTCCCCCTGTTGGTGCAAAATGGCACCACGGTCCCAAACTTCACTTCCCAGAATTACTTGCTATATTCCTTATGGCCAGCTGGCTCCCGAGAGAGTCCTGATCCTGGTTGGTCCACTTAAGCTCCATTTTAGATGCTCCTTCTGCCTGATTGGTTCTATTCTGCAGTTCAGATCCAAAATGGAGGGGCAAAGCACACAGAGTCCCAGCTGCAAGAAAGGCAGGTTAGACAAATTACATTTCCACTGATACTCTAACTGATATGGGGCAAGCAGTTACATCTCTAATAAGAGCCCTCCTTTTCCCATTTAGCGACAGCATCAATGAAGCGATTTGTCAGCAGCTCGAGTGGAACTCGAGCAGGGAAACACATAGTCCCCCATGTAACTAATCATACCTGCAAGCAGTCAGCTCTTAAAGAGACAGTACCAGAGGCTCTAAAAGCACTCACAATTAAACGGCTTAAACACCGAACACCATTCAGGCTGGGAGCACTTAAGCAAGCTCCTAGGACTCTTTTGGGAACCCCCAATTACAGCGGGGTTACATCACAGCAACATTAAACAGGCAGTCTGCATGCAGCTGTGCTTCATGGAGTCCTGGATCAGTTGCCTAAACCCAAATTCAGAGCTCTGATAAAGGAGTCATTTATCACTGAGAAACATAAGTATGCGTGATGCCAAAAGGCACGGATCCAACCCGAGTAGTGCCACTACCCTGGGAAGCCTGTGGAAGCTGATGCCATGGTATGGTGCTTCGAACGTTATATGGCTGCAAAAAGTATAAACTAAAAAGTAAAATGTGAAATAAAATGGAGCATTTTCTAAAAGCATTGTGAGATAAGGCAACTGAGCCAGGAAGCTGTGAAGCACATCTGTATGCAGACTGCCTGTTGAATACTGCTGTGAGTAAACTGGTTATGTGACACTTGATGGTGTAAATAAAAAAAAAAAAAAACACCCAGGTAAGCTTATTCAAAATGCAGTTGTATTTATTCTGAAAGACAGAAGTGAGTATCTTCATCAGGAAACTTACTTATAAAACACCAGCTACCATCTTCTATTGTGCTAGCAGTCCATACATTTCAATACCCTGTGCTAATCTTATCATTTTCACCACTCAGTATAGAAACTGTTCGGACATCCTCCTATACTGTGGATACCAAACAGTGCTGTACTAAATTCATAACAAATGAATGTGCTTTCTTACTTTAGATTTTTAATTCTTTCATCCCCCGCTGCTTAAATGAAATGAAGTGCTTGCACTTGTGCTTCACAAAGTTAAAAATCGGTGTGGTTAAAGCAGGGATTATGCTCCTTACCTGAGCAGTTTGCATTGCTGTGTGATCCCCCTCTACACTCTCTCTTGGTAGGCAATGTGCTGCAGTAGAGTTAGTCTATTTGTAGTCAGAACTCCTTCTGAAAATGGATACTGTACCAGTGATGACTGACATGTACATCTCGTTATCCAATAAAAACTAGGGCTCAATTTTTAAAGCCTTTGCAAATGCCGCAGGCCCCTGGTGCGCAGATCCTAGGGCTCACAGGCTTTGCAACATTCTCCTGATGCTGACCAGGATTTTCATTCCCATGTGCCAAGTGTCACAAGTTAGACCAGCTCTGCCCTGATCTAACTTGTGGCATTCAAGGGACCAGTTTTATGGGGCTTGAACCAAATATTTGGTGCAAGTTGCTGCAACCTGAGGAAAGTGTTGCATCTGCACCCAATGTGCTAAAATCAGACATAGCTGTGAAAAGTCATTTGGTGCAGTTGTACCAAACAATAGGTTTGATGCAGGGCTTGATGCAAGCCCAGTGTCACTTTTTAAAATCAAGCCTAGCAACAAACTTCAAATTGAAGAGAGAAACATGGACTGGAGTGCTACGTATAACGTGTCAACAGTCGAATACAGAGCTTTGAGACATCTTGAAAATGGCCATAAGATAGTCATTAAAAATGCAGGTAAGGGATGGCCTATTGTGGTCCAGAACTATGATCAATATAAAGAACAGCAATTAACACATCTTTCCGATTATACTATGTATTTAGCAAGTCCAACAAATCATACTAAGCAGGTGCAGGATCTGGCATTTTATTTATTTATTTAAAAGTTGGTAACTGGGGGAGGCACACTGAGCCTAGGCTTGTTTCCAGGTATGATCCAGGGGAGGAGGGAAGTGGGGTCACATTAAATCAAAACACAAGGTGTTGAGCAGATTATATTGTGACAAGGCAAAAAATACATGAATACAGGTCAGGAACAAGTTACATGAAAAAACGCTCGGGTACTTACATTTGACACGGTACAGGTAGACATACAGTATAACAGCAGTGCAAATGAGCAAGAATACAAAAACTGCCTGGGAAGAGGAAAAGTGCATAGTGCAGGTTTTCAAAACATTGAGACAGCAATGCTAGCGAGCAGGTTACCATCAAAATTAGGTGGCTCTGGAAAGTGCAGTGCAGACGAGCAAGTACTACAATCTATAGGGGCTCACACAAGAGGCAGGGATCAGGGTGATCATTGTTTGGGACTTTAGGAGCAGTGGGACTCCTTTAATGGATTAGTAAGAGTAGGAGCACGAGCAGGGTGGAGGCAACGAGTGGTAGAGGGTCTTTTAAAGAGGTTTAATGATGGTAGCATTCAGAGAGAGGAGCAGAGGGAGTTCTACAAGTTCAGGAAGTGGAAGGAGAAAGCAGCCTTTCCAGAGTTGGAATTAGGTTGAGGAAGGGCAAAGGAGTGAGGGTCCTGGTTGCAGAGGCTGAAAGAAGTGTGAGTGGAAGGGGATAGGATGGAAGGAGGCAAGGTAGAGGGTGAGTGAGCCAAATCAATATTTGGCCGAGATGATGGAGGTGTAATGGTTTCAGTTAGAGGATAGGGAGGAGAGTGATAGGGATGAGTAGAGGGTACAGTTGTGAGTTATGGGGGGGTGTTTAAGATAAAATTACAAAAGGCATTAAAAAGGATGTCCAATCTGGAGAGGGTGGCTACAGAGGCAGACCTGTATACAATGTCTGCATAATTGAAAAGTGGAAGGATTTTCCTGGTGAGCAGGATCCAGTGAACAGAGAGGGAATGGGCCTCTTTATTTCTGTAAAGGGCACCAAGTTTGGGGAGAATGTTGGAGTGAGTGTAGTTGATGTGTGTGGTGAAATCTAAGCAGCTGTCAAGCCAGGCTTCTAGGTATTTGTTGGCCGGGACGTAAGCTAGTGCCATCAAGAGTGGAGAAAGGGGAGGAGGTTTGGTGAGTTTTTGGGGTGTGCCAAAGTTCATGAAAACTGTTTTGGAAGTGTTTTCTTTTAGCTGGCTGTCTTGGAACCAGTTCAGGATGTGATTGAAATCTGACTGTAATAAGGAGGATACCTCAGAGGCTGAAGGGCCAGAAATCTAGAGGATGGTATCGTCTACGTACAGGTGAATGTGAGAGTGGGAGCACATGAGGAGATTGTGAAGAAAAATGGAAAAGAGGATGGGACCCAGGATAAAGCCGTGTGGTACACCTGCTAGGATTGGGGAGGGGTGGGGGGCAGAGAGAGAGAGTATCGCCGGCTTGGATGCATTGGGATTGGCCTGAAAGTTAAGAGCAGAATCATGGTATTAATCATTCTAGTGAGGGATTTCAGAATGGGAGAAGGAAGCATTATTTAGAAAGGCACTGTCCATGCCCATTTTTTACATGCTGCCAAAAATGCACAAAGATTTAAATAAATCCCTGGGAAAACCCATAGTTTCAGGTATTAGTTCAAATCTGGAACCATTGATCTTTGGTGGAATAAATGTTTGAGTATTAGCAATCAGGTACTAAGTTTGTTTCCTTTGTGAGTGCACTGGTTTTGTTCTTGCTTGATCACTTCCTGGGAAGTTGGCACTTCCTATCAGCTGCACCATGGACTAGCACCTGAACACCAGTGAGTGTAGTCATTTCTGTTGTCTTTGATTATTCAAATATATACATGGATACATTTGAAAGAAAACATATACATGGACATAACAACCCTCTAAAAGAAAAGTCATCATTTGGAAGTCCTTCACTGACATTATTTTGGATACATGGGATGGAACTAGTGAGAAATTGTAAGGGTATAATAAGTATTTAATTACAAGAAATGACCACTTGATTTGTATTGAAAACCAGAGTGAGCAGGAAATGCCATTTTAGATCTTACAATCTACAGTTTGAATGGTAAGATTGGAATAAGCTTACACAGAAAACAAACTGACAGAAATTCAGTCTTACAAGCATCAAGATTCCAAACAAGAAATATTACTGCCTCGATCCCATATGGCCAATTCCTCAGAACTAAGCACAACTGCTCAAAAGGGGAAGATTATCTAATAACAACTAAGGACATGTCATGTAGATTCAGTAAGAGGGGCTACTCAGAATGTATAGTACAAACCTCCTAAACAAAGGCTTAGGAGAGGTTTAGGAAGCAGCTACTACAAAAAACCATGAAAATAAGGATAGCAACATAAAATGCAGGGTTATGTTTAGCATGACTTTTAATTATGTGTTTTACCCTATTAAAACATTGCCAATAAACACTGGAATGTTTTATAGGCCACTGAATAAAGAAGTCAGATTTTTTTCACAGCTTCCAATGATAGTTCCTAAGAAATGCAGGTCTTTAGTGGACAGACTTAAGCATACAAAGCACAGAATACCAGTAAGTGATGAGGAACACTTTTATCGTGAATCTGGATGTTAAAAGAAAACGACCATTGTAGCCACTGTCGTAACACTTACTGACTTGAAGAAAATCACAACCTAGGCTAGGGGTGCAGATCTGACAATGAAGTAATTTATAAACTGCCAAGCAGAGGGGGTTGCCACGGCAATTTCTTTTCCCAATAAGGATTGGTGTGAAGGGGCAGCAAGAGAGTACCAAGGTAATTTCTTTCCATAACAGGGACATGGGTGGGGGTGCAGCACTGGTATACCAAGGGTATTTAATTTTACAACAGGATCAGGACAGCTTGGGGTACCATTTGACTGCCAGGACTACTAGGTTTGTGTACTGGGATCAGGGCAGGTGGGAGTACAACTAGATTAGATTTTATTGATAACCAGATACACCCATGAGCTAAGCAGACCATTTTCATGGTGGGCACAGAGCAACTATGCCAAGAACAATGCAATATAGAGACTACATACCACTAGACTGCCAAGAATGTATTCATTTGTGTATGGACATTAGGTATGGGTAGGGTCACTCGCTAAAGCTCTGCACAGACAGCAGTGCCAGTCATGATGCAATGCTGTACCTTGTCGTACTACTGCAAAATACTGCAGTATTCATCAGAAAATAGTATAACTCAACAGCTATTAAAGCCCTTTGGTCATGTAGCATTTTGTGACATGTCATTTACTGAAAGGTATTTCATTTCATCCTGGCTGGCTCCACTAAACATACAGATGGAGTCAATCAGGATCCAGTGCTATAGGAATACAATGTACACCAGTTGCAATGACTCCAATTCATCATGGAGGGAAGTGTGATGTGTTTGTCACAGAGCATTGCATCCTGGCAAACTCCTCTGCATGTACAGTGGCACTGTGCAGAGTTGCTAATGGGTACTTATAAAATGGGTTCTAAAATCCTTACATCCTGACTGACCAGAACCAGCCACCTGACCGTGTGTGAATGCAGTACTACCCACTCAAGGTCATCCGGGAAGCCTCATCACAAAATCACTATATACTGAAGAACTTTAAGAAAATGTTTAGCAGCCATTTTTTCTCTCACTGGATCACACTCCATAAACTGGGAAAAAAGACAAGTACCACAAAATCACAACCCATTTTATTTCTTCAGCTTCATAGCATCTGCATGTGCAGCACAGCCTTCTGCACACTTTTTTTGTTTTATTAAGAAAAGTGTTATTTATATTTTTGCCTGGGGGAACAAAGCCACCAAATGTCCCGTGCCCTAGACTGTGCAGCACATTGACTGTAGAACTAGCCATGTTTCTTGAGCTGCTGAAAAAAGGAAAAGTGAAGCTCAGCTCAGCACAAAAAGGTATAGACCAGAAGGGTAATGCTAAGTGTCTGGTTGCTCATTACATTCAGTGGGGGGGAAATAAATCACAACTTTTATATCTTTTCCAGCACCAAGCTGCTTACCAGCAGGCACTACGGTGGTTTGGAGCAGCTGCCCCTTTCCGTTTCTTTTCAATTATCCATACAGCTACACATACACCAAAATGTAACATTGCTTTTCCTAAAATCCATTTTAAATAAGAAAAACAAAATAGAACACCAGCACACAGTGATTAGAGAAACTTTCAACTTCGAGTTCACACTGTCTTGGTCTATCAGTCATGAAGTGTGGAATCCAAATAGAATAGAAAGGGGCACTCACCCATTCTTCTGATGAAGGCCCAGAGGGGGAGAAACATGAAGAGTATGTGTTTGTCACACTGGTGTTAGAATGACTGAAGGACTAATGTAGCTCACTAGGGGCTGCTTGCACAAAGACATCATTGTTTACTCAGCTAGCCTGAGGGAAGAATGATTATGTCATTTGGAGCTCTTGCAGCAGCATAACCCTTTTCTGGCACAACTGCTCTGGGGAGCTTTAGAATGTTGTTTGTCTGAGTTTGGAGTTTAGTGCTGGGAGTGAGAGTGGCAGGATCTCTGGCAGTTGGATCTGAGTTGAGGGCCCAGGATTTCTGACCCTAGTTTTGGATTACAGTTACCAGCTTCCAGTGAAGTGCTGGAGATCTATCTTCAGCAGGATTTCCTGATTTTCACTCTAGGAGAAGTGAAAGGGACCGCTAGTCAATAGATCCAAGTGGCAATCCCCTGAAGGTCCTAGTGTGTTACAGCTGCATTTGGAAAGACCTTTGTGGGAGACTGTTCTGACAAACTACTAAGGGAAAAAGTGTTCTGGTTGTTCAAATGCCTAGAGGAAGGGACAACAAAGTTGTGAGTATAGAATGAAAATGTGTTTGGGATGTTTTCTATACCTAAAGGAAGGAACAACTAATTCTGGATAAGGGTACTTCATGGGTTGTTTTCCATGCTTGGAGGAAGGAGCAACTATTTCCATGAGTACTATTTTGGGAGACAGATTCTCCATTTAGGGGTTTTGTTCTGGAATGTGTATGCCCATAGATAAGGTTAGCTCACACCTGTCAGTGCCCCTGGTTCACCACATGTGTGAAATACAGTAAAAGTGGAGTCGTTAGCATTTCAATGGGAATGGAGGCTTCAGTGGTGTAACCCTGAAAGGAAAGGCAGAGACTGTCAGTTGGGGCAAAGGGTGGGAGGAATGCCATCTGGAAGTTTACAAGACAGGGTTAACTGATTCATGTAAGGCTGCCAGTTTTAATTGAGCAAAAGGCCACTGCTGCTGGTTCAGGTGTGTGGCATGGTTCCACAATTATACACCTGTCTGGGAAAAAGATGTTCTGAGTGTGTGGCTGAGTGTCACATACAGTAAATACACTCTGGGACACTGGGAATGTGTGGCACAGTCCACATGCATACACCATGGGAAAGAGAAAGGAATAATTGTTTCTCTGAAAAATTGTACTGCCTAGCAAGGAGAGTTTTAGAACTTTGTACCTGTTTGCCATAACTGACACATGAGGCTCCATTGATGCTTTAGTAACATCTGTGGAATAAAGACATACTGCCCTACAATGAGTGGTTGCAGGAACACCTCTCAAATCTGCACCTGGAGCATCTGATTGCAGGTCTTCATAATGATTTATCATTATTTGACAACACCTGGGGCAAACTACGCACTCTCTATACTACATAGATGGGTCCTGATCTCCTCTGTTGGATATTTATGATTACAGTCATAGTTCAAAGATATGCTTAGTTGTATGATTCCTTCTCAGTACAGTGTCTATGGTCACTTTGCTGTCAGGGTGGGGTGAGATGTGGTGGTTAGGTTATGTATGGGGGGTTGTGGTTTGGGATTGTTGTTTGTTTGTGAGTGTTTTATTTGGTATTATTGATATTTTGTAAAGCTTAATAAAGCTTATTCCATTTCAAAAATAAAATAAAGCCATACTGCAAAATCTCAGCTGCTGTTTTGGACATTCTGATCATTGCTTCTGGTGTGGAATTACTGGGGCCCCCTCAGCAGTTAGATCTAGCATATGCCTAGCATCCTCTGCCTTGGACTGAGTTGTAGTTAAAAAGGTTCATGTTTTGTTCTTGCACCCCCAACCCCTTCCTCTTGATAATGAGCCTGGTATACATACTAATGCCAAAGGTGGTACCAATCATTGAAATTTCTGCTGAAAGTTAATGATATGCCATGTGGGTACTGGTCCTGTATCTTACGTGGGGTGTCCAACTTAGCAAACGTGGCATGGGGGTTTCATATAGATGTTGGTCAGACTCCAAACTTTCACTAAAGCAGTTAAAATGTTACAGCTTTTGAAATATAATTTCAAGCTTTACAAAATATCACAAAATATTACTTGTACAAATGGCTATAGGATACTAGTGCTGTTCTGTCTAAGAAGTAACACATTCTTTTTGTAGCTTCTTATGTAGTAGCTCTAAAGGATCAGCTTGAATTCATTATAGTGCTGCAGTAAATATTAATAACAGGTATGTCTGGTTATTATTTAAGCTGTACTGTCTGGCAGGGTGTGTGTTGTGCTGGATTAACATCTTGCCTCAAGTGGATTGGCATGGCACTATAGGCTGAGTATGTCCAGCACCTGAGAAGTGATTTTATCCCAGACAATATGGAGTGCATTATTGCTGTTGTACTGTGACTTGTTTTAAGGAAAAAAAAATGTAAACACATTTTCTGTAGATGATTTTGGACTGTACTGGCATACTTACTAAAAAAAGGTCCTGTTTTCTGTCTGTCCACAAAGTGGTGGTATTGGGTAGTGGTTTATGTCCTGTGACTGTGTTCTTCTTTCAGTCGTCTGCCATCACCCCAAGCTATATCTGTAGCCTATTCTTGATAAATTCTCTCAGTCCCACTCTCTGCCC
Source organism: Neoceratodus forsteri (assembly GCA_016271365.2). Classification (NCBI taxonomy): domain Eukaryota; kingdom Metazoa; phylum Chordata; order Ceratodontiformes; family Ceratodontidae; genus Neoceratodus; species Neoceratodus forsteri. Next base: position 588,721,059 of record CM028137.1, on the reverse strand, counting down.
TGGGACTGGGAACATTTGTTATTTGATTAAGATTTCAATTTACAGGAATGCAAAGGAGGATTGCAATCATGCAACAAATGCGGTGCTGCTGTAATATGCATGCCCTATGTGTATTGCATTGCTTACTGGAAGGGGATCGAGAAGCTGCCCTGGAAAATTACAGCTTTAATTCACTTACATTTCATAGTCAGGACCAGAGGTTTTGGCATGTGAGGGGAAACCAGAAGCAACAAGTATTTAGTGGAGCGGGAGGATTTTTAAAAAGTACATGTGCACCTCCAGGCACTAGGAATGCGAATACAGTTATGGGGAAAAGTGCAAGGGATTGAGAGTGGCAAGTTGAAGCTGTCATAGTTTTGGTAGTTAAAAACAGTTGAATAGCTGTAACAGGTGGAGAAGTGAGGAACTTACTGGGGGGGATTTAAATGTCTGACTTCTTGAGGGGGGTGATTCAATATGACGTGGTAGGAGACAAGAATCGGGGGAGGCTTCAAGATGTAAGGGTGCAGTGTTCTTTTTTCTTTTCTGAAGTCATGTTGATGCTAGACCTTCATAAAGTGATGTTATGCTCAGATAACATCACTAGTGAAGATAGACACTGACCAATCAGAGAGCAAGGATTTTTTTTGCCATTGCACAATTGTATTTTAAGAGTTAGAATTTAATTTGCCCGTGTTGTGTAGCAGAAGTATTCTTTTTTTAAATTCAAAAAGGTTAGGGTAACTAATCTATTCTTATAGTTTATCTTCTCTTTTAAGTCATACCATAAAATAGACTGTTGGATATCTTCATAAGGAAATTTGTAGTGGGAACCAGTCATTGCATGCAGTGCCTGAAGAACTTGTCTCACATTTTTGATTTATCTGTATTGAAGGATTTTTGACTCAAAGTAAGGAATTGGATATGTTTCTGCTATTGATCTAGTATCCTATCTCTATGATAAATATTAAAAACTGTATTGTACTATTTCTTTTTGAGACGGTGATATAGGGAGACTCAGAAACGTTATGCTGCACTAGATGACAATTGTATAAATGCTGGTGGTCTAGTGGACATTGCTCCCCCCACCTCCCAAAGCTGAAAGGATTTAGGTGCTCTGTGGTATATTTTTGGTGTTTTTTTATTACAGTGTGATGATAAATACAATGATCTAGTCATCATAAAACAAAGTATCTGAAATATAATTTACTTTAGTCATAGCCCCCATCCCTCACCCCATCCAGTGCCAATAACCACCTGTAATTCCATGGCACCCCTTCACCCTACCCCAACCCACCCCATGGCAGTACATCCCTGCCATTCAGTGGTGCTCCATCCCTCACCCCATATTTGCGTATACATTCCTCATTTCTGTTTGCTTCCTCCCTCACACAATCCCATTCCAATGCAGTCAATTGTATCCTTTGGTATCACATTCAGTTATATCCCTGGCATCTAGTGGCATCCCCCCCTCTCCACCCCATGCCAATATGTCCCTGACATAATTGGCAGCCCCTAACCCCATCCCATGCCAATAAGGACCTGGCATCCAGTGGTACCTCACTCTCTCATCCCATCCCAAGCCAATAAGTACACAATGCTATCCCTTCTGTCCCTCATTCATGCAAATACATCTCTGGCATCCAGTGGAAACCTGTCACATGGAAATAGGACCCCTTTATCTAGCTGCCCCTCTGTTTCTCACCCCATCCCACTGTAGAAAGACTCTGTTAGACAGTGATAGACCCTCCTCCACAATGGAAATTGACACTGCTCTCTTCTCAATTCTTTGGTTGGCCTGATGTCGGAACGCTTTATCACAAACAATGCTTTATAACATACAGACTCACTTGTTACTCTTTTTGTATGTAATAAAGGGTTCAGCATGGTGTCTGGTCAAGGATGTGAGAGGAGGGCTATACCAGTTGCCATGGGGGCACTGGATAACAGGGACTTTTGGCAACTGAAATCAAAAACAAACAAAAAAATGACACTCAACTGCAGTAAATTTAAAGATTAATAAACATTAAAGTCTCATCTGTACAAATACAGATTTGGTCATGGCATAAGATATTCCCAGAGCTTCAGGGCTAAGGCCTCTTCATTAGTGCATGTGTCTAAAGTGCAGTCTGACGAAATAATGCAGCCTTTTAAAGTGACAGTGCGCATTTTAATTAAATAGATATAAATATAATTCAATTATAAAATGGCAAGAATGGATTCTCACTGCTGATTGGCTAATACCACCTCCAAGCTGGGCATTTATTTTTCAATAAATGCCCAGCAAGAAATTAGTACCAGCCTCAGTGCCACCTTACCACATACCCTTGTGCAGGGGTGCTCACCCTGCTTACTCATTGGCTGAAACCACCAGCTAACATTTAAAATCCCCGCCATGTTTTTCTCTTCATTAGCGAGACCAAACTGCGCCCCCCCGACACACACACACATGCACAGTTGCTCCTTCGCTATAACGTCACTCCTGTTCAAAAAAAGAAAAAAAGACACTCCACATATTCTACAGTCAGGAAGAGTGCCCAAATCTTTTTTTTTTTCTCACAGCTGCATTCTCCCGACTGCACTATCTCAGCACTGCGCTAAACTGGAAGTGAAACAATCCATTCACACAGGTCCCGTGCTTAACAGACTCAACGTACAACTACAGCCCAATTAAAAGAAAAAAAAAAATGTTAAACAAACACGACACAATGATGCCCACAGACTGCTTCTGCATATTTACCAATTCTTCAGGTGGATGCATCTCTGTCGACAAGCGGGTGGGTGAGAGGTTGATAGCTGTGTGAGGAGCAACGCAACCTGGAACAGCCTTAAAGAAACATGGACTATTTTTTAAATACTTTTGTTTCTGCTAATACTATTAATTTTTATAATAATTTCCTCTTCATTAAAGCAATAAGAAAACCATTTTATAAGTGCAATAATACCCTCCAGGGTGGGCATTATTAGAATACCGGACCTCAGGGCTAATAGCCCTCCGCCTGCGGCGTCAGGCCTCATCACGCCCCTGGGCGGTCCGGTATTTCCCAATAATGCCCACCCTGTTAGGTATTATTGCTTACGTAAAACCTTGTGGATTCATATAGAATCTGAAATTACTTTGGGGATCCTCTGCATATTACTTTATGCAGCAATTACCCAATGTATTTGAAATGTGGTACTATTTATAATGGAAAGTTGATAAATTGTCGGTGTGTTATAGTGAAGTTAGAAATAGTAACTAGAAATATAGAAAATAGGAGGGCAGTAATGGTGCATCCCATGTAAATTAAGCTACATGTGCACCAGAGTACAGATCCTACAAATTATGTTTTGCATGTGATACATTTTCTAATCTTTACACCAACATATAAGTTTGGGTGTTAAAATGAGGGGCCTGCTGCTGCATATTTACATTGATTGCAGCTTCTTCATGCAAAATTAACATTTGGTCTTGGTGGTAATTTTTTGGCATTTGGGTGGGATTATGGAGGGGAATAACTAGACACTAGGAATGTGTTATATTTATTTAATTAATTAATTTGTTTATCCAAAATATCCCAGATTAGATTTTTCTATTCAATTATTTATGTGTTTTAAAAGCTTCATTAGGTAATATAAATGGAGCTGGTAACAGCTCACTTCCAGATTTGTTCTGGGGAGTGGGAAAGGGAGGACAATGAGGAACACTAAGAACAAAAAAAAAAAAGAGTGTGCACATGGAAAAGTTGGTGCTCAAGGAACTACAGCATTGTAAAGAAACCGAACTTCCAAGCACACAACCAAGCCTTTATGAAGGACACCAGACAAAGATAAAGTTAAAACTTACATTTTGTTGCGAACAAAAAACACCATGCCTGACATGTTTCGAAGCCAAAAGCTCCTTTCTCAAGGGCTAATGTGAACCAGAGCACAGCACTCTTAATACATGAAACAAAGCACACCATATGATATCAATGCATTTTGAAGTGAAATAAAACACCTGTGTAAAAACAATTTAAGCAATCACTACGTTAAGATTTACTATCACACACAGTGATTGTTATTAAACATTTTATAGACACAAATCACATTAAATTACATTCCACTTAAACTAAATTAGATACTCTAACATAGCAGTTTATTCAAAAGCTTTTAAACTAATGCAAAAATAATTGATCTAATCCATTTATATCCATTTCTTGTAATCATAAAACGAATGGGACTGTTTAAAATCAAAACACAGGGAGAAAATACAAGGCAGAGAAATAGAGACAATAAAATATAAACAGTGACAACTCACATAACACAAATAAGGAAAAATGAATGAGTGTGGGGGCAATGTAAAATTAAGACTGAGAAAGACTAAGCTTGTTCGCATGTATTTTCCCAATGTTATTAATCTAAATTCATTGAACATCAAATATTGAGACATAGCTGAACAATAGATTTCATAACAGCGGTTTCATACTCAATTATTTCTCTTTTTATTAAGATTTTTACAAGACCATGTTAACAAATAGGACAAAATATTGTATCCACTACACCTAGGGAGTCCATGGTTCTTTCTTTCAAACTATTACTCAGCTACTACTTATCAGCAGATGCTTTTTATCTGCCAAATCTTAAATAGGGACCAATATCCAAGGGCATCTGTCATGTGCAGATGGAACAGGGAAGGGCTATTATGGAATCCTTGTGGTAAGCAGGTCCACATGTACTGTCTACCTTCACAAGTGAAGACAAACTTATATTGACTCTTAAGGGCCAATGGCAGTGACCAGAAACCATTGGACAGGTCCACAGCACTGAACCATTTTTGATCAGGGGTCATAAGTCATAGCATATCAGGTGCCACAGTTGGAGCGCAACTGGGGGTGATCTGGTTCAGTCTTCTGTAGTCAATAGTAAGTCTCCAGGCACCTGTGGCTTTTTTTCACAGGCCACACTGGGAAGTTGGTGGTAGAAACACAAGTTCTGATTACACCTTGACTGAGGAGAAATTTTATTGTTTTTCTAAGAGAAAGCAAGGTCTCAGGTGGAAAAGGATATTGTCTTTGCCTCTCATGTGCTGGACCTGGCACTTTGATGACAGTGTGTCTTCTGCCATAGTCATGCTTGCTGGTAGCAAATGCTTCCAGATGTCTTTGTAGAAAGGGGAGGAGCTTTGGAAAAAGCTCTTGGTTCTTGAACAAATGTATGATGTCATACTCTTTATTGTTGGCAGATATAGTTGCCATCACATGTGAATCAGGGGTCAAAATAGTATGATACTGGTCCTGAATCTGGATAAGTAGCAAGTTAGCTAGATCCACCACACAGCCATGTGGTGCTAGGAAGTCATTTCCAATGATACTAGGATGGCTGCGCAATACCCTTAGTTGGAAGGTGTGTGAGGCCTTTAGGTGTCCTAATTCTGCAGGCAAAGGTAGAGAACAGTATGTAGGCAACCTAGTACCAATTGCAAAAAAACATAGGAGGTCCTGTTTTACATACTTATATAGACATTGCCAAACTTGTTGCCATTCCTTGACATCTAAGTAAAGATTTAATTCATGCCTTTATTAGAAGCATGCTCCACATGGTCTGTTAGAATTGTAATGTTTTAAAAGATCATAAAATTTAGAAATCGTGCAAGGTAAAATGTCTGTGTCTACAAACATCTACAATACAGGGTTGGAATATTCCTACCATGGGGAAGGGCCCAGAAAAGAGGAGATTGCACCGTTCAGTTGCAGACATTTAAAGAAGTGATAAGTAGGTATAGAAAACTTTTCCTGAAGTACATTTTCAGGACTAAACTTCCTGTTTGAGATTGAGGGTGAGACTGGGATCCTACCAAGGACTGGGCAAAAGCTTGAGGGAATAGTGTGGTTAGCAATTCTAAAATGTGGATTGCCAAATAGGGGTTGAGACAGGTCTTTCTATAATGACAGATGGAGGTGGGAGCATATCTGACTGAGAGATTTGAGAGACCACAATACTGGAGAGCCTGCTAAGATTTTGGGAGTTCAGAGAGTTTGGTGTAAATAAGACATCCTATATCAATGCCCAGAGAGCAGCAAATAAGTTGCTCCAAAGAGAGCCACTGAGGGGTATATGAGTCAGCTAGGGAACCATCAGTATTGGTGCTAAACCTGAATATTTTACAGCAGTGTATCACACAATAGTAAAGAAAAAAGTCAGGGATTCGCAAACTTCCCAGATCCTTCAGATGAGTTAACTTGGGATATGCCCTCCTGGCCACTTTTCCATTCCAGAAGAAATCTGAAAGAGAAGTTTGTAACTGGAGAAACCAGCATTTGGTAAGGTACAGGCTCACCATACTGAGTGGATAAAGTAACCTAGGCAAGATGTTCATCTTAATCACATTCACTTGCCCCCACAGTGAGACTGGGAGAGATCTCCATCTCTGTATGTCCATCTGAATGGTTTGACATATAGGGGAGTGATTGAGTTTAACCAGGGCAGACACAGAGTGAGAAACCTTGATCCCCAAATAGGTGAGAACGTTTGGTTCCCAGGCTAGACCTATGTCCTCAATCCAATGTCTTGGGAAGTGCATGTTAAGAGGCATGACTTTGGATTTATCCAGGTTTAATTTACACCCTTCCACTTGTGAGATCTTATCTATAATGTTCACAGCTGCTGGTATAGAAGTTTGGGGATTTTCCAAATGCAGTAATATGTCATCTGCATAAGCCGACAGCTTATAGCTGTCATTATCTATTTGGACTCCCAGAATCTTTTGGCTATTCTGAAGGGAGCAAATGAGGGGTTCCATATAGAGATTAAAGAGAAATGGAGAAAGAGGACAACCTTGCCTAGTACCTTGTAACAAGGGAACAGGTGTGGAACAGACTCCGCTGCAGTGGACTCTAGCCAAGGGCTGATGATGGATAACCTTAAGCCAGTTGTAGAACTGAGAGGGAATACCATATCTTTTCAATGTGGCAAACATAAATGGCCAAAAGACGTGGTTGAAGGCCTTTTCTGCATCAAGAGATAGCAAAACCATTGGTGTTTTCCTCTCTCCCACCACCAATATAAGGTGAAGGACCTTACACATATGGTCCAAGGACAACCGCCCTTCCAAAAATCCTATCTGGGTCAGGCTATTAAGGCCCTACCATGTTTTTAAGAGATGGTTAGCCAGGACTTTGGCAAGGATTTTCAAATCAGAATTTAGAAGTGATATAGGATGATAATTACCCTGTACCAGATGTGATTTACAAGGTTTGGGGATAACAGTGATCCATTCTTGGGTGAACAAGCAGTCCGAAAGGCCAGATGAATATAGGTAGTTGAATAACCTTATGAGAAATGGTGCCAAGACATCTGTAATGGTGGCATAAAATAATTATTGAACCTGTCCGGGCCAGGATCCTTTTCCTTAGGAAGTTGCTCTATCACTCACTGCACTTCATGTAAGGAAATATGTCTGAAGGGTGGGTAAGAATAGCTCCCCTGGGGTTGGTTGAAGACTCTGAATCATGCCTTGGATTCCCAAGTGGTTGAGCCTCAGGGCTAGGAACTTACCTGCTCTCCCACTTGTTTCCAGGTACCTGAATTTAACTCTCTGTAGTGCTAGGTCAGCCTGTTCCACTAATAATCTGTAATAATGGGCCCTAAGAGCATGTAACCAGATCTACTTGTCTTAGCCAGCCGAGGCTGAATGACGGTGTTCTAGATGTTGGATCTGAGCTAATAATTATCATGTCTTTTTTGCCCTACTGCTTCTTAATCTTCAAAACAAGCTAAATACATTTCCCTCACACTACACATTTTGCCACTCCCCATAACACATCCATAGATGACACAGTACCCTCATTTTTCTGAAAGAAAGTTTGTATGAACTCTGTAAGGGTTGTAACAAAATGACTGTCTCTCAGATGCATAGAGTTAAATCTCTAGGCCCTATCCCGGTCCTTCAACCCCTTAGAGAATGCACCATATAAATTGGCACTTGGTCAGAGAACACAGGAGGCAGTATATCACATGCCAAAAGACCTGGAGGATTCAAAGTGTTGATTAAAAAGTAGTCAATATGGGACTACGGCTTGTGCAGAGGAGAAAAAAAGGTTAATTGTCTATCATTAGGATGTAGGATGCACCAAGGATTGCCTAATCCCAATGAATCCATAAGCTCTTTCATCCCCCATTGAGCAGGTAAAAGACTTTTGTGGCGCAGACTTGATCTATCCAGATCCGGATGATGGACTAGATTCCAGTCTCTGCTGAGGATAATAGGGATATATGAGAAAGCTAATAATTGAGTCAGAAGATTAGAGCAGAATGCTGGAGAGTCTGAGTTTGGGCCGTAGATCCTTCCTAAAGGCAGCTCAAGTTAAGCCCATTCACCCCTGAAGTAAAAGGAAGCGGCCCTCGGGATCACTGCACTTCTTATGCAGTTGAAAGGGGACCCCTCTGTGTATTAAAATCCCCACACTTCCCTTTTTATTATTGACTCCCACCCAATAAGCATGACCAAACCATTCCCTATGAAAATGCTGTATGTCCTCTTGTTTAAGGTGGGTTTCTTGTAAGAAAACCACATCTGGTTGGTATTTTTTGAGATGACGTAGGAACATGTATCTTTTACATTTATCATTCGCCCCCTTTATATTCCAAGAAATACATTTTTTATATAGTCCCCATAATTACCACTTAAGGTTTCTGTTATTCAAACCTCCATCTGCTTGCCAACTGTTCTTTGCCCCCTTCCCCAATGTCCCTCCCATCAAGGCCCACCCCCCTGAACCCCCAAGATTGAGAAATCATCATGAACCAACACAGGTAGTTGTGACTCCCTCCTACCCAACCTCCCACTCCCTCCATTCTACTCTAAATGAATAACAATCTAATAACAATCCTACTACTACCACTACCCCCATAACAGATACAGTCTCTACCCCCAGCCCTACCAGCTGAAACACCAACATCCCTCTGCTGTGATGAAATAACACCTCTAAAACAGGCCCCCAACCCCCCTCCCCAGCTTGGTCTATCAAAAATGATTAACAGATCTATGTTAAGGCTCTCCAAAAACATGTGATTAACAGTCAAACAAGAATATATGCATCTTGAACCCCCAACCAAATTATAGAATATGAGCCACAAGGAGCAGCATACTTCATATTAGCAGCAAACCATTCTTTTTTTTGTTATTGTTTAACCAGGAGTGCCACACTAAGCTGAAAGCTTGTTTACAGGTGCAACCTGGGAGCACAGGGAAGTTAAGTGACTTGCTCAGGGTCACACAGTATGCAAGTGAGGGCTGTGGTATTCAAACCCAGGTCTCCAAATTTGCAGCTCAGAGCTTTAAACCACTGTGCTATACTGCCTCCAGTACCTCATGTGGAGAGAATGAAGGAGCAAATATTCCACAACAACATTCTCCATCTCACTGATTAAACCCACTGGGGTAAAGGCAGGATCTGTGGATCTCATCCATTCATGATGGGGCAAACCAACAGGCCCAGTAGTGCACTTCTACCCTTCTTCCCCTAGGGACTCTATATGGGTAACCCCCATGAGTATAGTCCTACCATGTCTGCAAAATAATATCCAGATCACCAGGCAGATAAGAAGGGAAAATGCTGTTGGCCCCACCACAGGAGGAAGATATTTTTTAGGGCTCGGGGATGCCACAGCTGTAAAGGTCTTTTTACCCTCACCCAAGTCAGGAACGTGTCCCCTAACCCATTATCACCATGCCACTTGTTAGGCAGACTGGCCTACCTAACCCACTAGTGGGGGGGCAGAAAGAACCACCATCCCATCCCTCCACTCCATACAGTCAGGCTCTGCACCAGAATCTCCACTAAGAGGGACACAGCATGCCACCTTTCCAATCCACCACTGAAGTCTGATTGGTAAAAGACCATCTCTAAAAGCCTGACCCTGCATGGCTCACCTGTCTAGTACATTATTGCCTTTAAAAAAGGTCTAGAGTGGAGGTGCTGGACAACAGATGGTCATCTCACCTATACCATTGACAGAGGCATCCTGAATCCCACATCAAGGGTGTACTAGAAGAAAGCCCCACTGCACATCCCTGTATCTGACCCTGCCCCACACAAAACAAGACCACAGACCTACCTCCAACTCTTCAATGGTGAGGTGGCAAACCTTAAATAAGATATCCTGTATCTCCTGCTCTGGTCTCCTCACCCGATACACAATTCTCCCATGTCCCTTCCCCAGCAATTCAACACCCTGATTCAGAGGGGGTAGAGTCCTCAATGAGTATACTGGTTCTTTCCAGTCCCAACATTCAGATTGTAGAGTTCTACATTATTCATTGTTACTCTGCAGATTGGTGTCCCCTGAAATGTTTCATTATTTGTGGCCACAAAGCTCCAGCACAGTCCAGGCCTCTAAAAGTTTTGGTGGAGCTATTTCCCTTTGCTGAATAGAGCACAGAGCTACAGATTTTAAATATTCAGTTCATTTGTAATCCAGCACATCATTTTAAGCTGTAAAAGTCCTCAGAAGAACTGAAACACATTAGCTGTTTCACAAAAAGAAAAGGGGCTTGGAAAAGGTCTGGGAACATATTGGGGAGTTCTTTTTTTGCCTCATCCTCTGATTCAGACTATTTTATCGACCCCTGATAGTTTACCTGCAGCCTGACTTGGTATAACACCTTGAAGTGGATCCCTGCTGCCAATAGCTTAGAATGATCCTGTGCCATTCTGAGTTTGTTACACTCTCATAGTAATTCCTCAGTGTCCCTCAATTCGGCCAGAATGTGGACTTTATCCAAGAAATTCAAAAGTTTAAATATCATGGTGTGAGGTGGAGAATTCAGTGGGAAGTAAGCCTCAGCATCCTATGAGCCCATTCAATTATGTAGCCAGGGCTCTTAGGTGAGGGGCCAGCCACTTTCTCACAGAATTTTTGTAAAAACAAGATAGGGTTCTGACCTTCTGATACCTCTGGTAGACTGATTTGTAGAAGCTTATTGCATCTATTGCACCCCTCAAAATCCTCTATCTTTTCTTCCAGCCTGGAGACTTTCTGACGAATGGCTAATGAGTTTTTTTCCTAGCAAGCCCTCCAGTCTTCCATAGAGCTGATTCTAACCTCCACATCACTGACTGTGTGTGACAGGGTCTCTGTTGTCTTTTGGAGGGTAGCAAGTTGGCTTTTGATGCTTATGGGAACCTATTTTATGGGAGAGAGTTCCTGCAGGAATTTCTCTTCTATTAATGGAGTAGGTGCTGAGCTGGGTTTGATGGTGGCCACCGCTTATGTTTTTGTTTCCTTTACAGCTTTGAATTTTTCCAGCATGGGTGGCATGTTGTGTGATGGGTCTGTGGGCTGCATCTTGGCATCCATTGGGATGTTCATGCCCTGGCAAAAGTAGTGGTCGGGAAGTCGCAGGTAAGAGGCAGATCACCTTCAGAGCACCAAGCGCCTACTGTACATGCAATTTTAGCCCTTAATTAGGGCTATTTGTCATTTTACTGAGCCATGGAATGGAGCACAAGAGAACACATCCTATCCACTCAGATGCATCATGTGACCCTCCCCCTTCCACAATGGGCATTTCTTTCAAGTGGAATTCAAACCTGAAATCTCATGGTTCCCAAGCCAGTGCTCTAACCACCAGAACTCACTGCCACTCAGATCTGCAGGGATTGGAAAGAGCTGAGCTCTGGGAGTGTCTACAGGGTGCCAGAGACTTATTACCATATGATGGATTGAGGGGAGCCATGACTAGACAGCAGGTGTGGCAGTTTTAAAGCCCCACATCTATTTTTCATATGTGGGTGCAGAAATCTGCCTGGGAAGTTCGACCCAAAAAAGTTTTTCTAACTTCCTGGATGGAATTCTGCACTTGCAATGGTAAAACCAATGCAAGTTCTGCAGTTGTTGGAAAAATTGATGTAAATGGTGATAAATGTTACAAATCTGTTCAGATGTTTGTGAATAGAATGCAGACATCTGGGTGCATCCATGTGGACACAGCATGCGTCCAAAATATGGATGCAACGTCTCTGTCCACCTGTATGAAAATTCACCCCAGGAATTTATTGGCATGCAATAGGATGAGGAAGGGAGTACCAGACTGGACACAAGAGACTGTCCTGGTAAACACAACATAAGCTAATTTCCTTCTTCCTATAAAAGACAAACTAAAAAGTGATAACATACTTTTGATTTCCTTAACCTGAGCAGTCAAGGATAAACTGTAACTTATACAATGGCAAGAAAGAATCCTGGGTTCTTATTGGCCCATCTGGGGCTAGACCCATGATGTTATCCCAGCACATCACAGATCTAGTCCCAGCACACAAAAGACCACATCACATGTTAAACAAATCACTGCACCTGCCATGTCCAAGTTACCCACAACCGGCATCGACACTACGCAGTTTGCTAGTACTTCACTACTTTTTTAACATAAATCCTTCCCTCTCAATGCCAGAAAGTGTTCCCAAAACCATCCTCCACATTTATAATGTGTCCAACATGACACAAAATTAATCATGTAAAAATGTATTTTGTTTTGTTTTGTTAAATAATCTGAAATGTAAAAGAAAGATAGCACTGCGATCAGCTTCAAGGGCTCCCCTCCAAGACTACAATCAGCTTCAGAGCACCACCTTTTGCTCAATGGCCCACACAGAATGAACACATGTGCTGCTGTTCAAAAGCACAAGTAGTTTCATTTGAATCATTTATTTTAAACTCTCACCCCCAGAACACAAACTAAATTTTCTATAAAGCTGTCAGTCTGATCTGCTTAATAACCACTGCCAGACTGACACACCCACACAGAGTAAGCGTGTGCATCATACTTCCCTTACCAATCATAGTTCCCATTTTAATATGCCTCCTCAATCACTTCCTCTCACCATATATAGTTGGATGTAACAAGGAAACATTCAGACACAGGCATTGCAAAGTCAGACTGCCTGCTGATAAATTTTGAACCACAGCGGAGGGTGGGGTTCAGAGGTTGGAGTGACTGGTAACAACAGAAAGTGAAAGAGATGGGGGACAGAAACTGGAAGACAGACAGAACAGTACCACTAGGACAACCTACTGGACAAATCAGAAATGGTGCACTATTTTTTCATTAGATATACCTGCCCTTACACAAATAGAGATAAAAACTTACTTTAAACATATTTTTTTAGCTTTTATTTATTTATTTATTTTTTAATGAGTCATTGTACAACATCATTAATGCACCCCAGGGTGTGTGGCATGCTGGGATAAAATCACTTCACAGGTATTGGAGATGCTCGGCCCACAGCCTTATGCCCAACCACCTGAAGCATGATATTATCCCAGCAAGACACACATCCTGTCATGCATTATTCCACAATTGAAAAGGGGAAGAAAAAATAGTTACCTCTTTGAGTTCTTTCACTTGCAGTCCACTTATTTGCTCTGATAACTGGAGTAAGAAATTAGGGTCTCTGAAATATTAGTATTTATTTATTTGAAATTATTTCTCCAAGTAAACATACATAAATTAGAGGATAATCGGGTTTACAGGTGTAGCCTGGGAGAGGTTTGGAGGTAGTTGAGAGAGAAACAACATATAAACACAAATTTATATACAGTAACATACAAATAAAAAAACAAAAGGTATGTAATAAAATACGGACAAAATATGTACATATGACTGTCATGACATTATGCAATATTTATAGTATACACTGTGTAAAACAGCAGAGTTGGACAAATGATCAAAAATAGGAGTAAATAAATTTGGCCAGGCAGCTTGTTAACAATGTACATGTCTGATAATGTTTGCATCCCCACTGACACTAACTGAATGCTATAATTTCCACTTAATCAAAAATTCTTAAGGGCATAAAATGAGCCCAACAAAATTGCATGAAGCAAACACCTTTCATGTCAACTCTACTGACTGAATGATGTGCAGAAGTAGACTCAATGCTTGTTGCCATACCCCAGTCATTTTTATATGTTGCAAGTTACAATTGGCAGTCCATCTCCTGTTCACATGCTTAAGGTTCTGTGCCACCTATGGAACTGTGAACAAAACATAGGCATCATGGAAAATAGAGACAACTGTAGCTGAAACATTTTCTAGTATTTCATTATGCTTTTCCCTTGTTCTTTGTTCCCCACTCCTTTTTTCTTTCCGCTTGTTTGCATGTTCACCTAAGTTCTGAATCTGCAGGAGGTTATGAGGGCATAAGGAGCAGCCCTCCCCCAAAATAGGAGCCATTTTGTGGCACCTAAAAGCCCCGAATCTGCAGGAGGGCTTAAGGAGCAGCCCTCCCCCAAAACAGGAGCCGTTTTGCAGCAGGTATGAAATGTTGAATCCTCAGGGAGCCTGAAATCATGACCGAGCTATCTGTGCTACTGAGTGCTTGCTTCCTTAACAAAGAGACTGCTGTTTTGGCACCTTTTTTCCCACACTCATTTAATTTAAATGTCGGCACAGCAGTGGAGATAGTTTTTGCCTACTTCAGTTTTGCTTATTGTTGCCTTAATCTGGAGTGGACAGTGGAGTTGCCTTACTTAAATTTAAACCCAGGCTGCATCTAAAGTGTTAACAATTCTTACCTTAAATGTACTAAGCATTTGGGAATTGCATCAGGCTACTGAAGCTGCTACTGTTTTAAAGAACTTTAGGATTTAACTTTTAAAATAATGTGCCTCAAGTATTAATCTTAGTTGCTGTATCTGCAATTCATATTCCAGCAGCAGGTTTAAAGTTCTATAAGTAAAGCAGCAAATCCAAAACTCAGCAGCCCCTTTATGCTTAAATTCCCTGTTGCTTCAGCAGTCAGATTATTTTATATACATTAAAGAAAGGTGAGCCCTCCAGCAGGGTCCCTCACCTCCTGTACCTTATTTAATGCCCCTACTCTCCATTATTCTTCCCCCACAGCTGAAGCCCTAAATTTTCAGGAGGTCATGAGAGTTTAAGGAGCAGCCATCCCCCAAAATAGGAGCCATTTTGCAGCAGGTATGAAATGCTGAATCCCCAGGGTGCCTGAAATTGTGACCGTGCTATCTGTGCTACTGAGAGCTTGCCCCATCGATGCTATGCATGGACTGCTCCTCCACCCCCACCACCACCACAAGTCAGGTGACTGAAATAATCTATCAGCCCACTTCTCCACTGGCAGCTTATATTACACCACCACTAGTGGCCACTAAACACAGCCAGCTCACACAGTACAAAGAGAGCTATCATGAACCCACTCCTAGTAAGACTAGTCTTTCTCACCTCCCTGATCTTACCAGCAGCCCTACCTATCTCCAAGTGCACTGCAGAATTGCTACTAAGCAGGTCTAACAGTGGAAACTTTCCTCCCTGCCCCCCAAAATGCACCACTGTGCCCCCAATCCACTGCTGGATTTCCCCCAACCCCGGTGCACCAAAATGGCCACACTCATTTCTGCCCTGAATTACTAATTAACCTACATGCTCACATCCATCACTGCACTGCCACCCTAACTCACCAAGTGTCACACCCCCTAAATCCTGTCCACAACAACCTACCTGGATACCAACCACCAGTGTCCTTGACAATCTTAATCCTTCCTTGTACGCACCCTCCCATTACCAGTCATACCTACAAATGCTACCTCTAAAACTGTCCTTGCCTCACCAAAACTGCTCAGGCTAGCACTGCTCAGCCATACCCTCTTCCTCCTATAGGGGAATGTGCACCCAAACCCGGGACCACCAATCTCTGATGTCACACAGAAGGGCAAACAAGGAAACCTGCTACTGGCATCCCTAAATATCTGCAGCCTTCAGAAAAAGTTCTCCTCCCTCCAGGGCAGGATTGCGCTGTACTCCCCTGATGTCCTTGCCTTATCAGAGACCTGCCTCTCACATAAAGTCCGAAATGGATCTGTTGCCCTCAGTGACTACACCTTATACTGAGCTGACAGAATAAGTAAGACAGGAGGTAGATGTGCCATCTATGTCAAATTCTCCCTGCACACCTCCTAATCTCCATCCCACCTCCCGCCCATGGAGCCCAAACACTTGCTGTCAAGCTAAGCTTTGGCAACTCGAGTAAAATAATATACATCTTGGCTGTCTACATTCCCCCTAGAAACCAAAAGCCTGCCTTTGACTCTGTACTGGCCAGTATTTCCAACCTCCCTCCCAAGAGTGAAATAATTTTTCTGGGAGATTTCAACATAAACTGGATGTCCCCTGCCTCTTCCCACTACTAAGACACTGTCCTTGCGTATAACCTCACCCAAGTTTTCCAGTCCCCTACTAGGCTGGACCCAAAAACTGGGACATCGGCACTATCGATCTTATCCTCGCCAACCACCCCAAAAACCTCTCCCATATCAAAGTGCTCTCTGACTCAATAAATGACCACTCCCCAGTAATCTGATTGCGGTCTAATAAAATCCCCCCTACTCCCCCTAAGTTCACAGTCCAAAGACTTCTTAAGAAAGGTGCCCTCCCTCATCTCAAATCCTACCTGGCTGCCTATGATTGTTCCCCTATTCACTCTGCCCAGTCCATAGATACTGCCCTTACTTACTTTGTTGCCACTTTTAACCTTGCATGTGACATCTTTGTCCCTTTCTCCAAGTGTGCAGTAAAGCAGTGGGACACCCCATGGATTTCCCCAGCTATACTTGACCAAATGCACCAAAGAGATGCCCTCTGGCAAAAGGCCCTTGACTCACAACTCCCCTAAGACAGACAGCATTACAGGCAGGCTTGAAATAGCTGCACATGGGCCATCAGGCAGGCCAAAGTGGCTTACTACAAACAAGCCCTCACCTCTTCCTGGGGATCTGGTAGACATTTCTGGAGCAGCATTAAGGAACAATCAGGGAGAAATGTATCCCCTTCCCCACAACAGCTTCTAGTTTTTTTTTATTTATTTTATTGAAATCTAGGATTACAAATACCTTTGAGCAGAACTGCTCATTTACAAAGGTTCCACATCGAAGGAATGGGGGTATACATACATACAAAGGTCAACATAGTAATACATAGTTACACAATAAAAAGTAGTAAGAGACCGAGGCTTAGGAAATTCCAGTAATTCAAAATGTGCCAGATGTTAGGTAGCATGACATACCAACCAAGGGCAATCTTAGAAATAAGTGCTGCAGGTGAGAGGTGGGGTATGCAGGCAGGAAAGCCATTCTCGGAGGGTAGAGGGTGAGGGTAAGAGCTCTAACGGGGAGGGAAGGGAGAGATAAAAGTCAGGAAATGCCTTAGGGGGAGGAAAGGGAGATGGGGTAAGGAGGTAGGCAGGTAGGAGGGGGCAAGGCAGGGAGAGGTGGCTGTCAAGAATGAAGTGGAGGGCAGTGAGCGGTGGGCCCCTGATTAGGCGAGGCAGGCACAGCGACTAGTTGAAATGAGATGAAGTCAGAGTTGTCTCTTAAAAGGGCCAAGAGCAGCAGCAGTAAGAGTTTCTTTTTTGAGAGTATTGTACCACTGTGGTGCTCTGTGGGCAAAGGCCCTCTGGCCCATGGTAGTCTGGCGTCTGGGGACAAGGAAGGTTAGTTGTTGTGAACTTCTAGTTCACTGGGTGCTGTGGTGGTCAATAAGGAGCTTTTCAGTACCTGGGGACATGACCCCGAGGAGGACTTTTTTTGGCTAAGAGGCAGGTTTGATACTGTATCTGGCTGATGAGAGGAAGCCATCCTGCCCGAGTGTACAGGTCACAAGTGTGTGTAAGTCAGTCAGCCCCAATTAGCAGCCTGCATGCTTTGTTGAGTGCAATTGTAATTCTTCGGAGGGCAGAGGCAGAGGCAGATCCATAAATTGCTAGTCCGTAATCGATGATGGAGGTGACAGAGCTGTTGATAGCCAACTGGAGAGTGTCAGGAGTCATGCAGTGTTTGCGCCTGTAGAGCAGGCCTATACAGATGTTGATGGCTTTGGCGACAGAAACTATGTGCCGATAGTAGGAGAGTGAGCTGTCCAATGTGACACCTAGGTATTTAAAATCAGGAATGTGTTCAAGTAAGGTCCCTGTTTGGTTTAGGATGGTGAGGTCACGGGATTTGTACTTGCTCCTGGCATTGTAGAAGGTCATAACCTTTGTTTTGCTGTAGTTCATGACCAGTTTGTATGACTTGAACCATTCTTCAATGCACATGAATTCAAGCTGTAATAGGGTTATCTCACAAAACCCTGAAACTATCTCCAATGCCCTTACTACTTCTTTCTCCGACCTCAACCATATCCTCCCCCTAACTACTTTGACCCAATCAGTACCAGCCCCATTCACAATTATGCCACCTGCCACCAAACCCCTTTTTGGCTATGTATCATCTCCTGCAAAGAGGCTAAACACTATCTCAACAAAGCCCTGGTGAACTCACGCTATAGTAGTGACTCCCTTGACCTCAAACTCATCCGGCTCAAACTGGATGTTACTGTCCCCCATCTCACTAAAATCCTTAACCTATCTTTATGCTTCAGCCAATTCCCCACAACTTGGAAAAGAGCCGTTATCACCCCTATCCTGAAGGGTGGTGACCCCACGTCAACTAACAACTACAGGACAATATCTATCCTGCCCCCCCTCTCAAAGGCCATTGAAAGAATTGTGGCTGACCAGCTCACAGACTACCTGACCAAACACAATCTACTCTGTCAGGAACAACATGGTTTCCGGAGGGGTCACAGCACCTCCACTGCACTTGTCAAATTTACTTCATACAGTACATACTCGAGACCCTTGAACAAGGCTCAGTGGTAGGGGCTCTATATGTGGAGCTGACCAAAGCATTTGATATAATTAGTCATGCACTTCTTCTCCACTTCATACCATCCCTGAACATCTCTCTAGAGGCTACCTTCTGGCTCAAAGACTACCTCTCTGGCCGGACCCAGCAGGTAAGAATTAATACAGCACTATCCTCCAGTAGGCCAGTCCTAACAAGTGTCCCACAATGGTCCATTCTAGGTCCATTACTTTTCACCCCCTTCCTGAACTCCCTCCCTCAATCCTGCAGTGGGAAGCTAATGCTTTATGCAGATGATGCTGTAGTTTTTTGGAAACATCCTCATCCCAGTGTGCTATAATCCGCCTTACAGGGTTTCTTTAGAGAACTTGAAACCTGGTTCTCTGAACACCGACTTATACTAAACTACAAGAAGACAAAGTCTATGATCTTTTCCCATCACCAAAACCTGATCAGTAACATGCCACTAATGGTGACAAACTTCCAGGGCACGGCCCTAGAGCAGGTGCAGTGCTTCAAATACCTGGGATTCATGCTGGACACCTCCCTCACCTACCACACGCACATCCAACAAGTCTCCTCCTCTGTTAACTCCCGGATCGGGATCCTGTATAGCCAGAGACACTGCATTCCCCCACGGGCATTGCATCTACCAGTGTCTTCCTCCACACTACCCTTGGTGAACTAAAGCATAGTAATCTATGAGTCTGCAGACCATACTGCCCTTCACAGCATCAACCTCACCCTAAATAAAGTCTGCCATCTGGTATCAAATTGTAACAGGCTAACCCATACCTGTGAGCTTTACAAATCTTCTAGTTAGCTAAACTTCTAAGATAGGCTTAAATATCACACCTGCCTCCTTGCAAATAAGATACTACACAAACAGGCACCTATTGGCCTCCCCCCTCTCAGCCAAACAGTTACACACAGGAGTGCACCAATGCACTCTGTAAACATCCCCTTACAAGTACCTCACTGTACAACCTCCCTTGGCCAGAGGTCCATCCGATATCATGCCCCCTTGTGGTGAAACAACCTAGCATCCAGTATCTCCCTTGTATCCAGTCTGGGCCAATTTAAAGTTGATCTCAAATTCTTTCTCCTTAACTCTGCAATCTGTGAATGTACATAGTGTACAAATGTACTTAACTCCCCCGGCCCTTCCAGGTTTCTCCTCCAGTGCAATGGGATAGCTGTCAGTATAGGGACTTCTTCTTTCTTTTTTTTTTGCAATTAACTTTATTTTAGCTTAACACAAACATAAACCAGCATTGTCATGAGTGAATAGTACCAGGTAGCCGTACATCAGAAACAATACATACATTAAAATATACAATAAGGAAAATTAGCAAAACCAACATAAGAAAACAATACATAACCCCATCCTCCACCCCAACCCACTTGCAGCAGATACCCTCCTGGCCCATTGGTAAAATAACGGCCCAAAATAACACTTACTAGATCTATACCTATAAATTCTAAGATACCATTACAGGGAGAAGTGACAGAGACATGGCAAGGTCCAGATTCAAAAAACAAGTAAGGATGATAGTGTGTGGGGGGGGGGAGACCCATCAGGAGAAATATTGCCAGGAGAGTACTACACCTAACATCGGAAGGAAGATAAAAGATAAAAAAAAAACAGTAAAAGGAGCATGGGAAAAGGGGAGCCTTTGAATTGGCCTTAATATCCAAATTTTCATTTAAGGCTTAACAAGAAGCCACCCCAGCACTTATGAAACTTCTCACTAGTATTAAAAAACTGGGCTACACTTCTCTCCACATTGGGACTTCTTCTTTCTTCTCCCATGCTAGGGCTCATCAAACTCATTGCAAATGTTTTAGGACTCTGGGCCTAGTATTATGACCCTCTGAAACTTATACTGTCATGTGAACATATCATTAACCTAGACCTTCTTTTAAGATCACTACTTATGTAACTGTACAATGTTAACTGTGCTGAATGTTTCTGACGTGTATATTTAAGTGATGCTTATATATTTTCTTTTTTACTGACGTGGAGCCTTTGCAAAGGAGTCTATGACTCAAAGGTTGTAATTACGATTCTTTCAAAAAATAAATAAATAAATAAATAAAATAAAATTGTGCTCATTCCATTTTCCTTACGTATCAGCCACTGATACTTTGTACTCTCCTTTTTTTCCTCTTTTTAGTACTGTAATTAATTTCTAACTTCATTATAATAACAATTTATTAACTTGCAATTATACATTTACATTGTTTATAAAATAAGATTTATTGCCTGAGGCAACATGGATTCACAGGGCAAAGCTCATGTTAGACAAATCTTATATATTTCTTTGATCATGTGGCCTGGCAAATAGATCAAGATGGGGTGGTTGACATGGCCTACTTACATTTCAGTTAGGTTTTTGACACTGTACTACATGCACTAGGAGGCTCATAATGAACTGGGCAGCTTAAGGGTAGGTAACAAATTGGTTAAAGGGTAGACAATAGAGGGAGCTGGTAAACGGGGTTCACTCTGAGGAAGAGAGAGAGACCAGTTGGGTACCAGAGGGCTCAGTACTGGGTCCAGTCCTCTTTAATGTCTGTAAGTGAGATTGCAGAGGAGGTGGGAAGGAAGGTCTTCCTCTTTGTGGATGACACCAAAATCTGCAATAGGGTGGACACTCCAGAGGGTGTGAAAAGAATGTGCAGAGACCTGAGAAAACTTGAGGACTGGTCAAGGGCATGGCAGTTGGATTTCAATGCAAGAAAGTGCAAAGTCATGCAGTTAGGGCAAAGAAACTAAGAGGTGGAATATAAAAATAGGAGACATTACAGATTGACACCAAACAGTAAACTGACCTAGTTTTATCCATATATGATGATCTCAGGGTGGCAAGGAAGTGAAAAAATGCAGTGGGCAGGGCCAGTGGAATGTTGAGGTGCAGTGGGAGGAGTATCATCAGCAGAATGAGGGTGGTGACATTGTCAGTGTATAGATCAATGGTGAGACCCCCACGTGAAATACTGTGTCCAGTTCTGGAGATTGTATTTCTAGAAGGACATAGGCAGGGTGGAGGTGGTCCAGAGGAGGGCAGTTAAAATAGTTTTGGGTCTATATCAGAAGCCCTATGAGAAGATACTGAAAGTCTTCACCTCAATATGTACGCACTGGAAGAGAGAAGAGAGAGAGCAGGGGCATATGACAGAGACTATAAATGCCTCATGGGGGTAGATAACATACACGAATTGAATATTTTTAAGAGTAAAAGATGCATGAGATCAAGGGGTCATGCAGTGAAGCTGGAAAGGATTACATTCAGGAGAGTGGTTGATGCCTGCAACAGTCTTCCAGTGGAGGTAATGGGAGCAAAAACAATTGTGGTCTTCAAGCATGTATGGAAAGGCAAAAGAGGAACTTAGAGGAAGCATGTGGTGGGGGGGGGCAGGATCAAGTAAAGTCTTCAATGACCAGATTGACAGGAAAAATGGATGGACAGAGTTGGCCAAGAGGTCCTTATTTGCAGTCAAATTTTATGTTTCTATGTGTCTGTTTCTGTAAATCTGTGAAAGGCATTCTAACAGGTTTATGAATGAAACAGTATAATGTCTGTCCAGTTACTTTCATCTCCTGTAAGTGGACTCCTACCCACTGAATTGCTTAACCAGAATATGCAGACACAATTAACAGAGTACTAACATTTTAAATAAACTGGGTGATCTCAGCATAATCTAAAATACAGAGGAACTCAAGAAGCAGGCTGCATTTGATTACTGACAAAGAGAGCAGAGGAAAAATCGGTAGTGCATATGCACAAGTTAGAATCATGGATATTTTTCCCCTGCTTTAAAGCTCAGCTTCATAGCATCTTTTGAAATAATAGAGTCAATAAGCATGCAGAATCACTATTTAGTACCGAAACATACACCATATAGAAACAGGTTTTATTCTGCTATTTAGGGATTTTCAAATATTGTATTAATTAACTGGTTATCTGAGTTTGATTTATTGTTTTGTCTTTAGACTATAATGGCCCAGATATTCAAAGGGGTTGTGCCTGAATGTGTTCATTCACATATCGGGCCTGTGTAGTACAGTACGATCTGCATGCCCATTGGTCCACACAGTGGACCAATAGGCATACAAAGAGTACTGTACGCTGTCTTTCAGCAGGCAGCTGGGTGGCATGTAGGTGGGGTGCTGCCACCCGCCGATGACAGGGGGTGCTGGGTTGCGGGGGACATCAGTGGGAGTATAGGGAAGGGGGTACCACTAGCCACCAGGTAACTCTTTCTGGGAACAGTGGCCCAAGATCAGGTGATGGGGGGCTTCCCGCTGAATCAACAAGATCCTTAAAATTACATATGCCAGTGGTCAGACGAAAGAGGGCTTCCCACTGGAGAACCAGGGAATCTTCATATTACAACAGCCTGTGATCAAGCGTCCAGGAGTGAGGGGGGCTACAGTGGCACATCAGGGTGTCGATCCCCCACGACTGCAGCTTGGCAGGACGCCGTGCACAATTCACTGAGGATTGGTGCATCACTTGCAAATGGAGCCACAATGACATGCAAATTGCCCCATTTATGCCTTGCATGCATAATGGACTCATTTGCATGTCCCGGTTGAATATCGCGGGTGCTGAACCTGGCCCAACTGCACTTGCGCATCCCTCTGCTCCTTGTCTTTGTCTTGTGCAGGTGCAGTGACACTGTGCCATGCAAAGAGTGTGTGTCCTCTGTGCCATATTAAGTGGTGCTGAGCCATGGTGCAACACCATTGAATATTGCCTGGTCCTTGCCCTGGCACAGCCCTGTTGTGCTGCGCCCAGGCTTGCACCACTGCCCGGCACAGTCTGAATATCTGGGACGATATATACAGTATTCTATTCATCTCCCTTTTGAAATAGTTCTGGCCCTCAGTTGATTTCCATGTATTTAGTTTATTACATGATGCACCGTTTTCTTAGTAATTACTTTTTTTATTTTCCTCAGTTTTGGAAGACAAGATAAAGACATTTTTCTTAAGATGTAAGCACATTGGTTTAGGAATTTCATAATATTGTGTTTTTATAGAGTACCAGTTTTATGTATAAAGCTCCTGTTAGTATTTTTTATGTTCCTCAAGACACCTTCTTGGGGAGGGGGAAGGGAAAGACAATTTAGTCTTAAAATACATTGGGCAAGACTGGTGCTACAATAATTAGCTATACAACCAGAGCCTTGAGATTGGTACCATGTACAGTAGCTGTAAAAACAAAGCCCTGCTAAGACTGAAGAAATATTTTTATTTAATACATTCTATAACATTTTGCTTGTAGTACATCTTATGGTTATTTTGTTATGGTTAGTAACAATTTTATGCAATTTGTTGCTGTACTTATATGAGTACATTACAATTTCCCAGCTTCTCTTCGACAAACAGCCAGTTAGGATGTGTAAATACTTAATGAATGTTTCTAATAATGAGGTATTTCATAGTGCAAAATGACATATCCAAACTACTACGTTAGTTTTTTTTTAAAAGTTCTTCAATATGCATTCATTTATCCAACTAAAATGTAATTTACTGTAGCACTATTTCTGTTAGCACATGGAATGAGAAAGGCATTAGTCACCCCACAAAATGGAAAATAAATCCGGTCATGTTTGAGGAAGGATGTTTGTGAAATAGTTTTCTGCACTAGACCATCAATGGGAAAGGGGAAACAGCTACATGATTTAGAAAATGGGTAGGAAATGTGATTGCTACATCATGTTCTATTAGATTGCTACATAATAGTCTCATAACAAAAAGGTTGCTGCAATATTCATTCATAAAAATCTTAAGGCAAAATGCTTCAAATCCAAAACTCATCCAGAGGCAGGTGAGCCATGGCAGTCTGTGTGTTAAATAACATTACGTTGACCTTACTTTGTCTTTATGCACCCAGCATGGAAGACCCTTTTTTCTAAGTTTTTCCCAACAAACAGTAGACTTCTACCTGCAAGAACTTATTTTAATATGTGGGATTTAAAGCAAGTCTGGGATCCCTTTTTAGAGAAGAATACTTTCACAAAGTGCAGGGGAGGTATATAAAAGAGAACTGAAAGAGATCAGAGATAAAAGAGATCTTTTTAAGGCAACAGTGCAGCAAAATGTGGCAAACAAAAGTTGACCATACTCTTGTTTCACTATAAAAGATTCCAGGCATCTTCCAGTTTAATTTGGTGGTAAAAAGTTCTATTTCCACCAACATTTGAGTATTTCATGAATGTTTTCATTTATTATGTTCTCATGAAAAGATGGCCACCACCTTTACATAGAAATAGCATTTTAGATATGGTAAAGCTTAGGATTGAGAAAAACAATCTCACAGTTCACAGCAGAGGAGGTACCTAAAAAGCAGATTTGACAGGAACTATATTATTTTTTTTACTGTAGCTGAAAATAGCTTTTGGGGAGAAAGCACTTTTGCTACACTAATGCTTTAAAGAGTGGACTTTATTGGACCAAAGGAGGGGAATAAATCCAGATGGTATATATTTTACTTATTTTTCCTGCTCCCATGATGCTTATTCCATAAATTAATATTTTCTACATCCCCATACTGTTTAGACAAAATCAATAAGTTCTACAATAAATACAGACCGACATTCTATGATAATTACAAACTACACAATTGGTAATATGCAGTTATTGTAGAAATATTGGTAAATAAGCCAAAGAAAGGTAGCTGGATGTTGAATTTATTTTTATTGTAAGAAAAAATGGTGGCTATAACTGTATCATAAATAGCAGTTTTCTTGGACATAAATGATAATTCCGAAGTTTTTATGGCATGGAATGGGGTGGCTTTCCTGCCTTTATGAGGGGCAAAATTATAGGTTATTCTACTGCTCTCAAAAAATCCAAGGATGTGAATTCTGCAATCTTTCAAATGAGCCCTAAAAAGTAAGGAACACAGTTCTAACCAAAACACTTCTCATACCCAGAAAGTCTATTACAGATACTGTACTTCAGATAAAATATTAAACAAATAGTATAATTCATCATATAGAAAAATAAGCTTTAATGTAAAGTAGTCTTGAATATTGGAAGGCTGGGAAACATGCAGGGAAACTATTGGGTTATAGAGCACAGGTTAACAAGGTAGAGTGTAGTATGCTTGCGATAAAAGATGAGACAGGAAATGTGCAAGCTAATTCAAAAGGATTAGCGAGGTTTTGCAGACCTCTAATAGGCAGCTATGAGTCAAAGTCGCTTTTTAATTCAGATATGTGACAACACTTTCAAGGTGTAATTATCCATCTATTACATCTTATTTTAAAGATAGACTAGATGACTAGAATCTCTCTTTTTTAATTCAGGGAATTACCTTAGCCATTAAACTTTTATGAAAAGAAAAGATCCTCAGTAACAGATGGATTTGCTACATATTGGTATAAAGCATTTATAGACAACCTAGCACTACGCTGCATAAATTTTTAATGAGACTTACATTTATCAGAGCTTTCAAGCAGGGCGCACCTTGCGAAGATGTAAAGGGTAACACAAAATGGACCCTGGATTGCATAGGAAGTCCATTACTACTAATCATTCAGAAAAGGTTATAATACCAGTATATAAAGCATATGTTAGATCCCATCTTGATTACTCATCTCAGTTCTGGTCACCACACTAGTAAACATACATGGACTTTGGAGAGAGTACAGGGTAAGGCTACTAGATTAGCTAAAATTATCTTCAGTCATACATATAGGTAAAGACTGGAACAGCCTTGGCTTCACAGTGTGGGGATGAGAAGGTTTAGAGGTGATCTGTTGGCCATGTTTAAATTACTGCAGGACAAAACACTGATAGCTGAACTAGGCCTAAGTTTTAAAAATAAAATTATAATACCAGGGGGCATTAGCTTCAAATAGAATCCAAAAAATGTAATACATGCTAAAGGAGATCATACTGGACTGTAATGTCAGTAAGAGAGTGCAACAATCTTCCACTTGAGTTGGTTTTTACAGAGACACTGGACATATTCAAGAATACTCTTGATTAATGCATGGATATACACTACTTTGGTAACATTTATTAAACTGTATTTGAGACATTCTTAGTAGACTATTAGCCTTTAATGTCTCCATAACCATACTATGAACAATAACATAATTATAAATCACTATAAGCTGTTGGTGGTATTTAAGTGAAGGGTGAGATTTGGCTGAGAGCTGGTGAAATTCTCCTAGTCTTGGAGGAGGGTGTTGTTGGTCCATTGCCAAGATAATGGAGCCTGGGTGTATGGAGGAAGGTGTGTTACAGCAGGCTGGTGATCGGTCCTTGGTTCCAGTCTGCTTTTTTAAGAAGGCAATTTTCCTGAAAAAAAAACACTTCAGAAGAAATAGATGATGCCTTAATGCAAGTCTCCACTGAAGTGGAGGAAGTTCTGTTAAAAAAAAAACATCTTGCAGTTGAGATGCAGGAATGAAAGCATCATCTTTTGCAAATGATGGCTGAAGAAGAAGTGAGGTATAGTAAATGGGAAGTTTTTCTGAAAATAAAAAAAAAATATATTAGGACTACCACTGAGAACCTCTTGTGTGCCTCTACTGAAAATAATGAGACTTCCCCACCTGCGGAGTCCAAGTGCAGTGTGGCAGATCATCCTGCAATTCTTGACAAACAGCTGAGTTAGTAGGATAAAAGAGGTGGAATGACAACAAGACAGAGACTGCAGCACAATTCTTCTCAGCATGACTATCCCATATAAGATCCCCTGTGGTCTCGAATGCAAACCCTTTGAAATGCAGGATGGTCACAGGATGCCAGTGGAAAATGGATTCCTGACCGAGACTGGGAAATGGAGATGGTGTATGGACCAGGGCTGAGGTGCTACCACCGTCTTACATACTGATAGCCCAGATGTGGTGCCAGAAGGCATGAGAAAAGATAAGGCTTGTTCTAAGGGGCAAGCTGCAGCACTAATTACAAACATGGAAAATGACCAGCAACAAGGGAAGCAGAATAGGGTGTGGCTAACAGAGGGTGAAAATGTGATACCTGTAACAAGAGTGTCGAGGTGGCACTCAGGACACACCAGGGAGGAGAGTTTTCAGGTTCAAAACGCTCAGCAACACTAAGTAAAACTACAATTTCTGATGCTGAGGACAGTATGGTTTTAAAGAGGGGATGCAGTATCAAACATCTGACCAACGTACTGGAAGGGAGGAGGGGCTTCATAAGTTACTTCAAGAATGGACACTAAATCTCACACTGCTAAAAATACTGAACCTGTGGTGGGAGTTGATTGTAGTAGTAATTATACAGGTTCAGATAGTGCTGTTCCTATCAAACAAGTGTCTAAGGGGCAGGTGGATGGCATAGAGACTAGAAACATGGAGAGGCATCAGGGTGATGGGGATCTGAGGAGAGAAGTGAAAGCCAACAAGGCTCAATGTTTCCTCAAAGTATTACCTCAAGTTTGGCAGCTAGCAGAATAGAACCAGGAGCTTCCTCATTCAGAGACCACCATACTGAAAGGGAAACTCCTGGGTCATCAAATCAAGGACAAGACAGACCCAATGATCCCAGCCCATGTTACTCTGATTTTTCTTAAATGGCAGCATGAACCTGCATCCAAAAGAAATTCAGTGCATTCAAAATATAAAAGAGGTTTTCAAGTCCACTTTGATAGGATTTATGTTGCACAGCTTTTAATTTAAGAGTCTATGCAGTTGTTTGCTTCTGAGATGTACACTCTCTCAGGTGAAGACATTTTAGACATAAGACTTAAATCCATTCAAGGACTGGACAGATTTTGGAACACATATGAAAAGACAAAAGTAACATTTTTATGGATATCTTTCGTAGTCATCCCTTTAACTAAACCGTTGATTGAGACAGTAACTATGTTATTTAGGAATGAAGGGGTTATTGTTAGTAATATTCATTTATGGCTGGGAAAAAATCTGAGATTCTTGGACCCCCTTGAAGCAATTCTTGATTTTGAGAACATACGGACTAGGGAATGATGCCTCAAAGTAAAATTACATCACACTAACACTGGAACAGTTCATTTTCAAAAAAGTACTGTGGAAGTTTGCAAAAGCTTTCACAAATTCATTCGACAGTGTTGCAAGTGCGACAATACTTTGCGAAAGTACTTTTTTCAGAAATTTGAAAAACATATTTCTTGGGTGTTTTACCCCAAAATAAAGACATGACTAGCATCCTCAGGGTCCGACTAGGTGAATACAAAAAGAATGAGGTTGCTAGAGGGTCCCAATTTTAAATGCCAAGCATTTTTCTGATCGCTAACCAAAAACAAAATGACGGATTTGTGACAGTAAAAGGGCCATTTGTGAACGTAAAAACTGCATTTGTGACACTATCAAACTTTTTGTTAGCTTTTTCCTTTGACTTATAATGGGAACTTTTTTTTTGAATAACTTTTGGACCATCTAATATTTTTTCACGAAATCTTCAAAAGGCACATTGGGGACCCCGGCCACATGTTCCCTGAAGATTTTAGACTGGTCTTGCAAACTGTGCGACCTGTACGTGCAACAGTAAAATTAACAAAAAGCATAAACATGAGTGCAGATCATGCATAATAACTCCGCAGCTGTAGATGCAATTGGTACAAAACTTGGTATATCCCAAAGCATATGGGTCTTGATTGTGTATTCCAAATTTCAGGCAAATCCGTTAAATGGTTGCAGAGTTATTAAGGTGCAAAATTGTGGGGTTAACATGTAAATGGCTCCTCAACCCTAACTATAGTGGCACTACCATGCCATTATAATATACTGATGTGATGTTTTTTAAAAATGTGCTGTCTGTTGCATGTCTTGTGGATACATATCACTCTATCTACCCTAAGTGAGGTAACACATATTACAGAACTAAAGTATCCACTAAAATGGATTGTTTGTGTCCCATAGTGTCAGGTCCAATAATTATAAGGCCTGTTGAATTTTATGACCATTGGATTTTAGGATATACCTTTTCTACAGAGGCTAGATCACAGAATAAACCAAAAGGTAGATGGAGTATGAATACCTCTGTATTGAAGAAACCTGTAATTATAACTACAATTAAACAACTATTGCACATCAGAACTATGGTGTTCTATTTGAGTGCAGGGAAAAATTTAAATTCCACCAGCAGATTTCTCGCAAAATGCAGAATTTGCTTCTGTGAAATTCCTTGAAAAACAGAGGAAAATTTCATGACATTCTGCCTTAAACTGAAATTTTGTCACGTATTGTGGAATAAAGTAGTGAACTGCAGAAAATATTTCCACTGATCTGATTTCCTTTTTCGTTTATTTAGTAAAAACTGGTGCAACTGGGATCTTAAGAGCAAAGCTGGGAAGTGGAGATGTTGATGTAACTTGAAAGAGAAACTGAAGAACTGGGAGGTGACACTGCTGCAACTAATACTGGTGGAACTGGGAGTAGACCGTGGTATAACTGGGATGAGACACAGATATAAATAAGCTATGGTGAAATACATTTAAAATTTGAATACAATGGGGTGCACTGACAACAGTGAGGAGACAAGGTTACATTTGGGAGGCGACACTGCCAAAGTACAAAATTCCTATACTTTAGATGCCCCAAGGCAAGTACTTTTGTCTAAAGGAACCTACGGTTCCTCAGTTCCTGCCCACTGGTACAACTAAGTAATATAGTGCTACTGTATATTTAATTTTTTTTTCTCCAGTACTCTACTTTCTTTTTTTTTTTTCATCTCTCCCACCCACCCCCCTCATCAAGGGCTTCTGCTATCTGTGATGGTGCAGCATTAATGTTGTGTGACTAAGTTCATGACACCAGTTACCCTTAGGTGTAGTGGAGAAATCAAGACCAGGAAGGAGCAGTGCAGTGGAGAGATTGTCATGTGACAACACAGTCTGTGTACTGTAAATCTTGCTGACTCAGTCATGCAGCTGGCATCACATGATAGGTGCTCCAGTAGGTATCAGATTGCAGTCTGGAGTGGTGGCATTGAGTGGCTGCTGCTGGCAGCTGATCCCTCCATCAAGAAGTGTTGCTGGTGAAAGCTATTCAGCAAATCAGAACATGTTGTTACTGGGAGTTGAAATGGTTGTCAGAGCAGCAGGCAACAAACAGAGAAAATCTCTAAGGGCTTAAAATCAGTACTCACAAACTGTCCTTTAAGGGCTACTGATATGGAGTTTTAAGGACCCTCACCAGTGCAGCATAATGTATAGAGTTAATATATACAATAATGCATGGGGTGGTGTACATAATGAGAAGTTATGTGCACCCGAGGTGTGGGATGCTTCACCCTCGGGGTTTATATAAGCATCCCACACCAAGGGTGCACATAATTTCTCATTATGTACACCACCCCATGCATTTTTATGTGTAATAACTGCTTGCTGTTTTTTTCCCACAGGAGAAAATAAGCTGAGAAGTATTTGAAAGAAAAAATTTATTTCTGCAACATTTTATGCTGTAACTAGGTCAATAACTAACTGTAAAGGATTTTTTTTTAAATCAGAAGTAGATTGGTACAGCAATGATATATTTCTTGTCAGAAGTAGTAGAAGGAATAGGAACTTTGAACTGCATTGGAAAATAATGATTAGAACTGCGATGTAATTATTGAGTCAGTCTCTGGTAGGAATTGGTTATTGTCACACTGAAAGTCTCTGAAATCATTTTATTTTTTGTGCATTTGATGCCCGTTTTTTCATTCACAGGTTATTTTTCTCACGGTTTCTTTTTGGAGGCTTGAAATTCAGTTGGTTTCTATGGAGATGGGAGAGAGAGTAAGAGAGTGACAGTTAGTGCTTAGGGGAGGTCTGCATTTTACTGTGACAGGCTATGTCATTTGTTGTGGTAATACTGCATTTTTACTGGTTTTTGGTTTTTTTTACTGCCGAGGAGCGTGAAGTGGGTGGTGACTGTTTAGTGTACTTACAGTCATCTGACTCCTGAGGATGATATCTTCTGGACTCTGTGGAATTTCTTTGGCAGTGGTCCATGGTAGATATTTACAGTTACTCCCTCGTTGAAGACGCAGTTTGTGCTGAACAGTGTATGCATCGAGGAGGTTGCTGTGAGCTCAGTTATGAAGAGATTTCCTGGCTGTTCCTTTTGGATTTCTAGGGTAGCAGAGGATGTAGATGGTTGTTGATCTATGCTGCGCTTGGAGAGCTGGTCACTGATTTCTTTTTACTGAGACTCTGATAAGACAGAGTAATTGTTTATGGACTGAACATTTTTATGGCCAGAGATTTGTTGTACTTTTTTGGGTAGCACATTGTAATCGATGAGCTTTTGAATGCTCATTTTTCTGGTTGAATGGTTAGTGATCCGCTTTGTGTCTGGCAAGCCGGATTGTAATTTCAATTGTTTCATCATGGATCTAAGTTTATTGAGTCCTATGGTCATATTTCTATACCAGAGTCCATTTTCTTTATGGTTTATGTTGGGTGCGATGTAAAATGGTGATTCGGGTAACAACATTGGTTCAGGCCTATGGGATTTGTACAGTTTTTATCGTTGTATGGTGTCACGTAGTGGGTTTTCTTTATTTTGGTATATTCGAGGCTTAACAGGTCATATGTATGTAGGGTTGTCCCCAGGTCGAGTTTTTGTTTGGGGCTCGTTGTACTCTATGTATATATTCCCTTGAGCATCTACTCCTTCTTGGATGTCTGCCCATCTTAGGTCATACTGTTCTTCAGTTCAGAGGGCAAAATGAAGTCCTATGTTGAAAAAAAGGTAGTTTAGAAGTGATGTGGGGTTGTCTGTTGATAAGGTGCCTGACGAGTGCAGTAAATCTATTTCTTCTTCAGTTAGTGCTTCTGCTTTTCGCGGTCTGTTTCCTTTGCCCATTTTTTTTTAATTGCTTCTGTTTTGCTATGAGAGTGTGCTTTGTTTCTATGAAGTCTATTTGAGCACCTTTGAAAATTGAGTGGGGGTACTTAACCTTAACTAAATGTCTGTCTATACCGGCTACTATCCCACGCACTGTTCCAGGTTCATACTCAGTGCCATCCTGACATTTCAAGAGAAAAATAAAATGTGCTACCTTGCTGTCTTGTTCTGCTAGTGGTAGTTCAGTGAACTTCACTGTTGTTCTGGTTTGCCTCAGGAATGTGTTGAAGAGCTGTAGGTCACTTTGTGTTTTAAAATAAATATTTCTACTGTCCTGGTCACTGACAAATCTTTCTATTTCCTCTAGATTTTGGAGCTGGAATCGAGCAGTCATATTGGTGAGTAGCTGTATCTATTAAGAGACTGACTTTTCATGACAGAATTTTTGTGGTTTTATCTCATTTCTGTGGTAGTGCTGTTTAGCGAATGACAGTTGTCTGAGGAGCTTGAGTGGTGTGGTATGCTGCAGCGCGAGGCAAGGGAGACAGCTGATGGCACATGTTCACCATTATAATTTACGAGTTATAACAGCGGATTATGACCTTCTGTTGTCATTGAAAAAACAGCAAGCAGTTATTACAGCTGTTTTAATGACTTAGGGGATAAATAATGATAAGGATCTACTGTATCAGGGCAAGCAAGCAAGCACCAAATTTATTTTTTAAAGCCCTTTGCAGGGCTTGGGAGGTAATGAGAGTCATTTTAAGGACTAGTAGCACTAGTAGCACTGTTCCTTTTGGATTTCTAGGGTAGCAGAGGATGTAGATGGTTGTTGATCTATGCTGCGCTTGGAGAGCTGGTCACTGATTTCTTTTTACTGAGACTCTGATAAGACAGAGTAATTGTTTATGGACTGAACATTTTTATGGCCAGAGATTTGTTGTACTTCAGTACTGTAGTCAGGCAGGAGGAAAATCATAAAAAAAACTTTTCAGGAATTAAGGAATGCAGGCTGCTATAAAAGCCATTTTTAGGGCTTAGGGGCTAGTGAGTCATTTAAAGAACTGAATGCATGAAAGCAAGAAAGAGAAAAACCATTAAGGAAAATATAAAAAGCCATTTTTCAGGGCTTGAGATCTAAGGCCTTATTAAAAAATGCAGGCTGGCATTAAAATCCTTTCCTGGGCCTGGCGGCTATCAACTCCTTTTAAGGTCTGAAGGCACACAGGCAGGCATGAGAATATAAATTTTAAATAACAAAATCCCTTTTAAGAGCTTGAAGATAAATAAATCATTTTAATGATATTTGGGGCATGCTGACAGGATACAGTTGTTTCAAAAAAGCTCTTTTGAGTCAGATATTTATTTTAAAAATGCCACTTTACAGGACTACCTACTTTCCATTGAGGATGACAATTGCAGGTAGACTACCCACTCTCCTTGGAGGATGGCAATCACAGGTAGGAGCACAGGGGACTGGGTGTGCCTTGTGAGTTCCTGAAGGAGGCAGGTGTGGCAGACAGGAAGGGAGTATAAAGAGAAAGTTAAACAAAGTCTAGCCAGAGCCGATATGGCTGTGGAGAGCTTGAAGAAGCTCCAAGTAATGAGCAGCATGAGCACCACTGAATGCCATCCCACATATACCGTACAAGGAAACCTTCAGCATTGAGAAATGCTTTTCTTTTTGTTATCTCTGCATGGCTTCCAGTAGTCTCACTGAGATGAAGACATAATCTCTGATTGTACACTGCAGTCACTAAACATTTTAGTATAATTCATCTTGCTCTGTGCTATATATTAGAATTTAATCCAGTCTACCCGTTGCGGACCAGGGAAATTCTAAGTTGGAAGAGCATCTCTGACAGATAGCAATGTTCACAGATGGGGTGCCAGGAGAATGAAATAGATGAGGGTGCTGAAAATTGGAAGAGCATTTGTTAGGGTATAAAGGGCATTTGTTACAAAACATCGACACAGCTGGTAGGCTCCCCACCAAGCATAGTTATAAAACTGGCACAAGCACTCTCTTGGACTGGATATTGACCAGCCATCCCTCATGCAACTCGGACATTGCCGTCCTCCCGGATACACTAAGTGGCCATTCCCCAGTCATCTGTGAATGGTCAATAAATTCTGCAAGCCCCCTTCTAAATTAATCAATAGTAGAGTCATCCCATGCGATCAGAAGAAACACCTCAAATTCCACCTCCAACAGCTTGACTGGTCTCCTGTATTCAATGATTCAGATGTTAACTTGGCCTTGGATTTTTTCTTCACCTCCTTCAACGCTGCCTGTGACGCCTATGCTCCTTTCAAAAGGTGTAAAGTCAAAGTCCTTTGCAATCATTGGCTCTCCACAGAACTACTTACAGATTTGAAAAAAGGGACCTCCTCTGGCTCCAGGCATGGGCCACAGGAAATCGGGCCAATATCCAAAACTATAAACGTGCTTATAATGACTGCACTAAATCAACCCGTCAGAAGAAAAATGTATACTACAGAGATGCTTTCACAGAAACTTGGTGAAAGGGAAAATCCTTCTGGGACAATCTTAAAGAAGAAACTGGGAAGCAGGCAAAAACCTCACATATTATGTTGGTCATTGATGGTTGCATAACTCTCAACCCTACCACAATTGCAAATACTTTAAATACTGCATTCCCTGACCTCAGTAGTGTTCTGCCTTTGGACTTCTTCAGTGATGATCACCCTCCTACTCTCACCCTCAGCCCACAATCCCCTTCCTCCAAACACCCACTATTCTACTTTAAAGAAGTCAAGGTGCATGAGGTCCATAAATATATTTCTAATGCAATCACCAAATCCAGAACTAGTGGGGATTCACTCGACCTGAAGCTGTTGTCCCTCTCCCTGGATGAAGTGCTACTTCCACTAACAACAATTTTCAACCTTTCCCTAGTTCTCAACCAGTTCCCTGACAGACGGAAATCAGCTATAGTAAGCCTGGTTCACAAAAGTGGGGACAAGGACCTGCATGTGAACTACTGGCCTAACTCCATACCCCCCCAAGGCCATTGAACGTATGGTATCTGACCAACTAATGGAATATCTGGACAAACACAACATCATATGCCCCCAACAACATGGTTTCCATAAAGGACACAGTACTAAATCTGCCCTTCTAGAATTTACTGGTGCTATCCACAGTTCATTGGACAATAGTCTCCTAACTGGGTCGGTCTTCATAGACCTGACCAAGGCTTTTGACACTGTTCATCATCAACTATTAATCACACAGTTACGTTCTTCTGGACTCTTACCCAAGTCCACTACATGGTTCAAGAGCTACCTGGACAACCACTCTCAAAGAGTGAAAATAGCTGATGTTCTGTCAGATGCAAGACCCATTCATGCAGGAGCTCCCCAAGGTTCCATCCTTGGGCCACTTCCTTTTGGCCTCTTTCTGAATGATCTGCCCCAATCATGTCCCGAACAAATCCTCCTTTATGCTGACAATGCCTTCATCCTCTCCACTCATAAGGATCCAGGCCACCTTCAAAAGAATCTACAGTTTGCCTTCACCTCAATTGAAACTTGGTTTAGTATGCATAAATTGGTACTCAACTATACAAAAAAACAAGTCCATGCTCTTCTGTAACTCGCACAACAAACACAGGCTCAATCCCATCATAATTACAAACTGCCATGGTGCAACCCTCTAACAGTTTCAATCCTTTAAATATCTAGGAGTTACCATCAATTGTATCCTATAATATGCTATGCACATTGACAACATTGCCAAAGCTGCCAACACTCACATTGGCCTACTCTACAAGCATAGGCAATGCCTTACCTCATATGCCATAAGGACTGTAGAACAGAGCTCAGAAATCTCAATAATCGACTATGGCCTGATCATTTATGGCTCTGCCTCTGCCACCACCCTCAGGCACTTATCCTTTGCACTAAACAAGGTTTGCAGTCTCATCACCAGTGCTCATCGCTTCACCCACTCGTGTGACCTCTACGCATAGACTTGGTGGCTTCAACTTTCTAACTGAATCAAGTACCAAACCTGCCTTGTAGCAAAGAAAATAAAATTTGGCCTTGCACCTCCAGGTGTCTAAGCTTTCCTCTGCCCAACATAGTCTCCTTGCATCACCAGGGGTTCTGAATCCCAGCTACTGCATATCCTACATTGCTGCACTACACAAGGGCAAAGATATTTTGTGCACAGAGCTCCCAGCTGGTTTAATGGCCTCAACATTGACATCTCCTCAATGCCAAAGCTGGGACCATTCAAATCCAGTTTCCATCACATCCAGTCTGCCTCTTGCTCCTGTGACTATCCTTCCTAATTC
The DNA here is from genome assembly GCA_016271365.2 of Neoceratodus forsteri. Taxonomy (NCBI): domain Eukaryota; kingdom Metazoa; phylum Chordata; order Ceratodontiformes; family Ceratodontidae; genus Neoceratodus; species Neoceratodus forsteri. The sequence continues at coordinate 588,684,292 of CM028137.1, read as the reverse complement.
TTCTCCCCTTCTCCTCTTTGCTCTTTCCTTATAGCACTTACCCTCTCCCCCTCAATCTCCCTCTCTCATACACCCACCCATCCACCCTATCCCTTATCTCCCCCTGCAGCACTTAACTTTTACTTGACAAATGCCTATGGCCACAGCCCCCTAGTGTGTCTCCCTTCCATACCATGTTAACTCTGTTAACCGGACCTCCTTCTGGCTCTTTTGTTTTTTCCCCCAATATATTGAATGTATAAAAATGTATGTAATTGCCTGTAATCCACTGTTATGCCTGTATTCAATGTCTTGTTGTGAATCCGTACCTTAATTGACATGGAACCTTTGTAAAAGAGCCTTGGATCAAAGGTACTCATAATCCTAGACTCAAATAAATGTTATAAATGTTTTCTTTCATTATATACCATAATACAACAGTATAAGATGCTGTCAACAACAGAGATTAAGTATTGCCAGTGGCAGCTATTCTAATGCCTTGAGCCATTAATTGCAAATACTGTATAGTTATAAAATCTGCTTTTAAGTACATGAGATAGTTAGAAGTATAGTGATTATGAATCCAATGCATCTTTTACTAAAAAATAAAATTGATGTTGATTAACAAATACTGCTGCTTTAAGTGAACAAACCCCTTACATGATTTCATGGGAAAAAAATATGCAGAAATGGGAAGTACAGTACCGGATTTTAAAAGTGTGTAATTATTAACACTCATGTGTTATGCAGACTTTATAACGTGAGAACCATTACTCCACTGAAAATAGGACAGTGCATTTCAACTAGATAATCTGTCTGTCTGTCTGTCTGTACACACACATACACATACACACACACACACACACACACACACACACACACACACACACAGTTAAGCAAATATGAGCTATGCTTTGAACTTTTACTCTGAGATGTGAAATGGTCATGGTGCCCCTAGTCCAGTAACACACTAAGACTTAATGAAAATGAATACTGTAGGCTATCCTAAATCTTACCAGCAATCTCACAACTTGACATTGCTGGAGGGGAATGTTTACATCATTGTTTTTTATTTATTTATTTGATATATCCGTTTACAACCTTTGAACCAGAGGATTATTTCCAAAGGTACCTCATCACATGTAAGACAGAAGCTAATACAGACAGGGTATAACAACAGTTACATAAAGCATGTGTTACAGACATTTGTCACTGACATTATTTACAGTATTTACATTAAGTACAGGATGCAGACATTTTCAGACATTATTTACAATATTTGGATGACAATGTTTACATCATCACAGCAGAGAGACATTATTAGCTTGAGAAAGCATCTAAACAGAGTAGTTAGTCCTATTCATGGGTTTGGTATTATTGATGTAGGTTGCAATCCATAATGGACTTTGTCAGAGAATTTTGATCAGAGAGGGTGAGAGAGTGAAATGTTAGTTGCAGTTACAGGAGCAGATATTGAAGAGGTGATCGCGAAGAGTGGTTTTGAAGTAGGTGATCTTGGGTGCACTTGTGACGGTGTTTGGGAGTGCATTAAACCATGTGGGGGCCCTGTAGTAGAAAGATCTCTGGGAAAGGGAGGTTTTTACCCTGGGCACAACCAGTGGTGCTTTCTCTCTGAGTTTCGGGTGGAGATAGTGGGGGTGGCAGTATGAAGAGAGGCGGAGACCCTGGGGGAGAAAGTCCAAGCAGTATTTTCTTGGACAGTATGCAGGTCTGGTAGCAGAGCCTTTCATTGAGGTAGAGAAGATTGGCAGAGGTATAGAGGAAGCAGGTATGAGTGAGACTAGGTGGGCCAGTTAGGAGCCTGCAGGCCTTGTTTAGGGAGACCTGGATTTTCTGGAGTGCAGAGTTATCTGCTGCCCCATATACAGGGAGCTCATAGTCCACTAGGGACAGTATTGATGAGGTGATGGCAAGCCTAAGGGAGTGGGGGGGGAGGCAGTCCCTGTGTCAGTAAAGGAGTCCAATCTGGGTGTTTGTTGTGGCAGCAAAGGTGACTATGAGGTCATGGAAAGTAAGGGCCAAGTTGAGGGTAAGTCCAAGATATTTGTAGTTAGATACCTGTTCAAGGGGGTGCTGGGTGCTGGGGATGATGCAGAGAGGTACACTTTTTCCTTTGTTTTGGCGGTGAGAGAAGATCATTGATTTAGTGTTTTTTAAGTTTATGACCAGTCTATGGTCCTTAAACCATATTTTGGCCTGGGAGCGGGCATGTTGGAGAGAGTCCTGAAGGGGCGTGGGTTTATGGTGTGAAGCAAAGAGCACTGCATCATCTGCATATAGTAAGATTTTTGTGGAGCAGGCCTTCGGTAAGGAGTTTAGGTAGAGGGAGAAAAGAAGTGGCCCCAGGATACAGCCCTGGGGCACCCCGGAGTGAACGGGTAGTGTGTCAGATAGGGTTCCATTAATTTTGACACATTGGGACTGGGTGGAAAGGTAACTGGAGCACCAGGTTAGGGGGCCTGTGGAGAAACCAAGTTGGTGGAGAGAGTTATGAAGGAGAGGGTGGCAGACCATGTTGAAGGCCCTGGATAGGTCTAGGAACACAGCTCCTGCAATGTTACCGGCATCTAGATAGGAGTGCAGGAAGTTGGTGAATTCTAGGAGGGCTGTGGTGGGGCTATGGGCCGAATGGAAGCCATGCTGCTCTTGGCATAGAATGTCATACTTGGCTGGGTATTCCGTAAGTTGGGTGGCAACCACTTTTTCTAATGCTTTGGGGGGGGAGAATGGAAATGGGCCGATAGTTATTTGGGGAGGCTTTGTCACCACTTTTATGGATAGGGGTAATGACAGCTGTTTTCCTGGCAGTGGGAAATTGCCCTAAGAATAGGGATTTGTTGAGCAGGTCCGTTAGGGGGACTAGAACCTTGTTGAGGACTAATCAAAGGAGCCTGGCATCTAGGGGGTCATTTATAGGGTTATTGCTGTTTAGCACTTTTTGTAGGTAAGGACGAGCTTCCTGGGTGGATATTTTGCACTGGAGGAAACAAGGATGCTGCAGGGTTGGGAGTTGGGATTGGGGCACTGGGTCAAAGAAACAACTAGGGAGAACATTGCTGAGATCTGAGATGGTGGTGTTTAGACAGTTTGCTATGGTGAGTGTGTCTGTGGAGGTAGTGCCATTTATGGTGAGCTGGGATGGAGGTGGGGAGCGTGATTTCCCATTGAGTTCTTTGATATTACTCCAGAAGGTTTTCTCAGACCCCCACGTGGTTGTGAGAGTGGATTGATAGTGGTCTGCTTTGGCCTTACGGATGGCTCGAGTGCATCTATTGTGAGCGGCATTATAGGATTGTGTGTCCGCTATCCTGCCAGATTCTGTGGCTTTGTGCCAGAGATTATCCCTGTCTCTCAACATTTGGAGTAGGGAGGGGGCTATATTAATGGGGGACCAATCTATTTGGGTGAGCAGCTGTTTAAGTTTTATTATCCATCCTAGGTAGAGACACCTTCGGAAGGTTGTTTGGGTTATGGGTTTGGGTGTAGGAAAGGTCCACTGGAATAGGATGGGTGAGTGGTCACTTAGGGAGTCGGGAAGTACTTTTATATCGGATTTTGTTGGGGTGGTTAGAGATAATGATATCCAGGAGGGTGTGGGTATCGGTAGATGGGTGAAGTCTAGTGGGTTGGGTAACTAATTGGACCATGTCAAGGGCCAAGAATGAGTCCTTTGTTGGAGTGGCTGAGGGGCCAAGCCAGTTGATACTGAGGTCCCCTACTAGTGTCTGCTCTGCATTGTGTGGTAGGGTAGAGAGGTATTCTGTGAGGGATGAGATGGCAGGCTTTTGGTTCTTAAGGGGTATGTAGGCAACTGTGAGGTATAGTGGGACCCTGGAGGGGTCGGGGGTGATTTTTAAGGTGAGGGCTTGTGCTCCATTTGTGAGTTTGGAGGGTAGGAGTATGTGACAAATAATATTATTAATGTAGAATGCACAGCCATCCCCACGCTTTCTTACCCTGTCTTCCCTATATAGGGTGTATCCAGGGAGTGAGACAAAGGCATTGGGAGTAGATTTGGAGAGCCAGGTCTCCACTAGGGCAATGATGTTTGGTTGGTGAAGGGTGGCCCAGCATTGAAGCTCTGCAGATTTTTTGGGCAGGCTGCGTATATTCAGTGAGGCAATGCGGAGTCCAGAGGGTCTGGTAGGTGGAGTGGTGGGGTCAGGGCCTGGATTAAGGTGGATATTACTAGAGAGAGTAGTAGGATGACTAAGGCTCTAACCATAGGGTGGCAGGTTGTTCTATTTTTGGGAGTACCTTTGGGGGGGATGATGTAGTGGAGCAGGGGATGGGTAGGGTTTGGAGGGATGGGTGGACGCAGAAGGGGTGGAGCCAGGGGGGACCCAGGTGGGTGCTGGGTTTTGGGCTATTGGTGGGAGGTGGTTGCAGGGGTCCAGTGTGTGACGAAAAGGTAAGGGGGGATGGCCAATTCTGAAGAGATGCAATGGTGCAGTCCACAAAGGGCATTGGGTGAGGTCTGGCTGGTGGGAGGTGAACCCCAGGGTGGTTATGAGGATAAGGCACATAAAGTGGAAGTGAAAAGACATGGTGCCTAGATAGCTTTGGGGATAGAATAAAAAGGTTGTGGGGGGAGCCAGAAAAGCTGTAAGAGCTTTGAGATGTGCCACAATTCAGTAGGTTGACTTGTAGGCTCAGTGGCAGAGATGGTAGCAAAGGCACAGGGTTTGAGACCTGCAGTGAGACAGAAGAGAGATTTATTTTAGGCAGACTATAATGATAGAGGATTTGAGAGCTTTAGAAACTAAGCATGTGTTAGCCTGCTTTGGTTGTCTCAGTGGTATAGCTGAGGTGCAGTGAATACTGGAAATTTTATTTTAGCAGAATATGGAGGGGCAGAGGCTTTGAGAGCCTTGAAACTGAGGGTAAAAAATAGATATGATGGCTGCATGGCAGGGCTGCTGATTTTCCCAACAAGAGTGCAGGGTTTGAAGCCTGCTGTGATACCAAGAATATTATTTTAGCAGACTATGGGGGTTAGAAGCTTTGAGATCCTTAAAAACTATAGTTAACAATAGTCTGATTTGATGGCTGCGTGGTAGAGCTGCTGATTCAGAAAGCAAGAGTGCAGCGTTTGAAGCCTGCAGTGGTACCAAGAATATTATTTTAGCAGACTATGGGGGTCAGAAACTATGAGAGCCTTAGAAAGTAAGGATAAGATAGCCAAATATGATGGTTAAGTAGCAGAGCTGCTGACCTTGACAGTAAGGGTACAGGGTTTGAGACCTGCAGTGGGACATAGGATAAGTATTTTTTCTAAGTAGGGAGAAAAGAAAGGTTAAAGGCTTTGAAATAGAGGTAAATATTGTCCTGGTTTGTTGGCTTAGTGGATGGGCTACAGACTTTGGAGTCAGCAGTCTGTGCAGACAGAATAAGATCTCTCCACAAGCAGGCTGGGAGAAAGGAGGCTTTACCTCTTAAGGCTCTCTGCAGTCCACTGTAACAAGCTCCTCAGCTGGGCAATGTTCTGCACTACTTTTGTTATAACAAATGTGACATGTTTTAGATTCAGACAGAAAGACTGTATTTTTCCTTACTAAGAGGCAATATAGCGTAGTGGTTAAGAGCACTGATCTACAAGCTAGAGACTTAGGTTTGAATCCCATTGGCTCCCACTTGAATACTGTGTGACACTAAGCAAGTCATATAACTTCCTTGTGCTCCCAGGTCACACCTAGAAACAAGCTCCAGATTAGAGTGCCTTTCTTGGTTAAACAAGCCCCTTTTTACTGTACCTTGGCTTGCTAAGTGAAGTTTGGCTATAAATAAGAGCTCTTGCTTGGACATTTGGGACTTAATGTATGGTAATAGTATATTGAAGAAAAAAGAAACTTTTTGCAAGAGAAATGCTGCATGTAGTGGATACATGTCTGAACTAAAAAAAAAAAGTATATTGTCTATATAGTACAAGCCACTTAAATGGGACGCCCTGGTGGAAAAGGGATCATCCCATTTAAGTGGCCATCTCTATAAAATGAAGTTTGCTTTTGGAGGATTTTTTTGTTGTGTGTTCTCAAATAACTCATGTGAGGAGGGGGGGAGGTGACTGTATTTGAATACAGTGTGCTTTGTGATACGGTGCTTTTTTTGTTTTGTTTTTTGTTTCAGTGATTTTAATGATTTTTCATCTTACAGGACAGTGTAAACTTTCTCTTCCTCTTCCTCCATTTTGTTCATCAGAAGGGCTGCTGACTGTGTTAAGAATGCCAATGCTTCTGAATCGACTGCATCCTCTGATCCAGCAGCAGCCGATGAAGCAAGTAATTTTGAAGTAGTCACTGAAGAAGCCAATGTTGAAGGAGCCGCTGTTCTGAAAAATTCGGTGATGGAATGCTGGCATCCTTTAGTGACTGCAAGTTGTTGAATAGCACACTCGCTAGTGAAAAGATGTTGCCAGATTTCATTTTGGCCCCTGTACTGGCACCAGCGCGTTGCCTTTTTCTGATCAGACAGAGCCTTACTTCTTGCCACCTGCGGTTCGTCGTCACTTGCATCCTCACTGCCAGGATCCTGTACCAGTTCTTTCATCACAGAGTGGACCAACTGCTCATCGGTCAGCTCGCCCAGGGTTGGTTCATCAGAGTCCATGTCCACAAAGTCCTCAAAGGCAGCAGTGTCCATTCTGGCAGAAATTGAAACATTATCAAAGACATGGCTGTTGGGTGAGTTGAGTGTCAAAAACACAGCGGCATCTCTGTAAAATCCTGCTTTGCAAAAGCAGTTCCTTATGGTTGTGTCCTTTACAGCTGACCATGCTCAGTTCAGCATATAGAGTACATCTAGTAGGTTGACTTTGCAAGCAATTTCTGCAGCATGTGTGCTTTCTCCATCATCGATCGCTTTTAGGATCTTGGTGGTGACATATGACCTGTAGTGCCCCTTCAGGTTCTTGAAGACACCCATGTCTATGGGTTACAGTAGACTGGTTGTGTTTGGGGCAAAGAATGCTAAGGTGATGTTTCTTAGTCTGTGCTGCACTTTGTGGGGGCAAGCTGAACAATTGTCAAGCACCAAAAGGATTTTCCTGCAGCTCCGTTTTAATTTGGCATCCCATGTTAGCAGCCACTCGAGAAAAATGCTGTTTGTCATCCACGCATTGCTGGATGTGGTGTAAGTCACAGGCAAAAGCCTTAGGTACTTTGGAAAACATCTAAGATGCTTGCTTTTGCTTAAGAGAAGCAGCTTTCTCTTTTCAGTGCCAGACTGATTTGAACAGCAATGGACAGAAATCAAATCCTTTGTTTTCTTCCCTCCTGTCAGTTCTGTCTGCTTTAACACATAGCCACGGCCAGAGCAACCCTGATAAAAGAGACCAGTTTCATCTGCGTTAAAAACATCACACAGACAAAACCCTTCCAAGATTTCTGGGAGCACACTGTTTAGCCAGGTTTGAGTGGCAGCTGAATCTGCATCTTGTTTCTCCCCATGCTCTCTTTTAAAGACAATTTGGTGTCTTAATTTCCATCTAGAGAGCCACCCATCTGTTGCCTCAAAACTGGTGTGCGACATTTGAGCTGCAAGTTCGGCTGCCTTAGTTTTAAGCATTGGTCCTGACACTCTCGCTCCCTTATCCACAGCCTGAGAAAACCATAAAAGGAGGACATCTTCTACCTCACTGTCTTTGTCCTCTCACTTCCACTTTCTCTGAGAGTTCATGTTACCTCTCCATTCCACCAAGATAGCCTCTCTGTTTTTGCTGATGCACCCAGCCTGGCTCTTTGAGATCTTAAGCTGAGCAGCAACAGAGGACAGGGAGACAGTGGGGTTGTTTAGTGCTTCCAGCACTTTCACACGATCAGACAGAGTCAGTTCATTCTGAGGTAGAGACATGGTGCCAACAAAGGTGTAGAAGGTATAGAAACATCTAAATATCTCAGGAAGCTATGCCGTTTTGAACAATTTGCAGGTGATTAGTGACAATTACAGTGCTAGACATGTCAAAATCAGCTGAAAATTATAACAGATTCATCCCCCTAAAGTGGCTTTAGCAATTAGGACTGTACCTACTAAACGACTTTAGCATTTAAGTTTCTGAAGGAGACAGATCTGTTCCTACAGGGGCATCTCATTTAAGTGGTTGTCCCACTTAAGTGTGTCCCATTTAGGTGGCTTGGACTGTACAAGTAGGCAGTATAGTGGTGTGGTTAAGAGCACCGAGCTACAAACCTGGAGAGTTGGGTTTGAATCCCATCAGCCTCCGCTTATATACTGTGTGACTCTGAGCAAGTCATTTAACTTCCCTGTGCTCCCAGGTCACACCTGGAAACAAGCTTTGGCTTAGTGTGCCTTTCCTGGTTAAACAATTTCCACTTTTCCATTCCATATATATGTTGGGGTTATATCAGGAAGCTGGTATGCATAAGAAAGATGGCAAAGAAAGTAAAATTGGAGGCAACCACATTTGAATGAAAATAAGTGCCTCTGATTGTGTATAACATTAAATGCTGCTAATATAGTTCTGTTTGTCATGTGGGCTAAAAAATATTACAGTGATTTCAGGGTCTTATAAAGGTGACGATTTCCCTACTTCACAAAGGCATTTTTTACATCTATGTCAAAATTAAATCATCTCTGGATTTCATTTTCAGTACCAACCATATGACTTTTTAATATAACAAAATCATGGTGGATGTGTCAGAAAAACACCCTTTCAATAAGAGTATTTATTTATTTATTAATGCACCATTCATGGTTGCATTTGTTGGGTTTTGATTCATTCAACATTAGAAAAACATATTGCTGCAGGGGAAATATTTATTTAAAAAGAAACACAGGTTAACAGTTGAGAAGCAAATGAAAATGAAAGTCACCTGTTAACAGTGTGCTGGACTGCTTTGAAGTCTATTAAGAAGAACTAGCAACTAACTGATTAATTATGGTCATCAAACTCTCAGCCAGCCAACTTCAAAGGTATAATTTAGGATCTGCTGCTAAATTAGGCATGACAAGATATAAACCACATGTTGGTCTCAGCATAGTAATTTTTTCACAAGCAGGCTGTCTGAAATGTAATAGAAGTTAAACAGAAAGAAGGGCGTATTTCCTATAGAGATTTGCAGAATGGAAGGATACACTGAAAACTCCTAAAAGATGTGTTCTATAGAAACACCTTTTTTCAAGGGAAAGCAGGATGGCTGTATGCTCCCCCCACAGCCATAAAAAGCAGTGGCCTATGTAAACCTCAGAATTTCCTGCAAACTGTGGATTTCACTTTCATTGTTCAGGGCATAACTAATATTTTGGTTACCATTGCTGCTTCTACTGCATTCACCTCCATAAGTACCAAACATTTCCTGTGTTCAACATTAGTGCTGTCACATCTTTTAAGGTTTGCCTGAATTATGTTTGTTGTTGACAAAGACATCACTGCCTTTTTTTAATTGTTTAACCAGGAGTGGCACACTAAGCTGAACACTTTTTTACAGGTAAGACCTGGGAGTACAGGGAAGTTGAGTGAGTTGCTCAGGGTCACACAGTATGCAAGTGGGGGCTGTGGGATTCAAACCCAGGTCTCCAGATTTGCAGCTCAGAGCTTTACACCACTGTACTATACTGCCTCCTTTTGGTTTAGAGTTACATCCTGTCCCACAAAGAAACTAGCAATACTGATGCTGGCCTCAGCTGCTCAAGCCCCCACCCCAAATCATGAAAACATTTGACACTAAGCTTTGGGTGCAGCACCACCTCCATGCCCATCACCTCACCACCACAAGTTGGTGATGACCACATCTTTGTTTCCACTTTTCTGCAACTACGAGATCCGTTTTCTCTCATCACCCACCAGTGTGCAAACAAATAAGTATCTGACAACATCTAAAATGAATAGGCTAACAATTAAATTGAAGAAAAACATTGCAAAAATCATCAGGAATGTCACACAAAAACTTGCACAAATAAGAAATGTCACAAAGTGCTTTTTGATTTAGAAATGTAAATTGCAAAGCACTACAGATCTTTTTTCTTCAACACCTACTGTAAAACTGCCAAGCAGAGTAGGAGGAGCAGTCCCTTGGTGGGGGGAGAGAGAGAGCCAAGACAGAGGATGTCTATAGCAACTCACCCTTTGACCCTTACATTCCCACTTAGCAGAGGACTATCATGTGACCACATTGCTTGTGCAATAATTTTTGAATGTTCTGCAGACTTTAACAGTGAATGGCGGAATTGTTTGATGAATTGTGGAATTTAAAAAAGAACTTAAAAGAAATGTAAAAACTATGTCACTTTGCTAGGAGCCATATTTAGTAAAAGAGGCCACCTCACTAGAGAAAGAGGCTGTTTCTATAGAAAATAACTCTGACCCTTATATTCCTTCCTAATTTTAGACTGTCACATGACTGCAATGCTCACGGAATAAGTTTCTGCAGATTTCTGCTGCAAATGGTGGAAATTTACTATGAACTGCAGAATGGTTTTATGGCAAAGAAGATTTCCACAGTTCATCAAAGGAAGTCCACCATTCACATGATTTTTCTACCAAACAAAGTGAAATTCCACAGTATTGTTAGAATTTTGCCCATTGCAAATATTGGTGAAATTCTGCAAAAATTGTGGAATTTTGTGAAATTTCCATGGAAGCGGAATCTGAAAATTTCACCCAGCCCTATTCTGTTTTTATGCTAATCCTGTACTGTGGTGGGAGGACACAATGTTAAATATTAAGTAGATATTAGTGCACTATGAGACAGGGTTACACAGACATCAATATTTGAAATACTTGTCTTTGTCTCATTAGTTACACAAAGTAACGACCAAGACCACAGACACTCAAGGTGACTATTAAACACAGACTGAAAGTTTAAAAGAAGAAATTTGTACAGCACAATATAAGCAACATCTTTGGCTGCTGGTCAACAGTTTGGGGCACAAAAGTCCCCATTTTATGATCCCTTTGCAGCAAGCAAAGACAATGTGGATACACTGAAATTAGGTCCTCTAAAAAGATGAACATGGAAATGGGACAAAGAATGATTCAGCAATCATTTTTTAAATGTTAGAAGAATACTTTGCAACTATGTATGCAAGAGAATCTTCCCTAGGTGGTCATTTCTGTTTGTTACCATTAGACTTAATTCCCAACATATCTGATAATTGTAAAAATATAATTCAAGCACCTACAGTATATCAGTGTTGGAAATTGAGGATATCACAAAAAAATTTGGTAATGACTCCTTCCTTGGTTTGGTTGGAATACCCAGTGAGTTTTAGAAAACTTTTATTACACCAACTGGTGAATTTTTAGCACCCATCTTTAATTTTCTTCTCACTTCAGATATATCACTGCAAACGTTTGGTACAAATTCATTGATGTATTCTTATAAACAGGTGACAAATCTGACATTAAAAATGGGAGGTCAATTAGCCTCTTGAATTCTGATTGTAAAATCTGGACTAAATTGCTCTGCAAGCACCTGTCAACAGTAGCTGGGATGCTGTTGATGCCATATCAGAATTCCTCTATCGCACACAAGAAGATTCAATAAAACTTGCTTATTCTAAAGGATGTGTGTGAATGAGGGGCAAGAAGTCTGTTTGCTAGACTATATCCAGTTGTTAGACCAAGAAAAGGCCTTCAACCGATTTTCAAATGAATATGTATCGAGTCCTTAGAACATATGGGGTTCCAGAATCATTTGTAAAATTGGTGGTAATGTTACAGGGCAGCAGTGACACTCCCCTGTATTAATGGGACTTTGTGTAACCCTTGTATAATAGAAAAAAGAGTGAAGCAGAGGTGCCACTTGAGTCCTCTATTATATGTACTTTCCCTATACCCATTTATTCTGTTAGTTATAGGGTATCAGAATGTCAAGTGGTTAACACCCCCTGGCTCTGATATAGAATTACTGTAAGAATTATGGCATATGCTGATATCTGTCTTTTTTGTTGCAGATGAACCCTCTTGAGTTGCAGTTGTTTATAGCACTGATGCTTTGTCTACCAAATCAGGGACCCAGATAAACAAAACTGAGAGTAAGGGGAATGTAACTGGGTCAGGTAGCTCACAGATACTGAATATTGCTGGAAGTAGAATTGTTGAAAGTACACTAAAGATTTGAGGCCTTTGGTTTGGGGCTGCTGATTTTCCAGCACTTAACTAGACACATAGACTGGAAATATGGCAAAGAAAAGTCAACATCTGGAAATCTTGGAAGTTCTTAAAGAAAAAGAGCATAGCTATTAAAAAAAATATTTATTGCCTGTGTTTACTTATCTAAGGTTTATTTTCTCACTTCCTTTGGAGTTTGTATCTTGCATTTTTACTCTGTATTCTAAAATGTTGAGGGGCAGCAGGATGAACCCCATATCTTCCGTTACTGCTTTATTTTTCTCTGTAGCAAAGTGTTTCTTACAGGGTATATCTTCTCTGAAATTACTGTATTACAGGTGGAGCTTACATTTTTGTGACTTTTTTATCATTGGGCTAAGCAAAATTACTGTTTGACACTGTGTTTTATTTTATTGTTGTTTTTTTTTTGTTGGTTGAAAAGGTTTGTTGTCTCAGAGGTGTTTCAATCTCCTTCTCACATTGAAGGAGCTAATTGCTTTCCTCCCACAGCTCTTCCAAAGGATTAGGTGTGTATGTGGGGGGTGGACCTGGCAAACTGTCAGTAATTTCCAACAGAAAGAAGGGTTAAAAAGTCAGGTTAGTTGATAACTTGGAGGTAGAAGACTTGGTTTGCTGGCCAAGGCACCTAGCTTCACCTGAGCTCTTTCCTTCTAAGACTGCTTGAAAGGCAGAGTAGAGAAACTTACCAGAGCAAGGGAAAAGGATTAAGACTTATTTTGGCTAAGCAGATTTACTGTGTGGTGTTGTTTTTAATTTTTACTCACAGGGATTGCTACTGTTTGTTGCTAACATTTCATTGCTTTATTTTTTCTCTGTGGCAAAGTGTTTCTTACAGCGTATATCTTCTCTGAAATTATTACAGGTGGTGCTTTACAGGTTTTGCAGTTTTATCTAACATTAGGATAAGCTTTCAAGGTTACTGCATTTGTTGTTGACTGATTGTTTCTGCTCTTACCTCCTTGTTCTTTCATCCGTGGTTCTTCTTTTTTGGCAGGGGAAGGGCCCAGCCACCCACCCACCCCATCCCCAACCACCCCACACTACACTCCTTTATAGGGTACCACAGTTGTGACATTTCCTGTGGCAGAGCAGAAAGGGTGGATCTGTGGGCCTCCACAAGGTGAGCTCATTTACAGGGGCACTAGTAATTTAACTTGTTATAACAAGTTAAACAAAACACAATCAAACCATTACTTGCATTTTTTTTCCTTTTTTTTCCTTCTAATTACTCTGACTAGGTTATAAACCCAGCAACTTATCTGGAATGGATATCATTAACTGCAGGTACTGTGGAACAATTTTCAGAAGGACAGTCTTACAGGATTTAGGACACTGTCCTACATGCTGGGCCTTTGGAGATCTTAGGGCTCAGCTCCAGGCAGCATGGGCAGAGATTGCACGCCTCAAATTTCATATTCAAGAGGAAATACATTTTAAGAACCACCAGCCATTTCCTCAGCATCCAACAGAAAAACCTCGACCGCAGAGGGTAGTTGGTCCAGGAGGTTGGCAGGTGGTTAGACAGGGCAAATCGTGTGCCCCATCACTCTCTGCTCTCCAACATATTACCTCCAAAAAACATATAAACACTACAAACAGGTATCTGCCTCTATCTCTGAAATCAAACAAAGAGGCAGAAGACACTGCAGAGCAGGACACTGCAGCACAGGAGCTAGCACAACAAAACTCACCCAAATTAGGAACCAAAACAAAAAAAGCAAAAAGGAAATTCAAAAAACTTCTGATCAAAGGAGACTCCATGATTCAGGGAGTTGATACCCATCTCCAGCCAGGGGTAATGGTCAGATGTCTCCCAGGTACATCAGCATGGAGAGACACTGACCGCATTGCTAAAATTGTTCACAAAGCAGGAGAAAACATTGATGTCCTAGTACACATAGGGACTAATGATCTTGCCAGCCAGTCAGTTGTGGAGACCAAGGAACACCTGACCAGGCTGGGTGACAAACTATCATCTATTTCGTCTGGCATCTCCTTCTCTGAGATCCTGCCAGTCTGGGAGAGGGGAGCAGGTGGACAAAAGGTCAGAGAAGGGGAGATAGGGGAGCTAAACACATGACTCAAGGGCTGGTGCCAGGAAAAATGACACAGATTTGTAGGGAACTGGCAACAGTTCTGGGAGTGAAAGTTCTTTAAATTTGATGGACTGCATCTGACTAAGGAGGGAGTCAGTGCATTGGGGTAGAAGTTTGACGTCTTTGCAGAATATTTAAACTAGCAAATGGGAGGGGTGCAGCACCCCATACGTCGAATGGGAAGAACACCCCCCCCTCAGCTACTGGTCAAACAGGGATTCAGCATGTTTGCAGTTCATTTGCATCACCAGGTAAGAAAAAAGGTTTGTCTCCCCATATGATGCACTGGGGTAATGCCAAACCTCACCCAACAACTAACACACCGAAATCTGGCCAATGGATAATCATGTACACAAATGCTCACAGCCTGGGAAATAAGATCCCAGACATGCAGGCAATAATGTTAGAGGCTAAACTGGACATAGTAGCAATTAGTGAGATGTGGTTTACCAGTAACCAAACTTGGGAGACTTCAGTACCTGGCTATGTATTGTTCAGAAGAGACCGAGGTGCAAAAAGGGGGGGAGGAGTGGCCCTGTATGTCAATGAAAATATCAAAGCTACAGAAATTCAGAATACACATAAGGAGCCAGAAGAACTGTGGGTCACCCTGGAAACAGGAAATGGGACAGCCATAAGAACTGGGGTTGTCTAGGGCTCCCAGACCAGGGGGAGGACATAGACACATTACTGTTAGAAGATATACAAAACATGACAGCTAAAGGGGAGGTTCTGATAATGGGAGAGTTCAACATGCCAGATACAGATTGGTCAATACCAGCAGGAACATCTGCCAGAACTAGACACATAGTGGATTCCCTGCAGGGGGAGGGCCTCAAACAACTGGTACAGCAACCCACAAGAGACAAGGCTATCCTAGATCTAGTACTGACTAACAAGGAAGGGATCACAGATCTCCAGGTAGAAGGTCACCTGGGGCCAGTGACCATCACATGGTATGGTTCAATTTGGCTACTACATCTAAATCATCCCATTCCAAGGCAAAAATATGGGACTTCAGAGGAACTGACTTTGATAAGATGGCCAACAGAGTTAAGCTAGCCCTGGCAAAAAGAAACACAGGTGAGGGGGTAAAGTCAAAGTGGGCAAGCATTAAGGATGCAATACTTGAAGCAACATCCCGTTGTGTTAGACAGAAAAGGAAGTGCAAAAGAAGAAGAAAACCACTTTGGTTCTCAAATACAGTAGCAGAAAAGGTCAGAGCCAAAAGGCTGGCCTTCAGGAAATATAAGGGAACACAGTGGGATGAAGATAGGGAGGCATACCAAACTGCCCTAAGGGAAGCAGGGAAGGCAGTAAGGCAAGCAAAGTCCCAAACTGAGGAAACGCTTAGCACGAAACAGTAAAGAAGGTGACAAGACTTTCTATAGATACATTAGTGAAAGGAGAAAGTCCAGAGGGGTATTGCTAGCTTAAAGGAGAAAAGGAGCATGTGAGGAGGAGGACCCTGTAAAGGCATCTATCCTAAATACATACTTTTGCTCAGTATTTACTGAAGAGAAGGTAGGGCAGGGCCCACAGCTCAGCATCATGGACACAGGGGAGGGAGGGAGCACTACTCCCTTCACAAAAAAAAGGGTCCTACAAGAGCTTGCTAAGCTCAGGGTGGATAAGGCAATGGGACCTGATGGCATACATCCCAGGGTACTTAAGGAGCTAAAGGTGGAACTAGCAGAGCCATTAGCAGAACTGTTTACTGAGTCTCTGAGCACAGGAGACGTCCCAGAAGATGGGAGAAGGGCTCATGTGATCCCGCTCCACAAGAGTGGTAGCAGGGAGGAGGCAGGGAACTACAGACCAGTCAGTCTTACCTCAGTAGTGGGCAAGATTATGGAGGCACTCCTTAAGGAAGGGATAGTGCAACACCTGGAATCCATAGCGTTGCGGATCCAAGACAGCATGGGTTTACAAAGGAAGGTCCTGTCAAACTAATCTCGATTTCTTTGACTGGGTAACCAGAGTGGTGGACCAAGGGGAGCAGTTGATGTCGCCAACCTTGACTTCAGCAAAGTTTTCGAACTGTTCCCACATAGAAGATTGATAATTGCTGGGTAGGCTCGGTGGCTGGGAAGTTGGTCAACTGCGGCAAACTGGTTGACGGGCAGAAAACAGAGAGTGGTGGTAAGTGGTACAGTCAGAAGAGATGCAAGTCACAAGTGGGTACTCAGGATCAGTCCTGGGGCCAGTCCTCTTCAACATCTTCATTAGTGACCTGCAGATGGACTAGATGGTAAGGTTTGTCTGTTTGCAGATGACACCAAGATCTGCAACAGAGTAGATGATCCAGATGGGGTGGCAGAATGAGAAGAGAACTGGATAAACTAGCAAAATGGTCTGAAGAGTGGCAACTGGGTTTAATGCAAAGAAGTGCAAAATCATGCACATAGGGAAGAGAAACCCTGAAGCCACCTATAGGCTGGGGGAGTTGCTAGCAGTCACAAGGAAGAAAGAGACTTGGGCATCATCATCACTGATGACCTGAAATCATCCAAGCAGACCTCTAAAGCAGTAGGTAAGGCTAGGGGTGTTAGGGTGTATTAGTAGGGGTATCACAAGTCGTAAGAGGGAAGTAATAATCCCTCTTTACAAGACACTGGTTAGGCCCCATCTGGAGTACTGCGTGCAGTATTGGAGGCCACACCTTCACAAGGACATTAACCAAATTGAGGCAGTCCAGAGAAGGGCAACCAAAATGGTGCAGGGAGCATCAGAAGACATATGAGGACAGATTAACAGAGCTCAATATGTATACGCTTGAACAAAGGAGGAGAGAGGTGATATGATCGAGGTATTCAAACACCTGGCATTAACAAGTGAAAGAGTCTAAACATGTTTAAATATAAGAAAAATAGCAGGACAAGAGGACAACAGCATGAGATTAGAGGGGGCCGATTAAGGGGAATGTGAGGAAATTCTTTTCACAGAAAGGTGGTGGATGCATTGAATGGCTTACCACAAGAAGTGGTGGCTATGAATACAGTGCAGGGCTTCAAACAGGCATGGGATAGGCATAAGGGAGCAATACAAATGACTATGAATAGATAAGCCACTGACAGAGCAAAGGCCGATGGCACATTTATAAGGTATAAAAATAAATGGGCAGACTGGATGGGCCTTGCGGTCCTTATCTGCCGTCAACTTCTATGTTTCTATGTTTCTATAAGAGCGACATTACCTACTTGCCTGTAAAAAATAGGGGTGTTTATATGATCAACCTGTTTTTTTTCTATATACTTTGTTTATTAATTTCATGATTAAACCTGGCTTTGCCCATAGTGTGTTGTTGTGGCATGAGAGGTTACATTTATTTATTAAAGTCTTGGAAATACAACCTTTTGAGTCAAAACACTCTTTTGCAAAGGCTCCACATCAGATTTACAAACAGACAGGTTACAAACAAATTACAGGAGATTAATACAGTACATTATACATAGAATACAAGTATACAAATAATACAGTATATTATACATAAGTGCATCATAAATGAGGGCAGAGTGCATGGCAAAGAAACAACATGGTGAGTAGATTTACAACAGACAGATTATGAAATATTACAGGAAATTAATGCAGTACATAATGCATATGATAAAAACGTACAAGTAATGCTGTGCATTATGCATAAGTGCATCATAACTGAGGGCAGTAGAGTACATGATAATGAAACAAACATGGTGCAGGTAGTCCTAACTAACTGTGTAAACCGATAGGAAATTAAAGAAAAGAAAGGGAGCCCAGAAGGAAATCAGTTAAGGAGAGTTGTGAGACAGCTGGGGGGGGGGTAGGGAGAAAAGTTGAGTTGAGTGGTATAAGGAGTAGAGAAGGAGGAGTTGGAAAAAGTGCAGGTAAAGGATGAGTAAAGGGCAGGAGGGGAACAGATTGGGGAAGGAGAAATTAGACTGAGATAAGGAGGGGAGGAGCAAGGGGAAATTGCGGGACAAGCCAAAAGTAGTCCCAAATTGACCAGTAAAAGCTAGGAGCAGTCACAATTACTCATAGAGATTAGGTACTGGTGAAGTTTAGTTGTAAAGGGTCCAAATTTAACTGTGGAGGAAACCAGAGGAGGCAGGCCATTGAGCAGGACAGGGGCCCTGTGGAAGAATGCTCACTGCCCTAGGGATGTCTTACAGAAAGGGACTGGGTATAGTAGGTAGAGTTTTCCTAGAATATGCCTGCTGATAGCTATATGTTTAGCCTGGACAGTTCACAGAAGACATGGCATTTTATTTTCAGTGGGGCTCTGCATCTACACAATATTATGCTGCACTGTGTAAAATCAGAACACAGTGAAAACAATATTTTACATCTGGAATAGGTTACCCTGAATAAATACATTACCAAAATGGTAAAATCATGACCCCACTGAAAATTAGCTATTGCATCTAATCTGGGACATCCTGAGTAAATACAGTGCAAACTTGTGTAAAATGAAGATCACAATGACAATGAGATGTATCATCTCCCCAATGCTATCCAGGATACAAAATATAGGATAAGAAATATTCAATGAGCTAGTGGAGCCAAAATAGGCAGACATGAAAATAATACAAATTTTAAGTAGTAGTCAGTTGTAGTTTTTTTATTTCTGAAGTATTTTTCTTTTTCCTTTTGCTCATCAGAAAGTATTCTATGTGATAATTTTGTGCTGGATGTATGAAACAACTCTTAGCCTGGCAGTTGACATAGCTTTTTCTATTGCCCCACACTACATCATCAGCATTGTGATCTCACTGACTGTGACATCACTGGTGAATGACCTGGCAATCACGCACTTGCTGTTTCTAAGTAGCAGTGATGTCTCAGTCATTGAGGTCACAATGCTGATGATATAGTGTGAGGCAGTAGGGTAAGATATGTCAGCTGCCAGGCTAAGATTTGTTCCACACATCACAACTACTAACATCAGGTAAACAATCTAATTAAACAAAGGGAAAAGAAAAAGTACCTCAGATATAACAGGTAATGGTTGGCTGGTTTTATAATCTAATACTAGTATTAGGTAGTACAGTAGCTATTTAAAGGAGATTCACTGTGTTCACTGACATAAACAAACATTTTCTTTATTGTTTTATAATATATTAGATTGTAGTATTTATTTTGAATGTTGTGGCCATGAGGATGGTGTGTGTGTGTGTGTGTGTGTGTGTGTGTGTGTGTGTGTATTTGTTTGCTGTAGCTCAATATATTGTTTTCCCCAGAAAGCATATTAAAAAATGCCTGCTGATTGCTATATAATTATTGTAGTTTGGATAGTTCACACAAGATCTGACATATGTCTGAGCCAGTGCTTATCAGATAATGTCTTAGGAGGTTAAATAAACAGTGTAAATCTTTGTACATTTGTTCCTGGGAAAAGGTGACATTTATGAGGTATGAATCTTTCTTGAAAGACAATACTTGCCCAGCTGAAGCTTGTAGAAAGAACATGTTTAAATGATAAGTATTTAAATGTGCAAGCTGTTGCATTTTGAAGGGGGTAAACAAATCTCCAGTTTAACAGGAAACCAATATTTACAAAATTGTTTCAGTTTCCTAATGGCCATCTGATAAGCAGTTTTAGTACTGTCTCCAACATTCTAAACAGAAAGAAAGGAGTATTTTATTTCATTTGGCATAGTGACTTATAGATGCAGAAGGATACATTGAAATGTCAAAAAAATGTGTTCCACGTTCCTCTATTTTTCCAGCCACAGACAGCAAGATGACTGTAGGCTCCTCCCATAGCCATAAAAATGTGTCCCAAGCCAGAATGTATTCAAGTTGTTGAAACCCAAGAGCAGTTTGTTCTAGAATGTACTTTTGTGATTCAATTTTGGGCCTTTTTAGCCAGGATATATTTTTTTTTGCCATGGATGCAGCATTTGTCCTTTGACAATCTTGTGTTGGGAGCATGGGCTCCTAAATGGTGAAGGTATAGTAGTAGCACATTACATCATTTTTGCCTGCCTGAAATGTTACTTTGGCAGGAAAGATGTCAGTATGTAGCGCAACAGATACAACTCACTAAAATGTCCATTGCCACCTATGTAGAAACTGTATTGAGACAATAGGAAAATGGAGCAAGATCATTTGCCAAGTGTCCAGTTTTTGGAACTATGGAAAGCAATCACTTTCAGTTAGATATTTTTTTCTGTACTTTCTGTAGTGGTTCTGTTGGAATAAGGGTGTATGAAATATAGGATATGTGATATTTGTTTTTTGTTTTGAGAGGATTTGGATGTATAGTAGTGGGTACTGAGCAAGTCTGATAAGGGGATACTGCTTTGATTCATGTGCTGGTGGGAGGAGTCTTTCATGCATTATTTTCCTGTTTGTTTTTGTTGGTTTTTGGATTAATTTTTTATGATTTATGTTGTATGTTATTGGTTTTATTTTCTTTTAATAAACAGTTCCCTAACTCTTTCCTCTAATGTGAATTTATATGAAAGTATTGGAATGAAACTAAAATATGTTGGTCTGGTGGCCCAGTGGCATGGAGGGATGAGGTGCTGAGTACCTCACCTCTTGGCATGCTTGCAGCCCAGGTTCAGAAACAGAAGTGGGTCACCCAAGAGCTAACCAGATAAGGGAGAACTGAGAATCTATAGAACTGCTCTCCTCCCTCATGCAGGGGGGATGCTGTGCATCGCTGTTGACTGCCACCTGAAAGTATCTATGTGGCAGTGTAAGCAGGGAACATAGTGGGAAGGGGTCCCAAACACAGAGCACCAGTGGCATCTCCATGGAGTCAGACCATGCACATCATGCTCATTGCATGATTGTGGGCTTGGTTGAGAAAAACTGGAAAAACATAGAGGACTGGGGTTTGTGAAGCCCACTCTCTGTCCCAACAGTCTGCACTACCAATCCAGTCCTGAGGATACACTGGATTGTCTGCCAGAGAGAAGGATGGCCCTCCCCCTCCTGTTCCCTTGTTGGGGAATTCACAGGGGTATCTTCTCCTATTCCCAGAAGAGGTATGTGGACAACTGTTGAGAAGAGGGACAGGGCTGATAATCCACCAAGATATGCCTAAGGAGGACAAAAACCTTTGTGGAAAAAAAAGAAAACAAATCTGCGGGTCCTTCTATTGTAGTAACACATAAAAGCAGTGTGGTTCTCCTTGCACTCATCATATAAAGAGGCTCCTGTGAGGTATCTGATGCTATACTATCCTTAGGCAAAGCAACAACCACAAATGGAAAACAAATTACTTCCTCCCTGGTTACTTCGTTAAATTCTTTATTATCAAAAAATTGATTAGTAATCCCATAGTTTATCATTCACATATAATCTGATCAACATTCCATGGTGACCCCATCACTTCTTCAGGCTGTACAACTCTATACAAAAATAAATTTCATAATCAGTTTTGTAGCAGATACTGTATCACAGTGTCAACTTTCATCTATGCAAAGTAACCTATTTTTTGTAAGATTAGAAAATAATGAATTCAAAATCATATCCAGCATTAATGATCAATAAGTTCCATCACCAGATCTCCATGAAAACATCACAGTAGTGTCTTCACTGTTAGCACACATGTTAAATTAGTTAATAGAGTATAGTCACACAGAAATATATATATACCCGGGCACTCTGGCACTCGGGACAATCAAGCAACTGAAGCAACACAAGCAGCTCACCTGAGTAGCTGAGGAAGCCAAATCTCCAGCCTGATAACTTTCGAGGCAGCTCCCCCCCCAGGCTAGGCACTCGGGACAATCAAGCAACTGAAGCAACACAAGCAGCTCACCTGAGTAGCTGAGGAAGCCAAATCTCCAGCCTGATAACTTTCGAGGCAGCTCCCCCCAGCTAGGCACTCGGGACAATCAAGCAACTGAAGCAACACAAGCAGCTCACCTGAGTAGCTGAGGAAGCCAAATTCCAGCCTGCTAACTGAGGCAGCTCCCCCTGCCAGGCAATCGGGACAATCAAGCAACTGAAGCAACACAGCGCTCACCTGAGTAGTTGAGGAAGCCAAACTCCAGCCTGATAACTTTCGGCAAAGAGCCTTCTCTCATCTGGACACCTGCAGAGGGTAAGAAGCCCCACGGCGCTCGCGCTCGCCTGCCCCACCCACCCTAACCACCTCCCACCCAGGGGCGGCTGTCAATTTAATGATCCACCCGTGACATCACATCCGTGTCATCACGTCCTGTTGCCCAGAACCTATCTCCCCACTTTCCCATTTGCAGGTTATACCTGTTGGCCACTAGAGGGACCTATGCTCTCACTACTTCCTACTCCTTCCTGTACAGCACTACTTCCTGGGATCTTGTCTCACCACAATATATTGGCCCTGCATCACGCTCTTCCTGTGCCTATCCCCACTAGCGGTAGCACTTACCCACTTACCCATCTGTTAGTCCACACTGTGCCCCTGGCACCCCTCCCTCCCTTGCTCCTGAACCTCCTCTCCTCCTGCCCCTGGGACCTCTGTGTGTCCCCGTCCTCCTGCCTCCCATAGCTTTCTCTCTTCAACTCAGGCACATCTGGGTGTCTTCTTATTCTTGCTTTCCTCCTGTACCTCCCCTGCCCACCCCTGCTCCTTAGCCTCCTCTCATGTCAATCATAGAAAACCTTCACCATCTCCCAGCCAGGTGTTAGTCATGCTACTACTCCTGTCAGGGAACATCACGCAAACCCTGGCCCGGTTCCCAGGAGCTCCCCAACTCGCACCACAGGCCTGTACATGGTCTCCATGAATATCTGTCCAGCCTCCTAAAAGTTTGACTCACTACAATGCCTGGTCGCATCTCAATTAACCCTGATGTTATCACCCTGGTTGAGACTTACAGCTGTCGAAATCCTCCCTGACTCCTAGTCTCCTTCCTGGTTTCACCCTTTTCCGGTCCGACCATGTTGACGGGCCAAGCAGCGCCATTTATGTCAGGAATCTCCCATTAGCCCTGCCCGCCTCCCATCCTGACTCCAGGGCCCAGGCGCTTATGCTGAAACAACCCCTGACCCTTTAAAGGGACCCCTTTATCTGACTACTGCATACGTGCCCCAGGGACCAAATGCAGGCCATTGCCTCTCTACAGAATACCTTACCTGTCTACCTCCTCACCGCTGATCAAATTTGTGGGTGACTTAAATGTCAACTGGCTCAGCCCTCCTCCTCCTCTACCCGAGACTCCCTTTCTGCAATAGACCTAACGCAACTAGTTACCCACCCTACCAGGACTAACCCCAAGAGAGGCTCCAGTACCCTGCTTGATGTGGTACTCACCAACCACCCCCTAATCGATCCCCAATGTACAAGTCTCCCAGACTCTCAGCGATCACTCCCCGTCCCTATTCCACTGGTCAACCCAGTCCCCAAAACCTATAGCACAGTCCACATGCCAGCGTGTGTCTAATACCTGGTGAACTGATAAAACTTAAGGAACTTCTGTCCCAAATTGACTGGTCTCCTATACTGGCAACTCCTGACATTGACACAGCTCTCTTCTTTTTTACCCAAACTTTTAATAATGCCTGTGATATCTTTGCCCCAGTGTTGACCCACCGTTCTAAAAGGAAGAATGCCCTCTGGGTTACCCCAGCTTTGATCCACCAGCTCAAACATAGTGACAACCTATGGCACCATGCCATTGATACTGGCCGGCCCAATGACAGGTGGTTATATGCTGCCACCTGAAACAAGTGCACTTGGGCCATCAGAAAGGCCAAGTCTGAGCACTATCAGTCCTCACTCACTGCCTCATGGGGGAATCCCAGAACCTTCTGGGATAACATTAAACAGTTAAATGGAGTGCACACTCCCCACCCACCCAGATCAACATTAATGGTGTGATCTCCTCAGACCCAGCCCTCATAGCCAACCACCTCAACACCTCATTCACTGACCTTAGCCCTATCCTCCCTACAAATTTTTTGACCCTCCTCCCCAGCACCTGCCATAAATCTTTCTCGCCTTATTTTCTCCTCCGCTGTGTTTCTGCCCAAGAACTTAGGCGCACCTTGTCACTGCTCTCAAGAGTAATAGTAACGGGCAGTGACACCCTTGGATCCTTGTATCCTACGGTTGGTCTTAGACACAGTCCTTACCCCCATCACATGCCTCATCAACCACTATCTTTGCCTGGGAAAGGTTCCAACTGCCTGAAAGTCACCACTGTCACCCTATCTTTAAAGGTGGTGATAGGACTGTGGCTGGAAACTATCGACCGATCTCCATTCTCTCTCCTCTCTCCAAGGCCTTGGAAAAGTGGTGGTCTCAAATCTCTGACTACCTCTCCACCTACAATGTCCTTTTGTCCTGAGCAGCATGGCTTCCAGGGGCCACAGTACCAACACAGCCTCCTAGAGTTATCCAACTTTCTCCACCTCCTTAGACACTGGTTCTCTGGCTAGTGCTGTCTTCATTGACCTCTCAAAAGCTTTCGACACTGTCTCCACCCTCCTTCTTGATGCCCTTAGTCCTCTGGTTTTGCTGGGCCTATCTCCTGGTGCACCAGTTATCTGTCTGACCACTCACAGCGTGTAAAAAATTAATGGGACCTGCTCAGACATCTGTCCCATCTTTTCTGGGGTTCCCCAGGGCTCCATTCTGGGCCCCTTACTATTCTCCCTTTACCTTAACACCCTTCCACACTCTTGCTCGGGGAACATTCTATTGTACGCTGATGATGCAGTCATCTTTGCCTCAAGTCGTAACCCTATTGCCTCCAGGACTCGGCTGCAGAGTCCTTCACTGAAGCCGAGGGCTGGTTCAAGGAACATAGATTGGTGATAAAACTAAAAAACAAAAACTATGTTCTTCTCTCATCCCCAAAACAAGTCCTGCAACTTCAAACTCCTCATTCACTCTGGGTCCTCATTCCCACTCGAACAAGTTTGCTCCTACAAATACCTAGGGATCCATTTTGACCCCTCCCTCTCCTTCCATGGACACATCACTGCCCTAGCCACTGCCACTAATATCCGATTGGGCATCTTACATCGGTATAAACACTGCCTCCCTCCGAGGCTCTTCAACTCACAGTCACCTCTCTATCCTGTCCCTAGTGGACTATGGACCGGTGTATGGTGCTGTTGATCAGACCCGCACTCCATAAAATCTCCGTACTCTGAATAAAGGCCTGTAGGTTAATTACTGGAGCACCTAGGATGACACACACTGTCTACTGTATGCTAAAGTGCTGGTACTTGATCTCAATGAGTGCCTCAAATATCTTACCTGTACCTTACAAAAAGACCCTCCTTGGGCTTTCCCCACCAGGATTGACCACCACCATACGCCGCCTGTCCCACTAGTTCATACTGGACCTCTGGGAAATCCTCTCTTGTTATCCCTAGAGCTAGGACCCTCTCACTGCCAAAGATCCTTCAGCTTTAGGGCCCCTCCTGGTTCAACACACTGCCCCTCCATCTCCGAAGCTCCAACTATATCGTGCTTCAAAACTTCCTACGTAACCACCTTATTAACACCCATGCTGTAACTGCCGCTTAGTCAAAGCTGTACTAATACTTATGACAAAGCTTATTACTAAGCTGCTAAGGACAACATAACTCTGGTATTGTTTGCATCCATCCTACCTGTACCAGCTTGTTTGTATCTATGTCTTAATTTACTGTTATACCTATGTGTTGTACTGCTATACTGTGTATTTTGGTTTGTCTTACTATGACAAGGTACCTTTGTAAATGAGCCTATGGCTCAAAGGTTTTCCAAACTGCTGTTTAAATAAAATAAATAAAATAAAAATAAAATATATACACATACACACACACACACACATATTCCACCTAAAGATGTAACCTTGGTTTGTCCTGTGAGAGTAAATGTCAGGTCCCAGGCCCTGCTAAGCCCAAAAAATCACATTAGTTTCATATAGATGTTTCTAGATACCTAACTCACTTGATTTTATTGAGCGCAACAACACAATATGTTTGTTTTGTAAATCGCTTTATTTTATTGAGAACAACAACATAATAGATACTTAATAAAGTAGTAGGTTACTAGTATTTACTATCTCACCTCTCAAGTAAATAATGAATAGCTCAGTTATTAAATATGTTAGTATTTTTAATATATCTGTGATTATTCCCCGAACAAGTCACAAAAATTCATAGGATGAGATGCATTTGTACACAAATGCTCGCAGTCTGGGAAACAAGATCCCAGACCTGTAGGCAATAATGACAGAGTCTAAACTGGACATAGCAGCCATTAGCGTGACATGGTTTACCAGTAACCACACTTGGGAGACTTCAGTACCTGACTATGTACTGTTTAGAAGAGACCGAGGTGCAAAAGGGGGGGGTGGAGTGGCCCTTTATGTCAATAAAAATATCAAAGCTACAGAAATTCAGAATACACATAAGGAGCCATAAGAACTGTGGGTCACCTTGGAAACAGGAAATAGGACAGCGCAACCAACTGGGGTTGTGTACAGGCCTCCAGACCAGGGAGAGGACATAGACACATTACTGTTAGAAGATATACAAAACATGACAGCTAAAGGGGAGCTTCTGATAATGGGAGACTTCAGCATGCCAGATACAGATTTGTCAATGCCAGCAGGAACATCTGTCAGAACTAGACACATGGTGGATTCCCTGCAGGGGGAGGGACTCAAACAACTGGTAAAACAACCCACAAGAGACAGGGCTATCCTAGATCTAGTACTGACTAACAGGGAAATGATCACAGATCTCAAGGTTGAAGGTCACCTGGGGCCAGTGACCATTACATGGTATTGTTCAATTTGGCCACTAGAACCAAATCATCCCATTCCAAGGCAAAAATATAGGACTTCACAGGAGCTGACTTTGATAAGATGGCCAACAGAGTTAAGATAGCCTTGGCAAAAAGAAATACAGGTGAGAGGGTACAGGCAAAGTGAGCAAGCATTAAAGATGCAATACTTGAAGCAACATCCCATTGTGTTAGAGAGAGAAAAGGAACTGCAAAAGAAGAATGAAACCACTTTGGTTCTCAAAAACAGTAGCAGAAAAGGTCAGAGCCAAAAGGCCGGCCTTCAGGAAATATAAGGGAACGCAGCAGGATGAAGATAGGAAGGCATACCAAACTTCCCTAAGGGAAGCAGGGAAGGCATCAGGCAGGCAAAGGCCCAAACCAAGGAAACACTAGCACAAACAGTGAAAAAAGGTTACAAGACTTTCTATAACTACATTAGTGAAAGGAGAAATTCCAGAGGGGGTATTGCTAAGATCAAAGAGGATAAGGAGGCATGTGAGGAGGAGGAGGAGGAACATGTAAAAGCATCTATCCTAAATAGATACTTCTGCTCAATATTTACTGAAGAGAAGGTAGGGCAGGGACCACAGCTCAGCACCATGGACATGGGGGAGGGAGGTATGCACTAGTCCCTTCAGAAAAGAAAAGGTCCTACAAGAGCTCGATAAGCTTAGGATGGACAAGTCAATGGGATCTGATGGCATACATCCCAGGGTACTAAAGGAGCTAAGGGTGGAACTAGCAGAGCCATTATCAGAAGTGTTTAGTGAGAACACAGGAGAGGTCCCAGAAGACTGGAGAAGGGCTCATGTGATCCCGCTTCACAAGAGTGGTAGCAGGGAGGAGGCAGGGAACTAAAGACCAGTCAAACTTACCTCAGTAGTGGGCAAGATTATGGAGTCACTCCTTAAGGAACGGATAGTGCAACACCTGGAATCCATAGGATCACAGGATCCAAGACAGCATGGGTTTACAAAAGGAAGGTCCTGTCAAACTAATCTCATAGATTTCTTTGACTGGGTAACCAGAGTGATGGACCAAGGTGGAACAATTGATGTCACCTACCTTGACTTCAGTAAAGCTTTTGATACTGTTCCACATAGAATATTGATTAATAAGCTGGGTAGGCTCAGGGTGGATCAGAAGTTGGTCAACTGGGTGGCAAACTGGTTGATGGGCAGAAAACAGAAAGTGGTGGTAAATGGTATACTGTCAGAAGAGATGCAAGTCACAAGTGGGGTACCTCAAGGATCAGTCCTGGGGCCAGTCCTCTTCAATATCTTCATCAGTGACATTGCAGAGGGGCTGGAGGGTAAGGTTTATCTGTTTGAAGATGACACCAAGATCTGCAACAGAGTAGATGATCCAGATGGGGTGGGCAGAATGAGAAAAGATCTGGATAAACTAGCAAAATGGTCGGAAGAGTGGCAACTGGAGATTAATGCAAAGAAGTGTAAGATCATGCACATAGGGAAGAGAAACCCTGATGCCACCTATAGGCTGGGAGGGGAGTTGCTGGCAGTCACAAGGGAAGAAACAGACTTGGGCATCATCATCACCAATGACCTGAAATCATCCAAGCAGATGACTAAAGCAGTAGGTTAGGTAAGGCTAGAGGGATGTTGGGGTGTATTAGTAGGGGT
This sequence comes from Neoceratodus forsteri, assembly GCA_016271365.2. Lineage (NCBI taxonomy): Eukaryota > Metazoa > Chordata > Ceratodontiformes > Ceratodontidae > Neoceratodus > Neoceratodus forsteri. Next base: position 588,655,756 of record CM028137.1, on the reverse strand, counting down.
ATCACAAGTCGGAAGAGGAAGGTATTAATCCCTCTTTACAAGACACTGGTTAGGCCCCATCTGGAGTACTGCATGCAGTACTGGAGGCTACTCCTTCACAAGGACATTAACCAAATTGAGGCAGTCCGGAGAAGGGCAACCAAAATAGTGCAGGGACTGCATCAGAAAACATATGAGGACAGATTAATGGAGCTCAATATGTATACCCTAGAGCAAAGGAGGGAGAGAGGTGATATGATCAAAACATTCAAACACCTTAAGGGCATTAACAAGGTGAAAGAGTCTAACATGTTTCAATATAAGAAAAATAGCAGGACAAGAGGACACAGCATGACAGTAGAGGGAGGCTGATTAAGGGGTAATGTGAGAAAGTTCTTTTTCACAGAAAGGGTGGTAGATGCAGGGAACTGCCTACCTCAGGAAGTGGTGGATATGAATACAGAGCAGGGGCTTCAAACAGGCATGGGGTAGGCATAAGGGAGCAATACAGATGAGTATGAATAGATAGGCCATTGACAGAGCAAAGACCAATGTCACATTAGTAAGGCAGAAAAAGAAATGGGCAGACTGGATAGGCCTTGCGGTCCTTGTCTGTCGTCAACTTCTATGTTTCTGTTTACTTTCAAACCTTGATCTTCTACATGCTATTCAAGACCCTTAGTGCTCAATTCCGTTTTAAAAGTTTTGTGATATACTGCAGTAGAGTGCCCTCACGGCATCACGCTGTGCATTAAATCCTCACAACCGCATACCCAGGAGTGGGTTATTGCTTACTTACAAATTACAGCCTAGTGCTCTTTAGCATTCTTTTACATATATGCACTTACTAGATAAAGCCATCAGCTTCTATCTGGCCCACACTTTCTGCCAAAGAAACTCCACTATTACTATCAGCAACACTTGCAGGTAATACTATCAAGAACTCACTGTTTTACATATTTAAACATTTAATTTTCTGCTGCTCTTGATAGTTTTTTGTTAAGTTGACCACTAATTTCATAATTTTGTTTTAAAACATTACTTCCAATAACTTCATATGGTGTCCGAACCATCCACTGCTTAATCTGATACAAAATGGCAGCCCAGGTGAAAATGAATTAGTATAAACTCATTGTTAATGCTATTTTACACCATAACGGCAACCCTCTAAAATGGATCTGTCACTCAGTGCTCTGAGTGTTCTCATCACTTTTTTTAAAGGTACCTACAGTACTTTGTCCTTATATTAAAGTGGCCCTAGCTATTAATAATATGGGCCTTCATTACCTGAAGATGTGAAGAACACTGGCATTTAGAGCTTATTGCTCTGGTAAGTTCTGTGAGTCTAAATATAGTGTATGGCATTTTGTAGCCTCTTACCTGTCAGTTCAGAGTTTCAATGTAACTATTGGCATTGGCTGCTGAGACTGAATCCCATAAATGGGGATGAAGACTCCATTGTAACCTGAAAAATGCTTCAAACCTCCACCCATGCCCAGTCTGCATTTTTCAACACTTAGGAAAATTTATTTAGATTTCCATCTGTTACAATGTCCGCTACACAGCCTATTCCAATGTTAATAGTCTCATATTTACAGAAGAAATGTACCAGAAAAAAAGATTATACTGGCAGGTGGTTCTCACAATAAAAGACAACTGAGATAAAAACAGAAGAATTGGGCATTCACCACCACAATTTTAAAATGACACTCAGATTCCACAATTCATATCTAAAAGTGCTAAGTTGTCTCTTTATTAATATAAGACAATCATTATAAAACCTAAGGAGACATGACTAGAGGTAGTACACTCCTGATGCATTTCAGAAAAAAAGGCTGCTGTATACAAATATTGCCCAACCTTTTATGTGGATACAGATGATGATGTATCATGGCATCATAATTTAAAAACATGTAAAATAAGTGAGTAAATATCTAATCATCAGAAAACCTACAACCCATAACCTCCTAACATAAATACTAAAAGACAATAATTCATAGACAACATACATGACAAAAGCGTATTTATGTAATTTAAAAGGTTGGTGACTGCGGTACCTATACATACTGTTGTTTATACATATATAGTGTATGGTAGAACGTTGTTATGGATAGAAATCCATAACTAGAATGGAGTTGTTATGCTGCAGTAGCTATGTCATCACAGCTGTTATGCTGCACTATCTATGTCACTACTGCAGCATAACAACTTGGAATGTTGCCACGTAGTTGCTTTCCTCAATCCAGTTCAGCTGGAAGTTGTGTTTTTTCTTAAACTTGAACTTGCAGAGACATCTGCAGCACATTGTCAGTTAAAAAAAGAGAAAATGTTAATATTTCTATTCTCTGTTGACTTCTCCAGCTGGTTTTGTGTGCTTTTCTGTGCTGTGACTGCCCATACACTATAAAAGATTGTGTATGAGCAGTCATACACAAACAAGGAAATTCTTGTATCTTAAGGTTCCCTTGGTAACAGAGTACCTCTCGAGCTGTGCTCTTGAGGTCATCTGTTACCAAAGAAACCTCTTGACACAAGAATATCCTTGTTATGTATGACTGTTCATACAGAATCCTCTATATCTTATAGTACCAAGTCCAAAAAACAGTGCATGATCAATAAAAAATTTCTGATTGATTGTGTTAACAACCCTGATTAGTTGGCTAACTGTAATTAGTGATGGGTGAAGTGGTCCCAATTCGTTCCACAGAGTGATTCGCGGAATGAAGGTGAATTTGCAGGGGTGCTCTGCAACGTGAAGCACTTCGCTTTATTAATGGGTAATGCGAAGTCCATTGAAAACACTGACTTTACATTACTCTGCCTACCCAAGCCACTACTCCACCAATTCTTAAGGTGAAGTACTTTGAAAACAATGCACTTTGCCTCACTTTGCCTTGTTTTTAAGCTCCAAAGGCGAATTTTGTAGTGATTCATGGGATTTCAGGTCACATGGGCTCTAGATTGTTCTGCACAGCCTCAGTTTCGGAAAGTGTGTGTAGGAAGCTGTAGGAGACAATCTGCTCTGAGCACTCTCTGCAATTCAAACCTTCAAAAAGCTGTTAAAAAAGCCTTTTTGAGTCTTTTTTTTTTTGCTGAAACTTTAGTTCATCGATTATCGGAAACCCTCCTGTGCTCATAACATCGAGCGTTTATTGTTTGTGTATGGATTTTGAATGTTAATGTATGACATTCAGCCTGTGTACTGAGAGACAGTGGAAGTGTGCTTTGAGGGAGGGGTGTATCTGTGGTGTAGGTAGATTAACTTGGAGAAAAAGACAGTGCTTTCTGTTTTGGTGAAATTTTTCTTGTATAACTGTGTTAATGTACACACAGTAATATTTTCAATATTTCTTGCCATTTTTTAGCTGATTGTTGTGGTGCAGCAATGCATAATTTTAGTTTGTTTAAAATATGTGGTTATATTACTGAAGTTTTCAATTTGCTATGCATTACTTGGTGTGTGTGTGAGTATGTGTGTGATGCGTGTCATCAAATCAGACACCTTTTATTGTGCCACATAATAATTTTAGCAATGTGAAGCTGCTATCCAATGCAGCTGTGTGATTTTTGTACTTCTTTGTTGTATCTTTACTGGTACTAGTACTAGTGACTGTTACTGCAGCAGTGCAGTACACTGCCCCCCGGCCCGTCCCAACCGGCAAAGGTATTCTTTTCCAGATTTGAATTTCTGATGGTGAGCACTGGTTAGGTGTTGTGCCTTTGTGTCTGCATCTCTTCAGTGCACAGCGCAATCTTAATCTGTCTGTGCATTTGCATCTCTTTAGGGCCCAATCTCCATCTGTTACTTAAGTCACAGCTGTTTCTTTGGCTTCCCGTCAGAGTACTGGACAGGTGTGGTGCTTCTGCATGAACATTGTACTCATTAATATGCATTTGTAAGTCAGGACCATCATCGTGATTCACTCATGATACAAATCATGTTCTTCATCATCACGGTCACAAATGCAGTCACAAATCAAGATTCACAATCATGTCACAAATCACAACATTATTTTTTTTAATAGTTATTTGGATGTATTGTAAGCCTGTTTTGTAGTATCTCTCCACGCGTCACCACCCCACCATTGTGCTCATTAGTGTTTGTTTTTAAGTCAGGGAGTTGGACAGTGTCTGCAGTACATACACAGACTGGAAAGAAGACTGACTGCACACATGCAGTTTAGTACAGTATACTTGCACTGCTCAGAATACAAAGTGTCACGCATACAGAAGACAACAAAGAAAAGGGCATAATTACATACAAGGGTCAGGGATGGTGGAGGAATACATTCTATAACACAGCAAGGAAGGTATGGGGGGGCACATGGTGTGAGGAAAAAAAAAAATAATGTGGGATCCCATGGTGATCCAGCAGCAGTTCCAGCATGGACATAATTTGCAACTGATGTCCCTCTATGTGATCCAGCCACTGCTCCACAACACTTACCCTCTCGTTCTTATCCTCGACAGCACTCCAGAGAATTGCCAAGTCAGCCTGTGTTACATGCAGTTCTCTGGGGTCCACATGTTCTATAGGCTGACCTGCTGGTGGTGGTGGTGGGGGTGGGGGTACTGGTGGAGCAGCAGGTGCTGCTCTGGCTCTCCTCTTCTTAGGGATGCCGCAATGCACAGCTACACCCTCCGACACAGAATGGCCAGCAGGCGCAGGCATGGTCCATTCTGTGGCAGCCTGCCACTCCAACTGCTGGTGATTGAGCATATAGGTGTGCTGGCACTGGCCCCCAGTCCCTAGGTGAGTCCCCCGGGGGCCACGGTGCACCTCCGACTCACATAGGCATCACTTGACCACACTGCTGTCCCTCCCCAACACAGTCAAAAAACTGACAAACAACGGAGGTGCGGGGAGGACCAGGCACATGCAGGGGATGGCCAGATTAACTGTCAGCCAGCTGATCACGGTGCTGAACAGGGATGGGATCCACACCTGGGCCCTGGGGAACAGGCACATCCTACTCCAGAGGACCTGGTGCTGGAATTGGTGGTGGTTTAACTGCTTCAGAGTCAGGAAAGGAGGCGGTGCTGGTCCTGCTTAGGTAGGGGGACACTCACAAGTTTTGAGCGGTCCAACAGGAATGGGCGCCCATGCCCTCCACACATGCACACGGTATGACGCTTACCATTACCATGCTTTCCCAGAGCTGACCCCGCCCCAGACATTCCCTCACCCTGGTCCATCTCTCCTACTGAGCTCCATCAGTCCGAGCAATCACTACTCACACTGTCACACAACACGCACACACAGTCACACAGACACAAACAACTAACTGCTTATAAAGGTAAGAAAAATAAAATTCACAGAAAGAGCAAATTAAGTAAAAAAGAGTACAGAAAAGACAAAAAAATGTAGCTTTTAAAAAAGCTGTTGGGTCTAAATCAAAGTTTAAATCTCCTTGCTCTGATCTCAAAGTATCAGCAGTCACAAAATACACTACTCTCTCTCTGTCCATCTGCACAGGAGAAAGTAAAAGTGTCTGCTTGTATGACTCACTTTCTTCTTGCCTAGCTAAAGAGCATGTGACTTACAGTACTCTAAGCCATGTGATGTGTGGGGGGCTGCCAAATCTGAAACACCACGTGGGTCACTTAGAATCATAATGAGGAACGCAAAGTCCATTAAAAACAATGACTTTGCCTTACTTCGCATTGCCATTCCTCCTTAACACGAAGTGGTAAAGATAAGGTGGAGTGAGCACTTTGCATTGCCAAAGAGCCCACCTCTCGTTCACTTCACTGGCAGAATTTAAATTCACTGCATCTCTAACCGTAATCTTGTACAGGATAAATTGATAGTCCACTGTAATACTGGAGGTAGGAAAAAATGTATCCCTGATCGAGGTTCTTTTTTCTGGATGAAAGAAATGAAAACTTGATAGTTATCATTTTATTTCTTACTTTACTGTCAGAAGAGTTTTAAGTTTGAAAGCAGTATTCATTCCTAGTGTTTTGATAGCATTCAAATTGATGATCCAGGAACTCTCCCATTTTAAAACAAGGTTGATAAAGTTACGCCCCCCCGCCCCCCATCGGTTTCAGGTGTATTCTGTCAAATCACTAAAAAAGAGAATTGATGTTTGGTTTAATCTCACATTTCCAGAATATGCATTGCAGTAGCACAGGTGTTGTTCACCTCTTTCAATAGCTCATCAGTGTCCCCCCCCCATCCTTGCTGAAACTCTTCATAGTTTTACCCATGCAGAACACACCACAGGTGCATTCAGCTGGTTAGATCACCTCTGTAATATCGCAGGTCATAAGTTACCGAATATCAAAATCTTTCCCTGTGTGGGGGTTCTTAACAGTAGTCCCCTATTTCACATATTTACAGTACATACACTGTTTACATTGTCAACAGCCAACAGTTTTCTTCATTAGCTAATTTGTACTGTTTTCATTCTTATTTATAAAATGACTGTGAATCAGGATATGTATTATGTATTAAAGTCGGGACTCTGTGATATGACATCCTAGGGGGATGTTACTAACCTCTTGAATACCCTTATCACTAGTCAGAATGTGCCAATGTTTATTAATTATCTTTTCTAAATAGCAGGCATGGGCTGAGTCAGTTATAACAAAGTTAAATGTTTTATTTTCTCCTTCCCTAATCCAACTCACTCCTAATAATTCCTCTCATCTTTTAACACTGGCAACTTCTCTGGCATGACAGATGAAGTGTTTCCCATAACCCCTCCCCTCAAATCGTTTTTCTAACTCATCAGCCTTTTTCACACATAATTCCTTATTGCTACAATTGTGTTTAATTCATAAAAACTGTCCCTTAGCGATATTCAATTACAGTTTATACATTTTTCTGCCATGTAAAACCTCTTTATCCACTTGTTTGATCCTGATTGCATATTAAGAGTGCAATAGTGCATATGCAGACACTATGTCTATATTTGGTGCTCATACCCTAATCAAAACTAAATGACCTGCCTTCTGATTTGCACCTGCTGTTATTACCTGGCTCTCTAGTTATCTCAGTGATAAGTAAAAGTTTGCTAAAGTTAACCTATGTAAATGTCACCTCTCCTCCATTAACATAGGGGTGCAACAAGGCTCCATATTGGGACCACTGCTGTTTACTCTGTTCATTAGTAACTTACCAAGGTCTGCATCCTCCTGCTTCCCCTCCTTTACACAGAAGATATGGTACTATATACTAGCTCCAAGAACACTGCTGACATTAACTTGTAGATTAATGCTGACTTTGGGAAAGTTCAGTCCTGGCTAACATGAAACAGACTTCTCCTGAACTCCAGCAAAACTCACTCAGCAAGGTTTGTGTCAGCTCTTAAACTGAGGTCTTGTCCACCTGAATTGCTATTTCATGTTCAGATGGCTCTGTCCTTACCTCTGCTAACTCCTTCAAGTACCTGGGCCTTACTCTGGATCCTTCCCTAGAATTTACCTTTCACATATCCCATGCCTGCAAGTCTGATAATTAGAAACAAAAGCTTGCTTATAGGGTCAGACATGCTCTAACACCTGCTGATAGTTGAACTATTGTTCAAGGTGTTTTGTGGTGTTTTGTTGCTGAGCCTTACTTATGGCTTTATGCCTTATTTGCAGGCAAGCAGATGTTACCTTAATAAATACAACACCACTTTTTTTATCATATCACTCTTTATATGCCTGCCTACTTCCAGCCACCTCCTTCATCCCTGATCAGCCCACAGGTTCACTCACATACCAGTTGGCAAAGTGCTGCACCCACCAGAGGGACCCCCCTCATTCTCCCAAAGCCGGGCCAGGAACCAATACTGCAGTGCAATTCCATGACACGACCCTTGGTTGCTGAAGTGCAGCCATCAAGTTGCCTTGGTCGTCTACCATTTTCCTCCTGATTCTTGTCCCCTGAGAAGTGTGGACATGCAGTGACATCAAGGCTCAACATGCAGACGTCCACTGAACTTCTCCCCACAAGTATCCCCTCTCTTGTCGTGCCCCGATCTCCATCAGAGGCTGCTGCAGGGTGTTGGATTCCCCAGACCCTCCCCAGGGAAAGGAGTGCAGTTCCATGGATGCGCAATCCTTTTCCCCTTCCCAGCCAACCCCAGATGACCCAGGCCCATTCCTGCACCCGGGTCACCAGCGTGGAATGAGGTGTAACATCCAGTGCCCCAACCCTCAGTGCCACTGGGCCAGTGGAAGAACACCACTCATAACAACATTTGCCACTACCCTCATCTGTGGTTGAGACAGGTTCTTTTTAGATTTATACAGAAGAATTTTATAAAACAAAAATTTGGGCCAGTGAGCGGTCGGGGGGACCACTGCACACCAGGGAAGAAAGCTGATGTAGTGGCAAAATTATAGAATTTCACCAGCGGGTGGCAAAATTTCACCCATGAACAGAGAATTTCATCGGTTCACAGGCAAAATTTCACTCGCTCCACAGATGAAATTTCATATTTCAAACAGCGAAATATTTCATGAAATGCATGAATTCCACTAAATATTTTGCTGGGTGAAATGTTTCAATTTTCGCACAGCACTATTCCCTAAACCTGACTAGGCTTACCCTTTGAGATCAAGTGACAAGTAACTTGTTTGTGCTGAAATGTGTTACAAATATGAGTAACAAGACATTTTCCTGCTTCATCCCTAAACTCTGGAATTTATGTCCACCCAGCCTGAGGATCTCTTCATCACCTTCAATTTTCAGAGATGAACTTTGCAAGTTCCTATTGTCCTCTTGCAAATGCTCATGTACCTAATACACTGTATTGCTGCTAGTTTATGTACCTTTTGTTGCTTTTCCAAGCTATGCATGTATTGCATTTGCTCCATGTTTTTCATAATACTGAAATGTTTGACTTCCACTGGTGATGTCTGTACTGCTGTCCTTTGTTCCCTCATAACATTGCAATACTGCTGTCTGATGTTGTACATCTTCCAGGTTGTGACTGAAAATAAACATTGTATTGTCTAGTGCACCTACCTGGTAAACCAAAACTAAAAAAACACAGAGCAGACTAGAATGGAGCATATGGTGTGGGGAGCGATAGTCCTCTGTTGGAGTTGTGGGGTGCTCATCTACAGTGCTACACATTGGAAGAGAGGACATTAACCAGTATGTAGGGCCTTCTAGGAGCTCCATGCTTATGAGCTTGCTCAATGGAATATCTCCTGTCAACAAACTTGAACTTGAACTTACAGCAGCAATGAAGGAAGTATCCCAGCTGTAACTCCACTCCAACTAAGTAGGTACCCACCCCCACAGCACCACTACCCTTGAAGTACATTGGCTTGGGTGGCTAGAGGATGGTGGGGAAGGGTAAGGGAAGGGTTGGTGGCAGTGGGATTCACACAGCAGGCAGTCATACCCACGAGATGCAAATGGAAATTCTCTTTGCATCAGTAGAAGTGGTACAGGTGACTGACTCTAAAGACAAAATTCTAAACTGGGTAGAGGACAAATGTGTTTATTAACTGCTAAAACATTATAAAAAAAGGTGTGAGAATCGAACAATTAGAACTGATTATATTTTGGTTATTATGCCTATGGGTGAAGGATATAAATGTTTACTAGTTGACTCATACATTCCACCCAATAGATGGCAAATGAATACTTGAAAAATATGGGAAACATTTTATTGTAGCTTGTGAAAATTAGTGGACTATCATGGTTTTGTTATAGTCATACTTGGAAATTCTAACACAAGGAACTCCAAAGATGCAGAGAGGATCTCAATAAATATGTGAAGTGTGTTGATAATGAGGTCACCATATTAAATGAAAATAATAATAACTATATTTATCAAGCACAATTCAACATATCAAAGTGCTGTACAGAAATACAAAATCATAAAAAACTTTGAAAACAGTAACAATTAAAATCCTGCCACATCATATCAACTGATTAATCTGAAGTAATAGCAAAGGCAAGATTAAATAAATGGGTTTTCAGTGCTATTTTGAAGCTCTCTACTGTCTGGCACTATCAAACCCAATGAGGTAGAGAGTTCCACAGGATAGGCGGTGCAAAAACAAAAGAATGAGAACCAGATGTCTTCATTTGAATCCTGGGAACCTTTAGTAATCCCTCATTGGTGGTGGCGATAGAGACAGAGAAGCTCTTGCAGGTAACTCAGACCCTGTCTGTGTAGAGTTCTATAGGTCAGCAAGCTGACCATAACGGTGATCTGCCATTGCACTGGCAGCCAGTGCAGCGCATACAGCACAGGGGTAATGTGGCTAGATCAAGAAAGCCCAGTCAGTGACCTTGCTGCCGCATTCTGCACTAGCTGCAAATGGTGGATATCAACCCCTGGTAGCCCTAGGTAAAGGGCATTACAATAATCCAAGTGAGAGGTCACAAAGGCATGGACCAATGTTGGAAGGTCATCGGGCAGAACCAGCTGCCTAATCCAAGTGATATTACTCATATGGTAAAACAAAGTCTTGACAATGGATGACACCTGAGACTTCAGGGTCAATCCCTCATCAAGAATAATACCCAAATTGTGCACCCATTCACAGGTTCTCAGCTGGCACCCTCACAGCACCAAACCAGATCCTTGCCCTGCTGAAGACCACTCTACTTGGTGACCTGGGTCCACAATCCAAAGCTCAGTCTTGTCAGAATTCAGCTTCAGCCAGTTGGCATTTATCCAGTCTTGGATCTAGGATAGGCAGCTGTTAAATACTGAGAGCATAGCATCCTGGCTGGCGCAAAGGACATGTATTGCTGAGTATCATCTGCATAGTAGTGAAAACTCAATCTGTATCGCCTTACAGTCTCCCCCAATGATAACATGTGCACCGTGAAGAAAATGTGGGAGGGTATGGAACCCTGAGGAACCCCACATGGCAGGGAGAAAGTATCAGAGGAATAAATCCCTGACACTACTCTCTTAGACCTGCCAGTGAGGAAAGAATGGAACCATCTGAGGACTGTACTAGACAGTTCACAGACCAACCGCATGTGCTTGAGCAGTACTCCATTGTCCATGGTGTCAAATGCCACTGAGAGATCAAGGAGGACCACGATAGGACAGGTCCTCTGATCTCTCACAACAAGGAGGTCATTGAACACCCAAACAAGGGCAGTCTTAGTACTGTGCTTTTTCCTGAAACCCAACTGGAAGGGATTATAGCTGTCATGGATGGCAGGATGATCCTCCAGCTGCAGTGCAACCACCTTCTCAATAACCTTACCCACAAAGGGAAGGTTAGAGACAAGCCAGTAGTTGGCAAGACAATCTGGGTTGAGAGAAGATTTCTTAAGAAGGGGAGTCACCACTGCTTCTTTCAAAGAGTCGGGGAATTACCCAGTCTCTAACATGCACCGGATTATCTCAGCCAGGACCGGGCTGATGATATCCACACACCCCACAAGGAGGCGGGCTTGGTCCTAGTCCAAACTACAGTAGGTTGGTTGCATACTCAGGATGATCCTCATGACATCCAAGATTGCCTCTTGGCCAAACGTTGACCAACCAGACCGAGGTTCTGAGACCTCCAACTGGTCACTGCAACCCCCATTAGGGCGTGCCAAACAGATCCCATTCCTGATGCCGGCAACCTTATATGCAATGAATCGAACAAACTCATCACATTTATCTTATGACAATGCTCTTCACAACTACATCTTTCACATGAAATCTTTTGGATGAAAAGCATTCAAGGATAATAGAACAAATTAGCAGAGAAACTTAAATAATTTGATGTGTGAACTTGACTTTATACTGATGAATGGTATAACTAAGGATTATTCTACTGGTCCTAAAGAAACATAGAAACATAGACTTTGATGGCAGATAAGGACCACTTGGCCCATCTAGTCTGCCCATTTCCCTACCTATTGGATAAGCTGCAGATCCTAGTTAACTAACAGCCTACTTCTTCTTACCCCCCCCCGTAGAATTGAGTTATGTCAGTCCCATGCATTCTTGAGTTCCCCCAATGTTTTTGACCCCACAGCCCCCTCTGGAAGGCTGTTTCATGCATTCACTTCCCTCTGCATGAAAAAATACTTCCTCATGTTGCCCCTGAGCCATCCCCCTCTATCTTCAAATTGTGCCCCCTTGTTCTTGCACATCTCTTTCTCTGAAAGCTGCAGTTCCTTGGACTTTGTTGATTCCCTTTAGGTACTTGAAAGTTTCTATCATGTCCCCAATCTCCCTCCTTCCCTCAAGGGTATACACATTATGGCTTCTGGTGCAAACCCTGCACAATTTTAGTTGCCTTCCTCTGGACTGCCTCCATCCTATCTATGTCCTTGCAGAGATGGGGTCTCCAGAACTGCACACAATACTCCAGATGGGGTATCACCAACTCTCTGTACAGAGGGATAAAAACTTCCTGTTTTCTACTGATGATGCCTCTCCCTATGCATCCCAGTATCCCCCAGCCCTCCTTACAACGTTCTCACATTGTTTGCCTACCTTTAGATCATCTGATATGACTACCCCCAAGTATCTTTCCATTTTTGTCATTGTCAGTCCTCCTCCCATTGTGTACTCTGCCCCTGAGTTTTTGTTTCCCTGGTGCATTACTTTGCACTTCTTTGTATCGCATCCAAGCTGCCAGACTCTTGACCATTTCTCCAACCTTGCCAAGTCCCTTGTCATCTTTTCCTTCCCCCCTTGTGTATCAACCCTGTTGCAGATCATTGTAGTGTCTGCAAATAGGCATACTGTTCCTTCCAGTCCCTCTGCAATGTCACCTATAAAGACATTAAAGAGGACCAGTCCCTGTACTGAACCCTGCGGTACCCCACTAGTAACACCCCTTTCTTCAGAGTGGATTCTATTTATTATTACTGTCTGAGTCCTGTTGTCCAGCCAATTTTTTACACAGGTTACCACCCTGGGAGCCACTCCCAGGCTGACTAACTTGTTTACTAATCTTTTGTGTGGGACTATGTCAAATGCCTTGCTAAAGTCTAGGCAGGCCACATCCACAGCCCATCCCTGGTCTACTACCTTGGTAACCCAGTCAAATAATCTATTAGATTCATCTGACATGACCTTCCTGCTGTGAATTCATGTTACCTTGGATCCTGTGCCCTGCTGACTTCTAAGTAGTCAACAATTCTTTCTTTCAGAAGCGACCATCGAACAGTATGGTACAGAATAAACACAGCAATAGAGTCAAGCCACACAAAGGCAAAAGTACTGGACTTTAGGAGGGCTGACTTTTCCAAAATGGGTGAGTGCCTAAGGAATGCACTAGTAAATGGGCAGGAAGGAGGGGTGGAAGAACAATGGGGAATAATAAAAACTGCCATCACAGAGGTAACAAGCCTTCATGTGAAACAAATAAACAAAATGAAACGATGTAAGAAACCACTATGGTTCTCAAAGGAAGTGGCAGTGAAGGTTCCAGAGAAAAAGAAAGCATTCAGGAAGTACAAGGAATCACAGAAGGAGCAGGACAGAGAACTGTATCGGTTAAAGCAAAAGGAAGCTGGGAAGGCAGTCAGAACAGCAAAGGCCCAAACCGAGGAAAAGATAGACAACTCAGTTAAGAAGGGGGATCAAACCTTTTATAGGTACATCAGGGAGCGAAGGAAGACCAAGGGAGGGATAGTGAGGCTTAATAAAGGGGGGAGGGTGGGCAGAGGGTGACTGTGAAAAGGCACAGACACTAAACAAATATTTTTGTTCAGTATTTACAAATGAAGAGGGGGAGGTACCTAAAATAAATAGTAGAAACACTCTGGATACAGAAGTTGATACCAGCCCATTTACAGAAGAAAGGGTTCTGAAAGAACTCTTAAAACTGAAGGTGGACAAAGCAATGAGGCCTGATGGGATTCATCCCAGAATTCTAAAAGAACTAAGGGTAGAACTAGTGACACCACTGACTACCCTATTTAACAAATCATGGGAGGATGGGGTTCTACCCAAGGACTGGAGGAGGGTAGAAGTGATTCCCCTTCACAAAAGTTGGAGCAAAGCAGAAGCATGATACTACAGACCTGTTAGTTTAACCTCAGTGATAGGGAAAATGATGGAATCACTTCTAAAGGGAAGAACTGTCGAGTATCTAGAGGCCAGAGGGGCACAGGACCCAAGGCAGCATGGATTCACAGCGGGAAGGTCATGCCAGGCTAATCTGATAGATTTCTTTGACTGGGTGACCAAAGTAGTAGATCAGGAAGGGGCTGGGGACATGGCCTACCTAGACTTTATCAAGGCATTTGACACAGTCCCTCACAAAAGATTAATATACAAGTTAGCCAGCCTGGGAGTGGGTCCCAAGATGACAGCCTGGGTAAAGAATTGGCTGGAGAATATGACACAGAGAGTAATAGTAAATGGAGTCCACTCTGAAGAAAGGGGTTTACTAGTGGGCACCGCAGGGTTCAGTATTAGAACTGTCTCTTCAATGTCTTTATAAGAGACATTGCAGAGGACTGGAAGGAAAGTATGTCTCTTTGCAGATGACACAAAGATCTGCAACAGAGTTGATGCACAAGATGGGGTGGAAAGGATAAGGAGGGACTTGGCAAGGTTAGAGGAATGGTCAAATGTATGGCAGCTTAGATTCAATGCTAAGAAGTGCAGGTAATGCACCTGGGAAACAAAAACCAGGAAGAGTACACAATAGGGGTGAGATACTAACAACAACAAAAATGAAAAGGGACCTGGGGGTAGTTATATCAGATGACCTAAAGGTGGGCAAGCAATGTGAGAGGGCAGCAAGGAGGTCTGGGGGGATACTGGGATGCATAGGGAGAGGCATCACCACTAGAAAACAGGAAGTTATTATCCCTCTGTACAGACAGCTGGTAAGACCCCATCTGGAGTACTGCGCACAGTTCTGGAGACCCAGTCTCCACAAAGACATAGACAGGATGGAAGCTGTCCAGAGGAGGGGAAACTAAAATGGTGCAGGGTCTGCATCGGAAGACTGATGAAGAGAGACTTAAGGAGCTTAATATGTATAGCCTCGAGGAAAGGAGGGAGAAGGGAGACATGATAGAAACTTTCAAGTACCTCAAGGGAATCAACAAAGTCCAAGAGGGTAGCATCTTTCAAAAAAAGAGGTGTGCAAGAACAAGGGGGCACAATTTGAAGATGGGGGGGCTGCTCAGAGGTAATTTAAGGAAGTATTTTTTCACAGAGAGGGTTGTGGATGCATGGAACGGCCTTCCACAGGAGATTGTGGAGTCAAAAACAGTGGTGGAATTCAAGCATGCATGGGATAGTCATAAGGCAATTCTAGGGGGTTGGGGGTAGGAAGAAGTAGGCTGCTGGTTAACTAGGATCTGCAGCTTATCCATTAGGTAGGGAAATGGGCAGACTGGGTGGGCCAAGCGGTCCTTATCTGCCGTAAAATTCTATGTTTCTATGTTTCTATGATTCCACCATCTTCCTTACCACTGAGGTCAAGCTAAGAGGTCTGTAGTTTCCTGCCTCTGCCTTGCTCCCACTTTTGTGAAGGGGAATCACATCCACCCTCTTCAAGTCCTCTGGTACCATACCATCCTCCCATGATTTGTTAAAATGGGTTGTCAATGGTATCACTAGTTCTCCCCTTAGTTCTTTTAGAATTCTGGGGTGAAACCCGTCAGGCCCCATTACTTTGTCCACCTTCAGTTCCAGGAGTTCTTTCAGGACCCTTTCTTCTGTGAATGGACAGGTATCAACCCTCCTATTGTTTGGTTGAGGTACCTCCCCCCATCTTTTGTGAATACTGAGCAGAAGTATTCATTCAGAATCATTGCTTTTTCACTGTCACCCTCTGCCCAACCCCTCCCCTTTATTAAGCACCACTATCCCTCCCTTGGTCTTCCTTCACTCCCTAACATACCCATGAAAGGTTTTATCCCGTTTCTTAACTGAGTAGGCTATCTTTTCCTTGGTATGGGCCTTTGCTATTCTGACTGCCTTTCTTCTGCTTTAAGTGGTGCAGTTCTCTGCCAGCCTGGTGGTGCCGAGGATTGAGGTGCTGGACACCACATCTCGCACTTCGCTGGCAACCCAGGTTTGGGAACGAGCCCGGGCCACTGGGGGTTGGCAGGGGAGGAAGAGATCAAGCATCCATAGGACTGCTCTCTCTTCCTGGGGAGGGTTGTAGGGAAGCTATCGCTCCTGGAGCAGCCTCTGGTGGTAGTCGGAGGAGCTAGGCATGGCTGCACAGCAGACGCATGGGGCAGAGTTGCAGCATGACATTGCCTTGCTGAGCAGCACTCCAAGAGGACAACTAAAAAAGAAGTAAAAACCCCACTCCTGGGAATAGATGAAAGCACCTTGGCCTCCCCAAGCATGCACTCCAACTCCAGACCGACCTCCTCTCCATCAGGGCCACTCATGTGCATGGCACTTTACCCTTAGACAGAGCGCCCTTGGTGGATAGGGTGTCCCTACCTCCGGAGGGTTGAGACCTGGAGATGGTGCTGGGTCACATGAGAGGAGAGGAGTTGAAGTCACGGAAGGAGGTAGAGGCTGGGAGCCCCGAGGATGCTGGAAGGAGTTCTCCAGCAAGTGGAGATAAAGTGAAAAAAAAAGTGGCACAGTTCTCTGTCCTGCTTCTTCTATGTTTCCTTATACTTTCTGAATGCTATCTTTTTCTCCCTAACATTTCCCACCACCTCTTTTGAGAACCATAGTGTTTTTTTCCTTCATTTAGTTTTGTTTATTTGCTTCACATAAAGGCTTGTTGCCTCTGTGATGACAGTTTTGATTGTTCCCCATTGTTCCTCAACCCCTCCTTCTTGTCTGTTTGCTAGTGCTTTTCTGAAGAACTCTCCCATTTTGCCAAAGTCAGCTCTCCTAAAGTCCAATACCCTCCCTTTTATATGGCTTGACTCTCTACATATAATTTGCTTAATGGGCCTCAACGATTGACCAGTTTTGGTCTAATATTAGTGCTGTAGATAAAAAACTTGACTTTGAAGTTATTAAACAATCTGAACCATGCACTTCCCATGAAAATGAACATTAAGTTATACACTCAATTTGCCAGAGGTTATTATTATTAATGACTATAAGGAAAATACTGAAATCTTAAATGCAACAAGAATAAAATGGACAGCTGAAAATATTTAAAATTAAGAAGTAATACTTCATTCCTCTCAACTTATAGGACATAAAGAATCTATTTTGAGGGTGAACATGTATCATCCCCTTTAGAATATCTGAAAATTTGATTTTTCTAGTGTTAATATTGTGTGAGCAAATAAAATATAACAATATGGAAGCAACCAGGTTTAATGCTACAGACAAAAGGGAAACGTAGAAATTAAGTAAGATGATTACAGAAACACAACTGCATAAAACAAACAAAAAAATACAATTGTTATTTTTTTAAATAATATTCAAACAAGAAAAGCTTAAGTATCAAAGTACTCTTTGGAATAAACTAAATAAAGCAGTTATACAGAATAATACAAAAGTAGTCAGGACCTTAGTAGCAAGGGGCTGTAATTCATATTCAGTTTTTTTTTTAGGTACTGTGTATATTAAGCCAGTTCAATGGGAGAAGCATTTTGGGAAGGTCTATTATGATGCTCAAGAAAATTCTCTCTTTGGTAGTACAGCTAAATAAGGCAGTTTTTGGGAATGAATAACCCAGTTCCAGTATATTCTACACTGGAAGAAATTCAGTTGGCAATAACTCAAATTAAGTTAAATAAGGCACCTTGTGGAGATACTTCCGCATGTGGTGTGACTTTTGATACCAAATTACACCGAATACATACATGCATGCATACATACATACAAAATTGCCAGCAGAATTAGGCCAAATGGTCTATCTAGTCTGCTCAAATGTGGAGCTAGCACACTTCACTTCACAGCTGACACACCCCTCCCTATCCCCTTCTGAAATACCCCCTCACTTTATCTGATCCCCTCTTATAACCTACCATCATCATATATGAGACCACCTCTTCCAGCAGAGCATTCCAATAAACCACCACCCTCTTTGTGAAATGATGTATTTTCGTTTCCCTCCCGAATCTGTCCTCTTCCAACAAAAGGCTATGCCCCCTCATGTCCCTCCTAGTCCTTAACTTGAATATCTCTTCCGTATGAGTCTTGTTTATCCCTTTTATGTACTTGAATGTCTCAATCATATCTCCACTATCCCTTCTGTCTTGTAAAGAATACAAGTTCAATTCCATCAATGTCTCTTAATACAGCCTATCCTGCAAGCCACAGATCATCTTCATGGCCTTCGTCTGTACCCCCTCCAGCAATCTCACATCCCTCTTCAAGTATGGGTGCTAGAACTGCATGCAACACTCTAGGTGCAACCTGACCAGTGACTTGCAGAGTGGCAGAATTACCTCACTGCTTCTCAAGGAAATGCCCCTTGCAAAACAATCCAGCATCATGTGTGCCTTTACTTCTGCTCTCCTACACTGCTCAGAATTGTTCATGTTGCCTGTTACCACCACCCCTAGATCCTTTTCCTCCTCAGTGGTTCCTAACTGCACACACCTCAGCTGATAACTTCTCCTAGGGTTCTTTGCTCCAAAGTGCAAAATGTTGCACTTCTTTACATTGAACCCCAACTACCACACTTCTGACCACTCCTTTAATTTGGATAGATCATTCTGTAGCACCTGCCAGACTGTTTTATCATCTACCACAACCCCCAACTTGGTGTCATCAGCAAACAGACTAATATTATTTCTAACTCCATGTGATATATCCGCAACAAAAATCCCAAATAAGATAGGCCCCAACACCAAACCCTGTGTCACCCTGCTCGTCTACACATCCCTCAGAGATGATAGCTCCCCACCCACCACCCTCTGCTGTCTCTCCTGCAACAAGTTCATGGTCCAATTAACCAACTTTTTCCCAACCCCCAGATAATTAAACTTACCACACAGCCTTCCATGTGGTACAGAATCAAATGCTTTACTGAAGTCCAAATAAATTACATCCACACCATGGCCCTTGTCCGACTCCCTCATAACCCAGTCGTATCACTCTATCAGGTCAGTCTCACAGGATCTCTCCACCACAAAACCATGCTGATGAGCATCCTGAAGCCCATTGACTTCCAGGAAGTCACCACCCTCTCCCTGAAAATTGTCTCCATCAGTTTCCCCACTATGGAAGTAAGACTAACCAGCCTATAATTACCTGGTTCATCCTTAGGACCACTTTTATGTAGTGGCACTATATGGGCAATCCACCAATCATATGGCAAACTCCCTGTTTCCGGGGAATTACTACATCAATCTGCTAATGATTTTTCTAGAATCTCTGCCAAATTCCCTTAGCACCTGTGGCTGTATATCATCCAGACCCAGTGCCTTATCCATCCTCAGTGCCATTAGCACCTCCAATGTCCTACTCTCAGTAATCACCCCATCTGTTACCTCCTCTCCTCCAACACCTACTTTAAACACCCCTTACAGTAGTGGCCCACCTTTTT
The DNA here is from genome assembly GCA_016271365.2 of Neoceratodus forsteri. Taxonomy (NCBI): domain Eukaryota; kingdom Metazoa; phylum Chordata; order Ceratodontiformes; family Ceratodontidae; genus Neoceratodus; species Neoceratodus forsteri. The sequence continues at coordinate 588,636,406 of CM028137.1, read as the reverse complement.
CCTTTTGTAAATACAGAGCTGAAATACTCATTTATGGCCTTTGCCTGATCTACTTCCTTCTCTGCCCACGTCCCAGCAGTCCTGATCCTTAATATATGATCCTTGCATTTTCTTCTCTCTTATATGTATTTAAAGAAGTCCTTTTTACCATCCTTTATGCCTCTCACCAACTTCAGCTCTCTGGAAGCTTTGACATTCCTGCTACCCCTGGTCACTTCCCTGGACTTTCTCACATACTGCTCCAAGTCATCCTCCTTCCTAGATTTCCTGAGCCTCTTCAATGCTGCCTTTTTGTCTCTCACCATTTTCAAGACCTCTCTACTTATCCAACTCATAGGCAATCCCTGCTAAGACATGAAGAGCAACTCTAGGAGGCATACGCTAAGTGTGTTCCAGCCCCTTGCCTTACTGTCTGCTGAGCTTCATTGATCTTCACTGACTGGGAAAGAGAGACCAATCATGGAGGGAATTCAGACTCAAATAGGTGCAGAAGCAGGGATTCCTTGACAGCAGTTCTACCTGGCTGAATCCCCCTTGAAGTGCACAGTCTGGGCTCCTATCTTCACTGAAAGAACTTCTCTCTTTGATTGCTTTGCTTAGACCCAGCCAGGACTGCTCTCTCAGCATAAGGAGCAGTTGGAACACTTACCCAGAATTTCTGGCTGCTGTATGTAACTCAGCATTTGTACTGCTGTACCACAACTAAAATATTGTTTGACTCATAGAAAGGTCTCAGTTGGAAGCAATAGCTCAGACACAAACGGCAACCCTAGGAGGCATATGCCAAGTGCGGTCTAGCCTCTAGCCTTACTGTTTGCTGAGTTTCACTGATCTTCACATGAGGGAAGCACAAGTAGGAGATTTAAATTCTCCCATGCTCTTGCCTGCAGGCCTGCTGACTGAAGCTCTATAAGCAGAACTCGTAGCAGTGTACCAGCATCCATGTTTCATCTCATTGGCAGCTTCTACGCTTGTCAGCAGCTTCCACTGCAGCAGTTCCCTGGTCATTAAAGCATTTGAGAAGGATAGGTATTGTTCTGCATCCAGTGGATCGGTCCCCTCTCCCTCACAGCAGCAGGGAGCTGGGATACATGAACCACAGGCAGGAGTTTTTATTGCAAGCAGTGGGCACGCCACTGAGCTGTTCTTGAGCCAAAGGGCAGAACAACTGAGCTAGTAACCAGATTCCTTCTTACCTTGCAGAAGTAGAAGCAAGACCTCATCTGTTCAACAGCTACCTATTGTTTCAGCATGCAGGGATTAGTCAACAGCTGTTCATTTACTGCAGATTTGAGCTGGGGCACTAAAGGAAATGTCACAGTGTGCTATAGCCTGTGCCTCAGTGGCCCAGAGAATTGGGTGTTAAAGTGCAAAAGAGTGCAAACCCCAACAATAGCGAGGGGGCTTAAAAAGATTCCCTGGACCCACAAAGTGGCAGAATCCACTTGAGGGAAGTGCAAGTAGGAGATTTTAATTCACTCATGCACTTGCCTACAGGTCTGCCAACTGAAGCACTACAAGCAGAACTCACAGCAGCATAGCCACATCCAGGTGCCATTTCTTCAGCGGCTTCTACTCTCATCAGTGGCTTCTGCTGCTGCAGTTCTCTGGCTACTCCAGCATTTGAGAAGGCCAAGTATTGTCCTGCAGTCAGTAGATCATTCCCCTCTTCCTCATAGCAGCAGGGAGCTGGGATGCATGGACCACAGGCAGGGGGTTTACTGCAAGTTGTAGGGAAACCATGGAGTTGTTCTGAGCCAAAGGACAGAACAAAAGAACTAGTAACCAGATTCTTTCTTACCTTAAAGGAGTACAAGATTGACTTTGTCTGTTTAACATCTACCTGAATGTTTTCTACAGCACACAGGGAACAGTCAGATACACCCACCCACCCCCCCTAATCCCACCCATCTGAGTGCTCTTGATTTATAGGCATGTAGTGCCACCCACAACACCTGATAGGAGGTAGTAAGGTACAAAAAAAAACTCACTGTTATGTTTTCTTTTTTGTCCTCACTTCCTGCCAAGAAACAGGAATCAGCACTATCTCGCAACTAAAAAAAAATTGACCTTGTCAGTTGCGAAAACTGTGTTGCACTGTACAACAGGATGTACAAATGGCAACCAGGACCTGCCATGTGTGCTGCACCATAGCAGATCTTGTAGCCCAACTACAGGATGCTTGAACTATAATATACGACCTCCAAGACAGGGATGTCTCTAGCACCCCTCCTCAAACCTCCCCCCCACCAGTACCAGCATGTCAGCCAGGGTCCAGGACTCAAGGCAGGGCCCAGAGACTGGCAGGTGGTAAAAAAAGAGGTATCATAGGAGGCCAAGGAATTAAGCCAAAAACCAGGAGCATTTCACAGCCATCCAAACCAAAAACAGGTTTGTTCCACTACTACCAACCATGGACAAAGTAGTACAAGGTAAAGAAATCAAACAATCAAAAAAGGCTAATATGCCAATTGAAACAATACAAACTATGATGAAAACAAAAATAGTAATACTCAAAATATAAGCAACAACAATACCAAAGACAAATGCAATAACAAAAATACTAAATCTCAAAATAAAAACAACACAAATATAAACAAAAGCAAAATTCTCATAATCAGGGATTCCATGATCAGAGGAATGGAACACCACCTAACACAAAATGTGAAAAGCGACATCACAGTAAAGTGTCTACCAGGAGCCTCTGTAAGTAGGAACACTAACCACATAAAGATAATTGTGCAGGAATCAGGAGATGTTACACATATAACAATACACCTTGGTACCAATGACTTGACAAAGCACATAGTTCAGGAGGCCAAGAGACACTTTGAGGGCCTGGCCAACAAACTTTCTTCCCTTCCATCCAAATTAGCCTTCTCAGAAGTGCTGCCAGTGTGGGAAAAAGGAAAAAGCACCAAGTGAGTGAGAGAGATTGAAGTAGTCAAATTCAACTCATGGCTGCATGATTGGTGCGAAGACAAGGGATACCACTACATAGGAACTGGCACAACTTTTGGGAAAGAGTTTTTTTAAATACGCTGGATTGCACTTAAACAGAGAAGGCGTGAGAGCACTTGGACAAAAATGTGATGTCTCTACAGGTAGTTTAAATTAAAGGGGAGTATGATACAACTCACACCCCTGCCATTGGTGGGCTGGTTATCACTCCCCAAAATGCCAAATGCATGCATTCATCCTCAGAAATGAAATCATAGCCAATGTCCACCCGAACCAGCATACTCCATAATCTCTCAGCCAGAAAGAGCAAATAGGAGCAGTGCAGGAAGAGGGTACCACCTCACACCAAAGAGGACATACATTACTGGAAGGCAATAGTTGCAAATACTAGGAGCCTAACCAACAAACTTCCTGAACTCACAGCCATCATGGAAACAGAAAGGTTGGACTGGGTGGCTGTAACAGAAATGTGGTTCATGGAAAACCATGGATGGGATATGACAATTCCCAGTTACAATCTGTTCAGGAAAGATAGGCAGGGAAAACAAGATGGGGGCCTAGTCATTTACATTTGGGAGGAAATAAAAGCCACAGAAGTAAAAGGGACTTTGAGTCACTGTGGCTAACAGTAGACACAGGCAAGGGAAAACCCTTCAGAATCAGTGTCATGTACAGGCCCCAAAATCAAGGAGATAAAGGAGACAAAAACCTAACAAAGGAAATAGACAAAATGCCTAATAAAGGTGAAGTAATTCTGGTGGTGGACTTCAACCTACCAGATGTTAACTGGAGCACACTAATGCCAGCAACAACAAGAAGTAGGGACTTCTTATTGTCATTACAAGGTGTGGGACTATGCCAACTTGTTAAAATCCCAACAAGGGGAGATCCATTCTTGATCTTGTCCTCACAAACTTGGAAAGGATCAAGGACATCAAAGTGTGATGCCATATGGGCAACAGCAGCCATCACATGGTAAGCTTTAAGCTAAACATAACACAGGACACCAGCCACTCAAAGATAAAGGTGCTAGATTTCAGAAAGACTGACTTCCAAAAAATGAGGAACAACATAAGTAGCCAGTTAATGGAAATAGAGGTTGAGGAGGTGGAGGTCATGTGGGGGAGATGCAAGAGAGCAATAAAGACTGCCACAGATCAATGTGCCAGATGGGTCAGCAGAGCAAAAAGAAAAAGAAATCATCTATGGTATGGTTTTCCAAGGAAGTGGATACCACGATAAAAGAAAAAAAGAAGGCGTACAACATATACCAGGAAACCAAAACTGAGAAAGACTGGGAGTCGTACAAGGGAAAAATGAGAGAGTCTAACAAACAAATTAGAAAGGCAAAAGCCCAGACAAAGGAAAAGAAAGCAGAAGGGCCAAAGAGAGGAGACACATCATTTTTTATATACATTAGTGACCATAGGAATGCAAAAGGGGGGATAGTAAAGATTGCTACTGAAGAAGGGAAATGCACCAAACATGACCCAGAGAATGCAGAAATCCTCAAAAATACTTCTGCTTGGTGTTTACCAAAGAGGACCCAAGAGATGGCCCAGCCCTGAAAAAAACATAACATCCCAGGACCAGGGGTAGACATGAGTCCCTTTACAGAAGTCGAAGTACAAGAGGTGCTAAATAAAGTAAAAGAAGACAAAGCCATGGGACCAGACAAGATGCACCCCAGAATCCTTAATGAACTGAGGGCAAAATTAGCAGCCCCACTGGCATTTCTATTGACAAAATCCTTGAAGAGTGGATGATATGCGAATACTGGAAAAAGGCAATAGTGGTTCCACTTCATTAATCAGGCAGTTTGCAAAGTGGCTAGTAATTACAGACCGGTGAGCCTCATGTCTATAGTAGGGAAAACTATGGACACTACTCAAACAAATGATCTTAGCATTCCTTAACATTAACATCCTACAAGACCCTAAACAGCATGATTTCACAGCAAGTACTGTAGGTCATGCCAGACAAATCTGCTCGAGTTTTTTGACTATGCTACAAAAATAGTGGAAGACGGTAGGGCAGTAGATGTGGTCTACCTAGACTTTAGTAAGGCCTTTTACTCAGTTTCACACAGAAGGCTGGTAAAGAAGCTTGACCACACGGGGGTTGGTTCAGAAGTAGTGAGATGGGTACAAAACTGGTTACAAGGCAGAACCCAGAGAGTACAGGTTAATGGAACGCAATCGACGGAAGGCAGGGTGTCCAGTTGGGTGCCCCAGGGCTCAGTGATAGGGCCTCTGCTCTTCAATGTTTTTATAGCAGACAACACTGACAGACTGGAAAGGAAGGTGTATCTGTTCACAGATGACATCAAGATATGTAACACAGTGGACACCTCAGAAGGAGTGAGCAAGATGGAAGTTAGCCTCAAGAAACTAGAAGAATGGTCTGAAGTGTGGCAGCTGAGATTTAATGCCAAAAAGTGCAAGGAAGAAAAATCCAAGACAGAAATATTACCTAGGGGGAGAAAGACTGGAGGCCTCAAACCAGGAACGAGATCTGGAAATCATAATCTCAGATGACTTGAAGTTTAGTAAGCAATGTGAGAAGGCAACATTGAAGGCCAACAGAATGTTGGGCTGCATTGGGAGAGGAATCATGAGCAGGAGGAGGAAGGTGGTACTTCCACTGTATAGATCGCTGGTCAGGCCTCATCTGGAATACAGAGTCCAATTATGGAGGCCTCACCTCAGGAAGGACATTGACCGGGTGGAAACAGTACACAGAAAGGTGACAAAAATGATTCAGGGTCTGCAGTACATCTCCTATGAGGATAGACTTAGGGAACTGAATATGTACTCCCTGGATAACAGAAGAGAGAGAGGAGACATGACTGAAACATTCAAGTACATAAAAGGTATTAACAAGGCACAGACACAGGAACTTTTTCACTTTAAGAAAGGCTCCAGGACCAGGGGACATGACCTCAGGCTGCAAGGAGGGAGGTTCTCTACTGACACCAGGAAGTTTTTCTTCACAGAAAGAGTGGTGCATGCCTGGAAGAGCCTGCCTCAAGAGGTTGTGGGGGTCAACACGGTGGAGGGAGTTCAAGAATGCATGGGATAGACACAAGGAAGTCCTGACTACAAAGGGCAGCTATAGAGTCAAAATAGGTCTAAAACAAATGGGCAGACAAGATGGACATAACATTCTCCTTCTGCTGTCAACTTCTATGTTTCTATGTTTTTATCAATGTTTCAACTAGGTTTCTTAGCCCTTCCCATCTTAGTTCTTATTTTAGCACACTTCTCAGTGGCATCCACCAGCCCTAATTTAATTTTCTCCAATTCTGATAAGCATCCCAACCAGGTTGAATTTCTTTCAAATGTGCCACCACAACTTCCATCATTTTATTAAAATCAGCTAACCTGAAATCAATCACCCTAGTCCTCATACCCACAGCCTCCCCGCTCATGTTAAGCCAGAACCTTAATGAGTTGTGGTCACTCCCAGCTAGTGGTTTCTCTGCTGTAACCTCCCTAACTGCCTCCTCATTTGTCAGTACTAAATCCAATATACTTCCCAGCCTAGTTGGCTCATTGACCAACTGTGCCAGGAAACAGTCCCGGAATGCCTCAAGGAGAATCTGTTATCTAGAACACTATGTAGCCTGATTGCCCCAATCCACCCCGGTAGGTTGAAATCCTCAACAATAACAGTGTTATTTTTCCCACACATCTTCCTAACTAATCCTTCCAATTCTCTATCCAGATTCTCACTTTGATTCGGTGGTCTATATACAACCCCCATCCTCAAAGTTCTATGTAGCTAATCCAGATACCTCTGACACTAATTGCAATGGAGGCCTAGGTCAGAAAACATAAGTTGTCCAGGAGAAATTGTAGAAAACCACAAGTGGTGATTTATTATTCAAAATCACAAGGAAAAAAATAAACAAATTGAAAAACATTTCTGCTTCTCTTCTCCTTCTTTAGGTCAAGGCCACACAGCAAATTAGAAGACAATTCAAGACATGAAATCACCATGGTTTCTCTAGTCTCTCTTTAAGTCAGTCTGCACACCAGGACATAAAGCAGCATGTCCGTACTCTGTTCAAGGCACTCTCCATCCATCTTCTCAGTAAAACAGGCTTTGTACTTGTTGGTTGCTAGGCATACCTTTGTGACCCAGCTAGTATCTTCCCAGAGCACTGTGACCAATTACATCAGCCTGAGGTCACAATCTGTCACAGCTGCCTCTGCAATCATTTCAACCATATCTAGTTTATACATCAGGGAACCCAGTTTCATACATACAAACTGACATAAGCAAGGTAGAGATTAGAAATTAGAAAGTACAGAAGGTAAAGGTAAGATTTGACTGCACAATCTAATAGAAAGTCAGAAAAGATAGAAATAGTAGTATTCAGAATCATTGCTTCAGGGTCCCTCCTTCATAACACAAATGGGACAGGGCCTGACTAACCCCGTCACATACAGTATACCTCCCCCTTAAGGGGGAACCTGATTTTTTTCCTTTTCACTTTAGAACAGGTTTTCAAAACCTTCCCTCATTCTCATCACATACATATCCTAGATATCATTATTTTCTTTAGTCTCTAAATTTTCTAATTTCTCAATTCCTGAACCATACTGTGACAAGAAATCTGCAGTGACAGTCTCTTTCCCAGGTCTATGCAACACTTTGAATTTAAATTGATGTAATGCCAGGTACCACCATGTGATCTTAGGATTTGTATACTTCATTTGGTTAAGCCAACAGAGATGATTATGATCAGGTATGCCCACAGAGCCAGCTCCTAGCAAGTAAAATTTAAGGGATTCCATTGCCCATTTGGCCACTATGGCTAGTTTTTCAATACTTGAGTACTGTTTCTCCCTGTCATGCAACTCCCTGCTGACATATAGACTGGGATACTCCTTCCTATCTATATTCTGGCTAAGGACTGCATTTAGACATACTTCTGAGACATCTGTTTGTAATAGAAATTGTTCTTCAATGTCTGGGTTTTTAAAATAGGGACTGAACATAACGCAGTATTGATGGCCCTAGAAGTTGTTTCACTCTCTAGGGTCCATTTTATATTATTCAGATATCTTTTCTTTCTAAGTTTTTTTTTTCATTTTATTTAAACATTTTGTAACCAGGAAAGGCACACTGAGCCAATGCTTAATTCCAGGTGCAACCCAGGGGAAAACTGGGGAGAAGGTACAAAGAACGTAACAGACGTTAAATGAGGTAAAGAGCTATTTAGAAAAAGTTGGGGGACGAATCTCTGGTAGTAACAAGTGAGACCTAAAAAATTACCTGACATGTAGTAGTAGTAAAAATTTAAATCATTTCATTCTTATGGTGAATGAATCAGATAGCTCAATTGAGACAAGCTCATTTCCAGTGAGTTCCTTTGTGCAAAGTTATAAAATTTACATAACACACAATGCAAAATGCAAAAACAAGTAAATGCAATTGAATACAAAAACAGATAATTATGGTTAAATACAAGGTTTAGGTAACATGAAATCCAAAAAATAAACTTACAGTTCATGCTAAAAACAATACCAAAAAAAAAAAAAACACCCAACCATTCGAGAGTGCTCTAGAACAATTCAGCTATGGTTTGTTGTCTTGCCTCTTTAATGACCTTAGTCCTTGATTTATTGGTCTTGGTGATAATTTGTCAATCATATAGTCTGGAGCCTGACCTAAATCACATTTAGTCATAAATAACAGACCATGTAGGGATTGTCTTTCTCTAAGATTAAACCACTTGAGATTTTCATAAAGCTGTCATCTATGGGGCATTTAGGATGAATCCCACTAACTTATGATATACTGTACCTAATCTATTTAAACTACTTTGTGTAGCCCCAGCATATACTATGTTGTCATAATCTATTAAAGGTAAAATCAAAGAATTAACCAGATGCCTTCATGTTGCTTCAGACAGGGGGAACGTATTCCTATATAAACAGCCTAAGAATTTCCCCACTTTTTTTTTTCTATTGATCCTACATGCAGATTCCATTTTAATTCTGAGTCCAAATAAACTGCCAGGTATTCGTAACTCTGTACCTTTTCTAAGAAAATATTGTTGAGAGTTCTGATCTGCAAAATTGACTCATGGGAACACATATTTTGCTGTTTAGAGAAAATCATTACCAGAGATTTTTTGGGATTCAAAATCAGTCTAGCCTTCAGCATGTTTCTTTGTTTTAGAAACAGGGCCACTAGCTACAGCTTGTATCTTGGAAATGTTTGGCTTTACCTCTCTGTTTCCCAAAATATACCCCAAATATCTGGTTTCCTGCATGCTCAATGCACATTTGGTAGGATAAATGGTGAGTAATGCATCTTTGATAGCTTGGATTACTGCTCATAGGTGAGCCAGATGACTTTTCCAGTCTGGACTGTACACTACAACATTATCCTGGTAAGCCACACAATAACTTGAGTGTGGGGCTAGGACTACATCCATGTGCTGCTGAAATGTGGTGGGTGCACCATGTAACCCAAAATACATGGTGGTGAACTGAAAGAATCCAGAAGGCATTGGACATGCAGCTTTTTTCCTGGATTATTTTGCTAGGGGAATCTGTCAGTAACCCTTGGTAAGATTGAGGAAACTGATGTACTTGACACTTCCCAATCTGTCCACAAAGTCATTTATCCTGGGCATAGGATAGCTGCCAAACTCAGACAGTTGATTACATTTTCTGAAATCAAGGCAAATTCTTACCCCCTCCCTTCTTATTTACAATCACTATTGGTGATACCCCAGCACTACTTGAATCTTCCATGGTGCCCAGTTCTTTCATTTCTCTATTTCCTTAACTACCCCTGCTCTTAACCTCTTTGGTATCCTTTATGTCTTTAGTCTAATAGGGTGAGCACAACCTGCCCTTATTACATGCTCAATTCATTTTGCATGGCACGGTACCATAGTACTATTAAATAGCTTTACCAAGTTACACATTTCTGTAGTTTGCTCTGGGGTTAAGGACACATTTATCTTTATTGCATCCAAAGTTACAGTTTGTTGTAGCCTGCCAGACGCTATGTCCATTTAGAAAATGAGCATTTGGCGAACATCGTAAACTAAGCTCACTGATTGTCTGTCAGACTGTGGCACCTGTGTTGTTATTTCTTAACAACACCCAGTGCAAAACAAGTCCCTATGGTTGCCAACATTCCCTATCTGGTATCCTTGTGCCCACACTGTACCCACTCACTCAGGAACATCGGAAAATGCCAGTCCCTTGGACAAGCTGACTCGATAGCCCACTCGCTGCTGGCAACGCGAATGCATACAACAAAAGTCAGCTTTCACCTCCTGTCACAGAAAGAGGTCACAAAAATGTTCAGAAGTGACAAAGACAAGTTTGTGGAACAGCCAGCTACTAAAAAAATAAAAAAGAAGTAAGTGGCCATTTTCAAAATTTAACCTTCGACAGACATGGATAAACTCGAGGGAGACTGTCAACAGCAAGCCACAAAATGTCAAACAATGTGGGCAGTCCAAGTGTTTCAACAGTGGGCAATGGTCAAAATATCACTTACAACTTAAAGGCAGACTCCCTTGACACCATAAATACTCGACTTAGACAATTTTATGCTGAAACATGAACAGAGTCAGGAAAATAATATTCAGTCAGCGGCTACTGCTCACTCCATGCTGGTCTATCACAGCAACTAAATTCCCCAGAAATAGGGTGCAATGTCTCACTAGTAGCAGACCAAGCATTTAAGATGTCCAACAATATTCTCTCCCCAATCCTGAAACAGCTGCACAAGAAACAACAAGACACAGCTTCCCACCATCCACCTATAACTGAGCAAGACCTGCAAAAACTGCATTTGTCAAACACCCTCTCACCCAGCACTGCACCAGGATTATTCAGGAAAGTATGGTTCAACATACAAATCCATATGGCATGGCACGGACAAGAGGGCTTAAGAGACCTTACACCACAATAATTTACAGTAAAAGCAAGTGAAAATGGGCACAAATAAATAATTTTAACCCATAATCCTGAAACAAAAAAACCACAAAACCCTCCTGGAGCCCAACAAAGAATCTCAAAGGGGGTTCATTTTTGAGAGACTAGAAGACCCACTATGCCCAGTAAAGTCCTTCCTTAAGTACCTCAGCAAAATCCCAACAGAAGCAAAATCCTTCTACCCTCATCGTAGAAAGCTGCCACAAGACTACTTAGACAAGGAGCTTTTGTGGTACACCCATGAACCTATGGGGAAACCCCTTTTTTTTTTTTTTAGTTGTTTAACCAGGAGTAGCACACTTTGTTTGAATCTTGATGTCAAAACTGAGCACCGAAGCAGAATTGAGCCAAAGGTACACTAACCATAGTATCTGTGAAACTGCAGTTCAACTCCTTTCCAACGTAGGACTGGCCCCCAGAGAGATTATCAGTGTCACAGGACAGCGCTCAGAATGAAGGCTGGCAAATCACTGGATGGCTTCCTCAAGTGACAGGGAAAACTGGAACAGTATTCTTGGTGGACACCAAAAAGCACCAGCAAATCCAGAAATCACAGAACAGCCTTCCTGATCAAAGCAAGTTACAACACTGCCACTTGCAGCATCTAGCACAGAAGCACCACTACATCCACAAACAAAATGTATGATCTACACTATATTTCTTTTTCTCTATATATAGTTTCTACATTTTATCTACATTGTTTCCCACATTAATACATTTTTTTTCCTTTAGCATACCATGACAATCCATTCAGCTTGGTACAGTGCAGCTTCACAGGACCAGTGAATTTCATAAACTACTACAAGTAGAAGAAACAGTGCATCATTATTTTATCCCAGTTCTCAAGGTAAAAAGTACAACCTGGGATTAATAGTGTTTCCGTTTATTTCTCCTCCCCAATCCCCAAAAAAAGGGACTATTTTTTTCAGCCTTACTTCAAAACAAATTTAAACTTTAATAAATTCACTCATTCAATTGTTTAAATCAATTTCCTTGTCTCAGTCTCTTCATTCCATTTTCTAAGTGTAATAATACCCTCCAAGGTGGGCATTATGGGATATAAGGGACCTTCCAGGGGCTATAAGGCCCTTTGCCTGTGGCGTAGGGCCTCATTATGCCCCTCGGCTGTCCGTTATCTCCCAATAATGCCCACCCTGGAGGGTATTATTACTTACATCTCCCTTTTCAGTTTCTGGCAATACTAACAAAGCAGCCAGTGGTGTTTTTTTAACCTATTATTTTAGGAGATTAGCATGGTATATCTTAGTAGGGTTTCTTCAGTCAGGGGGTTTCAACCTTATAATTAACTGTGCCAGTACACCTAAATACTTTATACGGTCCTTGCCACTTCATTAGCAGTATGTTTACTGAAGCAGGTAACAATAACAATATCAATATCTTTTCACGTGGCTCAAATACCTTTTCTTTTAACCCATGATCATAATACATATTAACATACTAACATACTAAAATGCCAGCAGAATAGGCCTAATGGTCTTTCGTGTCTACTCGTTTGGTCAGCCCCCACCCTGGGTGCTGACCTTGCTGTCCCCCTCGCCTTCTCTGGCTTCTCCCTTCCCAGTTCCGGATATTCTTGCTGCATTGGATTTTGCTTCCTGAACCCTTCCCCTGTACCTGTCCCACCCTCTTGAACCCCTCCACTGTCTCTGCCTCCACCAGCCCCTAGGTAGTGCATTCCATGGCTCTACCACCTCTCAGTGAAGCACCTCCTCCTTTCTCCCTGAAGCTTCCCCTCCAGCTTCCACCCATGCCCTCTAGTGGCCCCTCTCCTTCCTTGAAGCACCCTCACTGTTCCTCCCTATTTACCCTGTTCATGTACCTGAAGACCTCTATCATGTCCCCCAGTCCCTTCTCTCTTCCAAAGTGTACATATTTAGCTCTTGAGCCTCTCCTCCTAGGTCCTGTCCCCAAGCCCCAAATCATTTTGGTTGCCCTCCTCTGGACCCTCTCCAGGAGGTTAATGTCCCTCTTTAAGTGCGGCCTCCAAAACTGCCGCAGTACTCCAGGTCTTGGCCTCACCAAGCAGTTATACAGAGGCAGTATCACTTCCTCCTTCTGGAGGTGATCCCCCTAGCGATGCATCCCAGCATCCTGTTGGCCTTGGCTGCTGCCCTCCTACAAGTCTCAGAGTTGTTCATCTTGACATCCACCACCACCCCCAGGTCCCTCTCAGCCATTGAGACTTGTAGTATTCCCCAGGGTGTACACGTGGCCTGGGTTTCTGGTCCCAGGTGGAGTACCTTGCATTTCCCTGCATTAAACCTCAGCTTCCACTTTCTAGACCATCTTTCCAGAGCCTCCAGGTCCCCCTGCAGGGCCACCCTCCCCTCCTCCCCATCCATCACCGCCTCCAGTTTCGAGTCATCTGCAAAGAGACTCATCTCACTCCTGATTCCTGTCCTTATGTCAGATCGTGGCGTTGAACAGAAGGGCCCAAGGACTGATCCTGTGGGACCCCACTAATGACCCTCCTTGGGAAGAGACTATCCCACCAACTCGACCCTCTGGGTCCGGTCCTGGAGCCAATTGCCTATCCATCGGATCATCTGGTTTCCCACCCCATTTCTCCTAGTTTATCCAACAGGCCCATGTGAGGAATAGAGTCAAATGCCTTGCTGAAGTCTAGAAGAGGACATCCACTGGTCTACCCAGGTCCAAGGCACTTGTCACCCAGTCATAGAACTCCACCAGGTTTGTCTGACACGTTTCCCGGGATGAATCCATGCTGTCTATCGTCCAGGCACCCTGACTTATCCAGGTCCCCCAGCCTCTCCTTGACAATGCCCTCCATCACCTTGCCCACCACTGATGTCAGGCTGACAGGCATGTAGTTCCCTGCCACCTCCCTTGATCCCCCCTTGTGGATAGGCACTACATGCGCCACCTTCCAGTCTTGGGGCACCCACCCTGTCCTCAGAGAGATGGTGAAAAGCTCTGCCAGGGGTTTCACCAGGACATCTGCAAGTTCCTTCAGCACTCTAGGATGTAATTTATCCGGCCCCGGTGCTTTCTCCGTCTTAAGGGAGCTGAGGGCTTCCCTCACTCTCTCTGCTGTGATTTCCACTTCCAGTACCTCTTCTTCCTGCTAGCCTCCCCCACCTGCCAGTGATGCCCCCTCCCCAGACCTGCCGATTGGTAGGGCCCCCTCCTCATTATCTCTGTCTCCTCCCATGTATGATGCAGCATCCCCATTTTCCTGGTGAAAACTGAGGTGAAGTACTCATTTAGTACCTCAGCCTGCTCCTCTGGGTCTTGTGCCCATCTCTTCCCTGATTTAATCCTGCTAATCTGCCCCTTCACCTTCGTCTTTCCCCAATGTATCTAAAGAACCCTTTTCCCTCTCCTAATTTCCCTGGCCAGGTTCTGCTCCTTCCTTGCCTTAGCCACCTCACCACTCTAGTGGCCCTTCTAGCCATCAGCTCATACTCCCCGATCCCTTTCACTCCTTGAGCACTTGAATTTCTTATAGGCTGCTTTCTTTCCCCACCACCTCCTGGACCTCCCTGGTCCACCAACAGGGATTTTGGGCCCTACCGCATTTTGTCTTACTCTTGCACAGGTGCTGGTAGCATCCTGCCCCCTCTCCTGATAATTTCCACCTACTATCAGCGTCCATGTCTGACCCAATCCCATCCAAATGCTCCTAAGGATCCTTCCCATTTCCTTAAAATCCACCCCTGAAGTCGGTTACTTCCGTCTTTGTGCAGCCTTCTACCCTCCTAGGTCCAGGTAGAACCAGACGTGGCATGGTCACTCCCCGCCAATGGGTCCCTTACCTCCAGGCCCCAATCTGGTCACTGTCTGCCGGACCACATCCAGTACCCGTGCCTCCCTGGTCGGTTCCCTCACCTGCTGAGTTAGAACGCATCTTGAAAGACATCCAACAACCTCTGTTCCCTGGTCACAGAGGATGTCATAGTCTCCCAGTCTGTTCCTGGCATGTTTAAGTCCCCTAACACCACCACCTTTCCTCTGCCCAGTCTGCAGTGTCTCTAACATCTGCCACCAGACTGTCCTCCAGCTCCTCCGCCAGGGCAGGGGGTCTATACACCACTCCTATTTTTACTCTCTTGCCCCCCATGTTATCAAGGTGACCCAAATTGCCTCCACGGTTCCCTCCGCCTCCTCTACTCCCCCTATGCCAATGCAGTTTTTGACTATCATTGCTACCCCTCCTCCCCTTCCCTCCCCCCTGTCCTTCCTGAACATAGTGTAACCCTCCAGGTTCAGGTCCCAGTCATGTCTTGCAGTGGCCCAAGTCTCAGTGACCGCCATCCACTGCTCCCTCAGTTAACATCACCTGGAGCTCAGGCATTTTATTGCCCAAGCTCCTGGCATTTAGCAGGACTACCTTTCACCCTTTCCCTATAGTTCCATTTCCCTGCTCGTGTTCCTTGGGGATTCTGTTTTCTCCTGGTCTGCACTTTGCCAGTTGGTCTTTCCTGCAATCCTCCTGGTCCCCAGGGGTGAAGACAGAGTCCCTCCTTTATCGGCATCCCCTTGACTGCCTTTTCTCCCATCCACCCCTTCACAAGTTTAAACCCCACTTTTCACCAATGAACTCCTCTATTTTCAACAGGATTCCTCCTCCTCCAAATTGAGATGTAGTCTATCTCTAGCATACAGCTCCTATCCTCCCAGGTCTCCCCAATCCCCATCAACCCATCCCTCTGGCCTCACACCACTCCCTGAGCCACTGGTTTATCTCCCTAATTTTCTTTTGTGTTCCCCACTAGCCCTTGGCACTGGCAGGATTTCTGAGAAGGAAACTGTGCATCCTATGTCATGACAGACCCTGGCGAGCTCCTGAATCTTGCCTGTATCTCTTGGCGCTACTTCCTCAATGTCATTTGTGCCCAGGTGGACCAGTATGTCTGGGGAACCCCCACATCCTTTGCCAGCTGATATACCTCATGCTTAGCCCTGTGTACCATTAGTCCAGGGAAGCATCTTGTTCTAACTGGCCAGGCTTCTCCCTCCCTCCCTATCCCATTTGATACCCCTGATCATAGAATCCCCCAGCAGGAGCACTCTGACCACTCCTTTTCCTCCATTCCCCCTTCCATGTCCCTCATCCTTTCTACCGGCCCTTCCACCCAGCTGGCTCCTTGTTCCTCCCCCTATCTGTGTGCCACATGCCACCCGCTCCTTATTTACCATGGCCACTCCATCCCCTCCAATCCTATGCCTCTCCTCCTCCTGAGTATCCTTCTGTACCTTGTTAATTCCCCCCTCACTGCTCACAACTGGTCCTTCTCCCCCATCTGCTAAACTAGCCTGGCTCATCCTCCCTTCCTTCCTGTCCCCATTTAGTTCCTCCTTGCTCGTCGTGCTCCCCTGGCCTACCCTCTCAGCTCTCTTTACTGAATCCTCCTTGTACTTCTGGTCCTTCTTTACCTTTCCTCCCAACTGGTCCTTCTCCTTGCGCTTTCCTCCCTCTTCCCCCTGCCCCTCCTGCTCCAATTCACTGCTCCCCCCATTCTCCTGCATTCCAGGTCCCCCCGTTCTTCCTGCTATCTGGCCCCTGCCTCCTGCCCCCACTCCCACACCCTTTCTGTCTCTAACCACCTCTGTCATGGCTACATCCCATCCTTGAGCAGAAGAAGAGAATTGAAGCGGTTACTAAGTATAAGGGCTGCCACCTCTCTGCCTTGCTTCCTTCTGTCCAGCACTGGCTATCCGCCTACTTCCCTGAGAATGTTGTCCTCCGTCCCCCCTTGTGAGGGTCCCCAGTTACCTGCCTGCTTCCTGTAGTGTCCTTTTGGGCCCTCTGCCAGGGTCCCTATGTGACCCTGAGTATTCTCCTGCACTCCTTTCCTATACCCCCACCCCCAGTGCTTGGTGCAACCCTGTGGAGATTTCCAGCCCTTCCCCAACCATACCACCCCTTCCCCAGCTTTCTCTCATCCCCGCAACCTCCTCCCTAAGCTGTGCTAGCTGGTAGCACACTGGGCAACCACCAAACTTCCAAGCCCAGTCCAGTATCATGGCTGCTCCACACCCTGTGCACCCACCACTCTCCCAAAGATGCGGCCCCTAATGATGTGTGGTTCCATCCCCTTTCAAATAGGTTTCCTTGGGTGAGCCACCAGAGTTCCCCCTATTCCAAGATACCCCTACTGCCTAATCAGGTCACCCACTAATCCTAGAGGCGGTCCCACTGTACACCAGTAACTCTGTTACTAGGTGCAGTACAACACATTAAACATGTAAGGAAAAAATGACAACCCCCCAAGCTCCTCTCTCCCGGCCTTTAAATTCAACCCCCAGGCTAGAACTACATGAGCTGCACTAGCAACCTTTTCCTCCAATTGCAGGGCAGGTCTTCCCTATAAATTTGCAGACTTCTGGGAGGAGGGGTGGGAGGGTGGGTCTTGGGCAGACACCTGACAAGAGAGTGTTATCAGCCCTGTGTCTCCCCTCCAAGCCCTGCAGCTAAAGAACCAGGCCCAAGCAAATCCCACCAAACAGGTTTTAAATCAGAAGATAGGCCTCTACCAGCGCAGCCTGTTACAAAGTGAAACATCCACAAAAGAGCCCCACTTACAGCCACTAAATCAGTTTACAAACATCCAGGATCCCCCAGAACAATATCCTGCTAGCCCCTTAGAAGCAAGAAAGAAAAGAACTAACCTACCAAGTAAAATCCACAAGAACCCTATGAAAACAGCAGCAGCTACTGTCCTGGAACACAACTGATCCTGCCCCCTTCCAGTTCTTTCTGAGAAGACAAAGCAGCTAGCACCTCAACCAGGGCTGGCTTTAGAGTTTTGGGGGCCCCCAGCAGGATTAGTAAAGTCATGGCATCCCCTTACTTGGATGACCTTTGCCTGTTTGACTGTAATCCATATGCACATCATTGTGTTTTATTTTCAGTACAACCAGAGGTATATTTTAAGTGTTTTTTTATTGGCAGACAGCAGAGTTACTCCTTTGGGAAATTCTTACCATTACAACAATTGCTGCTGATTTGCCTTGTACTGACAGGGTCATATATAGCTTGGTAAGGCATTTCATGAAGTCATGATGCCACGTTAGAAGGAGCTGCACAGCCCTTTGTTGCTGCTCCAAGAAGATAAAAAAATAAAAAATAATTAAGGTACAGTGCTCTGGTTGGGGCTGCAAAAGCAGGGGGCCCCCAGCGACAGCAGGGTTCGCTGGTGCCTAAAACCGGCTATGACCTCAACCTGATTCAGCCCTGCCTCCACTCAATTGGCTGAGTGAGACCTGGCCAGACCATTAACACCCCTCCCCCACTATGAACTAACCTTTACAGCTAATGGAGTCAGCACAAGGAATCAAAATTCAAGTCAAAGCCCCCAAAATATGTTTGCTGCCAAAGGAAACAGTTCTCCAATTTAATCAGCTTCACTAACACCAAATCAAACTAGGCTTGAAATTAACAGATATAGGTCTCCAATTCAAATAACCATCTCCAAGCAAATCCCACCAAACAGGTTTTAAATCAGAAGAAATAGGCCTCTACCAGCGCAGCCTGTTACAAAGTGAAACATCCACAAAAAGAGCCCCACTTACAGCCACTAAATCAGTTTACAAACATCCAGGATCCCCCAGAACAATATCCTGCTAGCCCCTTAGAAGCAAGAAAGAAAAGAACTAACCTACCAAGTAAAATCCACAAGAACCCTGTGTCTCTACAATTATAGTTAAATGGGAGTGCAGGGCCCTCTGAGTCCTGCACTTCCACATATGGATACCATTATGCAGCAATGAGAGTGCAGGGCCCTCCATTATGCAGGAGTGGGACAGCAGGGGATGGAGGGCCCTGCGCTTCCACAGGGAGATGAGTGTTCATTATAATGTCTCTACACTTATGGATAGTTATGGAGTGATGGGAGCATGATGGGAGCACAGGGCCTGGAGGGCCTGCACTTTCACAGGAAGATGTTGGTTAATTACAATGTCCAAACAATATGCATGCATGGGAGCACAGGACCCAGATGGCCCTGTGCATCCACAACACAGGATAAACTGATGCCCTGCACTCCCACAGACATATAAGAGTAAGGTTACACTTTCTCAAAGAGTAAGGAAATTCACTGCAAAAAATGTTGTTAATGTATCAGTTATGGTTAAAGCAAGAAAAGTAGGGAAATGAGACATTAGGATTTTTAATCCCAACCCCCCAACCCTACCATCCACCACATTCCCACCCTCCACAGACCAGCAGGCATCAGGGTGTGCCTTGGGGACATCAGGCCTAACTATCACACCGTTCTTCTATACTGTATCATCTCAGCTTCCTTACACATGGAATGGGGTGAGAGTTAGAGCCCATGAACCCAAGGCACACCCCAATGCCTGTAAGTGTGTGGAGGGTGTGGGTAGGGTGGGGTAATAGGGTTGGGGGTGTGTTAGGGTAGGATCTCATTTTCCTTCTTTTGTTGTTTTAACCCTAACTGATGCATTAGCAAAGTTTTTTGTAATGAATATATACATATATATATATATATATATATATATATATATTTTATTTTATTGAGAGAAATTGGAATTACAATCCTTTGAGTCATAGATTCCTTTGCAAAGGCTCCACATCAGTACAGGAAATCACAAACATTACATATAATAACAGTTATACATTGTTCACAAGGCACAGAGTTTGTACAATACAAAATTAGCTACCGCCTTAGGGCTTATGTAGACCCTCTGTCATAGTTGCTAGACAAGTCTGGATATAGAGTCAGAGGGTCTTTAACAGGGCCCTGAGTCAGAGTTTATTTTCAGCAGGGTTGGGGACCTTTATTTTAGCTACACCTTTTTTGAGATACGGGTAAGGGGGAGGAGTGTTGGCTACAGTCAAAACCACCAGAATCAAGGAGGAGGTTCATGATACTGTTTTTGAATAGTTCCAGACTAGGTGCCAGGGAGATGGAAGGTGGTAGGTTGTTGAGCCAGAGGGGGGCACGATAACAGAAGGATCTTTGTTCTACTGAGGTCCTGCAGTGGGGAAGTAGGAGTGAGGTGCTTACAGTGTGTCTAGGGACCCTCCTGTGTGGGACTGGCTGGATGAGGGAGTGTAGGCCTCTGGGTGCTAAGTTCATTAGTATTTTTTTGGCTTGGAGGCAAGTGTGATATTTGAGCCTCCCTTAGAAGGTCAGCCAATCTGCCAGCTTGTAGAGCTCACACGTGAGTGTTAATCTATCGCAGCCAGTGGCAAGACGGTATGCCCTGTTAAGGGCTAGGGTGATGCAGTGAAGGGAGGTTTGGTCAGCGGTGCCATAGATTACAATCCCGTAGTCCACCAATGAGAGGACTGAGCAGGATACAGCAAGACATAGGGCCAGAGGGTGTAGGCAGTGCTTATGTCTATATAGAATACCCAGCCTGGTGTTTACAGCAGAGGTGAGGTGTTTTATATGTGTGCGGTAGGTGAGGGACTTGTCAAGTGTGATACCCAGATATTTGAAGTTAGATACCTGTTCAATAAGGAGGCCATGTGAGCTGGAGATGTTTAGGGGAGCAGTACAGAGGGGGCTTTGACAATGAGCAAAGATCATGGATTATGTTTTGTTGTAGTTAAGTACTAAGCGATGCTCAGTGAACCAGGATTCAATTTCTTTAAAAAAACCTTGGAAGTCAATTTGGAGGGAGTGAGGCTGGGGGTGTTTCTTGAAAACTACTACATCATCCACATAGAGCAAGAGCTTCCTGCTGCTGGATTTAGGGATGGAGTTCAGGAAAAGAGTGAAAAGTAGTAGCCCTAGAATGGACCCCTGTGGGATGCCCGTTAGGTCTAGTTTATTGGTGGAGAGGGTGGTGTTGATTTTCACCTGTTGGGTCCAGCCGGTGAGATAGTCTTTGAACCAGGATATGGCCTCAGGTGAGAAATAGTAGGAGGGAAGAGAGTGGAGAAGTAGGGCATGATTGACAGTGTTGAACACTTTTGTCAAGTCAACATAGATAGCACCTGTGACTGACCCTTGTTCCAGTGCCTCATGTATGTAAGATGTAAATTCTAGTAGTGCAGTGGTTATGCTGTAACCCTTCCTGAAACTGTGTTGTTCTGGGCAGAGCAGATTATGTTTGGCTAAGTAGTCTGCAAGTTGGTCCGACACAATTTTTTTGAGAGCCTTAGAGAGGGGTGGTAGGATCGTGATGGGTCGGTAATTACTAGGGGAGGTGGAGTCACCATTTTTCAGGATTGGTGTTATAATTCCTTTTTTCCATAACATTGGGAATTGGCTAAGGCGTAGTGACCAGTTAAGTATTTTGGTAAGATGTGGCAAGGTCACATCCAGAGTTAGGCAGAGAATTTTGAGATCAAGGGAGTCACTTCTATAGCGCGAGTTTGCCAAGGCTTTGGAGAGGTAACACATGGCCTCCCTGCAGGAGATAATTCACAGCCGGAATGGAGGAGGGGGGGACCTTTGTGTCTGAGGAGCCCAAGGGGCAGCTGGGGGCAAGGTCAAAGAAGTTATGTGGGAGTATGTGACTGAGGTCTGAGAAGGTGTTGTTTAGAGTATTGGAGATGATAGAGCAGTTCTGGGTTAGGGCTTCCTTGACTTGAAGCTGCGCTGAGGCAGGGGAGACAGTTTTCCCACAAAGTTCCTTAATATTGTTCCAGAAGTTTTTCCCTGAGCCCCATGTGGAGGTGAGGGATTGTTTATAGTAGTTTGCCTTTGCTTGCTGGATAGCCCAGGTGCATTTGTTTCTCGATGCTGTGTATAGCTGTCTGTCCTGGGCTGATTGGGAGCTTAGAGCCCTGTGCCAGAGGTTGTCCCTTTGGTGCATCTGGTCAAGCAGGGATTGTGATATTCACGGGGTATCCCTGTTTTTTATGATCTGCTTTGTGAAAGGGGCAAAGATGTCACAGGCCACGTTAAAGGTGATAATAAAGAGATGAGGGCAGTGTCTACCAATTGAGCAGTGTGGATGGGAGACCAGTCACATGAAGAGAGGTACATTTTGAGATGTGAGAGAGCACCTTTTTTGTGATGCCTTTGGACTGTGATTTTAGGGATGCTTGGTGGGAGTTTGTTAGACCACCAGCAGGCTACTGGGGAGTGGTCACTTATTGCATCAGGGAGTACTTTAACCTTGGAGAGATTGGTGGGGTGGTTAGTCAGGATGAGGTTGATTAGTGTGGCAGACCCTGTTCTGGGGTCTAGTCTGGTGGAGGATTGGACAACCTGGGCTAGGTCATAAGGAAGGATGGCATTTTTGTAGGTCGTAGATGTGGGGATAGCCAATTCACATTGAAATCACCCATTATAATTATTTTGCTCCTTATAGGGGGATGGGTGATGCTTGTCAGTATAGAATCAAAGGCTGGTTTTTGGTTCATGGGGGGAGGTATACTGACATAATGTATAGTGTTTTCCCAGGATTGTCATGGGTGACCTTAACGGTGATGGCTTGGGCGCCATGGGCTGAAGGTGGAAGTGGGACTGATAGGGTTTGCAGATGTGTTTTAACATAGATGGCACAACCACCTCCCCGCTTGCCTAGCCTGTCTGTTTGGATATGTGAGTAGCCATTGAGGGTGATGGAGGCATCAGGGATATTTTTTGAGAGCCAGGTCTCTGATAAGGCAAGGATGTCTGGGTCATGTTGTACAATCCACCCCTGGAGAGGAGTGAATTTCCTGAGTAGGCTACAGATATTGAGGGAAGCTAGCAGTAGGCTGCCATGTCTAACCTCCTTGGAGGCTCCTGCTGCAGGGGGTCCTGGATTGGGATGTATATTACCTGAAAGTAGGAGGAGGAGGAGAGTATGCTGAAGAAGTGCTATCCAGTGCAGTTTGGGTGAGAAGCGATGGAAGCTAGGAGCAGTGTGTTTTTTGGTGGGCCAGATTGGTATTTGGAGGGTGTGGACAAGTTTGAGTGTGAGAACTGGAGCCATAATGGGATGTGGTCCACTTAGGGTGGGGTCTGGAGGCATGAGAGAGTGGAGTTTCAAGGTGGTCCTAATGATGGTGCATCTAATGTGGTGGGTATAGTTGTTGCTGACTTGATCTGAGAGCATAGAAGATAGAGTGTACGCTGTGGTGGGCAGCTGGACCAATTGATGTCCAGTAAAATGTGTTCCATAATGGTGGGTCTTGCACTGTGGGAGTGGGAGGGAGGAGAGAAGAAAGTGGGAGTAATGAGGTGCTTAGGATAAGCATTGATATGTAGGTTTCCATGTTTTGACTGACTGAAATTATTTAAAGGCACTTGGATGATATGGTGACCTCTAGTAGTGAGCGAGTATAAGATGCTGATGGCAAAGTGGGCAGGTAGGTTCTAAACGATCATGTGATCCAAGCTAGATATACAAGAGCTGAGCAAGGGTGGTGGTGGGGGCAAAACAGTAGAGCACCAGAAAGAGCTATGTAGCAGTGTGCGAGCTGTTACTCAGTCTAGCTCCTCAGGGCTTTGTTTTTTGGAAAATCTGTACCTGCTCACTTTCGGCTTGGGGGAGGGCGGGTTCGACTCCCTCACGACCTCACTGCAACTGTGGACCAGCTGTGGACAAAGAACAGGTAGAGAGGGACAGGGTTATGTAGGGCTGGAGACTGGGGGAAGGCTAACAGAAACAGGGCAGCTTCAGGAATGCACCAATTGCTGCTGAGGCACCAGAAAGGAGACAGGAGCACAGCTATGGGATTGCTGAAACTGCACTGACTGAAAACTCCCGATTAAGAAATTGCACTCTCTGATACTCAGCACTTGTAGAAAGGCAGACCTGCAGCCTTGACTGTAGGTGAATGTATAATCCTAGCTCAGAAACAAAGTACAATTTCACTCTATTTACAAGGCAGGTAGAACTGGCAGTACGAGTGAATAAAGTTGAGCTATGGTAGATTTAAGATTAGGCTTCTGTTGCTGGTGGTCTGGCTGCTACCTTTAGATTAAATTAAAGGCAGGTATTACTGAGGGGTTGCAATGCCCGTTGGACAGGTTTTACAATGGGCAGTATTTAAACAGTGTAATTGGTGCCAAAACGCAAACGATCTTACATGCAGTTACAGCCTACTAGTTAAGCAGAGTTTTTTGGCAAAAAGAAATAAAATAAACTATCTCCATATATATGGGGTCAGAAAGAAATCCCCTTTAACTTTTTTAGTTTTAAGCCTTTTACTTTTAAAGTCCAAAAATTAAACAGTAGAGCACCAGAGAGAGAGCTACGTGGCAGCGCGCGAGTGGTTACTCAGTCTGGCTCCTCAGGGCTTTGTTTTTTGGAAAATCTGTACCTGCTCACTTTTGGCTTGAGGGAGGGCAGGTTTGACTCCCTCACAACCTCACTGCAGCTGTGGTCCAGCTGTGGGATACATGATGGGCTACTGTGGAATATTGAAAATATTAGCATGAGTGCAGAGTGAACTGTGATAATATCACAAGTAGCGAGGATACAGCACATATTAACACAAGTGCAGAGTGAACTGTGATAATATCATAAGTAGCGAAGCCATGAGTGACATTATCATAGTTCACTATGCACGAGTGCTAATATTTGCCATATTTCACAAGTCGCACATCATGTGTGCAATTTATACAATAAGGCCAGAATTATTAGGGGAGGCAGTTGTTTTGCAAAGTTTGTTTGTTTTTTATTTTCCTATAGTGTGCGGGTTTCTTTTTTGTGCTCATCCTTGTAGTAGGGCAGGTAGTTAAGGTAGGTCACAGTGTTGCTATGCAGCCAATGCATGTTTGTGTAGAATATGCATTGCTATAGGTTTGCTGTTTAGTGTGGAAGGGTCAGAGAGTTCAAAGATTATGGCGGTTCTGTTTGTATGATGGCAACAGTTACGCATTGTAACTTGTGTTGGGAGCAGTTAATTTTGTTTCTTTTTCCCTCCTATTTAAATGTGTCCTGTAGTGTTGATTTATTTAATTTGTGTGTTTACATTGCTAAGTGACATTGGGGCTGAGTTGGTGAGTGGAATTAAGAAGACAATGAAGAGTGGAAAAACGCTATCAGGGAGGTCCGGACAGTGCAGAAACTGTTTGAGATTCGGGAAGGTTAGTGTATGTTCTTCTGATTTGAAAAGAAAAGGAGAGAGAGAGTGCTGGTTTGGGGTTTTGTTTCTGCTTTGAGCAGTTTTTCAGTAGGGAGCTGGGGCTGTGCAAATGAATGTAGCCCTGTTGTGTGTCTGATATTTATGGAGTAGGCTTGGAAGTATCGGAACTATGTTGAAGAAGTGCAGGGAGTTATTACTGCTTTTTAGTGCATTTCTGGGTAGCGTTTATTTCATTTTTTGTGGCTCTTTTAGTTTAGTTCTGCTTTTCTGTGTTGTTATTTTAACAGATTGGTACCAAAGTTGATCTGCTGTGAACTTGTAACAGGTGGCTTTCATTTAAAAGTAGTTCAGTCAGGCAGACAAGTAAGCACTGTGAGAATATTACCTGCTGACGTAGTCACTGTTGAATATCAGCAACTGACGTAGACACTGTGGAATATCTGTTAAGATATTCCACAATGTCCGTGTCAGCTCCTGATATTCAATAGAGGTGAAAATAACAAATTTATTCGGAGTGTTATTCTTTCACCCCTATTGTATAAATATATATATATATACACATATATTCAGAGTGTTATTCTTTCACCCCATTGTATAAATATATATATATATATATATATATATATATATATATATATATATATATATATACACATACACACACACACACACATATATATATATAGAGGCAAAAACTCCATTTAATGCATTAGTTAGGGTTGTTCCACAGCGACAAAAGTGAGGAAATTCACTGTTAGGGTTGAAAACCCTAACTCCGAATTCACCCCCCAGTACCACACACACACAGACACACACACACATTCAAGTATGGGGGAGGACCAAGTCAACACAATCAATGACAGACATCCAGCAGCAGGTGACAGAAATAACAAACAATTGTCTAAATGTACTACGAGACATCCCCACCCACCTGACCAGGTACTGCATGCTCAGTGGAGATCAACAGCAAAACTGAGGCCATGTACACCAAACATACACATCCCTGATTGCAGCTGCACACAACATACCACACTTAGTAGTTGCATGGCCTTACCTACCGATGCCCCACACCACACCACACCACAACTGGTACTGTGCCGTTATTCAATATAAATGCTGAAGGTGCATGATGACAGTTGTAGAAAGGTTTTAACACTACTGAGTATACATTAATTAAGAGAAGCACATAAATTAACTACAAGACACTAGCATGCTCAAGATAAAAGTAGTGATACATTTAGTAGGTGATTTACATAGTAGTACATTTACTGCAATGGTTTACTCAACATAGAGAGGCTGATGTAAACGATGGAAAAGCATTGCCTGTTCAACGCTGTGAAATTGGTACTGCCAGTATCACATGCATTCTTACTGATGAAGGTGTACTGCTGATGTACATACCTAGATCTTCAGTGTGTTTCAATATTAAAGATGCAGTAAGTATTCTTTGTAAGAAAGATTGTAATTGCATGGATCAGGCCAAGCAACTTCTAAATATCATAGCACTACTGAGCCAACAATGATGTACCTGTATCGGCCCTGTATATAGGATAGATTTTCCTGTAAGCACTTACTGAGTATGTTGTACCTGATAAAGACAATCTCATTGCATCTGTGATGACTAACTTCTTCAAATAGTAATACATTTACTATTGTTGCAATGAGTGATCTATGCCACTTATGGACACAGTGTGATTTTTTTAACAGTTGTTTCATACTCAGGCTGTATGCCTACTGTTTGGGTTTGCCACACTTCTGTCACTGATGCTATCAAAGTGATAACTATGTTAATTCTGCTACAACAGGAATCAAGTAGGTATGGTGTAGATATAAACAGAATGTCTTTTAGTATTGATTTAACTCATAATGCGGTAAATGTACTAGGACAGCAGGGGTTATCCTCTATCACTGAGTCTGTCAGTTATAATCACACTAGGGTTTCGATGACTGTAATGATCAAGTTACACTGTTCATCTTCATGAGTTCATATTCACAGCCATTCTCCAGCAACTAGACAGTGTATGGTGTAACTGGGTGGACACTGTGTTGCAAAGCTGCTGCAGTGCCTAGCAGAGGAGAGTATCTACTCAAAAGACAATTAAGCTATAAGGCATGACCAACAGTAATGTTAAATGGTCTGCTAATCACCCTGTAGGGTTTAATGTTGAATGAGGCATATCCGAGTGCCACATGTTGCTAGACAGTGATAAACTGACCATTAACATAATACCTGGGAGTAGCTTATTGCTATCATAATAAAACTGTTTTTAAACAACATTAAACCATGTTCATCATATGGTTAGGCTCTACATGTATGTTAATAAAACTAAACATAAGGCTGTTACAATGTTTACAGTCAATTAGAAAGCTGCATTTCTCAAACCCTTGTTAAATCAGAGATATTATACCTGTACAACTCCTTGGTTTTGCTTAACTCTATTGCTCAGGTGGCCCACCACAAGTGGTGTGGTGTGGTGTGGGGCATCGGTAGGTAAGGCCATGCAACTACTAAGTGTGGTACGTTGTGTTTAGCTGTAATCAGGGATGTGTACGTTTGGTGTACATGGCCTCAGTTTTGCTGTTGATCTCCACTGAACATGCAGTACCTGGTCAGGTGGGTGGGGATGTCTCGTAGTACATTTAGACAATTGTTTGTTATTTCTGTCACCTACTGCTGGATGTCTGTCATTGGTTGTGTTGACTTGGTCCTCCGCCATACTTGAATGTGTGTGTGTGTGTGTCTGTGTGTGTGTGGTGCTGGGGGGGGTGAATTCGGAGTTAGGGTTTTCAACCCTAACAGCGAATTTCCTCACTTTTGTCGCTGTGGAACAACCCTAACTAATGCATTAAATGGAGTTTTTGCCTCTAATTTCCTTTTTGAGAATGATATTGAGAAATAGTGAATACTGTGAGATGCATGGGCCCTTTGGGTCTCGTGACTCCCCACCACATGATGTCTTGTGGCATAGTAACAGGAGCAGCAATGCAAAAGAAATGCTAACAGTGGCACACATGGTAACACAAGTGCAAATGATAACAGAAAGGGTAACGCATATGGTGGCGTAGACGGGAACGGTGTGCCACGTGATGTCTGGTCACATAGTAACATGGTGCCTGTAAATGGAAATGTCAATGGGCATGGTGACGCAAAGTGAAACAGAAAGAGAAACAGTGCGGTACACACAAATGGCAAAAATAACAGAAACGCAAGCACAAATGAAAACGAAGGATGATGACGTAGGAAGAGACAGTGTGTATTGATCATCAGCCCCAATCCTCACCCCATGACCTGTGTAAAGCAGCAGAAGTATAGGAGAATGGGGTGAGAGTTAGGACTCATGATCCCAATGCACACCCCAATGCTGGTTGGGGGTGGGGTGCAAGGGGTTTTTCAACCCTAACAGCGAATTTCTCACTTTTGTCACTGTGGAACAACTCTAACTAATGCATTAAACTGAGTTTTTGCCTCTAATTTCCTTCTTTTGAGAATGATAACAGAAATAGTGAATGTAATGCAGCAGCGGGGCCTTGGTGCCCTCTAGGCCCCAGCTCCCGCTTATATATTGTGGCATACTAACAGGGACACAACAGAAAACAGAAATGCTAACAGTGGCGCACATGGTAACACAAGCATGAATGAGAACTGAAAGGGTAAGCACATGGTGGCGTGAGACGGAATGGTCTGCCATGTGATGTGCTGTCACATAGTAACATGGTGCCTGCAAACAGAAATGTCAATGGGCATGGTGATGTAAAGTGAAACAGAAAGATAAACAGTACTGTAGACAGAAAATGGCAAAAATAACAAGCATAGCGCATGATGAAAGCATAAAGGATAATGCACATGTGGTGGCGCAGGCGTCAGCGGTAAGTGAAACGGTGCGGAACCGCAAGCAGAAAGGGCAACAGTAACAGTAATGTAAGCACAGGCTGGTTTTCCCAAAACCCGCATTGAGAAAGATAGTATACAAATAATGTATGCAAAATAATGAGTATCGGCGCAGAAAATGAGATCTTGGAATACTAAATACATTATATCTCAGGAACTGCTGACGTGAAAAAAAAATTAAAAGTCATATTATTTACAACTGTCCTGGCTAATTTGAATCTTAGCCCATTGTTGGGGAGCTGAAATTTTAACGAAAAGTCCGTGATCTCGCACAGTTTCGAGATACGGGCCCTGGAATCTTGTGGTAGCCGTAATGTTATCTATGGGAAAAAAGAAAAGTTCAGAGCTCCATAACTTTGCCTCCTTGTAATGTTTTTCACCAAACCACTGAAAGGCACATCTGTGGGCTGTTGGTATCTTCCTCAAATTTCAGGAAAAAGACCAAACCATTATTTTGCAGCAGAATCCAAAGTTTCCTATTTATAGATTAGGCGTAATGTTATCCTATGGGAAAAACTGTATCAACTTTGGAGTGCCGTAACTTTGCCGCCGTGTGATATTTTTTCACCAAACTATTGAAAGACACATCTGTGTACTGTTGGCTGTCTTCCCTCCAAATTTTAGGAAAAAAGACCAAACCGTTATTTTGCAGCAGGGTGCCAAAGGATTCCTGTAGTGCGTCGGGCGCCGTAATGTTATCCTATGGGAAAAACTGTATCAACTTTGGAGTGCTTTAACTTTGCCGCCATGTAATATTTTTCAATACAACACTGAAAGCACATCTGTGAGGTGTCAACTCGTTCCTCAAATTTCAGCTCAAAACTCCCAACGGTTCTTTTGCAGCACAGTGCCAAAGAATTGCTGTCATTTCCCACAGACTAGAAAAGCTACTATGCATAATTTCAAAGCTTTACATAAAAATTCGCGACAGTTTAAATCAAACAAAGTAATTTGTGAAAGTACTTTTCCAGAAATTTGAAAAACATATTTCTGGGGTGTTTCCACAAAATAAAGACATGGCTAGCATCCTCAGGGCCCGACTAGGTGAATACAAAAAAATTAGGTTGCTAGAGGGTCCCAAATTTAAATGCCAACCATTTTCTGATCACCAACTGAAAACAAAATGGCCGATTTAAAGTAACAGGCCCATTGCGAAAAGTAAAAATGCATTTAAGAAAGTGTTGAACTTTTGTTAACTTTTCCATTGACTTATAATGGGAAACTGTTTTCAGAATAACTTTTGAACCGTTTAATATTTTCACGAAATCTTTGAAAGGCACATCAGGGACCCTGGCTGCAGTTCCCTGAAGATTTCCGGGCCGGTCATAACCATCCGAAGCCTGTGGCGACCACAGAATTCCAGAAAGCGTGGCGCACAGATCACCTTAATAACTCCACCAGTCCTGAAGGAAATATCCATGCCTAAAATTGCAATTATCTGGGGCATCCAAGCATCCCGTGATGGACAATGATGGAAAGTGAAATTCAGATTGAGACAACACGGTCTAGTAGCTAAGAGAAATTGGGAGCACATGTTCAAACCTGCTAGAGCCAAGCACTGTGTGACCTTGAGCAAGTACTTAACCTACAAGCCCATCATCCACTCAGCTGCAGAAAATGGGCTGAAGCAGGTCCCTGATGGAAACAAGATGTTGCCAATCAGCTGGGCTATCCCAGGTAAATTAGCAAAATCCCATGCAAAATACATAGAAACATAGAAGCTGACGGCAGATAAGGACCGCTAGGCCCATCCAGTCTGCCTGTATACCATACCTTTTTCAGTGGCCACTGACCTACTTGGTCATCCACTTTAGCTTCTCCTTCCCACCTCTAGGTTTCCCTTATACCTATCTCATGCATGTTTGAATCCCGCCACCATGCTCGCTCCTACCACCTCCTGGGGCAGGCTATTTCATGCATCCGCCACCTTTCTGTGAAAAATAACTTTTCACATTACCCTATCCTGCCCCTCCAATCTCCTACTGTCCGTTCTTGTACCTCTCCTGTGCTGAAAGATGTCTTCCACTTGCACCTTGTTTATGCCCTTAAAATACCTGAAGGTTTTGATCATATCTCCCTGTTCTCTCCTCTATTCCAGTGTATACATACTGAGGTCTTTTAATATCTCTCCCCTCACAAATTTTCTGTTGCAAGCCCTGCATCATCTTAATCACCCTTCTCTGAACCACCTCCCATCTGTTTACATCCTTATGAAGATGCGACCTCCAGAACTGCACAGAGTACTCCATAGGAGGAGGCTTCACCAGTGTTTTGTATAGTGGTATCACCATCTTCCTCCTTCTGCTGGTGATACTCCTTCCTATGCACCCCAACATGCCACTGGCCCTCCTTACAGCCTTTGTACTTGGCTTGGCCACCTTTAGGTAATCTGAGATGATAATCCCCAAATCCCTTTCCTCCCTGGTGACTGCCAGCAACTCTCCCCCCCCCCATCATGTAGCTTTCCCCAGGGTTTCTGTGTCCCAGGTGCATGATTTTGCACTTCTTCGCATTGAACTTCAGTTGCCACACTTTGGACCATTTTTCCCAGCTTTAATAGGTTCTTACCTCATTTTTTCCACCCCATCTGGAGCACCTACCCTGTTTCAGATCTTGGTGTCACCTGCAAACAGGCAAACCTTCCCTTCCCTTCCAACCCTTCCGTAATGTGAACTGGCCTAGGACTGATCCTTGAGGTACCCCACTGGTCACCCCTCTTCCCTGGATTGGGTCCCATTTACCACCACCCTCTGCTTCCTGTCCCCCAACCAGTTTCTAACCCAGTTCAGCACCTTGTGGCCCACACCCAGGCTTCCCAGCTTATTTACCATTCTTATATTTGGAACAGTGTTGATGGCCTTGCTGAAATAATTAACAAAAAAAAAGTAAACATTATCCAAAAACATTGCCTAGGAGAGCAGCTACCCTCAAATGTATAGACAGGCACTCACGGTACACATTTGTGTACAGTTTTTTTCTCTTTTAGTCTCAAAAAAGCCCAGCAATATTGAGGAACTGGAATTTTTAATATTTAGATTAAAATTCAGAATTTATATTTCATATATTTTCTGACATTCTCTCTTGCTTTGCCTTTACTGTGGATAATTGCATGAAAACAGGACCACTGTCCACTGGACAGCATCTGGTCTGGCTGCTTGTCTGTACTCAACATCACAATCCCCCGCTTATGACATCATAATCATATCCACAGCAACAGATTGTTGATCCATAGATAGAACTGTGATGTCACCAGTAGACACGCATGCAGAGAAGAAATCCTATTATGGATGCAAATGTCCTCAACAATGAAAAAAAAAAAATCAGGGCAAGAATCACCAGAGACAAATGTTTAATATAAGGTGAATTGCATATATTCTATTTTTTCTTATTTGTCTCAACGGCTTCAGGGGTGCTTTAAGTCATCTGCCTGCTTTTAACCTTGGTCATTCTAACTTGAGATTTCAGTACAAATCCTGATGGAGGAAAATACACCACTGCTCAGTTTTAAAAGTGGCCACTGATTATTGGTGGTGGAAGTCTAAACTGAATTTTTGTTCTTTGGGTCATAATTTTTTAAAATGAATTAATGTATTTATGTATTGAATTTAGTTAACTGAGTAGGCCCACTGAGACTGAAAGTCTCTTTTTCCAAGGGTGACCTGGATTTCGTTAACAGATAAATCATATACATATCAATGTCATAATACAAAGAAACTATACAGACGAAGCAGGTAATAGTTTTCAGAGGCAGGACTAGGTGCCCGAGGCAAATACACAAGTACATGTTAACAACATTATGAACAATCACAAGTCACAGGACTGGAAGGAAAATTCTGAGACAAACATACCAAGCACGGACCATTATTTTTTTAATTTTTTATTTAATTATCCAATAAATGGAATAGTGGAAATAAATGGTGTGTGATAAATTATAGTGTTCCAGATTATACTTATTTATTTTTGATTAGAGTAGCATAAAATACAGTTTAAAAAATGCAATACATAACATAACATATTATGATATAAAGTACAGTTCCAACAGTAAATCACTTTAAATACAAACAATAAGCAAACAGCTATACCTGCTACTCCTACAATACAAACTACTAGAAGATAAATTATAATGTATGGGGAGCCCTTATTAATTGAAATCAAGCAGATTACAACCGTGTTATGCCACCATTATGACATCACTCTGTTGTTAACCCTTCTTGAGCAAGTCATATCAATGTTCTAACAAAATGGAATGCTCACAACAATCAATGTTCCATAAAGTAATTCAGTAAAGTAATTCAATCCAGATTACACAGTCTTGGTAGCCCATACACTATAAAATATAATGTATGGTCTCTGGTTAACAACCACGCTGAAAACACCTCAAGGTTGCCATGACATCTGAAAACCTCTTGAGCTACACTCTCGAGGTTTACACTGATGTCATGGCAACCTCTCAAAGTGTTTACAGAATAGTTATTAACCAAAGATCATACATTATCCTCTATATAGTGTATGGTGGAGTGTTGTTATGGATAGAAATTCATAACTAGAACAGAGTTGTTATGCTGCAGTAGCTATGTCATCACAGCCATTATACTGCACTAGCTATGTAGCTACTGCAGCATAACAACATAGAACACACTTGTGCATGCGAGTTTGGATAATGCTCTCCATACAGGAAGTGGCTGCAGTGGTGAGAATGGTATCAAAGGAGAGAGAGGCACCAATGAAATCAACTCTCTAGTAAGGACTCGGCAGAGAAACACTAAGTTAAATCGATTTGGTTTTTTTCCATTGTGATAGTGGCCCATGCACTATAAAGACAATGTATGGGCCACTATCCACAACAAGCATGAGTGCCCATCTTGCAGTTGTCATGGTGATCAAAACCTCTTGAGCTACGCTCTCGAGGTTTAAATGGTCACCATTGACAACCACTCGATGACTACACATGCTCAGTATGGATAATGGTGGCCCAAACATTATCCTCCATATCCGAGCAACTGTATGTATAAAATTTTATTATAAAATGGGTATATAATTTCCTGCATCTTGATTGGTTAAGAGGTACCATATGCCGTGTCCTTATCAGGACATATACTAGCAACTGGCACTACTTATGCCAAGCAAAACGCTGCACACTCTGAAATCAGTGCGTGCTACCCACAGGTCTCTTAACTGCGGCTCCACAACTGGCATCAGATCGAAGTGCAAAAGCTGCACCGGGAGAGCTCTGCCATCAGCCATCGAAAATCTACCACACTAACCACTGTCGCACTACACAGACAACTAAGCTCTTCGAAGGGGTTGTCTCCGATGTTGGAAACAGAACCCTCCCCCCTTAGAGTCACAGACAAACTCTCTCTACAAAGTGCACAGCCTCATTTCACAACTAAATAAAACATTTTAAAAATAAAACTGTAACCTGTGTGCTGCAGTGAAAAGCCAAGCTGTGAGAAATGGAATACCGCGGTACTGCTTCACAAAGCATAACTCTCAATTAAATCTTAACCTGTGCCGATCAAATATTTAAATGCAAAGTACCTCTCCTCCCTTTCAAAACATCAGGCAAGCAGAGCGCTACTCCACCATTATCGTCTTTTTTCAACAGCCATTAAGCGGCAAAATGCGAGCCGCACACTATATGGTGGCTCCTGTGGAGGAGCTGGCGCTCCTAAAAGAGCACGCAACTGGCGCCAAGCACACGCCAATGTAACAAAACAGTCACTCTTAGTTAAATCAACAGCAATTAAAAATGAAAAAACAATTTACAAAGTATAGTCAGTATTGTGCTCGGACCGGAATGAAACACCTATACAACGAGGAGAATGCTTTTAATATGAGTGAAGCTAACAATCATTTATGAGGCTGCCACTGTTTCTTAAAGCACAAAATACTATAAATTATAAAAAGAACGAATAGCACATAAACTTCCTGTTGGTGTTGATGATGGAGAGGTCTGGAACACTCATAAAAACAAAGAAATTATATTATAGAGGGACTATTTTTTTTCACTATTTCACCTATTGAAAGCTTTTGTTTGTTACTCTTGAAACTCTGTTTCTACTTTATTTACAAAGTGCAGTGCCATTTTATAAGTGGAATAAGACACTCCGAGGTGTGGTTTATGGCTTGATAGGCACTTCCCAGGTGCTAAAGTCACTCGGCGCAAGCGCCTCGTGCCTCATCACGCACCTGGGGCGTGCTCTTATCAAGCCATAAACCACACCTGGTCATGTCTTATTCCTTACTTTATCCACACAGTTGTTATGTCAGTAGGTCCAGTACAAGCACTCAGAACTCATTTAGAATGTTTGGCCTCAGCAGCAGTACTAACCATATTCAAATGCAAATAACTTTAAAACAAAAAATGATAGCGTGGTACTGTGAGCATGAAAGTTGTTTAGCACAATAATATCTACAAAATGAGTGGTGTTTCACTTATAGATACCTTTTAGGTTTTTTTTTATAATTAGCATAAAAAGAAACAAAACCTGCAGAAAATTCATCATGTTTTTTTTTCCCTCTTTTTTTGACAAACAAATGTGAATAACTTTAAAACGAAAAATGATTGCATGGTACTTTGAGCATGAAGTTTGTCCAGCACAAAAATTTCTACACAATGAGAGGTGTTTCATTTATAGATTTTAATCAACAAAAAAATGGCAAAAAATTCAATTTTATTAATTTCTTTGATGAACAAATGCCCCCCCCCACCACACAAAAGCAAAAACAAAAGAACTGTACATCAGACTTTTTCATTATGTACTGGCCATAATGTAAAGTTGGAACATCCATAGCAACTGCTTAGCAACCACTATACTAAGTGGAGCTATGCTGGGAAAACCACAAAAAGTCCCTACCCTCTCAGAATAGCACTACAAGAAAAGCGCACGCTAACACAGTGTGGTATCCATGGACAGCAACAGGGGAATTACAGCACCATGTAGTAAGCGCTCCCCTGGTTGCTGTCCATAGTGCTACAGCACAAGACAAGGGCAGAGAAATGAAGGTAGCCAACTGGGTTGCTCTCATGGCATGGAGTGGCAATGCAGGAGCAGCTTGACCAGAAAGGTAGTGGAGACTAGGTTTCTGATCCTGGTCTCCACAATTTTACTCCCCCCCCCCAATAATCCAACTCTGACTCGGAGCTGATTATTTTAATTATGGGGGGGTGCAGAGCTCCCCGTGTCAGGGGGTGCAGAACATTTCTAGTGGTAGCGATCACGAACCACACTTGCGATTGCTACCACTGGCAGCAATTTTGTCAGCAGCATCGCCTCTTGTCACTTTTGTTGTCAGCGCTGTATGAACGGCATTGTTTTTGACAGCGCTGTCCATACAGGTGCTGACATGACCTTATGCCCAAAAAGTCTATGTAAGTTTACATTAAAATTTAAACGATTTAAAACAAAACACCCTACGCTATCATAAAGGATCCCTATTGAATAAATGGAATACTTAACAGTGACCTTTTGGAATTCATTATTTATTGTCACTTGAGTTGTTCGACCTTGGGCACATCACTCGTGGCTTACGCCACTTGTAAGGTTACCCAAGGTCAAACAGCTCTTGTGAAAATAAATCATGTATTCCACAAGTCCCTATTATATATAAATAATAAATATACTGGTAGCAGCTTCAGTGACTCCACCCCAGAGTATTGACACTATTTCTGAAACTTGTTACAGTTTCATAGCCTGTTTGGAATATCCAGGAGGGTACTGGCTGACAAGCGGAGAGTACTCTGCTGCAGCTTTGACTTTAGAATGTTCTACAAACTGGGAGGAGGAGTACCAACCATTAATTTGTGAGTGAGGTATAGGAAGGGGAATTCCAACCTGCATTCTAAGGAAGACCGATTTAGTAGAGAGAAAAATCTACAGTGATGCTCCCTGCTAGGAACACCAGCAACAAACCACACCAGCAGCAAACCACCCAGTCTTATTACATAAAACAGTCTGAGCCCAACTGTAAATAGGACTTTGTCCTAATGGTGTAAAACTTGTCAACTGATCCCGACTGAAAATAAAGATTTTGCTATTACTAATTAGTTCAGTTTTGCTCACAGAGTCGAGCACTGGGACTCTGTAGAGTAACCTGGGTAGGAGAATACTACTGGCAATGGTTAGTCATGCAGACTGGGCAAGGCAGGCCCTAGCCAGAATATTAGCCCAAGCTTTTGGTGGACAGATTCAACAGTCGTTCATCATGGGTCTTGAAACTTAACTCTTGGTTGAGGTGAACACCCAGGTATTTTTTTTTTACTTAAATTTTACTGAATTTTTAGAGCTCAGAAAAGCAATTACAGTCCAATCAATATCAGCTTCTTGTACAGCAAGAATGTTTACAAACGTGTAATTGCAGTTTATACCATGTGAAAGAACAGATATTTAAAGAGGGACTATGGCCAAAATTTCTGGCATCAATAAATTCAGAATTTGGATCAGCATATCCCCATTCAGCCTCATGCCAAAAATCAGGGGCAGATTCTCAAAGAGAGGAAAAAAATTGTGCACGTACAGAAAAAAGGCCAAACTGTGGAGATGCACAGGTGGAATATTTTCAGTTGAAAACTGCACATGCAGAAAATCTCTCAAAAAGGCAAGTTATGCAATGTCAAATGTGAGAACTTTGTGCAAGGGCAGATCTGCAGCTGTGGAAATAATATAAAGGCTCAGCAGAAAGGGCAACAGATGAGCCAAATAAACTGGAGCAGGAGCCACTGTGAAAGTTTTGCAAAACATGCAGCACAACCAGCACACTCAGGGAGGTCAGCAGCCAGTCTCACCACTGGGGACAGAGCAGCACCATCTGTACGAGCAGCAACATGCCCAGTCTGATCTTGCACAACAGCAACAGATGCAATAATATGCTATGGTGGGCAACTACAACCAGGCAAGACCAGTACACATTTGGCAGCAACAGTACAGGCAGGATCAGCCACATCATCCACCAGTGTACCCCAGTCACACTGTGTTGGCTGCACTTTGCACTCCACATTAAAGTAGGCTGATGTACCCAGTGGCATTATGTAGATGTGGGCTGGGTATCTGTGTTTTTCATTTGCCTGTTTCTGTTGCCCCCACTTCTGTCTGATACTACTACTGCCTCTGCTGCCTGTGGAGCTCCTATGTGGGCTGCAGCGAGTCATGTGGTAGTGGTCTGTTGCATTTCAATAGTATTGTGTGCTATCAGTGGTTATCAGTGGCCTGAAATCTGACACTACTGTAAGGCCCCTGGTTGGTGTTGCATGGTGCAATCTCCCACTACAATTGGTTCTCAACTGATAGTACACTGCCTTCTGTTGAGGATATGAGTTTTGTCTCATACTCTTTGGTGCAGCATGTGTGCAACATTTTTCCACAGCCAAGGTACAACAGTGGCTGAGAAAAGGGGATGATGCATATTTTTCAATGGCTTTTTTCCTCTCTCTAATTCTGCAGCTGCATTTTTCCTGCAATCTGCAGAATATTTTTTCTGCAGCCATGGACGTTTTGAGAAAATCCCACAGTGCAAATGGCCTTTTCTCCCCCTGCATCTGTGCCATTTTTGGAGACTTGCTCATTTTTTTTCACCTTCAAAGTCTTTTGAAAATCCAGCTCCAAGGGCCCAGATTCCAAGACAGCTACACCAGGCATAAACGTAGTATGCCAGTCCAGATGGTGCAAATCACGAATTACGCCAGCGACTTGTGACACGTGCAATTCCTAAAGAACACTTATGCCGCAACCCGCAACTATGACAAACGCAAAAATGCGTACAGTGCAATTTATTTAACAGGTCTAGCCTTTCAGCAGGCATACACATTATTATATTCCCCTTTTCTGGGCATAATTACTTTATTTTTCTTAAAAATGACAGTTAAATTCATTTTACCAGTTATTCATTTCAGATGGCATCTCTGTACCTTAAAGGCACAAATAGGTTTGTACAAAGTGAGGTATGGACTTAACAGGTCTCTGCTATTGACAAGGTTTTGTTTAAGTTGGCCCTAGCGCAATAATGTAAGACTGAAAATTGTATTAGGCTGTAGTGCAGGTTGAGCAAATATCACCATGCATGATGTGCTGTGCCACCATCTCTGGCAGTGGGAGCTGTGGTAAAGTGACTGTTCATTTCTGTTGTACAATGCAGCCATTTTGTTAGCTAATGTATGATA
This sequence comes from Neoceratodus forsteri, assembly GCA_016271365.2. Taxonomy (NCBI): domain Eukaryota; kingdom Metazoa; phylum Chordata; order Ceratodontiformes; family Ceratodontidae; genus Neoceratodus; species Neoceratodus forsteri. Next base: position 588,597,437 of record CM028137.1, on the reverse strand, counting down.
TAGCAATGATATCATCACATTCTGAGCATATGGGGGTTTTGGATATAAAAAGTGAGGAAGGGAACCAGATTCTATGGATAAACAGAAATATTAATAAAAAATCACCAAGAAGAGTGAATTCTGCGGCACCGCAGAAGTTCTGCGGTAGATTGAAAGTTCTGTGCAAAATTCTCAGGCCGCAGAATTCTAGGGGCCTTGATTATGACACAGTTATGGCAAAGAAAGCCTGCTCCACTGCATAATGTGACTTGCGACATGTGTAACACACCAGTACCATGAAACTGCTATTCCAGACCAGATGGCATATGTAAATACGCCAGATGAAGCTCATGTAAGTTAGAACAAGGAATAGCTGTCCTAACCAGAGCACAGGCCATAGACCCCCCCCAACATAGCCAGATAGGAGACAGCAGTGCAGTGAGACACACAGCAATGCCAGCAAGAGAAGCCCCACTGGGAAAGATGAAAGCAGAGCACTGTGAGTGCAGGCAAGCCAGGTGCAGAGGCAGGATCCAGGGGACAGAGCCACAGCATCCAACAATGATAAAAAGGCCACTGGTGCAGAAAGCAAGACACCCCCACACAACCAGGGAGGACCTGACTGAGCAGCAGTGCCAAGCATACCATAGGCACAGCATGTACTGCAACAGGAACAAAGCCAGGACCCGAGCAGTGACTGATGCAGCACCAGCAACAGGGGCCACCCACTGCCACTGGAGGTGCACGTGAGAGCAGCACTGTACCAACTCGCCACTGACACTGTCCAAATGCCCACAGGGGACACAGTGGGGATGACCCAGCCAGTGGTAGCCAAATACCTGAAAAGTCCCCAGCGGCCACCATACGGTGCACCACAGCAACGGAGGACCACAGCACACATAGCCCACAGACAGGCAGACACAGGTGGATATGGATACATATGGGACAGAGGCACACAGTGACAATGACAGCACCGCCAGGCACAATGCACCTGCCATGGCTACTGATGCATGTTAACAGTGCAACCACAATGGAGACAGCACTGGGCAGCACAGGCCTCCAGACGTATGGCGGTATGTCATGTTACTGCGCTTTGCCTCCAGTGCCACCCACAAGGCCAGCCATGCCCCCGGGTGGAAGGGTGCCATACTGGCACAGGGCCGCCACACAGGCATGACACACATGGTGCAACGGCATGTGAACAGGACCTAGCACATGGTGCTGCTGCCCACCCAGACAGCCCTGCAGGCATCCTCACCTGTGTGTGCCCCATGCCATGTGATGGATGGTTGGCAGACATGAAATGATGTGCCATGTGGGGACTTGACTGGTACAGGGCTGCACTGCAACAGGTGGGCCCACACATGCACAGTGAACCACATATGCACAGGCACATGGAGCCAAGAATGGAGATGCTGAGCCAGGGATGCACAAAAACAGTTTAATAACACAACAGAGGTACAGTAAAAACAGCGAACGGGTACAACAGCAAACATGCAACAGCACCTCACACAGTCTCCCTGCCCCCACCCAAGGAACCACACCTATATACAAATCCATCTCAGCACCTACCATGACCCCACCCCACTGTCCACTGCAGCACAGGCCAAACAGTCCCACAGTGCTGTCAGAAGCATGCTGAGGGACCCATGCAGCTGGCTAACATCCTCCACCATGGCTGTGACCAGCCGATTCAGCTCCTGGTCCCTGTCTGGTGGCTGCCCCGGGAACAGCAAAATCTCCCCCTGCAGTCCTGTGGTATCCTGCAGCCCCAGATGTCCCGTGGGTGGGTGTTTCACAGCTGCAGACCTGCCCTCACCTTGTGGGGGCACAGCAATGGTCCTGACCCCGGTGTTGGGCCAGTCCACTTGTGGCATGTCCTTCACTGCCGGCCCGCTGGTGGCATGTCCTCCTAAGACGGCCCTGCTGGTGGTGCATCCTCCTCCACTGGCCCATCCTGCAATGTGGCCGCCAACAGCCCCTGCTGGTGTCCATGGTCCAGTGTCTCCTCCACCAAGGGACCCTCCATCGGGGGGTGTTGCTGCACAGGGTGCTACATCAGCAGTGTTGCCAGCATGCCCCACAGCATCCACTCCCACCGCCTCTGGGTCGAACAGGGCTGCATCCCCCATGTCGTCCTCCTAGGATGTGGCCCCTGGCAAAGGCCGTGCCACGCATCAGTGGCAGTGGGTGCAGTGATGGCACTCCTCCACATCATGGGCCTTCTGCTCTGCCGTCGCCCTCAGCAGGGCTCCTTCATCCTGCAAGGCAAGACAGGCAGTGAACACTGCCAGACTGAGACACACCTCGTGCATGGGCACACATGCATGAGTGCCATGCCACACCATTCAAGGAGTGCCAGACACACACACACACACACACACACACACACATGGCAAATGCCTAGGGTGCACTGTGGCAGACACACCGGTGGTGTGCAGTGGCCACAGGCACCGCAGATGCACATGGCGACACCTGGGCTGCAGGGCTGGGCACGCCAGTATGCTGCTGCACACATGCACATGGTCGAGTGGCACATGCCCCCTCCTGCCACCATGGTGTGGCTGGCACACCACGTGGACTGTGCATGCACCTACCTGATGTCTGTTGGCCCTGTGATTGCTGCTGTGGGTGGCCATGGCTGTGCACCACCACCAGCTGCCTCTGCAGTGCAGCTCTGCTTGGCCCTGTAGTTGTGGGGAAAGGGAACACAGTTAATCCTGCACACCACCTCTGGCCATGGCATGTGTTGCCTGTATGTCTGGGTACATGCACCATGTAGTGGGACCCACCTGCATGGCTGGTGTGCATCTCCCTGTCATGCCTCTCTGACATGTCCATTAGGTGGTGTAGGATGACAGGGTCATGGCGTGCAAGGTCCTGCCACCTGTGCCAGATTTGCCTGGTTGAGTGAGCCACCCTACTCAGCTTTCATAGTCATGCCCTGATGGCCTGCCATGCCCTCTCCTGTTCGGCAGGGGTGTGGTTCCTGCAAGACAGGGCAGCAGTGTGGTGCACCACTGCTGCACCAGGTTTACCATCTCTGCCATTTCAGTGGCTGTAAAGTTGGGCAATGCCCGCTCAGCCATGATAGGTCCCTGTGCGCCATGGCCTATGATGTGTGCACCCCTGTCCTGCATCCCATAGTCCTGTCCTGTACCATACAGCTGTGACCTACAAACACAAATGGACAACTTGTCATGACCTGTCAGTGCCCCACTCCCCACATTGTCTGTGTCACTGCTACATCATATGGGTATAGTCAGACCCAAGTACCGTGGGCACCGGGACCATGTACTACACCCTGGGGGCACATGGCCCTGGCTTCCACCCAACCCTCCATGCATGGGTGCAGATGGGACACCTGCATCACCCACAAGACACCAAAATGACAGCCCATGGCACCGTAGGCCATACATCCCATGGGTGTCATGGTTGTATGCTAGCCCACCTCCCACATGTTCCCATGGTGCTCAGTACATGGGCCGGGTGACGCAGCCCAACCGGTCTGGTGGCATGGACAATGGCTGTGGTCTGGGGATGCTCTGCCACCCCAATTCCTGTAGCCCCATGGACCATGCTGTCCATGGGGTATGCCTGCCTCTGCCACCGCTACATGCTATGGATACCTAAGGCACCCTGGCAATGCCTCCCTACAAGGCATGTTGGACATCGGTACGCCCCTGTAGGCATGTCATGCAGCACTGCCCTGGGTGTTCTGGGGTACACATGGTTGGTACGTCTCATGTGCTCTGTCACTGTCAAGTGGTGCAGCCACATGTGCGGCGTAATGGTGCACGTCCCTGACTGTCACCACCTGCTGTACACAGTGTGGCCCACCTGTCTCGTGGGCACTGCACTGCAGTACCACAGGCCTGTTGCATGGCAGGAGGCATTGCCCAGCACACACCATCTCCCCATACCCCTCGACCACCAGCAGTATGGTCATAGTGGTGTCCTTCAACCATCACAGTGGATGGCCAGGTTGTGCAGCACTGATCACATTACAATCAACTATGGATACACACAGTGGGACCCAAGTAGGTATTGTAATGGCATGTTACTGTTACCATAGGTCACTGCCCTATGTGTATGTGGTTCCAGTTGTAGCTGCAGCATTGGTAGGCATACCTGTACACATGTGCAGAGATGGTATCATGTAGCATGCAAACAATAGCATGTGTATCTGTCAGAAGGTGTAGTCTCTACTTACCCCGTCCTGCCTTTGTTGCTGGAGTGGTGGCCCTCCTGCTCAGTAGATTGCCTCCCTGTAGCCATCTGCTAATGCCTCCAGGCCTACTCAGTGGTTGCTGCCTGCATTGTGCGAGCTGTGCGATCACGGGCGCACCCTACACATGGCACACGTAGTACGGAGGCCGCATATGCATACAACAATGATGCGTGCAGCATGTGCGGTCCACATGCATGCAGCTGTGTCAATGGTAGTCGTGTAACAAGTGTTACTCACTACTGTGTCTACAATATGGATGTGCCTATGCGCCATCGGCTTCACACCTATCACAGGCACCAGGTCAATGCTACTTGCGACCTCTACCCATACAGCAGTGGAAATGAGTGAGGCCACACAGATGTATAGTGCAGTGTATAGTCAGGTAAATCATGACGTGGTACAGTGCTACATAACAATTGTGTCAACTACCCGATTACAGATACCCACACCCTGTAACAGTTCACAGTATACACACCCAACTCATCATGATCACCATTGCCCCACACACCTATAAGCGCGCGTGCGCGTGCACACACATACACACACACACACACACACGCGCCCCCATACACACAACACATCCTCACACAGTGCTCTCCCATCATGCCACCCCACAGGCTGCCCACCACCCATTGTGGCACCGTGGCATAGTGTCACAGACAGTCCTCTACCATATGCTGTCACACAGGTCTTCTGTGCTTGGGGGCAGGCACTCCCTGCCTGGCACAATCTGTTGCATGCCCGGCCACCCCTGTGTCACTACCAGCCCTGCCTGACCCTGTGGCATGCCTGCTGGTCCACCAATGTCCAACGGCGTGGTCTGCACTGCCATCTGCTGATGTCATCCATGCCTCCCAGGGGCTGCTAGTGTGTGTGCTGGCACGGTCCCCAGTTCCATGTTGTGTGGCCCACTGGGTCACATGGCTTATGATTGCACCACCAGCTGGACCGTGCCCTGTCCTGATGTGCTGTCTGGTGCTAGCCTGCCCCGTTTGGCACTGGTCCTGCACCCTGTGCCCACAACCACATGCCCCACTGCTATGGCAGCATGTGTTGTTGCATCCCTCTGACTTGGCAGTCTGGCTGCCTGTGGTGTCACCAGCAGTGTTGTTGGGGGCAGCATTGGTTGCAGTTGCACTGACACTGTGGGAGTTATCAGTGATGGGGGCTCTGGTGCCTGTGGTGCTGGTGTTGATGGTGGTGCAGGTGGTTGCAGTGGTGGGGTCATCTGCGCAGGCACTGATGGTAGTGGTGGTGGGTGCTGTTGCTCCAGAGTTGCTGGTAGTGGTGGTGATGGTGGTGGGGAGGGTGCTGCTGCTGACTCTGCTGCCCCTGGTGGTGGTGGTCTCATCACTGCAGCTATTGGTGGCTGTTGTGGTGGTGTTCATGGCGCTTGCAGCATCTGTGGTGCCTGTGTGGTGGTGGTGTACCTCCATGCTGTTTCTCACAGTGGCTGACCTGTGTGTGCACCCTGTAGCACCGCGAACAGTGTGTCAGCCTGCCAGGTCTGCTGGGCCACTGACCCCTCCACAGCCATGGCCAGGTGCATGATGGCTCTTGTCTGTGCCTGCACACAGGCCTGGGAGGTGACCATGGCATCCAAGAGGCAATATATGACTGCCTCTGTGGTATGTGACCCTAACTCCAGCACTCCTATCAGGGTGCCCATGTGCTCCTCCCATGTGCTCCTCCCATGTGCTCCCCCAGTGACACGTGGTGTGCATCCATGCTGAGCCGGATACAGCCCAGCATCTCAGCCTGTTCCACATGTGTGGTCATGAGTGTCTTGCACAACCCTGCCTAGTTTGTGGGTGCATCTGTGTGGTCATCCTATGGGGATGGCGTGGGCCCATCCAGGGCCTCCTCCAGCCTGTGATATGATGCGGGGCTTAGATCCTGCACTATGTTGTCTGCAATGCTGCCACAGCTGAACAGATCACTCAGGTCCAGTCCCTCCTCCTCCTACTGTTGCTCCTCTTCTGTATAATGCTCCCCCACCACTGGTGTCAGGGCTGTGTCTGGCTGTGCTGCATTGGCACCATCAGGGATGTGCATTGCGGTGGCCTGTTGGGTGGTTGGCTGCATGGGTTCCTGTTCTGTGTCACCACTGTCAACTGCCCCATATCCACTGCTGCTGCACCTGTGGGGGAATGACAGTGCATCAGTGCTACCACACGATGTCATGCCTTCCATGCCAGCCTCCATTCCCACCCCTGCATCACTGTCCCATGCACTGGCGGCAGCACTGGCTGTCGGCTTACCGGCCCCTGTGTCCACTGCTGCTGTACCTGTGGGGGACTCACAGTGCATCAGTGGTACCACACCATGTCATGCCTACCATACATGCCTCCATTCCCACCCCTGCATTGCTGTCCCATGCACTGTGGGCAGTGCTGGCCACCTACTGCCCTATCCCTGCATCCATCTGTGACATATTTATGTCCATGTCCCTATAGATGCTGCGCTGGCTCAGGAATGCCAGTACTCTCTCCTCATGTCCATGGAGGGGTCTCATCTCCTGCGGTCCACCTCCAGTAGCCATCGCTTGTCACCTGTTCTGGGCCTCCTTGGCCTTGGCATGGCACTTGAGGTCACTGACCCACTTTTGGAGGTTGCGCACAGCGCACTTTACATTGGCCACTGCGTTCACCTTCTTGGCTACCTCCTCCCATGCCTCCATATATTTGTGATGCTGCTCCCATTCCCCTCCCTTGCCCATTAGGAGGTCTGCCTGGGCCTCCAGTTAGTCGAGCAGTAAGTCTGTCTCCTCGTAGGTGAAATTATGCTTCCTGCATTTTGTCATGCTTGCCGCATCTGCGCTGCTACCTGGCATCTTTCCCAGTAGTGTAGCTCCTATGCCATGTCTGCAACTTGTGCACTCTTATATAGCCATTGGGTTGCGACATGTGTAAGTGCTATGCCTGCTATTGCTGGTTCTGCCATGTTTTGTGGGTGTAACTTGCGACATGCGTAATTCGATATTCTACGTTATATCTGGCAATTGTCTTGGAATATGGTGCAGCTCTTATGTCGCAGGGGTTTTGACATAATTTCATGCACTGGCATGCTTTGCACTATGCTCTCCCCCTGCTTGGAACTGGGTCCCAAATCTCCAAGTTACTTTATTCATTTATTTATTTATTTGTATACCTTTATTTATTTGTACACCAGTCAACCTTTGAGCCAAGTGCTCATTTGCAAAGGTTCCACATCAAGTAATGTAAAAAACAGATTTGGATTAAGGCAGCTTGGATGAGCATTTGTCAATACAATCAGTAATTACATGCAGCTCAGGTGAGCATTGTCAAAGCAACAATAATCAAATATACTATGCAAGTTATGTTTTAATAAATAAATCCATTGATTATCATAGATGTAATTGCTCCCAAGGTTAGTTCAGTAGGAAGGGGGATGGTGGAAGTAAGACCAAGGTTGCAGGAGGAATTGGTGGGCTGGGGTGACAGGAGAAGGGTAGACTGGATGGCCAGGCTCAAGTTAGGGTTAGAATAAGCATCTGCATGAGGGGAGTTCCTTCTTGAGGGCACTCTTGAACTGCAACATTTTGGTAGCTCAGAGATGGAGGTAGGAGGTTGTTTAGCCATGAGCTGCATGGTAATCAAATGATCATTGACTCTGGTTTGTTCTACATTTGGGGACTTCCAGTGCATGTCTTGCCATGCTTCTGATAGTATACTGGTTGTGGAAAGGGCAGAATAGTGAGGCCACAGCAGGGGTGAGGGGGCCCAAGACCAGCAAGTGCTTTTTTGGCCAGTACCATACACTGGTACTTTAAACATTCCCACAGAGGAAGCCTGCCAGTGAGGAAATATAGGGTACAGCTATGTGTAAGTCTGCCTGAACCCATGATGAATTGTCAGGTATTATTGAGCAGTACCCTCACCCTATCCAAGTCAATGTCAGAGGCTGCCCCATATACAGCGAGACTGTAACCAATGAATGGGAGGACAGAGCTTGCTACAGCTAGGTACCTGGCCTTATGGGTTAGGCTCAGGCGCTGCCTGAAGAGGGTCCCTTCTTCTCTGTTGGCCAGGTTGACAATGTTGTCCATGTGCTCTGTGAAGGTAAGAGACTCATCCAGTGTTACCCCCAAGTATCTAAAGGTAGACACCTCTTCTAGCAGGGATCCCAGTGCATTCAGGATGGTCAAGGGGGGATTATTTCTCCTTAGATGGGTACCAGCAAAGAGCATGATTTTATTTTTTTTATAATTAAGGACAAGCTTATTCTGCTTGAACCTTTGTTCAAGGGACCCCAAGCTGCTTTGAAGCTCCCTGGAGATGACCTCATGCTGAGGACTGCTCTTGAAGATGACCGCATCATCAATATAAAGTAGCATCTGTGTTGGAGGACAAGCACCTGGAAGGCCATTAATAAATAGATTGAAAATTAGAGGTCCTAGTATTGATCCCTGTGGAACTCCTCCTGAGACCTGTTTCACTTCAGAGAGCACTCTATTAACCTTAACCTTCTGTGTGCATCCAGAAAGATAACAATAAAACTAAGACACTGTCTCCAGAGAGAGAGAGAGACAAAGGAAGTTTTAGTAGCAACAGAGGGTGATCAACAAGATTGAACACCTTGTTTAAAAGTTACAAGTCATTTTCTAACCCTTAAAGAGAAAGTTCCTTCTGCCTTTTCTGTTTTCTGTGTAGTTTGTAGGCATGCACAATAATTGCCTCTATTGCACCTTCTTAATTTCATCAGGCTTTAAATGTAAATGAAAGTACTTGAGTCTGGTGTGAAAAGCTGCTTGACTGCATTGCAAAGGTCATGACCCGACTTATGAAAGGCATCCTGGAATTTTATGATGTTTTGGTCCTAAAGCTTGCAGTAGTTACCGGTATAAGTCAGTGTTGTTGCCATCCTCTGCAGATCGTATGTTCTTAATCATATTCTGGCCATGAAACTTTTCAAGGCATAGTAAGTGCCCTGCCATTTTCTGTAATTTAAAACATATCAGAGTTAGAAAAAAATGCTTTTAGAGAATACAGTGACTTCACGAGACTCGTAACAGAAATGAATGAGAGTATAACTTCTGCTGGGTTGTGCATGTATCATCAACTCCTGTGGCACCTTGCATGAGTGGGGTCATGATCTTTGGAAAGGAGGCAAACAGGTTTTCAAACCAGGGTAAAACAGAGTGAAGCAGCCTCATTTATATTTTAATTAGGATGACATTAGGGGATGCAAGAGGGGAACCATTGTTCATGCCTACAAACTACACAGGCATATAGAAAATAGATGGGAGGGCTTTTATTCATTGCCTGTTCAAAAAGCCAGTTTCAGAAAAGATCTACTGATGATGTCATAACCTGAACTCTTGCGTCTATTCATTCCTGCAAGCTACCTTATAAGACTTATTTCTCCAATGTTACATAAAACTGCAGTTGTAGTAAACATCTGAAAGAAAAATGACACTGGGTGGGTCAGGCATGCACTTTCATAATGTGCAGATGCAAGGCACACTACTGCTTGAGGAGAGTGTCCGCCGACACGCTGCTACACTGAGGAGTAGTACAGAACAGCAGGAGCTGTTCAATGCATCTTTTTATCTGGAAAAGGTATGCTAGCATTGCCTAGAACAGAGGTTCTGGGACCCATACCTGTCTGTGAGCAGTCTTTCCAGACTTACTTGTGCGGCTAGTTTTTCTGGTCTTCCTCCCTGCTGCTCTCCTTTTTCTCTTTCAGTTGGTTGGAGTTTGGGCACTGGTGTAGCCAACAGCGAGGAGCCCAAGATACTCTGATATCTTATAACAAAGGTTCTGCCCTATGATTTGACCACGTGGAACTGAATTTGAAGCTAAGCCATAACCTGAAGTGGAGCTTGACTTGGCTAGGATCCTGGCTAGAAATGTGGACTGGGTCTATCTGGGACTGTTTGCACCAAATTGCATTTGCGAGGTGACAGATGCACTGCAAGATTTGACTTTGCTTGCAAGGCTGTTTTAAATCATTACATTGCTATGGGTTTTATAATTGATGGATTGCTGACTTGCTGGTTCCTTGTGGGAGCAGAAGGGAATGGAAAGAAACTGATCCCTGTTATAAGAATTGTTGGTTTATGCCTCTTAACAATCTGTCAGGAGAATACCCAAGAACATCTTGATTGAACATTTAAGGAACAACTATAAAGCACTGGTTTACCCTTTTGTGGGACCCATTTCTGGTTTTGTATATTTTAAAAAAAGTGGCCATCAATACTTATTACAAATTGTTTTAGAATTCGTCTGTAAAACCTGGAATCTGCTTTTGCTGAATCCTCAAGCTTAAGTTTTTCTTCTGTGGAGCTAGATTTTGTATTTAGATATTTCCTGGCAGTAGAGCTCCCATGCAAGAGTAAGCTCTCTTTCCTAGGTTTTCTTATATATACACAAGGCTATCTTCTGGTGGAAAGATGGTAATTACCAGAAGTGGTAAAAGTGGCAAGAGTAAAAACCCTGCAGGAGCTGCTTCAAGGGATTTTTTCATCATGTTGTTGTAATACCTGAGACTCAAAAAGAACTACAGGGGGTCATTTCTCCAAACAGAAGCAAACCCAAGGCTGGTAGGAGAAAGCAGAGAAAAAAATGGTAACAAAAGTAAGTCACAGGGAAGTTGTGTTGTTAAGTTAGGAGATAAGGAGCCTTATACACAGACCTTAGCAGGAGGGAAAGAACAACTTAAAGTCACTGATCTGTGGGTTGGATGTGGGCATGGCCCAAAACATCTCTCCATCCCTATCTGTTTGATGGAAAAGGAACTAAACCAATCAGTAGTATTTGGGGACTCAATTCGTAATTCTGGATTGGATAAAGCTAAACAGTCCCCAGAAAAAAAGTTCTTATGATCAGTATGAGTAGAAAACTTTCACACAGGGGTTGAGCAATGAGAAAGAAACTAGACTACTCTGAAGTAGAATTTTCTCCAGCATTTTCTGCTGATCACTCCTTCATTTGAGGTAACTTCAAAACAGAAAATACAGGCTACAGCCCATAATGTGGCTGAAGCTTCTCTCACTCTACATTCCCCTGTTCTTGAGAATACCAGAGAAAATCAAGAACTAAGGGCCATAATTCAGGAGATGAGTGTAACTACTGAAGGTCTGAAAAGGATGGAAGAAACCCATAGAAAAGTGCAGGGGAGGGAGAGTAATTATCCAGCAGAAGAAGACAAAAGGAAAAGTCTAGCAGGAGTGCTATAGGTGGAGAACTCTATCTATGATGAAGAATATTTCTGACACAGGGAACTTTTTAGCTAATTCCTCAATCTCTAAACAAATGTTAGAGATAATTAAAAACAGATATCATGCGAACATCATAATCCTTCAGAACATTATAGTTCTAAAGGATAAAATTTGTAATCGGAGAACTGATGTCTTTCTTAATAGATCACTATTGGAAAGGGCTGAAAAGAGTGGTAAACTACATACTGATCTGAATAGAACAGAACCCTCTTCCATAGGAAAAGTTACTAGAGGAATTCAGATGCAGCTCACCCCACCCTTTGATAAAGATAAAGTTTGCTCCTGCTATATGCAAAACTCAGATATAGTCGGTACTAAAAACAGGGACTATAATAATAGAGGTATTCCAAAGATACTGAAACCCATGGAACCAAATAGTAAAAATTTAAGTAAGGCTTCAAGAGAATCTAAACAGCAAAGTAACCTTAAAAAACAAACCTGGGAACTACAAGAGAAACAATGGATAAAGGTGATGCAGGATGACAGCCGTCAAGGGACCTGAGGAATATAATGGAGGGAAAAATTGTTCAGATAGAATTTTGTTGCACTCTCCTGTGAGGAAATCTTGAGTAATGATTCTCGGGATGTGGACAGGGAGACTGGGACCTCTGACAATCCACCCACTAATAAGGGTTTTGGGGATAGGGAAAAAAGAATACACTGTTAGAAATTATATTAGGAATGTTGAGGATATGACTGAAATAAAGGGAGTTTCAATGCTAGAAAGTGAAAAGGAAGAAATGCTATCCTTATGGATGGTAACGCTCTTTGAGCTACAACAGAATATTAATGGCAAAGAGCTATTTGCACTGGGATCTCCAAATCCAGAATTCATGAGCACTGTTTTGTTCTATTGTTTGTTTGAAGATACGGCAAATCTTCTTTTAAGTAAAATCCCATTACTGGCTAAAAAAGGGTATGAAGTTACTTTTCCTACCTTGGTCCCTAAATATGCAATCACAGAAAATTCTAAGAACGAGAATAAGGAATTCTCAAACTCTCCATCAGAAATTACTTTCAGTAAGGATAATGCAAATCAGGCACATAGAGAAACACAAGGAAACATTCTAAAGGTAATAGAAGATTTTACTCAGAGTAACAGTAATGAATGGCTGTGTAGGACTCTTTTTTGGGAGGGAAACTTTAAGACATGATTCTTACTGGAATGTTAGGGATGAATTGCTTACTTTTCTTGCAAGAGCTTTAGGTGTACAAATTTCCTGAAACTTGATGGATTATATAAAACTTCATAGAGGACTTAATTCCAAATTGATATTGCATTTAAAAGCTCAAAGATTGTTACTACCTTGCTTTCTTTAGCTGGTAAATTAGACCATTTGGGATTATATATGGTTGCTCACACAGAATTGGGGAGGGGTTCTTTTGGACACAAGCATATAACTAAAGATTTCAGAGACCATACTGGGATTAAAGTAGGTGAAGATACCCCATTAATAGATCTTGAGAAATCAATAGATCTGAACCCTTTTATGCCATTGTTAATTGTTGATTCAGTTTGACAATCCCAGCCCAGTAAGAATTCCCTGGAAATAGAGTTGGACTCTGACATCCTCTCTATTCTTTCTTGGGATATAGAAGGCATACATCTTAAAATAGCTGATCCTGAGGTTTGCTGTTTTCTGGAGACATTTGACATCATTGGTCTCCAGGAGCATGGTGCTCTGAAACTGTTGTTCCTAAAATGGCAGGGTATACTGTCTTCACATTCCCTGCCATTAGAGATAAAAAATATGGCAGGTATAAAGGGGGTTTATTGTTGTACATTAAAACCCAACTGAATTTAAAAATTTCAGTACATCCAACTAAAACAGATGGCATTCTGATTTTATTGATGACGGATGGAACCAAGAAGATTTTCCTAGGTAATATCTATTTTCCACCAAGAATAAAAGGATGTAAGGAAGGAGATTCTTATGTCCAGCATTTAAATTTAATTTTAGATGAGTTGGTTGAGGGTGAAATAACTTGTCCTGTGATTATTATGGGAGACTTTAATTCCAGGATTCCCTCTCGACTTTCGGAAGAGGCCTACTCAGAGTTGGTCTCCTTCTTACCCCTAATTAACCCTAATGTTGCATGTAGAAGGAAAACCTGTGATCCAAAATGCAACAAGAGAGGCAGAGAATTGTTGATGGGTCTTGCTAAAAGAAATCTTTGTTTATTGAATAGGAGAACAAGAGGAGATATGCTAGGGGCACTAACCTTTAAAAGTGCCTCCGGAGCCTCCACGCCAGACCTTATTTGGACCAATATGGAAGTTGTTAAACTGATCCACAAATTGAAGGTTCTGGATCAGCTAGAGCCTGCACATCTCCCCATTGTACTGTCCCTGAAGTGCCCATTTATAATTTCTAAGCAAGCAGAGATACATTTAGAAGAAAAATTTGGAGATTATTAATGAAAAAAGAATCATTACTAAGATTTATACTAAGACAAGTCAGGAGCTAGAGAATCGTGAGGTCCATAAAATGCTCCTGTGTACTAATAATAACTTAAAGGAAAACCTGAAAGGATGAGCTTGTCTAACCGGGTTTTGAAAGTAGTTTTAGTACTACTAACAATTATCTCAATTGATAATGCCTTCCAGCGCTTAACAATATGTAATTAATAAAAAAATGTTTGAAGCATAAGATTACATTTCTTAAGCTGTAGCTGTAATGGATGACCTCTGAAGTTGTAAATGTCCTCTTTGAAAAGAAATCCCAAATTAACTAATAAATATGGGTCATTGATAATATCATACACTAAAAGAAGATCCCCTCTTAATTGTCTAGTGGCTAGTGACATCAGATTTAAGGAACTAAGTCTGGATTTGTATGGGACATTCTTCAAGTTTTTTACTATTTTGGTGAATCCCCTCTGCACCCTTTCCAATTTCATAATGGCTTGCTTCTTAAAGGGACACCAACATTGAGATGAGAAATCCAAATGTGGCCTGACATAAGCTCTGTAGAGTGCCATTAATACTTTGCTGTCCCTTGATTTAATTTTTCTCTTTATGGCCCAGATGATCCAATTATGTCCTCATTGATCTGGGAATATGGGAGTAAATTGTCAGAAACAATGACCCACAGATCCTTTTCTGTGTCTGTACTGGTCAACACTTTGTTATCTAAGGTATAAGCATGCAAAGGGTTACTAATCCCAAAGTGCATGACCTTACATTTTGTATGATTTATTTTCATCCGTCAGGTGGTAATCCATAAAGATATTTTATCTTGATCATTCTGAATTGATGTGATTAGAATTAGCACACGGTCCACCAATCTTAATATCATCGCATATTTAATAGAATTTTGATTACAGTTTTTGGTTATGTCGGCTATGAAGAGCTGAAAAAGGCAGGGGTCCAGAACTGAATCCTGGGGTACTCCACTTGCAACTGATCTCATATTGGAAACCAGTCCATTGATTAGAACTCGCTGCGTACAATTGCTTAACCAGTTTGCTATCCATTTTACCAAATTAGGATTTATATTAAATGGATGAAGTTTTTGCAACAATGCCCAATGTGGGTGAAGGTCAAATGCCTTACTGAAATCAATGTAAATAACATCATAGGGAAGTCTATTATCCAATTGTAAGCAAACATCTTCATAAAAACATAACATGTTGGTCAAACAGCTTCTGCCCTTTAAAAAAAACATGTTGTTCCAGGTCAGTGTTGGCTATGGTAGAAGTAATCAGGCCCTTAATTAGACTTTCCAGTATTTTACACATGGGTGAAGTAAGGCTAATAGGTCTATAGTTTACCCAAAGATTTTGTGGACCTTTTTTATGGATGGGAATAACATACGCTGTTTTCCATAGATCAGGAACAAAATTATGGTTAATGCAGTATTCATATAATAGTTTGAGAGGTGAGGACAAACTGTTGGCTAATAAATACAAAAAATGACCCGGCATATCATCAGGAGATGCACTCATTTTACCTTTGAAACCAACTAATTTAGCACAAAGATCCATTTCTGAAATAATAATACAACTACCTGTTGAGTAAATCACTGAAATATCTCTCTGTTTGTTTTTTTTTAAATGAATTGCAAAAATGTGTATTGAATAAGTTGGCCATATCAAGTGGATCATACATTAGAGCATTATTAACCTGAAGTGGGCCTACCTGACGAGTGTTTTTTTTTTTTAAGGGAATTTATATAGACAAAAAATGATTTGCTATTGTCTTTGCTTGCATTGGATGCCAACCTGAGCTCCCATTTCTTCTTAGTTCTTCTAATATTATTTTTACATTTTTATTTAATTTTTTTTTTGAGCATGCATAAAGGAACTCCAGTTCATAGGTGTTTGAGATTTTAAATAGGCTGCATAACGCCATTTTTCTTATTTATAAGTTTGGCTAGGTCCTTAGTCTTCCATTTAGGTTTAGGCTGTTTGAATGTATTTTTTAGCCTAGTTGGTACATAACTGTTTTTCAAATTACAAATTTTATTAAGTAAAGCATCAAAATACTCACCACCACCAACAGTGTTAAAGATAGAAGACCAATCAACATTATCCAAACCATGTTTAATATTTTGTATATTGGCCCTGTCATGCAAATAAATCTTAGAGCTGCAGGACACCTGGGATACTGCCTGACATAAGACAAAACTGATAGAACAGTGGTCACTATTCCCTATAGGTGATGATAGAGAGATTTTTTAATATCACTGAATTGCTATAAAAAGGACAAGATCAAGAATGTCCCCCCGAGTTGATTGATTCACTCTCTGTATTAGATTGCAATGCTGACACATGTCAAGCAGCTTTTTTCCATAACTAGAGACTGCCACCAAATTTGTCCAGTCAGTATCACCCAAATTAAAATCACCAGTGAGAATAATGTCTCCTAGAGCACAGATGATTTCCATTTCCTCAATGATTAAGTCTAAATGTTCTTTCTGAGCACTCAGGGGGTGACAGAAAACACCAAGGATAATGAGCTGAGTAGTATTTAACATTAATTTAATCCATATTGATTTGGAAGAACTGATAGGGCTCTTGACCTTGTTGTTAATATCAACTGCCTGTATAGAATTCCTTATGAAGATGGTGACTCCACCTCTCTTTTTGTTCTGCCTACTGTAATTATACAATATGTACCCAAGCAGAGAAAAGTCCCAGCTTGATTGATCATCCCCCCATGTTTCCGTGATTTGATAAAACTTTATTTTTATACAGGAATAGATAGGTTAGGCCCAAAGACCCTGTTTTCAGCTAAAATCCTGTGTTCTTAAAGTACAAATATAAATAAATAAGGTAAAACAACAAAATCGACCATACTAGGTCTGCCTTAAGAACAAACATTAGACATACAAGATACTAACTTCAAGTCTACATGACTTTAACAACAACGTCATAGTTAACATGTACATTCAGTCTGTAAATATTCCATCAGTGTAGTTTTAAAGGTAGACAGATTATTTATTGTCTTCAGATTTATTGGTAAGTTGTTCCAATGGCTGGCTATTTTGTTTTGCAACTTTGTCTCTCCAAGTTTATTATGATATTTTAACACTGGAATTTTTGTATAAACTTTTCTTGTTTGATATCTCAAATTGTTTGATTGATGAAGTGTAACAAATTTTGCTAGAGGATGTTTACTTTTGGAATATATGATTTTGTGACAGATAGTTAACCAAATTTAGTTTCTTTGGGCATCTGGATTTAACCAGTGTAACTGATTGTATATTATACAATGGTGTTTTTTATTTTTACTCTCAGATGTGAATTTATCCAATCTATAGTATGCTTGGTTTGCCTTATTTAAATAAATTTGGGTAGAGTTCACATAAAGAGGTGCTTCATATTGTAGGACTGGAATTATCTGCTTGACTAGCTTCTCTCTGACTTCCCTTGAAAGTACTCCAGCCACTCTTCTGAGAGCCCCCAGCCTTTGGTTTACCTTCTTAACCTGAGTAGTAATATGATCATTAAATGTCATATGTGAGTCCATTTGCACACCTAAATATCTGTATCCATTCACCTCCATTACTTTATTACCTTTTGATAGATGGATGTGCAACTGTAGTCCACTCTCATCACGACCTGAACAAATTATCATACACTGAGTTTTTTTTTTAATTTAGGAGCAGTCCAGAGTCACTCATCCATCCCTCCAAATGGTACAGATCTCCCTGCAATTTCTGTTCTAATTCCACTAAGTTTTAGTTGAGACTAGTAGTACTGTGTCATCTGCGTACATTCTAATTTCCCCATATTTAATATTTTGCACCAAGTTATTAATGTAAACGTTAATCAATGGGCCTAAAATCGATCCCTGAGGAACCCCCCCTCCGATTTACTTCCTCAAGGCTCGATACCTTTGCTCCATTGGCTACATATTGCTTATGGCTGGGCAAGTATGATGCAAACCACTGCAGTGAACCCTTTTGTACCGCTACCTGCCAGAGCCTTTCTAGAAGCTTCCTGTGCTGAACCAAGTCGAATGCTTTACTAAGGTCCATGAACAATGCCACGGTGCTTCTCCCCTGGTCCAAAGAAGTAACAACCAGATTATGGAAGTCCATCAGGGCAGTGTTCGTGGATCTATTAGGTCTAAACCCATGTTGATTATCAAATAATATTGCATTTTCTTCTAGGTATTGACTTAGTTGAAAGTGGACTCTATGTTCCATTATTTTTGAAAGCACAGGAAGTATTGTAATAGGTCTATAGTTTGATGGTACAGTACTATCCCCTCCCTTAAAAACTGGTATTACTTTTCTCCTTTTCCATACTTCAGGGACAGTATAACTACTAAGGCTCCAGTTTAATAAGTAAGTTATTATGGGTGCAAGGCCCTCTGCTCCAATTTCTACAAATCTTGCCTCAATTTCATCCAGCCCACTAGCTTTGTTAACATTTACATTTTGTAATTCTACTTGTACCTCCTTCAGGGTCAACAGTTTAATATTAAATTTGGTTTCTGGTTGAACTACTTGTTTTGGTTTCAATTCCTCTATTATTTTATTTATTGACAAGTCAGCTGTACATTCTTTCGGTGGAGGAATGTTTAAGTCCCCTAACTCAATAAAGTAGGAATTTAATATTGTAACCACTCCCATTCATTCATCAATCAACTTTTCCCCTTGCAATAAGCTGATCTGTTTTGTACTTTTAGCAGTGTGTTTATTTTCAGAAATATAATTCCAAAACATTTTTTGGTCTGTTACCTTGTTTAATTTGTTTAAGTGATACCTTTTCTTTGCACTTCTAACTACTTTACAACATTTATTTCTCCATTGTTTAAGACTTCCCCAGTCATTTAAAGATTTTGTTTTCCTAGCTTTTTTCCATATTCTGTCTCCAATCCTAAGTAGTTTCTTGATTTTGTTTGTTATCCATTGATCTTCTCCTGCTCTCTTATTTCTCTTAACTTCTGGAGCATGATTTTGAATCATGGATACCAGAGAATCATTAAATTCCTGAACAGCTAAGTTAATATCTGGAATCAAAAATAGTCTGTCCCAATTAAATTCTCTAAGTGCATATCCGAAATTAGCTTAATTAAAATTCCTAAGATCTCTGATCCAATAAACATTCTTTTGTTGTACCAAAGGTGTGGAAAGGTTAATAGTACAGGTTATGGGGCTGTGGTCCCCAAAATTTATTGGTAATACCTCCCATTTTTTAATATCCAAGTCCTGGGAAACAAACAGAAGATTGAGTATAGTCCCCCAGCCCCAATTAGCTATAATTCTGGTGGGGTCTTCAATCTTCTGTTCTAATCCCAGGACTTCAAAATTATTTCTGCGCCTTAGTCCTCTAACCTGATTCCAATCAGCATTAAAATCCCCTGTAATAACAACCATTTTGTCCTGTATTACATCTGAGGGAAGATCTGTGAGGGTATCAAAACTTTTAAGTTTTATTTTGGGGGGCATAGAAGACTCCTACTACTAGTTTTATTGTAAGTAGTTCAAACATTATACAGTCATTTCCTTCATGAGTGCAGTTAGCAAAGTCTGATAAGGGCCTAGGTTGTCTTTTATATATATTAAAACTCCCCCACCCCTTTTGTTTATTCTATCACTTCTCTCTATTCTATACCCATCAAGGTGTACTTCCTGATTACAAATTTCTGGATGGAGCCAGTTTTCAGATAAAGCCAATAAGTCAAATTTATTATTAGACATCCAGACTCTGTAATCAATGATTTTATGAACTATACTCCTGACGTTATATATTAAGTAATCTCACTAGTAAATCCTGGGCCTAGGTTAGCGTCTATGGGTGGGATATTCAGAAATGTGCCAGGCAGGGGTGCAAGCTGGGTGCAGCACAACTGGGATGCACCAGGGCATGGACTATGGGGTTGACATGATATCCCAGTATTTGACATATTTTGTCAGTGCCCTTATGCAGTGCTGTATATGTCCCAATACAAACATGGCATTCTAGCTGTCAGTTTACTTGTAGCCATGTAGAGAGAAGATCATTGCAATAATTAGGACTAAGACTAGGCAGTGTATTAGAATCCACAATATGGTTTTCACAGGTACATGAAACTGTCCAGGACTAGGTATGAATGTAATGTACCAATGTCTTTGAGAGATCAATATCTCTGCAAGCAGCTGCACAATGTGTTATACTTCTGTAATTAATGGAGTCAGTCACATAACTCCCCCCTGCCAGCAATGTCATGCTGTAATCAGTCCAAACCCTTGAGGCTATCTCATTGATGGGGGAGGAGGGTTGCCAGTAATGTAAGCCTTACAGAGGCACTGATGTCTGTTGGATAGGGGGTAGACTTTGTTGCTGGAAACAAGGTTGGCTGGTCATGCATGCCCATTTATCTGGAGATTGGCCTAGACCTAGAATTAGCTAACAAAAGCCAGAATAGGAGGAGTGGTAGTGATGGTGCAGTCTCATGGATTCATGGAGATGGTGTGTATACAGGGGCAAGGGGTGCTATGCCTTCAGTTTGTTGTACACCACATGTCCATGCCTACCATGGCATGTTAGATGGCACTCCACTTTTGGTGCAAAACATAGCCCCTTCCCCCTTTTTCCCCACTCTCCCCTCTTTCAAAACCAAAGTTAGTGTTAACTTACAGTCAGCCTAGGTTGGTGTCAGTCAGAGGTGTCACTGGTTGAGGGGCAGTGGTCCTTGGTGTTGTCAGCAGCACTGCAGCCAGTTTAGATACTGAGGAGCTGGAGGTCAGTGGCGGGGGAGATGCTGCAGTAATGGAGGCCCAGGATTTCTTGGGTGGATCGGTTTCTTCAGGTATCAATAGGTGGAGGTCTTCAGTTGCCAGTAGATCTGATG
This sequence comes from Neoceratodus forsteri, assembly GCA_016271365.2. Lineage (NCBI taxonomy): Eukaryota > Metazoa > Chordata > Ceratodontiformes > Ceratodontidae > Neoceratodus > Neoceratodus forsteri. The sequence goes on along the minus strand of CM028137.1, from coordinate 588,576,695 downwards.
CCAACTTCTCTTCAGTAATGGGTCAGAGGGGAGCATATCTGGTTTTGGCAAGCAGAGCCCCAGTTCATTGGATGACACTTTCATTTCAGGTTCTTTGCTGTGACTCCCGGAGCAAAGAGGACAGGATTGTGCTTCTGACTTATTCCACTGGTGGTATTTCTTCCATTTATAGCTTCTCAGTGGCAGGACCCACATATTGCTGTCACTTTGCTGGGGCTCAAAGTTCTAAGTGTGAGAGGAGGGCCCCCATCCATGTTGTCACCGGAGGCTCAGGGTTTTAGTCATGGATACATCTGTCATCCCTCATTGATTTCAGCCAGTATTTATGTAAAATGTCCATGAGGTCTTCTGGGCTGGAAAATGTCAGGAGGACTCCATTGTGAATGACCTCATCACGTTGTGGGGGCACTGAAGGAAATTTCAGGCCCACATTATGAATTATGTTCATGTGCCTGGCTTCTGTAGGCCTAATATTTGTTCAACTGTTCTTCTGAGAAGTTATAATAAATTGAAATGTGGTGATCCTGCCACATTAACTTTCTAAACTCTCTGGATCTGCTCAGGATTGCTTCTTTTGTGGCATAACTAAAACTTGAACAGAGTGGGATGCAGCCATTCTCCATTTGAACACGGTGGTTTTAGGAACAGTGTGCCCTCTTGATATTGAATTGGTGATGCCTTTATTTTCAATAGTGTGGCTGGGCATGGTGGAGGAAAGCCACAATAGCTACCGATCCCACCAGTTGTAAATTATTGTGGCAGCTCCAGTTCTCTAGGTCATTGACTTTATCCAGGAGTTAGTGGATGATGTGGCTTTGTTCCTGGTCTGTTGCCATGAGATCCTGCATGGCAGACTCATGAAAATCCAGTCACCACTCCATTTGAAACAACCATGAATCAACTTTCTGGATTACCTGTATGGTTTACAGGGAGGTTGTACTGACTTCTGACATTTGTTTCAAAATGGTGTAAATATTTCTTCTCTTGCTGTGCTAGTTTTGCATTGCAGTTTCCCAGTGACTGCCATTTTCACAGGCCAGCCCAGAATGTGTATTAGCTAGTTCAACATTTATTCATGTAGGTTAAACAGATCTAAAAATTACAAGCGCCTTTCCTTTGTGATCTGAGCTACAGCCAGGGGTAGAGCAAGTTTGTCCAGCTACTTGTGATGCAGGATTATGACAGATATTTTGCTTTGAGGGGTGAGAAGACAACTGCTAGGCAGCCATCTTAGCTGTGGTTAGACCACATCCACCTTCTGCACTGTTCATCTTCCCTAGACTACGGTCTTTCCAACCATTCTCCCTGATATACATGATTCTTTTGATTGCCAGCTGAAGCCCCTGATATGCCAGACTCAGTCACAAGGTCTAGTAGATATCCCTTGTCAGTGGTAATCAAAATTAACCTTGTTTCCTTAGCCGGCCCGCCGGCGCAGCGGTTGGATTTCCGCAGCAGCGAATCCGGTTTCGGGAAACGAGCCCGGGAGCTGGAGGGCCGGCCGGGAGGGGAGGACTTGAGCGTCCCAAGGACTGCTCGTCCTCCCCGGGGGGAGGGGGGTACGTGAGCTCGGTGCTTGTCTGACCCCAGGTGGAGACCTGAGGTACAGCAAGCCCGATGCTCCAACAGAGGGGGAGCGACGTGCCAGACGTCGGCGCTTCGGCGCCTTGACGTCATCGGACCTGGCACGTCGAGAAACACCAGGAAAAACCCTTGCAGCCTCCTGGTAGACGGAGCACCAGGGGCCCGACCTTCAATGCCCCTACCTGCCCGGAGACAGCATGCCGACAAAGATTAGCGGAACGTCGGGGTGGAAGGGTGTCCCGCCTCGTACCCGCCTGGGGGTATAGCCCGCGGCTCCATGGGGCGTAATATGGACTGCCCCGGCTCAGGTAGGTGAGCGAGGCTGATAAGCCCATAGGTGTCTCCCAAGAGGGGGGGCTGCAAGTAGGGAGGAGGATAAAGAGAAAATTAAAAAAAAAAAAAAAAAAAAACCTTGTTTCCTTCATAAACTGATGATGGAGCAAAGGGGGGGTAAACTGAGGAAAGCAGTTAATTATCTTAGAAATGGCATACTGTATGCCCTAGTTAGGGTCCTACAACCTTGAATCATGGAGTTCACCCTGCACAAATATGGACCCTTCATCCATATTAGTTTTGCACCCTGAATGTTTCTGCACAAAGCTCAAGACTTATGAAAGACACATTGACTACCACTTTTGGGACTCCCCTGGATCCAAGTATAGCAGTTCACTATCCTCTTAAATACCCATTTCAGATGGCTCCTCAGTGGGCCACTCTACATGAATCCACAGGGACACGGGGCAGCCTATTCTTGCTATTTGCCTGTTCACAAATGCTTGTTGAAACCATTTCTTGTTCTTGTTTCATTGCTATTTTTTAACATGTCTGTTGGTTGCAATGGTTCTGCAGTGTGAAATGTTCTGGTGTCATTAATTGTGATTTACATTTCTGGGAGATACCTCAGTCTGGGGAGCCCCCACTGTCTGATAGAGACACTTGTTCAGGAATCCTATTCTGATGTATATTTTTCTGAGATACCCCTCTAATGGTTCACATTGCCTGTGTTACAAGGAAATTAAGGGGCCTCAATTCACATATCAAAAGGAAGAAGATGCTCTCTCACAATAAATCCTTAAGGATCCAGAAGTCCTTCCTCCTGGAGAAAATATTGGTTTCTCCAAAGGCCATTAAACTCTGAAGGGAATGGGTGGGTTTTAAGGTGTACAGTTCTTCTTCAGTACTCAAGAGTGGCGATTCATTTCTCCTACACGAAGCCCTAAAATGGACATTTGATCAGCAGTTGTAGGATATAGATGGAAGATGGCTGCTGTTACAAATGTTCACCGCTGGAGGTCCTCTCATTCTAGGAAATGTATACTGCCCCATTCTGATTGCCCAGACTTTTTGTTAAGTGTTCCAGACTATAGCTCACACAACAGGCTAAAACATTGGTAAGGCCTCACATGGAATACTGTGAGCAGTTATGAAGGTCACACCTGCGCAAGGGATATAAACAGGAGATTTGGGCTGTTCGAAAAAGGGAGACAAAGATGGTGCATGATGCACCACAAAACACATGAGGAGAGACTAAGGAGCTCAATACGTATTCACTGGAGGAAAGGAGAGGTGAGGGATATGATAAAACATTTAAGCACCTCATGGGCAATAACAAGATGCAGGTGGGGACCTTTTCCAATGTAGAAAAAGTACTAGAATAAGGAGGCACAATATGAAATTGAAGGGTGGTAGATTAGGAGGAAATGTGAGGATATTTGTCTACTCAGAAATGGTAGTGGATTCTTGGAACAGTTTGCCACAAGAGGTAGTGGGGCAATCACAGCAGAGGGTTTTAAGCATGCCTGGGACAGACACAAGGGAGCGTTGAGAGAGAGGGTGATGAAAAGCTATTGATCACATAGGGTTAGTGGTTGCATATATGTATAGGGCTTATAGGCAGAATGGATGGGCCTAGCGGTCCTTATCTGCCAACAATGTTTATGTTTCTAGACCTAAATTCTCCTAAATGGGAACTTCAATCTAACACTAGAGTGTCGACTGACAGATCTTCTAGCCTTTCTGAGGTGAACCAAAGGGTGGCCAGAGTTTTTAAATCTCTTATGGCAGAGCATTCACTATTGGGCCCATGGCATCTCTGACATCCCTCAGACAGGGATTTCTCTCTCTCCTCCCAGTATAATACCTCCAGGTGTACTGATTACTTGGTTGGTGTCCCCAAGAATTTCTCAACTACTTTAGCTGTAGATTCCACAATTACACATTTTCATATCTGACCATACCCCCCATCTCCCTCTAAATGTCCTGAGAACCAGAAGTACCTAGGTCATCCTCTTGTAAGCTGTATCCTGTTCTGCTCAGTGACCAGCATTTTCTATGGTGGATTAAGAAGGAGGCTACTGATTTTTCTTTTGGCACAAAAACATGGGGAGATGTCTGCCACAACCCAGTGGGAGGCTCTTAAAGCCAACTTTCAAGGAAGCAACATTGGCTATGCAGTGAAGCAGTGGAGACAGAGATGCTGAAGCCAAGGAGTTATGTTTCAAATACCATTAAATAATCCAAAGTTCATTTCAATTTATTTTATTTTCTACAATATCTTTGACACAGTGCATCCTAAAACACTTTACAAAGAGCAACATAAGAACACCAAAATCAAAAGTTAAAGTAGTAAATAATCAGATGAATCATATGTAATATAAATCAATTCAAAGTCTGAATTAAATAGCTAGCAAGTAGGTACATGGCAAGTATTATACATTCTATACATCTACCGCTATCAGCCATAAAGTAAAGATAGCTTTTTAGTAAGGCCATGAAGTGCGGAAGGAAGTCAGCTGATCGAACTTCAAAATGCTGTTCATTTCTTATGGTTGGTGAAGTGTAAAGAAAGCATGACCACCAACTGTTGCAAGATTCATAAAAGGAATGGAGTGTGCTATCCTCACAAAAGGAATAGAGAGGAGTATAACTTTATGAGACTGAAGTGTCCAATTGTGTACTCAGGGTAGTGTCAGGTAATCAAGATAGGCAGTATGGTGCCCATGTAGGGCTTTGGAAGTCAGGAGATCAACTTTTTAAATAATGTGTTTGACAGAAAACTAGCATAAAACGTGAAGGATAGGTGTAATATGTTCTTGCCTAGTGTAGAGACAAGTTGCTGTGTTTTGGACATGCAGAGAATTGCATAAGGGGCATAGGCTAAAAAGGAGGAACTTACAATAGTTAATACAGGATGTAACAAATGCATGTATGAGAGTTTGTGCTGAGGAAAGACTGCAGTAAGATCTAATGTGGGAAGTATTACTCATATGACAAAGTGCTGTTTTACAGGTATAGTTAATGGAGGTCTCAAAGGACACCTTAGTAACGCCAAGCTAGCCATCACCCAGGGATATACAATGGTCAAGAATACCTTGACATTTCTGTCAGTTTTACCCATGGATTTCAGCCTAGCAGGGGAAATGAAAACGGGATTTCTTTGGATGATTGCATTCTTGCTTAAGGACATAATCACTGATTTCTTCACACTAAACTGTAGGAAAATAGTATTGAATCTCACATTAATAAGTGACAGGCAGGTACATTGCTACCCATCAGGATGTTGCACTCTGTAATTAGATGTTTCTGCTTGACAAATGGAAATTACTTACTATTGGATTGCAATGGCTCCTGCAGTATACTGCCATACATGCCTGGCTGAAAATGGGATACTGCTTTTTCAGGGGTAAAGCACTTTAGATAAAGTGAAATGTGCAGTACCTGAAAAGAGTCAAAGATATACAGTTGCTGTTATCAGCATAGAATGTTTTCTAATACCGAACTGTGAGATTGCAAGATAATAGATAGTGAAGAGGAGAGAAACAAGAACAACAGCATGAGGGCCCCATACAAGAGAAGTTTTGACAGTGCAATAGAAACCATCATCAAAGAAAGAAAGAGTGGTTAAACAAATAGGACCTAAACAAGAACAGGATAGTTCCAGACAGGCTAACACATTTTTCAAGAAATAATATGCAATAAACATATATGAAATACAATAAACAACAGGTAACTTTTAATTATGAGAATAACTATTTATATAAAATATTTATTATAATACACCATTAATTAGATTGCATTGAAAATGATGTCCTAGTTCCATGAGCTGCACTGCCTTGTGGCACAAGAACAAATCATTCAGTCTTATTTTCCAAGCAATGCAAAAGATTGATTATATCGAAAAAAGAAAGCAAATCTCAAAGTCACTTCTATAGTCTTTTATCTCATGGATTTAATTTGAATTTAATAGTAAATCACAGTGTCACATCAAGACAATTCCAACATCAGAGCTTGAACAGAACAAAGAAATAATGTCATTGCTCTAGTGAATTGAGAAAATATGACTCCACATGTTTGTTTTCCTCAGACTGGTGAAGGCGATGTTGATTTTCTGAGACAAAAGAAAAAAAGGGATTAAGAGATAGCTGTCTACTTCAAAGCACCACTCTAGCCTAAAGATACTTCATACAGATGAAGAACTTGAGGATCTATTCCAAAATAAATTAAGCAGGACTATTTTAGAAATAAGGGGCCACATGCAGAAAGCCAGCCATGAGTGCCATGTAGAAATCAATGCTGCACAGAAAATATTGCACAGTCAGCTTAGAGTCTGTATTCAGGCAGTTAATGCATTCTGACTGGAGCAAGGGTGTAGGCAGGCATACTCACTGTATACATTTGTGTACAGTTTGTTGAGTGCTTTTCACACACCATATGCCTTTCTGTTAACATTTTAATTATAATCTGTAGTATTTGGGTTAGTGTAGGCCACTGAAGAGTGTCTCTGTTTAAACTTCTGCAGACAGATACCCTCTTTAGAGATTAGAGGAATCATCTGACAACAATTTAACTTGTTTGGAAGATGGTACCATTTGGAGAAGATGTGTACATTTTGTAATGGGGGGGGTGTAACTGTTGGAGATTGTGTGTACAAAACAGAAATTTCTGGCTATGTCCCTGGATTGGGAGAATGATAACTATCTGAATAGCATTGCCATGCTGGTGCAACGCATAGACTATGCACTGTGCTGGCACACTTCACGACTGGAAATGGCCCACATGATTCTAGTTGAGATAGCAAGGCTCAGTCTGGAAAGTGCCAGGGCACCAGTGAGCAATATTCAGCCCTAACATGCTAATGAACCCATTGGGCATGAAAGTCATGGTGGGCCATTTGCATACCCATAATGCACTCATTAGGATGTTGCACAATGCGCCACACAGACAGCGTGGTGGCACTGTGGGGACTCTGCAGCCACTCAGCCATACATCCAGCACCTTATAGTAATAGCACGGTGTACAGATATGTAGGGAAAGAACAGTGCCCAGACAGCAATTCATGCTACTGTACCAGCAACACATCCCAGGTATGGAACCAAGATATATATATATATATATATATATATATATATACACACACACATATATACAGTATATATCTGTCTCTCTCTATCTCTATCTCTCTCATCTCTTATCATCTCTCATCTGTCATCTCTCATCTCTCTATCTCTCTATCTCTCTATCTCTCTCTATCTCTCTCTATCTCTTTCTCTCATCTCGCTCTTCTCTCTCTCTTCTCTTCTCTATTTCTATCTCTCTCTCTCTCTCTATCTCTATCTCTATATGTATATCAATATCTCTATCTCTGTCTCTCTCGCTCTTTTCTCTCTCTCTATATATATATATATATATATTTCTCTTCTCTCTCTATCTCTCTCTCTCTCTAACTCTCTTTCTCTATTCTCTCTCTCTTGCTCTCTCTCTCTCTCTCTCTATATATATATATATATCCATATATATCTCTATCTCTCTCTCTATCTATCTCTCTAACTCTCTCTCTCTCTCTCTCTCTCGCTCTCTATCGCTATCTCTTGTTCTCTATTTCTCTATCTCTATCTCTATCACTCTCTCTCTATCTCTCTCTCTCTATGTCTCTGTATATCTCTCTCTATCTCTCTCTCTCTATCTCTCTCTATCGCTATCTCTCTCTCTCTCTCTATTTCTCTCTCTATCTCTCTCTATCTATCTCTCTCACTCTCTCTATCTCTCTCTATCTATCTCTGTATCTATCTCTCTGTCTCTGTGTCTGTCTGTCTCTCTCTCTCTCTCTGTATCTGTCTGTCTCTGTCACTCTGTCTGTCTCTGTGTGTCTGTCTGTCTCTGTCTGTGTGTGTCTGTGTCTGTCTCTGTGTCTGTCTCTGTGTCTGTGTCTCTCTGTGTCTGTGTCTCTGTGTCTGTGTCTCTGTGTCTCTGTCTGTGTCTTTGTCTGTGTCTTTGTCTGTGTCTTTGTCTGTGTCTATCTCTGTGCCTGTCTCTGTGTCTGTGTCTGTCTCTGTGTGTCTGTGATTGTGTCTCTGTGTCTGTGTCTGACTCTGTGGCTCTGTCTGTGTCTGTCTCTGTGTCTCTGTCTGTGTCTGTCTTTGTGTCTGTCTCTGTGTCTGTGTCTGTCTCTGTGTCTCTCTGTGTCTGTGTCTGTCTCTGTCTCTGTCTCTGTCTGTCTCTGTCTCTGTGTCTGTCTCTGTCTGTCTCTGTGTCTCTGTTTGTCTCTGTGTCTGTCTCCATGTCTGTCTGTCTCTGTCTCTGTCTCTGTCTCTGTGTCTGTCTCTGTCTGTGTCTGTGTCTCTGTCTATGTCTGTCTCTGTGTCTCTGTCTGTGTCTGTCTGTGTCTCTGTGTCTGTGTATGTGTCTGTCTCTGTCTCTGTATCTCTGTCTGTGTCTCTGTCTCTGTCTGTATCTGTGTCTCTGTCTGTGTCTGTCTCTGTGTCTCTGTCTGTGTTTGTCTCTGTCTGTGTCTGTCTTTGTCTCTGTCTGTGTCTGTCTCCATGTCTCTGTCTCTGCATCTGTGTCTGTGTCTCTGTCTGTCTTGTTGGCTAAAACACATCACATGACCATGCGTATATCAGAAAGGGACCACACACCTGCACTTTCACCCCCTCCAAAACCACTTTAGCCACAGGATGTGTGGTCGTGGTCTGAAATATGCACACCTTGGGTGGCTGAATGCACAATAAGGAATGTGTATTTCCAAATGCTACTGCACTCCTTACAGTGGATTATCTATTACAATATACAACACTTAAAGGGACACTGTCAACACCCCTTCCTTAGGCCTCAAACTGTTCCCTCTTTAGAATACACATTTTATGATTATATACATTCTGTAGAATGATCAGATGGAGTTGGCAGTGCGATTCTGATCCCTTTTTCCTTTTCAAAAGTGAAAAACAGACTTTCCACCATACTGGTGTTACCACACCAAAATGTATTTGTTTACATTCCTTGAACAACTCCCATTTCATCTTTTCTGGACTTGGGAATACCCCAACACAGTCTAGCCACTTAACACGCAATGAGAGGAGAAGAAGCTATGGCACCATGACTGCTTGCTCTGTTTAGAGTTGTTCCTCATGTTTAGGATATATGCAATAAAAGTAGATCAAGGATATGAAACAAAACAAAGTTAAGTATACTTACACCATCACCATGCATGTTAGTTTTATTATTTATTTATTTATTTATTTAGTTTTTGTTGACCGGGTAAGTGCACTAGGCAAATCCTGCCTATTTTCAGGCAAGACCCGGGGAAGGGGGACACAGATGAATGCCAACTGACCCTGAACCAGATTAAGCTGGTGGTGGTATTTTTTAGTGAAATTATGAAAGGCTGCAGATTAAACAACCAGTAGCATCAGTGAATTTTAGACTAGGAAAGCAATTACAAAATAGGGGGGTTTCAGCTAAAAATAGTATGATGCAAAAATGGTTGACAGGGTCCCTTTAAAGATCCCCTATACTCATAGTTGGATGGCAGTGCCAAAACCAGTCAGTATGGTACAAAGCGGCAGCATATACTCCTATTCCTAACCTCACTGGCAATCCCAACCATCCTACTCAAACAGTTTCTATTTAACCCTTTAGTGGATAGTTATTCTTCCAATTGCTGCTTCCCAACCATCCTACTGATCCCTCTTATCCATCAAACTTGTGCCCTACCATTCATCCTAACCCCTCCTCCACTGTTCAGCTGACCCACACCCTGAGAGTCCAACTGCTGCCCCACCATTTCCACTCTCTCAGGACCCTTCAGCCCACATTCCCCACTCCCTCACACACTTTAATGCCACTATACAGCATTAGTGATGGTGACCAGAACAGACCCTTCCCTCACCTTGGCAGCTGCTCTCTAAATGACAGGGAGTGATCGTGCACTTTACTAGTTTGTTCATCAGTGAGCTGAGTGGAGGTACAAATTATAGGGTTGTCCATCAGAATGGGAGGGCAGGGATTAATATAGAGTATAAATAATGAGGATTAGCAAAAAGTTGGTAGTTCAGTTCAGGTGGGTCTCATTAGTTGGGGAATGAGTACCAGTCTGTACCAGTGACTGCGTATGCGGTCAGGACCCAGAGGCATCTTCAGAATCCAAGGCACCATTGAGGATTTGATAGAGAATGGCTGACCTTGGCTCTGTGGCAGGCCACCATGGGTGGAGTGACATGGTACCCCTCGTGGGACTGTTCCTCTCCAATCTACTGTGAGACATTAGAGTCTCCAGGCAGGTACAGTGATTGAGAAGGAAGTGATCAGACAATTTGGACAGCAAGGGGTGCCTCATGACAGTAAAAGTGGTTTCCCGTGTGGGCAACCCCTTAAGGTATGTGCACAGATTGCTTTGGGGCCCAGGTTTCTCTGAAGGTGCCACGTACAGTAATATACATATACAGTACAGAAATAGGAGTCATGGAAGTGACAGAGGTGAGAGCTAAGATTTGAACTCAAGTACAGTAGAAGGGGCCTACAGGCATGGGAGTGGTTAGAGGTGACCTGAACTGTATTCCTGCTTAAAGAAACCATTTGAGTATGGTAAAGTTTATGTATCCTGCTTTTACTCTCAGATAAGCAAAGGTTCAGAATGGAGAGGGTAAAAGTACATTTCCCTGCTTAGTGTGCTATAGCCAAGACTTGACATATTATCTCCTTTACTCATTAGGAGGAAGCAGTACTTCCCAAAGAGATTGTGTCAGGTACAGGGTGTGCTACAAAGTTGTGTGAGAGACAAGAGAATCTCATAACTAACAGTTGGATTGGGTTGAGATGAAATGGGCCTGATCATTATGAAATGTGACATGGGGCACCAACCTCATATGTGCTAAAAGTGAGCTTTGAGATGCATTAACTGAAACTAGTCTCACAGCATGGGTCTCTAAGCAAATGAGTCACACATTAAAATATCTCTCTGGTGTAAAGAGTGATCTTTAATGTGTCATTGTGAATTGTTTCTCTTAATGGAGGTAACCGAAGATAGTCTAGGCTTGTTAACATTTTTTTAACAGGTGCTCCCAGTGAGCCATGCCATCAAATTCATCTAGATATGGTAGTCAGATTGAGTCACATCCTTGCCTATATCAACAGAAATACTGTCAGTAGTAAAGGCTGAAGGGGGTGTATTTATTTAGTTCTTTTGACTGGGGTTAGAGGGCTAGACAACATAGTCTTATCCAGATAAGGTGTATACAGATTCAAACCAACTAAAACTAAACCAGACAAATCCTTTGGTGGTATTTTAGTGAAAGGGGGAACTTTGGCCAGAATACTGGTGAAATTCTGCTACTGATCTCAAAAATGTGGATTAGATCTTAATGCTCACCTAAACATCCAGCAGAAAATACAGACCAACCTCTCATTTGAAGGACAACACTACATCATTTCCCTAATACTGAACTTGGGTGCCAGCTCATATGGAATTAGTCCATTCCAGGTGTGGAACTTGGACTCATGGCCTTCTGGCCTGGAACTGGATGTGCTACCAACTGAGCAATGCTGATACGGATGTGGCTGCTCAGATAAGTGAAATAAAAAAGTTAACTTGAGCTGAGTGAAAATAACTACATTTTTGCAGATATTTTAGTCATAAAATATAGCCTCCGTATAAGAACACACAATCTAAAAAATCAAACAGTATAAATGAAAGAAACTAAAATAGATGCCATGGAGAGAAGCAGTGGAAGATGATGCTTTTCTCATAGCCTGTGTACATCCCTCATTGTCATTACATAGTCACAGACTAACCTCTCATCTGAAGCACAACACTACCTGACAGTGTATCATCCCCCCCCCCAGTACTGAACCTGGGTGCCAGCTGTTATGGAATTAGCCCATTACAGGTGTGGGTCCTCTGGTTTGAGCACCAGAGGAGCTGTCTGCACTGTCAGGCCACATTGGCAGCCAAGATTTGAGTCAGGAGCCACAACCAGTGGCAACAGAGGGCTGCATCAGTGGCAACAACAGAAGTAGCATCAGGAGCTGCATCAGTGGTCGCCGGGAGGAGAAGAGCTGCAGTCAGTGGCAGAGGGAAGGGCTGCATCGGCTGCAGAAAAAGAAAAAGGAATGGACTGTCCTGGCTCTCCCCCCATTTCAGCCAATAGGGAGCCAGGGCATGGAGGCACCAAATTATGAATCTGCTGCTGGCCTTAAATAGACCAACTGCAACGCAAAGCAGACCTCAGCACCAGAGAAGTTGTCTGTACTGTCTAGTCACTTTGGAGGCCAAGGCATGAGCCAGGAGCTGCCACCAGTGGCATTGGAGGGCTGCATCAGTGGCAGCAGCAGAAGCAGCATCGGGGGCTGCATCGGCGGACTCTAGGAGGAGAAGGGCTGCAGTTGGTGGCAGAGGGAAGGCTCACCAGGAGCAACAACTGGCAGCAATGGAGGGCCGCATCGGTGACAGCAGCAGAAGCAGCTTCAAGGGATGCATCAGCAGTCACCAGGAGGAGAAGGACTGCATTCAGAGATGGAGGGAAGTGCCGCATCACCTGCAGAAAAAGAAAAAGAATGGACTGTCCTGCTCTCTCACCCGTTTCAGCCACTAGGGAGCCAAGGCATGGAGGCATCAAATTTCATGTGTTGTTACATTAATAACACAACTTAAATTCAACATACCACAAACAAAATCAATACACATTAAAAATAATTATTTAAAACAAGTACAAGTAGTTTCCAGTTGTTCATGTAACTTTAACTTAAAAATGGTCAAACTGTTGATATTCTTCAATTCATGAAGGGACTTGGACTGGGACAGGGAGGGGTTCCAGCTTCAGAAATGGTCTAATTATATTGCCAATTGATTTCTGGGGCTAAGGTGCTTGCTAATAACTGCTTAAAGGGCCCCATTAGTCTGAGTGAAGAATAGATAGTTCTAAACTGCTTTTGTTGCTAAAGTGCTTACTGTTTAACTCATTCAGCTCATGGTGGCCATTTTGGATAAGGTTAAACATAGAACCTTTCAACTCACATACTGTATGCGCTTCCAGACTAAGTGAGTTAAAGGACCCACTAGGCGGGGGGGGGGGGTAGACAGCTCTAGGCTATCTCTACTTCTTTTTCTTTCTTTTCAGATCTGCCACTATTGCTAATTGATTACTTGAGAGGGGATAAGGGGGTCCAGACTATCTCAATTATTAGCCCAGAACTGTCTTCATTTACTAAATTGTTTGAATTTCTTGTGAGGGGGAGGAGGGTTCAAGCTGACTCTCTAGCTAATTTAACTACTGGTACTGAGGAGCTTTCTGGCTGCTGCTTAAGGGGCTTGATTAGTCAAAGGGTGATAAGGCTGGCCCAAACTGATTCTAATGCAAAATTGTTACCATTGCTAATTGATTACTAGTGAGTGGGCAAATGGGTACAAATGTGGAGGGCAAAGGAGGAACCACCTTTGCCCAGGGGGAAACCCGTGGTAGGTGGGGATGGCAGGGGAATGGGGTGGCAGATAGAGCCTCATTGTTGGGGGGGGGGAATCTTCAGAGAATGAAGGGGAGCAGAGGACCAGGAGGAGGGAGGATAGTAGGATGTAATAGTTGTGGAGCTGCAATGTTCATGAGCATTTTGTGGAAGTTAGGTGAATGCCATACTTGCCAAAAACTAAGGAGGATGGAGGCCAAATTGACACGGTTAAAGAGAAAGAGTTCAAGAGTACAGAAAGGGAGGAGCACAGATGAAAAGCTGGAGGAGAGATGGGTATGAAAAATTTGAGGACGGATGTGGGGGCAAGATAGTGGGAAGGGGAGAGGGGGGATCAGAATGGATGAAGGACAAAGAGCTCATGGACAGGAAAGCAGTGGGGAAAGTGTACTCAAAGGAAATTTTACAGTGGAATCAAAAAGGTACTGGACCATGTCTGAGCCTATGGAAAAGAAGGGGCAAGGGGGGAGAGAGACAGATGGTAACAAAGGACAGAGCCATAGGAAAGTGAAGGAGGACAGTGCAGGGGAAGGGCACGTAGGGAGAGTACAAGGTAGGAGAAGTGAGGGTAGAGCACAAATAGGGGGAATGGACAAGGACGGTCAAGAAGGATATGCAACAAGAGGGAAGAGTTGAGGGGAGGGCTTGGAAGTGGATAGGGTAGAGGAAAGGGGGAGGCAGGATTCAGGATCCAACACTGGAGCTCAGAAGAGCAAGGAAGGTCAGAAGGGGGTGGGGAGGGATAGCTAGCAACAGGGAAGGGAGGAGGGAGAAAGAGGGAGCAGGGGAGGGGGAGTTGGAGATAAAAGAGAGCAGATGGGGATGATGCTACCAGATGGAAGGAGTGTGAGAGACCCAAACAGTAGAGGTAAGGCACTCTTGGGATAGAAAATGCAAAAGCAGTTATAGAGAATGGGAATTCAATCATAAAGGGCATTCATTGGCTAAGGAAGTAAGTAGCTTTAAAGAGGAGGTCAGTTTTTTGTGACCCAGGAATGGAGGCCAGAAATGCGCTCCCTAGGATAAAGGACTGTATTAAGTTAGTGGTAGGTAAGCCACACCTAGTACTACTGCATCTAGGAACAAATAACTTGGCTGGGGAAGAAGTGAAGGGGGTTCAAAGGAGGATCAGAGAGCTAAGAGAACTAGGGTTATAAAAGGCTTGTCAGTTCCCTGACCTTCTCAGAGGTCCTGCAAGTGCAATGTGCTAGCACAGCCAGGCAACTCAAAATAAAGGAATTCAACCTCTGGCTAAGATAGTGGTATAGGGAGGAGAGCTTCATATGTTTTGGAGACTAGGGGGATACATGGGTAGATGAGCACCTGTATGCAAGGGACAGGCTGCACATAAGCGATGCCGGGGCTAGAATATTAAGAGTGAAACTGCAGGGGTACATAGATGAGAGACTGGGGATTGATTTAAATATAAACTAGACAGGGCAGCATGTCATACTGGGGGAGGATGGGAATCTTGGATTAGCGGACCTAACCAAGCTTATAAACCCTATACAGGTAAAAAGAGACAGCAGGAGAAAAGGGGATCAAAGGGATGGGATGAGATGGAAGAGAATAATGGCTAATACCAGGAGTCAAGGGAATAAGGGGCATCAAAGTGGTGGGGTGAGATGGAAGTGAATACTGGCCAACACCAGGAATCTAGGGAATACAATGGGTGACTTAGCGACAGTGGTGGGAATGGATGACCCAGACTTAATAGCAATGCTGTGGTCTGATTGCCACAGCTGGGAGGTGGAGTTACAGGGGTACAGTCTTTTCAGGAGGGATAGCCCTGCATGTAAGGTATGGGATTAGAGCAGTAGAGGTTAAAGAGTAGAAGGGCTCTGCTGAGATCCTTTGGGTCACCTTAATCAGGAAAGGGGGGACAATAATGATAGGTGTGGTCTACAGACCACCACATCAGGGAGAGAAGGTGGATAAGGAAATGGCTAGGGACAAACAAGGGATGGCCAGAAAAGGAGAGATCCTGGTGGTAGGAGATCTGAACCTATCTGATGTAGACTGGCAGATCCCATCAGCCACATTTGAAAAAGTAGGAACTTGTTACAATCCAGCATGATGTATTCCTGCACCAGCAAGTAAGGGAACTAACTCAGGGGGAGGCAACACTGGATGTAATTTTGACTAATGGGGACAGTGTGGAGGAGGTAGAGGTGGGGGAAAATTTAGGAGACAGTGACCAATGGATGGTCAGGTTATCTCTCCAGGCAGGGTCAGAAATGGGTGGGTCAACCACCAAGGTACTGGAATTTAGGTGGGCAAATTTTAGGAGAATGAAGGAAATTTTGCAGAAGGAACTTGAAGGGAAGCAAAATCTAGAGAAGGTAGGGGAGCTTTGGTGGAGAGTAAATGGAGGTATCATGAAGGCCAAAATAGCTAAGGATGTAAAAAGGGGAACAAAATAATTATTTCTATATGTGAGTGACAGGAGGAGAAGCAGGTAAGGGATTTTAAGACTTAAGGGGAAGGGGGAGCACTAGTTGAAGGAGATGAGGAAAAGGTGAATTTACTCAATGAATACTTTTCATCTCTATTCACAGTCAAGAAAGAAGGAAGGAAGAGAGCTTGTATTAAGCTGAAGGGGGAGGGAGGTTAAGGAGGTGGACACAAGCACCTTCACAGTGACTAGGGTATTGGAGGAGCTGGTGAAAATAAAAACTGACAAAGCTATGGATCCAGACCAAGTGCATCCCATGGTACTTAAGGAATTAAGAGAGGAACTGCCGGCACCGCTTACTAGCTGTTTAATCTATCTCTGTCTCTCAAAGTTGGGAGAGTCCTGGGGGACTGGCAGCAGGCGAAAGTGGTACCACTTTACAAGGGGGGTGTAAAGACAGCCCAGTAAGTCTCACCTCTGTGTTAGGCAAATTGATGGAAGCCCTCATAAAAGAAAGACTGGTACAACACCAAGAGGAGGAAGAACTCTATTGATGACTGCCAGCATGGGTTCACAGGTGGTAGGTCATGTCAGACCAACCTGATTGAATTCTCTGAGGGTGTAACAGAGGTGTATGATCAGGAAGGGGGAGCAATAGATCTGGCTTACCTGGATTTCAGGAAGGCATTTGACTCCATCCCCCAAAGGAGACTGGTAAGCAAGTTATGCAGTTTAGGAGTGGGATCCAAGCTTACAAATTAGGTAGAAGATTGGCTGAGGGGGAGGAGTCAAACTGGTGGTCACTGGGAAACACTCCAGGGAACAAGAGGTGATGAGTGGGGTTCCACAGGGATCGATGTTGGAACCCATATTGTTTAACGTGTATGTGGGGGACTTAGCAGAAGGTCAAAATGGGAAGGTGTGTCTGTTTGCAGATGACAGAAAGGTCTATAACAGAGTGAACACTCTGGAGGGGTGAAGAAAATGGGACAGGATCTAGTCAAGCTGGAGGAGTGGGCGAAAAAGTGACAACTTCAATTCAATGCAAAAAAAGTGTAAAATAATGCATATAGGATGTAATAACCTGAGGGCAACATATTGGCTTGGGGGGGCAATGCAGGTAACTGAACAAAAAAGGACATAGGAATTTGGATTTCTGATGCCTTAAAGGTTTGGAATCAGTGCAATCTAGCAGCAGCCAAAGCAACAAAAATGTTGGCATGCATAGGGAGGGGCTTCACATGTAGGAAGAGGAAGGTGATCATGCCACTCTACAAAACACTGGTTAGACCACAACTGGAGTATGGAGTGCAATTCTGAAGGCTACACTTGCAGGGTGAAAGGATAGGCTGGAAAGGGTCCAGAGAAGGGCAACCAAGATGATCCATAGGATGCAAGGGAGGCCATACAGGGAGTGGCTGAAGGAGCTTGGTCTGTATGCACTGTAGGTGAGAAGGGAAAGGGGAGAGATCATGGAAACCTTCAAATGCTGGAAGGGAATAAATAAAGTAAGGGAGGCAGCCTCTTAAGACTAAGCAAAAACAAAACTACCAGAGGCCATGCATTTAAGCTGGAAGGGATAGGTTTCGTGGGCATGTAAGGGGGTGTTACTTCTCAGAGAGGGCTGTAGGACCATGAAACAGGTTGCCAGAATGGGTTGTGGGGGTGGATTCAGTGAATAAATTCAAAAGAGCATGGGACAACTACGTGGGGCTAAACAGAGGGGGAGACGGAAGGCAAGGAGGTGTGAGGTAAGGGGGAGGGGTGGGCTATTTTTTTGGGAGGGGGCAGACTAGAAGGGCCAGGTGGTCTTTTTCTGTCAGCAGGATTCTATGATTCTATGATAACGCAGTGCCAGCCTCCTGGGATAAAGAAGAATCGCTGCTAACAGCACCTTAACTATGGCTACCACATCACTGATAAAGCAGTCTTGCTTCCTAACATGTGTCACTTGCATCACAGTACACTGTGCTGCTGCTGGGGTATCAAATGACACTGGGAAAGATTGCTGTGGTTCTGTTTGATTGTTCTAGTGAGTTACCATATGCATATTTACCTGATTGTTGGAGGGGACTTGAATTTTTATGGAGATGGCTATCTGAATAGAGGCCTGGAGGAGAAATTTTTAAAACTATATAGTAACACAGTCAGAATTAGAAAGGGCAGGGAAGACCTTTTTCACATTTTTAAACCCTTCTTTGGGTTACAGTAGCTTGCTCAGCTTGACACATAGTGAGCAAGGGAACATGTGAGCAAAAACCTAAGAATGGAGTTTGAGTTCAAATCTCTTAGTATGCTAAATGAGGTGTGGCTAACTCTAACAACTAGAACAAGATGAAATTGGGTCATACTTTTTGCACATAATTTTTACACAAAAATTCCAATATTTTGGTGAAATAGTACTGTGAAAAAATAAGAATGTTTGTGAGATTTCAGGCAGTTTTGAAAAAAAAGCTAAATGTTTCCATTATTTCTAAAACTGAATATAATACTAAAATATGATTTTTTTCCTCAAATTTTGCTTGGGGGGGAGTGTGGTAGTCCAGTTTTACCTACAATGGCCCCACCAGACCTCATTACTTAATTTTAATATTTGTTGTTTACATAAGTTCACTTCATTGGGTTACAGTAACTTACTCATCATGACACAGGGTGAGTGAGGGAACAAGGGTGAAAATGTAAAAATGGAGGCTGAGATCAAGATACTCAATACACAGAATGATGTATGGCTAAAGCTAATGATAAGCTGGGTGAAATTGACTCATACATTTTTGCACACGTTTTTCCATGAAAAATGCCAAAATCTTGGTGAAACAACAACGTGGAAAAAAATAGATTTTTGCTAGATTTTAGGCCATGTAGAAAAATGGCCAGATTTTTTCATTATGTGCAAAACTAAATATCATGCAAATGTGATTTTGCTAAATTTTTGCTCGGGGGTGTGGGTCGCCCAGTTGTACTTACAATAGCACCTCCCATACATCATTTCTTAGTTTTCGTATTTGCAACTTACTCAAATTCCTTAATTTTTTTCAGTGCCCAAGGGACTCTTGGATGAACACAAATGGCTCCATTTGCTTCTGTGTAAAATCTGAACATACACAAAAGGAGAAAAAAAGTGATGTTGATCATATGTAGTATAATACAAAATCTGTATTTCTGTCTAATTTTGACTGCAGTGATTTCACTTCTTGAAAGAATGAGCAGTTAGATATTTTTATTTTACAAATTTTAGCCAGGGAAGACACACATAAAGCCAAAGCTTGTCTCCTGGTGCACTCTGAGAGCACATGACATTAAATGACTTGTTCATGGCCACACAGTATGCAGGAAGTGGTAGGATTCATACCTAGTTCTCCAGGTTTGCAGCTCAGTGCTCTTAACTGCTGTGCCATAGTGCCTAAGCAGTTTGATACTCAGGTGTTTTATATTTTCTGAAGTAGGTAAATATGACATCAGAAAACAAAGGAAATATCTATTCATTACGTGAGCTGAGGCCAAAGGAGTCAATGCTTGTCATGTCCACCAGCCCCATACCTCAGCAGGTACTATACATTATATTTCGAGTACATATACCATATTCCTAGCCTACATTCCCCCTTATGTGATGAAACAACTAGACCATTATTTAGAAATATAAAATTCATCGTTGCAACTATCCCTTCAATTGTAGGACAACCTCTTCTGCAAAATCAAATGAGACAGGCGTTAATTACACTCCATATTGTTAAATACAGTCATAAAGTTTTTAGTGGTGCATGTGTAATCTATGGTGGTGTATCTTCACGATGACAAAGTTAATGCTATTTTTGACCCCAATATATTGATTCAGGGCAGTTGTTGGTTTTATTCATTTTATTCATTACAAATCGGGTTGACAACCTTTGAGTCAGAGACTCATTTACAAAGGCACCTCATCACGGGGGGCAGACATCAAGATGGTTATTACAGTGCAGATTAAACCAGAGGATAACATTACAAGTGCAGTAAAAGGAACATTTAACATAGATACACTTAGGTTACATAATGTAGTAGTTTGTATGTTACTTAGGTTACATAATGCTACAAAATTGTGAGTTACACTCATGGATATAGGAGGTCCTCAGAGAAGACAGTGGGTTACATCCCTGTTTGGACCTAGTAGGGATGGAGTGGGTCTGGAGGAGGGAGAGAGGCTATCCAATGGATGTTGTCGAGCCAGGGGGCAAGGCGGGTGGGTACCACAGGTTACAACAGGGGTTAGATGCACCTACAGCAGCGGGTATTAAAGATATGGTTCCGAAGGGCTGTTTTGAAGGAGCCAATTTTTGGCAAGTTGGAGATGCAGCTAGGGAGGGAGTTGGACCAGGTGGGGGGGCTCAGTAGAGGAAGGATCTCTGGGCAAGAGAGGTCTTGGTTCTGGGCACCTTGAAAGTGGCCTTAACAGAGCTACAGGTGGTGATGGACGATGATGACTGCTGTAGGGAGGTGTAGACCCCCGGGGGGGGGGAGTCCGAGCAGTGATTTCTTAGTGAGAAGGCAGGTCTGGTAGAGCAGTCACTCCTCAAAGTTGAGCTGATTGGTGGTAGGTGTGAGTTCGGCCCAGGGTACCGGTCAGGAGCCTACAGGCCTTATTGATGGAGAGTTGGATTTTGGAGAGGGCAGTGTTGTCAGCTGCTGCATAGAGGGTAAGCCATAGACCACGAGGGTCAAGATGGAGGAGGTGATGGCCAGCCTGAGGGCAAACTGAGGCAGGCAGTCCCTGTGCCAGTATAGCAGGCCAATCCGAGAGTTAATGGTGGCTGACAGGGCATTATTGTGGGTGTGGAAGGAGAGGGCAGTATTGAACGTGATGCCTAGGTAATTGTATGTGGTCACTTTTTCTAGTGGGTGCAGAGTGCTGGGCATAATCAAGAAGGGGTATTTTTAGCTTTATTTTGGTGGTGGGAGAAGAGCATTGATTTGGTTTTCTTTAGGTTAATGACCAGTCTGCGGTCACTGAACCACCTTTCAGCTTGGTTGTAGCTTGCTGGAAGGATAATTGGAGGGAGGTGGGATTGGGATGTGAGGCAATAAGGACTGCATCATCAGCATAGAGGAGCATTTTACCAGTACATGAGCTGGGGAGGGTGTTGACGTAGATACTAAAAAGTGTTGGACCCAAGATGGAGCCCTGAGGGACCCGGAGTGAACGGGAAGAGTTCTGGAGAGGGAGCCGCTGATCTTGACACAGTGAGATCTAACAGAGAGGTAGCTAGAGAACCAGGAAATGGGACCACCAGAGAAGCCAAGTTGGTGGAGCGAGTCGAGTAGAAGGGGATGACAGACAGTGTCAAAGGACTTGGAGAGGTCAATGAACACTGCTCCTGCAAGGCTGCCAGAGTTGAGAGCAGCATGCAGATGTTGGGAGAATTCCAGGAGAGCTGTGGCTGTACTGTGTCCTGGGTGGAAACCATGCCGCTCTGGGCACATAATGTTGTACTTGGTTAGGTATTCACAGAGCTGGATCAACACCACTTTTCCAAGGGCTTTAGAGAGTGAGGGGAGGATGGAGATCGGCTGGTAATTGTTGGGGGTGGACAGGTCCCCACTCTTCAGTATGGGTGTGATTTCAGCGGTTTTCCAAGCACTTGGGAACTGACACAGGCATAGAGACTGGTTTAGAAGGTCAGTCAGGGGGACTAGGACTTTGTCCAAGACCATACAGATGATTCTGGAGTCGAGGGGGTCACTGCTGGGGTTATTGCTGCCTAAGGCTTTTAGCAGGTGTGGCCTGGCTTCTTGGGGGGATAGGGTGTGCAGGTAGAATGGTGGGCGAGTCAGGACCAGAGGGAGAGATGTAGGGATTGGGTCAAAGAAACTGCTGGGGAGGACTAAGCTTAGGTCAGAGAAGGTAGTGTTAAGGCAATTGGCTATAAGGTGTGGATCTGTGGTGGGGGTGCCCTTGATGGAGAGCTGAGATAGTAGAGGGAGTGGGACTTCCCATTTAGCTCTTTCATATTATCCCAGAAGGTCCGGGCTGAACCCCAGGTGGAACTGAGGATAGTCTGGTAGTGCTCTGCCTTGGCCCGCCTAATGGCCCAAGTGCACTTATTGCATTCTGGGTTGTAGGCCTGTCTGTTAGACGTCTTTCCAGATTCTACAGCAATGTGCCAGAGATTATATCTGTTTTTGAGTCTCTGGAGGAAGGGTGTGTTGATCCATGGGGCATTGCATTTTTTGGAGCAAATCCTGGTGAGGGGGGTGAAAAGGTCACAAGCCTTACAGAAGGCATTTGTGAAGTGGTCAAGAACTGAGTCAATGTCAGGGGCACGCTGGAAAGGGGACCAGTCTAGCCGGGCTAGGTATCATTTTAATTTTGTATGGGTCATTATCATCATTCAGATTATTGAGGAGTACCCAGACACACACTCTCTTTTTAGGGTCTGTCTGCACTGACATGAATACTTTAACTATTTTATTTGTTTATTTATTTTGTATTAATGTGATGACTGCGAAAAGCACACTGAGTCAAGGCTCATTTCCAAGTGTGACCTAGGGACAAGGGTAAAAAATACATACAGAGGAAATACATACAGTCTAAATACAAAATACAAGTGCAAGGCAGATTAAGCAACACAAGACTGCAAGGTATTTACATTGAGTAATTAGACTGTTGAGTCATACATAATGTAATACAAGTATAATTTAGATGGCAATACATGAATGATGATCTGGATTGGGTAATGTATTTTCCATGCATCTCTACTCTTTAATGTTTCACAGTCATAAAGAACAGCATTCAAATTTTATGTCCATGTTTGTCACTGACTTACCTGACTTCATTTGTTTTAAATAAAAATTACTTTCTGACTAAATGAGAGTAAGGAAATTATACTCACATGATAGCTTTCACACAAGGACCCAGAGCATTTTGCCATCGAAACTGAATGATTGTATAAGGAATCTTGTTACTGGAAACAGATTCACAGCAACTAGTAACTACCTTTGTAGGTCGCCGATCTGAAAAGAAAGCATTTTCATTTCATAAAATGTTTCAGCACATGATATTCCCCACCCCTCCAAAAAAAATGTTTTCTCATTTTCTATACATAAAACTTACTAGTTTTGCAAACCTGCATTATAAATATAGATTGCAAGTACAATGATTTTCATGTGGAAATGTTTTTTTTCTGTAAAGTTGGCTGCAGTGTAAAATTGGAAAGTTTAAAATTAGCATTGGATAAAGTACTGATCAGTAGAATACACTGAGAAACCAGACCTGCAAGGCTTGGCACCCTCCCCCACTTTAAATGCTTTCTCTGCATAAGAGAAAATGTGTTCCTGTTACAACTCTAAATAAAGGCACCCAAAATTCATATCCTTTCTCAGTCACAGACTCACTGCTTGACTATTAGCAAGTTTTTAACAGTGGTGGTCCGCATCAGGCTTTCTCATGTCAATGAATATCTTCAGCTTAATATCATCAAGAATAGTCATAGCCATCATTTTTGCACTCACCTGTCTTCTTGCAATTTATCAACTGACTACTAAAGTCCACATGCTATATAGGAAGTGTATTAGCATACATAGATATGCAGCACTGTTTCTGTGCAATGTCACCTGCTAACAAGCAACTATTTGGATGACTATATATGTATAGCACTTCACACCCATGACACCAAGAGTTACCAAGCATTACAACTAGGTGTGACTAAAGACACTGTGACAGTAATACTAGGGTTTAAGTATGATTTAACCTGATGCTGAGTCTCTCTGTTTCCTCCCTGTGTTTCAGTTCCTGCAGCTGTTAAAGTTGAATGAAAGTACTCTAGGGTCCTACTGAAGGAGGTAAACATGACAATCTAAAATAGGTTATGTCTGGTAAAGAAGTTCAAATTGCAAAGACTTGCCAAGGAGTGGTTAGACTCAGTTGCTGGATGTTCATTAACATTCCCATATAAGTTTAAAAATCAAATATCACCATAAAATGGCAGATACAGCAAACACAGATTTATTGTTCCCTAATTGTTTTTTTTTATAAAATAATTGGAATTGTTAACTGACTTGTCACCAGGCAGCTGCGTGACATTATTACTTGTTGTTAAACTTTTAGGAATGTTTTGTATTAAAATAGTAACACAGTAAATTTCTATATTTTACAAGAACCTAATAAAAACCTTTTTTTTATTTGAAAAGGTTACCTTATTTTACATATAGGTCTATGGTGCAATTCTGTATGATACGTGCTATAGTGTTAAAAAGTTTCAAATAACTTTTAAAGTGTGAAAATAAAATAGCACTTTGAAATCAATATGACTACTTTTAACCAGTCAAAAAATTCTGTGTACATTTCATATTTATCAAGGCATTCAACATGTCTAATTTAATACTTTTATTTCTGAATAAGTGACTGGAATTTAACAGAACTGTTTTCATTCCAAATTCATTTCGTCAATACAGTAAAGAAACTGTTTGGGCAGTGTCTATAGAATATACAAAAGAGAAATGCAAGGATGGATACTTACACTCAGCTAGTGCAGTAGCAAAACATAGCAACAATAATGCAAATGCTATCTTCAGTGACTGCCTGTCTGAAGAATAATGCATCTTCAAAGTCTTCTTTGAAAGCAGATAGTTGTCTTTGAAAATGGTAAACTGTGCTCCTTTTATATACTATGCCCAAAAGAAAAACAATAATTTGGAAAACAAATTGTTAAAATATGCTATGTCTACGTATTTACACTTGTAAGTGTTAGCCACACTTTTTGTTGTATGCAGCATTTATGGTTTTTAGGCATACATGTGACTGAGTCTGCTTAAGGTGCTAAATTACTTTGGAACCATGTTGCAAAAGGATGCGGTAAGGTGGTAGTATTAACCTTATTCAAAGGTTCTTAGGATTGAAAGGCTATGAAATGAAGAAGACGATTTTGCTGAGTAGGCTCAAATGATACACTTTTTTTTATTATTAACACGGATTACACACTAAGCACACTGAACAGAGCACCGTCCCACATCAGCAATATGCCTCATATTCTTGATCTTCACAGGAGATATACTATCATTCAGGCATGGCCTTTGCTAGGTACAAACTGTGCCTCTGCACCTTGGGGGCCCATGCTTTTTTCTTGAGGAAGCAAAAATAATTTAAAGCATTTAAAAATGCCTACATTTTGTTATAGATGAAAATGTTTACCAGCAAATCAAGTGGAAGACAACTGACTTTGTTTCTGTTACAAAAGGTGGAGGCAGCTTTGCTGCAGTGGAAAAGATTAGGTTAAGCAAGTGCAAATGATGTTAAAGGCCATACTTTACACCTCCCAGGTTGACTGCTTTCACAAACAAAGGGCTACATGTATTTATTTATTTATTTATTTATTTATTAAAGAGATTTACCAGATAAGCATACTGAGTGGGAATCCACTTGTTTCCAGATGCAACCTGGAGTTACATACTTGAAATTACTAAATACATAGGTACATAGGCAATGGTGCCTGCAAATATGTACATAATGGTACATACATTAGGTGCAAATGGGTACATACTGTAAAAGGGTGAAACATCAGGTCCAGAGATGTTACAGGCTGGACTTATGCATTCGTTATTTAGATTACAAGTTAGTGCAGAAAGCATGAGTTGCTTATAGCAATCATTGGGGTCTATGACCATAGTACATTACAGACAGTGAACATGGGGAAAACACAATAATATTCAGGGACAACATAATAATAATTCAGTTGTTTGGATAATTGCACTGTTTATGGCACATTTTGATGCTTCTTGATATCAGATCTGGCCTGCAGGTTGCAGTTACATATGTCTGAGAAGTAGGCCTGAAGGAGAGTTTTCAAGGACCTTGAGGCAGAGGACTGCCTGATTTCTGCCAGGAGGTTATTCCAGAGTTTGGGCAGTCTGTATTTGAAAGCTTATTGGCCCTTTGAGGTGTGCACTAAAGGGATTTGTAGAAGTTTTGAGTCAGTGCCTCGCAAAGAGTAGGCCGGGGTGGGTTGGGTTGACAGAGCAGAACTGAGATATGTGGGGAGGGAGTTTGACCAGTTCTTTGCTACAAGATTAGCCCAGTGAAGCTGGAGCCTGGAGTGCAGCGATGGGAGATCTAAGGCGTTATATAGGTCACAGTGGTAGGTGGTAGGGGGGCATTCTAAGATAAGCTGACAGAAGGAATGAAAAAGGGGGTCCAAGTTGGCCAGGGTGGATGGAGAGGCTGCGCAGTAGACCACGTCTCTGTAGTCGAAGATTGGGAGAATCATTTTGTTCACTAGCTTTCTCCTGACCAAGGTAGTTAGGCATCCTTTGTTGTGGAAAAGAGCTCCTAGTTTAGGGTGCAGTTTTTTTCTGGAGGGAGTCAATGTGGACGGAGAAGTCCAAGTGGCAATCAAGCCATATGCCCAGGTACCTAAAGGAGGTGTAGGATTCCAAGGTGGTTCCGTCCAGCGTATGAAAAACGGGGGGAGCCACTTGTAACCTGGACATATAGCTGAAACAATGAATGATATGACAAAATCTGTTTCAAAAGTATGTGAGTACTCAAAATCAGGGGTCAGTCAGTGTCAGTGGCTCAGTAGGTAGCACACTCACCTCTTAGGCTAGGCAATCAAGAGGGCTGTGGGTTCAGGTCCCACATCTGGCACTTGGGTTAATATCCTAATACTGATACTGTAGTGCAGCATGAGAGGGGTGCTGCACTTCTGAGATGCCGTCTTTCGGATGAGATGTTAAACTGAGGTCCCATCTGCCTGGATTGCTGGTAGCTCAGGTGGATGTTAAAGATCCCATGGCACTTATTGAAAAGAGTTGGGGAAAACTTTATTGAACACAAAATCGTGAATCACACAACCATGACAATGTTCTACAGTCCATAAAAGAGAGACATACAGAACAGACTTTTATACATGTTAGCTTCAAAATACAAAGATATTCTATGTCGTAATTAATATGGACCAAAAAAAAGGAAAACCCCAAACCAAAAAAATAAATAAATAAATTACTAAATAAAAAAAGAAGTCAGTCTGTAACCCATGGCATGTTCCCCCATAATTCAGCTACAGCATTCTGTGGAATTTGATCACATTCTATTGCATATATATTCCTTAGATCTTTTCAAATTTTATTGCTCAAATCAATGTGAGAAGAGTCCTTTTGCTGTTAAATAAACAGACACCTTGCCATCCAAATGTTCCATTTGATGATGCTGAACAACAAAAAATTGTGTTTTGGTGCCATCTATTCCACTTTATGGAGGTATGGCAATAAACAATCTTCTTATACGTTACAGTTTTTAGCAATGGCTCCTTCCAGAACTTTGCTATGTATTCCCAGAACCCTTAATAAAGGAACACTCAAGATAAAGGCGCTTTATAGTCTCTACCATATTTATACATTGTATTCGACTACAGATACGTTCCTGCACCTGTTTATGCTTTTGGTTGTTTTTTTTATATTTGTTTTTTCGTGGCAGGATAGCCAATGAAAATCCTATATATGGGCTGGATTCCTTGGGCAAATTAAAAATTTTTCTAAGGACTGTCAGTCATATAGGGCGTTCTCAAAAACCACTGGAACCTCACATAGAGTAGTTAACAGGTCTTTATACAAAGTTTTGTGTGGGTGCTAAAATTAACTGTCTGGGAGTTACCTTCCGCTGTTTAAGATGTAAAAAGATCACCCTTAGATATTGCAACTGTTGTGGACCCTTCTGAATTTTTGGTGAGTTTGCCTCCCAACCCTGAAACATTACTCATATAACCAACCCCCTCCACCTCCTTCCCTATATTGATGAGAATAGCTTTTACATTACTCATTAAAAATATACTATTAAAAAATAGGATGGGACTGACCATTGCTAAACCTCCCTTGCATATTGGCAAATACAAAGTATTTCTTTTAATTGGGTTCAAACGCCCCCCCCCCAAAAACAGCCTGAAAGAAAATGCTCAACAGGGGTTTTCCAGTTTTTTGGGAGGGGGAAACACATAGCTCAGGCACAAGAAGACAGTAATTAAATAGGTCATTATCAAGTAAATCCTTTTCTTTTTCCCCATTTTGTATTTATTCCATAGTTCCATGTTTTTCCTCCCTAATTCTAACTTTTCTTCCCAATTTATTATATCACTGTCTGGGGTACCAAATTTTACCCCCAGAATAGAAATTGTACTAGGGGATAGTTGCAGCGAGCCTATGGCTTCCCCTGACCTATCCTGGGTTCCTACTATTTTCCCACAACATTTCTTTAAGTTCAAGGAGGCACCCGTAACCTTACCAAAACCCCCACATTCCAAAATACCAGTGAGAACAAATTGCCTATCCCCGGCCAACAGGGACAGATCATCAGCATAAGCTAATGCTTTGGGGGAGAAATGAGTATTGGGCCCTGCAATAGGCTTTATGGCCTGTGATGAGTTTTTTTTTTCTATAATAACAGATCAATAAAAAAACACATATAATAAAGGACTCATGGGACAGCTTTGTGGGACCCCCCTTTTTATTGGTACCATTGGGCCCATTTTCCCATTTATTATGGGTCTTACTGTGGCAGTCCTATATAAGGTCTTTATACGCTCCACTACCATAGGAAGTACCTTACAGTGATGCAACACTTCCCACAGAAATTTATGACATACTGAATCAAATGCCTTCCTTTAGTCAAGGGACACAATATAGCCAGAACAGTTATTTGAGGCCCCATAGGAAAATATTTCCCTTATTAGAATTAAATGATCTCTTATAGAGCAACTAGGTATAAAGCATCCTTGATTTGCAGAAATCTCAATTTCAACAACTTGTGCCAGCCTATTTGTTAAAATTTTTGTCAGCAATATGCAATCTGCATACATTTTTTTTTAAGTCTTTAGTAACCGGATAAGGCCCACTAGGCACAAGTGCCTGTTATCAGGGGTGACCTGGGAGCACTGGGTGGTTAAGTGACTTGCTCAGAGTCACACAGTATACATGTGGAGGCTGTGAGAATCAAACTCAGGTCTGGTCTGCTCAATGTACCAAGCTTGTTCACACCTCTCTCCTCTAACCTCTAGGCTATACTGCCAGCCCCAACATATAGGTCTCCAGTTCTCGAGATCTTCCCTATCTCCCTTTTTATGCATATAGAGCAAGGTTCCTTTATTAAAGTTTAGAGGGACATTACCAGACTGTAAAATATTATTAAAAACATTTGTTAACTCCTCACATAAATAGTCACCAATAACCTTATACAGTTCATTAGGCAGCCCATCAGGGCCAGGAGATATGTTGTTATTTAATTGTTTTAGCCTCTCTAGTACTTCCTTTGAGGATAGAGGCTGGCTAATATTTGTCAGTACTGGGTGGGGGGGTGCTCCGGTACCATTACGTTTCTTAAATAATTCCTAATATCTACTTCATTTGATGGGATTTCCGAAAATAAATTCATAGAATATTCCGTAACTATTTATGTAATTTGTGCTGCAGTGGAATGAATGTCTCCTACCTTGTTTCTTTTAATTTGGACATAGTTTTTTTCTCCACCTGATGTATATTAGAAGTAAAGGGGCAGATGTTCTGACTTTCCCCTTGGGTTCCAAATTTCTGCTGATTATATAAATGGGAAGATTTTTGTTTCAAAAATTGTCTCATATCTTGTTGTATTAATTGTATTTGTTCAGTCAGATTTTGGGCCATAGTGTACATAATGGAAAACAGATTTTGTAAATGACATCGTTGTTGCAAGTAGTGTAAGTATGCCTTGTTACATTTTCCCTTACTATACTGTTTTAATAGCTGAGTAATATCATTTTTTTATCCTCCCACTAACTAATACTATCTTTATAATAAATATAAACTGATTTCCTAGCTATTAGCAGCTGATTTAATGAGTTTAGAAGTTCTTGGTCTGAAAGCAAAGAGGTATTAATCCTCCAGACACCCGGACCTTTCAAATTCTCTGGATCGTCTCCTATAGACATAGTTACCATTTTGTGATCTGAAAATTCTAAAGGGAGTGTCTTAGCATTTATGATTTTAGTATTTCCAGATACAAAAATGTAGTCAATGTGGGTTGCTAAGGAGCCTTTTTGAAAGGTAGGGAAATGAGTTTTCTTGAATTCTAGATAGGCATCCTGTAAACGTGCTGTGGTTATAACTTTATTCAAGAAGCGAAAGTCACAATATATTTT
Organism: Neoceratodus forsteri; assembly: GCA_016271365.2. Classification (NCBI taxonomy): domain Eukaryota; kingdom Metazoa; phylum Chordata; order Ceratodontiformes; family Ceratodontidae; genus Neoceratodus; species Neoceratodus forsteri. The sequence goes on along the minus strand of CM028137.1, from coordinate 588,546,857 downwards.
CTTTGTTACAGCATGTGAGCTCTTGTCCTGTAGGCTAAGCCCACAATTAAAATCACCCGCAAATATTATACACTTAGATGTGTGCAGATAGAGTTGTATCTGGGCCAATACTTAGATCAGCCTACTTTTGTTTATGGGGCGTATATATTAATCAGTCGGTATGGTTTATTATGGATTACTGCCTCTAATATCAGGACCCTGCCTGGAGCTAAATCAAAAAGTTTTAGTAGTTTAAAAATCTACACCATGTATCAATATACCCATCCCAGAACATGCCTTCTGGCCGATGGAACAAAATGAAGGATCACTGAACTAATGCCTCTGCACTTGTTCAATTTCTGAGCCCAAGTGGAACGTTACATCTTGTAACAATATGAGGCCTGGTGCTAAGGAAGTAAGAAATACAAAAAACATGTTCCTTTTCCCAACCCTTTTAATACTGTTTACATTCACAATATGAGAGTCAAGGGGAGGGCAAGCCATATAAATATTTTTAGGAAAGTTTGAGAACTCCTAACTTGGATTTATTCTTATTTTTCCCTCCCTGAGCCTGAAGTCCCTTTTAATTTCATTTTACCCTTCTGTTTCTGGACCCCTCTACCCTTAGAGCAACTTTCTGTGTCTGTTGTTCCCTCAGGCTGAGAGGAGGGGACAGAGGATGTTTCTGATTCTTCTCCAGACTCGTCCATGGACTCGTGTAAGATTTCATAAGGCTTGGAGGTTGATATAGGAGAGGTTTCAACAGCCTTGGGGGGGAGCTGCTTTTAGTTTTGACCTTGTTGACCTCCTACAACCAGTACTAATGGGCTTGGGGGGGAGATTTCAGAATTCCCCTGGCCTGGTTCTACTAAGTCAATCATTACCACCTCATGGGCCTGGGTCGGGGGGACCCAGTAACATTCTTGTCTAAGATATTCTCATGCCTTCCAGCTGAAGAGATCCCTGGTATCTATGGCCTACTAGACCTACACTGTGGTGGATGGGTGCAATCTCTAATTTTAGCTTTTTGGGCTTGCAAAATAATGAAGTGTTGATCGGTTCTGCCATCATGGTGCTCTTGATTATGAGTTGCCCATGAGCAGTTCTGGAATGTATGGCCCGGCTCATTACAAAGGTTACATTTTGTTTCATTTAGGCAGGCTGAGCTCACATGGCCCAACTCTCCACATAAATTACACTTTACTTTGTCACATACATTGCTCAGGTATGTAGGGTCACCACACCTATAGCAGGCCTTTCGCCTACCTGGGTAGAACAACATCCCCCATCTTGGACGAAGAAAAAATAATTAGATTAATGCAGTAGACCAGAATTGTCAGATTTTAACAAAACTTTCATTTTCCAACCCCAGTCCAGATATTCTCAGAGTCCAGAATAGCCTCAGCATCTCCAGTAAATGTACACCTTGATTTTAGCCAGTACATAACGTCTGATAAATCAACACCCTCATTTCTGAATAAGATAGTAATGTTCTTGTGGGCTGGTTTCATCAGGGGTATTGCTAGAAATGGAGTACAAAACGCAGTTTTTTTCAGTGCATGATATTTAGACTAAAGACATTCTAGACCCCAGGTAGTTTTAAAATTAATGTCAAAGTTTGACTCCCCCTATATATGTATCAGAGCGTAAATCTCATGGGAGAAGAACTTCACAGAGTCCTTCAGTAGGTTCCTAGCAAAGTATACTAGGTTGGGAATTTCAGGTAAACCTCCTATGTGTAAGAGCCTTACTGTGTTATGTCTTTTTGCTGGCAGAACAGGTAAACGGAACAGTGAGGAGAACGTTTTTTCTGTCTATCAGGTAGCAGATTGAGGGGTGCTTACATCTGTGTGTTTTCATCACCATTATTCCCCAGTGATGCTTCACGGAGGGGAATTTTAAAGATAGGTTTCTGGGTTAGAGCTAATCCCTCAGAGATGGTGAAGGGATCTTTATCTAAGCCGTCTTCAATCCTTGTCACACTCGGGACCTCAGATGCGCAGTAGAAAAGTCCTCAGGTGTAGGTATTCATATGGGAGAGTCTCCAGGGCTCCACAGTGTAGCTCCTGTAGGTTTATCCCAGCCAGCTCTCTGTAGGGCCTTCTCAACTGAAAAAGACCCAGATCCTGGAAATGCATTGCTTTGCAACTCGCTATTTTTATTTGGGACAGTTTTTGATGCAAGAACAGTCAAGTTTATACTTACAGTTGCTGGTTTAAGCAGTGCAGAGACACTCGCTGGCACTTGAATCATGTCCGCAGACAACGGGTCTTATGTAGCTTTCATTACCTTACTCAGTTGCTTTTTGCTTGACAGCATCAATCAGACTGTTAACTTGACTCCGATGAACTTTCTGCATAAGCATAGTTTTCTTTGCAAGAAATCTCTATTCCTCAGATTCAAGTTGCTGCTGAAGTTCTTGTGTCTCTGCGGTTATGTCCATTGCCACCTGTGTGGAAGCTCATTCTTCAGACATATCAGAATTTACCTCCTCATTCATTTCTTCTTCACCACCTGAGGTCTCATCACAAGTTCCTTTTTGACTTGTGCCAGGCATTACTGCCTCACCATTTACCACTGAATCTTTGCAAACTTCTGAAACCAACATAATATCAGCCTCCAGCATGGTCGAGGTGTGGGAGGAGGAGGCCAACTCCCTCACCTCCACATCTTCCATCTTCTCCACTTGGCTTTTATCTGCCATAGTTCACACCACTGCCACATCAGCACTTCCTCCTTTTCTGTTTGGCTTTAAACTGAGCTCCTCCATTCTGCAGGAAGTCAAGCCCCCTGTTGGCAGAATAGGGGAATTTTATTGAAAAGAGTGGGCTTCATTACAAAATAAACAAATTCAATACAAATGATCAGAAACAAAACAACAAAAACAGAATTGTAAACAAACAAATGTATCTAGAAGACGAACCTATACAACACAACACAACAGAAAATACAAAAAAATCAATCAAGATGCCAAACATCACTGTTTTTCCAAAACTGTAGAAACTGGGATCTAGTACAAACTTGGAAATCATGCAATTTAACAGAAAGTACAGCAGTTTTAATACTGTCTACAATTTCCTGTAATGAAATCCATTTCTGGTGTAACACTAACATGCATCTAGCCTGCCATAAATAATAATGAATCAACGTCAGAACAATATACATAGTTTCAGCCTCATATTTTCCAATCAAAGAACCATTTGTGCAAAACATCATATCTTTATATGATAAATGTTCTAATAAGGGTTCAGACCATATACTGGCTAACAATTTCCAGAAATCAAGTGCAAAGTGACATTCCAGAAATAAATGTTGTTGGGTTTCTAAAATACCCTGACAGAAATCCCTAGGGCAATATCTATTTTCCATAGCCTTATGCTTATGATTCCCCTTAACACTTAATCTCCCATAATTACCCAACCAAACTGTATCCCAAACATATGGAGGTAAATGTGGGTTTCAAAGTTACTTGAGAATCCAGTCAAAATGATCTGGAGGACAAAAGGGGAAAACAACCTCCTCCTGAGCATCTCACCTTCAAACCTTTTCATAGAGAGATTTCCAACTCTGAACACAAAAATCCTGGGGACTAAAGCCCCAGGACAAAGCCAACTTTATTGCTTCCCTCCCATAGGAAGGAATATCAGGCATTCTGGACACAAAACTCTTTTTTTTCAAATTCCAGTGGGTAAGACAGGGTAAAAACCACTGTAAAAGAAAAGGTTTCCAACCCACATCCCCAGGCTTCAATGCCCTCCCAAAATTATAACAGAAAAATAAACTATAAAAGAAGACAAAAAGGTTAACCATACCAACCCCTCCCTCAACCAGTGACCTATAGGTCACACTATATTTAACTGGGTTCAACCAAGACCCCCAAAACCCTTGAAAGAAAATGCTGAATAATCAAGTAAATAATGTCACCAGTGGGGAGAAAACATAACAAAGATATAAAAATATGGGAACTAGTAACATTTTGAGCAGATAAACTCACTTTCTTTTACCAAGTTGGTGCTGCTTCCACCTAGCAATGAGACTGTCTGCTCTCCCAATTGCTGCCTGCCAATTATGGGATTGCATATCCCTGGTCCCAAACAAAATACCCAAACTTTTAAAAGGAGCAGTAGAAATCGTAATACCACCAAAGGTACCAGTTATAGGAACAGTGAGGTGTCCAAGGGGAACCCCAACACTTTTTTCAAAATTAATGTGAGACCCTGAAATAGAGGAATAGTTCTTTAGTACTCTCTCCAAAGCCCTTTCCTCAGTCTGCATGCCAACTGTCAAAACTAAATAATCAACGTAAGCCAATATCTTAATGGGAACAGAAGGTTGAGCTCCTCTCAACCCCACTATCTCTGGACAAAGAAGAATAGCCCTAATCAGGACATCAATACAAAAATTATATGAAAAGGGACTCAATGGGCAGCCTTGTTGAACACCCCGTTTAACTGTTACCTGCCTACCCAACCAACCAGTAACATTAGAAATAATAATAGCTCCCAAATATAGAGCCCTAATCCACTGAATAAGCTGAGCAGGGATCCCAAACGCTGCCAGAACAGAAAATAAAAACCCATGGGAGACCTTGTCAAAGGCCTTTTCCTGGTCCAAGCCTAATACCCATCCTTTAACCTGGCCCCCAGCTCCTAATGAAAACAGTTCCCGTAACAAAACCAAATTATCATGTTGACACCTTCCTGGTATACCACAAGTCTGAGCCGGACTTACCATGCTGGCTATCTTAAGCAATCTATCAAACAAAATTTTAGCTAAAATTTTTTAATCAACATTTAGCAGACTAAGTGGTCTCCAATTGTTTAGATCAGCCGCAGAACCCTTCTTAAAAATCAGTACTAAAATAGCTTCTTTCATAGTTTTAGTAAAGGTCGCTTTAGACAACATGTCATTAAATAAAAGAGTCAAAGCTGGGACCAAATCTTCCTTAAAGGTACTGTAAAAATGGGCTGTAAGACCATCCGACTCAGGAGCTGAGTTCAAATTTAAACTCCCAATAGCCTGAGCCACCTCAATAGCCAAAATATCAGCAGATAACATATCACATCCACTTGTGAAAGAGGGGGTAAATGCAAGAGGGTCCAAAAAGGTATCCGCTGACACACAATCAGGTGTAGTACCCAACATATTAAGGACATGCTGCTCCACCACATCGACCAAAAGCTCTGGAGACCTAACAAGCTCTCCAGAGGGGAACCTTAAAGCCTGAATAAATCTAGACTCCACCTGTCCCTTACAGGCCTTAAAGGGGTTCAACCCCCCTTTAGACAATCTAGTCCCAAATCTAGCCTCTTGCCCCAGGGAACTAGCTCGATCATACTGTAAGGTTTTCATTTGACTACAAACTACTGCAATTTGTCTACTATAATCGTGTGAAGAGGTATCAGACAGTGAGATCAAATGCTATAATTGCTGACACAATGCCAAATAATGCAAATATTGGGCACTACAGTCAGCAGCAGCCTTCCCCTGCAAAACCTGCCTCCATCGAACTTTAGAATTCTCCCACCAATCAAATGCATCATCATAGAAGTCCGCTACTGAGATCCTGGCTGCCCATTCCTTCCTCCCTCCACATTTTCTTTAGGATCTAGTAACAGGGACTCATTAAGCCTCCAACTATTCTTGTTACACCACGGAGCATTCTCCCAAGAGAAAAAAACCCAGACAGCAGCATGATCAGAAAATTCCACACCAATAGTCTTACAAGAGAGAATATGTAAGACATTAGACAAAAAGACAAAATCAATCGGAGTTCAAAGGTTTCCCTTAAAAAATGTAAACCCACCAGTCGCATGACGTGATCTGTAATCATCTGCTAGATGAGCCGTAGAGATCACATCCTTTAGTGCGACTGAATCACAAAATAATTTAGGGGTTTGAAATCCCCTATCCAATTGATATAACCCACAGTTAAAATCCCCCATCCACATAATCACCCTGAAAGTATGTAGGAAGGGACACACTAAATGAAAAAGAGACACCCTCTGTGCTTTAGTCTGGGGAGCACAAATAGCAATCAACTGGAATCTCTCCAAGGAGAATGAAATGTCCAGTAACAATGCTCTACCGGGCTGTATATCTACCAGTCTAGAGACATGCAGACCAGGGTTAGAAAATAAAATCCCTATGCCATCACACTTGTCGGTCCCAGAGGACCAAAAGGAAGGACCATGAGGCCACACCTTGGAGGCCTGTTGCAGTTCCTGATATGATTTTAACCTGGTATCCACAAGACAAGCAATATCACATCGTAAGTCCTGCATGGTTAACATCACCCCCCCCAAGCTTCCTGTGTCCCTTAACACTATTAACATTCAAGAAGCAAACCGATAAAGAAGCCATTCAAGTACCTAAGGGTGATTTACTTCTACGACTCTGTCTAGTTCTGTTAGCAATTGGATCCACCTCCCCACCACCTTCAGTGTTAGTATTAGACACTACAGAGGAAGTGTCAGTTTCCTCCCCTGCAGAGTCCCTATCAGACAGTTCCGAAGCTAATAAGGCAAATTTATTCCCAGTCTTCCAAGAACGAACCCCTGCCTCTTTACCTCGTCCAGAAACAGTCAAGCCTTTCCTAGTCCTCTTATGTTGCACTTGAACAAAGGCAGTTTTCTCAAGGCCTAAAGTAGACCGTGTTGTTGGGGGGGGGGGCATGACACTAACATCTGCAACCTTATCCTCTTCTATTATTGCCACCTCGGTACTATTGGATGTATAAGTGACTAAGACCTGCTCCTGGGGGATTTGGTCAGTGTGAGAAAGATCTACCTCGAGTGTAACCGTCCCAGTAGAGCCCCTCCTGTCTCCCAGGCAGGGAGGAATCCGAACTAGCTTTTAAATCCCATTCAGCAACAAGTTTAGCCTGTGATTGCTGAGCCAGTGTAATCAGTCCTTTATGAGAGGGACAATCTTCCCTATTATATGAGGCCCAGGGACAGCACCCATAGGCATGTCCCGTGTGTTCACATAAATTGCACTTAAATAGATTCAGACAAGCACTGGAATTATGTCCGAATTCAAAACAATGATTACACTTAACCATATCGCAGGCTAAACTAAAGTGAGCTCAGTATCCACATTTGAAACAGGATTTAGGTTGTCCTGCATAAAAAATTAACCCCTTATCTTTACCTAGATAAAAAAAACTTGGTAAATGACTAGGCCCAGCATTAGTAGAGTACAATTTCACTCGAACCCACCACCCGCCATCCCAAATTTGTTCACTAATTAATGTGGGGACAGGTTTATTGAGCACGTCACAACATTGTCTCAACCAGAGCAAAATGTCCTCTACATTAACCCCTTCATTTTTAAACATAATAGTTATGTTTCTCACAGCAGGTTTAGTTAAAGGAATAGCATGGAAAGCGGACCAAGTGGGAGAAGACTTACAGACAGCATACTGTGCCCAAAATCTATAAAAACTTGATACTTGTTTAAAACTTATATCATAATTATCATTCCCCAGACTAATGAGGGCAAAACTCTCCTAGGAAAAAAAAAACCTCATGGAGACTTTAAAGTTTTGGCAACATAAACCCTATTTGGTGGGTCCAACAAGCCCCCTTTATATAATAGCCGCACTGCATTACATCTCGGGGCAGGTTCGCCTTTAGAGGAAAATAAATCCGCCAGTTTAAAAACTACTGGCCACACAGGGTCATCCTCAGGTGCTTCAAGCAACAAAGGTTCTGGCCCCAACCTGAGGGGAATCTCAGAATCTGTGGTGTGACTGACACCAATATCAGAAGCAAGAGAAGCACCACTAATTGCTAAGATTTTATCTGGTAAAGTACTATCCACAACTTTAGTAACACCCCCTAAGTCACTAATAGCAGTTGGCAAATCAGTCTGTACAATAGTAGCATTACATCCTGTACAACAAAAAATAGAAGAATTACCCAGGGGTTCGTTGGAGCTCAGTTGAGAAGACAGAACGGTGGCCACCAGTGCTGCAGCCTTCTGTAGCATGTTCAAATAGGTAGGGTTTTGCGAGTCCAGTGTCCAAGTACCCCCTTCCCCGTGTTCCCAACCTGCGTTCTGCAGGGCCACTTTCGGGGACCAAGCTGCTTCCTCCATAACACCCACAGCAGTAGTAGACTTGACATTAGGCAAACACATTGCTGACTGGACAGCAGGAACCGATTTTCCCAATCTTTTACTCCACTCTGGTGATTGAGTTGGTGGAAAAAAGAAAATGCCATCAGATGAATCCACAGTGTCCAACTCTACCGGCCATTCTCCACGCTGTGCACTGAGTTGTTTTTTACTGTCAAGCTGTTTAGTTCCAGTCCGGTTATTTTTGTTCAAATTGAGAGCCAACGGGGGCTGTAGGCACACCGGATTACTACCCGGCAAACTGCCAGCCCTCAAACCTACGTCCGGAGAGGAAGTGTTTACAGTCTCAGTTCGACAAGATGTTGCAGGATGTTCTGCGTTAGCAGGGGACTCAGGAATCCGTGAGTCCGATACAGGGGAAAGCAAAACAGAAGCCACTGGGAAAGCTGCAATCTCCTTATCCAAAGTTGCCATTTTCTGTAACAAAGCAGAGCATTCCCGAAGTAAACGGTCCTTGTTTAAGCCAGCAGATCATAAACCAGACACCTCCTGCCGAGAAGCAGGAGCCACCTTATCAGGTGCATCAGACTCCACCACACTCACTGCAGCTACTTCAGCTACAGTGCATTCCTCCTCAATGGTCTGTAGCTCAACAAGCACAGGAGAGGAGGCCCTCTCTCCTGCTCCCTCCACATCCATCTCCACCAACAGATCCCTCGAACGGCCATCATGCAGCCGGTGGACAAGGCTCCCTCTATCAATGAGTAGGGGAATTTCCCCAGTGTCCTGGCAAGATTTCCCTCATTCACTAAAAAATACCACCAACAGCTTAATCTGGTTCAATTTCAGTTGCTTACCATCTGTATCCCACCTCACCCCCGGTCGCCCCTGAAAAAGGAACTTCTTGGCACAATGGGCTTACTGGGTCAACAAAATTTAATAAAACAAACAATCTTAACATTGTTTTACTAGCCCAGACACTGGTGCACATTGTCCAGGGCTAATGCAGCTAACTCTCTACTTGTCTGTCTTGACTAGTGCAGATTTTCATGGCTGTTAATGAAGTTAAAAAGGTCTCTACTTTAGCATTCTTTAGTCCTCATGCTAATCTTTCTCAATGCTCCAGATGGCCTGGTGTGGTTAACAGCTCATTAAGAGCTGCAATTATGTGGCAGTTCAAGAGAGTGATCCCACAAAAGACTCAATGTGAGTCATTATCATTCCCCTGTTAGGACTTTGAGCTAGTGTCCAGGATGTGATCAAGGTAGAGTGCTGTTAAGTCACTAGCTTCCAGTTTTCTGAACATGTCTCTATCTAAAACTTTGTCCCATATTATTAAGACCAGTGCCCCTCCTTTCCCTATATTTTGAGTGTCTGTATTCAATATTTCAGTGACAAAATGCGGGGAGGTATACAAGGTCGGCCCTGCAAGTGGTGGGTTTTATCCCAGCCTCACCATAACTTCCCTCTCCCTTCCAAAGTTCTTAACTCTGTTCTTTCCCTGGGGACCACTGCAGAACAGACTCTGAAGTGACCATCCACAGATCCATAGCTGCCATCACTGGCAAGTGTAGGGGGCACCCAGCTCTTCTAAATGGACCATGCCAGTCATCACCCATCATACAGTCCCACCCTGATCCTACCCAGCATGTCCTTTCATCCTAAAAACAAAGCTTTGGATAATGTATGGTAAAAAATAAACCTTAATAAAATACATAATTTGAAAGCTTAAAATAGGCATTCCTGGGGTACATAGATCATCCTATATAGAAATAGAGATAGTATAGCATTATGCCTGTGTACTGTTTACCCTGGGCTGATGAAGGGACAATGTTAAAGAAAAATCTGTTATTGTTGGTGCAGAGCATATTAAAATCGATGCTTTTAAAAATAAAAATGTCATAGTTTTCTATTTCCCAAGCCCCTTAGGTTTGTGTAGCCCCCACCCCCAAAGAAATCTTAGATGTGCTCCTGGCTCACCTGAGACAGTACAGAAACTTCCAGAAGTGCAGGTCTGCAGTTGACTATATAGGGTGGGGGCTGAGAATGTCTTTCTCTGCCTGACTCTGTTCATTGCCCTGTGGGTAGTGGTGACAGTGTGGTGAGGTGCATGATGATGTCAGCTATTGTGTGTGTGCAGAGCTATGACTGCTTGATTGAACATTTGATGTTGTGATATTCACTGGTTTGGTGTGTGTGTGTGTGTGTGTGTGTGTGTGTATGTGTGTGTGCAGAAAGAAAAGAATAGAGGAGGCCATGGTACAAAACAATGGAGGGGGGCTCACTGTTTATGATGGTGTTGCTGTCTTTTTTTCTGCTGGGAAGCTGGATGCAACATGAGAGCAGGATACATGTGCAATCAGAGTATTTCTTGGCTTACATTGTTTCCTGTATAAGTGATAAAAATGTACCATTATAACTGAGGGCTAGTGCAACCATCTGCGGGCTAGTGCAATTTTGAATCGACTTGCCCTGCTGGCTAGTGCAAAAAAATTGTTAAGGTTGACCCCTGCTCACAATGGCTCAAAAACCTGATCAGCACAGAGCAAAATCTGATTTCCTGACAGGGACCCTGAAAACCTGATCACCAGGTAAAAAACCTGACAGGTGGCAACCTTACAGGTGTCCTGTGATTTTATTTATTTATTTACCAGGAGAGAAACACTAAGCTGAAAGCTTGTTTACAGGTACAACCTAGGAGCACAAGGAAGTTAAGTGACTCACTCAGAGTCACACAGTATGCAAGTGGGAGCTGTGGGATTCAAACCCAAGTCTCCAGGTTTGCAGCTCAGAGCCTTAAACCACTGCACTACACTGCCTCCTATGATAATCCTCCCTATTCTCTCTCATACTTCGAGAAAAGTTAAGTTGTTTAATTTGTTTGCAAATCAGAGTATCTGAAGTACGAGTGTCCAGTGATGATGTTCCTCTCCTTACAGAAATGAATACAGCAGTAGTACCATACTTACTTAAATTCTTGCTCCAGGCTCAGTCAGATTCATTTCCAGTGGTGAAGTCAAATTATCCAATGCAGTCAATGGCACTAATTAAAAGATGTTGGTTAAACTAGTAGACCTGTTACTGCTTTAGTAATACAAGACAGGAGGGTTAGTTAGGTGTAAATGTTGGATGTGTGGGGAAGGGGGGCCCACAGGGAATGGAGTGGTAGGGCCCAGCAGGGGACTGCACAGGGGCCCAGAATGGTTAAGGCTAGTCCCGCTGTCATGCAGCAACAGTCAGGTGTTCCACTGGTGCTTTCCTTCTATTCCAAGACCCTTTCTTTCCACAGGACCATTACATGGAACTTTCATATTCTGCAATCTGACCCTTATATTGAAGCTTCATTGATAGGACCAACAATTTCCTCCTCTTGCAGATCAGCTAACTTTACAAATATTTTAATATAAGCAGCCTCCACACTCTTAACCATTCCACCCTACTAAGTATAAAGGCTTGTAACAGCACTTACAAATTTATCTCTAGTGTCACTAACATTCAGTGTCTCAAAAGTGTTTTTTTTTTTCATCACAGGGTAGTTATCGTGCATCTCAGCAGTGTGATACAGTATTATGTTTTCTTTTCAGGAATTGTGCAGATAATTATATAGCAGAAATGGGCAGACACCTGGCTGAATGATTCAGGGAACACTACAGGGCAATCAGAAATGAAGACACTGATAAATCATTTAGGCTCAATTTTCAAAACCTTGAAATTGGTGCAACGTGCCTGCATTAAATGGAATTGATGCAAGGAGCACCTTACATCAAAACTTGCTGCATTCCCAATTTTCAAATGCAGAATGCATCAAAATCAGGTGCCCTTGCACTGAACTGGCTCTACACCAGCTCTGCACTCAAAATGTGGTTGTGCTATGGTGGGAGAGAGCTTGCACCATGATGGGGCTGCTGCATCCCCTAGGGTGGTATTGTCAATGGCCCACTGTACCAGTAAGCCCTGACACTGGTTAGACCAGCCAGAGCTGGTCTAACACCCCTTGCACCAGCAGTGACATAGCATGTGGCTGTGATACAGCTGCCATTGTCAGCTTGCAGGACTGCCCAGCCATGCACAGCAGGATACAGTCCACATGGCAAAGCTGGCACAGCACCAAAAGGACCACAAAGAGTGTAGTCCTGTAAGTAAGAGATCAACAGATATCCCAAGAGGGGGTCCCTAATGTGGCTAGTGGTAATGTGTAACCAGCTGGAACACTGACCATGGGGCTAACGTGATGGTAGACCATCAGGTAGATGGGCAAGAAGATGTGGCTGTGCATTCTTTTGAGAGGTGACATCAGCACGTGTTGTAGGGTCTATCATGCATGTTGGGGAGAAGAGGGATTGCAGTCTACATTACTCTAGAACTGCGCACTGGTAGGAGTGGAGGCAGGGTATGGGGGTGTCCCGTCCATCACTCTGGCCAGTCATCGCTGGCCTATGAGAAGGTAGGTCTTGCCTCCATTCTACTCCCTCCAACTGCTCTCAGGGCACCTTGTATTAGTGCCACTGTCATTCTGCCTACTGCAAGGTCCCTCCTGTTATCATGAGTGCCAGTGACATGCACTGATGATGGGGGTCTGTGGATGTCTTCCCTGCTGTGAGTGTCCCACTACCTGTGGTCAAGTTGTGGCACCAGGATGTTGATATCTAGTGGTGCATGTTCCCCTTCCAGGGCTGACTGCAGCCCCTGCCAACCTCTGCTTACAGTAGGTGCCATTCGTTTGTGGCACCGGAGTGGTTGTGCAAAATCTACAGACTTTGGCACAGACCCCTCCGGTATTAAAAGCAGGTGCAGTGACTGATGCACCAGGCTCCAATACAAGCTGCTGCTTGCTGCTGTTTGCATTGATCTAAAGATCTTTTAGAAAATTAAGCCCATTGGTCCAATATTTCCTTCAGGGACTTTAATGCCAATGATCTTTCTGTTTGTGTCCATAAGCAAGGTTTCCAGGATGATGTCCAAAGAAAAAATATGGAAATCAAGCTTAGTATTAGCTTTGTCTCACAGCAGTCATCTTGTTTAACCAAGACTTGTTTCTGACTAACATTTTTTAGCCACTTTGTGGTTTACCAATTAGAGATAGGGGTACTCTCTGCCTGGTTCCCATACCCAAGGGCTCTACTTTATGTAGGACAGTAGCCTGGTCATCCTCGGCTGCCCATCCTACTCAAGTGGTGTCGTGCCATGCCAGGTCTATAAAATACAAGACCACTGAGATCTTGTTGGTACCTCTGACCTGGCTTGCATCACCGTGACCTGGCTAGATGAAAATGCTGGTCCAGTATTGGCATCAGTAGTTCCAGCTGGGTACTCAGTGAAACACCACCAGAGGGTGGATCGTAGGGCTGGGGGTGTAGCCATCTGTTTTAATTCAGAACTGGGCCTTATGGATGTTCCAGTGGGGGCAACCAGATCCTTTGAGTGTATCATGGATGTGGGTGTAGGATGCAGGATACTTCTCATTTACCTTCCACCCTGTGATGGGAAGGAGTTTCTGCAGGAAGTCACGACTTCATGGTCAACATGGTGTTGGAATCTCCCAGATGGTTAATTCTGGGTCATTTCTATGCCTGGGTCAATGCTGAACTCTTGCAATTTGTTCAAGACTTCCCCCAATTGATGACTTTGTTGGACCTTACACAGGTAATTACCTCTGCAACCCACAATCATGGTCACTCACTGGATCTGGTGTTCCTCCTTGGGATGGAGATCTCTGACTTGGTGGTGGAACCAGTTGGATGGTCAGACCATTGTACCATAGTGTTCAGGTTTGTGGCTTTACCCAATAGACCTGCCCCCACTGAGATGGTCTGGTACCGCCCTTTATAGGGTGTGATTCCAGATGGTCTAATGGTGGTGCTTGAACTATTGGGTATGCCTAGTGAATGCTTGGATACAGGGGATCTGGTACAGGACAATAATAAGGTGGTGACTGTGGCCCTGGATTCCATAGCTCCTGTCCATGTTCACCCCCTCACTCTTTGCCCAGGGTCCTGTGATTTGATGGGACCCTGAAGGAATTGAGGAGAGTGAGGTGAAGTTTGGAGGGGCACTGGCAGAAAACAGATCTGGTTGATGCCAAACTTAGACTGATGAATCATTATAAGGTCTATCAATCGGCAGTCACCAGTAAGAAGGCAGAGTTCCCATCCAGGGAGATTGCCGCTGTGCGAAATCGACCAGCTCAACTCTTACATACTGTCGACAGATTGTACAAGTGTACTTGCCTTCAATCTGGAGGAGTTTTTTCACAAGATAGGTGTGATGAGTTTGCTCGCTTTTTTGCAGATAAGGTTGCCATCATCAGATCTGGAGTCAGTCCAGCCCCGTCTGTTGGGTGTTTCAAAGGTTGGTAGGAGGTTGCAAACACCCGGTTTACCTGGTCTGAATATGTCCAGATGGTGATCATTGACATTGTGAAGATTATCCAGACTTTGCAACCAGCCTGCTGTAGTTTGGACCCAGGCTCAACATGCCTCCTTGTTGGATGTGTTGAGGAACTCGGTCTGGTCCAAGCTAAGATAGTCTGGAGGTCATTGGAGATGGGAGTATTTCCAGACCCCCTGAAGGAGGCAGTTGTATAACAGCTCCTTAAAAACCCTCCCTTGAAGCAGACTGTCTGGCTAACTACAGACCCATCTCGAACCTGTCCTTTGTGGGTAAGGTTATTGAGAAGGTGGTTGCTTTGCATCTGGATGATCACTTGACCATCCATGATGTCTATGATCCTCTCCAGTCCAGATTCAGGAAGAGACATAGTATTGAAACAGCACTTGTTCAGGTACTAAATGATCTCCTAATAGTGAGGGATCGGAGGATTCATTCAGTGTTGGTACTTCTTGATCTATCTGCAGCATTTGACACTGTGGACCATGGTGTGTTGCTGGAGTGCCTGTAACTGATCTGTGGGCTGTCTGGTATGGTCTTCAGTTGGTTTTAATCATTCCTTGAGGGTAGGACTCAGAGAGTGATTTCAGGGATTTATTTCTCGGCCCCTCTCCCCCTATCCTGTGTGGTGCCACAGGGCTCTATATTATCACCCATGTTGTTCGCAGTGTATAGAAATATAGAAACATGGAAGCTGATGGCAGATAAGGACCGCAAGGCCCATCCAGCCTGCCCATTTTTTCTATCTTATGAATGTGACACAGGAATTTACTCTGTCAACATCCTATCTATTCATACTTATCTGTATTGCTCCCATATGCCTATCCCATGCCTGCTTGAAGCCCTGCACTGTATTCATATCCACCACTTTCTGAGGTAGGCTGTTCCATGCATTCACCACCCATTCTGTGAAAAAGAACTTACTCACATTACCCATTAATCGGCCTTCCTCTAATCTCATGCTGTGTCCTCTTGCCCTGCTATTTTTCTTACATTGAAACATGTTAGTCTCGTACACTTTATTTATGCCCTTAAGATGTTTGAATGTTTCCATCATATCACCTCTCTCCCTTCTTTCCTCTAGGGTATACATACTGAGCTCCGTTAACCTGTCCTCAAATGTTTTCTGATGCAGTCCCTGCACCATTTTGGTTGCCCTTCTCTGGACTGCCTCCATTTTGTTGATGCCCTTGTGTAGGTGTGGCCTCTAGTACTGCACGCTTTACTCCAGATGGGGCCTAACTAGTATCTTGTAAAGAGGGATTATTATCTCCCTCTTATTATGACTTGCGATACCCTTACTAATACACCCCATCATCCCTCTAGCCTTACCTACTGCTTTAGTGATCTGCTTGGATGATTTCAGGTAATCTGTGATGATGATGAATGAGTCTCTTTCTTTCCTTGTGATTGCCAGTAACTCCCCTCCCAACCTATAGGTGGCTTCAGGTTTTCTCTTCCCTGTGTGGATGATCTTGCACTTCTTTGCATTAAACCGCAGTTGCCACTCTTCCAAACATTTTGCCAGTTTATCCAGATCTCTTCTCATTCTGCCCACTCCATTGAGATAATCTACTCTGTTGATAATCTTGGTGTCATCTGCAAACAGACAAACCTTACCCTCCAGTCCATTTGCAATGTCACTGTTGAAGATATTGGAGAGGATTGGCTCCAGGACTGATCCCTGAGGTATCCCAATTGTGACTTGCATCTCTTCTGACTGTATACTGTTTACCACCACTCTCTGTTTTCTGCCCGCCAACCAGTTTGCCACCCAGTTGACCAACTTCTGATCCATCCAATCCTACCCAGCTTATTAATGAATATTCTATGTGGAACAGTATCGAAAGCTTTGCGGAAGTCAAGGTAGGCAACTTAAACTGCACCGCCTTGGTCCACCACTCTGGTTACCTAGTCAAAGAAATCTGTGAGATTAGTTTGACAGGACCTTCCTGTTGTAAACCCATGCTGTCTTGGATTCTGTGCTCCTATGGATTCCTGGAGTTGCACTATCCTTTCATTAAGCAGTGCCTCCATAATCTTGCCCACTACTGAGGTAAGACTGACTGGTCTGTAGTTCCCTGCCTTCTCCCTGCTACCACTCTTGTGGAGTGGGATCACATGAGCTCTCCTCCAGTCTTCTGGGTTCTCTCCTGTGCTTAGAGGCTCACTAAACAATTCTGATCATGGTTCTGCTAGTTTCACCCTTAGCTCTTTTAGTACCCTGGGATGTATGCCATCAGGTCCCATTGCTTTGTACACCCTGAGCTTAGTGAGCTCTTGTAGGACCCTTTCTTTTGTGAAGGGACTAGTTCACACCTACCTCCCCCCTGAGTCCATGGTGCTGAACTTTAGGCCCTGCCCTACGTTCTCCTCAGTAAATACTGAGCAGAAGCATCTATTTAGGATAGATGCTTTTCCTTGTTCCTCCTCCACACACTCCCCCTTATCCCCTTTGATCTTAACAATAACCCCTCTGGACTTTCTCCTTTCATTAATGTATCTATAGAAAGTCGTTTCCCCTTCTTGCACTGTTCATGCCAGTGTTTGCTCAGTTTGGGCCTTTGCCTGCCTTACTGCCTTACCTGCTTCCCTTAGGGAAGTTTGGTATTCCTCCCTATCTTTGTCCCACTGTGTTCCCTTATATTTCCTGAAGGCCAATCTTTTGGCTCTGACCTTTTCTGCTACTGTTTTTGAAAACCAAAGTGGTTTGCTCCTTCTTTTGCTCTTTCTTTTCTCTCTAACACAATGGGATGTTGCTTCAAGTATTGTATCCTTAGTGCTTGCCACTTTGCCTGTACCATCTCTGTTGTGTTTCTTCTTGCCAGGGCTAGCTTAACTCTGTTGGCCATCTTATCAAAGTCAGCTCCTCTGAAGTCCCATATTTTTGCATTGGAATGGGATGATTTAGTACTGGGGCCAAATTGAACCATACCATGTGATGGTCACTGGCCCCCAGGTGACCTTCTACCTGGACAGCTATGATCCTTTTTCCATTAATCAGTACTAGATCTAGGATAGCCCTGTCTCTTGTGGGTTGTTGTACCATTTGTTTGAGTCCCTCTCCTGCATGGAATCCACCATGTGTCTCATTCTGGCGGATGTTCCTACTGGTATTGATCAATCTGCATCTGGCATGTTGAAATTTCCCATTATCAGAACCTCCCCTTTAGCTGTCACATTTTGTATAGCTTCTAACAGTAATGTGTCTATGTCCTCCCCCTGATCTGGAGGCCTGTAGACAACCCCAGCTTATATGGCTGTCTCATTTCCTGTTTCCTGGGTGACCCACAGTTCCTCTGGCTCCTCATGTGTATTCTGAATTTCTGTAGCTTTGATATTTTCATTGACATAAAGGGCCACTCCACCGCCCTCCCTTTCTGCACCTCAGTCTCTTCTGAACAGTACATAGCCAGGTACTGAAGCCTCCCAAGTGTGGTTATCAGTGAACCATGTCTCGCTAATGGCTACTATGTCCAGTTTAGCCTCTGTCATTATTGCCTGCAGATCTGGGATCTTGTTTCCGAGACTGCGGGCATTTGTGTACATGATTTTCCATTGGTCAGATTTTGGTGTGTTAGTTGCTGGGCGAGGTCTGGCATTTCCCCTGCATGTCGTATGGGGAGCCAGACCTTTTTCCTTACCTGGTTATGCAAATGAACTACAAACATGCTGAACTCCTGTTTGATCACTAGCTGAGGGGGGAGGGGTGCTCTTCCTGTTCAATGTATCGGGTGCTGCACCCTTCTCCCCATTTGCTAGTTTAAATATTCTGCAAAGTTGTCAAACTTCTGCCCAATGCACTGACTCCCTCCATAGTCAGATGCAGTCCATCGAATTTAAAGAAATTTCTCTCTCAAAACTGTTGCCAGTTACCTACACATTTGTGTCTTTTTCCTGGCACCAGCCCTTGAGCCACATGTTTAGCTCCCCTATCTTTCCTTCTCTGGCCTTCCATCCATTTGCCCCCCTCTCCCAGACCAGCAGGATTGCAGAGAAGGAGACATTGGCCAAAATGGATGACAATTTATCTCCCAGCCCGGTCAGGTGTTCCTTGGTCTCCACAATTGGTGAGATCATTAGTCCCTATGTGTACCAGGACATTAATGTTTTCTCCTGCTTCCTGTACAGTTTTAGCAATGAGGTCAGTGTCTCTCCATGCTGATGTACCTGGGAGACATCTGACCATTATCCCCGGCTGAAGGTAGGTATCAACTCCCTGAATCATGGAGTCTCCTATGATCAGAAGTGTTTTGGATTTCCTTTTTGATTTTTTTGTTTTGGTCCCTGTTTTGGGATAGTTTTGTTGCACTAGCTCCTGTGCTGCAGTGTCCTGCTCTGCAGTTTCTTCTGTGCCTTTGATTTTGGAGACAGAGGCAGATACCTGCTTGTAGTTTTTATATGATTTGCGGAAGTGATATGTTGGAGAGCACTGAGTGATGGGGCACCTGATTTGCCCCTCCTAACCACCTGCCAACCTTCCAGATCTACTACTCTCTGTATATGCTGCCATTTGTAGACATTATTAGGTGGCATGGTCTGAGTTTTCACTGCTATGCAGATGATACTTACCTATACATGTCTTTTGTGCCCAACCAGGGTGGAGCTGTCTCTGTCTTTAACAACTGCCTCTCTGAGATCCAAGACTGGATCAGTGCCAGCTGGCTGCAGCTGAGTCCTGCTAAAACTGAGGTATTGGTGGTGGACCCACATCATCAGGGTATGGGGTCACAGCTGCACAGCCCTCTGGTCTTTGGCTCAGGGTGTCCAGCTGACAACCTCTAACTGGGTGTGGAATCTAGACATTATTTTTTATGACAGGATGATGCTTAAATCTCAGGTGTTGGCAGTTGTCAAGACCTTTTTTTTCCATGTGAGGAATATTGCCCAGGTAAAACATCTAGTCCCACCTGACAATCTTCTGACTTTGGACCGCACCTTCATGACCTCCCACCTTGACTACTGCAATGCCTTTTACCTAGGGCTACTGGGGGTTGATATCCATCACTTGCAGCTGGTGCAGAATGTGACAGCCAAGCTGTTGACTGTCTCTTCAAGATCTTGCCATATAATGCCTATTCTCTGCAGACTGCACTGGCTGCCAATACAGTAGTGGATCACCTTCAAGGTCAGGTTTCTGACCTATACCCTACATGGGCAGGGACCTCGGTTCTTGCAAGATCTCCATTGTCCCTACTGCCCCCTCCACCCACTTCACTCCTCTGATGAGGGATTACTAGAGGATCTCAGGGTTTGACATAAAATCTCAGGAGTCCATTCTTTTACCTTTTGTGGCACCTTACCTCCAGACTCTCTACCTCATCAGATAAGTGAGTGCCTGACCATCCAGAGCTTTAAGACTATTCTTAAAACACATTTATTTAGCTTTGCTTTCACTGATTGCTTTTAGATTTTTTGAGATGGTTATTTAAAATTATATTAGCTGTGTAGTTTATAAAAACAATTTTAAAATAGTTTATGAACTTTTTAGAGATTATGGTATTTGTTTTAATCAATATTGTTTTAAGTTTGTCTGTGTTTTGATAATGTTGTACAAATGCTTTGAACAAACTTTGAACTGAGCATTTTTACAGATGAAGTTGATTTGATTTGATCTTGATAAGCCAAGTCGCCAAAATCCACTTTGCTAATTAATTTTCAAATTCTGCAGAATTCATGAAGTGTGAATTTGCTGAATCTGCGTAACTTTGAACAGCAAAGTTGCATTTTTGTTCAGCAAATTGACCAAAATCCACTCATGAAGTGGCCACATCACTGAAAAATTGTCACTTTGTGCTAAACACTTTACAATTTTGACAATGTTGAAGTTCCTAAACTCCATGGAAACTTCTTTTTCAAAGGCAAACTTCCACCCCTTCATGCTAACTTTGTAGGTGAAGTTTACATTCAGAGCACCTCTATTTACCACTAAACGTAGTCATTTTAACACTCCCCTCATATCTTTTTTTTATATAAGAACATACAAAGAAGCCAGCAGAAGAAAGCCATTTGGTCTATCAAGTCTGCCCGTATTGCAGGGTCCACAGCTTGAGCTGTTGTCTCTGCCCTCCCTCCCTCCTTCCCCACTCCTCCCATCCTCCCTATCCATAATCCTTACCTTTCCTGTATGCCTATCCCAGCCTCTCTAAAAGCTGCCCACTGTCTTCAATGAGATGACCTCTTCCAGCTGTGCATTCTAAGTGTCCACCACCCTCTCTGTGAAGAAGTGCTTCCAGACCTCCCTCCTAAACCTCCCATCCTCCAGCTTGAGACTGTGCCCTCTCATGTTATGGCTGCCACTCAGCTTAAAAAGACTCTCCTTATCAACCTTATGAATGCATGGCATGTATGCACATGTGGATTTCAATCTTATTACTATGGCCTGTTAATAGGACATTACTTAAAAACTCCTCAGCTCATACACTCCTACTACAGCATGTCTATCCTTCTTTTCCCACTTCTATTCTTTATGTGACTGTTATAATAAAGTCTCCTAGACCCACCATTTTTCTTCTTCACATATATATCCCTTCTATCCTCTTATATCCTCATTAAATTTGTTTTCTCTATATAGATAACTCCTGAAGAAGGCCAATTTGTGATTTCTTTTGTTGTAATAATCACATACTTAATCCATGATAGTAATGTTTTTACAATTCAGAATTAATTTTCTGCAACTGCTTTCTAAGAGTTTTTTTTAAATGTGAAGTCTGTATTTTATGGAAGTCTGGCAATAAAGAACTCTGACACCTAGTTTTGCCACTGAAAGCCTCTTCAGAACAGTGCTACTGTATGTTGATGTCATCCAACAGCTGACATCGTACTTACCAGCAGCTGAAAAGCACGTATTTTTAAAAGAGTTTTGCCATACTGTAAGCATGTAATGTGACACAGTTTTGAAAACAGAAACATGGGATACAGATACTGTTTTAGCCTTCCTTTGTAACCCACACCATGAAAATTGATAGCATTTCAAGAAATCACCATATAAGAGCATGTCAAAAGTTTATGGCATTCTCAGATTCCAACCTGATGTTATATGGCTAGAAGAACTCAATACCCTCAGGAAAGTCTAGTAAGTCCAATGCTGAATGAGAAGGGGATACATGGGACAGGGACGCATATTATTTATTAAAATAACTCCTATAACCAAATAACAGGTACTTTGCATCTGTAAGATGAATAATTGAAATCTGGGGCTCCATTTTCAATCATAAGGGACTGTTGTTAAGTGCCTAAAATGACCCCTTAACAACAGTCACTGTACTGTGAGCCCATTGTGCCATGCTTCTTGGGGGTTACAACCTATCCCTGCTCATTCCCACAACACACTGCAACTGTGCAGGGAAATGGACAGTTATCATCATGTGAATACAACATGCAAATCATGATGATGCATACAAGGATGGTCACAGAGGGTTGTGACACTCCTTGTTTATAGGGAGTGAGTGCAGAGGTTATAATTCTATGACCAACTGTGCTGGAGCCAACAGGAGAAAGAGGTTGTTATGCAACTATGTTGGAGAAAGAAATGTGTCAAGGAATGCTACCAGGAAGGGGGTGGTGGTCCCAGGACATGTAAAGAAATAATGAGGGCACAGCAAGCAGGTGAGGGGACTACACCACCTGGAACTGCCCTTAATGACAGAGGAGGAATCATGAGAAAGAGGCCTGGAATTTGATAAAGGAGTCCAGGGTGTGAGGAGGGGGTATATTCCACAATCAGAAAAAAGTTTTCTATCATGGTGGCAATAAAGCATATTCTTAGCAAAACACTGCATTAATGTACCAGTTAGGGTTCGACTTAATACCAAAATAGTAGGGAAATGTGGTGTTAGGATTTCCAGCTCTAACACCACCCCTCCTCCATCCCCCAAGCAGCAAAATGAAAATACATTAGGGTTTTGGGTCTCCATAGTCTTGGTGAATCAGTGGTGGGGTCTTCCTTGTATGAAGAAAGGATGTCACATCTGACATTGTTCAGGGAATGGGGTGGGCATTAAGACTAACAACCCCAAAGAATACCTCACCACTGTTTCACTAAGACTCTGGAGGCCAAAAACCCAATTTTGTTCCAATTTTTCTGCTTGTAGAGTGGGGTGTGGATTTAGGGTTGGAAACCTTAATGACACATTTCTCTCCTTTTTTTTTGCATAAAGTTGAACAACTAACTGGTGCATTAATACAGATTTTTGTAAAGAACGTCCTTTCTTTTTGAGATAGTGGAATCATATCTTTATATTGGGAAGGGGGTTGGGCAACCTGGAGTGAAGGGGATCAACAGAATTGTTACTTGTGGGTGGGCACCCAGGTTCATTAAGTTCATCATTGGAAAGGGGAGCAAGTAACCTGGAGGGGAGTCTGAAGAAAGAAGTGGGACCAGGGGTGGGTACCCTAGTGCAGTTACACAAACAGATAGATAGATAGACAGACAGACAGATAGATAGATAGATAGATAGATAGATAGATAGATAGATAGATAGATAGATAGACAGACAGACAGATAGATACAAAAACTATCAGATACAATATCTTGTACAATATCATACCATATAAGATATGAGTTGCAGAGTGAGTTCTTCTGCAACATTTCTGTGGGATTTTATTCAGTGAATCTCAATATTTTCTGTGGAAATGGTTGTAAAATGATTTTCCATGGACAAAATGCTTTTCTGCAAAATATTATTTCATGGATCACAATGTTTTCAGTGGAAATAGTTTCAGAATAATTTTCCACTGAAAAAATGTTGTTCTGCAGAATATTGTTCTGCAGATTGCAGCAGGTTGAATTCTGTGAAAGAACCAGAGAAATTCTGGTGAAAATTCTGCCTGCAGAATGTTCATTCTGTGCTAATTTTACTGGTGGAATTCTGCATTCCACACAGCATTAGAGTAAGACAAACTTCTATCTGCTGACATGGAAATGGTAATATAGGTACAACATCAGATGTTGGGATGCCAATGTTTTATAATGGCAGGAAAGACTTAATCTACAATTAAGAAAAATATTTTGGTGGCCCATTCATTTTAATTTTCAAACAATGATATGTAATTATTTATGATCACTACAAAAAATTGAAGAACAAATAACATATAGGTTTCCTTTGACTACTATGTGTACAAAAATATTTATTCTCAAATGCTGGAATTCACTGATATTAAAAGTGTTCAATTATGCCAAGTGAACTAATAATTGTTGAATATGTGAAATATAAAGAAATTATTCACACATTTCAGTGATGAAGGGGACGGGGGAGGGTTCTTGGCCCGAGGCAAGATGGTAGCATACCTTTAGTGCTGTCTCAGCTCTTGCCTTACGTAGAATTCCTCACCATCCACCACTAATGTCCAGTTAAACCCAGATTACTGAGTGTCTCAGCAGGCAGTGATCTTCTGAGTTCATTTTGAGGTTGTTTGGTCAAGCTTTTATAAGTTTACCACAAGTTCTTTGTTCAGATGAGTGACAAGGCTCACAGAAAGTGAGCCACAGTAGACTGTACTGCAAACATGGTGAAACCAAAAATGGCAGCTTGGAGATGGGACATATAACAGCTACTGTAGGCTGTCCAAAATCCTAAAGATCACCATCAAGAAAAAATTACTAAAGTCAACACATCCAAGGAAAATTCAACATTGGGGGACAGAATGGATATGGATATTGTGCATGGAGATGGCCAAGCATGAACTGCAAGCCCAGCTGAGAAACAGTCACACAGAATCTATTATTTGATAGATAAAATAGATGATATGGAAAACAGTGCTGGACAGATTATTATCTGCATTTTGGGTTTCCAGAAAACATCAAAGGGCCAGATATTATCATCTTCCTGCAACATATTATTCACATCCTGCTGAGCATTCTGTAGTGGAAGGGGTGGCCCATTAAATTTTTTTAAAGATTTCTCCATGGCTCTGTAACAGTGGTGCATTAAGTTCACAGATGATTGGTAAAAATGGTCACAATTTGGCCTGAGATACAGCCTGAGTTATCCAACCCACTCAGAGTAATACCTAATGGAGTGCCACAAAACTTTAACTTCCTAGTTGTGCTAAAAATGTTATCAGTAGGAACTGGTCATCACAACACCTGTCAGTCCCTGAGACCTCCAGGGATTTGCCTTCCAGCCATTAGATTCTGCTGATACCATGCCACAACCTGGTCCAGACAAGCTGGAGCCACTTAACTCTGGAGCCCAACAGGAAACCCCAACAATAAATAGAAGATCCTGATTACCAGCTAGATTTAGCAAAGGCTGCAGGCAGAAAGGGGAACAATCCTCTCTTGACTGGCGGTCAAGAACCTGGAGAAAAAGCATGCCCTCCCCAGAGTCTTCTGGTAGTTTGATGATGATCACAACACAGAACAGGTTCTCCACTATCTGGTCAGCATCACTGACAGCCATTGCTGTCTTGACCTCGAGCACAACAAAATCATCTGTGAACAACCACAGCAAGGTTATCAATTTACTGCCACCAACAGGTCCACTGTCTCTGCTTCGACTCCAATGCCTCCAGGTCACTCATTGGTCCTGAAACATCCCACCTTGCCCTCAACAGTGCAGAACAATACACACTCTGTAACAAGTGGCACATTACAATGGGGTCACTGTCAGTATCTAGTACTGTCTAGTTACATTGGCTTATGCTGGATTCATCTTTTCTTGGCTGTCAGAGGGGGCACTGGAAAGAAACCTGCAGGAATAGCCACTACTTTCACTTGACTTTGTGCTTGGTTTACTTGGTTTTGAAGGACAAAGAAGGCCGAAGCCCATCGAGATTGTTCCCCAACACAATGATGGGAAAATTAAACAACAAGACCCTGCTATTTTGGTACTTGTAACCACAGGTCCACTTCTTTTTTAAATGAATGAATGGAAACACTATTGACCAGGTTTTGTGGCAGATTGTTACATAATCTAGGTCCTCTTACCGTAAAATAATTGAATCTTTCATTAGTCCTAGATTTGGTTACATCTATCTGTTTATTATGAAGTCGTGGACTTATCTTCCTATTTGAAAACTGTAACCACATTGCTGCATTACGTCCTGTGATTTATGAATCTTGTACATAAATAACAGATCCCCCCTGCTTTGTCATGTCTGAAGGGAATGGAGCCCTGTCTCTTGTAACCTATCACTATAGTCAAGATCTGCCAGGTGGGGAACCATTTTTGTTACCCTCCTCTGAATGACCTCAATCCTGACAATATCCTGCCTCAAATAAGGGTTCCAAATTGGGGATCCATAATCAGAATGAGGCCTTAAATGGATCTTGTAAAGTGGAATAAGACAGTCCTCAGTTCTTCAGACAAATGTGCATTTTATTCGAGTAAGCAAAGCATTTGATGCTTTAGCTATCTTAATACATTGGTCAGATGCAGAGAGTTTATTATTCACAATGACTCTATGATCCTGTTCATAGGATGAAACTTTAAGAGGTGTATTATTTAAAAAATATATCTGTTTAGGGTTATTTTTACCGAATTGCAACACTGCACATTTGTCTGAGTTAAGCAACATATCGTTGGTGGTTGTCCATTGTTCGATGGTTTTTAAGGTGTTACTAAGTAGTAACCTGCTAAACTCAGTATTAACAGCTCCCAAAATGTTGGAGTCATCAGCAAATTTTGAGAGAGAGGCACCTGTGTTGGCTTGCATATCGCTAATGTATACATTAAACAATGTTGGTCCCTGCACTGACCCCTGAGGCACTCCACTTGTCACACACCCAGCATCAGAAAGAATGCCATTTATCTAACTTGTTGTTGTCTATTAGACAACCAACAGGATGCCCATTTAACCAATGACTGAGAAAAACCCAGACCTATCATTTTGTCTAAAAGTTTATCCTGTGGCACTTTGTCAAAGGCCCTGCTATAGTCAAGCAGAATTACATCCATAGGTTTACCAGCATCAAGTCCCTCACTTATATGATTGCAGAACAATACCAGATTAGTTGTACAGAAAAAACCCTGTCTAAGCCATATTGTGTATGATCAATGAGATTTTTGGAGATAACTTCTGTTTCTATGAGATCTTTAATTATCCTTTCCATTAATTTACATACTATAGATGTCAAACTTATTGGACGATAATTCTCTGGCCTAGAGTGATTGCTTTTTTTGAAAATTGGAACAACTATTGCTTTAGACCAGTCATATGGAATAAGACTATTCTGGAGAGATTTATTTAAAAAAAGGGTAAGAGGTTTAACCAAAGCCTCAGCTGTTTCCAGTAAAAATCTGGGGTTAATACCATCAGGTCCTGGACTAGATGTCTTATTTAAGGAATGCAGAGCCTTAAGTACACTGACTTCAGAAATGGAATACTGTATTAAAGTATCATCTAAATATTGAGTAGTCATGAGATCCTTTTTTTTAGAAAATATCGAGCAAAATTGCATATTAAAAGTATCAGCTATATCTTTATCAGAGGTCATAATAAAGTTATCCATAATTAGTGGACCTATATTTCTACAGTTCCTGCTTTTATTATTAAGATAGGAGAAAAGGGACTTGCAGCCATCTTCTGTGTGCCAATCGAAACTCCAGGTTCCTTTTTGATTGTGGAATAGCATTTTTTAAGTTTTTAACTGCTTTTTTATATTTTGCTAAGATCTGTACCTTTGCACTACCATCACTTTTTTTAACAGAGAAAATAACCTTTGTTTGCTTTTAATTTGTTTCATAATAGTTTTATTTAACCAAAGAGGAACCTTCCCCTTGTTGTTATATTTTTTTACTATAGGGACAGATAATTCTTCCAAATGATGAATTGTATGTTTCAAATAACCCCAAGCTTCCTCAACAGAAAAGAGGGTTAAGATATCCTCCCAGGCTATCTTATTTAAGCAATCATTAATGTTTCTGAAGTTAGCTTTATCATATTTCATGAGTACTGTATAACTTGAATTTTGTCGAGAATTGAGAGTAAATGAAAATGTAACTGAACTGTGATCACTGGACCCCAAGGGGTCCTTAATGTAAACATTAGATATGCTATCTCCAACACTGGTTATTACAAGGTCTAAAATATTATTCCCCTGAGTAGGTTCAAAATCAACTTGTTCAAGACCCAAGTCCACTAAAAGTGAGACTAATTCCTTTTCACTATGAGTACTATCAGTTAATAAATTCCAGTTTATGGTACTCATATTAAAGTCTCCTAAAATTAAAATATTGCTTTTAGCAGCCATTGTTTCTATTTCTTTATATAGGAGGGTGGTATAGTCAGAAGTAGCAGAAGGGGGCCTATAACAGGTGCCTAGCAAAAGTTGGGGTAGTCCCTTAAATTGAATATATACCAACAAGGTTTCAATGACATTTGACTGAGGGAGCTGATAGGAAGCAATATCCTCCCTAACATAAAGACAAACTCCTCACCCTTTCTGACCTTGTCAATCCCTATCATATAACCTTTAACCTGATAAGTTCATCATCCCTGTGGAGTTTGTGTCCCACCAAGTTTTGGTTATCGATATAAGTCCATATTTAACTGACTTACATTTAGCTTCCAGTTCTCCTAATTTGACAAAGTTTAGAAATCTAGCCTTCAGGGACAAAACCTCACAAGCTGTAGTCTTACTGACCATAGAATGTTTTAGAGAAGAGGGTAAAAACCCTTTCTCCCCCCTTATTTCTAGTTTAAAAGAGTTTTAATGGCTGACGAAATACTTCTTCCTAATATAGTGCTACCACGTCTGCTGAGATGCAAACCATCACAGCAAAAAAGGGAATCTTTTAAATAAAAGTTTTCCCAGTGGGCAAGACATCAAATTCCCTGATGCAAACACCATTTTCTGAGCCTGTCATTGAATGCCCTGCTTTTTCTTGTAACAAAATTGGTTGTTCTTGGAACTGGTAAAATCTCAGAGAAGCAAACAAGGCAATATTTATCTGCTAATACATTATTGAGGGCAATGATGTCTTGTTTAAGCTCTTCTAAACTTGTTCTGTTAATGTCGTTTGTTCCAGCATGAATTACTAACAGAGGATTATTGCCTGCCCCCTCAAGTACTTTTTTAACAACGGAAGTGACATCAGAAATTTTTGCCCCTCTCAGACTGGAGCAGGTTTGATTAAACTTGTCTGGATTACAAATTGCATGATCTATGTGCTTTATAATTGAATCTCCAATTACATAAAATCTGCTTGTTTACAGTGGGGTCTGTGGTTTCACTTGGAAGGCTTATAATATGTTCACTACCTTCCCTGCTAACAGCACAAGAAGCTTGGTGAAAATTATTAGTGTTGGATGTATTCCTCTTGGTTATGTTTTTATTACTTATAGAACCATTAGAAAGAGGACTGGTGGCTGTACAGATCCCTATATTACTGTTTGTTTTATCATCCCCAAAAGCATCTAAGGTCTCATGAAAGAGAACATCATACCTATTAGATAAAGGAAGTATCGGAGCACTGTTTAATATTTGCCCTCCCCTATGCTTGGTTTTAATATTTGTCTTGGTTACTGTTGCCCAATTATCAGGTTCATCTAAAGGCAAAGAAGAGGGCAGGGTATGACTTAAGGCTTCAGTTTCCATAGACGGGGGTTACAGTTAAAGAACTTGGAGTATCTGAAGGCACTATCTGACCCATCATAAGGTCAATATTTTCCTCTAGAGCTTCAATCTCAGGGCTAACTGCTCTAACAGATTGTAAGCAAATTATTTCAGCTTCTAGCGTTTTAAGAAGCAAGCATCTATCGCATACAAATTCCTCAATTTGAATGCCACGACCAAACATCTGACAAGACACACAGTAGTTATTTGGTTCCTCCATTTTAGAATGACTAAACTAAAAGAATGTAATACTTACAGTTTAATGTGAATAAATGAGTGCAATCCCCCTCTTCCCCTGCTGCCCCAGTGGACACAGCAAACACGTGCAGACGCACATGTCTCTGTGCGCGTCTCCCTGCGAGACCACATGCATGCTCACCCTGCTTGCCGCAGGCCAATCTTACATTGTGGCCACATGACCCGGAAGTATCTGCCGAGGTCACAGAGGTAAGCAAGAGGCAAAGCTGCTTAAAGTATTAAAATTAAACACCCAAAGCCTTTCGAAAGGCATTAGTGCTATCCTGCAATAGTCCTGGACTTTGGTTTAACTAAAAACAATAGTATATGACAAGTTGTAGTTTCAGAGAATCACCCTGAAATAAACTACTCGCCCTCTTCCTATTCAACAGAACAGGGCTCACACATATATTTAACACCACACAAGTTTTATATTAGTACAGCAATGTGTCAATTATAGGACAAGCACAGAGAAACTTTCAGGTGTCAGAACAACCCCGACAACTGCACAGAATAGTGTTTGCTTGATTGTAATGTTGTTGTTTTTTTAACAAGGTCAGAGGATGGACTAATGATTGTCAATCTAGTATGGAAGTGCAAGGGACTTGCTCTTAAACCTTATGGTTAATTTGGGGTATTAAGTACTGTTTACAATGAGAGGGCTTTAAGCCCGAGGTTCCATGGGTAGAGCAACAACGTCACTCCCCTATGGAGTTTAAAAGGTCACAACATCCTGCACTTTGCCAGGATTCTTTTTCATTGCATCCAGAGGCCATGTTGGCTGCCAGATCAACTGCATCACTTAATGCTTTATTTTCTTCTTGCTTGGCCTCCAGCTGCTCCCTATCTCATCTATGTCTCCTTCTTCTGTGGACCTCACTCCTTTGGTGGTGTTTTCTCCTGCTTCTCCTGCAGTTCTCTGATGCCCTATTTTGGTGGAGCCATTGCTCCATTCCTGGCTGGTGCTCCTGATTCAACATCTTGCCCTGGGTGTCCACCCCCTTTTCACTCCTCTCAGCCGGTGGCATCTTCTGCCCATCTGGCGTTCACCTGCCAATTCCCCCGTCACCCCCCATTCTGATCCCTCCTGCCGTTCATCTTTCACCTTATGCGGTCCTTTAGGAAGTGTTTGCAGAGTGGTTCTCAATCTGCTGTTTTTATGCACCATAACTTCATTGTTTGCTTTCATTTTTCTGGTCTATGCGGTGTAGGAGCCCACCATGCACTGCTCTTCTTTTCGTACCTATTTCTACACTTGTGGCTACCCAGATGGTGAGTTCCTGTGAGCCTGGCTGCACGATGATCCATTATGATGAACTCAGCTGAACGGTCCCATCCCAGGTGTCCAATGCACCTACCTGTGTCTTATTGGCAAATGCTGCTTTGTGTTTTGTTGCTTCCATCAACCACCTTTGCTATTGCATTTCAGACTTTTCCTCCATTGCTGTGGACAATTTCCATTCATATATTTTCTGTCTGTGATGGTTGTTTAGCCAAATTTATCTACTGAAGCACGATGCACTGCATTCTATCTACAGCTTGCCCCCACCTCACTCAGTTTGGCACAACCGCACTGCACTACATATGCTACTGACCATGGTTTGTGGTTCATCTATGCCTACAGTGAACTCCACTGCTCTTTGACTAACTCATTTGCAGCATATTTGACCTCAAAGTCAATGCTACTTTACTATATGTTTTGCAGTTCCTCTTCCACTTCCATTATGTCATGCTCTTCTCCCATCTCTCGCTTGAGTCTTCACTTCAATCCTGCATATCTGTTGTTCGGTCCTCTCATTGCCCACTTGTGGCTTCGACCCATCATCAGCAGTCAAGGATTCACTTCACTCATGGCTTCTCTCCTCATCTATCTCCAATCCCAGTCATTCCTTCCTTCCTGTCCTTCACCCTTGCTAGAAGCTGTCTGGTGACTCTCCTCCATCTTTCAAGTCCCCTTTTTCAAGTCCATTTCCAATTCTACCTCCTTTCAAGGAATCTACTTGGTCACATTGCTTTATCAAGCTCCCCACCATCATTCCATCCTTTGTCCTTTCTTGACATCCACATCATTGGGCCATCTCTGGCCACCTCAATGCCTCTCATGACCGCTCCTGAATCTTATCCCTCCTGTGGTTTTCCTCCCATACCAGCTGCATTAGATATTCTTTCTGGGCATAACTATCATTACTCATATGCATGCTGCATCAATACGTAGCCCTCACGCTGCATGTATCAGGTTCCTGATTCCATCCACCGTCATCCATCAAGGATTCACTCCAGTCATGGCTTCTATATCTCATCGTGCCACAGGTTTTCTATTAGCTTGCTCTGCCATTCACATCATTGGGCCATCTATGTCTGACTTCATCTGGCCTTTCATCAAACCTGAACTGCGTGCCACCTCATCCAGCTCACCCTACTGCCATTTTCATCCTATATCGGCTGGGTCCTATGCTACCCCATTGACCTTCCTCCATCCTTTGTCCTTTCATACCTCACTTTCCGGAACCAGCCCAGTCTCCATGGCTTAGCGCCCTAATTGTACCTCATCTGTTTCCTAATTTTACCTTCCTTGTCCCAGTGCCTTTTCTAGTACTAATCATCATTGCTTAACTCTGCTCTTAGCTTCCCTCCTCATCATACCTCGTCTGGTTTTGTTCCTCGATCTCTCAACCTGAGTTGCCTCTGGTTCCAGATCTCCCTTTTTGGCCTCGGAGTCTACCTCCTTTTGAGGAGCCTACTTCCTTTTACTTCCTTTGTACAAGTTCATTTTCAAGTTCATTCCTGTCTCCTCTTTCAATTCCATATCAACCATCCAGGATTCACTCCACTCGTGGCCTGTTACCGATATTCTTTTTGGGCGAACCTACCATAACTCCTATGCCACCTATCAACCATGGGCATCATGCCGCATGTATCAAGTTCATAACTCCAGTCATATCAAGCTTATAAATCCAGTCATAATTCACTCAGCATTACCTCAAGATTTATCTGTTCACATCACTTACCGTACTTGAACATTCCTATCATCGAAATCCATACTACCTCATTGACTACAACCTCAGGGTCTAATCGTTCAGAGTCTAATCATTTACATCGCATAATCAAGCATGCCTCTTCAATCTCAGTGTCTGCTCAATTGCATCACTCAATCAAGCGCATCACTCAAGCAAGCCAGTCTGCATTATCATCTGTCTCCTCATCAGTACATCTGGAATCTCCTCATTAACACATCTGGATACCCCTTTCTCCTCTGACTCATACAGTATATGGTTTAATCCCTCCCATCCTTGGTCCTCTGATCTACTATCTCTCATTGACTACTCTAACATACCCTCATTGGGTCCTTTCTACTTCATGTTCCTTATTTAATCTGTACTTATTTGGAGTTGTTACCTATCCTATCATCATCCTCCCTACGTATATCCCTCATCCATGAACCGTTCTCTTTACCAACGTATGTCTTCAGATCAAACGTTGTCAGCCTGGAGAGAAGGCCACCTAGGCCTTTGATCCCCAGAGGTTTCCTACTCAAAGGGTGTTTTTCCTCTCCTCCGTGCCAATGGTCATAATATTAGTTAGAGTTAGTGCTTTCTTCTCATTAGTTAGTTAGGTTCTACTGTCAGATGGAGGCAGATGGTGGCCATGCTTTCCCCTCTCTCCTTAGGAAGTTAGCCATTCTCTTCACAGAACTCATTCATCATCCTCGCTTCTTCGAAGCTTGACATCTTTGGGTATTGTTTTTGGACTTCTTCCTAACCTACCTTTAGCTGATGCATTCATTCCCAGCACCTGTAGGGGGGAACCCTCCTCTAAGGTTCCTTGCATTGTACCCCTACAGGGTAGTATATCCCATGGATAGAGAGTCAGAAAGTCACAAAGCAAATCAAGTTACACAAGCATCATCTCATATTATCTCATTCAGTTGCATAAGCACATTGAACTCTACATTATATTGTTGATGAGGGGATTGCTGGGTTGTGCAATGTGGGCCTGCATATCAACTGGGGATCATTTTTTTCCTAAAGAGCCTTTCATCAATCCTATAATCTCTGGAGGTACTCCCCCCCAGCCTCATCACAATCCTTCTCATGGATTTACCAATTATCTGCTACTTTCCTAGGACTATAATGGTGGGCAGTCAGATATTTTTGTCATGCAGTCGGGCACAAGCCTGCAGGGGATGTTGACTAGCACAGCTGACATTTTCTTTTTGACTTCCTTTTTTCTCCCTGAGGTGCTGGCTTTCAGTGATGTAGTCATGAATTCGTGCAATGAGGCACATGTATGATGGGTGCCCTACATTGATCCCACTCCCTTCTTGAGCTCCAAGCTGTGCTGCTGACTGTTCTCCACCAGTTGGCAGTCATACTAGTGGAGCAGCATTAATCCCTCCCCTAGGAAGGCGCGCTGTCATTAGAACATTTAATCATCCCTTTTCTGCCCGGCCCCTGATGGCCTGTGCTTGATCCTGAACATGGGTCACCAATGTCACTAGTGATAGTGCTACCACTGCACAAATAGACTGGCTTGTAGTTGGGGCTCTTTCATGCACTGAGTGTTATCAAGCCTCCTCTGGTTGTTCTACACCCATCCACCTTCCCAAACCCCCAAGCAGGAAAGGACCAAATGTACCTGAAACCTTTAATGCCATGATGGTTTGTGGCATTGAGAGCTTCTGAATCCTGGAAAGCTCCTCATGCCTGAGACTGTGCAATTCTCTAGACTGCTTGTATATTCTCTGGGGTCATTTACTGCTGCTGCTTGGTGGAGTACTGTATGTGTGGGCTGATGTCAGGAAAGGGTGACCCCTGGGAGGGATTGCTTATCCAGTCATTTACCACTTCAAGGTGAATGGACCTCATGAGGTTCCAGATCCACGATTGTTTCCCAACTCCATTTGTGTTGCTGTACTGGCTGGTGCAAACTACATGCCCACTTACAGGATTTCTGTACTTTATTCTTGTCCCTGTCACACCAAGTAAAACCTCTGCCTGGCTTACATTAGGTAAGTTTCTTATGCTGTCACAAGTGAACTACAGTCTGAATTTGCTTTGTAGTGGTGAAGCCGTTCCTTCACATTCAGAGCCCTGGGTAGCTGGGGTAACCTGTAGGGCAAATCTCCCAGTGAACAGTACCTGGTGCACATTCTTGTGCTACTCAGCGCAAGCTCTGCACACCAGTTAGCAAGAATGAGGGCTGCCAAATAACTTGATACGGTTTGGTTCTTGGTATACTTCAGAGAAAAGTATCATCTTGGGGTAGTCTGATCTTGAGAATGGCAATGGGGCAGAGAAAGTTTTTTTTCTACCTCCTCCCCCTGGATGGCCCTCCTATGAGTGTGCATCCCAGCCCTGTTACCCTGACCTCCCCTGGGACTTACTGTCAGCTGTCTTGCCCCATGGCTCACCCCAGCTGCAGACTCAGTGGGGGTCCCCTGTTCCCGCTGTGGTCCAGATCCTGTTCAGGCTGGTGAGCTCAGCTAGTTCAGCATGGGACATGTGAGCACCTGACAGCATTCTGCCTCGTTATTTTCAGGTGTTCTGTCTTGGGAGGCACAATGTGTAATGATGTCATGATGTATGCCACATGATCCTGTGCAATGTGCATTGATGTCTACCACTCCTCCTGACCTTCTGGGCCAAGCTGCCTTTCCCCATCTTCCAAGAGGGGCCAGACAAGCTCTGGGCTCTGCCCACCTACCCCCAGGCAGACGAGAGCAATCCTATGGATGCTTGACCCCTCTACCACCTGGCCCTCCAGCACCCTGGGCAAGCTTCTGAACATGGGTTGTTGGTGTGACAAGCAGTAGTGCTATGAACTCACCGATGAGCAGGTGAGCAGGCAATTGTTTAAAGCTGAGTGGGGTCACTGCACACTGTTCTTGGCAGTAATAGAGAATGTGTATTGGCAGCAATTTCACTAAAAACAAAAGACAGAGCAGAACTGAGTAGGACCGAGACAGCAAAAGCATGCAATCTGGATGGGGTACAGTAAATTTACAGTAATTTCAGTAAGAAGATGAACACAGTTGAGCTGGTAATGGGCCCGCAAATGTACAGAATCAGGAGGGGATTTATAAAATAAACAAGAGACATAAAACAAATACAGCATTATTACCAGTGCAGGGGAATATGCTGAAAACAAGGAGTTCATACAGAAAACTACAAGGCTTTGTTGATGTAGCATTGAGAAGGATAGAAATCTAGAAATGGATTTTAAGAGAGTATTTTCTGGTTAGGAAATGCAAACACCACACCAGCACAAAACTAACCTGCATTTGTAACGTTCTTTTGCAGAATCAGCAGCTGCCCATTGCGCTCTCACTCCCCTGGAAGGGGGCTGCAGAAAGACTTTAGGAAGTGATGTGGTCAGCCAGAACACCAATCGGGGTCTCTACATAAAGAGTCTGGAACTGCACAGGGATTTAAGTCACATGACAAACAATACATGGTGTGTATTCTTGGGCTATTCAGCACCACCTCTGCAAAGCAGTCAACAAGAATGGAGGGCTGCTAAAAAACTTGCTAAGGTTTGGTTCTTAGTACGCTTCAGGGGAAGATGCTATCTTGAGGTAATCTGATCTCAGAAATGACAAATGGGCAGGGAAGTATTTGAAGCCAGACAGGGTCACGGTATGCTGTTCTTGGCAGTAACAGAGGCAGTGAAATATCAGCAGTTTCAATAATACCAAATGACAGAGCAGAATTTGGCAGGGACAGGGACAGTGAAAGCACTCAATCAGGATGGGATTTACAGTAAATTGCAACACTTTCAGTAACAAGACTGGGCAAAAACAAACTGGGAACAGGACAGAAAAGGCACCAAATTGAGACAGGATTTATAAAATAAGCAAGAGACCATAAAACAAATACAGCATTTTCTGTCAGGGAAGGCGGTGTGCTAAAAAAAAAGGGTTTCATAAAGAAAATGACAATACTTTGATGGTGGAGCATCGAGAGGGACAGGAAATGACAGGATATTTTAAAGAGAGTATTTTGCAATTAGGAAATACAGACACTACACCAGCACTGACCTGCTTGTTAGCATCCTTTTGTCTTGCAGAATTAGAGGCAGCTTATTGTGCTATCTCTCCCCAGGAAGAACATCAGTGAAAGAGCTGAGGAGGTGACTTGGGTAGGCTGAACACCAACTGGGAAATCTGCAGCTGTGTATGAGAACCCAACTAGATGAGGACTCACTGGGAAGATAAAATGCTTCAATCCTAATGTGTCTCATTCATGTTTGTGTCCCAGAAACTGATTAGAACAGAACAGGTGTGGAACTAGGGTTGCCACCTGGCTGTTTATTCCATTGCCATGCTGATTGATGGTGGAACAATGCAATAATCTGCCATTTATTTTGACATTGCCCAATTTGAGTCTGTGTTTTTGCCTGTGTGCCACAACACGCAAGCACACTGTATAATGTTGTTATGGCGACAGACTGTTAGCGGGAGTCAGCAAGCAGCCTTGAGCAGGAGAATGTAAGCGGCAAGGTGACAGTGCGAGGTGTGGTATGGACAAGCAAGCATTTAAAGGCAAGGCTCTCTTTCTGTCATAGGTGCCCCTCAGTCTCTGCCAGTGAGCTGCTGGGAGAGAGAGAGCAGAGTGGAATGGAGATGCACAGTGCACTGCTTTGATTTTAACAACTCTGATAGCTGTTGTATCCATGACAGACAACCCCTGAGTGATTGTAACAGATCTAGCTGCACTGCCGCAGGAGTTTGGCTAGGATAGTAGAGCAAGTGGGATGGGTGGGCCATGGGACTGGGAGACAGTCTTGAAATTGAAGTTGCAAAGTGCGCCTTGACGAGACAGCAGTCAACATTTGATTTCTTTAATACACTCACAGAATCAGATTACTGTGCACTTGTGCAGTTGCAGAGTCAGATGCTGTTGTACAATGTACAGATAATATCAGACTATCAGGTTACAGGTATTATCTAAGTCACAGGAATCCACACAAAAAAAAAAGGGGAATCGAGTGATGCTGCTGCTACTAGAAAGCTAGCATGGTACACAGATACAAAGTTGCAGCATTATAAGATGCAGTTGCAAACAGCACTCATATCACACTCACTGGAGTAGTCACAGGAGATTGAGATCCTATATTGACCTGTCTGTCTCAGTCTAGTCAGACACAAAAAGTTACAGTAAAGGTAATCCTCCACCACTGACAAACTGGTTGATGCTTTCAAGCTCTGATAAAGGCAACTGAGGCAAGACATTGATGTACACAGTGTATGCTTCTTAAAGAGCAGCTGAAGCTATCAGGAGAACTTTAACAAAACATAATTTCAGACACAGTTTGACTTGTATTATACATTGGTTCTGTTTTCCTCCTTCCCATTATTTATTGCTGGTGTAATTTGCATGAAAATAGGATATTTGTTCCTGAAAAGTTCATCTATTCCTGTTGCTTTCTCACTACCTGAGGTCATAATGCACTCCTTGTGACATCATAGTTACTCCAAGGCAACAGATTGTGAGGTCACAACATAGGATTATGATTTGAAAAAGGGAGTAATCTAAAGAAGCAGATGAACTCTAAGATATAAAGACTATGTACTCCTGCAAATTTCCTCAGTAATAAATAATGGGAGGAAAAATCTATAAAATATATATGAAATGCAACTAAAATTGTACCTAAATATCATGTTTTTCAAAGTTTTCTTGAGGCATCAGCAGCTCTTTAAAGAGATATATATAAAATTATTATCCTAACATTATTGACATCACACCAGGGTGCCTACAGGAACACTTTGACATCAGGGTACAAAATAAATTACAAAGTGCTATGTAGAAACCAGGAATCTTAACATTAGACACAAAAAGGTTATTATTGTTCAGCCTAAAAGCAGGTAGTCTGATTTTAAATCAAGCCTCCACCAGCAGCTACTCTGCTTTGGAGAGAGAAGCATCTGAAACTCTTGACAACTTTTACTTAAGTTGACTGAATTAAATAATATTATACCAACAGTGGAAGGTTTGAGTGGTGATCATGACCATTATCAACAAGACACACCCATAGGAGACTCCCAGTCCACACATCTGAAGAAGAAAGCTCAGATCTGAAACTCCACATTCAGTGACAGATGGCTCGATATGGCAGTGTTTAAAGATTGGCTGGCAAAATTTGATGATTAAACAAATGCCTGCTGTATCATTTGATAGTGTGTATTTATTGTAAAATATGATGGAGTCAATGCTGTCAGGAATAATTCAAAAGGAGAAAAGTTTACTTATTTATTTAGTTTTTGTTTACTGGGTGGGCTCACTAGCCATAGAGATGACTATTTTCAGGCATGACCCAGGAGGTTACAGGGTAAAACATGACAGGCAAATACACCAACAGGTTAATAGCATAATGGGTGCAAAAGGCACAATACAAACAGGTTACATCAAATATGACAGTAGCAATAGTATAGTAAAACAGCATTCAGTAGAATAATCATCAAAAAGGTCAAATACATAGTGTACAGAGTGGGATTGTAGGGGTAGTTCACATTATAGCATCTTGACATAGCAGCTAGATAAGTCAGGAGAGCAGTAAACAATCATAGAACTGGTGGGGAGCTTTATTTAACCTTAGCCATCATCCAGAGCAAGATACTGTTGCCAGGGGGTTCGGTCAAGATAGCTGAAGGGTGCATGGGGAAAAGGAACCAGGGATAAAAAGTGGATACAAGCAGAGGTGTGGGGATACTGAGGGAGAGAGGGGAGACAGACTCCAGTAACTAGTGAGGGAGAGATATGGGGGAGATCATATCACAGGTCAAGCTTAGTAGCCACACCAGTTAAGTGCTTCAGAAACCTGCAGGAGAAGCAGGAACGAAGGAGGTTTGAAGCAGAAGCATTGGCTGGTAGAGCTAAGAGGATTGTGGAGTGATATTTTAAAGACATAGTGCAAGGGAACAAGATGGACATCAAGTGGGAGCAAATTCCATATCTGAGGGGCATGGTGGGCAAAAGCTCTTGAGCCTTTTGTGGAACTGCATTTGGGGACATATAGCAGGGATTTATCAGCAAAGTGTAGGCCATAGTTTGAGGTCTGGTAGGTGAGCAGCTCTGTCAGTATGGCGGGGATATGCACACTAAGAAAACAACAGTGGACCTGAAGGAGTCAAGTCTGGTGTCATGGGGGGATAACGGTTTAGGTCAGAGTAAAGGAGCCAGTGGTGTTTCAGAATGCAAAGCAGAATGCCTGTATAACAAAGTGTTGCTCACTGTCGACAAATATGAAGGATGATGCTGTCATTGCCAGTAAACTGGCCTAAGTATTTCATGGAATGTTGTACAGCTACAGTTTTCTGTCAATGGAGTGTGGCAGTAAACTAGCTACATGGCTATATTCTAACTCCAGTGTGCAAACAAACTGAAACTGGGAACAACAATTAAAATTTTGGTTGCAAATGTACTCGGGCCATGTTCTGTAAAAACAGCAGTTGAAAAGCTAAAAGCAAGTGGTTCTCCATTTGCAAATGCTACAAATGCTTCAAATAAAGGAAACCATTAGTTTTTCTCTTTGGCAGCTCATTTTTTTGATGTTAAAATTGGCATAAATTATGTTCTTTAGGATTTTATGAAGAACCAGATGAATCATCAGAATCTATGGCTAAACATATAATTGATCACATTACTGTGTGATTTGGCATACGGATTGGACAGGAGAAGAAACACACTAAGATAAAGGTCCTAGAGTTCTGTGGGGTGGATTTTAAACACATGGTAACCTGCTGCATTAAATACCTTGAAGGGGGGGATGACTGGGTGGGAGTGTAGACCCAATGAAAAAGGATTAAGAAGCGATTAGCCAAGGCAAGAGCATGCTGTTTGAAGGAAATGAGCAAGGGAAGAAGAAGGAGGAGGAAGAGGCCATTATGGTTCTCGAAGGAGGTGGCAAGGGCAGAGAAGGAGAAGGAAACAGCATTTAGGAAGTACAAGGAGACACAGACAAAGAGAGAGGGATATGTACTGCATATGGTAAAATAAAGTGAGGCAGGAAGAAGCGTGATGGCAGCTTAAGCACAAACAGAGGAAAGGATAGCAAAGGAGGTCAGAAAAAGGGACAAGACCTTCCTCAGGTATGTGTGAGAAGAGGAAGACAAGGGGAAAGATAGGGGTCAGTTTACAAGAAAGGGGTACCAAAGTGTGACATAGAGGTAATTTTTTCAGCCTCACAGTAGAATAATTTTGATAAGCTTTTCTGAACACTCTTACCCAAAGTTGAAAAAGTAACTATGTAGTGAGATAACTGCCTAACAGAAACTCGAGATAAAAGCCACTCAGTGTGGCGCGAGCAACAGGGAACACCAAACAGTGTGGCACGTGCAACATTGGACACCAAAAGAGTGTTGTGCATGCAACATTGAGCACCAAAACAATGCTCCTCTCAGCATCTAATCATTATAATATTAAAACCATTTTACAACAAACATTGCATAACTAGCATATTTATGTTTATGACCATTTTAAAGTGTTCCAAGGTGCAATTCCACCAACCCCTAAAGTCTTCTATTCAAGTATTGTTATTTTGTCATTGTCTTATGCTGTATTGCCCTGTTCCCCCTGTTCTGCCCAAACAAATGGAGACACACACCAAGCACTGCAGCGAAATGGCCACTGCCATGCATTTATTTGATAAAAAACAAACAACATTAACAAGTATGCATGATGTGGGCAACCAGATAGTCTTGACTGGTATGCTACTTTGTAACTCTATGCTTCCTTATGAGTTAACGAGTCTTCAGCCATGCTCTCAGTTAGATTTTTCATTAAGTGGGTCCACTACTTTTTCATTAGGGAGTCCACTACTTTCTTTAAAAAAAGTTGGGGTGCCATGTCCCAAAAGTGGAAGCCCCTGTTAAATTTCCAGGGGTCTTCATTTAAATACATGCAAGCCATGGCCCTGCACCTGCATGGCTTGTGATGTAAGATTCTGTAGAGCACAGGGGTGTGCTCCATTGTTCTCTATGGGGTCATGTTTGAATCTGCCATTTGTAATGTTAACATGTGAGTTCAAACAAATTACAGCTGTCATGCTACTAACAGTGGTCTTGTTAGTTGAGCAGTGGCCATAATTTGTTTGAAATCACCATCTGCAAAAAAGCCATAGAGTAAACCAATGGAGTGTGCCCTCAAGCTCTACAGATTCTTTCATTCTTTCATTACAAGCCATGTGGCCATAGGGGCACAGCTCACTCTCCCTGGGCATTCCCTGGGAAATTCCAGCCAAAAAACATGAGCGTCCAGACACACAAAATGGGCATAAGGGATGCTGGTACCTTCCCCTCTTCTGCATCAACCAACACTTCCATGCCACCCAAGACATAACAGTAAGTAAATTAACCGGTCCTGCCTACTGCTTAACCTGATCTCACTGGAGAAGGCAAACAACCCAGAAAAACCCTGTGGGGAAACCAGGAAAATTCCTTCATGACCCCAAAGGCGATCTCCCTTACAGGGACAGTGAGACCGAACTGACCCACACCTGCTTTTATAATGGTGGTACATGGTGGGTGCACTACCCACTGGATGTAGTCTAAAAACCAATCTAAACTTATGCTACACAAATGTACACCACACAACATCTCCTTAATCCCAATACTTTCCTTTCTTACCACAACCACCCACCCAATAGTGTCTATAAATGTTCTCATTGCCACATTCTTAAGCCAGTGGTCATTCTTCTTAGTTTTATAGAACAGTTCATAGTTCATCAGTGTGCCATTGCTCCAGAAATCAATTTTCACCTCCCTGGAGTTGCCTGGAATTCAATCTTCATGGACATCCGCACACGCAACGTAGTTTCTTCTTTGAACCGACACCTGCCAAAACAAAAACACAGATTGAAATCAGTTCCCGCATCACATAACATTCAAAATCTAGTGATTGTGAGTGCCCAAGGGCCTGCATCCACTGACACCTGCCAAAACAAAAATAGGTTTATCATGTGCTACTACACATAACCAAAATCAAGCTCTGCTGATGCCCAAGGGCCGGCATCCTCTCATCCATGAGCCCTTCCACCCTGACATTCTTCACTTCCTTCATACCTTTCCCTTTTCTCCTCTTCCTGCACACCTTTTTTCACACCTTCTGCCTTACTTTATACCTTCCCCAACTAATCATCCCATCTCCCTTTCATCAGCACCCCCTTCCACTTAATTCCACCATATGACAACCTCCACTTGGCCACCCTGTCTGTCTACCTTTAGCAGCCCTTGTGCCCACCAACAATTTTTAAATTCTTCCCAGACACCTGTCCACCTTCAGCAGTCTCTGGCCAAACAAATGTCCGTCTACTGTCAGCGTGCCCTATGTCCCTATGCTTACATTTATCTACTCACCTACTGCTGCCCACCACATCTAGCTGCATACCTTCCCCTACCTGCACACCCTTCCCCTACCTGCCCACACTCTTACAGGACCATTCAGAAATGTTAAAAAGACAATACTTCTTTCAAACTCTGTTAATTCCAACATTGTTGCAGTTTTTCATGTTTATTGATTATGGTTCTCAGGTCATCTGGTGATATGTCGAATTTTCCTTGTCCTTGCACAGTTACTGGTACATAAAAAAGTCATTTTCCCTTTATGACATTGATGTCTGGATGCCATGGCCAATAGAATTTGCCATTCCTGCTCCTTTGCAAAAATTTACATTCAAATTCTTGTTTCATTTCATCAAATGATGTTACTTGTCCAATGTAAAATGTGTTAGAGTAATAGACGGCATAACACTGGCTTGTCTGTATGTGGTCATAGTTCTTTTGTTTTCTGGCAGATGCGCTGGCAACAGATGTATTGGTTGTTGTGCTGGCTGCAGAATCTGTCAACGGGGCAGCATGTTCACTAATCTGGTTCACAACAGTAGACATACTAGTCATCACTGGAGATGTGATATCAGAAGTGGGGGTGGGTGTGCTGGTGATTGCATTGCATTGGAGACAGGAAACAACAATGTAGCGGGCCTAGGATTCATAATATCCGAAGTGGGAGTGGGTGTGCGACTGATTGCACTGGAGACCGGAATCGGCAATGTAGAGGGCCCTGAAGTTTCTTTTTCCTTCACTGAAGACACATAGCCAGGTGCACTCTGAATAATCTTCTTCTTCCATCCGTCGATCTATCTTGCATTTTCACAGTGACCATCCTTCTTTCTGCA
Source organism: Neoceratodus forsteri (assembly GCA_016271365.2). Lineage (NCBI taxonomy): Eukaryota > Metazoa > Chordata > Ceratodontiformes > Ceratodontidae > Neoceratodus > Neoceratodus forsteri. The sequence continues at coordinate 588,503,446 of CM028137.1, read as the reverse complement.
TGGCCAACAGAAACAGCTGTAGTCTTGGACTTCAACACCATCCGCCGCTGGTTGGATACTCGGAACCTTCTGTGTGCCAGCTATTGTTTTTAGTTCTGGTCCTGCATTTCTGCTAATTTTTCCATCACTGACCCAGAAGAATGTTCCGTGGTAATGAGTGCAACCTTTGATTGCAGGTTCCTTTTTTAAATTCCTCTTGCAGTACTGAAAGAGGTGCACAGCATTTGAAATGATAGCCTGCTCGGACTGCACAGCTAGGCTTGCACGTGACTTCACCACCGAACTCTCACCATCTGAGGGTCCTTTTCCATGCCTGGATCCAAAAAATGCATGCTCTATTTGGAATCCATGTAGTGATGGAGACAATGATATATTCTGGAAGGTCCATTTCGATTTGTATTGATTCCCACACCCATCACTAAAGAGTACCTGTTTCTCAGTATTGGTGCCACGGATGTTTCTGAGGTAGGAATTGGACATGTTGATGAAATGCAGAACTGTGTGGTGATCATGTTTGAGATCACTAGATATGAAAACAAGTGACTCTGTAACTAAGTCTGTACATCGTTCACACCTGTAGTATGTCACTACAAGGTGAACAGCGGCTTGCTCATGGAGCCAGTGGCATGACTGATTTCATCCTGGTACTTGCATGTGTAGTTCTCTGCAAAGTCTAGAACCATCAATACCCAGCTGTCGGGAAGGTTATCTTTGAGTGATTTGAATTGGTGGCGTTGCCAGGATTCTATGTGTAGATGTTGACCCAAAAACAGGAGGTCCTCCTTCAAGACCAGATATCGAAATGTGGCAACTTTTCTCTTCATGACTTTTCTCGTTTGTTTACTTTTTGATCCATTTATGACCCTGGAAAAGGTCACACTGTCCCACTGTTGCCATTTCACCTCCTCAGTTCCGTGTGTCTGTAAAGGTTTTTTCCAGTGATTTGTCAATCGCAGAAGTGCTACAGGTTTTGCAATTTTTTTCAGTACAGGACTTTTTAAAGAATTTCTCACCTTCTTTCTTTGTGCACATTGTCAGCTCTACTGCTTCATAAATATTGGAAATTGTGCACTTCAGTCTTTTCTGCTCTGCAAATCACTTTATTGCTAACAGCTTTAGTTTACCATTGGTGCAATACTCGCATAGACACTGGTCCAGTTTTTGATCCTGTGCCAGTTTAATATTATCGGGAAGGAGACTGCTGAATTTAGTTAGTCCAATTTTTTCACCTGGGTTCTGCTTACAGAATTCTTGGTGCAGCCTTTTCAGAGTTTTGTCTAGGAATGATCTGGCTTTTCCTGTTTATTTAGAAAATGCCTTCTTGTGTGGAAGCGGTGTCGCTGATATATTGAAAAAATCATCTATTTTCTTCTGCAGCTACTCAGATATTCCCAACTTGTGCCTGGTGCTCCTCTTAACTTGTGCGCTCTTCGATACCCTCATCATTCTTCTCCAACTGATCCCCAGGCATGTGCTTGCTCTTCATAGTAGGCGGTACTTTTTTCAGAACAAGAAATGTGCTGATGAATTATTTTTTCAATTATTTGTCTGCTTTCCTGTTGCACTGTTTAAACGAATGTAATTTTTGTTGAAGGACTTCCACTAATTTATTGTCCAGTTTGGTGCGACATCCGAACCTTGAGGTGACAGCCTGTTTTTTGGGAGTGGCCAAGGAGATAAATTTTGAGATTCTTGCAGCAAACCTGTTTGGGGACCTGGGCAGTCCTTCACGTGCTCTCTGCACAGCCTTTCTAATTGTGCTTTCTGACCTTGGGTCCATCACTGGTGTTGCCCTTTCATCCAAGGCAATCGATGTCATGATTGTACTGGTAATGGAAGGTGTTCTCATTTGTGTTTCTGTTGTACTGGATGATGTGCTCACTTGCATTTCCATAGAGTTTGTGGTGTTAGTGGCTGTGATCAGAAATCAGAAATCCCTGGTGGTCCAGTGGACCGCTACCCACCCGATCGTGGGCTAAGTAAATAAATAAACTTCTCAATATCCCCGGTGGTCCAGTTGACCCGCCCACCCATTCATGGGCTAAGTAAGTAACTAAAAATCATCAATATCCCTGGTATTTCAGTGGACCTGCCCTCCCGATCGTGGGCTAAGTAAATAACTAAAAATCATCAATATCCCTGATGGTCCAGTGGATCTGCCTGCCCTATCGTAGGCTAAGTAAATAACTAAAAATTATCAATATCCCTGGTGGTCCAGTGGACCTGCCCGACTGATCGCGGGCTAAGTAAATAATTTAAATCCAGATCGGGCAGGCAGGTCCACTGGACCACCAGGGATATTGAGAAGTTTATTTATTTATGGATGAATCTTGTTCTACTGATGCCCACAATCGGGCATGGGGGGCACCACCAGGGAGGTGCAGCTGGAGCTCAGGTGGCCACCCACAGGTGGCAGCTGCCATGTTGCACCCTGCAATGCGGCAGCTCACCTGTGGGTGGCCATCCTTTGTTCCTTTTCTTTGGGATCAACTTTGTGCTGGCACAGGTAGGGGTTGCGCATGCATGGCTCTGCACATCCTGGGCTGAATATCGGGCTGTGCAGAGTATGCATGGGCACGCCCCCCCCACCTGCACCTGCATACATTAGTGATGCACTCCAGCACATCGGGATTTGTGCCGCGCACTTTTCCCGTTTGAATATCTCGTCGGGGTGCATCAGTGGGTTGCGCATGGTGCAACACTGTTGCGCCCATGCTCAACCCTTTTGAATATCTGAAGAGTGTATATTGACATCAGTACATATCAGGCTACATGGTCTTAATTCCTTGGTGGTCCTCAACTAGAGTTTTTTGTTTGACACTAATACTGTCAATTTATATTTAAATTATCATTTATAAAGTCCTGTCACTATACTAGAGGTTTTTGAAATTATGGGGCATGATATTTAGCTGGAGAGTACAGCTGGGTGATAGGTCCAGCTAAGTTTTACACATCATACAGTGTGCACTGATGTTTTTAAGACAACTTTACTGGTAATTTCTTGTCTATAATGCATGCATTGAAACTTCTTGGAGTCCTAAGACATTCTTAGTATGTCTTTAATCTGGGTGGGGGTTGCTTTTCAGTAATCACATCCTTAAACACACTGTGACACTCATAGCTTGATTTAAGAGTCATCTGCTCCAGCAGTGTTATCTTATGTCAATTAAATTTATATGCAGTAGGATTCTTTGTATACGTTTTGTACCAAGCACCTTTTACCCTGGGAACTTCCTGGCCGAAGGTAATATGGTACTGTTAAACTTCTCTGACATCATCATCTGTATTTTTTAAATGAGTATTTTTAACCAATGGGGATTTTTTCTGTGTTTTCCTGCATGATCTAGCTGTTAAAAGTATTGCTTTTTCTCAACAACGGCCATTAGGCTTCTGAAGAAGGACTGGTTGGTCTGAATGCTAGAGCACTTTGTTCTTGTTGTTACATCTATGTTGGTCCATTAAAAGTTATCAAATCATTTGCTTCTGGATCAGATTCTATGTGTAACCTACAGTAAGTCAAACAGAAATTAGACACACATGCCTACCTATTAGCAAGTCAAGCAAATGTGGTTATTATCATTCAGTTGTAAACACCTATAGTCATAGCCAGGATTCACATTGCTAGACTCTGGTTAAATATGACCAGTTTCATAAATGCTGGTACCTTATCCAGCTGTGTTCTGCTTGGGTGTGTGTGTGTGCATGTGTTTAAACATGCAGTGTTCTATAGTATATTGTATAGCACTGTGAATCCTGGCTGCAGTGTTTTTTTTTTTCTCTGCTGTGGCTAAGCAAAACACTGTAACAAGATACTGGCCTGCTGTAGGGGCTATTAGACATCAAACCAAAGGGTACGCTGTGAAGAATAACTTGGAGAAGATGCATTAAAAAAAAAACTTGAATGACAGCCTCCAAACGTCATAAAACACCCAGGGGAAATTAGAAAAACTCCTCTAACAGGTTAGGCAGAAACAAAACAATGAACTGAAGTAAGAACTCAAAACTGGTAGTGATACATATATTCCTGATTTTAACATGCAATTTTCCTTTAAGATGATTCAGTAGAATATAAACAGTAGCTTAGAACTGCCTGCCTGAGAATGAAGTTGGTATATTATTTGGAAAAAGGGAAGGCTAGGTCTCTTGTTATGCAATGTCCTGTGAAGTATCACACTGACTGCTCTTAGGATGTTGATGTCAAATGCTGTGAGGTGCCATGGGGAACTTGTTATACAGAAAGTTCCAGGAAGTGTTTAACCCATTCTACTTCTAATAGCTTTCTCAAACTTAAAAAGAAAAATACACTTCATCACAGACTGTGTTTATAAAGTACTGTGCACATGATTAAAATAATTTGAACCCCATCCCCCCCAAAAATGTGCACTCACATCAACATGCATGATTTATCTGTAAAGACAATTAACAAAATGTATTTCTAAATGCATTAGTAACATCAATGCAAGATTTTGAAACTACTAAAAAGGCGAACTATATATATAGATAGATAGAATATGGTAAACACATAGGCCCAGATATTCAAAAGGGTTGCGCATGGCGCAAGAGTGTTGCACCATGCGCAACCCACTGATGTGCCCCTGCGCGATATTCAAAAGGGAAAAGTGTGTGGCACAAATCCCGATGCACCGGAGCACATCAGTAATGTACGCAGGCACAGGTGGGATGGGGCATGCCCACACATAACCTGCACAGCCCGATATTCAGCCCAGGATGTGCCGAGCCATGCATGTGCAACCCCTACCTGCGCCTGCACAAAGTTAAGCCAAAAATAAAAGGAACAACTGATGGCCACCCACAGGTGAGCTGCTGCATTGCAGGGCGCAACACGGTGGCTGCCACCTGTGGGTGACCACCCGAGATCCGGCTGCACCTGGCGGCAACCCCCCATGCCCGATCACGGGCATTTGTTAAACAATAAAGTCCCCGTCCAATATCCCTTGTGGTCCAGTGGACTGCTATGTGCCTGATAGTGGGCATCGTTATAATAAACCTCCCCCGTCCAATATCCCTGGTGGTCCAGTGGACCGAATGCTGCCCGATCGTGGGCATCTGTTTAAATAAAAAAAAACCTGTCCAATATCCTTGGTGGTCCAGTGGACTGAATGCTGCCTGATCGCAGGCATCTATTTAACAGAAATCGTCCTATTACCCTGGTGGTCTAGGGTACCCCCCTCCCCACCCACCACTGAGTCCCATCGCCCTGCTCCCCGGTCAGCTGACAGGCGGCAGCACCCACCCGCCTGCCGCCCGCCTGCCGACTGACACCTCGGTAGGGCTGCCGCCCGATGGTTCTGGCGTGAGCCAATGGGCGTGCAGTTTTCGTCAGATTACACATCCCAGATATGTGAATGATTCATTCGCATATCTGAATGTGGTATAGGTAGCACGCCCATTGGCTCACGCTGTGAACCAATGGGCGTGCAGCCCTACTGAGGTGTCAGTTGGTGGGCGGCGGGCGGCAGGTGGTGGGCGCCTGCCCACCATCTGACCAGGAGGAGCAGGGCTGTAGGACTCAGTGGGCAGGTGAGAAGGGGGGTACCCTAGACCACCAGGGTAATAGGACGATTTCTGTTAAACAGATGCCCACGATCGGGCAGCATTCAGTCCACTGGACCACCAGGGATATTGGACAGGGGGGTTTATTATAACGATGCCCGCGATTAGGCACATAGCGGTCCACTGGACCACCAATGATATTGGACAGGGACTTTATTTTTTAACAAATGCCTGTGATCAGGCTGCAGGGGGCCTCGATCCCTGACGGCTGCTGCCTGGTAGGGTGCCAGGTGCAAGTCGTTGGGGATCTGCACACCTGCATGCTAATGGGATGCAAATGGGGCCATAATGACATGCAAATGGCCCCATGTGTGCCTTGCACAAATTATGGCCCCATTTGCATGTCACCTTTTGAATATCGCAGGTGCTGTGAATGGAGCAATGGCACTTGCACTAGCGCATCTCCATGATCCACTCTGGCCACTTGCGCTGGCGCAGTGCCAGTGCACCATGCACAGTGGGGGTGGCCAGGGTGCAATATTCAAAGCTGCTGGGCCATGGCGCAGCTCCTTTGAATATCGTCCAGGCCATACACCTGCGCAGCCAGGTTGAGCTGCGCCCAAGCTTACGCCACAGCCTGGCGCAGTTTGAATATCTGAGCCATACTGTTAATCCCAAAAGCTGAAATTTGTTTTTAGTGTATAAATGTTTAAGAAATAACTAAAAGCTGTCTATTTTCCTTAGTTTTTAGACACTTCTTAGTCTTTCCTTTTGAGAAACAGATGACTCTGATAATCATTTGTTCCAAGGATTTTTAAATCAGTTTGAAGGCATTTTAAGTATCTTCTGTTCTAGTCCTTAACAAAATGCAGGGAACACCACAGAATTGTTCTGTTCCTTGGTCCACATCCCAAAGATGTGATTCTTCTTTCAGGATAATAGATCCACCTCATGCCCCTCCCACATGAATAAAAAAAAAGGTGGGTTGGACCTTTTGAAGCTTCTTGGGTGGAGATGGGGTGGACCTTACTTCCCCCCAAAAAACAATGGTGCTTCCCACTACTCAGGTTCCAGTTCTTGAACCACCCATTTAAGAAAGAAAATAGCACCCTGCAACCATTGACTAACATGAAAGCGTATTTATTTGAGGGCGGACAACATTCCTTGGAGGAGGATAAGGTGGAGGAGGCTATTTAAACCTTCAGTCAGTTCCATGGACAGAAAACAAGACATCACTCTTTTTGTACATGCAATACTCCTGTAGGCTCTGCCCACAGTTGTAAAAAGGCAGCAATCACAATTCAGCACAATAATAATCCAGACACTGTGTCTTTGCAGGTGTTCTTATTCACCACCTACTGAGCCAAGAAAGCACTCCCTCAAGATTGCCAAGTGAGCCACTGTGGATAAGCACACCTGGAAACAAACGCTGCATGTACTGTATGCAACTCCTCAGCATCTCGCTTTAAAATAAAAAAAAAAAAGAAACTAACATTTCAACATACCGCTTATAGATGATGCTTCTTTCCTGGCGTGCTTCTCAGTCTACACTTTTACACCAACAACTTCCCTCCCCAAACAAACAAAGCATGGTGCTCAAAATGGCTGAGCCTTAAGCAGGCCTGGAAAATGCATCATCTGGACCCCACTCCCAACCACAGGTCTCACTTTAAACCAAACAGGCAGCACAAATAAAGACACCAGCTTCACCTAATGCATCTTTCCAGGCATGCTTCTCGGCAATGGCTGAGCCTTAAGAAGGCCTGGTAAAATGCATCTCCTGGTCCCCCCCATACAGGACAAACACAGCAATCACAGTTAAGCACAGTATTAAGACCCCCCCAGCATCTTAAAATATAAGCATTGCCAGTAGACATTACAACTCTCAGCACCTTGATTTTAATACAAATACCAAAAATAAAATAACACACCTGGACAATGCATCAGGTGGAGGGAGCTCTCAGTGCCATGCCACCACAACAAACATAAGGCCAGGCAGAAGCAGTGCAGCATGCTCAAATTGGCTAGACTCAAAACATCCTGCCAGGAATGTTGCACTGCAAATGCTCAGGAACTCTGAAGTTGCAGGTTTGGATTTTAAGGAAGCACAATCAAATAACACCCCAACCACCACCACCCAAAAATAAAAGGAAAAGGGAGTAAAAGACCTGGGAAATTATCACCATGTCCTTAGCCACTCACCTTAATGTGGTGCAGCAAACACAAAAACTAATGACACCTACTAAGCAGCACAGCACAGCACAGGAAACAAATGCACTTTACCAAACTGAGTTTGCGATCCCACTGAATCTTCTCAGCTACAAAACTTGGCATGGAGCAGCAAACAGTGTGGGAATCAAAATGCATCACAACCCCCCAAAATGGCACTTTACAAGAAAAACAAAAATAAATTTGTACACAATCTGGCTATATTTCCTCACACATTTAAAACTGTGTCCCGGAGAGAATCAAAACTTACTTTAACAGGAACACACTGTGGCACAGCAAACAAGTTGGTGCAACAAACGGCTGGTGTAGACACTGGCGTGGCACAGGTACACAGCTGGTGATTCTGGACACAAGTCACCCGCCTCACAAAAACATGCACTTGCAAAAGGGAGCAAGAGAAGGGGCTCACATGTTTTTATAGCCCCCGAGAACCTCACAGACTGTGACATCCTGATGAATCTCTCAGTGAGACTGTGATTTTGGGAACAAGTCCTTCTGTGGTGCACACACATCCATGTCATGGGGACTCAAACTGACCCATAGCACAAAGTCCAGTTTTTTTGGTGAAGAAGACAACGGTAACCTAGTGCATGATTGCCCGCCACATACCCCTGTACCGTCCCATAACAGCTGGCATACTTTGCACAGAATACAGCAATAAAATTACATTTTGGGGTCATACTGAGTTGGGTCCTTGCAGTGGGCACTATATGTTGCCTGCTCCAAGACAAATTTGAGAGCTAAGTACATTAAAGAGGCAGTTTAAAATGGGGTGGAAAGCATTAGTTTTATTTAAAAAGACACTGCACACACTTTTAAAATGACTTTTGTTACATGAAACAAACACATAAGTGAACTAAAAAGGGGAACAACATGCAGTGATCTGTTATGTCACAAATTCCAGCTAGCAATATGTGGTTTTTAACAGATTGTTCATAAAAATAAAAAAAAGGCTTGATCCAGAATTTTAGCACTATGTATATTACCTGCCTACATGCATCTCTATTAAAAACCCACTTTATAATAGCAGTAGCTATTTTCATTCTGTTTTAATTTGGTGATAAAATCCCATGATTCATTGGTAACCCTTTCTCATGAACAGACCCATAGTGAAAATCAGGAGGGCAGGGGGGACTGTGCAGAGGGTGATCAAGAAACTGCTGTCATTTTAAATGATTACTTCTGCTCGGTTATCACAGAAGATGGAGGGGGGATGGATCAGAATGTAACAGCAAGCACCTGGGAGGAGTGGACACACCTGGGGGGAGTGGACATAAATCCACTTTTGGTAGAGAGAGTCATGAATGGATTGGAAGCCCTAAGGCAGTATAAGGGGACAGGCTCGGACAAGATTCATCCAAGGGTTCTAAATGAACTGAGCACAGTGCTAACTATGAGGGCAGATTCTGAGCACTGGAGGAAACAGATGTGGTCCCTCTGTATAAAATCAACAGCAGGGAGGAAGCTAACAACCACAGGCCAGTCAGTCTCATATCAGTGGTGGAGAAATTAATACAGACCCTCCTGAAGGAGAGGATAATGGAGTACCTAGAGGCTAATGGTCTGCAGGATGGTTTAACAAGGGGGAGGTCATATAAAACAAATCTTATAGATTTTTTTAGGTTACTAGGGAGGTGAATCAAAGGAAAGCATTGAATGTAGTCTTTCTGGACTTCAATAAGGCCTTCAACACTGGGCTGCACAGGAAGCTAGTTAAGAAACTAAGCAGCCTGGGGGAGTGTGAGAAAGTGATAAGCTGAGTATCAAACTGGTTGAAGAATAGGAGGCAAGGGGTGGTGGTAAATGGAAGACACACAAGGGACAAGAGAGTGACTAGTGGCATGCCACAGGGATCAGCACTAGAACTCATCATCTTTAATGTCTTCATAGGTGACACTACTGAGGTGCTGGAGGAGAAGGTCTATCTTTTTGTGGATGATACAAAAATCTGCAACAGAGAAGTACACAGCAAAGGGTGTAGAAAATGCAAAGGGGTCTGGGGAACTAGAGGAGAAGTCTAAGGTGTGGCACTGGGTTTCAATTGCAATAAGTTCAAGGTCATGCACCAGGGGTGGATAAACTAAAGAGCTATGCATAAGAGGGGATAGAGGTACTGGCAGTCACCAAGCAAGAGAACGAGACCTCATGATTATCATAACTGATGACCTCAAGATTGCTAATCAATATGACAAGGCAGCAAGAAAGGCTAGTTGGATGCTAGGATGCATTGTGAGAGGGATTTCCAGCAGGAGGAAGGAGGTGGTGCCACTATGTATCGATCACTAATGAGACCCCACCTGGAGTTCTGCATTCAGTTCTGGTAGTGACACCTCCACAAGGACAATGACAGGCTGCAGGTAGTACAGAGGAGGGCAACCAAAATGTTGTGAGGGTTGCACAATAAGTCATATGAAGAAAGTCTTTGGTATCTGAATATGTACTCCAGAGAGGAGAGGAGAGGGGGACCTGACAGAGACCTATAAGTACCTCACAGGTGTGATTAATTGAGTGCAGGTCAGATGTCTCTTTCAGAGAAAGAAAGACATTACAAAAGGAGGGGCATGCAATGAAGTTAAAGGGGGGAGTTTAGGGGAGATGTGAGGCAATACTTCTTCATGGAAAGGCTGGTGGACAGCTGGAACAGACTGCCAGAAGAGGTGATGTGAGCAAAGACTGTGGGGAGCTTCAAGCATATGTGGGATATACACAAGGGCAAACTGGTTAGAGGAAATGCTGCAGAGATGAACTCCATTAACCAAACAGGGTTAGAGGAGTAGGAATAGGCAGAGAAAAGGAGCAGTCTGGATGGACCTACTCTACCTTTTCTGCCGACAATGTCTATGTTTCTATGGCCTCTGAATTTGCAGTGGCTTGCTAACTGGGTCACATGGGGAGTACTCCCCATCAGCCTATGATGTGTGTCACAGTGGAGCAATGGGAGACACTATAGTCAGGACCTCGTATGTGCACAGATGTGCATAATATCTAGATCTTTCACATTCCACATTGTCTACTAACACTACCTCAAACTTCATCTAAGACAGTTGTTGGCCAAGACAGTGGCTCACCATCCCTGCATCTGGGGCCCAAATTTTTGTTCAGGTCCCCTCACTGGAATGCAGTTACTCTTAGGCTCAAATTAGGCCAGAAAACAGAATGCATTTTTCCTATGATGAAGCCCCACCCACTCCAAGCAACTATCAAAGTCCAATGATCTGCAGGCCCCACTCAACAATATACTTTCTTTTAAGGGTTGGTGGCTAATGCAGGTGACTGATGCAGACTTGCTCCCCATGGAGACTTGCTCCCCATAGATCAGGATAAGGTTGACAGTCTACTGTTCATTTTCTTGTTTTTTTGTTTTGTTTTGCAGTTAAACATTTTCTTGATACATTTTTTCACAAATAACATATAGGAAATGTAGTGATAGAAATACTTGCATGCAAAATACCTGAGATCAGGTCTACAGAGTAACTTGAGCAGGATGTTTATGATGAGGTATGCATCCACATGCGGGGTGTATCTTATACCTAGAAAACAAAGAACTAAAACACAATGCACACTTTAAAACATCAAAGCACATGCACCGAGATGTCAAGAATGTAGCATAGTGGACACAGTGGACAGATTCCCAAAAGGGACTGGCTGCCCTGGAGGAGAAAACCCCATGAATGGGACTATCCATTTCATATTCTGAGGGACACATGTAAGCCCCCCTTGCAGAGTGGGTTTACTAGCTTTTGATTTGTGTCTCCCCCGTGTGACGCCCATTTGTCCAGTAAGTGTTTTTTGGCGATTTTCACTATACTGCCACCAAGGGGCAGTGTTATGGTCAGTATTTAAGCCCTGGTCCCCCAGGGCAGGAAGAGGGATGAGGAGTCATCAGCTGTGAATAGGGACAGTTTCCGGGGGAGGGGTTCTCCCCGGCCCAGGAGTCAGCAAGGGCAGTGTAGGTGTGATGCAGGGTTTTTGATCTCTGAGGGAGGGCTGGCAGGAGCTTCATGGCTGCCTGGGTCAGGGAAGATTCATTTACATTAGCTGCAGGTGGCGGGGAAGGCAAAAAGCAAAAAACAGAAGGTTGAAAGGTGCAATCCCTCTGCAGTGCAGTGGTCCTGATACCCTGTTTCTGGAAGGGGTATCCTAGCTGTTGGGCTGCTGTAGTAGTGGCAGAACTGCTGCAGGGTCGACAGAGGTGGCAGCTCCACTGGGCTGTACCAATGTGGCATGCTGCCAGGAGGAACAATTTAAGGCAAGGAGAGTGTGGCCTGGGATTCGCTATGGGACCTGCTGTGCCCTTGTCCGTGGCTGGCCCTATTCCTGCCATCCCCATGTCTGGGGCAGGTCCATCAGACCTGTTAAGGGCCATGACATCTTGGAACAGAAACTTGGTCCAGAAATGGAGCCACCACTATGCTTTGCTAGCCCGGTGCAGGATCAGAGTGCTAAAGAGGAGTGAAGGCACCGTTTATGGCTCAGGAAGACTGTATGGGTAAAAATTGGCAGCAGACATTGGAGGCTTAGGCTGCAATTGCCCCAAGGCCATGTTTCAGGCTTGTCTGCCATGGGAGGAGTAAGGAACTCCCCTGCTAGGAGGTTGAAGTATGAAAAAAGGGTTTGTTCATGAAGGAAGAGCTGTTTCTGTGTAAGTGAGATCTCTGCCCAAGGGAAAAGAAATACAAATGGAGCCAGACTGGTCTAATCTCGAGGCCTGTGTGAAAAATCGTAGTTGCTGTGGTGACTTGGTGTACCTGGAAAAACCATTGTACTCACTAGTTACCTTTCAGCCCCATGGAGCTGCTTCTAGTTAATTGAAAATTATTCCTTTTTTTGGACACAATTATTTTATAATGCCCAAAAATAATGTGTTATCATTCCTGTGATGTAAGTTGTGGCAACTGATCATTTAATTTGATGAATTAAGAAATAATGAATTGAACCCAACAGCTCACAGTATTTGTTCCATTTTGGAGAAAAATTACCTTCCTATCTGAGAAAATAGCAGAGATGCCACCCTCCAGAAGATGCCATATGCCAGTCTATTGCCATTTGCAGCATTTAGATGCTACTTGGGTAAGAGAGGACTGCTTAAATAGAAGACACCAGCAGGAAAGGCCACCTTGTTTTCCATCTTTACTGTGAAAGATGCCAGGGAGTGTTCTGGTCTATTTCCCCCTGCCATCATAACATAGGGACCCCTAGACAAACATGAGGACCAGGGGTGGGTTACATATGTTGGGACTTGCCTGGGATTTATTTGCTGTAGCCATAAAAGACTGTTGGCACCACTGCTGTGGGGGGATCCTAGGAGTCTAGCTGGGTTTGGGTCATGTTGGTTTGATGGTGCAGTTATGGTAGGCTGCAGGCATGGTGGAAAGCTCCTTGTGGATGTATCTCTCTCTCCTGGCACCTGTGTCTGGAACTGTGTCAGGTGATGTAAAAGGACATTGGTGATTGGTTGGCTCTGTGGAAGTGCTTGGAAGGGAGATATGAGGAGGTCTCATTTTGCCAACATAGTGAGAAGGGGAATTGGGGAGAGCAGAGGTGTAATCTACAGTGTATTGGAAGATCAAAAGCTAGTGAGGCAATTTTCATGAAAAGATAATGGTGGAACATTTTTGGCCAGAGGAGGTGACCCATGCAACTGTTCCTACCTCCCTGCTTACTTGGCTGTAGAATTCTGCAGGGAGGGGAAAGGCTGAGGAGAGGGATTGGTCAAGCTGTCAATGTGTTCCATCTGCTCCAGTGCAGTGCTAGGGGAACTTATGAAAGCACACCATATGAGTACCTCTGGCACTACCCCAGTAGCGCATCAGTGGACACGGCCTTCCTATTCTCTCAGGGAAGCCTGGAACTGGGAGCTGAAGCAAAATTGGAGTTGCAGGAAAGCAAAGAGATGGAAGCAGAGATCAAAGCAGAGTCTCCTAAGGTGAAATTGAGGACTTGGAGGAGTCATCAGAGGGCAGCAAGGGGGAGCTCATCCATCTGCCAAGCTCCACCCTATTGGCTGTTGACTATCCCCATGGTAGAGGGAGGGGCAGGGGTCTGCAGATGTCAGCAGGGGACAAACCAGGGCCCAGGGGGTCGCCAGTTGGATCCCTGCCTGGAAACAGCATTCCAGGTGCACCAGCTCAAGGTGAGTCTCCTCCACCATATCCTATATTGCCTGTGGTAAAAGGAGAGCCCAGATAGGAGGAGATCTGGGAGGAGACCTCTCCGTTGGCCACAGGAGAACAATTAAGATGATACAAATTTGCTGATCACAAGAGTCAAAGGATGATCCCTCAGTCTTTCAATCAACCTGCCATAACCCTACCAGACACCACCCCGTGCCTGGAGGCGAAGTGCAAAATGTTCTAAGAGAGAATGGATGGCCTTCTGAGAAGTGACTGAGCTAATACTGTGTACCAGGCCCAAGTGTGGTTAGAGTTGGGGGCCACCTGGCACACCAGCATGAGAAACCTGCCTGAGTGGTCCCAGGCCAAGTGGTTGATAAGGAAAAGAATACATACAGAGTAACCCATCATGGAGTATCCCTATGTTCCAGAGTGGTTATGGGATTTAATTGAGGAGAAGAGATCTGACTGGGTGTTTAGAAGGATGCTCAACAAATTGCAGCTGAGGCCTTGAGGAACCGGGTATGCAACTCAGCAGGTCATCCAGAAGGCAAGAGCAGTGTGCATCTCCATCCCCTTGGCCGGTCTAACCCTGTTCATACAATTTGCATTGGAACAAGATATGGCTGGATGCAGAGTCAAATATAATGTTATCTGGAAATACTCTATGGGGATGAGACTGTCAACCAAGTCTCTGACTATTATTTACCCCAGGTGGTAGGCCCCCCATTTTTGAAGCAGAATGACTGTGTGTGCTAGGTGGTTGCCAGGACTCTCCCTTTGATTAGAATTTGTCAGAAAAAATAAAACTGTTGTGTTGGAAATGCATGCTGTTTTGATCTACAGTCAAGAAAGAACTGTGCCAAGGGGAAGATTTTCAATACATGAAGACCTGAACTTGATTGTTTGTTTTGCTTCCTCTGAGACTCTAAGAGTTTTGTTTCCCTTAATGAAAAAAAAGAGAGCAATGTAATCTTTTGAACAATAATTAAAATATTTCATGGTCACATGATGCCTCGTAGTGTGTAGCAGCAAAACTGCAGTAGTCCGATCACCTCAACCTAAATTTAGAAACCTCTGAATCCAACTTTCAGTTTTTGGTCATCTAAAAGATCCTTACAGATAAGGAGATTATCTCAATTAAAATCTTCTTCCAAATATTGTGAAATGGATGCTGAGATGCTTGCCCCTTTGGCTAAACACACTCCTCCACCAATGCTGGACAGAGCTAACAGTTGTAAAAGAGCAAAACAATCTACTCCTAAAGCAACAAACAGTCCTTCGACTTTAACTACCCTTACGGAAGCAAAATTCCCTGCAGAGATCTCTTCATCAAAGGATACAATGGACATTATTTTATCAGAAATAAAAAATCTGAGAAGTAAAACAGAAGATACTAGGAGAGTGGATGACGCTAAAGCTAGGATTTCTTCTGTGGAGGACTAGAGTGCCAGAATCAATCCTGAAATCCCCATACTGAGACCGAAAATAAAGAAATTAGAATCAAAACTCGAAGATCTTGAGGGAAGAAGTCATTGCAATAATTTGATTATCTTTGGAATCCCTGAAAAATTGGAAGGAAACATCTCAATTCAATTTGCCCAAATAATCTTAGAAAATATTGCCGGGATATCACATAATGGTCCGTCTTTTATTGTCTAAAGGGCGCATAGATCTTTAAAGCTGATGCATTCTGACAAAGAAAACCCTAGACTTTTTATTATAAAGCTTTTAAATGATCTAGACCAGCAACATGTTCTAGTAAAAGCAAGGTCGAGTCAAAATCTCTCATGGGAGGGGCATAAAATCAGAGTTTTCACAGGATTTGCCGCAAGAAGTTTAGAATTAGAAGGACAATATTTTGCATCCCTGGTGAGTAACCAGGGATAAAATTCAAAATATTATACCCCTGCAAGGCTAAATATTACAGGTTTTGAATAACTGATGATTTGAATCATATCAAAGTTGGCATTTAGCTAAACCAGCCACAGATAATGGCAACAAATATTTGAGAAAAAGTGAAGACATGAAACTTACGTTAAGCTCATACTGTTTTTGGTTGCTGCCTTGGGGGTGCGAGGCTTATTTTACTTACTTTTGCAGATACTGAACCCTAAGAGAGAAAATAAACATTCCCATTTCTGCACACTATCAGAAAAACAATATTAGATTTTCTGTTATGATGCAGTGGGCTAATCTTCAAAGTTTGATGCTTGTTTGAATTCCTGACTTAAAAGCTTGCGGCTGGAATTTCATCATCTGCTGAACTTTCTAGAAGCTAAATCATTGATTTGCTACCCTAAAGAATAAAGGTAGTTCTATTTGGACAGTTTCTCAGTAATGACTGTTTTAAGATTAAATGAACAAGTCCTTTTTTCTCTATTTCCCAGTCAAGTTCTCATCTTTATTTAATTGTTATGATCCACATTGTGAAAACTACATGGAGATTTGATGACCAGCAATAGACAAATTTCTTAGTCCACTGATTGCAACAATGATTTTGTGTTAGAATAAATATATTGTATTTGAGCTTTTACTTAGTTGAATGTTCTGGATCAAGAGACCTCTTTGGTGAAGCATTGGATCTTCTGAGGTTACTAGCTGCTGAAAGAAATGTTAGAGTAAGAGTCTGGGGGCCAGATATTCAAAACTTGGCCCTGGGATAAATTAGCACTGCCCGGAGCACAAAGCAAGCTATATTCAAAAGGAAATAGCCCAGTGCTAATCCTGCTGAATATAACAGTCTAAGGAAGTTGGGCAAACTGGTCTGGGAATGCAGAGCAAAAACAGCCCCGGAATAAGACAGCACTGAATATAGCAACAGGGAAGTGCAAACTGCAACTGCAGCTCATTAGACTCTGTAGCAAGCCTGTGTTGCAGGTGGAGAACATTGTGTGTGATTGCACAGAGATGTCTCACAGCTACTGCAAATACACCTCTCAACCCCCTGCCTCATCAATCAGGGACAGGCTTAAAAAATCAGGGACAAAGGTTTAAAATCAGGGACATATCTTAAAAATTGGTGCTATCCACTCAGGAAGCTAGTAGGATAAGTGGTGTAGTGTAAAATGCATTTTGTAAGGAAGAACACAACTGTAACATTAATGTTTGAAATTATTTTATGCATACAATCCTCACTGTTTGGTCATGGAAACACAAGTTTTAGGAGGGACAGAGTAAAACACTGAGGTAAAATCAGGGACGTCTGAAAATCAGGGACAGTTGAGAGGTATGACTGCAAACAACAATGTAAGCCACACACTGCAGAACTGTGCTATGCTGAAGTGAGGTTTGCCCTGGGCTAACCTGATTACACAGTGCTAACACATTAGCCCGGTGCAAACTGGTTAGCCCGGGGCAAACGGGAGCTATATTCAAAGCTCCCATGCCAATGAGCCTACTTAAGTAATCCGTGGGCAAACAGGTACATTTGCATCTCAGTAAGTGCTGCTTAGCACACATTACCATGCAGTTTGCCTGATGCTACTGCATGGAGCACAAAGCTGCCCCTTTTGGTCAGAATGGAAGTACAGGCTGGATGCCGCGGGCCAAGGCATGCCCACAGCATCACCTGTTGGTTGGAACAGAAGCACAGGCTGGAAGCAACAGGAACTGTGTGCTGGCAGGTACAAGCAGTGCATACAACATACCTACGCAGCACTGCAAGCAGTACAAAATGATCTACATATATATATATATATATATATATATATATATATATATATACACACATATGGATAGATAGATAGATAGATATGTAGATATGTAGATATGTAGCGATCTATAACTATAGATAGATACAGACACATGAATATATATATATATATATATATATAATATTATATATATATATTTATATATATATATGTGTATACATATATACAGTATATATATATATATTATATATATACACATATACACACATATATATATATATATACACACACACACACACACACACACATACACACACACACACACACACACACACACACACACTACCAGTGGCCACACATGCCCTGGATGATGCCACACCCCACGCCAACATGGGCAGCCCACAGCAGGTGTGGGTGGAACACAAGTATGCATGGGGCAGGCATAAGGCAAACCTGCTGGGGATGGGGGGATGTCAGCTGTAGGGTCACTGGGCTGTGCAGCGCAGCCATCCAGTAAACGGGGATCTGGGCAGACAGGCTGGGCCAGGCAGCCCTTCTCAGCCATCATGGTCCCTGTTCCCACCTGTGTAGGTTCCACTCCCTGGTAGTCCGGTGATCCTCCCCCCAGCATGTATCCCAACCCCCCGTTTAAATAATAAATAATATGTTTCCATGGTAGTCTAGTGGTCCCCCACCCCAGCAAGAATCCTGACTCCATTAAAATTAAATAAATAGTTTCCTGGTAGTCCTGTGGTCCTCCACCCCCAGAATGAATCCGACTCCATGAAGAATGAAATAAACAGTTTTCCCTGGTAGTCCAGTGGTCCCCCCACCCCAGCACGAATCCCAACTCTGAAAAATTAAACAGTTTCCCTGGTAGTCCAGTGGTCCCCCCAGCATGAATCCCAACCCCGTGAAATAAGACATACACTTTTCCTGGTAGTCTAGTGGTTCCCCCCACACACACAAACACACCCGGCGGTGAAGCCCTCACTCATGCCACTGATGTTTGGCAAAATGAGCCTGAACGGCTCTGCCCTCCTCTCACCACCATGGCTGGCCACTGACTGTGAGTATGCATGAGTGCTACAGAAATGAATCAGAGCTCATTCATTTCCATCAGAGATGTCATACCAGATCAGCTTTCAGCAACAGTAGTGGTGAGAGGAAGAGGCAAGCCAATCTCAGCTCCTTTGTAAACCTCAGTGGCATGAGCAGCTTCACTACTGTGTGTGTGTGGGGGAACTAAACTTCAGGGAACAGTGTATGTCTTATTCACAGGGGATGGGATTCCTGACCAAGAGGGACCACTAGACTACCAGGGAACAGTGTATTTCCTATTTCATGGGGGGGGTCAGGATTCATGCTTCGGGGTGCACTAGACTACCAGGGAACAGTGTAATTCATATTTCATGGGGCTCATGATGTGTGCTGGAGGGACCACTGGCCTACCAGGG
Source organism: Neoceratodus forsteri (assembly GCA_016271365.2). Lineage (NCBI taxonomy): Eukaryota > Metazoa > Chordata > Ceratodontiformes > Ceratodontidae > Neoceratodus > Neoceratodus forsteri. Next base: position 588,484,477 of record CM028137.1, on the reverse strand, counting down.
ATAAATGTTAATTGACTTTTAATGGGGACAGGATTCATGCTGGGGAGGGGACCACTAAACTACCAGGGCTCTTCATGCTATATCACAGCTACGCGGGTCCACGATGGGGGGGCACCAACACATTACAACCAGCTTTCTTTTGGCGGTATCTAGCGCCGTGCTACAGGTCGCGTTAATACCTGTAGTGTGGCATTAACCCTTTGAATATGCCACACTGCTGGCATTCATGGGTGCTCTCCTTACCCCGCCCCTGCATGCCATTATCTATTAGCATCGGCGCTTCCACTCAGCTCTGGCGCTAATAGGGCTTCTGAATATTGCAGCATCGCACAAATCCAGCACTATTCCAGTGCTATGGTTTTGCGCTAGGCACAATGGTTTGAATATCTGGCCCTGGTTGTTTTTTGTTTTTTTTTCTTAATTCAGAGAAGAGCTTTCTTTATTTCTAAAACTGACATTCTTGATTAACGATTAGCTTGATACTGCAAAGTTTCTTTCTCCGGACCACTCAGAAGTTTACTGTTTTGGAGGGTTGGAGCTAAATGCAAACTCTCTAAACTAAATTTATGCTGAGGTTGTGACTGTTTGTTTATAAAGCACTGAAGTAATAATTTATCGTAGATTTGGATCTAATTATTACTGAGCAAGTTTTAAAAGCAATGTGAAGCGAATATTGCTGATCCAGAACTTCACTGATCTCAGATTCGATTGCCCCATTTTGGTACCCTATTTGGATAAACAAAAATGAAGTTAATTCTTGCCAGTAAAATGTATAGATAAAATCTATTATAGCTCTTAATATGGTGATGTGATCTAGTTATATTGCTGATTGATGTTTCCTTCAGAGTTTAGAAAGTTCGAGAAGCTTTACTCCTTAGTGAGTAAAATACGATCACAGCAGGGAGATATGTGTTTCCTGTGGCTCAGTGTGATAGCTATATTAGTATTTCAGAATAATAGTATAACTTGAAACATGTAAGTAAAATGTCTACCTTAAATTCTTTAATTCTTTACTCTAAAATTTAGAGCAGGGTCCTAATCTTATGCAGATATTTATTAGCAATACATAAACAAGGAAAACCATGAGACAATTTCATCGAATGCAGATATAGATATAAGAAGGCTATGTTGTAATTAGATAAAATATGTACTATCAGAAAGATTGTAATTTTCGGTGGTCAAATATAGTGTTTGAATTTAAAATTAAGTTTGTTGTGCTCATGGTACTTAAATTGTTGCTCTGCTGCTACAGTACATTTATTAGAAAATGCAGCTCGAGTGAAATTATGTAACTTTTTATGGTTAATGACTGTTAGATTATGAAAACTCTGCATGGAACTGAGTTAATAAATAGCATAGATTGAGGGGCTGCATGTTCTAAGTGGAAACATTATCCTATTCATACACCATTATGGTTCTCAAGTATAGTAGCCCCTTTTCAGTTTACTTTCAATTATTATTCTCTGATTTTCTGATGTTTTAAGTAGTGGCTGAGTTACATTAGCTTGGATAAGTAAGGTTACAGTGATAGTCAATTATTATCTATAGGGCTAAAGCAATCTCTGTGCTTTAATAGATGTATTATATTAATTAGTAGAGAATAGCCACTGCACTAAGTTGCATGCCATCTACAATTTTAATTTTACCTTTAGTAGCACTTTGTTAACAATTTAATATAAATGGAGCCTGAGTTAGTTATGGATTTTTGTTGTTCTGAGCTACTCTATACCATACTACTGGAATTATTTTTGGGGGCTTGGAGAGTGAAGGATTCATTCACAATAGATTATTTAATATTTGGGCTTTTTAAGGTGATCCAGAGGCTGCATACTGTAGGGCTGAGCTTCACCACTAGTTTAGGTTAGGAGTTAGGATATCTGGTACCCGGGGAAAGTGTATTTAGTTATTATTTGTTAACAGTAGTTTTAGATATTATGAGGGTTTTATTTAGGGAGGGAGGGAGAATTGGGATATATTATCTGAGACCTCACTACCTGCTAAGTTTTAAGCAAACCTTGACCAATATATTTTGCCACTATGCATTTTAATTTTGTGACTTACAGTACTTGGTATTACTTGGTTCAATAGAACAGAAGAAGGCTGAGGCCCATCGAGACTGTTCCCCACATAGTGTCAGACATTGTTTAATAATTTTCCAGAATCCAAACATCTAGTTTGTTTTTAAAACTAGTAGTACTAGAAGCCCCAATTAAATCTTGAGGCAGAGAGTTCCATACACAGGAAGCCCTTACTGTAAAAAACTTTCCCCTTTCGCTAGTTCTATAGTTTTTAACCTCAGTCTGTTTATTATGTAGTGATGGAACCAGTCTCCTTTTGGAAATGTCAAACCACATTGTTCCATAAGATCTGATGATTGAAGTAGATTAAAAACTTGGAGCATATCGCCTCTTAGTCTTGTGTTTTGAAGAGAAGAGAGACCAGTAGCTTGTAGTCTAGCCTGATAGTCCAATTGTGCAGATCTAGGAACCATTTTTGTTGCTCTCCTTTAGACCTGTTCTAGTATGGCAATATCTTTTTTTAGGCCAGGGGTTCCAAAAGGGGGAACCATAATCAAGATACGGTCTAATGTAGGCCCTAAAGAGTGGAATAAGGCATTGTTCAGTATTTATTTTAATTTTTTATTTATTTGTTCTAGTATGGTTATTTATTTGTTCTAGTATCATCATCATCATCATCAGATCTTTATTTATTCAGGTGAACATCATTGAGCAAGGCTCATTTGCAAGACTGATCTGATAAGGTCAAGGTTCAATAGTTGATACACAACAGATACATCATACACTTATATAAGACAGTTATACATACAGGGGAAAATATCGTTTATAAACACAGTGATGTACAGTAAATTCACATGATAAAAATTGGTTACAGAAAAGTTAAGCTAATATTTACAGTATGTACAGTATATACATATCCCAGTGGGGGGGCCATGGCAGACACTCAACATAATGTTATACTAGGATGGTGAAGGTATTACTCGGTGCCATAAGATGGGGTGTCAGGAAGGAAGGAATATGCCATATATGGTTTGGAAGGGAAATTTGTGAGATGACAATGCTAGCTCTAGCGGTAGCAATTGCATTTCTCTTTGAAGAAGACTGTACAATGCTGTTTAAAGGATGCAAATGGAATGATATTGGACAGTTTTAGGGATTTTTGTAGGGTGTTCCATGCTATAGCTAGAGAATAGCTGATTGCTGCCCTCCCTAGCCTGGTGTTGAATTTGGGCAATTTGAGCAGGATGTTGTTGCTTCTTAGGGCATAGGAGCTAGGAGAGGTCTGGGTGAAGCAGTCCAGGATATAGTTTGGAAGTTTTTTTGACAACACTCTGTAAATCCATAGTGCTGCATTTCTGTTCCTTCTGAGGTGAAGGGAAACCCACCCAACTGCAGCATAAAGAGAGCAATGATGGGTATTAGATGGCAGATCTGTAATGAACCTTATTGCTCTATGATGTAAGGTATCCAACTCGTGAAGGTAGGAGATGGGGCAGTGACTATAAAGGAAGTCTGCATAGTCAACAACTGATAGAAAAAATGGCCTGGACTAACCTCATCTTTGAGTCTCTGTTTAGGAAGGGTTTTAATCTATAGAGAAGGCCAAGCCTTTGGCGAAGCTTTTTTAACAGTTCTTCTAAATGATGAGTGAAGTCAAGTCTGTTGTCAATCCACACACCTAGGTATTTGAAGTTTTCTACATACTCCAGATTTTCTCCAAGTATAGTGCATAGCTGGGGAGAATGATTGAAGAGGATGTGCTGGTGGAGCTTTGATTTGTGAACATCATTGCTTTAGTTTTCTTTGCATTTAACAGAAGCTTTTTCTCGAGTAGCTGATATTGTAGCAAGGAGAATTCTGTTTGTAGGATTTCACAAGCAGCTGCAGGCGAAGGGTTGCTGACATACAGAACAGTGTCATCAGCAAAGAGGTGTACAGAGGAATTGGTAAGGGTTGAATCAATGTTATTTATATAAATGGCAAAAAGGATAGGACCCAGAATAGAACCTTGGGGGACTCCTCTTGACAGTGGTTTTAATGGGGATAGGTCACCTTCAGCTTTTACCTGCTGTGACCTACCGGTGAGATAGCATCTGAACCACTTAAGGGAGGGTGGATCTAGGCCAATGGAGTGCAGGGATGAAAGTAGTAGCTCGTGGTCCACAGTATCAATGCTTTGCTCAGGTCCAGGAATACTGCACAGACATTATTCTTTTATCTAACTCGGATTGCCAGTCATTTGTGACCTTGGCTAGTGCAGTGATAGTGCTATGCTTGGCCCTGAATCCAGATTGAGCTGGGTTTAGAGGTTAGCATTGTCAAGATACTCCCTTAACTGGTTACTCACTAATTTCTCCAGCATCTTGGATAGCACTGGTAGAATGGAAATGGGGCTGTAATTATTAAGATCCATAGGGTCCCCTGATTTTAAAAGGGGAACCACTTGGGCTGTCTTCCACAGTGTGGGAATAGAGCCAGAGTTTAGGGATAGGTTAAAGAGGTGTGTTAGAGGGACTGCAAGTACATGGCATGCAATCTTTAGAAAGTAGGGGTCCAGAGAGTCTGCCCCTGTGCTTTTTTTGGTATCCAGTTGCCATAATAGATCCTCTACTTGTTTCAACAGTATAGATTTGAAGCTGAAGGAAGAGTCAACTCTCTGATCACCAGTGTAATGGGAGCTTAATTGTTCCCTCAGCAGGTTAGCTGGAGAGGTGTCAAAGGCAAGGCCAGCTGTTGTGAAGTGGTTATTGAAGGCATCCAGAATTTCCATTTTGCCAGTGATAGGGCCACAACTGTTGTGTAATTGAGTTGGAAGGGGGGTGTTAGCATCCTGCCCCACCATACTCTTAATGGTGCCCCAAAACTTAGCAGGATTATGGCAGGAGGAGTCAAGCTCAGCCAAGCAGAAGGCAGCCTTTGCATCCCTAACTTTCTTGGTGCATCTATTCCTGGCTTTCCTAAAGGTCATCCAGTCACTTGCATTCTTGGTTTTTCTTGCCATTTTCCAGAGTTTGTCTCTCTCCAGCAGTGCAGCTTTGAGGTCAGCTGTAAACCAACAACAGGATTTGTTTTTTATTCAGATACTAGAGATTGGGGCATGGGTGTTAGGGCATTTATTATAATGCTATTTAGCACCTGCTGAGCTTTTTCAACAGAATGGGCAAGATAAAACTCTTGCCAGTGTGGAGAAGTAAGCTAGATCATGCAAATATCCTTCAATATTGATGTTTTCTTGGATCTCCTCATGAGGAATTTTGCAGGGCTTGTTGTTATGCTGGTGGATCTTACCCTGAGAAGGGGCAGTGATCACTATATCATAGAGAAGCACTCCAGCGTGTGTGAATAGATGTGGTTTATTCACTAGCATGATATCAAGTAGTGTGCTCTTATTACTATTCCTTGCATTAATTCTTGTTGGTTCATTAATTAGCTGTGTGAACCCATATGTATCACAGAATGATACCAGAGGTGCAGCTGCCTGGGTAAGCCAGTTGAAATTCAGGTCACCTAGAATAATGACTTCTTCAGTGCTGGGTTTGAGCAGGTTCCCCAGGTGGGATAAGAGCTTGTGTTCAGCAGAGGGGTCTGTATTATCCAACTAGCTGGAAAGCTGCTGCATTGGGAGAGAGACTTTTAAGGATAGCATTCAAACTCCTTGGGCATAGATGTTGCAGCAATACAGGATACAGCTATACCAGATTTTGCATATATGTCTCCACCTCCCCTTGTTTGGCGATCAGCTCTGAATAACTGAGTAGTTAGATAGTTAACATCCTTGTCTGCTGTGGTGGGTTTGAGCCATGTCTCAGATACCACAAGAAAGTCTGGCAAGGTATGGGCAACAGGCTTGCATCAGTGTGAGTTTTTTCAACAGACTGCATACATTAATATGCAGGAAATTGAGGCCTTTAATTGAGGTTAGGTCTGATGGAGAGGTGATACATTCAGGGGGTCCAGGGTTGATTTCCACGTTACCAATACAGAGCAATAGAAAGAGCAGGAGTTTCATGAGGGCTGCCAGTGATAGGGAGAGGGGGCTGTCTTTGGTCCTCCTTCTTTTATTCTGTTGCCACTCTTTTGGGGTGCTCCCTGTGGGTTTAAGAGATTGTGTCGAGACACCAAGAAGCAGTTTGGTGGTTAGGCTTAGGGGGGATCTGTATATCCAGCAGTGGAGCCTTGGTTGAAATACATGTGTGGTGGTATGTGTCTCTTTATGATGATCACACCACTGTAGTTGATGCAGCAATGGTAGAGCATATGTGAGGGTTTGAGCGTCAGCCACAGGGGATGGTTCAGAGAGACTGGGCAGATGGATCACCCTAGTTTGTGTGACAGGGACATCTTCTTTGTGGAATCCCATGGTTGACAGTGAAAGGAGTATCAGAAGTAAACTTCCCATTATGAGAGAGGTATTGGTAGTTGGCTATCGGGGGAGTAGTGAAGTTGCTGATTGGTTGGATCAGCAAGCCGGTGTGACAGTCTGTTGGTTTAGAATAATGTTGAGGGCGGGGAAGAGATTTCGATGGGAAGATGCCTATAAAGTAACACACAAGAGGGGAAGGGTGGGTGGGCAAAATTTTGTGGCTTTCGAGTGCTCCCTCGCTGTCCCTCCCGACCTCGTGATTCCCTGAGTCGGCTAAGGTGCCGCCGACTGCCCGCTGGTGGAGCGAAGCCCCGGCGCTCAGCTGGGTGCTGTGGGGTAGGGATGGCAGGCTGGAGAGAGACAGAGGAGGGTGCAGCAGTTAAATAAAGGCAGAAACTAGTGTTCCTGATTGTCACTGACTAAATCTGCACAACAAAAGACTGTGGTGCCTCAGCGTCTGGCCCACCTTGCAAATGCAAACAAGGAGTTGTAATCACTGTAAATAGCAATAAAACAGCAGTTTCCCCTTGCAATTACAATAGCAGAAAACAGCACCTTTTAGGTAAATTACACAGTTAAAGGAAGGAAAGTGGCGCCTCAGCGTCTGGCCCACTTCAGCTATCAGGGTTTAGAATTACAGCAGAATACAATCAAAATCAACAGTTCCCTTTACAGATGCAGCAGAAATAGAAGACAGCTCTTTTTTTGGGGAATTTTGCAAGAATACAGGAAAGAAAAATCAAGTCCCAGACAGATTTCAGCAAGGCAGGCTGAGTCAGTGTAAGTCAATGGGGCAGAAGAGCCAATCGGCTGCTGTGCCTAGAGGAGCGCTCTCTTACCGATTGGCTGTGGCTTTCCTGAGTGCTCCCTCACTGTCCCTCCCGGCCTCGTGGTTCCCTGAGTCGGCTAAGGTGCCACCGACCGCCCGCTGGTGGAGCGAAGCCCTGGTGCTCAGCTGGGTGCTGTGGGGTAGGGATGGCAGGCGATTGGCTGCGGCTTTCCCGAGTGCTCCCTCGCTGTCCCTCCCGGCCTCGTGGTTCCCTGAGTCAGCTAAGGTGCCACCGACCGCCCGCTGGCGGAGTGAAGCCCCGTCGCTCAGCTGGGTGCTGTGGGGTAGGGATGGCAGGCGATTGGCTGTGGCTTTCCGGAGTGCTCCCTCGCTGTCCCTCCCTAGTATGGTTAATGAAAGCTCTTTTAATTTGCCTAAAAGTCTGTTAGCCATACAAGCAGTTTTAATACAATGATCCCTAGGCATAAGTTTATTATTAATGTAACTACCTAGATCTTTCTCATAATTAGATGAATGAAGTGGAAATCCATTAATGTGGTATACCATATTTGGGTTGTTTTTGCCAAAATGTATTACCATACATTTATCTTGATTAAAATGCATATCATTTTGCTTAGCCCAAAGTATAGATTTTTCCAAATCTACCTTCAATGAACACATATTGCCATAATTATTAACCTTGCCCCCTAGTTTAGTGTCATTTGCGAATTTGATCATATAATTATTAGGCCCAGGTTGTAAATCAATAATAAAAAGATTAAATAATGTAGGTCCCAGAACTGACCCTTGTGGGACACCACTTGTCACTTTACCCAGGTCAGATAAGGTGTCATTAATTCTAACTTTCTGGGTTCTTTTGGTCAGCCAATCAGATGTCCAATTAACATGTCAGATGACAAGCCTAAGTTATACATTTTTGCAATTAGTTTTTCATGTGATACTTTGTCAAAAGCTCTACTAAAATCCAGTAATATAACATCAGAAGGAATACCCGCATCCAGTAAAGCACTTATATTGTTTTAGAAAGATATCAAATTAGTAGTGCATGAATGCTTGGGAGTGAACCTGTGCTGAAGGGAATCATGAATACCCAATTTTTTTTACATTCCTGTTCAATCAAGGTCTTCATTACCCATTCCATTAATTTGCCAGCCACAGACTTCAAACTGATAGGACGATAATTCTGCACACAGCTTCTATTACCTTTTTTAAATATTGGGGTAACTGTTGCTGTACACCATTCATCTGGTACAGAGTTTTCTTGCCAAGATTTCTTAAAGATAATTGATAAAGGTATAAAAATATTTATAGAGGTTTCAATCAGAAACCAGGGATGAATATCATCAGGACCAGGACTAGTAGTCCTTTTTAGTTTATTTATAGCTTATAAAATATTGGTTGAAGTAAATCTGTGGATACCTGCTTGCTGAGAATAAACAGGGATGGCAGATGATTGTTGAGAAAAAACAGAACAAAAATAGTTATTGAAAAGATTAGATATATCAATATCTGATAAATGAGAGCCATTTTTAATAATGGGGCAAATGGCCCTGGAAGTACCCTTTTTTTATTAATATAGGAAAAAAGTGATTTGTGACAATCCTTGGTATGAGCTAATTTGAATTCTAGCTTAGTTTTAGCCAATTTAATAGAATGTGTCAAGTTTTTAACAGATAATCTATATTTGTACAGTAAAATGGTTTTATGTGGGAAAGAGCTTTTTTCAGTTTTCTAAAAAGTTTAATTTTCCAATTGATCTGATTTTTAATGGACTTGTGAAACCACGTGGGTATTTTTCCCTTACTATTATATTTTCTTTTTGATGGAATATATACATTTTCCAGATAGTGGATAATGACTTTAAAGGTATTCCATGCTTGTTGTGTTGTACGTTTGAAAAAAAATTAATTCCCAGTTGATGTTTTCTAAATATTTATTGATTTCAGACAAGTTGGCTTTATTATAATTCTTGATATTTATTGACTTCCTTTGTACAGTTGTATCTTGTTGGATTTCAAAAATAATAGAGGAGTGATCACTAGCTCCAAATGGGTCACAAATATGGAGGTTACTAATTTGTACCTCAATGTTTGTAAGTAATAAATCCAGAATATTAGAGCCCCTAGTAGGTTCAGTAATAAGTTGTTGTAGCCCAGTATTGGTTATCACCTCTATTAATCCTTTTTCAGCACAGGAATGACCAGAATGAGAGTCCCAATTGATATGCGGCATATTAAAATCTACAAAATTAACAGTATCTTCGGATTCTGAAAAGGTCAAAACCTCATTTAGCATGTTGGATGTGTAGTCTGAATCAGCAGATGGGGGTCTGTAAATGTTTCCCACAGTAATGTAGGAGTGCCCCTTTAACTGAATTTTGAACCAGATACTTTCTAAAGAATAAGGGGAATGTACTTCAAAAGAGGGGATGTCATTTTGTATATACATACAAACCACCTTGTTTATTAGTTCTGTTTTTATAATATAACTTATAATTTGGGATTTCTCTAGACCAGATTGAGGTTGCAACCCATCAAGTTTCTGTAACCCCCACCACACCTATATTTAAAGTTTTGCATTTAGCCTCAAGTTCTGCTAATTTGACCTGATTTAAAGATCTTGCATTTAAGGCCAGAAATTTATATTTATTTATAGTAGTATGTTGGTGTTTTTTTAGAGACTTGGGAACATACCCATTCTCCCCCATGGATTTTAGTTTAAACAGTGATCGATAATGGTAGTGATCTTTTTCCCCAAAAGTATACTGCCTCTGTGACTAAGATGTAAACCGTCCCAACAAAATAAAGAGGTTCAATCTAAAAATGTTTTCCAATGGGTAATACAGGGTATGTCTTGTTTTAAGTACCACTTCCTCAGCCATTCATTAATGGCTTTGATTTTCCGTGTCATGGTAGGCGTTGCCCTTGAAATGGGTAAAATTTCAGAAATACAAACAGAACAACCCCTATCTAATAGCATATTGCATAATGCAACATAGTCTTGTTGTAATTTATTAAATGGAGTATGATTAATGTCATTAATACTGGCGTGGATAATGACAAGTGGATTGTTCCCAGCTTTATGCAAGATATTGGGTATCATAGTTGTAATATCAGATACCTTAGCTCCACGAAAGCTAGAGCAAGTACGATTATTTTATAATTATTACAGACCACCCTGTCAATATGTTTAATGGTAGAATCACCCAGGACATACACTTTCTTTGGGTTATTGGAAGTGCAAGGGACAGAAACAGGGGACATGGGTAGTGTGATATGATCAGGGACAGGTAACTTACTGGGTAGTGGGTTAATAGGATGAGGCTTGCTAGAGAAAGTACTGGAGGGTACAGGTACAAATTTATGCTTAGATAGCTTCTTAGAGCCAATGTTGTCAGTAGAGAATGATACAGTGGGTAAATCTTGTATCGCATCACTTTTTTATTTCTGCCAGATGCTCAAATCTATTATAAATTTCAACAGGAGCACTGTTATAGATCTATCCACCCCTCATCTTTTTAATGGTTTGGTGACAATAGCCCAATCATCATTTTCATGATGAGGAGAAGGATAAACATCCACATCACTGGAAGGGATGGGGTGGAAACAGAAGGCACAGTAGTGCTGTAGGTTAAAGCTACCCCTCCACTAGGGAGGATGGAAGTACTGTCTGGAAGGGGTGGTGGGTGTTGGAGGGGATGAAGATGTTCATCCATATAATCAATAAAGCTCTCCAGTTCTCTGATATCAGTAGGAATATGTTTAGTGTTGAGCAAAAGCACTATTTCTGCTTGTAGAGTGGTAAGTAAAAGGCATTTACCACATGCAAAATCAGTTCCAAGACACCCTTCACAGTACTTCAAGCTTGGAATGTTAAAGGTGCTAGAGATAAAATCATGAAATGGCAAGTATTAAACCATATTAATTTTATGAAAGGCCAAATCATTTATTTACAGGAAACTCATCTTTTGCAAAAGCAAGTAAATATATTATCAACAATGGGCTTTACCCAAGTGTTTGTATCCAGTGATTCTACTAATTAAAAAGGAGTGGACATTTTGGTAGATGGTAAGACTCCATTTGTCAATAAAGTTCAGATCCATGATCCAGATGGAAGGTATATTTTTGCTGGAGGTGAATTAAATAACTGTAAATTACTCTTGGGAAGTATTTATGGCCAAGATTTCTAATCTAACTCTTTTTTAAGCAGAGTTAGCAACAGTTTTGCTTCCTATTCAGATTATGATTTCTTCCTAGAGGATGACCGGAATATTTTACCTAATACTAAATTAGATGGGACTTCACACTTTAGAACCAATCACAATCCTGACACTGAAGTTTTATGGGAATTTATAGAACTATTTAATGTATGTCAACTCTGGCAAACGTTAAATCCTTCATTAAAGCAATTCACATTTTTGTTCAACCTCTCTTAAGGTCTTGTCTAGGCTAGACTACTTTTTAATAAATAATACTCTAATGTCTAAGGCAATATAATCCACATTACTCACAGAGTTCTTTCTGATCATTCATTAGTTAAACTTACTTTCAATCTGTCTACTCACAACCAGTTCAGACCTACACTATGGCATTTAAACAAACATTTGCTTAAAGATCAGTTCATAATTGAGTATATAAAAAAATAGGATATTTTTGGCAACATAAAGATTTAATAAGTAAATTAAATATTATCTGGGCATCTTTTAAATGTGATAAATGTGGCCATTTTATCAGGCTAGCTTCTAAGCATAAAAAACAATGCTCCCTAAAACTAAAGCAAACTCTAAAATCTATTGAAAAGCTCTAATCCAGGGATTTTGATTCATTAAAGGAACATGATTTAATTATGCGCCAAAACCTTAGAGATAAATATACATATTTATCAATGGAAAGCTGAATACTGTATTTAAGAATGAAGGTTATTTATTTAGATTTAGAAAAAAAAATGTCTTGCACACAGACTTAAAAGTATAGAAACTAATAGGTTCATTAACTCAATTAAATCAGAAAAAAATGGATCAGTTAAAATTGACCCTGATGATATTGTTACAGAATTCAAATTATTTTTTAAAAATATTTACAATCCAGTTAGAGAAGCTCTGTCCTCAGCTGATTATAAAGATTATTTAAGTCATTTTGAGGGCCCTATTCAAACTAATAAAAAAAGCATTGACTTTAATTTCTCCTATTTCTAACCTTGAAATTTTAGAGGTTATCAATTCCTTAATGATGGTCAAATCACCTGGTCCTGATGGACTCTCTTCAAATTTTTATAAATTATTCAAGGATACTTTGGCCCCAGTTTTAGAAACTTTTTTTTTTAATTATATTTTAAGGAAAGGCATCTCGACCACTCACTACTAGAGGCTGTTATTATTGTCATTCCAAAACTAGGGAAGTCTAAATACACTGTTTCAAATTGTAGACCCATCTCATTGATTAATGGTTACATGAAAATCCTAGCAAAAAATTTTAGCTAATAGAGTTAAACCTATTTGGGCCCCCTTAATCTCACCTGAGCAAGTGGGCTTTATATCAGGAAGAATGTCATCTGATCATTTTAGAAAATGTACACACATTTTCTCTACATCCAGGGAGGCTGGAACCCCTGTGGTCCTGGTCTCCCTGGATGCAGAGAAAGCTTTTGACAGGGTCAATATTCCCTTTCTCTTAGAAATTTGGATTTCCAGCAAAGTGTATAGACTGATTGAGAATTTTGTATTTGTGGCCTTCTGCCAGACTTTATATAAATGGTGTTTTTTAATCTACAATTGATCTACTATTGATCTTTGCTCCAGAACAAGGCAGTGATGCTCCTTATCTCCAGTTTTAGCTTTTATTTAGAACTGTTTATTTCCTTAAAATAAATCCCAAAATTAAAGATATAAAAATCAATTATCATGTTCTGACCCTGTTAGCGTATGCTGATGAAATATTATATGTTACACATTCAGATATTTTTATCCCAGCTATTCTATCCACCACTCAAAATGTTAGTTGATTTTCTTACTACAACATTAATGCAGTCAAAACAATTGTTATGCCTCTAAATAACAAGACAACCAAACGTGAGATTATTAAATTCGGGTTCATTTGGTCATCTGATCATTTAAAATATTTAAGATTGTTCTTGTCACAAGATCAGAAAGAAATAATTAATCTGAATTTTTCTAAATTGCTAACACCTATTAAAACAGATTTTGAAAGATGGATGAAATTACCTTTGTCTATTCTGGGGAGAGTAAATACAAAAATGAATGTATTCTCATGATTATTCTATGCTATAAACTCTCTGAATATCTTCCTACCCATGTCTTGGTTTAAAAAACTTCATTCATTGATTGGCAACTTTATATGGCTTAATAAACCTCCCAAAATACCCAGATCCATCCAGTAACATCGTGTCCCAAACAGCATGGAACAATACAAAGCCGGGACATCATCGCAGCTGACAATGTCGGCATGTAGGTAATATCGCCGCCCAGCATATCGCAAGCAGGCAGTATGAGGTACTGCCCCTGGTTGCTGGTGTGTCTCCAATCCCAGCTGCCATGTCCCACCCACAGCGACTTACTACCCTGTACGTAGTTCCCCCCATTGCCGATTGCCAAGCAGCTGCCCCCCACACCAATTTTTCACAGTAAGCGATAATGAGTGAAAACTCCCTGCTGTCTAGTGGACCCCCCAACCACCCCAGGTAGTCTCCCACCACCCTGTTCCCACCCCTACCCCAACTGCTAGCCGGTGACCAGCACAGCCCTCCACTCTCCACCACGGCTGGCCACCCGACTGAACTACAATGAATGAGTACATACCTGAGTGCAGGGTACATGCTCATTCATCACAGTTCAGTTGGGCAGCCAGCCATGGTGGAGAGTGGAGGGCTATGTTGGTCACCCACTAGCAGTTGGGGTAGGGATGGGAGTGGGGTGGTGGGGGACTATCTGGTGTGGTTGGGGGGTCCACTAGACACCAGGGAGTTGTCACTCATTACTGCTTACTGTGATGGATTGGTGTGGGGGGCGTCTGCTCAGTGATCGGTGATGGGGGACACTATGGTGTACTACAGGGTAGTCAGTTGCTATGGGTGAGATATGGCAGCTGGGATGGGGGAAACACCGGCAACCAGGGGCAGTACCTCATACTGCCCGCTTGCGATATGCTGGTTGGTGATATTATGTGCATGCTGACATTGTCTGCTGCGATTATATCCCGGCTTTGTATTGTGCCGTGCTGTTTGGGACACAATGTTGCTGGCTGGGTCCCCAAAAATACCATATGATAAACTCACACTTCTTAAGAATCAAGGAGGATTTAAGTTACCAAATGTTATTTTATACTACTTGGTATGCCACCTAAACATATTTTTTAGATGGATTCTTCCAAACAATGATGTAATAATTTAATAAAGAACACCTACTGTCCACCTGTAGCTGCCAGTGCAATGACTAGCATGTCCTATGGTTAGCCCCACCCTCCATGACCACCAGGTCCTGGACCTTCCTGGTCCTGCCCATGGGGTGGTGCATTAGTGGATATCCCAGTTAATGTAATTAATGTTTTGCACAACCAGTACTATGGTGAGATTGAGTGTGATAAAGTGTTACTACCAACTGTCCAGGTACTCTCCCAAGACACTTTACTGACTGTGAAACTGTGAATATTCCCCTTTATGTAAACTTCTCACAAAATGTAAAGTTTACTTCTGCATATTTGATTGTATCAGTGACAATGTTGGTTCCGACTGCTTACACCTTTGACAATGACAGGCTCCTTAACTGGACCCGAATTTGCTACCTATCTGTATAGGCCTCTGTCTCCTAACTTGCTGTATTATTCAGTGTCTTGTAGAATACTGTTTCTCCTGTGTCATTATTGTTCCTGACATGGAGCCTTTGTAAATGAGTCTATGACTCAAAGGTTGTAAGTCCGATATCTTCAATAAATAAATAAATTTATTACCCTATCTGGGTAAATATTGAGAGAGAATTGCTACTTAATTATTACAGCGTTGTTGAGTCCATTTATTTTCTGCCATATAAATCACTTCCCCAGAAACTTAAAAATACAGTTATTGAGATGTCATTAAACATTTTTGACCAGTTCTGTAACTATAATAAGGCCTCATTTTCAAGAGATATTAGCCAACCATTGTTATATAGCCATAATTTTAAACTAAATAATAGGCATTGGAATTTTTCTGGGCTACATAAATTACAGAATTGCTTGGGGAAAATTCTGTTAATAGATGGTTGTCCATTGCCTCAGGATGAAATCAGAGGAAAACTAGAACTCGGTAAAGGATATCTTTACAAATTGTTCACTTTAAAACTAATTATTTCCTCTCATTTTGGACCTTTGCCTTATGGCTTTAGGATAATGGACATATATTAGATTATATTTTGAAAACTACTATAAAAACCCATTCTGTATCAAACCAATATCAATATTTCTTATCCAAAGTATCTTTATCTATTCCAGTAATATCCAAATACTGGCTGGAAAATCAAAATACCTTAGTATCAGACTGGTCAGTAGTTTGGAAAGACTTACATAAATATATTTAAAATGATAAACTTAAATTGCTTCAAATTAAAATCCTACATTATGTGTATTATTCTCCATTAAAATTTTATAGTGATGGTCTGTTGTCCTCAAAGGCTTGCTTTAGATATAGTCTGGCAGAAGGCTCCCTTCTACACATTTTTGGGGAATGTCCATTGGTTAAGACCTTCTGGTCTGAAATAAAAAAATGAAGTGGGAATTAGATTAGGACTAGGTAAACACTTTACTCTGCAAATATGTATTATAGGGGACTTGACTAGTATCTACGCTTCTGTAAAAAAATAATCATTTCCATGATTGCTTTAACAGCTAAAAAAGTGATCCTGAGACATTGGAAGGATCATAATTCCCTTTCTCTAATGGAATGAAGAAGTGAGATCCTCCTAAATTTAAGAGCTGAAAAGTTTATTGCCAGTTTGAAATATAACATAGAGGCCCAGATATTCAAAGCATAGCACTGTTAGCAGAAAGCAATAGCTGTAATAGTGCAGGAATAGCTAGGGCCGCCATATTAAGGACCATTGGCGCTAGTCAGCAGTGGCGGGCCAAAGCTTCCTGTGCATGCAGGGCAACAGGAAGGGGTGGGCCCCATGAGAGACGCAAAGGGATATTCAAAGGCCCAGCGCCACGCTAGGACACATAGCATGACACATAGCGCTGCGCTAGTTACCGCCTATAAAAGGCTGGTCTTAACCCAGGGCAAAACACAGAGGAGGAGAGACCAGAACAGGAAGTGGGAATGTGTGCAGTGCCTGTAGCAGTGATGCTGCCATTGATGGCAGCTGTAGTGGAGGAGGAGGAGGAGAGGGAGCAGGCACAACATGGGCCACAACACAGGCCAAGGAGATGGTATGCTGCAAACAGGTGGTACCGGCCCAGGGTCTCCTTCGAGACACTGCCTGATGACCACATCATTGGCCGGTACAGGATGAACAGGGGAATGTTAAGCCAGCTCTGTGAACTCCTGCATGAACAGCTGCACCCAAATACCAGACGCAGCTATGCCATGGCAGTGGAGGAGAAGGTGACAGCAGCAATGTGCTTCCTCGCCACAGGGATGTTCCAAAGACCAATGGGGGACACCATCGGGGAATCACAGTCTGCCACCTCATGCCTCCTGACCCAGTTCCTAGAGGCTTTCCTGCCACACATGCTGGGGAGTTCATAGTATTCCCAGCATGGCAGCAAGCCAGAAGAAACAATGCAGCGGTTCCATCAGGTTGCGCACCTACCATCCGTACTGGGTGCCATTGACTGCACTCATGTCCCCATCTGTGCACCACCTGGTGATGGCAGTGACGTGTACATTAACAGGAAGGGGTACCACTCCATCAACTGCCAGGTGGTGTGTGATGTGGCTGGGCGCATCACCAATGTCTATGCACAGTACCCCGGCAGTGCCCACGACGCATTCATCTGGCACCAGTCCCAGCTGTGCCAAGCATTTGAGGAGGGCAGGATAACCAGTGGTCAACTAATCAGTGAGTAGTAGCATACAAGGCATACACACACCAACATGCATGGGGACAGGCATTGCAGGCCAGGAAAGGGGTGTGGGAGGGCTACACAGGGGTGCAGGACAGCATCCGACAGACTGCTCTATGTCACTAACAGGTATACATCCCTTGACAGGGGACAGTGCCTATTCCCTGCGACCCTGGCTGCTCACAGCAATACTCCAACCGGCTGCAGTGGCCACGGAGATGTACAACGAGGCACATGCCAGCACAAGGAACATCATAGAGAGGGTGTTTGGCATCCTGAAGATGCGATTCTGATGCCTAGACACATCAGGCGGTGCCCTACAGTATACACCTCAGAAGGTATGCCATATCTTCCTAGCCTGTTGTATGCTGCACAACATGGCAATGAACCATGGGATACAGGCACCTGAACCTGAGGGACAGTCTGACAGTGAGCCAGAGCCAGCGGTCAGGGGGATAGTGGAGCACCTTGAGAGAAGGGACCCTCGCATGGCACGCAGAGCCATACAGCACAGGGACAACATCATCAGGACACTGCAACAGACAACAGGGTAAGTACAGACTGCACAACAACTTGAAAAGGTACAATTAATAATGACTTTAATGTGCACATGGACACAGATGAGTGACAATAACAATACCAACAGTAAACCTACTCAGTGGATCTGACAACATGTGTGCATGTGTTGTGAGTTCGGGGTTGTGCAGGACACGCATGGGGGGGCCGGACACAAACGGTGTGGTGTCGGTGGGGAATTGTGATGTGTGCTGTGAGGGTAAGTGATGCAACCGTGGCAGTGGAGGTGTGTGTGTGTGTGCATGTGTGAATGTGCATGTGGGTGTGCCTATGTGGCAAATGTGGGATGATGAGTGCACTGTGCCACATAGTCAGTGTGACCATCAATGACGCCTCCCACCACGCATGCGACATGCGCCACTACCATTTGACACAGACCCTGGTGTGCTCTGTGCAGAGGACAACGCCAATGTGAAAGGCTAGGCAAGAAGAGTCGGCCTCCTGTGCCCCCGGAGGACGGTGGAGCCTGACAGGGTGGGTGGACGGCCATGGCGGCTCTGGGTCACAGATGGGGTGTGTGATGCTGTTGAGCTGGAGCCACTGGTAGCCCTGCATCCACGGCCTGCCCGCCTGTGTGCCTCTGTGCCATCTGCACCACGGCCAAGCATCCCATGCTGGCGAACCCCATGCACTCCACGCAGGACATTCCCTATGTCAACCACCGCAGCTGACAGACCAGCAAACCCATGCTCGATGGCACCCACCAGGCAGCCCATCCCGTCCTACACCCACTGCTCAGCACGGGCAAAGCCCACTGTGATGGCCTCTCTGATCTGCGCAAGCTCATGGCGCATCTCCCGCCGCATGCCATGAAGGTCCATACACGCCCCCTGCTGGGAGGTGAGAGCAGCCTGCAGGAGTGGGCGGGCACCATGACCATCCTGTCCCAGGGGCACATTACCCTGAGCTGTAGCTGCCAGAGGTGCCTGCTGCACAGGAGCAACTGGATCCTGTCACATGGCAGGCACGTCCTGCTGCTAGCGACTACAGGTGGTGATCTGTGGAACGGTATGGGCATGGACACCAATTCGCATTGTACCCTGCACACCCTGTGGTTCTGCACTGTTCCCTACACTGCCCACCACCGTGTACACAGGTACAGCCACACCGGTGATGCTGCATGCACCACTGGTACCCGTCCCACAGCCTGCCGGCAGCCCCTCCCCTTCATCCCTTGCACAGGCACAGCCAGGTGTTGTGCCAAGTCAGACCACATCAGTGTCCTCACCACTGGTGACAGTGAACAGTAGGACGTCCCTACACCACCCTCCTCTGACTGTGCGCATCCTGGTATCCGGTGTATCCCAATACCCCTACTGAACCCTCCCCAGTCAGTAGCTGCCCTTGGCTATGTGTGTGCCACACATGCATGGCATCTATGCAGCCATCTGTTGCACCATGCCCGGATGTTGATGGTCGTTCCCCATCATCCCCCTCCACTACCGTTGGGACCTGTCCACACATCCTTGGCAGCCTCTGTTGTCCTGCAGGCCTGGCAGTCACTGCTGTGGAGACAATAGGGACAGGGTCGGTCACCCGTACATGGACACTGTATGCAAACAGCACCACCACTACCACCACTACTCCATGCACACCCCAGGACACATACCCCCTTCACACAGGCCCGTGACCCCATGCACCCACCAAACCCACAGTGGCCATGCCCATACCAGGCAGCTGTTAGGCAGACCACTGTGCACCCTGTGCAGGACACCCACAGCATGGCTGTGCACTCATGGCAACACAGCATAGGGTATACACATGTGAATACTGACCTGTCCTTGGCAGTGCAAGAGGCGTCTCACACCCACCACCCGGCACACCTGCGACCACCACCATCCTGAGGGTCGATGCCACCACAGCCATGTGTGGCTCCTCCACCCACTGCTGGTGTTCAGGTGGTCCACCACCAGTCCTCATCCTATCCCTCAGCCACTGGGCCTCCTCCTCCTTCTTCGCACGTCACAGGAGGTCATTCCATCTCTTCCATACAGCTTCGGTTGTCCTGTCATGTCCCCCTATGGCATTCACAGTCGCAGTCACCTCCTCCCAGGCTTGGTGCACCACTGCGTCAGTGGCCCTGTGCGTGCGTAGCACCTGCTCCCTCTTTTTCATGGCATGCACAAGGGTGTTCAACTCCTCCTGCGAGAACTTGTGTGCACGTATGCGCTCCTGGCACACTGCCGAACCTATGGGATAGTCAATAGGGGACATGTGTCATCGCCGTGTCGGGTACTGCATTGCATTACACATAGACACCACAATCCCCTCCAGTGCCACAGCCACTTGGACATATGGGAGTGCTGCATGTGCATGTACGGTGCACACGCCACCAGAGTCACCTTGCATCCTGTGTCTGTACAGCGAGCCCTGTACACACATGTGCACTACCCCTACCCTAACCACCTTGCACTGTACTGTGCCCTTTGTGTTCACTACAGGGGTTGTGTGGACAAGTGCTCTAGTACGTAGACAATGTCAGGACCCAATGCAATTACCACATGGTGCATGGGCCGGCACAGTTCCAGGACACTGCGCACGTCCTGCATGGGTGCCATGGCCTGTCATGCCACACATCCAGGGAGTCATGTCAGTGGGCAACTGTTGCAGACACACCCTGCAGGGGATTGTGCACAGTGCATTGCACGTTTGGTTGCAGACGTCTAGGGATGTGCACCATCACCCATCACAGTGCTTGCCTGTGGTCCAACATGGGTCAGACCATTCACCAGAGAATGCATCTCTGTGCTCCTGTCCATGTTGAACCTGTTCTGGGATATTGACATTCAATAGTGTCCTACACACCTGCCTCACGCTGCTCTTCCTCCTGTTGCATCTGTACACCAGTATGTTGTTTACGCTTAGATTCCTTATCAGGCTGCAGTATCACAACACAACACCGGCGGTGCACTGCACTCCCTTTTATAGCCCATCCAGGCAATCAAGCATGTCAGTCATGCAAATGAGTGCATAATGATATGCTATCACACAGTTTGCCCCATGCATGCACAAGTACCCTCATTTGCACACCCTTTTTGAAAATGGCCCCAATTTGCCCCATGCTAGCACAGCCGCGCTGTGCAAATGTCAGCACAGGGCTATTGGTGTTGCAGTGCCACGCTATCCAGATAGCGCAGCGCTATGTGCCTTAGCACGGGCAACACGCATGCTTGCGAGGCCCCCATGTCCACGCTATCACCCAGTCATAGTGCGATGTAGCGCCACACTGGACAGCATAGCGCAGTGCTATACGCACGCATGGAACACAACCTCAGGGCCATGCTGGGGTCACGCATGTGCAGTGTGGTTACTTCCGGGTAGCGCCACGCTACATCATGTGATAGCACGGCGCTGCAGGGATTGTTGAGGTGCATTTCTGGTAGGACAGGGTGTTTGTGTCCAACAACATTACACTGCCATGTCTGGATGTGCAAGACAGCGTGCAGTTGTGCACAGGGTCAGGTGCTGGGGGGACGTAGAGTCCGCAAACCTGGTGCAGCTGGTCGTGAAACGGCACAGGAGGCTGTTTGGGGAGGTGAGGAAGGGGGGCCTCCCACGAATGCAAGTGTGGGAGACGGTGGCTAGGAAGCTCAGTGAGCATACCGACATACCCCACAATGCAGAGAAGTGCCGCCACAGGTACACAGACCTGAGACGCAGGCAAAGGCAGCAGCTAGAGCGATACAGGTGCATGGTGCATGATGGCACTGTGCCTGTGCCAGGTGAGTGGTGTTGCATGTGGAGTGTTCATACATGTCAGGCTTTGTGTGCGTGTGGGTGTGGGTGTGGTTGTGCAGGGGGGTGGGGGGTCTGGCCGTGGGTGAGTGGGTGTGTGGGTGTGGGGTGTGGGTGTGCAGCGGGGGTGGTGGTGGGGGTGTGTGCTTTGGGTGTGGGTGTGTGGGCATGTGTCTGTGTGCACAGCTGTGCGCAGTGGTGCACCATGCTTTTGCACACTGTGTACAGGCACAGTGGCACATGTATTCCCCATAGGCTCACGGTGCATGCCGTGACCATTGCTGTGGGTAGAGGGTGGGGTGCATTGTGTTTAGGGTTGCATGTGCATCTTGCTGTGATTCAGGATGTGTATGTTGTGTCATGCTCTAACAACACTTTCACATTTGTCCACTGTAGAGCGGATCGAGCAGCCCATGCCCGCAGGTGCGACTCAGCCTAGGACACAGGAGCGGAGACGAGACAGCACAAGGGTGCCATCACTTCCACAGCGTGCGCAGGAGAGCGGCACTGATAGCAGTGGCGTGTTGTGTGAGTACCTGTTACATTGCTCTGTGATGTGCACACTTTCACGACGCCGTGCACCACATCTGGGTCTCCAGCCACTCACTTGTCTGCAAAGTTCACTGGGCCGGTGTGGTGTAGCAGTGTGGTGTGCAGTACAGCTGTGTTTCACACCACAGCTGGGTGCTATCAACCTTGCCTGGGGGGGCGGTCACATTGCAGTGCTGTGCGGGTGGCAGATGGTGTTGCTTCCTTGAGTGGCGGGTGTTCGTAGGGGACACCATGCTGCCACTGACCTTCCCACTGTGGTGCACCCATACCACTACCACAGGACGTTCACAATTGCACAGGTGGTGGTTACTTGCTGTGCATGCGGGACAATATGGAGCATGCCTTGCGGACTTACCTCTCACCCTTCTGGACACCTGCTGTGTAGCACTGCCTGTCACACTGTGCTACATACTGGCACTGTGCCGTACGCATTGTACGTCCATCCAAGTGTGTCTCGTTGCAAGGTCACTGTGTTGCTGTTTAGTTGCAAGGTATGGATATCACTGTGCTATTACATTATGTGCATCGTTCCCTGCCAATGTTGACCGTGGCTGTGGAGGTGGTCCTCACTGTGTGGGGAAGGGGGGTCCTGTTATGTGGGTTGGGGACACTGACATGTACCATGTCTACGTTGGGTGATATGCTTTCAGTGGTATTGCCTGGCAGCATGTGAAGGCCCTTCAGTGACAGCGTCTGTGCCCTGGCTGACTGTTGTTCCCTGGACTGTTTTGGTCATTGCCAGGACACTGTCATGGTTCATTGATGCTCCTGCATGCATGTTGTTGTTGTTTGTTCTGCACTCTGCATTGCTGTGCATTTCCATGTGTGGCTGGGCAGTATGTCCCAACGTGTGGATGCCCTTGTGCATGTCCTTGCGTGTCCCTTGCACCCAACTCACCGGGTTTCCAGCTGTGTGTCTGCCGTGTCTAGCAGTGTGCTGTATCATGGTGGGTGGTGTCACATGTCCCCCGGTGCTGTCAGAATCGCTGTCATCATCCATGTTGAGTTCTGTGTTGGTGCCTGTGTTGCCCTGTGCTGCATTGTGGGATGCTGCCATGTTGTCATACCACTGCAGAACTCAACACCGCCAGGGATAGCCCATTGGGACATGCTGTCCGTCTTTGTATGGCAAGGGTTGGCTGCTGGTTGCCTCCTGTGTGGTGTACTGTCCTCATGGTCTCACCCTTCCTCTTGTAGGGCCACTACGGGCATCACTGTGGGCAACGCGTCCCAAAGAGACAGAGGGAATGGAGGAGCTGCTGCACAGGATTGTGAGGCAGCAGCGAACACAGATCGAGCAGCAGGCCATCATTATTACTGAGACCAGGAGGGTGGCAAACATCCTGGAGGCTAGTCTTCCTGTTCCTGCAGACACATAGTTATATCCCCTGTTGTTTTTAAGTCAGCCCTCACCACTTCTTCACTGGACTTGATTCTCCCTTCCTTGCCCATTGTCTTCTGTCCCTGTGTCATCCTCCTCCACTTTGCACCCTTGGCCTGTGTCTTCCTGTCCCTCCATCTGTTGTCGTCCTTATGTTTACCTTTGTGTGCCTTTCTCTGCTAATGGTGTTTGACATTTTTATCATGTGGTGGACATTTGGGGTTGTGTGTTGAGGGGGCTTGGTGGGTATTTTCTAGTCCTGTTTCAGTGTTGTGGGGAGGGTTGTTCAGTGGTGGGTGGGGCATTTTTTACTCTGGGGTTTGTTACTCGTTATGTTCTGTGTTATATTTGCTGTTGTGTTTCCGTTTGCTTTACTGTTCATTATTGTTTATTACACTGGTTAATGACATTTTACGGTGTCCTGTGTCATTCTTTGGTGCTGGGGTTCCACATGCTTTGTACTGTTGCTGGTGTTCTCCACATGGGTCTGGGTTGTTGCTGGACTTTCCCGTGGATGTGTGGCATCCTCATGGGTGGGCACTGTGGTGTGCTCCTGATGCCTCATTCCAGCATGTGTTGCCCTACATGTGTCCCAGGGTCGGGCTGTCTCTGAACTGTATTCCATTGTGTGTTTGCACTGCCTGCCTGGTGCTATATTCAGTGCTGTCTTGTGTGCTATATTTAGTGCTGTGTTATTCCTGGGCTTTTTTTGCACTGCACTTCTGGGCCTGTTTGCCCGGTTTCCTTTGCTTGCTATATTCAGCGGGGTTTGCCCCTGGCTATTCATTTTGAATATGGCTGGCATTTTGCTCTGGGCTAGGTCTGCATGCTGAGCAGTGCTATTTGCTGCCAGGGGCTAACCTTTGAATATCTGGCCCAGAGGGTTTTGCCTTTAAATGGGGTAATTTAGTTGATTTGATTGTAACTTCTTAAATCTTATTTTGTTCTTGTCTTGATATTATTATTGGTTAAAGAATAGGATGGTTTTAATTATTTAAGAAATTTAACCTACAATATTACTTCCTATATATGGTTTGTAGAGATGTCTTAACTGAGATACTGTCTCTTTTCTATTTTTGTACATTATGGGAGAAAGAACTGGAAGGGGACAGGATCAGTTGTGTTCCAGGACAGTAGCTGCTGCTGTTGTTTTCACAGGGTTCTTGTGGATTTTACTTGGTAGGTTAGTTCTTTTCTTTCTTACTTCTAAGGGGCTAGCAGGGTATTGTTTTGGGGGATGCTGGATGTTTGTAAACTGATTTGGTGGGTGTAAGTGGGGATCTTTTTGTGGATGTTTCACTGTGTAACAGGCTGCGCTGGTAGAGGCCTATTTCTTCTGATTACAAACCTATTTGGTGGGATTTGCTTGGGCCTGGTTCTTTAGCTGCAGGGCTTGGAGGAGACACAGGGCTGATACACTCTCTCTTGTCAGGTGTCTGCCCAAACCCACCTCCCCCCCTCCCTCCCCAGAAGTCTGCAAATTTATAGGGAACACCTGCCCTGCAATTGGAGGAAAAGGCTGCTGGTGCAGCTCATGTAGTTCTAGCCACTGGGGGTTGGATTTAAAGGCTGGGAGAGAGGAGCTTAGGGAGTTGTTCATTTCTCTTATAAGTTTAGTGTGTTGTACTGCACCTAGTAACAGAGTTACTGGTGTACAGTGGGACTGTCTCTAAGATTAGTGGGTGACCTGATTAGGCAGTAGGGGTATCTTGGACTAGGGAGGAACCTGGTGGCTCACCCAAGGAAACCTATTTGGAAGGGGATGGAACCACACATCATTAGGGCTGGCATCTTTGGGAGGGTGGTGGGGTGCACAGGGTGTGGAGCAGCCATGATACTGGACTGGGCTTGGAAGTTTGGTGGTTGCCCAGTGTGCTACCAGCTAGCACAGCTTAGGAAGGAGGTTGTGGGGATGAGGAGAAAGCTGGGGAAAGGGGGGTGGTATGGTTGGGGAAGGGGGCTGGAAATCTCCCACAGGGTTGCACCAAGCACTGGGGATGGGGGTATAGGGAAAGGAGTGCAGGAGAATACTCAGGGGTCACACAGGGACCCTGGCAGAGGTGGTCCAAAAGGACACTACCAAGGAAGCAGGCAGGTAACTGGGGAGCCTCACAAAGGGGGGATGGAGGGACAACATTCTCAGGGAAGTAGGCAGATGGCCAGTGCTGGACAGAAGGAAGCAAGGCGGGGAGGTGGATCAGACCTTATACTCAGTGACCGCTTCAATTCTCTTCTTCTGCTCAAGGATGAGGGGGGTGATGTAGCCACGACAGAGGTGGTTAGAGACGGAAGGGTGTGGGAGTGGGAGTCAGGAGGCAGGGGCCAGATAGCAGGAAGAACAGGGGGGACCTGGAATGCAGGAGAATGGGGGAGCAGTGAATCAGAGCAGGAGGGGCAGGGGAAGAGGAGGAAAGTGCAAGGAGAAGGACCAGTTGGGAGGAAAGGTAAGAAGGACCAGAAGTACAAGGAGGATTCAGTAAAGGAGCTGAGGGTTTAGGCCAGGGAGCACGACGAGCAGAAGAGAACTAAATGGAGACAGGAAGGAAGGGAGGATGAGTCAGGCTAGTTTAGCAGATGGGAGAAGGACCAGTTGCGAGCAGTGAGGGGAATTAACTAGGTACAGAAGGATACTCAGGAGGAGGAGAGGCATAGGATTGGAGGGGAGGGAGTGGCCATGGTAAATAAGGAGGGGGTGGCATGTGGCACCCAGATAGGGGGAGGA
This sequence comes from Neoceratodus forsteri, assembly GCA_016271365.2. Lineage (NCBI taxonomy): Eukaryota > Metazoa > Chordata > Ceratodontiformes > Ceratodontidae > Neoceratodus > Neoceratodus forsteri. The sequence continues at coordinate 588,458,291 of CM028137.1, read as the reverse complement.
ACAAGGAGCCAGCTGGGTGGAGGGGCCGGTAGAAAGGATGAGGGACATGGAAGGGGGGATGGAGGAAAAGGAGTGGTCAGAGTGCTCCTGCTGGGGGATTCTATGATCAAGGGTATCAAATGGGATAGGGAGGGAGAAGCCTGGCCAGTTAGAACAAGATGCTTCCCTGGACTAACGGTGCACAGGGCTAAGCACAAGGTATATCAGCTGGCAAAGGACTGTGGGGGTTCCCCAGACATACTGGTCCACCTGGGTACAAATGACATTGAGGGAAATAGCGAGCCTAGATACAGGCAAGATTCAGGGAGCTCGCCAGGGTCTGTCATGACATAGGATGCACAGTTTCCTTCTCAGAAATCCTGCCAGTGCCAAGGGCTAGTGGGGAACACAAAAGGAAAATTAGGGAGATAAACCAGTGGCTCAGGGGGTGGTGTGAGGCCAGAGGTATGGGTTGATGGGGTTTGGGGAGACCTGGGAGGATAAGGAGCTGTATGCTAGAGATAGACTACATCTCAATTTGGAGGGGAGGGGAATCCTTAAGTTGAAAATAGAGGAGTTCATTGGTGAAAAGTGGGGTTTAAACTTGTGAAGGGGTTGGGATGGGAGAAAAGGCTGTCAAGGGAGTGCCGATAAAGGAGGGACTCTGTCTCCACCCCCCTGGGGACCAGGAGGATTGCAGGAAAAGGCCAACTGGCAAAGTGCAGACCAGGAGAAAACAGAATCCCCATGGGAACACGAGCAGGGGAAATGGAACTATAGGGAAAGGGTGGAAGGTAGTCCTGCTAAATGCCAGGAGCGTGGGCAATAAAATGCCTGCGCTCCAGGCGATGTTAACTGAGGGAGCAGTGGATGTGGCAGCGGTCACTGAGACTTGGGCCACTGCAAGACATGACTGGGACCTGAACCTGGAGGGTTACACTATGTTCAGGAAGGACGGGGGAGGGAAGGGGAGGAGGGGTAGCAATGATAGTCAAAAACTGCATTGGCATAGGGGGAGTAGAGGAGGCAGAGGAAACCGTGGAGGCGATTTGGGTCACCTTGATAACAAGGGGGGGCAAGAGAGTAAAAATAGGAGTGGTGTATAGACCCCCTGCCCTGGCGGAGGAGCTGGAGGACAGTCTGGTGGCAGATGTTAGGAGACACTGCAGACTGGGCAGAGGAAAGGTGGTGGTGTTAGGGGACTTAAACATGCCAGGAACAGACTGGGAGACTATGACATCCTCTGTGACCAGGGAACAAAGATTGTTGGATGTCTTTCAAGACGCGTTCCTAACTCAGCAGGTGAGGGAACCGACCAGGGAGGCACGGGTACTGGATGTGGTCCTGGCAGACAGTGATCAGATTGGGGGCCTGGAGGTAAGGGACCCATTGGCGGGGAGTGACCATGCCACGGTCTGGTTCTGCCTGGATCTAGGAGGGGTAGAAGGCTGCACAAAGACGGAAGTAACAGACTTCAGGGGGCAGATTTTAAGGAAATGGGAAGGATCATTAAGGAGCATTTGGATGGGATTGGGTCAGACATGGACGCTGATAGTAGGTGGAAATCATCAGGAGAGGGTGCAGGATGCTACCAGCACCTGTGCAAAGTAAGCAATGCAGTAGGGCCCAAAAACCCTGTTGGTGGACCAGGGAGGTCCAGGAGGTGGTTGGGGAAAAGAAAGCAGCCTATAGGAAATTCAAGTGCTCAAGGAGTGAAAGGGATCGAGGGGAGTACGAGCTGATGGCTAGAAGGGCCACTAGAGTGGTGAGGTGGCTAAGGCAAGGAAGGAGCAGAACCTGGCCAAGGAAATTAGGAGAGGAAAAAAGGGGTTCTTTAGATACATTGGGGAAAGATGAAGGGTGAAGGGGCAGATTAGCAGGATTAAATCAGGGAGAGATGGGCACAAGACCCGGGAGCAGGCTGAGGTACTAAATGGTACTTCACCTCAGTTTTCACCAGGAAAATGGGGATGCTGCATCATACATGGGAGGAGACAGAGATAATGAGGAGCGGGGACCCTACCGATCGGGCAGGTCTGGGGAGAGGGGGCATCACTGGCAGGTGGGGGAGGCTAAGGGAGACGAGGTACCAGAAGTGGAAATCACAGCAGAGAGAGAGGGAAGCCCTCAGCTCCTTTAAGACGGAGAAAGCACCGGGCCAGATAAATTACATCCTAGAGTGCTGAAGGAACTTGCAGATGTCCTGGCGAAACCCCTGGCAGAGCTTTTCACCATCTCTCTGAGGACAGGATGGGTGCCCCAAGACTGGAAGGTGGTGCATGTAGTGCCTGTCCACAAGGGGGGGTCAAGGGAGCTGGCAGGGAACTACAGGCCTGTCAGCCTGACATCGGTGGTGGGCAAGGTGATGGAGGGCATTGTCAAGGAGAGGCTGGGGGAGACCTGGATAAGTCAGGGTGCCTGGACGATGAGACAGCATGGATTCATCCTGGGAAATCATGTCAGACAAACCTGGTGGAGTTCTATGACTGGGTGACAAGTGCCTTGGACCTGGGTAGACCAGTGGATGTCCTCTTTCTAGACTTCAGCAAGGCATTTGACTCTGTTCCTCACGTGGACCTGTTGGATAAGCTAGGAGAAATGGGGTGGGAAACCAGATGATCAGATGGATGAGGCAATCGGCTCAGGACCGGACCCAGAGGGTCGTAGTTGTGGGATAGTCTCATCCCCAAGGAGGGTCGTGGTGGGGTCCCACAGGGATCAGTCCCTGGCCCCTTCTGTTCACTTCATGTATCTGACATAAGGACAGGAATCAGGAGTGAGATGAGTCTCTTTGCAGATGACTCTAAACTGGGGCGTGGTGGATGGGGGAGGAGGGGTGGCCCTGCAGGGGACCTGGAGGCTCTGGAAAGCTGGTCTAGAAAGTGGAAGCTGAGGTTCAATGCAGGAAATGCAAGGTACTCCACCTGAGGGCCAGAAACCCAGGCCAAGTGTACACCCTGGGGAATACTACAAGTCTCAATGGCTGAGAGGGACCTGGGGTGGTGGTGGATGTCAAGATGAACAACTCTGAGACTTGTAGGAGGCAGCAGCCAAGGCCAACAGGATGCTGGGATGCACCGCTGGGGATCACCTCCAGAAGGAGGGAAGTGATACTCCCTCTGTATAACTGCTTGGTGAGGCAGCACCTGGAGTACTGCGTGCAGTTTTGGAGGCCACACTTAAAGAGGATATTAACCTCCTGAGAGGGTCCAGAGAGGCAACCAAAATGATTTGGGGCTTGGGGACAGGACCTATGTGTGGAGAGGCTCGAAGAGCTAAATATGTACACATTGAAGAGAGAAGGACCAGGGGCACATAATAGAGGTCTTCAGGTACATGAAGAGGGTAAATAGGGGAGGAACAGTCAGGGTGCTTCGAAGGAAGGGGGAAGGGGCCACTAGAGGGCATGGGTGGAAGCTGGAGGGGGGAAGATTCAGGGGAGAAAGGAGGAGGTGCTACTTCACTGAGAGGGTGGTGGAGCCATGGAATGCACTACCTAGGGGGCTGGTGGAGGCAGAGACAGTGGAGGGGTTCAAGAGGGGGTGGGACAGGTACAGGGGAAGGGTTCAGGAAGCAAAATCCAATGCAGCAAGAATATCCGGAACTGGGAAGGGAGAAGCCAGAGAAGGCGAGGGGGACAGCAAGGTCAGCACCCAGGGTGGGGCCTGACCAAACGAGCAGACACGAAAGACCGTTAGGCCTATTCTGCTGGCATTTTAGTATGTTAGTAAGAGTAGGGAGGGGGAGAATTGGGGACTATTTTTCAGCTATGTGATTTTATTTTTTCATTTGGGAATGATGCAAATGTTAATCTTTGTTGTATGATGCTTGTTCTCTATGAATTTATTAAGTAGTGTATGTTGAAATCTTAATAAATGTCATAAAATTAAAAATTAATAAATATTTTAAGATAGCACTGTGGCTGCTCTTCTTTGGAGTGGCTGAAGGAACAAATGCTATACATTTCTAGCACTGTGTGAATGGATAGTGAATGAGAGAGTGAATGGGGTGTGAGTAGGTAAGTAAGCTCATGAAAATAAATATTACAGATTTAATCTGAAAGTTATATAGTTTCCTGTTTGTTATAGAGTTAAAAAGACAACCTGGTTAAAAAAAGAAGTAGCTTACTAATTTAACAGAAAAAAGAAAGTGTTTTATTAAATTTTATTTTATAAATAAAATGCATTCTTGACCAAACTCACTCCACAGAGTGGTTAGGTAGGTGTTTAGGAGGGTGGGGGTAGGCGTGCCCAGTGGAGCCTTTGTGCTTGGTGTGGAATGTGCATACCCATATGTAGGATCAATAGAAGTGTCAGTACTGCCCCATTTCCAGGACAAAATGGACTAAAGGGAGGGGAGAATGTAGCCCCCCTCATGCGGTGGGCTTACTAGCTTTTGGTTTGTGTCTCCCTGCTGTGTGGTGCCCCTTTATCCAGTAAGTGCTTTTAGCCATTTTCACCATACTGCCACCTGGGGGCAGTATTATGGCCAATATTTAAACCCTGGTTTCTGGGACAGGAAAAGGGATGAGGAGTAGGTGGCTGTGAGTAGAGACAGTGATCTGAGGTTCCCCTCTAAGCCCAGGAGTCAGCAAGGGCAATGTTGGTGCAACTCTGGGTGTTTGATCTCCAAGGGACGGTTGGCAGGATCATTGTGGGTCAGGGAAGATTCATTTCCATCAGCTGCAGGTGAAGGGGAAGGCAATGAGCAGAAGGTTGAAAGGTGCTGAAATCCCTCTGCAGTGTTGAGGTCCCTGTAACCCATTTCTAGAAGGGGTAGCCCGGCAGTGGGGCTGCTGTATCAATCAGTCAATCAAAATCTTTATTTATCCAGGTGAAACATCATTGAACATAGCTTATTTGCAAAATGGACTTGGTTAGGTTAAGCTGTTACAAACATATATGTGCAACCAGACAAGGTAATACAAAAGGTTTAAAGATTACAAAAACATACAACAATCACAGATAATCGTACAGAGACATTCTTTACAAGTGTGATATCAATCCATTGAACAAGATCTTTAATTGTCCAACTGGGCATAGTTATTCAATGTGTAATTGCGAGATGGGCCAGGGTGGAACACGGTGGATATAACAGAACACAGTAATGTTCTGTAGTGGCAGCAGAACTGCAGCAGGGTCACCGGAGAACTGGTGTGGCTTGCTATCAGGAGGAATGGTTTAAGGCAAGAAGAGTGCAGCCTGAGATCACTTTGGTGCCTGCCATTCCCGTGTCTGGGGCATGTCCCAGAGCCTGCCGTGCCTGTGTCTGGGGCAGATCCAACAGACCCTGTTAAGGGCAGTGCCTTCCTGGAACCTGGTTAAAGAATGGAGCCACTGATATGCTTTGTGAGCCCAGTGCAGGATTGGAGAGCAAAAGAGGAGTGAAGGCACCGTTTATTGCTTAGGAAGACAGTATGGATACAAATTGGGAGCAGCCATGGGAGGCTTAGTCTGCAATTGGCCTGTGGCCATGTTTCTGGCATGGCTTGCATGGGAAGAGTAAGGAGGTTGAAGTGTGAAAAAAGGGTTTGTTCTTGAAGAAAGCACTGTTTCTGGTTAAGTGAAATCTCTTCCCAAGGGAAAAGAAATACAAGTGGAGCCAGATTTATCTAAGATCTAGTCCTGTGTGAAAAATTTTAGCTGCTGAGCTGATTTGGTGTACCTGAAAAAAGCTGTTGTACTTACTAGTCATCTCTCAGTCCCATGGAGCTGCTCCTGGATAATTGAAAATGATTCCTTTTTTGGATGCCATCATTTTATAACATCCAGAAATAAAGAGTTATCATTCCTGTGATGATGGTTGTGGCAACTGATCATTTAGTTTGATGAATTAAGAAATAAGCAACTGAACCAACTATTCACAGTATTTGTTCTGTTTTGAAGAAAAATGCCCCCCATGTGAGAAAACAGCAGCAATGCCAGCATGCAGAAGACACCATCTGCAAGTCTATTGCCATTAGTAGCAGTGAGACCCTACTTGGGTAAGGGAGGTCTGCTTAAATAGAAGACACCAGCAGGTAAGGCCTCCTTGTTTTCCATCTTTGCTGTGAAAGATGACAAGGGAGTGTTCTGGTCTGTGTCCCCCACCATCATCTCAACATCAGGACCCCTAGACAAATGTGAGGACCAGGAGTGGGTTACGCACATATGTTAAGTATTGGTGCCAGCAAATATAGTAAGCAAGTTAGGAGTTGGTAGCCAAGTGGAAGGGATAATGTAGTGTGGAGATTTGGGTTAGGGAAGACAACAGCTTTTTCTGGGATGGGATTTCTATGCTGAGTTCCACCTGCAGAGGAGGAGCCTTTAAGCCTGCATGCTGAGGAGGGCAAGCCACCATTGCTCAGACAGTGTTTTGTAGGGTGCCTCCGAGGTGAGTCCCAAGGGTTATTAGGACAGCAGAGTGAGGGATCTGCTTGTGCAAAATCTTAGCTGCAGTATAGCAAGCCTGCTGCAAGAAGAATTGTAGGAAGGGGCAGGTCCATAAAATATGGTAAAGATCACCTCCCACAGCCCCATATCACCAGAACTGGTCTGTGGGTATGATCTTTGCTTTGTGGAGGGCTGCAGGCATCTTGTACCAGGAGTGCAGGATTTTGTTTTGTATTCTCCTTCTCCTGGTATCCTTAAAAGCAGTGTGCCCAAACTTCTGACAGGCTAGCTGTTCTGATAGGTTTGTTTATAATGCTTTGTCCCATTTTGCTTTAAGTTGAAGGGATCAACTTTGCAGAGTGGCCTTATATTTTGAAGACTAGGCCTTTCTTTAAGGACAACCATTGGGAAAGGGGGTTGGGTTTTATGGCTGTGGGCAGAGCCTACAGCCATCTTGCTGACTGTAGCTGGAAAAATGGAGTATCGTAGAACATGTTTGGAGTTTTCAATGTATCTTTCCACATTTACAAATCACTATGCCAATTGAAATAAAATGCTCCCTTCTTTCTCTTTAGAATGTTGGAGACATAACTCCAAGCTGCTTATTAGATGGACATTAGGATACTGAAACACCGTGTTAAATATTGGTTGCTTATTAAACTAGAGATTTGATTACCCCCTTAGAAATGCAAGGCATATTTAAATATTTAACATTTAAACATTTTCTTTCTACTAGCTTCAGTTGGGCAGGTATTCTCTTTCAAGAAAGATTCATACCTCATAAATGTCACCCTTTTTCAGCAAGGATCTCCAAAAAAGATGTACACTGTTTTTCTAACCTCTTAAGACACTATGTGATAAGCACTGTCTCAGGCATAAGCCAGGTCTTCTGTGAACTATCCAGGATAAATATATAGCAATCATCAGACATATTTTACTATGGTTTTGGGGGAGAAAATATATTGTGCTATAGCAAACACACACACACACACACACACACACACACACACACACACACACACCATCCGTATGACCACAACATTAAAAATAAATACTGCAATCTAATATGTTATAAAACAGCAAGGAAACTGTTTGCATCAGTGAACACAATGAAGTTCCATATACAGTAGATTTCCATTAAATATTTCTTATCCTAAATTTTGTATCCTGGGTAACGCAGGGGAGATGCTATATCTCATTGTCATAGAGATCTTCATTTACACATTTTTGCACTGTGGCCCAGACATTCAAACTGCACCCAAAAAGTGCTCAATAGCAGGAGCAAGTGCAAGTCCATTACGCCCATACACAAGAGGTGCGATATTCAAAAACTGAGCCGGCCAAACTGCGCCTACAGCCGACGACTGAATATCGCACCACCTGCACCATAGCGCAACTAGGGAGGGGAAGATGAGCAGATCAGATGCTCCATAGTGCAACAAGGGATGTGCAGCTGAGCAGTCCAGAGGTGCCATAGTGCAACCAGGGATGCCCCCCAGCAGCAGGGCGGCAATGCAACTGCACAACCAGGGAGGTAGGGGACCACCACCCATGCCACAGATGGGCACAGGAACACACAGCAGAACAGACATCGTCCCCCCACACCCCATGTACTGCACAACTGGGGGAGGGCTGGAATAACCACTGGCCCATGGAGACCAGCAACCAACCCACCCACAGCTGGGACATGGTGCCCCATCACACCCCCTGGCAAGCTGTGACTGGCACACAAGGAGGGCTGACCACCCTGTGCCACACCATCCCCCCAATGCAGAGCACACCCTGCACCATGACCCCTAGACACCCTGCCCAGGAGCAGCATCCACCACTGCAGGAAACCCCATGCATGCCACCACCCCCACTGTGACAATGCAACCATGTGCACCACAAAACCATGCAAGGCAGCCCCACCACGAGCACCCATCAGCGGGTGGCAGCACACAGCGATGCAACAACTGCATACACAGTGCCACCACGCACAGCCCCCCCGAGGTACTGCTGAAAGACCAACCATGCGTTGGCACATGAGGTACCCCACACGGGACAGGGCATGCCCCAGACCCCACCGCCAGTAGTACAGCACCATGCGCACTCTCCCAATGACACACCCCGACCCAGCACTGGCCACAACAGCCAGTGCAGACACCCACAGTGGTGCATGGAAGCATGCACCACACTGGATGCCACACAGTGCATGGACAGACATCCACCCATACCCAAGGGTACAACAACACAGGGACGCAGTAGCGGGGCAACCAAGCCCCCAGCGTGGGCCCATGTAAACTGTGTACACACAACCCACTGTCCTCCATGGCACAGGAGTGCCAGCCACCCTGCGCAGGCACTGTGGACCTGTATGCCACCAGCATTTTCCCGGAGCACAAGTCACAGACAGTGGTGCACATCCCCTGTAACACACACAAGCCACAGCATGCAGGTGGGTCAACAACTGTGGAGGCCACAGTGTCACCCGAGGCAGACATGCACCACACCAGTGACAGGAAGCAACCCAGCATTGTGACGGGTACAGTGGCTGTCCTGCATGGACAGCCACCACTGACATGCCAGCAGACCGTGCAGGTCACAGACATGCATGGGTGTCAGCTGCACAGGCCATGGACAGGCTGACAGGGGTGCCATGGACACAGACCATGCACCATGGACCACTGCACACAGTCAACCAGTACACAGGGCACAACACACACACCACAGACACTGACTGATAGCTACCCCCACACCATAGTCACCTCCACATGGACACACACACATACCCATGATTGCACCACCCCTGACACCATGCACACCACTGCAGCTGAGCACCTATAGCCTGCTGCAAATCAGAGACCACCACAGTATTCATATCAAAATATCTGTATTAAAACAACATATAAAAGGTAACTATGTACAATAATATATACAAGGTGGGGGGCCACAAACAAGGTGGGGGTGGATAAGGGGCAGGGGTGGACAAATGGGACAGGAAAGGAGGTGTGTGAGGGTGGGATCAGAGGGGTAGGGGATATTAGGGGCAGAGGGACTTTTAACAGGAGCCCAGCTCCCTGTTCCGGCTTCTCCACTGCCTGTGCCTCCTGAGGACCCCAGTCTCATCTATCCAGCGAAGGATATCCAGGGACGCCCTTGCCACATGCAGGATCTTCCGCAGTGCCTCCCGGATGTCGTTGAGCTGGCGGACACCTAGGACAAGGGAGCACAGTCGATAGGTGTGAATGCACAGTCCCATACAGCCCATCCACTATGCATGGCATACGCTGTGGGACATACCTCTGTGATGGTGTGTGACCACCCACATTGATCACGTCCACATGACCTGCCCACCCAGGCACATACAACCATGCGGAATGCTGCACACACCCACCAGCCAACTCACACACAGCACCACCGTGGCCATTTAGTGACATGGCTATGTGGTGCAAAGGCAGTGGCACAGCCATGTACCTGGTGCACACATGGACCACCATCGATGCACTCCCAGACATGCATTGTCACTGGACAGTGCTGACTGTAACAAGTTGCGTGTATGGCAGTGGTGTCAATGGATGGTGGTCATGCCCTGCTGCCCACCCTGTTACACAGCATGCAATAGTAATCATGGAGGTATGGTACTCACCATCATCAGGCCAGTCCCTTGGGCGCTGTGGACCCTCCCCCACCTGGCCTCCCTCTCCTCTTCATTGTGCCGCAGCTCATGGGCCATGAGCCACTCCTCCGGGCCTGTGGTGCAAACATAGAGAGAGGAACCTCAATACAATCCCATAGCAAAGCCCCCCTGCCCCCAGGTGTGTGCCCTCCAACCCAGCCAGACCCACCCACCCACACCCTGATAACACCACCACAGCCAACACCGGACGGTCCCTCCCCACGCAGCTAGACACATACAACCGGGATACCTACACGGAAGATAAAAGTGTGTTGGACGTAATGACCTACTTCCGGCCAGGCACCGCGGTTCTCCTGGCACGCCCCACAGGCAGGCTAGCAGGTCCGCCTCCCTCCATCGCAGGTACCCATACCTATGGCGGCACTGCTCAGCAGTTCTCCCCCATCCAGTGGCCTCCTCCAGTGCAGTGGCCACCTCCTCCCACACCCGGCTCCTGGACCTGTCCAGGGGTTCCTCCCCAAACAGTGGTCCATGGTGTGGCTCCACTATGGCCACTAGGTTGACCAGTTCCACCTGTGTCCATTAAGCAGCCCTCCTGCGTGCCATTCTCTCAGCTTGGTCTGCAAATATGGCACTCTGCAGCATGGCTCCCCATGTGCAGATGTTGCACGGTACAGTGCTGCCATTCCCTATCGCGCTGTCACCGAACAGCGCGATAGTGGTGCACCCATGCCTGATGCATGGAACCTAGGGGGCAAAGGTCAGGCACAGGGTCAAGGGTCTCTGTCACACGGACACGCACAGCACCATTGGAACTCAATACATGTAGCGCAATTGGCTGCCTGTGTGCTACCTCCAGTAGCGGCCTACTGCGCTGTTGCCCCAGTGCGCCTGTGATGGCCCAGTGCCACAGCACCATGTAGGTGAACATCGCTATAGTGCCACTGGCACAATGGTGGCCGTGCCCTACATTGCTTCCCATGCACAGCACGTCAGCAGTGTGGCAGACGCCTGCGTCAGCAACCCGGGCATGCGCAGTGAGGTGTGTACTATGCATGCCACAGAACTGTGCCCTTGGCTCAGCATGTTCAACACAATTGGGCAAAGCGCAACAGCGTGATATTCAGTCATCATATGCAAAACAGTTAATCAGCCATGCAATGGGGAAGCACTGCAATTTGCATCCACTTAAAGTTGCGCCTCACCTCATTTGCATGGGTTGCGTTATAAAAGTGCGACATTGGGCTGCAGTGGCATAGTAGTTACACCGTCTATTGGTGAGTTCCATGCTGTTTGGGAGTGTGGACTGTGGATTTAGGGACATGCATGGGACTGCACAGTCACAGGTAACAACTGCCATTCTTACAGGCTAAAAAATGACTGAGAAAGTTGTGGGAGAGGAGGAACACAGTGGTGGGAGGAGGAGGAGGCCTAATTTTACCAAGGCTGAGACCGAAGCCCTGTTGGAGGCCTACCTGGATCAGGAGCCTCTTCTCAGCGGATGGCAGGAAACACCTCAAGCCCGTGCTGCTCCATGGGAGGAGGTAGCACGTGCTGTGAACCTGCAAGGCAGCCACCAGTGCTCCATGCAGGAGTGCAAGAAGAAGATGGGCACAGACAGGAGGAGGATAAAGGAGAAGGTGGCTGCCATCAGGGCAGCACAAGCTGCGACAGGTGGTGGACAGCCAGAGGTGGTACACCTGATCCCACAGGAGGAGAGGATTGCTGGAAGCATGCAGTGTTGTGCCATTGAGGGTGTTCAGGGTGGTGGCTTCCAGACGGGTGGTGGCCCATCACTGCATGGTAAGTCATGGTCTGTCTATGGGGGGGCAGGGTATGTCACATGCAGTAACATGACTTTGTTTTCCCTTACAGATCCTGAGCATCTGCATGGATCAGCGGTGGTGGGCCTGTCCACTGAGGACAGTCAGCTGGAGATGGAGGAGGGCCCATCCACCTCCACAGGTATATGTGGCTCAGTGTGACAGTGGGCCCACCTGGCTGTCCACACTGATGTTGTTGTAATAGGTGCAGAGGAAGCCCTGCCCGTGTCCCAGCATGACAGCGTCCACGGATGCCAGCATGCTGTGACTCGGGCCAGTGCCGAGTCCATCACCAATGATGATGTCACTAATGGCATGGGCAGTGACACATGTGTGCCACAGGATGGCCACACATCAGGTAACATTGCGGCCATGGCTGTGGGTGGTGCTGCTGTGGAGGCCTGCGTGTCAGCACAGTCCCAGCCTGTGCCTGTCAGCACCAGTGGGGCAGCACTGGTGCTTGTTCAGGACAGTGGGACTGTTGCGGCCACTGTGGTGGCACCACTGAGCCCTGGGGAGTGGCAGCCAGAGGGGCAGCATCAGCAGTCGGTCTATGGGCTTGGGGGTACAGGGTCCAGCGGCAGTGTCTGTGCACCACCTGTGGACATGCCCAGACCTGGTCCTGGTGCGCAGCACCCACCCTCAAGGGGTGCTTAGCATCAGGGCTGTGCACACCCTGAGGAACAGGATGCCGAGGAGGCAGATGACCTCTTGGATGAGCACACCCGCCTACTGCAAGCATCAGTCCAGCAGCAGATGCGGCATGCAACATTAGTTAATGCACTGCGTGTGGCTCTGGAGTGGGCAGAGGAGCATCACAGCAGAGAAACTGCTCTGATCCTGGCAGGGATGGACCGGTTGCAGGAGGATGTGACCGCTGCCATTGACAGGCATGCACAGGCATTCACTGCTGTCATGGCCACAATGGGCACCTGATCATGTGCCCATGTCATGTCGCGGACACCACATGGTGCAATGTCCATCCCCATTCCAGCATAGTCACGACACCTCACATCGACACGGGTTCAGCTGTGGGCATCCCAAGCACACCTGGCGGAGGCATGTTCGGTGTGCTGCAGACCCCTACACGAGCACGGTCGCGTTCACGCAGTGGAACCCCTGGGGGACCATCGGTGCAACCCCATGAGGCCAGTGGTCAGCCTGTCAGTGCTGGCGGGTCTCGGCAGGGCCGCCCATGCATCAGTGGTGGCCGGGGCACTTTGTCGCATGACTGACCTGTCTCCCAATACAGCTACTGTCTGGTGCTGCCCTGTGTGCATTGTGTCTTTCAGTGGGCAGTGCACGGGTGAGTACCCGGCCCTGCATGTGGACACACAGTCCATCTGCACACCCTCCCGGCTGCTGTCTGCAGTTGCGTGTGCATGATGATGCCTGCATTGCGCTGTACACCAATGTGCAATGGTGCTCAGCATCTGACACACGCACATGGATAGGCAGTGGGTGTGGTGGTCTGTGGACGTGTGTGTGTGGGGTGGCATTCTGGTCGGTGTGCCTCTTACCCTTTATGCAAGTTTGGTGCATTGTGTGTGTGTGCATGTGTGTGTGTCCGTCCGTGGCATATTAGACCTCACCATCCCTAGTTGTGTGTGTGGTTCCTGCCCTGCCACTTCCCTTGACAGCATGCACCCCTGCTGTGTGTCCATGCATGTTTGTGGGTTGCCTTAGCCACTGGTGGTTGCACATGGCCTCATGACTTACCGGTTAGCTGAAGTGCTCCTCCATGATGGTGTCCAGTGCGGCTGTGCCAGAGACAGTCAGGGTCCCGTCACCCAGAGCTGCCATCACCATTGTCACGGTGTCCTCATCATCCCCATCACTGTCCCCCTCCTTTGACCTGTCGGCTATCCACGCTCATTGGCCATGTTGTGCAGGATGCAACAGGCCAGGAACAGCCCGCAGGCCTTTGAGGAGCTGTACTGTAAGGCACCACGGAGGTGTCAGGCAATGGAGACATGCACCTTCAGCATCCGAACACCAGCTCAATAACATTACGTGTGGCGTGTGCTTCATTGTTTCGTTGCTGCAATGGGTCGCGGGCGCGGTGGGGTGTGAGCAGCCAGGGACGAGTGGATATCCACTGTCACCTGTGTGAGAGGTGGAGGTTAGTTTGGTGATCAGCATCGCCTGCCCGGGCCATGTAGGCCACTACCCATGTCACCTCTGACCATGCCCCCCAGGCCCTATGATTGTCCATTGGTTTGCATACTCACCAACTAGGTGGCCAGTGGGGATATCCCACTCTCGAATCTGTGGCACAGTGCAGGCTGGTGCCAAATGAAGGCATCGTGTGCTCCCAGGGTGCGTGGCACAGACATTGATTATCGCTCCCTGGCGCGGCACCACCTGGCAGTTGATGCTGGCATAGCCCTTGCGATTGATGTATGCAGCCCCCTCAGGGCCAGGTGTTGTGCAGATGGCCACATGGGTGCAGTCTATTGCCCCTAGCATGCCAGGCATATGTGCTACCCTGTGGAACTCCTGTATGTTTGCTGTGCGCGCCACCGGTGTGCTGGGGAAATGGATGTACTCTGCAACATGTGGCAGCAGTGCGCTGAGGAATTGGGTGAGGTGGCATGAAGTGGGTTATGCCTGTGATTTCCCCAGTTGGTCTCTGGAAGGTACCCGTGGTGAGCAAGCACATGCAAGCTGTCACTTTGGTCTCCACTGATAGGGCATGGCTCTGTCATGTGGGTGCCTGCATCACATCACTGCACAGCTCACAGAGCCACCTCAGAATTGCCCAATTCAGGCAGTACCAGCCCACAATCTCAGTATCACTGTACAGCTTGAAGCTGGTGCAGGCTCGGTACTGCCTGTTGGGGGCATACCACCGACGGGCCCTTCCACGGCCATGCCCCCTGCTGCCTTCTCACCCCCTCATAATGGCCTCCATCTGGAAGGTGGCACTGGCCATGTCCCTGGCTTGTGTTCACCCCCACTGTCAGATGTTACTGTATTCCCCCCGCTGTCCTCACTGCTACTTCCCCTGCACTGGGAACACCTGCCTGTGCTTGCTTCACTGCTATGTGGTGTACCTCCCCCTTCTGCAGTGTCTCCCTACACCTTCCCCTGTGGCTGTTGCTTCCAGGTGCCCTTTCCTGCCTGGCCCTGTGTGTCCCTGCTGCCCAGTGTGTCCTGCTGTGTTTTGCTGTCATATGTGGCTTCCCTGTAGCGTTCTTGCGCCTCTCCCTTGCTCCCTTTTATTTTGGCTCATTTCCTCTATGGCGCAACTTCCGCTTGCTCCCCTATTGTACATGGCGCAAGTTGTTGAATATTGCACTGCTTCATTTATGCATGGCTCCTCCCCCTTCAGTTGCACATGCCTTCATTATCATTGCACTGTTGTTCAGCGTGATTTGGGGGGGTGCAACTGCCTCCTGCTGAATATCACAGAATGGCGCATTTTCGTACTTGTGCAGGCACAACCCTATTGCGCATGGCTCAACTCTTTTGAAAATCTGGGCCAGGATGTCTTAGATTAGATGCAATATCTTGTTTTAACTGGGGTCATGATTTTACCATTTTTATAATGTATTTATTCAGGGTAACCTAGTCCAGATGTAAAATATTGTTTTCAGTGTGTTTTGATTTTACGCAATGCAGCATAATATTGTGTAGATGTAGATCCCACTGAAAATAAGATGCCATGTCTTCTGTGAACTATCCAGGCTAAATGTATAGCAATCAGCAGGCGTATTCTAGGAAAACACATAGTACATAGATACATAGATACATAGATACATAGACAGTGTCGGCAGATAAGGGCCTATGGCCCACCCAGTCTGCCCATTTGAGCTTGTAAGTTCAGTTTGTTTTCCTAGAAGTCTGTTTCCCCTTACCCCTGACCTCTAGAATTCCTTTATGTCTATCCCATGCATTCTTAAATCCCGTGATTGTTTCAGCCCCCACCACTTCCTCTGGCAGGGTGTTCCACTTGTCCACCACCCGTTCTGTGAAGAAATTCTTTCTCATGTTTCCTCCTGAATCGTCCTCCTCCAACTTCATCCCATGCCCTCAGTCCTGGAACATCTTTTGGCTTAAAATAGTGTTTTCCTGCACCCTGTTTCTCCCTGTAAGATACTTGTATGTCTCTATCATATCCCCTCTCCCCTCTCCTCCAGGAGTACATGTTCAGTTCCTTCAACCTGTCTTCATAGGACTTGTGATGCAATCCATGCACCATCTTTGTTGCCCTCCTCTGAACCTTCTCTACCCTGTCTATGTCCTTACTTAGGTATGGTCTCCAGAACTGTACACTGTACTCCAGGTGGGGCCTCACTAGTGTCTTGTATAGCGGAATTATGACCTCATTTTCCTGCTGGTGATGCCCCTGCTTACATCCCAGCATCCTATTTGCTTTACCTGCTGCCTTGTCACACTGTTTCCCTACCTTGAGGTCATCAGAGATGACAACCCCAACTGAATCCCTTTCCTGCTTGGTGCATGCTATATCCTCACCCCCAACTGATATATTGTGCAGGGTTTTTGTGCCCATATGCATTATCTTGCACTTCTTTGCATTGAATTTCAACTGCCAAACCCTTGACCATTCTTCAAGTTTCTGCAGGTCCCTTCTCATTCTGTCTACACCCTCTGGTGTGTCTACTCTGTTACAGAGCTTTGTGTCATCAGCGAACAGTGAAATTCTGCCTTCTAGATCCTGCGCAATGTCACTGATGAAGATGTTGAATAGGACCGGTCCCAGCACTGATCCCTGTGGTACCCCACTGGTCACTCTTCCCTCTGTGAGTGACAGCCATTTACCACCACCCTCTGTGTCCTGCCACCCAGCCAGTTACCTACCCACCACACTACTGTCCTGCCCACACCATATTCCCCAGTTTGTGTAATAGTCTTCTATGTGGCACAGTGTCAAAGGCCTTGCTGAAGTCCAGATAGGCCATGTCCACTGCCCTCCCTGATCCACCTCCCTAGTCACCCAGTCAAAAAATTCAATGAGGTTGGTCTGACATGACCTCCCCCTGGTGAAACCATGCTGCCTTGGGTCCTGTAGTCCATTGACAACCTGATGTTCCACCAATCTCTCCTTCAGTAGTGCTTCCATGATCTTTCCCACTACCGAGGTGAGGCTGACTGGTCTGTAGTTCCCTGCTTCCTCTTTGTTCCCACTTTTGTATAAGGGGACTACATCTGCTGTCCTCCAGTCTTTGGGTACATCCCATATTTCCAGTGATTGGCTAAACAGGATAGCCAGTGGTTCAGCCACCACCTCTCTTAGTTCTTTAAGGACCCTGGGTTGCACCCATCTGGCCCCATTCTTTGTCAACTCTTATTACTTCCAGTTCCTTCAGGACCCTTTCTCGTGTAAAGGGACTTGTGTCCATTTCTGCACCATTCTCACCCCTTGTACTCCTTCAGACCCATTACCCCCCTCTTCCTCAGTAAAGACTGAGCAGAAATACCTGTTCAATATGTCATCTTTACTGTTGTCATCCTCCACGTGACTCCCATCCTCCCCCTTCAGTCTCACTATCCCTCCTTTGTCTTTCTTTTCACTTATGTACCTGTAAAGTTTTGTCCCCTTTAACCAATGATTTTGCAATGTGTTCTTCTGTCTGAGCTTTGGCTTCCCTACTGACTTCCTACCTCCCTTCGCTTCTCCTGGTACTTCTCCCTATCCCCTTCTGCCTGTGTCTTTTGTATTGCCTGAATGCAATCTTTTTGCTTTCACTTTCTTTGCTACCTCTTTGGAAAACCATAATGGTCTCCTCCCTTTTCCTCTTGCTAACCTGCTTAATGCATAATTCTGTTGTTCTTATAATCCCCATTTTAAATACTGCCCACTGTTCCTCAACCCCTGATTCCTGTCCCATTCCCTAATGCTTCTTTCAAGTATCTCCCCATTTTCCAAAGTCTGCCCCCTAAAATCCAGGATACGTGTTTTTGTGTGGTTTGGTTCTGCTCTTTCTGTGATTTCAAACCACAATGACTGGTGGTCACTGTTCCCAGGTGCTCCCCACTGTTACCCCATCACACTGTCCCTGTTTGTGAGCAGAAGGTCCAGTATTGCCTTCTGTTGAGTTGGTTCCATGACCAGTTGTTGAGGAAGGCACCCTGAAGAGTCCAGGATAAATCTGCTCCTAGTTGATGCTGCTGCTGGGATGCTCCAGTCCACGTCTGGAATATTGAAGTCCCCAACCAGTACTACCTCACCTTGTCTGCCATCCTTTGGATGGCTAGCATCAGCTCTTATCTGTTTCTTCCTCCTGGGCTGGTGGTCTATAGACCACACCTGTGCAGATGGCTGGCCCCATTTTCCTTTCAAGCTTAACCCACAGTATCTCTCCCTCATTTGTTCCTCCTGGATCTCTGTGGCCCTTATGTCATTTTCACATACAGTGCCACTCCTCCTCCCTTCCTGCCTCCTCTGTCTCTTCTGAATATGTTGTAGCCAGGTATGGCCATCTCCCAGTCATGGTTATCATTACACCAGGTTTCAGTGATGGCCACAATGTCCAGGTCTGACTGTACCATGACAGCCTCCAGATCTTCCATCTTGTTGCTAAGACTCCTGGCATTTTCACACATGGCTTTCCATGATTTGACCTCCCTAGCCTGCTTCACTGTTCTACTCCAGTCCCTTCCTTAGTTGTCATTTATCCCTGGTTCTCCTTGCTGTCTGCCCTTCTGCTGAATTTTGCCCCTTTTCTGCTTATCCACCTTTTGGACACTAATCTCCATCTTTTGCACACTGCTTTGCAGAGATAGCCACTCCTCTGGTTCACTGGTTCCACTGCTAGCTGTGGGGGTGAGCAAGTAGTACCCTCCTTGCTGGCCTGCCACCCCCCTTTGCTAGTTTAAATGCTTGTCAATGTAGCATTTAAACTTATCATTGAGTGCTTGGATTCCCCTCCAGGATGGATGCAGGCCGTCAAGCTTGAACAAACCTCCATCCCTCCAGGTGGGTCCCGAGTCACCAATGAATCCAAACCCTTCCTCACAGCACCAGTTCATCAACCATGAGTTAAAGTTCCTGGTGCATGCACTCCTATGCTCTCCCTTGCCTCTCACAGGTAGTACTTCTGAGAAAGTGACAGAAGTAGCTACTTGCTTGAGACCCTTCCCCAGTTTCCCAAACTCTTCCTGACCTTCCTTTGGCTCCCCATTTGCCAAGTCATTAGTACCTAGGTGGATAATGACATCCAGCTCACCCTCCTGTCTTGCCTTCCCAGTGATGCCCAGTATCTTCCTTCCATCCCTCCATGCCGTGGCACCTGGTAGGCACCTCACCTCCCTGTCCTCCCCCTCCTGTGTTCCTAGCTGGATCCCTCTTCTGATGGAGTCCCCCACCAGGATTCGCTTCCTCCTCCTCTGGGGTCCACTGCTTTCCCCACTGAGGTCACCTCCTTGGCTAACCTCCACATCCTTTCCTTCCACTTCTCTGGGTACCTCTATTTGGTTGTCCTCATTTGCCAGTGTGGCATATGAGTTCTTGAGAGGAATAGGATCTGGGATGTGCCTCTGCCTGACTGCTCTTAACCCTCCTGAGCCCACTGGTCATCCAAGTGCTCCTCGTTCTCGGCATCCTTTGAGGCAGCTGCATTGGACTGGTGGTACCTGGATAGGGGTGATGGTACTCCTGACCCAGTTTACTCAGCCTGAGTCTGGTTACCTCATCCCATAGTCCAGAGAGATGCATGCAGATAGGGCAGCACCTCAGTGTCCAGAAGGTCTGCCTGAATATGGCTGCCCCACAGCCACTGCATTGCACCACTCCCCTCATTATACTGCAATTCCACTACTTGTCTGCTACTGAAACTCTCTTAGTTCTCTTTTTATTAATTTACAGTACTAAAAATCCTGTAACTGATCCTCCGATTTTTTTTTAAGGAAAAAGACACCAATAAATAAATAAATGAGTCAAAACACTTGTCCTGCTGAGGGTGGGCTTCTTCCCCCTTATGCCCCTCCTACTTCACACCTCTTACTATACCCTGTGTTTAGCTCCTGTCAATCAGATTTATCAGGGCATATAATTAAGAGTTGGGGGAAGGGGAGGGAGGGTGCAGCTATTAAAGACAGCACAGAATTACACCACCACTATGTTTTAAATTTTCAACAGCCCAAAAACAATTATAAGTAAAGACAACAAAGAAAGAAAGTATAGTGTCACTACAAGCCCACAATCTAAGTTTAAAAGAAAAATACCAATTACCAGTTACTCTAAAGCACTGAATTGAATATGTTTCCTTCCTTCTCCTTCTGGGTACTTCTGAGAAAATCAACCTCTGTTTGCTACTTTAACTCTGACTAAGCCCCACCTCCAGTTATCACGTAGCTGAGGTCAGAGGCCAGACAATTAACACCCTTCACCCAGCTACAGGACAGTCAGACAAGCCAAGATAAAATTTGCAGCTATTAAAGACAGCACAGAATTACACCACCACTATGTTTTAAATTTTCAACAGCCCAAAAACAATTATAAGTAAAGACAACAAAGAAACAAAGTATAGTGTCACTACAAGCCCACAATCTAAGTTTAAAAGAAAAATACCAATTACCAGTTACTCTAAAGCACTGAATTGAATATGTTTCCTAAAATGTTTCCTACTAAAAATGTGTAAACAGAAGACCACATTGAAACTGCCTCTCAGCAGGACTGCATTGTGCAAATTCATTAGAAACAGCTGGTAAAATCATCGCAAAAGCTTTCCACAGCCATTTTGGCTCTGACCAGAGTTTGTTTACATTGGACAGATGTGCATAGGATATTGTATTATTGTGTACTGTGTTTCTAATTTGCAGGTACATCCAGAATTCAGCATGTTGTAGGTTCCACTGGGTTTGCAGCACCTGAAATGCATCTAATGTTTTCTTCCTGAGTACTAGTATGTCATGCAGGTAGTGGATCCCTTTTTCTCTCTCATGATGGCCATGTGAATGTTTTCAGTCTACTGTAAGATTAGGCTTCCCCGAATGAGGAAAAGTAAGTTGCTGTTGGGTCTGTGCCTAGCTTGTATGTAACTTGGACCAATATTTCTCGACACGGCCAATGGTGGGGTGATTTGTTACCATTTTGGTGGGAGCAGAGTAGAGTCTCAAGGGCAAGGAGAGTACTTTGCACTGCGCTACTTTCACAGCTACCCATTGAGGTATTTTCTTATGTAGAGGTCTGAATCACTGTATAATTTTGCTGACCTGAAGGCCCATCCATATCACTCAAATCTGGGTAAACACCAAACCCTTTCAGTCCAATGCGACCTGAGTTTGTTATGGCTACAGTGAAGCTACAGTGAAGCCTACCAGGATGAAGCCCAACTCTGCAAAGTTCTGCAGTAGAGTTACTGTAGCAAACAATGCAGTTTCAGTGGGAGTTAGCCCTTTTGTCATGCATGAAGCTGACAATGTGCTTCATCCTGGCATGCTACACTATTTATCTGGGTTTTGTTCCCTCTCAAAGAAAGTTACTAATTAAGTTGTCAGTTTTAGTAACCTGCAAGATGGTAGGGCTACTGGCAGGTGGGAAAGCAGGTAGAATATTTTGGGGCAGTCACTATTTTGATGACTGCTATGATCCCTGCCATAGTCAATTGGAACAATTTATATTTGTCAAATTCAGTTCTGAGGGAGGTCAGTAGGGGTTGCAGGTTCATTTCCCATAGTTTGATAGTATTAGGGGTGACTGTAATTCCTAGATATGTGATCCCATTAGGGGCCCAGCAGAGCCCATAGACTCCACCATGAGGTTACTGCAATGCTGATCTAAAGGGAGAACTTCTGTCTTAGTCTGATTAATTTTCAAGCCAGAGAATTGTGTGAAACAGTGGAAAAGGGTCAGGGGTGGCACAATGGAGGTATCTGTGGTGGCTGAGGGAACAAAAAGATAGTCCACATACATGAGTGTAGTATACTGGTTGGAGCCCATCTACATTCCCTGGATCCCTGGATGTTGTTTAATAGTGGCTGCTAGGGGCTGTAGACACATAGAAACATAGAAGTTGATGGCAGATAAGGACCGCAAGGTCCATCCAGTCTGCCCATTTTTTTCTACCTTATAAACATGCAATAGGGCTTTACTCTGTCAACTTCTGGCAACACAAATAGAAGGGGAGAAAGGGGACACCCCTGTCATGTGCCTGTAGCTAGGGGGAAGGGTCTAAGATCAATGAGATGGCAAGTACTGTAGCAGAGGGAAGGGAGTAGAAGGGACAAACCCATGTCTGGAATCTGTCTCCCAGCCCCAAGTGGTAAATTACAAGGAACAATTTGATGGAATCAAAAGCTTCTTGAAAACAGTTTACACCACTGATGCTGGTGTAGGAAGGTCTTTAGCCATATGGATAAGATTAATAAGAAAGTGGATGTGATTCAAGCTAAGTCAGCCTTTGACAAAGCCCACTTGGGAGGGGTGAATTAGATGTGGCAGATGATAATTACATCTGTTGGCTAGTGCTTTAGCTAAATTTTGCTGTTCACATGTATTAGAGAAATAGGCCACTAGCTAGCTGCAATAGCAGGGTCTTTACCTTTTCTTAGAGAGCACAGTTATCATTGCTACTTGGAGGGTGGGTGGAAAGGTTTCAGTCCTCTCTGCCTCTAGAAAGGCTTGTGTGAGGATGGGAGAGAGTATGGGCTCTAGATCTTGCCAAAATTTGGCTGGGTAGCCATCCCCTCCAGGAGCTTTACCAGTGTTCAATGAATTGAGGGCTTTTTTATTTATTTTTATTTATCTCAGATTGGGATTAATACCTTTGAGTCCAAGACTCGTTAACAGTGGTTCCAGGTCAGAGAGCTACAAAACACAAGAACAGACAACACATAGGTTACATAGGCCTACATTGATTTCAAGTACATAAAAGATGCAAATTACAATAGTCCAAGGTTAATCATTAGTTGTAGTGGTCAGTGCTGGTTCTGGGCTACTGGGTCCCTACATTAAGGGATCATTAGAGAGTTCAGAGGAGAGCACTAAAGAGGTAATGGAAGTACGATGAAAAAGTGTGGCCTTAGCTGAGTGAGTGCATTGTATAGCAAGATATACAAGGGTGATACTTGCCCAGTTGAGTTACCACCTGGAATGGCTGAGTTGGCTAGGAGTAGAAGTGGAGTAGCCAGAGAAATCATTGTCAAGTCAACTTGTAGGAGTCCAGTGGGGTGTATGGAGGGGAAGGAATGTGGATACTTGAGAGATCTCTGCTATAGATAGCAGGGCATCTTGCTGAGCAGCCAGCTCAGGGGTCAGTTTAGGTAGTGCTAATGAATATAGGAAGTATTGTATTGCTGTGGCTTCCCTGATTTGTGGAAAGGAATATAGGGTGCCATAAAAGGTGTATGTAGTGGAGTTAACTTGATTCAGGGCACTACAGATCGTACCTGTGGGGTCTTACAAGCCTGCAATGAGTCACTCAGACTGCTGTTTCCTTAGCCTACATGCTATAAGTTTCCCACCCCACTGCACCCTTCCCAGTATTTATGTTTGAGGTGAAGGATTGAAACCTCAGCTTTCTGGGACAGCAGGGTATTGATCTCCATGCTCAAGTTAGCAATGGAGTGGCTTAGTGAAAAATGTGGGTTTGGGTGGAGTATTACCTTAAAGCACATCTCTGCCATGTGGAGGTCCTATTCAAGCTTGTGGAATGGTTGCTGTCTTTTAAACAATGTGGCTGCAGAGTAACCAATAATTTTCCCCTGACTGGTGGAACTGTATGCCTCCCATATAGTCCCTGCTAATGTGTCTAGTTTATTCTTTGCAAAGAACAGAGACTTTGTTTTGCTTCTAGGGGATAAAGTATGGGATCCTAAGCAACAGGGGGTCTAGCCTCCATGACAGTGATTTGATTAGCAGTTCCCCCCACAGTAAATGTATTTGGACTGAAGTGTGATCTGATATAAGAACTGAGAGAATGGTGAAATCCATCACCTTTGATGTCAAGTTGGGGAAGGGGGTGCATCAGAGGTCTAGCCAGCTGCAGAAAAACTGAAATGCAGAATAATAAGTCACAGTCACTCGTGTGGAAGACCAATTTGATATTAGCAAGGCCTTGGTCCTGCATCACCTGATGCATTGCTTGTGCACCTAAGAGGTGTGTTTGAGTGGGGTTATTACTTCTATCTATGCAGGGAGGAAGCGTGAGGTTGAAGTCTCCCCTTAGTAGTACTGGGATGTTCCTTTGGTTGAGTTTTTCTATTTTTTGAGGCAAGTGGTGGAAAAACCCTGGGTCATTCTCATCAGGGGCATAGATATTCCCCAGCAGGACAGTGTCTGATGTGGTGTCCATTAGGGCACACACCCAGTGTTCTTGTGGGTCACAAGCTACTTGAGTTGATGTACATCGGAGGAACTTGTGTTCCGAAATTGCTATTCCCCATTTGTGTGAGGGCATTGAGGCATGGAATTCTTGTCCTTCCCAATCCTGTACTAGTTCAGCAGGATCTGCTGCTCTCAGTTTTGTCTCTTGCAAGAAAGCCAGTAGTGACCTTAGCCTTTTTAGTTGTGACAAAATGTTGTTCTTTTTCACTGGAGTATTGAGCCCCATAATGACATTCCAGGTGTGACAGATAGAAACATAGCAGTTGACGGCAGCAGGAGATTACTAGCTCCATCTAGTCTGCCCATTTGTTTTAGACCTATTTTGACATTGTAGTTGCCCTTTGTAGTCATGGCTTCCTTCTGTCTATCCCATGTATTCTTGAATCCCACATAGTGTTGACACACACAACCTCTTGGGGCAGGCTGTTCCAGGCATCCACCATTCATTCTGTGAAGAAAAACTTCCTGGTGATTGTACAGAACCTCCCTCCTTGCAGCCTGAGGTAATGTCCCCTGGTCCTGGAGCACTTTTTGAAGTGAAAATGTTCCTGTTTGTTTGTTTGTTTATTCGCGTAACGGGTAAGCACACTGGAAACAAGTTCCTTTTACAGGTGCGACCCACATATATTGCATACAGACAATACATAATCAAACATACATATACACTACAGCAAATTGCAGACAAAAATGTCTTTGTTACGTATAAAATTCATAAAAAATTCATAAAAACAGTTACAATTAAATTGAGATTCAAATGCATCCTAATGCATCGGCAAACTTTTGACAGAACACAACCACCTAATATCTTGAGGAATTTCATTCCAAATAAATGGAGCAATATAAGCAAAGGATCTTTGTCCACTTTTAGATTTCATAAAAGGAATCTCAGAAACCTACTGTCTGACCTATGTCTAGAATAATGACCATCAATATGGTCTTAAAACTTTGAAATACTATGTGGAATTCCAGAGTCCATAACTTTATATATGAACTTGCCACACAGTATTGGAAATTTAATGAAACCGTAACCAGCCCATTTCTTTCAAAATCACACAATGATGAGATGACTTAGAACAATTTAAAGCAAACTTAGCTATCAAGTGAAGTAAAGTGGATTTCTTTGAAATCACTTGCAGAAGCAGTGTCAGTAATCATAGCTGCATAGTTCACAATAGGAAGTAGCAGCAATTTGAAATAATCAGCCTAGACTCAGGAATAAGAAATGAGCAGATTCTGTACAAAGAAACTAATCTACAATGTATTCTTGAGGTAACCCTCAAAAATGAGATTCATAACTTAGATGAGAATCTAGTAATACCCCAAGATATTGAAATGTATCAACATAGTCAAACAGTAATCCATCAAAGATTTAACTTCCAAAGTACCAACCTCAGATCTCAGTCTAGGTGGGGTACCAAAAACCATAACCTTTGTCTTAGATTTGTTTAAGAGTAATTTACAGGCCATAAGTGAAGACTGAAAATTGCACATTTCCTCTGTTAAGGAAACACCTAGATCTCCAACTGACAAACCCTGCGTATAAATTACTGCGTCGTCAGCATAAAGTGTTAGAGAAGCATTATTAATCACACTTACTAGTTGATCAAAAAACCTGTGCCTGTACCTTGTTAATGCCTCTTATGTACTTGAATGTTTCAATCATGTCCCCTCTCTCTCTCTCTTCTCTGCTCCGGGGAGTACATATTCAGTTCCCTAAGTCTTTCCTTGTAGGGCATGTACTGCAGAGCCTGAATAAGTTTTGTTGCCTTTCTCTGTACTGTTTCCACTCAGTCAATGTCCTTCCTGAGGTGAGACCTCCAGAACTGGACTCTATATTCCAGGTGAGGCATGACCAGTGATCTATACAGTAGTAGTACCACCTCGCTCCTCCTGCTTGTGATTCCCCTCCCAATTCAGCCCAGCATTCTGTGGGCCTTCAATGATGCCTTCTCACACTGCTTACTAACCTTCAAGTTTTCTGGGATTATGATTCCCAGATCTCGTTCCTGGTTTGAGGCTACCAGTCTTTTGCCTCCCAGAGAATACTCCTTTCTTGGATTTTTCTTTCCTACGTGCATGACCTTGCATCTTTTGGCATTAAATTTCAGCTGCCATGCTCCAGACCATTCTTCTACTTTCTTGAGGTCAGTTTTCATCTTGCTCACTCCTTCTGAGGTATCCACCAAGTTACATATCTTGGTAACATCTGCGAACAGACACACCTTACTTTCTAGTCCATCTGCAATGTCTGCTATAAAACCATTGAAGAGCAGAGGCCCCTGTACTGAGCCCTGAGGCACCCCGCTGGTCACTCTGCCTTCTGTCAATTGCATTCTATTAACCTGTACCCTCTGTGTTCTGCCTTGGAACCAGTTTTGTACCCATCTGACTACTTCTGGACCAATGCCTGTGTGGTCATGCTTCTTTACCAGACTTCTGTGTGGAACTGAGTCAGAGACCTTACTAAAGGTTAGGTAGACTACATCTACTGCCCCACCATCATTCACTATTTTTGCAGCGTAGTCAAATAACGCAAGCAGATTTGTCTGGCATGACCTACCTGCTGTGAAACCATGCTGTTTAGGGTCTTGTTGGCTGCTAGTTTTGAGGAATGCTATGATCCTCTGTTTGTGTAGTGTCTCTATTAGTTAGATGGGGTCACCCATGGTCTGACCAGGGAGGCTTGGAAAAAGACCAGATTAGGAGCGAAAAGGACTATAAGCCTTTTAGATCAGGGGTCTGACAGCTCAAACTGGCATCTATTTGCTATTTATTTAGTGGAGCTTTGTGGCTAACCATACACAGTGTCTTCTATGCCTAAAACCATTACTACTTGGCCACATGAAGCTGGAAGTAATATCTCTATAGTCAACTACAAAAACATTTATAAGACAACAGTATAAACTATATACAGAATGATTGGTAGAACAGCACACAGGGTGATGAAGGCTCCAGGATTGTGGTATAAAGCTAACTATGATCTGCCATCCTACACCCTAAAACATGGCTATTTTGGAGTAACATATGAGGTTAACACCTATATGTTAGTGCAGAATTATAATATTGACCTGTTGCTTTTCATATAGCCCCCCTTTACTCCCCAACCAGCCTTAAAGGTAGAACTTAGTACTATATTCTGCATATTATATATCCCCAGACACTGCAAATTATACTGAGTTCTATACTCTGGTATGCATCTGGAGACATAAAATAGTGATGTCAGGAGCATATGCTGATGTCCTCATGTTGGGGGATTGTGTCTGGTAAAGGGGATTGATAGGGCTAGTTTTTGCTTACAAGTGTGAAGGCAGGCCCATCCTCTTGCATGAATCATTGTGAGAGGTTGTGTACCCTTGTTGGTGGGATTTAAAGCAAAAACATTGTCTTATCTCTATTAGTTTGTCCCCCCCCCCACAGTCACTGTTATTAACTCTGGTGTCCAGGGTGGGAAACTGCATTAGTGGGAGGAATAGGAATGGCTATAGAGGTTGACATGAAATCTCAGTGTTTAGCATATTTTGGCAGGGCCCTTATGCAGTGTTGTGTATGTCCCAATACAATTATGGTATTCTAGCTGTCAGTTAGTTTACTTGTAGCTATGTAGAGAGAAAACCATTGTAATAGAAACATAGAAACATAGACTTTGACGGCAGATAAGGACTGCTAGGCCCATCTAGTCTGCCCATTTCCATACCTACAGGATAGGCCACAGATCCTAGTTAACCAACAGCCTATTTCTTCCTACCCCCCACAAGAATTGCCTTATGTCTGTCCCATGCATTCTTGAATTCTCCCACAGTTTTATACCCCACAACCTCCTCAGGAAGGCTGTTCCATGCATCCACTACCCTCTCTGTGAAATAATACTTCCTCACATTGCCCCTGAACCGCCCTCCTTCTATCTTTAAATTGTGTCCCCTTGTTCTTGCAAGTCTCTTTTTCTGAAAGATGCTACCCTCTTGGACTTTGTTGATTCCAATGAGGTACTTAAAAGTTTCTATCATGTCCCCCCTCTCCCTTCTTTCCTCAAGGGTATACATATTAAGCTTCTTTATAGCTAGGACTAAGCCTAGGCAGTGTATTAGAATCAACAATATGGTTTTCACAGGTACATGAAACTGTCAAGGACTAAGTATGAATGTAATGCACCAATGTCTTTGGGAGTTCAGTGTCTCTGCAATCAACTGAAGAATGTGCCATACTTCTGCCATTAATGGAGTCAGTTGCAGAACTCCCACCCTGCCAGCAGTGTCATGCTGTGATCAGTCCACAACCCTTGGGGCTGTCTCATCGATAGAGTAGGGGGGAAGTGTAAGCCTTACAAAGGCACTGATGTCTCAGTCAGATAGGGGCCAGTCTTGGTAGCTGGAAATCAGACTGGCTGGTTATTTAGGCCATTTTATCTGGAGAACGACTAAGACCTAGAATTAGCTTAACAGAAGCCCTATCTATATCAGTTTGTCCTTTCCAGCACCCCCCCCCAAGTCACCATGATTATCTCCAGTGTCTGCAATGGAGGAGCTGAATATACAGAGGAATAGGGATGGCTATGGGTTTGACATTATATCCCAGTGTTTGGCATATTTTGTCAGGGCCCATATGCAGTGTCGTGTATGTTCCAATACAAGCACGGCATTCTAGCTGTCACTTAGTTTACTAGTAGCTATGTAGAGAGATGACCATTGCAATAACTAGGACTAAGCATAGGCAGTGTACTAGAATCCACAATATGGTCTTCACATGTACATGTAACTGTCCAGGATTAAGTATGACTGTAATGCACCAATGTCTTTGAGAGGTCAAAGTCTCTGCAAGCAGCTGAAGAATGTGCCGTACTTCTGCCATTAATGGAGTCAGTCAAAGAACTCTCCCCTGCCAGCAATATCATGCTGTTATCAGTCCGCAACCTTTGAGGCTGTCTCATTGATGGAGGAGGGGGGTTGCCAGAAATGTAAGCCTTACAGAGGCACTGATGTCTCAGTTGCATAGGGGGGTAGTCTTTGTTGCTGGAAACAAGGCTGGCTGGTCATTCATGCCCATTAATCTGGAGATTGGCTAAAACCTAGAATTAGCTTAACAGAAGCCAGGATAGAAAAGTGGTAGTGATGGTGCAGTCTCATGGATTCATGGAGATGGTGTGTTTACAGGGGCAAGGAGTGTTATGCCTTCAGTTTGTTGTACCCCCACACATCCCTACCTGCCATGGTGTGTGAGCTGACCCTCCACTTTTGGTGCAAAACATAGCCCCTCCCCCACCCCTTTCCCCACTCCCCCCACCTTCAAAATCAAAGTTAATGTTAACGTACAATAAGCTCAAGTTATTCTCAATCAGAGGTGCCCCTGTCTGAGGGGCAGTGGTGCTTTGTGTTGCCAGCAGTTTTGCAATCAGTTTGGATCCCAAGGAGCTGGAGGTCAGTGGCGTGGCAGATGCTGCAATGATTGAGGTCCAGGATTGCAGGTGTGGGTTGGTGGAGGTCTTGAGGTGCCAGTGGATCTTATTTCAGCTTCTCTGGAATATTGGGAAGAAGGGGAGTGTATATGTTTTTGGCAAGCAGGGCCCCAGTTCATTTGATGACACTTCCATCTCAGTTAATCGGCTGTGGATCCCCGAGTGGAATGGACAGGATTGTGCCTCTCACTTGTTCCACTCATTGTATTTCTTCCATGTATAGCTTCTCAGTGGCAGGACCCACATGATGTTGTCATATGGCTGGGGCTCAAAGTTCTCAGTGTGAGAGAGGGAGGACCCCCAGATCCATGTTGTCACCAGGAGGCTCAGAGTGTTTGTGATGGATAAGTCTGGCATCCCTCATTGATTTCTGCTAGTATTTATGTAAAATGTCCATGAGGACTTCCGGGGTGGAAAATGTCAGAGGGACTCCATTGTCAATGAGCCTCATCAGGGTGGGATACTGAAGAGAGTGAATTTCAGGCCCACATTATGAATGATGTCCCTGGCTTTTGTGTAGGCATGATGTTTGTTCGATAGTTCTTTTGAGAAGTCCTGATAGATTGAAATGGGGTGATCCTGCCACATTAACTCTCCAAACTCTCTGGATCTGCTCAGGATTGCTTCTTTTGTGGCGTAACTAAGAAACTTGAACAGAGTGGGATGCGACCATTCTCCCTTTGGAGATGGTTCTTTTAGGGAACAGTGTGCCCTCTTGATGCTGAATTGATGATGTCCCTTTCTTTTTAGTAGGATGGGAAGGGCATGATGGAGGAAAGCCACCATAGCCCTAAGTTTCACTCCCTACACAAATCCCACCAGTTGCACATTATTGTGACAGCTCCGGTCCTCTAGGTCACTGGCCTTTTCAATGAGTTGGTGGATGATGTGGCTTTGCTCCCAGACTGTTGCCATGAGATCCTGTATGGTAGCCACATGGTAATCTATCCTCCACTCCATTTGAAACAACCATGTTTCAACTTTCTAGATTGCCTGTGTGGTTTGCTGGGAGGTTGTAGTGAATTCTGACATTTGTTTCAATAGACGTGTAAGCATTTCTTCTATTGCTGTGCTTGTTTCGCATTGCAGTTTCCCAGCCACTGCCATTTTCACAGGCCAGCTAGGAATGGGTATTCACTAGTTCATTGTACATTCTTGACTGTAGGTTAAAAACATCTAAAAATTACATCTGCCTTTCCTTGGTGATCTGAGCTACATCCATGGTTAGAGCTTGTTTGTCTGGATACTAGTGATGCAGGATTGTGACAGATATTTTGCCTTGAGGGGTGAGGAGAAAATCTCTAGGCAGCCATCTTAGCTGTGGTCAGACCACATCCCCCTTATCCACTGTTCATCTTCACTAGACTACTGTCTTGCCAACCATTCTCCCTGATATGCATGGTCTTTGGGATTGCCAGCTGTAGCCTGTGATATGCCAGACCCAGTCACAAGGTCTAGTAGATGTCCCTTATCAGTGGCAATCAAAAGCAGCCTTTTTCTCTTCTCAAAATAGAGTTGGGGCAGAGTGAGGGAAAACTGAGGAAAGTAGTTTATTATCTTAGAAATAGCATACTGTATACCCCAGTCGGGGTCCCTACAACCTTGAATCATGGAGTTCACCCTGTACAAATATGGACCCTTTAATCTGTATCAGTCTTATACAGTGAATGTCTCTGTACAAAGCTCATGACTGATGAAACACACATTGACTTCCCCTTTTGGGACTACCCTGTATCCAAGTATAGTAGTTCACTGTTCTCTTACCTGCCCATTTTACATGGGTCCTCAGTGGGTGACTCTACATGAATCCACAAGGACAAGGGGTTAAGGACATGCAGCCCCATCTTACCATTTGCCTGTTCACAAATGCTTGTTGAAACCATTTCTTGTTCTTGTTCTAGTTCCATTGCTATTTTTAACACTTTTGTTGGTTGCAATGGTTCTGTAGTGTGGAATGTTCTGGTGCCATTAATTGTGATTTACCTTTCTGGGAGATACCGCAGTCTAGGGAATTACTATGAGATCCTGACAGGCTCTTCCCCAACACCCAGTATATTGCCACCACTTTTCCAACACACACAATCCCAACAGCAGATGATGGAGTTTATTTAATGTTTCAGGGGGCTTTGCCCACCTGCACCTCCCTTACTTAATATAACAAACTCCGCCGCTGGCATAATTCTGATGTCGGGATACCATGCATCGGGAATGTGGCATCAAGCTTCCAGGTGTCAGGCTTTTCTATTTCAGTAAAATGAATGTATACTCAGTCTAGGGAACACCCACCCCCTGATGGAGACACTTATTCAGGCAGCCTATTCTGAGGTATTTTTCTGAGATACCTCTCTAATGGTTCATATCACCTGTGTTTCAAGCAAATTGAGGGGCCTCAGTTCACATATCAAAAGGAAGAAGGTGTTTTTTCAGAATAAATTCTTTAGGATCCAGGTGATCTTCCTCCTAGAGAAAAAACTAGTGGCTCCAGATGCCACTAAACTCTGAGGGGAATTGTTGGGTTTAAAGATGTACAGTTCTTCTTCAGTACCCAGGAGGGGAGATTCATTTCTCCAGCACAAATCCCTGAAATGCAGACTTATCAAAAATTATAGCTGTAGATGGCAGATGGCTGCTGTTACAAATGTCTACTGCCAGACGTCCTTTCATACTAGGAAATGTATACAGCCCCCATTCTAATAACCCAAACCTTTCCACAAAGTTTTCCAGATCATAGCTTGCATAACAACAGGTTAGGCCTAAATTCTCCCAGTCAGGAACTTTAATCTAACCCTAGATTGTTGTTTGAAAGATCCTCTGGCCTTTCTGAGGTGAACAAATGGGTGGCCAGACCTTTAAACTCTCTTATGGCAGAGCATTCACTATCAGACCTATGGCATCTCTGACATCCCTCAGACAGGGAATCTTCCTGTCTCTCCTCCTCACATAGTACCTCCAGGTGAATTGATTACTTTGTTGGTATCCCCCAGAACTTCACAACTACTTTTGCTGCAGATTCCACAATTACACATGTTATCATGTCTGATTATGCCCCCATCTCCTTCTAAATGCTCTAAGAACCAGAGGTACCTAGGTCATCCTCATGTAAGTTGCACCCTGTTCTGCTTAGTGACCAGCATTTTCTGGGGTGGATTAAGAGGGAGGCTACTGATTTTTCTTTTGGCACAAAAACACTCAGGAGATGTCTGCCACAACCCTGGGGAGGCCCTTAAAGCCAACATTTTAAGAAGCAAACATTGGCTATGCAGTGAAGCAGTGGAAAGGCAGAGATTCTGAAGCCAAGGAGTTATGTTTCAAATGCCACTAAATAATCTAAAGTTCATTTCATTTCAGTTTTATTTTTTATAACACCTTTACATACATACTTACACAGTTGCCTGCAGATTAGGCCTAGCAATCTATTATGTCTGCCCAACAGCTCACTGGTGAGGTACAGTAGCTTATTTACCTCCCTTATTTATTGCTTTCCTCTCAAACACACCCTCCCTGTGTACCTCTGGTGCTCACCTTATTCCCAACCTGTACCATGCCCCTGTGCCTTTCCCACCCCTCCTCTTAAAACCTCCCACAGTATCTGTTTTTATCAGGTCCTTAGGAAGCACATTCCAAGGTGCCACCACCATTTCCATGAAATAATGCCCCTTCACCTCCCCTTTGTACT
This sequence comes from Neoceratodus forsteri, assembly GCA_016271365.2. NCBI lineage: Eukaryota > Metazoa > Chordata > Ceratodontiformes > Ceratodontidae > Neoceratodus > Neoceratodus forsteri. Next base: position 588,425,082 of record CM028137.1, on the reverse strand, counting down.
GCTCCTCTTCCAGTTTCAGACTATTCCCTTTTGTATTTCTCTCCCTGTTCAATTTGATCAAACACTCCATATTCCATCTGTTGACCCCCTTCTGATATTTTTGAAGGTCTCTGTCATATTACTCTATCCCTCCAGTCTTCCAGAGAGTACACGTTTAACTCTTTAAGTCTGTACACATATGTCCCCCACACCACTCATCATCTTTGTTGCCCTTCTCTGACCCTCTCAAGTAGTGTGATGTCCTTCTTTAGGCAGGGGCACAAGAACTGCACACAATACTCTTGGTGCAGCTTCACCAGCAAGCAGTACAGGGGAAGTATAACCTCCATGCTCCTAGAAGTAATTCCCCTGGCTCTACACCTAAGCATTTTATTTGCTTTAGCAGCTGCTCTCCTGCACTGCTCTGAATTGTTCAATTTGGCATCAGTCATCACCCCCACATCCTTCTCTATCTTACAGACAATCAGCCTTGCTCTTCCAAGTGATAGCTATACCCAGGTTTCCTAACACCCTGATGTAGGATGCTACACTTACGTGTGTTAAACCCCAACTGCCGTATTTGTCTTTCAAATCAAATCAGATCAACTTTATTTAGAAAGGTCTGTGGCCTCATGACTCACAACCCCCTCCCCCCGGGCGTGGATTAATGCTCAGTAAACCCATACCCTGTCCTGGGTTAATTACTCCATACAAGATGTAAAAAAATGCATATATGAGAGTTTGTGCTGAGGAAAGACTGCAGTAGGATTTAATGTGGGAAGCATTCCTCTCAACTGTCCTGGATTTTCTGGGATCTCACAAATTTAGACTGCTTGCCTCGCAGTCATGAATTAATTACTTCTATCATGGATTTTCTGAATGCCAGTGTGTTGTTTAACACTTAAGCTACTAACAGAATTAGCAAGTCTAGGATTCTGTACTGATATATCAGCCAACAACACAGGCTGGTAGCAGTTTGGACAAGACAGCCCTCTCCCTCACCATGCATTTCACAGGCTTAGTTTCTGGAATGAAACAGACACACATACACACACTGCATTCTAATACAGTACTTTTCTGTTCAGGAGAACTGCAGTGAGCCTGTAAGTAACTTTTCCCCCCAAAAGAAGCTGTTTTTTTTAAGTACTAGTTAAATTTATGTTATTGTTCCATCTATAGTTATCCAATCTATAGTGGGGCCACTAGTAGGTGGAATTTATAGCTGCTGTAATAGTCATGGTCTGCTGAACTTGTATTTAAAAAGACTTGTCACAAGACTAAATCTTGTCTTGATCTTGGATCATTTGTAAGTGCTGGTTTCTTTGGATTATTATAATTGGAATTTATCTTGCACATCAGAAAAGTATTGACACTGCTTTTAATTGACATAACATTGATCCCTCTATACAGGCCTTATAGGAACCTCTGTGGGTGTTTCTGCTTTACACTCTGGTGCTATGTGTCAGTAGTTTAGAACTGTATGGAGTAGCTTACATAGTTCTATAGTAGAGCACAGATACATTGTGCCAACAACAGAAGAGTAAAACAGGGACATAAACTACATGATACAATTCTAAAGTGCTTTAACCAGCAGCATGTAAATCAAAAATACCCACTAGGATAGCTGAAAAGCCTGGATAGCTAAAGCAATAACACAATTTGAAACAATATTTAAAAACAGCTTCTACTGGGGACAAATGACCTATAGATTCAGTGCAGTTCTCCTTTAAGTCTGGAAAGTAATAACAGTGGATCCTTAAAAAGCCTGGAAATTAACTTTGCTGGATCCTAAAAAAATATATATTTCTTTAGAAGTGCCTACGTTCCACTTTAGTTTCAAGTATGTAAGAGAAATTACAGCATAAACATGCAGAACATTTGACTGTGTTTTATTATGCCATTTGACACTATGCAACTGAATTAGACATTTAAAAGCATAAACTAAAGATATTTTAGATATGCACAGTACTACATTGTGTGATGTACATGTCATGTGATGGTGCTGTGCCACACTGAGTAAAATAAAGTGCCCCTGATATTTGTCTTTTGTCCCTGATTTTTGGGGGGATTGTCCATGATTTTGGTCCTTGCAGGTTGAGAGGTATGGTGGGAAGCATTACATGATAAAATGTTGTTTTACAGGTGTAGTTAATGGTTGTCTCAAAGGATACCTTAGTAACACTAAGCTTTTCTTCAACCAGGGATATACAATGGTTAGGTATACCCCAAAATTTCTTGAAGTTTTACCCATGGAGTTCAACCTAACAGGAGAAATGGAAACAGAGGATCTCTTTGGAGGATGAAATTCTTGCTTAAGAGCATCATCACTGATATCTTCAAATTTAACTGTAGGAAAATAGTATTGAATCTCATATTAATAAGGGACAGGCAGGTACAGTGCTACCCACCAGAATGATGCACTCTGTAATTAGAAGGCAGTAAGGCAGGCAAAGTCCCAAACTGAGGAAACACTAGCACAAACAGTAAAAGAAGGTGACAAGACTTTCTATAGATACATTAGTGAAAGGAGAAAGTCCAGAGGGGGTATTGCTAAGCTTAATGGAGAAAAGGGAGCATGTGAGGAGGAGGACCCTGTAAAAGCATCTATCCTAAATAGATACTTTTGCTCAGTATTCACTGAAGAGAAGGTAGGGCAGGGCCCACAGCTCAACATCATGGACACAGAGGGAGGAGGTGAGCACTACTCCCTTCACAAAAGAAAGGGTCCCTACAAGAGCTTGCTAAGCTCAGGGTGGATAAGCAATGGGACCTGATGGCATACATCCCAGGGTACTTAAGGAGCTAAAGGAGGAACTAGCAGAGCCATTAGCAGAATTGTTTAGTGAGTCTCTGAGCACAGGAGAGGTCCCAGAAGACTGGAGAAGGGCTCATGTGATCCCACTCACAAGAGTGGTAGCAGGGAGGAGGCGGGAACTACAGACGAGTCAGTCTTACCTCAGTAGTGGGCAAGATTATGGAAGCACTCCTTAAGGAAAGGATAGTGCAACACCTGGAATCCATAGGGGCACAGGATCCAAGACAGCATGGGTTTACAAAAGGAAGGTCCTGTCAAACTAATCTCATAGATTTCTTTGACTGGGTAACCAGAGTGGTGGACCAAGGGGGAGCAGTTGATGTCGCCTACCTTGACTTCAACAAAGCTTTTGACACTGTTCCACATAGAAGATTGATGAAAATAAGCTAGGTAGGCTCGGGGTGGGTCAGAAGTTGGTCAACTGGGTGGCAAACTGGTTGACTGGCAGAAAACAGAGAGTGGTGGTAAATGGTATACAGTCAGAAGAAATGCAAGTCACAAGTGGGGTACCTCAGGGATCAGTCCTGGGGCCAGTCCTATTCAACATCTTCATTAGTGACCTAGCAGATGGACTAGAGGGTAAGGCTTGTCTGTTTGCAGATGACACCAAGATCTGCAACAGAGTAGATGATCCAGATGGGGTGGGCAGAATGAGAAGAGATCTGGATAAACTAGCAGAATGGTCAGAAGAGTGGCAACTGGGATTTAATGCAAAGAAGTGCAAAATCATGCACATAGGAAGAAACCCTGAAGCCACTTATAGGCTGGGAGGAGTTGCTAGCAGTCACAAAGGAAGAAAGAGACTTGGGCATCATCATCACTGATGACCTGAAATCATCCAAGCAGACCTCTAAAGCAGTAGGTAAGGCTAGGGGGTGTTAGGTGTATTAGTAGGGGTATCACAGTCGTAAGAGGGAGGTAATAACTCTGTACAAGACATTGGTTAGGCCCCATCTGGAGTACTGCGTGCAGTATTGGAGGCCACACCTTCACAAGGACATTAACCAAATTGAGGCAGTCCAGAGAAGGGCAACCAAAATGGTGCAGGGACTGCATCAGAAGACATATGAGGACAGATTAACGGAGCTCAATATGTATACCCTTGAGCAAAGGGAGGGAGAGAGGTGATATGATCGAGACATTTAAACACCTTAAGGCATAAACAAGGTGAAAGAGTCTAACATGTTTAAATATAAGAAAATAGCAGGACAAGAGGACACAGCATGAGATTAGAGGGAGGCCGATTAAGGGGAATGAGGAAATTCTTTTTCACAGAAAGGGTGGTAGATGCATGGAATGGCTTACCACAAGAAGTAGTGGCTATGAATACAGTGCAGGGCTTCAAACAGGCATGGGATAGGCATAAGGGAGCAATACAAATGACTATGAATAGATAGGTCACTGACATAGCAGAGGCCGATGGCACATTTATAAGGTAGAAAAGGAAATGGGCAGACTGGATGGGCCTTGCGGTCCTTATCTGCCGTCAACTTCTATGTTTCTATGTTTCTATGTCAAAGTTTCCTCTTTGAGAAATGGAAGTACTTATTATTTGATTGCAATGGCTCCTGCAGTTTACTGCCATATGCGCCTGGCTGAAACTGGGATACTACATTTTTCCATGGGGTACAGCACTTTAGATAGAGTGAAATGTGCAGTGGCCTGAAAAGAGTCAAAAGAGAGAGAGATACAGTTGTGTGTTATCAGCATAAAATGGTTTTTAATACTAAACTGTGAGATTACAATATAATAGATAGTGAAGAGGAGAGAAACAAGAACAACAGCATGAGGGAGCCATACGAGAGAGGTTTTGACAGTGCAGCAAAAACCATAATCAAAGAAAGTGTGGTTAAACAAATAGGACCTAAACAAGAACAGGATAGTCCCAGACAGGCAAACACAATTTCAAGAAATAATATGCAATAAGCATATATGAAATACTTTGAACCACAGGAAACCATTAATTCTGAGAATAACTATTTATGTAAAAATAATTATTAAAACACACCATTAATTATATTGCATTGAAACTCATGTCTTATTTCCATGGGCTGCACTACATTGTGGCACAAAAACAAATTACACTCTTTATTTTCCATGCAATACAAATATTTATTATACAGTATGGAAAAAAGAAAGCAGATCTTAAAGTCACTTCTAGAGTCTTTTATCTAATAGATTTAATTTGAATTTGCTAGTAAATCACAGTGTTATATCAAGACAATTCCAACAGATGAGCTTGAACACAACAAAGAAATAATGTCATTGTTCTAGGGAACTGAGAAACTATGACTTCACATATTTGTTTTCCTCAGACGGTTGAAGGCGAAATTGATTTTCTGAAACAAATAAAAAAAGAGGGTTAAGAGATAGCAGTCTACAACAAAATTATCACCCTAGCCTAAAGTTATTTCATACAGATGAGGAATATTAAAGGATCTATTACAAAATAAAGCAAGCAGGACTATTTTAGAAATAAGGGGCCACATACAGAAAGCCAGCAATGAGTGCCATGTAGAAAACAATGCTGCACAGAAAATAGTGCACATTCAGTTTGGAGGCTGTATTCAGACAGTTAATTCATTCTGACTCGAGAATGCTAACAGTCTGAATATCATTGCCATGGTGGTGCTGTGCATAGACTATGCACTGTGCTGGCACACTTCATGATTGGAAATGGCCAACATGAGCCCAGTGGAGATAGAATGGCTCATGCTGGAAAGTGCCAGAGTTCTAGTGAGCAATATTCTGCCCTAACGTGCTAATTAGCCAATTGGGCATGAAAGTCATTGTGGTCCATTTGCATACCCATAATGCACTCATGAGGATGTTGCACAATGCCACCAGCAGACAGCATGGTGGCACTTTGAGGAGCTGTGCAGCCACTCCATTGCCACAACTGGCACCTTGTAATAAGAGCACAGTACAGGTATGTAGGGACAGAACAGTGCCCAGAGAGCAATTCATGCTACTATACCAGCAACACACAACACAGGTATGGAACCAAGCAACATATATACACCACTTAAAGATCCACTATACTCACTGTTGGACGGCAATGCCAAAGACCAATCAGTATGGTGCAAAGTAGCAGCATATACCCCTATTCCTAACCTTAATGACAATCCCAACCACCCTACTCAAACAAATGTCATTAAACCCTTTAGTGGATAGTTACCCCTACAATTGCTGCCTCTCAACCATCCAACTGATCCCACCCATCCATCAGACCTATCCTCTACCATTAAACTGACCCCCCACTGACCCACACCCTGACAGTCCAACTGATCCCCATTTTTCCAACTCTCTCAGGACCCTTCAGCCCACATCCCCACTCCCTCACACACTTTAATGCTACTATACAGCATTAGTGACGGTGACCAGAACAGCCCCTCCCATCACCTTGGCAGCTGCTGTCTAAATGATAGGGAGTGAGTGTGCAGTTTACTAGTTTGTCCATCAGTGAGCAGAGTGAAGGTACAAATATAGGGTTGCCCATCAGAATGGGAAGGTAGCAACTGATATGTTGTATAAATAAGAGGTTTTGGCAGAAGGTTGGGTTGTTCAGTTCAAGTGGGTCTCATTAGTTAGGGAATGGGTTCCCACCTGTACCAGTGACTGCATATGTGGTAAGGACCCTGAGGCAGCTACAGAACCACAGTCACTATTGAGTATTTCATGGAGAACTGCTGCCCTTGGCTCTGTGGCAGGCCATCATGGGTGGAGTGGCATGGTACCCCTCATGGGACTGTTCCTCTCCAACCTACTGTGAGACATTAGAGTCTCCAGGTGGGTACAGTGATTGAGAAGGGAGTGAGCAGAGAGTATGGACAGCAAGGGGTGGCTCATGACAGCAAAAGTAGGCTACTGTGTGGGCATCGCCTTAAGGGATGTGCACAGATTGCTTTGGGGTCTAGGCTTCTCTGATGGTGCCATGTAACAGACCTATACAGTAATAGGAGTCATGGAAATGACATAGGTCAGAGCTAAGATTTGAACCCAAGTAGAAGGTGACTACAGAACTGGGGGTGGTAGGAGGTGACCTGAACAGTATTCCTTCTTAAAAAAATCTTTTGAGTAAGATAACGATTATGTATCCAGTTTTACTCTCAGGTAAACCAAGGTTCAGAATTGAGATGGCAAAGTAGACCTCCATGTTTGGGGTGCTATTGCCATGACTTGGCATAGTATCTCCTGTAATTGTTAGGGAGGGACAGCAGTAGTTCCCAAAGGGATTGTGCCAGGTACAGGGTGTGCCATAAAGTTGTGTGAGAGATAAGAGAATCTCATAACTAACAGTATGGACTGGGTTGAGATGAAATGGGTCTGATCATTATGAAATGTGACATGGGGCACCAACCTCACTTATGCTGCTAAAAGTGAACTTTGAGATACATTAATCTAAACTAGTCTCAAAGCCTGATCTCTAAGTAAATGAGTCACACATTAAAATATATCTCTTGTGTAAAGAGTGATCTTTATTGTCTCATTGTGAATTGTTTCTCTTCATGGAGGTAACTGAAGATAGTCTGGGCTTGTTAACATTTTTTCAACAGGTGCTCCCAGTGAGCCATGCCATCAAATGCACCTAGATATGGTAATCAGATTGAGTCACATCCATGCATATATTGACATAAATACTCTTAGTAGTAAAGGCTGAAGGTGGCTGCATTTATTTAATTATTTTTACTGGGGCTAGAGGGCTAGACAACACAGTCTTATCCAGAAAGAAAGCACAAATTGCACATATCCCAATAATGCAAAGCATCATGTGAAGCATATGCAAATGCCCATGAATAAATTGCATTTGCTCTAGGGTTCTTTTTGTAGTTTTCATATCTAGAAAGGGTGTATACAGATCCAAAACAACTGAAATTGAACCAGACAAACCTTTTGATGGTATTTTAGTGAAATCAGGTACTTTGGCCAGGATACTGGTGAAATTCTTCTACTGATCTCAAAAATGTTAGTGAGATGTTAATGCTGATCTAAACAACCAGCAGAAAAGACAGACTAGACCTCAGCCTAATCTCTCATCTGAAGCACAACACTATCAAACAGTACATCATCCCCCTAGTTCTGAGCTTGGGTGCCTGCTCTTATGGTATTAGCCCATTACAGGTGTGGGACTTGAACTCATGATCTTCTGGCCTGGAATTGGATGTGCTACCAACTGAGTAATGTCGATACTGGTGTGGCTTCTAAGGTAAGTGAAATAAAAAGTTCACTTGAGCTGGGTGAAAATAATTACATTTTTGCAAATATTTTTTTCATAAAATATAGCCTCCATGTAAGATCTCACAATCTAAAAAAATTAAACAGTGTAAATAAAAGAAACTAAAATAGATGTTATGGAGTGAAGCAGTGGAAGACAATTTTTTTCTCCTAGAAACATAGAATTTGACGGCAGATAAGGACTGCTTGGCACACCTAGTCTTCCCATTTTCCCACCTAACAGATAAGCTGCAGAATCTAGTTAACCAACAGCTTACTTCCTCCTACCCCCCACTAGGACTGCCTTATGTCTGCCCCATGCATTCTTGAATTTCCCCACTGTTTTTGACTCCAGGACCTCTTCAGGGAGGCTGTTCCATACATCCACAACCCTCTCTGTAAAAAAATACTTCCTCACATTACCTCTGAGCCATCCCCCCTCTATCTTCAAATTGTGCCCCCTTGTTCTTGCACATCTCTTTTCTGAAACATGCTACCTCTTGGACTGTGTTGATTCCCTTGAGGTACTTAAAAGTTTCTATCATGTCCCCCTCTCTCTCTTTCCTCAAGGGTATACATATTCATCTCCTTTAGTCTTTCTTCGTATGTCTTCTGGTGCAGATCCTGCACCATTTTGGTTGCCCTCCTCTGGACAGCCTCCACTCTGTCTATGTCTTTGCGGAGATGGGGTCTTCAGAACTGCACACAGTACTCCAGATGGGGTCTCACCAACTGTCTGTACAGAGGGATAACAACTTCCTGTTTTCTACTATTGATGCCTCTCCCTATGCACCCCAGTATCTCCCTGCCTTCCTTACTACCTTCTCACATTGCTTGCCCACCTTTAGGTCATCTGATATAATTCCCCCCAGGTCCCTTTCCATGTTTACTGTTGTCAGTATCTCATCCCCCACTGTGTACTCTTCCCCTGGGTTTTTGTTTCCCAGGTGCATTACCTTGCACTTCTTTGCATTGAATCTGAGCTGCCATACATTTGACCATTCCTCCAACCTTGCCACGTCCCTTCTCATCCTTTCCACTCCATCTTGTGTATCAACTCTGTTGCAGTCTGTATGCATCTCTGATTGTGATTACATAGTCACAGAACGCAGTGCCAGCCTCCTGGGATAGAGAAGAATCGCTGCTAGCAGTGTCTTAACTATGTCTACCAAGTCACTGATAAAAGATCCTCACTTCCAAACATGTGTCACTTGCATCACAGAACAATGTTCTACTGCTGGGGTATTAGATGGCACTGGGAATAATTTTTGTGGTCATGTTTGCTTGTTCTAGTGAGTTACAATGGGCATATTTATCTGGGTGTTGGAGGGGACTTGGATTTTTAGGGAGATGGTTATCTGATTAGTAACCTGGAGGAGATATTTTTTAAACTATATTGTGACACAGTCAGAATCAGGAAGGGCAGGGAAGACCTTTTTCCCCTTTTTTAAACCCTTCTTTGGGTTACAGTAGCTTGCTCAGCTTGGCACACAGTGAGTGTGGGAACATGTGGTCAACAACCTAAGAATGGAGTCTGAGTCCAAATCTTTTAGTATGCTAAATGAGGTGTGGATAACTCTGACAACTAGAGCTAGGGGAAATTGGGTTATACAGTTCTGCACATATTTTTTACACAAAAATGATGACATTGTGGTGAAATAATACTGTGAAAAAATAGAAATATTTGTGAGATTTCAGGCAATTTAGAAAAAAAGCTAAATGTTTTAATTATTTGCAAAACTGAATATAATACTAAAATGTAATTTTTTTTCTCACATTTTGCTTTTGGAGGTGATAGCCCAGTTTTACCTACAATGTCCCCATCACATCTCAGCACTTAATTTTCATATTTGCTGTTTACATATGTACACTTCATTGGGTTACAGTATCTTACTCAGCATGACACAGGGTGCATGAGAGAATGTGAGTAAAAAAGTAAAAATGGAGGCTGAGATCAAGACCCTCATTATGCAAAATGATGTGTGGCTAAAGCTAATGACAAGAGCTGGGTGAAATTGACTTATACATTTCTGCATGCTTTTCCATGAAAAATGCCAAAATCTTGGTGAAACAGCACTGTGGAAAAATAGTGATTTTTTTCCCAGATTTCAGACAGTGTAGAAAAATGACCAGATTTTTTCATTATGTGTAAAACTGAATATCATGCAAAAATGTGATTTTGCTAGACTTTTTCTTGGTGGGGGGGGGGGGGCTCACCCAGTTGTACTTACAATAGCACCTGCCATACCTCATTTCTTAGTTTTCATATTTGCTACTTACTCAAGTTCCTTAATTTTTTTCAGTGCCCAAGGGACTCTTGGATTAACACACATGGCTCCATTTGCTTCTGTGTAAAATCTAAACATAAATAAAAGGAGAAAAACAGTGATGTAGATCATATAAAGTATAATAAAAAATCTGTATTTCTTTCAAATTTTTGACTGCAATTATTTCACTTCTTAAAAGAATAAGCAGTAAGATATTTTTATTTCACAGTTTTTAGCCAGGGAAGACACACATAAAGCCAAAGCTTGTTTCTAGGTGTATCCTAGGAGCACAGGAAATTAAAATGGCGTGTTCATTGCCACACAATATGCAAGAAGTGGAAGGATTCATACCCAGTTCTCCAGGTTTGTAGCTCAGTGCTCTTAACCACTATGCTACAGTGCCTAAGCAGTTTGATGCTCAGGTGTTTAATATTTTCTGAAGTAGGTAAATGTGACATCAAAAAACAAAGGAAATATCTGTTCATTACATGAGCTGAGGCCAATGGGGCAATGCCTGTCATGTCCACCAGCCCATACCTCAGCAGGTACTGTACATTATATGTGTAGTATATATATATATATATATATATACTATATTGCTAGCATACATCCCCCCTCATGTGATGAAGCAATTAGATCATTATTTAGAAATATTAAATTCACCCTTGCAACTATCCTTTCAAATGAAGGACAACATCTTCTGCAAACCAAATGAGATAGGCATTAATTACACTCCGTAGTAAATAGTCACGTTATGTTTAGTTATTCATATCTAATCTATGGTGGTGTATCTTCAACAAAGTGATAAAGCTAATGCCATTTTTGGCCTCACTGTATTTATTCAGTACAGATGTTTTGGTATATGGGTCATTATAATTATTCAGATTATTGAGGAGTACCAGACACACAATCTGTTTTTAGGGTCTGTCTGCACTGACATGAATACTTGAACTGTTTTATTTATAAATGTATTTTTTAATATGATGACTGGGAAAAGCACACTGAGTCAAGGCTCATTTCCAGGTGTGAACTGGGGACAAGAGTAGCAAACACATACAGAGGCAATACATACAGTCTAAATACAAAATGCAAGCACAAGACAGATTAGGCAATAGAAGATTACAAGGTATATATTTTAAATAATAGTACAATTTGGATGGCTATACATGAATAATGATCTTTATTGGGGAATGTACTTTCCATGCATCTCTACTCTTTAATGTCTATTAGTCATAAAGAACAGGATTCAAATGTTATGTCCACATTTGTCACTGACTTACCTGACTTCATTTGTTATAAATCAAAATTACTTTCTGACTAAATCAGAGTAAGGGACTCATACTCATATGATAGCTTTCACACAGGGACCCAGAGCATTTTGCATTTTAAATTGCATGATTGTATGAGGAATCTTGTCACTGGAAACAGATTCACAGCATCTAGTGACCACCTTTGTAGGTCGCCAAACTGAAAGCAAAGAATTTTCATTTCATGAAATGTTTCAGCACATGAAATTACTCATAATGTTTTCTTATTTTCTATGCATATAAGTTACTAGTTTGGTAAACTTGCTTTATTAATATAGATTGCAAGTATTTCGCATGGATTTGTTTTTTCTATAAAGATGGCTGCAGTGTGAATTTAGAATAGAAAGTTTAAAATTAGCATTGAATAAAGTACTGATCAGTAGAATACACTGAGAAACCAGATATGTGAAAGGTTTGGTGCCATTCCGCCAGCTGAAATGCTTTCTCTACATAAATGAAAATGTGTTCATGTTACAACTCCGAACTATGCATCAGGGCACCCACAATGCATATCCTTTCTCAGTCACAGATTCACTGTTTGACTGTTAGCAAGTCTTTAATAGTGGTGCTCAACATCAGGTTTTCGCACATCAGTCAGTATCTACAGCTAAATATCATCAACAATAGTCATGGCTATCATGTTTGCACTCAACTTTCTTCTTGCAATTTATCAACTAACTACTAAAGTCCAGACGCTTAAGGGAGTGTATCAGCATACACAGATATGCAACACTATTTCTGTGCAATGCCACCTGCTAACTTGCAACTATTCAGATGACTATATACTGTGTGTACAGCACTTCACACCCTTGACACCAAGAGTTAACAAGCATTACAACTAGGTGTGACTGAAGACACTTTGACAGTAGTATTAGGATATATTTAGTTATGATTTAACCTGCTGCTGGGTCTATGTTTCCTCCCTGTATTTCAGTTCCTGTAGCTGTTAAGGTTGGGTAAAAGCACTCTAGGGTCCTACTGGAGGAGGTGCAACATGACTATCTGAAATGGATTATATCTGGTAAAGAAATTCAAATGTCAAAGACTTGGTAAGGAGAGGTTAGACTCAGTTTCTGGATGTTCATTCACATTCCCACATAATTTTAAACTCTGAAGTATCACCACAAAATGGCAGATATAGCAAACACAGATTTCTTCTTCCCTAATATTTTTTTTTATAAAATAATTGGAATTGTTAACTGACTTGTCACTAGGCAGCTATGTGACATTATTACTTATTGTTAAACCTTTAGGAATAGTTTGTGTTAAAATAGTAGTACAGTGACTTTCTATATTTTACCATTTATTTAAAAAAGGTTACCTTATTTTACATATGGGTCTACAGTGCAATCCTGTATGATAATTAATACAGTGTTAAAAAGTTTCAAATAACTTTTGAAATGTGAAAATAAAATTGCACTTTGAAATGATTATGACTGCTTTTAACCAATTAACAAATTCTTTATAAATGTCATAGTTATCAATGCATTTGACATATCTAAACTAATATTTATGCTTCTTAATAAGTGAATGGAATTTAACAGAACTATTTTCATTTTAAATTTGTTTTGCCAATGCAGTAAAGAAACTGTTTTGGCATTGTCTATAGAATATACAAAAGAGATATGCAAGGATGGATACTTACACTGAGCTAGTGCAGTAGCAAAACATAACAGCACTAATACAAATGCTATCTTCAGTGATTGCCTGCTTGAAGGACAATACATCTTCAAAGTCTTCTTTGAAAGCAGAAAGTTGCATTTAAAAATGGTAAAATGTGCTCCTTTTACATACTATACCCAAAGGAAAAACAAATAATTTGGCAGAGTGTTAAGATATGCCATTTCTATGTTTTCCTCTTGTAAGTGTTAGCCACACTTTTTGTTGTATGCAGATTTTATGGTTTTTAGGCTTACATCTGCTTGAGTCTGCTTAAGGTGCTAAATTACTTTGGAACAAAGTTGCAAAAGGATGCGGTAAGGTGATAGTATTAACCCTATTCACAGGTTCTTCGATTTGAAAGGTTATAAAATGAAGATGATGATTTTGCTGAGTAGGCTCAAATAATGTACCTTTTTTGTTATTTTTTTTTTTATTAACTGGGACTACACACTAAGCACCCTGAACAGAGCATTCCCACATGTCAGCAATATGTCTCGTATTCTTCACCTTCATAGGAGATATACTGTCATGCAGCAACATTCAGGTATTCCACTGGTGCTTTCCTTCCATTCCAAGACTGGGACTATTACATGGAATTTTCATATTATGCAATCTGACTCTTATATTGAAGCTTCATTAATAGGTCCACCAAGTGCCTTCTACTGCAGACCAACTAACTTTAAAAATATCTTACAGTAACATAATCATCCCCCACACTCTTAACCATTCCACCCTACTTGGTATAAAGGCTTGTAACAGCACCTGCTGCTAAACCTGTAAATTTATTTCTAATGTCACTGACATTCAGTGTCTCAAAGGTATTTTCTATTTCATTACAAAGGAGTTATCATGCATCTCCAGCAATAGGATACAGTATTATGTATTATTTTCAGGAATTGTGCAGATAATTACATAGGAGAGATGGGCAGGCACCTGGCTAAATGATTCAGGGAACAATACAGGGCAATTGTAAATGAAGACACTTATAAATCCTTTAGGATCATTTGTCAAAGCCCTGAAATTGATACAAGGTACCTTCATTAAACAGAATTGACGTAAGGTGCACCTTGCATCAAAACTTGCAGCATTCCCAATTTTTAAACACAGGCTGCATCAAACTCAGGTGCCCTTGCACTGAACTGGCTCTGCACCAGCCCTGCACTCAAAATGTGGTTGTGCCATGGCAGGAGAGGGCTTGCACCATGTTGGATCTACTGTATCCATTAGTGTGACATTATCAAAGCCCACTGTGCTCATGAGCCCTGCTAGTGGTTAGAAACACCCCTTACACTAGCAGTGACATAGCAAGTGGCCGTGATACAGCAGCCGTTGTCAGATTGCAGGACTGCCTAGCCATGCACAGCAGCATACAGTCCAAATGGTAAAGCTGGAACAGCACCAGAGGGATCACACAGAGTGTGGTCCTGTCGGTGAGAGACCAATGGATGTCCTATGAGGGGTCACTAGTGTGGCTACTGCTAATGTGTAACCAGCTGGAACACTGACCATGGGACTAACACGATGGCAGACCATCAGGCACACAGTCAGAAAAATGTGGCTATGCACTTTCTGGAGCGTTGACATCAGCAGGTGTTGCAGGGTCTATCATGCATGTTGGGGAGCAGAGGGACTGCCAACTCCATTCCTCTAGCACTGTTGGACCACTAGGAGTGGAGGCAGTGTATGCAGGTCTCCAGTCCATCAATGTGGTTAGTCATCACTGACCGGTCAGAAGGTAGGTCTTGCTTCCATTCTACTCACCCCAACTGCTCTCAGGGCACCTTGTATTAGTGCCACAGTCATTCCACTCACTTCAAATGCCTCCTTGGTACCATGGGTGCCAGCCACATGCACTGATGATGGGGGCTCTGGATGTATTCCCTGCTGTGAGTGTCCCACTACCTGTGTGCAAGTTGTGGCACCAGGATGTTGATGTGTAGGGCTGCATGTTCCCCTTCCAAGGCTGGCTGCAGCCCCTGCCAACCCCCTTCGTGTGCCATTTGTTTAGGGCACCAGAGTGGCTGTGGAAAATCCATGGACTTTGGCACCATACCCCTCCTGTATTAAAATCAGGTGCAGTGCCTAATGCACCATGCTCCAAAATAAACTGTTGTTTGCTGCAGCTTGCAGTGATCTAAGGGCCTGTTAGAAAATCAAACCCATTGATCCAATGTTTCCTTCAGGGACTTTAATGCCAATGATCTTTCTGTCTGTGTCCTTAAGTTTCCAGGATGATGTTCAAAGAAAAAAACATGGAAATCATGCTTAGCATTAGCTGTGTTTTACAGCAGCCCTCTTGTTTAACCTAGGCTTGTTTATGTCTAACATCATTTAGTCACTTTATGGTTTACCACTAGAGATAAGTCAAGTGGTCAAAATCTACTTTGCAAATTAATTTGTGAATTCTGTGAAATTCATGAGGTGTGAATTTGCTGAATTGCGAAGTTTTAAACATCAAAGTTTCATTCATTTTCAACAATTTGATCTAAATCCACTCATGATGTGGCTATATCACTGAACAGGGGGTGGCGGGGCAGACATTGTTTAACCAGGAGAGGCACACTGAGTGGAAGCTTGTTCCCAAGTGCAACCTGGGAGCACAAGGAAGTGAAGTGACTTGCTTAGCATCACACAGTATGCAAGTGGGGGGGGGGGCTGTAGGAATTCAATCCCAGGTTTCCATGTTTGCAGCTCAGAATCTTAAACCACAATGCTATGCTGCCTCCCAGTTGTCACTGAACAAACTCTTGTCAAAGTTGATATGGCTGTGGAGAGCTTTTAGGAGTGGCAAGTGCATTGAAAAGAATATGCAGTGCTCTCAACGCATTGGAGCCAGCCATAACTAATACTGAAGCGATTAGAGTATTGCACATGTGTGATACTCGTGCATGTGCAGTTTGCCTTTGAGTCAGCTGTGTGCAACATGGCAGCACTGACATGACTACTGCATATATACACGATACTTATGCATGTGCAGTTTAAGTCAGCGCCAACATGTGCACACGGCAGACATCACTTCTGCAATTGCAGAAAGGAAAAGTAGTGCACTGGGAAGGGGGTGTGTTTATGTAGCCCATGGACGGAAAGGGCTTCATAAACAGAATCACTAGAAACTATACCAGAGCACTGTGGTGCCATATCAGACAGCGGTCCGATCACATGCTTCCACAGTACTTTTATACAAATCTGATGATGGCATATCATCTGTGGAGCTTGGCCCACACAGTCATAAAAATCAGACTGCTATTTACCACTTCAGAAGGCAGATTATTACAAACATCTAATGTTCTTTGTGTGTAATACATCTTACATTCTTGTTTTAAAATTGTTTGGCCTAATTTGTTGTTCATGTCCACTTACTTTTTGTTCCATTCTAAACATTTTTAAATGTAATTCTTCCATAAAATCCTCCTTGTAATCATTTTGCACATCATCAACACATTCCCTACAATACACCTATTGCAAAGAGAATTTATCCCACCTACTCCCTCCTTAACTCCCCCTATAGGACCCTTGCCCTCCCTGCATGTACTTCCACTTCAGGGAGAGCTGCCTTCTCCTATTACTTTCCAAACATCTGGAACTCCCTCCCCTTAGATATCTGTTCTTCCCCATCTACTCATTCATTGTCCTATCTTCTTTGACACTATATTTCTCCATCCTGCAGCTGCACCTGACCAACCTCTCCTACATTACCCTTCCCTGCCTTCTCTTCTGTTTTTTTTCCACTACTCTACTCCGTTCTACCTCTCCCTAGGCATGTGGATAGCCTATAGCACTTGCTGGGTTTACATCAAGTAGTGTTGATACCCTTGGTGTTCCACTCCTAGGGGTAAGACTTCCTTTTCACAATTTCATACCATCTCCTCGCATCCCCATTTTGTTCCCAATCCTCACCCCCACCCTTTTCTTCAAGTTAACCACACCCATCTCTTCTGTGCCAGAATTCTATTCCCCATTTTGTCCCTCACCATTCCCCCTTATCCCCTGTTAATTCCCTTGCGGGATGTGCATTCTGGAGGGGTGAAGGCTCACCTAATCACCAACTGTCTCACACTTCAGCATCCCCCTATTCTGACAAGGTGTCTCACTTATTCATTTATTGAATTTTGTTGACTGGATAGGCCCACTGAGACCAGAAGTCCCTTTTTCAGGAGCAACTGAAGGTGGGCAAATACAGATGGTTACCAGCCAAAATTGAACCAAATTAAACTGTTGGTGGTATTTTTAGTAAATGGAGGAAATTTGGCCAGGACATCCAGGAAACTCCCCTACTCTGTCAGCAGGGGGCTTGACTTTCTGTGTGCAGATTGGAGGAGCCCAGTCCAGGATGCACTGTTAAGGAGACAGGAGCTGTTTCTTCTGTGCTGAAAGAGTACCCAGATACACTGGTTAAGGACACTGATGAAATTGATATGGATTCTGAGGAGGAAATGGTGTCTGCAGATGATTTTTATTTATTTGAAATATTAGATTTACAACCTTTGAACCAGATGGCTCATTTACAAAACTACCTTATCACATAGATGCAGGCCTGCCTGATGAGTCTGATGTACAGAAAGCACAGGAAGTGCTAGCAGAAATAGATATTGCAAAGGAGATTTCAGTGGTAGAATTGAAATTACAACAGCAACTGGATACTAAAAAGAAACAGCTTCTAGCCATGATGGCAGATGAGGAGAAAGAGTTTCAGGTAAATAAAATTAAACTAGAAGAAGAAAAGAAAAGGAAACAGTCTGCAGTCAGTCCTAAATCCTTGCCAGGGAAATGGGTTACCTTGCAGCATGTTGGGACATCTCATGTACCTGTGAAGACAGCAGAGGGGTCAGAGGCAGCCGCAGTGGACATGAGTCTGACAACATCCACTTGCGATTTTACCTTCTGCGCTGAATGGTCCCTAGAATCAGTAATGCAGCAAGCCAGATGGTCCTTTGTGAATGGTCTCTGGGTACCTGACCCAACGATTCCTATCCCAGGTTCACCTGAATGGAAAAGTGGCGTGCTGGTGGTTGTCCAAGGGCTAGCTCAAGGCCCTGCTCCAATGGCCGAGGTTTTGCCTGTCTTGCCAGCTGTGGCTCTTGCACATGACATGGGTGTGGCAGCTCATAATTCCAGCTGTACCAGATGCAGTGGACTGAAGCGAGTTGTGACAGCTGGATACTAGGGAAGGTAGTCTGCTGAATGGCTTGCCGACTGATGCAGAACTTACTCAGAATGCTGCCTCCTACTTCCAGGGAGGCCACATAGCTTTAGATGGTACTGACTATGACACTGTTTTTGAAAATAGGGGGGTCCATGCCATGAGGCTCAAAGTGATAGGGGTAGGAATAAATCCCACAGCTATGCCAGCCTTTTCAAACAGCCAGCTAATTTTGCAAAAAAGTGATCTGCGGTCACAATAAGATACAGAGAGGGCATTAGTAAAATCCCTGACAGACGCTTTGTGGGCAAAATTTTATTGAAGAATTCTATGCATTTTACTCCAGCTGAGGTGTATGCCTTCATACACTCACCAGGGGATAGCAACTATAATGGGAGCTTTTGTTCAGCTTCTCTTCTGGACAAATTTTGGAAGTTATATTATACTTTGAAGGATACTCCTGATTGGTAACCTTTCTATGCAATTCCAATCACCAAACCCTCTGTGATAATTGTGACTGTTTTGTTCCACAATGAGGGGGTTAGCATAAATGACATTGTGTTTTGGCTGGAGAAGTGATGTGATACCCAGGGGCATCCTAACTCCATTATAGATGATAATGAGTTTTGGACGGAGGGCTGGACCTTCAGAGTTCAGTTGAAATATACAGATGAAGATATCAGGCACCTTTCAAACTAATTTTTTCAAGGGATGGATCAGGGGCATTTTATTTTATTCTGGCCAACCAAAGAGTTGCTATTGGTTTGGTTCTTCTACGCACTTAAATTCAGACTGCAACCAGGTCAGGTGCTTTCAGTGTGGTGAACTTGGACATACAGCAAATCTGTGTACTGTCCCCCCAGTGTGTAATCTGTGTGGGGGTGATGAACATTCTTTTTAGTACTTCCCCGTCGGTGGCCCACAATTCTGAAGAGTCATTGGAACAAGAATATTATCTATGACAGGCAAAGAGAGCTTATAGTACAGAAAGTCCCTTGCAACCTCATTCTCCTCTTGTGGTAGCTCCACAGGTGCAAGAGGACAGTATGTGGACAGTTCCATCTAGTTCCCACCCCCCAGAAAATCTTGTAGTCCCTGCTGGCCTGGAGGCCCAAGATGCTATGTCTATAGAAGTTGTTTCTCAAAATGAGGAGGTTATGCACCCTCTCCCCTCCACCTGCTTTGGTTTCCATTAAGCCTGACCTATCGACGGATGGTTTTCAGCCATTCCAAATGGGCTGAATGGTGCTTCACAGAAGCACAGGCCACCAGTTGCATGATGCCCACTACCTGTTAGTAATCCATATGATGTTCTCCAAAGTTGAAATGACCAGATGGAAGAAGCTGATTCTGACACTTCTCATTCCTCCGTGGCTGATACCTCTAAGGAATGTACAGTGTCCCAACCTGTTCCAAAACCTGTGGTTAAACAAAAGAGGGTGACTAGAGCAAGTTCAAAATGTGAACAGCATTAAGTCTGATGTAAAGAGGGATACTACAGTTGTTCTCCAATAACTCCATTATGATGTTTTTTTTTCCCCAGGATACCTGGCTTAGGACAATAGGGGATATTGGAAAGGTTCAAGACAAATGGTATAAGAAGGAATCTCATTAGTCTCTTGGGGAGGTTCTGTGTAGTGGGTTGGGGATGTGTTTTGCTAACCCTGGGATTAACAATCACAAATTGATTGATGTCTCCCTGTGGAGAGCTTTGGTACCAGATGTGGGGTTTGAAGATCATGCTTGTAGGCTAATCAGTTTATCTTCACCTCAGACTAAAGCTTTTAGGGTGGAGCTCTTACAATTGGTGCAAACCTATCTATGCAGCAATAAAATGGTCTTATTGGCGGGTGATTTCAATATTAGTTTATAGGCCTCAGATACCCTGGAACAGAAGATCAAGACTTATAGTGATATGGCCTTTCTTCAAAATTTGATCAGACAAAGTGGGCTTAAGGATGCTCAGGCCTCTGTTTTTCAGAGACCTGCTCATATCTTTTTCAAGGGGTCACTGTCAATGCACGTTGATTTTTGGTTGGTTTCCAAATTTATTCCCATCTGTTTTTTAGAAACGGTCCTGATAGAAACATTGGACCATGCAATGAATGGAATCATTGTTCCATCAACAACCCTCCCCCCCGGGTGGGGGGTAGAGGGGTTGGCAGTTAAAGCCAGTTTACTACAGGATACTTTAATACAGCAGGAACTTATCACTTTGTTGAATGATGGGAAATATTTGGAATTCAAGTATGATTCCTCATGGCTTGGTGGGAGGTAGGGGTGTGTGAAAAAAAAAATTGCCAGCAGAACTGAAGCAAAAGTCAGACTTTCACTTCTGTGAAAGTTCAGAAATCCATTTCCAGACTTTTGCGGAAATTCTGCCTCCCCTATAATTTAAATTAAAAAAAGCTTCCCTGATAATCCCTGGTGGCCAGTGGTTCCTCCCCCACCCAATAAACCATCAACATTAAGAAAAAATTCCCAGAAATACAACCATAATCCCTGGTGGCTAGTGGTCCCTCCCCCACCCATCACCAACCAGCTCCTTTTATCAGGGTCTCGTTCAGTGCTTATTTTCCCCGTCTTACTTTAGGTATTATTCTCATGGGGCATTTGTTCTTGCTGTGAGTGGGTGTATTGGGTAAGCCTACACTGAGCCCCCAGTGTTTCATTTAGTGATTCTAGTACTCATCCCTTTGCTGCTTCCACTACATCAAGTAAGGCTATAACAGGAGAGATGGGTGCAACTGCCAGTGAGTTTCATATGCAGATCACCCATCGAGAGAGTGTAGTACTATTTTGTAAATTCCCAGGCTTATTTTTTTGTATTTATAATGCCTTATTCCCACAGCCACTAGTATATCAGCAAAGGATCCCAGGTTTATTGCCCATCTCCTAATTTCAAAGCTTAAAGTGGGTTCATAAACTGGCTACAGCATGAGTGAGACAGGCTATCATCCCCATCCACCTTTTATGACAGTGTTCTCCCTCTCATCAGTCGCCCCTTGTTGTACTGACTCCCCTGATCTTATTAGGGGCATTTGGCGGGGGTATTCTTTCCTCCTTTGAGATAATCAGGACAGAAATCATCTTGTTACCTATGTCCATGTGGACAGGGCCACTATAGTAAGGTAGGCATGAGCTGATCAGAGAGGGAGGTGGAAAGAAGCCTTCTTCCCCAAAACCATGGGCAGAAGCATGATGAAAGAGAGAAAGTAACGGGTCAGGGAAGTGATCAAGCACTCCAGGACTATTCCCCTATTTCTTTATCCCCATAACATTTCTCAAACTGTGCTGCACAATCTAGTCCCTCCTTCAGCAGACCATTGAACACCAGGACGAGGGACTGTAGCCAGCAAGATAGCTATACTCTCCCTTTTGTGTACTCTTAAAGAGACGAAACACCTCCTCAGAGATCAGATTGCCAAAACTTCTAACAGTATACAACAATACACATTTCTTATCATAACTTTTTTGTGCCTGAAAGTCAAATTCAAACAGCAACAGTAAGATTATCAAACAACAAATATGAATATCCCTATCTCCCCCCCTCCCTTTCCCTAAACACTTTCTCCTGTCTGACCAGCTCCCGCTTCAAGCATAGTCCAACTTGTGGCCCAGATACCAGCAGAGGTCACTGTGAGGTAGGTGGTTGTCTGAATACGGCAAGAGAGATAGGACAAACCAATGTCCTGGAGTCTCTCTGCATGTTATCCCCATCTACACAGAAAAAAAGGCATTTCTGCACACACAGTTTACTGAGCTGTCACCCATCCAGTTAAACACACATTTAAACTGAGGTACCAACTCTTTGAACCCCATTGATTACTCCAGGAGGTGAAATATATATATAGGGGCCTCTAGGAGTAGCAGCAAAAGAGATTTCTGCATTGCCTCACATACCTAAGTGATCTCTCTGCATATCCTGCCTGTATGGGGAAGGACTGACTTACTGAGAATAGGATAGGGGCCAAGCAGGGGCCATATTGCTAATCAGCTCACCGCCACACCTTCTCTCAACCTGAAAGCCCATCTAAGGGCTGACATAAATGTAGAGAATAACAGGCAACCAGAGATTATCATGTAGAATATGTATATAGTCTGTAAGGCAGAGAGAAAGAGGACTTGGCAGTTTAGCCGTTAACAAAAGATCTGGGAAAACTATTACCATAGAAGGGAAATACCCCAGTCACAGTCAGCCCACTGATTCAAAAGTGGAGGGGAGAGCCACAATAGAGCAAGTAGATGGTGGCTTAGTAGGTGCAGTGTCCATGGAGATAGAGGTCTCAAGAGAAATGGGTTCTGTGTCCTCTGCCCAAAAGAGGCTTCTTGCTGCGTGGGATTTATTGTACTTGGAGTTTGATTGCCTGGGAAGCAGAGGAGGATCCTGAAGTGTGCTGTCTGACAATAGGTCCATCAAGGCCCTGTACTGATTGTTACTCATGTTGGGTGTACAGGAAGTATGTGAAGCTATTGAATCAGGACTTGCACTATGGTTCCGGGAGAGAGCTAAGGGGTCTTGTCGATGTGCGCCCCCTCTATCCGAGCCCTCCTTCTGTTCTTTTTCTTACTCCCTGGGGATTTCTGAGAGACGTAGTGAGCCAGGGTCCATGGTTGTAGAGCTGGATGTATGGCAGGTGCAGGAGTTGAAACAGTAGACTCTTGCAATGAAGTCTCTATCGGGGAAGGCCCTGCAGGTATGGGCCCTGGCTTATGAACTTTTCGTAATGTACCACAATTCAGCTTAGGGGCCTGAGCTGCCAGGAACTTTTCTGCAACTGATGGGTTGTCAAATGCCATGGGGAGCCATTCAGCATAATGCAAAGAGAAGTGGGGTATCTTAGGAAATAATCCAGCCCCAATTCGGCGCAGGCTCTGCATGCTGCTATAAAGGCCCTGCAGCATGCTGTTCACTCCTGATAGTAATCTGTGAAAATCTGGATTTAATGCCCTTTCCAAATGATCTCTTTTTTTAAATGGGCCAGTCTAGTAACTGATTCGCGGTCTTGAAATCAGAGAAAATGAGCAAGGATGGTACAAGAGCGATCCCCAGGAGCAGGTTGAGGAGCCAGGGTTCTGTGGGCTCTATCAATCTCTGGTGGAACACCGCAGTGCCAATCTAATAGGGAGGGGAGCTCTTTTTGAAGGAATAAGATGCCATCATTCCCCTCACTTCCCTCTGGGAACCCCATGAACCTTAGATTGTTCTGACGACTGTGGTTCTCTAAATCCTCCACTCTGGCCCATAGTTGGTGAATCAAATGGTCTTGTTCCTGCAGTTTTGCCCCAACCTTGCGCCATCCATCCTCCGCTTTAGCAATTCTGTGCTTGGAGAAACAAGCTCTTTGCAAGACTTTGACTATATCAGCAGCATTTTTTCTAGTTGCCAGATCCAAGTTGTCCATGCAGTGAAGGATTTTGGTGAACATCTGCTGAATTTCTGTTAAGTTGCCCTCTGGCTGCAAGGATGGTAAAGCAGACTCCATCTTGGAGGTGAACTAGGTTGCAGAATGGAGCACAAAGTGGTGGGTATATCTACTGTTTCCCACGTCAGTAGGATGTCAAGCAAGAAACCGCCAGATGGGTGAGTACTGTAGTGGCACTGGTAAAATTAAAACATGCTGAATTGCAGAAATAAACAGGATTTGGAGAGGATTTGTGGTGGGGTTTCAGAGAGCTCAGAGCTCATTCATCCATTAGGTTTGGCAGTTAGCCACATCCCCGTTAAGCCCCTATTTACTTAAATTCCTGTTCCCCCTCACACTAGTCCCCCTACTGGCCCCTTGCTGACTGGGATAATTTAGTCTCAAATCTCATCTGTTAGATACTGTATTACTGTAGCAATCCTAAAGCATCCTTGTCTGTTTTTCACCCTTCAGCTACCATACGTTTTGTTCTCAGCACTCATATAGTTTCACTTAGCCCAGTTAGATAACCTATTGCACTCCGAGTATTACACAGCTCAGTTAGAGAAAAAAACAGAACAAACAAATATGTATTATTACAGCATTTATAACAGAATAGCTCAGTACTTAGCTCAGTTAGAGAAATAAACAGAACAACTAAATCTGTATTATTACAGCAATCCTCAATGTATACAATCTTTGCTTTGTCTCACCCCAGAAAACCTGCTGTAATATAGGACCAGAGAGGACACTGGGTGGGAGGGTGGGCATCTCTAAAGTCCGAGCAGAGTTCCGTTGAGCTCGCTCACTCCCCCTCTCTCACTTGCTTGTTCTGTTTCTCCCGGTGCTGTAGACTGCTCTTTTGTACTGGGCTCCTGCCTGCAATGGCACCTTTTTCTGCCCACAAAGAAATATACAGCAGTTCTGGCAGATCTCCATTTAGTTCACTCACTCCCCCCTCTCACTCACTCATTCTGTTTCTCCTGGTGCTGCAGGCTACCCTTTTGTACTGGCCTTCTGCCTGCATTGGTGCCTTTTTCTGCCCACAAAAAAAGTTCACAGCTGTCCTGACAGACCTCCGTTGAGCTCGCTCACTCTCCCTCTCTCACTCACTAATTCTGTTTCTCGCTGTGCTGCAGGCTGCCCTCTTGTACTGGGCTCCTGCCTTTTTCTGCCCACAAAGAAATCTGTAGCAGGCCCAACAGAGCTCAGCTGAGTTCGTTCACTCCCCCTCTCTCACTCACTCAATTTTAATCTGTCCCATACACTTTATTTCCCACAGTGACCATGCTATTCCATGCCAGAAGTGCAAAAATACGTTTCGACCGGGATGCAAAAAATTACAGCTGTACTGTTCATAAGGAGGTGTGAAAAAATGCAAGTTTTGAAAATCTTGCGTGAAAATATTACAAATTTGCGAAGATCCAAGGGTGCATGGAAACTGTGCAAAGTACACTTGTAACACAGTCATTTTATGGACTTTCGTCACCAAATTTTCGATATAGGCATTTTAGGACCTTTGCTCATGAACGGTGTCACTGTTATTTTCTCTATCTATCCCAAAACTGATTTCCCACAGTGATCACGCTATTCTGCACCGGAAGTGTGAAAACAAATTTTGGCCAGGATGTGTAAAATGACTGCTGTGCTGTTCATAAGGAGGTGCGGAAAAATGCCAATGTTGAAAATGTGGAGTGAAAATATTACAAATTCATGAAATTATGAACTTGCATGGAAACTGCACAATGCATGCTCATAAAACAGTCATTTTTTTGGATTTTTTTGCCAGATTTGCAACATAGGCATTTTGAGAGCCCACCTCATAAACAGTGGCAATGTCGTTTCGTTAATAGGTCCCAAAAGGTGATTCCGTGCAGTGACTGTGAAATCACTTTTCAGGACTGAATAACACCATGACAGTGACTGAATTCATGAGGATAGGTCCCAATAACCCCATGTTGAAAATTTGTTGCCAAAATTCCCAAAAATGCCTGAGATATGCACCAAAGTTGAAAAAATCCTATTTGTGCCATTATACAGCTTACTGGCATTTCTTCAGTTCACAGTCAGCTTTGAAGAGTACAGACGTGTTCCCGGTGCACCGAAGATCATTGCACTGGGCTCCAGAGGTAAGTATGGAGTGAGGGATGGTGTGGGGAGGCGGGGTGCACAGATAGTGGGCACAAGTTGGGGTAGGGACCACTGAACTCAACGAGGGATTGTTTTCTGTTTTACAAGTTTTAAATAAAGAAAAAAATGTGAGATGCTTTTGTTTTACAGGGACATTTGGCATGCTCGTGTGGGATCCCAGCATGGCACCTGAGTGTTTTGTTGGTGAGAGCTGTAGCCGAATGGGGACTGGGCACCCCTGTCAACACATACCGAATGGGGGGGAGCACTGAGGGGGATTGGGCAACCCTAGGCACACAACAAATTGAGGGGACATTATGCCAATGGGGAGTGGGCTCCACCATTGGCAAAATGAACTGGGGGACTGAAGCCAACAGGGATTGGGCCCCCCATTGGCAAAGAAAGACTGTTGGGGGGGTGCATGATGCCCAGTGGGATTGGGCACCCCTTTAGCACACAACAAATGGGGGAGGGGGTTACAGTATGCTGACAAGGAGTGGGCTCCCCCATCAGCAAATGTACCCGGTTGGAGACATGCAGATGGCAAGGTACCACCCTGCAATGGTGGGCCACTCCCTCATTGCTTCAAAATGGCTGACACTGCAATGATGAGGTGGCCCCTGATTGCAGCAGTGAAAATGTTTCAACTTTGTGGCAGATCTGCAGAACCAGTGTCATCAGAACACTGGGTCTGCACTGGTCCACCAGTGTCAAGCTCCCACATGCAGAGCCACCATTGTCTGCCACAGTGCCACACCTCCACAATCAGCTTCTCTCCTAAGCTACCACATAATATTTCTTGTGCATTTGTGCAAGTAAACATGAAAATGTTAGGTGCAAAAAAGTAAATTGGAACAATAGAAGAGGACATAGCGTGCAAGGTCAAGGGATTTTATAACAATAGATGATGGTCAAAGGTGGAAAAAGTAATACAGGTTACAGAACTATAACTGGAGGGGGAAAGGAGTGCAGGTGTATGGAAATGAAGGGGATGAATAATGCAGAAAACTAAGAAGCATTGAGGGGGCAACACAGGGGATGGATGATTTACAGTTGCTTAGTACTAGTGCTGGATGAGGGGAATAGAGGTGTTGGAAGCAAATTGGGCCAGGGGGGAAGTGGGGAAGAAAGGGGAGGATTAAGTGCCAGGAGTCAGAGAGAATATACATGATTACAGTAAACAGTTTGAAGCATAGCATTTATCAACTGTTATATTGTCCCAGAATTTCCTGCTGTCACCCCAAGAATTTGAGAGTGCATCCTTAAAGTGTGCTATTTTGGCTTGCCTAATTGCTTGGGTGCAGGGAGTTCAAGCAGTTCTGTAGTGTTGCCAGTGAGTTGGGTTGCCCAGGGCTCACACTTTTTGACAAAGGTTGTCTCTGTTTGCCCTCTGGGTAAGAAGGGAGGGTGAGATCTAGGGCTTATTAGCAGCTTTTTTTCTCAGCTTTCTTTTAGGGTTAAAAATGTCACAGGCAGAGTTGAATTTGTTAATAAAGTAGTCAAGGGTGTGCTCCACATAAGAGGCAGAGTCGAGAGTGGACCAGTCCTGGCTGATGAGATGAGCCTTAAGATGATTTAGTTTACCCTTTTTGAGGACACATTGAAGCATAGTTTTAGCTGAGAGCTAGGGGAAGTTATTGGAACATAGACAGGTGATGAGGGAGTGGTCACTCGGCAGTTGGAGAGGACCTTGACTCCAATAATTCTATTAGGTCTGTTTGTAAAAATGAGGATGAGCATGGCTGATCTACCAGTCCCGTGGTAATATCTGGTTGGTGTGGGTACTACCTGGGTAAAGTTAATAGCTGTGGCAGCATCTCTGTAAGTGTCTGAAACAGGGGTGAGCCAGTTAACACTGCAGTCCTCGAGGTGCACAATATCAGTTGTAGGGGGAGGGTCAAGAGATGATTGATTAATGCTGAGAAACCTTTGAGGTGATCACATGGTGGGACAAAGCTAGTGATGGCAGTGAGTGTTTTGCCATGATGCCCAAGTAGCAGTGTAACTGCCAGCACTTGGGGTGGAATGTAGGTGACTAAGGGCAGGGGGAAGTGCCCTTGGAGGGGGGCTTTAAGGTATAAGGTGCAGCCCCAACCTCTCTTCCTAATTCTGTCTCTTCTAAAGAATGAATAGCTATCTAGTTGGATAGCACTGTCTGGACCCTTTGGGGAGAGAAATGTTTCAACCATGGCTAGGATGTTTGGCTTTCATTGGGTCACCCACACCTGGAGGAGATATTTTTTGTGGTGAAGATTTCTGATGCTAATAGATGACAGTGTAAGGGCTCCACTGATATTGCCATTGGTCTGGGGGGCTGTAGGAGTCCGGGATTGGAGTGGATGTTTCCATGCAGAAGTAGTAGCAGTAAGAAATTCCATAAGATGAGGTACTTCAGTGCTTTATGAGGGGATAGAGGGTTATGTGAACTTGGTATGCATGCTAACATGAATTTTGGGGGAGAGGTAGGGCAGGGCTAGAAGAAAGAGGTGGGTAGGGGGCTTTGTGAAATTGTTAGTGGATTAGATGGGGGTTAGCAGTGGGTGTTGAGATGCATTTAGTTTCAGAAGACACTGGGGTGCCCTGTGCAGGAGGTAGTGGGGGGAGGCGCAGATTTTGGGACTTCAAGGAAATGCAGGGGCACACAGACCATTAGGAGAGCAAGTGGCAGAGGGTGTCTCAGGAAGCCCATTCTGAGCAGGTGCAAATTTAATAATTAGAGATGAACTGGGCAACCTTAGATAAGTATACAGCACAAATAGATGGGCACTAGCCTCAATAGTTTAAAAGTTCCTGAACATACTGTAAAGAAAGATTCATATGGTCATTCCCCTTTAAGCGAAATAGAGGAGTGCCTGATTCATAGGGTCATTCCCTTTTTAAGCAAAATAGAAAAGTGCCTAATTGAAGGGGGGTGGTCCACTTGCCAAACCAAGTAGATTTAATAAGAGGTCAGGATGGGGTGCATGGGAAGGCCTGAAATCAACTTAGAATGTGGCAGTAAAACAAGTTTTTAAGCAGCAGTATCCAGTACAAAAACAATTAAGGTCTGGTCTCCAATAATAATAATAATAAAAGACAATTAGGGAATTGGGATTTAACAGGAGTGAAGCAGCAGTTTCAGAGAGCAGGGCTTAAAATGCTGCTCAGAAGTGCACCAATTGGAACTAGAGCTGAGGAGGCACCAAGTTTAAACAAAGAAAATGACTCCGACATACCTTCCTGGTCAGGGAATGTGGTGGGCAGTAGAGTCTGCTATTCGAGGCCCCAGCATTGTTTGAACTGCATTTGAGGTTCAAATAGTAGGTGTGCAAGCCCATTCTGGGTGGGAATACCCTAGGACAGAAAAACAACAAGGGATTAAGTAAGGAGTTCTGGGGGGAGGTAGAGCTAAGGGTTACAAAGGGAACAAAAGGCAGGGGATTAAGTTCACAGCTACAGTGGGAGGTTGGACTAAGGGGAACAAAGAGAACAAAAAGGCAGGGGTGTCAGAAGTCAATCGAGGGGAGTGAGGGTCTTTGTGATAGCAGCCATGGGTGCGGTGGAGAAGGCATCCTAAAAATAGCAGAAGCATGGCCCCAGAGTCTGGATGCAGCTTCCAGTAGCAACAGAGGTCTAGCACATAACAAAATGACAGTGCAATTCTATCACATATTTAAAAGTCATTTAACAAGTCATCAGCTTAGAATGTGGCAGTAAAACAAGTTTAGAAGCAACAGTCTCCAGTACAAAAACAATTAAGGTCTGGTCTCCACCGCTGGCATTTTAACACAAGCAAAGCAGTGGTTTCAGAGAGCAGTGCTAAAAAGACTGCTCAGAAGCATGCCAATTGGAACCAGAGCTGAGGAGGTGCCACGTTTAAACAAACAAAAAAATGACTCCGGTGTACCTTCTTGGTCAGAGAATGCGGCAGGTGGCAGAATCTGTTGTTTGGGGCAACAGCATTGTTCAAACCACACTTGCAGTTCAGATAGGAGGATTGCAAGCCTGTTCAGGTCAGGAATTGCATAGGAGAGAAAAACAAGAGGGGATTATGTAAGGAGCTTTGGGAGGAGGTAGAGCCGAGGGTTACAAGGGGAACAAAAGGCAAGGGATTAATTTCAGAGCTACAAGGGGAGGTTGAGCTAAGGGGAACAGAGAACAAAAAGGCAGAGGTGGGTGAGAAATCAATCTGGGTGTGGGGCATTTGTACTAGCAACTATGGGCATGGTGGAGATGGCACTCAAAAAATAGTAGGGGCAGGGACCCAGAGTCTGGATACAGCTTCCAGTAGCCACAGTTACCCCTAAAACTTGGGAGTAATATTACCTAAATCTATATTTCTCACAAATAGGAGGCAGTATAGCACAGTGGTTTAAGGCTCTGAGCTGCAAATCTGGAGACCTGGGTTTGAATCCCACAGCCCCCACTTCCACATACTGTGTGACCCTGAGAAAGTCACTTAACTTCCTGGTGCTCCCAGGTTGCACCTGTAAACAAACTTTCAGCTTAGTGTGTCTCACCTGGTTAAACAATTAGAAGAAAAAAATAGAAGTTGCGTGCAATCTCAGCAAAAAAAAAACTAATAAAAGAACTAATTCAATATATATAACCTCATTGGAAATTATTGAAGCTTTAGGCAAAATATCGTTAAATAAAGCCCCTTGTTCAGATCAAATATTGGCAGATCTGTATCAATCCTTTAAAGAATGGTAGACTTCAGTTTTACAGACCCTATTTAACTATTGCATTCTTGTTGGCAATGGGAACGGTATCCAGATTCATGGAATGGCAGTATAATTTGCCCAATCCATAAAAAAAGGGGATACTAATAAACCCACAATGTACATGCCTATTAGTTTAATAGATGCCTCTCAGAAAATATTTCCAGAATAATACTAAATAGATTACAACAATGGGTAAAAAAACATAACATAATAACAGAATTACAAAATGGTTTTAGAGCAAGAACATCAATGGTACAGCATTGTTTTGTGCTACAGCATATTATTTGGAAATATGTAACTATAAAAAAAAGTAAATTATATTGCTGTTTCATTGATCTTACAACTGCATTTGACTCTATAAGCAGGAAAATATTATGGTCAAAATTAGAAAATTACAATATAGATTTGGATCGCCTAGACATTCTTATAAGATTGCATAATAATACTTGGCTTAAAGTAAAGTATAATCAACAAGGGGATCTTACAAATAAAATATACACCAATGTGGGAGTACATCAAGGATGTTTGTTGGCACTACTTCTATTTAATTTATATATCAACTCCATTTTAACAGAGCCTAATTAGTCCAGATTTTCATGCCCCTGCCATTCCTGAAGAGAAAATCCCCCTTCTAGTGTATGCTGATGGCATAGTCCTGATATCTCTGTCTTTGTTAGGGCTACAGCGTAAGGTTAATGTATTTTCCAAACTGTGTAAAAGGGATGGATTAAACGTCTTCAAAAAAACAAATATGGTTGTTCTTGGTCAAAACAGAAATATGATGCCTTCACTATTTATACGGAAAAATAAAGTGGGAACAAAAACATACTATGATTATTTAGGCTTAAGATTTTCATCAAATCTTTCTTGGAATCCACATATCAAAATTATGATACAGAAATTCAAGATAGCATTTGAAGCTTTTAAATGATTTAATGCAAAAAATGGGACAAAATTCAATCTTAGGACTTTTAAAAGTCATTAATACAAAAATTAAAACAAGTGTTTTATATGCTATAGAAGTATGGGCCCCTGCCAATATAAAATCTTTAGAGGTAATAACAAATAAAATGCACCATTTTATATTAAAAGTTTCACAATCTGTCCCGGCTGAGATATTGAGAAAATAATTGGGACAGTTTTCTTTACTATTATTGGAAGTCAAATATACAATTACCTTTATATTGCAGCTGTTTTTACTTCCAGACCACAGACTTCTTAAATTGTGTCTGGAAGAACAGATAAAATATCTTAATATAAACTTTACATCTGGAACAATCAAAACCATTAAGGAAAATATTTTATAATTGGGTTCAGGAAATCTATTATATGAAATCTACATCATTCCATTCCCCAAGATAGTGGAACAAATTAAGAAAATAATTAGAGATCATTTTATAGCAATGGATCAAGAAAGGATTGATCATTTGAAACATTTTTGGTGGTTTAAAATAATGAAAACAAATCATAATCTGGAATTCTATTTGACTGCCATGGTGGACCAGCAGGAGAGAAGACTTCTTACTAGGTATAGGCTTGAGTTATATTCAGCCAATTATATACTTCATGATCAGAAATGCTCTGGAATAATGACTTCTGAATGCAATTGTTTAGTAGGCTTTCAGGATGACCTTAAGCACATAGTTTTGCACTGTCCAAAATTTGAGGCACCTAGAAAGAAATGGTTGGCCCCAATATTGGCCACCCTTAGTCTCCCCTCCAAACAATGAATTATCTTTCTGTTTAACACAAGCAATAGGAATATATTGACATCTCTCATCAGTTTTTTTTTTAAATGATTAATTTGTAATAAGACAGTAAGGTATTTATGAATTATGTTGTCTAAAGAATTTCATACTGGATTCTATGATATCAATTTAATGTGCAATAGAAATATTAATTGATTGTTAAATTGTTACCATTTTGTAATGACTTTTTAGTTGAACAAAAAAAGCTTTACCTACCTACCTACCAGTAGCCACAGAGGTCTAGGACATAACTAAAAACAAGTACAATTCTAACACACATTTAAAAATCATTTAACAATTCATCAACTTATAATGCGGCAGTAAAACAAGTTTAGAAGCAGCAGTCTCAAGTACAAAAACAATTATGGTCTGGTCTCCAATATTAGGAAAAAAAAAAAAAGGCAGTTGGGCTTTAACAGGAGTGAATTAGCGGTTTCAGAGACCAGAGCTTAAAAGGCTACTCAGAAGTGTGCCAGTTGAAACTGGAGCTGAGGAGGAGCCAAGTTTTAATAAAGAAAATTACTCTGCCATACCTTCCTGGTCAGGGAATGCGCCAAGTGGCAGAACCTGTTGTTTGGGGCCCCAGCATTGTTTAAACTACCTTTGCAGTTCAAACAGGAGAAGCAAGAGTCTGTTCAGTGCTGAATCACATTCCTGGTCAGGGAATGTGGTGGGCAGCAGAGCCTGCTGTTCAATGCACCAGCATTATTTGAACTGTGTTTATGGATCAAATAGGAGGAGTGCGAGCCCGTTCAGGGAAGGAATCCCCTTCCTGGTCAGGGAATATGACGGGTTGCAGAGCCTGCTCTTCGGAGCACCAGCGTTGTTCGAGCTGCATTTGCAATTTGAATAGGAGGACTGTGAG
Organism: Neoceratodus forsteri; assembly: GCA_016271365.2. Classification (NCBI taxonomy): domain Eukaryota; kingdom Metazoa; phylum Chordata; order Ceratodontiformes; family Ceratodontidae; genus Neoceratodus; species Neoceratodus forsteri. The sequence continues at coordinate 588,391,847 of CM028137.1, read as the reverse complement.
CCCTTTCAGGGCAGGAATCCTTGACTTTTAAGAAAATACATTAGGGTTTTGGGTTTCCAGAGTCTTGGAAAATCAGTGGTGGGGTCTTTCTAGCCTGAAGAAAGGATGTCACATCTGACATTGTTCAAGGAATGGGGTGGGCATTAGGGATGACAACCCCAAGGAAGGCCCCACCACTGATTTGCTAAAACTCTGGAGACCCAAACTCTTTTTTTGTTTTCCCTTTTTCCACTTGTATGATGGGTAGGGAGTTAGGGTTGGAAATCTTAGTGACACATTTCTCTACTTTTCTAGCAGAAAGTGGAACACTAACTGGTGCATTAATGCAGATTTTTTTGCAAAGAATGTCCTTTTATTTGAGATAGTGGAATCATATCCTAAAATTGAGAATGGGGTTAGGCAACCTGGAGTGGAGTGTGTCAACATAATTGTTACTTGGGGTGGGCACCCAGGTTCACTAAGTTCATCATTGGGAAGGGGAGTAAGTAACCTGGAGGGGAGGTGGAAGAAAGAAATGGGAATTGGGTGAGTACCCTAAAGCAGGTAAGAAAAAAAAAATTAGCTAGGTAGACAGACAGACAGACAAACAGATAGATAGACAGATAGATACCATTGATAGACTATCAGATATGATACCAGATATGATAGCATACCATATAAGATAGGATTTTAGACATTGAAAATAGTTCTCAAAAAACATTTTTCTGTAATACAGAAAGAACTGTTCCCAAAATCTGAAATCATACTCTGATATGGTACCTGATATCCCATCTAATATTGAAGTAATCACCAGTGAAATACTACTCAACATTTCATCACTGAAATGAGGGACTTGGGCACTCAAAATGAGGAACAATGAGGTACAGTAACACTCATAATGAGGGAAAATAACTTTACTCCCAAGTAATGAAAGAGAACTGATTAACATGAGTGAGTAAAGAAGTACAGGTTAGCATGGGTCATCTTGTTGCAAACAAAAACAGCGTGACACTATACCATGCTGTCAAAACAGCAACCAGAAAAAAAAAACATAAAACACTTGTTTTCTTCTGGTGGATCTGTCCCCTGCACTCCCCCCATTAAAACAGACAGATTGAATCTTGGGCAGAGGGAAGAAAATAACACAGACTCTAAGTTGACCAGGAATAGAACCCCAGTCCACAGCCACTCCATTGTCCTCCAACACTGATGGCTCTTCTTGGTGAGCCATGGCAGCTGCTCAGTAGACCCCCTTCGGGCAGAGCTCTTACCATCTGCAGCAGAGCTCTTCAGGAAACAGCTACAGGGTCACCACTACAGCTGCACACTATTTGTGCCATGCAGTAAAGTGTACCCATAGTTGTTCTTCCATGCATTGTTACTGTTGTGCAGTTTTGACATGTAGCATTCTAAATGTGACATATTTACCTGTTACAGAACAGACTAGAACAGTGGCCAGGCAGAACTTGGGGACTGCTGAACTCATGGAGTGGGTATGGTATGGTATGGCTGGGTCAGGTTAAGGTGCAGGCTAGTACAAGTGGTGACCAGGAGCAGTCAAGGCCTCAGCCTGCCTGAGTCAGAAGTGAACAATCAGCAGTGGATCATGATGAGTAGCTGCCAAACAAGTTGTGTTGTTTGAGTGCTTGAGCCACATCTCACCTGGAAAGACCATTTAACAATGTGACCCTATTACCTCCTCACTCACTCATTGGGCTTGCTGCTTCCTCATCAATACCAGATTGAGGTTGTGGCTGTTCTGGGTCATCTACTTGTGTGCAGAGTCAGAGGCTTTAATGTTCTTCTGTCAGCATTTGCCCAGCTAGTCTTATCACTACAGGTGTCACTGGTGCCTTTCACGGACAGTGGGGAGGGGTACCTGGACTTAAACCATCTCAGCCTGCCTGGAGTGTAGTGCTGAAAGAAAGGTCCTTGGAAAAGAACCACATGCTTGGAAAGAAAATAAGTGCAACTTTTGGATGACCAATGGCATGTCATACTGAGCTCACTACTCTCCACGAGTATGCATTTATCATCTGTCCTCCACACATCCTGCCCACCTCTGCACAGATTTACAAGAAAAGAATGGTTTACTAGCCCACCTCTTACTCATGTAGCTCACCTGACAGTTCTCCTCACTGCCCACCCACCACACAGTTTACCCACAGTGTGCACACTGCTCTTTGGTCATCTTCTCATCTATCATCAGTTTCATACTTATAGACTCAGACCGCAGACCTCAGTCGGTGGTGGGATGAGGGAAGGACAGATTTAGCAGCAGACCTTTTTTTTCTATAAAAGCTAATTTCTAAAAAAATAGATGTACAGTATCAAAGAGCAAACTTGCCATTTCACATTGTCTTTTCAATGATAATCCTGGTAGAGTGCATATTCAATATCGTAGCTATTTTAAATAATATTAATTTATTTTGTTATTTATTTCCCTTGGTCAGAAGGTAAAAGAAGACAAAGGACATTCCCAAAAAGTCTGAGCGTGACAAACCATGGTACTTCCATAGTAAATCAAATCAAATAATCAAGTAAGTTACTCTGTGAAGCAAAATAACTGGTCCACATTTTTAGTGACATTTCTTGCTTAAAAAAAAAGGAAACTTCTAAAATTGATGTTCCAGTCACTGAAGAGAAGAGATTGTAAACCCCAAAATAATGTTTCACTTCAACTAGATTTTTGCAAATTCTTTTTCTTATTCTAATATGGATATTCCATGGCTTTCTGAGTTCTTTTTAAGGTAGTGTCCATTCCTTAGTAATCTTTGTCTGTTTTTTCAAGGCCCCTTTCACTGACTTGTCAGGTGAAGGAGGGTTGGAAAGTATGCTATAGGTACAGTAACTGCAGTGGGAGTGGGCAGCCTTAGAAAGGCTGAACCTGCTGTGTTCTCAGCCAGAATGATGACCATTTAGTTCATAGGGGAAGCAGGAACCCCAGGTTGTCCCAGCTCCCCATGCTGTATTCAAATCAGTGGCACTCTCGGCATTCAGAGGCCAACACCACAGGGAACCAGTCTGTAAACAAGCATTTGTCAATGCCAAAAGTTTGCTTGCTGGCATTTGCATTGGTAGTGTAGGAGTTACAGAGCTGCATAATAGGAATGGCAGTGAAGTATTGAACTGAAGCCAACCCCACTCCCACCCTGCAGAGACTGACAGGCATTGGGGTGTGCCTTTGGGTCATCAGGCACAGCGGCCACGCCATTTTACTACACCCTACCCTGCAGACACCAACAAGTGTCATGGTGTGCCTTGGGGTTTTTGGCTCTTATGCGCACTCCATTCCATCAGGAACTACGGTGAAATGGGTGCGGTATAGGAGAATGGGGTGAACTTTGGGGCCAAAGAGTCTAAAGTACACCTCGATGCCTCTCACTGGCTGTAGGGTGTAGAATGGTATGAGCATTACAGGTGAGAATCCCAAGTTAGACCCCTGATGATTGTCATTCTCTACAGGGTGGGATGTTATGGTCGGAAACCCTAATGCCTTAGGCATTCATTGGTATTTTCACTCCAAATTTTCAACATATTTTTTTTGTGACCCCCACCTCATGAACAGTGGCAATATCAGTTTGTTAGCCGAAAGCTGCTTTTGCACAGAGACTATGGCATTTAGCACCACAGGTGCAAAAACACATTCTGAACAGAATGCGAAAAATGACAGCTGTTCTGTTCATGGGGAGGTGTAAAAAATGGCAATTTTGAAAATCTGCAGTGAAAATATTAAAAAAACTGGTGAAGTCATGGGCGTGCGTAGAAATTGAGCAAAGCACACCCGTAATGTAATTAGTTTGGGGATTTTTTACAGCAGATTGTCAATACAGGCATTTTGGGACCCCTGATCATGAACAGTGTCACTGTGATTTTCTTTATCTGTCCTGAACAATGATTTCCCATAGCGACCACGCATTTCTGCACTGAAAGTGTGAAAACACATTTCTGCCATGTTGTGAAAAATGACAGCTGTACTGTTCATAAGGAAGTGTGGAAAAATGCCACTGGTGAAAATCTGGACTGAAAATATCACAAATTCCTGAACTTACGAGGGTGAGTGGAAACTATGCAATGCTCCCTCGTAAAGCAGTCATTTTATGGACTTTTATCACCAAAAAGGAGGTGACCAGTCACTAGTATCAAATTATAGGCCTATTTCAATTTTGTCCCCCCTCTCCAAAGCACTGGAAAGAATAATGGCTGACCAACTCACATACCACCTACATAAATACAACCTTCAATGCCCCCAATAGCATGGCTTCCACAAGATGCACAGCACTTATACTGCTTGAAATCTCCGACTTTGCCATGAGCCATTTAACAGGGTTATCTGGTTTGTGCAATTTTTATTGCTCTAACCAAGGTTTTTGACTTCAGGGATCACAATCTCCTGCTCCACAGGTTAGGCTGCCTAGGCCTCTCTCCAGATACACTTAACTGGTTCAGTAGCTATCTGACTGGGAGCTCACAGCAAGTTAAAATCAATGGAGACATTTCTGAGACCAAAGAGGTCACAGCAGGAGTCCCACAGGGCTTCATACTGGGCCCCCTTCTGTTTACCCTTTTCGTAAACAACCTTTCAGATGCCTGCTCAACAGCCAAAATCCTGCTTTATGCAGATGATGTTGTACTATTCTCCCAGGGCTCCTGCCAGGAAGCATTCACAGGGAATCTGCAAAACAACTTCAACCAGCTACAGGATTGGTTTAAAAACAATATACTAATGCTCAACCGCAAAAAAGCAAAGATAATGCTCTTCACAGTATGTCAAAAGAGAACAACTCCCCTTCATAATAACAAACAGCTCTGGCACATATCTAGAGGAGGTGAAATCCTTCAAATACTTAAAGATTACAATTGATGAGTCTCTTTCATTTAGGAACACATTGGCAATAGTACCTCTGCTGCAAGCTGGCAGCTAGGGACCCTATATAGGCTTGGGTCCTGCCTCACACCAGAGGCCAGGCTAATAGCTGTCAGCAGTACAATCCTCCCAGTCCTTGACTACAGCAATGTGTTTTATGCTGTGGATTCAGAAACCACCCTTCACTGAGTACAGATAACTCTCAACAAGGCAAATAGATTTGTGCTTGATGTCAATCGTCTCTTGCACACATACAGTCTTTACTTTAGGTCCAAATTGCTTCCTCTCCATAACAGAATCAAACTCCAGACCAGCCTGCTAGGGAAGAAGGCTCTACTAGGTCTCGCACCTCCCTCCATACTGGCACTGTTCCAGCCTGCCCCCTCCCTGCATACCACCAGAAGAGTGACAAAGCATGCCTTGTCAGTGTCTTTCCAGGAAACAACACTGGGCACGTGAGCCTTTGCAGTTAGGGCCCCTAGCTTGCTAAATGAACTTCCTTAACGCCATCACAAGCCTTACACACCTTAGCCACTACAAAGCAGCACTCCAGAAATCCCACACCCCACCAGAACACTGCAACTGCCAGACCTGACCTCCATCTAATGGCCTCACAACTCCTGAAATGACGTGTCCCAAGTCTCCATGGCCCAACACTGCCAACTTCGGGGTGGGGTTGACTGCTATAGCACTCCCACTGATAACTGCCCTCCCCTGTTTACCTTCCCCCCCTTCTACCTCCTCCTCCCCTCTGTCAAGACTGCACCAGATATATCTGTGGATGCTCTGTATTAACCCGTCCATCTACTATCAGCTCTGAATATATTTGCATATTGTACTTCCTAAAGTTTACCAGATAATGCTTGTTAGCTGCAACTGTTTCCCCTCTACTTCCTGTATATATTACTGGTTGTCTCCCTATCACGTTTGTCTGATGAGGAATCTTTGTAAATGAGCTTGTAGCTCAAAGATGTAATTCCAAAATATTTCTAAATAAATAAAATAGATAAATGGTCTGTGCTTTGTGATCGTTGCATCAGTAGAAAAAAAAAGAATGTACTGTTGCAGTCTCAATTCATGTCTTTCTATAAAATGGTTAAACTAATTATGTGACCTACCAAGCACCATTTTCAAAGTACCACTTAATATTCTAGTAGATCTCCCCCTAGCAATGGTTTACTCTATGATAATGTGCCATAGATAAGGCAGTAATTAAATCGCAGAGCGCACGGAATTCATGATTACCATGAAACCGGCAGTCATCCGTATAATTCTGTTTATTTACAACGTAGCATGAAATGTACAAAAAATCATTTTGCAGCTTAGTTTTGTCTCCTTTTTTCACATTGCTAACCTAGATAAATAAACTGTAAAAAAGCAAAACAGAATCCCTCCCCCGAGTTATTGGGGCAACAACCTCCCAGCCCTGAATGCCCCTTACAGATTACCTCTAAAACTGCCAGGTCCATGGAGTGGCTCCAAGAATAGCACACCATCATGCCAATGGCAGAGGAGTTTTATTCTGTTTTTCTCCCATTCTTTAGTGAGTCTCCCACACCTTCACCTGTGGCACGGGGCCCCTTGCATAGGAGCAAATTCCCAACGATGCCTCCCTGATCTGGAACATGCTGCTGACAGCAGTAGTACACAGTCTCCAGGAATCCAGTGACAAGCCACCCCCCCACCGAGTCCACTCTTGAACACACGTTACACATTAAATCAGCATTCAAAGAACAGCCATTGGAAATCTGCTGGTGATTTGGCCCTAATTAATTGGAAATCTGCTAATAGATAATAAAAGCAATTAAAGTGTTACTTTTTTTACATTTACAATGACTCATTTGTAAACTCATTCGTTTTAGTGAAATACTGAATTTTCACCATACAAGCGCAGTGAAATGTAATAAAAAAAATTGTGTAAATAATACTGCCTTAGCCATAGAACAGCACCCACTGTCAGATCACTGATAAATTAGATGAGTTAGTTGGTGATCTGCATGGAATGAGCTGATTTCTGCTGAATCCTGCTCAACCCCCATATGTCGCAAACTAAAAACATATAGTGTGGTACTGATAGTGGATTTAATTTTTTCCATGCTGAATGAGATTGAATAATGCCTCATATTTGTGTAAAATAAGTGAAAATGCTGTCAGAAGCACACTACTACAACGATGATGCCTCAGTCATTCAGGTGATCATTGCTAGATAAAAAGGTTTGTATTCTAGATGGAGATGGTGGAGTTTCCTTTTGTGGGATGTGCCAAATGACTTACGCCTCAATTTGGGATTCAGTATGAAATCGAGTGAGTAACATGATCAACAAGAATCTCCCTAACTAACCAGCACAGAGTAGTGTATGTATTAAAATCTTCACTTTTTCTTGGTCAGATTAAAATGTCAGTAGTAAGTCATTGATGCTTCCTGGCTCAACTAGAACTTATGAATGTGATTTGATTTAAATTGTCTTCCTATAATTGTTTAATGCATGTGTAATATCACTACAGGTTTCAAGTACTTACAGTATTTATAAAGTGGTGACAGTGACAAGTATCACAATGTGTCATTAGCAAGCTCAGAAAAAGTATCCATGAGTGTAGTGCTTTATCCCAAAATTACACATATTCTATTACATAACACTTTTTTTTACTAATAATGGAATAATCATACATTAGTTCATTTGTGGTTGACTCAGAGGTTGATGGTTCAATATTTGCTATAGCTTACTGATGCCATCTCACTTTAGCATCCATTTATGGCAGTTTACACTTGTGCAGAAATGTCTAATGTTTTTAGATTTAAACAGTTATGAATAAAAATTCCTAAGCTGCACACCAAACTTACAGGTAAGACATCTTATTAAAAAGTGTTCTATCTATCTCTCTATCTATCTGTCTGTCTGTCTGTCTTTCTGTCTGTCTGTCTGTTTATACAGTCTGTGTGTGTATATATATATATATATATAGTGTGTGTGTGTATATATATTTATATATATATATATATATAGATACACATACATATATATACTACACTACCAGGGAATTGCAGATGCTTATCTATGTTATTATGATGGGGGGGGCTAGACTATCAGGGATATGAATAATAATAATAATTTCATACAGATCGAGGGGGCCACTAGAATACCATGTATATAAATAAAATATGAATGAAATACACAGTGAGAGTGGCCACTAGACCACATAGGGATACAGACACTGTAATCTATGTTAGCATGATCGGGGCCAGACTACCAGGATATCAACAATAATAATTATTTAATACAGATCATGGGGCCACTAGACTACCAGGGATATAAAAAAGTAAATATTAATAAAATACACAATGGGGGGGCCACTAGACTACCAGGATAGAGAGATCATTATCTATTTTATCATGACTGGGGGGGGGGCCCGCTAGACTAGCAGGGATATTTAAAACATAAATTTTTTTATTCAGATGGGGTAGAACAAAGCCCCCTGAGCAAAACTCATCCTCATTTAACTTTCTAGGGCACCCCGGGCTGAGAAAATCTGTTTTTAAATCTGGCCATCTCATCTCATCCCTCACTCTTTGTTCGTGAGCGAGCAATTTATTTGACTGCAAGATTCTTTGATCGTGATGGTGCATCGTGAGTGAGGGACGAGATGGCCAGATTAAAAAATCAATTATCTCAGTCAAGGGGTGTCCTAGGAAGACAAACAAGGGTGAGTTTTACTCAGGGGGGCTTCGTTCTGATGAATCATGGTGGTGGTTTACCAAAATTCTTTAATTTTTTTAAATTAGAACACTTTCTGTTCTTTGATTGTGAGGCTGCAAGTTCTTTGATCATGAGATTCTTTGATCGTGATTGTGCATCGCAAGTGAGGAATGAGATGGCCAGATAAAAAAATAAATTTTCTCAACCCAGGGGCATCCTAGGAAGACAAATAAGGATGGGTTTTACTAAGGGGGCTTTGCTCTGATGAACCATGGTGGTGGTTTACCACAATTCTTTTAATTTTTAAAATTAGAACAGTTTTTATTCTTTGATTGTGAGCCTGCAAATTCTTTGATCGTGAGCCTGCAAATTCTTTGATCGTGAGATTCTTTGGTCGCCATCTTTGATCTTGAGTGAGGGACAAGATGGCCAGATTTTTTATAATGGAATAGACAGGGAAAGTTTACTAATCTTTAAGACTGAATATCTTGCCAATGGTTTGGTCTTTTTACTTGAAATTTGGAGGGTGCTAACAGCATGTCCTGTAGATGTGAATTGTGGTGCTTACATGTCAGAGAATAATTTTTTTGTGGAGATATTGCGTGACACACTTTACGTGCTGTGGACAGTGTTTTGGATTGTGCTGGTGGCTTGAAATTGATAGGGTGCCTAGCCTTAGAGTCATGGATGTAGTTTTCAGTTGTTGTGTTTGTTAAATGTCAACAGGTGTGGAACTGTGCCACTCTGATGAATGAAAATGTCAAATTTTGACATGTTATATCTCAGACATAGCTTGGTCTTTTTACTTAAAATTTGGAGGGTGTTGACGACATGTCCTGTAGATGTCAATAGCGGTGTTTATGTGTCGGACAATATGTTTTTTGTGGAGTTATTGTGTGGTGCAGTTTACATTTTCTGGACAGCATTTTCTATTGCTCTACTAGATTAACATTTGTTTGGTGGCTGGCCTTGCTATTGTCAATGTACTTTTTAGTCATTGGGTGTGTAACGTGGCCCAACACTTACAAGTCGGTGGGAGTGCGGGGCTCCCACCAACTTGCGCAGCTTTCTACTTTTCTATTCTTTCTTAAAAAGTAAGAAAATTATATGCAAACAGTTTCGTTAATGCATCAGTTAGGGTTCTTCTACAGTGAATAAAGTGAGGAAATTTGATTTTAGGGTTCCAACCCCATGCACCCCACCCCCAGCCTGTCCTCACCAACAGGCATCGGGGTGTGCATTGGGGTCATTGGCCCTAACTCTCACCCCATTCTCCTACACTGCACCACCACAGCTTATTTACATATGGAATGGGGTGAGAGTTGAGCAACTGCGCACCCCAATGCCTGTGGTGGGAGGCGGGCTGGGTGTGGTGGAGTGGAACCCTAAAATCAAATTTCCTCACTTTTTGCTGTAGAAGTACCTTAACTGATGCATATAATGTTTTTGCATAGACTATATATATATATATATATATATATATATATATATATATATACACATATACACACACACATACACACACAGTATATATATTTATATATATTCTTTGCAAAAAAACTATGTTTAATGCATCATTTAGGGTTAAAGCAGAAAAAGTCAGGAAATGAGAGCATTAGGGTTGCCCCATAAACCCCCAACCCGCCATCCTCCACAGACTGAAAAGACAATGGGGTGTGTCGTTGGGGTTGTGAGGCCCAAATCTCACCCCATTCCATGTGTAAGCAGGTGGACATGCTACAGTAAAGGAGAATGGGGTGACATTTAGGCCTCATAACCCCAACAACACACTCCATCTTCTGTCAGTCTGTGGAGGATGGTGGGTGGGAGGGTTAAGGGGCAACCCTAATGTTCTCATTTCCTGACTTTTTCTGCTTTTACCGTTAATGATGCATGAAATGTAGTTTTGTCAAAGAATTTCCTCACCTTTTGAGAAAGCATTTTATAACTACTAAAAAAACATGTATTGGTTCAGACCCAGTGCTCCCACCAAGTTCCCATATGTATAGCTATACATCCCACACTCCCACCAAGTTGCTCATATGCATAGCTGGGTTGCTGGAGGTCTGGTGGGGCAGTGAAGGATGGAGCATCATGTGGACTGCTCTCCTGCTCCAAGGGGAGGGATGGGAGCATGACCAGAGCTCGACGAAAGACAAAAAACAAAACGAAAAAAATGGGAATATAGTTAATTTAAAAGTTTACTTCAAATCTGAACTTCCACACGTAGAATGCAATATTACTGTAAACACCTTGGTGTGATCCATGCCCATAAAAAATAGTTATATCAGAGAGAAACATTTGTGGAAAGTCATGAGAGTTGGATTGTGATCCAATACTTCTATGATGTAACTATTTGTTACTGGTTTGTGTTCCCACTGGGTATTTATGCAAGTATTACTTCTAACCTGCTGATGATCTCTGTTTTGAAGTAAATAGTGAAGTTAATGTTTTGTATACTCATTTAGATATTGGCAATGGTTATTCTTTACTGAATTGTTAGGTGTTTACTTTACCATTCTTGGTAAATTATTACAATTTACGTGAGCATTTAACTGTAACTAAACATATCTTGGTGCATATGCTTCTCTTCCATCTTTTTCTGAACATCCATCAGACAAAACAATTTAGTACAAGTGAGCACATTACAAGGCAAAATAATTTCTTTATGATAGATGGCTTACTTTTCTGCTTTTCTCAGATTTGATTATCCCCACCACCACCACCACCAACACCCTAACATCCACTACCCACCAATTTCCCCAGATTAGACAGAAATTATAAGTACTGGAGTATAAAAATGATTTGGGTATTTATAACATTAATTTCATATGAATTATCTGGGCTTTTTGCTTGCAACTTATCCTTTATTACTAAGTTTGTAATAAATGATCAGACACACACAAAAAAAATTATAAGTAGCTTTTGGGCTAGACTTCTATTTATAATGTTGTATTTATTGCTTATTATTCTTTGCATATTAATGCTTTCAAAAAGATACATATGTTTTAAAAATAATTAATTGTTTCTATATATTCCCATTTTTTTTTGTTTGTTTTTTGTCTTTCCACTTGGATCTCATTTTCCTACCCTCTCCTTTTTCTTCTCTAAATTTTTCTTGCCTACAGGATTATTATTACGTGTCTCATATGTATAGCATAACATAAGGAATAAAATGTGTTTAAAACTACATTTTGATTTAACCATTTGAATGCACTTGGAACTGATAACCTACTGGCTGCTATGTTTTTGTATAAGTCATATTTTAATTAAAAAGCCAAGAAAAGTGGTGCACTTTGGCTGTTTGTGCAATATGGTTAGGGAAACTGATATATTTAACTGCCTGGAAATGTCCTAATATTCATGTATTCATTTCCATTTGTGCATCAATTTATTAATTTCATGTCAAGTACTGCCAAGCATGTGCTTGTTTTGACGTCTCTATGTCCACCTCATCGCTCTAGCCACAAACAGCTGCACTGAACTTGGCAGTGACTCACTTGCTTTCTAAGCAGTGCACCACTCACTTAAGGTTCCTTCTTTGCACTAACCTGTACCACCGGATTTGTGCTCTCAAAGAAAGATACATAGTAACCCTATTTTTGCACTAAAACCTAGCTGGCTTTTGGTGTTGAATGTTGTTAAATTCTGTGACCCCTACTTTCTCACCTCACTGAAATGAAATTGAGACATTGCAGTGAATTGATGGGGTATGAGATGAGATGTGGCTGAGTAGACAAGCAGTGCTTTTGGGCGGAGGGCAGTAAGAGGAATCCAATAGAAGCAAAATCTATATATTACAAATATAAACAACAGGGAAAGAAAATGGAAATAACAGTGGTAAAAAGAAACTGACATCATTTTTTTATGGAAAGCAGAAGGAAGGTATGAAAGGTCAGCTTAATAAGTGTGTTTTTTACATACCTCTGGTCCCAGTCAATTAGTCTCTGAAGATGAGTAATTGCATTTTAAACAACAACCATTGTTTTCTAGCTAATGTTACAATGTTACTTAAAGGGGACAGGAAAGCAATAATAGAGGCACATACACATGTTCTAAATTATCCATGTGTCAATAAAATATTAAAAACCAGTAGTATTGTGTCATGTGTTTATTTTTGTTCTTTTGTTCTGTTTTACCTTGCTCATGCTGATTTGCCATTCCTCAGTGTTCTGCTTATGCTCGAGCTGGTTGTTGTGTGTGCTAATGTCATTTTTTGAATGGCTTTATGCACCACTGGTTCTCTACATTATTGACTGAGTCCCCACATCAACTTTAGAGTGACAGAGATGGATAGTGGATGAAAGACGGACTAACTTTTTTTGTTACTGACACAATCTCTTCATCCACGGCTCCACCACTACTAATATAATGTATTTTGACCCATCAGAGAGCAGGAGTTAGAGAGAGAGTGAGAGAAAGAGAGCGCATACAGGAGAGCTTACAAAAAAATACAGTTGCTGTCTCTGACTCACATGAGCATCCAAATAAATGAAGTTTAAAACATTTTTTAAAGCAGCAGTATTTACTTACAGGGCAAAATGAAAAAAAAAATATTAGAAAATACAGACTTTCACAATATCTGGTGTCAGAGATTGGGGACTGGGGCTGGGACACTGCAGTGCTGAAAATTACTTATTGATATAGTGTGATCTGGTGGGTGACTGCCATCCAGGGTGGGACACTGCACTACGGAAACTAATATATTACAGCCTGGTCAGTGATTGGGTATTCATTCCATACATAATGGGGCCAGGTAAAGAGCAAACCCCCAATGTCAGGACCCAAAGCAATGACAGAGTGTAAGCAGATGAACCTGTTCTGTGTTTATGGAACAGAATATAGGTTTGAATAAAAAAGAAAACATTAAATGCTTGCCATTCAAGCAGTGATTACATTTCCACTGTATTGTTTGTATCTCATTGATGTCTGTTACAATTCCTAGAATTAGTGGAGGTGTACAGGAGAGAGGGATGCTTTGACTGATATATTTGATGAGCAGCCATTACAAGAGTGTTCCTGCACTTTAGATGGTGCGGTGTTAGAGAACAAATGAAAGTTAGACTAGACTGTGCAGATGATGTTTGCCACTGTGTCCATAACTTCCTTCCTTCTCCTTTTCGGGATGGCATGAGGTGCCTATATCCCATCCTATGGTTGTAACTGAACTGTGTGGTATGTGAGCATGTAAGCTGAATGGAAAAGCAAGGGGCAGTAAGGTGTGTGTGTGTGTGTGTGTGTGTTTAACAGTGGTAGCGTGTTAAATAGGACATCTGATAAATAATGGGGAGTCCTTGATCAGTACTTGCTTCTGTGCATGAGCCATGAAGGTCCTACCAATCTGCTCCTAAGCTCAGGTTAAAATACAGTGGTGAAAAGAAACAAATGATTCAAAGTGCATTGATTCGTCCAAAACCACACTCTATGCTCTGTCCCAGCACTTTTTGTATGTGAAAATGTTATGCTGGCCATAACAGTTACATGAAAAATATCATATAATCATGAACATGCACATTGAACTGTAAATTATATTACTAGATCAACTAGAACAAAGATTATCCTGGGGTGGTGGTGTGGAAATCGGGGGTAAGGGTAATCGTGCAAGCCAAACCAGCATATAAAGATAATATATTCTGTGACAGTATTTTACAACCATTTTTGATTCTATATATGTTAATTCCATGCTTTCCCACTATGGGAATATAATTATGAATATAGTGTGCATGATGAGGGACCTGGTTTGAACACTGGTAGATGTCTTCCTATGGTGTCTGTGGTGCATGTTTCTATTTCCACATGCATGGATTTTTTTTTAAATTTCACTTTTTTAACCTATGTCTGCATTTTATATAAATGTTCATAAACTGAATAAATGTTCATAACCAGAGGAGAGTTTTGAAACAAGTAAACTAAATGACTATCACATTATATGTAGACTGTGCGGGTCAGTTGGCTAGATCTTTGCATTTGGACCTGGGGGTACAAGGTTTGATTCCCATTTATGGCATTTTTATTTCTTTATTTCATGGCTACACCCCTGATCCTCCACTACATAAGTTACATTCTGCTGACAATAGCTATGATATATTCATAGCAATGGAGCAGGGAACACACTTTGAAGCAAGCTGCTGCATAGATTAAACCCTTTTTATGGTACAGTACCGCATCCATAATTTTTTTTTTAAAACTAGCAGACAAGAATCACCAACACCACAGAAAGAGATCAGTTAGCAGACTGAAACAGAATTGCATTTCTTAGTGGGGCTTCTTTCTCATGCAGCAGCATATTTTAAAAAATTAATCGAATACAGGGCCATTGCAGGCAGCAGCACTATATAATAAATACAGTGGTCAGTTCAGTATTACACACATGCAAACAAACAAAAAAAATTTGGCTGGGGTAGAGTGAGAATTTTAATTGATGATTCTCCTTTCTGCCAATCGAAGAGGTCTGCTGTAAGTAACCGAGGTCATGCCAATCACTAGTCATCCCATGGTAAGACAAGGCCATTTTAAATGAAATCTCCCTTGCATATGAATTTCCTCAGTTCATCATTCAGAAAATATCAGAGACCAGCTCCTGCATTTTTTAAGGTATGATGGAAATGGAGACCCACTCCAGCATTTTTTAAAGGCTTGAATGACAATCAGTTTGTTTGACAGACAAAGAACCTCTGTGGGCAAACACTGAGGCAAGGGTTACCCCAAAGGGCATTTGGCTGGGAAGCCAAGTTTCAAGAAAATACAAAATCACACATGCCCACACGATGCAAAGCATCATGGGCTGCATATGCAAATCACCACAGAATGTTATGCTGGTTCAACTTTAAGCAGAATTGCATGGTGCTGAAAGGTCTCTCACACAGTTTGCAAAGGGTGCTAACAGATGACATAGACACGTGTTTCGTCCTACCAGGACTCATCAGTATGCCTCGTCTGTTTGACACCCCAGTGGAATGAACCAGCTACCCTAAGATGGTCTGTCTGGGTTATGTTGTGGTGAACCCATTAAAACAAAAAACGACAGTATTTAAAGTTTGTTTGGTCTCCTCAGAGACTGCAATGCCAGCCATTCGACTGAGTGAGTGATGATTATGAGGATCAGTGGGATGGAGACGTGTGATAGCCATCCAGGTCAGACACACTATGTGCTGCTATCTGCTGCATGTTGTTGTTACCACAGTCAGTGTGATAAGGAGTGGGGTCAAACACAGGAGTTGTGAGGGTGGGAGGTGTGGACAAGTGGGTCTCAGGAGATGGAGACTGTCCTGAACATTGTTGTGGTGAGGTCACAATTGATGTTAAGATGACCCCTGCAGTCCTAATTAAATAAAAAAATGGAGGAGGGCTTTTAATTGGGGGGGTGAGCAGGGCAACACGAGGGTTGGCACGCACCCTCACATACATTCACATTGGGCACACCGCTGTACAGTATGATATAAAACCAAAAAATCCCAAACATTATCAAAAACACTTTAACAACCTACATATCAATAAAAGATTGCAAGCATTACAAGTTACAAAAGTAAGCGACACATGAAAATTATTATCAAAATGATGCTTGTCCAAGAAATAACTTCTATCTCCAGGACAGTAACACATTACAGAGAGATTCCTTTAGTGAGATTAGAGAGCTGATGTTAGCATTACAATTTTTTTTCCACTTTTCCAGATCACTCTGCAACTGCAAAATGTAGGAATGGAGACATTCTGTGAGCATCCATTCAGGATCTCACATGCTTGAACAGAATGATAGTTGCCATAACTGCACTTAACTGTCACATATATGCCAAAAATTAACATAAATTACAAAAACTACACTGATTATGACTGGAAACATTTATTTTTGAAGTCCATGACAGAAACTGCTCAAAAAGATAACAAATATTTCCTATCCATTTTAAGAGTTATTTAATTCTTTGTCCACGAGGCTGCAAAATAATTGGCCATGACTGCGACCAAAGATTTTGCAGACTCGAGCCAAAGATCATTAGCGAGCCGTGGCCGAAGATTGTAAAAATGTAAAACGCTATTTTTTGACAAAACTAAAATAAACCAGAGGCATGAGTCAATAAAGGGAAGCCCCTTTGATCTAAACCCATGCCTCAATTATTTTACAAGTCACCCATGAGGTGAAATATTCGATCAAAGATTCTTTAATCACAAGCCTGCAAATTCTTTGATTGTGATGGCCAAAACCCCATTCTTCTTTCGCAAAATACCCATATAAATTTTCCCTTAGACTTATAATGGGAGCTAAAATGTTTAGTAACTTTTGAACGGATAAATATTTTTTCACCAAACAAAAAGTGGCATATTCCTTGACCCAAGCTCTTTCTACATGCCAAGTTTCAGACCAGCAGACCACACGATGGCCACTCAGCACCATGGAAAAAAATCCAAAAAACTGCCCACAGAACTGGTGAAAAGTGCATTTTTCAGTGTTTTGGTGCATGAAAACCATAATTCCAACTGAAACACAACTTATCAGATCAAGAGGTCTACCATGCCCCACCACGCATACCAAATTTCATGCAAATCCGTTTAAAAGGTCCAAAGTTATTGATGTACAAAATTTCAAATTTAACATAGAAGTGCCTTCATAACCTTAAGTATTGGAGCATGACCGCGTGCCCATAATATATATATATGTGTATATATATATATATATATATATATATACATATATATTATAATGGCACGGTAGTGCCACTGTAGTTAGGATTGAGGAGCCATTTACATGTTAAACCCCAAATTTTGCACCTTAATTACTTTGGAACCGTTCAACAGATTTGCCTGAAATTTGGAATACATGATCAAGACACACACCTTGGGATCTCCCAAGTTTTGTACCGGTCGCTTATACGGCTGCGGAGTTATTAAGCGTGATCTGCGTGCGTGTTTACGCTTTTCTATAATTTTACTGTCCCACTTACAGGATGCACAGTTTGCGCGACCAGTCCAAAATCTTCAGGGAAAGTGCGACCAGGGTCCCTGATGTGCCTTTTGAAGATTGCATGAAAAAATATTAAACGGTTCAAAAGTTATTCAAAAAACAAGTTCCCCTTCTAAGTCAATGGGAAAAGTTAACAAAAAGTTTGACAGTGTCGCAAATGCAGTTTTTACTTTCCCAAATGGCCCTTTTACTGTCACAAATCCACCATTTTGTTTTCAGTTGGTGATCAGAAAAATGCTTGGCATTTAAAATTTGGATCCTCTAGCAACCTAATCCTTTTTGTATTCACCTGGTCGGACCCTGAGGATGCTAGCCATGTCTTTATTTTGGGGTAAAACACCCCAGAAATATATTTTTCAAATTTCTGGAAAAAGTACTTTCACAAAGTACTGTTGCACTTGTGATACTGTCAAATTAATTTGCGAAAGCTTTCGCAAACTTCAACAGTACTTTTCTAGGCTGTGGGAAAATGACAGCAATTATTTGGCACCCTGCTGCAAAAGAACAGATTAGTGTTTTGGTGTGAAATTTGGAGCAAACGCAGCCGACATCTCACAGATGTGCCTTTCAGTGTTTTGTTGAAAAAATATTACATGGCAGCAAAGTTATGGCACTCCAAAATTAACGCTTTTTCCCATAGGATAACATTACGGCATCTGATGCATTACAGGAATCCTTTGGCGCCCTACTGCAAAATAAAAGTTTGGTCTTTTGGGCTGAAGTTTGGAGGGACCACAGCCAACATGCCACAGATGTGCCTTTTTGTGGTTTGGTGAAAAAATATTGCAGGGAGCCAAAGTTATGGCACTCCGAACTTCTCTTTTTTCCCATAGGATAACATTATGGTGTTCGCCTCGCCTTTCAGGGCCCATATCTCGGAAACGGTGCAAGATACGGACTTTTCATCAGAAAAATTTTTGGGGGCAAAGTACAAAACTAGCCAGGAAAGTCATAAATCATATGATTTTTAAATTTCTTTCCTACGTTGTACGGTTCCTGAGATATAAGCAATTTAGTATTCCAACTCCTCATTTTCTGCTCCAAGAACCATTATTATGAATACATTCTTTGTACTCACTGTCTTTCTTTATACAGCTTTTGGGGAAAACCAGCCTGTGCGCTTACATTACTGTTACCATTACCGTTTTCGCTTGCGGTTCTGTTCCCATTTCACTTACCATTCATGTCTACTCCACCATGTGCATTACCCTTTGCGTTTTCATTTGCGCTTGCTTTTGCGTTGTTTTTAACATTTCTGCCTACACTACTGTTTCTCTTTCTGTTTCGCTTTGCGTCACCATGCGCATTACTATTTGCGTTTGTGGACACAATGTTACTATGTGACAAGACATCATGTGATGGGAGCACGGGGCCTGAAGGGCCCCACCCTCCTGCCACCGCATTACGTGGTGGGAGCGCGGGTCCCTTTCCATCCGCCACATTACATTCACTATTTCTCGTTATCATTCTCAAAAAGAAGGGAATTAGAGGCAAAAAAATCCATTTAATGCACTAGTTAAGGTTGTTCCACACCGACAAAAGTGAGTAAATTCAGTGTTAGGGTTGAAAGCCCTCCTTGGCTCCCCCTGCCCACACCCCCAACCGGCATTGGGGTGCGCATTAGGGTTGTCGGTCCTAACTCTCACCCCATTCTCCTACACCTCTGCTTCTTTACACATGTGATGGAGTGAGAGTTTTGGCCAACAATCATAATGCACACCCTGATGCCGGTTGGGGGTGTAGGCAAAGGGGGCCAAGAGGGGCTTTCAACCCTAACACTGAATTTCCTCACTTTTATCGGTGTAGAAAAACCCTAACTAATGCATTAAATTGAGTTTTTTGCCCACACACACACACACACACACACACAAACACACACACACACACACACACATAACTTTGCAACTGATAAATGGATTTACACAAAATTAGGCAAGCACTGTCTTGAGGGGTAGTTCTCCTGATCTGGCAAGTTTCTTTCCTGTCAGATATATGCATTCTGAGGTCTGGATAGTGCAAAAACTTTAAAAGTTGTAATTTTTTGCAGTTTTTTCTCATTGTCTTGTGTCTAGTTAGTGTTGAATTTTGGTGTGATTTTTTTATGGCATATATAGCTTGAGTAACAGGTTTGATTTTTTTATGGTAGCTACAGCTTGAGTAACAAAACTGCCAGAACCCTCCTCAGAGAGGGAGAGCTGCCATTGAGTGCTCAATCCCTCTCTCCCCCTGCCGACCTCAGGTAGCCCAAGCTCGTTCCTGAACCCGGGTCGCCGGCGTGGAGCCAGGTGTGGCATCCAACGCCTCAACCCACAGCACCACCAGGTTGGCAGCAACGCTTTTTTTAATCAATACCACCAACATCAGGGGGACCCAATCCTCATGTTAGCATTTAGAGCCCCATCAGCACTGTGACACAATGCGGAGCCCATCCCCAGTGTCCCAAAATATTTCTTTAGTTTACTCCTGCACAAGCAAAACAGTCCCTCAACATATTTTTTTAAACCAGAAAAAAGAAAATAATCCATCATCATCCCCACCATACCCACCCCCTTCCTGACCCACCCATTGAGCACCCACAACCAACACACACCAGTTACCCTATACTTTCCAAGTGTGGTCATAGATTGTCATCTTCTGTGGACTGAGACATGTCTGCACTCTTCAAAGCCAAACCACAAACTGTGGAATCAAGGTAAACACTGTTTAGAAACTGGGCTTTTTATTTCCTGGTCTTTGATTGGCTGGTACCCTTGTCAAAGGGGTACATTAACTTTCAATAGATGACCAGGAAATAAAAAGTGCCATCCCCTGTGCCTCTTTGCCCACTAAGGTATCTTTGTGCCCAGCCTGGTTTCTGATTGGCTGTGAGCACATAATCCAATTTAAAATAACCAGCATTTTTTTCTCTCACTTAACGAAAGAAACTGCCCCCCCATTGCTACATAGTTCAGTGTCAACTGCCTGATGAATCTTCACAGAAAGCTCCCATGAGCACATTTCTGACTACACTTTTTTCTGTGCATGTGTGTAGTGTTGTTTGTTCTCAATTGTACATCCACTATTCCCCCTCTCTCTCAGTGTCAGTTCCTGATGTTTTTTTATCACAGCAGGCACAAACATATCCCTCAGAATCACAGTCTGGTAGTTCACCAACAGTCCCAAGTCGCTAAATCCCCCCCTGAAAAAAAAAAATCTTACTGTCAAAGCCGTCAGATCGGCTTTTTCGTAGCCCTATTCTTGTCTTTCTCTGCCGGCTCACTTGATCTCCCTCCAGTGCTGCTTCTCAGTATGATTGCCAGCAATGGCCACACTGCCAATTATCGATACTTGGCAGTGCGGCCATTGCAGGCACTTGCACTGAGAAGCAGTATTGGAGGAAGATCTTTACTCAGACTAGTGAAGTCCTGCATAGGTGAGGGACGGTGGTGCTCCAGGCAAAACTACAGAACATTTAAAACAGCAGAGCAGAGATGTGTAATGGAACGGAGCAACTCACATCCCAGCTTCCTCAAACATCAGCCAGTCTAGTATTTGTTGAAAGCTGGCAAGCATTACCATCTCCTGGGACTTTAACTCCGGAAACAAATGCAGTCACTCCTCAGGCAGATTCCATCGTAAATACAGTAAAACTATATACTACTTCTCATGTTGATTTTTTTTCTTTCAATTAGCCATGGTATTCTGGCCCTTCCTACATCTACACTCAGTCTCACTGAGACCACTCCTCTACCCGATTCTGCTAATGGGTGGACTCATGACCTCAAGACTTCACAATTCTCCTTTTATTTTCTGTCTTACCCATTTTCTAAGCGCAATAATACCCTCCAGGGTGGGCAGTATGGGCAATACCAGACCTTCCAGGGGCTATAAGGCCCTCCACCTGCAGTGTCAGTCCTCATTATGCCCCTGGGTGGTCTGGTATTGCCCAATACCACCCACCCTGTTGGGTATTGTTGCTTACATAATGTATTTCAATGGTGTTTTGAACTTATGTTCAAAACTTTGCCATTTTTTGGAATTTTTTCACCACATTTTCAGCATAGCCTTTTTAGGACCCCACCTCATTAATACTGACACTGTCATTTCATTAATCAGAACAGGAACATAATTTTGTGGTTGCTGCACAAAATCACCTTTTGCGACCAAATAATAAAATTTCACCAACAGCGTTCATGAGGTGGGGTCCCAAAAATGCCATGTTGAAAATTTGGTGAAAAAATGCCTAAAACTCTCTGAGATATGAGCGTTCATTGAAAATGTTCTATGCATACATGTAACTTTGATCATTTTCAACACTTTGAGTCCAAATTTTCAACATAGCCATTTTTTCACACCACCTCAAGAACAGTACAGCTATCATTTTTCATGTCCTGTCAAAAATGTGTTTTTGTACCTGTGGCACAGAATGGTGTTTTGGTATGGATTTGAGAAGTTGCACCTATTGGGTTTATGATGTGGGATAATAAGAAGACTAAGTTGAAAATTTGGGATCAATATATAAGAAAATCACAAAAGTTATGGGCATTCATTGCAAATTTGCTTCGCCAGCAAGAAACTCTGGAAATGTTAAATATTTTCCAAAAGATTTTCTACATAGTCTACTTATTTCCCCACCTCATGTATGTCACAACTGTTATTTTTCAAATCCAGGCCAACCTGTGTTTTCGCACCTGTGGCACTCGATGTTTCACAGTTGCGCAGAATTGTGTTTCAGCAGGGATTTGAACATTTTCTGTACCAGGTACATGAGATAGGGTAATAATATGGCTATTCTGACAATTTGGTCAGTGTTACCCTTTAAATAGAAGCACAGGTCCACAGCTACATACATATACACATCTACAGAGGGATGGCAGCACAGGGTCCAAAGGACCCTGCGCTCCCACAGTAAAATAAGGATACTTTTATATTATCTCAGCAAGTAAGGAAATAAGTTGAAAAAAACTTAATTAATGCTCCAGTTTGGGTCAAAGTGACAAAAGCTGGAAAAATGAGATGTTGGGGTTTCCCTAACACCCCACCTTCCCTAGTAGGTGTAAGGTGTGCCTTGGGCTTCTCAAGCCTAACACTCACCCCATTCTCATACAATCTACACATCTTATGTTATTTACAGATTGAATGGGGTGAAGTTATGCTTGAGAAGCCCAAGGCACACCCCACACCTGCTCTTCTGCCTGGTTGGGAGGGTGTGGCGTTAGGGAAATCATAACACCTCATTTCCTAACTTTTGTTTCTTGACCTTAACTGAAGCATTAACAAAGTTATTTCAACATACAGTGTGTGTATACTGTGAGTGTATATATATATATATATATATATATATATATATATATATATATAGTGAGAGAGAGAGAGAGAGAGAGAGAGAGAGATACAATATATATGCATACAGTATGTATATATATATATATATATATATTTATATTTATATATACACACACACAGTATGTATATATATATATATATATATATATATATATATATAGTTTGCAGAGTTAAAGTGACAAAAGTAGGGAAATGTGGTGTTAGGGTTTTCAACCCAAACTTCCCATTACCAACCTTCCACAGACCCACAGTGAGGGGTGTTTGTCTTAGGGCCATCAACCCTAACACTCACACCATTCCATTACAAGATAAGGTGACATGGGTACAGCATAGGAGAATGGGTTGGGAATGGGGTGTTAGTGTTGGAAACAGAACACCACTTTTCCCTACTTTTGTTGCTTTAACCCTGATACATTAATAAAGGTTTTTGCAATTTATTGACTTACTTTTTGAGTATAATCATATCCTTATTTACTGTGGGAGCACAGGTTCTAAAATATGTATTTAGCTGTGGAAACACAGGAACCTCTGGCCCCTGCACTTCCAGTTATAGCAGAACAGTCACTGAGTTTTCACCATAGTCATGTCATTACCCCACCTCATGTTCCAAGTGCAGAAAATGTTTCAATCCCCACCAAAACATAACTCCGTACAAGCGCAACACAAATCCACAGCACAGTTGCAAAAACACATTTTGGACAGGATTTGAAAAATGACAGCTGTGACATACATGAGGAGGTATAATAAGAAGACTATGCCGAAAATGTAGGCTCAAAATAATTAAAATTCCCAAAGTTACAGGCAGGCATAGTGAAACTGCAAAAAATTGTTATAACTGTGCCATCTTCAATAATTTTGAACCCAAATTTTTAACATAGCATTCTTATGACTTCACTACATGTAGCCAGTACAGAAGATTTTCAGATCCCCACCAAAACATAATTTTTTGCAGCTGCAATGCCATTCTGTGCCACAGGTACAAAAAGTCATTTGGGCCAGAATTTGAAACATGACAGCTATGGCATACATGAGGTGGGGTAATAAGAAGACTATGTTGAAAATATAGTGTGACAATATTGAACATTTCCAAAGTTATGAGCGTGTGTAGTGACATTGAAACAAATGCTCATAATGCTGCCTATTATTTGAAATTTTGACCCAAAATTTTCAACATAGCTTTCTTATGACCCCACCTCATCAATAATATGACAGTAATTACACACATCCTACCAGAAAGGCAATTTTGCCAACCAACCACAAAATCACCTTTTCAGTGGGAGTTGTCTAATGACAGTCATATTGTTTATGAGGTGTGGTCCCCAAAAGACCATGTTGAAAATTTGGGGCCAAGCAGTAAGACGTGTCTTCAATCAGCAGAACAGGTCTTGAACCTGGGATCTCTTGAAGAGAGTGAGGGTCTGTGGAGATGTCTTGGAGTTTGTGGGGAGGTGGATGCTCAGTAGGAGGTTAGGTGGGGGGGTGTGTAGGTGTGATTGGCGATGGACTGTTTTTTTTTTCAGGCAAGAAAAAAATCAAGGGACTTTTTTGGTTTTTGCAGGTATAGATGGCATGGGAGTGCCATTAGACACCAGGAACGTAAAAGGGGAACATCGGGTGGAAAACAAACATCAGGTGAGGGGGGAGGGACCACTAGACTACCACTGGATGAAAATAAATACAAAAAATGGGACCACGATTGGGGAACAGAGGGTGGGGTGGGAAGCACACAGAGGGAGAGAGTGAGAAGGTTTGACTGAAAGTTGACAGCCAGGGCAGGAAACAGAGGGTGGGGTGTACAGCACACAGAGGGCAGGAGCATGAAGATTTAATTGATGGACAGTTACAGGACAGGTACTGAGGATGGGGGTGGACAGCACACAGAGCGAGGGTGGGAAGGTTTCTTCAACAAACATTGGTACCAGTACAAGAAAGGGAGGGTAGGGTGGGATATTCAGAATTTGCATTGGAGAGTTTTTTCTTTACCCTACTCTATATTCCTTTTTTCATGGGTGTTCTTGTAGTGTGTATGTGGGTGGGGAGTATGTATGGAAGGTGCACCTTGAAAACAACCACTGAGAGGCAGCTTGTCTTGCAACGTAAAGCAGGACATCAGGACATCTAGCCTTGCATTATACATTTTTCTTTACCTTTAAAACATTCTGGCAGTACCATGCTTGCATTGCTAATTTTGTTTGTTTATTTATTTGTGACCCATAAATATCAAAATATATACATTACACGTACAACAAATAACATTCCATAATATTTAGGACTAAAACATCCACATCAAATGCAAGTATAATTTCAATTAAAACATCCACAATCAGCCACTGAGGTAAAGTATGATAATAAGGCATGGGAAAGAGCATTAGAAGTTTATAATTTTCTAACATCTAGAGGGATAGCACTCCAGTTACACTGAGTGGAGTAGGCAAAGGCCCATTGGCCACTTAATGTTTTCATTAGGGGAAGCTTTAAAGCCATGTTGTCTACCCTGTGTTTAGCGTAGTAGCCTGTGTCATAATGTTCCAAATGTCTACTCAAACTTAATGGAGCTCCAGAGTTAATGATCGGAAAAGTAAATCTAGCCATACAAAATCTAAAATTTAAATGGATAGGTAACCAGCCCATTGACTTTAAAATATCACAATGATGTGTAAATTTAGGAGCCATTAATGTAAATTTAGCTATTAGTTGTAACAGGGTATATTTAGTCGTAATGGAGTAGATTTCTAAACAATTATTGTGGCTGAAGTGTTATCTGTATCCAATGTAGCATAGTTCACAATAGGGGCTTGGCCCTGTCTAGTAATTACTATTCCGTGGTTGCACACCATAAGACGTCAATATATTCAAATTAACCATGAACTGTATTGTTACACTCTGACAGTATGCCTTTGAAGAAAGCTTCCAAAAGATGAAGTAAGGTGCTTAAAAAGATTTTATTTAGAGGGCTAGCTGAACAAATGTCTCTTTTTGGCTATGGCTATTTACTATTCAAACCATAAAATTCAAACAGTTATTGGCTATTTGCCATTCGAACCGCTTGTCCTGTAGACATTCAAATGTTTAATGGCTGCTTATGTTCGAACTGCCTGTCCTGCGGCTATCACAAAAATTGTTATAATTCAAAAATGGTAATACATTATTTCACTAAACCATTCAAAGGCACACCCCTGGCACACACCCTATTAGCCATCAAAATTAGAGAGGAATTATTCATTCTCTGTGGGTTGCAGATGATGGCAAAAATCCATTGTTAACCTATGGGAAAAAGAATGTCATTTTTACCCTTTTTGATGATTGTATATCTCGTGAACCACAAAGGCTGCTGTCATGAAGCTTTCCTGATCTTGTGACACTAACAAAATGACAGCACATCTCAGTTTGGGGGCTATTTCATCGAAAATGCCAAAGCCCCTGTAATATATAACACAGTCGCAAAAAACTTTGTTAATGTTCATGTTGGGGTCAAGGTGATAAAAGTTAGGAAATGAGGCATTAGGGATTCCCTAACACCCCACCATTCTGACATAGGCAGGAGGTAGGGTGCCTCTGGCTTTGCTTCAACACTCACCCCATTCCATCTGTAAATAAGGTCAGACATGTAGCTTTTATGATAATGGGATGAGTGTTAAGTTTGTGATTCCCAAGGCCCACCTTACACCTGCTCTCATGTCTGGTTTGGGAGGGTGGGGTGTTAGAAAAACCCTAACACTGCTTTTCTCAACTTTTGTCCCTTTGAACCTAACTGGAGCATTAACAAACTTTTTTGTAACTTATTTCCTTACTTTTGAGATAGTATAATAATATCCTTATTTTATTGTGGGTGCGCAGGGTCCAATGGATCCTATGCTCCTATCCCTCTGTAGATGCATACATGTATGTAGCTGTGTAAGCACAGGGCTCTCTGGGCCATATACTTCCATTTATAGGATAACAGTGACCAAATTGTCAGCACAGCCATCTTAATGTCCCACCTCATGTACCCCGTACAAAAAAATTTCGAATCTCCTCAAAAACATAATTCTGCACAACTGCAACACCATTTCACACCACAGATGTGAAAACACATTTTGGCCAGGATTTGAAAAATGTTAGCTGTGACATACATGATGTGGGGTAGTAAGAAGGTTATGTAGAAAATCTAGGTTAAAAAAGTATTGAACATTTTGGATGTTATGAGTGGGCATAGTGAAACTGAAATGAATCATCATAACTTTGATATTTTTTCATATTTTCAGGCAAAATATTCAACATAGTATCCTTATGATACCACTTCATCAACCATGTAGGTGAAAATTTGCTGATTTGTTCCAAACTGCCATTCCACACCACAGGTGCAAAAACACATTTCAGACAGCAGGTGAAAAACAGCAGCAGTACTGTTCATGAGGTGGCATGAAAACATGGTTATGTTGAAAATTTGGACTCAAAATATTGAAAATTACCAAAGTTATACATGTGTGTAGAAATATTTAAATGAACACATGTATCTCTCTGCCGTTTTAAGGAATGTTTTCACCAAATTTTCAACATGCCCTTTTTTGGAACCCACCTCATGAACACCAGTGGAAAAATGTTGTTATTTCAACCTAAAAGGTTTATTTCATGCCACAACTGCAAAATCCCCTTCTAGGCCCTGATTAATGAAATGACAGTTCAAGTTTTCATGAGGTGGTGTCTCAAAAAGGCTATGTTGAAAACATGGTGAAAAAAATCCTAAAAATGGCAAAGTTATGAACATAAGTTTAAAATGATACTGAAACACATTATACAGTACTTACCTTTAGTCCTCATTTCATGGTTCATCTTTGGAGAGTGCAGACATTACACTCAGACCACAGAATATGACAAAATTGAACATTGCCTGGTAAGTATAGAGTAAGGGGGTTAGAGTAAGGAGGTGGGTGCTTAATCGTGGGAGAGTCGGAATGGGAAAGAGGATCTGCGGTGATGATGAGGGACTGTTTTCTTTGTTTCAGGTAAAAAAAGATGTTGGGGACATTTTTTATTTTAGGTAGTTTAATAAACCATCTAGGAACACTGGGGGTGGGCTCCTCAGTATTCCACACTGCTTGTGGGGGATCTAAATGCCAACACTGTGACCCGATGTTGACTATATTGTATAAAACAATGTGCTGCATGGGGTGGCATCTGACACTGGGAGTGGACATCCCAGTGTCTGATTATTATATAAATATAAATAAAAAAAAATACGGACTACAGGATGGTGATCAGAGTGTGCATGGGTCCCATAAGATACCAGAGAATATTAGGATAAAACAGACAGTATTTGTACACAGTAACTGTGGCAACTGTGGCAATCAGACTGCTCACAGACAGCAATTACACACCGAGTATTATGATGTCCAGGTTACTCAAGTTCAACAGGGATTCAATATGTGTACAACAGTTCCTGAGACTGTTTACTCTACTGTAATGGAACATTTGCTTAGTGTTGTTTATAATGTGGGCCATGGGGAGTTGACGATACAGAAACTTTTCATGTGGATTACATAAATCTAAATGTCCTGGGTGAAGAGTAAGACTACCACATTACTATTTACTCTGCCAACCTGATGTGTGCTTAAGAAGCTGTTTTACACTCATTTTCCTTTCATTTCTTTGGCACTGGTAGTGTAAAGGTCATGGGTGAAGGCTGCTGCACTACTGCTTAAACCACACACCAACTGACATTGCGACATTGTGCTCAATTAACAAACATATTTAATGATACTGTACTACTACAGTACTTTGTTGCTACTTTGTTAATGTTTTTGCTTTTAAAGTTAACGGAAGCAGTGGTGTTTGTTGATGTAGTAACATTACTGTAGTGTATGTTGCAGTACCATGATTTAAACTGTGTGTTTTGCTCAGATATTACTGCTAATATTTAATGCAATTAAATTTGCGCTGATAGAAACCGATCAGTGAACATAGGGAAATATATTCAGCATTAAACATTAACAGTTCTACAGTATCTCATTAATTAAGAGGGACAGTGATTGGGGAGTGAAGAATATCACTAGACAATAGAGAAACAATGGCTTACACCTCACCCTGCAGCCAGCAGCACAGGTTTCAGCTGTGGATGCACATGTCAAGAAAATCCCGTTGTTCTCATAAGAGAACATGGGGGAAGTGTTCCTATCGCATAAGCTGGGCACCTAGGAATTTTGGTGCCCAGAAAAGGCATTTGTGGGCAATTTTCAAAAACAAACATCAGAATCCATTTAAATGGGTCCCATTTAGGTAGGTTTTGATGTTTGTTTTTAAAAAATCTCAGCAGTGTTATGTATTTTCCACATTTTGTAGTTGGTGGAAGAAAAAAACAAGATGGCAGCTCATAAAAAGAGATTTTTTTCCTCATGAAAAAGGATTTCTTTCTTCACAAAAAAGGAATAGATATCATGAGACTTAATCAATTTTTGCAAGATAAAATCCTTTATTGAACTTTTTACCTCTATTTTAGAAAGTCATCTTCCCATAGGAAATAATGGGAACTTAAAAACTGAAAAACTTTGCAACACATTAATATTTTTTTGTCTTTTCAGTTGGTACTTTTTATTGAAGTTTCCTAACAATATTTACATCATCCACAAACAAAACTCCATTAGCATTAAAAGCAGAGAAGAGTACAACACAGCGTTATATCCATACACTTCAATATGTACTTATATGTAATAAAAAGCATACCAGGATATATGACAGGGAGGGGTGGGGACCCCTCCATTCTCTTCCCAATAAAGATGCAAACTTTCAGAAACACTGGGTGACCAGATGATGCAGTTAAAAATAGCAAATGAAATGTATGATTGTGTAAAATGCACAAGTGTAGTGGCTGGCTAGACTGATTTCCTCGTGGGAACTACATCACTGGGAGCACATAAGAGGGAGTTCCAACAAGACCTTTCACATGGCTCACCCTAGCCCAGTACTAGGCTTCAAGTATTCAAGAAAGGGAGCCCAAGATGCAGAATATAGTGCAAGTCTATTGGCTGCCATATAAGTCATGTGATCCAGCAATTCCAATAGTGTAAGAGCATGTTGAAGTTCAAGGAGGGAAGGGATGTCGGTTGATTGCCACCAGCTTAGTATAAGGCGCTTGGCCGAGATACTAAGTAGGGCTATCCAGTGGAGTTAATGGGTTTTGAGATGAGATCCTACTGGGGGTAGGCCCAAAATCTAGACCAGGGGGTCCAGCTGGGTCATGACACCTAGAGTTTGCATGGCCAGTCGATTCACTGTCTGCCAGAAGGGGGCCAGTAATGAACACTGCCAGTTGATATGGTGTAGATCTTCAATTTGGGCCTGGCACCTCCAGCACAGCTTATTATCCAAGAGTTTAGCTTGGTACAGAGCGGCAGGCATTCAGTACCAGTGATGTAGGAGTTTATTCTGAATGAGCCTGCTGCGTGCATCTGGGTAGCTCAAGTGTGCCAGTTTCCAGTAAAGGGCCCATTAAGCATAATATAATCTCACCTGTAGAACTTTCTTCCACTTCTTTTTAGAGTCCACGGACTGCAAGGGGATTCCTTCTCGGATGTCTGCATAGATTTTGCTGGTCTATCCCCTGGCAATCTTGAGCCGAGTAGTTAGCTTTTGAGGAGAGGTCGTGGGGGGCAGATATAGTTTACAAAATTCAGTTAGGGAGCTAAGCAGCTGCAGATCTCTCCAAAAATCAGATTTGCAAAGACCTTTAATTTTAACAAACTCTGTAAAGGGTTGAATCTGTTGCCCTGTTTCATCCAATACATCAGCTAGGACCCTAATACCAAGACGCTCCCACTGGGGCCAGTATATGGGGTTATTGTCTATCAAAATATGCTTGTTATGGAAGATAGGGGTGTAGAGCAGAGGGGTGGGGTTTGCATTAATCCTCTTGTGTACCTTGTTCCAAATTTGGACTGCAGGTTCAATGGTAGGATGATCCCTTATAGGCTTGGGAAGGGGGTAATACAGTAGGAGAGGAAGGTTAGATACCTGATCAGTAGCCTTCTTCATATGGAGCCATTGTGAGCAGACAGGAGACAGGGTAGTGAACCACTTTAGAGATTGTGTTATGGAGTAGGCCCATGTGTAACCCTCTAGCCATGGCAAGCCCCATCCCCCTGTCTTCCAGTGAGAGTGAAGCTAACCCCTGCTGTGTCGGGGCTTTTTATTGTCACAAATAAAATTCCCCACCCCTATCAATGGCATGGAGCCACTTCACAGGTGGGGCCAGAGGGTTATGCAAAAGAGGATAGAGAAGTTTAGGGGCTGAAATCATTTTGATGGCTGCAATCTTGCTGGACATGTTGAGATGGAGCAACTTCCATTTCTCTAATTCAATCTCGAGTTCAGCCAGTAAAGGGTTTAAGTTGAGATTCCAGATTTTAGATAGGTCTGCAGATATATGAATACCCAGCTAGATTAGAGAATCTGGGGTCCACTTAATCTCTGCAGGAGAGACCATCTACTGAGTAGAGCTGGCACTCAGAGGGAGCAATTCGGTTTTAGCATTATTCACCTTCAGGCTAGATATTAATGCAAAGTCTGCCAGGAGAGAGAGAAGTGCAGAGAGGGAAACCAAAACATCATTCATGAGCACCAAGAGATCATCTGCATACATAAGTGTGGCATATGCTTGTACTCCAATAGAGATCCCATGAATGTCAGAGTGTTGTTGGATAACAGCTGCCAATGGCTTGACTGCCAGAATAAACAGAAAGGGGAAAGGGTGCAGCCTTGTTGGGTACCTCTGCCTAGCTGGAAGGGAGTGGATATAGTTGAGTTAGTCTTAAGATTGGCCATGGGCTGTTGATAAAATGCTGTCATACACTTCCGGAAGGGAGCTCCAAAGCCGAAGCACTGCAACACTTTCTCCAAATATTCCCATTCTAGGGAGTCAAAGGTTTTTCCGAAGTCCACCACAACTGCGACTGAGCGGTTGGAGATTGTCTTGGCTTGATAAATGATATTAATCAAAGATCTGATATGGTCATAGCTGGAGCATCCTGAGACAAAGCCCACCTGCGAGGGGTAAACAAGAGAGGGGATAAGTGGACTGAACATGGCGGCCAGAATTTTGGCAAAGATCTTACTATCTGAATTTAATAGCAATATTGGGCAGTAACTGGAGGTTAGTGTGGGATCTTTACCTTTTTTTTGGAAAAAAAAACATAATAATCGCTTCTCAGAGAGTGGGGGGGGGGGATGCCAGAGGTCAGTGTTTCATTATATACCATAGAGAGAAGGGGAGAGATTTGAAGAGCGAGAATCTGCAACAGTTCGATAGGAAAGCCATCCCTTCCGGGAGTCTTATCAGGACTGAGGGCTTTAAGTGCAGCTACAACTTCCTCAGGCATAATGGGCAAGTCCAGGGGCACTGCCTGAGATGGGGGAGGACAGGGAGTTTGAGTGGAGCAAGAAGAGACTCTATTTTATGAATAGACTGAGTTTTGGTAGAGGAGTATAGTTCTGCATAAAATTGCTTCATGATACCATTTATGAGGTTAGAGTCTGCTTTGGTCATGCTGGTCTGGTCCCTTAACCCAGCGATATGGTGCTCGGCCTGTTGTTTACGTAGCCAGTAGGCCAAAAGCTTACGGTCTTTTTTGCCACCATCCCAGTACTGATGATGGAGTCGCAGTAAAGCTATTTTTGCTTTACAGGTGATCAAGTCATTAACCTCTAAGCATACTGTGAGCATTTCTTTGTGCAAGGGAGAGTCTGGTGTCAAGTGGGGAGCCTGTTTGGCCCTATCTTCGAGATTCTTGAACTTAATTTCTAAGGAGGTCAGAAGATACTCCCCTTTCTTCCAGTGCCTGGAGGCGTATCCCATTATTGCCCCATGGAGGGTGGCTTTAAACGCCTCGCAGGTGGTACCGGGAAAGGTGTTTTGAGGAGAGTTTTCTGCCATAAAAAAAACAGCTTCAGGAGTTACCCACTGTATAAAAACAGGGTTTTTAAGGAGAAGAGGGTCTAATTTCCAGGTGACTGATTTAGTCAGGAGGGGGCCCCATAGGTTATGTAGGTGTCCGGGGGCATGGTCCGACATGACCTTAGAGAGAATCTCTGAGTCAACTGTATTTTGACAGATATCCACAGACACCAACCAGAAATCCAGCCAACTGTGCGACCCATGTACAGAGGAGGTGAATGAATAATCTCTTGTCCTCGGGTGGAAGGTTCTCCAAATATCCGTTAGGCTGATCTCTGCCATTAATTGTTGCAAAGCTAAGCATCCCCCTAGGGTACTGAAAGGAGATAGGGGTGCTACGGTCCATTTGGGTCATTAAGGTCAAATTGAAGTCTCCCCTAAAATGATGGGTGGAGAAGTAGATGCTAGAGAACTCAGTTCCTGGGCTAAGGATTGGAAGAAGAAGGGGTCATCTTTGTTAGGAGCATACATAGAACATAGAAACATAGAAGTTGACGACGGCAGATAAGGACCGCGAGGCTCATCCAGTCTTCTCATTTCTTTTTCTGCCTTATAAATGTGCCATCGGCCTTTGCTCTGTCAGTGGCCTATCTATTCATAGTCATTTGTATTGCTCCGTTATGCTTATCCCGTGCCTGTTTGAAGCCCTGCACTGTATTCATAGCCACCACTTCTTGTGGTAAGCCATTCCATGCATCCACCACCCTTTCTGTGAAAATAATTTCATGCTCCCCTTAATCGGCCCCTCTAATCTCATGCTGTGTCCTCTTGTCCTGCTATTTTTCTTATATTTAAACATGTTAGACTCTTTCACCTTATTAATGCCCTTAAGGTGTTTGAATGCCTCGATCATATCACCCTCTCCCTCCTTTGCTCAAGGGTATACATATTGAGCTCTGTTAATCTGTCCTCATATGTCTTCTGATGCAGTCCCTGCACCATTTTGGTTGCCCTCCTCTGACTGCCTCAATTTGGTTAATGTCCTTGTGAAAGTGTGGCCTCCAATACTGCACACAGTACTCCAGATGGGGCCTAACCAGTGTCTTGTAAAGAGGATTATTACCTCCTTTACGACTTGTGATACCTCTACTAATACACCTCAACACCCCCAGCCTTACTCTACTGCTTTAGAGGTCTGCTTGATGATTTCAGGTCATCAATGATGATGATGCCCAAGTCTCTTTCTTCCTTGTGACTGCTAACAACTCCCTCCCAGCCTATAGGTGGCTTCAGTGTTTCCTTCCCTATGTGCATGATTTTGACTTCTTTGCATTAAATCCAGTTGCCACTCTTCTGACCATTTTGCTAGTTTATCCAGATCTCTTCATTCTGCCCACCCCATCTGGATCATCTACTCTGTTGCAGATCTTGATGTCATCTGTAAACAGGCAAGCCTTACCTCTAGTCCATCTGCAAGGTCACTAATGAAGATGTTGAAGAGGACTGGCCCCAGGACTGATCCCTGAGGTACCCTACTTGTGACTTGCATCTCTTCTGACTGTATACCATTTACCCCACTCTCTGTTTTCTGCCTGTCAACCAGTTTGCCACCCAGTTGACCAACTTCTGACCCACCCCGAGGCTACCCAGCTTATTTATCAATCTTCTATGTGGAACAGTTTCAAAAGCTTTGCTGAAGTCAAGGTAGGCGACATCAACTGCTCCCCCTTGGTCCACCACTCTGGTTACCCAGTCAAAGAAATCTATGAGATTAGTTTGACTGGACCTTCCTTTTGTAAACCCATGCTGTCTTGGATCCTGTGTTCCTATGGATTCCAGGTGTTGCACTATCCTTTCCTTAAGGAGTGCCTCCATAATCTTGCCCACTACTGAGGTAAGACTGACTGGTCTATAGTTCCTCGCCTCCTCTCTGCTACCACTCTTGTGGAGCGGGATCACATGAGCCCTTCTCCAGTCTTCTGGGACCTCTCCTGTGCTCAGAGACTCACTAAACAGTTCTGCTAATGACTCTGCTAGTTCCATCTTTAGCTCCTTAAGTACCCTGGGATGTATGCCATCAGGTCCCATTGCCTTATCCACCCTGAGCTTAGCAAGCTCTTGTAGGACCCTTTCTTTTGTGAAGGGAGTAGTCCTCACCTCCCTCCCCCCTGTGTCCATGATGCTGAGCTGTGGGTCCTGCCCTACCTTCTCTTCAGTAAATACTGAGCAAAAGTATCTATTTAGGATAGATGCTTTTACATGGTCCTCCTCCTCACATGCTCCCTTTTCTCCATTAAGCTTAGCAATAGCCCCTCTGGACTTTCTCTTTTCACTAATGTAGCTATAGAAAGTCTTGTCACCTTCTTTTACTGTTCGTGCTAGTGTTTCCTCAGTTTGGGACTTTGCCTGCCTTACTGCCTTCCCTGCTTCCCTTAGGGCAGTTTGGTATGCCTCCCTATCTTCATGCCGCTGTGTTCCTTATATTTCCTGAAGGCCAGCCATTTGGCTCTGACCTTTTCTGCTACTGTATTTGAGAACCAAAGTGGTTTCCTTCTTCTTTGCACTTCCTTTTCTGTCTAACACAATGGGATGTTGCTTCAAGTATTGCATCCTCATGCTTGCCCACTTTGCCTGTACTCCTCACCTGTGTTTCTTTTTGCCTGGGCTAGCTTAACTCTGTTGGCCATCTTATCAAAGTCAGCTCCTCTGAAGTCCCATATTTTTGCCTTAGAATGGGATGATTTAGATGTAGTAGCCAAATCGAACCATACCATGTGATGGTCACTGGCCCCCAGGTGACCTTCTACCTGGAGATCTGTGATCCCTTCCCTGTTAGTCAGTAAAAGATCTAGGATAGCCCTGTCTCTTGTGGGTTGCTGTACCAGTTGTTTGAGGCCCTTCCCCTACAGGGAATCCACTATGTGTCTAGTTCTAGCAGATGTTCCTGCTGGTATTGACCAATCTGTATCCGAAATGTTGAACTCTCCCATTATCAGAACCTCCCCTTTAGCTGTCATGATTTGTATATCTTCTAACAGTAATGTATCTATGTCCTCCCCTGGTCTGGGGCCTGTAGACAACCCCAGTTCTTATGGCTGTCCCATTTCCTGTTTCCAGAGTGACCCACAGTTCTTCTGGCTCCTTATGTGTATTCTGAATTTCTGTAGCTTTGATATTTTCATTGACATACAGGGCCACTCCTCCCCCCCTTTTTGCACCTCGGTCTCTTCTGAACAATACATAGCCAGGAACTGAAGTCTCCCAAGTGTGGTTACCGGTAAACCACGTCTCACTAATTGCTACTATGTCTAGTTTAGCCTCTGACATTATTGCCTGCAGGTCTGGGATCTTATTTCCCAGGCTGTGAGCATTTGTGTACATGATTTTCCATTGGCCAGATTTTGGTGTGTTAGTTGTTGGGTGAGGTTTGGCATTACCCTGTGCGTCGTATGGGGAGACAAACCTTTTTTCTTACCTGGTGATGCAAATGAACTGCAAACATGCTGAATCCCTGTTTGACCACTAGCTGAGGGGGAGGGTGTTCTTCCCATTCGACGTATGGGGTGCTGCATCCCTCTCCCCATTTGCTAGTTTAAATATTCTGCAAAGACGTCAAACTTCTGCCCCAATGCACTGACTCCCTCCTTTGTCAGATGCAGTCCATCAAATTGAAAGAACTTTCGTTCCCAGAACTGTTGCCAGTTCCCTACAAATCTGTGTCCTTTTTCCTGGCACCAGCCCTTGAGCCACATGTTTAGCTCCTCTATCTCCCCTTCTCTGACCTTCTGTCCATCTGCTCCCCTCTCCCAGACTGGCAGGATCTCAGAGAAGGAGATGCCGGACAAAATAGATGATAGTTTGTCACCCAGCCTGGTCAGGTGCTCCTTGGTCTCCACAACTGACCGACTGGTGAGATCATTAGTCCCTATTTGTACTAGGACATCAATGTTTTCTCCTGCTTTGTGAACAATTTTAGCAATGCGGTCAGTGTCTCTCCATGCTGATGTACCTGGAAGACATCTGACCATTACCCCTGGCTGGAGATGAGTATCAACTCCCCGAATCATGGAGACTCCTATGATCAGAAGTTTTTTGGATTTCCTTTTTGCTTTTTTTGTTTTGGTTCCTGATGTGGTTGAGTTTTGTTGTGCTAGCTCCTGTGCTGCAGTGTCCTGAACTGCAGTGTCTTCTGCCTCTTTGTTTGATTTCAGAGATAGAGGCAGATACCTGTTTGTAGTATTTATATGTTTTTTGGAGGTAATATGTTGGAGAGCAGAGAGTGATGGGGCACCCGATTTGCCCCTCCTAACCACCTGCCAATGTCCTGACCAACTACCCTCGCGCGGTCAAGGTTTTTCTGTCGGTTGCTGGGGAAATGGCGGTGGTTCTTATAATGTATTTCCTCTTGAATATGAAATTTCAGGCGGCATCCTGCCCATGCTGCCCGGAGCTGAGCCCTAAGATCTCCAAAGGCCCAGCATGGTAGGACAGTGTCCTAAATCCTGTAAGACTGTCCTTCTGAAATTGGTCCACAGTACCTGCAGTTAATGATATCCATTCCAGATAAGTTACTGGGTTTATAATCTAGTCAGACTAATTAGAAGGAAAAAAAATGAAAAAAAATGCAAGTAATGGTTTGATTGTGTTTTGTTTAACTTGTTATAACAAGTTAAATTACTAGTGCCCCTGTAAATGAGCTCACCTTGTGGAGGCCCCACTGATCCACCCCTTCCTGCTCTGCCACAGGAAATGTCACAACTGTGGTACCCTTTAAAAGGAGTGTAGTGTGGGGTGGTTGGGAATGGGGTGGGAGGCTGCCCTTCCCTGCTGAAAAGAAGAACCACGGACGAAAGAACAAGGAGGTAAGAGCAGAAACAATCAGTCAACAACAAATGCAGTAACCCTGAAAGCTTATCCTAATGTTAGATAAAACTGTAAAACCTGTAAAGCACCACCTGTATTAATTTCAGAGAAGATATACGCTGTAAGAAACACTTTGCTACAGAGAAAATAAAACAATGAAATGTTAGCAACAAACAGTAGCAATCCTGTGAGTAAAAATAAAAACAACACCACACAGTAAATCTGCTTAGCCAAAATAAGTCTTAATCCTTTTCCCTTGCTCTGGTAAGTTTCTCTACTCTGCCTTTCAAGCAGTCTTAGAAGGAAAGAGCTCAGGGGAAGCTAGGTGCCTTGGCCAGCAAACCAAGTCTTCTACCTCCAATATATCAACTAACCTGACTTTTTAACCCTTCTTTCTGTTGGAAATTACTGACAGCATAAATACAACCTAAAAGCAAAGGGCCTTCTGGGGTGGACATTAGTACCAGTACCCACCACCCTTGTTTGGTCTGTTTGGATCGTGGTAGGTGACCAGGGAAGTGATTTATGAATAATAGCCACCCCCCTTTTTTGGAGGATGAAGAGGAGGAGAAGGCCTGCCCCACCCAGTCTCGAGCTAACAGATTATGGTCCTGCTTTGTGAGTTTGGTCTCTTGTAGGAAGGCCAGCATGGCCCGCAGCCTCTTTAAATATGACAACACCTGTTTATGTTTTACCGGGGTGTTAAGACCCCGTATGTTCCAGGTGTATGCGTGGAGATCAGCCATGATCTAATAATGAAGAGATAGCATAAAAATGCTTTATGGAGGAATCATGAGCAGAGACTGATGGATGGGTTGACCTTACTGTCAAGAGAGTCCCAGTGACACCCAGCCATTCAGAGTAAACCAGCCATGAAACGCCAGTAACATGCCAACTATCAGAAAATATCCAGTCACCACAAATAACAGCTAAACATACCAGACAAACAGCCCAGCCCAAAACCAAACTATGTACAACAATAGCAATATAGAGAGACATCTCAATAATTGGAAGGGGATGGTCAGGCCAGCAAACTAGCTGCCATGGCCATCCATCACCCTCTCATAGGATAGAGAGTAGAAATGGGCAGATTGATCATGATAATAGATTCAACAACGAGAGCCCAGAGTCAAATAGTAACGCTCCTTTCTCCTGTGGGTTAGGAGCTATGGGGGGAGGAGAAGAAGGAGATAAGTCCCGCACCTAGGAAAGATGATAGTGGGAGGGGGGTCTTTAGCACCACCATCTCGGCAAAAATGTGCATCCCGAGGTTTGTGTTGTGGGGAACCCCCAAGCAGCTATGCCTCAAGGCAAGGAGGCGGGACAAATTTTGAGGACAGAAACAGTCATAACATTGAAAATTAACAATTCTGAACCCAGGGCCCCATAACCAAAGTTGAGGTAAGTAGAACAGCTCTTATAGCAGAGCAGACCTCAAACAGAGAAAGTCCCAGATTGACAACACCAACCTAGATTACTGTAATACAAAGGTGGGGCAGGTTATAGCCCCCCAAGTTAGTCCACAGACTGTTGCAGGTACATCAGAGTGGCAGAGTCATTTGGGATCCTCCTAGTGCCTGAGCCAACTAAACACCAGAGCCCCAAAGGTTTAGACAATCCGGAGACTAAGTCCCAGAGCGATCATATAAAATGGCAGAGAACAAGTTATAACCAGCAGTCGCAGAATGAAACAGACCGACCTCATTTTAACCCACCGGATAATAAAAATCAAGAAAGCACAGTGCACTTAGCTGCAGATTTAGGGTGGAGCCTCTGTGGTTTGTAGAGAGGGCGAGTGGTTCCTAAAAGCAGTGTTGGATTCCTGAAGTCGGGAGGGGCCAGTAGAATTCTGATACAGTTCTTCCGGCAATGCCTGGTGTGAATTCGTTGCGGCGACTGAGGCCCATGATTTTGTTGCCACGACAGGTAGGGAGGATGAATGAGGTGCTTCATCCTGTAGGGCCATGTCCGATAGGGTCAGCAAGGGAGAGAACTTGTTTGGTCAGTGAAATTGGCCCAAGTCTCCTTCCTCTCTAAGGTCTGGGTTCCCTCCTCCGTCTGTCAGAAAGTTGGACTCTGCCTCCACTTGTGCCGCTGTGGTGAGTGGTGCTTTCCATTCTATGGTGGAAGGGAGGCCTCAAAGCATTGGATCGGAGGCCACATAGAGTGCAGGGGGGGCTGGATAAGTCTTCCGTATGACCAGAGACTGCCATTGTTCCACAGGAGAGTTTGAACAGATCCGGATCCTGAAAGTCCTTCAGACATTTTTTCCTGAGGAAGTCCATGAGGTTGTCAGGTGTCGCAAAGAGGGTAGGAGCCCTGTTGATGATCATCCGCATGATTACAGGGTATCTGAGGGAGAAAGTAATGCAATTGGAGTGCAAAATTTTCCGGCAAGCCGAGTATGTCTTGTAACTTTCGATTAACTCCCTAGAATAGTCTTGGTAGATGGATATGGGATTGCCATTCCAAGAAATGGATCTTTTCTCGCAGGCTGCTGCAGAGACCATTTCTTTTTGTCGGAAATCTATAAAGTGGACTAGACTAGGATGTGGGCGTTTCCCTTGTTTTGGTGGAGGGGCTAGGGAATGGTGAGCTTGTTCAATGTGGAGAGTCATGGCACATGGGAGGCCTCGGATCTGTGGGAGGTTATCCTGGAGAAAATGAATAGTGTTCCTTTGCTCTGCCCATTCCGGGAAGCCAACAAACTGCAAGTTGTTGCAGTGACTGCAGTTTTCCAAGTCATCCACTTTGTCTTGCAGAAGGTGAATGAGTCGGGCCTGATCCCTAGTAGTAGCAGTTAGTTCTTACAGGGCAGAGTCATGGGCCTTTACATGTCATTCAGTATGGAACAGACGGGTCTCAATTGTTTGCAGAGTTTGGGTGTTGTTGTTTAGTGCAAGAGTCATTTGGGACATCTGTGTCAGCAGTTGTCGAAACATTTGCTCCATCTTTGCAGGATCAGTTTGGGCTGGGGAGAAGGATGCAATCCTGTAGGCCCAGAACAGTAAGAAGGCTCCTGGATTCTCTGTGCTGACTAATTAATAAGAAAAGAGAGCTGAGCAGTGTAACAGGTAAGTTCCTTTGCTTTTGTAAGTACCTCCAACTGAAAAAAACAGCCCATACAAGTTGGATATTGAAGGATGCAGACCCACAGTGTCAGAGCTAGAGAGCTATGCTGCCATCATGGTTATAGGCTAAGCCACCACATTAATATTTTTTCAACAAACAAATGCTGACATTTCTCTTACTCAAGTTCTTCCTACCATGAAAAAGTCACACCAAAATTTCCATACCGTCTGGGCACAAGGCGATCAAGAAAAAAACTGCAAAAAGTGGTGCTGTTTAACGTTTTGACACTATCCAGATCTCAGAATCCGCACATCCAACCAGAACAAAACTTGTCACATCACATCAACAGATTTACTCCATGGGACAGCACATACCAAATTTTGTGCAAACTCATAGATCAGTTGCAAAGTTATTGAAGTGCAAAATTTGCGGTTTTACCTTGAACAGGCTACTCAACTCTATCTATAGGGGCACGACTGTGCCCCTATGATATATATATACATATATATATCTCATGAACATTTTTAAAGTCCCATTATACTTATACTTTAGTTTAGGAGCACAAGCTAAGATGCTCAGGGTAATTGAGATGTGCTTCTGGCTACATTGGGAGTTGAGTTGGGGCATTCCCAGGATGAGACAACTGAAAACTGAGGTAGTATGCACTACTGAGTGAGGCTGAGATGTCTCAGGAAGGAGGAAGCTGAAAAATAATGTGGTTGGGATTATACAGTAACATCAGAGATGGGGTGGATGAGAAAGCTGAACACTGTGATGGTGTGGACTGCAATTTCTATAATTGATAATCTCAGAAAAGCAGATGGATGCAATATGTTTTTGTTCACCAGAATTGTCAGTGTCACACTTCCTCTACCAGCATCTGACTAAGAAATGTGGACAGATAATAGAAAATGTAATTTTACATTTTGTACTTCTGTTATTTTTGTATGGTTTTATTTTTATGATAGCCAGCCTTACAACAAAAAAAGGTCAGTTTATAAATATGTATAGGTCTCCCACACAACTTTTTACATTATTATTGCTAAAGAAAATAAATAATTTTCTAGGTAGGTAAATAGATAGATAGAAAGATAGATAGATAGATAGATAGATAGACAGACAGACAGACAGACAGACAGACAGACAGACAGATAGATAGATAGACAGACAGGCAGGCAGGTGGACAGGCAGACAAACAGACAGATACACAAGTTTGAAAGTGCTGAGGTATACCTCGAGGTACGACTGAGCCACTCAAGTTCACAAGCTGATCATATAAATGTTTGGCAGTGCTGAAGAGGTACCTGGTACCTCGAGGTATACATCAGCACTACCAAACATTCATACAATCACCACATGAACTTAAGTGCCCTCAGTGGTACCTCCAGGTACCTTGAGGTATACCTCACCACTTCTAAACTTTTATATGATATCCATTTATGATAGATAGATAGATAGATAGATAGATAGATAGATAGATAGATAGATAGATAGACAGACAGACAGACAGACAGGCAGATGCATATCAGATACAGTACAATATCATAGGATATCAGCTACAATTTCGGACATCAGGAACAGCTCCCAGAAACTTTCCCTGATGTCTGAAACCCTATCTGATATTGTACCTTATATTGTGTCTGATAGCGGACTAACCACCGTGAGCCTGCCCATGCTAGAGTGATGAAGTTCAACCTGTTGCATCACAGCCTGTTTTCTGACATAATTTTGAATCGGAAAGCAGGATCCATGTAAAGGTGTATAGAACCACTGAAGTGCTAGGACTTTTACTTTCCCATTCCCAAATGTCCTTTGCACATACTGTACTAAAACAACAGTCCAACTCCTTTCACTTTCCATTCAACAGCACTGAAACTGTTCTTCACATGTGGTACCTTATCTCTAAGACTGACAGCGAAGCAGACTCAGAAATACTAAAAACCCTATTCTTTAAATGTAAATATCTTAAGAAATACAAAATCTGCAAGCATCAAACCCACTTAAGAAATCCTTCCCCACCAACCTACACAACCATACAAAATTTCAGAGTTCATCGCTTTTTTATCTAGACAAGAATAAAAATTCAGAGAAAGAATTGAAATCAATAGGAAAATTACTTTTTCATTAACACTTTAATATCTCTAAAAATACAGATCCAATTTGCATGAGACTTTCAGGGACAGTAGATTCTTTAATGGTAACAAATCCTGAAAGTTTCATGTTCATCTGTAAAACCATTGTTTCTGTAAGCTGCAAATAAAAAAAAACAAGTTCAACATAGAACTCATCAGCCACCCAAACTATAGGGGTGTTACTTTGCCCCTACATTACACAAGGTGCTCAGTGCACACATTTATTAGTTCGATATATAGTATGTACAGGAGCCTGACAGGTAATACATGGTGAACAACAGAGGACCAGCTCTTTGATGCTCCATGTCACTCTGATTTTTTCACCTTGCATTTATTGTATGCAGCTGCAGCCATAAATTTCACAGGATATTTTCAGATATTTGGAGGTATCTCTAAAGAAAATCTTTCTGGTGGTCCTGCATTGGTACTGCAGGAAAAACATTTCTCAATATAAATTTCAGGATATAGTCATGCATATCAGTGTCTGCAAATGCACTGCCAGTGTGCGCCATGACTTTTTTTCTGTTTTGAGTAAACTCCCTGCATGTAACTGCTGGTAGCACCTTGTGCATCCATGCAGCACACTTTTTTTTTCATTTTGTGTCTGAACCATCTGGTGACATCATTAGCTGCCATGAGATTATTACATGGTATGGTGTCTGTTTGTTCCTTCAAGAAGAAAACATCACCAAAATAACTACTAACTAGGTTCTGTGAGAAAAATTATTGAAATCTAGGGTCACATTCTCTATTACATTTCACTGTGTTTATGTGATTACAATGTCAAGTTAGTGACCATTGTAATATTGTAATTCTTTTGTGCCATACACAGTGCAGGTCACAGCTCTGTACTACCTAGTAATACAACATGCTACACTCTTTTTCTTTTTGTATGTGGAACTTTTGTTGTCCATTCTGCTTGCCATAGGATTGCTACATGATATGACTTTATGCCACACAGCAACTATATGGGAGCAACATAGCAGCAGATTAGTGTGTGGAAACCTCTTTTGCACCCACTAACATTTGGCAGTATCAAATGCATAATGATATGGTTATAAGGGAGGCAACAGTTGGTACTGATATAAAGAATCAGACCTGAGGAAAGAGAAGTCATCAGTGGGGTGTCACAGAGATCAGTCCTATGTCCAATCATTTTCAATAAGTTTGTTGGGAACATAGGAGAAGGAATACATGACAACATATAAGTCTCTCTCTCTCTCTCTCTCTCTCTTTAAAGATTACATTAAGCTTTGTGTTTGGCTATATAGCGAGGAGGGGTAAGGGAAATGCAGAGGGATCTGCAAAGGCTGAAGAGGTCACCCAGGGTATGGCAGGTTAAAGTCAATCCCAAAAAGTGTAAGGTAATACACATAGAGAACAAGAACTGCAGAATGGAGTACTAGAAGGGGAGGGGTTAATTCCAGACTGCAAACCTGAGGATCGGATTTGGGAGTCATAATAAGTAACTCCTTTAAAACATTTAACCTAATAAAGCCTAAATTAAGGAAAACAGGATGCTGGGAAGTATTGAGAGGGCTTTTGACAGCAGGAAGAAAGAGGTATTAATACCTCCCTAAAAATTATTGGTGAGACCAAACCCAGAGAACAATGCCCAGTTCTGGAGTCCTCGCTTAAAGAAAGACAAGGATAGGCTGGAGAAAGTGCAAAGTAGGATAATGAAAATGATTCAAGGTCAGTAGGGTGGATCCTGTGATGATTGGCTTATGGATTTGAACATTTACTTGCTCAAGGCCAATG
The DNA here is from genome assembly GCA_016271365.2 of Neoceratodus forsteri. NCBI lineage: Eukaryota > Metazoa > Chordata > Ceratodontiformes > Ceratodontidae > Neoceratodus > Neoceratodus forsteri. The sequence continues at coordinate 588,347,332 of CM028137.1, read as the reverse complement.
ATGACTAGCTTATGGAACTGAAAATGTATTTGCTGAAGGCCAGACAAGAGAGACATGCTATGATAGGGACCATCAAGTTTTTGAAATGAATGAACAAGGTGAACTGCAAGAGCTATTGAACAAGAGAAGGAAATCCAAAACATGAGGTCAGGAGTTGAAGATTGTGGGAGGAGGTTCAGGAGAGAAGGAAGAATGTTATATTTATTTAACAGAGAGTGATTGGGCAGTGTAACAGTCTGCCAACAGAAGTGGTGAGTGCCAAAATCAGTAATGGTTTTAATCATGTTTGGGGCAGTGTTTCTGGCTTAGTTGTTACTTTGGGGGATAGCAGTAAAACAGGGAACAAGGGGGTGGACACTTGGTAACAAAGACCCAATACAGACAAAAGATCTTGGGGTATGATAGGGTGTAACAGGCAGATTAGATAATCATTGGTCCTTTTCTGCCATCATTTTCATTGTCTCAGTTTCTACAATTCAAGCTGACTAGGTATTGAATAATATTCTCGCTGAAGAAGAGTCTGGAGAAGGCCCTCAAACCAAATATCTGGCCTTGTACAAACCCTTAAAGAACTGCAATGGTATACATTTATGACTTAGTTGGAAGGCAAAAATGGGTAATATATTGCCACAGTGTTATGTTGCTGAAGGATTGTTATTTTTTACCCAAAGGAAATTATTAAATCTTATTTTTGTTTTCTTTTGTTTCTCATTGCCTTAGTTTCCTAAAAGTCACTGCAGTTGCACAGAGGGTCATTCAGGAAAGTTGTAGGTCTAAGTGATAGAGAGGGTCATTAAAACTGGTCAGTGATCTAAGGGAAAGGGGAAACCCAACAGGGTGCACTATGGTGCTGCTTAGACAAGACAAGTGAAACAGCATGTAAATGAAACTGCAGGATAGGTTAGTGTGCATGGGGAACCCCACTCCTGAAAACAACCATTGATAGGCAGACTGAGAGCAGCCAGTGTCAAAGCAGCCAGGTAATAACATCACGATTTGCAACAGGAGGACATTTTCTGCCAATACATCAAGAAAATGACCACAACAGTTGCATCACGTGAGCACCCACGGCAGCCAGCTATCCCAATCCTTCAAATGAACCCCCAACCACTCCAACCATCTGCTGCAATTCCAATCTCTCCTTCCTCCCCCAACACCCACAATTTCATGTTTTAAACAAAAAGAAACTCCAGTGATGGGTGATGGACACAACCTGCCCACCTTCATGGACAGCTACTGACTCATGTTTAGTGCTTTGCTTTTAAACAACTCAGTTTCCCCATTAGCCAGCAGCAGCTAGCACCCACGCTCCTCACCTAGCACCCAAATATTCTATTGACAGAAGGCCAACAGGCACAACAATGAAGGCGACTGAAGCAACCTGCCCTCCTCCATGGCTGGCCACTTTCTAGTGAGTGAAAGTGCTCATATGCTTACTCGCATGGCAAAAAAGTTGATCACATGATTAGCTGTTTTACTGTGTAACCAAGTGCAGGAACCCTTTCATTCACTCGAAGATGACTGACACATTCCACTCTACTCCATGGCAGGCCATTTTCTCCTGAATCAAGATGCTCCCATGTTTGATTGCAGAGTAAAGCAGCTAATTATGTGTTCAGCTGTTTTACTATCCAAGGAAGTGTGGGGGCATTTTCATTCACTAGAAGGCAGCCAACCTTGGAGGAGGGTGGGCTGTGTCTGTCACTTTCATGGTCATATCTGGGGACCTTCTGTTAGTAGAAGAGTTGGGTGCTGGTGGTGGTAGTGGTGAATACTGAGTTGAATAACAGAAAAGTGTTAAAGATGAGATTATGGCAAGCAGTGGCATCATGCCCATTGGGTACCGGGGGCGTCATGTGCCCCCTAAAATAATGATACACCACCACAATGAGAGGAAATGAAATAATTGTTTTGTAAGAGAATTCCTGGGTCCAAAATCAAAGTATTTTCTTATCATGCAGTAAAAAACTGAAATGATTTCCTAAAAGAGATTTGATTAGCATCATCTCTACAAGTTTTTAGATGAAAACATTTAGGGCCGGATATTCAGACTGCACCAGGCAGTGGCGCAAGCCTGTGCGCAGCACAACTGGGCTGTACCATGGCCAGGACCAGGCGATATTCAACAGTGATGCACCAAGGCTCAGCACCGTTTAATATGGCACTTTCGGAGCACAGACTGCGCATGGCACTGTGGCTCTGCACCAGTGCAAGCCACAGAGAGGAAGCACAGGGATGCACCAGTGCAAGTTCAGTTGTGCTAGGCCCATCACCCATGATATTCAGCTGGGGGCATGCAAATGAGGCCATAATCTATGCAAGGTGCAAATGGCCCCATTTGCATGCGATGTGCTGAGCGCTCCAGGGAAATGCACCTGACATCCTGCCATGCTGCTGTTGGTGGGGGATGACTCCCTGGTGGGCTAGTTAACAACCCCATCCTGTCCACCCGATCATGGACATCCGCATCAATAGACCAATCCCTTGTGGTCTAGCAGTTCCCCTGCTGCCTGATCACGGGCATCTGTATTTTAATATCAGACCTTGGTGGTCTAGCAGTCCCTATGCAGTCCGATCATGGGCTTTCATAGCTGCAGAAAGGCACCTCGTGATCTAGTAGTACCCCCCTCCCCATCTTCCCACAGAGGACCCCCCAGCCACCCAGCACCCCAACATCATTGGCTGGACACGTTCATTCACATATCTTGTCCTGTGTAGTACAGTATGGTCTGCAAGCCCACTGGTACACACTGTGGACCAATAAACATACAGAGCATACTGTACATACATAGACAGTGTCAGCAGATAAGGGCCTATGGCCCACCCAGACTGCCCAGTCTGTACCTGTCATTCAGTGGGCAGCTGGGCAGTATGCGGGCAGGTTGCTGCCACCCATCGATGACAGGGGGGTGCTGGGTGGCCGGGGGTCCTCTGTGGGAGGGGGGTACCCCTGGACCACCAGGTGCTTTTCTGCAGCTACAAAAGCCCACAATCAGGCTGCAGGGAACCGCTAGAGCACCAGGGTCTGATTTTAAAATACAGATTCCCATGATCAGGCTTACGTGGTTGGTGGGGGGTCCACTGGACCACCGGGGGTGTATGTGTGCTTGGCAATGGTGTTCTGGGTGATCATATGGCCACCCATGGCTGGTGGCTGCTGTGTTGCACCTTGCAATGCAGATGCCCACCTGTAGGTGGCCGGGACTTGCTCCTACTTTTCCAGGGTTCAACTTTGAGCCCCCCATGTGGCGCAATGCAGGGTTGCACCGGCATATGCACCACATATCCCAGGTTGAATATCAGGATGTGACGCATATGCATGGGCATGCCCCCTGCATCTGCGCCACATAGGATTACATTGTGCCCCAGCACATTGGGATTTGTGCTGCACTGGGCAGCCTTTTCAATATCCCGCCGGGGTGCAATGAGGGGTTATGCCAGGTGCAACCCCTTTGAATATCCTGGCCTTAGGCAAAATGTCACTCATGTCCTCATGGACATGTCTCCAGTTGTCTATGCAGTGACAATTTTTGTTTTTGTTTTTGTAAAAATTTGCTTTTTCTCTAAGAAAGATCAATCCAAATCATCCCTATAAACTGCTGGAAACAAATTGCCTGGTAACTTTATTTATTTATTTATTTATGACATTGATAACTGGGTGAGTGCACTGATCCCAGGGACCGTTTTCTGTCACGACCCGGGCCATAACACATGGCGCAGGTTAACAGTGGAGTACAAGGTAACAGTAATACACATGAAACAGATTTGATACAAGCGACAATAGTAGACTCAATATACAGGTTTGATGAATAGGTCCATTTGAGAACAGTGAATACAAGGTTTCAATATCAGACATGAGAAGACTTGGTACAAACAAACAAATCATAGGCACAGTGTACAATGTGAGACTGCATCGTCCCGTGAGCAAGTAATGCACAGAATACTCGGTAAAAAAAAATTTATATACAATATGTACAGGCAAGGAAGTAAAATATTACTGTGAAAAATGCAATATAACAGTTGTAGGCAAGAGAGTTGACTAGTGTGGGTAGGTGGGTAACCCCTGGACTGGGGAGCTGACTAGTGTGGGTTGGTGTGAGACCCTTGGGAGCATCCTGGGAGGATGAGTTTTCCAAGAACCAGACTTTAAGGTGGGACTTAAAACTGGAGTGTGTGTCAATGGAATGGAGTTCAGCTGGTAGTTTGTTCCACTGCAAGGGGGCAGCTGCAGACCAAGCTCTGCTTCCCATGTTGGTGGATGCCCTAGGAACAGCTAGAGGGGGAGCACCATTTGAGCGGAGGTTGCAGAGGACTGTTCGGGTTTTCAGAAGGGCAGTTGGGGGGATTCTGGAGCCGTGCGGATGACATTGTCCACCATGCAACAGAGGGCTAGGTCAAAGCGACCTTGCAGCAGTAGCCATCCAAGGGTATTATAGAGGGTACAGTGGTGGGTGGAGAACGGGAACAATAAAGCAAAGTGGCAGGCACTGTTGTAGGCAGCGGAGAGTTTAGCCATAACAGTAGCTGAGATCCTGGCATAAATAGGGGAGCAGTAGTCAAGAATAGGGAGAAGATTACCCTGGACAATGGCTAATCTAGCTTCAGGGGTAAGGTATTGCCTGAATCTATAGGCAGTACCTAACTTTTGATGGAACCTTCTGACAAGCGAATTTGCATGCTCAGTGAAGGTGAGGGAGTGGTCGAGCAGTACTCCTAAGCATTTGTAGGTGTTGACGTCCTCCAGGGCTGTACCATCTGGGGTGAGAATGCTTAAGGGGGCGTGGCTTGTAGTTTTGGCCAGGAAGGGCTTAGATCCAAACAGCATGGATTTAGTTTTTTTGGCATTTACTAAGAGGAGGATTTTTGAGAACCAGCTGTTACTTGTAACTTGTTACCATTGTTGTTTTGTGCAGATGTTAACGGTTTTTACAGTGATGACTATTGTATGTGCTAAACTGAATTTGTATAACTTATCTAACGCATGATTAATGAATGTGCACAAATTTTTTTACATCTTTTCTAAATAGTTATGTGATTTTAGAAATCATCCGTATGTAACCCCCACCCCCCTGCCTTTTTGCAAACGACAGGTGGTATGCTGTTTGAATCTGACATCAGTAGCAGGTGGGTACTGGGTTTGGGAAGGAATAGGTTACTCGGCACAAGGGCTAGCTTTGGCTACTCTGCACAGGGGCATCCAAGTAATTCCGAACACAGGAAGCAATAACTGTAATGTCCAATACCAGGAATGGGATTCTAAAGTGTGGCTTTATTCACATCCAAGCAGAACAAACAAAGCATAGATGGACCCCCACAGGGCTACACTTCTGGTAATGCAGATTAAGAATCAAGATCACTTCTTCAACATTTCAGCCCTCAGGCTCTGAACCCACCAGGAAAACAGCCCGGACTTGCATGCTGCTTTGGGTACACAGCCCAAACTTGTACACTATCTGGGATTCCCAGGCTCAGCTCCCTTGCTGGCCACTTGAACACCTTCCATTTGTCATGGAAACATTTGTTGGTGGCTCCCTAAACCACCTAAGAGCACTTCAGCTCCATCAGGGAAACTTCCTTTTAATCCCACGTCTGAGTACTTTCCTCAGGCACTGGCCAAGTACCTGAGAGAAAGTAAAAGTGCCACAGAGCAAATCCGTAGAGGTGAATTTGGTTACAACTGATGGGGGATCTCCCACCTCTCGCTTCCATAATTCATGCCCGGCCATTTCTTAGGACATTAAACATCTCTTTCTGTAAAGCTTGGCAATGTAGATTAAAGGGTAAATGTATGTCACATTTCCTCTACTTGTCTTGCTTTCCCATTGTGCTGGACTTGAACATACTTTTACTTGGCTTAGCCCACTGCTCTAGTCCTCCCACTGATTTAGCAGTCCAATCCCCACTTTACTTTACTCTTTGTGCTGGACTTGAACATATTTTTACTTGGCTTAGCCCATTGCTCTAGGCCTCCCATGGATTTAGCAGTCCAATCCCCACTTTACTTTACTCTTTGTGTTGGACTTGAGCCTACTTGAATTGACTGGCGATGTCTATTACACTAGACCTACTACAACTTAAGTAGTCCAGTCCCCACTTTCCAACAGTTCAGGTGAAAACATAGGCCCTATGACAGTGCAAACTCACCCTTTGGTTGCAGGGGCCCCACAGGCGATTCCTCACAGGAATTTCTTTCCCACAGCTTCTGGTGCAACAGCACAACTTGAAATAAGGCAGCTTCTTCCTTAGCCGGAACCAGGAGGGTTGCCCCTGGAAGGCTGGCCAACCCTTCCACCCCCATCCCCTCAAGGATGGGGCACATGGACCAGTAACAGCGGTCTCCACCACTTCACAAACAGCTTACTGTGTTCCTTTTTTGGTGGAAACACACACCTCCCCTTACAGTAGGTCTATGGCAGAGCTTTAGGCTCAGAGAGCCTGTCCACAGACTGCTATGCTGCTCCTCTCTTTAAGACTGCACACAGACCCACACACACTGTTCAAATATCCCCAACATTCTATCCTAACTTCCAACTGCAGATTCCAGTGTGTCTCATGCAGCTGCGAAAGTTCTATGGTGATGTCATCCCTCAGTCTCAGCTGAGACTGAGAACAGCGTGAGACAGTGTGAAATCCATTTAACTGGAGTTTCACAAACTGCCTTCCCTGCCTACCACTAGGTCTTACTGGGATTCTAGTAACCCCGAGTAACAGGGGGGTTACATGTAGATGTTGTGTTTTAGTGAAAACACCCAGGTTGTGCCTGTATAAGGACATTGTGGTCTAGTGTACTTACCTGGTTAACACATAAATTACAGTTGAAAGTGACCCTTTTTTACAGTATGTTTTGGGGGTCTGTGAGAAATGAAACCCAGCCCCCAAGGAAATCAATCATGATCCTTTTTTTTTGCTTTTCCTATTTATTGCTGCTTTTTTTTTCACCAGACATCTGGCTGGACAAATCTCAGCCATACTAGACCATGGGCAGAGTGGGGGTTGTTTTCTCCCTCTTGATTAGCTTGACATTTACCCCTATGCCACACACAGCCTTTATAGAGGCCTGCATCACATGTGCACGGCGCACATGCACAGTGCAGCCGGTGAGTCAGTATTGCATCACAACATGCTTGGAGAGCTTCTAGTCAATAAAAAACCTGTTAAATATGCCTAACACCAAGGTAGAGAGACCCAGCCTCAAGCACTGTATCCCACTGTCATAGCAAGCAAGTTAGTATCACATTAGAGAGAATCACAATAAGAAAGAAAAGCAGAAACAATAATGAAGCTAGTGTAGCAGTCAAAAAAAGCCTGTAGGTTCCAAAGCAGTTAATCAATCACCAGCAGTCCACTGGTCCTTGGACAAGGAAGTCAGGAATTAGAAGCTGCAGTACTAGCATCAGCTGTGAAATACTGTATGCCCTTAAAAAAAGCCAGACTCCCTGTATAAATCCCCCACGGCATGGGTAGCGTGTAATGGAATATTGTCCGACCCCTTTACATTGCATGCTGGTACTAGGCAGGGCTGCCCTTTATCCTCCCCTGATGTTCAACATTTACTTGGAACTGCTTATCCGGAGGATTATGGCCAATACAGAAATCCAGGGTATAAGTATCCAGCAACAAACAGTTAAAATATCGGCCTATGCGGATGACCTACTCCTTCAAATATCTCAGCCCAACATATCTATACCTGCCCTACTTACCACCCTGAGAGAATTCAGTTCCATGTCCAATTATAAATTAAATAAAGACAAGACTGTGATTTTCCCCTTGAATCACAAAGCGTTAAAGCTTGTGGCATCTTCCATGGGTTTCTCTTGGCAGCCCAATTCATTGAAATATCTGGGCTTGAATTTGTCCAGGGAGCAGAGCAGGTTTACAAAATTAAATCTAGAAACTTTAACATCCACCATTAGACAAGATCTCAAGAGATGGGCATTACTTCCCCATCTCTCTGAGGTAAAATCAATATCATCAAAATGAATGTTTTCCTGCGGCTTTTCTACCCATTAAACCTTTCGAACATCTGGTTACCGTTGATGTGCTTTAAAAAAATACATCAGATGTTCTCAGCCTTGGTCCGAAAAGAAACCCTGGATTACCTATGAAAAGCTTTCAGCACCGAAATTGAAGGGGAGACTGTGCCTACCACATTTAGGACTTTACTGCTGGGCCAGTCATGTGAATAAGTACCTGCAATGGCTAAGGGGGGACCACCTCCAATTGCAGCAGTCTTTCACACCTATATGGCTCAAAATAGAGAGGAGTTTAGTACAAACCCATGGGCTATCCTCTGTTGCATTACTACATGTTAATTTAAGATCTCTGCCTTTTGCACTTAAAAATACTCCCATTGCATTATCTATTCGTATCCATTCCCAGGTCTGCTCATTCCTAAAATATAAGTATACCATAGACCCATCTCAACCTTGTTGGGGTAACCTCAACCTTATAACTGATGGCAGGCCAATTCATATGAGATGGATCCCCCAGATAGGGGACTACCCTCTATCTTGCTTTCGGAAGTCGGATGGCCTGTGGTTAACTTCACCTGAAATCCTTAACAAATTCCAAGTTCCGAATTCTGCGATTTTTAAAATATTTCTATTACGTCATTTAATAATAAAATCCCTTGGTAATGTACCACCAATACCCCCGAACCCATCTTTGTCATGTTTAATTTCCCAGGTGGGTCTCTCGCACGCTGTTTTCAGATTGTATGAGATAATCCATAATTGGAAATGGCCTGACTGCCTGGGGCCGACTACTTATTGGTCCCCACTTTTCCCAAACAAGATTTGCCATGGCCCTCTCTATGGGAAAGCTGTCACAAGTTTGCAACACAAGACAGACTTTGATTATTACAATTTAAAATTCTGCATAATCTTTATTATTCGCCCCAGAAGATGGCTAAATTGGGAATGCTCCCTTCACCCACGTGTACCAGGTGCCTGCAGAGTCAGGGTAACCTTCTGCATATCTTTTGAGAATGTCCCAAGATAGTCCCCCTCTGGACTATCATTAAACAGAAGGCTGACCCCCTTTTGGGCTTATCAGATCTTTTTACAGCTGAAATTTGTATTTGGGAGATCTTTTCTCAGTTACTGTTACCAACAGAAAATATCATATAACCCTCATTGCTATGTCGGTTAAAAGGCTGGTTTTGTGGCACTGGAAAGATACAACTGAAATTTCTTACAGTGAATGGTTGTAGTAGTTGTTGGCCAATCTTCTCCTGGAGAAGACAATGGCTAGTTTGCATAATCAATCACAGAAATTCCTGAAGAATTGGGGTCCTCTTGTTACTCTGTATTCTCTTCAGAAATCATAAATAGCCCTGTATCTTGCAACAGACAGCGTTATACCAGATAGATTTGCTCTGTGTGAATGGGGGGGTTAGAGTGGGTGGAGGGAGAGTGGATCTATTCCCAAGTTATGCTGTATTATTGTACAGTTGATGAACAAATGTAACAGGAGATCTTCTCTCTGTAATTGTATAAAAGTGAATAAACTTTGAATTGCAAAAAAAAAAGCAATACTCAGAAAGGTGAAGCAGAGACTTGAGACTAGCCCAGCCCAGCCCCACAGGCCCAGTCAGTAACATCACATCACACCATCTTGGAGGAAGAAACTGCTCTGGTCAAAACAGAAGCAGTTAAATAGGCCCTCACAACTGATGAGGTGAAGCAGAGACCCAGGCCAAGTGCTGCCTCCACAGTCATAGGAGGTGAGTCGGTATCACATCCAGCACCACCAAGGAGGAAGAAGCAGCTTCCATTCAAAACAAAAGCTATTAATTAGGCCCCAATAAAAATTGGGGCCCAATTCCAGAAGGTGGCACAGGGCTTGCATCAAGTCCTGGAGCCACCACAAACTTTGACTCAACTGCATCATAGTCCTTCGACTCAACTCTGTGCTACTCCAGAAGAGTTGAAGCAGTTGCAACAGTATTCCCACTTTACAGCAGATTATATCAAATGTTTGGCACAAGCCCTGTAGTAAGGGTACCCCCATGGATGCAAAGCTAGACCATTGTGGTAATGGTCTAACTTTATGGTGTCAGGCACTTGCGGCATCAGCTTCTGCAATACCAAGTTTGACGCAAGTCAGCACTTGCATCACACAGCCTACCGCAAGTCCCTGCTTTGATGGCAGCCCCTTTTAGAATTGGGCCCATGGAGTAAAGCAGAGACCCAGTCCTAGTGCTGCCCCACAGTCATAGCAGATGAATTGTGTTCACATCATCACAACACCACCTCAGAGGAAGAAAGCAGCTACTGGTTAAAACAAAAGCCATAAATAGGCCCTAAAAGGCATAGAGGTGAAGCAGACAGAGAGAGAGAGACCCAGGCCCAGTGCTGCCTCACAAGAAGCCACTACTAGTCAAAATAGAAGCCATTACATAGGTTGAAGAGCCAGAGAGGTGAAGCAGAGACATGCATGATCAGGTGAATCAGTATCACATAACATCACCACATTGAAGGAAGAAGCAGTTACATGCCACTGGTCAAAACAGAAGCCAATAAATAGGCCCTAACAATGCAGAGGTGAAAAGGATTAGTGCTGCTAGTGCCCCAGACTCATGTCATAGAAGGCAAGTCGGTATCACATCACATCACCTCAGAGGAAGAAGTATTTGCCAGTTGAAACAAAAGCTGTAAATACAGTAGGCCCTAAAAGTCAGTCTGGAGAGGTGAAACAGAGAGAATCCCACTGTGCCCAGCCACAGTTGCACAAAGCGGACCTCCAATTAAATAACACACCATACCTTTTTGGGGATAAAAAAGGCCGCAGCTCTTTCTAATTAATCAAAACATTATGCATTACAGGAATACTTACATTCAATACAGGAGAATATGTATATTACATTCAACAGATCTGCACATTACAATATATCTATATACATACATCACATCCTATTTCAACATATACATCAAGTATCCCCTCCAGTAAGACTCATTGGGCAGCCACAATTCATGTATTGCTGAAACCCTGGCTCCTTCATCCAATTATTTGAGAGAAACTCTGGCACTTTAGTCCAACAGACCTGTCGAGGGCCATGTCTTCCCTCTGGACAGTTCCCATCCCCATCTTCCCTGAATTTAGGACCTCCTAGACCCTTGATGAGGAGTATGCCCACCCAGGGCAGCACTCCCCATCTCAGAATCTTGGCTCCCAGTGTTTCAGTGCACACCCCACCTGGGTGCCTTCTTCCCCATGTCTCTGAAGCATACCCATCCTAGGGTCATGCCTCTCCACGGTGACACCCAATCGCTACTTCTCTTCTTATGGCTGGAGCCTCACTTACACAGGGTCCGCCATGAATTACCTTCTCTTATTCTTTCTGTATCAGTTCTTATCTAGTGGACTCTTAGATTTGCAACAGTGCTCTTGCTGCAGCCTGGCAGTTTGGGGCAGGAGGGTGGGGAAACTGCATGTTGAGGAGAGGTTCTGAGAGGGCAAAATACCCTGGGACTGCTCCTTAAAAACCCTGCCAGGCCACTTCTTGAGGGAGCCGACTATGCCAGCCCTCTCTGTGGAGCTCCTGTGATAAAGCCGCTTGCTGGGGGGGGCTGCCTCTTCCAGAAATGGTGGGCAGCCTTCCTTACCCCCACCCTCTTGGGGGCCATTGGCTACTCACCCCCACAGTGAGAAACTGGTGGGGGCCATTGTCCAAAGCGTACCCCCAATTTAATAACACACCACACCGTTTTTGGGATAAAAAAGGCTGCAGCTTTTTTTACTTAATCAAACAATTATGCATTAATAACATTCAATACAGAAGAATATGTATATTACATTCAACAGATGTGCACATTACAATATATCTATATACATACATCACATCCTGTTTCAATATATACATCAACTATCCCCTCCAGTAAGACCCCTTGGGCAGCCACAATTCATTTATTGCTGAAACCATGTATCCTTCATCCAATTATTTGACAGAAATCCTGTTCCTTTAGTCCAACAGACCCATCGAGGGCCATGCCTTCCCTCCAGACAGTTCCTCTCCCCATCTTCCCTGAATTTTGGGCCTCCTAGACCCTTGACGAGGAGCATGCCCATCCAGGGCCACACTCTACATCTCAGAATCTTGGCTCCCAGTGTTTCTGTGCATGCCCAGCCTGGGTGCCTTCCTTCCCAGGTCTCTGAAGCATACCCATCATAGGTTTGTGCCTCTCCCCAGTGACACCCAATTGCAGCTTCTCTTCTTATGTCTGGAGCCTCGCTTACACGGGGTCAGCAATGAATTACCACCACTTACATAAGGTGCCAACAAGTATCACCCACTAATGCCCAAGGGATCTCACTTTTCCCAAATAATTCTGTTTCACATAAATCATTCAGTGTGTTGTTAAAAATGTCATTCCCCGATATCTGACAGATGAACCCCATCCCGACTATATAGGACCTTATCCATCTTGGTGATAACAAAATGCCTGATAACCTCTATGCCAAGTGAGACCGCGAAACAGGACACCTGCTTATGCACTGACCTGCATACTTTGTCCATCGCTCCCACCTTTCGCTCACCACACCAGTGCTGGTGTGGTATGATTCTGGTCCATGCCAGAATGGTGCAAGGCAAAATTTGTTTTAGATGGGCCAATCCCCTCTTAATTTCCTCAATTAATCTGGGGGCCCCCAGGGTGACCAGGTCATTCCCCTCCCAAGTGGATAACCAGCATGACCAGTGGTTGGCAATGCAGGCCTAATCTGAAAATAGTTTCACACAATGCCCCCCCACTTCATCCCCCCTTTGCCTGCCCATTGCATCACAGTGCAACTTCTCAGAATGCCCAGCTGCCTTGTGTAAGGCCATTTTTTCACCCACGTGTAGGCCTCTCTCACATGCGAATGACCCATGATCCATATCCAAGGGGTTGTTGTAAACATGCCTGTAAGACAAACCAGAAAATTGTGAGTATGTTGCCACCTTTTTGATCTTCAATTTCTACTTGTGCTGGGTTCCCCAGCGTCACTCCCCGATGTGTTATGCTGGGGCCTGATGTACCCCATATATGCTTTTGATGCCCATCTGCCTACCCCTTTGATCTGTTCCTCTTTTAACCCACACCTAGCTGCCTCAGTGGCCACTCTAATTCTAAATGAATGTATGTTGTACGATGTAATCTTTAAGCCCACCATCCAAAGACCCTTTTGTAGGACAGCTGTGAACTGCCACCTTGTGACTGCTTTTTCATCCCCATGTATGAATAAATGCTCTGGGCCTCTTGGCCGCCCAGCTACCTACTCTTTCATTGATGCCCATGGGCAAATGTTCCCTGGGGGAGGCCATAAACAGTGTTACAGTGATGGGGGGGCCACACTGGTTTGTCTTTGATTTGTGCAGCTGAAGACAGAGTCTGTTTTGCAGGATGGTGAAATCACTGAACTGGAGATTGGAATTCTGACCCATTTAGTTAGACTATGGTACCAACTCAGACACCCAGAAGACTCTGAAAATTGTACAAATGTACAGGGCCCTGAAAAGCTTGGTTTCATAGCCCAAACTGCAAGTGACTGAGAGTACCTTCAGGAGGCTGGACAGTTCGGCTAATCCTATGGGCTTCCTTGTGTCCGCCTTTTTCCCTGTAAGTCTCGCCAAGCCTTGTACCATTTTCTTTGTGATGAAACTGTAAGTTGGGACAGAAAAACCCTCAGACTTGTGAAGGAATGTAGTGCCAGCCAGTTAGAGGTGTATAGCCACTGGAGATCTTCCCAAGCTTTCTAAATGGAGGACATAGCTTTGAACTTGTCTTTGGGTATTGGGCAACACCACACTTACCTTGTGGCTGCAGAATTCCTGAAAAGACTCATAGCTACCTACATACTTCCTCCATATCGAAGGGGCCACAGGGAGCTGTACTAGTTGCTGCAATCTTGGTTCCCAAGCCTCCAGACTGCTTCTGGTATCTGAATGGGGAGAGGATCGACCCACGGGGCTAGCAGCCTGAAGTGGTCAAGCTGAAATTGAGACAGGACATCAGCTATAACATTTTCTTTTCCTGGCAAATGACATGCCCTGAAGAGATGTTGTACCATAGGCAGCATAATGCAAAGACCCACAGAACCTTCATCACTTCTTCAGAATGAGACATCTGTGAGTTCAGTATGTCTGCTACTGCCCTGTTGTCCATGTAAAACAGCACTTTTGTATTCTCAGTCTTGTGCCCCCACACTCTTACGGCTACCAAGATAGGGAACAATTCGAGCAAGGTGATTTTTTTTGTGAGCCCCATCGATACCCACTCCTGTGGCCAGCACTCTGCAGACCATGCCTCTTGCCAGAATGTACCAAAGCCAATACCACCTGATTCATCTGTAACCATGTGCAGATCTTATAGCTGGTCTGACGCTGTCTGCCAGATGGTGATACCATTGAAATCTTGCAGAAAGAGTTCCCATACACGCAGCTAGGCTTTTATGTCCTGCATCAGTCTGATGTGGTGATATAGTTTTAGAGCCCCCACTGTGGCTGAAGCCATCTGCCTGAGGAATGGTCTGCCTGGGTGGATTGCACGGCATGCAAAATTCAAGTGGCCTATAACAGATTGTAGCTGTTGTAGGGTCACCTTCTTTGGTCTTCCCATCTCACCTAACAGTTTGCTCAAAAGTGACACCTTGTCTTGTGGTAGTTGAGAAACCATGGCCTCAGAGTCTATTTCTATGGCCAGGTAGGACAGGCAGGTGGCAGGGCCCTCTGTTTTCTCTCACGCTAAAGGGACACTGAAATATCCCATGAGTGAGGTGAAACCCCACAGCATGTCCGCACATGTGGTTCTTCCCCTGGGACCTGCAAATAGGAAGTTGTCCAGATACTAAGGTTCATACTAAGGTTGAGTGAAGGAGCCAGTAGGCTGAGGCCCATAATGTTCCTATACTAGGCCGTAGAATAAAATGATAAGTCATACCCAGACAAGATTAAAATATCAAGACGATGTTTGAAAATCTCTTTAGAGTTACTAGTAACAACGTCAGATGGAAGGCGATTCCACAGCCCAATAATTCTAACAGTGAAGAAGTACCTACGATTGTTATGTCTAAAAGATTTACCAGTTAGCTGAAGAATATGACCTCTAGTGTTATGTGTAGATTTTTTAAATGAAAAACCTAGTTCAGTCATGATAAAAGGGTCATGAATAATATCATATAATAGAAGGAGATCACCATGGATGCGTCTAGTGGTGAGAGACATTAATTTCAATGTGTCCAACCTTGATTCATAAGATAACCAATCAAATCCAGTTATCTTTTTTGTATATTTACGCTGCACCCTTTCAAGAGAGAAATTTTCTGATTTTTTAAATGGACACCAGAATTGAGAGGCATATTCAAGATGTGGCTGAACGTAGGACCTGAATAAAGTTAACAATACTTCCTGTTTGCGAGATCTAATATTGCACAAGATAGACCATATAATTTTGTTAGATGTATTAATAACTGAAGACATATGCTTAGTGTATGTTAAATGATCAGATATTGTTATGCCCAAGTCTTTCTCGTTGTCAGTTGCACACAATGGTAACTCGTCCAAAATATACGGGAAATTCAAGTTATTAGAACCCAAGTGCATAACTTTGCACTTGGCAGGATTTAACTTCATTCCCCATTTTTTAACCCAAGTGCTGATAATATCTAAATCATACTGAATACAGGAAATTTGATCATAACTGGAACTTAAACCACCGATCTTCACATCATCTGCATATTTTATAGTATAGGAAAGGCAAGAATGAGTTAAATCAAATATGAAAGCCTGAAAAAGGCAGGGACCAAGAAGTGAGCCCTGAGGGACACAACTCAGTACCCTGCCTGAGTCAGAAAAAAAGTCCCATTTATCATCACTCTAAGTTCTACCTGAAAGCCAGTTACATATCCATTTCATTATATAGCCATTAATATTAAGGCTGGAAAGTTTTTGAATAAGAGCCCAGTGTGGCATGGAATCAAAAGCTTTACTGAAATCAATAAAGATAATATCGCAGGCTAAGTTATCATCCAAAAAATAACTAAAATGTTCATAGAAACAAAGTAAATTAGTAAGACAGCTTCTACCCTTTTTGAAGCCATGTTGTTCCAGATCAGAAGCATCAATTACTGGGGACAGAATGTCCTTAAGTAGGCTTTCTAATACTTTACAAATTAATGAAGTCAAGCTGATCGGCCGATAGTTATCCCATTGATGTTTGGATCCCTTCTTATGTATAGGAACCACAAATGCCTCTTTCCATGCACCAGGAATAAAGTTAAGTTGTAAAAAAAGATCAAATAAAAGTTTAAGTGGGAAAGCAATATGTTCAGATAATAAATATAGCAGATTCCCTGCAATATAATCTGTGCCTGGACAGAATTTACCTTTTAATAAAAGTAGTTTATTCCTAATAGACTCAACTGAAAAAGTGATAGGAGGATCAATTGGTGTTATATTAAGATCCGGTAACTGTACCACAGGTTCAGAGAAACCTTTGCAAAATTCCTTATTAAAAACATCTGCCATAGCTTTAGGGTCTTGAATCAGTAAATTATCTATTGTAAGATGCCCCACCATGCTAGGACTTTTCCTGAGTGAATTGATATATGAATAAAATTGTTTAGAATTTGGCTTACTAGCTGAGGATGCTAAAGTTAATTCCCATTTTGATTTCGCCCTACGGATAGCTGATTTACATTTTCTACTTGACTTCAAATAGGAATCCCAGTTGGAAGCAGATCTATTTTTTTTATGTAATAATGGTGTTTTTTTATTTTTTATATTTATTAAATGTTTGATGTTATTATTCAACCATTTGGGAGATTGTTTCCCATTTGAGTTTTTATTTTTTGAGGGAATATAAATGTCCTGCAAATTCAAAATATTAGATTTGAAAAACACCCAACTCTAAAATTGTTTTTTTTTTCCTTAAACAAAGACAGCCAATTTATATTTTTTAAATGAAGATTTATGCTGTGACAATCAGCTTTGTCATATAAATATATTATCGAAGAATTACTATTGAAAACAATGTGTCTCTCTAAATTGAAATAGATAGAATTATGGTTGCCAGTACCAATTGGTGTAGAAACTTGCACATCTCTAATATCTAGGGCAGAATTACAAATGACCAGGTCCAGTATATTATCACCTCGGGTAGCTGTATTTATCCATTGAAGTAAATCCAATACCATACAGAAGGACATACATTTTTTACTAATACTACTAGAAGCTATAAATAATTTCCAATTAATATCTGGGAGATTAAAATCACCAGTAATGATAACACTCCCCATTTGTGTGGCTGTTTCAAATTCAGATAGAACAGCATCCACCAATAAACTAGTAGAAGATGGGGGAATATAACATGTGCTAAGGATGAAGAAATCCACTTTAGATATGAAAATTTTAAGCCACAGAGTCTCAGTAGGGAGAGCATGAGTTTTTATTAAACTAGATATATTATGTGAGTCAATTTTATTGCTAATAAATGAGGTGACGCTTCCCCCCTTCCTTGTACAACAATTCAAATAATATGAAGTATATCCAGGAAGTTGCTTGTTCCAAGCAGAGTCACAGTCACCCCATGTTTCACTTACTGTAACAATATCTAAATCCTTATTCAAGATCACATCAATTAACTCATCAAATTTCTGTGTCAAGCTCCTAGCATTAAAACTAAGAAATTGCATATGTTGGCATGACACATTATACATACGTGAAGATGATGTGCATGTTTTAAATTCCCCTCTCCACCCAGATACTAGTTTAAATTAGAGTTAATGGATAGTAGAAATTGTTTACTGAATAGGGCATTCCCTAATTTACTAAGATGCAAGCCATCAGCACAATAAAGCTCTGGTTTGTCAAGAAAATCTTCCCAATGGGTGATGCACTTTAATTTTTGTCGTAAACACCAAAGCCTAAGCCAATTATTGACAATTTTGATCTTAATGTTAAGATACCCAGAGTACTGTGGAATAGGTAGAATCTCAGAAAAAATAATGTCACACCCTCTATCAATCAGTTTATTAGTCATTGAAACATAAGCTTGTTTAATGTTTTGAATAGAATCTCTATAAATGTTATTGGCACCAACGTGAACAATACACAATGGATTAATGTCATGAAACCCAATAATGTTATCAACCATAAGAGTTAAATCTGAAATTTTAGCACTGCTAAAGCTTGAACAAGTTCTATTATATTTATCAGGCTCACATAAATCTCTATCTAATTTTCTAACTAAAGAGTCACCCAAAACATATAACTGTCTAGAGGCTGAGACATTACAATTGGAAACATGCATAGTGGATGTTTCTTCATCGGTTTGCACAGTGCAAAATCTATCAAGGGAGGATTGGGGATGAGATTAGACAAAGAGCCAGAAACTTGTAACGTATTTGCTGGAGATATGTCTATGGAATTAATAACTTCAATAGGGGGGTTAAAGGAAATACCATCAGGATTGGTAGCAACAGTAGACAACGGATCAAAGCTATTATGTAATGGAATAGAAAAATGCTCTGCCTTACGCCTTCTTTTTTTAGTTACTTTAGACCCTTGTACAGTGTACCAGTTAGTATCTTCCAAACTATTGCATGTACTGTACTCTTCTTCTCCAGCTCTTTTTTTTGAGACATCAACTGGAATAGTTGGCAAGTTGCTTGAAATAATACAGATACTCTCTCTCAGTAATGTAATGGAGCTAGAGGTCAACTTGGATGGAGTGTCATTTGCTGGGGTGTTGGTTGCACATAACGCTGATTGAACTATTAAATGTTCTGGGTTATTGTTAGATTCCAACACTAAAATCCTATTGTAGTATAAACTGTTTTCACATTGTAATACTATATTATCAGTGCATTTTGCACATTGGTAAGGAAGATTGTCAGCATTAATAGCCGACAAACTGAACATATGACAAGACATACATTGTATGCCAATTTCTCCTGCTGTGGTAGTAACAATCACGTTGATATTACTGATTGTGTTTATTGGGGAAGCCATTTCAATGTGGAGGATAAGCAAGAACACTCCAAGTAATCTTAAGTAATCACAGATACTACAAGTACAGAAACACCAGTGTGACCCTTACCTCCTAACACCTCCTAACACACTTAACATGCGGTAAGAATGCGCGTGTCTTAGTGCACGTCTTCGCGCACGAAGACACGCATGCCCTGCTGCCTAGCTCGCTCTGCTCACTTGGTGAGTGATATAAAAGAGTGTAGTGACCTGGAAGTGGTCACCAAGGTCAGCGA
The DNA here is from genome assembly GCA_016271365.2 of Neoceratodus forsteri. Classification (NCBI taxonomy): domain Eukaryota; kingdom Metazoa; phylum Chordata; order Ceratodontiformes; family Ceratodontidae; genus Neoceratodus; species Neoceratodus forsteri. Next base: position 588,328,090 of record CM028137.1, on the reverse strand, counting down.
TCCCCTTGAAGCAAAAATAAAACAGCTTTTTTTCAAACTCCATGAATTCCAATCATGCGTGGAGTTGGTGTAGTATAGTGTATGTTAAGTCCCCAAACTTAGAAAAAAAGCAGCTCCCTAAGTGAAGTGTAGTTCTCAAAAACAGAGTAAGACAACTACACTCCCTCTTCCTGCTTACTGAGAATGTCAGCAGGGCTCAGAAACATGTAGGTGGTACACAAACACAGACAGGCTCTGTTAAAAAGGTGTAATAAACACCATAAATCAGTCACACAGTTTGCACACAGCTCAGTAGTAAAACTTTGTTTGTTAGAAGTGATAATGTACAGTGCTAGGGTTCTGCGTATGCCTTCTGGTGGCCTACTCCAAGAAACTTGAAATTATTTGAAGGCTGCACAGCTTACAAAGCATCCCATGGGCATTGCCTTGCCCATGTACCATTGACCTCTAAATTTGAAACCCAATAAATCCTGATTACTCTGATGTACCAGTAGCAGATGGAAAGCTGCCTTGATGTCACTTTTGCCATCATTGCTCCCTGACCCAGCTCTTGTATCTGGCACACTGCCACATCAAAAGTTGTGTACTGTACTGTGCAATCTTCTGAGGTATCTTTTGGGCAGGACAGGTGATGAATCAGCCTGAATTCCTCTTCTGCCTTCTTGGAGACCAGCCCCAATGGGGACACCCTGAGGCTGTGAACTGGGGTGTAGTCAAATGGTCCCGCCACCCTGCCTGCCTCCACTTCCTTGGTGATTTTCTTCTCTATGATATTGAGAAGTAAGGTCACAGACTTAAGGTTGAGAGCTGTGGTTTCCACCCTTGGCCCCTTGTATGGTATCCTAAAGCCATGTTTGAAACCATCATGTAAATATTTTGCCATTGTTTTGTCTGGGTAGCAGGCGAGCCAGGGGTCCATCAGGTCTAACCGTACTGGTGAATTAGCCAAACTTCCCGGTCCCCCTTTCCTTTCTCCCCCCCCAGCTCCCTCACTGTCTGGTGTTTTGGAGGAGTGTCGGGTGCATTCTGAAACCTTGTGCTCCCCTCTGCATTGTTTGTAGATGTGACCGTATTTACAAAAGGAACGAAAACATTTCCCTTTTTTGTAATCGTAACAGGCCTTCCTCCCTGCCGCCTTTTACTGGTCTTTCTTGTAATCTCCCCCTGCTTGTCTGGCAATAACATGACCACTATGCACATAGGCTACCATGTTGGGACACCCACGCATCATATAGCGGACCCAGAGGTCTATGTGCGTGTTTTCCCATTTGAGATTGGACTGCCTAGATCATTTTAGATGAAACAGTTTGTCATATTTTAGCCACGCATATTCATCGAAGAATAAATGTGCAAATGTTATGGTATCCCTGTATTTAAGCAGGGCAATCAGCTTATCAGGGTGTTTCATCCCATAAACTGACATAAATATGTCAGATGCTGTGGCCCAATTCTCAAATGTGAAAGGCACCTTCGGCGGCTGTGGCCTCTCCTGTTTATTCTTTTTCTCATCATTCACCTCTGGGATCTCCCTGTGTAATAACAAGAACATGTCTATAAATTCACCTTTCCAAATTTTTTCCCTCACAGTGTCTGATAAGTGGTCCTCCAATGGGTCTGCTACACTGGCATATGCCCAACAATCTGGTGCCATTGTTTTGGTGTTGTTTAAACTGTCACCTGCTGTAGCAGTAGTTCCCATTGAAGAAGCAACCATTTCCTGCCCTTCTGAGCCTGCCATCAAACTTTCTTTGTTCCCCTGGTGATGTTGGATTGTAGAGGGTACCACATCTGTCCATACCTGAACTGCAGCTCCCTGCGCACAACCCCCCCACTGCAGCACCCTGTGAACCAATGCACTAGGGTGGCTGAGCCAGCTATGCTTCAGCTCCTGGAGCAATCTGCTGCCCCCACCTTGGTGACCTGACAGGACTTTTTCTGCCCCTCCTTTGGTGGGCTCTGTACCCCTTTGTATCATCCAGCCTTGTCCGTCTATTGGGCCCTGCACCTGGTATCCTACCTTGGTGGGCTCCACCCCCTGACATGTCCTAAACCCATGGCTCTCTATTGGCCCCTGTGCATTGCATCCTGCTAGACCCTGGGAGGTACCCTCACCTGGCTCATTGGCCATAAATGCCTGAGACCCTGCATTAGTAGCGGTCATACACCCATGCAGGGTTGTTGGGAGACTAGGAGTGAAGGGGCCCCAATGATTCATTGCCGCACAAGAGGCAGGCATGTTGCCTGGCCCCCCCATTCATAAATGGCCACATGAAGAGGTTATGCTGCCATATCTGGGGCCATGGCATTGCCGGTACCGAATTGTCCCCTGAAGCCCCAGGCCTCCCTACCTGGCTGTTTGCCTTTTCCCCCCTGCTGTTTGCCCTGTGTTTTTCCTATGTCTGTCTGCTGATGAAAGCCCGCCCATCCTGCCTCCCATATGCATATCCCTCTTCCATTCCTGTTCCCTTACCTTTGTAGCCTTAGCCATATCTTCCAGGTTTTGCCTCCAGTTTGCATACTTTGACTCTTCTGCTGCAGATTCCATTGGCAGCAACTCCCGGCTTTCCCCAGATTGCTCATCCTCACTATCAGAATCAGACCACACCAAGTCTACTGAAACATCACTGTCCTGATCCCCCTCATACTCCCCAATTTGTGGCTGGACCATTGGTGCAACAGGGAGCTTTTCCACTTCATCATTTGTTGCCCTGGGCTGGACTGCGGATGCCGTGTTCTTCTCGACTCCGCTCCATTTCTTCTCTGTACGCTTTCTGCCCACCTCTGCCACTTGTTGAGCCTTACACTTTCTCTGCCCACCTTGCCCCTTTTTATTACCAGACTTTTTCTGAGCTACTGATTCCAATAACCAAGCCAATGGTTAGCTTCAATACAACAGATATGGAGATGCTAGGGATTGAACCCAGGGCCTCATACATGCAGAGCATGCACTCTAACACTGAGCTACAGCCTAGGATTTGTGCTCCAATGGGGCTGCCACCTTTTCAACCTCCTAAATTTGTCTTAACTTTGTTGGAGTGCCAACATTAACTATATTGGACAGCTTCAACCTTTGGGGAACATTACTGTGTAATTATTTGTTTACCAGCTATGGAGGAACTTTGTAAAATCCCTGTGACACAACCGCCAGCTATCTCCCAGGTGTCATGGTGTCTGGCAGTTTGAAAGAGGTGCTGCACCAACCCACAAATATGGTGCTAATGGCCAAGTTAAGGGACATTCAGCAGAAGACATGGTCACTGTATTTGGAGCTCAAGTCTTTAGTGACCAGCTTCGAGGGTAAGATTCAAGATCTGGAGCAGCACATAGCCAATACTGATAGCTGAGTCAATCAGTTAGAATGGCTCTTTAAAAAACTTCTGCAGGAAACCCAATCACTTACTGAGAAGTGTGATGATGTAGAGAATAGGTATCGTCACAATAACATTCAGATTTGTGGTGTTCCTAAAGGGTATGAGAAGGGGAAAGATTTCCTGCAATTTGTTTCAGAGCTGTTGGGGTCATTCTTAGATATGTTGGACTCGCAGCATCTGCCCTTGAAGAGGGCCCACTGTTTTCTGACACAGCCTTCCAAGGATCCTAAATCATGCCCCATGTCCATTATTGTGTGTCTGTATAACTTTGCAATCAAGCAGCAATCACTGACTCGTGCCTAGAGATCTGGTCAGCTTGAGTACCGTGGGGAGAGAGTGACCCCAGCGAATGACTATTCTCGTACAGTGCAACATTCCCGTAAAGCATTTCAGCCACTCATCCCTACATTACAGGCTCATAATTTAACATTTTCTATTGTATCCTGCTTGCCTTGAGATATTTTTTTGGATGGCCCCCAGATTTAAGAGGACATGGATTCAGTCCTTTCGGTTCTTTAGAACAGAACGTTATTAACAGATGATTCAATGGAGTGCCAGGAGATCTGGGAAAAGCGGTCACTGCCACAGGAAACTTGGTGTAATGTCTTACTCGAGGGCAAAGAAGTGGAGGAGAGAGCAAACCCTGGAGGAGATACGTACTCTCTAAGCTTACAGTCGTGAGGATCTGGTGTGAGCAGGTTGAGCTACTCTGACTGGAAGTATTTATTGAGATGCTGTAGGCCAGTTATGCTGCTTGCTTGCTCCAGTATCTTTTCTTGGAAGGGCTCTCTGTTTACTGGATCTGACCTGCTGATAGCTTCTTTTGACTATGGCTAATGCCCCTATGACAATTTCCCCTTGGTTCCTGTGGGAATTTTAGCTGTCATTTAGTTTTAAGCCTCAGACTTTATTGTTTTTTTGTACCTTAATACCACAACAGCTGGTTGCCTACCAACTCTCTGACATCTGGTCCTTTTATCCCTAGGCACCTTTTCATTCAGGTATGTTATCAGACTGCTAATGCGCTATGGTCTGGATTGGAACTCGGAGAGTTTAGCGCAATGAGTTACAAGCTGGATGGGGTGGACTATTATGTCTTTTATTTTTGCCCAAGCAATAATTGGAGATGGAACATTACTTCTGATACTGTATCTCCTTGCCTTTGTGGAATTCTATGTTTTGTTTAATTTTGTCCTCTGTTTTACGGTAGTTGGAGATGGGGACTCTGCAATGTGGTTCAGATGTGAATGAGTATTATTCAACCAAATTTGACCATTATAATTTGCTGTTGCTTATTTTATTTACCTGTTATATTGATTTATTTATTTTGAACCTGTGGAATGGACCTTTACATCAGTGCCTTATTTCTTTTGCCTGGACTGGATTTGTTCATTGGATACTTAGAGGCAATCATGTCGAGTTTCGTTATATGTTTGTTCTTTAATTGTATATTTGCTTTGTAAAGGTTTGTTGGGAAGGGGGGGCTGTCTAATCCTGTGGCATGTACTATTAGTATTCGAGGAGTATGTACCCTTTGCCATGGTTGTTCTTGGTGCTGTGGGCATTGGAGGTGGAACATATGTTTTTATTCGGGGTGGGGGGCATTTTCTTTTTGCTCTGACACAGCCTTTGGCTCTCTCAACTGCTTTTTGTGCTTCAGGACTGTTGGTTTTGTTTGTGATGTAGACAGCCCATTCTGAGTGCTATATAATATTTTTTTATATAAAATGTGTTAATGTCTGTCTCTGCTGAAAAAAGCCAAGAGAACTGCTGACAGCATGTATCACACATTCAGTTTTTAGAGACTTTGTGTTACATGGAAGACTTTAATCAAGGATCCTGTTTCTCTGAGTTAATTACTGAGTTGTTTTGTGTTAACTTTGTTAAGAGGGAAAATCATAAAAAAAGGTTTATGACATTGAAGAGAAAACACAGGTTATTACACAGAGGTGAAAGGTTGTAAATGCTCATATGAAGTCTGTGTGAGGAGGGTACAGCATGAGATCAAAGAAAGTGTCATTTGAAACTTGAGTTATGCTAAGGTTGCAGAATAAATACTTTGAAATTACATCCTGTGGTTGTGTAGAAATATATATATTTTAGATATTTTGACAGAAGAGGAGTTGGATGACCTCATCCAAAAGGGGTTGGCAAATACAGCTTGTAAAGATTATTCTTTTTCACTACAGAGACACTTTTAGCTGACTCTGACCAAGATAACAGCTGAGCACTGAAAACATGTATTTAGAAAGCTAGACAAAAATCTAAATATTGTTGTAGGAATTGCACTGTTTTAAACCTTGTTTTGTTTAAAGATATGTATGTGTTGTTATATAACAGTTCTGCATTGTATGTTTGACTTATTATTAAATATTTTAGTAACAGCTCTAATCTTAGAACAAACATGATCTGTCTTTGAATTGCTTTCTCTTGCTAAGAAATATTTATGGTTATAGCAGATAGCAGACATACATTTGTATGGTGGTGCCAAACTGGAAAAGAGAAGCGTTTTAAATCTGAGGTCTTTATTAAAGTTTTAAAGGGTTAATTTCTGCATGCCTGGTTAGGTACCCGTAGGAAAGATATCTGGCCCCCAGATGACAGGTATATCTGAGCCTGTGTATTGGGTATGCTAGCAAGAGGTTAACAGTTTGAATCCCTCCAGAACTGGGACCAAAGGTTGATCCGAACTCACAAAAACAGACAAGAGGTTTACCTTGTCTGCTACACTGTTCACAAGACTGCGCTCAGAGGTTGTCACTTTGGGAGTAGAAGGCCTGACCTGCTGAGTGAGTCTGTGACATTGTTTATGTTTATTTGCATTACAGCTGGCTGGGGAAGCTTCTTCTTGTTCCTTTAATATTCAGCAGTATGCAGATAATTTTTATTTTACTGCTTATATTTCTTTTTTAGAGTTATTCAGCTTACTGCATTTTTATTACCTTTTTTAATTTTATTAGATGTAGGCTCAGTACGTGTTTTAGATGGGTGAGCTTTATTAAATGATGGTGGGGGGTTATTTTCTCTTTACCTCTTATTTTGTCCCCCTTTTTTTTCTTTCTCCTCCTACCTTTATTATTTTTCTTGTATTCCCTTTAGGGCTTTTACTCCTATCTATGCCTCCCTTTCTCCCTCAAGTGCTTCTTCTCTTGCTGGTTATACCTCTGTCCTTTTTTTCTATCCCCTTTTTGTCTGTTTATATTGGTGCATACTGTGCTGGTGGTCCCCTGTTGCCCACATTTGGCGTGCATGCTATTTTTAGCTTGGTTGGTATTTTATTCTTCTTTTGGGGGTCCAGAGTGACTCAGGGGTTCCCTGGTATTCCCAGCTTAAACCTCCCACATGGCCGAATGTTATTTTGACTCTGTCAAGGAGTTGCAGTGGTTACTCAACTACCTATGATGGAAGTTCTCATTCAGTTGTTAATAACTTATTTCCCTGTATTTACTATGCTAATGGCTTCTGCCCTGTTGGTAGAAGCCAGAGAGTTCTGGTGATGAGATTTACTTATAGGGATATTTTGTCCTCCCTGTACAGTACACTACCTGTTACTGTTCTTTTTTTCATTTTTTTAGACATACCTTAGTATTATATAGTAGTAGTATGAAGGTTTTGGGAATCATACATGGTTTAGTATAAGTCAGGATGTTGCTTTGTGGTTGTCTTTGGTTTATTGTTGCCTCTGCTGTTCATTTTTGGTTATTTTTTTTGTTTGTTTTGTAATCTTTTTATTTTTTATTTTTATCTTTATAGATTTGCAATGTTCTTTTGGTGTTTTAACATCTCTGTATTTTAATATGTTGGTTGGGCTGTGTTTTATTGCAAGGGTTCTTTTTTGTGTTAGGTTGTTATGGGAGGTTCTAGGTCCAACCCTTACTGAGTTCTTAAGTGGCCCTTATTGGGTATCACCTCAGTGTATGACATGGTTTCCCTCTTTTTTTCTTCACTTGATCCTGTGGGGTATGAAAATTATATTTCATAATGTTAATGGCATCCATAGCCTGATATAACCATACCAGTTATTGCAGTATTTCAAACATCAGCAGGCTGATTTGGTGCATCTCCAGGAGATGCACCTTCCCCAGATGAACACATGAAATATGTTAAACTTGGTATTGACCAGGTGTATCATTCTTCTCATAAATCTGGTCATTGTAGGGGGTGCTTCTACTTTGCAAGAGGGGTCTCCCATTTTTGCATCGGTCTACAATCAGTGATTCTGAGGGGCTTTATGTGATCATTACCAGGGCCTTGGAGGGACATCTGATCACTTTGGTGAACACTTAGTTCCCACCAGGTACTACTAGGAGGGAATTGGTGAAGTTTTTTGTTCTAGTACTCAACCATTTTCATGGTCAGGTTCTCTGGGGGATCTTAATTTGACTTTGTCCCTAGATTTAGGTGCATCTCAGCCTAAGGCTTACTGTTAGTCCTCTGCCTCAAGATATTTTTTGAAGACATCACAAGCGTATGGTCTCATTGACATATGGTGGCATTTTCATGGAAGAGATAAGAAATTTACCCACTGCTCTCCACACCATGATTCATTTTCCTGCTTGGATAATTGTTTTGCCTTGGTTGAGCATGTTGAATTGTTTTCTCAGATTTTCCACAGGCTGATTCATCTTTCAGATCACACTCCTGTGTTTGTAACAGTTGACCTGTCTGGAGGCCTTTTTGTTGGCTACATCTAGGCTTGCTTTGGAATTTCTGTTTGTTGGAGAAGATTGTGGCCCAGATTCCCCAGTCTCTGTCAGAAAATGTTGAAAGGGTAGTCTCCCCTGTTGTTCTTTAGGATACCTTAAAATCAGTTTAACAGAGCACTATTATAGCACATTCATCTACTCTACATGGGGAGTGGGAAAGACAGATTTCATGTTTACATTCTGAGCTTTGAGAGAACCAACTTAAGTGGTAGCTGGGAAACACTCTGCAAAGCTTCTTATCCTTGAACTTCAGGCCCAATTCCAAAAGCACCTTCATCAAAAGGTTGATTATGCTTTGTTTTATTTACATCAGTGGGCTTTTGGGGGCCAGGGGTGCTAGATGTCTAGCATGATGCATTTGGGCAGCATGGGTGGCTGCTACGGTTACTCATATGCAACTGTCTACAACAGGTCCATTTACTGGTCACTCTTCAGAGATAACACAGATCTTTCTGCTCTACTCTAAATCATAAGTTGGATGGTCCCACTCATTTGGAATCTCAATTTCTCACCTTTTTCCATCAGGTGAACCTCTGTTAGCTTTCTGAGGTGCAGATCCAAACATTAAAGTCCCCTATCTCTATAGAAGAGATCGCCTGGGTGGTGCTTGACTCTAAGATAGATAAGGCTCCAGGAGTCGATGGGTATCCATCAGAATTTTATAAAACAAAATCTTTGTTTCCACTTTTCTCCCCTCTCTTATTGCGGGCATTTCATCATATTTAGGATGTGGATTCTCCTCCTCCTCCATCTTAAAATGATGCGTTGATTTCCCCTCTTCCTAAACCTGATGAAGATTCTTCCTTTCCTTCTTCCTATTATCCTATCTCTATCCTTAAGATCAATTATAATTTTTTTATGTATATATGGGTATGGTGTTTAGAGGGCATTCTCCCATCCTTACTTGACCAGAATCAGTCGGGATTTGTTCATTCACAGCAGGCACATAACAATGTCCACCGACCTTTGTTTGCTTTTGGATCTTGTCTCATCTCAGGAGATCCCAATGATCCTGGTCAGCTTTGATGTGGAGAAGTCCTTCAATCAGATTAACTGGGATTTCCTTTGGTCAGTGTTCAAAGGGTTTGCTTTTCCTATATCCTTTATTTTTATGTTATGGCAGCTGTATTCTTCTCCTAAGGCCATGGGAAAAGTTAATGGCACTATGTCTTCATCTTTTTCTTTGAAATGGGGTACTTGGCAAGGCTGTACCCATTCCCATTGATTTTTGCACTTTATATTGAATCACTGGCCTCGCATATTCTTCATTTTTCTCTGATTTCAAGAGTTCCTTTGGGGGGGGCTACACATTTACAATTGTTTTATTTACTGAAGATATTTTGTTGATGTTTCTTGACCCTGCTGTATCCTTGCCTACCTCTTTTAAGATACTCTCCACTTTTGAGGTGCTTGAGGGTTTCCGTTTGAATAAGGACAAAGCAGATGTTTTGTTCTTTAATTATTCTCTGTCTTTGGATATCCATTGTCTTCTACCAATAAGATGGAATAGGAACTTATTGAGGTATTTTGGGGTGATTATTCTTCAGAACTTTGACGTTTTAGATCTCATTAACCTTGAACCGATAACCTCTGTGATAGAGACTGATCTACGCCAGTGGTCTGAGTGTCATTTTCCTTTTCTACAAAGAGAGGTGGTTTGGTCTAATGTACTGCACCATATTCTGTTTTTACTTCAGACTTTACCTCTTCTTCCTACTTCTTTTTATTTCTGCTCTTAGCAGTGACTGATTTCTCAATTCATTTGGTCTGGATGTAAACCCAGGGTTTGTAGTCTATCTTAAGTTTATGTCTATTTAAGGGAGGTCTAAATCTTCTGAATTTAAGGTGGTATGATTTGGTGTGCCAGCTGTGGATTCTCCTTCTTTGGCTTTTCAGTGCTTACCATAGCTACTGGAAATATATTGAATTTACGATTAATGATCTTCTTGAGTTGCTTTGCATTCTTTTTTTAACTCCACCTGCTTATCGGCCTTGGACAAAGTTAGCTAGGTTTACTCAAATACCACTATGAGTTCGGCATATGTTCCGTAATTACCTTACTGAGGAGGAGCTCTTTTGGTGTCAGCTATGGCGAGTGATAAATGGAATCCACTAACAGTACCAGACATATTTCTATGATACTGGGTCATATGTGGCTTGGTTTATTACCATAAAGCTTTGGATAAACATGGGCTTCATTTATTTTTGGTCCTGCAAGCTACATTTTCAATTCCTGCCCATGACTATTATCAGTATCTGCAGTTATGGACCTTTATATTGTCATTGCCTGTTTCTTATCGCACCCTGTTGGATACCCCTTGTTCCTTATATGTTTTGATTTGACATCACCTGGGCTGAGAACTATGTTTGCATTTGATTAGTCATTTAAATTCCACCTTGAGGGACTGTTTGTCTGATAATACCTTCTCAGTTTTGTGTTGTTGGAATAGTGATCTAGTGATCTTCAACTGTCTATAGACCCCTCTGTATTGGAAAAATATTGTTTAGCATCATACAAACTATCAATTTCTTTATATCTTAAGGAATTCTCCTGGAAGTGTTGGATACACTTCTTTTACACTCCTGCTATTCAGTCTAAATAGCTTGCCAATTCATCCACGTGCTGTTGGTGAGGCTGTGGGGAATTGCTTGTAGACCAAGCCAACAGTTTTGGGGATTGCTCCATCATTCACTCTTACTGGAATGAGATAATGTCACTGTTTTCTGCCCTATTCGATCTTCCAAGTCTGATCTCCACAGTTTAGTCTTGTTACATAATCCCTCACTGGAATTGCAGCATGGTAGATAACAGTTACAGTTACTACTAATACTTATAGTCTGTGCTAAGAAAATAATCACCAAGCGTTGGCTTTCTCCTCAACCCCATTGTTTTTTTGGATCGGCTGAGCTTAGTAGATTTGCTTTATCGATATGAATGAGTTTCTTTTAGTTATATAGATCACTTGGAATCCTTAAATATGATTTGGCAAAAATGGGTGCTTTATCGGGTTACTTTGGATGTGACTTTTGATCCCTAATGAGCTAAGCTTTTTTTAGTAGGGGTGGTGTATTGACCTTTAGAACCTCCTACGGGGGGGTTCTTTTACTTTATTTTTCTTGGTATGTATTTATCTGAGTAACATTTGTCCCCCCCCCCCTTTTTTTTTGTTTGGTTTGTCAGTGGAGCACTAATTCAACACTTGTACAGTGTTCTTAAATTTAGTTATTAATGTACTTCAATTCTAATTTTTCCTACAGTACTATATTATGTGGTTATAACGATTCTTTTGATGTGGGAATTTATACAAATTGGCTATTTCTATGTATATTCTGCTTTTTTCTTACTTGCTTAGTATTCATTTTTGACTGCTTTTTGACATTTAAAAGCAATATGTTATGTTGTTCTTTATTTCCTCAATAAAAATGTTATTATGAAAAAAGAACCCAACTGAGCCCCACAGTCACCACAGCCTCAACTTTGGAAGGGTGGAGAAAGAAACTACCAGTTGAAGAAAAAGCAGTTAAATAGGCACTATAAAAAGCTACCTGTGGAAAACAAAGCCATTAAATTGGTGAGGAAAAAAGCTACTTGACTGTGGAAAAAAGCTCCTTAAATAGGCAGTCTAAAAGTCACAGTAAGATGAAAGGGCGAGACAGAGACAGCAGACCAGCAGTTGAGGCCTGCCACCTGAGAGCCCCTTTTCCACTGTACACCACCTAGCCAAGGAACCAGAGGTAGAGGTAAAAAGACAAGAAAGGGGATAATGTGTGGGTTAGCTCTACAGAGAAATCTTGAAAGGGAAAGGAATCCAGGAGGAGAGAAAAGAACTGTTCAGAGTGGCAATGCACTGGCAGCCTGGCCTGGACCAGAAAAAGAAGGGAGCTGGTCTTGATGAAAGCGGAGGTGTGGGGAGAGAGAGAGACCAGATCTCTTTGTGAGCTGTGGAAGGACTGAGAGAGAGGTACTCTCAGGGAGCACAAGGCCTAAGATCTGGAGGGAGGAAAGTAGAAATGTGCTGTGCTCTGTCTGTGCAGCACTGGTCAGGCAGTCAAGGACATAACAAAACACTACAAAAAAAAGACTGATAGAGGGCCAAGCAGTAATAAAATGTTATAAAAAAAGACTGAGGGGCAATCAATGAAATGCAACAAAACAAAGACTGAGAACCAAACAATTAATCCCTCCCCCCAAAAGAGGACTGGGTCAAACAAAAGGTACAAAAAAAGAAAGAGGGCAAAACAAAGTCACACATCATGAGTCCAGAGGCAGCTCACCAGCAGCTCCAGTCAGTGACACATCCAGCAGCCAGCCCACTAGGAAAGAAGTGACCACCGATCATGCCACTGTGACCACTGACAGAGTTTGGATTTCAGGCAGCCCACTGTCTCATCCACCCTTTCCCACAGGAAAACATTTATTTTTTCTTTTGAAAGAAGAAGATACAAATTACTGTTGGTGGGATGCTGGATCTCCTGCTTAGGCTTTTTGCAAGGCCAGGGCCATGCCACAACTGGTTGACCAGATCCAGGAGGAGGGTTTTCATATAGTACCACAGTAACCACACTGTCCTGGGTGTTGGGGTTGAGGTGAGTTACTATATATTATGGCTAAGAAGAACATTGAATTTAGAGGTCCCGCAGTGGGGGCGGTCGAAGGGGGTGGCGGATCTGCAGGAGAGTAATACATTAAAATGTTCTTTTCTTTGTCTCACTTCTAAATTGCAGTTTTTATTGTGTACATGGTAGGGCATGGTGGGCGAGGCCAAGGTTCTATATGAGGCTGTGCTGCACTATCATTGTGTGTAAACATGTAGAATCCAGCTGCCAATGGTTCAATGCCCCACCATGTATTATGAAGCAGAGCAGAGATGTCCTAATGTCTTCTCTGAATGATAGAAGACATTCTCAAAATGGCTGTAAAAGGGGAGATATTGTTGATGGGGGGACCTGTATATGCCAGATGTTAACTGGACAACATGTACTGCAGCCACATCCAGGAGCAGGATCATTCTCGATGCCCTACGGGGGCATGCCTTAGACAGCTAGTGCTGGAACCCACTCAGGAGGGAGCAATGTTAGACCTGGTACTCTCAAATGGAGAGCGGATCACAGATTAGAAGTCAGTGGCCACCTGGGAACAAGTGAGCACTGCACAGTGTGGTTCACAATAAGCACAACCATGGAGACAAACCACACAAAAACAAGGATTTTGAACTTTAGAAGGGCTGACTTTGGCAAAATGGGCAAATACTTAAGGAATGCACTAGCAAATGGCCAGAAAGGAGGGGTGGAAAAACAATGGAGAAAAATCAAAACTGCCATCATGGAGGCAACAAGTCTTTGTGTGAAACAAAGAAAACAAAGTAGAGTAAAAAAACACTATGGTTCTCAAAAGAGGTGGTGTGGAAGGTTAGGGAGATAAAGGCAGCATTCTGAAAGTATAAGGAATCACAGAAGGAGCACAACAGGGAACTGTATCAGTTAAAGCAGAAAGAAGTGGGGAAGGCAGTCAGAATAGCAAATGCCCAAACTGAGAAAAAGATAGCCAACTCAGTTAAGAAGGGGGATAAAACATTTTATAGGTACATTAGGGAGCATAGAAAGGTTAAGGGAGGGATAGTGAAGATTAATAAATGAGAGGGGAGGTGTGCAGAGGGAAACAGTGAAAAGGCAGAGATACTGCATGAATACTTTTGCTCAATATTCACAAAAGAAGAAGAGGCGGAGTTACCTAAACCAAACAATAGAAGCATTCTGGGTAGGGGGGTTGTCACCAGTCCCTATACAGAAAAAAGAGTCCTGAAGGGATTCCTAAAACTTAAGGTGGGCAAAGCAATGAGGCCTGATGGGATTCACCCCAGAATCCTAAAAGAACTAAGGGGGGACCTAGTAACACCACTGACTACCCTTTTTAACAAATCATGGGAGGATGAGGTGATACCAGAGGACTGGAGGAGGGCAGATGTGATTCCCTTTCACAAAAGTGGGAGCAAGGCAGAAGCAGAAAACTACAGACCTTTTAGTTTGACCTTGGTGGTAGAGAAAATGATGGAATCACTTCTGAAAGAAAGAATTGTTGAGTACCTGGAGGCCAGCAGGGCACAGGACCCAAGGCAGCATGGATTCACAACAGGAAGGTCATGTCAGATGAATCTAATTGATTTCTTTGACTGGGTGACCAAAGTAATAGACCAGGGAGGGGCTGTGGATATGGCCTACCTAGACTTTAGCAAGTCATTTGACAGAGTCCCACACAAAATATTAATAATCAGGTTAACTAGCCTGGGAAGGGGTCCCAGGGTGGTAGTAAACTGGCTGCACAAGAGGACACAGAAGGTAATAGTGGATGGAACTCACTCTAAAGAAAGGGGAATTAGTAGTAGAGTACCTCGGGGTTCAGTACTGGGTCCAGTCCTCTTTAACGTCTTTATAGGTGACATTGCAGAGGGTCTGGAAGGAAAGGTATGCCTCTTTGCAGATGGCACAAATATCTGTAACAGAGTTGATATACAATGGGGGATAGAAAGGATGAGAAGGGACTTTTCTCAAGGTTGGAGGAATGGTCAGATGTATGGAAACTTAGAGTCAATGCAAAGAAGTGCAAAATAATGCACCTGGGAAAGAAAAACACAGGAGAAGAGTACACAATTGCAGGGGAGGTACTAACAACAACAATAATGGAAAGGGACCTGGGGGTAGTCATATCAGATGACCAAAAGGTGGGCAAGCAATGTGAGAAGTCAGTTAGGAGAGTCGGGGAGATACTGGGATGCATGGGGGTGCATCACAAGTAGAAAAGGGAAGTGGTTATCCCTCTGTACAGACAGTTGGTGAGACCCCATCTGGAGTACTGCGTGCAGTTTTGGAGACCCCATCTCAGCAAGGACATAGACAGGATGGAGGCAGTCCAGAGGAGGGCAACTAAAATGGTGCAGGGTCTGCATCAGAAACCGTATGAAGAGAGACTAAGAGAGCTTAATATGTATATCTTTGATGGGAGGAGGGACGGGGGGACATGATAGAAACTTTCAAGTACCTCAAGGGAGTCAACAAAGTCCAGTAGAGCAGCATCTTTCAGAAAAAGAGATGTGCAAGAACAAGGGGGCACAATTTAAAGATAATGGGGGGACAGCTCTGGGGCAATGTCAGGAATTTTTTTTCACGGAGAGAGTGGTGGACACGTGGAACCACATTCCTGGGGAGGTTGTGGGGTCTAAAACAGTGGGGCAATTCAAACATGCATGGGACAGATATAAGGCAATTATAGTGGGGGGTAGGAGGAAATAGGTTGTTGGTTAACTAGAAACTGCAGCTTATCCAATAGGTAGTGAAATGGGAAGACTGGGTGGGCCAAGCGATCCTTATCTGCCGTCAAAGTCTATGTTTCTCTGTCAGTTTCAGATGTTGTGTGTGATATGTCACAGTCGTAGTATTACCATGCTTAAAGCAGCTGGCATGCCATCACACAGGAGGAGATGATGATGACCTGTAAGCTGGTTTAAGATAGTTATTGTAGTAGAACCATGCTTATTAAGCTTGGTAGTACTGCAATGACTGTGACATGTTACATTTTAACATTAAGTGCCTCAAATTCAACTTTTTGCTGGCCTGTGTCTCAGTCACTATGGTAACACAAGGCCTCTGCTGCAATGTTGGCCTACTACTACAGCTGTTTGTTTGCATTTTTGTTTCCTTAAAATGATATCAGTGAGACAGTGGACTCACACTCACTGTTATTTTTAGCCAAAAATGATTAGTATACTTCTCACCATTCCAGCACTTGTGTTGTTACAATAGTTACATTAAATTGTTTGTAAATTGTTGTTTATTGCTAGCATGTGTGGAATTCTATACACATGATGCAGCATGGAATACAGCAATTTAAGAAGTCATGCAATGAAATGGCATATGCCACATCATCTTTGGTTTGGTTATATAACTTCAGAGCTGCAGAAGTTAGTGAACCATGCTGACAAGCCCACCAAAGCGTGCTTCTCTGGTCTACCTGTACTGTACCAGTGACTTACTCTAGAGGCAGTTGAAAAAATATGTGATTGGTGATAACCACCTTGTCTGCTGCAACGTGCTGTACCATCACCTGATGACCACTATATTGTTAACATTAGGCAGGTCTCCAGCCTAATACATACACTGGTGTCATTAATATTGAAATTAGGCAATTTTTTTCATTTATTTAAATAACTCAGCTTACAATATTGTAAGTTAAATTGTCCGCAACATGGACTGTTGCACAGCATGCATTATGGCATATAATATTTAGTGGTGGGTTGGACTGCTTTAATTTTTTTATTTTACATTATTTAAAATAGAAGTATTTATTGAAACTATTCTGATTACTCACATGTGACACATCATCTGCGGTGCAGACAGAAATCTTGCTTTCAGAGCAAGGAGAAGCTGAATAAACAGCTAGACATTTTCTTACTAATAGAAAACTTCTAACTCAGCAGGAGTCAGTGCCTGTAGGGATTAAGCAAACAGATACTTTATTAGAAGTGTGTGGGGGGGTCACATTTAGGCTGAAAAAAAGTAAGTTGATATGTTTTTCTGTTTTGGGGAATGGGGGCTATATCAATTTCTTTGTTTGCTAAGTCAGGAGGAGAGAAGTTAATTGGGGGTGTGGCTTAGGCAGTAGAAAACCAGGTGTCTCAAATTACAGTTCCTTGCTGCTTGCTTTTAGCAGACAGGAATCTTGCTTTCAGAGCAGGGAGCAGCTGACTAAAGACCAAGAACCCCACTGGTCACCCTGCCTTCCATCGATTGCTTTCCATTAACCTGTACCCTCTGAGTTCTGCTTTGTAACCAGTTTTGTACCCATCTGACTACTTCTGGATCAACCCCTGTGTGGTCAAGCATCTTTACCAGCCTTCTGTATGGAACCAAGTCAAAGGCCTTACTAAAGTATAGCTAGATCACATCTTCTGCTCCACCATCACCTACTATTTTTACAGCGTATTTAAAAAACTCAAGCAGATTTGTCTGGCATGACCTACCTGCTGTGAAAACCATGTTGTTTAAGGTCTTGTTGGCTGATAGTTTTGAGGAATGCTGTGATTCTCTGTTTGAGTAATGTCTCCATTAGCTAGATGGGGGGTCATCCATGGTCTGACCAGGGAAGCTTGGGGAAAGACCAGATTAGGAGAAAGAAAAAGAGCCGTGTTGCTTTGCATAAAACCCACCTTTACCCCCCCAACCAGCCTTAAAGGTAGAACTTAATACTTTATATTGCATATTATATAACCCCAGGAACTGCAAATTATACTGAGTTCTATACTCTGGTATGCATCTAAAGACAAAAAATAGTGATGTCAGGAGCATATGCTGATTTCCTCATGATGGGGGCTTGTATCTGGTAAAGTGGATTGATAGGGCTAGTTCTTGCTTACAAGTGTGAAGGCAAGCCCAACCCTGTGTGTGAATCATTATGAGTGGTTGTGTGCCCTTGTTGGTGGGACCCAAAACAAAAACATTTTCTTCCATTTATAGCTTCTCAGTGGCAGGGACCACATGATGTTGTCACCTGGCTGGTACTCAAAGTTATCAGTGTGAGAGAGGGAGGACCCCCACAACCATGTTGTCTCCAGGAGGCTCAGTGTTTGTCATGGCTATGTCTTGCATCCCTCATTGATTTCAGCCAGTATTTATGTAAAATGACCATGGGTCTTCCGGGGTGGAAAATGTCAGAGGGACTCCATTGTGAATGATTCTTATCACGGTGAGATACTGAAGGGAGAATTTCAGGCCCACATTATGAATTATGTGCCTGGCTTTTGCGTAAGCATGATGTTTGTTCAACAGTTCTTTTGAGAAGTCCTGATAGATTGAAATTGGGTGATCCTGCCACATTAACTTTCCAAACTCTCTGATTCTGCTCAAGATTGCTTCTTTTGTGGCATAACTAAGAAACTTGAACAGAGTGGGATGAGGCCATTCTCCCTTTGCAGATGGTTCTTTTAGGGAACAATGTGTCCTCTTGTTGCTGAGTTGGTGGATGTGCCTTTATTTTTAGTAGAGTGGGCAAGCCTTGGGAGAGGAAAGCAACCATAGTCCTACATTTCACTCTCTTCACAAATTCCACCAGTTGCAAATTATTGTGACGGCTCAGTTCTCTATGTCATTGACCTTTTCAATGAGTTGGTGCATGCTGCAGCTTTCTTCCCATACCATTGCCATGAAATCCTGTATGACAGCCACATGGGAATCCACTCACTGCTCCATTTGAAACAATCATGTTTCAGCTTTCTGGATTGCCTGTGTAGCTTGCTTTGAGGTTGTAGTGACTTCTGGCATTTGTTTCAATAGGTGTGTAAACGTTTCTTCTATTACTGTGTTTGTTTTGCATTGCAGTTTCCCACCCACTGTCATTTTCACAGGCCAGCCTGGAATGGGCATTAGCTAGTTCAATATACATTCTTGACTGTAGGTTAAAAAGATCTAAAAATTATACCTGCCTTTCCTTGGTGATCTGAGGTACATTCATGGGTACAGCTAGTTTGTCCAGATATTAGTGATGCAGGATTGTGATGGATATTTTGCCTTGAGTGGTGAGGAGAAAATCTCTAGGCAGTCATCTTAGCTGTGGTTAGACCACATCCCCTTTCTCCACTGTTCATCTTCCCTAGACCACTGTTTTGCCAACCAGTCTCCCTGATATGCATGATCCTTGGGACTGCCAACTGTAGCCCATGATATGCCAGACCAAGTCACAAGGTCTAGTAGATGTCTCTTGTCAGTGGCAATTAAAAGTAGCCTTTTTTCCTTCTCAAAATGGAGCTGGGGCAAAGCAAGGATAAACTGAGGAAAGTAGCTCATTATCTTAGAAATGGCATACTGTATGCCCCGGTTAGGGTCCCTCCAACCTTGGATCCTGGAGTTCATGCTGCACAAACATGGACCCTTGATCCATATCAGTCTTATACCCTGAATGTCTCTCAGAAAGCTCAATACTGATGAAAGACACCTTGATTCTCCCTTTGGAACTCCCCTGTATCCAAGTACAGCAGTTCACTATACTCTGAACTGCCCATTTCAGATGGATCCTCAGTGGGCGATTCTACATGAATCCACAAGGACAAGGGTTTAAGGACATGCAGCCTGATTACAAATGCTTGTTGAAACCATTTCTTGTTCTTGTTCAATTCCATTGCTATTTTTTAACATGTCTGTTGGTTGCAATGGTTCTGCAGTGTGAAATGTTCTGGTGCCATTAATTCTGATTTACATTTCTGGGAGATACTGCAGTCTAGGGAATTACTACGAGATCCTGACAGAGTCTTCCCCAACACCAAGTATCCTGACATCTCTTTCCCAACACACAAACTCCCAACAGCCAGTGGTAGAGTTTATTTAATGTTTCAGTAGGCTTTGCCCACCTGCACCCCACCTTACTTAACATAACAAGCTCCGCCACTTGCATAATTCGGACATCAAAATATTGTGTGTCAGGAATGTGGCATTGGGCTTCCAGCTGTTGGGCTTTTCCATTTTGGTAAAATGAAAGTATACCCAGTCTAGGGAGTGCCCACTCCCGATGGAGACACTTTATCAGGAAGCCTTTTCTGATGTATATTTTTCTGAGATACCCCTCTAATGGTTCACATTGCCAGTGTTACAAGGAAATTAAAGGGCTTCAGTTCACATATTAAAAGGAAGAAGGTGCTCTCTCACAATAAATCCTTAAGGATCCAGGTGTCCTTCCTCCTGGAGAAAATACTGGTTGCTCCAGAGGCCATTAAACTCAGAAGGGAATTGGTGGGTTTCAAGATGTACATTTCTTCTTCAGTACCCAATAGGGGATATTCATTTTTCCTACTCAAATCCCCGAAATGGAGACTTATCAACAATTATAGGATGTAGATGGCAGATGGCTGCTTTTAAAAAAAGTCCACCATTGGAGGTCTTTTCAAACTAGGAAATGTATACAGCCTCCATTCTGACAGCCCAGACCTTTCTATGATGTTTTCCAGACCACAGCTCACATAACAATAGGTTAGATGTAAATTCTCCTAGGTGGGAACTTTAATCTAACCTTAGAGTGTTGTTTGACAGATTTTCTGGCCCTTCTGATGTGAACCAATGGGTGTCCAGAGCATTAAAATCTCTTATGATAGAGCATTCACTATCAGACCTATGGCATCTCCGACATCCCTCAGACAGGGATTTTCTCTGTCTCTCCTCCTCACATAGTACCTCCAAGCAAATTGATTACTTGGTTGGTGTCCCCCTAGAACTTCCCAACTACTTTAACTGTAGATTCCACAATTACATGTTATCGCTCTGATCATACCCCTCATCTTCCTCTAATTGATCAGAGAAGCAGAGGTACCTAGGTTATCCTCCTGTAAGCTGTACCTTGTTCTGCTCAGTGGCCAGCATTTTCTGGGGTGGATTAAGAAGAAGGCTACTGATTTTTGTTTTGGCACAAAAACACTGAACAGATGTCTACTACATCCCAGTGGAAGGCCTTTAAAAGCTAACCTTCAAAGAAGCAACATTGGCTATTCAGTGAAGCAGTGGAAAGACAAAGATGCTGAAGCCAAGGAGTTATGTTTCAAATCCCATTAAATAGTCTAAAGCTCATTTTAATTCAGTTTTATTTTCTATAATATCTTTACATACATATAGTATGTATACACATAGTTGACCATAGATTAGGCCTAGTGATCTATCATGTCTGCCCAACAGCTCACTGGTGTGGTAAAGTAGCTGCTTTACCTCCCTTATTTATCCCTTTCCTCCCACACCCCCTCTGTGCGTACCCCTAGTGCTCACCTTATCACCATCCTGCACCATGGCCCTATGCCTGTTTCACCCCCTCTTAAAGCCTCCCACATTATTCATTTTTATCAGGCCCTCAGGAAGCACATTCCAGGTTCCCACCACCCTTTAAATGAAATAATGCTCCCTCACCTCTCCTCTGTACCACCCCCTGCCAGTTTAGACTATGCCCTCTCATATTCCCTTCCCCCCGTCAGTTTGATCAAACCCTCCGTAGTCCTTCTGCTGACCCCTTTCTGATATTTGAAAGTCTCTATCATATCCTCACTATCCCTTCTGTCTTCTAGGGAGTACATATTTAACTCTTTAAGTCTGTCCCCATATGACAGTTCCCCCAGACCACTGACTATCTTTGTCACCCTCTCTGGACCCTCTCCAGTAGTGTGATGTTCTTCTTTAGGCAGGGGCACCAGAAATGCACACAGTACTCCCTTTGCAGCCTCACCAGTGAACAGTACAGAGGAAGTATAAACTCCCTGCTCCTAGAAGTTATCCCCCTGACTCTATACCCAAGCATTTTATTTGCTTTAGCAGCTGCTCTCCTGCACTACTGTAAACTGTTAGATTTGGCATCAGTCATCACCCCTAGATCCTTCTCCATCTTAAAGACAGTCAGCCTTACTCCACTCAAGTGATAGCTATACTCAGGGTTCCTAATACCCAGATGCAGGACGCTACACTTACATGCGTTAAACCCCATCTGCCATGTGTATCTTTCAAATCAAATCAAATCAACTTTATTTAAAATGCCTTTAACTCACAACCCCCTCCCGAGGTGTGGATTAATGCTTAGGAAACCCATACTCGTCGTGGGTAAATTACTCCATACAGGATGTAACAAAATGCATGTATGAGAGTTTGTGCTGAGGAAAGAATACAGCAGAATCCAATATGGGAAGTATTACTTATGTGATAAAAAGTTATTTTACAGGTGTAGTTAATGGGTGTCTGAAAGATTACCTTAGTAACCCTAAGCTTTTCTTCAACCAGGGGTATACAATGGTCAGGTATGCCCCAAGATTTTTGACAGTTTTACCCATGGAGTTCAACCTAGCAGGTGAAATGAAAATGGGATCTCTTTGGATGATAGCATTCATGCTTAAGGGCATCACCACTGAATATATATATCTTTAAATTTAACTGTAGGAAAATAGTATTGAATCTCATATTAATAAGTGACAGGCAGGTACAGTCTACCCATCAGGATGATGCACTCTGTAATTAGAAGTTTCCTGCTTGACAAATGGAAGCACTTACTATTGGATTGCAATGACTCCTCCAGTATACTGCCATACACGCCTGGCTGAAACTGTGATACTACGTTTTTTCCAGGGGTACAGCACTTTAGATAGAATGAAATGTGCAGTACCCTGAAAAGAGTCAAAAGAAAGATACAGTTGTGTGTTATCAGCATAGAATGGTTTCTAATACCGAACTGTGAGATTACAAGATAATAGATAGTGAAGAGGAGAGAAACAAGAACAAAAACATGAGGGCCCCATACAAGAAAGGTTTTGACAGTGCAATAGAAACTATCATCAAAGAAAGAAAGAGTGGTTAAACAAATGGGACCTGAACAAGTACAGGATAGTCCCAGACAGGCTAACACATTTTTCAAGAAATAATATGCAATAAACATATATGAAATGCAAAAAACAACAGGTAACTTTTAATTATGAGAATAACTGTTTATATAAAAATATTTATTAAAATACACCATTAATTATATTGCATTGAAAATGATGTCCTAGTTCCAGAAGCTGCACTGCCTTGTGGCACAAGAACAAATCATTCAGTCTTATTTTCCATGCAATGCAAAGATTGATTATATGGAAAAAAGAAAGCAAATCTCAAAGTCACTTCTATAGTCTTTTATCTCATGGATTTAATTTGAATTTAATAGTAAATCACAGTGTCACATAAGACAATTCCAACATCAGAGCTTGAACAGACCAACGAAATGATGTCATTGTTCTAGTGAATTGAGAAAATATGACTCCACATGTTTCTTTCCTCAGACAGTCGAAGACGATGTTGATTTTCTGAAACAAAAGAAAAAAAGGGATTAAGCGATAGCTGTCTACTTCAAAGTACCACTCTAGCCTAAAGTTATTTCATGCAGATGAGGAACATGAGAGGATCTATAACAAAATAAAATAAGCAGGACTATTTTAAAAATAAGGGGCCACATACAGAAAGCCAACCATGAGTGCCATGTAGAAATCAATGTTGCACAGAAAATAGTGCACAGTCAGCTTGGAGGCTGTATTCAGACAGTTAATGCATTTTGACTGTAGCATGCTAACTATCTGAACAGCATTGCTATGCTATGCATAGACTATGCACTGTGCTGGCACATTTCACGACTGGAAATGGCTGACATGAGTCCAGTGGAGATAGCATGGCTCAATCTGGAAAGTGCTAGGGCACCAGTGAGCAATATTCTGCCCTAACATGCTAATGAACCCATTGGGCATGAAAGTCATGGTGGGCCATTTTCTTGCCCATAATGCACTCATTAGGATGTTGCACAATGACGCTATGCAGACGGCATGGTGGCACTGTGGGGAGCTTTGCAGCCAGTCCATCACCACACCTGGCACCTTATAGTAATAGCACGGTACAGATATGTAGGGACAGAATAGTGCCCAGAGAGCAATTCATGCTACTGTACCAGCAATGCACACCACAGGTATGGAGCCAAGCAATATATATATATATATATATACACACCATGTAAAGATCCACTATACTCACAGTTGGATGGCAGTGCCAAAGACTAATCAGTATGGTGTAAAGTGGCAGTATATACCCCTATTCCTAACCTCACTGATAATCCCAACCACCCTACTAAAACAGGTGTCATTAAACCCTTTAGTGGATAGTTACCCCTCCACTTGCTGCCTCCCAACCATCCAACTGATCCCTTCCATCCATCAGACCTATCCCCTACTATTCAACTGAACCCCCCCTCCACTGTTCAGCTGACTCACACCCTGACAGTCTAACTGATCCCCAATTTTTCCCACTCTCTCAGGACCCTTCAGTCCACATCCCCCACTCCCTCACACACTTTAATGCCACTATGTGCATTAGTGAATGTGACCAGCACAGCCCCTCCCATTACCTTGGTAGCTGTGTAAATGACAGGGAGTGAGCATGCACTTTACTGGTTTGTTCCTCAGTGAGCAGAGTGGAGGTACAAATACAGGGTTACCTATCAGAATGAGAGGGCAGAGATTAATGCAGAGTATAAATATGAAGTTTTGGTAGAAGGTTGGGCTGTTCAGTTCAGGTGGGTCTCATTAATTGGAGAATGGGTTCCAATCTGTACCAGTGACTGCATATATGGTCAGAACCCTGAGGCATCTACAGAACCCCAGTCACCATGGAATATTTGATGGAGAACTGCTGCCCTTGGTTCTTTGGAAGGCCTCCATGGGTGGAGTGGCATGGTACCCTTCATGGGATTGTTCCTTTCCAATCTTCTCCAGGCAGGTACAGTGATTGAGAAGGAAGTGAGCAGAGAGTATGGACAGCAAGGAGTGGCTCATGACAGTAAAAGTAGGTTACAGTGTAGGGACCCCCTTAAGGGATGTGCACAGATTGCATTGGGGTCCAGGTTTCTCTGATGGTCCAACATAACAGACATATACAGTAATAGGAGTCATGGAAATGACAGAGGTGGGAGCTAAGATTTGAACCCAAATAGAAGGTGCCTACAGAACTGGGGTGGATGGAGGTGACCTGAACTGTATTCCTGCTTAAAGAAACCATTTGAGTAAGGTAACGATTATGCATCCAGTTTAACTCTCAGGTAAGCCAAGGTTCAGAATGGAGATGGTAAAGTACACCTCCATGTTTAGGGTGCTATAGCCAAGACTTGGCATAGTATCTCCTATAAACATTAAGGATGGGCCGCAGTAGTTTCCAAAGGGATTGTGCCAGGTACAGGGTGTGCCACAAAGTTGTGTAAGAGAGAAGAGAATCTCAAACTAACAGTATGGATTGGGTTTATATGAAATGGGCCTGATCATTATGAAATGTGACATTGGGCACCAACCTCATATGTGCTAAATGTGAACTTTGAGATGTATTCATTGAAACTGCTCTCAAAGCCTGGCCTCTAAGCAAATGAGCCACACATTAAAATATCTATCTGGTGTAAAGAGTGATCTTGATTGTGTCATTGTGAATTGTTTCTCTAAATGGAGGTAACTGAAGATAGTCTGGGCTTGCTAATATTTTTTCACAGGGTGCTTCCAGGGAGCCATGTCATCAAATACACCTAGGCATGGTAGTCACTTTGAGTCACATCCACCTATATCAACAGAAATACTCTCAGTAGTAAAAACTGAAGGGGGGGGGCACATTTAATTAATTCTTTTGACTGAGGCGAGAGGGCTAGACAACACAGCTTTATCCCGAAAGAAAACACATGTTGCACATACTCCAATGATGCAAAGCATCATGGGAAGCATATACAAATGCCCATGAATTAATTGCATTTGCTCTGTGGTTCTTTTGTAGTTCTCTTATCCAGAAAGGGTGTATACAGATCCAAACCAACTGAAATTGAACCAGAGAAATCTTGTGGTGGTATTTTAGTGAAAGGGGGAACTTTGGTCAGGATACTGGTAAAATTATTCCACTGATCTCAAAAATGTTGGTGAGATGTTAATTCTTACCTAAACAACCAGCAGAAAAGACAGATTAGACATCAGTCTAACCTCTCATCTGAAGCACAACACTATATGAAAGTGTATCGTCCCCCTAATACTGAACTTGGGTGCCTGCTCTTATGGAATTAGCTAATTTCAGGTGTGGGACTTGAACTCATGACCTTCTGGCATGAAAATGGATGTGCTATCAACTGAGCAATGCTGATACTGGTGTGGTTGCTAAAATAAGTGAAATAAAAAGTTCACTTGAGCTGGGTAAAAATAATTACATTTTTGTAGATATTTTATCACAAAATATAGCCTCCATGTAAGAACCCACAATCTAAAAATTTGAACAGTGTAAATAAAAGAGACTAAAATAGATGTCATGCAGTGAAGCAGTGGAAGATGATATTTATCTCCTAGACTGTATACATTTCTCTTTGTCATTACATAGTCACAGAACACAGTGTCAGGCTCCTAGGCTAGAGAAGAATTGCTGCTATCAGTATCTTAACTATGTCTACCAAGTCACTAACAAAACAGCCTCATTTCCAAACATGTGTCACTTGCATCACATAGAAATATAGACTTTGATGGCAGATAAGAACCGCTTGGCCCACTTAGTCTGCCCATTTTCCTACCTACAGGATAAGCTTCAGATCCTAGTTAACCAACAGCCTATTTCTTCCTACTACCCACAAGAATTGCCTTATGTCTGTCCCACGCATTCTTGAATTCTCCCACAGTTTTAGACCCCACAACCTCCTCAGGAAGGCTGTCCCATGCGTCCACCACCCTCTCCATGAAAAAAATATTTCCTCACATTGCCCCTGAGCCATCCCTCCTCTATCTTCAACTTGTGTCCCCTTGTTCTTGCACATCCCTTTTTCTGAAAGATGCTATCCTCTTGGACTTTGTTGATTCCACTGAGGGACTTAAAATTTTCTATCATGTCCCCCCCTCTTTCTTCAAGGGTATACATATTAAGCTCCTTTAGTCTCTCTTCATATGGCTTCTCTTGCAGACCCTGCACCATTTTATTTGCCCTCCTCTGGACTGCCTCCATTCTGTCTATGTCCTTGCAGAGATGGGGTTTCCAGAACTGGATGCAGTACTCCAGATGGGGTCTCATCAACTGTCTGTACAGAGGGATAACAACTTCCTGCTGGAGATGCCTCTCCCTATACATCCCAGTATCCCCCCAGCCCTCTCTACTGCCTTCTCACATTGCTTGCTAACCTTAAGGTAATCTGATATGATTACCCCCAGTCCCTTTCCATTTTTGTTGTTTTTACTGTCCCTCCCCCCCATTGTGTAATCTTCCCCTGGGTTTCTGTTTCCCAGGTGCATTATTTTTCACTTCTTTGCATTGAATCCAAGCTGCTGTACTTCTGACCATTCCTCCAACCTTGCCAAGTCCCTTCTCATCCTTTCCATGCCTCTTTGTGTATCAACCGTGTTGCAGATCTTTGTGTCATCTGCAAAGAGGCATACTTTTCCTTCCAGTCCCTCTGCAATGTCACTTATAAAGACATTAAAAAGTACTGGACCCAGTACTGAACCCAGCGGTACCCTACTAGTAACCCCTCTTTCTTCAGAGTGGACTCCATTTACAATTACCTTCTGTGTCCTGTTGTCCAGCCAATGTTTTACCTAGGCTACCACTCTGGGACCCACTCCCAGACTGGTTAATTTGATTATTAATCTCATGTGGGACTGTGTCAAATGCCTTGCTAAAGTCTAGGTAGGCCATTTCCACAGACCCTCCCTGGTCTACTGCTTTGGTCACCCAGTCAAAGAAATCAATTAGATTCATCTGACATGACCTTCCCACTGTGAACCCATGTTGCCTTGGGTACTGTGCCCCACTGGCCTCTAGGTACTCAACAATTATTTCCTTCAGAAGTGATTCCATCACTTTCCCTACCACAGAGGTCAAACTGACAGGTCTGTATTTTCCTGCCTCTGTCTTGTTCCCACTTTTGTGAAAGGGAATCACATCCACCTTCATCCAGTCCTCAGGTACCACCACATCCTCCCATAATTTGTTAAAAAGAGTAGTCAGTGGTGTCACTAGTTCTCTCCTTAATTCTTTTAGAATTTTGGGGTAAATTCCATCAGGCTCAATTGCTTTGTCAACCTTAAGTTTTAGGAGTTCTTTCGGAACCCTTTCTTCTGTCAAAGAACTGGGATCAACCCCCTCTATCCAGAGTGCATCTGTTAATTGGATTTGGCATCTCCCCCTCCTCCTCTTTTGTGAATACTGAGCAGAAGTATTTGTTCGGTATCTCTGCTTTTTCACTGTCCCTCTCTGCCCAGTCACCGTCCTTTATATTCAGCATCAGTATCCTTCCCTTTGTCTTTCTATGCTCCCAGATGTAACTATAAAATGTTTTATCCCCTTCTCAACCAAATTGGCTATCTTTTCCTCAGTTTGGGCCTTTGCTATTCTGACTTCCCGCCCTGCTTCCTTCTGCCTTAACTGGTACAGTTCTCTGTTCTGCTCCTTCTGTGTTTCCTTATGCTTTCTAAATGCTATATTTTTCTCCCTAACCTTCCCCGACACCTCTTTTGAGAACCGTAGTGGCTTTTTCTTTCATTTTGTTTTTTTTATTTGCTTCACACAAAGGCTTGTTGCCTCTGTGATGGCAGTTCTGATGTTTCCTCATTGTTGCTCCACTCCTCCTTTCAGACTGTTTGCTAGTGCTTTTCTAAGGCACTCTCCCATCTTGCCAAAGTCAGCCCTCCTGAAATCCACTGCCCTCACTTTTGTATGGCTTGACTCTGTAGCTGAGTTGATCGTGAACCACATTGTTTGGTGATCACATGTTCCCAGATGGCTACCCACTTCTAGATCTGAGATTCTCTCACTGTCCCCATTTAAGAGTATAAAGTCTAAGATTGCTCTCTCATGAGTGGGTTCCAAAACTAGCTGTCTGAGGCATGCTACCTGTAGGACATTGAGAATGGCCCTGCTCTTGGATGTGACTACGCCAAAGGTGCTCCAGTTAACATCTAGCATGTTCAGGTCTCCCGTCAACAGTATCTCCCCTTTCTCTGCCATCCTAAGGATGCCTTCTATCATATCCTTGTCCATTCTATCCACCTGACATGGGGGTCTGTATACATCCCCTGTGTGGATTGTGGTGCCATTTCCAGTCTCTAAGGTGACCCACTGTGCCTCCTCTCATCCCTGTTTACTCTTCTGTTCCATTGCTTTTATCCCTTCCTTTACATAGAAAGCTACTCCTCCCCTTCTTCTACCCTCCCTGTCTCTCCCGTAGGGTTGTGTACCCTGGTATGTTAACATCCCAGTCATGGTTCTCTGTGTACCATGTTTCTGTGACTACTACGATATCCAGGAATCCCTCTTCCATCAAGGCCACCAGTTCAGGGAACTTGTTGGCCAGACTACTGGCATTGGTAATCATTACCCTCCATTTCTTGATGGCCTTACCCCTTTTTGCCCCTTCCCTGTCCTTATTACCTCTGTCATTTTCTCCATTTACCCCTGCCCTTCTCCCTCTTGACATCTCTATCTTTGTGTTTACCTCACTTTTTTGAGGGGGGGCTAGGACGTCCCTGCTCATTTCCAGTGCCTCCTCCCCTTGGCTAGTTTAAATGCTTGCCAATGAAGCATTTAAACCTATCACCTAGCATCCTGGTTCCCCTCCTGGACAGATGCAGACCATCATGCCAGTATAGGCCTACATCACTCCAGGTGGGCCCCCAGTCCCCAGTGAAGCCAAATCCCTGAGCTCTGCCCCAGTTTTTCAACCACTGATTTAATCCCATGGTGTGGAGCACCCTAGCTATTGTGGTGCAAGTGCTCCACTTTCCTGGCAACCTCTGAGGCAATGGCAGTGGCCCTGGTGGTCCCTGGGTGGGAGAAGAGGTCCCCCAAATCCTGGCCAACTCAGCCTGGAGATGAGCAACCTCCTCCCTCAGCCCAGAGAGGTGTCTGCAGATGAGACAACACTGTATCCTCCAGAACATCTCCCAGAAGACTGCTGCTCCACAGCCACTGCACTGCACCACTCCCATCATGTCTTATTTATCACCCCTTAACTGTTGTTTGAAATACTTACTCTTTCTTCTGTTTATTTATATATTTTTCTCCCTACTTACTTACTGCCTCTGTGCCCTTTAAGCTCCTGATCTTCCTGTTCTGAGACAAGAAGTTCCTATATTTCCTCAGTAGTCTTCTTATGTGCTCAGAGTCAGACCTTCAGCAGCTGGGGGTGATGGATAGCTACTCTTTTGCTTCTAAGATGGTGAGTCTTTTGTGGCTCTGTGATCACTCACTTCCTGCTCCCAAACAGGAAGTTCCTGTTGTCATTCAAATCCTGTGCCTATAAAAGTAGAACCGGCTTAGGGTGCAAGGGTGGAGGGGAAGGAAGGAGGGCAATATCATCCCAGTAGAGAAGTATTGTTTTAACAGCAGCTCCTTCTTCTTAAGTGTTCTCTGCCTGTCCTCTGGCAGAAGCTATCTAGGACAGATTTTAAATCTGGCTTTAACCTGGTTTCCATCTAGCAAAGTCACTCCCCCTACTTCACAGCTCTTTCTACACTTAGTTAATTCCACAGATAACAATTCCTTTCAGCCACCTGAGACAAACACCTAGATAACTGCACAGATAACAATTTACCTCAGCCAACTCAGATAAACACACTAACTTTTTTTTATCCTAAATTGAAGGTCCCAGTAGTAGAGTTTTAGTTATTTAGTCCCAGTAGAGAAGTATAGTTGTAACAGCAGATCCTTCTTCTTGGTGTTCTCTACCTGTCCTAGAATCACAGTACACTATGCTGCTGCTGGGGTATCTGATGACACTGAGAAAGATTGTGGTGGTTTTGTTTGTTTTAGTGAGTTAGCATGGGCATATTTATCTGGGTGTTGAAGGGGACTTGAATTTTTATGGAGATGGCTATCTGATTAGAGGCATGGAGGAGATATTTTTAAAACTATATAGTTACCCAGTCAGAATTAAAAAGGGCAGGGAAGACCTTCCTCACATTTTAAAAACCTTTCTTTGGGTTACTGTAGCTTGATCACCTTGGCATACAGTGAGTGAGGGAACATGTGGGCAAAAACCTAAAAATGGAGTCTGAGTTAAAATTTCTTAGTATGCATTTTTTTTTCTTTACCAGTAGAGACACACTGAGCAGAAACCTTATTTATAGGTGTGACCTGGGAGCACAAGGAAGTTAAGTGACTTGCTCGGGGTCACACAGTATGCAAGTGGGGGCTGTAGGATACAAACCCAGGTCTCCTGGTTTGCAGTTCAGAGCCTTAAACCAATGCTCTATACTGCCTCCTTAGGTGTGGCTAACTCTGACAACTAGAGCTAGGTGAAATTGGGTCATATATTTTTGTACACATTTTTTACGCAAAAATTCCAACATTTTGGTGGAAAGGTACTGAGAAAAAATAGGAACATTTGTGAGATTTCATGCAATTTAGAAAAAAAGCTAAATGTTTCCATTATTTGCAAAACTGAATACAATAAAAAAATGTGATTTTTTTTCTTCTCAAATTTTGCTTGGGGGGGTGGTAGCCTAGTTTTACTTACAATGGCCCCACCACATCTCATTACTTAATTTTCATATTTGCTATTTGCATAACTACAGTTCATTGGGTTACAGTAGCTTACTTAGCATGACACAGTGTGAGTGAGGGAATGTGGGTGAAAATGTTAAAATGGAGGCTGAAATCAAGACAATACACAAAATGAGGTGTGGCTAAAGCTAATCACTAGAGCTGGGTGAAATTGACTCGCACATTTTTGCACACATTTCTCCATGAAAAATGTCAAAATCTTTGTGAAACAATGTTGAAAAATTGTGATTTTTCCTAGATCTCAGGCAATGTAGAAACATTGCCAGATTTTTTGATTATGTGTAAAACTGAATATGTTGCAAAAATGTGATTTTGTTAAATTGTTGCTGGGGGGGAGGGGATCACCCAGTTGTGCTTACAATAGCACCTGCCATACCTGATTTCTTAGTTTTCATATTTACTACTTACTCAAGTTCCTTAATTTTTTTCAGTGCCCAGGGGACTCTTGGATTAACACAAATGGCTCCATTTGTTTCTGTGTAAAATCTAAACATACATAAAAGGAGAAAAACAGTGATATAGATCATATGTAGTATAATAAAAAAATCTGTATTTCTTTTTAATTTTTGACTGCAATTATTTCACTTCTTAAAAGAATGAGCAGTTAGATATTTTTTTTCACAGTTTTTAGCCAGGGAAGACACACACATATAGCCAAAGCTTGTTTCCACATGTATCCTGAGAGCACAGGAAATTAAAATAGCTTGTTCATTGCCACACAGAATGTAAGAAGTGATAGGATTAATATCCAGTTCTCCAGGTTTGCAGCTCAGTGCTCTTAACTACTATGCTACAGTATGTAAGCAGTTTGATGCTTAGGTGTTTTATATTTTCTGAAGTCAGTAAATATGACATAAAAAAACAAAGGACATATCTATTAATTACATGAGCTGTAACCATACGAGGCAATGCCTGTCAAGTCCACCAGCTCCATACCTCAACAGGTACTCTACATTACATTTCTAGTATATATAGTATATTCCTGGTCTACATTCCCCCTTATGTGATGAAACAAATTGATCATTATTTAGAAATATAAAATTCATCCATGAAACTACCCTTTCAATTGAAGGACAACATATTCTTCAAACCAAAGGAAAAAGGCATTAATTACACTCCATACTGTTAAATACAGTCACATTATTTTTAGTGATACATGTGTAATCTATGGTGGTGTATCTTCAAGATGATAAAGATAATGCCATTTTGGCCCTGATGTATTTATTGAGAGTAAATGTTCAGGTATATGGGTCGTTATCATTATTCAGATTATTGAGGAGTACCCAGACACACAATCTGTTTTTAGGGTCTGTCTGCACTGACATGAATACTTGAACTTTATTATTTATTTATTAATTTTTAATTTGATGACTAGGAAAAGCTTACTCAGCCAAGGCTCATTTCCAGGTGCAACCCAGGGACAAGGGTAACAAGTACAAACAGTGGCAATACATACAGTCTAAATACAAAATGTAAGTGCGAGACAGATTATGCAACATGAGATTGCAAGATATTTACATTGAGTAATTAGATTGTTGAGTCATACATAATGTAATAGAAGAACAATTTGGATGGCTATACATGAATAATGATCTGGATTGGGGAATGTACTTTCCATGCATCTCTACTCTTTAATGTTTAATAGACATAAAGAACAGGGGGTCAATTCCAGAACAAACGTCGCAACTCACAGGCATATGTGAATTGCGATATTCATTGCTATGCCTTGGACCCTGCACCATATTCCAAAAGCAGCAGGGTCCTGGCACTTATGATGTGCAACTTGTGACATGCGTAGGCTAATGCCACTGGCATGGCATACTAGCTCTGCATGTTGCAAGTTGCAGCCCACTGTAGATTCTTCCCCCCTGGAGCCCTCCATGACCCAGAACACCATGGCACATACCATGGGGCATGGGGGGCTGGACATGTGGCACAGGTGACCAGGGGGCACAGTGGAGAATGGACTCCCTTGGTTCCCTGACATTCAGGGGGTGGAGGGCATGGTTGTGTCCATGGGGGCAGGGAGAACACAGCAGGACCTTTACCATGGTTCTGCAGAGTGGGCATCCATTGGATGGCATCAACAGATGCCCCTTAGAGCATCTCCAAGATGCTTTAAGATAGCTCTGCCAGTATGGCTCCTGGAATTGTGGATGTGGGTTACAGCAGTCACACTTCTGGAATAGGGCACAGTTGCTGCCGTAACTCACCCTTGTGCCATGTAGTTGTGGGTTGCAGCACAGTGTGTGGCATATCCCATGGTTGGTGTAGCCCTCAGTCAACATGGCATAAGGCACCTTTTGGAATAGTGACTGATGTAACACATGGCACAAGTCACGAGTTATGCCATAGGGTTTGGCATAACGCGATTAGCACCTGTGCACGCCATCCTGGAATCAGGCACCAAGATTAAAATTTACCTGACTTCATTCATTATAAATAAAAACTACTTTCTGACTAACCAAGAGTAAGGAAATTATACTCACATGACAGCTTTCACACAGGGACCCAGAGCATTTTGCCTTTTAAATTCAGTGACTGTGTAAGGAATCTTGTCACTGGAAACAGATTCACAGCATCTAGTGACTACCTTTGTAGGTCGCCGAACTGAAAGCAAAGCATTATAGTTTCATAAAATATTTCAGCAAATGGCATTACTCACCAATATTTTTTTCTTATTTTCTATGCATATAGGTTACTAGTTTTGTAAACTTGCATTATGAATATAGATTGCAAGTACAATGATTTTCATGTGGAATTTTTGTTTTCTATATAGATGGCTGCACTGTGAAATTAGAATAGAAAGTTTCAAATTAACATTGAATAAAGTACTGATCAGTAGACTACACTGAGAAACCAGATATGTGCAAGGCTTGGCACCCTTCCAGCAGTTGAAATGCTTTCTCTGCATAAAAGAAAATGTATTCATGTTACAACTCCGAACTCTGCATAAGGGTACCTTATATTCATATCCTTTCTCAGTCACAGATTCACTGTTCGACTGTTAGCAAGTCTTCAACAGTGGTGCTCAGCATCAGGTTTTCTCATGTCAGTCAGTATCTACAGCCCAATATTATCAACAATAGTTACGGCCATCATTTTTGCACTCAACTGTCATCTTGCAATTTACCAACTGCTAAAGTCCACATGCTTTTGGGAGTGTATCAGCATGCATAGATATGCAGCACTCTTTCTGTGCAATGCCACCTGCTAACTAGCAACTATTTGGATGACTATATATGTATAGCACGTCACACCCGTGACACCAAGAGTTGCCGTGTATTATGACTAGGTGAGACTGAAGACACTGTGACAGTAGTATTAGTATATATTTAGTTATGATTTAACCTGCTGCTGAGTCTCTCTGTTTCTTCCCTGTGTTTCAGTTCCTGTAGCTGTTAAGGTTGGGTAAAGATACTCTAGGGTCTTACTGGAGGAGGTGCAAAAAACTATCTGAAATGGGTTATATCTGGCAAAGAAATTCAAATTTCAAAGACTTGGCAAGGAGAGGTAAGTCTCAGTTGTTGGATGCTCATTAATACTCCCATTAAATTTAAAAAAATTGAAGTATCACCATAAAATTGCAGATGAAGCAAACACAGATTTCTTGTTCCCTAATAGTTTTTTTTATATAAAATTATTGAAATTGTTAACTGACTTGCCACTAGACAGCTGTGTGACATTATTACTTATTGTTAAACTTTTAGGAATGTTTGTATTACAGTAGTAATTCAGTGAATTTCTGTATTTTACCAGTATCTAATTTTGCTATTTAAAAAGGTTGCCATATTTTACATATAGGTCTATAGTGTGATCCTGTATGATAATTATTGCAATGTTAAAAAGTTTCAAATAACTTCTAAAATGTGAAAATAAAATTGCACTTTTAACCAATCAAGATTTTTTTTTATAAATGTCATGTTTATCAAGGCATTTGACATATCTAAACTAATATTTATGCTTCTTAATAAATGAATGGAATTTAACAGAACTGTTTTCATTTTAAATTTATTTTTCCAATACAGTAAAGAAACTGTTTTGGCACTGTCTATGCAATATACAAAAGAGATATGCAAGGATGGATACTTACACTGAGCTAGTGCAGTAGCAAAACATAGCAGCACTAATGCAAGTGCTATCTTCGGTGATTGCCTGTTGGAAGAACAATACATCTTTGAAGTCTTCTTTGAAAGCAGATAGTTGCCTTTAAAAATGGTAAAATGTGCTCCTTTTATATACTATGCCCAAAGGAAAAAAAAAATTTGGAAAACAGTGTGTTAAAATATGCCATTTCTATGTTTTTCCCCTTGTAAGTGTTAGCCACACTTTTTGTTGTATGCAGATTTAATGGTTTTTAGGCTTACATCTGCTTAAGGTGCTGAATTACTTTGGAACAATGTTGCAAAAAGGATGTGGTAAGATGGTACTATTATTCCTTTTCACAGTTTCTCAGATTTGAAAGGCTATGACATGAAGATGATGATTTTGCTGAGTAGGCTCAAAAAATGCACCTTTGTTTTTTTATTAACAGGGACTACACACTAAGCGCACTGAACAGAGCACTCCCACATGTCAGCAATATGTCTCTTATTCTTCCCCTGCACAGGCGATATGCTGTCATGCAGCAACAGTCAGGTATTCCACTGGTGCTTCCCTTGCATTCCAAGACTGGGACCATTACATGTAACTTTCATATTCTGGAATCTGACCCTTATAGTGAAGCTTCATTAATTGGGCCACCAATTGCCTTTTACTGCAGGTCAACTAACTTTAAGGGTATCTTACAGTAACATAAGCAACAACCACAACCTTAACCATTCCAACTTACTAGATATAAAGGCTTGTAAAAGTACCTGCTGTTGCACTTGCAAATTTATCTCTAGTGTTACTGACGTGCAATGTCTCAAAGGTGTTTATTCATTAGAAAGAAGTTATCATGCATCTCCAGCAATGTGATACAGTAGTATGTATTATTTTCAGGAATTGTGTAGATAATTACATAAGAGAGATGTGAAGGCACCTGGCTGAATGATTCAGGGAACAGTATAGAACAATCATAAATAAAGACACTTATAAATCCTTTAGGATCAATTGTCAAAGCTCTGAAATTGATTCAAGGTACCTGCATTAAACAGAAATGATGCAAAGAGCTCCTTGCATTAAAACCTGCAGCATTCCCAATTTCCAAACACAGGCTGCATCAAAAGCAGGTGCCCTTGCACTGAACTGACACTGCACCAGCTCTGCACTTGAAATGTGGTTGTGCCATGCCAGGAAGGGCTTGCACCATGTTGAGTCTGCTACATTTCCTACTGTGGCATTATCAAAGACCCACTATGCTTGTAAGCTCTGCCAGTGGCTAGATCAGCTAGAGTTGGTCTAACACCACTTGCACCAGCAGTGACATAGCAAGTGGCTGTGATACAGCAGCCATTGCCAACTTGCAAGACTGCCCAGCCATGCACAGCAGTGTACAGTCCAAATGGCAAAGCTGGCACAGTACCAGAGGGACCACACAGAGTGTAGTCCTTTAGGTGAGACACCAATGGATGTCCCATGAGAGGTCACTAATGTGGCTACTGCTAATGTGTAATCAGCCAAAACCCTGACCATGTGGCTAACAAGATGGCAGACCATCTGGCACACAGGAAGGAAGATGTGATTCTGCACTTTCTGAAGCACTGACATCAGCAGGTGTTGCAGGATCTATCATGCATGTTGGGAAGCAGAGGAACTGCCAACTCCATGCTCTGGCACTGTTGCACTGGTTGGAGTGGAGGTAGTGTATGGGGGTATCCAGTCCATCAACGTGGTTAGTCATTGCTGTCCTGTCAGAAGGTAGGTCTTGCTTCCATTCTACTCAACTCAACTGCTCTCATGGCACCTTGTATTAGTGCCACTGTCATTTCACTCACTGCAAATGCATTCTTGGTATCATGGGTGCCAGCCACATGCACTAATGTGGGGGTCTTTGGATGTCTTCCTGCTGTGAGTGTCCCACTACCTGTGTGCAAGTTGTGGCACCAG
The DNA here is from genome assembly GCA_016271365.2 of Neoceratodus forsteri. NCBI lineage: Eukaryota > Metazoa > Chordata > Ceratodontiformes > Ceratodontidae > Neoceratodus > Neoceratodus forsteri. The sequence goes on along the minus strand of CM028137.1, from coordinate 588,290,901 downwards.
GATGTTGATATCTAAGGGTGCATGTTCCCCTTCCAGGGCTGACTGCAGATCCTACCAACCCTCTCTCATGTGCCATTTGTTTGGGGCACCAAAGTGGTTGTGGAAAATCCATGAACATTGGCAACAGACCCCTCCTGTATTAAGTTGCAGTGATCTAAGGGTCTGTTAGAAAATCAAACTCATTGGTCCAATATTTCCTTCAGGGACTTTAATGACAATGATCTTTCTGCTTGGGTCCTTAGGCAGGGTTTCTAGGATGATGTTCAAAGAAAAAATATGGAAATCAAGGATAGTATTAGCTCTGCCTCACAGTAGCCAGCTTGTTTAACCAAAGCTTGTTTCTGTCTAACATCATTTAGCCACTTGCTGGTTTACCAATATAGATAAGTGAAGTGGCCAAAATCCATTTTGCAATTAATTTGTGAATTCTGTTTAATTCATGAGGTGTGAATTTGCTGAATTTGTGAAGTTTTAAATAGCAAAGTTTCATTATTCTTCAATAAAAAATATCTAAATCCACTCATGAAGTGGCTACATCACTGAATTCAAGGGTGGGGGGATTGTTTAACCAATAGAGGCACACTATGTGGAAGCTTGTTTCCAGGTGTGACCTGGGAGCACAAGGAAGTTAAGTGATTTGCTCAGGGTCACACAGTATGCAAGTGGGGAGCTGTAGGATTCAAACCCAGGTCTCTAGGTTAACAACTCAGAGTCTTAAACCACAGTGCTATACTGCCTCCCAATCATCAGTGAACAAACTCTGGTCAAAACAAATATGGCTGTGGAGAGCTTTTCTTAGTGGTGAGAGCATTGAAAAGAATATGCAGTGCTCTCACCCTAACTAATACTGTCGTGATTACAGTATTGCACATGTGATACTTGCGCATGTGCAGTTTGCCACAGAGTCAGCCACGTGCAACATGGCAGTGCTGACATGATTACTGTATGTATGCACGATACTTACGCATACACAGTTTACATCAGTGCCAAAATGTTGCACACTCCTGCAATTGCGTAAAGGAAAAGTAGTGCACTGGGAAGGGGGTGTATTTATGCAGCCAGCAGAGGGGAAGGGCTTCATAAGCTGAATCATTGGGAACTATACTGGAGCACTGTGGTAGCACACCAGACAGCAGTCTGGTCACGTGCTTCCATAGTACTTTTATACAAATCTGATGATGGCATAATGTCTGTGGAACTTGGCCCACATAGTCATAAAAATCCAACTGCTATTTATCACTTCAGAAGGCAGATTATTGCAAATGTCTAATGTCCTTTGTTTGTAATAAAATTTACACTCTTGTTGTAAAATAGTTTTTCCTAATTTGTTTGTTCATGTCCCTTTACTTTTTGTTCCATTCTAAAAATTTTAAAATGTAATTCTTCCAGTAGATCCTCCTTGTTAATGATTTTGTACGTCATCAACACATTCCCCCCCAACATGCCTATTGTGCAGAGTATTTACCCCCACCTACTCCCTCCACAGCTCCCCCATAGGACCCTTGCCCTCCCTGTGTGTACTTCTACTTCAGGAAGAGCTGCCTTCTCCTATTACTTTCCAAACATTTGGAACTCCCTCCCCTTAGATATCCATTCTTCCATATCTACTCGTTCATTGTCCTATCTTCTTTGACACTATATTTCCCATCCTGCTATTGAACCTGACTCACCTCTCCTTCATTACCCCTCCCTGCCTTCTCTTCTGTTGTATTTCCACTACTCTACCCCCTTCCACGCATCTCTAGTCATGCCAATGTCCTATAGCATTAGTTGGGTTACATCTAGTGTTGAAACCCTTGATGTTCCACTCCTGGGGGTAAGGCTTGCCTCCCCTGTCCCTCTTCACTTCTTCCCTTTCACAATTTCATACCATCTCCTCCCATCCCCCTTTTGTTCCCAGTCCTCCCCCACACTTTCTTCAAGTTAGCCACATCCACCGCTTCTGTGCCAGTATTCTGTTCCCCATTTTATCCCTCACCAATCCCATCTTATCTCCTGCCAATCCCCTTGTGGTGTGTGCATTCTGGAGGTGGTGAAGGCTCACCTGATTACCAACTATCTGCCACTTCCCCATCCCCTGGTTCTGACAAGGTTTCTCACTTATTTATTTATTGAGGTTTTTTGACTGGATAGGCCCACTGAGACTAGAAGTCCCTTTTTCAGGGGTGACCAGCTTGAGGGGGGGAGGGTGGATACAGATGGTTGCCAACTGAAATTGAGCCAGATTAAGCTGCTGGTGGTATTTTTAGTAAATGGAGGAAATTTGCCAGGACACCAGGGAAATACCCCTACTCTGACTGTAGGGGTGCTGCCACTATGGAGGAAGGTGTACTGGAGAATCATTCTCCTGGTGTACCTGTGGGTGAGAAGGTCTCCCAGCCCACAGGTCAAGCTCAGGAGACCACACTAGAGAACATGGAAGTATTGAATTCAGTGCATGCAACTACAAACCAATCTGCTGCATCTCAGGTACAGGAACAGGTACGACATGATCTTTTTGACTCTGATGACAGTTGGTTAAATAATATTCTGCTGCAGAATAAGGAATTGCACTGTGCTGTCACTAAAAGCACAATATGGAATACCGTGATGCCTGACACTGCTAATGGACAGGACTTTGATGTTTCTGATAAACTCTTGCAAGAAGCTGCTAAACTAATCTTGAAGCAAGGAGCAGCCAAGAAGGCTACAGTTCAGGGCGGTATGTCTAAGTCAGCGATATACGTCACTGCACGCGCATTCCAGACACCTGAGTCACCTTCGGTGAATGCCTCACAGTTGCAATGGCGAAATCCCCTGACAGGAGCAACAAATTCAGCTTTGCCTTCTCAAACTTCAACTTCAGTGAGTAAAACAAATTGTATTCCTAAACTGTTACCTTTCGATATTGTTTCTTCACTGGGGTTACGAAAAGGAAGGGAGGTAGACCTTACAGCACAGCCTGCTTGTGGATCCTCCCCAATGTCTTTGGAGCACTCCCTGCTTGCTGCAGGTTAGATGCGGGGAGCTGCTGGGATTTGGATCCTGGATCCGGCCCATAGCCCGATTCCAGGAGACTCTTCTCCTCCCAGTATAGTTGTGCCTGAGATCGATAATTCTGCATCAATCGCCCAAGTATTAGAACAGGAGTGTACTTCTGACAATCAGAAAAGATTGTCTCAGTCTGTTGCTAGCCCTAAATGAGTTACAGAGTCCTCTGTTTCTGAAGAAGAAGCAGTAAATCAATTCAATGGGCTGAATCAGGGGAAGAGGGGGCAAGAGGCTCCCAGAACCACTCCAAATTTTCAAGAGCATGCAAAAACTACTTGGGAGTCTTTTTGGAGGAAAGACACCTTTACGGGACCCCCCCCCAGGAGACGCAATGCAGTTCACCTGGAATACCTTGGGGGCTTGGAGGTGGCTTCTGATCGTCTGTATATTGGTCACGGCCTATTGAAGGGATCATTTGTTTTTGTTTTTCAACGGAAATCCATGCTTTGATTCATGTCTCAGGCTCTGTTCTATATGTTATAAGTTTTACTTCCCCACAGGGTCTTGACCAATTTTGGACCAATTATGTCTCTTTCAAATACACAGAACTATGGTTACCATTTAAAGCAATACCACTGACAAAACCTTCTATAAAAAATGTTACTGTTTTATTTCATAATGAATCTGTTTCCATTCATGACATTGTTTATTGGTTGCAGAAACGCTGTGATGTGTTGAGGAGTCCTAAACCTATGTTTGATGAGGAATGTCTTTGGAATGGAAGGTGGGTTATACAGGTCCATTTAACACACAATAACCTAGGCCCGGTAAATTTTTCTGACAGTCTTTTTTTGGGTAATGAGAGGGGTCATTGTTTCTACCCTGGCCAACCAAGAACTTGCTTTAGGTGTGGGGCATACACCCATTTGGGGTTAGCATGTGACAGAATCAAATGTAATTTATGTTTATCATTTGGTCACCATAGCTCTGACTGCACTGAGGATTTACGGTGCAATTTATGTGATGATGTTGGACATGCTTATAAAGCCTGTCCTTGGGCTACTCACAATAGAAATGAGTATGCTAGCCAAGATTTCATTTTACAAGAAACTCAGAAAAAAGAAATACAGAAAAGGAAACAGAAAACTAGTCAGGCCCCTCCAGAGCATGCAAATCCCCCATCTCCACCGCCACCACCTTCAGGCCCTCCTAAAGCTAATGCTCAAATTCTGACTGTAGAAGTAGTTCCTACTCCCCCTATAGTACCTCTTCAGACTACTGACCCTGTACTCCCTTCTTCAGTTTCTAAATCATCTCTTGAGGCCAAGGACCTTGAAATCCAAATGCCTCCCCCCCCCCATGGCTAAGAGTAGCGCAATAAAAGAGGTATGAAGCAAATACATTCCAGGCCTAAATTTGCAAAAGCAAGCATCCCAGGGGATGAATGTATTGTTTTATAGAATAAATTTGATATTCTTAGACCCTCTGTGGTAGATTCTGAACAAGGAGGGGTCTCGGAGGCATCTTCCCTCGCTCCTTTCTCCTCTGAATCAGAGTGGGAATGAATTGAGGAGGGAGACGAAGAAGAAAAGACTCCCAGGATTCATGCTAGAATTCATAGAAGTTTTAGATTAAGGAAACCACCTTAAAGTATCTTGCATCCTATACCATTAGCTTTTTCCTGTTTAGGGGTAGCAACCATTAATGTGAATAGCATTTGGAATGCTAAATGTAGGTTGATAACACTGTCTGTGTAGAAAGATTTGAATTGTGACACATGTTTATTACAGGATACTAGACTAAACACATTTTTTTTTAGTCTGGTCAGCCCAACAATTGTGGTGTTGGGGCCCCTCATTTTTTTTTCATTTGGCACAAGGGTTTGTGAGTGAGTAGATATATTGTTTAAAGGGGATGGGTTTAGGGTATCACGTGTAGTAGACATATTAGAGGGTAGAGCCCTCCTCATAGATTTTACTTTTAAGGGATTTGGGTCGAGACTGATTAATATCTATGCCCCTCTTGCGAAAAGGGAGAGAATTGATCTATACCAGAAGGTCAGCCCTTATTTATATTCAACAAAAGTAGTGATATGGGGGGAGACTTTATTTGTGTACTGGATAGACATGACAGGGGAGCAACTACAACAAAAATGTTTTGTGATTCCAACTATCTTATTAAGCTTATTCACCAGAGTAGTTTGCAAGATTTCTTTAGATGTGTACATGAAGATGGGGGTAATACTTACAATAGAGGTGCACTTTCTACTAGAATTGATTTCATATTCACAAAAAAAAAATATTAGTATCTCAAAAGTAGCCATTATTCCTTTAGAAACTTCAGACCATGCAGTCCTTCAGATTGTAATGGGAGGTGAATGTGGGATAAGATACAGTCAGGGATACTGGAAACTAAACAACACACTTTCGAAGGAACAGAAAGTAAAACACAAGATTATTGAATATCTTAAAGCATGAATGTCAGTTGCATGTTTAGTGGGTAACCTTAGAACGTGGTGGGTGGAAACAAAAAGAGGTTTAAAAATGGTGTTTCAGACATATTCATCTAAGAGTGGATTGAGTCAGTATAAAGACTATCTTAAACTCAATTTTCAGCTTAATAATCTCTATTTCATTATTAATATTCAACATATTTGGTTGACACCATAGATCCTTAATCTAAAGAAAAAGATACGTTGTTGCTACAATATTCTAGAGGTACAACTATGCTAGATGAGCATAGGATTTGCTCACCAGGGAAAAACGGGTTTGGAGAGGCATTTAAAGTCTGCTTGCACAGGGCCTCTGAGAGATTTTTTGGACTCTGTTAGGTTGCAGGATGGGACTAGTGTATCGAATGGACCAGTAATACTACTGGCTGTCACACAATATTTATCAGAAATGTATAGAATGACCCATATCAATGTTTCACAAGTAACAACATTTTTGTCAGCTGTTCAGGTTTCAGACATACCCAGTGACCTTTTAAGGAACCTTACTATACCTATTTATAAGGCTGAGATCGGGGAGGTTATTAAACATCTGAAAAATCCACAGCCCTGGGCATTGATTGCCTTTCTTCAGAATTTTACAGGGGAATTTACTGAAATATTACAGACTATATTAATGACAGTGTTTAATACAGTTTTGGATACATTGCAGGTTGATATGCATTTTTGTGTAGCAATACAGATCTTGATTGATAAGAAAGATAATAGAACAATTCTGGACAATTGGAGATCTCTGAGTCTGTTAAATACTGACTATAAAATTTTTTTTTTTTTACTTTCTCTATTTATCCCTCCTATCTCCTCTTGGTGCCCACTTCTTCCGTCTGCTCATTTCCATCATTCCACATTCTTGGGATCTGCCCCTAGAGTGCCTCCTCTTCTTACCTCCTGCACAGTGGGGTCTGTCCCTTCTTGGTGGTCTTGGATGGAACCGGAGCGGCTTTCATCCAGGGCTGCCGAGAGGTGTTTTTCCATTTTTCTCCCCCTTTTAAGCCCCTGCCCTCTGAGACGTCCAGCACTTGGGACGTATGTCCCGAGTGGTGGCATGCTGACGCACACCTTACCTCTCATGTGCAGTCCAATGTCTCCCCTCCCCGACTCCGCCGAACGGAGCAGCCTCCATCCCTTGCTACTGCTGGTGCTTCCACTGGTTATTAAAGGGATGCAGAATGCAAGTGCGTTCTTGGTCACCCACCCCTGAGGGAGGGGAGCATCCGTTGGGATGCTCGATCTTCCCTCTCCCCTGCCAACCCCTGGCCACCCGAGTCCGTTCCCGAACCCAGGTCACCGGCATAGCGTGAGGTGTGGCATCCGGTGTCTCAACCCTCAGTGCCACTGGGCTGGCGACTATAAAATTCTATTGAAAATTTTACATAATCGCCTACTCAATATTGCTTAACTACTTATTATATCAACCCAAACGCATTCGGTTTTGGGACACTCGATCATGAACAATGTATTATTACTTTGGGAGATCATAGAAAGGGGTAAAGATGGTCAATCACAGGTATTTGTTATGTCCCTAGATCAGGAAAAAGCTTTCAACCGAGTACCACATCATTAGATTTCCTTAATATTAACACATTATGGTATTCCTGCTAGTTTTGTGAACTGGATCTCATTGCTGTATAAGAATGCTAGTGCAATGCCCTTTGTTAATGAACATCTGGGTACTTATATTGATATATAAAGGGGGGTAAGACAAGGATGTCTGCTCAGTCCTCTACTTTATATACTGTATCTGGACCCACTGATTCGTCTCCTTCAACAGGATTCACATATTATTGGGATCCCTACACCGGGGGCTGACATGGAAATTAAGGTGACTGCTTATGCAGATGGTTTATGTGTTTTTGTTGCTGATTACACTGCAGGCATTCAAGTTCTTCATTGTATTAAAGTATTCTCTGGATTATCTGGAGCCTGTTTGAATATAGAGAAAAGTATTATTTACCCATTAAATAATTCAAATGTTTCTCCTATGTCTTGGAAAGGTATTTAGGTGTCTTCTGACCCTTTTCAGTATTTAGGAATTTGGTTTGGACGGGAGGATAATAGTGTGTACAATTGGACAAAGAAAATAGAATTTGCAAAAACAATGGCGGAAGTATGGAAAACTTAGAACTAGACAAAAAAGAAAAAGGTGGCGGTAATTAAAACCTTTTTTCTCCCAATATTCATTTTATTTAGTTCTGTTTACCCTTTACCTAAATCTTTGGAAACTTCATTATTAGGACTAGTATTCCAGATATGATGGGGAAGCAGCTTGAATCCCATAAATGAGAAATAACATACCTACTGGTAGCAGAAGGAGGCTTAAATTAGATTAATCTGGTACTTTGTTCTATTGTAATTTTTTTCATGTTGATTTGACAAAACCTAGTTTAGCTGTATGGTTTATATTTGCCAGTGAATGGTTAAGGCCTCTTTACATTATTTGAGAAGATCAAGGTGCCTTGAAAGCACAGGTTAAAACAGGCTGTGTTTTTTTTCAGACTTGCACTTGGTAAATTAAAAACCTGAAAGTTACAATTAAACATATTGTCCAAATTCACCACTAAAACACTTTATTCCACAATCCATAATTCCATGAATCCACCATTTCTCTCCTTTAGGTAGATAAATCCTAGTTATACTAATATTACATTGGATTCTCTTAAGGACCCCTATATTCCACCAAGAATATGGGATATTAGTTGGTTAAGTGCACATGGCTGTCTATTTGTGAAAGGTAATGTAAAACATAAAAGAATGGAGGAATGGATGTGCCCCAGAATATCTTGCATTGCACAGGAGGAATCAATGTTTCATTTTTTTATTGAATGTCCATACATCAAAGCAATATGGGGTACAATAGCTACTAGGTGGAACAATATATATTGGAAGGATATCTCATATGTAGAAATAGTTGGTGGCTTTAGTTTTCAAAACTTGGGTATACACAAGGGAACAATATGAATAATTCTTGCTTTTATAAAGTTTGTTTTATGACAGACAAGATTTAAGTTTGTCCTACAAGCAACTAAATCAAGAACCCAAACAAACTATTATTATTGTGGAAAATGAACTCTTGTAACAATGTATGTTTGAAAAACAACATATGTCCTCAGACTGTTGGGTCCTACGTTGGACAGAGGTACCATTCCTTAAGAACAAAATAGAATAGTTTGACTGGGATATTTTTTTGTGTGATTTCATGTTTCTGTTTTCTATGTATTTTGTTTCTTTGGAATGTAATGTACAGTTTTTCTTAATAAAAATTTCCCCTACTCTATCGACAGGGTGCTTGACTTCCATCCTATTACATTAAATGTCATATTTGCCTGTATTAAATTCTTTTTATGGCAGGTGAGATGTCAATACTTAACAGAGCAGCTAAATACTTCCCCACTTTCTTTTATTATGATGATTGAAAATGCTATTAAATTATCTAAAGCAACAGATTATAGGAAACTACCAAAATTAAGGGCAGATGCTCTATTAAGCAGGATTGCCTAGTTACATTAACTGTTTTTTACATGATATAGCTGAAGGTAGATTTGGGAACATTTTTTTGATGGGAGATGATTGAAATTATGGTGGGAGTTAGCCCTGGAAAAAGGGGGGAGGGAATTTAGGGAGTTGGAGTCTCAGTTAATTCATTCTTTTTGTTGTAAAATGTGTTATGATTTACAAGTTGGATGTCTTAATGTCTTGTTATCAAAATATGCATATTTTAAGGGTATTCAGTTTGAAGTAACAGTATTTCTGTGTTAGTTTTATTTTATATTGTATTATTATGGATGTTGTGTTTGCTTTTTTTTTGTTTTTTTCTGCACTGAATCATTATGTTCTCTTTTTGGAACTTTGGTTTATTTTCTTTATGATTGTTATGATTTATTCTAATAACATTCCCCTACTTTGCCTGCAGGGGGCTTGACTTCCAGTAGGTGGAATGGAGGATCCCAGTCCAGAACGCAACGCTGAGGAGGCAGGAGCGGTTTCTATGTGCTGAAGGGGAATCCAGATACATTGGCTAAGGACACTGATGAAATTGATATGGATTCTGAAGAGGAAATGGTGTCTGCAGAAGATGCAGTCCTGCCTGAGGATTCTGATGTACAAATAGCACAGGAGGTACTAGCAGAAATATATATTGCAATGGAGATTTCAGTGGCAGATTTGAAATTACAACAGCAACTGAATACTAAAAATAAACAGCTTTTGGACATGATGGCAGATGTGGAGAAAGAGTTACAGATAAATAAAACTAAATTAGAAGAAGAAAAGGAAACAGTCTGCAGTCATCCCTAAATCCTTGCCAGAGAAACAGGTTACCTTGCAGCCTGTTGGGACATCGGATCTACCTGTGGAGACAGCAGAGGGGTCAGAGGTCATAGCGGCAGCAGTGGACATGAGTCCAAAACCATCCATTTTTTATTTTACCTTCTGCGCCGAATGGTCCCCAGAATTGGCAATGCAGCAAGCTGGATGGTCCTTTGTGAATGGCGGCTAGAACCCTGACCTGAAGATTCCTATCCCGGGTTCACCTGAATGGAAAAGTGGTACTCTGATAGTTGCCCAAAGGCTGGCTGGCTCAAGGCCTTGCTCCTGAGGTTTCATCTGTCTTGCCAGCTGCGGCTCTTGCGCATGACAAGGGTGTGGCCATAATTCCAACTGTGCCAGATGCGGTGGACTGCAGCAAAGTGTGACAGTTGGATACTAGGGAAGCTAGTGTGCTGAATTGTTTGCCAACTAATGTGGAACTTACTTGGAATGCTGCCTCCCACTTTCCGGGAGGCTAGGTAACTTTAAATGGTACTGACTGTGACACTGTTTTTGAAAATGGGGGGTCCACCCCATGAGGCTCAAAGTGATAGGAGTAGGAATAATCCCCTCAACTATGCCAGACTTTTCAAACAGACAGCTGAGACTCCAAAAAGGCAATTTGTGGTCAGAATAAGATTTAGAGGGGGCATTAGTAAAATCCCTGACAAACACTTTGTGGGTAAAACTTTATTGAAAGATTCAATGCCTTTTATTCCAGCTGAGGTATATGCTTTCATATACTCGCCAGGGGATAGCAACTATGATGTGAGCTTTAGTTCAGCTGCTTTTCTGGACAAAGTTTGGAAGTTATATTATACTTTGAAGGATACTCCTGATTGGCATCCTTTTTATGCTATTCCATTCACCAAACCCTCTGTGAAAATGTTGACTATTTTGTTCCACAATGAGGGGGTTAGCAAAAATGACATTGTGTTTTGGCTGTACAAGTGATGTGACATCCAGGAGCATCCTAGTCCCAAAATAAATGGTAATGGGGTTTGGTAAGGGGGGCTGGACCTTCAGAGTTCAGTTGAAACATATGGATGAAGGTATCAGGCACCCTCCAAACTCATTTTTTCTATGGAGGGACAAGGGTGTTTTATTTTACCCTGGCCAACCAAACGGTTGCTATCAGTGTGGTTCTTCTTTGCATTTAAATTCAGACTGCACCCAGGTCAGGTGCTTTCAGTGTGGTGAACTTGGACATACAGCAGACCTGTGTACTGTTCCACCAGTGTGTAATCTGTGTGGGGATGATGAATATTCTTTTTTTGTTCTTGCCCATGGCTGGCCCACAATTCAGAAGAGTCCTTGGAAGAGGAGTATTACCTGTGAAAGGTGAAGAGAGCTTATAGAACAAAAAAGTCCCTCCCAACCTCATTCTCCTCCTGCGGTAGCTCCGCAGGTGCAAGAGGACAGTACACAGACAGTTCCACCTAGTTCCCCCCCCCAGGAAAATCTTGTAGTCCTTGAGGTCCAAGTGGCCCAAGATGCTATGTCTATAGAAGTTGTTTCTCAGAATGAGGAGGATATGCCCCCTCCTCCCCCCTCCACATGCTTTGGATTCCATTTAGCTTGACCTTTCCACGGATAGTTTTCAGCCAGTTTCAAACGGGCTGAATGGTGCTTCATGGAAGCACAGAACTCCAGTTGTAGGAGGCCCACTACCTGTTAGTAATCCATTTGATATTCTCCAAAGTTGGAGCCACCAGATGGAAGAAGCTGATTTTGACACTTCTTCTCATTCCTCTGTAGCCGATACCTCTAAGGAGGGTATGGTGTCCCAGACTGTTCCAAAACCTGTGGTTAAACAAAAAGGGGTAACTAGGGCAAGCATGAAGAAAAAAAGACTCCCGTCAAACATAATTCATTTTCAGGATTAAGGCTTGCTAGCCTAAATGTAAACAACATTAAGTCTGACATTAATAGGGATACTTGCTGTTCTACAATGACTGCATTATGATGCTTTTTTTTCCAAGGTCACATGGCTTAGGCCAGCAGGGAGTATTGGAAAGGCTCAAGATGAATGATATAAGGGGGCATCTCATTAGTCTCTTGGGAAGGATCTGTGTACTGGGCTGGGGATATATTTTGCTAACCCTGGGATTAAGGTTTACACATTGGTTTCTGTTTCCCCATGGAGAGCTTTGATACTGGATGTGGGGTTTGAAGATCATTCTTATAGGCTAATCAATTTGTATGCATCTCAGACCAACATGTTTAAGGTGGAGCTCTTAAAATTTGTGCAACCCTATCTATGCACCAATAAAATGGTCTTATTGGGGATGATTTCAATATTAGTTTATTGGCCTCAAATACCCAGGCACAGAAGGTTAAGATTTGTGATATGACCTTTCTTCAAAATTTGGTCAGACAAAGTGGGATTAAGGATGCTCAGGCCTCTGTTTCAAAGAAACCTGCTCATAATTATTTCAAGGGGTCTCTGTCAATGTGCATTGGTTTTTGGGTGGTTTCAAAATTTATTCCCATCTCTTTTTTAGAAACAGTCCTGGTAGAAACATCGGACCATGCTATGATTGGAATCATGGTTTCATCTACACCTGCCAGGTGGAGGTTATGGGGGTTTGGCGGTTACATTTTTAATTATTTATTTAGTTAGTTTTTGTTGACAACAGGATATTTTAATATGGCAGGAACCTATTACTCCTACAAGTCAAGATCAGGGTAATGATCATTCTGAAGAAGGGTTGGTACAAGACCCAATGGTGACTGATGATTTGAGACCAAGTGGGGCTGCTCCTTGCACTCAACAGAATGAAGGGCTAGAGGAGGTGGAGGGCCCTTCTACAGAAGCTGTGGTTCAGGAGAAGGCCCCAAAGATGTCCCCCCCCCACCCACAGCTCCAGAGAGTAAACTGTGAACTGACTGGATGAAAAAATTACTCACCATAGTAATGTTGTTTCTTCTAATGGAGTCTTGCTATATTATGACAATTGCAGTATGACGCAGGTTAGAACTGCTCCGGAGGTGAAATAGTTAACTTTCCATGCAGGCATGGAACTTAGAGCGCAAGCTCGGTTGAAAACTCTGTCTGTTGTGCTTCAAACGCAAACTGTCAGATCTTTACGAGCTAAAACTCACTAAGGTTCTGTGTGGAAGCTGTAAACCTACACTAGCCAACTGGCTACTAACATAAACATTCATTTTTGGCCTAAAACAAAGACTCAAGTCAGGAGACCCAAAAATGCAAAAACACAACACCAATTCACCCAAAAAGGTAGGTGAAAAACAACAAGGTGGGCATCAAAAAAGTGCCAACCCTGCACTGCCCACCCACATCCCCAAAACAGAGGTTCTGAGAGGGGCAGGCAGGAAGGGAGGTCATAATATAGCAAGACTCCATTAGAAGAAACAACATTACTAAGGTGAGTAATTTTTTCTTCAGACAACATGAAGTCTTGCTATATTATGACAATTGCAATCTACACAGCAGTACCCCCATGGAGGAGGGACAGAACCTACCTAGGAAATAGGCTCTGAAGCATGGCTATGCCAAACCGAGCATCACTCCTAGCCTGGATGTCCAGGGAGTAATGCTTTGTAAAAATGTGAACTGTTTTCCAGGTAGCTGCTTGACATATTTCTAGAATAGGAATGTCTCTGGCAGCAGCCAGAGAAGCAGCTGTACCTCTGGTAGAGTGAGCCCTCAGGCCTGAGTGGAGAACCTTACCCAATTTCTCATAGCGGAATTGGATACAAGAGACAATCCACCTGGCAATGGATCTTTTAGTGGCTGGCTTCCCTTTACCAACTTCGCCATAGGTGAGGAACAGTTGAAGGGAGTCAAACCTATGACCCTTGGTAAGCTCTGTGTAGTAACTAAGGGCTCTCTTCACATCTAGGCTGTGCAGCATCCTCTCCCCAGAGGAGGAGTGGTCAGTGAAGTACACTGGAAGTGAAATAGATTGATTAAGGTGGAAATCTGAAACCACCTTAAGCAGGAACTTTCTGCCACCTTATCTCTGTGAAAAGAGATACCTCCTGCTCCACTGACAACGCTTGTAATTCACTTATGCATCTGGCAGAGGTGATGGCTACCAAAAACACAGTTTTCCAAGTCAAGTACTTGAGCTCGGCTGAAGACAAGGACTCAAAGGGGGGTTGCATAAGCTGAGCAATGCAAACATTAAGATCCCAGGCAGGGGCAGGATCCCTGAATGGAGGGTTGGTGTGAAACAACCCCTTAAAAAACTTGGAAAATACAGGATGAGCTGAAAGGGAAAAGGATTTACCTGCTGAAATAAAAGCAGACACAGCTGCCAGGTGCACCTTCAGGGTAGCTGGTCTCAGCCCCAAAGAATTCAGGTGGACCATATGATGCAGGACTGTGGGTAGATCAGCAGAGACTGGGGAAATATGCTTTTCCGAGCACCATATGGAAAACCTTTTCCATTTGGAATTGTAAGTAGCCCTGGTGGAAGGCTTCCTTGCGGCCTTCAATATATCCATTACACCTTGGGAAAGGTGTAAATCAGCAAACTCTAACTCTTCAAGAACCAAGCCTTGAGATTGAGAGATTTGAGATTCGGTATCAGACCCTTCCTGGTCACAGGTTAACAGATTGTGATTCCTGGAAGGGACAGGGAGGATGGACTGCTAAGGACAGCAGGAGTGATACAGGGCTGTCTGGCCCAATCCAGAGCTATCAGAATGACTTTGCATGATTGGGATCTGATTTTGACTAGCACTTTGAACAGGAGAGGAAAGGAGGGAAGGCATAGAGAAACTTCCCTCCCAACTGAGGCTAAGGCATCCAGTGGGAGTGAGCCCAACACTGGGGCCTGCAGCAAAAAGAGGAAGTTGGTGATTGTCTGGGGCTGCAAAAAGATCTATTCAGGGTGCCCCATCTGGCAAATACTACTCCCAAGACCAGGGGATCCAGTGACCATTCGTGGTGGCCCTCGGAAATCCTGCTGAGAGCATCTGCCAGGACATTGTCCTTGCCTGGGAGGTGTACTGCCATAAGGGAGGTGTTCAGGGAGTAAGCCAGAGACCACAACTTCATTGCTTCGGTGCACAAGGCCATAGACCAAGTGCCCCCTTGCTTGTTGATGTACCACATTGTAGTGGTGTTGTCTGTTCTGACCTGAATACTCTTGTTCTGAACAGATTTGGAAAAAGCTTGAAGTGCTAGAAAAACTGCTCTGAGCTCCCACAGGTTGATGTGGAGCAGAGATTCCTGGGGAGACCACAGACCCTGGGTGGTGAGGTCGCCCATGTGAGCTCCCCAGCCCAAGAGGAATGCATCTGTAGTAAGGATTAGAGAATGAGACTGAGTGACAAAAGGAACCCCTTGTCTCAGGTTGCTCTGATCCTGCCACCACTGTAGTGCTTGGATCAGGGTTCGAGTTACTGGGATCAGCTTGGTAAGAGGATCCTTTCTTTGAGACCAAAAAGCTCTCAAATGGAACTGGATGTCCCTCATCTGAAATCTTGTTCCTTGCACAACTGCTGTGGAAGCAGCCATGTGTCCTAGGAGCTGCAGAAAATGCCTTGCTGGCTGGGAGACCTGCAGGGTAAATGAGGAGGCCAGGGAGACTAGGGTCTTTGCCCTGTCCAGGGGGAGGAAGGCCCTGGCTTCCTGTGTGTTCAGTTCTGCGCCTATGAAGGTAAGAAGCTGGACCAGCTCTAGAACTGACTTTGAGAGATTCAGAAGGAAACCTAGAGAGGTAAGCAGTTGCTGCATTATCTGAAGGTGTAAATTGACCTGGTCTGGGGACTGGCCTACTAAGATCCAATCGTCCAGGTAAGAAAAGATGGCAATCTTTTGCCTTCTTAGGTAGGCAACTGCTACAGCCAGGCATTTAGTGAATACCCTTGGGGCAGAAGTGAGGCCGAAGGGCATTGCTCTGAACTGGTAGTGGCCTGAGGGCAGCTCGAACCTGAGGTACTTTTGATGGGAGCTTCTGATGGGAATATGGAAGTAGGCATCCTTGAGGTCCAAGGAAGCTAGCCAGTCCTCTGGCCTTAGAGAGGGTAGGATAATTCCCAGAGTCACCATTTTGAACTTTGGCTTTAAAAGGTGCTTGTTTAAATATCTGAGATCCAGGATGGGCCGCCATTCTCCTGTCTTTTTTGGGGTAAGGAAGTACCTGGAGTACAAACCTTGCCCTGGTGTAGGGAGGAACCCTTCCACAGCTCTGAGAGCCAGGAGGGTAGAGACCTCTGCCTCTAGGGTGAGTGCCTCTGATGGAGTTGCAGGTGAAAGATCTGGTTCTCAGCTTTGGAAATTTTTTGAAGCTGAGAACCAGTCCCTGGCTTACTACTTCCAGGACCCACTTGTCTGATGTTAAAGACTTCCAGTCCTGGACAAAGTAAGCCAGCCTCAAAATCATAATCATGAACCAATGGAAACGGCCGAACCGAACGCTTACCTGAAGGTGTCGGTTCGGTCGGAACCGGAGAGAGAGACTGGACAATTTGAATTGCTTTAGCTATTTCCTCAGCAGTTGGGGAGAGAACTTTTGGCTCTACACTAGCTGACTTTCTAGTCCTTTTTGCTGGAACCGGCTCCTCAGAACCGGCTCTTCGTTTGCCCGAGGAAGTATCGCCCTGGTCAGAGGGCACCCTCCGTTCGGTTGGACACCTCAAGCCGGGCTGCCATCTGGGTCAGCGGGACATTTTGGCCTCCTTTCTGAGTGTACCAATCTCTATCTATGGTGGCAGCAGGAAATTGTGACAAATCTGGCAGTCTGAATTGAGGTGGTCAAACCCCAGACAATAGACACATGTGGTGTGGGTCAGCCTTAGCAAAGCTTCCCACAAACACTGCAGTGTTGAAACCCAGTGGGTCCGGTTTTCTTTTGGGTTTCTCATACATAATGCCAGCCTAACCAACTTGCCCGTTTATGGCAATCCACCAAGCAAGATACTCTTATCGGTTCCTAACCATGTCACTGGTCAGGAAAACGTAATGAAATCTGTTTTTTTTAGAACCGATAAGAACCGGGAACCGCGACTCTAAAAAAGGACTAGAAGATTTTAAATACAACCTGATCAGTTCAAACCGAACCGATAAAGAATTACAAGTTCCACACAGAAAAATAAATGTAAAACCTATATATTACTTACATTACCACAGACAGAGCTTGAACCGACGGTTGTGTTTAATTTCAGCTAAAAACCGAAAAATAATACTTTAAACTGACAAAATGAACCAAGCAGAAGGAGAAATCTCCGGAGTGACTGTTCAGTGAGGCGGAGTAAAGAATCTGACAGTTTGCGTTTGAAGCACAACAGACAGAGTTTTCAACCGAGCTTGTGCTCTAAGTTCCATGCCTGCATGGAAAGTTAACTATTTCACCTCCGGAGCAGTTCTAACCTGCGGTCATACTGCAATTGTCATAATATAGCAAGACTTCATGTTGTTTGAAATGATGTTTACTGGGCCAGAAAAGCTGGGTTGTTCATATAGAAGTTTCAAATCCATTTGCAGCTTTACCTAAACAAATTAGTGGTGAGCATGATACTGAAGACAAGGATTCGGATGCGGCTTCTGGGATTTCAACCCAGCCTGAGTCTGAACACATGGAGGAAGAGAAAAAAAGGGGAGGGGAAGAAAAAGAAAAAGTAAAAAAAGAAAAACTCTTGATATGTTTATAGAACATTATGTTTAATTTCTATTTTTTCCTACAATGATTTATGGTGCTCTTTTCGTTAGCCTCTACTAACATATGCAGCATACTTAGTAGTAAGAAAAGAAATGTTGTGATGTCATAACTCAGGGAACTGGGCTGTGAAGTTATTGTCATATAGGAAACATGGTTTAATTTGGTTGCCACAGTAGCACATGCCCAAAGGGCCTTGGTATGGGGCCCATCTTATTGGTCCTTTGGCTCGGATAAGGCTGATAGTGTAGATATTTTATTCTTTGGGTCCAGTCTTAAGTTTCTAAAAATTGTTGCTTTAAAATCTGGCAGGACATTACTTGTTGATGGGGTATGGTATGACCAACCCTGTAGATTTATAGTGCTTTATGGCACTCAAATTAAAGTGGAAAGAGTTAAACTTTAGAAGGAGAGTCAACCATATTTAGCAACTGCCAGAAATGTGTACTTAAGGGGAGACTTTGACTGTTCTTTAGCAATAAAAGAATGCAGACACCTGGGAAAAAGTAAATTGTGATTCAGCTGTACTTCTAAATTGTGTTGAAGTGGCAGAGCTGCAGGAGAGCTTTTGTAATGCTCATACCCCTGTTAAATCTACCTATGTGAGAGGTCCTTTGTGCACAAAGATAAACTGTTTTTTTCTAGACATATACAGGTTATTAATACCCAGGTGATTCTGCAAGAATTTTTAGACCACCTTCTTATTAAGACAATGGTTAGTATACAGGCAGGTATTGTACCACCCTCACACAGCTGGAAAATGAATACTACTAGTTTGTTGGAAACAGAAGTGAAAATCAGAGTTGCATCCTTATGTGTTGCTAGGGCCTCAGTGATAGGGTTGTATGAGGATATCTGTCAGTGGTGGGTAGATACTAAAAGTGATGTTGCTAAATGGGTACAAGATTATGGTAAAGCCAGATCAAAAAGGAATCTAGTGCAGTATTTGAGTTTAATAGGGCAGCTGTATAAATTATTGGAGGCCACTTATGAGAGTAGAAAAGACCTGTTTGAACAAATCTTGGTTTTTAAGAATAAAATGAGAGATGTTCAATATGACAGATCAGCAACATTACATTCTGAAATAAGTTTGGGAACACAAAACAAAAAAACCTTTTTTCACACTTGCAAGGCCTATAAGGAAAGGCAAAGTAAATCTAGATTTTCCAGTTAAAAAAAATGAGCGGGGGAGGTGGTAGAACAAATGAAAGGGATAAGGGAAATAGTAGAAGAGTACCTAAGAGATTCTATGGAAGAAAAGCATGTATCAAACATAGAGACTGATAATTACTTATCTGATATTCAAGTACCTAGGTTAGAAGGGGAAACTGAGGAGCTGAGATGGGACCACATTTATTACCAAGAGATTCTGGAAGTAATACTGTCACTAAAAGCTGTGTTAGTACCAGGAGCTGACAGGATCCCCAATGAGATTTATGAAATATTTGTTTCTATTTTGGCAGATTTTTTGGTCAGGGTCTTTAATTCCTTTTTTAGCTCAGGAAAAATTACAGCCCATTTTACACTGGGTCTGATAATTTTCATACATGAAGCAGCGGTGAGGACTGGAATAGGCACCTCATGACCGATTAGTGTGCTTAATGCAGATTTTAAGATTCTAGTGTAAGTACTACAAAAATGATTGAGAAGAGTTGCTACAGGCCTGATACATCCAGTTCAGATATGAACCATCCCAAGTAGAAATAATCAGGAAAATTTAGCAATCTTAACAGCTGTACTTACATTTTGTAAAGAATAGGACCTGAGTGGGTGTATTTTGCCCTTGAATCAAAACATAGCATTCAATAGGGTTAACCATGATTATCTGTTTAAAGTATTACATCATTATTGTATTCATCTTTTTTTTTTAATAAGGTGGGTACAATTAATGTATGAACATACAATAATTACACCAGAAATAGCAATGTGGAGGGAGTGCCATTAAAGACAGGAGCAGGTGTCAGACAGGATTGTCCCTTAAGCCCCATTCTGTATACATTTGCTATTGACTCTTTTTAAGGAAAGTAATGGGAAATACTTGTATACAGGGTATTGTTCTATTCTCGACTTTACCATGCCCTGTATACCAATTGAACAAACACAAGGACACTGAGTTTAAGTTTCTGACCTCTTTACTCCATTGCTGCTCGTGCATTGTTACACCCATGTCCTCAGAGCGTGGTGATGTCATCCGCATACATGACAGGTATAAAAGGAAATCAAGATGGTGATGTAGTTAAACTAAGTGCAAATGCAGATGATGTGTGTGTTTTTTTAACTTAAAATGAGGAAGTAAAAGAGCTGATGGAGGCTGTGAATACATGTTCTCTTGTTTCAGGGTCATGATTAAACAAGGGAAAATGTAAAGTATTGAAGTTAGGCAATGTGGCTGTTGGCATGGATTTACAGGGCATTCAACTGAGAAATTAGCCTGCAAAAATCTTGGGAGTCTATTATGGCCAGGAGACATTGGGAAATATAACTGTGAAAAGGCACTACAGGAGGGGAGAAAATAAAGTGGTGAGGTGCAAAGGCTGGAAAATGTACAAATGAAAAGAGATGTTTGTGATTAAGCAGTTTTTACTGCCCTGTTTTGTGTATATAAGTATGTTTTATCCGTTGCCATATAGCTTTGAAACTAAATTAATGAGTATTTTCTTTCAGCAGCTTTGGGGGAGTCGAAAGAATCCAATATAGAGAGTGATCACATATCTGGACACTGGAAAGGGGGTGTTAAATAAGATACATCCAGTTGTTTTTTCCATACCCTATTTGGCAAAAGAATATAAGCAATCTGTTCATAATGCAACAGACTGTAGCAAAATGGAGCTGGAATATTCTAGGGATGGCTATTAGTAAATGGATTTTGGAATTTTCAAAGGTAACAGCAAGTTTGGTTTACTGAATAAGTATAAAAATACCTTCCAGAAATTACATAAGTGGAAAATCACTAAACAGAAAGTCACTCAAAGCAATAGGAAAGCAGTATATAGATACATTTCAGACACTACTGGGCTCCAACAACCAGAATTTAAAATATGTACCCAGGAAATAACAAATTGGTATGCTGGATGTTGACAAATAAGAGTTCAAAAAAAAAATGTGGGATGTGCAATGGCTAATGGCTCATGGGAGGCTGGGGATGAGGGGGTATAGCAAGCATAAGGCTTTGGAGCAGAGAAATTGCCTGTATCAGGGCTGCTCATTGCCAATAGAGACACAGGAACATGGCTTGTTTCAGTGTAAATGTGCTAAGGGTTTGTGGACATTTTTGGCGAATGAATGGAAGCTGCCATGGTTGGCTACCATTACCTATAATAATTTGATCTTAAGTAACTTTCCAGAGTTGCTGAAACATTTTCATAGTAGCACATTAATTGATTTTTTTGCTTGTTTAAAGTTTTGTTTATGACAGGATCATTGCCAATATTTATTAAAGCAACAAGAAATGTCATATGTGGCCTTTAGCAGAATATGTATGTGAGAATTACAGAGTATATTTAGTAAAGAAAATAAGTTTCACCCAAAACATAAAGTCACCATGTGGAGAAAGTGATTTGATTTTTACTAGAAATATGCTTAGCTATAGAGCTTGTGCTATAGTATGAGGGTTATAAGTGAAATGGAGAGGTACAATGGGAGTATACTGTAGGTACTATACATTAAAGGAAGACAATTTCCTGTTTATAATTTGTATGAATTAGATATCTATATTTGTTTTCTTTTTCTATGATGTATGTTATAGTTTGTTGTAGTTATTGAATAAAAGCTCCCCTACTCTTATTGAGAAGTGTCATGGGATCTTTAACGTCTACTTGAACAACCACCAGAACAGGCAGACAGGACCTTGGTTTAATGTCTCATCTAAAGTACAGCATCTTATGAGTGCAGCATCCCCCTCATGCTGCATTACAGTGTAGTCCTTCTAGACTGATTCGGCATTTTCCCTGTAACTCCAAGGTGGTTTTCTTGTGTTTTTCTGCATTCTACATTATTTCCTATAGAAGCAGAATTGCTGTTTTTCTGTATGACCAATGCCAATCTATGGTAAGAATTTCCCTGTAGATGGCTCTAAATCCCTGCAAAATACAAGAATCTCTGTACATTTGGGAGCCCTGATCTCAGTGTCAGTACTGGTGTAACCCCTAGGTGGCGCTATCCCAAGGGCAACTATCCCTGCCTGTGCGGCTAGTAGCAGGTTAAGGCACCTGAGTTCTGTAACGGGGGCCTCCACCCAAAGGTCAGGGTTGGTAGTGGTCAAACTAACCTGGGCACAGCCCTTCCGGACACCGTAACCCCCCTCTTTCCCTTCTAGTGACCTGAGCAATATACAATAATCACTTTCATAGTACCCGTTCTATATCATACCAGTACCCACACTGTTTGCACTTACCACCAGGGCTGGTTCCTCTGGCTTGACCCTGGGGACCCCCTGTAAAACAAGGTTATGCACAGTAAATAGCAACAGTACAGTACTCTTGGCACAAACTGGAACCACAGTCAGGTTAAATGCAGCAAAAAAGTCAGATCTGATTTATTCAGAGGACTTGAACAAGGAAGGGGCGTAATCAGGTTGATTGGCTTAAAGGCTATACTAATCAAACAGTTATGCATGATCTTTAAGTCCCCACACAGTCAGACACTCTGGGTACCCAGGTAGAAAAATGGTGGGCTAGCCAGGAACGTTGCAGCTGGTTGGAGCCCTGTGATGGAAGAAAGCAACATGCACAACACACACTACTTGTAATCTGGAGCCGGAGGGCTCAGTTTGCAAAATAAAAAGCAACAAGACAATCAGATGACAACACTTTAGATTTAGCTGTTGTGGCAGGGAGCTATCCTGACGTTTACTCATGATACCCAATACTGGACACAGGCAGGCAGGATGAAATGGAGGCTGCAGGTTGCTGAGCTGGAGTGCCTGGAGAAGCGGGGCCCACACGAGTCACCGAGGCGTCGTTCCTGTTCAAGTGTTGAGCAGGGGGCTGATCCCCAGGCATGTCTCTCGTTGATGGTTTTCTCTGTGCAGCAGTTTGTCAGGCTGGGCCAGTGTGGCAAGGCCCAGGCCCAAAGGAGATGATTTTGGATTCAGTCCATGGGGCTGGATGTGGCTTCCAGTAAGCAGAATACAGTTCAAACCACAGTGGGGAATCAAATCGCGACCTTCTTACAGCACGCAGCACATTTACACTTAAGGAAATTCTAATGCAGATTCCAGCAAGCAGAATACAATTCAAACCACAGTGGGGAATCAAATCACAACCCACTATAGTCACTCAACACATTCACATGTAAGGAAATTCCACTGTACCAGGCAAAAGGCTCTCCGGTCGCAATTACAGAATCTCTACAGAATCCTGGAGTTCAGAGGTGGCTGGAAGTCCAGACAGGCCGATCGCATTCAGCAAATCATCAGTCTTCTTCAGGTTGGAGCCTGGTCACAATTCAGTGGCTTACTTCACTCTCCAAGTTCAGATTCATTCTGGAAAAGGCACAAGTTCCCTCTCAGAGACATCAGGCAGGCATGCAGGCCAAAACTCAGACCTTTCCATAGTTCTCCCACGCAAATCCCCTATGGATTGCTACTTGAACTACCTCAAGCTGTTACTTCTTAACTTCCCAACTTTGATCTAACTGAAACTGCAAGCAGTGTGGGACTTCCCCCAAGATCCAAAAGGTTTGGTTGGCTGATCTGTCTGTCAATCACAACAAGGGCTCCCCTCCAGGTTATTTTAAGGACAAAAAGCCCAAAACTACAATTCCTACAAGTTTTGACCCGACCAAGCCCCTGTAGGCAGGCTCCATTTTAGAGTCCCAAATGTACTGATTAGCCCATGTCAGCAGTCCAGGACCAAGATGATGGAAACAAACAGAACTGTCCATGCTGCTAAGAAGGCAGGTTAGAACAAACTACAATATTATTACTACTCTAACAAATGATCAGCAAACAAGCACATCTTCTAACAGAGCGCCCTTTTAGATCAATTATTACTGTAATCCAGACAGCTCTTAAAAAGATAGTATACAGAGGCTATATAGGCACTCTCTGGCAATCACATTTAAACTGCAAAAACGCAGGACACCAGCCTGGCAATGAGCATTTAGATAAGCTCAAGGAAGACTTTTTGGGAACCCCCATTTGTATGGGAGTTACACCCTTCCCTGCCTGGAGAAAACTTGGCATCTGTGTCAAGTCTGTACCATCACAATATCAAAAATTCAATATAAATGAGACATATATATATATCATTAGCTTGTTACATTACTATACCTTTCAATATACTTCACATTACTACATCCATATTGACAATACTTATGCATGTTTCATAGAAGTAATACTGATTCATTTAACAACTTCTTGTGCATTAAACAATGTAAGAGGGGGTCCTTCCCTATCAACTAACTTGAGGCTGGATGGGGCAGAGACACCATTGTGAGAGGGAAGAATAAGTAACCTGGAGTTGGCCATCAAGCTCAATTTAGGTAGTGAGCTTGGCAAAACATAAACCTCTTTGTGAACCACATTGAGAGGCAAATCCTCTGGCCTCCCAGGGGAATCATAACTAAAGTGTAGCACTGGCTTGACAGCTTGGCCAGTCTTTCTGGGGGGAGCAGCCACAGTCTCTGTACTTCAGCACTAATTTTGGAGCTTTTGTCACTTGTGAGGCATTCCTCTGCATGGATGGGAATGTCCAAACTTGGAGCACTGTCAGCTCCTTGATCTGTAGGCTCTGTTTCCACAACAATTTGCTCATTATCTTCTGACGGAGGCCCAGGTTGCTCATTTTGAGGAGGCTCTGGCACAGTTATGCTTTGCGGCATTGAAGAGGGGCTGTCAACACTCTCACATTGTTCTTCAAGTTCTGGTGTGTCACCAGATATACTCAGACCATCAGCCCCTTCTTTGGGCAATTCACACAGTTCCATAAAATACAGAGTCCGCAACCTCAGACTTAATACTTTGCACTTCACTTTCAGGGAGCATTGGCTCCAAGGACGAAGCTGGGGGGTTAGGCAGTCCAGAAGCCCCAGCTTCATCCCCACAATTAGAAGTAGGGTTATCTTGAAACAGCTGACTCAATTCATAGGAGGGGTAATAGGCATGGTCACACTCACTTTTGTCAGAGGTGGACAGACAGTCACTATCATTCTGGGCCTGCTGCAGGGGAAACCTTAAATCTGTAACTACTGGGGTAGGTTGACTCTGTCTCTTTTTTGCAGAAGCATGAGTGACTGGCCCAGGGGCATCAATGTCTGCTGGCTCAGCTTTAATAATAACTTGGCCGATAGGCTGTAAGTGGTTACGGTGCATGGTCTTGACAGTTTTGGAGTTATTCTCTGGGCGCACCTTGTACTCTGGTAAATCATTCAACTTTCCAACTACTACATGAGGAGATGATGCCACCTATCAGCAATTTTGTGTTTGCCATGTGGTCCCAAATTGTGTAACAACACACGGTCTCCAGGCCGAAGCTCTTGAGCCTTTACTTTTTTATCATGCCTCTCTTTGTTGGAGAGATTTCTTTGGGCAGCCGTTGTTTGGGTCAGTTGATAGGCATGGTTCAATTGTGCTTTCTATTTCTGTACATACTGTAGGTAATTTTCAGCTCGGACCCCATCTGGAGAGACCCCAAAGCAAGCATCAACGGGCAGTCTGGCCTCCATCCCTAACATGAGCAGTAGGGGGAGAACCAGTAGCATCATTTTTTGTGCAGTTGTATGCGTAGACCAAGGTGCTATTCTGCTGGCTCCACTTAGGCTTGTCTTTGGAATGGAGGGTGCCCAACAAGTCTAGAAAGGTGCGGTTAAAATGTTCTGGTTGAGGGTCTCCCTGTGGGTCATAAAGGGTGGTTCTTGACTTCAACCCCCCCATAAAGAGAACATTTCTTTGATTAGCCGACTTTCAAAATCTCTGCCTTGGACAGAGTGGATCCACTGAGGGGCACCATGGTGGATGAAGAAATTTTCCACTATCACCTTGGCCATGGTAGAGGCCTTTAGATCTTTAGTTGGAAAAGCTTGCACATACCATGTGAAATGATCTGTAAGCACTAACACATTGCCAATATTCTGCTGATCAGGTTCTAAACACAAAAAGTCTATGCAAACCAGTTCCATGGGGGTGCTGGTAGTAATATTGACAAGGGGTCAGCTCTCTGAGGTAGGGCTTTCCTTTTCAGGCAACAACTGCAGGTCTTTACATGGTGCTCAGCATTGGCCCCCATCTTGGGCCAGTAGAATCGAGATCATACCAAGTCAAGAGTTCTGTCAATATCAAGGTGCCCCATGTGATCGTGGAGGGACTTCAGTACCAAATCTTTAAAGGCCATAGGCAGGACCAATTGCTGCCTGTCTACTTGACTGCCATGATCCACTGTCTCTCTGTACAACAACTGATTGAGTAGCTTCAACCTGGGGCCTTCTTTAAACAATAGAGCAGTTCGCAAGTCAGGGGAATGCAACTTGGACACATCTTTCCCCGCACGCAGGGCATGAAGTGCGGGTTGAATCATAGGATCTTGGGATTGAACACACTGAATGCTGTTATTGTCAAACTGAGGTAGTGCACTAATATCTAGAGCAGAAAAGTCTCAATAGGCATCCAGTATGCAGGTATCAGGAGGGGCCCAAGCAATCTACTAAACAGTCCACTGTGTCCGCAGACATCTGTTCATCTCAGTCAAATTTTTGGCATAAGGCTCGGATGTCAGGTTTAGACAGCCTGACCCAATCACTCTTGGAAACTGGCCTTCATGACAAGGTGTCAGCATCAATATGGTTCAATCCTGGCCTGTATTCAACAGCATAATCATAGGTTGATAAGGCAGAAAGTCACCAGTGGCATCTAACTTAGCTGAAGTCAGCACGTAGGTTAATGGGTTATTATTGGTCTTCACCAATATCTTTTCCCTACAGAGGTACTCATTAAAAAGTGGTCGACAATGGCCCATTTTAGCACAAGGAACTCCAGCTTGTGCACAGGGTGGTTTTGCTCCGACAGGGTCAAGCTTCTACTGGCAAAGGCCACTGGTCTAAAACCATCCTCATGGGCTTGAAACAGCACAGATCCTAGACCCTGCATACTGCCTTCCATATACAGCACATAGGGATTAGTGGAGTCAGCATAGGCGAGGATGGGGGCATGGGTGAGCTGGTATATGACTTCGTGAAAGGCTGCTTCACATTCAGGTGTCCAGTGGGGCCAAAAAAAGTTCACCTGTGTGGAAGTACACTTTCTCTGGTTCTTTGATGGCCCCTTTTTTATATTTATGGTTGGTAGAAGGGTAACCCTGGGTAAGATTCAAGAGCGAGTGAATCACCTTTGAATAGTCTTTTATGAACCTGCGGTAGTAGCCACAGAACCCCATAAAATGTAGTTCTTTCAAATTATGGGGCTGGGGCCAAGTAGTCAGTGATTCAACCTTACTGGGATCAGTCTCTATCCCTTCTACAGATACATGTGCCCTACATACTTCATGGAGGTTTGAAAAAACTGGCACTTGTCAATGGACAGCTTGAGGCCGAAGTCTTCCAATCGGTCTAGGACTTTAAACAGTCAGGTCTCATGCTCTTCTAATGTGCGCCCAAACACAATAACATCGTCTAGGTACACTAGACATTCCAGCAATTTCATATCTCCCAACGCACATTCCATCAGTCACTGAAAGGTGGCTGGGATGTCTGAAATCCCCTATGGCATTCTCAGGAATTCGTAGAACCCCAAAGGACAGATGAAGGCTGTTTTCTTATGATCCCCTGGGGCCATTGGGATCTGGTAGTATCCGCTGCGAAGATCCAATACCGAAAACCATTTGTTCCTATTCAAACAATCCAGGGCATCTTGTATATGGGGCATGGTGTATTGATTGGGGATGGTCCACCAGTTCAGGATTCGATAATCAACACACATCCTTACCGACCCATTCTTCTTATGCACAACCACAATGGGAGAGGCATATGGGCTCCTTGATTCTTGTATCACACCAGCAGTGAGCATTTCTGGCAGGTGTCTCCTCACATCATCTATGTCTGCTGGAGCAAGACATTGGGAATCTCTCTCGAAATGGCTGGTCATCATGCAGGCATAGGTGATGCTCTGCACCCTGGACACACCCCACGTTCCATTCTTTTTTTTTTTATTGTACAAGGCTTTATGCTTCTCCCCCGTACGGCCCCCATCTGACCAGCTCCCCCAGCTCTATCCCCCAGAATTACCAAGGCTTACCTTACACCCGGTCCGGGATCGGTGCCTGTGAAGAGTCGGTTGCCATCCTATCGCCAGTTTTTTCCTCATTTTCTCCCCATTTTTACCCAAGGGCCCCAGGAGAAGGATACATGCATGTGGAGGCATGCATGCATGCACCTTACAGCCCCGGTACCAACCCTCCTCCGTCCACTCCATTGGCCTATCACCAGCTCCCTGCTTGTGCAGCCCCTCGGCTTCCACCATGGGGCAGCCATGAGCGAGGGATGCTATATCACCTTCCCTGAGAGAACTTCCCTGTCAGCAGCTCCATCCAACTCCGCCCTCCCCCCGTGCTGACCTCCAATGACCCAGGCTCGCTACCGAACCTGAGTTGCCAGCGTGCCGTGAGGTGAGACATCCAGCACCTCAGCCCTCTGTGACACCGGGCCAGCATGTCCCATTCTTTTAATGAAAATACTTGGTCCCCCGAGTGAGTTTCTTGCTAATTCTAGCCTTCCATTCAGCTGGCAATGGGAAGTCACCAAAGTCAAATAAGTCTGGGGTCACTCTCTCTCTCTTGCCAGAGCACTTGTTGCAGGGCAATACGGCAGTGTCAGCACAGTGTACTATAGCTAAGGTGCACCCTCTGTTCACCTGAATCTCCCAATCTGACACATTCTGAATCTGGACCATCACTTGTCATGCATTGGCGTGGGCACGAGCAGGCAAGATGCTGGGTTTGACCAATAATACCTCTGGAAATGTTCCATCTCCTGGTGCATCCAACATTAATATTTTGTTTTTTATGTTTCTCTATAGGTGGACTTCTCCATGGATTGTGAACTGGGTGTTGGGGGCCAATACCAAGGAGTCGGGTTCCTTTTTCCACACTATCACCACTGGCTCATCAGGGTCCACTTCATCTGGTCTCTGTTGCCAGTCATAAGCCCTTTTTACTAAGGCTGGAATTCTTAGGGCTCATCCAGTCAGCTGCCCTTGTTTCTCATGGCAGAGTTGTGCTAGTCTCCCAAACATGTGGGTGTTTGTTCCAATTAACAGGGGAACCCCATCATATGGTCCAGTGGGGGGACACAATAGGGCCAGTGTCTCTACTTGCTCCTCTATGCCAGTGACAGTTGCAGGAAAAGACAACCAGAGGCAGGCATGTCCTAGATATGGATAAGACTTATTGTTCAGCCCCTTCACATGTAGGCCTTCCAGGGATTGTAAGGGCACATCAGATAAGTGTTTGTCATACCAGTCCTGAAACACAATGGTCACTTGTGACCCACTGTCACGCACAGCACCAGTAGGAATACCATTCACAGCCAGATTAGTCTCCATTGAAGGGCCCACTATCTTGGACCAGTCTGGCGGGACAGTAGCAGGGGCTGGTACAGATGACTTTTCCACAAAGAAGTTGGAGTTGGGATTTCCTGAGCCTTCACTGTGGTCATTTTCAGCACCCCTAAGCCATGGTTTCACTTTCCAGAGCTCCCCTTGAAGTCTGTATACAACCTTATCTAAGTATTTTGGGGACCGGCATTCTTTCTTCATATGTCCCTCCTTCCCACAATTATGACAGAGTATGCTTTCTAGAGTCTGGTGTGGCAGAGGCATCACATTGGGGACTGAGGCAGGGGTACCACCAACAGAAAATCTTGATTCATCCTCTGTCTGGTGTGTGGTGAGCATGGAGAGATCCCTCAGTAATTCCCTCACTTCCATAGTCAATTCATCAATCTTTGAGCTGCTGTCAACAGGGGCTGCCTGGGAGTGTACCCACACCCCCATAGTGTACATGCTCTGAGAGGGGTTTGGGCCCATTGTATCTCTGGAATGGGCTTGTAGGGATATAGTAGCCCTCATTTCTCAGACCTCTTGCAGTATCTCGTCCCAAGGTGGATCATTCTTGCTAGCCTCCCAATGATCAACTGGCACTGTATTTCACCCCTGAGCATCACTCACATGTGCATCCTTGGTCATTTAGGCAGCAACAACAGCAGATACAGGAGAGGCCTCCCCCACATGGTTGCCCCCTCTCAATCCTCTGAATTTTCTTCATTTGTCCATCATAGGTAGGATGTGCATCCAACCGAGCAGCAAAGCATAGTTGGAGCAGCAATACTTCAGAGAATGGGGCTGACTTGAGAAGTTGGTACAATCTATTCTGATCTAACTTAGCTAGGGCCATGCCACCTTTCTTTAGGCATTCCTGTAGCACCACTTTGAGTTGAGGCACATACACGGATAAGGGCTCCCCTAGGTATTGCTGAGTGTTTTTGACCCTACCTCTGCAGGTCATCATCTGAATTGGGACTCTCATACACATTTTCCAATGCATTCAAAAAATCTTGAGCAGTTCCTTCTGGATTACTAGCCTGTGTAGCGTGAATAGTAAGTTGGGTGGGGCCTATGAGGCTTTCAACCACCCTTCTCCTCTTCTCTGGTTCGGGGCATTGCCATTCTCAGATTTGAGGGGCAACATAGTCTAGCCAAGTCTCCCAATTATCCTCCACCTGGGGTGTGGGGAGGGTGCCTGAAAACATCCTTAGCCAGTGATACGAGTTGTGACTATTGCTGGGTACAGATATAGGGGCCAGCATTGGCATGGGCACAGAAGGCGGGGCAGTAACTGGTGCTGGAGTGGGAGGGGGTGTTGGGGAAGAAAGGGTGTATGGCCATTTTTACTGGGGTAGCAATTAATCTTTAACAATAATTCATAATTGTTGGCCACTAGAAGGCACAAAATCCCAGTGGTGAGCCTCCAAGATGTAGCCCCTAGGTGGCACTGTCCTAAGGCCTACTACCACTGCCTGCTTGGCTAGTAGAAGGTTAAGGGGTTTGAGTTCTGAAATGGGTGCCTCCACCCAGAGGTCAGGGTTGACAGTGGTCAAACTAATCTGGGCACAGCCCTCTGGGACACTGTAAACCTCCTCTTTCCCTTCTAGTGGCCTGAGAAATATATGATAATCACTTTCGCACTGCCTCTTGTACACCATACCAGTATCCTCGCTGTTTGCACCTACCACCAGGGCTGGTTCCTCTGGCTTGACCCTGAGGACCCCTGTAAAACAAGGTTATGCACAGTAAATAGCAACAGTTCAGTACTCTTGGCACAAACTGGATCCACAATCAGGTTAAATGCAGCAAAAAAGTCAGATCTGATTTATTCAGGGGACTTGAACAAGGAAGGGGTGTAATCAGGTTGATTGGCTTAAAGGCTATATTAATCAAACAGTTATGTATGATCTTTAAGTCCCCACACAGTCAGACACTCTGGGTACCCAGGTAGGAAAATGGTGGGCTAGCCAGAACATTGCAGCTGGTTGGGGCCCTGTGATGGAAGAAAGCAACATGCACAACACACACTTGAAATCCAGAGCCAGAGGGCTCAGTTCATGAAAGAAAAAGGAACAAGACAATCAGATGACAACACTTTAGATTTAACTGTTGTTATAGGGAGCTACCCTGATGCTTACTCATGATTCCCGATACTGGATACAGGCAGGATGAAATCGAGACTGCAGGTTGTTGAGCTCAAGTTCCCAGAGAAGCAGAGCCCACATGAATCACTGGGGCATCGTTCCTGTTCAAATGTTGAGCAGGGGGCTGATCCCCATGCAGGTCTCTTGTCATTGGCTTTCTCTGTGCAGTGAGTAGTTGGGCTGGGCTAGTGTGGCAAGATCCAGGCCCAATGGAGATGATTTTGGATTCAGTCTGTGGATGCTGCTTCCAGGAAGCAGAATACAGTTCAAACCACAGTGGGGAACCAAATCACGACCCATTAGCAGCACACAGCACATTTTCACATAAGAAAATTCTAATGCAGCTTCCAGCAAGCAGAACACAATTCAAACCACAGTGGAGAACCAAATCATGATGACCCACTGTAAACACACAACACATTCACATGTAAGGAAATTCCACTGTACCAGGCAAAAGGCTCTCTGGTTGCAATTACAGAATCTCTACAGAATCCTGGAGTTCAGAGGTGGCTGGAAGTCCAGACAGGCCAATCGCATTCAGCAAATCTTTGGTCTTCTTCAGGTAGGAGTCTGGTCACAATTCAGTGGCTTATTTCGCTCTCCAAGTTTGGATGCAGTCCGAAAAAGGCACATGTTCACTCTCAGGGACAGCAGGCAGGCATGCAGGCCAAAACCTAGGCCTTTCCACAGTTCTCCCATGCAAATCCACTATGGATTGCTGCTCAAACTACCTCGAGCTGTTACTTCTTCACATCCCAACTTAGATCTAACTGAAAGTGCAAACGGCGTGGGACTTCCCCCAAGATCCAAAAGTTTCGGTTGGCTGATCTGTCTGTCGGTCAGTCAGTCACAACAAGAGCTCCCCCTCCAGGTTATTTTAGGCACAAAAAGCCCAAAACTACAATTCCTACAAGTTTTGACCCGACCAAGCCCCTGTAGGCAGGCTCCATTTTAGAGTCCCAAATATACTGATTGGTCTATTTCAGCAGTCCAGGACCAAGATGATGGAAACAAACAGAACTGTCCATGCTGCAAAGAAGGCAGGTTAGAACAACCTGCAATATTATTACTTTTCTAACAAATGATCAGCAAAAAAGCACATCTTCTAACAGAGCTCCCTTTTAGCTTAATTATGACTGCAATCCAGGCAACTCTTAAAGAGACAGTACACAGAGACTATATAGGCACTATTTGGCAATCACATTTAAATTGCAAAAACACAGGACATCAGCCTGGCAGTGAGCATTTAGACAAGCTCAGAGAAGACTTTTTGGAAACCCCCATTTGTAGGGTGTTACACTGGGATTTAACCCAAGTGCTTGGTGTGGGGCCAGAACCCACAACCTTCTGATCTTCCAGCCTCAGAGGTGAGTGTGCAACCTGCTGAGCTACTGGTACTGCTATTTACTACCTCAAGTTCTAAAAAAGCAAGATGTATCTTTGTTGAAATGAATTGTACATATGTATATGAGTATAAAAGTAAGTGTGTGTATATAGGCTTAAAAATGTGAGTGTGTATTTGATACTGGAGAGACAAAGTGTGACATTCATGTCCCAAATTTATTTTACTTAAATCCCATAACTATATCATTGTTACATTAGGTGCATATAGAGCTAATGTAATGCCAAATATAAAGATAGTTCATCAACTGGAAGTATATGAAAATGAGTCATGAAGTCAGCACATGGATCAGGTAATGTACATAACACGGCGTCACCTTCTGTTGAATTTTCAGTTTAATTTTCTTTTAGTTTTTTTCCAAATTAGTATGGATATTGAAGCTATTTAGGTACCATAATATACAACATTTCACTATTTTATTCTAAGCATTACCTAATTGTAATTATGCCACAATTTATCTTTGGGCACCACTGCTGTGAAAACAGGACATGTCAAAGTTTTGCTGCTGATTGTATCCATTTGTTTTTACCATCCCCTTTTTTTAAATCTGCTATGTGAACCTTGGTGGATAAGTTAGACACCACTGAGTTTCCTATTTATTCAGTTCAATTTATTCAAAAACATTATTTTCATAAGAAGTCTTGTAAGTAACAGTGACACCACAACAAGTCATGTACATTACAGTGAAACCACATAAAGTCATGTGGTTAACAGGGACCCAACAAAAGAAACAATGTAAGTGTAACTATCCAACAAAGTCCTACTATAAGAAATACTTATGTTAATGTACATAAAGAAACCATAGTTATCTTTAAACATTTACTTTTGAATGCATTTTCACTGGGCATGTCAAAGTTTACCTGCTGATTGCATCTCTTTGTTTTTACAGTTCTTTTTTTTCTTAATCAGTTATATGAACCTTTGTGTATAAGTTAGACACCACTGAGTTTCCTAATTATTCAGTGCAATTTATTCAAATACAGTTTCTTCATAAGAAGTCATGTACATAACAGTGACACCAAAAGTCATGTATGTAACAGTGACACCACATCAAGTCATGTGGTTAACAGGGGCCCAACAAAAGCAACAATATAAGTGTAACTATCTGATATAGTCCTGCAACAAGAAACACTTGTGTTAATGTACATAATGCAACCATAGTTATGTTTGAACATTTACTTTTGAATGCATTTTCTCCAGAGGTGTCAAAGTTTACCTGCTGACCATATATGTTTGTTTTTAAGCTCCTTTTTTCTTACTCAGCAATTTAAACCTTGGCTGAAAAGTTAGACACCACTATTATCCTAATTATTTGGTGTAATTTATTTAAATGCATTTTTTTTCATGCAAAGTCATGTATGCAACAGTGACACCACAACAAGTCATGTACATAACAGTGAGAGGAATGGAGACACCAAGAAAAACACTCACAGGGATGAGAAGTAGAAAGGAAGTTTCTTGGGCAGGTGTGGGACTTTTAAGACCTTCAATGACTCAGCAACAATACAGACAAGTGCTTTTAGTTCTGCAAATGGACTGCTGGTGTTGTGGAGAAATTTTGGATCCATAGTCTTGTACATAACAGGGGGGACACCAAAGGAGGAGGATCCAAATATTTAATTAAAACATCATGAATACTGCAAAGTAAAGAAAAAAATTAGAAATGATGTTAAGGAGAGGCAGAGGCACTGCAATTGGGGGTTTATTAGAAAAAAAGCTATTTGAAAACCAGGGCTGTACAAGTCCTGAAAGTAATGTAGGGGAACACCACTGGTTCGTACGTTACCGGGGGAAAAAAGGCATATAAAACTACATAAATTATAAGTTTAGAAATAAGAAAGTTTTAAGAAGCACAAGAGTTAACTATGAGATACTAGCATACAACTTTTTTTTCTTTAAAATGTAAATGTTGAGACTGAAATGAGGCACTCTATGAGTGACATGTAACAATGTCACAAAATGGCATCTTTATTAAGGGGGGAAATGTGGCACTCCATATGGGTGCACAGCAAAACAGCAACACAATGATGCTATTTACAGTATGTCCTTGTTGAGTACAGTACTAGGGAGTATTAGAATGGAAACAATTTATTAGTTATTTAAGAAGTTACAGGCCATTATTATAGAGGTGATGCAAGTCTCTCCAGTACTGTACACAGACATATGTGTGTATCTATCTAATATATTCATGGCAAAAAACTCCGTTTAATGCATTAGTTAGGGTTGTTCCACAGCGACAAAAGTGAGAAAATTCACTGTTAGGGTTCAAAACCCTAACTATGAATTCACCCCCCCAGCACCACACACACACAGACACACACACACACATTCAAGTATGGGGGAGGACCAAGTCAACACAAGCAATGACAGACATCCAGCAGCAGGTGACAGAAATAACAAACAATTGTCTAAATGTACTACGAGACATCCCCACCCACCTGACAAGGTACTGCATGCTCAGTGGAGATCAACAGCAAAACTGAGGCCATGTACACCAAACGTACACATCCCTGATTGCAGCTGCACAGCGTACCACACTTAGTAGTTGCATGGCCTTACCTACCGATGCCCCACACCACACCACGACTGGTACTGTGCCGTTATTCAATATAAATGCTGAAGGTGCATGATGACAGTTGTAGAAAGGTTTTAACACTACTGAGTATTCATTAATTAAGAGAAGCACATAAATTAACTACAAGACACTAGCATGCTCAAGATAAAAGTAGTGATACATTTAGTAGGTGATTTACATAGTAGTACATTTACTGCAATGGTTTACTCAACATAGAGAGACTGATGTAAACGTATGGAAAAGCATTGCCTGTTCAACGCTGTGAAATTGGTACTGCCAGTATCACATGCGTTCTTACTGATGAAGGTGTACTGCTGATGTACATACATAGACCTTCAGTGTGTTTCAATATTAAAGATGCAGTAAGTATTCTTTGTAAGAAAGATTGTAATTGCATGGATCAGGCCAAGCAACTTCTAAATATCATAGCACTACTGAGCCAACAATGATGTACCTGTATCGGACATGTATATAGGATAGATTTTCCTGTAGGCACTTACTGGGTATGTTGTACCTGATAAAGACAATCTCATTGCATCTGTGATGACTAACTTATTCAAATAGTAATACATTTGCTATTGTTGCAATGAGTGATCTATGCCATATGGACACAGTGTGATTTTTTAACAGTTGTTTCATACTCAGGCTGTTTGCCTACTGTTTGGGTTTGCCACACTTCTGTCACTGATGCTATCAAAGTGATAACTATGTTAATTGTGGTACAACAGGAATCAAGTAGGTATGGTGTAGATATAAACAGAATGTCTTTTAGTATTGATTTAACTCATAATGGGGTAAATGTACTAGGACAGCTGGGGTTATCCTCTATCACCGAGTCTGTCAGTTATAATCACACTAGGGTTTCGATGACTGTAATGATCAAGTTACACTGTTCATCTTCATGAGTTCATATTCAGAGCCATTCCCCAGCAACTAGACAGTGTATGGTGTAACTGGGTGGGACACTGTGTTGCAAAGCTGCTGCAGTGCCTAGCAGAGGGAGAGTATCTACTCATAAAGACAATTAAGCAATAAGGCATGACCAACAGTTATGTTAAATGGTCTGTTAATCACCCTGTAGGGGTTTAATGTTGAATGAGGCATATCCGAGTGCCACATGTCACTAGACAGTGATAAACTGACCATTAACATAATACCTGGGAGTGGCTTATTGCTATCATAATAAAACTGTTTTTAAACAACATTAAAACCATGTTCATCATATGGTTAGGCTCTACATGTATGTTAATAAAAACTAAACATAAGGCTGTTACAATGTTTACAGTCAATTAGAAAGCTGCATTTCTCAAACCCTTGTTATAATCAGAGATATTACACCTGTACAACACCTTGGTTTTGCTTAACTCTATTGCTCAGGTGACCCACCACAAGTGGTGTGGTGTGGTGTGGGGCATCGGTAGGTAAGGCCATGCAACTACTAAGTGTGGTACGTTGTGTGCAGCTGCAATCAGGGATGTGTACGTTTGGTGTACATGGCCTCAGTTTTGCTGTTGATCTCCACTGAGCATGCAGTACCTTGTCAGGTGGGTGGGGATGTCTCGTAGTACATTTAGACAATTGTTTGTTATTTCTGTCACCTGCTGCTGGATGTCTGTCATTGGTTGTGTTGACTTGGTCCTCCCCATACTTGAATAGTGTGTGTGTCTGTGTGTGTGTGTGTGTGGTGCTGGGGGTGGTCAGTTAGGGTTTTGAACCCTAACAGCGAATTTCCTCACTTTTGTCGCTATGGAACAACCCTAACTGATGCATTAAATGGATTTTTTTGCCATGAATATTCTGTCTTTTTCAGAAGTATCACTCAGCATGCTACATGATTAATATTCCTAAGAATAGTGCACATACATATAAAACAATGTTCCAGTGTCAGAAATATTTCAACTGTTGTGGTTGCATTTACTGTCATGTCTTAATTACTTTATTAATTGTCATTTGTCATTCTCGTTCCATGTAGTAGTTTTAATGTTAAAGTGTCTTAATCATTTTGTTTGTGAGCACATATGTAACTTTAAAAATGTGCATAACTAAAAGACAATATGACATCACATGGACACTATTAGTTCATGTACTGAACAAATGGATATGCTACTATAGTAACTTGAGATTTCATAGAGTGCTTCCACCACCAACTGAGGTCGTACCATCAATCATGTGAACAGCGGTGGAAGGGTTTATTGTACTGAATACATATACTGGACCACCAGGGCTATGTTAGGGGGTTTACTGCCTACATCCCAAGAATGGGACTTCGTTGCACTGGACCACCAGGGTATGTTCAGAGGGGTTTACTGCTTACATCCCGCGAATGGTTGTTTTGGTCACTAGACCACCAGGGCTATGTTCGGGGGTCAGCTTTACTGTTTACATCCCATAAATGGGACTTTCAGTCCACTACACCACCAGGGCTATGTTCGGCAGGAGGGTTGTGTTTCACACTGATACACCCTGACATCAGCTTCTCAGTACACTGGACCACCAGGGATGTATTCACAGGAGGGTTGTTTTTAAACTAGAGCAGCCCGTGGTCAGGCTTGTGGGGGAGGAACATTTCTGCTGTTGCACACAATAGGCCCAGTGGTGGGGTGGTGTTGGAATTGTCACTCTTTTGACCACGATTAGGCTGCACTATGGGGCATAGAGTGGGTTGGGGTCCAGCCACAGCTGTCAGCTGCTGTGTCGTGCCATGCAATTCAGCAGTTTACCTGTGCGTGATTGTTGACTTGAGCATTTTTGGCCTGAAAGTTGTGCAGGCGCGGGTTGCAGTTGCGCCTTCACAACTCTACACAGCCTTGCTGAATGTCAGGCTGTGCAGTTAATGCATGGTTGGTCCCCTGCAGTTCATCATGCATTCATTTGCATTGCACTGTTACTCAGCATGTTTTCTGTGGTGGAACTGCCTCCCTGCTTGAATATCTCAGAATGGAGCAAGTCTTGACTTGCGCAGGCACTACCCTTTTACACATGTCGCAACCCTTTTGAATATCTGGCCCATAAAGTATAATACTAATAGAAGGAAGGCATTTGTCACACAGAGACTGGTGGCCCCTTGGAATGAGGTCCCCTTGTCACTTATTTGTCCTAAATCAAAGATGCTTTTTAAAACTCAGCTGTATAGAAATTTTTATGAAGGAAGCTAACATGGCTACATAAGAGATATTGGCTGGGAACAGCTATGGCCTATTCTTTACTGTCTGGCCTCCTCCACTCCCTTGAAAATTTGTATGAACCTTTCTATTGACTATCTTTAGGGATAACAATACTGCCACATATACCCAATGTTAAGATGATATGGTTATGACAATTGCCCAAAAAATGTTGCGGCTTGAATGTCACACTTTATCTCTTGAATATGAATAAGATACCAAACACAAGAGAGTATATTTTAACTTATTTTACTATAAAAATATTTTCAATATAAAAAATGACAAACAAAAATATTTTTTTATACATACAAAAATAGATTTTTATAAAACAATATATACATACAACGAAAAAATAAGGTGTGTATTACATCATACACAACATATAAATTAAATAAAAATCTTTTGTGAAATATAAATAAAACATATAAAAATATTGTAAATGTTCTTTTACTTCAGTCAAAGACTTGCGTAGAGTGTGTGCACTGCATCAGGCAATCCAGGCTGGAAGCTGGATTCAATGTGGAGGCGCAAAAAGAAGTGGAAACTGTTGCGCCCTCAGGAGATGATACCGGACCTCTATGAAGGGTGGCCAGTCTCACCCAGGGAAGCTGCAGGAACAGATGGTAGCCGTGGAGGTGAAGCACTGCTATGTGCAACACCATAAGCCCACTGCTACGACCGGCTCAAGGGCGAGGTTCACAGTCTGCTGCTGTGCATCCAGAGAGACTGGATTTTGTCCAGCCTCTCAAGGATGACAACATTCTCCTTCTGCAGACTGAGAACCTCGCGAGTGAGTCAGCTGTACAGCGGCATAAGCCTGAGCATCTTCGCATCGCCGCGCCTACAAAGATAAAAAAAAACAGTTATGATGAATATATAACACAAATTCAACAATTACAACTGTAAAATATTTCACTTCAAATATTTCTTATCTAATACAATATCAGAAATGCATTCATTTTAAAGTAATGATTATAGTTTAAAGTATGATGCTAAACTATTTATTATACAATGTGGTAAATCCGATATGCCGAATCCTGCATCCTGATTGGTTGGCTGGCACAATGACCACCGTGATAAATCCTCCAGTGTACCCACTGGAAGAAGTGCCAGCCAACCTTATACCATGTTAATCTGGTCAAATTCACTTCAAACAAAACTGCCGCGGTTTGTCCCATTGCCACTTCGCTAAAACACCACGGAAAATTTTTTGCTAAATGACCTCCTCTTTCGAAGTGTAGGGCCCTCAGTGAGTTAG
The DNA here is from genome assembly GCA_016271365.2 of Neoceratodus forsteri. Classification (NCBI taxonomy): domain Eukaryota; kingdom Metazoa; phylum Chordata; order Ceratodontiformes; family Ceratodontidae; genus Neoceratodus; species Neoceratodus forsteri. Next base: position 588,251,416 of record CM028137.1, on the reverse strand, counting down.
AACGCAGTTAAAAAACATAAAAAAACAACATTCTGCATTGTTTAATACAAATTTATCCTCCCAGGGTGTGGGTACACTCGAGGATTTAACACCACTGGTGTGACTCGGTCACTCGGCTGCGACTTGTGACCGAATCACACCAGCCGTGGTAAATCCTCCAGTGTACCCACTCCCTGGAGGGATAAATTGCTTAAGTATCTAATTTGTCTCTCTGTCATACTTGACTATCTATATTATCTAATAAGCTCACAACATAAAAAAATGTATAGTTAGCTGTGCTTATAGTGCTACTCTTAGATTTTCTTTCACTACTCAGAACTATTCTGTATGTGCATACTTTAGCATTATTTACACTATTATGCCATAGAGTTGAAATACATCCTCATCAAGTGTGAGAATGTTTACTTCACCGTGTCTGCCTATAATGTGTAGTCATGTATTCAGTGAAATTAAAGTACCTTTACAATAACAGCAGTATAATAAAATACTTTTCATGCGTACACTATCATGATAAGTTTAATGATACTTTTAAAACGAACAGCTTTTGACCCGTGTTTCAAGATCTCAGCACAGATCAGTACTTTAAATAAATAAGTCACTAATATAAGATGCGATGCAAAACCATGCCAGATATCGAGTCAAGCTCAGCAGAGTTGTGCAGGCGCAACCCCAAAGCTGTGCCTGCAGAACTTTGAGAAAAAAAAGGATCAAGTTCAGGGCCAACCACAAGTGAGCTGCTGCATTGCAGGACGCAACACAGCAGCTGCCACCTGTGCATGCCCTCAACACTCTGTCTCATACGTCTGAACTGTTTGTTCCCAAAATGTGTAACATTGCTTGTCTAAATGTTGAAAGAATAGGAAAAGCGTGGAACACTTAATCTAATTTTACAATTAGAAGCCCACAACACTGTTAAAATGTTTGCATTTAAGTTCATAAAGTCTGCAATTTATAAAATTGATATATTTATCATCATTTACTATAGAATTTTGAAGAAACATGTTAACACTGAACGTGTTACAAATCCTCACAATCTGCAACAGGAAGCTTTAGTGAATTTAAATGAGTTACATTCCTCACAATGTGGTACACTTGAGAGATATGCACTCTACACCCCCTCATCAAGGCAATTACGGGCAGCAATGTCTGCCCCCCCAACACTCATGTCTTTTGTTGGGGTGGGTTGCTAACTACATCCCACAATTGGGATTTTCAGCATATGATCAGGAGGTGGGGTGGGGTTTCAATACTCAAGCCTGCAATTGGGCTTATCAGTCCACTGGTATTGCCAGGGATGTATTCAGGAGGTAGGAAGGTGTTTAATTACTTAGCCAACGGTGTGGTTATTGGTCCACTGGACCTCCCGTCTGTGTTGAACGTGGAGACACATTGCTGCCCCCAACTGGGCTACTGGGCGGGGACGGTATTAGCAGTATGCCCGCAATCGGGCCAGTGGGGAGGGATTTACGCTCTTTTGCCTGAAATTAGCCTGCATGGGGCATCCTTTCCCAACGACTGCTACCTGGTAAGGACCCAAGCGCAAGTCCTCGGTGATCACCACAGCTGCATGGTAATGGGATGCAAATAGGGCCATAATCAGATGAGAATGTCCCCACCCCGTGCCTTGCCTGAATTACAACCACATTTTGCATATTACCTTTAGAATATGGCATTTGCGACCACAAGTAGAATGCTGCAGTTTCAAAACTTGCGCTGCTGCATTTACATGCACCATGCACAGTGGATGTGCTTAGAGGTGATATTCAAAGTACTTCCTCAATACCACAACTCCTTTGAATATCCTCTTGACATACCCTGCGCAACTGTTTTGCATAGCAGAAGAGTTGCGCCTATGATACCATATAATGTTCATCTAAAAACAAATGTTTTAAAGCACACATATTACTACCTTTACTCACATACACTCCTCACAGTCATCTTCTTACAATGTCCCAAAAAGTAATTTCGAACAACAGTCACACCACGGGTGGGTAAGTGACATGGGGGGAGGTAGCTTAATTTAAAGTCATCGCTAGTGGAGTTACGGCTACAATAAAACTGTAATATGGAAAAGGTGTTAAAGTACACTGAGCGCACGACGTCCTAGCGCTGTTTTAAACACTGACATCTTTAAAAGAAATCTAAATCAATACACTTCTGCACCAAATGAATTTTCCTGACAAAAGTTGTTGAGGAACAGTGACAGTGTGTGTGTGTGTGTGTGTGTTGGGGGGCAGTGTCTTTTTGAGACAGCTTGTCATTAATGGGCCAATATCTCTCACTAAGTGACAGAAAAAAAATGGCAGTGACTTCAAATTTATTTAGATGTTTTTAGCCAATGAGCAACCTGTATGGGCAGAGGGATACTTGACTGGGTGAGAGGGTACTGGGGCTGAAACTTTTTATTTGCTGGGCATGTATTGAAACTTAATGTACCCCCCTGGGAAGGGTACTAGCCAATCAGATACCAGGAAATAAAACCCCATTTTCTAAGTGTGGTGAGACAACTTCCATAGTGTTATTTAGAAACGTCACGATATTCATAGAAGTGAACATAAACAGTCCCATCATTACCTGCATTATTAGTTTTATCGACATTCCCTCAGTTCATGATCACCTTTAAAATACACACATGCCAGTGCACTGAACAGCATCGCACTTCATTGTAGAGGTAAGCATTAGGCTGGTAAGGCTGAAGACATACATACTGCACAGCTATTCACTTTCACTGGGAAAAGGGATCATTAACACTATAAGGCACACTTTTAAACTTGTAGATTGAGAGAAAACAAATTAAGCATTATTGCACACTTTATGCAGTGCACAACATTTATGTAACTACAATATCCTCACCACCATGTTTGTGTTTTGGGGTAGTTGGGTATCTGCAGTGATCAATGCATTCCCACCCTTATAAGGTCACATCACACGTAAAGTAAGTTATGTAAACAGTGATTACGCCACCCACAACAAACAAAATAAAGTGGTACTCCTCAGCAACGAAGCTCTGTTGCTCACACCCCAAACTATTTTACATTAGCAGTGAGTATCCAATAGACAGTGCCTCCCCTATCATACAGTAGCACTGCAACGTAATTCTCAACAGTAGCATTGATCACCACAGAATGTTGACAACCTATGGTACTTCTCAAGGATGCAGATAATATCAACAACAGATTTTCACTTACGTGGTGGGGACTAGCGCGGCTTCCTGCTTCACCTCCACACGTTCCGAACAGCAACTTCCCCGGGCTCTATTAAAGGAAACAAGAAAAAAATGATCACATTAATAGATGAAATTTCAAGGTAAAAGTGTTTATCTTTAAAACATCAATTTCTTCAATAACGTATTTTCAAAAACATTACTCACAAATATATTGTATGCAGTGCAGAACAAGTAGTGCCTGACCATGAATCACAATACTTATAACATTGTCATAATGCATGGCTGAGACGCATGAACATCCTAAAAACATTACATGTATGTTCAATTTACATACATGCATACCTAATAATATGACACTCTGTTCTTTTAATAGTTAAAAAATCTGAGTTATAATAAAAAAAACACAAACACAACGATAATGTCATGTTCACCAATGACCCTCTAGCTGAATGTAGTAAGCAATGTATGTGTTATTAACCATATTACCCCTACAGGGGTGTTAAAACACATTAACAAACATGTTGATATTCTATAATGCACATTAATAACTATTGCAATAATAAAAATGAAACATTGGCATGACATATATAAATATTAACTAAATTCAATCTAGAGACATGTCATAATTCGCAACACATTATTTAGCAGCACACCACTGAATTCCACTGAGACACCTACAACACTACAACAACATTAGAATTTGTTATCTATTACTCATTATACAATGGCAAGAAAAAATCCTGCACTCTGATTGGTCACTCTTGGGCAGGACCCATGATGTTAATCAGTACAACATCACGGGTCTAGTCTCAGCCTTACTGTGAACCTGCTGATCATCATGATCATGCTGATCATTTGCTTGATTGTTTCGTCAGCTCTTAAAAAACTAAAATATTTTCCCACACAAAAACATGTTTACAATTATTTTTTTTTCTGTATAACAATGAGCCATTGTATAATAGCAATAATGCCCAACAGGGTGTGTGTCATTTGGGATAACGTCATGCCTCAGTTGTTGGACACACTTGGCCTGTGTCCTCGTGCGCAACCACCGGAGACGTGATGTTATCCCAGCACAACACACACCCTGTCAGGCATAATTGCTTAATTGTACATTGAACTCCACCACCAAAATTAGCAGAGGAGAAGACCTGCCCCCCCACAACACCACATCTACCGCTATGCACACCCATACATTGTCAGATTCATGAAGAATATTATTCCGCTCACATCTGTAGTAATACCAGTTTGTCATGGTAGTACAGGATCTTCTGCCATGGTGGCACTGCACAATCATTAGAGTTGGTTAACACCTTTTTCTAAGTATTTTGGGTGCATATTCAAGATAGTTGACCCAAACGCTGTGCACCACTGTGACTCCACCAAGCGGATACCTGATGCTACAATGCCTGAAATGCTAATCACATCCACAATTAAGCAATAATGCCCGACCACGGTGTGTGTGCGTCCCTAGGATAACATCACGCCTCAGGTGGTTGGGCACAAGGTCGCACGCCGAGTGCATTCAACAACTGAGGCGTGACGTTATCCCAAACGACACACACCCTGGAGGGCATTATTGCTATCATACAATGGCTAATTGTTATACAGAAGAAAAAATAATTTTAAAGATGTTTTTGTGTGGAAAAATATTTTTGTTTTTTAACAGCAGATGAAACAATCAAGCAAATGATCACCATGCTCATGCTGATCATCAGGTTCTCAGTAAGGCTGAGACTAGACCCGTGATGTTGTACTGATTAACATCACGAGTCCAACCTAAGACTGACCAATCACAGTCCAGGATATTTTCTTGCCATTGTATCATGTTACGTAACCTACAAAATATATCCCTTCAGGTCAAGAGCAGCAAAATGCCCAATTGCAGCCAGTAAGTAAAACAACTCAGCCTTCTCCTGAACATATCCATCCTGTTCTACTAAGCGTGAAATGTTTGTTGTTGGTAGTTAGCGTATACCCCTCTGAAGATCGGCTGGTGGACTGGGTGTTGCAGGATATGTTACATTCCTTTCTCTATCATTAAGCTTGCTCATGATATTTGTTCCCCCATGCCTGCAGCCTGTCAGGGCACCACACACAATTTTTGATAGACCAACAGACCTGCGCCCAGGTAATAGCATGCAAATCACAGCATAACAACATGCAAATGTGCCCACACTGCATCTTGCAATGATGATAATACCACATTTCATGTCATATTTCAAATATTGCCCCAGAGCTACAGCTGTCCAGCTAATTTGCACAACACAATACCTTGCGTCTATCAATGCCACAATTTCAATATCACACACTTGTGTCATGAGAAACCCTCATTTCTTATTTGAAAACAACCTAAGAACTTTGTAATAATAAAGTCTTACCATCAGACTCAATCATAATGACACTGTCAGTGTCTGACTGGCCACCCTCCACAGGTTCGCTTGCTGCTGGCACTACCTCGCTCGCAGCTGGGGGAACGCCTCCGATGTTCTACAATAAATACAAAACAAAAACATTTGAATGTTAGCTGTAAATCAGAGTACATTTTTTTAACACTGAGAACAACAGTTGTAAAAAATACTACTTTCTAATTTCTATCACGACGTTATTACTGTATTCAATCTTTGATTATACAATGGCAAGAAAAAATCCTGGACTCTGATTGGTCAGTCTTGGGCTGGACCCGTGATGTTAATCAGTACAACATCACAGGTGTGATGTTAATCAGTACAACGTCACGGGTCTAGTCTGAGCCTTACTGTGAACCTGCTGATCAGCATGAGCATGCTGATCATTTGCTTGATTGTTTCATCTGCTCTTAAAAAAAAATATATTTTCCCACACAAGAACATCTTTAAAATAATTTTTTTTTCTGTATAACAATGAAACATTACTTAATTGCAATACTGACCTCCAGGGTGTGTGTCATTTGGGATAACGTCACGCCTCAGTTGTTGGACACACTCGGACTGCGGCCTCATGCTCAACCACCTCACGCGACATTATCGCAGCACGACACACACCCTGTTGGGCATTATTGCTTTATTGATATATACGAGAGATTTGGCAGCACGATACAAAACAAATGTTCAATACTATTTTCAAAATATTGCTATGATAATACAAATAAGGCACTCTGACTGTATATATCAATGGTTACTTAATCACTGTGTGACTGATGTAGTACTCGGCTGTGCCTCATCCCACATTACACTAGTAAGCACATTTTACACAACATTGAATAATCACTCCTGATGTGTCATTACTTATTTATGCATGCACAGATATGGAAACTACGCCATTCTCAATGCTTGAGCCCTCTGCTCCTCAAAATAATTTCCTCTCGGGTGTCCAGGGTAATATTCAATCAAATTGTGCTATGGAACAACTTCTTTGACTATCACCCCCAGCCACAGCCACTGGACATGTCGCACTGCAACTTGCACCACCACAACTTGCTAGAGTTGAGCATTAAATTTGCAGTGGCATAAGTACCATTGCGCGATGCACAAATTTCAGATATTCAAAAGCTGGCATGCAAATGAGATAACACTTAATACAAGACGAAGGTGGGATCATTTACATCTATTTATAGCCCCATTTGCATGCCATTAGCATATAGGTGCATGAATCACACAAGGTTTGTACCACACAGCTACTACTAGGCACCAGCCATTGAAGAGCCGATGCACCCTGCAGCCCCAATGGCACACACTATCTCTCTGTCTCACATTTTACCCCTCCCAGACAGATCCTGAAGCCCAATCACAGCCAATAAAGTAACGACAGCCCACCCACAACATCTACCAACACCCCATCACCGAACGGCTGGTAACATCATTCATAAATGTGGAGTGTCATGTACATTATGGGGCTGCACGTCCATTAGCTATAGTTCAGCATCAATGGGCATGCAGTCGATCAGGGCAGTAATCCGCAGGCAGCGCCGGGCAGCATGCGGGTGGGATGCTGCCACCCTCCACAAAGGGGGCAGCCTGGAGGCTTCATACAGGACCGGGTGGGCACTGAGCACCAGGCTGACTTTTGAGGTGGTAGTAGTCACGACATTCTGCCCACTAATCAGACATTACAATCCAGTGTACCACCAGAGAGATATTTTGGTTGAGAAGGGCTTCATATTCTGCCCATGATCACGCACTTGGGAGGAGATACACATTCTGGACGTGATTGGGCTTTGGGAGATGTGTGAGCAGGGGAGGTCATGTTAGTTTATTGCCCTCAGTCACACTGTGGGAGATCTGTAGGTGGGGCATGTAACTTTATTCCTGCAGTCAGGGTTCAAGAGATGTGTGGGTGGGGGGTATGTTACTATATGCACACGATGGGGCTGGTGGGGGCACAAGAACCAACTAGGCATCCAGCCAGGGTGGCAGCTGCTGTGTTGCACTACAATACAGCAGCTCACCTATAGGTGGCCATCAACGTCATTTTTTGGGGGGGCTCAAAGTTGTGCAGCCGTATGTTGGGGGTTGCGCATGCACAACTATCTACAACCCCACTGAATATTGTGTTGGGCAGCTTATGCATTGTTCCTCCCGTCCTGTTAACCATGCATTCATTTACATTGATCTTTTGCAAAACTGTTGTCACGATATAACTGCCTCCTGGTAAATATCGCGAACAATAGTCAAAAGTTGACTTCATTATTACACAACCCTGTTGCACATGGAGGAACCTCTTCACAGGACAGTGGATGCACACACAGCACTCAGAAGCATATTTCTGGGAAGAGTCTTATCATGACTTCGAAACCAACAGGCGTTCAATATCGATGAGTCGGTAAACTTAGAAATGTCCTCAGTATCTCTGATGACAATCAATTAGATACTGATGATGACTGTGGTCCAACCATAGTCTTGAATAAATGGCACTGCCTTCATGGTCATGTGATGCTACTGCAACCGTAGGCAATCATCATTTAAAAAGTAGAACAGTTTGTTAACCTATTCATAATAACAGATCGCAAAGAGACATAAGCTGTTTACTAGAAATCGACCATTGCGAAATACGGCCATATACTGGACTCATGGGTCACTCCACTTGCATGTCTCGATACTGGTGTTTGTGATAGTTTTTTCACAACATGCAGATGCTTGCAGTGCATCAGACAGGCATACGAAACTTTGTCTACAGAGTATATGAAGTACAGCGAGCTGTGCATCAGTACACTTGTTTAAATGACTTATTGCAGTCAGGTGACATGCGGTGCCATCACTTTCATGAAAAAGATGCAACACATTCCTTCTGAGCGCAAAGCAGGAAATTTCAAGTGTCACACTTCAACAAAAAAGCTGTTTCAGTGTTGAAAGCGACATTATGAAACAGTACGGAAAGGAAAGTACTAAGTTTGAGATTGCAAAGTATCAGAAGTTTGATTCTGTATGTGTGTCATGCGACCATTTGTGCTACGCAAAGCAAACTGTCACAGTCAACCTACAAACCTGGTCATCAAACAATGACATGTGGTTGCGCCTCACAGCATTCTTGCTTCTGAAATCTGACTTTCATCCACAAGACACCATTGTGCTATGCAAACACTGTTTTTCAAAACTGAAGTGCAACACTTTGCCAGGAAGGTCAGTGCTAAACAACATGGAAACAGATGTTACACCAACTGAGATTTCAACATTGAATATGTTTGAACGTATTCTAATTCAGACAATGAAACCATTCCAAACGATTCTACGTCTGAACACAAAGACACGGAAGATTCCACAGAAAGAGCTAGTTAGATCTCTAAAGGGTTCTGTGATGTATCTACCACTTCCTCTACAGGAAAATGTTCAAGCTATCTCAACAGAAAATAGCTTGGTCATTCTAGTAAATGGTGTGCCTACAAAGGCCAAGGTCATCTGGCAAGATGTTGTCAACCTGCAAAAGGTAAAGCTTGCTCTGGCTTATTTAAAGAAGAACAATTCCTTTTATATAGACCTTGACATAGATCAAATGGCCAGCCTCTCTGTACAACATGATCTATTAGAAAAAAGTAAGCCAATCATTGGAAAGTCACTACACAGACAAGTGACAATGTGTATGAACAGTACACAATTCACCCACTACATGGTAGAGATCCATTAGAGACAACATTGATCTCTATCAAATGAAAGCAGGTGGAAGGTGAGCCTGTCAGCATTTGGGAGGCAACACTAGAAACGCTGCTTCCCAGACCTATTTCCAAAAGGGTCAGGCGGACGCCTAGATGAAAGAGAAGTATGGGTACAGGGTGCTGAGTACTGCACCAGCCATATCCTGAGCAAAGATGGCAAATTCAGACGTAACATACAGTACCTCTTCCATCTGCTCTGGGAAAGTGAGCTTAGCATTCTGTCTGCGTCTATAGCACATACCATTCGGCTAACAGCTCCACTAGATGGAATTACAGCTGCTCAATTTCTGGAGAAATTGAAACAGAAAGATGAAAATGTGCAAGTGAATCTGTCTTCCATACTTTCAAGCCTACGTGGCACCAAAGAATATTGGTATCGCAGACACTCAGAAGTGATGATAATGCTACGAAAGTATGGCACAGCCACATGGTTTTGTCACACTTACTTGTGCAGAATATGCCTGGGGACGAACTCATTGAACTGTTGAAGTAGGCAAATTCCGATGTCAAGGCATCTCATCAATGACTATCGAATGTATTCACTTGACCTGATGTATCTGTCACGAGAGACTTTCACAAGTGCTTCCATGACATTCTCAATTTCATCTTATCAAAGGACAATCCTCCTCTAGGCATTGTAGAACACACACTTTGGAGGACAGAATATCAAGCACGAGGTGCCCCTCATATCCATATGTTATTATGGATCAAGGATGTATACGAACGGTGAACATGATGCAGCAAGTGCTGTCATTCATAAAAAATATATCACTTGTCACATTCCAGACAAGTATGACAGTCTACACTATGGAAGTTGGTTCAAAAGTTCCAGCAACATATTTGCATAAATATTGCTGGCGAGCAGTAAAGAACAAATCTAATTGGTACCACGCGATGTCGCTTTGGATTTCCTAGAAGAGTTTGTCAGAATGGTGCCATGAATGACCTTTTCTCAGCAATGCGACACCACTTAAAGGCAAAATCAGCCAAGAGGTATCTAGAGTTACCCAGAGATCAGAAAAAGAGGTGTATATCAATGACTACAACAACTCTTCTCCTAATGTGACAAGCAAACATAGATGTTCAGTTGTGGCTGACAACTCACTAACCCTAGTTCGCTATGTAACCCGTACATAACCAAACATGAACAGACTAGCTTGCAAGATCTTTGGGAAGATATTGCCAGTTCAAGCAAAAGCCTGACATCTCAGCTGTGGTCATTGGGTTTGAAGACTCTTTCACACAGAATGTGGAGCTACGAAGCCAGTGACCGCTTAATGGGTACACATCTGTGCGGGAAGTCTGGCTGTCACGTTTCCTCAGTGTAAACTACAAAGAAAGCAGAGCGTGTACTGACCCTCATGCGAAATTGAGAAGCTTGCTGTCAACGCACCTTCTTCAAAACATATCTTGAAAATAACCTGATAGAATACTACCCACGTGAACACAACGAGATGAATGATATGTGTCTGTTGAGGTGGCTAAGTGGTATGACTACAAGACAGGTGCAGCACATGACTCAACACGGCACATTTACAAAGGTCAATGGACTAGATGGCTGTCTTGTGAGAAGAGAAAAGCCATGGCTTATAGATCACTGCAAACTGCATCTAGGCACATCAGAGGCACAGAACATTACTACTTTGCTCTCCTATTCCTATTTAGACCCTGGAGGGTGAGTCTGAATTAAAGGTGACTCTGACACATTCGAAGAACAGTTCAATCACATTATGAGAATTTCCAAACTGACTACTCACAAACATACATACAAAGACTAAAAGCTGAGAAAGAACAGCTCGAGCAGGCAGAGAAGCAACTTCAGGAAGACACTCCAGTTAGTTCACAAGACAACCTTGATCCAGAAGGACAAGAGTGTTCTAGGTGACCCTCTGCCGTTAAATGCCCCAGAACTGTTAATCTCAGAAATTGAGACAGCCATGCAACATGGCACACACTCTATAGTCAACCCAGCTGATGTAAGACAAAGACTAAATCAGCTGCAGCATACCTGATACACTCCAAGTGGTTGAAGCTGTCAACATGGTATACTACATGAAACAAAAAAATGTGACTGCACTCAGCACAAACCACTACTAATGTTTATCAGTGGTTCAGCTGGCACAGGAAGGAAGTTTCCTGATTGAAGCTATCACTTCAGAAATATGGACTTGACAGGCTCTTCAATGTCTGTTGCTGTGACTCTCCCACAGGACTAGCAGCATACAACATGTGAGTGGAGAAACATTTACACCATCTTTTATGTTGCCAGTCGAACATGGGAGAACTGGAGAGTATCATAAACTGTCATTCGAGGTTGCATCTCAGCTCCGTCCCATGTTCACAAAGATGCAGCTACTCATTGTTGACGAAATCAGCATGGTCTCAATGTCATGCTAGCCTGTATTCATCTCGTCTCAGCAGACCTTAGGTACTGATGATGCAGTGCCATTTGGTAGCAAAAGTATACTTGTGTTGGGAGATCTTTTACAACTGCACCAGTCAATGCAGAGCATGTATTCACCAACTCCCTGACTTCCAAGCAAGCTAAGAATATCCTCGGTTGCATTGCAGGCTATAACATATGGGAATTATTTACCTATGTTGAGTTGTCTGAGAACATCGACAGAAGTGGTGACCCTAGCTTAAAAATCACTTTTAGATGAAGCTGCTTTGGGTTCTCTATCATCAGAACATGTTTGTATGTTAAATGATTGAAAAATCACAGTAGATAGTACATGCATAGAAACAGCATGTAATGTCTTCAGCCGACATATACTTTACTATGAACATAGTGTGTCTTATGCCATGACTAAAGAAATGCACTGAATTCAACAATCTAATGCTACAAAGAGAACCAAAGATTGTCACTCTCCATGCAATTGATACAGTTGATGGCGTTATTCTTAGTGAAAGCTAGTAGCAAAGATGACTGAATGACTAAGTGAACTGAAGTCAGATGTTTCACGAACAGCTGGCCTAGAAGCTCTTCTCACACTTTGTAAGAATGCGTATCATCTACGACGTAATCTAGATGTCGAACAAGGCATGGTAAATGGTGCCATGGAAACATCACTGACTTTATCTATAATGTACAGAAGACATTTATTCAGACACTTGTAGTGCAGTTTGACAACATGCAACTCTGTACACATAGATAGAACCTGCACGTTAAATTCCAGGTTTTAAGGATATCTCGTAAACGGAAACAGTTCCCATTATGTGTTACATCGCTGTCTCCATTCACAAATCTCAGGGATTAAGTTTGGATTCAGCAATGATAGACATAGGTACAGACATTTTCAAAGATGGCATGAGCTACGTTGCACTTTCACGTGTCGAAGCCTTTCTGGATTGCACATCATTAGATAGCACTCAGAAAATACGAGCTGACAAGCGATGTGTTCTTAATACAACAGATTCATGACTCTACATCGGCCACAAATATCTTTAATACCACTGCTTACATATATGTCAGTCTCACACAATTCAGTCACAGCTAGACGAAGCAACAAACAGCAGCAAGCTTCACAAAGTGATTCAAAAAAAAAGAGTTCAGCAAAGGCCACAACCTCAAGTAAACATTCACAACCAACAATTCATCAGAAATCAGTTGGTGTAGCTGCTGTACCACTGTTTGACAACAGCAGTAGAGTAAACTGCTATGCTAACTCAGCTATGCAAGTTTTCCTACACATGCCACAGTTTGTGCAAGCAATATCTGCTTCACAAGACAATCCCCTATCAAATGCTTTGAAGCAGATTATCAACATGACTTCTGACCACTCTAACAATGTGCACTCACTAACACCACTATGACAGGTGTTATCTACATATGCTGGATGTAGTACATTTGCTGCAGACATACAGCAAGACAGTACTGAGTTTATGATGGCTGTGATAAACAACCTTGATGAAGGCGGCACCCCAATCACCAGTACTTCACAGCTAACATCGTTACAAAATATGTATATGTGTTTCATGTGGCAATTCACAGCGTGAAACCACACAAGACATGTTGTGGATAACTCTCTTTGTTCCTAAAGCCAAAAGTGTCAAATTTTGACAGTTGTTCACTAATGCTGAATGTAGTCATGCCTGTGGAAGGTGAGGAGGCATATGCACTCAGTCCATACGCCTGAGGACTTCATCTCAATACCTGTTGCTTATGTTGCACAGATTTGACACCAATGGGCTCAGAGTTGATACTCCTATCACAGACTACACAGCTAGTAGAATAGTGTTCAACCAATCACTGTTTGACACGCACAGCATTATCTACCATGGTCAATCCATGCATTCTGGACATTACACCTCGTTACTAAGGTGCACAGCTGGATGGTTAGAGTGTGACGACTCTACAACAACTGTTAAACAGAGACTGCCACGTCACCTGAAAAATGCATATCTTCTAATATTGAAGAATTATGACAACCTTCATATTTCAGAAGAATAGGAAAAAACATGTACCATTTTAACATGAGTACTTTGTCACCAAAAATGTCATAACACATTACAATGTTGTACAATTAACAACTGTAAATTAACAATACAATTTCAACAAAATTGAATTCAAATATAGATATTACATAGACTGTGACATGTCACATCTTGTGTAGATCAGTGACTACATGAAAATTGTTGTAGTGGCTTCAATCGGATGCCAACAATATTTACAGTCACTAGAGAAACCATGATTACATGTCTATACAAGACTATACATCTAAAAACGTCACTAAGCTGCACAGCTGGATGGTTAGAGTGTGGCGACTCTACAACAACTTTTAAATAGACACTCCACATCACCTCAAAAATGCATATCTTCTAATATTGAAAATTATGACAACCTTCATATTTCAGAAGAATAGGACAAAGCGTACCATTTTTACATGAGTACTTTGTCCCCAAAATGTCATAACTCATTACAATGTTCTACAATTAACAACTGTAAATAAACAATACAATTTCAACAAAAAATGGAATTCAAATACAGACATTACATAGACTGTGACATGTTACATCTTGTGTAGATCAGTGACTACATGAAAATTGTTGTAGTGGCTTCAATCGGTGCCAACAATATTTACAGTCACTAGAGAAACCATGATTACATGTCTGTGAAGATTCTACCCTTATAACACTCAACAAACATTCCACTGTGTCAGAAGTAGTCTTTTAACACTTCTAGTGACTCTTCACATATAGAGAACATCATTAGATCACCATGCAACAGTGTAGAACTATCACGCTTTCAGATGTAGTACTAGTATTGTACATATGTAAAACAACTACCGTTATTGATAATGCAAGAAGCTGACTTACACAACTGTTAATAATAATAATTACTGAATGTAATTCAGTGACTCTAACAACTGTTTAAAATTACTTGTACATAATAGAAACATTTGTTTTCAAGTGTACATTGTTAATAACTTATTTAATAATTGAACTAAAAATAGCAGTGTAGCACTACAGTACAAGTGAATGTCTTACATATTACTCTGCAGTATACTAACAACATGTAACTAAGCATAAGTTTGTGAAAAAATGCATTCCATAACAGTTTTAGTATTTACAAGTTAAGAATTTACATAGAAGCCAATGTAAGAATTGATAACATTTTTTTGTTCATGTAAAACCTGTATTTTTTGTTTTGTACTTGTCACATAACTAACTGTACCGTATGTACAAAATATTGACAATTGTAAATCAGGCACTGTTGCTGATCACAACAAACTGCATACCTGTTCCTGACAATATTTATGATCGCCTCAATTGAAGGTGGGTGGGAATTTTCCATTTGTACCTAGTCAGTGACATATTATTTAATGATAAGAATCAAATGTCACTAAACTTACAATTATGTAAACTGTACTACTTAGACAATCAGCATATGGTTTTCGCCCACCCCAGGAACATCCACATTAGCAGTCACACAATTACAACAAAACACTTGTCTATCTTGTGTCTAATCACACTTCACAAACAACTGACATTCCCTTATTAACATAGCAGACAAGTAATGCACTACACATAGTTACAACATACAACCATTTTTTAAAAAGTTACATTTTTTACAAACTACATTCACGTTCAATAGCAATATCTTCAGCCTAACTATTAAAATTACAAGTCAAATGCCAGAAAATACTTCCACACATATAAACAGAAGTGAGTACTGAAGCACAACTAAAAACACACAACATCTGATTAGTTTCATATAATATCACACACTTAGTCCAATCCACATCATGCACTTATTATAATTCTTACACATTTACAAATTTCACAAGTAATGATTGCACACATTCAAAGATTGTATTGTGAGACTGCTTCTATTAACAAAATTTAACTTTTCATTCAACCTTTTCTCCATTTGACAAATTGGCAATAAATTTTTTAAAACCATAACCACCTGTGTCGACTCATTACTTTAAATACCATACTGAAATGAAAATAAGTGTCTATTACTTAAGCATACAAATCAATGTTTACTAATACTGCTACAACTATAACTCCATCTATTTTTTTGCTACCTATGACATACAGTCAGTAACACAAAGGGTAACACACATGAGTGGCATAGGCGGATCGTCACTAAGTCTCACCCCATGACCTGTGTAAAGCAGCAGAAGTATAGGAGAGTGGGGTGAGAGTTAGGACCCACGATCCCAATGCACACCCCAATGCCGGTTGGGGGGGTGGGCAGGGCAGTACAGCCCATGCGCCACCGCCACATGATGTGTTATGGCACAATAAAACAGACAGCACCGCAAACATTAATGCTAAAAGTGCCACTTTGGGGAGTGGGCAGCAGGGTACAAGTGGGTGTTCACCCCTAACAGCGAATTTCCTCACTTTTGTCGCTGTGGAACAACCCTAACTAATGCATTAAACACAGTTTTTTGCCTCTAATTTCCCTTCTTTTTAAGAATGATATCAAGAAATAGTGAATGTTATGCAGCGGCAGGAGCGCAAAGGATAACGCACATGGTGGCGCAGACATCAATGATGCATAACTTTGGGCCCCGTGCTCCCGCCACATGATGTGTTGTGGCATACTAACAGGGACAGCAACGCAAACAGAAATGCTAACAGTGGCGCACATGGTAACACAAGCCTGAATGAGAACAGAAAGGGTAATGCACATGCTGGCGTAGACAGGAATGGTCTGCCACGTGATGTGTTGTCACATAGTAACATGGTGCCTGCAAACAGAAATGTCAATGGGCATGGTGATGTAAAGTGAAACAGTAAGATAAACAGTACTGTAGACAAAAATGGCAAAAAATAACAAAAACGCAAGCGCAAATGAAAACGCAAACGATAACGCACATGGTGGCGCAGACGTCAATGGTAAGTGAAACAGGTACGGATCCGCAAGCGGAAAGGGCAACAGTAACAGTAATGTAAGCGCACAGGCTGGTTTTCCCCAAAACCTGCATTGAGAAAGACAGTGAGTACAAATAATGTATGCAAAATAATGAGTATCGGCTCAGAAAATGAGACCTTGGAATACTAAATACATTATATCTCAGGAACCGTGCTGACGTGAAAAAAATTTAAAAGTCATATTATTTACAACTGTCTGGCTAATTTGAATCTTAGCCCCATGGTGGGGCTAAGAATTTTCAACGAAAACTCCGTATCTCGCACCGTTTTGAGATCGGTCCCTGAAAAGGCGTGACACCATAATGTTATCCTATGGGAAAAAAGAAAAGTTCAGAGCACCATAACTTTGCCTCCCTGTAATATTTTTCACCAAACTACTGAAAGGCACATCTGTGGGCTGTTGGCTGTCTTCCCTCCAAATTTCAGGAGAAAAGACCAAACCGTTATTTTGCAGCAGGGCTCCAAATGATTTCTGTTAAGTGTCAGGCGAAGTAATGTTATCCTATGGGAAAAACCATCAATTTTGGAGTGCCGTAACTTTTCCACCATGTGATATTTTTTCACCAAACTACTGAAAGGCACATCTGTGTACTGTTGGCTGTCTTCCCTCCAAATTTCAGGAAAAAAGACCAAACCGTTATTTTGCAGCAAGGTACCAAAGGATTCCTGTAATGCTTCGGGCGCCGTAATGTTATCCTATGGGAAAAACTGTCAACTTTGGAGTGCCATAACTTTGCCGCTGTGTAATATTTTTTCAATACAACACTGAAAGGCACATCTGTGAGATGTCGGCTGTGTTCCCTCCAAATTTCAGCCCACAACTCCCAACGGTTATTTTGCAGTACAGTGCCAAAATTGCTGTCATTTCCCACAGGCTAGAAAATTACTGTCGCAATTTCAGTAAAGCTTATAGCAAAGTTCGACACTTGCGTGAGCACCAAAGTAATTTGCGAAAGTACTTTTTCCAGAAATTTGAAAAACATATTTCTGGGGTGTTTTACCACAAAATAAAGACATGGCAAGCATCCTCAGGGCCCGAATAGCTAAATACAAAAAGAATTACATTGCTAGAGGGTCTCAAATTTAAATGCCAACCATTTTTCTGATCACCAACTGAAAACAAAATGGCAGATTTGCGAAAGTAACAGGCCCATTTGCGAAAGTAAAAATGCATTTGCGACACTGTCGAACTTTTTGTTAACTTTTCCCATTGACTTATAATGGGAAACTGTTTTTTGAATAACTTTTGAACCGTTTAATATTTTTTCATGAAATCTTTGAAAGGCACATCAGGGACCCTGCCTGCATGTTCCCTGAATATTTTGGGCCAGTCACGCAAACCGTACGACCTGTACGCACGACCATAGAATTCCAGAAAAGCGTAAACGCGCGCACAGATCATGCTTAATAACTCCACAACCATATATCCGATCAGTACCAAACTTGGCAGATCCCAAGGCCTATGGGTCTTGATCATAAATTCCAAATTTCAGGTAAATCCATCAAACAGTTGCAAAGTTATTAAGGTGCAAAATTTTGGGTTTAATATGGAAATGGCTCCTGAACCCTAACTATGGTAGCACTACGTGCTACCATAATATATATATATATATATATATATATATATATATATATATATATATATATATATATATATATATATAGAGAGATATGACATGGCCGACTGAAGATATCATATTTATCTTCACGAGAGGCCAGTGATATCATGATATCTCACGGTGGCGAAGGCCATGTGGAGATATCTTGATGTCACTGGCCTCAGTGAAATAAATATGATATCTTCAGTCGGGCCATGTCATGTTCGGTTTATACAATGTATGTTTTGCTCCCTGCCCCCAACACAACTCACTACGCGTCCCCTCTCAATGCAATGGGTGACATAAAGGTGATGGCCCTAGCAATACAACCCCCCTTTACAGAAACGCTGCCAAAACAGCAGATGTCATTTATTGCTTAAGAAATATTTGGTGGATTCTGCTATTTATGGTTAGTTTTAAGAAGCATTATCTGGTTATCATGCCATGCCCCCCCCCACACGCACACAGGGCTCCA
Organism: Neoceratodus forsteri; assembly: GCA_016271365.2. Lineage (NCBI taxonomy): Eukaryota > Metazoa > Chordata > Ceratodontiformes > Ceratodontidae > Neoceratodus > Neoceratodus forsteri. The sequence goes on along the minus strand of CM028137.1, from coordinate 588,232,661 downwards.
CATGCTTCCCCAACTAATAGATTATATAGGGTTTTTAAATATCTGGTTGATCCTGTCAGTTTAAAGTTAGTAAAACTATCTGGTTGATCCTGCTATTATTTTGGGAAAAAGTGACATTTACATGGTTATCTGGTTGATCCTGCCACTCTGAGTAGTTTCACTTTCCCTAGAATTGTAGCGTGACCGAGCGCTATAGACAGTGATGATTTGTACATTGGTAAATGTTTTTTAGAATGTGCCCCGAGTTCATTAAGTTAGAATTTCATGTAATTTTTCTGTAGTTCGTTGTCAAAAAGCTTCAAACTGCACACAGAGTGCAGCAGTGACCGAGCCGGCGGCTTTTCAACAGTAAAATGAAGCACGAGCATCTGCTGCCAGGCAACATGTGAGATATCATGTTTATACTCTCATTTATCTGACAACATACGTTGTATAAATATAGATATATATATATATATATATATATATATATATATGTATCTATCTAATATATATATATATGTATCTATCTAATATATATATATATATATATATATATATATATATATGTGTGTGTGTCTATCTAATATATATATATATATATATATATATATATATATATATATATATATATATATATATAAAATGTGTATATTTATATAGGCCATATTATGGGTGGCAAGTGCTGCCTGCCTATCCCACAAAAATGTTTTGCATGGCTTAAATTTATTTGGTAGTATGTACGGACTTAGCTCTATGTATATTTGTATATTTTTTATTTGGATCTTGTATTCAGAACTGTATTCCCTTTTCCCCTTCCCCCAGGACATATCTGGAAACAAGTTATTGCAGCTCAGTATGCATTTCCTGGTGAAAACTTAAAAAATAAATAAATAATGTAGACTGAGGATTTTCAAATGTTCCTTGTATGTCTTATGTTCCAAATCCTTTCTTGTTGCTTTCATCTGAATAAATACAATTGTTTTCCTATTAGTAATAATAATACTTAAAGCTCCCCAAAACTGTGAGCAGCAATCTGTAATAGGTACATATTGTATGAAGTTACTGCATTAAGACGGTATGCAGCTGCATACCGATGTTGAGTTATCTATATTATTGGATTTAATATATTTATTTATTTTTAATAATCCATACATTGTTTACATATGAATGACACAGTCATGGATGTTTCTTACACTCTGTTACATTTTTTTGCACCGCTGTATCAATTTTTGGGAAATCACTTGCAACCTGGCATGTGCTCTGTTTTGTTGGTGTAACCCACTTGTTCCCAGGGGTTTCTAGAATACCACTTAGAATCAGTGGCAGGAAGGGAAAGGCAGCTTGAGAAATGCCAGTTAAATGGATTTCACACTGTCATTCTCTGGTTTCAGTCTCAGCTGAGCTGGAGGATGATGTAATCATAGAACTGTCACAGCAGCATAAGCCACATTGGAATGCTAGCAGCAGGGAGTTGGGTGGAATGTTGAGTTAGAGTTTAGAAGTAGTTGAGAGAGAGAGAGTCTGTAGAGTGAGGGGTGCTGCAGTAGGCAGCTTCTCAGTTCTAGCCCTGACAGTGAGCTACCTCCATAGTTTGGGTAGTTTGTTCTCACCCTAGAAGAAGAACACAGAAGACCAGAGAGTGAAGAGGTAGAGACCATTTCTAGAGGGGTTTCCAGTGCCCCATCCCAGGAGGGATGGGGGGAATTCCAGGTTTCAGGGGTAATCCCCTGGTCCAGCCTGGACTGTGTTGAAGCTACCTGAGATTCAACTGCTCTGTGAGTATCTGAGACCTTTGCATGAAAAAGCCCTGGGGTACCTGAATTCCTGTGGTGAGTTTTTCTCTGACAAAGGATACTGTCACCAAGACTGTTTTCTGTTTAAAAGTGTCTGCCTACTATGGGGTCCGAAGAAAGACTTGCCATGTACAGAACTTTTAGTCTGTTTCTGTTTAAAAGTGTCTGCCTACTATGGGGTCTGAAGAGAGACTTGCCAAGTACAGAACTTTTAGTTTGTGTCTGATTTAAAAGTGTCTTCTGAAGTGGGGGACTAGTGAAGAGACATTGCCAATTACAGAACTTTTAATGTCATGACACCTCAGAACTGTGTAAAGTAGTATGTTAAATGTGAAAGACATTTCAAGATAGCATCTACAAGTTTTCTGAGAAAGGTGTTATTAACCAGATGAATGGCTGAGTATAAATTTAGAAGCAAAAGGTGAGTGACTGCAAAGGAAGCGAATCCTCAGGATCGTGGGAGCAGCTGCATGAGGGAAGCAGCTGGATGTCATTGTCCACCTAGGGACAAATGACCTGGCTAGGAATGGGATCAGAGCAGTGCAAGAGGTGTTTGTAGAGTTGGGGAGGGGCCTTAGACAAGTAGCACATATGGTAACCTTCTCAGAGGTGCTGCCTGTCTATGGCAAGGGTGATGCTAGGGTACTCCTCACCAGGGAATTCAATGAATAGTTGAAAAACTGGTGTGAAGCTCAGGGTTTTGACTTCATTGGGGACTGGGGACTCACCTGTAGGGATGCAGACCTATACTGGCACAATGGTCTGCATCTGTCCGGGGGGGAACCAGGATCCTAGGTGAGAGGTTTAAATGCTTCATTGACCAGCATTTAAACTAGCCAACGGGGAGGCACTGAAAATGAGCAGGGAAATCCCAGCCTCCCCCCACAAAACACAGTAATTAGTGAGGTAAACGCCAAGGTAGAGAAATCATTAGGGAGCAGGACAGAGGTAAATGTAAAAAAAGGCAAAGGCAGTAAGGACAGGAATGGGGCTAAAAGGGGTAAGGCCATCAACAAGTGGAGGGTGATGAGTACTAATGCCTGTAATCTGTGTAACAAGTTCCCTGAACTAGTGGCCTTGATGGAAGAGGGTTGTCCGGATATTGTGGCAGTCACAAAAACATGATACACAGAGAACCATAACTGGGATGTCAACATACCAAGAAACACAATCTACAGGAGAGACAGGGAGGGGTAAAAGAGGAGGAGGAGTGGCTCTTTATGTAAAGGAAGGGATCAAAGCAACACAACTAAAGAGTAAACAGGGAGCAGATGAGGCACTCTGGGTCACCCTGGAGACAGGAAATGGCACCACAATCTGCATGGGAGTTGTATACAGACCCCCATCTCAGGGGATGGAATGGACAAGGAAATGATTGAAGGCATCCTTAGAATGGCAGAAAAAGGGGAGATATTGTTGATGGGGGACCTGAATATGCCAGATGTTAACTGGAGCACCTTTGCTGCAGGCACATCCAAGAGCATGGTCATTCTTGATGCCCTACAAGGGGCATGCCTCAGACAGCTAGTATTGGAACTCACTCAGGAGGGAGTAATCTTAGACCTGGTACTCTCAAATGGGGATGGAGGAAGAATCTGAGATTTAGAAGTGGGTAGCCATCTGGGAATAAGCGACCACCAAACAGTGTGGTTCATGATAAACACAGCATTACAATCAAGCCATACAAAAACAAGAGTATTGGACTTTAGGAGGGCTGACTTTGGGAAAATGAGAGAGTGCCTCAGAAAAGCACTAGCAAACAGGCAAGAAGTAGGGTGGAAGAACAATGGGGAGTAACCAAAACAGCCATCACAGAGGCAACAAACCTTTGTGTAAAGCAAATCAACAAAACACAATGAAAGAAAAAAAAATGCTATGGTTCTTAAAAGACGTGGCAGGGAAGGTTAAGGAGAAAAGGATAGCATTCAGAAAATATAAGAAAATGCAGAAGAAGCAGGACAGAAAACGTTATCAGTTAAAGCAGAAAGATGCTGCGAAGGCAATCAGAATACCAAAGGTCCAAACCAAGGAAAGGATAGACAACTCTGTTAAGAAGGGGGATAAGACCTTTTATATGTACATTAGGGAGTTAAGAAAGACCAAAGGAGGGATACTGAGGCTTAATAAAGGGGAGGAAATGTAGGTAGAGGGTAACAGTGAAAATACAGGGATACTGAACAAATATTTCTGCTCAGTATTCACAAAGAAAGAGGAGAGGGAGGTACCTAAACCAAACAAGAGAAACACTCTGAAGACAGGGGTCGATACCAGTCCATTTACAGAAGAAAGGGTTCTGAAAGAACTAATAAAATTGAAGGTGGACAAATCAATGGGGCCTGATTGGATTCACCCAAGAATTCTAAAAGAACTAAGGTTAGAACTAGTGACACTGCTGACTACTCTCTTTAACAAATTATGGGAGGATGAGGTGGTACCTGAGGACTGGAGGAGGGTGGATGTGATTCCTCTTCACAAAAGTGGGAGCAGGACAGAGGCAGGAAACTACAGACCAGTTAGGTTGACCTCAGTGGTAGGGAAAATGATGGAATCACTTCTGTAGGAAAGAATTGTTGAGTACCTAGAGGCCAGTGGTGCACAGGACTTAAGACAGCATGAATTCACGATGGGAAGGTCATGTCAGACTAATCTAATATATTTCTTTGACTGGGTGACCAAAGTAGTAGACCAGGAAGGGGCTGTGGACATGGCCTACCTAGATTTTAGCAAGGCATTTGATACAGTCCCACACAAAAGATTAATACACAAGTTAGCCAGCCTTGGAGTGGGTCCCATGGTGGTAGCCTGGATAAAAAATTGGCTAGACAACAGGACACAAAGGGTAGTAGTAAATGGAGTTCACAGTGAAGAAAGGAGGGTTACTAGTGGGGTACCGCAGGGTTCAGTACTGAGACTGGTCCTTTTTAATGTCTTTATAAGTGACATTGCAGAGGAACTGGAAGGAAAAGTATGTCTCTTTGCAGGAGGACACAAAGATCTGCAACAGGGTTGATACACAAGATGGAGAGGAAAGGATGAGAAGGGACTTGGCAAGGTTGGAGGAATGGTCAAATGTATGGCAGCTCAGATTCAGTGCAAAGAAGTCCAAGGTAATGCACCTGGGAAACAAAAAATCCAGTGGAAGAGTACACAATGGAGGGTGAGATACTGACAACAGTAAAAATGGAAAGGGACATGGGGGTAATTATATCAGATGACCTAAAGGTGGGTAAGTAATGTGAGAAGGCAGTAAGGAAGGCTGGGAGGTTACTGGGATGCATAGGGAGAGGCATCAATAGTAGAAAACAAGAAGTTCTTATCCCTCTGTACGAACAGCTGGTGAGACCCCATCTGGAGTACTGTGTGTAGTTCTGGAGACCCCATCTCCGCAAAGACATAGACAGAGTGGTGGCTGTCCAGAGGAGGACAGCCAAAATGGTGCAGGGTCTGCACCAGAAGACATATGAAGAAAGACTAAAGGTGCTTAATATGTATACCCTTGAGGAAAGAAGAGAGAGAGGGGGACATGATAGAAACTTTCAAGTACCTCAAGAGAATCAACAAAGTCCAAGAGGGTAGCATCTTTCAGAAAAAGAGATGTGCAAGAACAAGGGGGCACAATTTGAAGATAGAGGGGGGGACGGCTCAGAGGTAATGTGAGAAACTATTTTTTCATGGAGGGGGTTGTGGATGCATGGAACAGCCTCCCTGAACAGGTTGTGGAGTCATGAACAGTGGGGGAATTCAAGAATGCATGAGACAGACATAAGTGAGTCCTAGTGGGGGATAGGAGGAAGTAAGCTGTTGGTTAGCTAGGATCTGCAGCTCATCAGTTAGGTAGGAAAATGGACAGACTAGGTGAGCCAAGTGGTCCTTATCTGCTGTCAAATTCTATGTTTCTATGTTTCTATGACACTCCCGATCTCTAGTGACCATGTTTACCACTCTGGGTTCAGTTTGGGAACCTTTGTTTTCTTTCAGTGCATTTGGCCAGTGTCTGAGGAAAATACCCAGACATGGGATTTTGGATTTTTCTGTGAGCCTGAGTGTGCTCATTGATGGTCAAGGGTGCCACCAGTAATTCCTCATGAAACATGGGAAAGTCTCTTAGTACTGGTTGAGGGTGCCTAGTCAAGGGAAGTGTACCAGTTCTGGCTGTGTGTGCCAATCTCCATTCACAACCAGAGACTGTTCACTGTTTCCATTCAGAACCTGAGGGTTGACTGTGTGTGTGCTCTGTACCTCAGTAATCTGCATTACCAGTGGGAGTAGCCCTGTGGGGGTCCATCTTCACTTTTTGATTATTCTCTGTATATGTGAATAAAAGCCACACTCTAGAATCCCAGCCTTGTTTGAACAGTACTGTTATTGCTTCCGCTGTGTCTGGATTTACTTGGGTGCCCCTGACTAGAAGTACAAACCTAGCATAATGCTGAACAAATGTTTTCTCTCAGGGACCCAGGTTGATGGCCATGATAAATGGTCCTCCATGTGTGAGCCAGATAGTTGCCACATTTAGTTTGCCTGTCTGAAGACGGTAGGCTCAGAAGTAGAAGTATTGGTAAATAGGACTGTTCACAGTGACAACCCCCATCCCTCTCGTTGGTGCCATGTGTGAGAGGAGCAGCCCTGCTAGTTGAACAAGGGAGACTGGTGGGGGGAGGTTACAAAATGGAGGTCTTGCTGGGATGTGTTTTGGATTTGGGAGAAAACAAAAGATATTTGCTTAGGTTGTGGCTAGCGTTTTGTCTGTCTGGCAGTTAGTAGCCCAAAATCATAAGCTTTGCACATAAGGGATTTGCCAGAGAAGTGCCATCCATATGTGCCATTGTGTGCCTGCTGTTCATGTGCTGGTGTGATTGTGCCAACATTTACCAAGGAGCTGTAAAGGCAGATTGTGTGTGCCCCTTGTCCTGCATCAAAAAGAACATTTGCCAGCTTTAATTTTCAAATTGTGACAGGAAAAAGTATTGAGAATTATTGGAAACAAAGAGTTATTTGTGCCCTGAAAGTTTAAAATGTTTGCTGTGTGAACTGGGGGACTTGCTAGAGAAATTGGCATGAAAAATGGTTTAAACTTGTGCTCCTGCCGTGCAGTTACAGTTGGAAAAAAAAAAATTGTTTTGCAGTTTAAATTTTCCTGCTCGATGATCACCATGAGGAGAAGAGCATGAGAGGAAAGAGAGGCTCATTTGCGTGGCATTGAGTGATTGGTGAGACTGCAATCTGTCCCACCCCCAAGCCAGCTTCATAGTGCTGCCCAGTGTTCGAGAGTGAGAGAGCGAGTGGTGCACGAGCTGGCTAGCCAGGAGGATCATCATGGTGACTGCAAACATTCTAAACGTTAAAAACAACAGACTTTTATGTACTAAATCAGGCTCAACCTGTATTCCGATTGACTGGGGAGAAAGTGTGGTGTTGGTAAGGACAATTGGCAGGGTCACCAGCCTGTTTCAACTCAGAGGCCTCCAGAATCGGCTGTAGGTCGAGATTTTCCATTGAAAAGCCAGCTACTAATTCTGGGAGTATCATTCATCAAAACTGAGCTCAAACTGTGTGTGATTTTTCTAAAGCCAGCCAGATCTGTGTGTAAACAGTGTGATTGTTTTTGCAAAGAAAGATTGTGTAAAGTATTCAAACACAAGCAAGAATTCTGAGCAATAAACTGTGAGCATGTATTATGGATTCAGCAACAGTGTAATTTTCTGAGCAAACAGAGACTGTGAGTTGTATGAGAGGCTGCAACAAACGGGCAATCCTGTTCAAGGAATACTGTGGCTTTAGTGATTTTAAGCAAGTAAAAGTGATTGAAAGCTAATGGCAAAGTCCTAGAAAATCATATAGATGTGCTGAGGAAGCAAAACAGTGCAGTCTGTGCATCTTGAGTAAAATTTATCAGTATGCAGTAAATTGAATGCGCAGTGGCTTGAGTCAGATGCGGAATGTTGATGCTCCAGGAGTGCTGCCACCACCATTACAGGGTGGGGTAGTAATGTAAACACAGCAGCAGGCAGCCATTTTGTGAGACTGTTCAAAGTAAAGTGACTCAGTGATAACAGTGAACTTTTGTGTGTTTTTCTACAGTCATGGCCTCGGGACCATCCCACTACCCGGATCATGCCTGGGCTATGATAGTTGAAGAGGTTACCAAGCTGAAAGAAATAGAGAAATGTTTCTATGGTGGACGTTTGCCTCCTCATGTTGTGATTCCCAGATACCGTGTGAGTGTATGCATAATGTGCCTTAAGGCTGGAAGGGACGTTTTCATGATTCCTTACTGTTCAGGGTGCTTAGAGAAGCAAGACCTAACTAGTGCACCCAAGATTCGTTTGGCTGCCACATGGACAAAAATTCAAGATCCTGCAAGTAGCAGCATACAGCACCAGGTTCAACCTGTTGGGGGAGGCCCAACAGAGTGTGGCACAAAGGAAGAGGGTGCAGATGTACTGGCAGAGCAGAGTCCTCATGATGTCTCCACGCCTGTGTCACACATGGACAGTGTGGAAGGAGAATCAGTGGATCCACAGAAAGAGGGTTCAAGTCCTAGTCTCACTGGAGAAGATGAGGTTCAAGAAACCCTAGATTGGGAGGTGTCTACCTCCGCATCCAGTCAAGAGTGGACTGTCTCAGGAATGAGGATGACTGCTCACTCCTGGGCCCAAGTCCTAAATGAGGAAGAGGAGGAGGAGAGAGCTATGTATCTTTACGATGAAGGTTCTAGTCCACAGCATTGGGCTTTTCTCTTGGAGGAACCAGAAGAATAAGTTGGTGACTCCACAATGCTGCCCCCAGAAGGAGGGGTGAGGGACCAGTTCTATGTAGCTTTGAGTATGCAACACTGGCAGAACCAGGACTGGCCACCCCCAAGCCAGGCCGGAAGTCGCGTACTGATGAAAAGTAGTAAGGAGGAAAGACTGATTCATAGGAAGACAGATGAAATCTATGGAATGTCTTTCTCTACCTTTCCTCTGAGAGTCTGGGAGAAGATTGAGAAAAACAGGAGAGCCTGGCTAGTGGAAGAGGCAACCAAAAACTTGAATCCAAGGGCAACTTGATATGTCAGAGACAAAGTTGTCAGAGACAAACTCAAGTTTTGGAAGTTGGGCAGGACACTGTTCATAGACACTGTACATTTTGAGGACAAAAAGAGAAATAAGAATTTTCATAATGTGAATTATGAGCACCCAGACGGGGTAATAATTCTTGCACCTGACCCATTGTAGTACTACCCTCTATGTAACCAGCTTCCTGCGAATGTCCCATGCCTACCAAGTGGAAAGCAGAGCAGTGGTAGCGAGTGCTGCCATCCAGTCATTGCATACCCATGTTGCTCTGCCAGTCTGGTGTTCCAGGATCCAAAGGAGCATCCAGATTCATCGGCCTTGCAGTGTGCCTACCAGTTCCATCACCTGTCCTTCCTTGATGACATCAGCCAGAGATGATATCAGTCCAGCTGTTTCCTGATTCTTTGCCTGGGATTTTGGATGACATCATTCCAGCTGTTCCTTTCCTGTTCCAAGGTTCCATCTCCAAGATGACATCAGCTGAAGATGACATTAACCCAGCAGTTTTCAGATGCTAATCCTATTGTTTCTGGAAGATTTCCGCCCAGCTGTATCTGAAAAATGCTGCCAGGGAGAGTCTTCTGCTGGAGATCCAGGTGCTGTTCCATTTTTTTGTTCTTCAAGGGACTGGTAAGTCCAAACATTTCTTACATTATTGACATTGCAATACACATCCTACACCTGGCAGGCTACAGACTGTTGAACTGTCCACAAAGACTCTCCCCTTTGGGATTTTCAGTACAACAAGAACTGTGCTTCACCGGGCTCTGGCTCAGGAAAGACCCTTTCATGGACCTTGCCTTAGGGCACTGTTTGTCACTAGTTGGGACAATTTAGGGCCTTCCATCCCCAAAAGGTGTATTGTACATAATTTCTACTGTTTTGTACTTTTTTAGCTTTTTCTAAAAAATATTTGTTTGGGATTTTCTAGTGTTTTGATAGTAAGGGTTATGGTAGTGTACTGTGTTTGCAGATTTGGAGTGTGTTTTTGTCTTTTCTGTTTCAGGTAGATCCTGATGAAGACGGAAGAGAAGACAAGAAGAGTATTGGAGGTACTCATTGGAGTTCCTCAGTGCTTTAAAGTGTTGTTTTTAAAGTACTGTGTAGTTGTTAACATGTGTTAACCTTTTTTCCTTCCACAGGTGTAGTTGTGGGGTAGTGTGGGAGAGTAGTGCTTGGGTATAGTGTTAGCTCCATGGTTTGGTTTGCAGGTGTACAGGGATGGGGGAAGGTTCTCTTGTTTTGGTTAGATAGGTTTTTCCTAGAGGGCTAGGAGGATAGACAGGCTGTGGTCCTGATCTGCAGTAGGGGCCACAGCACTGGTGTATTAGGGCTGTGATCTGGACTGTTCTTCCAGGGTCACTGATTTCCATAGTAAGATTGTATTATAGGGGCTGATGTGTCAGTCCATGGCCTCTGGGCCCTTAGTGTTGCCTACCTGTGCCTGGCACATGGCAACAGAAGCAGAAATGGTCAGAGCCAAAAGGCTGACCTTCAGAAAATATAAGGGAATGCAGCAGGATGAAAATAGGGAGGCATACCAAACTTCCCTAAGGGAAGCAGGGAAGGCAGTAAGGCAGGCAAAGGCCCAAACAGAGGAAACACTAGCACAAACAGTGAAAGAAGGTGACAAGACTTTCTATAGATACATTAGTAAAAGCAGAAAGTCCAGAGGGGGTATTGCTAAGATCAAAGGAGATATGGGGGCATGTGAGGAGGAGAACCATGTAAAAGTATCTATCCCAAATAGATACTTCTGCTCAGTATTTACTGAAGAGCAGGGAGGGCAGGACCCACAGCTCAGCACCATGGACACAGAGAGGAGGGAAGTGTGCACTAGTCCATTCAAAAAAGAAAGGATCAAACAAGAGCTCGATAAGCTCAGGGTGGACAAGTCAATGGAACCTTTTTTTTTTTCAAATTGTTTGACCAGATGAGACACACTAAGCTGAAAGCTTTTTTACGGGTGCAACCTGGGAGCACAGGGAAGTTAAGTGACTTGCTCAGGGTCACACAGTATATGCAAGTGGGGGCTGTGGGATTCAAACCCAGGTCTCTAGATTTGCAGCTCAGAGCTTTAAACCACTGTGCTATACTGCCTCCCTAGCTTGATGGCATATATCAAAGGGTACTAAAGGAGCTAAGGGTGGAACCAGCAGAGCCATTATCGGAACTGTTTAGTGAGTCTCTGAGCACAGGAGAGGTCCCAGAAGACTGGAGAAGGGCTCATGTGAAACTGCTCCACAAGAGTGGTAGCAGGGAGGAGGTGGGGAACTACAGACCAGTTAGTCTTACCTCAGTAGTGGGCAAGATTATGGAGGCACTCCTTAAGGAAAAGATAGTGCAACACCTGGAAACCATAGGAACACAGGATCCAAGACAGTATGGGATTACAAAAGGAAGGTCCTGCCAAACTAATCTCACAGATTTCTTTGACTGGATAACCAGAGTGGTGGACCAAGGGGGAGCAGTTGATGTCGCCTACCTTGACTTCAGCAAAGCTTTCGATACTGTTCCATATAGAAGATTGATTAATAAGCTGGGTTGGCTCAGGGTGGGTCAGAAGTTGGTCAACTGGGTGGCAAACTGGTTGACGGGCAGAAAACAGAGAGTGGTGGTAAATGGTATGCAGTCAGAGGAGATGCAAGTCACAAGTGGGGTACCTCAGGGATCAGTCCTGGGGCCAGTCCTCTTCAATATCTTCATCAGTGACATTGCAAATGGACTGGAGGGTAAGGTTTGTCTGTTTGCAGATGACACCAAGATCTGCAACATAGTAGATGATCCAGATGGGGTAGCCAGAATGAGAAGAAATCTGCATATCTAGCAAAATGGTCAGAAGAGTGGCAACTGGGGTTTAATGCAAAGAAGTGCAAGATCATGCACATAGGGAAGAGAAACCCTGAAGCCACCTATAGACTGGGAGGGGAGTTGCTGGCAGTCACAAGGGAAGAAAAAGACTTGGGTATCATTATGACTGATGACCTGAAATCATCCCAGCAGACCACTAAAGCAGTAAGTAAGGCTAGGAGATGTTAGAGTGTATTAGTAGTAGTATCACAAGTCAGAAGAGGGAGGTAATAATCCCTCTTTACAAGACACTGGTTAGGCCCCATCTGGAGTACTGCATGCAGTACTGGAGGCCACACCCTCACAAGGATATTAACCAAATTGAGGCAGTCCAGAGAAGGGCAACCAAAATGGTGCAGGGACTGCATCAGGAAACATATGAAGGACAGATTTACGGAGCTCAATATGTATACCCTAGAGCAAAGGAGGGAGAGAGGTGCTATGATCGAAACATTCAAACACCTTAAGGGCATTAACAAGGTGAAAGAGTCTGACATGTTTCAGTATAAGAAAAATAGCAGGACAAGAAGACACAGCATGAGATTAGAGGGAGGCCAATTAAGGGGTAATATGAGAAAGTTCTTTTTCACAGCAAGGGTGGTGAATGCATGAAATGACCTACCTCAGGAATTGGTGGATATGAATACAGTGCAGGGCTTCAACAGGCATGAGATAGGCATAAGGGAGCAATACAGATGCGTATGAATAGATAGGCCATTGACAGAGCAAAGGCCAATGGCACATTTATAAGGCAGAAAAATAAATGGGCAGACTGGATGGGCCTTGTGGTCCTTATCTGCCATCAACTTCTATGTTTCTATGGTAGGAGAGGGCCTGATCACCCATCTCTGTAGGTAACACATGGGGTAGAATGGCTTGGTGCTGGGTAGGCAGTGACTGGGGACAGTAATTTTCCTGACCAAGGGCGGGTGTAACCCTCTTGTTCCCAGGGGATACTAGAATCCCACTTAGGATCAGTGGCAGGCAGGGAGAGGTAGCTTGTGAAATGCCAGTTAAATGGATTTCATACTGTCATTCTCTGGTTTCAGTCTCAGCTGAGCTGGAGGATTATGTAATCATAGAACTGTCACAGCAGCTTAAGTGACATTGGAATGCTAGCTGCAGGTAGTTGGGTGGAATGCTGAGTTAGAGTTCAAAAGTAGTCGAGAGAGAATCTGTAGAGTGAGGAGTGCTGTAGTAGGCAGTTCCTCAGTTCTAGCCCTGACAGTGAGCTACCTCCATAGTTTGGGTAGTTTGTTCTCACCCTAGAAGAAGAACATAGAAGACCAGAGAATGAAGAGGTAGAGACCATTCCTAGAGGGTTTTCCAGTGCCCCATCCCTGGAGGGATGGGGGAAATTGCAGGATTCAGGAACTTCATGACACCTCAGAGGTGTCTAAAGTAGTATATTAAATGTGAACGACATCTCAAGATAGCATCTACAAGTTTTCTGAGAAAGGTGTTATTAACCAGATGAATGTCTGGGTATAAATTTGGAAGCAAAAGGTGGGAGACCCCCACCATCTGGAGTAACCATGTTTACCTCTCTGGGTTCCATTTGGGTATCTTTGTTTTCTCTTAGTGCATTTGGCCAGTGCCTGATGAAAATACCAGACATGGGATTTTGGATTTTTCTGTGAGTCTGAGTGTGCCCATTGGTGGTAGAGGGTGCCACCTGTATTTCCTCATGAAATATGGGAAAGTCTCCTAGTACTGGGTGAGGGTGCCTAGTCTAGGGAAGTGTACCATTTCTGGCTGTGTGTGCCAATCTCCATTCACAACCAGAGAGTGTTTGCTGTTTCCATTCAGAACCTGAGGGTTCACTGTGTGTGTGTGCTCTATACCTCAATAATCTGCATTACCAGTAGGAGTGGCCCTGTGGGGGTCCATCTTTGCTTTATGATTATTCTCTGTGTATGTGAATAAAAGCCACACTCTACAATCCCATACTGGTTTGGACAGTACTGTTAGTGCTTCAACTGTGTCTGGATTTACATGGGTGCCCCTGACCAGAAGTACAAACCTAGCATAATGCTGAGCAAACATTTTCTCCGAGGGACCCAGGTTGATGGCCATGATAAATGGTTCCCCCAGGTGTGAGCCAAGTACTTGCCACACTCGGTTTGCCTGTCTGAGGATAGCTGACTCAGAAGTAGAAGTATTGGTAAACAGAACTGTTTGTAGTGACAACCCCATCCCTCTTGTTGGTGCCATGTGTGAGAGGAGCAGCCCTGCTAGTTGAACTAGTGGGGCCAGAGGGGGGAGGTTACATAAGGTTAACAATGGGTTAATCTAATCAACTGCAAAATGTTTGCTTTCTCTCTCCCTCCCCCTTCTCTCTCTCTCTTTCTCGTTCTCTCTCTCTCTCTCTCTTTCTCTCTCTCTATGTATTTATAACACAGGGATCATCCCTTCCCACCCACACCGGAAGTGTCCATTCACAGAAGAAACTATATAGCTTCACATCACAAGGCAAAGTGGAGGAATTGAAAAAGAAATCTCACAGAGCTAGTTGTTTTATTAGGTTTTTGACTATAGGTCCTTTTCTGCTTTGTGCATCATTGACTTCAATGTTGTAATGTCAGTAATGGGGGCACTGACTTGTAGTATAGCATAGCACAGCACTTCACAGCATAAATGTTATTCTTAAACATAAGAGCCATAGCCTAAAAGCACTGTAAAGGGATTATCTGAATATAAAAGAGGTACAAATCAACAAAAATCCCATATAATCAGATATGTATTAGCTGTCAAGTCACTTAAAGTAGACATGAAGAGAGAGAGAGAGAGAGAGATACAAACAAGCTGAAAAATAGTGTTGCAACTGGTATACTCAACAAAGAGAAGAGAGTAGTTCATTCAACTAGTGTAGTGATTTGTAATTGTGGAAGGATACACTGAAAACTCCAAAAAGTTGTGCTTCGGTATCCCGTTTTTAAATCTAAAACAAGATGGCTATAGGATCTACTCACAGCCATAAAAAAATGATCACTTTGTGGCAAAAACTTCACAATTTTGTCAGTGTTGAAATTCCTAAGCTCCATGGAAACTTATTTTGCAAAGGCAACTTTCCATGCTTTCAAATTTCCAAACGTCATGCTAACTTTGTAAGTGAAGTTTAAATTCAGAGCATCTCTATTTACCACTAAATCTAGTCCTTTTAACAACCCCTCATATTTTTTTCTTTTAATGAATGCATGGCATGTATGAGTTTCAACCTTACAGTAGTACTATGGCCTGTTAATAGGACATTACTTAATAACTCCTCAGCTCATTAACTCCTACTACAGCATGTCTCTCCTTCTTTTCCAGCTTCTATTCTTTACTTGTCTGTTATAATTATGTCTCCTAAATCTACCTATACATTTTCCTTGCTCACATATAAATCCCTTCTGTCCCCTTACAGCCTCATTAACTTTTTTATTTTCTTCTTACAGATAACTCCTGAAGATGACCAATTGTGATTTGTTTTATTATAATAATCACATACTTAACCCATGATAATAATGTTTTTACTGTTCAGAAGTGGAAGCACCATTTGTGGTCAACAGTAAATTTGCTGGCCTCCAGCAAAGCAACGGGACAATACTGACACCGGTATTGTGCCGTGACAAAACAAAGTGTTTTCTACAGGCGGCTGTGCTCCTAGCATCCCCCGCATTTCAATATTATCAACTCCAGGTCGGAGTTGTTCCAGAGAGGGGGCAGAACACCTGGAGAAAAGCATCAGTGAAAACAGAGCATTACAGCAACTGTCACTGTAATGGTCTGTTTTTGGGTTTCTCTCTCAGGGTATTGCTCTAGAGTGGGTCACCGTTTAGATGTAATTTTCTGCACCTGCTTTCTAAGAGATTTTTTTAAATGTGCAGTCTGCATTTTGTGGATGCTTAGCAATAAAAAAACACTGACACCTAGTTTCACCACTAAAAGCCTCTGCAGAACAGTGCTACTGTATGTTGATGCCATGCAACAGCTAACATCATACTCACCAGCAGCTGAACAGCACATGTTTTTAAAATAGCTTTGCCATACTGTATGCACATAATGTGACACAGTTTTGAAAACAGAAATATGGGATACAGATATTGTTTTAGCCCTCCTTTCTTACTCACACAATGTAAATTGATAGTATTACAAAAAATCACCATATAAGAGCATATCAAAAGTATATACATTCTCAAATTCCAACATTATGAGATATGGCTAGTAGAACTCAATAACTTCAAGAAAGTCTAGCAAGACCAATGTGGAATGAGAAGGGGATACAAAGTACGGGATACATATTATTTATTAAAATATCCCCAAATAAGGCATTCGACTCGGTGCCACATGGAAGTCTGGGAAGGAAGTTAGTAGGCACAGGGGTGGGTGCAAAGCTGGTGAGATGGGTAGGAAACTGGCTTCAGGGAAGGCAACAGAGGGTGGTGGTGGGTGGGAGCTCTCATACCAAGGGCAGTGATGAGCGGTGTTCCACAGGGCTCGGTGTTGGGACCAGTGTTGTTTGGGATATTCATTGCAGACATATCATGGGACGTCAAGAGCAAGATCAGTCTGTTTTCTGATGATACCAAGGTAGGCGTGGTAGTGGATGACCTAGGGGGATGGCAGGGGTTGCAGGATGATCTGGCAAAGCTTGAAACCTGGTCAGACACCTGGCAACCAGGGTTTAATGCCAAAAAGTGCAAGGTGCTGCATTTTGGGATGAAGTACCCAAGGAGGAGTTACCAGCTGGGGGGAGTGCAGCTAGCCCAGACAGAGGAGGAGAAGGATCTGGGTGTGCTCATTACAGGGTCAATGAACAACTTGGCACAATGTAGGAAGGCAGCTGCAAAGGCCAACAAAATGCTGGGTTGTATTGCAAGGGGTATATCCTTGAGGAGGGAGGAGGTGATTCTGTCACTGTGTAGGTCAGTAGTTTGACCACACCTGGAGTATTGCGTGCAGTACTGGTGCCTGTATCTGAAGAGGGACATTAAGTTACTGGAGGGGGTGCAGCGCGGGGCAACAAAGATGATCAAGGGGCTATGGGACTTATCATACTAGAGGAGGTTGAAGGAGTTGAACATGTACTCACTGGAGGAGAGGAGGGACGGGGTAACATGATTGAAACCTTTAAATACAGGAATAAATAAGACGGGTACAGTGGGGCTGTTCAAAGTAAGGGAGGGGAGGGCCACCAGGGGCCATGATATGAGACTGGAGGGAGGAAGGTTCAGGAGGGAGATGAGGAGACACTTTTTTACAGAGAGGGTGGTGGCTGGGGGGAATGCATTACCTGCAGAAGTGGTATCCAGTAGAACAGTGGACTGCTTCAAAAGGGGATGGGACAGGACAAGGGGGAGGGTTAATGAAGGGGAGAGTGGAAGGGAGGGGCAGCTACAGAATAAGGGGTGCTAGCTGCACATTAGAGCAGACTTGATAGACCTCTAGGCCTTTATCTGCTGGCAAATTTTGTATGTGCGTATGTTCGTAATAAGAGCTACTTTACATCTGTGAGATGAACAATTGAAATCAGGGGCCCCATTGTCAATCACAATGGAATGTTGTTAAGTGGCTAAAATGACACCTTAGCAACAGTCACTACACTGTCAGTCCATCATGCCATGCTTCATGTGGACTGCAACCTATCCCTGCTCAGTCTCACAACACATTGGAACTGTTCAGGGAAATGGACAGGTGTCATCATGTAAATACCATTTACAAATCGTGATGATGCATACAAAGATGGTTACAGAGGGTTGTAACACCCCTTGTTTATAGGCAGTGAGTGTGGAGGTTATAACTCTGTGAACAATTGTGCTGAAGTTGGAGAACGAAATGTGTCAAGGAATGCTACTAGGAAGAGGTGGTCCTGGGACATGTAAAGAAATAACGACGGCACAATGAGTAGGTGGGAGGACTGCACCACCTGGAACTGCCCTTGATGACAGAGAAGGAATCTTGAGAAAGAGGACTAGAACCTGGTAAAGGAGACTAGGGTAGGGGGACATATTCAGCAATCAGAAAAAAAGTTTTATCCCATAGTGGTAATACAGTATATTATTTGCAAAACATTGCATTAATGCACCAATTAGGGTTCAACTTAATGCCAAAATAGTGGGAAATGTGATGTTAGGGTTTCTCCAGTTCTGGAGACCCCATCTCTGCAAGGACATAGACAGGATGGAGGCAGTCCAGAGGAGGGCAACTAAAATGGTGCAGAGTCTGCAAGAGATGCCATACGAGGAGAGACTAAAGGAGCTTAATACGTATACCCTTGAGGAAAGGAGGGAGAGGGGGACATGATAGAAATGTTTAAGTACCTTAGTGGAATCAGCAAAGTTCAAGAGGGTAACATCTTTCAGAAAAAGAGATGTTCAAGAAGAAGGGGATACAATTTGAAGATGTCAGTGTTAGTGGCTCAGTAGGTAGCACACTCGCCTCTGAGGCTGGGAGATCAGAGGGCTGTGGGTTCAGTTCCCACATCTGGCACTTGGGTTAATATCCCAGTACTGACACTGTAGTGCAGCATGAGAGGGGTGCTGCACTTCTGAGGTGCCGTCTTTCGGATGAGACGTTAAACCGAGGTCCCATCTGCCTGGATTGGTGGTAGTTCAGGTGGATGTTAAAGATCCCATGGCACTTATCGAAAAGAGTAGGGGAGTTTTTATTAGCAAAATAAACATATACATCAACACTTTTCCAAGACAGAAAACATTAAACACAATCAGTTTTATCAAAAAAAAAAAAACAAAAACATACTGAGATCGTTTGAATCACAGCAAATCAAAAATATAATTAACAAAGAAATAGTGAAGATTTCCATCTGATTTGATGTTTACATGAATAAATTTAACAATTATACTTTTAATAATTTGTATATTAGTTACGCTCTTCTTATTTAAACTTGATAAAATGTAAAAAGCCTTTCCACCATTTGCGCAAAGTTCCAGGCGTAGCTCTTAAAACATCTTGAGAATAAATTTGTTCCAATTATTTTATAATCAAATTACTTACACAAGCATAAGGCATTTTTTTTTGGTAAAGGACCCATTGTACTCTAGCTTGCCATAAGTAATATCTCAAGCACCCCAAAAACAACGTTAAAGTCTCTACATGAAAGTCTAATGAGGTAGTTGAAACACATCCTAGAATTAAAAATTCATAAGACATACTGCCTAACCACTTAAACCCCCATAGTTTTGCTAAATGATCCCATAATCCTGTAGCATATGTACATCTAAGAAAAAAATGCTCCATAGATTCTTCTACATTAATGCATTCCAAATATGGACATAATCTTTCCTGTAGAGCCTTGTACTTGGCATTACCTCTGACATTTAATTTACCATAAAAAATCAACCACTGCGTTTCCCATTGTTTCTGCGGCATCCTAAGATTATTTATTTGAGCCAGTACCATAGAATTGAAAGCTGAAGGACAATTTTTAAATCCAGGTTCAGAAGGCTGTAACTGAGTCATTAAAGAATGATATAACCCCTTTGTGTTATTAGTCAAAACTGTCTGTTTCGGCAGTTTCCATTTAAACAGTTTCTGAGCCGTGAGCCTAAAATCTTCAGGAATATACAAATGGTAACCTAATTATGGGGCAAATAATTGCAAATTCTTGAAATATTTGCCCATTGATTTTAGATTCCAAGAAGCCTCAGCCCTTGATTCCGCTTTCAATCCCTCTTTAATCGAATTTGAGATAAAAAAAACATGCGCATAAACAACCGGATCTATCATACCTAACCCTCCCTGAATCTTCTTTAAATATGTATAACTCCTTTTAACGGGGTTTAAGCGGTTGCCCCAAAGCATCTGAAAAAATAAACTATAAACTTTAGTCTCAAATACTACTGGGAGTGGAAAAATCATAGCTACATACTGTATAATGGGAAGGAGAAATTGCTTGATTACATGCACTCTTTTTAATTTGGATAACCTCCACTGC
The DNA here is from genome assembly GCA_016271365.2 of Neoceratodus forsteri. Lineage (NCBI taxonomy): Eukaryota > Metazoa > Chordata > Ceratodontiformes > Ceratodontidae > Neoceratodus > Neoceratodus forsteri. Next base: position 588,213,039 of record CM028137.1, on the reverse strand, counting down.
TTCCACCTATTGACCTTACACTCAATTTTCACAATAACACCTTCCCAATTGTCCTTAGGCATATTCTGAGGACCAAATTTGATCCCTAAAATTCTAAGCGGATTCCTAGATATATGGATACCCTCCTGCCATGTTTCCTCAACACCACTTGCACCTATAAATAGCCCCTTCATTTTATTCACGTTTAGCTTTGCATTTGAAACTTTAGCAAAGGCCTCAAATGCCACCATGAAGTGGGAAACAGAAGCACTATCCTCAAAATATAACACCAGATCATCTGCATATGCCTGTATCATTAACTTTAAATTACTAAGGTCATTAAAAAGAATACCCTTCCGTTTCTGAGCTAATAACACAGATTGCAAGAATGGGTCTATAGCAAAGGTGTATAGAAGGGGGCTAAGGGGGCATCCCTGATGAACTCCAGTAGTTATTTGAAAACCTTCAGCCTTACAACCTTTCAAGAAAGGAAATACCATAACTTTATTATACAGTTTCTCGATTATTTCCACCAATTGGAATGGAACTCCATAATGTCCAAGGGTAAGAAAAAGAAGTGGTAAATGCACTCTATCAAAGGCTTTATCTAAGTCTGCAGCAACCAAACATCTAGTTAATCCCATCTCTGTGAGATGCTCAATAACATCTTGTATCAGCATGAGGGCATACTGTACCCTTCTCTCTGGCAAACCACAATATTGATAGGGTGAAATAACTCCTCCTGCGTATTTTTTAAGCTGGTTATTCAAAATACCAGCAAAAATTTTGTAATCAGAATTTAAGTGTGTGATTGGCCTCCAATTAACAATATCTTGTTTATCACCAGATTTAAAAATATAAGTCAACAACCCTTCTGTAAATGAAGGGAAAATAACCGCTTTATCTAGGAAAAACTGAAACAACAGGCCCAGACACTGGCTGAGCTCTTCTGAGAAACATTTATACAAATTATTTGAGAGACCATCTATTCCTGGTGAATTATTCAGTTTCAATGACCTAATAGTATCTAGGATCTCTGTTTGAGTAATAGGGTCCCATCCCTCTAACCTTCTGACCCTATTAACTGGGACCAATATCTGTTTTAAATAGTCCACCATATCTATCTTTGAAATTGTTTCATGAGGATTTAAAGAGCAAAAATGTCAACTATCACCTCCCGAAGTTCCGCCACCGAGGTCGCCAAACTTCCGTCAGCTTTTTTTAGCTCCTCCAATCTCATGGAATCCCTTAATTGTTTGCACATCTCAAAGGGATCCCCTATGGGTGATTTTTTGACTCCATTAATTAGAATAACCTGCATGATTTTGCCTCTATTATATTGAAACTCTCTCATTTTCTCTTTTAACGAAGAGATTTGATCAGAATAATCCCACCTAGATGAGTAAGCTATTGTCATAAGTCACTGTAATTGCTACCTTAAACCTAGATAACGTAAACATTTATAATTTTTAGATCTTCTTCCCTGAGTTTTAAACCAGTTCCTTAGATCAGCTTTTGTCTCTAACCACCAGTCCCCTAAGTCTGAGTACAAAAAGGCCACTGATAATCTAGCCTTCAAGAGATTTTAACCCTGATTGAATAAGGGGAAGTTCTAGTGCAGAATTATTCAGCTTCCATCTTATTTGTCTTTTCTCTTGCGTATCAGAAAGAAAAAAACAGCTTAACAGGAATGAATGGTCAGAAAATTCGCAGGGGAATATTTTAAAGTATTCCATTTGCATATTAGGTAAGACTAGCATGTGATCGATCAGAGAGAAGGATTTCCCCTTTTTAAAGGAAAAACTAGCTCCCGCCTTTAAAGAGTCATTACAAATTATAAGACCAGCCTCTTTAATGATTTTGCTTAAAGCATTAGAATCACAATATATTTTCTTATTATTATTTTTTTTAAGAGAGAGAGAGTGGGAATTGGACAATTAAAGTCTCCTCCCCATAAAACTCTAACTGTTGTTAATAAGAAAGGCCGCACCATTTTTAGGCAGTTGACTCTACCAGATTTTGTTTGGGGGTTATAAATGTTGATAAAACGAAAACATAGGCCTAGCCACTTCCCGTCCACTATTAATACTCTTCCAGGTATCAGGTCAATCAAATTACGTAACTGAAAAGCGTAAGAATTAAATACAATACCTATACCATCTGCAGAGTCCTCCCCAAAAGACCAAAAGGATGGGCCCCAAACCCACTCTCTTTTAAATACTACAAGCTGCTCTATAGAATACATCCAAGTCTCCTGCAAAAAACAAACTGAAAGGGGATACTCATGGATATAATGGAAAAGGTCTTGTCTCTTCACTACATTCAATAGACTGTGAGCATTCAAAGAGCCCCAAATCAACCTCATTTTCAGTTTAAATGCTCATACCCTTATTTTTTTCTCTTTTTTTTTTTATCCTTATAATTGTCTACTACCTGCGATCTGGTTGAAAGAGAGGATTTTTGAGAATCAGAATCCTCTACCTCTAGCTCCATATTCCCCCATGAGGAAAACAGAGCCGCATATGAGTTACTAGTCTCAATGTGCGTCGCTGGGGGGTTTGGGATGCAAATTTCTAGCTGATCTTCTTTGAGGCAATGCTAACAAAGGTTCATTTAATGCATTAGTGTTATCTACCTTCTCTGTAACCTCATCTGAAAAACAAACTGGAGGAAAACTTAAAGCATTAGGGGGACCCATATTATAGCCTCCTAAACTGACCATATTTGAAACCTGCCCTTGTTTTTCCACACTACTCACCAATGATGTCTTATTCTTATCTGAAACTGTATCTTTAACATCTCCTTTCAGCTCAGCTGGTTTCTTAACAAAGGGCGGTTTAGCCTGAGTAATAACAGAAGGAGGGGGGCACACCGGTGAGGGGAGAACCTGAACAGTAGCTTCCTGTGCTTTCTGAATGAAAACCTCAGAGCTAGAGCAAGTTGTCGTATTGTGAGCAGCCCAAGGACAAACTTTAAATACATGACCCTTTGATTCACATAGATCACAACACGATTGATTATTACAGAACATAGTTAAATGCTCAACCTCCCCACAATTGTCACATCTAGGTTGATCACACACACTGGAAAGATGTGTTCTGGCCCCGCACTTGTAGCATGCACGAGGTTGCCCACTATAAAAACATACTCCTCTGTCTTTCCCCAATAAAAAAGAGTTAGGTATATGCTCAATCCCTGCTTCAGTTTGTCTTAACTTAATTTTATACTTCCATCCCCCAGTCCAGAAATGCTCTGTGTCCAAAATGGGTTCTGGTTCACTCAAAACTTCACACCTTTTTTTCAACCAAAAGGTTATATCTTCTACCCAAACCCCTTCATTCCGAAACATAACAGTAATGAATTTAATCAAGGGCTTGGATAGAGGGATAACAATAAAGGGAGCCCATATAGGAGAAAATTTAACCTGACCATATCTAGTCCAAAAAAGGTCTAGAGCATGCTGAGAATGAAAACTCACATCGTAATTATCTTCCCCTGAAATATTTATGAAGGCATAAAGATACTGTGGGGAAAAATGTAATGAATCTTTTAGTAGTGTTTTCCCCACATAATGCCTATCTGGCCTAACCTCCAAACCCCCTTTATACCTTAAACGCACAACATTCCACCTGGGAGCTGCTTCTCTATGTGAATTCGCAAAAAGTTCTGACATTAAAGGTTTTTGAGCTGGGGGGGGCAAAGGAATCTCTTTTGAGGGATTTTGTAAGGTATCCTGCAGTTGAGTTTCCTGAGTTAGAGGTGCAGTAGAAGGCTTAATCAAACCAGTGGAGCCACTAGGAAGGCATAAAACCTCCTTCTCTATTTGATTACTTCCCCCAGTATTTGCCCCTTTCTGCTGCTGAACAACAGGAGCCCACTCTGGTGAATGTTGAGATAAAGTTAACTCTGAGGCCCAAGTTGGATCAGGCTTCCACACACCTGTGTCAGTCTGAATCCAACCAGCCTCTCTTAAAGCTTTATCTGGAGACCAAGAAACTTGCATATCATCTTCCATTAACAAAGAAGATTCTATCTTTCTATCCTGTGTATTTAAAATTGGAGTAATAATTTTTTTATTTTTGTCCTGGAAAAAAAACTCTGTCACCCCAGCTTGTGAACCTTCTGGAGATTGATATTTCACAGTTGGAGCAGCTAAAGGCTCAACCTGGTTTAGGTGTTTTAATACAAATCCTGCTGCTTTACTCAAAGGAGCAGTTTCATTATTGCAGAAGGTTGCAGTCAGGGCAGAAGAAACAGTTTTTAAGCTAGCTTTCGCTTCATTAGATCATTTTACCAAAGTCATAGCAGGCTGTGGGCACTCGCTACATGCTGCGATAAAGCTGCCAGCCTGGTCCAAATTTAACAGGAGCGATTTTTTTATTTTCGGCAGAAACACTGGAGCCATTCCCTGCAGGGCTCCATTCAGCAAGACTACTCCCGTCTCTTAACTCCGCCTGTGTGTTGGTTTCTGTGCTGCAAGCATACACTCTGAATTTGCTGTCAATTAGACCAGCGTAGAACTTCGGAGCTTCAGACGGCTGGAGGGGAGCTTCTATATTTAACTTAGCGGCAGTAACACTTTCCGTTTGTTTGCTCTCCAACGTATTTAAATTAAAAGTGGACACAGTACCTGATAACATTTTAGGATCCTCGTCAGAAACTGTTGCCCTGCTGGTAAAATGTACACCTTCCAGCTTCCTAGTCCGAAGGTTCGCTCCGTTGTCTCGCTCCACAAAATCACCTGCAGTAGCTGACTCATCCAGTACACTTAATGAAACGGACCTCACAGCTCCGAAATTCAAACCGCGATTCTGCCGAATAAGGATTTCCTCTTCTGTATTTTGTATAGAGCCAGCTCCCAAAGACTCCTTTTCCATCTTAGAAGACTTTATGCCAAAAGAAATATCCTTGTTTGCCTTTTTCTTTTCATCTGAAAGCTCCTAATTTATAACTTCAGTCTGAAGCTCAATATCTGAATCAAATTCAGCCATTGCCAAGGCTGAAGCCTCTAATCCACCTAGAGCAGGAGTCGAGGCTACCTCTCCCACTCTGCAGTCGTCCTCCTCCTTCCATGATCCACTTTGAGTGGCCATCTTGGAAATGGCCTGTCCCCCTACTGGCAGCAGAACAGCAGCCGAGTAGGGGAATTTCCCCGGTGTCCTGGCCAAATTTCCCTCATTCACTAAAAATACCACCAACAGCTTAATCTGATTTAAGGTCAGTTGGCATTCATCTGTATCCCCCTCCCCAGGTCATGCCTGAAAATAGGCAGGATTTGTCTAGTGCACTTACCCGGTCATCAAAAACTAAAATAAAAAAAAAAAAGATAAAGGGGGGATGGCTCAGGGGTAATGTGAGGAAGTATTTTTTCACAGATAGGGTGGTGGATGCATGGAACAGCCTTCCTGAGGAGGTTGTGGGGTCTAAAACTGTGGGAGAATTCAAGAATGCATGGGACAGACATAAGACAATTTTTGTGGGTGGTAGGAAGAAGTAGGCTGTTGGTTAACTAGGATCTGCAGCTTATCCATCAGGTAGAGAAGTTGGCAGACTAGGTGGGCCAAGCAGTCCTTACCTGCCATCAAAGTCTATGTTTCTATGTTTCCAACCCTAACCCTCCACCCCCAAGCAGTAAAATATTTTTTATTTTATTTATTACAGTCTTGGATTACAAATACCTATGAGTCAGGGACTCTTTTACACAGGTTCCGTAACAGTTCAAAAAAAGAGGAAAAAATCACAAAAAAAAATAAAGATTTTGGCGTACATGATGCCGAAAATAGGTAGAGAAATACCCTGGTAGGGTAAAGAGAAGTACTTTATGGTAACCACAGTAACATAATAAAGGGAACAAGCTGGGACTAAAGGCCCAATGTGCAGCCAGCGGTGGCATTGTCAACAAAGATGAGAGGCAGCCTGAGGAAAGCTATGTCAGACAAAGATAAGAGGGGGGATCCCCAGGTCTTGTGACTGAGGAGTGGTGAAGGGATGAGGGATAGAAATGTGATCAGGTATGGAAGGGGCAGGAGAGGGATGGAAGACTGGAAGGAGCTGCAAAGCTGTGGGGGTAAAAATGGGTGTGAGAGGGATGATGGGGGGAGGTAGGAGGTGAAAGTTAGTTGGGAACTAGGCAGGGCAGTCACAGTGGATGTGCATGACAAGGTGATTCCTAAGAATATATTTGAAGGGGCCAAGAATGGGTGCATCTTGGGTACCAGTTGGCAGCCCATTTAGCCAGCTGGTTGCATGGTAGCAGATGGTGCTGGGCTTGGGTGGTCTTACAGAAAGGGACTTTGAAGGCAAGATTAGAGACACTCCTGGTAGTACATGAGCTGGAGGCATGAGTAAGGAGGTACTGTGAGTTGGAAGGAGTAAGGCCCATGCTGATTTTCTTCCCATATGTGCAGGTGTGGTACTTAGTCCTATCACCAAGGTTCAGCCAGTTTATCATTGAGTACAGGTCACACGTATGTGTACGATTGTGGGCACCAAAGACCAATTGACATGCTTTGTTAAGGGCTATGTGCATTCTTTTCAGGGACGTGTCTGAGACTATGCCATAAATGATAAGTCCATAGTCTGCTAAGGAGAGAATGGAGCTTCTAAGTGCAGTTTGGTGTGCATCAAGGGTCATGCAGTGCTTATGTTTGTAGAGAATCCCTTACCTCTTGTTAACCACTTTGGAGACTGTGCTGATGTGGTCAGAGAAGGACAGAGTACTGTTGAGGAAGATACCGAGGTATTTAAAGTTTTGAACTTGTTCAATGGGGGCATTGAGACTGTTAAGAATATTGCATGTTGATGATTTATGTCTGTTATGGGAGTTAGCAAAGAGCATGGTCTTCATTGTTTTATTATTCATGACCAGTTTATGTTGAGAATACCATTCTCCAATGCCTGTGAAGTTAGATTGAAAAATGCAGGTTAGGGTTAGGAGAGTTGGATGGCTTGCAAACAGCACAGCGTCACCCACATAAAGGAGAAAGTCACCAGGACAGGCTTGGGATAGAGAGTTGAGTAAGAGGCTGAATAATAGAGGGCCTAAGATGGACCCCTTGGGTACCCCAGAGCAGTCAGGTTGACTGGAGAATAGTTCATCACTGATGAGGCACCAATGGCAATCAGGGAGCTTATTAGGGGGGAGTGGTTTACTGTATCAAAAGCCTTAGTGAGGTCAGTATATACTGACTCCACTAGGTGCTTCCAATCAAGAGCTTTGTGGATGAAGGAGGTGTATTCAAGTAGGGTAGAGGTGGTGCTGTGGCCTTTTCTGAGGCCGTGCTATTCAGGGTATTGCATGACGTGTTTTGATAGGAACTCTGTTAACTGGTCTGCTACTATCCATTCCAGGGCCTTTGAGAGAGGAGGGAGGATGGAGATGTGGTGATAGTGGGAGTACAGGGCTCGGTCACCACTCTTATGGATTGGGGTCACTGTTGCAGCATTCCAATGAGAGGGGAATTGCCCTAAGTAGAGTGACTTGTTTAGTATTTTTGTAAGGTGCAAGAGCGCCACATCTAATGTCATATGTAGCAGCTTTAGGTCAAGTGAGTCACTGTTATAGCGCGATTTACCAAGGATCTTCAGCAGGTATTTTTGGGCAGAGCTAGGTGAGACCATTTTGAAATAAAAGGGTGGGTGTGCCGTGGCTGATGCCGCATTGGTTAGATCAGGTGAAGGGGGATGAGGGTCAAAGAAACCCAGTTGGAGTACAGCTCTGAGGTCGGAAAAAGCAGAGTTTAAGATGTTGGCAATCTACAGTGGATCTTGGGTGACAGTCCCGTCAATGCAAAGCATGGTGGGGGTGGTGGTGTTGGGCTTACTAGTGAGCTCTTTTCAATTCAAATTTCAATTTCAATTCAAAGTTTATTTTACCAGGATAACACCATTGAGACAACTCATTTGTGAGGTGGTCCTGGGGGGACATAAGTACAATACAAAATACAGAACAGTGACAGAGGTACAGTACAAATACAGCTGAGATACCATATATAAGAAAAGAAGACAAAAGAAGTTAACTAGGTACAATTCTGAATAGCAAAATGTTTCCAAGTCTAATATAGGTTCCTATACAGGTAAAGATAGTTGAGTACAACAATTTTGAAAAATGATAGGAGCAAAAATGTAAATTGGAACAATAGAAGAGGACATAGAGTGCAAGATCGAGGGATTTTATAACAATAGAGGAAGGGCAAAGGTGGAAAAAGTAATACTGGTTACAAATATATAACAGGAGGAGGAGAACAGGTATGGGGGAAGGGAGGGGATGAAGAATGTAGAAAACTAAGAAGCATCGAAGGGGAGAGACATGGTGGTGGATGATATACAAGTGCTTAGTACTAGTGCTGGATGAGGAGAAAAGAGGGGTTGGAAGCAAACTGGGCCAAAGGGGAAGTGGGGGAGTAAGAGAAGCATTAAGTGCCAGGAGTCAGAGAAAATATACATGATTACAGTAAGCAGGTTCAAGCATAACAGTTACCAACTGTTATATTGTCCCAGAATTTCCTGCTGTCACCCCAGAAATTTGAGAGTGCATCCTTGAAGTGTGTTATTTTGGCTTGCCTAATTGCTTGGGTGCAGGGGTTTCTAGCAGCTCTGTAGTGTTGCCAGTGAGTTAGTTTGCCCATGGCCTGAGCTTTATGCCAAAGGTTGTCTCTGTTGGCCAGCTAGATAAGAAGGGAGGGTGAGATCCAGGGGTTATTAATGGCTTTTTTTCTCAGCTTTCTTTTAGGGGCAAAGATGTCACAAGCAGTGTTGAATTTGTTAATAAAGTAGTCACGGGTGTGGTCCACACAAGAGGCAGAGTCGAGAGCGGACCAGTCCTGGCTGATGAGGTGAGCCTTAAGATGATTTAGTTTACCCTTTTTGAAGACACACTGAAGTGTAGTTTTAGCTGGGAGCTTGGGGGATTTATTGGACCATAGGAAGATGGTGGTGGGGGAGTGGTCACTCAGACAGTTGGAGAGGACCTTGGCTCCAGTAATTTTATCAGGTCTGTTTGTAAAAATGAGGATGAGCATGGTTGATCTACCAGGCCTGTGTTTATATCTGGTTAGTGTGGGTACTACCTGGGTCAAGTTAATAGCTGTGGTAGAATCTCTGTAAGTGTCTGAAACAGGGACGAACCAGTTAACATTGAAGTCCTCAGGAAGCACGATATCAGTAGTATGGGGGAGAGTCGAGAGGTGATTGATTGATTAAGGCTGAGAAACCATTGAGGTGGTCACACGGTGGGACAAAGCTAGTGATGGCAGAGAATGTTTTGCCATGATGCCCAAGGAGCAGCTTAACTGCTAGCACTTGCAATGGACTGTCAGTGACTATAGTGGGAGAGCATGCCTTGGAGGGGGGGCTTTAAGGTACATGGCACAGCCCTCACCTCTCTTCCCGATCCTGTCTCTACTAAAGAATGAATAGCCATCTAGTTGAATGGCACTGTCAGGAACCTTTGGGGAGAGCCATGTTTCGACTACGGCTAGAATGTTTAGCTTTCTTTGGGTCACCCAGACCTGGGGGAGATCTATTTTTTGGTGGAGATTTCTGATGTTAATAGATGCCAGTGAAAGGGCTCCACTGATATTGCCATTGGTCTGGGGGGTCTGTAGAGGTCTGAGATTGGGGTGGATGTTTCCAGGCAGAAGGAGTAGCAGTAAGAAATTTCATAAGATGAGGTACTTCAGTGATTTATGAGGGGACAGATGTTTATGTGATCTTGGTGTGCATACTAATGTGAAGGCAGGGAGATGGGAGAGGTAGGGCAGTGCTAGAAGGAAGAGGTGGGTGGAGGGGCTTGGTGTGATTGTCATTGGATTAGACGGGGGTTAGCAGTGGGTGGTGAGATGCATTTAATTTCAGAAGCCACTGGGGTGCTCTGTGCAGAAGGTAGTAGGGGGGTACAAATTTCGCCAGGGTACTTCAAGGAAGTCGAGGGGCAGAGAGACCATTAGCACAGCAAGTGGCAGGGGGTGTCTCAGGAAACCTATTATGAGCAGGTGCAAATTTTTTTTTTTTTTAAAGGAAAGATTTATTTATTTTCCAAAATTAGTGAGACATACAAACACATAAACCCAGAATTCCAGGTGCACACTCCAAAAACTGAAAGTGCAAACTATATACAACCCCTATTTACAAAGCCACTGGATACCCACCCTAAAACTTTGCCCACAGTTAAGCAATGACCCAGAGGAGCTAGCTAAATAGCAATTGCTGGTACATAATACACTACTTACCCTCAAAATCTCACTACACTAAACTACCACCCTCATTTTTGAAAAAAAAAAGAAAAAAAAAAGAACACCAAGCATCTCAGTTTAAAGTCAATCCTACCCAATCCCTTCGGGTATCCAGAGCACCCCTGTGAGAGAGAGGTCCCAAACCAAGGGATTAACTATCCCCAACTATCATTCCTCGCTGAATCTGCATTTCATTCCAGTTAAATAAAACCCTACTCAATCCCACCTAATAATACCTCCAATCTATAGGAACTGATTAGTAGAAACAAAGTCCCAATAGCAGTGTGACAACCTTAATGCCATCCCACTCCACCAAATGTGGCAAGCAGCTTCCTAGCACATACAGGCCTCTATTCAGAGGCTCAAATCAGGCTATAGGTAAGCTGACTCTAAACTAGCCCATCTTTTAACATACACCTCCTGTCTACCTTCAGACATAGATGGTTTTGATCCTAGCCAGCGACCTCAGTAAATCTTTCACCCAATGCTCATATAAATATATCTGGCCATCCTTCCAATGGCTTAAAATAAACAGCTTAACTAATGATCCCATTAAAGCTAAATGAAACCTTGGGCGGTACCTCAACAAGGGAGTCGTCCCCTAATACACAAATCTCAGGTGTAACATAGTCATAATATCCCAGGCTGGGGTCAAGTCCCTGTCTAATCTCGTCCCATAACATATGAATTTTTCACAGCTCCATAAGATATGTAGCAGGTCCCCTTACTTTTCACATCTGAAACAAAGATCAGTCGGCCTCAGACCCCTCGAAGCAAGTTTAACAGGTGTATAAAAGGAATTATGAACTACCAAGGTCTGTGTGATTCTATACTTGGGGATGGCCAAATATTTAGTAGCTTTCCAAATAGAACTCCAGTTAAGCCTAGGAGTCAATGTTTTATCCCAATAAGCATTAGAAATTAAATCACTATTACTACGGAAGTTCAAGAGTAGCTTATATACCCGTGAGAGCAATCCAGTTCTATTAACAGCCCCTTGCAGGCACTCCCATGAAAGAAAGCTATCTGTGAACTCCCCCTTCCCCCTCGAACCCCCACAATCATTTGCTTGAGCTGTAACCTTTGAAAAAAGGGCAGAGCCTCACACTGTGGTGGCAACCAAACTTTCCCATTCTGCTGCATATCTCTCAAAGCAAGACCTTCCAAATAATTGACCCACCTCTGGCCAAGCACCTGGCCTCCAATAGTCAAACTGGGTTCCTTAGAATAGGCTGATCCGAGATTTGACCTGGGAAGCTTCTTTGCCGCAGGGTAAGGAATGCCCACCAGGCTTCCAGAGACTTCCTAATAGGGTTCCCTTCCTCGGTCTTACATTGCACCGCTTTAGGCCCAGCATATAGTAGTGATTCAAGCGAATAATTTATATCCCTCAACCACTTCCTTTCAAGTTGTAACCAAACCGGTTGGTATTCTCCCCCCTTCAGGTCCCTTGCCCATTGAGCCATCAGACCCAACTGGCCTGCTACATAGTAAGCCTGAAGATCAGGCAATTTGATTCCACCATCTTCAAAGGACCTACACTGGACTCTATATTTAATCCTAGTGGGTTTATTACCCCATAGAAAACCCAACACCAATTTCCTAATAACCTTAAACCACTTAGCCGGGATGACATAAGGACCCAAGTAGATCGGGTACAACAACCTCGGCAGAATGTTCATCTTAATAATACCTAATCTTGCTGCAAAGTTCAGAGGCAGCTTGCTCCACCTTACAACATCCCCTGAGATCTCCGAAATAATTCCCCCCATATTAGTATCCGCACCCATTGTCTGATCTGCAGTGATCCAAATACCCAGGTATTTTAACTTATCCTTATTCCACTGAACCTCCATGGATGCAAAATCTGCCCTAAATACATGCGGAGTCAGGGTAGAATTTGTGTTTAGCAAGGTTTGGTTTATAGTTAGATACCTAGCATACTGTTCTATAAGTTCCCTTACAGAACTAAAAGAAGAAACTGGATCTTGAAGGTGGAGCAAAATGTCATCTGCAAAAACAGAAAACTTAAGCTCCATGTTGCCAATCTCAATTCCCTGGACCCTGACCTCCCTGCTGATCGACCTTAATAGGGGCTCTAAATAGATGTTGAACAAAATCGGTGATAAAGGGCACCCTTGCTGAGTACCATTTTAACTGAAATTCTCTTGAAAGATAGCCATTACATAATATTCTATGCATAGGCGCTGCATACAAGTTCTTGATGCCCTAATCAAACCCTCTGGGAACCCCATTTCTCCATTGTTCTGAACAAAAAAAATGGGAGACTCGGTCAAGCTTTTTCAGCATCTAGGAGATCAGGGCCAAGGAATCCCAGAGCCTGAGGCAAAATTTATAATATGGTGTAGTTTCCTAAGTGCATCTAATGCCCCTCGCCCCGGCATAAAACCAACCTGTTCCTGGCTGATTAAATTTGGAACTACCTTAATTATCCTGTTGGCCAGTATCTTTGTAAGTATCTTGATATCTTGATTTATCAACAATATAGGCCTATAGCTTCCCATGGCATCCCTCGGCTTATCAGGTTTAGGTATTAATGTAACATATGCTTGGTATATGGGATGATGGTTAATACCCTCCCGCATAATAGTATGAAAAAATTCCTTTAAAATTGGGAGAATAGACTGGATATGAGTTTGATAAAATTTTGCCGTTAAACCGTCGGGCCGGAGATTTCCCTGAAGGGAGACCAGACCACCTCTATAATCTCAGAGGAAGTTATTGGGGCCTCCAGGTTCTTAATCAGCTGGGGTCCAAAGTTGAGTTGAATACATTCTAGATACTTCATTCTTCCTGTCTCCCCTGAGGGATTCCCGATATACTTCCTCAAAGAAAGAAGCAAAAGCCTCCGCTATATCCTGGGATCCGTCTTTAATCTCCCCTCATGAAAAATCGAACTGATAGTCCTGGAAGCTTCCATTCTTTAATCCTCGCAGCTAAAGGCAGCCTGGCACATCCCCTGAAGGAGGTATTTAGCCTTAATCTTATTTTCAAAATTCAGTCTTACCATACAGAATCTCGAGAGATCCCTCCTTAAACTTTTAAGCTCCATATCTATTTCTTCTGAGGTCCCTTCTTGTTGTGATAAAGAACTAATAGCAGCCTCAAAAAATTCCTCTTTCACCTTTCTAATCACTCTCACTTTGTCAGCAAATGCTTTAGCAGCCATAGAATACAGGAATTTACATGTGGGCCAAGCTAATTTCTTATTTGTCAGTGTGGGTATTTGTACCCCAATGATTTCCTGCAGAGCTCCCTCAAGCTCTTCCTTCTCCTTCTGATGTTAATAGCCAATCTTGCAGCCTCCACCTGAAAGGCCTTGTAGGAGCAACTTTGGTTCCCATTGAATCCGAATCAAGGAATGATCAGAGAGAGTTCTACCTTCAGTCGAGAAGGCTCTGATCCCCCCTAGTGCCTCCCTGTTGACCAAAAAAAAATCTATCCTAGTGTGAACCCTATGAGGCGCTGAATAAAATGTCATCTTAGAACTCCCATCTCCAAACAAATTAGCTGGGTCACACAAGCCTGCCACTTCTAGAAACCTGGTCAGCGCTGCCTGGGCTGTAGATCCAGGGCCCTTACCAGGAGGTCTCCTGTCTCTTTTGTTGTCGAAACAGAGATTCCAATCACCTGCTAATATCAGTGACAATGATGGGAACATTGCAATATTTTCTTCTATAGAGGCAAAATTCAGGGTCGGTGGAGTTGGCCCATAAATAAGCATACCACAACCTCCTTCCCATGTAGGTTACCCTTACAAAAACTCCCTGCCATCCTGCGGGTTACCACCTGATTAACCTCAAGGGGACACGACCTATTTGTTAAATTGCGACCCCCAATGCTGTCTCTCGACCTCCCCATAAACCTGGCCTACCAGCAGCTTTTAAACATTCCACCTCGTCCGACAATAAATGTGTTTCTTGTAGAGCTGCAATGTGAGATCCTTGCCACTCAATGTACCTCAGGATTGTCAATCTTTTATTTGGTCCCTTAGACCTTTGACATTCAGGAAATAATATTATATATTGCCATGTAACAAGTGCACTACTAGATAACCAAACCTGGACGAGACTAGCCAGGATCCCTCCCACAGTTTCTCTGGTTGGGACTCTCTCTCTCACCTCTCCCCACCTCCCCACTTCCCCGGTCCCAAGACCGACCCACCATAACTCAATGAGTCGTGGATGAACCACTTTCCTCTTCCCCAGGCCCCACTTAATTTATAAGAGCCCGCTATGTGGCCCCAAGCTCCTGACAGAACCCAAGAATCTGAGCAGTAGCCTTTAATAAAAGTTGCCCCGAGAAATTCCATTACTCCAAAGAGGGCTAAAACATAAAAAAAAAACAAAAAAAACTAGCAATAGACAGCAAGTCCAATTTCCATTCAGGTTGAATAGTCGAACAATCTCAGGCAGTGCTTCCAGTAGCAGTCCATAGCTCTCCCTCGGAGCTCCCACCTTAATAATTTCTGAGCCCACTACTTTCTTTGTTACATCCCTTTCCCCCAGTGAGTCTATTTAGTCAAACCCTAAGGTAAACCCGGCCCTTTACAACCCAAAACAGCTCCTTATAACCACATATTACCCCTGAGACAGCCTGAATCCTCTTGACCTCTCCCAGTCTCCCCACCCAACCACCCACCCCTTCCCTCCCACCACAGGGGCCCTCGAGAGACAACCCCAGTTTTTATTTTAATACGTCCTTTTCTGGCCGAGGCTCACTTAATTCAACCCAGCACTTAAATGGCCAAAGAGCTTCCTCCCAATAAGTCCGAATGAGACCTGCCCTCACACAGAGGACATCCTCAGGTTGAGCCTTTGAAGAGATCCGGAAGATCAGCACAGAGAGCCATCCCATACGTCTTTGCTGTTAAGAATTTCTTTACCCCGAAGAGTTTCACCATTAACGTAGCCGGATACAGAAGCCGAAATTTTATACCAGCCAGATAGAGCTTCTTCTTGATATCTCCATATTCTTTTTGCTTCTCTCTGACCCCTGGAACCAGATCCTGGAAGAACCAAACTGAGGCTCCATTCCACTGCAATGGCTTCTTTTGCTTAAACATCTGGAGTACATATGACTTCTCCTTATAATTTAGGAACCTCATAATTATCACTCTCGGTCTAGCCCCTGGTGGCGGGGCCTCCCTCAATGCTCGATGAGCCCGCTCCAGATTGTACCCTTCCCCAAATAGTGAAGGGCCAAACATTTTCAAAAGCAGCTCTTGTACAAAAGCAACACAATCTGGACCTACTGATCTCTCTGGTAGCCCCACTAATATTAAATTATTTCTGCGATTTCTTGCTTCTTGGTCTTCCAGCCTTTCCTCTAGTTTTTTAACCTTTCTCTGAAGCACCACTATCTCCTGGTCTAAAGTGGTGACTTTTCTTTCTTGTGAAGCAATCCTGGCCTCTGCGTTGTTCATCCTTTGGGCCAGTGAGTGTAGCGCCGGTTTTACTTCGGCAAAGTCGACTACCAAACCTTGCAGCAGGGACTTAATTTCTTTGATGTTCTCAGTATTGACTCCTGAACCTCCTTCTGTAGTGAGCACTTCACCCAGCTCTAGATCGGCGGGGGAGTGGGGCTTCAGCCTCTTAGACGCTGGGGCGTGCCCCGTCAGTGGAGCTACGATCTCGGTCTCCATCAATCACTCGAGGTCGGGCTTGGCCTAGCCTGACTCACTCTCGCAGGGCTTGCCAATGTATTTCCTCTCACTCTGCAAACTAAAATTTGCACCACCCACAGACCACTCGGTGCTTCCAGACAAACACTAAATCAAGAGCGATCACAAGCCACCAAAATCAGGTACTGGCTTAATAGGCGGCAGGAGCCGGAGGCAGGCGCGTCTTACCCAAGCCGGCTCATCACGTGACTGAGCAGGTGCAAATTTAATAATTAGGATGAACTGGGCAACCTTAGATAAGTATACAACACAAATAGCTGGGCACTAGCCTCAGCAGTTTAAGGAGGATAAGAAATTATTTCTAACTGGCAGCTGTTTATAAAGTTCTCATTCTCAAAAATGATATGCATTCAACAAATTATCCATATTTAACTGTACCTAAATAAAAAGTGATATAAAAAGCTGTACCTTGCATTGTCTTGTTTTTATGGGCAGCATTCTGTTACAGTTCTCATCATGGAAACACTAGTTTGGAGTTTTAACTATGTCATGTTTTGTGCACAGAACTCTAAATAGGGTTCTTCTGGTAGGTCAGCAGCTCATAATTAGCATTCTGTACACAAAACGTAACATAGTGAAAACTGCACATAAGTGATTCCATGAAGTGAACTGCAACAGAATGCTACCCATAAAAACACAACAATGCAAACTACAGTTTTACCTATCACTTTTTATTCAGGTACAGTTAAATATTGATACTTTAGGAGAATGCATATTGTTTCTGAGAAGAAGAACTTTATAAACAGCTGCCAATTAGCACAGATTTTCTGTCCCCTTTAAAAGTTCCTGAACATACTATAAAGAAAGATTCATATGGTCATTCCCCTTTAAGCGAAATAGAGGGGTGCCTGATTCATAGGGTCATTCCTGTTTAAGCAAAATAGAAAAGTGCCTGATTGGGGGGGGAAAGGTGGTCCACTTGTCGAACCAAGTGGATTTAATAAGAGGTAGGGGGTGGGGGTGTATGGGAGGGCTTGAAATAAGCTTAGAATGTGGCAGTAGAACAAGTTTAGAAGCAGCCATATCCAACACAAAAACAATTAAGCTCAGATTTCAAATAATAACAAAAAAAAGACAATTAGACAGTTGGGCTTTAACAGAAGCGAAGCTGCAGTTTCAGAGAGCAGGGCTTAAAAGGCTGCTCAGAAGTGCATCAATTGGAACAGGAGCTGAGGAGCCGCCAAGTTTAAACAAAGAAAATGACTCTGGTGTACCTTCCTGGTCAGGGAATGTGGCGGGTGGCAGAGCCTGCTGATTGGGATACCAGTGTTGTTTTAACTACATTTGTGGTTTGAATAGGAGGAGCATGAGACTGTTCAGGGCAGGAATCCACTAGAAGAGAAAAACAAGAGGAAATTAAGTAAGGAGCTACGGGGGGGAGGTAGAGCTAAGGGTTACACAAGGAACAAAAGGCAGGGAATTAGGTTTGGAGCTACAAGGGGAGGTTGGGCTAAGGGGAACAAAGAGAACAAAAAAGCAGAGATGGGTCAGAAGTCAATCGGGGGGTGGAGGCATTACATAGCAACTACAGGTGCAGTGGAGAAGGCACACAAAAAATAGCAGGCGCAGTGACCCAGAGTCTGGATGCAGCTTCACATAGCCACAGAGGTCTAGCACATAACTAAAAATAACAGTGTATTTCTAACACACATTTAAAAGTCATTTAACCATTCATCAGCTTAGAATGTGGCAGTAAAACAAGTTAAGAAGCAACAGTTTCCAATACAAAATCAATTAAAGTCTGGTCTCCAATAATAATAAAAAAAGACAATTAGGCAGCTGGGATTTAATAGGAGCAAAGCACCAGTTTCAGAAAGTAGGGCTTAAAAGGCTGCTCAGAAGTGCACCAGTTGTCTAACATGTCTAACATGTTTCAATATAAGAAAGATAGCAGGACAAAAGGACACAGCATGACAGTAGAGAGAGGCCAATTAAGGGGTAATGTGAAGAAATTCTTTGTCACAGAAAGGATGGTGGTTGCATGGAATGGAGAGGTCCCAGAAGACGGATAAGGGCTCATGTGATCCCACTCCACAAGAGTGGTAGCAGGGAGCAGGCAGGGAACTACAGATCAGTCAGTCTTACATCAGCGGTGGGGAAGATTATGGAGGCACTCCTTAAGATAAGGATAGTGCAACACTTGGAATCCATAGGAGCATAGGATCCAAGACAGCATGGGTTTACAACTGGAAAATCCTGTCAAACTAATTGCATAGATTTCTTTAACTGGGTAACCAGAGTGGTGGACCAAGGGGGTGCAGTTGATGTCACCTACCTTGACTTCAGCAAAGCTTTTGATACTGTTCCACATTGAAGATTGATTAATAAGCTGGGTAGGTTTGGGGTGGGTCAGAAGTTGGTCAACTGGGTAGCAAACTGGTTGCCTGGCAGAAAACAGAGTGGTGGTAAATGGTATACAGTCAGAAGAAATGCTAGTCACAAGTGGGGTACCTCATGGATCAGTCCTGGGGCCAGTCCTCTTCAATATCTTCATCAGTGACATTGCAGATGGACTGGAGGGTAAGGTTTGTCTGTTTACAGATGACACCAAGATCTGCAACAGAGAAGATGATCCAGATGAGGTGGGCAGAATGAGACGAGAGCTGGATAAAGTGGCAAAATGGTTGGAAAAGTGGCAACTGGGGTTTAAAGCAAAGAAGTACAAGATTATGCTCATAGGAAAGAGAAACCTCGAAGCCACCTATAGATTGGGAAGGGGAAATGCTGGTAATCACAAGGGAAGAAAGAGACTTGAGCATCATCATTACAGATGACCTGAAATCATCCAAGCAGACCACTGAAACAGTAGGTAAGGCTAGAGGGATGTTGGGGTATTTTAGATGAGGTATCACATGGAGGAGTAGGAGTTTGAAGAAGGTTGTGCAAAATTTGCTTAAAGTCTCTTTTTGGGTGTGGACAGGAAGGATAGGAATTTAAAGAGCAGTTGCTCAATCTATCTAGATGTGTACGACAAAGGGGGTAAGGGAAATTAAGAAAAGGTGAAGAATGTTTTGCACTGATAGAAGGGGAGAGGGGAGACTTGGGGGAGTGTTTGGTATTCATCTGGAAGGGTGGGGGTCGCTGTTGGGCAATGAGAACAATGGGTAGAGTGGTAGGCTGCAACAACTGCGGTGCACCAATCTTTCTAAAAATTGCCTGGATGGTGGGGAGATGTTTAGTGTGCAAACACATAGAGAAACTTAGAAAGGGGATTGAGGGTCTGCAGGAGAAACTAAGACAGTCAAGGCAGACTGGAGGTGGGTTTAGCCCAATACTGGAAGGAGGGAGGAGGGGAGATGACGGAGGGCAATTTGAGCCAACAGTGGTGAGGAGAGGGTCAGAAGAAGGGAAGTGTAGACAAAGGGGCCCAGGCAAGGAAGAATGATTGCTGGGGGAAACCAGGTCAGGAGGCAAAAGACAAATGGAAGGAGGAGACAGGGACTTGTGAGGGGAGGAGAAGAAGTGGCAACAATCATGGAGTGGAAAGGAGGGAACAGGTTAGTATGAAGAGAGAGGAAGTAGGCATTTGTGATGGGTCTTCAGAAAATAGTTTTGCACTGCTAGAGGGGAAGAAGGAGGAGGGATTTGATGCAGTAGGAGGAGTAATTGATAAATGCCTGGACCAAACCAGAGCGGGGGGAAGTTCTGCTGGGAGAATTGCAGCAGGGGCAAAAGGGGGAAATAATGTGCCGGAGGAAGACGAGAAGCCGGGAATGAGAGATGGAGATGAATGGAAGCAAGCAGGAAGTAAGGGGTGGAATCTTAGTGTTGGGGGACTCCATACTAAGAGGAGTCAGGTGGGGTAGCAAGAGGGAGATGCATAGTTGCATTTGGGTGGAGGCCATGCCAGGCATGACAGTGGAAAGGGTGGGACAATCTGTTCTGAAATATGTTAGAAAGGGTAGGGACAAGCCTCATTTAATTATACATCTTGGGATGAACGACCTGGCTGACAAGACAGTAGATATAGTCCAGAGGAGGTTTCAGGAACTAGGACAATTATGTGAGGGGGGCAGACAGATCAGTAACTTTTTCAGAGGTACTTCCAGTGCCCAAGGCAAGCACAGCAAGAAAGCTGAGAATAGAGGAATTTAACAGATGGCTAAGAATCTGGTGTCATGCTAAAGGATATGGGCTGTTGGGGGGTGGGCAGGGACCTGGGAGGACAGTAGTCTCTATGCCCAGGATAGACTACACCTGAATGAGGAGGGAAAGAAAGTGTTGAAACAGAGGATGGAGGAGTACATAGAGGAAGTTGGGAATTTAAACTAGAAGCAGGGTGTGGCAAATGGGCAAGAGACATGCAGAGACCACAGTTTAGGAAACCATATGAGCTTACTCCCATAACAGTGACAAAGGACACATTGCAAGTACTATTGGTGATGCTAGTAAAGGAGGGCATGATAGGAGAGAAAGGGTGGAAGGTGGTTACCCTTAATTCTAGGAGCCTTGGGAGGAAAACTGCAGAGTTACAGGTGCTCATGGCAGAGGGAGAGGTGGACATTGCAGCCATCACAGAAACATGGGCCACCCAACACAATGACTGGGACCTGAGTGTACTGGGGTACAGGCTATTTCATAGGGGCAGGGTGATTGGGAAAGGGGGGAGTGGCACTATATGTGATGGAAGGACTGAAGTGTGTAAGGGAGTAAGGGGAGAGGGTAGTACAGAGTTACTTTGGATGCAGATCCAGGATTCCAAGAATAGGGTTCTCAGAATGGGAGTGGTGTACAGGCTGCCCTGTCAGATGGAGGAGTTAGACAGGGAACTAGCAGGTCAGATCAGGAGGACCTGCGAGAAAGGTAGTGTGGTGATTGTGGGAGACTTCAACATGCCAGTAGTGGACTGGAGTACCCCAACAACCAGGAATAGAAGGGAGCAGGTACTGCTGGATGCCTTCCAGGACAGCAACCTGCTGCAAATGGTCACTGAACCAACCAGGTTAGGAAATACCCCTGACCTTGTGCTGGCAAATGGGGAGTTTGTGAAAGAACTTACATGGAAGAACCGCTGTCAGGGTGTGACCATCACTCAGTACGGCTCACACTGGATATGGGCAAGGAAGGAATGGAATCTGGCACAAGACTGCTGGACCTCAGGAGGGCCGACTTTTGGAGAATGGGGGAAGTGGTAAAAAGGTACCTGGCCAGAGTTCAACCTGGTATAGGCACTAACCAGAGGTGGGATCTCATAAAGCTGGGCATACTGGAGGCAAACAAAACCCGCTGGAAGGCCCAGAGCAAGAAGGCTAGGGCTAAGAAACTGAGCTGGTTGAGCAAGGAGGTCATGGAAAAGGTAAGGAGAAAAAGAGCTGCCTTTAGGAGGTACAAGAAAACAGGAAGGGGGGAGGACAGGGAGGAGTACCTGATGGAATTGAACGAGGTGACACAGGTAGTAAGGGGAGCCAAGGCATCTACGGAGCTCAGGCTGGCACAAGGCATTAAGAAGAGGGAGAAAGACTTTGTTAGGTACATCTGGGAGAAAAGGAGCTGTAAGGACCACATAGTAAGGATTAGGAAGGAAGGGGTTTGGATGGAAGCAGGGTGCGATAAGGCAGAAGTGCTAAATGATTACTTCTGCTTGGTATTTACTAAGGAGAAGAGGGGGGTGATACCCAAGGGAGAAGGAATGGCAGAAACAGGGGAGGAAAGGGTGATGGATGGGGAAATCATGGAGTGCAGAGTTCAAGAGGGTTTGAAGGCACTCAGGGTAGACCAGGCAAGAGGCCCAGATGGCATCCACCCCAGGGTACTGAAGGAGATGGTAGAGGTCCTTGCAGGACCTTTGGCAGACCTATTTAATGCCTCACTACACTCAGGGTGTGTACCTCAAGATTCGAAGATGGCTCATGTTGTGCACCTCCACAAGAGTGGTCCCAAGGATGAACCAGGGAACTTCAGACCAGTGAGCCTCACATCCATCATGGTTAAGCTGATGGAGACTATCCTGAAGAAGAGGTTGGTGGCCCTCCTAGATGCTAAAGGACTACAGGACAGCAGACAGCATTACTTCATACATGGCAGATCCTGCCAAACCAACCTAGTGGAGTTCTATGACTGGGTAACTAGGCAACTGGACAGGGGCCATGCAGTGGATGTCCTGTATCTGGACTTCAGTAAGGCATTCAATTCAGTGCTACATGGGATGCTGGGAAGTAAGTTAGAAGGCACAGGGGCAGGTGCAAAGCTGGTGAGATGGGTAGGGAACTGGCTTCAGGGAAGGCAACAGAGGGTGATGGTGGGTGGGGAGCTCTCACACCCAAGGGTAGTGATGAACGGTATTCTACAGGGCTCGGTGTTGAGTCCAGTGTTGTTTGGGATATTCATTGCAGACATATCATTGGACATCAAGAGCAAGATCAGCCTTGTTTGCTGATGATAGCAAGATGGGGGCAGTGGTGGATGACTTAGTGGGATGGCAGGGGTTGCAGGATGATCTGGCAAAGCTTGAAACCTGGTCAGACACCTGGCAACTGGGGTTTAATGCCAAAAAGTGCAAGGTGCTGCATTTTGGGGTGAAGAACCCATGGAGGAGTTACCAGCTGGGGGGAGTGCAGCTAGTCCAGACAGAGGAGGAGGAGGAGAAGGATCTGGGAGTGCTCATTACAGGATCAATGAACAACTCAGCACAATGTAGGAAGGCAGCTGCAAAGGCCAACAAAATGCGGGGTTGCATTGCAAGGGGTATATCCTCAAGGAGGGAGGAGGTGATTCTGCCACTGTATAGGTCATTAGTTAGACTGCACCTGGAGTACTGTGTGCAGTACTGGTGCCTGTCTCTGAAGAGGGACATTAAGTTACTGGAGGGGGTGCAGTGCAGGGTGACAAAGGGCTGGGGGACATCATATGAGAGGAGGCTGAAGGAGTTGAACAGGTACTTGCTGGAGGAGAGGAGGGACAGAGGGGACATGATTGAAACCTTTAAGTAATCCCCTAGGAGAAAAAAAACAAGAGGGGATTAAGTAAGGAGCTGCAGGGGGAGGTAGAGCTAAGAGTTACAAAGGGAACAAAAGGCAGAGGATTAAGTTCAGAGCTACAAGGGGAGGTTGGGCTAAGGAGAACAAAGAGAACAAAAAGGCAGGTGTGGATCAGAAGTCAATCGAGGGGAGTGGGAGGCATTTGTGATAGCAGCTACGGATGCGGTGTAGAAGGAACCCCAAAAATAGCAGAGGCAGGGACCCAGAGTCTGGATGCAGTTTCCAGTAGCCACAGAGGTCTAGCACATGTAACACCTTTGTTCCCAGGGGTTACTAGAATCCCACTTAGAATCAGTGGCAGACAGGGAAAGGCAGCTTGTGAGATGCCTGTTACATGGGTTTCACACTGCCACACTCTGTTTTCAGTCTCTGCTGAGCTGGAGTGATGATGTCTCCTTAGAACTATTGCAGCAGAATAAGCCACAGTGGAATGCTAGCTACAGGATTTAGCAGTAGAATGTTGGGAGAGATTCAGTGGTAGTCAGTGTGGAGAGTCTGGAGAGTGAGGAGTGCTGCAGAGTGCAGCTCCTCAGACTTAGCTCTGAAAGACAGATACCTCAGGAGAAGAGGTAGTGTGTTTTCACCCTAGAGAAGAATACAGAAGACCAGTGAAGGAAGTGGTCGAGACGGTTGCTAGAGGGTTTTCCAGTGCCCCATCCCCGGAGGGATGGGGGGGAATTCCAAGATTCAGGGGCAATCCCCTGGTCCAGCCTGGAGAGTGGTGAAGCTGAATACCTTGAGACTTGTTTGTGGGAAAAAGCCCTGGGGCGCCTGCATTCCTGTGGTGAGTTTTTCTCTGAAAAAGGGACTCTGTTCAACAAGACTGTGTTTCTAGTTGAAGTGTCTGCCTACTGTGCGGTCCAAGGGAGACTTGCCAAGTACAGATCTTTTAGACTGTGTCTGATTTAAAAGCATCTGCAAAAGTGGGGGTTTAGAGTAAATACATAGCCATATACAGAACTTTTAATTTCATGACACCCCCGAGGTGTAAGAAGTAGAATGTTAAATGTGAAATACATTTCTAGAGAGTATCTACAACAGTGTTTCCAGAGAAAGGTGTTGTAACCAGATGAATGGCCAAGTATAAATATTGGAAGCAAAAGGTGGGAGACCCCCCTCCCATATGAAGTAACCATGTTTACCTCTCTATGTTCAGTTTGGGCACCTTTATTTTCTCTCAGTGCATTAGGCCAGTGCCTGAAGAAAATTTCCAGATGTGGGATTTTGGATTTTCTATGAGCCAGAGAGTGCTCAGTAGGTGGTAGGGAGCCACCAAGAATTCCTCATGAAATATGAGAAAGTGTCCTAGTACTGGCCGGGGTGCCAAGTTAAAGAAAAGAAGGGAAGTGTACCAGTTTGGGCTGTGTGTGCCCAGATCCATTCAGAACCTGAGGGTTCACTCTGTGTGTGTGTGTATGTGTGCTCTGTTCCTCAGTAATCTGCATTACCAGTGGAAGTTGCCCTGTGGGGGGGTCATCTTCACTTTGTTGTATTCATTGTGAAGTGAATAAAAGCCACACTCTAGAATCCCATCCTGGTTTGGACAGTACAGTTATTGCTTCCAGTGTCTAGATTTACTTGTGTGCCCCTGACCAGAAGTAAAAACCTAGCATAATGCTGAGCAAATGTTTTCTCCCCAGTATTCAAGTTGATGGCCATGCTAAATGGTCCCCCAAGGTGTGAGCCAGGTAGTTGCCACACTTGGTTTACCTGTTTAAGAGTGGCAGGCTCCGAAGTAGAAGTATGGGTCAACAGAACTGTTTTGTAGTGACAACCCCCACCCCTCTTGGTGGCACCTAGGTTTGAGAGGAGCAGCCCTGCTAGTTGAACAAGGGGGGCCGGTGGGAGGAGGTTACACAAACAATTAAAAACAACAGTGTAATTCTATCACATATTTAGCAGTCATTTAACAATTCTTCAGCTTAGAACGTGGCAGTATAACAAGTTTAGAAACAACAGTCTCCAGTTCAAAAAGAATTAAGGTCTGGTCTCCACTGATAATAAAAAAAAGACAATTATTCAGTTGACCTTTAACAGGAACAAAGCAGAGGTTTCCGAGAACAGAGCTTAAAAGGCTGCTCAGAACACACCAGTTGGAACTGGAGCTGAGGAGGTGTCAAGTTTAAACAAAGAAAATGACTCTGGCGTACCTTTCTGGTGAGGGAATGTGGCAGGTGGCAGAGCCTGCTGTTTGGGGTACCAGCGTTGTTCAAACTGTGTTTATGGTTCAAATAGAAGGAGTGCGAGCCTGTTCATGTTGGGAATCCCTATGACAGAAAGCCAAGAGGGGATTAATTAAGGAGCTATTGGATGTAGAGCTAAGGGTTACAAAGGGAACAAAAGACAGGGATTAAGTTCAGAGCTACAAGGGGCAGTTGGGCTAAGGGGAACAAAGAGACCAAAAAGGCAGGGGTGGTTCAGAAGTCAAATGGTGGGGCAAGAGGCATTTGTGCTAGCAGCTACAGGTGCGGTGGAGAAGGCATCCAAAATATAGCAGGGGCAGAGACCCAGAGTCTGGATGCAGCTTCCAGTAATCACAGAGGTCTAGCACATAACTAAAAACAACAGTGT
Organism: Neoceratodus forsteri; assembly: GCA_016271365.2. Classification (NCBI taxonomy): domain Eukaryota; kingdom Metazoa; phylum Chordata; order Ceratodontiformes; family Ceratodontidae; genus Neoceratodus; species Neoceratodus forsteri. The sequence continues at coordinate 588,187,576 of CM028137.1, read as the reverse complement.
AATTCTAACACACATTTAAAAGTCATTTAACAATTCATCAGCTTAGAATGTGGAAGTAAAACAAGTTTAGAAGCAGCAGTCTCAAATCCAAAAACAATTAAGATACGGTCTCCAATAATAATAAAAAAAAAGACAATTAGGCATTTGGGATTTAACAGGAGCTAAGCAACAATTTCAGAAAGCAGGGCTTAAAAGGCTGCTCAGAAGCGTACCAGTTGGAACCAGAGCTGAGGAGGTGGCAAGCTTGAGGCACCAGCTTTGTTTGAACTGCGTTTGAGGTTCGATTAAGAGGAGCGAGAGCCCATTCAGGCCTAGAATCCCCTTCCTGGTCAGGGAATGTGACCAGTGGCAGAGCCTGCTGTTTGGGGCACCAGAGTTGTTCAAACAGCATTTGCAGTTCGAATAGGAGAGTGAACCTTTTCAGGGCAGAAATCGCTGCGCTTTTGGAAAATACATTAGGATTTTGGGTCTTCTGAGTCTTGGAGAATCAGTGGTGGGGCCTTCCTTTCCTGAAGAAAGGATGTCACATCTGACATTGTTCAGGGAATGTGGTGGGCATTAGGGCTGACAACCCCAAGGAAGACCCCACCACTGATTCACTAAGACTCCGGAGACCCAAAACCCTAATGTTTTTTTTTTCCTTTTCTGCTTGTAGGATGGGGTGGGGAGTTATGGTTGGAAACCTTAATGACACATTTCTCTACTTTCTAGCAGAAAGTGGAACACTAACTGGTACATCAATGTAGATTTTTGCAAATAATGTCCTTTCTTTTTGAGATAGTGGAATCATATCCTAAAATTGGGAATATGAGCTAGGCAACCTGGAGTGGAGGGTGTCAACAGAATTTTTACTTGGGTTGGGCACCCAGGTTCACTAAGTTCATCATTGGGAAGGGGAGCAAGTAACCTGGAGGGGAAGGGGGAAGAAATGGGAATGGGTTAGGTACCCCAGTCCAGTTAAAAAAATGAATTAGCTAGGTAGACAGACATAGAGATAGCTAGATAGATAGATAGATACTGTAGACAGAATCAATCAGTCAAAATCTTTATTTATCCAAGCGAACATCATTGAGCATAGCTCATTTGCAAGATGGACCTGGTTAGAATCGGCTGTTACATGTGTATATGTATAACCAGACAAGGTATAACATAAGGTTTGCAATTTACAAGGCAACATACAACAAACATGGTTAGGCATGCAGATAAAATATTTACAAGATTGATATCGAACAATCGACAACATAGTGAACCTAATAATACAAAGTAGTGCAATTGAATACAGATAAATATTGAAAACAGGTCAACAAGAAACAATAGAACATGCAAGCATGTAACAATTTGAAGCAGTAGTGCAAAGAGGGAGCATGTACATATATTCAACCAGGACACAGTAATGGGTGAGAGGAAAAGGGAAGAGAGGAGGAGAAAGAAGAAGCACGATTGGAGTAATATAGTAGAATGAGACATGAACATGAACTCGACATGAACATCCGGGAACGTGGACGTGAACCTGTGCCCGGTGACTGCAGATGGTGAAAGTTAAAAAAAAAAATTAAGGGGAAAAAACAGAGGAGCATTCTTAATGCCGAGAAACTCTACAAAAAAGTGGGCATAAATATAAAGTAAAAGGCTTCTTCTGCAAAACATCTACACGTAGCAGTAATGGACTTAACAAGTTACGTCCAAGACTGCATTTTTTTGGGGTGATTTAGGAGGATGGGGGATGCTCTAAAAATAAATAGCCCAAACAGCACAACAAGAGAGTGATTTGCATGGGCATACTTCATTTGAGAGGATGCAGTTCTCAAAACCAAAATTAGCCTACATTATGAAGGCATGGGTTAAAATGTCACAGGGCAAGCAAAAGTTATTAATGGCAATTGCACATGAGCATTCAGAAATTGAACATAAAGGAGTGAGCCACAACATCCTGAATATGTTTTGTATCTGCTTATACTGTATAGTTTTAAATACCTTAGCACCACATCTAATTATGGTTTTCTCTGCATTACGGTTTATGCACTGTCTTTGGGACATCACAAGTAAACTTAGGTAACCCATTTTCATGCACTGACCCATTTCACATTCCATCTACTTGTCTTGCTTCCCATTTGTGCTGGACTTGAACATACTTATATGTGACTTTGTCCATTCCTCTACACCCCCCACAAAGTTAAGCAGTCCAATCCCCACTTTCTTTCTTTCCCTTTGTGCTGGACTTGAACATACTTATACTTGACTTTGTCCATTACTCTAGACCCCCCACAAATTTAAGAAGTCCAATCCCCACATTTTCCAACTGTACTTGGCTGTCCTTTCCTGACCCCACAGTAACAGTCCCTTTAGTTTCCTTCTGTTCAGGTGAAAACACTTGGCCCTTTTTCAGTGCAAACTCACCCTTTGGTTGCAGGTGCCCCACAGGCGTTTCCTCCACAAGGAATCTCTCTCTCTCTTTGCTTCTGGTGCTTCAGCACAACTTGAACAGGCAGCTTCTTTCCTTTAACCAGACCCAGGGGGGTTGCCCCTGGAAAACAGGCAAACACCTTCCCCCCATCCCCTCAGGGCTGGGGCTACTGAACCATTGAAAGCAGTCTCCACCACTTCAGTTACCAGTTCTTGTGTTCCTCTTCTGGTGGAAACACACACCTTGAACAAAAGTAGCTCTGAAACAGAGCTTAAAGCTCTGAGAGCCTACACACACACTGCTGCACTACAGTCTCTCCTTAGACTGCACACAGACTGGCTTCAAATTCCCCAGCATTCTACTCTAACCTCCAACTGCAACATTCCAGTGTGGCTTATGCAGCTGCGACAGTTATAAAATGATGTTATCCCTCAGTCTCAGCTGAGACTGAGAACAGAGTGAGACAGTGTGCAATCCATTTAGCTGGAGTTTCACAAGCTGCCTTCCCTGCCTACCACTAGGTCTTACAAGGATTCTAGTAACCCCAGGTAACAGGGGGTTACACTTATATGGGCAGCAATTTATGGTGCAGACTGACCACAACCCCCTGGTTTGACTGACGCAGATAGCAAAGAACAATGGTAGATTGCTAAGATGGAGTCTTGCTTTGCAAGGGTATGATATAACAATATTACATAGGACTGGAGCCAAAAACCAGAACTCAGATGGGCTGTCTAGGGTATCTGAGGAGTGAACTGATTTGGGAAGCTCATCCCAAGAGCCCCCAAATTCAGTCTAGGTGGGAAGAATTGTGATGTGAGAGCCAGTTCTGAGTGCTGTATGATTTTTTGTAAAATACAAAATGTGTTATGAACTGTCTCCCATGAGAAATGCTGAAACAGCATGTGAGATCACACACACACACACACACACATGTTTTAGATACAAGGTGTTATGTGGAAAGCCAGAAGCTAATTACAGAGTAGAACATGCCTTGATCAAGGATCTCCTAAAGTTTTATAATGCTTAGAGGAAGAAGAGCAGGTTGTGACATTTTAGAGCGAAGTCATAAAAGAAGATTTCATGTCCTGGATGGGGGAAGCTTATCTTAAGATCAGAGTGAGTCATTTGAAGAACATGAGTTATGTTGAGGTTGCAGAATTTAATACTTGGAAAAGACATCCTGTTTTTATATTTGATATATATTTTTATATATTCTGACAGGGAGGAGCTAAGTGACCTCATGCAAAATAGGTAGGGAAAACCAGCTTTTAAACATTATTCTGTTTTCCTTCAGGGACACTTCTATCTAGACTCTGACAAAGAAACATCTGTCAGCACTTTAAGCAGGTATTTAGAGAGAGAGACAAATCTAAGTACTATAGTAAGAATTGCACTGTTAAAACCTGTTTTGTTTAAGAGATTTATGTCTTGTGATATAATAGTTCTGTATTTTATGTGTTACATATTTTTTTATCTATTGTAGTAAAACTCTGTTTTTAGAACTTACTTGGTCTTCTCTTTGATTTCTTTCCTTTACAAGTAAAATATATACGGTTAAAGCAGACACTTTGTATAAGCTTGAATGGTGATACCAAACTGGAAAAGGGTAAGTGTTTTAAACCTGAGGTCTTTTATTACAGTTTTTAAGGGTTCATTTATGTACACCTGGTTAGGTGCCCATAGGCAAAGATATCTGGCCCCTCCCCAAAGACAGAATTATCTGAGCCTGTACATTGGATATGCTAACAAGAGGTCCACAGTTTGAGTCCCTCCAGAACTTGAGACCAAAAGTTGATTCAAATCCACAAACACAAACAAGAGGGCTACCTTGTTCTGCTAACTGTTCACAAGACTGTGCTTGGAGGTTGGCACTTTGGGATTACAGAGCTGACCTGCTGAGTGGGTTTGTGACAGTGGGTAGCTATCAGAGTTTCATGGTTCACATCAGTGCTTTAACTACTAAGCTATAAGGGTTGGTTAGAGTTCTGTGACTTGCCTACTTTTGGACAAAATCATCATCATCATCATCATCTTAGAGGTCAGTGGTAGTTGTATGTATAACAGCACTGGCACTTCCAATAAGCTCTTCTACACTCACATCATTCACTCCTCATCTCATTTCACTAATCATGCTGTTTATTACTACTAAACAGTGTTTTAATTGTTTTTTTTTCTACAGATATGTTGATTATAAGCAGTTTATAATGCTTTTTTAACATACAGTTACCATAAAACAGTTAAGGGTAGAAAAGGTTTGGATAAGGTTCAGAGAAGGATCTGAACCTTTAGTTGCTTATCAGAACCTTTTAGAACCTCAGAACCTTTTGAGGTTCTCCCATCCCTGTTTCTCAGCCACCTTGGGGAAATGGGTGGCAGTAATGAGTGCATGTCTTAAGACAAAGTAACAACTTGCTAGCAATAGCAAAACTACAAGTTGGGGGTACTATGCAACTGCCAAAGGGGTGTCTCTCCCCATCCCAAAAAGGCTTCACCTGTAATGCAAGCCTTAAGCTGCTCTGCTTTCACAATTTTTTTTTTTACTGAAGTACACAAAACAAAAATGTCCTTGTAGTTGCATAGGAAAAGGTTGGTGTCACTGTAGACAGGAGGCTACTACGCAACTGCCAAAGGGCTGCCCACTCCCTCCAAAATAGGTTTACATGTAACACAAACCTTTGCTGGCCTTGCTTTCACTGTTTACATTTTATTGGACTGCACTAAACAAAAATGGTCCTGTGTTTGTTGGGAAATGACTGATGATGCTGAAGATAGGGGTTCCTATGCAACTGCCAAATGGCTGTCCCTATCCCCAAAAAGGTTTCACACTTGAAACAATCCTTAACCCACTCTGCTTTCACAGTATTTTATGTTTGTTTGTTTACTAGAGTACATAAAACAAAAATGGTCCTGTACTTCCTTGGGAAATGGCTTGTGATGCTAAAGATGGGGGCTGCTATTCAACTGCCAAAGGGGTATCCTTCCCCCAAAAAAGGCTTCACATATAATGCAAGCCTGTGCTGGCTCTGCTTTTCCAATTAAATTTTTTGTTGAACTACACAAAACACAAATGACAACATATGTGGGAAACAGCTAACAATGCTGCAGATGGGCTAAAATGCTACTGCCAAAGGGCTGTCCCTCCTCGCAAAACAGGATTCACTCCCTACACACGCACACACACACACACACACACACACACACACACACAGTCTCTGCTGTAAAATAAAATGTAAATGTGTTACTTCTTTTTTAGGTATTTTTCTGTAAAATGGTACAATCAATTTTCTTTTCTTGTGTAAAGCCTTTTCTTACTTTGTGTAAACATTTTCTTGTTAAAAAAACATTATTTTTCTAATTTTTTCTGCAGTTGTGCGCTGTAAAGAAAAGACACTACTACTGTTTGTGCTATACACTCGTGTGCACACTGGCAACACAGCCTCTAGTCCAAGCAGTCATCCCCATTTCCCTCTTGCTTTTTCCACACTTTCTTTTGTACTTTTAAATGTTCTTCTTCAAATTCTCTCCTGTTCTGGGCTTTTCTTCATGCTAGAAAGTAAATGCCCCCTGATACGTAATCTCTGTGACATAGTCTCTCTTTTCTTTTTTCTCAATTCATCTTTTCTGTTCTTAATTTGCTTTCATAATTATTATTTTTCTCAAACTCTTTTAGTGTTTTTCTGCAGATCTGCAGAATGTAAGTGTTCTGGCCTCTGCCCCCTCCCCCAACACACAGTCTTCTCTCTAGTCAGTATTGTATCTCTTCTTTGCTGTTTTGCAAAGCTTTTTTTTTTTTTTTATTTTTAGTTAAAAATTAAAGTTTTTCTCCTCCTATTCTGTCCATACCTCTCAACCTTTTATCACCCAAAAGTGTGACACGATGTGTGACAAGAGGAGAAAATGTGTGACACATCATCAAACATGACATTGCAAGCTCAGAATACTGTGGAAATTAGTGCACTAATATTAATAATGTTTACTGATAACCTAGCATCTTACATTATTATATATTTCTGCTTAAAAGTCTCAGTGGTCAGTGTGGAATGTTACCTTCTCAATGTGGGACAGAAGATTTCTGAGGGATAAAATGAGTGACGTACCTCGTAATGTGAGACAGTTGAGAGTTATGATTCTGTCTGTCCCCAGCTCCTCACTCCTTTCTTCTCCTTGCTTTGGCCTGCTAAGTGCTGCTACAGGTGAATGACAGCAACCAGAAAGTTTAGCTCCTTCCACATTGCTTTTTGAGCTGAATTGGTATCAAGGCATAGGTGCCAGAACCTGTGGGCACAGGGATGCTGCAGCTGCCCACTTTCCCCATGAGCATTCAAAGTGCCTTTTTGCTTGCAAACACTACCTTTTTACCCTGTGTCCTTTTGAGCTTCAGCACCCCCACTTTTCCTCATGTTCCAGCACCCATGTATCAAGGTAAAATGTTTACAGCTATATGTACTCCCCTGAGACACCCTTTGGCCTCTCCTCAGCCTCCTTAGCCTATCACATGACAGACATTCAAGCTGGGAGGCTGGGGGAGGTATAAAAATAAATGCACTGAGATCTGACCTGGCAAGATTCAATTCACGTATCATGAAAACAAAGCAATGTGCATTCAAGATGGCTCAGTTTTCTTCCGACAGGTTCTGCACATCACTATTTATAACTACTGCTATAATATATGATTCATCATGTTTATTATCATGGAAAACAATGCTGAACCTAGATCTGTGAACAGCTCTCAATCTGATCATTTTAGTTTTGCCTTAGGCAATGAAGGAATTAGTGAATCACCTCTTCTTCATAAGATGCACAATCAGATATCAGACTGCCTAATAGTTTGGATTCCTGGTTTCACCTCAACAGTAGGGGTTCTGCTCCTGTTATGGGAAAAATGCTTGGATGGTAATGTTTGTTGAGAGCACACTGAAGAGTGAATGAGGAGACCCCAGGTTTAAATCCCATCACAGCCACTCACTATCCGTGTGGTCATATGTGTATCATGTAACTTCCCTGTGCATCATTCCACTCAGAAGTAAAATGGGTTGACAGCAGGCCTCCAGTATAAAAAGAAACATTGCTCCAGTCTGTTGGCACAGTGGTAGCACTACTGCTTGTGACGCTGGTGCCCCAAGTCGAGGAATGAACTCTGGTCATCAGGGTCTGGCTGACAGAAGGAGGTTGGAGCATCCAGTGGACAGCTCTTCTCCTTCACTGGAGGAGGCATACTGGATCCATCACTTAGTTGCCACCTACTGAAGGATGGGTTGTAGCGTAGCTGAAGCAGCAAAGGAAGGTTGGAATGTGACTAATGTCAGCATGACTATTACTGTATGAGTACATGCCCTCTATGTGATTTATAGCTGCTTCCTAATATAGGGAACACAAAAGGGGAAAATAGGCAGTGGCTGGTCATATGAATGCCTGCTTGCCTCCCACATCCATCTTAGACTCCTTTTCCTGACCACTGGAGGCACTTCCAGGCTTTGCCTCCTATATGGGTGGCTGTAAAGTGTGAGGAGGAGCCTGTCAGGTTGCTGAATTCAGATGTAACATCAGGGAATGAGTCAAGGGGGCAATGACGTGGTGTGCTGCATGTGGCTCATGGCATCATAGTGGATCAAGAAAAGGGAACCCCAAGGGACAGGAGGAGACACTGTCAGCAGGTGGAAGGGTGTCCTAGCCAGAAGGCTAGGCAGAATAAAGAGAACTGAAAAAAAATAGAGAGCTGTTGCATCTAAATGGGTCTTATAAATGCAGAAATAAAAAAAATTAAAAAATACTACTAATAAGTCACTTAAGGGATTTCAGCCAATCAGCAATCAGAAACTCAGGCCCTCTTATCCTGCATACAGTTGTCATTTCATGCTTGGAATGTAAAAATAAAGTGATACATAAGGCAGAGGTGGGAGGAGGGCCAGCCCTAAATGTGCCTTTTAAATTAGACAAAAAAAAAAAAGACTGGAAAACTTATCATAAATCACTCAAGGCAAGTTGAATGATTTTTACGTTAACATATGCTGCAAGGGATGTCATTTGTAGTCAACAAGATATCATCTCACTGTGGTTGGGGCAGACAGAGCTGCTCAGCTTTGCTTTATGGTCCTCTTGTCTAAAGAAACAAGCCTGCCCAAGTTTTTCTAGTTGATTGCATGGAGGGGGTATAATGGGTGACCTCCTTCATGTGACCTGAAATGGTCCTGTCACCAGAAGAAGTTGCAGGAGTTGCTGTCAAGTAGGTGCACCTTTAGGCCTTGTTTGAAGACCTTAAGGGAGGAGCTTTCCTGTAATTTATCATGAAGGGCATTCCAGATGGTTGGAACTCCTATGGCAAAAGACCTAGATCCTGTTTGGGTCCTTCCTTTGTGGGGAGGGGGGATAGTGGAGAAACATAGAATTTGATGGCAGAAGGAGACCACCAGGTCTATCTAGTCTGCCCATTGTATTTTAGCCTAGCCTTCTAATAGCCCTTGGGTTTGTGGGCTCCCTTGTATCTGTCCCAAGCATTCTTGAAACCTACCACTGTGCTTGCCCTCACCACCTCTGCAGGCAGGCTGTACCAGGCATCCACCACTCTTTCTGTGAAAAAAAACTTCCTGGTGTTATTAGAGAACTGCCCTCCTTGCAGCCATAGATCATGTCACCTGATTCTGCTGCCCTTATTAAATTGGAAGAGATTGTCTATCTGCACTCGGTTTATGTCTTTTATGTACTTTAATGTTTTGATAATGTCACCCCTCTCTCGTCTCTGTTCCAGGGAATACATGTTCAGTTCTTTCAGTTTATCCCCATAGCACATCTCATGCAGTCCCTGAATCATTTTTGTTGCCCTTCTCTGCACCATCTCCATTTGGTCAATGTCCTTTTTGAGGTGGGCCTCCAGAACTGGATGCTGTACTCCAGGTGAGGCCTAACCAGTGATCTGAACAGTGGCAGGATCACTTCCTTCTTCTTTCTGCTTGTGATTCCCCTCCCAATGCATCCCAGCATACCGCTGGCCTTTAATGATGCCTTCTCACACTGTTTACCTACCTTCAAGCTGTCTGAGATAATGATTCCCAAATTGCTGTCTTGGGTGGAGGCAGCTAGTCTTTCCCCTCCAAGGTAATATGCCTTATTTAGATTTATTTTTCCTATGTGCATGACTTTGTACTTTTTGGAGTTGAATCTCAACTGCCATGCTCCAAGTCATTCTTCCAGTTTCTTGAAGAGAGTGCACTTAGATGACCTGAGAGTGTGCCTATCTGGTTTAGTCATTAGCAAGTCTTTGAGACTTGTGGGGGGGGCATCATTTTTTTTTCCATATAGATGTTTTATCACCTTATGTTCTCACTGCCACCTTCTGAATGACTCCCCCAGCCTTGTCACCCCAGTATCACCGGGACTTACCCAGAGTTGTTGCCCAGTCACCAGGTACAGAGCCTGCAGAGGGCCATTTGTCATCCACAGCCAGGGTTTTTTTTCCCCTCTGTTTCCCCCTTCCCTGTTTCTGGGGTGCACACACCAGATGTGTGTATGTGGAAGTGCGTGCATGTCTGTGGGAGTTCCACAGCACCCTCCCTTCCTTGGCACCCTACAGACCCACACTGCCCTAGGGCCTCAACCCTGGGGAAGTCATTTGGCAGGAGCGCCAATCCTCCCTCCCTCACTGGAAGAGGATAGCAGTCCTTCAGATGCTCAATCCTCTCCCTCCCCAGCTGACCCCTGGCAGCCCACTTGCACCATTAAGATGGGTTGCTGGCATGGCAGGAGGTAAAGCACAGATGCCTCAGCCTTCCATGCCACTGAGCTGGCTTTTTGGGGGTATTATTACTCCTAAGTTTATAGGCTAGGGACAGAGCAGAGTGTTCCATCCTACCATCAAGTGAGGGCTAGTTTAGGATTTGGAGAACTCTACAATAATGATCTTTTAGGGCAGCCCTTGAGGCAAAGCATCCAATAGCATGCCATAGGGATTTAAGTTCATTCCACTCTGTGCTCCTGACTGTGTGCAGGATGGAGGAGCCATATAGTAAAGTGGGCAGGAGGGTACAGTTGGCAATTTTTAGCCATGATTCATTAGAGAAGTATGGGCTTATCCTATACAGGAGCCCTATTTTGTGATGCAAGGTCTTGGTGAGGCTTTCAAAGTGGTCCTTAAAGGTGATACCTTGGTATAGGAGGACTCTCAGGTATTTGATAGAGCTGACAGCCTCAATCTAGGATCTGTCTGAGAAAGAGGTTTTTAGCAAGCCATGTCTTTGTGGGCCTAGGCTTTTCAGTCCAAAGAGGATGGCTTTTGTTTTTCTCCTATTGAGGATCAGTTTGTTTGTAAGTAGCCAGTTCTCAAGTGCATGCAGGTCTCATGAAAGCATAGCATTCAGATTGTTGACATCATTTGAGTTGTGGTAAATAACCATGTCATCAGCATATAGCAACAGATTAGCTTCACCGCAGTTGTTTGACAGCTCGTTGACATAGTGTGAGAATAATAGTGGGACCAATATTGATCCTTGTGGGACACCTTTGTTGATGGGGCATTTGTTAGAGAGGGATCCTTTCCATTTAACAAATTGTGCCCTCTCTGTTAGGTAATCCAAGAACCATAGTAGGGACAGATTGGGTAGACCTAAAGAGGCTAGCTTTGAGAGGAGTAGTTTGTAGTTTATAAGACTGAAGGCCATATTGGAACCCAGGGAGCATGACTGGGACACAGAGTTAGAACAGAGAGTTAATTTCATTACTACATATAGTACACAGTGGAAGAAGATTGGGGATGTGACTCACTACTGCCCATTTGGAGAAAATAATCTAATACTTGGTTGGGATCCCCTGCTATTGGTAGTATTCCTTGGGTCTGGTGCAAGTATTTTAGACATATGAAAAAAGCTAAAACCCTTACAAGCTAGACCACAGGGAGAGAGTTCTCAATAAGACAGATGATTACCTTTAATACAGCAGGTGTAGTGTACAGGGCAGAATATATATGCAAGGCTCACAATGTTGTAAAAACTATAAGCCCATTAAAGTAGAGAGTAGGTGAACATACTAGAATCAAGGAACACAAGAATGTGCAAAGTATAATACCACCCCATGTTAAATTTATTGAAGGCCAGGTAAGGCATTGCTAGTCTTTTTTTGGGCATTGAAAAAGTTTCACTTGGTCCACGGGGAGGAAAGTTGGATTCAGCTTTACTTAATCAAGACCTAAATATCATGATTTAAGGACACAAGCAAGGCTATGGTGCACTCAGATGGTAATGAGGAGGTCAAGAAAATTTATTGTGGTACTGTATTCTATAAAGACCATGCTGAAAGAATGCAACATGTATGGCAAGCAGAGAAACACCAGCTTGGCATAGATGCTGAATTATTGGGTGTGGTCTTATACTGCACCGAGTTAAATTGTGTTGGTATTCATTTTTGAGTAGGGAATTGTGAGAAATGTCAGAAGGTTGTCAATTCCAACCCACCTTTTCTTCTCCCTCAATGACAAAACTGCTGCTTTAAGAATATGGGTTCTCTAGACCACTGTGATCCATCATATTTTCAATAAGCCCCAACTTTTTACACCCTGTGAGTCACTGTCCTACATAGGAAAACTGACTTTCTCACTCCCCTCTGACTGCAGATCGAACCCCCTATTTGTGTTGCATAGAAACATAGAAGTTGACGGCAGATGGGGGCCATATGATCCATTAAGTCTGCCCTTGGTTTCCTACCCCCCCTTACTTAGCTGTCTGCTTGAATATCCTGCATTGTCTGTCCCATTCCTGCTTAAATTCCCCCACCATCTTGGCTCCAACCACTCCCTCTGTCAGGCTATTCCATGGTTCCACAATGTGCTCTGTGAAGAAGAATTTCCTCATATTGCTCCTGAACTTTCCTCCTAAAAGTCTAAGGTCAGCCCTCTAGTCCTGTTGTAGTCTTTTAACTGAAAGAGGTTCTGCACGTGCACCCTGTTGTTGCCTTTAAGTTAACTAAATGATTTGATCATGTCCCCATGATTCCTGCGTTGCTCTAGGGAGTTTAATTTGAGGACATCTAGTCTTTCTTTGTACGGTTTCTGATGCAAACCCTGCACCATCTTTGTTGCTCTTCTCTGTACTGTCTCCAGCCTATCTATGTCCTTCCTGAGGTATGGCCTCCAGAACTGGACACAGTACTCCAGGTGAGGCCTTACCAGGGACTGATACAGGCACATGATTACTTCTTGCCTTCTGCTCATGATGCCCCTCCCTATGCATCCCAGGATGTCACTAGCTCTTAGTGCTGCCTTTTCACATTGTTTACTGACCTTCAGGTCAAATGATATGATCACCCCCAGGTCTCACTCCTGCCTAGTAGCCACCAGCTGTTGACAAATTTCTCCCCCAGTCTGTCACTTGCTTAGTGGCAGTAAATTTATATAGCATGTTTTAATTCTGCATATATTTGCAGTCACATAAAATGCCTACTGACATTTTTTGATTTTTTCTGCATAATATGTTTATTAAAAATATTTTTGTAGACATGACACAAATACAAACAATACAACAACATTTAACAATGAAAATTAGAAACAACAAATATATGCCATATACATAGGTCTAGTCCATGTTCATCTTAAATTCCCTATAATTGGGGAACATTAAGCTGAAAAGAAAATAAATTAATAATAAAAAATAAATCATCCTACCAATAGGCGGAGTCTTTTAACTCACACACACCATAAATCCATTATAGATCAATGACTTGGGACCAACTTAGCTGCTGTATGAGGCCATGTTAGTAGACAACTTCATTGTAGGCCCTCTCTGAGAACTGCGTCCTCTCCTGGTGATAAAGAAGCAAGTAGGGGTTCCCGTGCATTCAGAAAATGCTTCTCCTCGTTTTAATAAAATATGACAGATGCTCCAATGCTAAGACCTGTATAGTAAGGATATGCCACTGCTGGATCATTGGTGTTGCTGCTGACACCCATGTGTTTAGAATGCAATGCCTAGCAAGCACTAGAAAGACCCAACCTCACCTCAGGAAAAGGTCCCACTCCTCAGGGGCCCATCTCTTCAACCCCAAATAAGAGATTCAGTGGGGCAAGCAACAGTTGCCTACCCCAAATGTTTCCTACCTCCTGTGCAACCTCACCCCAAAACCTCTGCAAGACAGGGCAGGTCCAAAAGTAATGAAAGTAGGTACCCAACTTGATCTTGCACCATCCACATAGTGGAGAGACTGCAGTGTTAAATTTATGGACAATTACTGAAGGGCAGTACAGTCTGTGGATAAACTTATAAAAGGACTCCTGATATTTGTTACAAATCAGAATCCCCCTGTGAAGCCGTAGCTGTGTGAACCAGTTCTCTTCCAAAATGTTCCTATCCAAATCTACCTCCCATTGTCTCTTCATTTTCTGTGTGTAATCTGGGAAAGACTGCCTTCCCAGACGAGCTGCCTATCCAGTCAGTCCTCTTGAGCCCACCCTAGTACTTAGAACCAGAAGTTCTACTTGTGTTAGGTGAGAGTCAGCAGGTTTTGCCCTACCCTGAGTATTATCATAAACTCTTGCTTGCAATAAATGAAAAAAGTACACCCTGGGCAGTTCAAATCCCATTCTAATATCCTTGAAGGAACCCAGGTGGTTTTCTCACATATATGTCTCTGATACATTTAATCCCCCTAGTCTGCCATAGCTGGAATCCCATGTCCACCATTCCAGCTAAGAAATACAGATGGCATGCCACAGGGAGCAGCAAAGTTTCCTCCTGTCCCACTCCTGTTATTTTTAAAATCTGCATCCACCTATCCAGGACCACATCCACCAAGGGTTTTCCATTGTCCAATCTATTACAGGTCTTACAATCCCTTCACCAAAGTTGCCAAAAGTCTTTCCGGGCAAGACTTTTCCTCCAGATCCATCCATCCCACCAATTCAGGCCTATTAACCCAATCACTTAGATACCTGTATTGCATGGTCAGGTAATAATTCTGGAGGTCCAGGAGGTTTAAACCACCCCTAGATCGATCTTTCTGTAGTCACCAAAGACTTGCCCTTGTGGGCCCTCCCTGCCAGAAAAAATCAGAAAAACCTGTCTCTATCTTCTTGAGATCCACCCTAGTAAGACCTATATGCAACATCTGCATAACATACAGTATCCGTGGTAAGATATTTATCTTCAACAGGTTAATACAGCCAAGTGAAGACACAGGGAGTTCCCTCCAGTGTCGTATCGCCTCCTCTATAGTTTTGTAGAAGTGGGACATAATTGAGGTGGTATACAGAGCTTAAGTCTCTACCTATTTGAATGCCCAGATATTTAAAGGAAGATGTAACCTGTTTCAGGCCCCAGGTCCCATTCCTGGTGCCCTCTCCCATCTCCCCACACAGCATCATCTCAGACTTGTTAAAGTTTATTTTATAACCTGAAAAGGATGCAAAGGTCTCTATCAGGTCAAGCAATGGCGGGATAGAGCCAGATGGGTATGACACATAAAGGAGCATGTCATCCACATATAGTGTGACCTTATGATACCTGCCTGATTTTCTCAGTATCCCTTTTATATCTGGATGTTTCCACATCCCCACTGCCAATGGCTCAATAGCCAAGGTGAACAGCAAAGGGGAGGGGGGCACCCCTGCCTCGTACCTCTAAATAAGGTAAATCTTTCCATAAGTGAACCATTCACCAAGACCCTAGCAGCTGGTTCCCTATATATCTTCTTGACCAATCCCACAAAGCCATCCCCCAGACCAAGCCACAACAACACCTCCATGAGGTATTCCCATTCTATATGGTCAAAAGCCTTTGCAGCGTACATTGACAGCACCGCAGTGCTGTCCCCACACCGATAGGCCATATACACAACATTCAGCAATTTGTGCATATTATGGTAGGAGTAGCAACCATGTGCAAATCCCGGTTGGTCTGGGTGATTGAGCTCTGGAATGAGTCATTCAAGACACCTGCCAACACCTTCACCAGGATCTTGGCATTACAGTTTAATAGCGATATTGGCCTGTAGGACAAGCATTCCTGTGGGACCTTCCCCTGCTTAGGTACCAGGCATATGACCACCTCATTAAAGGAGACAGGGAGTACCCCCTTCCCCTGTACCATCGCAAACACCCTCCATAGCCCATCAACCACCTGATCCTGCATGACCTTATAAAATTTTGTGGGGAACCCATCTGGCCCACTTGCCTTTCCTTTCCTTTCCTTAGACTCTGCATACCGTAGTTTGTTTAATTTCACTTTTGGTGATTTCCCCTCCCAGCTGTTCCCTCTGCTGCTTCATGATCTGTGGTAAGGCAATCCTAGCCAGTAAATCCCTAGCATTGTCCAATGTACTTCTGCATTCTGTCTGATACAACTGTTGATAAAACCGTTCCTTTATTAATTTTTTATCCTGAGTTAAAATCCCTTGATTATTCTTAATCCCAGAAATATGTTTATGGGCCCTCCTTCCCTTTACCAGGCGGACTAGAAGTGGTCCCGGTTTATTATCCCACTCAAAAAATTTCTTCATGGTGAGGAAACACTCTGTGCAGGCCTCCCCTAGGAGAAAGGCATTAAGTGCCTCCCTAGCAGCAGTTAACTCTCTCAGTGTTCCCTCGGAAAAACTCTGAGCTAGAGACCACTCCAATAGTTTTACACACTGCTCAAGTTCCTCCCTCTTAAGCCATTTTTCTTTCTTATATTTTGCAACAAAACTTATGACAGCTCCCCAACATATGCCTTGCCCGCTTCACAATAAAGTCCACTTAAATTCACCAAGCCTCATTCACCTCCTGGTACAATTTCCATTGTTCTTTAATATGTTCCAAAAATTCTTTGTTACCCAGTAAGTAATTAGGGAATTTCCATGGTTGTGGGTTCTCCCTTCCCTCCCCAACTTATAGACCAGTATACTCATAGGATGGTCCAATATAAAAATTGGACTATGATGTACCTTCTGAATACTGTCAGACAATTCTCAGGGAATGTAAATATAATCCAATCTGGACCATGCTTTGTGAGGGTTAGAAAAAAATGTGAATTCTTTCTCCCCGGGGCTAGCAGACGTCCAGCTGTCAATCATGTCTAGATCCAACATTCCCTCCAGCCAGCATCTCAGCTCCACCGCATTCCTACCCTTGGCCTCCAAATGATCTGGCTTCAGGTTCATTGATGCATTTAAATCCCCACGCATGATTAGCCCTTCAAATTGCTTTCTGACTAGAACATCCAAAATCTTCTGGTAAATAGTGGGATCAAAATTTGCAGGTGCACATACGCTTGCGAGGTGACAGTTTCCCCCAAAAGGCTGCCTTCTACAAAAATATACCTATAGGATCTGAGACCACCTGGAAAACAACAAGTGCGAGGTGCTTATTTATTAAGACAGCCACGCCCCTCTTATGCAAGTTATAAGATGAGGTGTAGCAAGCCCCCACCCATCCCCTAACTAGCTTTTGATCTTTCTGGGGGGTTAGATGTGTCTCCTGTAACAGAGCAACCTGTACTCTCTGCCTGCTCAGGGCTGAAAGTAAGCCGGTCCTCTTTATCGGGGAAGAAACCTCCCTTACATTCCAAGAGACTACAGTTATGTCTCTGTTAGTAGCCATAATGCCTCTTTATTATATTACTCCTGTTTGCCCTTCTTTCTTTACCATTATAACATACAATGACTGTGTTTGTGTCCTTAAACAGCAGCTTTGCTCAACTAGTCTAGAACCATAACATTCACCAAAATTCAATAACAATATAATCAGCAAGGCATATAAAAATAATATGAACATTTGAAACTTTGCAACCTTAACAACGCAACCCCAACATATATACAGGCAAACCCCCTCCCACCTCCCCTTTCTTCCCTCCTCCCTCCCCTTTTGTCTTGATATCCAAAAAAATATTCTTAACTCCTGCCATTCAAAAGGAATAGCCAGCCCTTCCTCATAGTAGATGCCCCTCTCCCCACTCCCACCCCTACTTTGTTTTGCACCCATCAATCAACATCCTTTCTGCCATATGAAGATTAGGGTCCTCCCCATCCAGCTGCTCACGTGCCATATCCTTCATTAAATAACCCAGGACAGACACCCATTCTAATAAGGAATGGCGGATAACTCCCGCTCATCTCCCCCTCCTAAAGGGACTGCCTCTTATCACAGAGCGGGGTTTAAAACTCATCAAGCCACCAGCGTCTGAAAATAAACTCCAGCCCAAATTAACATTGATAATGCAATGATTGGCTATATGAAACCTCCCAGATCCAAGGTATGTGAATATCAGGCCTGACAACACCACTCCCAAAATGATTTCTGTGCCTTCCCATGCCCCCCCCCACAGCCCAGCAACTCCCCCCAACCCCTCAGGAACAATGCAGTAATGGGATCTAAGCCACTGTAGGCCCACCAATATCCTACAATAATTCAAACCCATCCCCAAAATGGCCAGAAAGGACAGAGCAGGAGAAGGCAGCGTGAATCATATACCACACATCTGCCTGCCACCCACACCCCCCTCCGATTTACCTTGGCAGTAGTAAAGCAATACCAGAGCTGTACTTTCTCCCATTTCAGGACCGTGTCAAGAAATAATGGTTATCCTGCCTGGTCAGTCTGTCTGCTGAGGGGCAACAGTTCCCAGGGTGTCAGTGTCCCAGCCCTATATAAATATCTCCATAAGGGCCATAACCAAAAGAAAAAATACAGCAGATCCCACATGTTGCTCTCTTTATTATTTCCTATAAGGTCTGTTTCCACATCAGGGGCCCACCAAAAGAACAGGAAGGAGTTGAGGGCACCAGCACAACAGAAAGGGGTATTCAGCACAGTTCCCAGAGCAAAAATGTGTTATAAGTCAAATGGCATTGCCAGCTATCGCAACAAATAGGCTATACAGCCCACAGACCGCAAAATCTCGACCATCATTATCCTCAGCCCTCCTTTTCCTTTAGGGCTGCCGCATTCTAGTTGCTCTCTCTGGATCCCAAAAGGAGTAAGAATCTCCCTCATGTTTTATCTTGAGCACAGCAGGGTAAGTCAGAAACCCGTCAATTAACATCTCTCAGTGCTGAGCTAATACAGGGTTGAAGACATGCTGTTTCTTCAGCAGGCGATTCAAATAGTCCTGAAAAATGTAGAGCCAGACCCCCCTCATATACCAACTCTTTCATGCTGCAAAAAGCTTTTACACTCACTTCACGATCTTGACAGTTATGAAATTGAAAAATGATTTACCGAGGAGACTGACCTGCTGGTGGTTTTGGGGCAACCGCTCTGTGAGCATGTTTCAGTTTGAAGCAGCTGTTCTTTGGATATAGCCCAAGTAAGGCCAGGAGCTTGGCTGAGCAGAAATCTAAAATATCTTGCACCTCCTTGCCCTCCAGCAGCCCTCTGAGCCATAAATTGTGATGTCGGTGATAGTTCTCCTGGTAATCAAACTGCTCTTTAACATCTACTAACTCCTACTCTAGTGCTGTGATTCTTTCTGGCAATGAATCAACTGTATTGCAGGCTAGATATTCATTCCACAGCCTCCATAATTTTACCTGCTTGGCTTGCTGTCTGATCCATTATAGCTTGTAAGCGGGCATCCAGCTTTTGCTCCATTTTAACCAGTCTCTGGTCTAATGCTTCCATAACTTGTGAGGTGACCTCCCTGCCCAATGAGGACATTTCAGCAGCAGAGCGAAATTGGTTCCAGTGCCTTGGGTTCCTTGGCAGATGACAGTTTCTTCAGATTTTTAGTCACAGAGCATTGTGTTTTCACGGAACTTTGGACCAAAAACTCATCCATAGCATTGATGCTCCTCAATTTTGTGCATTTTATTCAATTTATTAGCAGGATGCTGTAAATATTTTATAGACTAATTAGTGTAGAGGTGGGAGCTATAGGAGACCATGGGTGGGATATTCAAAGAGATTGCACATGGCGCAACAGTGTTGTGCCATGCACAACCCACTGATGTGCCCCGATGCAATATTCAGAGGGGTTTGTTGCACTGCGTAATTCCCGTTGCACCGGGTGCACCAGTAATGTATGCGCCACATGTGCAGGGGATGTGTCCATGCATATGTGGTACATCCTGATATTCAGCCCTGGATGTGCGGCGCATATGCAGGCACAAACCCGCCTTGCACCACACAGGGGGGCACAAAGATGTGCCTGTAAAAAGCAGGAGCATGTCAGAGGACACCCACAGGTGGGCTGCCATATTGCCAGGTGCAACACGGCAGCCACCTGCTGTGGGTGGCCACCCAACCTCCCCAGACACAGGCCGGGCATCGTACCCCCCTCGCCCAATCACAGGCATAGAATAATAATATCCCTGGTGGTCCAGTGGACTACCCCTCGCCTGATCGCGGGCATAGAAAAATAATATCCCTGGTGGTCCAGTGGACCTCCCCTTGCCTGATCATGGGCATAGAATAATGATATCCCAGATGGTCCAGTGGACCCCCCTCGCCTGATCGCAGGCATAAAATAATAATATTCCAGGTGGTCCAGTGGACCCCCCGCCTGATCACATGCATTGAAAAATAATATCCCTGGTGCTCCAGTGGACCCTACCCTATCGCCCGATCATGGGCATAATGAAAATACATCCCTGGTGGTCCAGTGGACCTGCTCCCCTGCCCGATCATGGGCATACATTGAAATTGAATTCCCTGGTGTTCCAGTGGACCTGATCCCCTGCCCAATCGCAGGCATATGAATAAATAAATTCCCTGGTGGTCCAACGGTAACCCCCCTTCCCACCTGCCCACTGAGACTCACCATCCAGCCCCCCCAGTCAGCAGCGGGCATCAGTTCCCCACCTGAAAACCTCCCAGCCGTCTGCCAACTGACAGCGTACAGTACGGCTGTACGCCTAGTGGTCCACTGCATGGGCCAGTGGGTGTGCAGACCGTATTGTACTACACAGTCCTGAAATATGAGTTCTTTCACAGTTCGGGACTGTGTAGTACAGTACGGTCTGCACACCCATTGGCCCACACAGTGCACCAATAGGCATACAGCCGTTCTGTACGCTGTCAGTTGGCGGGTGGCCAGGCGTCTTCCGGGTGGGAAGCTGCCACCTGCCGCTGATGGGGGAGGGTACTGGGTGGTATGTCTTAGTGGGCAGGTGGGGATGGGGGTACCACTGGACCACCAGGGAATTTATTTATTCATATGCCCACGACTGGGCAGGGGAGCAGGTCCACTGGACCACCAGGGATATATTCTTATTACACCCGCAATTGGGCGATTGGTAGGGTCAACTGGACCACCAGGGAATTTCCTTTATTACACCTATGATCTGGTGATGGGGCATGTTGCCTGTTGAGGGGCAGCGGACATCAGTCCCTGATGGCTGCAGCCTGGCAGGGTGCCAGGCGCAAGACGCCAGGGACTGGTGCACCGCATGCAAATGGGGCCATAATGAAATGCAAATGGCCCAATTTGCACCTTGCATGCATTATGGCCTTATTTGCATGCCCAGCGCTGAATATCACGGTTGCTGCACCTAGCACACCCGCACTTGCATTGACGCATCCCCCTGCTCCTCACCTGCCACTTGTGCTCGCACAGTGCCACTGTGCCGTGTGCAGTGCGGGCACCCCCAGTGCTATATTCAACGATGCTGAGGCAAGGTGCAGCACCATTGAATATAACCTGGACTATGCCCTGGCTCACCCCAGTTGCACTGCACCCAGGCTTGTGCCCCTGCCTGGCACAGTCTGAATATCCCATCCATTGTCTTCACTTCTCATTGCTCATTAGAGCACCCCTGACATCCTTTGTAAGCTTCCCTCTATCAGTTCCTTCATATTTCCTTCAGTGTTTACATTTGCTGCAGCAGTAAAAGAAAATATGTTCATTACTGAAAAAGAAAACAAATTTGCTGGTGGGCTTTCTGTTTAGATATCACTGTTAAGGAGAAGCCACATTTTCAAAACAGGAATACCTAGAAGGACCTAACAAATAATATCCACATTTTTGTTTTCTAATAGTTGTTATTGTCTTCTCCTTGTAGTACAGCAGGCTGAGATGGGATGATCTCAGTTTTCCCATACTCAAGGGTGTTGACAGGATTGAACATATGGATATGGTCTCCTGCAGGACACAGGGATATGCTGTGATGGTCACAGATGGTAAGTTTAGGGATGACATTTGGAAGCATATTTTGTCCCAGAGGGTGGTGGCCTTCTAAAATGAACTGCCAAAAGATACTGTGGACACAAAGAGAGTAAAGTGGTCCCCAGTGTTGCCCATCTCTTTGCTGCACTGTCCTTTCCACATGCTGCACCTACTCATGTGGATAAACAGAGGGCTTCAGCCTCTAGTGCTGTCAGTCTGCCACCTTTCATCAGCACTAAATCTATCACAGTGCCTAAACCCTGGACTGTCTGTTCTACACTGCATCTGCCCCTTAGGATTTATAGAATTCTTCAGTCTCCAGTGGTGCCAGTCCCTTACTGTTCACCAGTCACACACTGTACCTGTCACTGTAGATAAACAAAAGGATTTAGTCCCCAGTTCTGGCAGTTCCTCACCATTCACCAGAACTAAATGCAGACAGTGTGGAAACCAAGTACTGTTCCTGCCCCCAAACTGTAGCTGTCTCTGTGGATTACCAGAAAGTTTGAAGCTCAGGTGGTGTCAGTCTCTCATCTTTTACCAGCATTAAATCCACCACAGTGTGGGTAAGTTTGCACTGAACCTGCATCACATGGTACCTGTGGATAAACCGAGGGCTTTATCCCTCACTTTTCACCAGCACTAAATTGATCACGGTGGGTGGGTGGGTGGAAGCCTGCATTGTACCTGTCCCTGTGGATAAACAAAGAGCTTTAGATTACTGTCTAGTGCTGTCTTGTCTGTACCTTCTGTAAGCATAATCCACAGAATCAGGTTCACTGCTGGTTTTTCCACTCTGATGTATTTAAACAGAGGTGTTGAAAGCCCACACTTTTCAGTAGCACTGAATAGCAAGTATACAAATGTTGAACAGAAAAAATATTAAAAACAAAAGAAGGAAATGGTCTTGTATCCCAATAAATGGCCATAAGAACAAGAGTTGGTACTTAGTTCTGCCTGTATGGGGGTTGGGGGGGGGGATGAGTGGTAGAGCTTTAGCAGGAGAAAGAGTTGTCAAGAGCTTCTGACAGAGTTCTGCAAAGACACAGGCACACACACACACACACACATACACACATTCTTCAGAGGCAATTTACACACATTTCTTTTATACTGCAGTGAGTTTCCACTTTGCAAATGTATTCTTTTTATAAGCAACATATTGTGGTAGCTTGGAATAGCAGGTTTTGGAGGTGCAGTCGTGTTGCGGCTAATGGTGCCACTGCTTTTTCAGACTAGGCTGTGCGGCATGAATGAAATAGCACACTGTCTATGACAGCAGTGCAAAAGCATGCCACCAACTTGAAACAGTTTCACCACTGCAATGAGGGAGTGACCCATCATTGCAGGGCATGACTTCTCTGGTGTAACATATCAATAAACATGGAGGCAGCGGCTGTTGCTGTCCACCTGTCACAGTACCCAGGAAGCCGACTTCTGGGGTTCCCAATCCCTTATCGGCATATGTGCCCCCTTTACTGCTTTTGTATGCTGAGGTGGGTGCCCAATCCCCCTCGGCATCATCCCCCCAAATACAGACATGCTTGCCGATGGGGTCCAATCCCTCTGTCGGCATGTTTAACCCCCCCATTGTGTTGGCATTTTCCTGCCCCCTCCCCAATTGTGTGCCACACTGGGATCCCACCCCAGTGTGGCTAACATGCCCCCCAAACAAATGGAACACACTGGGATACCGCACCAGTTTGCCTAACACCTGTTAAAAAAGTAAACAGTCTACAGTGATTTTTTTTTTTTAGTAACCTGAAACAAAGAATATGGTCCCTCGCCATTGGGTGCCCTCCATCAACCCACACCCACCCTCTGTGCACTCCACTTTCCTGCACCCCCCTTACCCCATACTTTCCTCTGGAGCCTAGTCCAATGATCTTTGGTGGAGCAGGAACATGTATGCACTCTTCAAAGCCAACTACGAACTGAAGAAATGCTGATAAGATGTATAATGGCATAAAAGGGGGTTTCCAACTTAGATGGATATCTTGAACATTTTTGTGACTTTTGTCTCCATATTTTCAACATGGGGTTCTTGGGACCCCACCTCATGAACTCAGTCACTGTCATGTCATTATTCAGTCCCGAAAGGTGATTTTGTGGTCACTGTGGGACTGATTAATGAAACAACAGTGTCTAGCGTTCTTGAGGTAGGCTCCCAAAAAAGCCTATGCTGCAAATTTGGTGAAAAAGTCCAAAAAATGACTGTGTTACAAGCGTACATTGCGCAGTTTCTACATATGTTCATAACTTTGAGAATTTTCAATAGTTTCACTCCAGATTTTTAGCATTGCCATTTTTTCACACCTTCTTATGAACAATGCAGCTGTCATTTTTCACATCATGCCCGAAATGCGTCTTCGCACATGTGGCATACAATGAAGCAGTCACTGTGGGAAATTAATGTTTGGGACTGATTAAGAAAATCACTGTGACACTGTTCATGAGCAGAGGTCCCAAAATGCCAATGTTGAAAATTTGGTGAGAAAATTCCACAAAATGCACTGTTATGAGTGCATTGCACAGTTTCCACGCACGCTCGTAACTTCGAGAATTTTTTATAGAGGATTCAACAATGTGTAGTATGGCCACAGGGGAGACCTTAGCTGCAGATATCATATTTCTTTCCAGCACCAACGAGGTCGGGACGTAAGTGCCTGTCACAAGCACTGTCTGAGGGGTAAGCCATCTGAGATATTTGGCCACTTGACTGGTCCAAAAGTACAAGTTAAAATTGGATCACTCCAGATTTTTAACATTGCCATTTATTCACACCTCCTTATGAGCAGAATAGCTGCCATTTTTCACATCTTGCTGGAAATGTGATTTTGCACATATGGCGCAGAATGGCACTGTCACTGTGGAACATCAATGTGTGGGAAAGATTAACAAAATCACAGTGCCACTGTTCGTGAACAGAGGTCCCAAATGCCTTAATGAGGTGGGGTCACAAAAAGCCCATGTTGAAAATTTGGAGTGCAAATACCAACAAACGCTCTGGACATTAAGGTTTCTAACCTTAACCTCCCACCTTGTAGAGATTGACTGGCATCAGGGGTGTGACTTTGGATTGTCAGCTGTAATGCTCACCTGATTCCACCCCACCCCCATCCTGCAGCCACTGACTTTGGCCCCAAAGTTTACCCCATTCTTCTATAGTGCACTCATCTCAATGTATTTCATCATGGAATGTTGTGAGCATAAAGCCTGAGGACCCCAAGGAACAAAACAATACTTGTCAGAGTCTGCAGGGTAGGATGAGGTGAAGTGGCATGAGCATTATGGCCGACGACCAAAAGGCAACCCTCAATGCCTGTCAGTATCTGCAGGGTGGTGTGGGGTTGGCGTCACTTCCATACTTCACTGCCATTCCTCTTATGCATCTCTCTAACTCCTGCACTGCCAATGCCAATGTCAGCAAGACAACATTCTGCATTGACAAATGCTTGTTTATTACAATATTAAAAACAAAAATGCACAGCATTCTTCAAGGGGTAACATTAGGATGCATATTTTTTCCCAGAGGATGGTGGCCTTCTAAAATGATCTGCCAATAGAGACTGTGAACATGAAGACAGTGGAGCAGTCACTAGTGTTGCCCATACTTTAGCTTTTACCAGCACAGAATCCATCAGTGTGAGAACCCTACACTCTCCCTGCCACATGCTGTACCTACCCATGTGGATAAACAGAGTGTTTCAGCCTCTAGTTCTGTCAGTCTGCCACATTTCATCATCACTAAATCTATCACAGTGCAGAAACTCTTAACTGTCTGTTCTACACTGCATCTGCCCCTGCGGCTTTATAGAGGGTTTCAGTCTCCAGTTGTGCCAGTCCCTTACTGTTCACCAATCACACACTGTACCTGTCACTGTAGATAAAGAAAAGGCTTTAGTCCATCACCATTCACCAGCACTAAATGCAGACAGTGTGGAAACCAAGCACAGTCCATGCCCCCACACTGTAGCAGTGTCTGTGGATTACCAGAGGGTTTAAAGCCCAAGTGGTGTCAGTCCCTTACCTTATACCAGCACTAAATTCGTCACAATGTGGGTAAGTTTGAAATGATCCTGCCTACACATGGTATCTGTGGATAAACAAAGGCTTTATCTTTTACTTTTTACCAGCATTAAAGTCAACACAGTGGGTAGGTGGGGGTAGCCTGCACTGTACCTGTCCCTGTGGATAAACAAAGAGCTTTAGATTACTGTCTAGTGCTGTCTGAGCTGTCTCTTTTGTGAGCATTAAATATGTGGAAAAGCTAGCAGTGAGCCTGATTATGTGGATAATCAGAGGTGTTGTAAGCCCCAACATTTCAGTAGCACTGGATAGCAAATATACAGAGGTTGAACAGAAAAAATATAAAACAACAAAAGAAGAAAATGGTCTCAGGCCCCAATAAATGCCCATAGGAGCAAGAGTTAAAACTTAGTTCTGTCTGTAAGGGAGGAGGGAGTGGTAGAGCTTTTGCAGGTGAAAGAATTGTCAGGAGCTTCAGATTGAGTTCTGCAAAGAAACACACACACACACACACACCTACACACACATTCTTCAGTGCCAATTTGCACACATTTCTTTTATACTGCAATGAGTTTCCAGTTTGCAAATGCATTATTTTTTAGAACAACATAAAAAAATGCACAGCATTCCTCCAGAGTATTGAGAATCTTGGTTTTGAATTATGGGGGCAAAGCTATAGGTGTACTGTCCGTAATTTGACACTGTTGAGCTTCAGAGCTTCATAAGGGAAACTTGTGTGCATGTTTCTTCTTATCAGCCATAAACAAGCATTCGTTAATGCTGAACATTCGCTTGGAGGTATTTGCATTGGTGTTTGGCATTTATGCAGGCCCCCCCAGTTGTATCCATGTCCCTTTAGCATCCAGATTCCAATAGAGTACCTCTCTGTAAATCCTCTTGCATCTGATGAACATTTCACCCTCATACTTCTTAAGTGTCTGTGTTAGGAACCCTAATACCCTGCGCGTGCTCAAGGGAACGAGCCTGTGTGGAAACTGCACAACCTGCACTTGTAACAGTCATTCAGTGGAATTATTTCACCAAATTTTCAACATAGGCATTTTGTCACCTCTGGTTATGAACACTGTAACTATGATTTTCTTACTGTGCACCAAACACCGATTTCCCACAGTGACCGTGCTATTCTGGTCAGAAGTATGAAAATACATTTCAGCCAGTATGTGAAAAATGACAGTTGAACTGTTCATAAGGAGGTGTAGGAAAATGCAAATGTTGGAAATCTGGAGTGAAAGTATGACAAATTCACGAAGTTATGAGTGTGCATGGAAACTGCTCAATGCACACTCATAAAACAGTCATTGTTTTTTTGCACCAAATTTTCAACATAGGCATTTTAGGCCATCTGCTCATGAGCAGTTTCAATGTGATTTTCTTACTCTTTACTGAACATGATTTCCCACATACACGCTATCACTGCTGATTGCAGTGGACCTGTTCTTTGATGTGAGTGCCAACATAGCCGAATTGCTATCATACACAGCTCAGCATGTATTGATCCTATAGGGTTGTGCCTGATACACTGAACACTGGATTCGGGAGAAGGGTCACACACCTCCAAAAGGCACACTGTTGCAAGACGTTCCTTGTGCATGCACACAAGCATATGCAAAAAAACGGTAATTTGCAACTCCTCTGGAGTTTCTCTAGAAGCTTGCCATGTCCTCTGTTGGAAATTATGCCAGAGAGAGACAGAGAGAGAAACAAGCTGAAAAATGGTGTTGGAAATTATCTATTCAACAGAGGAGGGAGTAGTTTACTGAACTGGTGTAGTGATTTGCAGTTGTGGAAGGATACACTGAAAACTCCAAAAAATATGTGCTTTGATATCCCAATTTTTCCAGCTGCAGCCTCCTCCCACAGCCATAAAAATACAGTTTAACTAGGGAAAATGGGCTGGTTCATCTATATGAACAGTATGTTTTTTGAAATGTAATACCAAATATCAGGCTGTAGTACAACTGTATTGAGTAACACGGTCCTCTGAATAGGGTGTATACATCTTTTTAAGACAAACAGTGTATCTTGCCGATGGCATGTACCACATGTTATCACTCAGGTGATATGCACTGTAACCCTTTGGTTTAACAAGGAGAAATTGATAGTTCACCTAGCTACCACTACAAAAACATACAGTTCAACTAGGAAAATGGGTTGGTTCACCTACTTGAAGAGTATGTTTTTTGGCATGTAATACCAGATGTCAGGCTGCAGTAAATCTCAGTAGAGTGCAAAGATGTGTTACATAACCAAGTCAGGACACCACTCACCACACAACAGTAATTGAGAAACTTTCCACAGCCATATGGTAGGGTACTGAGATGACCCGGCCTAGGACTTATCAGTGACAGTGTTGTGTAATAATTATCAAATGAACTGCACAACTATGAAGAATGTGCCTACCTGACTCTACATGTTGCTGCAACCATGTACGTTTTTATTAAATCAATGCCTGCTAAATAATGACAACATTGCTATATTGTATGAAATTATAAAGACAGTAAGAAGTAAAGCAGCAAAGAAAAGTAGAATATATAAATTTTATTAAAACAAATATCAGCACTAGTACATGTGCCATTATTTTGTTGTTCCTTAACATTTACTTTACTTAGTACTGTGTCTTGAAAGAATTACCATTATGATGGCTTTCATGAAGTAGTGAAGCTGATTAGCTACTTGTTAAAAGGCACCCACATGATTCTGTTGCCTTTTAGCAGGTAGTGAATCATCTTCACTATGTCAGAATGCAATTATTTATACAGTGTTTTGAAACTCTTCTTGGAAAAAAAAGGGTCACCATACAATTGTATTTTTGGATGTTTTTGTTAAGTCTGTGGGATTGTTGGATGGTGGTGTCACCATCATCTAACGCAATCCCACATACTGAAGAATAACATCTGAAAATTCAAAATTACTTTATCATTCTGGTACTATTTACCATGTCGTGACAAAGCTGCATGGCCTGCTAAAAGTCACCAGAATGCCATTATTCATATTGTATTTATCAAAATTTTCCTAGAATAGAAAAGGGTCACCAATGCACTTTTACATGTCTTTGTTCAGTCTGTGGGATTTGATGTCATCATCCAACATAGTCCAACGGACTGAACAATGACATTGAAAAATGCAAACTTGCTTTATCTTTCTTGTAATATGCAAAATGTTGTGACAAAGCTGCATGGCCTACAAAAAGCCACCAGAATGCCATTATTCCTAGTGTATTTTTAAAACATTTCCTGGGCTAAAAAATGATCACCAATGCATTTTTGGATGTTTTTATTTAGTCTGTGGGATTTGGTTTCATCATCCAACACACTCCCACAGACTGAACAATGACATCCAAAAATACAAAATTGCCTTATCATTCTGGTAATATTTACTGTGTTGTGACATTGTGAGAAAGCTGCATGGCCTGCTAAAAGCCACCAGAATATACTGTTTTATGAAAGCTTTTCCTAGAATAAAAAAGTGTTGCCATGCATTAGTGGATGTCTATGTTCAGTCTGTGGGATTCCTGGATGCTGTCATCATCCAACAATCCCACAGACTGACTAAAGATATCCAAAAATGCAAACTTGCCTTATCATTATGACAATATTTACCGTCATGAGAAACAGCTTCATGGCCTCCTAAAAATCACTGAATGCACCATATGGCTTCAAATGTTGCCAGTGGGGGGGCATGCCTTCAACCTGCCTAGTAGGGTTCAGATTTTGTGAAACCTGAACAATTCTGTTTGCATGACACCCCTGGTGGCAGGCCATGGCCACCAGTGGGTGTACCAGTTGCCCATTGTGGGAGGTTTTATTCATTGAAAACATGAAATTGAGGGTGATTGGGGGGAGGAGGATGGGATTGGGATTGTGACAGAGAGTGGGGAGATGAAGAGGTAGTATTTTAAATAATTGGGCTGTGGAGAAGGGTGAGTGTTTTTTGTTTTACTTTATTTTTTCCCCATAAGTACACACACAATGAATACATATACCACTTTTTGAATATTTGATGCAGCACATTTGGATATTCAGCCAAATAGTCTAAATAAGGTATTCACCCACACATAGTATATGATTTAGTCATGAATTATAAAACTTTATGAACTGAAGACCCCCTGATCCAACTCCAAGATGGTAGCTGAGGCATAGCTGTGCTGAGGAGTAGCTCTGCTGTGATTAAGCTTTTATGCTTGAGAGTACATTTTTGCCAGGTACAAGTATATGTGAGTCAGTGTCAGTTGTCAGTGTCAGTGGCTCAGTAGGTAGCACACTCGCCTCTGACTCCGGGAGATCAGAGAGCTGTGGGTTCAGTTACCACATCTGGCACTTGGGTTAATATCCCAGTACTGACACTGTAGTGCAGCATGAGAGTGGTGCTGCACTTCTGAGGTGCCGTCCTTCGGATGAGATGTTAAACCGAGGTCCCATCTCCCTGGATTGGTGACAGTTCAGGGGGATGTTAAAGATCCCATGGCACTTCTCGAAAAGAGTAGGGGAATTTCCCCAGTGTCCTGGCCAAATTTTCCTCATTCACTAAAAATACCACCGACAGCTTAATCTGGTTCAAGATCAGTTGGAATTCATTTGTATCCCCCTTCCCTGGGTCATGCCTAAAAATAGACATGATTTGTCTAATGCACTTACCCGGTCAACAAAAACTAAATAAAAAAAAATAAATATATTGTTGGACGGTTTTGGTAATTATTGTTATATTTGGATTGTTGTGATTTACTGCACTTAGCAAAGTGCTTTGCGTTTCTTCTGTCTTTGCAGCATTTATCAAGTGCTGTAGATAAAAGCTTCATTTTGACCTGCTGCCTGCTTCTGCAACTTGTGTATTTCCCAGCTGTTGGTTGCTCAGTGTGGATCCAGAGGAACCAGAGGAGTGGTGTTTCATGGAGTTGAACCTGAATTTAGTCAAGGATAATATGATAGGGAGAGATGGTGAGCTGGAGGTCTGAATGACAGGAAGAGTGTGGGTCAGTAACCTTAAGGTGAACTCACAGCAGTCAGAGGAACAGTGAAGCAGGGGACTTGCAGAACAGAAATAGTGTGATTTAAATTAATAAAACTGGGGCATGAAACTCTACTAAAACTTTATCAGTGCAGGACAGTGGAACAGTTTGCTGTGGGCCATGACTTGTGTGCTCTGAAAGCATAATGAACACACTCAATGTAGCATAGTGCATTGGAGTGCTAAGTGATTTTAAGGGAGGAAAAAAAAATCTTTTATGAAGATGCTGCTCAAGATAAAAATACTATTGCATTTATGTGAGTTAGTTATTACTGTATGAAATACATTCTGTATAATTTTAGTGCTTCCGTGATTTTAGAAATACATATCAGCTTTACTTGGAACAGAAGTTTAAATACATTTCAATATAGCTGAGTTCTGGAGTAAAAAGCAATGTTATGATAAAAGGCAAATTTAACAATATAAACACATTTATTTTAAAATCAAATAAAATGCTTCTATTGGTTGGAAGTTGGCATCGCTAGAGTCCAGTGGTGTACATTTAAAGTCTAGCTTCAGTGGCTTTAAGAGATTAACACACATAGTGAAGCCTTCATACAGCTAGGAGGGTTTGTTTTCATTGATGCTACACTTATACAACATTTTATAGGAAGATTCTTTTTCGAATAATCCAGCAGAACACTGATGACCATATTATGTATTGAAAGACTACAGTTTTTAGTACAGTTCAAGTCGAGTTAGCATTACCAAAGTATTCACAGACCACCTAATCTTTAGAAAGTGGCTTAGCATTTTCATTTGGGAGCACTTTGTCTGCTACATGTAGATCATTGTAACTGTAATCCTGTGGTTAACGCATTATAACAATGTGCCAGGATTTTGATGGACAAAAGCGCTTTTATTTGTTGCCAGCATAGTTTTTCTATGTGATGTTTATTTCAAAGAAAATGAAAGTGCACTTCTTCCATTTTTTTTTTACCCAACCATCTTGTATATATAACTGGTGTATTTCCCCACACACTAGTATAGGATACGTAGTATATGAAAATATTGGCATTTTCATATGTTCATATAGGTGGAGAGGAACTCAGTGGGGGGGCACCTGCAGTTGACTAGACTGGGAACTGCACACTCTAGCAGACTAGATAAGCCATTATGGCCTGTTCTGCTGCCATTTTCATAAATTTAAATGTTTCTGGATAAATATTAGAGTAAATTAAAGTAAACAAAGTTGCAGTTGTATGATAAGGCATTTTCACATACTTTATTTATTTTAGGTTTTCTTGTTTGATTCATTGGATTATATAGATGTTGGGGCTATTTGTTTACATGTGAAAGATATGGAGTCTACTTATTAAGCATCTTACCTGTGGAGTCAATTGAAGCTACAAAAAATTCAGGGTGGCAAGGAAAGGAAAGAAACTGGAATATTGCTTCCTTATTTTTACTCATCTATTTAAACTTTTTAACGTAATAATATACACACGCCCTGAACAGGAGAAGGATTTGGCTTACTGAACTCACTTGAAAATCTTTGTAATTTTGCCAAAGACTTTAATCTTTGAAGAAGCTTGTAAATTTAACTGGCTTAAAGGTGTGACTGAATTATTTTATATATACTGTATATTTGTTTTTTCTTAGTCATTTTTAAATAACTAAATCCTATTGATAGCTTTTTTTTGTGATACTACACTATGTATTGTGAATTTATTAGTAAATTTACCTCTTTTTAACACAGGGTGAACAAAAAAATTACCAATTAAAAAAATTGAATAAAGTAAAAGATAAATAAACCCCAAATAGTTTATAAAAACAAAAACATGTACTACTTTTTTAGTCCAACAAATAAACATTTAGGGCCTGATTCCAAGACAAATGTCGCAACTCACCGGCACTTGCAAGTTGTGACATATGCCAATAGCCGGAGACCCTGTGCCAGATTCCAGAACAGACAGAGTCCCTGGTGACTATGTCTTGTGACTTGTGGCACCTCCAGCAGTGTGCCAAAGGGAGATCACACATGAACTAGGTGCTGCAAGCTGCATACATGCCCACTGACAGGGTGCAGCCACCCCCCCAGCCCCAAGCCCCAAAACAGGCCTGCAAGCTCACTATA
This sequence comes from Neoceratodus forsteri, assembly GCA_016271365.2. Classification (NCBI taxonomy): domain Eukaryota; kingdom Metazoa; phylum Chordata; order Ceratodontiformes; family Ceratodontidae; genus Neoceratodus; species Neoceratodus forsteri. Next base: position 588,154,986 of record CM028137.1, on the reverse strand, counting down.
GGGGTTGGCAGAAGTTCACCAACCCAGAGGGGTGGGGAAGGTGGCCTCACACCATATTACCAGAAATCAGGCCAGGGTACTCCAGTATTGCTGGGGCTTGGGTTAGGTGGGGTCCAATAATGCATTTGGGGGTCTGCAGCAGTATTCAGGCTGGGGCTGGTGGGGGGCATCAGGTTTTGGGCATGGCCAGCCAGAGTACATGCACCAGCATATTATAGGTCAAACTGCATGTTGATGGAGGTCCTCCCTGGGGCATTCTGGAATTGTAGTTTCAGGTTACAGCAGCTGCCCTTTTGGAATAGGACACATGTGCTGCTGTAACCCCCTTTCTGCCTTGCTGTTGGTCTCAGGGGTGGCATAGGTCACCTGGGCACAGGCAACCTGTGACTTGTTGCAGACCACCACTTGGGATTGTGATTGTCAGCACCCATGACGCAAAGTGCTACTTGCTCCATTTGTTTTGGCACAAGTCACTTTGCACCAGCCATATCCATTTTGGAATGAGGCCCATAGAATTATGGGGTAACAGAAAAGTCATGAAAGCCTTAGTAAATCCCCAAATGACATCACCACCAAAAATGTAGACAGAAATACTGCTGTGAAACACCCTTTACTAGAAATGATACAAATTCTAGAAGAATTGAAGTAGGTCATTAAGCAAGAAGATATAGTACAATCAGTTAATAAGGAATCACTGCTTAGTCTGTCAGAAAGTGTGTTATATCAGGGCCAGCCCTTCATTGCTTTCAGCTAATTGGTCCAGAGGAATTAGTGGAAATTATTAATAACCAACCCACACTTAACCAAGGCAGTAACAGAGCTATTCCCATATCAAAAATAGAAAATAGGGTACCAAACAATCTAGAACATCAAGAGCCTGAAGATAATGAAAATATACAATGGCAAGAAAGAATGGAAACTGTAAAAAAATCAGTTACAAAAAATGTTTGTGTGAATCTGATATATCTTTCTCTACATATACTGTATCAAAAAACTTAGACAACCCCCCTGCAAATAATCCCCTAGACATCCCACATTTATGTCCTTCCCCTTCAATAATTATAATCTAAAAGTCTATTAAGAAATGGAACTAATTTATTACTAGGAAAGATTGCTTCTTTAGAGATAAGTTATATTGAAATAAGAAAGGAGCAGGTATTCTGGGTCAAAAAATAAAGACGGTTGTCAGATTTAATTTAAACTGATTATCTCCGGGGTGGGATTCCTGCAGTAAGAACCAATGTATATGAAAAAAAAATTCAATGGAGAAATCCTTGACAACAGTAGGAAAATAAGAAACACAACATTAGGTCGCTTAAGGTATTATATCTAAATGCAAGATCAATGAATAATAACACTGATTAATTCAAATCCATGATGGTAATGGGCAGTTCAACCTTATCTCAACAGCAGAAACTTAGTGGGATGAAAATAAGAATTGTGGTCTCCAAATGGAGGGATATAATAGGCACAAACAAACAGACAGAACAGGTGTTGGAGTAGCACTGTATGTTAACAACAGTCTTAAAGTACTATATAAAATGGGAAAAATATGGCAACTGCAAGTGAACTGTATGGGTGGAAATAGATTTTTTTTTTTTTTTTTTTAGTCTTGGTAACTGGGTAAGGCCCACTAGGCACAAGTGCCTGTTTTCAGCGGTGACCTGGGAGCACTGAGTGGTTATGTGACTTGCTCAGAGGCACATAGTATGCAAGTGGAGGTTATGAGAATCAAACCCAGGTCTGGTCTGCTGGATATACCAAGCTCATTCACACCTCATTACTTTAAGCTCTAGGCTATACTGCCAGCCCATAATGTGTCCACCACAGTGAGCACATGCTTTAGACTGCAGATAGCAGTGCTCAATATAAACAAGCCTTATAAGAGGAAACTACAGCAAGATAAACTGTAAAAAAATGAAGAACTTTCTGATAATGGCTAACTTCAGCTTTTTAGCAATACAAGCTGGAGGGATATGACCACAAAATGCATCACAAAGAACAAACTGCTTGATATTATAACTTCATTTGAGCTCACTCAAATGGTGACTAGCTAACAAGAGGGAGCAATATCCTGGACATATCCTTCTCCAACATAACAGGTGCTGCCAAAAATATGCGGAGCAGCATCCTCTGTTGAACAGTGACCATGCCATAATAAACATAACCCTATACTGCAGAGCAGAGAAACTTACAAATCAATACATTCTGAACAATTACAACAAAGCAAATTACATGGAAAGGACTAAACACCTAGGCAGTTGGGAATGGAAAAAATAATTTGAAAATAAGAATGTTAATGAGAAAGGGGAGTTTTTTTTAAGAATAAGATTCTCCATCTGGGAAAACTATGGGTACCTATTAAAAAATTAATAAAATAAGGACTAAAACCAAAGTGGATGGATAGTAAAATCAACAGAGTACTGCATAGGAAAACAAAACTTTATAAACCTATAACAAAAGATAATAATGAGTTAACCACACAAAAATGTAAAGAAATTGTTTTAAAATGCATATATCCCATTTTAAAAAGTAAGAACATTTTTTAAAAACAACAGGTCACAACCTCTAACATTGTTTACAAATTCTATAGGTACATTAACTTGTTAAAAGGAAATACATCGAGTATTGGACCACTGATCCATAATAACCAGACTATAGATACTGGGAAAGATATGGTAAAGTTTTGTTCAGTTTTCATTAAAAATACTGCACCTGGATTTGTAACTATAGATAGCAGTATTGGAAAACTCAAAAATGAAAACTTATTTGACAAGCATAACATACTTGAGGAATTAATAAAACTGAAAAAAACATAAGTCACCAGGTGAAGATAAATTAAGCCCAAACCTATTGAAAAATCTAGCAAAGAGTGTATACAAACCTATCTAGTATCTTTATAAGCACTTCTATAATACAGGAGATGTACTTAGTGACTAGAAATATGCTGCTGTCATTCCTATACACAAAAAAGGGAGTAGGGAATTAGCATCAGACTACAGACCAATTAGTCTGACCCCAGTTTTTGGAAAGTTAATGGAAACATTTATTAAGGAAAGCATAACAGACATAATCTGCCCTTTGGGGTCTAAGCAATATTATGTAATATAGATTCATGGAAAAAAAATTTTGCATGACTAACCTAATAGAATTCCATGAACCAACCAGTGAGTTATTTGCCATAAATATACCATTCAACATTATGTACCTGGATGGACGCAAAACATTTGAAAAAGTATCTCATGCCAAGTTAATTGAAAAACTAGCTTAATGGACTTTGGTATAACACTGGTTACATAGGTACAAAACTAGCTGAATGATACTCACCAGAATCAAAAATAGGGTAACATCTTTCTGATGAGGTCATGGTATACAGTGGTGTGCCACAATGATCCATAGTGGGACCTGTTTGTTCACATTACTCATAAGTGATATGCACAGCATAATTTCAAAGGTTGCAATTATACCAAACTGGGGTTACTTTAATAGACTTAGATGCAATGAAGTTATATCAAGAACCGGATAAGGTCTATGCATGGACTACTAAATGGGGCATGTACTGTACTTCAATTATAGAAAATGCTTGGTTATGCAAATGAGCAGACAAAACTGAAGACACTACTATTACCTAGGTAATAAAACTCAAGAATGTAGAGGGGGAAAAGGATTTGGGAGTGATCATACAGCCCCCTCTGAACTTTTCAAATAATATTAGAAATAATACAGCTAAGGCTGTATGCATCTTGGGTAACATAAGGAAAACATTTAGCAGTACACAGAGATGTCATTATGCTACTTTATGGATCTCTGTCTAGGCTCTAAATAGACTACTGCTCCCAGTTTTGGTCACCATCGCTTAGCAGGGATACAGCATGTTTAGAAAAAGTCTAGAGGAAATACACTAAGGCCCTGTACACATTACAAGTGAAGATTTGTACCATTTTAAATAATGGTTTCAAAATGTTTTAAAATTCACCACAGTAGCCCATCCACATTATTGTTCACCAAGTTTCAACTCGATTGTAACATGGTGAACTTCCGTCTCCATCAGCAGCTAGTAACATTTTTAAACTTGGTAATCCTCTGCGATCGTAGCACGGCTATGTTGGCACCTAATTGATGGAAAATCATGCGCCCATCCACCACAAAGGTATGCAACTTTCCTCCTTTAAAACATTTTTTGAAAGCGGACTTGAGACTAGCTCGCAGCAGGGTTTAAGCACGGTTTCTTAACATGCTTTGAAAATGTGCTTAAATGCAGATGGGCACCGTGTTTGCGTGACTTAAAATGTTTTAAGCACCTTAAAACATTTTAAGTCACCAGATGTGTACAGGGCCTAAATGTATACATGGTCTAGAAGCAGTCAAACATAAATCCAGATTGAAAGTATTATTGGGGTTACATAGTTTGGAAAGGTGTAGTTTAACTGGTGACCTGATATTATTATGTAATATAACTGATGACAAGTACTTAGGTGCACAAAATTGGGATTTTTACAATGACAGCACTCCCACAATAAGAGGGGGCATAGTAAACAGCTACAGGGCAGAACCTTCAGAACCAATACTTGAGGTTTACATTTTACCCAGAGGATAGTGAAATATTAGAGCAAGCTACCTGCAATTGTTGTAACAGCAATGAATATAGATAATTTAAAAAGGCAACTGGATATACTGTAGTCATGAATGGTTGGACAGAGCTAACCACTGGATTGTGGGAAAACAGGCTTAAAGTATCATCACATGTCTGCTCCTGTTCCTATTACTTCTTAGTATCCTAAGTAAGGCTGATTTTTCAATATGTTAGAGAGACAGTGATGGGCAGCACAAATGGTAATGTTACATATGGGCTTTTAAGCAAATCCTTATATTTGACCCTCAATAAAGCCCATATTTTCAACATAATTCCACTGAGGATGCTACATAGATTACATCTACCTGCTATCATCATGACGGTTGGCACGCTCAGGCTTCATATCATGGTGCTGACTGCTCACTACTGGATATGGACAGCATCGGTGGGAGGAAAGCTCACCTCTAAGGCACTTACCATAATGAGATGAACTGTGTAGGACAATGGATGGAGGAAAGTTAAGTGCTTGATGAAGCTCAGTAATTACCTCAGGTCTGAACAAGGCAAATCCCTTATGTATGATGTGCAGTTGGTCAGGGATAACAATTTCAATGGGAAAAAATATCAGTTTGAGCCATGATCTCAAATGTGATCCCTTCCTAAGCCTTTTGATTAAGACATAAGGCTGAAGAATCACAGGAGGCAACAGTGGGTGTGAGGCAGACACCAATGAAAGACTTGCAACACAGAAGCATAGATATCATAAATAAACTTTATTATACAAAAATGGCAATAGGCCATGAAAAACCAACAATAAGAACAATAAGAACAACAACAAGGAGGAAGATAGGAGAAACAAATTAAAATGGCAACCACTCATATGGGGTTGGGTGGTGAAATAAAAAAAATGCAACTACCCATAGGGGTGGGGGTGATGAAACAAAAAAAAAAGGACAACCTTCTATGGGGGGAATAAAATAAAAAGAACAACCACCCTTGTGGGGAACAACAAAAGAAAAAGGGCAACTACCCATGGGTGGGGATGGGAGGGAGAGAAATAATGAAAAAGTGCAACTGCCTGTGGAGGGGAGAAACAAAAGAAAATAGGAAACTTCCCATGGGGGGAAGGGGAGAAACAGAACATTAAGGGCAACTTCCCATACAAGAGGGGAACAAAACATGAAGGACACCCACCCACATAAAGAGGAGAACAAAATATTAAGAGCAACTGCCTGTATACAGGGGGAGAAGGGAAGCATTCAGGGCAACCACCCATATAAAGGGTGAAGTGGGGAAGCAAAACATTAAAACCAACAGTCACTAATAAATAAAAGGGCACCCACCCATTACAAAATGCAAACATAAAGTCCTATGCCACATCAAGTGGCTACAGGTGGTCGCGATGGTGACTGCTGGTACAGTTCCCACACCATTCCTGCTGGCAGTCCCTGGTTAGCACTAGTGCATTCCTCAACTGCACAGTTGCAGTCCCCCACACCCTGCATTAGCAGCTAGATCTATCTTTGTAGAAGATCATCCTGGTCCTTGGCCTGGACTGCATCCCACCAACCTCTGCATCATCCAGCACCCCTCTGGGCATCTGTAAAGAGGAAATACACTGAACTGTGCCAGCTGTGCACACAGGGTGAGGGACATGATGTGGCATAATGTGCAAAACAGAAGTACCAGCAGATACATCAGATATCATGCCACACTTGGGCATAGGGAGTCAAACAGCCACAATGGAATGTGTGTGGCATACCAAAGACAGCATTGCCTACCTGAACAGTAGAGGACTACATATACAATGAGTGTGCCATGCTGCAATGGAGCATGACCTAGACATGCAAGGGACACACAACACCTGCAGGCATTCCAGATGTGGGAAATAAGCACAAGTAGAATAGCACCCAACCAGAGCCTGATAGGCAGCTTAATGATACAATTGGCTTGGAGCTGCACACAAATACCCACTGCCTTGAAGACCAGCCATCCACATACAGACCAACATGGGTGTGCTGGACATCAGATATCCATGAGCCACCCTGGCCAGCTGCATGGACAATCCCAGAAATGTGTGGCTCACACAGCACAGCTGTATATGGAAAGGATTGTCATTCAGCACTGTCGAGCCTGAGCTAGTGGGGACATATAGCCCAAATAAAAATGGTATATTACTGCAAGAGGCTAAGACTGAGCAAGTGAGGCATGTGACTACTTGTTTAAGTGACAATCTTTTAATGACCCTAAAGAACCAACATGAAGCTAATAGTCGCATAATGGAGCAAATGATAGTACTTAACAATGAAATTAAAGCTTCTAGGTCCGATATAGCAGTAAACGCAGAAAAGCTTGATACAATAGTATTCAAACTGGATGAAATAGTCCCCTCAAAGCATCCTGACTCTATCCTGCCAGATACAAGTGTTGTGTCTTGTACATTAAAGGAAACACCTGAGTTTAGTTCTGTAATAATCCTCGATACACCAATCAAACAAAACAAAAAAAAAATTCAGGGAAAAAACAATTCTGAAGGGACAATTGTTAACTCATCTCAGCCTACTGAGGTAGATGGGCATTTATCTCAGAGTTCATCCCCCAGTCATCCAATCACAGCTCTCTATACAGTTCCTAAAGTTGATAAATCTGGCAAGACAGCAGAGTATCATTCTAATTTTATTAAAATCCTGCAGTTGAGTGGGTCCCCTGTTCCTAAAACACCTGAGGGAAAAAAATTACTTAGGGGGCAGTTGAAGCTGTTAGAGAATGAGATCAAATTCCTTGGGACACAGATGGGATCTTTGTTTACACAGGGAATTGATCCGACTTATACAAATGAGTCTAATAAAATACACAAAAAACACAATGAAATGGGAAGGTCCCCTTTAGTTTCAGCATTCTTCTGAAAATTTATCCTGATGAGTGCATGTCACAGAGTGAAGTACATTTACCATCTGACCTCAGTTATAAGGAGGCTACCCCGTTATGCCTGACAGCTGAGAAGGATTGGCCTAATATTTTCAATGATAATTTTAAGGTTTTTTTGGTTAATTTTGTCAAGAAGGAACTAGAGTTGGAATTACTTGATATTGATGTTTGTCAAGTAGGCAGAAGTACCTGATGGCAGAATCAATACTATTAAATTAACATTGTAGTCCCCATTTGTAGCAAACCACATGTTGTACAATGTTGAGAGATTTACCCAGAAGGGAATCTTTCTTTCATTTCCAAACAGAGTGGCTTTTAATGTCCGCAATATGCCCATTCAAGAACTTTGGGAGTCTCCAATTATCTTGACCATGTTTGGACTTGAGAGCATTCCAAGAGAAAATGATTATAGGCTTCAAGGGTCCCTTTGCAATTTGTTTTGAAATCTTTTGCAGGTACAGTTGGGTTACAGGGGTATTCTCTAGGTGACCAGACATGAAAATAGTTCCTAAACAGTTCCCAAATTGATATATGGGTTAAGAACTCTGTGATTGCCGAGAAGCTTTGATAAAAAAGTAGAACACTGGATACTTTAGGCCTGCTTTTAGTAAAGCCTAAGGATATTTTTGAATCTGGTAACATTTCTAATAATAACTTGAACCCGGGTGTGGCTACTGGGTCCTCTTTTCCAGAGCAGATAGATGAGCACACACAACTAGTTGATACTTCATTACCCCTGGTAAACAGATATGGGACCCTTACTGATTGTAATGATTGTAATGATTGACTGAGGGTTTGAGACATCGAACCTATGATATCAAATACATATCTATCTGACAAACTGAATTCTACCTTAGAGCAGACTAGTAATCACTTATTGGTTAAAGAGAATGCACTATTCATCACTTCATGGAATATTTCAGGGTTTGCAACAAAGTTAGCAGATTCTGAATGTATGGATCATCTCATAAAGCATGATGTTATTAATCTTCACGAATCTTGGCTTACCTTGGACATGATAGATACATTAACAATCAATGGTTACCATCTTTTTCACGTGCCTGCTATTAGAAAAGCAAATATAGGCCAGTTTGCTAGGGGTCTTTTAACTTAAATTAAGATTCATGATCATATATTTATTAGAAATTCTGTTTTGACTCAAAATTTACTTTTGATAATGGCGGAAATCTGGAATTAGATGATCTTTTTTGTGAATCTTTATAACCCGGTGAAAAATTCAACTTTTTATCACAACAATTTGTTGTCTAAACTTACAGAGGCTGTGGAAGAGATAAATAACCAATATAATGACTTAGAAATAATAATTATGGGAGACTTTAACATTAGACTGTGCCATAATAGTGATCTGGATAACTCAATGACCCAGTTACAAGAAGAGATCTATAGTATTGAACAAAGGAATTCGTAAGATTTAAAAAAACATGGATTACAATAACAAATGAACTACATTTCTACAATCATTACATCTAATAGATCTAAATGGAAGATTACCTTTGGCTAGGTCTGGCAACTTCACCTGTCTCACTTATAATAGCAATTCCACAATCAATTATATTCTTATATCTCTGTATAATTATTATAAATATTCTGACCTTAAAATAAACACTAGGTCAGAGAGTGATCATTTCCTGCTCTGTCTAAGTAGGAAGACAGAAGGCAAGCTGAGTAGAAAACAAACAGATTAGGTGGACATTTTTAATAAAAAGAAAATTGTTCTATGGAATCAGATTCCTAAGGACAAACTGGAAAAAAATATAAAAATTATTTCCCCAAAAATTGATGATTTGGTGTTCAGTGATTCTGCACCTGAAAATATTTATTATTAAATAGTTAGTCAGTATCACTGTCTTTTAACTGAATATAGATCATCACACACATTAGATAAATTAAGATATCATAATTGGTTCTACCAAACTTGTCACTTTCAGAAAAAAAACAGCTGACTTCCCAGGTCAGATTCGTAAGAAAGTATCCAACACGAGAAAACATTAGGAACCTTAACAACAGCAGGAAATCATATAGAGATCATGTTTAGAAATTAAAACAAAGCATCAGCTAGACATGTGGAAAGAAATGTTAAATGCAATACAACAACAAAAAATGATTGAGTATTCTGGAAGTTAGTTGCTACTGGGATAACAATTACAAAAAGAGTTATGAGGCTTCTATCCCAGTGATATTGTGGGTAAATATTTTGGTAATATCTTTTTCAGATCTAGTGAATTATCTATTTATCACATGAGCTTAATCAATGGTGAACATTCTTGGATCACAATCGAAGAAACCCTTTCTGCTATAAAAAGTAGCAAGTCAACTAAATCTCCATGTCCAGACCAAATATCAGTAGATTTTTACAAAGCTGCCCCAGAGTTGTGGGCAATTACTGTTTAACAAATTCATAATGTATGGCTACAACACAGATTCCTGGAAGTGTAGTTATGTTATTCCAATTTTTAAGAAAGGAGATAGGGGTGATCCCATGAATTACCACCCAATAAGTCTAATAGATAACATGGCTATAATATATTCCAAAATTTTATTAAATCAGTTACAATTATGAACTCAACATAACAGGATAATCTCTCCTTTATGGGTGGGATTTCAAAAAAATAATGGGACATCCAAACAAATCGTTATATTACTACACATTATTGAAAAGTACTGTAGCTTGAAAAGCAACCTTTGTTTATTGCATTTATTGACTTCACATTGTCTTTCCACTCAATCTCTAGAGATATATTATGGATAAGCATGGAGGCCCTTGGTGTTGACCATACTTTAATAAACATTATAAAAAGACTGTATTATGAAACTTGGTAAAGATAAGATATAATAATAAAGGTGGTCTCTCAGATAAAATTTCCACCAATGTCAGTGTGCACCAAAGGTGTGTGCTGGCATCAACATTATTCAAGCTTTATAGCAATCATATTTTGGTAGAATTAACCAATCTAGCACATCACATACCTAAAGTACTTGAGCACTGTATACCAGTCCTGGCATAAGCAAACGATCTCGTGCTTATTGCAAAATCTAGATAGTGTCTTCATAAAAGTCTTTGTTAATTACAAGCTCTTTGTATGGTATTGAAATTAACAATTAATAAATCAAAAATAAAGGTTATGGTTATAGGCTCTAGAAAGAAGTACAGAAGTTTGTTTCTGGTAATAAACAGTTGGAATTTGTTAAGCAATATGCCTATCTAGGGTAACAATAGTGAATACAATTACTTGGAATAAGCATATTAAAACTGTGGCAGCTAAAATGAGGATTACATCTTCTGCTTTTTTCAATTTAATAAAACGTACAGTGGTATGACAATAGATTGAATGATTAGGGCCATAGAGAGTAAACTAATAAACTGAGAGCTTTATGCTATTGAAAACTGGGGAGTTTCTAGTTTACATACTTTAGAATCTGTTCTTACTAAATTATACTAGAAAACACTAGGGTTGCCAGCTTTGGCAGCTAATGCATTGGTAAGGGCTCATTTAGGTCAAATTACATTTATGGCCAAAGTCGTATAAGAATAATAAGTTTCTGGATTAATATGACCTGTGAACCAAATGGCTCTATTTTTGCTTCATGTATAACAGCAAAAATAACATATCCTGAGCTGATAAACAATGGATGGCTAATGACTGTATATTCTTTACTTGAGAAATATGATCTCACTTGGCTTCGATACTGGGTTGATCATGCAATAAAAATACACAAAAAATATGCTAAAGAGGTCTCTGCAGTGGTTTCAAGAAAGGATAGGGAAACTGATCTACAAAAGATCAAACAATTAAAAGTTTCACAGTGGGTAACTAACAACATGCAGGAACACTCCCTCAAAGAGTTCTTATTGCTGTTAACCAATCTGAATCATAGCACAAATTTTGACTCGCTATAGATTTGAGTTATTTCCCAGTAGTATATTAATGACTAGATATTCCAGATAATTCTCTATCTCTTCTAACTGTTTATGTTATTCAAACGAACCTGAAGATCTTCATCATATCCTTATATGATATCAATGGTATGAAAAAATAAGGAAGAAATACCTAGCTAAATATTTTGTGTCATATATGATACCTTCAAGCTACTTACTTGATTGTTTGTTATAGTGAATACAATTACTTGGAATAAGCATATTAAAACTGTGGCAGCTAAAATGAGGATTGCATCTTCTGCTCTTTTTCAATTTAATAAAACTTACAGTGGTATGACAATAGATCAAATGATTAGGGCCATAGAGAGTAAACTAATAAACTGAGGGCTTTATGCTGTTGAAAACTGGGGAGTTTCTAGTTTACATACTTTAGAATCTGTTCTTACTAAATTATACTAGAAAACATTAGGGTTGCCAGCTTTGGCAGCTAATGCATTGGTAAGGGCTCATTTAGGTCAAATTACATTTATGGCCAAAGTCATATAAGAATAATAAGTTTCTGGATTAATATGACCCATGAACCAAATGGCTCTATTTTTGCTTCATGTATAAAAGCAAAAGTAACATATCCTGAGCTGATAAACAATGGATGGCTAATGACTGTATATTCTTTACTTGAGAAATATGATCTCACTTGGCTTCGATACTGGGTTGATCATGCGACAAAAATACACAAAAAATATGCTAAAGAGGTCTCTGCCGTGGTTTCAAGAAAGGATAGGGAAACTGATCAAAAAAAGATCGAACAACTAAAAGTTTCACAGTGGTTAACTAACAACATGCAGGAACACTCCCTCAAAGAGTACTTATTGCTGTTAACCAATCTGAATCATAGCGCAAATTTTGACTCGCTATAGATTTGAGTTATTTCCCAATAGCATATTAACGACTAGATATTCCAGATAATTCTCTATCTCTTCTAACTGTTTATGTTATTCAAACAAACCTGAAGATCTTCATCATATCCTTATATGATATCAATGGTAAGAAAAAATAAGGAAGAAATACCTAGCTAAATATTTTGTGTCATATATTATACCTTCAAGCTACTTACTTGTTTGCTAAATTCTGAAAACCACAAATTCTTGCTGACTTAGAATTTTTTAATGCTGCTAAAAAAAATTGTCAAATATACTCAACAAAGATAGCATTTAAGGAGACCTAATTGATCCTTTATTAGGATCTTTTTTGTTGTCATGAGAGTTGAGATAATGGTTGAATTCGGAGGTGCAGGTAACCAGACACAAACTAGTAATTTCCATTTACACTTGTTAATCCTGTTTAGGACTAATGAGTTTGTTATTTTTTTTTTTATTTCATTTTGTTAGAAATCAGAATTACAACCCTTAGAGTCAGAGACACATTTTCAAAGGCTCCACATCATAGGTACACATTTAGATACAGCAAGGTAATGCATAACATACATCATACATTCGGTTGTAACATCAGGTTTTGTAGGTGTGAACAGTGCAGCTCCTGAGTATACATTTTTGTACAGTTTATACATAATATTGCAAAATGAGGTAAGAACAGTGTATACAGGAGGCAATGTGCCCATGCAGTAGCCTATACAATGGTTTAGCTAAGCCTGTAGAGTAGCCTATACAGTGGTTTTGCTAGAAATTTACATGTTGGGGAAGAGAGACACATTGCTGTATGGCAAAAATGATACAAGGTAGTCTTGAAGCAAGACATTGTCTATGTTGCAGGTTTGAAAATATATTGATCAGGGTGGATGGCTGCCCAGCAGATGGCAGCTCACCACTGGAAGCATTGGCAGGTGAGTTGTGAGTATGTGGTTTCTGAGGGCGGTTTTGAAAGTGCCAGTTTTAGAGAAGCTGATGACACCTACAGGAAGGGATCTGAACCAGGATGGGGTCCTGTATGAGAAGGACCTTTGTGCTAGGGAGGTTCTTACCCATAGGACTGCTAGGGAGGGTTTATTGGTGCTGTATGTGGAGACAGTGGAGGTCGAACGGTGGAGGGAGGATGCAACTCCAGGTGGTGTTAGTCCAAGGAGGGTCTATTGGGCCAATAGGCAGGACTAGTATAGTAGTCTTTCCTCAAAGCTGAGTATTTGAGTGAGGGAGTAGAGGATGCTGGAGTGGGTTAGCTGGTCTGCACTGGACAGCAGCCTGCATGCCTTGTTGATGATCACATTCATTTTGCTGATGGCAGAGGCATCTGCTGCTGCATAGATCACTAGTCCATATCTACTGGGAATAGTACTGATGAGGTGATGGCTAGTCGGAGGGCTTCAGGGGGTAGGCACACTTTGTGATGGTAGAGGAGGCCAATGCGTATGTTGGCTACTGACGTTAGGGCATCAGTGTGAGAGTGGAAGTTGAGGGCTGAGCTGAAAGCTATGCCTGGATACTTACAGGAGGTGATCTGCTCAATGGGCTGGAGGAAGATGGAAAGAATCCACAGTGGATAGTTTTTTACTTTATTTTGGTAGTGTGTAAATATCATGGCCTTGGTCTTTTTCAGGTTCAAGATAAGTTTATGCTCCATGAGCCAACATTTGGTTAGGTTAAAGGAGCTTTGAAGGGTGGTCTGCAGACTGGTGGGGTTGGTTGTGGCTTAGGTTGATGTGTCTTCCATGTCCAAGGTATTCACATCTGAATTTAGCTCAGGGGTGCATTCATTTAAATACTGTGCTGTATATTAATTTTACATTTATCTGGCTAGATTAACTAGGAGATTCCCAGGGTCAAAGTTTGTTGTATTTTAGGATAAAGAAATTTAGGCCTAACTCTAACAAGGATCTATCTTATTGTGTAAAGCAATGCATGACAGAAATTACAAACACGTGTTTACTATCTTTATGCTAGGATTTTAAATAATAATGTATAAAAATGTTCTATATTTGTACTGATTTTATTTTTAAACTTTGTGTATGTAATGACAATGTTTGTTGAACAATAAACTTGTGATTTTGTGCAGCAGCAATTGTAACACATGTGTGCAGCCATTTTGTACATGGGTGTGTGCTGTACACACTGTACCAGGGTCAGCAGACAACAGTATGGGATGTAGAGCCAACTGGAAGGACCCCTCATCCCAGCAACAGCTGGCCCCACCCTAGGTACAGGGTTGCCACACATACAGAACCAGTGCTGACAGTGGCCCTACAGAGACACACTTATGTCCTAATGTATGCAGGACCCTGCTCATATACAGTGGAATAATGCATCATAATGTTGATTACATATGGTAAAGAACATGCAACACCCGCCAATGCCCATCACCACTGACTATGCCATAAAAGGCCAGCTCTGTTGCAATACAATGATATGATACCTAATGCATATTGCACTGGAAAGGGCACGTCTGCAGGCAGACTTCTGTATGATGCATCTGGCATGACATAGTGGTCTACTGGTATAACACTGGCCAATGCCTACCTCTGCCAGATGGTTATGTATACATAGTCCTGAGCATGTCACACAACAGACCCAACCAATGACGGGTATAATAACCAGGACTGAGAAGTACCACCAACTCCCTTGTGCACCAGGTTTGAGACCCAGGATACACACCATTCCATGATGTTAGGCATGTCATGATACAGTATGTGCACACAGTACAGCATGCCTGCTGCAAGGATGAACACAACAGTAGACTGTAAAGATCATGACACACAAAAGTTTAGTGGTGGGACAATTCCCCATCTGCAGGGTGATTGCACTGTACCACAACTGCATGGGTGGTTCTCCACAGGCATACGTGTAGCATGGTGAGTAACAAATGGACATCTGTCTTCAACCAGTGGAACATGCAACATTGTGTAGACATGCAACCCAGAGTACAAAACACACATTGAAACATAAACCATGAAGACAGAAAACAAACAGAGGTCCATTCAGTCTGACCATATTCCTATAATCCCAGGAACCTTACTTGGATCCTATGGTTCCTCCAAGGTACTAACCCTCCCCACACTATCCCCATTCTGATAACAGCTAATATTCTTCAGGTGAAGCTACCTCTGGCTGGAAGCTGCAATACTGAACATAGGATTTGCAAGAAAGTGGGTTGTGCTCACAACAGAGGGAGGTGAACCTTACAATTGTCTTTGGTTTGTAGCAGACATTCTGCAGGTAGAAGCTACTTCTAACTGAAAGGTGGAATAAGGAACTTAGAATTCTCAGGAAAAGACAGTCTTTCAAGCAACAGAGGGAGGTGGATCTAGCTTTACATTTGCTCCAATTCTTAAGATTTTCAGTGCAGGAAGAGTTTAAACCCTGGGCTAAGAATTTGTCATAAGTCCTGAAGTAAGTGCAGGTACAGGCTGTGTATTTGACCCAGACAGTACCCTAGGGGGTGGAAACTGTTTTTTGTGTTTATCTGTGTGTGCCTTAAAAGGCCAGCCCAGACTGTGTCAGAAAGTGCTTACATCATAGCTACTTATCAGCCAACAGCTTTGGAAGAGTCTTACAGACCTGAGAACAATAGTATTGTAAGCAAAGGTTTTATAGCAAACTCATCAGAACAGCTAATATTCTTCAGTTGAAGCTACCTCTGGCTGGAAGCTGCAATAGTGAACATAGGATTTGCAAGAAAGCGGGTTGTGTTCACAACAGAGGGAGGTGAACGTTACAATTGTCTTTGGTTTGTAGCAGATATTCTGCAGGTGGAGGCTACTTCTAACTGAAAGGTGAAATAAGGAACTTAGAATTATCAGGAAAAGACAGTCTTTCAAGCAAAAGAGGGAGGTGGATCTAGCTTTACTTTTGTTCCAATTCTTAAGATTTTCAGTGCAGGAAGAGTTTAAAGCAGAGCTGACTTATTTTGGGGCTGACTGCTTTCAGAGAACAAACCACCAGGCTGTTTTGGGGCTGGGTAGGTCTACCTGTGTCTGACTTGGATGTCTGGATTTTTCTCTTTTTAATTAGCAGGGTATTTTCTCTGTCAAATTGCTGTGTAGGGCATCTTGCTGACAGGAAGGCACTCATCGCAGTGGTGGGTCAGAGCTTTTAGCTGATTGTTTCATGAAGGCACAGTTTAGGCCCAACCCCTGCCCACCCTCACTCCACCCACCCCTGGAAATAGTTCCTTTATACCTGGGGTTCTGACATCATTTCCTCGAGAGTGCAAGGTGCATATCACTGTCATATCCTCTCTAGCACACTGCACTGACAATATAAGCATACACATTGTATAATATATATATATTTCTATATAAAAAAACAATTACACACACACACATATATAAAAAAAAGTAGATAAACATGTGGGGAGTAGTGCAATGTAATGGTTGTGGGGCAGTAGTCTTCCGGGAGTCTTTCTGGAGGCTGAGATGCTCCCCTATTTGCAGACAACTCTCTGCCCTGAGGGAAGAAGTTGCCCGTCTTCAGGCCACACTGGATAGTAGTAAGGGAACCTTCACCCAGGCCACACTGGACAGTAAGAAGGGAACCTCCCCCATCCAGGGAGCACCAGAGCCACCACCACTACCTCAGAGGTTGCGGAGAAAGCACAGCAGTTGGACCACAGTGGGCTCAAGGAGGGTGAGGATGGTGGAACAGAGGCACACCCAGTCAGTTGTTCCACTCCACAATCCATGCACCATCTGGGGGATCATAGCTCCCCTATGGATGCACCCACAGAGGCGACTAAGGAGGCTGAGGACAACTGTAACATGGGAGGCCCACAGGAAGGAGGCAGAGGACACCACAGGGAAAGGAAGCAGCTCCTAGTGGGGGACTCAATTATTAGGGGTACAGAACTGGGTGGAGCAGGGAAAACTGAATTAAGGTGCCTGCCTGGTGCCATGGCTTGGAGAGACAGGAAGCGCATCCTCAGGATCATGAGAACAGCTGCACAGGAGTCTGAGCTGGATGTCAGTGTCCACCTAGGGACAAATGACTTGTCTCATCATGAGATTGGAGCAGTGCAAGAGGACTTTGTAGAGTTGGGGAGGGGCCTAAGACAAGTAGGACACACAGTATCCTTCTCAGAGGTGCTGCCTGTCAGTGGCATGGGTGAGGCAAGGGTACTTTGCACCATGCAGTTTAATGAATGGTTGAAAAAATGGTGTGGAGCACAAGGGTTTGGCTTCATTGGGGACTGGGGTTCCACCTGGAGGGACACCAGCCTATACTGGCAGGATGGTCTGCCTCTGTCCAGGAAGGGAACAAGTCTTTGAGCAATCAGTTTAAATGCTTCATTGGCAAGCTTTTAAACTAGTCAAGGGAGGAGGCACTGATAAGCAGCAGGAAAATCCCAGCCTCTCCCTACAAAACAGGGTACTAAATGAGTAAAAGACCGAGGTAGAAAGGTCAGTGGGGGATGCTGCAACAGAAGGTAAAGCCATCAAAAAATGGAGAGCAATGAGTACCAATGCCGTAGTCTGAGTAACAAGCTTCCTGAATTAGTGGTCTCGATGGATGAGGAACATCTGGATATCATGGCAGTCACAGAAACATGGTACACACAAAACCATGACTGGGACGTAAACATACCAGGATACACTATCTACAGGAGGGACAAGGAGGGTAAAAGAGGAGGAGGAGTAGCTCTTTACATAAGGGAAGGAATCAAAGCAACAGAACAAAAGGGTAAACAGGGAGGAGAAGAAGCACTGTGGGTAAATTTGGAGACAGGCAATGGCACCACAATCCGCACAGGGGTTGTATACAGACACCCCTCTCGGGGGAAGAAATGGACAGGGTAATGACAGAAAGTAAACTTAGAATGGCAGAAAAAGGGGAGATATTGCTGATGGGTGATCTGAATATGCCAGATGTTAACTGGAGAGCAGCTGCAGCAGCCACTTTGAAGAGTGGGGTTATTCTAGATGCCCTACAAGGAGCATGCCTTAGACAACTAGTATTGGAGCCCACTCAAGAGGGAGCAATCTTAGACCTGGTTCTCTCAAATGGAGAAGGAGAGAGGATCACAGATGTAGAAGTGGGTAGCCATCTGGGAACTAGCAACCATCGAACAGTATGGTTCACAATAAACACAGCAATAGAGTCAAGCCATACAAAGGCAAAAGTATTGGACTTTAGGAGGTCTGACTTTGCCAAAATGGGTGAGTGCCTAGGTAATGCACTAGCAAATGGGCAGGAAGGAGGGGTGGAAGAACAATGGGGAATAATAAAAACTGCCATCACAGAGGTAGCAAGCCTTTGTGTGAAGCAAATAAACAAAATGAAACAATATAAGAAACCACTATGGTTCTCAAAGGAAGTGACAGTGAAGGTTCAAGAGAAAAAGAAAGCATTCAGGAAGTACAAGGAATCACAGAAGGAGCAGGACAGAGAACTGTATCAGTTAAAGCAAAAAGAAGCTGGGAAGGCAGTCAGAACAGCAAAGGCCCAAACCGAGGAAAAGATAACCAACTCAGTTAAGAAGGGGGATAAAACCTTTTATAGGTACATCAGGGAGCGAAGGAAGACCAAGTGAGAGATAGTGAGGCATAATGAAGGGGATGGAGGGTGGGCAGAGGGTGACTGTGAAAAGGCACAGATACTAAACAAATATTTTTGCTCAGTATTTACAAATGAAGAGGGGGAGGTACCTAAAACAAACAGTAGAAACACTCTGGATACCAGCCCATTTACAGAAGAAAGGGTTCTGAAAGAACTCTTAAAACTGAAGGTGGACAAAGCAATGGGGTCTGATGGGATTCATCCCAGAATTCTAAAAGAACTAAGGGTAGAACTAGTGACACCACTGACTACCCTCTTTAACAAATCATGTGAGGATGGGGTGGTACCCGAGGACTGGAGGAGGGCAGATTTGATTCCCCTTCATAAAAGTGGGAGCAAGGCAGAAGCAGGAAACTACAGACCTGTTAGTTTAACCTCAGTGGTAGGGAAAATGATGGAATCACTTCTGAAGGAAAGAATTGTTGAGTATCTAGATGCCAGAGGGGCACAGGACCCAAGGCAGCATGGATTCACAGCGGGAAGTTCATGCCAGACAAATCTAATAGATTTCTTTGACTGGGTGACCAAAGTAGTAGAACAGGTAGGGGCTGTGGACAAGGCCTACCTAGACTTTAGCAAGGCATTTGACACAGTCCCACACAAAAGATTAATATACAAGTTAGCCAGCCTTGGAGTGGGTCCCAAGATGATAGCCTGGGTAAAGAATTGGCTGGAGAATAGGACCCAGAGAGTAATAGTAAATGGAATCCACTCTGAAGAAAGGGGGGTTACTAGTGGGGTACCGCAGGGTTCAGTATTAGGACCGGTCCTCTTCAATGTCTTTATAAGCGACATTACAGAGGGACTGGAAGGAAAAGTATGTCTCTTTGCAGATGACACAAAGATCTGCAACAGAGTTGGTGCACAAGATGGGGTGGAAAGGATGAGAAGTAACTTGGCAAGGTTAGAGGAATGGTCAAATGTATGGAAGCTTAGATTCAATGCTAAGAAGTGCAAGGTAATGCACCTGGGAAACAAAAACCTAGAGGAAGAGTACACAATGGGGGGTGAGATACTAACAACAACAAAAATGGAAAGGGACCTGGGGGTAGTCATATCAGATGACCTAAAGGTGGGCAAGCAATGTGAGAGGGCAGCAAGGAGGGCTGGGGATACTGGGATGCATAGGGAGAGGCATCACCAGTAGAAAACAGGAAGTTATTATCCCTCTGTACAGACAGCTGGTCAGACCCCATCTGGAGTACTGCGTGCAGTTCTGGAGACCCAATCTCCACAAAGGCGAAGACAGGATGGAAGCTGTCCAGAGGGCAACTAAAATCGTGCAGGGTCTGCACGGAAGACATATGAAGAGAGACTTAAGGAGCTTAATATGTATAGCCTCGAGAAAGGAGGGAGAGGGGACATGATTACAAACTTTCAAGTACCTCAAGGGAATCAACAAAGTCAAGAGGGTAGCATCTTTAAAAAGAGGTGTGCAAGAACAAGGGGCACAATTTGAAGATAGAGGGAGGGTGGCTCAGAGGTAATTTAAGGAAGTATTTTTTCACAGAGAGGGTTGTGGATGCATGGAATGGCCTTCCGGAGGAGATTGTGGAGTCAAAAACACTGGTGGAATTCAAGCATGCATGGGATAGTCATAAGGCAATTCTAGGGGGTTGGGGTAGGAAGAAGTAGGCTGCTGGTTAACTAGGATCTGCAGCTTAACCATTAGGTAGGGAGATGGGCAGACAGGGTGGGCCAAGCAGTCCTTATCTGCCATCAAATTCTATGTTTCTATGTTCTATGTTTCTATTCTCCTTGATGGTCTTGTCACCCTGGGCAACCACTGTTCTCTTCTTTCTGTCCCAAGCCTGCTTGAATCCCCTCACCATGTTTGCACTCACAACCTCAGCTGACAGACCTTTTCAAGGTTCCACCACCCTTTCCATAAAGAAGCACTCCTTCATGCCCCCCCACCGAATCTCCCTTCTGGAAATTTACACTTGTGATTATGCTACTTTTAGTTGGTGTTCAGGGTAAATAATTTCCTGCCATTTATCTTGTTAATTCCTTTAAGAAACTTGAAGGTCTCTATCATATCTCCCATCCCCATCCTGGTTTCCAGTGAGTACATATTTAGTGTTTTGAGGCAATCCTCATAGGATCTGCCCTGCTGGTCCGAGTCATTTTTTTTTTTGAAATCGCCTTTTATCCTCCTTACTCAGCCTGCCTCCTCCGACCCTTCGGCGATGACCCGCGAACATCCCGCTGCCCGAAACCCTACTCGCACAGACCACAAGCCCCCATGGTGCCGCGGCTTACCCCCCGGGTGGGGACGAGGTAGGGGACAACCCCCGTAACTTCATATTTCGTCGGCCCCGTGGACTGCCGAGTGGGCACGGGCAAATTGTGGGCACGTCCCAGGTCCTCGCTTCCTCCCGGACGAGGCAGGCTCTTTTTCCTGTTTTTCTCCCCCCCCGAGCAGATTGCGATCACCCCCTGACGTCATGACGCGTACGCCGACGTCCGCACTGCTCAAAGGCTGACCAGCCAATCCCTGCAAGGGCTTGCATTTCCTCGAGCCTCCGCTCGGGGTCGTGCAAGAGCTGGACTACGGCCGAATCCCACCCCGGAGTAGGCGAGCTGTCGTCGGACGCTAAAGCCAAACTCCCCCCGGCCGACCCACCGACTACCCGAGTCCACTCCCGAACCCGGGTCGCCGGCGTGGAGCGAGGTGTGGCATTCAACGCCTCAGCCCTCTGCGCCACCGGGCCGGCCGGTCCAAGTCATTTTATTACTCTACAGGGCACTGTTTCCAATCTATTCATGTCCTTTCTGGCATGAGGGTTCCAGATCTGGATGCAGTACTGCTGGTGAGGTCTCAAAAGGGATCTGAATAGGGGAAGTATTATCTTTTTCTTCTGCTATCAATACCCCTCCTGATACATCCCAGCATCTTGTTAGCCTTGCTATAAGCCTTGTTGCACTGGTTGATTTGTTTAAGGGAGTTACTGATGATAACTCCTAGATCATGTTCTTCTTCTGTAGTGCTAAATCTCACCTCACCAATCCAGTACTCTGACTTGGATTCTTTTTCCCCTAGGTGCATTCCTTTGCACTTTTTGGTGCAACTGCGAAACGCACACTCTTAAAACAGTCATTTTTTTTTAATTTTTTTCTACCGAATTTACCACTCAGCTCAGTTAAAGAAATAAACAGAACTAAAAAATATGTATTATTACAGCAAACATAACACTATAGCTCAGTACTTAGGTTAGTTAGAGAAATAAACAGAACAATTTAATCTGTATTATTACAGCAGTCCTAAAAGTATTCAATCATTGCTTTGTCTCCACTCCAGAGACAACAGAGGACTCTGGGCAGGAGTGTGGGCAACTCTAAAGTCGTGGCAGATCTCCATTAAGTTTGCTCACTCCCCTTCTCTCACTCACTTGTTCTATTTCTCCCGATGCTACAGGCTGCCCTTTTATACTGGGCTTCTGCTTTCGTTGGTGTGATTTCTGCCCACAAAGAAATCTGCAGCAGTCCTGACACAGCTCCACTGAGCTCACTCACTCCTCTCTCACTCACTCATTCTGTTTTTCCCGGTGCAGCAGGCATCCCTTTTGTACTGGGCTCTTGCCTGTGTTGGCACCTTTTTCTGCCCACAAAGAAGTTCACAGCTGTCCCGGCAGAGCTCCATTGAGGTTGCTCACTCCCTCTCTCTCACTTGCTCATTCTGTTTCTCCTGGAACTGCAGGCTGCCCATTTTTACTGGGCTCCTGTCTCCATCAGCACCTTTTTCTACCTACAAAGAAATCCGCAGCAGTCCAAACAGAGCTCCATTGAACTTGCTTCCTACCCCTCTATCACTTGCTTGTTCCGTTTCTCCCACCGCTACAGGCTGCCCTTTTGTACTAGGTTCCTGCCTGTGTTGGCACCTTTTTCAGCCCACAAAGAGATCTGCAGTAGTCCCAATAGAGCTCCGTTGAGCTCGCTAACTTCCCCTCTCTCATTCGCTCATTCTGTTTCTCCCGCCACTGCCGGCTGCCTGTTGTACTGGGCCCCTGCCTGCATTGACACCTTTTTCTGCCCACAAAGAAATCTGTAGCAGCCCTGTCAGAGCTCAGTTGAGCTTGGTCATTCCCCCCCTCTCACTTGCTCTATCGTAATCTGTCCCAAACATTGATTTCCCACAGCGACCATGCTATTCTGTGCCAGAAGTGCAAAACATATTTCAGCCAGGATGTGAAAAATGACAGCTGCACTGTTCATAAGGAGGTGTGAAAAAATGGCAGTGTTGAAAATGTGGCGTAAAAATATTCCACATTTGTGAAGTTACAAGGGTGTGTGGAAACAGCTCAATGCATGATTGTAACAGATTCATTCTATGGACTTTCATCACCAAATTTTCAACATAGGGAATTTAGGACCTCTGCTCATAAATAGTGTCACTGTCATTTTCTTAATCTGTCCTGAACACTGATTTCCCACAATGACCACGCTATTCTGCACCAGAAGTGAAAAAACACATTTCAGTCAGGATGTGAAAAAAATACAGCTGTACTGTTCATAAGGAGGTGTGAAAAAATGCCAGTGTTGAAGATCTGTCATGACAATATTACAAATCTGTGAAGTTACAAGGGTGAGTGGGAACTGTGCAACGCACACTTGTAACACGGTCATTTGATGGATAGTCGTCACTAAATTTTCAGCATAGGCATTTTAGGACCTCTGCTCATGAACAGAGTCACTGCTATCTTCTTAATCTGTCCCAAGCACTATTTTACAACAGCGACGGTGCTATTCTGTGCTGGAAATGTGAAAACACATTTCAGTCAGGATGGGAAAAATGACAGCTGTACTGTTCATAACGAGGTGTGAAAAAATGTCAATGTTGAAAATCTGGCATGAAAATATTACAAGCTTACAAAGTTACAAGCGTGCATTGCAACTGCGCAATGCATGCTCGTAAAATAGTAATTTTGGGGGAATTTTTCACCGAATTTGCAACATATGTTTTTTGAGAGCCCACCTCATGAACACTGGCACTGTCATTTTGTTAATCAGTCCTGAAAGGTGATTCTGCGCAGTGATCACAAAATCACCTTTCGGGGCTGAATTCATGAGGAGGGGTCCCAAAAAACCCATGTTGAAAATGTGGTGCCAAATTTCCAAAAAATGAATAAGATATGCACTAAAGTTGAAAAAACATATTTATGCCATTATACAGCTTACTGGCATTTCCTCAGTTCATGGTCGGCTTTGAAGAGTGCAGACGTGTTCCCCGGTCCACTGAAGATCATCATGCTGGGCTCCGGAGGTAAGTATGGGGTGAGGGGTGTGTGGGGGAGGTGGGGTACGCAGTGAGTGGGTGCGGGTTGGAGGATGGTATGCAGAGAGCAAGGGAATGTTTTCTTCTTTTCAGGATGTTAAAAAAAATAGACATCTCGGGATGTCTTTTTTTTTACAGGTACTGTTGGCATGCTGGGATGGGCTCCCAGCATGCCACCTGCGTGTTTTGTGGTGGGGGCACTGGAGCTGATGGGGATTGGGCACCCCCATTGGCACATACTTGGGGGGGCTCATGAGCTGAGGGGGATTGGGAACCCCCTCATCACACAAGAAATGGGGGGAACATGCCGACGGGGATTGGGCACCACCGTCATCAAAGAAAGAAGGGGGGGACATGATGCTGAGGGGGATTGGGCACCCCCTCGGCACACAGTAACAGAAACCAATGGGGACTGGGATCCCTGTTGGCAAACTGGATGGGTGGAATGCAGGGGACCACTTTGCAATGATGAGTCACTCCCTGATTGCAAAAGGATGATGCTGTAATGACGAGGTGGCTCCTGATTGCAGCGGCTGAAACTTTTCAAGGTTGTGGCACGCTGGTTGAACTAGTGTCAACTGCAGCATGCCACGGCATTGGGGAATAGGGGCCAAGCCTTAAAAGGCAGTGAGGGCATTTGCCACAACAGTGCCACACCTCCACAACCTGCTTCTGGAGCAAGCTGCTGCAATATGTTTCTTGCGCATGTGCGCAATCAACATAAAAATCACATCCCAGCCCCCTCCAATTTCATTTCATTTGGGTAGCTGCAAAACACTTCCTGTGTTTGATCACAGTAAGAACTGGTATGCTATAGAGACCAGCCCTAAAAATATTACATTTATTAAAGCAGCAGTGCATTGAAATTGGGCAAAACTTTTTTGCACAATAAATGATTTCAGGCATCTTTCCACTTTTATTTGGTGGTAAAGCCTTCTAGGTCTACCTAAATGTAAGTGTTTTATAAATTATTTAATTGATTTTTTTCTTTAAAAAAATAGTGGTCACCATAGACATCATCAATATGTCATTGTAGACCTGGCAACGGTTAGGATCATGAAAACAAATTAAAACAACCCTAGTGCATCGCATAGAAGGTACCTAGATAAGTAGATTGGACAGATATGCTAACATTTTTTTACATGCAGTGGAAACAAACTTTTTGAAAAACATGGTTTGTTGCACTGCTGGTTTAAGCATTAAGTTATAACCAGGGTTGGGATTCCATCTCTGTTAATCTAACCCTAGGGACGATAAGGAGGTACAAGGTGCAGTCAAATAATTTATGCCCTTAGGGTTAAGTTGACAAAGATAACCCAGCCCATGGAATGCCTTCATTCTATTATCAAACTAGACTGGATTTATATTTTTAAACTGAATATTTTCATAGGTAAACAACTAATTGGTTTATTGTACATGAATGTATCCTGCCATTATCACAGCCCTTTTAGAAATACGTCAGCCAGTCAGACTGCCCCATTTCCAGTCATTATTTGCATTATTACTAATAATTATTAATACTGATAATGCGTATCTGGGAATAGTTATAGAACTTATCTCAATTAATAATAAACTAGCTGCAAATGTATAGGGCTTGCACAGTGTAACAGGGTTGTTTGTTTACAGGAAAATATGTAGTTAACTGAAGAATTTTTACATGTGCAGTTCAAGAACATCTTTTTATGTTTTCATGTTCTTTTTATGGCTGCATGGGTGGAGCTCCACAGATGTTAAGCCATCATCTGGAGTAGAGCACTGTGAAAGCACATGACTAGACTGCTGTTCGGTGTGCTTCCACAGTGGTCTGGCAAATGTCCACTCCTTCTGTTTATGAGGCCCTTCCCCTTCATGGGCCACAAAAACACACCCTCTTCATGGGGTACTACTTTTTCTTCCACAACTGTGGAATTGAAGGTCACCATGCCCAATATGACCGCCAACCCAAACTGTACATGCTTGAGTATCGAGCATGTGCAGTTCTGTCAGCTCTGCCATCTTGGGTATGACAGGTTCTGGTGCATCGAGAGTGTGACAAGAGCTCTGAGTACTCTTTTACTCACTCTCAACGCACTGAGCAGCCATATCAGCTCATAGAAACATAGAAACATAGACTTTGACGGCAGATAAGGACCGCTAGGCCCATAGTCTGCCCATTTCCCTACCTACAGGATAGGCTGCAGATCCTAGTTAACCAACAGCCTATTTCTTCCTACCCCCCACAAGAATTGCCTTATGTCTGTCCCATGCATTCTTGAACTCTCCCACAGTTTTAGACCCCACAACCTCCTCAGGAAGGCTGTTCCATGCATCCACTACCCTCTCTGTAAATAATACTTCCTCACATTGCCCCTGAACCGCCTCCTTGTATCTTTTAAATTGTGTCCCTTGTTCTTGCAAGTCTCTTTTTCTGAAAATGCTACCCTCTTGGACTTTGTTGATTCCACTGAGGTACTTAAAGTTTCTATCATGTCCCCATCTCCCTTCTTTCCTCAAGGGTATATAATAAGCTCCTTTAGTCTCTCCTCATACAGCTTCTCTTGCAGACCCTGCACCATTTTAGTTGCCCTCCTCTGGACTGCCTCTATCCTGTCTATGTCCTTGCAGAGATGGGGTCTCCAGAACTGGACACAGTACTCCATATGGGGCCTCACCAACTGTCTGTACAGAGGGATAACAACTTCCTGTTTTCTGCTGCTGATGCCTCTCCCTATACATCCCAGTATACCCCCAGCCCTCCCTACTGCCTTCTCACATTGCTTGCTAACCTTAAGGTCATCTGATATGATTACCCCCAGGTCCCTTTCCTTTTTGTTGTTGTTACTACCTCCCCACCCATTGTGTATTCTTCCCTGGGTTCTTGTTTCCCAGGTGCATTATTTGCACTTCTTTGCATTGAATCCTAGCTGCCATACTTGACCATTCCTCCAACCTTGCCAAGTCCCTTTTCATCCTTTCCACACCTCCTTGTGTATCAACCCTGTTGCAGATTTTTGTGTCATCTGCAAAAAGGCATACTTTTCCTTCCAGTCCCTCTGCAATGTCACTGATGAAGACATTAAAAAGGACTGGACCCAATACTGAACCCTGTGGTACCCCACTAGTAACCCCCCTTTCTTCAGAATGGACTCCATTTACAATTACCTTCTGTGTCCTGTTGTCCAGCCAATGTTTTACCCAGGCTACCACCCTGGGTCCCACTCCCAGGCTGGTTAATTTGACTATTAATCTTTTGTGTGGGACTGTGTCAAATGCCTTGCTAAAGTCTAGGTAGGCCATGTCCACAGCCCCTCCCTGGTCTACTAATTTGGTCACCCAGTCAAAGAAATCTATTAGATTCGTCTGACATGACCTTCCCGGTGTGAACCCATGCTGCCTTGGGTCCTGTGCTCCACTGGCCTCTAGGGACTCGACTATTCTTTCCTTCAGAAGTGACTCCATCACTTTCCCTACCACAGAGGTCAGACTGACAGGTCTGTAGTTTCCTGCCTCTGGCTTGGACCCACTTTTGTGAAGGGGAATCACATCCGCCATCCTCCAGTCCTCGGGTACCACACCATCCTCCCATGATTTATTAAAAACAGTAGCCAGTGGTTTCACTACTTCCTCCCTTAATTCTTTTAGAATTCTGGGGTGAATTCCATCAGGACCCATTGCTTTGTCCTCCTTCAGTTTTAGGAGTTCTTGCAGAACCCTTTCTTCTGTGAAAGGACTGGGATCGACCCCCCTATCAAGAGTGCTTCTGTTAATTGGATTAGGCACTTCCCTCCTCTTTTGTGAATACTGAGCAGAAATATTCGTTCAGTATTCCTGCTTTCATTGTCCCCTCTGCCCACCACTGTTCATTCTATTCAGCCTCACTATCCCTCCCTTTGTCTTTCTCGCTTGCTGATGTACCTATAAAGGTTTTATCCCCTTCTTAACTGAGTTGGCTATCTTTTCCTCAGTTTGGGCCTTTGCTATTCTGACTTCCCTCCTGCTTCCTTCTGCCTTAACTGGTACAGCTCTCTGTCCTGCTCCTTCTGTGTTTCCTTATACTTCCGGAATGCTATCTTTTTCTTCCTGACTTTCACAGCCACCTCTTTTGAGAACCATAGAGGCTTTTTCTTTCATTTTGATTTGTTTATTTGCTTCACACAAAGGCTTGTTGCCTCTGTGATGGCAGTTTTGATAATTCCCCATTGTTGCTCCACACCTCCTTCTAGCCTGTTTGCTAGTGCTTTTCTGAGGCACTCTCCCATCTTGCCAAAGTCAGCCCTCCTAAAGTCCAGTACCCTCACTTTTGTATGGCTTGACTCTGTAGCTGAGTTTAACGTGAACCACACTGTTTGATGGTCACTTGTCCCCAGATGGCAACCCACTTCTAGATATGAGATCCTCTCACTGCCCCCGTTTGAGAGTATGAGGTCTAAGTTTGCTCTCTCACGAGTGGGTTCCGAAACTAGCTGTCTAATGCCTGCCACGTGTAGGGCATCAAGAATGGCCCTGCTCTTGGATGTGGCTGCAGCAAATGTGCTCCAGTTAACATCTGGCATATTCAGGTCTCCCATCAACAGTATCTCCCTTTCTCTGCCATTCTAAGAATGCCTTCTATCATATCCTTGTCCATTCCTTCTCCCTGACATGGGGTCTGTACACAACCCCTGTGTGGATTGTGGTGCCCTTCCAGTCTCCAAGGTGACCCACAGTGCCTCCTCTCCTCCCTGTTTACTCTTTTGTTCAGTTGCTTTTATCCTTCCTTTACATAGAGATACTCCTCCCCTCTTTCTCCCTGCCTGTCTCTCCTGTAGGTTATGTACCCGGTATGTTAACATCCCAGTCATGGTTCTCTGTGTACCGTGTTTCTGTGACTGCTATGATATCCAGGCATCTCTTTCCATTAAGGCCATCAGCTCAGGGAGCTTGTTGCCCAGACTACGGGCATTGGTACCATTACCTCCATTTCCTGATGGCCTTACTCTTTTGCCCCATCCCTGTCCTTCTTGCCTTTGTCACTTTCTTCATTTACCCCTGCCCTTCTCCCTATCGACACCTCTATGTCGGAGTTTGCCGCACTTACTACTGTGATTATTTGGGGGGGCTAGGATTTTCCTGCTCCTTTCCAGTGCCTCCCCCCTTGGCTAGTTTAAAAGTTTGCCAATGAAGCATTTAAACCTATCACCTAGGATCCTGGTTCCCCTCCCGGACTGATGCAGCCCATCATGCCAGTATAGGCTTGCATCACTCCAGGTGGACTCCCAGTCCCCAATGAAGCCAAATCCCTGAGCTCCACACCAGTTTTTCAACCACTGATTGAATCCCATGGTGCAGAACACCCTAGCCTCTCCTATGCCATAAATGGGTAGCACCTCCGAGAAGGTTACCGTGCGTGCTACTTAACTAAGGCCCCTTCCCAATTCCACAAACTCTTCCTGCACTTCTCTAATCCCTTTCTTAGCCGGGTAATTTGTCCCTAGGTGGACAATGACATCCAGCTCCCTCCCCTGTGCAGCTTCTCTGGCAATTCTGAGGATTCGCTTCCTGTCCCTGCACGCCATGGCACCATGCAGGCACCTTACCTCCCTCTCCCCTTCCTCCCCCAGTTCTACCTTCCTAACAATGGAGTCCTCCACCAGGAGTTGTTTCCTTCCCCTGCAGGGTCCCCTGCTACCCTTCTGTGGGTCTCCTTTGTGGAGGTTCCCAGCATCCTCCTTGGTCTCCACTGTGGGTGCCTCCATAGAGGAACCACACTTTGCCATAATGGCATAGGAATTGTGGAGAGGAACAATGGGAGGGATGTGCCTCTGTTCCACCACCCTCACCCTCCCTGAGCCCACTATGGTCCAACCGCTCCTCTTTCTTGGCAACCTCTGAGGCAACGGCAGTGGCACTGGTGGTCCCTGGATGGAAGAGGAGGTCCCACAAATCCTGGCCAACTCAGCCTGGAGATGAGCAACCTCCTCCCTCAGCCCAGAGAGGTGCCTACAGATGGGACAACGCCGCATCCTCCAGAACATTTCCCGGAAGACTGCTGCTCCACAGCCACTGCACTGCACCACTCCAATCATGTCTTATTTCTGGCCCCTTAACTGTTTGCAATTCTTACTCTTTCCTCTGTTTTTTTTCTCTCTCTCCTTACTTTTTGCCTGTGTGCCCTTTAAGCTCCTGATTGTCCTGTTCTGAGACAAGAATATCCTATATTTCGCAGTAGACCACTTACTTGCTCAGAGGCAGACCTCCAGCAAGTAAGTGGTCTACTGCGAAATATAGGATATTCTTGTCTCAGAACAGGACAATCAGGAGCTTAAACGGTACACAGGCAGAAAGTAAGGAGAGAAAGAAAAAAAAACAGAGGAAAGCTCTGATCAGAAATTGTTATTTTAGGACTCTATCAATTAATATGATCATCATGCACCCAGGAGGAAGCAGTGTGGGCCATACAATATCTACCCACACCTGTACTAGTTGGCATCAGAGAAATAAAATACTTTGTGTTCAAAGATATTAGGAGTGGTGCCTTCTTACACATTTTGTGTGGGGCAATACGAATATTACAACCAGTAAGTCAGTTTCCTCACTTCAGCTGTGCTGGCAGCTGTTGGAGACTGTCAGCTGACAACTGATAACATTGAGGGCAGACTGACATGTATAACCAATAAGCCCTTGGATCCTCTTTGACATTCATGACCCATGGCAGACCACACTACCCAGCCACATACTTTTAGCTGTCAGCTGATAGTCTAACACAATTACAAGATCTGTGTAGTGGTGAAAGTGACTGAGTGACTAGAATATCCTTATTGACACTCTCATCTTGTATCATAGGTCTGGATTTTACATCGATCAGTAATTTGTATTTTGCCCATATACTACCTGATGGATATTTGTACTAGGGAGGGTAGATACACTTTAAAGATGTAGTCAGGTAGAGGAAGAGTACCTGACTGAGTGGTCAGGATGTATCTACATTGCATCATGGATTTGGATTGGTGAAAACACTTTGTTCTAAAATATTAGTTGATCATAGAAAACTTAGCAGATCAGGTAAGGGTAATACTAAACACTGACTTCAGGCAGGGGGAAAGGCTGATGGGATGTCAGGTAGGTGTTCGTGTTTACATTTTGGAAGTTCGGGAATACATGGGAGGTGGTGGGGTATGAGATAACTGAGAGAAGTGGATGGCATTAGGGCTAGTTATGTGCAGGCAAGGGTGAGGGAAAAATTTGTAAAGCCTTTTTTACCTGTGTTTAGCCCAAATTACGAATGCAGTACAAAGTAACAAATAATTTGGGTCTAGAGTAATAATTCTTTGCAAATCAATTATCATAATCATAATTATAATAATGATAATAGTAACAATGTATTAAGTGTTTTACAAAAATGTCAAAGTGCTGTACAACAAATGCAAGGAAACACGTTAAAATAATGAAACAATTAAACATTATAAACTGCTAACTGAAATAAAATAGTTTTCAATTTGCATTTAAATATAAAAATATCAGAACATTCAGTAAATGCAAGTCCAGAGGTAGGCATGTCCAGAGCTGGGGGTAGAGGGGCAGGTACCATGTGAAACAAATCTTGTACACAGAATAGTAAGGGTATTAGTGAAGGTGGCTCAAAAACACCAGGTCTGAGGAAGACATGAGGATAGTAGGTTGAGAGAAGTTATTTGCACACCTCCTTGGCTGATAATGTTATTGAACCATTGCAGCTGTGTTGCTTTATGATAATTGTGGGTTGCAGAGAGAGCATACTAGAGCTTTTACATGTTTGCTGCAAGTTTGCTAGGAGTGAATCTAAGTAAATGCTGTCAATCATGTTCACATAGAAGTTGCATTGAATACCTGGATGACCTTGCACTTTGGATACATTCACAAGATACTAACTGTGTACTGCTACCTTTCTATAAATGTGCATTTCTGCATACATGGTAAAAGTACCCAATGTGCAAACAAATCTTGAATTCCTCAACCCCCAAATGGTCACATAAAGGTTTTGTGTTTGCATGCTTTTCTAATGTTATGAAGTCCAACTACAAGATAGAGTTGCATGATAGTAGCATATGTTCTGTTTACTGTGAGAGTGGAGATGAAGTAGTACTGGTCCTGAAGTGAGCATATACTTAGGTGTTAGTTATGTGAAAATTGTCTCAGGCATTCTTGTCACCACTTGTCACAACTTTGTTGTTGCCACAACGCATGCAGGAAATAATTAACACTCACAGTTTACAAGTTCTGCAGGGTTTACCAAGATAGGTAACAGAAAGCTTTAGAGCAGTGTTACATGCGTCATTGCCTGTAGCATAACTAACTTTTAAAGTCTCTTTTCTAAGAATTCTTATTTAAGTCTCACAGACTTTATAGTAAAACCCCTCAGCATACCACTTTTTAATAGAAAGGTAAGAGCTGGGATGACATATAGAAACCTGTTAAAGGAAATATTGGTAGAACATTTTGAATCCAGCAGGCTACAATACAAATGGCAGCATGGATTCACAGGGCGGGTGGGGGGCAGAAATCATGTCAGACAAATCTGATTAAATTCTTTGACAGGGTAACCAGGAAGTAGATTAAAACAAGCATTTGTCAATGCCGAATGTTGATTGCATTGGTCCGTTGAGCTCCCTCACTGCCTCGTGTCACTCGCTCGTTCTCTTTCTCCCAGCGCTGCTGGCTGCTCTTTTGTACTCGGCTTCTGCTTGCATTGGCACCTTTTTCTGCCCACAAAGAAATCTGCAGTTGTCCCAACAGAACTTTGTTGAGCTCGCTCTCTCCGCCTGTCTCACTTGCTCATTTTGTTTCTCCTGGTGCTGCAGGCTGCTGTTTTATACTGGGCTTCTGTCTCTGTTGGCACATTTTGCTGCCCACAAAGAAATCTGCATCTGTCCCAACAGAGCTCTGTTGAGGTGGGTCACCCCCCCCCACTTGCTCATTCTGTTTCTGCTGGAGCTGCAGGCTGCCCTTTTCTACTGGGCTCCTGCCTCTGTTGGTGGCTTTTTCTGCCCACAAAGAAATCTGCAGCAGTCCTGACACAGGTCCACTGAGGTAGCTCACTCCCCCTCTCTCACTCACTCATTCCGTTTCTGTCAGCACTGCAGGCTGGCCTTTCGTACTGTGTTCATGCCTGCATTGCCACCTTTTTCTGCCCACAAAGAAATCCACAGCAGTCACGATAGAGCTCCATTGAGCTTGCTCACTCCCCCTCTCTCACTTGCTCGTTGTGCTTCTCCCTGAGCTGCAGGCTGCACTTTTGTACTGGGCTTCTGCCTGCATTGGCACCTTTTTCTGCCCACAAAGAAATCCGCAGCTGTCCTGATAGAGCTCTGATGAGGTCGATCACTCCTCCTGTCTCACTTGCTTATTCTGTTTCTCCTGGTGCTGCACACTGCTGTTTTGTAGTAGTCTCCTGCATCTGTTTGTGCCTTTTTCTGCCCACAAAGAAATCTGCAGCAGTCCCGACAGGGATACATTGAGCTCGCTTACTCCCCATCTCTCACTCACTTATTCCATTTCTGTCAGTGCTGCAGGCTGCCTTTTTGCACTGGGCTCCTGCCTGCGTTGTCACCTTCTTCTGGCCACAAAGAAATCTGCAGCAGTCAAGCTAGAGCTCCGTTGAGCTCATTCACTCACTCCCCCTCTCTCACTCATTCATTCTGTTTCTCCCACTGCTGCAGGCTGCCCTTTTGTACTGGGCCCCTGCATGCATTGCTGCCTTTTTCTGCCCACAAAAAAATCTGCAGCAGTCCCAACAGAGCTCTGTTGAGCTCACTCACTCCCCCTCCCTCACTCAATTGTTATGTGTCTCCAGCTGCTGCAGGCTGCCCTTCTGTACTGGGTTCCTGCCTGCATTGCCGGTTTGTCTGCCCACAAAGATATGTGCAGCAGTCCCAACACAGCTCTGTTGAGGTCGCTCGCTCCTCTCTCACACACTCATTCCGATTCTGCCGGGGCTGCAGGCTGGCCTTTTGTACTGGGCTTCTCCCTGCATTGTCACCTTTTCCTGGCCACAAAGAAATCTGCAGCAGTCACGATAGACCTCCATTGAGCTCACTCACTCCCCCTCTCTCACTCTCTTATTCTGTTTCTCCCAGCGCTGAAGGTTTCCCTTTTGTACTGGTCTCCTACCTGTGTTGGCACCTTTTCCTGCCCACAAAGACATCTGCAGCTGTCCCAACAGGGATCTGTTCAGGTTGCTCACTCCCCATCTCACTTGCTCATTCTGTTTCTCCTGGTGCTGCAGGCTGCCCTTTTGTACTGGGCTTCTGCCTCTGTTGGCATTTTTTCTGCCCACAAAGAAATCTGCAGCAGTCCCAATAGAGCTCCATTGAGCTTGCTCACTCCCCCTCTCTCACTCACTTGTTCCATTTCTGTCTGAGCTGCATTGCTGCCCTTTTCTGCCCACAAAGAAATCTGCAGCAGTCACAATAGAACTCCGTTGAGCTCGCTCACTCACTCACCCACCCAGCCTCTCTCACTCATTCATTCTGATTCTCCTGCCTGCTGCAGGCTGCCCTTTTGTGCTGGGCCCCTGTGTGCATTGCTGCCTTTTTCTGCCCACAAAGAAATCTTCAGCAGTCCCAATAGAGCTCTGTTGAGCTCGCTCACTCCCCCTCCCTCATTCACTCATTCTGTGTCTCCCTCTGCTGCAGGCTGTTCTTTTGTACTGGGTTCCTGCCTGCATTGGCAGCTATTTCTGCCCACAAAGACCTCTGCAGCCGTCCAGACACAGCTCTGTTGAGCTCGCTCACTCCTCCTTTTTCACTCGCTCGTTCTGTTTCTGCCGGTGCTGCAGGATGGCCTTTTGTACTGGGCTCCTGCCTGCATTGTTTCCTTTTCCTGCCCACAAAGAAATCCGCAGCAGTCATGATACACTCTGTTGAGCTCGCTCTCCTCCCTCCTCTCACTCGATTGTGTTTCTCCCAGCGCTGCTGGCTGCCCTTTGTACTGGACTCCTGCCTGCATTGGCATTTTTTTCTGCCCACAAAGAAATCTGCAGCTGTCCTGACAGAGTTCCGTTGAGCTCACTCACTCCCCCTCCCTCACTCTCTCATTCTGTGTCTCCTGGTCCTGCATGCTGCCCTTTTGTACTGGACTCCTGCCTGCATTGTCACCTTTTCCTGCCCACAAAGAAATCTGCAGCAGTCCCGACAGAGCTCAGTTGAGCCCGGTCACTCCCCCCCCCTAGTAGCTCGATCCTAATCTGTCCCAAACACTGATTTCCGACAGCGACTGCAGTATTCTGTGCCATAAGCGCGGAAACACATTTTGGCCAGGATGTGAAAAATGACAGCTCTACTGTTCATAAGGAGGTGTGAACAAATACCAGTGTTAAAAATCTTTAGTGAAAATATTACTAATTTGCAAACTTAAAGGGTGCATGGAACCTGCACAACACACGCTCGTAGCACAATCATTTTATGGAGTTTCATCACAAAATTTTCATCATAGGCATTCTAGGACCTCTGCTCATGAACAGTGACACTGTCATTTTCTTAGTGTGTCCTGAACACGGATTTCCCACAGCGACCAAGCTATTCTGCGCAGGAATTGTGAAAACACATTTTGGCCAGGATGAGAAAAATGACAGCTGTACTGTTCATAAGGAGGTGCAGAAGAATGGCAATATTGAACATCTGGAGTGAAAATATTATTAATTCTTGAATTTACGAGTGTGCATGCAAACTCCACAACACGCGCTCCTAACACAGTCATTTTATTGAGTATCATCAACAAATTTTCAACATAGGCATTTTAGGACCTCTGCTCATGAATAGTGCCACTGTCATTTTCTTAGTGTGTCCTGAACATGGATTTCCCACAGCGACCAAGCTATTCTGCGTCAGAAGTGCAAAAACACATTTTGGCCAGGATGTGGAAAATGACAGCTGTACTGTTCACAAGGAGATCTGGAAAAATGACAATGTTGAAAATCTGGCATGAAAATATTGCAAATTCATAAAGTTACGAGCGTGCATAGCAATTGCACAATGCACGCTCATAAAACAGTCATTTTTTGGATTTTTCCCACCAAATTTGCAGTATAGGCTTTTTCAGAGCCCACCTTATGAACACTGGCACTGCTGTTTCATTAATTGGTCCCAAAAGGGGATTCTGCACAGTGACCGCGAAATCACCTTTTGGGACGTAAAACACCATGACAGTGCCAGAATTCATGAGGAGGGGTCCCAAACATGCCATGTGGAAAATTTAGTGCCAAAATTCCAAAAAATGCCTGAGATATGCATCAAAGTTGAAAAAAACCCTATTTATTCCATTATACAGCTTACCGGCATTTCCTCAGTTCACAGTCAGCTTTGAAGAGTGCAGACGTTTTCCCGGTCCACCGAAGATCATCGCGCTGGACTCCGGAGGTAAGTATGGGGTGAGGGGGTTTGGGGAGGCAAGGTGTGCAATGAGTGGGTACGGGTTGTGGGGGCGGCAGGGTGACCACCGAGGGACAGTTTCCTTTTTTACAGGTTAAAAAAAAAAGACATCGCGGGAATGTTTCTGATTTTACAGGGGCATGTGGCACACTGGGGTGGGCTCCCAGCATGCCAAGAGAGTCTTTTTTTGGGCGGCAACTGTAGCTGATGGAGGATTGGGCACCCCTGTCAGACACAACAAAAGGGGGGGTGTTACATTATGCTGATGGGGGATTGGTCACCCCATCGGCACACAACAAAAGGGGTGGAAATTATGCCAACAAGGACTGGGTACACTGTCGGCAGACAACAAAAGCTGGGAGGTTACATAATGCTGACGGGGAGTGTGCTCCCCATCGGCAACATAAACCTTGGGACACTGAAGCCGACGGGGATTGTGGCCCCTGTCGGGAAATAAACATGGTGGGGGGGAACATGCTGCCGAGGGGGATTGGGCGCCCCCTTGGGGGGGTTAATATTGTTTGTGAACAGGGTGGCAAGCCACCACCATGTTCACAAACAATATCAGTGTTTCAAGGTCTCGCCCTGCAATGATGGGTCACTCCCTCATTGCAGTGAATGACTGACACTGCAATGACAAGGTGGCCCCTGATTTGCAGAGGCTAAAATTTTACAAGTTGGTGGCACGCTGGCTGAACTAGTGTCAGAAGCAGTGTGCCACAGCATTGGGGGAAGCATGCCAAGCCTTTAAAGGCTGTGCGGCATTGGCTACAACAGTGCCGTGCCTCCACAACCTGCTTCTGGAGAAAGCTGCCACAATATGTTTCTTGCTCATGCGCACAATCAACATAAAAAAGGATAGTAATTGTGACTTATCTGAACTTTAGCAAGGCTTTCAGCACTGTGCCCCACAGGAGACTGATAAAACAATTTAGCAACTTTGGGGTGGGATCCAAAGTAGTGAATTGGGTAAGGAATTGATTAATGGATAGGTGACAGAGGTTGGTGGTTAACTGCACTCACTCTCGTGAGTGGAGAGAGACCAGCAGTGTGCCACAAGGCTCAGTACTGGGACCAGTCCTCTTCAATGTCTTCATAAGAGACAGTGCAGAAGAATTTGAAGGAAATGTTTGCCTTTTTGCAGATGTCAATAAAATTTATAATCAAGTGGGCACTCAGGAAGGGATGTAGAGAATGCATAAGGACCTTGGGAGACTTGAAGAATGATCAATAGAATGACAGTTGGGGTTCAATGCCAAAAAATGCAAAATCATGCACCTAGTGCCTAGGAACCTAGGAGATGAGTATACAATGGGGGGGGGTATTGAGAGTTACTAAACACAAAAGGGATCTTGGGATTATCATATGTGATGACCTTAAAGTGGCAGGGCAGTGTGACAAAGCATTGAGTATAGCCAGTAGATGCTAGGATGCATTGGGAGAGGTATCTCCACAGTAGAAGGGAGGTGATGTTTGCCTCTGTATCGCTTGTTTGAGAAACCCCACCTGGAGTATTGTGTCTGGTTCTGGAGGTCACATCTCAGAAAAGACATTGACAGTATAGAGGCAGTCCAAAGAAGAGCTACTAAAATTGTATTTTTTATTTATTAAATTCTCGGATTACAAATACCTTTGAGCAGAAACTGCTCGTTTACAAAGGTTCCACGTCAAAGGATGAGGGTCAAAATGCATACAGAGGTAGTAAAAGAATGCACAATAAACAACCAAAACAACTAAAAGAAAAAATAAAGATACTCAGTTATAACATACTTTGAGATAATATTCATAAAACGAGCAGCTTGAGTAGGCAGCTGGCTGCGGTAACAATAAGAGAAAGAGGGCACCATAGACAGTTAGTATTGCAGGCATGCGACCGGGAGAGGAAGTTGGCAGGCTAATGGGCCACTGTCCGATGGTAGTGGAAAATGTCTTGTACCAGTGGAGATGTGAAGCAGGAAAGGAGACACAAGGAAGGCCCAGTGTCAGAGGGAATGAGATTGGGAAAGGGCGGGCTGTGAGACATGAGTGAGCTGGGAGGTGTTTAGAGAGTGAAGGGGTTGCGTAAAAACCCATATGATAAGAAACTGAGGGATCTCAACATGTACATCCTGGTAGACAGGAGAGCAAGAGGGGACATGAACGAGACCTACAAGTACATCATGAGGTGAACAAGGTGCAGGAGGGGAGTTCATTTCAAATGAAAAAGAGTACCAGCACCAGAGGGCATGCAATGAAGCTAGAGAGGGAAGGTTTAAGAGGGGTGTGAGGAAGAATTACATCTCTGCAAGAATGGGGGACACCTGGAACAGACTGCCAGTGGAAATTGTGGAAGTGAAAATGGTAGGGAACTTTAAGCATGTGTGGGACACACATGACATAGGGGAGTATTAATAGATAGGCAGGGAGGATCACCAGAGAGCAGTTATGGTCTTTGGAGACAGACTAGGTAGGAACCATTTGAGTAGGCTAGGTGGGACAAGATGTCCTTTTCTGCCAACAAATTCTATGTATCTGTAATGGGACAGTACAGCTTCGAAAAATGAGTATGGAATGTGTTTTCTCTTTTTGTTTCAAAATGGTTACATTAGAAATTTGATTTAGATTTTTTTTCTTTACATCCCAAGGGACAGCTACTGTGGTTTATTCAGTTACATGAAGAGCCAGGTTGACTTTAGAAAAGTGTAAGCTGTTTTTTTTTCATTGGCAGAAAAGTCTTGGTCTAATATTTCTTG
This sequence comes from Neoceratodus forsteri, assembly GCA_016271365.2. Taxonomy (NCBI): domain Eukaryota; kingdom Metazoa; phylum Chordata; order Ceratodontiformes; family Ceratodontidae; genus Neoceratodus; species Neoceratodus forsteri. The sequence continues at coordinate 588,115,719 of CM028137.1, read as the reverse complement.
GATCATCATCAGAATTTATATAATCGGGGTGCCCCAAGAAATTCAAGGCAGGGATCTGAGTCAAATAAAGGAATTTTAAAATTTGCAGGAGTACTCTATACAAACAAATGTATTTGCATTATTCTACACAGGTACATAGTTCAGGTACATATTGCAGGGTAATTACATGAAGAAAGCTCATGAGGACCATCAAGCTTATTGGAAAAGAGATTTCAGGTTATCACTATTAAGAAAACACTTCTAACCATAATAACCTGAAAAGTCTTCCTTTTGGGTATTTATCACGCCTAGTCATAAAACTCTCATCAGTGTCTGCAAGTATCACCTACCCTGCAAAGTGTTGCTCAACACTATTAAAAATGCACCTAAATAGTATCTGGCTAAACAGAAACAGACTTAAAAAAATACATGTTAACAAGTACACTCAACTGAAATCTACATTTATACTTACCTTTCCACAGTGTTTTGTTACCTATAAATTGTCAATCAGATCAGGATATCTTTTTCTTGCTGTTCATCTGCTCTTATTGATTGTCAAAAAGCGACATAATAATTCTGTGCTCATGACATCATAGCTGGTTGCTGCTGTAGAAAAGATTACGCTGTCACAAGCAGAGGATGATGTCAGTTGTAGACAATCAGGTAAACAAGCTTGGGAAAAAGTGATAAAGATCTTGTTCCCTTGTGAATGTCCACAGTAATAAAGATTGCTAAACATAGGAAATATTTGAATTTTAAGATGAATTCCATTTTAATAGTGTACTTTTTTTTAATTCCCCCCTCCAGCTGACTACTCATTAGTCCTCCCATACCCCCAGTCTTATCACTTGCCATCCTTGGAACTTACCTCTTGCCATATTTCTTCCAGGGTGGGGCCATGCGAGGGAGCCCCATTCCTTCTTCAGTGTTAATTTTTGGTTCTGGCAATAGGGCCATGGTTCACCTTGATCTAATTTTGCAAGAAGTAATGGATGGCACACCATTTCAGCTGGCATTTTCTTGTTTTTCTCCCACACCCAGAAGTTAGTGGAGGCACTTTGCCCAGCATGCACATGCAAGCATGCACTGCAGTGGAGTGCAGCAATATCCCCCTCCCTGTTCCAGTGTCCCCTCATGCAACCACCACCTGGGGCATCACACGACAGTGAAGCAGTGGGGAACAGTAGCCATCCCAACCCCTAAGGAAGTGAGCATCCCTGGGACATTCCACCATCCTCCCCCAGCCAGCCCTCAGGCAGCCCAGATTCTCTCCTAAACCCAGGTCACCATCATCATTAATGGTAGCGCTACCACTATGCCAGTGGACCAGCTCTAATACTATGTCCACTTTAACTCTTTCTCTCTATAGTTTGACCACCTGTCCCCTGGTTCCATTTTCATGGAAACTGATTTACAGCTGGCCTTGCTATAGTTTTGCAAAAGCTTTTTATGATTTTGAATACCTCAATCATATCTCTCAGGTCTCAGTTTTCAAAAAAGAACAACTCCAGGTCCTTAAGTTTTCTCCTACTATATCATGTTCAGTAGCCCCCTCATCATCACTGTGCTTCTTTACTGTACTTTCCAGCTGTGTTTTGCCTTTATGCATCAACTGGCCAGAACCTTCTCCAAGTTATACAGTCTATATTATACCACTAATCCCTCTTCTGCCCTTTTGCATCAAATATTGTACCCTATAACTTGTAAACTGATTTTCTATTTCTAGAACCTAAAAGCATTACATATACTATATGACTAAACAGAAATTTAAGAAAGAAGAAGGACCATTGGTCTGTGGAGTTTTTCCCCTTTCATAAAATCCTGTCATCCTTTTTCAAGGTAACATTGTAACCTAACAATTTATGGTTGGAAAGAACTTCAAGTCCATCATGTCCAACCTCACATTTTATAAGCATTGATGTAATACAGTAAGTGTACTATGCAAACGTACACCAGTTGATAGGGTTTAGAGTACATACTTAGTTTGAGCACAAAGGTAGAAAAGGCATTAACTAACACCACCTGTTCTGGAAATTGGTTCCATGTGTGCACACTCATTCCGTGATGTAGTGCTTTCTAATATTTCCCTTGAAGCTTCCTCCTCTCGAAAACATTGAGTGTCTCCTTGTCCTTTCCTCATTGTACATCCAGAAAAGCTCATGTGGCCTGACTGTATTACACCTTTCAGATATGTTAGCACTTTAATCATGTCAGTCCTGAATCTTCTTTATCAACCTAGAGCACTAAACCCATTTCTGAAGTCTTCACTTCAGAAAGGATAAGGATAGGCTGGAGACAGTGCAGCACAGAGTAACAAAAATAATTAATGGCCAGTAGGGCAGATCCTATGAGGAGCACCTCAAGGCAATAAATATGTACTCACTGGAGACCAGAAAGGAGAGGGGAGATATGATACAGACCGTGAAGTTCCTTAAAGGAATTAAAGTGAACTACTGGGAACTATTTAGCCTGAATACCAATTTAGGGTCATGTAGACATGAATGGAAATTAACAGGTGGTAGGTTCAGGAGAGATGCGAGGAAGTACTACCTTATGGAAAGGGTAGTGGAACATTTGAACAGTCTGCTGACTGAAGTGGTGGGTGTAAAAACATTCAGGGGATTCAAGCAGGGCTGGAACATAATAAAGGGAATAGTTGTTACCGGAGGTGACATGACCAAGAAGGAGAATGGAGAGAAGACGGGGAGGGTTAGTATCCTGGAGGAACAGTAAATTCCAGGGATTAAAGGGAACTTGGGTAGAATGGATGAACCTCTGTTCTTTTTCTGCTGTCATTGTCTATGTTTCTATGATACCAGCCCCAGTATGGCCAGTCTGTCCTCCATGCCCAAATTTTTTCAAGTTCAGTGAAATTCCATGTGAGAGGATAACTGAGATAGCTGAGAGCATACAAAGTCAATAGACTTCCTTAGTGTGTGTTGCTAATTATTGATGCATCTATGTGTAATCACCCAGTCCCCTGGAATTACTAGAATCCTATCAGTATTATTGTTAGGAAGGTAGCAAGCAGCTGGGAGGGAGTTCATTGGGGGCTCCTTACATGATGTCATTATTGTTTACTCAGCTAGCCTGATGGAAGAATGATTAGGTCATTTAGAACTCTCGAAGCAGCATAAGCCACACTGTGTGGATAGCTGCTCTGGGGAGCTTAGAATGCTGAGTGTTGTTCAGTCAATTGTGGAGCGAGGAGATGAGAGTGGCAGAAGGGCTGCCAGTGGGCTCTGAGGAGAGGGTCCAAGATTTCTCACCATAGCGGAGTGTCATTTCCAGCTTCTGGTGAAGTGGTGGAGACAAGGGTTACAGCAGAATTTCCTGATTTCTACCCCCTGTGATGTGGAAGGATCTGCTTGTTCTCAGTGCACTCAAGGGGTAATCCCCCGAATGCCCTGTGGTGTTTTCAGCTGTCTTGAATAGGACCTGAAAGAGACTGTTTTGATCGGTTACCCAGGAGGCTGCCTTTCTGTTCTTTTGTTGTTCCATGCCCTGTGGATAGGATAACTTCTGTGAGTACTGTTCTAGGAGACTATTTTCTCCACATTTTTTAGGAGATTCAATAGTCTGGGGTTCATGTGTCCATAGATAAGGCTGGATTACACCTGTCAGTGCCCCTAGTTTCACCCAAGTGAGTGAAGTACTGCTTAAACTGTGGACCCAAGTGAGTGCAGTTTATTTTCTGGTCATCCAAGTGAGTGACAAAATTCAAGTGTGGGACCTCTAGCATTTCAGTGGTGAATGGGGGTTTTAATGGTGTAACCCTGAAGAATGGTAGAGACTGTCAGTTAGGGCCAGTGGTGGGAGGAATAGCATCTAAGTGCTTACTAGGCAGGGCTTCCTGGTTTGTAAAGGGCACCAGTATTTTACCTGAATGAGGGGCCAAGCCACAGGTTGAGATGGTGACTAAGTTTCATTAAAATGTACCTGATGTGCAAAGAGGAGTTCTAAGTGTGTGGCTTTTACCCATTGAAACAACACTCATGGAAGGGAATGTTCATATGTGTGGCCAGGTGTCCACTAATGCACCTTTTGGGAATTTGGGAAGAAGATGTTCTTTTGTTATTCATGAACTGCACTGCATGCAAGGAGAGTTTGTGAATTGTACCTGTCCTGCCTGGACTGACTCTTGGGGTCCACTTCTGTTTTTACTTTCCATCTGTTTAATAAAGCCTTACTGCACAATCCCAGTCACATTCTGAACATTCTGATTATTTCTTCTGGTTGTGTGGATTTACTGGGGCCCCCTCAGCAGGTTAGATCTGGCATATGCCTAGCAGCCTCCACCCAGGGCCTGGGTTGTGTTTTTTACACAGGGTTCATGTTGTTTGTTTCTGTACCCCCAACCCTCTTCCTCTAGAAAATAAGCCAGGTATATGTCCTAATGCCAAGGGTGGTACCTACCTGTTTGTAAAGAAAATTGGTATGCCAGTTAATGGGCACCAGTGTTTCAAGATTTTAATGGGGGGTGTGCACACTAGTTAAAAAGTGGCCTGGGGTTTTATATGATTAATAAGATAGCTGTGTATAAGACTCAAATTTGTCCTTTAACACTATGTTGGATTGTATCATGGTGACCAGACCCTTTGTGTACCTCCCATATCTGGAGTATAGGAGTAGTAGAGTGACCAATATTGCAAAATTTGAGTTTGGAGTTATGGCAACCGTTGTGAGGAACTATGGTTGTTTGAGTGATCTGCAGTTCAGGTGGGTGACAATAACAGTTTTAGGGTTCTCCTAGTTTATTAGACAAGGATCATGTGGTAGTATTTTATCTTGAATTTCTAACCAAACACTAATGTTATAATTAGGGGTATTTCTCAGTGGTCTCACAATTCTAGCTACAACACTGATTTTTAGATAACATTAAATATAGTATCTGTGTATATTTCACACTTTTTTCTGTGTGATTGTTTGCCACTCGATGTATAGTAAATGTGTACTTTCTGCAGTTTATCTGCTTTGCCTCATTTTCTTACACTAAAAAGAATGCTGCAACATTTTGCACATTCACTGTTTGTAGCTAGCCATTTCATGAGATTTTGCCCTGGCCATAGCAGTGAAATGCATCTCACCTTTATTGTTTCTCCTAGTTTATTACATACTGGGGGTGGTAATAGCATTGTTGGAGGAATTTTCTAATCTGGTCTCCTCTTCAGTTTTCGGGGGCTGGGAAATTATTTGTTCTTGGAGATTTCAATGCTGCAATTGATGACCGGCTCCTCCTGATGATGGAGACCCTGGGATGTAAGCAAAGGGTAACCTTAGCTCCTTTCCCAGCTGGGCACCAATTTTACCTTGTTTTCCCAAGATTCTGATTGACCAGTTTCCAGTAGTCCATGTAGCGTGCAGAGGGTGTAGCCAGAAATTAAAAAAACTATGTAAGGCTGTCCACACCACTACTCCTCCCCCCACTGCCAGCCCCCCAGCTAGAGATGTTGCAAAGTTTTACTTTGTTGGTGATGATGTCCCAGCAAAGTTGCAAAATTCACCTTCACAAATAACTTCACAAATTGCCTACTTTGCCACTTTGCACTGAATGGCACTTTTTCAGGCCAAGTCAGATAAAGTTAAGGTAAAGTTGCAACTTTGGTAGAGCTTTTCAATAACTTTTCCAGAAAACGTAGCTATTCACCTGCCAAGAATATTGGGCCCTGCGCACTAACAAAAATTTTGCCTATGCGCCGCTTATCTGAGGCATGTAGGCAACCTCATGGGTGAATGCCACATAGTGGGGGTCCCAGTGGACCCCCAGCAGCATTCATCAAGGGTGAGTAAGTGCAGTAAAGGTGCTTCTTTGCCTGCCTCCTAAGCCCCTCAGGGATGTCCGTGCTGGGGGCCTGTTGGTGGACTGCCTGCACTTTGCTGCATTCACTAAGCCGCGTAGTACTGTGCGGATAGGGCACTGGGTATGCTTGCCTGGACTTAGCATAACCCAGTGTGTGCCTCCATGAATGATGGCTGCTGGGTACAGTAGTAATGGGAACCTGACCACTGTGTTGCCCCAGCCCACTATGCTGCAGGGGAGGGCTGGGCAGTGGCTCAGGTGACTGCTCAAAAGTGTGTCCACAGTGCTGCTTTACACGGCTTCTTCACTACTCCCTGCACCCTCCGCAAGGGTGCAAGGGATCCACTCAGGGACCCAGTATGGGCAACTGATTGGATGCCCACCTGGGTCCTGGGCTGTACCCCCGACCACCCATGCAACCATGTGCGCCGTGGGGGTATGGTCACAGACAGGCACCCCGTAGGTGCTAGTGGTAGTGCATATCACTTACCCTGCACCTGTCCAGGGCCATGTAGGTACATGGGCAGGGTATGTGCCTCAGGCATATATTACTTGCCCTTCAGTGCATTGGGCCCATTGTAAAGTCAGCACTTCACAGTTTGCAAATTTAGCAAACTTTGCAAATTATTTCACAGAGCGAAGTTTGCCAACTTCTCACATCTCTGTGCCAACTTTGCGGTGTCAGTGGTATATACCTAGAATGAAAATATGTAACCCACTCACACAGTAAGAACATATTTCAATCAACAATGTCAGACTTATAGACTGTCTTGTTTCACCAATGTTACATTGTGACAAACTTCTGTACCACATCAAGGTAGCCAGCCCCACAGATATCCATTCACACCAGTACTTGTGCTCAAACACTGTCTGCTCAGTTATACAAACATGGAATCAAACACACTAAAGTTGAGCACCCACACCAGTTGCAGATCATTCACCTACTTACTCATGCCCACAATACTTGAAAACAGCCAGATATCATCCCCCACCCCCAGCTGGAATGTCTGCCTCACCATCCTTTCTGTTTTATTTCAAACAGTTTCCACAGAGGAGGACTTTGATGTGGCATTGCTATTCATCAGCACTCCCCTGGGCTTTACAGTGAGACCTTCTCAAAGGGCAGACAAAGATTTACCACCATCAAAACCAGTTTGTCACAACATACCAGCCCCCTTGTTTTGACAGATAGGAATATACTGTACCCAGGATTTCAGCACAGGTTTTTGGTGATGGTTTCTAGTAGGTCTTTTAGTACACACACACACACACACACACACACACACACACACTTATATATACACACACTCTCTATGGGTACTAGACATTCAGCATGACAGTTGTTGCTCTTAATATAGACTAGCACTGCACATTTACAGCTCAGGTCCCCCTCCCTAGTTTCAGCACAGAAATGACTCTTCACAGATTTCAAGCAACCCCCACATCCCAGCTTCAGCACAGAGACCAAAAAGCATGCTTCAGCACACCTTGCAAGAAATGTAGGGAGCCATTGCACCCCAAGGAATTAGAGAAGGACAGCAGGGAACCTCACAGGGACATTTGCCTGCATGTGGGCCTAACAGTACAGAGTGAATGAGTGAGTGGGAGCAGACTACAGTGGGACACTGTGCTTGGCACTACCAACCATGACTGAACTTGCATTTCAATGTAAGCGCCACCCATTAATATTTGGCAGTACATCTACACTGAGACTTATTTTATTAGGGTAAGCCCACCCAGAGACTAAAGCTGTTTTGTGTATAGCCCCAGAATATGGAGGTGTAGCACAGTGAGTGAGAAGTTTTCACCCAGTAAAGCTCCTTCACACTTTGAGTCCGTGACTTTATTGGGCACATTAACACACCACAGAATCACCACAGTTCTGCTAAAGTGTCATTGCATGCTTAAACAAGAACCTACTGTGCAAAACTCCCTTTCCTGCAGTAACAACACTAAACTTTCCTATGATAAATGGTAAATAAAACATTTTAGATGTACAGTGACTTCATGCAAAATACAAGTACTGCAAATAAAATAATCAAGAGGTTTAAATGTGTCAGTAAATGCGATTTCAAGCAATTTTGTGAATATAAACCAACACCACTTGTGGAGTAGCTCAGCAGAGATGCAGATAAGATGTACAGTAACATAGAGTGTGCACGTGTATGTATGGGAGAAATGCAGGTTATCTTAAAGACTGGAAATCTGAGCTGCATTAGATGTGAGTTTAAAGCACAGTACCTCTCTTGGTCTCTCTCCATCTCTTCCATCCCACCACCATATCTTAACTATTTACAATTCTATACATTCTGTTGCAAAATATCAAAACTATGTTGGCATTGAGATTAATAAAGGTATCTGAGCTGACATTATCTATGATCATCCTGATACACTCACATACAAAAAATAGGCCTAATGCTCAACAGATTCAATTTACTAATAATTAATAATTTTTCAACTATTCATTAGTTTTGCTTTGGTTGAAATTTTCACATGCAGATGAGTTAGTTGCTAACCCCTTGTGGAACACCCAGTTTTTAACTAATGTCATTCTTAATCCTTTCATCAGTTAGACATGTATTAATCTATCTTTTTCTTTTTTTACCTTGCTTTTTTCTCACCTTGGCTTCCCGGTTGGAACCTATGTCCAGGCATCCATCCTCTGGCTGCTGTCCGTCTGCACCCATCTCCTATTCGGGCCACCACGCTGCTACCCCCACAGCTTACCCCCCCATGGCGGGGTGGTGGGGAGCCCCCAACTCCCCATCAGGACTGGAACCAGTACAGGGGGCACCCTCAGAGATGGGGTAATAGGCGGGCGACCATTAAGCTGCACAACCATGGCAGCCAATTTTCCGCTTTTGTGGTGGTGGAGCATGCTATGCTGACAATGGGTGTGCCATGCATGCATCCTAATGCAGCACCCACCGGCTGCGCTGCTTCCATGACCCACTGTATTGATCTGGCATGCCAACACCTAGTCTCCCATATGTGACAGGCAAATGCCGGCCACTGATCCCCACCCACCCCGGAAGAGAAGAGCACTCCTCCAGATGCTCGATTCCCCTTCCACCCCGGCTGACTCCCAATGGCCCACTCACACCGTGAACATGGGTCACCAGCATGGTAGGAGGTAAGGCATTGCTGCCTCAGCCCTCCATGCCACCAGGCCGGCATTAATCTATCTGTTACTTAACAATTAAGTAATCTTTATTAATTGAATATTGGTTTACCATTTATGTATTAGTAGATGAGATTATGTAATGGCTCAGTTTTTTTTCAGTTAACACCCAACTTGTTTAGCATTACGAACATACAAAAGTTGCCAGCAGCTAAAAGCCATCCTGGTCTATCTAGGCTGCTCGAGATTGCAGCTAGCTCCTTATTCAGCAGCTGCCCCACCCCATCTCCCCATTCCTCCCTTTACCCTCCCTTTTGCCCTGTCCCATCCCTTCTTGAAGCATTCCACTGTGTTACATGCCACCACCTCAGCCGGTAGTGTGTTCCACTTTGTACCACTCTCTCCATAAAGAAATGTCTCCTCACCTCCCTCCTGAATCTACCCCCTCTAATCTCATGTCATGGCCCCTAGAGTCTCTCCCCACCGTCCTCCTGAATAGACCCTCTGTGTCTGTTCTGATTATCACCTTCAAGTTTTTGAAGGTCCCCCCGTCCCTCCTCTCCTCCAGTGTGTACATGTTTAACTTTTTTAGTCTTACCTCACATGGCAATTCCCCCAGGCCCTGAATTATCTTCGTTACCCTATGCTGCATCACCTCCAGCAGCTTTATGTCCCTTTGTAGGTATGGGTGCCAGTACTGCACACAGTATTCCAGGTGGGGTCTAACCAGAGATCTGTATAACGATAGAATAACCTCCCTTCTGCTCGAGGTAATGCCCCTTACAATGCACCCTAGCATTTTGTTGGCCATTGCTGCTGCCTTTCTGCATTGTGCAGAATTGTTCATTGCTCCTGTGATGAGCACCCCCAGATCCTGCTCCTCTTCTGTTACCTCCAGCCATTCACCCCCCAGATGGTAGCTTCTCCTCAGATTTTGTGTTTCCGAAGTGCAGTACCTTGATTTTTTTTTTTGCATTGAACTCCAGCTGCCATCTGTCAGACTATGTTTCTTGCCTTGTCAGATCCTCCTGTAGCCCCCGTCACCCCACCTGGTAGTCCACCACTGCTCCCACCTTGGTGTCATCCGCAGATAGGCTGATTTTGCAGCTGATGCTTTCTGAGATATCTGCAATAAATATGCCAAACAGCACTGGGCCTGACACCGAACCCTGTGGAACTCCACTTGTCACAGGCTTAGGGGGTGAGTATTCCCCACCTACTACCACCCTCTGCTACCTATCTTTTAGTCAGTTCTCCATCCACCCCACCAGTTTTTCTCCTGCCCCTGTGCCCCGTAGCTTGCTTCCAAGTCTCCCATGCGGTACTGAATAGAAGGCCTTACTGAAGTCTAGGTACAGGACATCTGCTGCATGGCCCCCATCAATTTGCCTAGCCACCCAGTCATAGTATTTCACCAGGTTGACCTGGCATGGCACCTGCCCTTGATGAAGCCATGCTGCCTCCTGTATTGCATCCCCTTCACCTCCAGTAGTGTCACCAGCCTCTCTTTTAAGATGGTCTCCATTAGCTTCCCCACTATGGAAGTTAGACATACTGGCCTATAGTTCCCTGGTTTGTCCTTGGGTCCACTCTTGTGGAGGGGGACCACACGAGCTGGTCTCCAGTCATGGGGTATGCAACCTGTGTCTTGAGATGAATTAAATAATTCTACCAAGGGTCCTGACAGGACCTCTGCCAGCTCCTTCAGCACTCTTGGATGTACTCCATCCGGTCCTGGTGACTTGACTACTGTCAATGCCCTTAACCCTTCCAGCACCCTTTCCACTGTGATTTCTTCATCTGTCACCCCCCCATCTGTTTCTATATTCCCTCTTACTGTGGGTAGCGCCTCCTCCCTTTCTTTCATAAAGACTGAGCAAAAGTAGTCATTGAACACTTCTGCCTTTTCACCCCCCTCTTCCAACCATCCCCCCTCCTTCTTAACTCTTACAGTTTGGTCCTTACAGATTCTTTTCTCCATGATGTACCTAAAGAAGTCTTTTTTCCCTTTTTAATGCCCTGGGCCAGCCTGAATTCTCTTGCCACCTTTGCTGCCCTTACCCCCTTGGTCACTTCCTTTGTTTCTTGCAGCTATTCCTCCCTATCCTCCTCCTGCCCCAATTTTCTGTATCTCCTATAAGCTGCCCTTTTCTCCCTCACCCTGTCTAACACCCCTTTGCTTATCCAGCTGGATTTCTTTCCCCTAGCCTTCTTAGTCTGGGCCCTTCAGCAAGTTTCTGTTGCCTCCACTATCCCGTCTTATCAGTTCCTAACTTTGCTGTATGTCCACACCCCCTGAGGAAGGCAAGCTGCCAAAGTGCTGGGGCAGTGTGGCATGTGCTGTTTGTCTGCACTTGGAAATAAATCCATGAATATGAAATTTATGTTTGTCGGATCTGGTGTTTTGGAGCGCTGGTCTCATTTTGAATGGCTGTGTGTCCAGACCTGGTTGAATTTTGCACAGGAACCCCTGTACCACTTCCCTCATCATCTTAAAGTTGGTGTTCCTGAAATTCAGCACCCTTGTTCCAGATGTCCCCTCTCTTTAGCCAACTGGAACTGGAACCACCCTCCAGTCAGCAACAGTCATTGAGGTGTGTCATCGGTTCATCAGGCCCAACTCTCATCCCATTCCATGTGTAAACAAGCTGACATGCTACGGTATAGGAGAATGGGGTGAGAGTTAGGTCTGATATCCCCATGGCACACTCCAATGTCTGTTGGTGAATGGGAGGTGGGGATGGGGTGGTAGTGGGTAACCCTAACATTGAATTTCCAAACTTTTGTCATTGAGACATCAACCCTAACTGATACATCAACATAGTTTTTTGCAAAGAATTTCCCTTATTTTTCTCTTGAGTGCTCACCTTGAGTGTGCATGCACATTTCCCGAAGCATACTATTAAGAGTCTGAGTGACAGACTAGAATCAATATTGTAAAATGCTTTTGAAGTCCTGCAGAGTGTTTTGCATTTGCAAATCTGTTTCTGTTACAGAGGAAAAGGGAAAAAAACAGGGGAAGCAGTGCAATTGTCACAAATACATCCTATCATGGATACTTAACAACAAAGGGCAGGAAGTGTGCGAGGTATCGTAGTCAGTACTGTGTTACTCACCACTTGTACTAGAGTTACACTCCATCTCTTGTGTCTGTCTCTTTAACTGCAGAACTACACTCCATGGTCTGCTGAGATTTTACCACATTGATGGTGTCCACAGATTCACAGACTTCTTCTTCTTCTGGTTCTTCTTCCAATTTCAACACATCTTCTGCAGGACTTGCACCTCTGCCTCCTTCAAACGAACAAGAAATAGTGGGTTACATGTTATCAGAAGTATGTGACATTAATATAAATATGAAAAAAATGCACATACCTGAAGATTCATACGTCTCTTCTTGTATATCTTCTTTCTCATCTTCAGTGGATGACTCTCTGCTACAGCTACAACTACCACTACATAGAAACATAGAATTTGACAGCAGATAAGGACCGCTTGGCTGACCTAGTCTGCCCATTTCCCTACCTAACAGATAAGCTGCAGATCCTAGTTAACCAACAGCCTACTTCCTCCTACCCCCACTAGAATTGCCTTATGACTGTCCCATGCATTCTTGAATTCCCCCTCTGTTTTTGACTCTACGAACTCCTCAGGAAAGCTGTTCCATGTATCCGAAACCCTCTCTGTGAAGAAATACTTCCTCACATTGCCTCTGAGCTGTCCCCTCTTACCTTCAAATTGTGCCCCCTTGTTTTTGCACATCTGTTTTTCTAAAGGTTGCTACCCTCTTGGACTTTGTTGATTCCCTTGAGGTATTTGAAAGTTTCTATCATGTTCCCCCTCTCTCTCCTTTCCTCAAGGCTATATATCTTTAGTTCCTTTAGTCTTTCTTCATATGTCTTCTGATGCAGACCCTGCATCATTTTGGTTGCACTCCTCTGGACAGCCTCCACCTTGTTTATGTCTTTGCAAAGTTGGGGTCTCCAGAACTGTACACAGTACTCCAGATGTGGTCTTACCAACTGTCTGTACAGAGGGCCAACAACTTCCTGTTTTCTACTGGTAATGCCTCTCCCTATGAATCCCAGTTTCCCCCCAGACCTCCTTACTGCATTCTCACATTGCTGTCCCACCTTTAGGTCATCTGATATGACTACCCCCAGGTCCCGTTCCATTTTTGTTGTTGTCAGTATCTCACCCCCCATTGTGTGCTCTTCCCTTGGGTTTTTGTTTCCCAGGTGCATTGCTTTGCACTTATTTGCATTGAATCTAAGCTGCCATACATTTGACCTTTCCTCCAACCTTGGCAAGTCCCTTTTCATCCATTCCACCCTACCTTGTGTATCAACCCTGTTGTAGATCTTTTGTGTCATCTGCAAAGAGATCTACTTTTCCTTCCAGTCCCTCTGCAATGTCACTTATAAAGACATTAAAAATTACCGGCCCCAGTACTGAACTTTGCGGTACCCCACTGGTAACCCTCCTTTCTTCACTGTGGACTCCATTTACTATTACCCGCTGTGTCCTGTTGTCCATCCAGTGTTTTACCCAGGCTACCACCCTAGGACCCACTCCCAGTCTGGCTAATTTGTTTATTAATCTTTTTGTGCGGGACTGTGTCAAATGCCTTGCCAAAGTCTAGGTAGGCCATGTCCACAGCCCCTCCCTGGTCTATTGCTTTGGTCACCCAGTCAAAGAAATCAATTAGATTTGTCTGACATGACCTTCCCATTGTGAATCCATGCTGCCTTGGGTCCTGTGCCTCACTGGCCTCTAGGTACTCAACAATTTTTTCCTTCAGAAGTGATTCCATCATTTTCCCTTCCACTGAGGTCAAACTGACAGGTCTGTAGTTTCCTGCCTCTGTCTTGCTCCCACTTTTGTGAAGGGGGAATGACATCCACCCTCCTCCAGTCCTCAGGTACCACCCCCATCCTCCCATGATTTATTAAAATGGGTAGTCAGTAGTGTTACTAGTTCTTCCCTTAGTTCTTTTAAAATTCTGGTGTGAATCCCATCAGACCCCATTGCTTTATCCACCTTCAGTTTTAAGAGTTCTTTCAGAACCATTTCTTCTGTGAATGGACTGACATTAACCCCTCTATCCAGAGTGCTTCTATTGACCAGATTAGTTATTTCCCCCTGCTTTTCCGTTGCGAATACTGAGCAGAAGTATTCATTCAGTATCCCTGCTTTTTCACTGTCACTGTCTGCCCAACCACCTTCCTCTTTGTTCAGCCTCAGTACCCCTGCCTTAGTCTTTCTTTGCTCCCTAATGTACCTCTAAAAGGTTTTATCCCCCTTCTTAACTGAGTTGGCTATCTTTTCCTCGGTTTGGGCCTTTGCTATTCTGACTGCCTTACCAGCTTCCTTCTGCTTTAACTGGTACAGTTCTCTGTCCTGCTCCTTCTGTGTTTCCTTATACTTCCTGAATGCTATCTTTTTTCCATTACCTTCCCTGCCACTTCTTTTGAGAACCATAGTGTTTTTTTCTTTCATTTTGATTTGTTTATTTGATTCACACAAAGAGTTGTTGCCTCTGTGATGGTGGTTTTGATGTTTCCCCATTGTTGCTCCACCCCACCTTCTTGCCTGTTTGCTAGTGCTTTTCTGAGTCACTCTCCCATTTTGTCAAAATCAGCCATCCTGAAGTCCAGTACCTTCACTTTTGTGTGGCTTGACTCTACAGCTACATTTATCATAAACCACACTGTTTGGTGGTCGCTTGTTCCCAGATGGCTACCTACTTCAAGATCAGACATCCTTTCGCCATCAGCATTTGAGATTATCAGGTCTAATATTGCTCTCTCCTGAGTGGGTTCCAAAACTAGCTGTCTGAGGCATGCCCCCTGTAGCACATTAAGAATGGCCCTGCTCTTCGATGTACTGCAGCAAAGGTGCTCCAGTCAACATCTGGCATATTCAGGTCCCCCATCAGCAATATCTCCCCTTCCTCTGCCATCCCAAGGATGCCTTCTATCATTTCCTTGTCCATTTCCTCCCCTGAGAAGGGGATCTGTATACAACCCCTGTGCAGATTGTGGAGCCCTTTCCAGTCTCCAGGGTGACCCACGGTGCCTCCTCTCCTCCCTGTTTACCCTTTAGTTATGTTGCTTTTATCCCTTCCCTTACATAGAGACCTACTCCTCCTCCTCATCTTCTCTCCCTGTCCTTCCTGTAGATTTAGTACCCTGGTATGTTGACATCCCAGTCATGGTTCTCTGTGTACCATGTTTCTGTGACTGCCACAATATCCAGGCATCCCTCTTCCATCAAGGCCACCATTTCAGGGAGCTTTTTACCCAGACTACAGGCATTGGTACTCATTATCCTCAAATGTTTTATGGCTTTATTTCCTTTTTCCCCATCCCTGTCCCTACTGCCTTTGGCTTTTTCTCCATTTACCCCTGCCCTTCTCCCTATTGACTGCTCTATTTTGGTGTTTACCTCACTAATTACCCTGATTTTTTTGGGGGGCTAGGATTTCCCTTCTCCTCTTCAGTTCCTCCCCCCTTGGCTAGTTTAAATGCTTGCCACTGAAGCATTTAAACCTATCACCTAGGATCCTGGTTCCCCTCCAGGATAGATGCAGACCATCATACCTGTATAGGCCTGCATCCCTCCAGGTGGAGCCCCAGTCTCCAATGAAGCCAAATCTCTGAGCTCTGCACCAGCTTATCAACCAGTCATTGAATCCCATGGTGTGGAGTGCCCTAGCCTCATCCATGCCATAGACAGGTAGCACTTCTGAGAAAGTTACCGTGTTTGCTACTTGTCTAAGGCCCCTCCCCAACTCCACAAATGCCTGTTGCACTGCTCTGATCCCATTCTCAGTCAGGTAATTCATTCCCAGGTGGATAATGACATCCAGCTCCCTCCCCCTTGCTGCTGCTCCCACGATCACAAGGATTCATTTCCTGTCCCACCAAGTCTGGCGCCAGGCAGGCACCTTACCTCTCTCCCTCAGTTCTACCCCCTAACAATTGAGTCCCCCACCAGGAGTTGTTTCCTTCCCCTGTGGGGTCCTGGGCCACCCTCCTGTGGATCTCCATTGTGCAGGTTCCAAGCATCCTCCTTGGTCTCCACTTTAGGTGCCTCCATAGAGGAACCATGTTTTGCCAGAGTGGCAAATGAATTGTGGAGAGGCACAACTGGAGGAATGTGCCTCTGTTCCACCACCCTCACAATCCCTGAGCCCACCATGGTCCAACCCCTCCTCTTTCTTGGCAACCTCTGAGGTAGTGGTGGTTGCCTGGGTGGTCCCTGGGGGGGGGAGCAGATTTCCTGAATCCCTGCCAGGTCAGCATGGAGATGAACAATCTCCTCCCTCAGACCAGAGAGGTGTCTGCAAATAGGGCAGCAACACAGTTTCCAGAATGTCTCCTGGAAGACTGCTGCTCCACAGCCAGTGCATTTCACCACTCCCCACATGTCTGTATCCCTTCCAGTTACAGTTGCTTTTTTTGTTTTTTGTTCTTGTTTTAGTGTGTGCAAGCTTGTGAGTGTCTCTACCCCAATTCAGTGTGCTGTGCCTTTAAGGATATGAACAGGTGTATGTTGTTAGCAGTTTTGATGAATTGACATCAGAGCCCCTGCTATAAAGGAAGTTATGTGCTTTGGGCAGGTGGGGTGAGGGGAAGGGTGGATGGGAGTAAACCTATGCTGTCCAGAAACAGTCACCTACAACTCTTACCCTCCACCCTGGGGAGAGCCTTCCTTCCTTTCATACACCTATTTCACAAAGGTTAAGTAACAGGTCTAGTCACAACTGACTGCAAATACCTCCTAGCCACAGTTCCTCCCAGGCAAATTAAAGTTAAAACTAAGAAAAGTCCACCCCAAAAACAGAATCAATACTAGTTACTTACAGAGGTCCAAAAAGTAATAATTCAGTTCAGTGTAGTCTAGAAAATAACCTCCCTGATTCAAGGAAGCTGTGGCTACTTTCTCACTCTCCCTGTTTTCAATGTGAGAAGGAGACTGCAACACCTCTGAGACAAAAAAAAACTTTTCAGCAAGAAAGAAAGAAATAAAATAGGGGCAAACAGTTATTTTGCTTAGCCTAATGATAAAAAGTCACCAAAATGTAAGCACCACCTGTAATAATTTTACTGAAGATATACCCTGTAAGAAACAGTTTGCTACAGAGAAAAATAAAGCAGTAACAGAAGCTGTACCTTGCAAAAGACAATTTGAATCAGAAGATTACAGCAGTATTCTGTTAGCACACACCTGTCGGCACACCTTGCAATAATGCAGCAGAAGTTATACCCAGAAACAGCAATGTGAATCAGAGAAAAATAAAGCAATACAATGTTAGCAACAAACAGTAACAATCCCTGTGAGTACAAAATAAAAACAACAATACACAGTAAATCTGCCTAGCCAAAAGTCTTAATCCTTTCCCTTACTCTGGTAAGGTCCTTAGTTCTGTCCTTTCAAGCAAGCTAGAAGGAAAGAGCTCAGGTGAAGCTAGGTGCCTTGGCCAGCAAACCTAGCCTTTCACCTTGATAATACCTCATTATCCTTCTCATCTCTCTGTTGTTTTTGTGACTTCTGCTGGCCTTGCAAAGCCCATACACCTCTGGAGTGTTCTACAAGACAGAGGCAAGAACATTGCACTACATGTTAATGAGAAACATAATGTTAATGTTCTGACATCTGTTACTAGTGATGCAGTTTTCTAGATTGCTCACACAATTTCTTCTTGTTCATACTATACATGCTAACAGATTCATGTACATCTTCTTGTTGCTCCTCGTCTTCAGTGGATGATTCTGTGCTACAGCCACCACTTGAAGATACCTCATCATCCTTCTAATCTGTTGTGTCAATGACTTCTGCTGGCCTTTCAAAACCCCTACACCTCTGGACTGCTCTAGAAGACAGAGGCAACAACATTGCAGCACATGTTTGTGAAAGACATAACATTAATGCACTGCCATGTGTTGCTAACAGTGCAGTTTTCTGGCTTGCTCACACAATTTCTTCTTGCTCATACTCACTCATATACAATCTGTCATCCACTTTAGCCTTGTCAGCATTCCTCCAAATCTGCGTCACCATGGGAAACCATTTTTTCTGGACTTCAGACACACTGCCAGCATCATTTAGTTTGAAGAATGTTTTCCATAACAGTTTCTACCTTCTATAGCATTTGCATGGGTCTCTGTTAAGTCTATATTTCTCAGACAAGTATGCACTAACACCCTTCCACACATATGTCAGAGGCTGATTTGTGCCTCTCATAATCATAAACAGATCTGCAACAGATTGTATGGCCTCCACAAGAAAAGGAACATCATCCTGCTTCCTTGGCTTTATTTCTTGTTTAAAAATTAAAGTAACAGAAATTGTTCATTTTCTGCTACTTCATGTAGTATGAAGCAGGAAAATAAAACCATGCACTAAGTGAACATGCTACATACAAACATGGGAGCATAGCAATGTGTCAGCAGAATTAAGCCTCATGGTTCATGGACTCTGTTAAAGTGTGCAGTTAACTGACCATAAGTTGCAGCCAAGCTCCCCACGCCCACTCCCTCAAACCTCCCTGTGTCCTTGAGGAAGTTCACTATACTTCCCACCCAGTCTCTCCCTTGTTCACTGCCCATATTATGTAAGAAATGCCCACCAGATTGCATCAGCCCCCTAACCACTGTCAGAACAATCCATTTAGACACCACCCTTGCAAAGAAGGAATGTCTCCTCATTTCCATAATAAACCTTCCTACCTCCATAGTGTGTGTAACATACTTGAAGTAACATAATATGTCTAGGAACATTTCAGGTCACAACACACATGGTAGTGTGCAACACATTGCAAAAGTAATACAGTAAGTCAGTCAGAAAGGCAACTGAGGACAGGAAATGGGGAGAGCAGTACAGTAGAAGCATTCCAAACATATGATGTATTGAAGGTTTCTGTGGGTGCTGCTGTTGACACAGTAATATCATCATTGCACCCATGGTAAGTAGACACACACCACACATCTGTGAAACACTCTTGCCAAAACCTCTGTGTGATCAACCTCACTACTTTCTATGACACATGGCCTACCTCCTAGGATTTGCACCCCACACCTACCCACAAAACAGAACCTAGCACTCCTCTCTCTTTCTCTGAAACTCAGTAGAAAATCATTCCCTTTTCTAATACATAGCAAAGAAATCACATTGCCATTGTATACAGGTCATTGTACACCCCAAAATACCCACGATCCCCCCACCTATGCAGTTATACATCATAACACTCAGATGCAGCAGTGGTCCCACCTGAAAGTGCTGAGAACAACGCAGAGCTCCAATCCTTTTTCAGATTTCCATCACTGAATATTTTTATCCACACAAACCACCAAAAACCCGATGCAGATTATACACTAGCAGTCTCTATTCATCGTTTTCCTGAGGAACATGTGTACTTCACAAGCACCACCCTTGGTAGGCTTGAACCCAAATAACCTATACATCACTTCCCCTCCTTGTCACTCACAAGTATGTCAGGTGATAAAAAACACAAGACACTTTCTGATTCACTGGTGGCTCACTCCAGTAGTCGGCAGAATGGGGAGTGCAACATGCACGGTTTGATTCCCACTTGTGAAAATCACATTTCTGCATCTTTTTTACTCTAATCAATAAAAGCATGCTACCACACCATATTGCCAGCCACTGCACTCTGTACTCTGTTTCCAACAGCCAAAGTATCATCAGTGTCACACAGTAGGCAATATTTGGAACTCTGCTAAACTGTGTGAAAATCTCTTTTACACAACATTGATGCCACTTCCACTACACGTCACTTCTAACAATGTTCTCACACCTCTGACTAACCCATTAACTTAATAATAAAAATCTGCCCTACTTGTGCAAGAAAATTTCAGCTTAGAATCTGTTATACTTGCGAAAATCTCACTTTCGAATCTGCCATACTTCTCTGTGAAAATCTCAGGTTAGAATCTTTCATACCTGCGAACATCTCTGTCAAACTTGTGAAAATCTCATATGTGTGCTAAAACATCAGCTTTGAATCGGCCATACTTGTGAAAATGTCACTGTGTGTGTGATAATCTCAGCTTCGAATCTGCCATACTTGTGAAAATGTCACTTTCGAATCTGCCATACTTGTGTGTGAAAATCTCAGCTTCAAATCTGCCATACTTGTAAACATCTGTCAAACTTGTGAAAATCTCACTTTGTGTGTATGAAAACTCAGCTTTGAAAATCCATACTTGCTTGCAAAAATATGACTTTGCTTGTGAAAAACTTGGTTTTGAATGGAAATATCAGCTTTGTGTGAAAATCTATGACATTTGCAAAACTTCTACTTAAGCAAATGTGCCATACTTGTGTAAATCTCAGCCTCGTGCTAAACACTTAATTTTTCCCATAGGAAATAATGGGAAAAAACAAACTTTTAAAACTTTTGAACAAATTTATATTTTTTCACCAAATCTTCAAAAAGCACATCTGTATCCCAAAGACTTTCTACCCTGAAAATTTCAACCCACAACACAATGCCTGTTCTGAGATACAGTATGACAAAAAAATTTTAAAAAATCCTGATTTTTCTGTTTTTTAAACACTTTATGTCAAAGACACCACTGGACTGATTCCCACCAAATTTTGACAATTCAAGAGACCTACCTCTAGAGATTCCACATGCCATATTTCCTACAAATCTGCTGACCATCTCCAAATCTATAAATGCTATCTTTAACATAGAAGTGCAGTTTCACCCTAACTAAGCTGGTGCGACCTTGCCAGTATAATATATATATATATATATATACATATATATATATATATATATATATATATATATATACCCACACCTCCAAAACAATTTTGACATTTTATAAGCTAGATAAACTACTCTGAGATGTGGATGTGTGGTTGCGCTCTGATATAGGCACGCCTTGGGTGGTTGACGCACAACAAGGCGTGCGTATATCAGAGCATGACAGCACACCTCAGAGTGGTTTATCTATTACATATATATATACATATATATATATATATATATATATATATATGTATATAACAGATAAAACACTCTGAGGTGTGCAGTTGTGCTCTGATATACGTACACCTTGGTGTGCATCATTACGCATGAAGCTGCAGGCCGAGTGCGTCAACCACCCAAGGCGTGCATATATCAGAGCACAACCACACACATCAGAGTGGTTCATCTAGCTTATAAAATGTCAACATTGTTTTGGAGAGGTGAAAAAGTACAGGTGTGCAGTCGAGCTCTGATATATGCACAGTCATGTGATGTGTTTTATACAATCAGAACACTAGATTTGGATTTGGCTGAGCTGAAAATTTCAACCCACAACACAATGCCTGTTCTGAGATACAAGATGACAAAGAAATTTAAAAAAATCCTGATTTTTCTGTTTTTTAAACACTTTATGTCAAAGACACCACTGGACGGATTCCCACCAAATTTTGACAATTCAAGAGACCTACCTCTAGAGATTCCACATGCCATATGCCATATTTCCTACAAATCTGCTGACCATCTCCAAATCTATAAATACTATCTTTAACATAGAAGTGCAGTTTCACCCTAACTAAGCTGGTGCGACCTTGCCAGTATAATATAAATATATATATATATATATATATATATATATACACACCTTCAAAACAATTTTGACATTTTATAATCTAGATAAACTACTCTGAGATGTGGATGTGGGTTGCACTCTGATATAGGCACGCCTTGTGGTTGACGCACAATAAGGCAGGTATCAGATGATAGCAGTTTATACTAGTGGTTTATCTATTACATATGCATATATATATATATCATATATGTATGTAACAGATAAACCACTCTGAGGTGTGCAGTTGTGTTTGATATATGCACACCTTGGTGTGCATTGTTACGCATGAAGCTGCAGGCATGTGATGTGTTATATACAATGTGTTATATACAATCAGAACACTAGATTTGGATTTGGCTGAGCCCCCAATATACATATATATATATATATATATATATATATATATATATATATATATTATACTGGTACAATCACACCAGTATAGTTAGAGTGAAAGTGCACTTCTATGTTAAAGTTCAAACTGTGAGGGTTAATAACTTTGGAGCCATTCACCAGATTTGAATGCAATGTGGCAGGCATGATCTCTTGAGGGTAGGTCTCCTGACCTGCAAAATTTGGTGGGAATCTGTTGAGTGGTTTCTGAGATATAAAGTGTTGGAAAAACAGAAACAGAATAATTGGTATTTTTTTTTACATGTTTTTGTCATCCTGGATCTCAGAAATGGCTTTATGTTGTGGGCTGAAATGTTCAGGGTAAGAAGGATCAAGGTCACAGATGCCTCTTTTCATGGTTTGGTGAAAAAATATGAATCTGTTCAAAAGTTATTAAACTTTTAATTTCCCATTATTTCCTATGGGAAAAGTTAAGTGTTCAGCACAACAATGGACTGTTTTCGAAAACATTTTTTTTTTTTGAAAATTGGTAAATTTTGTTTGAAAATTTGGCATTATTTTGCAAAATGGGGCATTTTTGTCTGGAAAGTTGGCAATTTTTACAAAAATGGAGCATTTTTGTTTGCAAATTGGATGTTTGTTTGTGGAAATGAGACATTTTTTAAAAAATGGGGCATTTTTGTTAAAAAATGGGGAATGTTTAGAGAAAATGGGGCATTTTTCTTCAAAAATGGAGCATTTTGTGTGAAAACAGGGTATTTTGTTTAAAGTGGGGCATTGCTGCTCAAAAATGGGTAATTTTATTGTGAAAATAGACATCATTTTTGTTCGAAAATGGGCATTTTTTATGAAAATGTAGCATTCTTTCCCAAAAATGAAGTACTGTTTGCAGAAATGGAAGAGTCCCATTTTCAGAAGCGAGAGAGCATTTTCAAACATTTTTATGTTGTTTTTAGAAGAAAAAGTTGATTTTTCAACAATTTTTCTCCGATTTTCACATGTTATGAGGTACTGTTTGTGGAAATGGAAGCAACCCAATTTCATAAGACAAGGAGCATTTTTGAATATTTTTGTATTATTTTAAAAAAAATAGGTGTTAGTTTGACTAATTTCTCCAGCTTTTGCATGTTCTCAAGTACTGTCTACAGAAATAGAAGTGTTCCATTTTAATAAGCTAGGGAGTGTTTTCAAACATGTTTGTGTTGTTTCTGCAAAAAAGGTGATTTTTTTACCATTTTCTTCAATTTCCACATTTTCCAAAGATGTGGTGTTGCTTATGAATATTGTCCGGTCTGCTTTCAAAATCATTCTGTTTATTTTTGAACATTTTTCTGCTTCCACGGTGACAGACACCAGTGCTAGTGTGGTGGGTAGCACACAGAGCTGCTGTTTGAAACATCCTGGGTTCGAATCAAATGAGTTATACATTTTTTCCTAATTTAAATACTGGCAGAATTCCTATTTTTTAGCTCATTTCTTCCAATTTTTTTATTGTTGTGACTGTTAATGATATTTCTTAATACCAAATGATGTTTATATAACAGAAAGAAGGTACACAATTGTACTATCTTGATTTGACAGATGGGAGAGCAGGGTCCAAAGGACTCTGCACTCCCACTATGACATATGGATACTGTTTTACTATCTGGATGTATGGATGGGAGCGCAAGGTCCTGTTGTTTTATTTGAATGAAGGGATGGGCGCACAGGTTCTGAAGGACCCTGTACTCCCACAGTAAAATGAGGATGCAGTTATACTATCTGAAAAAGAAGGGACATTCTTTGCAAACAACTTTGTTAATACATCAGTTACGGTGACTACCACATCAACAAAAGCAGGACAATGAGGTGTTAAGGTTTCCAACCCTAATGCCCCACACCCATCCACCCACCCTCCACACACCAACAGGCGTTGGGGTGTGTTATTGAGTTGTCAGGCCTAACTCTCATTCAGTTGTCCTGTACTGTAGTTTATTAGCTTGCTTACCCATGGACTGGGGTAAGAGTTAGGTCTGATGTCCCAATGGCACACTGACACCTGCTGGTGTGTGGAGCATGGGGGGAAGGGGTGAGAGGTAGGGGTGGGAACCCTGGGGTGGGGCATTAGGGTTTCCACCTAAACTGATGCATTAATGAAGTTTTATACAAAGTAAAACTATATATATATATATATATATATATATATATATATATATATATAATAGTGGCGCAGTTGCACCACTATATTTAGGGTTATGAAGGCAGTTCTATGTCAAAGTCAAAATTATGCGCATTAATAACTTTGGACCCATTCAATGGATTTGCCTGAAATTTGGTATGTGCAGTGGGGCATGGTAGCTCTCTTGATCTGCTGAGTTTTGCTTCAGTAAGACTTACAGTTTTTGCACACGAAAATGCTGAAAAATGCAAAATTATCCAGTTTTGGAGGCAGTTTGTGGGATTTTGTCTGTGGTCCCACGCAGCCATTGTTTGATGTGCTGCTTTGCTAGATGGCTCATCTGAAAGAACATGGCTGGCCAAACATGCTGATTTTTGTTTGGTGAAAAAATATTGAGACATTCAAAAGTTATAGCACTTTTAAGTTCCCATTATAAGTCAAAGGGAAAATTTATATGGTTGTTTTGCAAACAAAGAATGGGGTTCTGGCCACCTGGTCCCACCTGGCGGTCAAAGAATTTTCAGCCTCGTGGTTCAAGAATCTTTGTCACCAAGAATTCTTTGATTGTGAGGTCCACCATCTTGTTTTTCAAATCCAATCATAAAAAATCTAATATCTCGGCTCTGGGGTCACTACTGAAGTAAAACTTACATGGGTTTTACTCAGGGGCTTCGATCTATCAACCCATGCCTTTGGTTTCATGTAAAAGTGTCAAAAAATAGAGTTATAACATTTTAAATTCTTTGATCGTGGCTTGCTAATAAAATTTGATTGCGAGCCTGCAAATTCTTTGATCGCAAGATTCTTTGACCACTATCTTGCATCGTGAGGTAAAAATACAATTTACTAAGCTCAGGGGTGGGCTAGGAACAGAAATGAGGGTGGATTTTGATCAGTGGGCTTCATTCTATCGAGGCATGGTGGTGGTTTCATCTAAATCTTCCAAAAAGTTGTGTTTCACCATTTTTTATTCTTTGATCATGAGCATGCAATTTCTCTGATCGTGAGACTGCAAATTCTTTGATTGCGAAATTCTTTGATCACAATCTTGCAACATGAGTGAGGATGAGATGGCCCTTTGAAAAATGCAACTTTCTCAGCTCAGGGGTGGCCTAGGAACACAAATGAGGGTGGGTTTTGCCCAGGGGGCTTTGTTCTATCGAGGCATCCTGGTGGTTTCATGTAATTCTGCCTAAAACTTGAGTTACAGCATTTTTTATTCTTTGATCATGAGCCTGCAAATTCTTTGAAAGTGAGATACTTTAATCACCATCTTTGATCATGAGGGAGGGACAAGATGGCCAGATTTTATAATGCATTAGATCGGGCAATTTCACTAATCTTTAAGTTTAAATATCTCGGAAACAGTTTTGTCTTTTTGCTTGAGATTTGAAGGCTGTTCTTGGCATGTCCTGTAGAAGGGAATTATGGTATTTATGTGTTGGAGAAACATTTTTTTTGTGGAGATATTGCATGATGCAATTTACGTGTTGAGGACAGTGTTTTGCATTGTGCTGGTGGCTTGAAATTGATAGGGTACATAGCCTTAGTGTCATGGATGTAGTTTTCAGTCATTGTGCCTGTAAAATGTTAACAGGTGTGGAATTCTGCATATCTGACAACTGAAAATCTGAAACTTTAACATGTTATATCTTAGACACGGTTTGGTGTTTTACACTGAAACTTGGAGGGTATTGATGGTACACACTCATTCACAGGTTGGTAGGAGCACAGGGCCCAAAGGGCCTGCACTCCCACCACCCTCCACAGGTTGGTGGGAGCACAGGGCCTGAAGGGCCTGCGCTCCCACCAAGTTCTGTAGATCAGGATCAAAAACATGTTTTATTCACTCAAAACTATCTATTTTGCATCAAATACCACATGTGTAATTCTGTTACAGCGCAAGTGACTGGAAATATTGTCCTCAATATTTAAATGAGCTATTTTTGCACTAACTGTGTCAGCGTCATTTCATTACAATATCTGAAAGTTATCCTAAAACCCCATATATTCAAGAACAAAGAAATTAACACCCCCCTTCCCACACACATACACTATGTATAGTTATCTGTCTCTGCTGGCCCATCTTGAGGGGGCTGAAAGGAGGACTATGACAGCTTCTTTGTTATCTGAATAGAAATCAGTGGCAGCTTGAGAGGGAAATAACTCCTCCTACCATATTATCCCAAATGGGCTGGCTTTAGTCTCGTAACAAATTGGGCACAAACAGTCATATCCAAACAGTCCCCCAGTCGAACCCAGGGATACTGGTTAGAACTTTCATGAACTCCGGGATTGAAGAAAAATGATCACTTATGTTGCTTTCTACACAGCTTGAAGTGTTGCTGTAGTTTAAGACTGCTGTGTGTGTATTGCATGGACTTCAGTTGTGGTGTGGGATCTGTGATGTCTAATCAGTCTATGGCAGTGAGGTGGGGGTTGGTGCTGCTGTAGCCTCAGTAAGGCAGCCTTCCTCCCATCCCTGGGTTCACAGTGGAAAAGCAGAGACATTTGGAGAGGAGCTGGGAATCTGGACTTGGGGGCGCAGGGGATTGCATCTGCCTATGGCAATCATGGGGAGCCAGGCTGAAGAAAAAGCTTGTGCTTTCCGTTCCTCAGCCATGCTGTTCCACGGCATCTCCGGGGGTCACATCCAAGGCATCATGGAGGAGATGGAGAGGCAATCCAAGACAGAGTCACATCTTGTGAAAGGGGTGCAGATCAATGGCCGAGACACGGTAAGCAGCCTGCTGCTGGCAGACAGGGAGCTCGTTCTTTTCTCTGAATGTTGATTGCAATAAACTTAGCCCTATATATACATACACACACATGATTGCTGGGGTCTATGGTAGATTGAGGAGACATAGCGTATCATCCCGGGTTCCGAGTTTCTGTTTGTTTTCTTCCTTTTGCAAGTTAGGTAATTTCCTCAATGTTTGAAGCAAAACGTGTGTTGCAACAGCTCAGCACATTGCAGACTAGACTAGAGAATTGTGGACGCTGTCCTCCTTTGATTATTTTAGATCAACATATACACATATTCACACACACACACTTTTTATAGGCTATTTCAAGTGCTTAAAATGGAAATGTGTCAGTGTCAGAGGCCATCATCTGAACCCTTGTATAGCAATGTATTAGTATCATGTTTTAAGCTGTGTTGGCACTATAAATAGTATTACTATAGAGAGCTAAACATAAATAGCACATGAAATAAATAAAATTTTGTTACAATGGGATTGTAACACACAGGGGCCACTAATTTTATGTAGATGGCCACAAAACCATTTGTTTATACTAACTTGCACAGTCAGCTGTGCCCTAGTAGGTATCCCTGTACAAAATGGTGTGCACGGAACATAAGAACTAAAGTACTGGAGTTGGCATTGACTTTACTTTTGCTAAACACAGTAGAACTGGTCACAAGCACTTTTATACAGTCATTATTCTCGAGCCAGGTTTAACACCTCACTTGCACAAACATTTGCAAATATAGTCCACATAGAAGTTGATACCGTGCCTAGGTTAATTTTCTCATTGTTGTAATATTATGGTAAAGTAAGAGCTAAGGGTAAAAAGATAATGCAATTGTTTAAATATATGCCAACTGAAGTAAGAATCAAAACATTTTCAAATATGCCATTGATGGCACACAATACATTTCAACGATATTAATTATTTTCGGTGGATGACTTGAAATACATTTACCATACTATGAATTACTAAGTAACAATATCTGAAACAGGAAAGAAAATTTCTGTCTTGCAGCTCACTGGGTTATACACAAACTCATATTGCACACAAAAGGCCAAACTCAAACACAATCACTGAGAAAGAAAACCGTTAAATTTTTAAAGTGATAGAAATGCACACATTCAGCTTTCTTTTGGGAATATAGGCAATTGAAGCTAAACATTTAGGGAGAGATAATTTCTGTATGTCTGTTTATCTGACTCCATGTCCCTTGTTTGCAGAGAATGCCCCCATGAGTGCAGAGAAACCAGCCCTATGTGCTGGCTGTGGAGGGAAGATCTTGGACCGCTACAATCTGGTGGCCATGGACAATCAGTGGCACCTTCAATGTCTCTAATGCTGTGAATGTAAACTGGCTTTAGAGTATGAACTCACTTATTTTGCCAAGGATGGCAGCATTTACTGCAAGGAGGATTACTGCAGGTACTCAACATATCACCTTCTTAAGAATATAAAGGGAGCAGTATAGTGTATCTACTGTATTTAGAAGAAAAACGATCTCAGAGAAGCCTCCCTTAAATTAATTTAGAATGAAATGCAGAAAGATTTCCCTCACTGTTTTGTATAATAATGATGCTAGAGAGCATATTAGATTCTGACAGCAAGTGACTAGCCACATTTTTTGTGCAATTAATACATTTTATTGAGTAATTTCAACAAGATACAAACAACATCACAGAGTCATTTATAAGCACATAATCACAAAGCACATACTGTGAAACAGCATAGTAGTCTTTATGATGCCCCTACACTGAAATATATTCCTCTGTTTCAGAAATGAGTTTCCTTATAAAGTTTTTTTGTGTTTTTTTTTTTTTCTGTAAGAATATTTGCATTGGTTTCGTTCCATGGTGGTAAAACTTATTTTTTGAAGATTAACAGAAACAAATAAAAAACTGGAAATTCATTAAAATGGTTATATGTGTACGCTTTCTAATAGCCATTATTTAGTGGAATAGTTTTTTTTTTCCTTTTCAAGCAAATACGCATATGTAAACCATGTTCCTGACAGAGTATCCTATTTTGATTAAGCTGGGTATCTCATCATAATATGTTATTTTCAAACTGATCTCAGAATGTGTTTAGCTATTTTCCTCATATGAATTTAGAGCTCTATCTGAATAGTTGTTTTAAGGTACTGTATTACTGTATATTGAAGAACATACTTTAAATGATAGCATTCATATTCGAGGGATAATTTACAAGTGACACTGGTAAGGCTCAATTTAGTTATTAACTCACTGTTAGAAGCCCTTTCCATGAACTGTCATTCAGTTCAACGTTATCTTATGAACTGCTTTAAATTAGTAGTTTCTCTTTATTTTACTTTTGAACATATTCTAAAAAAATCAGACTATTGTGTTCATAGATAAGCTGTGCTCGTTTTCCATATTCTAAAAAAATCAGACTATTGTGTTCATAGATAAGCTGTGCTCGTTTTCCAAGAAGGGCCTGCATTTCAAAGTATACTGCCCACGTGTTGAGACTATGCATATAGACACAATTGAACCCACAGAAAACTCTTGTTCTTGGTTCTCTTTCAGAAGAAGGTTCTCTGTGCAGAGATATGCCTGCTGCCACCTTGGCATCTCTGCCTCTGAGATGGCGATGAAAGCCTGGGACTCAGTCTACCACTTGAACTGTTTCACCTGCACCACTTGCCACAAAACTCTCACCATGGGTGACCACTTTGGTATGATGGACAACCTGGTTTACTGCTGGATGCACTTCAAGAGTCTACTGCAAAGAGACTACCTGCACCTGCCCTTAAACTACATGGAGCTGGCTGCAGCCAAAGGTGGGGGGCTTGCAGCACTGCCTTACTTTAATGGCACTGGCACGGTCCAGAAAGGAAGACTGAGAAAAAGGAAGAGCCAGCCCTTGGAGTGGACATCATCAATTACAACTCAGGTAGGTGTAGAATAACTCATGACTCAAATTCTGACTACTTTCAGCAAACAAGGACAGCTGCATTGTGTATCCTGTAACTAAACTATTACAATGCTTTCAGGTCAATGAGTGGAGGGAACCTGGTAAGCACGCAGGAGAGAGAGAGAGAGAGAGAGAGAGAGAGAGAGAGAGAGAGAGAGAGAGAGAGAGAGAGAGAGAGAGAGAGAGAGAGAGAGAGAGAGAGAGAGAGAGAGAGAGAGAGAGAGAGAGAGAGAGAGAGAGAGAGAGAGAGAGAGAATGAGTTGAGGCCTTTTCCTATATGCCTCAAAAGGAGGAAAGGGTCACAAAGCAGCAGAAATGGCATTATTCAATAAATAAGTATTGTATAACAATAAAAGATCAAACCTAAACAATCAGTTAGGATCACAGCATGTGAAGGCTAAACAATAAGAAGGGGTTAAAACCCAGAGGCTGTATACAAATCAACTACAATAAAGTGATGCAATCAGATACCAACCCGAATATAAGAGATGATCTGTACAGCAGCATGAACAAGAAAGGAGAAAGGGAACTGAGACAAGTCAGCAAGCAACAGTAGTTAGCGACAAACCGAAAGGGAGAATAAAATACACACACACACACACACAGGGGACTTCTGCACAAAGTGGTTAGCAGTTATTTTCCTGAAAACACACTTGCGAACAAAACAGACAGTAACCATCCACATTTATTATATAAAGTAAACAGTAGGCAACTGTGGTGTACAGGGAACTATACCACGAGGGAGGCTAATGAGGTGATTACTGTCGCTCACTGCTTTGTGGCTAATTACTTTATGATCTCCCATAGATGGTGTAGTTCATTGTGCACTTATTTGCTATTTTAGTTAACATCTCTCTCTCTCTCTCTCTCTCTCTCTCTCTCTCTCTCTCTCTCTCTCACTGTCTGTCTATAGAGAGATAATGCACTAGTGCATAAAGGCTGAATAAGTTTTTCTGTCAAAACTCTTATTTTTGAGAGTATGTAGCTTGGCCATCATAGACCCATGGTTTTGAAACTTGGCAGGTTCCCTCTCAGTCTTGGAGGATAAGTGCATGCTAATTTTCAAAATGTTGGTTTGGCTTTTCTTAAATTGCAGATTCTACAATTTAAGTAACACAAAATGCCTTATTTTGTGCAAGATAAGGAAAAATACAAAGATGTAAAACCAAAAATGTTCAGGTTCATTAGATATAAACAATACAATATCACTAAAAATGCCACCAACAGCTTAATCTGGTTCAGTGTCAGTTGGTTACCATCTGTATCCCCCCCGCCCCCTGAAAATGAGACTTCTAGTGTCAGTGGGCCTACCTGGACAACAGAATTGAATAAATAAATAAACATAGGCCCATAATCTGACCTTTCATTCATTCCATGATGTAAAAGACCAAATTGAAAGGTTGTAAGTGTTGAAAAGACACCAGTGGCCGTGTATGCGCAAACGTTACAAACAATAGAAAATACTGTATATGCAAAAAATGTAATAGTTTTGTTTTCATTGTGATTGACTTCTAAGTTGATTACATAAGAAGTAAAAAAAGGGGGTTAAACCCCATTTCTCTGCCATTCCCCATTACAAAAGAGAAGACTTTTTTCCCTACATGATTGACTTTTAAACCATGCATCAGTCATAATTCATGCATTTTATGCTTTACATCAAACATCATTCTGCATTAATGTTTGCTTTCTCTCTCTCTCTCTCTCTCTCTCTCTATATATATATATATATATGTGTGTGTACATATATATATATATATATATATATTATAGTGGCGAGATTGCACCACTATATTTAGGGCTATGAAGGCACTTCTATGTTAAAGTAACAATTTTTCACATTAATAACTTTGGACCTGTTCAACAGATTTGCCTAAAATTTGATATGTGCTGTGGGACATGGTAGATCTCTTGATTTGCCAAATTTAATTTTGGTCAGACTTACGGTGTTTGTGCACGAAAATGCTGAAAAAAGCAAAATTATCCAGTTTTGGAGGCAGTTTTTGGGATTTTGTCAGTGGCCCTGTGTGGCCATCATGTAGTGTGCCACACTGTGAGAAGGCTCATCTAAAAGGGCTTGGTAGGCAGAACATGCCGCTTTTTGTTTGGTGAAAAAAATATTGAGACATTCAAAAGTTATAACACTTTTAAGTTCCCATTATAAGTTAAAGGGAAAATTTATATGGTTGTTTTGCGAACAAAGAATGGGGTTCTGGACATCTGGTCCCACCTGGAGGTCAAAGAATTTGCAGCCTCGTGGTTCAAGAATCTTTGTCCGCAAGAATTCTTTGATTGCAAGGTCCGCTATCTTATTTTTCAAATCCAATCGTAAAAAATCAAATATCTCGGCTCTGGGGTCACTACTGAAGTAAAACTTACATGGGTTTTACTCAAGAGGCTTCAACCTATCGACCCATGCCTTTGGTTTCATGTAAAAGTGACAAAAATAGGGTTATAACATTTTAACTTCTTTAATCGTGGGTCGCTAACGATCTTGGATTATGAGCCTGCTAATTCTTTGATCGCAAGATTCTTTGGCAGCGATCTTGCATTGCGAGGTAAAAATACAATTTACTCAGCTCAGGGGTGGGCTAGGAACACAATTGAGGGTAGATTTTGATCAGGGAGCTTCGTTTAATCGAGGCATGGCAATGGTTTCATCTAAATTTTCCAAAATATCACGTTTCATCATTTTTTATTCTTTGATCACAAGCATGCAATTTCTTTGATTGCGAGCCTGCAAATTCTTTGATTGAGAGATTCTTTGTTAGTTATCTTGCATCACAAGTGAGGGACAAGATGTCCCTTTGGAAAATGCACATTTCTCAGTTCAGGAGGGGCCTAGGAACACAAATGTGGGTGGGTTTTGCTCAGGGGGGGCTTTGTTCTATCGAGGCATGGTGGTGGGTCCATGTAACTCTGCCTAAAACTTGAGTTACAGCATTTTTTATTCTTTGATCATGAGCCTGCAATTTCATTGATCATGAGCCTGAAAATTCTTTGACTGTGAGATTCTTTGATCGCCATCTTTGATTGTGAGGGAGGGGCAAGATGACCAGATTTTATAATGTATTAGATAGGGCAATTTCACCAATATTTAAGTTTAAATATCTCGGAAACAGTTTGATGTTTTTACTTGAAATTTGGAAGGTGTTCCCGGCATGTCCTGTAGATGTGAATTACGGTGTTTACATGTTGGAGAAATTTTTTTGCGGGGATATTGCGTGACACAATTTACGTGTTGCGGACAGTGTTTTGGATTGTGCTGGTGGCTTGAAATTGATAGGGTGCCTTGCCTTAGTGTCATGGATGTAGTTATCAGTTGTTGTGCCTGTAAAATGTTAGCAGGTGCACAATTCTGCAACTCTGATTAATGAAAATGTCAAACTTTAACATGTTATATCTTGGACATGGTTTGGTCTTTTGCATTGAAATTTGGAGGGTATTCTCAGCATGTTCTGCAGATGTGAAATACAGTGCTAATGTGTCAGAGAAACATTTTTTTGTGGAGATATTGTATGACACAATTTACGTGTTGTAGACAGTATTTTGCATTGTGCTTTTGGCTTGAAATTAACAGGGTACATAGCCTTAGTGTCATGGATGTAGTTTTCAGATGTTGTGCCTGTAACATGTTAACTGGTGCTGAATTCTGCATCTCTGACAATTGAAAATCTGAAACTTTAACATGTTATAGCTTGGACATGGTTTGGCGTTTTACATTAAAATTTGGAGGGTGTTGATGGTACACACACGTTTACAAGTTGGTGGGAGTGCAGGGCCTGAAGGGTCCGCACTCCCACCAACTTGCGCAAGATCTTAGATTTTTATTCTTTATCAAAAAGTAAGGAAATTCTATGCAAAAAACTGTGTTACTGCATCATTTAGGGTTAAAACACAAAAAGTCAGGAAATAAAAAATCTTTAGGGTTGCCCCTTCCCCAGACCCACCCATCATCCCAAGATTGACAGCCAAAGGGTTGTGTCATTGGGGTTGTGAAGCCTAAATGTTACACCATTCTTAGTTACTGTTGCTTGCTAATGTAATTTCAGATGGAATGGGGTGGCGTTTAGGCATCACAACCCCAATGACACATCCCGTCAGCTGTCTATCTTGGGATGATGGGCGGGTCCGGGGAGGAGGGCCAACCCTAAAGATTTTTCATTTCCTGACTTTTTGTGTTGTAACCCTAAATGATGCATTAACGCAATTTTTTTTGCATAGAATATATATATATATATATATATATATATATATATTTTTATTACAAAAAACTCCATTAATGTATTAGTTAAGGTTTATATTACAGAGACACAAGTATTGAAATGTGGTGTTAGGGTTCTCAACCCTAACACAATCAACCCTATCACTCCAACCCCACCCTCCTTACACCAACAGGCATCAGGGTGTGTCTTGTGGGCATCATTTTATAATAATATACATAAAAAAATATTTAATCATTTCCTTTTGGGTGAAAATGACAATTTTGCTACAAAACCAGAACTGTGGTGAAACTGTACCTCAGTTTCACCTTGCAACGTAATTATAAAAGTATAACCTTGAAGTCAAATATTGGGTTTTCAAAAGGTAAGATTTTTGGTTTAGTGTGGCTGATATTCACACTCGTCTTCAGGTGATATTTTATTCAATACCTAGTTAGCCTGAATTGTGTTTCCTGTCAGATCTACCCATTTGCCAATAACAATCTCAGTGCTCTGACTCCCCCACTGTTCTGGTCCCTGGGTAACTGGCAGTCTGACTTACCTGAGACTGGTATGCTGGTAAGTTTGCCGGTGACGATGGTTAGCTCACTGGTTTCTGGCATTGGCATCCTTTCTGGCAGCTGGATAGTTCACTAACTGTCAGGATGGATGGCTTATTGGTTTCTGCAGGGAAGTGGGAACAATGATTAGACACTGTGCTACTCTGCTCATGGCAGGAGGCCATTCGAGTGGCAGTGGGCCTTTGGTAGAGGGCTGATCTGGCAGCAAGATGAGTACTTCAAAAATGAGTAGTCAACTGGGTTCTCAGGGTAGGAATTCTGTCCCACACATTGGTCATTCTCACCCTAGGCACAGATGGTGGGTATTCTGGCAGACTGGTGTGAATTATGGCCCTAGGGTGGACATTGAGGAACAGAAGATGGGAATTTCAGCCATAATGTATACAATGAGGAACAGAAAGTGGGCATTATGACCCTGGGGCAGTTATGCTTGCCCAAGGGTTGACACTCAGGCTCATCAGTGGGGCATGCCAGCCCCATGGTGGGCAATATATCCCGAGAGAATGCGCTGAGGCACAGACAGCAGGTGTTCCAGCCCCAGGATGGATTTATTGACTCCAATGTGGTCATTCAGGCTCAAGGAGTTGGCATTCCTACCCTAAGTTTGCCATTCTAGCCCTAAGGTGGGCAGTTTGACCCTAGAGTTGGCATTAAAGTAAAGAATGTGGTCATTCTTACTCTAGGGTGGGCACTGCAGTAAACTAGGGAGGACAGCCTGTTTTGGGGTCTGGAAGGGAGGCCCAGGTGAAGGAAGGCTTGTCAGTAGAGTGGCTGGTCCAGGGCTTGGGGTGTTTCAGGTGAAATGAGACTGGTCAGATAAGGAGGACAGTATGGTCTGGGATCTAGAAGAATTGTCCAGTTGCTGGGTGAAAGGTCAGCTAAGGGTGGAAGGCCAGTCTGGATGCTGGTAGATCAGTCCTGCTGATTTAAGGTTGGCCATCTCAGAAGAGCAGGCTGGATTGGGGCCTGCAAGGGTGGTCCAGGTACAGGCAGGTTGCTCAGATGAGAGGCTGGTCCAGGGCTGGGTGATTCAGCTGCTGAGTGGAAGGTCAGCTGGGGAAGGAGGCTGGTTTGTGGACTGGAAGAGTGGTCCTGCTGCCAAGAGGCTTGTCAGTTGGCAAGGGGAGGATGGTCTGAGGTCAGGAAGAATAGTCCAGGTGCAGTGAGGCTGGGCCAGCTGGGGAGAAGAGTCTGGTCCAGAGGCTGGAAGAGTTGTTCAGCTGCTGTGAGGAAAGTCACTAGGTCTGGGTTCTGGAATCGTGGTACTGCTGCTGCTGGGAAGCTCTTCTGGGGTTTGGATAGGTGGTACAGGTGATGGGAAGCTTGTCAGTTGAGAAGGAGAGGCTAGTTCAGGGTCTGTAAAAGGAGTCAGCTAGGGTCAGAGGCTGAAATTGTGACCCAGCTGCTGGGAGGGTGGTACTGGAAATCACAGGCTGGACCAGGGACTGGAATGATGGCCCAGGTGTTTGAAAGGTGGTCTGCTATGGGTTGCAGGATGGTCCTGAGCCTATAATGGTGCTCCAACTGCTGGGAGGTAGATTTGCTTGGCTGGGAGGATGGTCTAGTTGCTGGAAGGGTGGTCCCACTGCTAGAAGGCTGTTCAACTGGGAAGGGAAGGCTGATCTAGTGCCTGGAAAGGAGGTCCAAGGGCAAAGGAACTTGTTGGCTGAGCAGCAGGGGCTGGTCTAGGGGCAATAAGAGTGGTCCAATTGCTAGGAAAAGGACAGCAAGGTGTGGGAGGCTGGTCTGGAGTTGGAAGGGTAGTCAGCTGTTGGTTGGGGGTTAGTTCTGTAGCTGAAAGTTTTTTTCCAGCTCTTGAGATATTGGCTGAATGAGAATACTAGGCTGGACCAGTGGCTGGAATGGTGGTACAGATGCCTGGAGAGTGTCTGCTGTGGGTCGAAGGCTGCTTTGGATGGTAGAATGGTGCAGATGGCACAGGCTTGATGGTCAAATGGGGTGGGGCTGGTCCAAGGGTCAAGCTCCTTTAAAAGACTTTGGAGGGTCTCACACCCTCCAATAAACTCTAGGTGAAATACAGACTAGCTTGACTATACAAGATGCACCCGGTCCTGGTGTTCTGTCTGAACTAGCCAGTATGTGGTTTACCAGTTTGGTCAAGAGCCTGGAACATTGGATTTCACCATACCCATAATTAGCATTGACTATGTGACTAGACACTGTCACACCTGGCTTTCTTGATGGGGATCACTTAATGTGTTTTACAAGAGTGTCCAGAGGACCAGCTAGGTGTAGTGAGTCTTGAGACCTGGATTATAAACATAATTCAATTTTTAGTCATGGGCCAGAGGAACCTCAGAGCATAGTGAAGGCAGCACCCTCAGATTATTGGGTAGATTCTTGCCTTCTCATCTTTAACAGTGCCTCACAGACAGGTGTCAAGAAGACATCCAACATCACGGAGGGTGACGTGACATCAGTCCTTCATTCTTTCATGGTTTAGCCCATTAATGAAGAAAGGAATTAAAAAAGTAAAGATTATAATACATATGGCTGGGGTGGATGGCATCCATGCTCTCCAACTGTGACTGTCCCAGGTCTGATCACCCTGCTGCCCCCCAGCACCACTGCCACAATGGATTCTAGCGAGGTATACCCGCTGTAGAAGTGAAGCTTCAGGAATTTTTGCAGAGCCCTTGCATCAGATGGTGAGTTGTCAGGGCAGTAGTGGATACAGACTGAATGTGTAAGGTCACCCAAAAGGATAACAAATCTCAAATATTGAAAAAGAAAACACAGAGTGTCCTGTGGAGTGGAAAAGGGGTTAGAGCCCAATCCAGCACCAACATATCTCAACAATACCTACAGCAGCATGCCAGTCCAGATGCCATAGACTCAGCACCTGGACTGGCATCCCACTGTAGTTTGAAGAAACCCAGCATGCTGGGTCAGAAAAAATCCTTTGGAGATGCATTTTTGTTATTTCTTTTACTGCTACACTGCAGCCTGTGGCTGGCTGGGGTGCTGTCAAACCCCTGGGCTATGACAGCATAGGTGCCCCCCAATCAACCAGTGTCTGACTGCTAGCTAATTAAACTTTCTCTATCATTCAGTGGCCCCCTCTCCCTCACCCAGTCTGCAACTGTTAAGCTAATTTGTTTCCCTGGTGTCTGGTGGCACCCCCCTCACCCAATCCACAGTTATTTTTGCCAGTGTCTGGCACTCCTACCCTTGCCAAGGTAGCAACCCCCCCCCACACTCATCTCATTGGCCTGCTGGTCATCATCTGCCCCACATATATCCAGTATTGCTATTATACGGTGCTGTATAGTGATACAGGATGTGGTTTGATAGGAGCTAAGTCTCCATATAGTGCATCTGTGTATGTGCATGGACTAAGTTCTATGTCAGTAATGCTTACTCAGAGACCCATAACTCTGCCATGGTACACTCTTTTGTCCCCAGACTTGCATGGTACCTTCCAGACCAGCCCTTCAAGGTCACACTGGTGATGACCCACATTCCCCAAATGGTTGTTTGAACACTTACTGTGCATGTCTTCATTATGCAAAAAACTAATACAAATGTGAGCAGCAGCATATTGTCTGTGCAACCACTAACATGGTGGATTATAATTGCAACAGACATGGAAATATGGCACAATACAAGGTGCATGATTTGCATGACAAGATCCATACAGAAGGCACCTGCCATAGTGATCAACACAGCCTCCCAAAGACCTGTACCTCTGGGCATGCTTCCTGTGAAGACTGAGTCTGAATTTTAATGTACCTTTACGGTTAACCTGGTGGTCCAATGGCTCGATATCAGTTGATGCAAATGGTTTTCTTCCTGGTATAGAAACATAGAAATTAATGGCAGATAAGGACTGCCATGCCCTTCTAGTCTGCCCCTTCACCCTACCATAAATTAGTATGCAGAGGATACTCCCTCCATAGCCCTATTCCTGAGCATTCCAATATTCAGCAGCCCTGTTCACTAAATAGCAATTCTTTCATCAATGGATGTTCTGGCTCACAAGGTAGTAAGCCACTGTAGAAGTACTTATAGTACTTCTTGAAGTCTTGGGATCTCTGTGCCTTGTGTACTGGGTGGTGAGGGTACTGTGGAAATATTGTGTAATGCACATCATGGACTTGTAACCCAGCACTATTAATCAAAGGCCGTACCCTGCCCCTCTGCCTGTACTATTACACTGACCTGTGGAATAGTGCAAGTAAAGACTGGATAACCCTTTGTGTTTTTATAAAAGGGGTGAAACGCACAGGTTATGTAAAAACATGATGGCCTCCATCAGTGTGGACAGCTGCTGATTTGAGAGATGGTGGACATATTGTAGCTTCACTTTGGGTAGGTATTCCAGTCCAACTGTGGCCATTCTGGCACCCAGGGTGGGTATTATGCCCCTCTGGCAGGGCACTTCTTCACTAGGGTAGGCATTTTGATACTTAAGGTGGTAAGTCCCCCACAGTGAGTGGGCATTCTGGCCACAAGGGTGGTCACTGAGACACAGTGGGTGGGCATTCCAGCCATCAGGGCAGGCATTCTGGCCCCAGGGTGGGCATTCCTGCCCCCAGGTTTGCCAGTCCATCCCTAGGGTGGAGATGGAGATACAGGGGATGGTCATTCATGTACCCTGGTTCAACACTCTGGGGAGGAGAGACTGATATGAGGGCTGGAATGGTGGTCATTTGGGGGAATGGAAGGTGGTCCTGAAAGGGTTGTCCAACTGCAGGGAAGGTAGTTTGTTGGTGATAAGAGGCTAGAATGCTGGTTTAGCTGTTGGGAGCATGGCTGTCTGGAGGGCAGAGGCTGGTTGGGGGGATAGAAGTGTCTGGAAGGTGCAGTGTGGGTGGTTCAATGGTTGAATGCTAATCTGGGGTTCAGGCACCTTTTAAACACTTTGAAGGGTATCCATGGTCTTCATTTACCTAGTGCTGAAATCCAAAACAGCCAGAATGGCCAGACTGTGCATGGTGTGCCACTTCGGATGGTCTGTCCAAAGCAGAAATTTAGTTTTTACCATTGTGCCTGGTCATGGTTTCACCAATACACTTATTACAAAAACAAATAACCAGAGGTATTACTTATCATTACCACTGGTGATACAAAATGAAACCGTTATATAAAAGTCACACACTATTGTACACTCAAAATTAATGTCACTTAAGTTTACTGATGTTTAATCTGGAGCACCTCCCCCCCCACACACACCTTTTCATATGCACTGGTAGGTAGCAGCATTAACAACGTTTTATATTCAGTTTCAGTGATCCTGTACACTAACCCCCTCTCCCCCCAACTAATCATGCTTTTGGGATAGTGGTATGGTTCAATTTGTGGCATATCCACATCTAGGCCAGAAGATCATAGATTTTAGTACTGCTCAGGGATTGGGATCATGCCATAAATGCCAGCACCCAGTTGCAGTACTGCTGTAGGGGTATGATGTATTGTCTGGATGTGGTGTCCCTTGATTGAGGTGTTAAACTCTGGTCCAATCCCCCACCACTAGGGCTATTCTGGTAGCTGTCTAATTGGAAGTAAAGAACAAAAGGTACTCTTCACAAGACTAGAGGATTTTCCACAGTGTCCTGGCCTACGTTCCTGTTCCCATGAAACTGGCTCATGCAATTTTCTGAGGCTGTGTGAAGGTGTTGATGCAAGCTGGGTGCCACTATACATTTACAGTCACTACAATACCAGTCTTTCATTATTTGTAAAGTACTTTGAGATAGAACATGTATCAAAAGCGATTTATACAGTAAATGCTAATTAATTATTCATGGCAGCTGCAACATAAACTAAATTATGTCCCGGCAGCACACTGGCAGCAACATTAATAAAATGTTTATATTTTAATTCAGTGATCCAGAACACCTCCATTTACACATGGAAGATGCAGTATAAATAAAATTACATGTTCAAATTCAACACACCAAACACTAATAGTTTGTTTAGGAGCACTATCCCCTTTTTCATGCATGTTCCTATAAAG
This sequence comes from Neoceratodus forsteri, assembly GCA_016271365.2. Lineage (NCBI taxonomy): Eukaryota > Metazoa > Chordata > Ceratodontiformes > Ceratodontidae > Neoceratodus > Neoceratodus forsteri. Next base: position 588,075,248 of record CM028137.1, on the reverse strand, counting down.
GCCTCATGCCAAAATGCTGGAAATGCCTGTCTACAACTGAACACTCAATGCCCTTTTTCCAGCATGCTGGCGTATTGGCAGAGTGGTATGTCAGACCATAACCAAACATTCCACCCTCACCCATTTTCAAGTAGAATGGATATTGAGCAGAGCAGCATTCTGGCATGCTGGAATGAGCTGAAACCTGTAGCATCTTCTCTAGCCTGATTATGAAGCATGTGATTTCTATCTCATAGACACACTTGCACTAACATCCTAAAGCAGAATGCTGCAGGTGTGCAAAGCAGGATGGGAATACTGAACACCCCCTTCCCTTTTTATGCACACCATCAATGATCCAGAGCCCCCCCCAAGCAGCAACAATCCAGAGCACATGTACCCCAACCACCTTCACGTATACTGGCTGGAAATGACACAAAAGTCAAGTTCTGGGTTTTTAAACAATACTGTCTGTGTGATACAGAGACGAGCCTCCAACAAAAGTATTCCAAGAAACACATGCACCACTCCCTCATGTAAATTGACTGTAAATGACACAAAAGACAAATTCTGTAGTTTTTATGTCAATACTGTCCGAACAATTTGGAGGCCCCCACTGAAAGAGATCCAGGGTACATGTGCATGACATGGGGTCAAAACACTGACTAAAAATAAGTGCAATGGAAAACCATGCAGTACACAACACTGAGAAACAACATAGACTCAGAAAATAGACCAATCACTCAACACAAAATAAAAACAAAAGCACTCCAGTAAAAAAGGAGAAATCATTCCAGAAAAACTGCGAGTCAAGGGGGGGGATTTTACAATCCAACTCCAGGGCACAACATACATCTTGGGTGAGAGGCACACATTCAGGTAGGAGGGCAGACTCCATGGGGTATGCAACTCTGGGGGAGATGTTGGGGTGGGCACAATGTGCAAACAACTATGACTACATATGTGTTCCATATATGGAGATGTTTCACCCCGAACCCCCCTTAAATTTTATAAACATCTTTCACAACACACAAACCTGGAGGGGGAACAGTGGAGGAGGTGTGACAGAAAAAACCAAAACAAAAAATGACAGACCTAGACATGAACCCTCATCAGCTGGACGTACCAACCACTCATAACCTGTCACTCTAACCGCTGAGCCAAGGAGCTGGCAGGATTCACCCAGTACAGAATGGAAGTCTTAAACTGCTTGGCATCACTGAATAGAGCTACATGTATAGCACTATAACACCAAGCTATAACTCCCTAGTAGCTCTGTTCACTAATGCTGTTTTTCAGCATGATTTTTTACAGCGTTGTCATACTCACGTGCTTTTGACTGGATACCTATGCATGTGTGCAGACATATATACACACACACAATGCACATGCACACACACACATATGCACACAAAATGACACAAGTTATATTCTGCCTTTTTTTTAAGCAATGCTGTACAAGGGATCCAAAGCCCTCCCCCCCCCCCAAAAAAGTGATGCAGGCACACGGATCCTTCCACCCCACATAATAACTTGAAATAAGCAAAAGCCTTTTTTTTTTTGGTCAATCAGTACAGTCCAATATTCTACATCCAGAGCTCTCCCTTTCATGCACACTAACTTGAAATAAAAGCAACAGTCAAATTCTTGGGAACAGCAGAGACTTACAGTAGTAAAAGACATCAGGAGACACTTGTGAGGGTTGCAATCTGGGATACATAATTTGATAGGGATCAAGGATAGCACAGAAACCAATGTTCACCAACAGCTACACAAATTATTGGCATGGGGTCATGTCACTGTACCCAAAAACAGTGCAGCCAACAATGCCACAAACAAAGTGTTGTAATCTGACATAATGTTGGACACAACAGCGGCCACACAAAAATGGCACACATACCATTAAAATCAATGGGGATTTTCTTTTATGTTGGGGCTTTGCCCCTCACAGCCCCTGGACTCTAAATAATCAACTCTGAGGGATATGCGGGCTTTGGCTATGGGGAGAACCTCGGGTGGGGGGACATTAATTTTTTAATAAAAACAAACAACACCTTGAGACCTGGGGCTGAACTGAACCTCAGTCCCATGTTTCTAATGCTGCTGTGTTCTGGTGCCCTAGCCACTCCACCACAGAAGCAGCTTGTCCAGGCACCACAGATCAGGCTTCCTCAATGTGGACATCTGTGACAGGGGTAGCAGTACTTGCTTTCTACTATTATACCCCTGTTGCTGTAACAGTGTTTACACTTCAGACAGTGTGGTTCTTCCTGCACTGTTTTTGAAGTGCTATATTCACAGAGTACCCACATTATTTAGTAATCAAACCCCTCTAATTAAAATGTGATCTGTTGTAGGCAGTGTTATTATATCTACAAATGCTACCTACTGTACATGTAAGCTTTGTATAATTATAACAATTACTATTTCAAAATATTTGAATCAAAAGGGACACACATTTTGGTCAGTAATTTGAGATAACCAAATTTGAGAGTTTGCTTCTGGTGGAAAACAGAAACACTATAAAAACACTGATGCAGTACCTAACCATCTCATCCATTTGACACTAATAGGTGAAGTCACAAAATTCTCAATGTGCTTAAAATCAGTTCTGCCTTGAGAATGCACTCTGCTTCAGATGAAAACTGCAGAACTTGGCATTTCAATAATAAACAAGCATTTGTCAATGCCAAATGTTGTCTCACTGGCATTGGCATTGGTAGTGCAGGAGTTAGAGATGCATAATTGGAATGGCAGTGAAGAATTGAAGTGATGCCAACTCCACCCCCATCCTGCAGAGACTGACAGGCATTGGGGTGTGCCTTTGGGTCATCAGCTACAACGCTCATGCCATTTTACCTCACCCTACCCTGTAGACACTGACAAGTGTCGTGGTGTGCTTTGAGGTCTTTGGGCCTTATACTTACCCCTTTCCATAAGGAAATTCTCAGAGATGGGTGCAGTATAGGAGAATGGGGTGAATTTTAGAGCTGAACACTCCAAGGCACACCTTGATGCCTGTCACTGGCTGCAGGGTGGGGGTTGGGGTGGAATGGCATGATCATTACAGCCAATGATCCCAAGTCTCACCCCTGATGCCTGTCAGTCTCTACAGGGTGGGGTGTTACAGTTGGAAACCCTAATGCTGTAGGCGTTAGTTAGTATTTTCACTCCAAATTTTTAACATAGGCTTTTTGTGACCCCACCTCATGAAGAGTGGCACTATCAGTTTGTTAGCTGAAAAGTGGTTTTGCACAGCAGCTATTCCATTTGGCAACACAGGGATGAAAACACATTTTGGACAGGATGTGAAAAATGACAACTGTATTGTTCATGAGGAGGTGTAAAAAAATGGCAACGTTGAAAATCTGGTGTGAAAATATAAAAAATTGGTGAAGTCATGAGCATGCATAGAAACTGCGCAACACACTTCCGTTACCCAATTATTTTTGGGATTTTTTTATCCACATTTTCAGCTTAGGTATTTTGGGACCTCCCCTCATGAACAGTGGCATTGTGATTTTGTTAATCTGTCCCAAAAGTTGATTTCCCACAGCGACCATGCCATTGTGTGCCACAGGTACAAAAACACATTTTGGGCAGGATGTGAAAAATGACAGCTGTACAGTTCATAAGGAGGTGTGAAAAAATGCCAGTGTTGAAAATATGGCATAAAAATCTTGCAAATTTGTGAAGTTACAAAGGTGCGTGGAAACTGCGCAATACACGCTTGTAACACAGTCATTTTATGGCCTTTCATCACCAAATTTTCAGATTAGTCATTTTAGGACCTCTGCTCATGAACAGTGTCACTGTAATTTTCTCAAACTGTCCCAAAAACTGATTTTGCACAGCACCACACTATTCTGAGCCAGACGTACGAAAAAACACATTTCGACCAGCATATGTAAAATGACAGCTGTACTGTTCATAAGGAGGTGTGGAAAAATACCAGTTTTTGAAAATCTGGAGTGAAAATATGACAAATTCAAGAAGTTATGAGTGTGCGCGGAAACTGCTCAATGCACGGTCATAACACAGTCTTTTTTGGGGGATTTTTTTCACCAAATTTGCAACATAGGCTTTTTGAGAGCCCCCTCATGAACAGTGGCACTGTTGTTTCATTAATCAGTCCCAGACAGTGATTCCATGCAGTGACCACAAAATCACATTTTGGGACCAAATAACACAATGACAGTGACTGAATTAAAGAGGAGAGGTCCCAATAACCCTATGTTGAAAATTTGGTGTCAAAATTCCCAAAAATGCCTGAGATATGCACCAAAGTTGAAAAAACCCTATTTATGCCATTATACAGCTTACCGGCATTTCTTCAGTTCATGGTCGGCTTTGAAGAGTGCAGATGTGTTCCTGGTACACCGAAGATCATCGTGCCATGCTCTGGAGGAAAGTATTGGGTTAGGGGGGTGTGGGGAGGCAGGGTGCGCAAAGGTTGGGAGCAGGTTGGGGGAGGGCCACCGGACTCGATGAGGGAATGTTTTCTGGTTTGCAGGTTTTAAAAACAAAACATGGCAGGACATTTTTCCTTTTACAGGAGCATCTGGCATGCTGGGGTGGGCTCCCAGCATGCCATCCCTAATGTTTGAGGGGGTGCTGTAGTCAAAGAGACAGACTTCCCGTCAGCACATACTGAAGGGGACAAGAGCCGAGGGGATTGGGTACCCCTTGGCACACAACAAATGGGTGGACATTATGCCGATGAGGAGGGATCCCCTGTCAGCAAATTAAACTGGAAAGGGGTGACTTAAGCCAATGGGAATTGGGTCCCCTGTAGGCAGAGACAGAGTGTTGGGGGCCCATGATGCTGACGGGGATTGGGCACCCCCTTGGCACACACTTTAAATGGGAGGGGGCATTATGGTGATGGGGAGTGGGCTCTGCTGTCAGCAAATGAAGTGGGTTGGGGCATGCCGACAAGGGGATTGGGCACCCCTGAAGTCAGCACTCTGTGGTGGCAGTCAGTGCTGCCATGTTTACTAAAGTGCTTCTTCAGGAAAGGCACATTGGCGGGCATGTTATCATGCCGCTGTATGACAAGCTTGCCTCTCATTGAGCTGCATTTTTGTTTGATCTGGTGGCCAGTTTACATATTGCTGGTGTTGGCACGCATGCTGCCTTATTGGGGAATGAGGGCTGCACCTACTGATGCGTGCCCTGCACTCGCCCACAGTGACCGCACCTCCAAATCTGCTACTAATGCAATATGTTGGCTGGCGTGCAAGCACAAGCCAACATAAAAAGAGCTAAGTTAAACTTCTTACCTAGTAGAGACACATTTAAACTTAGTGAAAGGTTACTCCATCCAGTGAAAGTACTGCAAAATGTTCCCAGATTCAAAAAGACCTAGCAGCAATGCAGTCTGGTCAGGCTGGACACAGGAAGCATCTGTGACTTGTGTGAGTTGTAGTTGCGAATATTTTAAAGAGACAGAGCAGATTTGTATTCAGCATGTAAAACCATTGCAGAAATTCAAGTGACAGCCACAGGCATGCACATGACCCACTGTAGAAAACTATTCTCTGCTGGCAACCAAAAACCTATTCAGACATCCTTCTTTCTTTCTTTCTTTCTTTCTTTCTTTCTTTCTTTCTTTCTTTCTTTCTTTCTTTCTTTCTTTCTTTCTTTCTTCTCTTTCTCTCTTTCTTTATTTCTTCTTTCCTCCCTTCCTTCCTTCCATCTCTCTCTCTCTTTCTTTCTTTCTATAAATTCGTGACAAGGAAAGGCATACTGAACCAAGAAAAAATTTACTCTAAGCACTGCAATATCCTTAAAAGAACCTAAAAAAAAGGCTACTAGGAGTGTGTCAGGAATGAATAGTATTTCCCAAATGCCACAAATAATGCACTTTTCCTGTCTAACCTATATGGGAAATACAATATTTATCCCCAGAAATTTAAAAGAAACAGCCCCTGCCCTATGCCCTGTATGATATACAACCCCTGTCCTCCCACCCTCCATTAGAATCCATCCACCCTCTTTCCCCAGCTCCAACAATTTCTATTAGATTGGCTATATTTAAAAAAAAAATGTCCATGATGAGCAGCCAGCAAAACCTGCCTGCCTCCATGGTTGGCCACCATCTTACAGCATTTAGTTGCACTAAATCACATATGACCCCCCCATAATGGTAATACCCTCCTCCCACCCTCAACCCACTCTCAGCACTTAAAAGCTGGCAACAGATGCCTATAAAGAGGAAGAAAGTGACTGATGCAACCTACCCTCTTCTATGGCTGGCTGCCTTCTTCTGGTTGAAAGCACTAACATGCTTGCTCATAGTTAAACCAGCTGATTGTGACCCACTGGATTTAGGTGCAGGACAACCCCTGGGCTTTAGTTTAGGGGAGAGAAACTAGGCTGTGCTAGGTAAAAAGAAGAGACCCGGTGGGCTGGGCTTGTTTACCACAGGGGACCCACTGCACTGGGTCTGGGAGCAAGGGGAGACACAATTAGGCAGGGCTTGGGTACAGGGGAGGACCCTCCTGGGTTGGCTAGTGCACAGAACAGGAAGCAAGAAACCTGGGCTTGTGTGCCAGAGGTTGACCCAGAGACATGGACATGAGAGCAGAAAGGACCCAATGGACTGGGCTTGTTTTCAAGAGGGGGACCCAGGGAGCTGGGCTTGGGTGTATGAGGGGGTCCCAGAGGACAGGGCTTAGTTACAGGAGGGAAACAAGAAGGCTGGGCTTGAGTGCAGGAGGAGACATAGTGGGTTGGGCTTACGTGCAGGTGGGAACCCAGAGAGTTAAAATTGTGAACAGGAGGTGTCCCAAAGAGCTGGGCTTGGTAGCCGGAGGGGGACCCAGCTGCCCAGACCTAGGTGTTGAAGGAGATCCTGTGGCCTGGGCTTGAGTGCAGGAAGAGGATCCCATGTCTAGGTTTGTGTATAGGAGGAAATCCAGTTGGCTGGGCTTAGGTGCAGGAGGGCACTCAATGGGCCAGTCTTGTATTCAGGAGGGGACCCAGTGAGCTGGACTTTGGCATAGGATGGGAACATAGCAGGCTCTTTTGGGTGTAGGAAGGGAATCCAGTTGCCTCTCCTCATATCCAGGAGGAAACCCAGTGGGCTGGGCTTGGGTGTAGGATGGGAACCAGACAGGATGGGACCTACTGGGTTGGGCTTGGGTGTGGGGCAGGGCATCGGGCTGGGCTTGAATAGAAAAGGGGAGCCAGACAAATGTGCTTTAGTACATGAGGAGACCCAGTAGGCTGAACTTGTGTGCAGGAGGGCACTTAGTTGGCTGGATTTTTGTACAGGATGGGGCCTAGTGGTCTGGTCTCTGAGAAGGAAGGGACCCAGTGAGCTGGGCTTGGGTGCAGGAGGGGACCTAGTAAACTGAGCTTGTGTACCAGAAAGAACCCAGTAAGATGGGCATGTACACAGGAGGGGACTCATTAGATGGGTATTTATATACAGGACAGAGACCCATAGGACTGGGCTTGGGTGCAGGAGGAGACCTAGTCAGTAGGGCTTGTGTACAGAAGAGAACACACAGGGCTAGGCTTGTGTGCAGGAGGGGACCCACTGGGTTGGCGTGTGTGCCAAAAGGGATCCAGTATGTTGGGCTTAGATGCAGGAGGGGACCCAGTGTGCTGGTACTGTGTGCAGGAGGGGGACCCTCTGGGCTGGGCTTATGTGCATTGGTGTTCTGACATCATACATGGCTGAGAATCTGACTACAGTACACTGAGGAATCCCAAAGAGGATGTATCACATGTCTGTACTTTGTCAGTTTCAGTCTATACAGGATCAGACGTATAAGTCTGTTTAAAAGTTGATGAAAGCCTTGCCAGCTTGACTTACACAAGAAATTGCCTAGCCATGATGTCCTGCATGGGAAATTAGGGTTAAGAGTGAATCTCAAGTACTTAACAACTGAGATATTTTCTAACTCAAAAAAAATCAACCAACTCATTAGATGTATTATGTTTAAATTGAAAAATCCAGTCAATTCATAACTACAGTATTTTTCAAAGTCTGCATTCTCAGCTAATGCAGAACTAAAAAAAGATGTCTCTTCTAATGGCTAGATAGCAAGAATTATACGTTAATTGAGTAAAACCCCTCAATCAATTGCTAAGCTTAATGCTCAACTTTTTAGTTAGTTATTCCTTGTTGAAAAGGGAAACATTTGGTATTTGTTAACATATTTTTCATATGGGCTGAACACAGAATAAATCTCTCCATACTGACTCCTAAAACTCAGATGACCTGAAACTTTCAGGAGCTGGCATGGAGACTGCAGTTTCTGTGTTACAGTGTATCAGGATGAATAGTGAGATGGGGGTACCATATCAGACTTAAAGACTGGCTTTTATTTACAGTGTTACAATGTGACAAGCCCCTGTGCAACACCAAGGTGGCCAGCTCCACAGAGGTCTAGTCACTTCAGAATTTGTGCTCACAGACTACCTGCTCACTCATACAAGCATGGACACAAACACACTAAAGTTGAACACCCACTGCAGCCATGAAGCAATTGCCTACTCACTCATACCTAACATATCTGAAAAAAACAGATATCCACCCCACCATCTTTGCTGGAATGACTGTCTCACTAGCCTTTCTGTTTTATTCAAACAGTGTCCACATGGGAAGATCTTGATATATCAGCACTGTTTTTCACCAACACTTCACTGGGTCTTACATTGAGACCATCTTACAGGCCCGACAGAGGTTCCCCACCACCCAAACCAGATTGTCACAACATAACACCCATGCCCTTGTTTTGATAGGTAGGAATAGTATTGCAGCCAGGCTTTCAGCACATGGTTTTGGTGATGTCACACAGACGCACACACACACACACGCACACATTCTTTGGTACTAGGCTTTCAGCAAGAGATTTGTCTTTTAACATAGCCTTGCACTGCCTTTATAGCAAAGGACACTCCCCAGTTTCAGCACAGAAATGACTCCCTACAGGTTTCAAGCAACTCACACCCCCCAGTTTCAGCCCAGAGATCACCCACCACAGGGTTTCAGCACACCACCCAAGAAATGAGGGGCTATGTTGTAGGGCTGGGCAGACTGTTCCACGGGAGATCCAGCCCCCTAGATAGAAGCCACTATCCACAAACCTGAATTAAGATGGTCTTTGCGGTTGAAGTCTGGTGCTGGATCCGTAGAGATGCCTTTTTCCTGATTTTGTTTTCTGTTGCCATGGGGATGCCATCAGCATGTACAGGCAGCTGGCCACATCCAATCAGGCAACAGAAGTCACTTGATGCACTCATGGTACATAACTGTGCTGAGTGTGCCACGTGGCCCAGAATGAAGAGGGCTGGAAAGAGAGAGGAGCAGAGCAGATCAGCTGCACTGAGCAGCAGAGCCAAAACAAAAAAAAAAGCACCCTAAAAAAGAGAGTTTCTACAGCCTGAGGGAATGGAAGGGAGTTGGGCACAAAAGAAGTTAGAGAGGGGGAGAGAACTGAATGTGGGAGTAGGTGAAGGTGGTTGGGGTCAGGACTCAGGAAGGGAGTTGGATTGGGATGGGAGTTGGCACTGGGGAATAGTGGTGCAGGGTGGGGGGATGCTGGCAATGCTGGGCTGGTGACTGTGTGTGAGCAAGGGCGGGCTGGCAAAATCTGACTTGCGCCATTCCTGAGGAGAGAGAGTGAGACTAGTGTGGAGACAGGGAGAAAGAGACTTGAGTACTGGGGGACCATCACAGAAAATCCCAAATGAATTTTTTTTTTCTTGGCCTTGAACAATAGCCATGTGTACAAAAGGGCAGGCTGGCAAAATCTGACTTGTGCCATTCCAGATCCAGAGTACTGGGGGAGGGGAGGGAGGGCAGAGATTACAGTTACAAATTAAAGTTTTTTTCTTGGCCTCAGACAGTAACTGTCTGTACAAAAAGGGCAGGCTAGCAAAATCTGACTTTTACTATTCCAGATGCAGAGTACTGGGGGGGGAACGGCTGAGACTACAGTACAGTTACAGAAAATCCCAAATGAAACTTTTTTGCTTGGCCTCACACAGTAGCTGTGTGAACAAAAAGAGCAGGCTGGCAAAATCTGATTTGTGCTATTCCAGATCCAGAGTACTGGGCGGGGGGGAGCAGAGATTATAGTTATAGAAAATCCCATACGAAAGTTTTTTTTGCTTGGCCTAGACAGTAGCTGTGTGTACAAAAAGAGCAGGTTGCTAAAATCTGAATTGTGCCATTCCAGATCCAGAGTACTGGGAGGGGGACCTGGAGATTACAGTTACAGAAAATCATAAATAAAAGCTTTTTTTCTTGGCCTCAGACAGTAGCTGTGTGTACAAAAAGGGCAGGCTGGGAAAATATGACATGTACCATTCCAGATCCAGAGTACTGGGGGATGACAGTTACAGAAAATCCCAAATTAAACTTTTTTTCTTGGCCTCAGACAGCAACTGTGTGTACAAAAAGGGCAGGCTGGCAAAATCTGACTTGAACCATTCCAGATCCAGAGTGCTGGGGGGGGGGCTGAGATTACAGTACAGTTACAGAAAATCCCAAATTAAACTTTTTTTCTTGGCCTCAGACAGTACCTGTGTGTACAAAGAGGGCAGGCTGGCAAAATCTTTGACTTGTGCCATTCCAGACCCAGAGGGGAAAGGGAGAAACTACTGCGGGTACCAGAGAAATTTTAGTTACATAAAATCCACAATTTTCTTTTTCCTAGCTTCAGTGTGGCAGTGTGTACACTAAGGTAAGGGCAGCAGGGTGGCAAAATAAATCTTTGTGACATCCAGTCCACACTCGGAAGGGGGAGAGAGAGACTGCAGGGTGGCCCACAATAAATGTAACAGTCCTAGAAATCCCAAATAATTTTTTTTCCTGGCTTCAGCACAGCTGTGTACAGAGCAAGTGCAGCAGGGTGGCAAAATAAATCTTTGACTTGTGCCATTGAATCATGAATAACGATCATCATCACGTACGTTCATTCACAAATCACAATTTCATGTATTAAAAAAAATACTGTTAAAACAACATACAAGTTAATGCACCTGCCCTGTGCTGCTGGCTGTGTTTGGCCCAGGGGATAATCTGACTGTGACTAGTAACAGGTTGAGTGTTTACAGTACAACACAAGTAAAGCACAAGCACTACACACAACTATCATCTTCATCACTCATTCCCCATTATTCCTTATTATCATTAATTTTATACTATATCATGTTACAAACTTACATTATGATAACGCATTAACCAATCCTGAGTGTGGGACTCTGCTGCATGTGGCTAATGCACCAGATGTATCTGCATCTCCAATTCAAATTCTGAGGCACACTTAACAGTTGCTGAATTTGGTCACTTAACAGTAACTGTATTGTAGGAGCCAGTCCGGTAGACTTGAAAGGAAGTGGTGGTGGACTGCTGTGCTGTTGGTGTGCTGTCAGTGTGTACACTGTACAGTCAGGAGTCACAACAGTAAATTTGTCCCTGGCTTGTGGGTGGAAGTCATCAAAAAGAGGGATCTTTTGTTACAAAATGGATCAAAGTGTTGATCAGGCACATTCTATTTCTCAGGTAGGCAGTGGCATTGCAAAAGACAGTAATCAGCCTGAAAAGGGAAAACAAAATTAAACTCCCAAACGTTATTTTTTTTTATGTCTAAGGTTTCGTCTTCCAAGTAAATGCTCTAATCCAAAAAAAGGCGAATGTTTCAGATCATCATCAGTACCAAGTAATAAAAAATTGTATGTAGTTACAAAAAACAAACGGTGTAGTGGGTACTGCCCGCAGAGGCACCCAACGGTATGGGACAATTGCATACTATGCTACTGCCAGTCCCTCATCTGATTCTTCTGAGGTTGAACCCAACAAGGGCAATACTAATAAAAAAGATGAAGAGAATGATCAGGCAGCACAAGGTTTACTGGAGGGGATGGAAATTGCAGGTGAGGAAGAAGCAGGAAGAAATGTTTTGGTTGCAGAATGGGGCAGTGGGAATAAACAACAGGCTCAAGAAAAATCTGGAGAGGGACCCTGAAAAGGTGACTGAGGTGTTGTACCTTCCTGGAAAAAAAAAATAAAAAAAAATGTATTTTGTTTGGTCATACTTCTCCATTAGTGCTTCCAATGAATTGATAGCAACATGCACTAATTGTAAACAGCCAATCAGCAGGGGTAAAAAGAAACAAGCATTGAGTGCTTCAGCACTGAAAAGGCACCTAGACCTACCATAACATTACTGAGATGTTCAGTTGTGAGTCTTGAAGTGAAAGTGACAGTGATAGCTCACTACACTCATGTAATGCCCATAGATGAAAGCAGTGGCAGCCACCGCAGCACAACACCTCCACCACCACTTCCTGCCATTTGAAGGACTCCTCCAACTGTTACTGAAAGTGACTATGTGTTCAAAAGCATTCTTTCTTCAAGGAGACAGCTTACCATCTCAAAAACATATAAGCATAAGGCCAAATATGCCTTAACTCACCCTGTTGCTGTTACAGTAACCAAAAAAATTTCAGAAATTATAGTTGTGGATTTGTTACCATATAACGTGGTTGAACATATTGGATTCAGGTGGCTGCTTGAGTACCTCAAACCTTGATATATTACACCATAGCATAAATACTTCTCAACAACAGCGATTCCAGATCTTTATGATGTTATATGTAAAAAATTAAGACGCATGTTGTGCAGAGCTGTTGGGAGGGTGGTGCATCTCACAACAGATATCTGGACAACCTAAACCTTTCATGTCTGTCATGGCACAATGGGCATGTTTCGATAATTTACATGGGACTGGGAACAGTGAAGCATTACAGTTTGCTGTTCTAAGAATGTTTAATTTTCCGTCTAAGCATATCTCATACAACATCGATGAAGAGCTCCAAAACCAATACAGCAATGGCTCACTTCACAGGGACTGTCAGATGGCTTTATAATTGCAGATAATGGATCCAAAATAAGGCCACTTTGTTCACATGTGCTGCTTTGTGCATTGGTAATAGTTCACAGTTTTCTTAATGATGACAGGGAGATTAAGGCTCTTGTTAGCACTGCTAAAAGAATATGCACTAATTTTAGTCACTCAAGCAAAGCCCATCACTTGTTTGAAAAAATACAGCAGGAGCACAGTTTACCTTTGCACAGTCTGATCCAAGACATGTCTACTCAATGGAATTTAACCATTATATGTTCCAAAGGCTGCTGGAACAAAAGAAAGCTGTCAGGCAGTACTCTTTAGAAAATAAAATCGGTGATGCAGACATCTATATTACTCCACCAAAGTGGGCCATGTTAGAGTTTCTAATTTTCCTGCTCCATCCATTTGAAGAAATCAGCAGGGAGGTTAGTGCAAACACAACAACTCTAATTTTAAAATTCAGATTGAATCTGATTAGGGAAACATTAGAGAAGCAAGACAGTCCCATGATCACACAGGCTTCCAGTGGTGCTGACACATGCAGGTTGCCCTCCAGAATACAAGAAGATCTAGCGAAACGTATAATCAAAAAAGTTGCAGACGATGACACACTATGTAAAATACTTCATTCTGAGTAATACATCAGATCAACTGTCTTGGACCCATGATAAAAACTGGAGCAATTATTGAGTGATGACGATGACACTTGTTTCAAGAGAAACAAACAAGAAATAATTGACGAGGTGTGTGCTGTCATGGAAAAAGGTACAAAAGCAGCACCACATTCAGAATCTTCTTCATGGCACAGAAGCACAGCATCAAGTGGCCCATCCTCTACTGCTATGGCATTTTCTCCCTCTTCATCCTCAGCCACTGCAGCCGAATCTTCTTCTTCACCAGCAGCCAAGCATAGCAATGTCCCACAGTCACTTGGCTCAGCTTCATGTCTCTGGAGTCACTTAGAAGATGTTATTGTAACATCTTCTTCATCTGCCTCTTGTAACACAGCCCCAGCACACACCATTATTAAAATGTACCTGGCAGAGCCCAATATGATCTGGAATGCTGATCCTTTGAAATACTGGAAATCCAAACAAAATACGTAGCTTGCTCTAGTAAACATTGCAATGAAGTACATGAATTGCCCTCTGACTAACATCTGTTCAGAATGATTGTTCACTTCAACTGGTAACGTCATTACTGACGTATGATCCTGTTTGACACCAGAAAATGCTGAGTACCCCACATTTCTCTAAGTCAGCATTCCTCAGTTTAATTTCAAATATGATACCTGAATAAAACATACACTGATTGCTCCAAGCAGGCCCTATGCACAAAACACTTTCAAGAATTTGTGCCTGTCATGAAAATCTTTTGTGACTAGGGTCTACTACATGAGGTAGCAATTAATTGCACCACGTCAGGTCAGGATGGACTAGGCCAGACAACTATGATCACATGAGCAGCACAGAATGAAAAAATAAAAATAACATCAGTGGGTTCAGAGTCCAAATACAGTAAACAACTGCATTTCATTGGTGGTACCCGATAGCACTATCTGATCTAGAAGGTATGGCACTGCTGTCTGCTACTACTACTATGATCAGTTTTTGCCTTCACTAGTCATAACTACTACTTGTTTATCACTTTTTGTCCTTACTCTAGTCCTACACCTTACTACTACTACTACTTGTCACTTTCTTTGTGCTCAGCAACTAATCCTGAATCATGACTGCATTGTTTTAACTTTTGTACAGCCATGGCTTAGCAGATGCCTGAAAGTTCAGAAACGGAAGACTCTTTGTATATTTCTCATGTCCCCAATATTTGGCTGCAAATACATCACAGAAAAAAATGCTACTAAATTGAAAATTCATATCATTTCTTTATTGTTTGTGTGTGGTATGCTAGCCAAGTTACATCTCACTTACAGTAACTGGGCTGAGAATATTATATTACTATATTTTATTTGTGATACTTAAATTACTTGGCAGTGGCTGGCAGCAAGCAGTTGTTAAACTAGGAAGGATGCCATTGTGTTGTGTTGTGTTGTGTGCCATCAGGTCTTCAGGTGGCAGTGGTAAACCTTTTCATGACTGCATTGCACTTGACTTATGCGATGTGTGACTGGCTGTCTGCCTGGGTGGTGATCACTACGTCTTTCATTTTTCTTCAAGAATTCAGCATTCTCAGCATGTTGATCAGATTCAGTAGAAGTAGTCCTAGTACTAGAAAACATTACCCACCTCTTGGACCAGGTAGTCTACATATAGTACAGTACATTGGTGCATGCAAAGCAGTTGCCTCATTCACATGGGTAGGGTGGGTGGGCTGTCTTAGTGCTGCTCATTTGATCATTCATATCCATTTCTTTGGCTTGTTCGGCTCTGACTAGAGCATCCATCAAAATAGTATCCACACAGCACCATTAATAAAAAAAGAAATCTTAGCTACCTGGCAGTGCCTGAAATGCTTGGTGGTGTTATGATATTGGTATTTGTATCTGTCTATCTCTCTCTCTCTCTCTCCATCTCTCCCATCATGCTCATGTCATGGGCCTGAGCAGGACATGCCACCATTATAGGCCAGCCATGAAGGGGCTAGTAGTGATAGATTGCTTTTTTATTTAGCAGTTTTACTTTAATTTTTATACAAATAATCCATTAAATTATTTCCTTTGGGGCTGTGTGTGAATTTTTGATATTCTTATTAATATGTGCTGGAAATGTAGAACTTAACCCAGGTCCACCAGAGGGCATCACTGCACCAATGGACTTAGCCAAGATAAAAGGGCTAAGTTTTCTCCATATTAATGTATGCAGCCTGCTAAAAAAGCTCATGATGATCCAAGCCTGGATTAACCATACCTTACCAGATATACTACTTGTGTCAGAGATGTGGCTCAGGCCTGCCACAGCAGATAGAGACATAAACTTACCAAATTATCAAGTATTCAAAGCTGACTGCCAAACAAGGGGTGGAGGCATAGCTATATATGTGAAGGACAATTTATCTGTAACCTGCCTTGACTCATCATCCATGGCAAAAGAATTTGAGTGCCTATCCCTCAAAGTGGCCCTCTCCCACACCACATCACTACAGCTAATTGGCTGCTATAGGCCCCCCTCAGCCGACCTCAAGCTACTATCCCATCTGGGTGATCTAATCAAAAAGGGAACAGAAGAAACCATAATCATATGAGATTTAAACCTAAACTGGCTATCTAAGGCAGCTGCACCCTTAATTTCATTTTGCGATACACATGGGCTTACACAGCTCATAAATGAACCCACCAGAATCAATAAAAAGAATCAGAGCAATAGCACACTACTAGATGTTATACTAGTGAATAAACCCCACCTCTTCTCGCATGCTGGAGTATTATTCAGTGATATCAGTGACCATTGCCTTATTGTGGGAATAAGATCAGCTTGCAAGCCACCATCCCCCACTAAGTTTACATTGAGGAGAGCAAAGAAAAAATTCAACATTGAGGTGTATCTGCAAGAACTAAATAACTCAACGTGACGACAAGTGTTCTACCTAGAAAACAGTGGAAATAGCGTATGAGGTGCTAAACAACATAGTTTCAGATGCCCTTAATGTCCATGCCCCAATTTCTAAGGTAAGCACCAAAAACAAATCCTGCCGCTGGTTCACAACTGACCTCAAAACCGCCCTCCTTGACTGAGATAAGCTATGGAAAAAGGCACGAAAAACTAAGACTCCAACTGATTGGATGCTGTTCAAAAAAGCCAGAAATAGCTGTACCAGGAAAGTACGGGATGCTAAGGCTGCTTATTACACGTCCTAACTTGACTCCTCCTACCACAATCCTGCCAAGTTCTGGAATACCATAAAGGACATAACAGGACAAGATCCTAGTACTACACTCCCAGTCAAAATACACAATAGCAAGGGAACAGTCTCTGATAGATTGGAAATCCTGGAATCATTCAACAATCACTTTACAACTACTGGCCTAGCATTCAACATCTCTCCGGCTAACCAACTACGCTCCCAGTTAGGTATTAAGAGCACTGAAGTATGGATAATGGAATCTACCTTCTCCTTCATACCAGCCACTCTGAAGCAAGTGGAAGACCTAATATCACAGCTGGACATCGAAAAAAGTGCAGGTGCAGACTCCCTTGATCCCTATTTTATAAAAATTGCCATACAAGTACTAGCAGTCCCAATAACAGACCTATTTAATCTCTCATTGCAATCAGGCTCTATTTCCTCAATCTGGAAAACAGCTCAAGTTATTCCACTATTGAAAGCAGTGGACCTCATGGACCTCAACAACCACAGACCAATTTCTATCCTCCCTGTGCTATCCAAGCTGCTAGAAAAAATAGTGCGCACTCAACTAAGAGGATATCTTGAAGAGGCTAATCTTTTAAACCCAGCGCAATCTGGATTTAGAGCCAAGCACAGTATCATCTCAGCCCTGGCTAAAGTAACCAATGATTGACAAATTGAATTGGAAAAAAAAAATTGTGTATGTGCTGTATTCTTAGACCCGAGTAAGGCATTTGATACGGTCGACCACAAACTACTCCTCTCCTCCCTGAACTCCATAGGACTAGACTCATCCTCCCTTAGATGGTTTAATAGCTACCTTATGGGAAGGACTCAGCAAGTGATGGCCAAAGGAGACCTATCACCACTCAAACCTCTGCAAAGAGGAGTTCCCCAAGGATCCATCCTGGGCCCAATCCTATTTGCCATCTACATCAATAATATAGACATTAATCTCACCAAAGCCACTGTACACCTGTTTGCGGATGACACCGTATTATATGTCAGTCACCCCTGTCCTGTAACAGCATGCTTAGAGCTACAGGTGGAATTCAATATACTACAACATCAACTACTGGAAAAAAAACTTCTAAATGCAAAAAAAAAACAAAGGCAATGTTTTTCTCCCCCCAAACTCAAGCTGGTCATTCCTCCCCAAAACAATCTCTCCCAGTTATCCACTGTTCTTGGGGAAAATCTTGAATATGTTACAAAATTCAAATACATGGGGGTCTGGGTAAATAGTAGACTCGACTACCTAGATCATCTGGAAGAACTGCTAAAAAAACTTTGTCAGAGGCTTGGACTCTTTTACAGAATAAAGTACTTTGTAACTAGGGATGCTAAAAAGAAGCTGGTCCAGGACACATTTCTTTCAGTATTGGACTATGCAGATTTCCTATATGGACGCTGCCCTAACTCTTATCTGAACAAATTGGGCACACTTTACCATGGAGCCTTGAGGTTCATTATGGATCTTCCCCTCAGCACTCACCACTGCTCAGTCTACTCAGCAGTTGGATGGACTTCACTCCAATTCAGAAGAAACAGGAATGCCACACTATGGACGTACAGAGCAATATCCAATATGCTACCAAACTATATCTCAGACTGCTTCACACAAGTCACAGCAAACTAATATGTCCTACGAAGCTTTGACTTCATCATGCTTAAAGTGCCCAAATTCAATACTCGACAAGGGAGATCTGCTATCAGCTATGTCTTATCTACATTATGGAATATGATGCAGAAGGCCCTAAAATTAAACAGCTATATAACAGTTACATCCTTTAAACATCTGTATTCGAGACTTATCCAAGAAAAATGTAATTGTTTCCACAAACAGTAGAATATTCCTAATCTTATCCTTCCCCCTCTCCAGACAGCAAATTCATGGAATGGATCCACCTTTATCAAGAGCCTCCACCCCTCACACTCCTTGCACCCTGCCTTACATCTGCCTCCCCTTATTCCCTGATATAAACCATAGCCCTATACCCCTTTTTTACAAACCCACCAGTGCCGGCCCCCGGCCCTTTCTTAGGTCACACTTATCCTCCCACACCACAAGCACCTACCACTGTCCTCCACCCCCACTTCCCACCATCTCTTAGGCCATACTTATCCTTCCACATCATAAGCGCCTACCACCGTCCTCCACCCCCCAACTAGGCACTCCACTTCCAGCTCCCCCTCCTCTCGTCCTTTATTATTCTACAATTGAACTATTGAATTATTGTACATTATGCTTAGGATGTATGCTTAGGCAGTGTGTATATTGAAATCTGTATATAATAGCTTTGAGTGTATGCATTTGTATATTTGTATGTAGCTATGTAAATTGAACCTTGACCTTACCAGGTCCATCTTGCAAATGAGCTGTGCTCAATGATGTTCACCTGGATAAATAAAGATTTGATCTGATTTGATTTGATTTGAAATGTGAGTGACTTTGGCCACTTTAGTGCATTTTTTCAAATATAGGTCAATAAATAGAAGTAATCAGAACTAATAAGGATAAATCAGAACTTCACAGTGTTCCAGTTCTTATTTAATAAGGGTCAGGACTTCATTGAGTTCTCTCAGCCTTATTATATAGTGAGCCACTGAACCCCAGGAATTAAACAGGAAGCAGCAGGAAACTTTAAAGGGGCATTGACTTCAAGTCAGCTTCCCTCTCAAGACTTCACTTTATGGGCTGGCATCTGGAGGCCAGTAGGACTGTGCACAGCATTGTCACATGCCACCAAGAAATGGAGAGAGAGCAGCTACCATGTGTGACTCTGCAACGGTGCTCTACTCAGCAAAGACACTGCAGGACTTGGGTAGTTGGCACTAGTGTTCACTGAAGTTCACAATTTAAATAAGTTCTACCCTTTTTCCGGTCTGGTTCAAGCCAATGTGGGGGTGGCTAGGCTATGGAGGGACAGCACATCCGTGGCAACTGAGATTTGGGTAGAAGGAACAACATACTTATAATTGAAAGTGTTTAACAACTGGTCAAAATTTATATTTTTCCCAACAGATGATCCTGGATGAACTTTTACAGCACACGTGACTCTGGAATGTGACTGTAACAGCATTTCTGCAATTAATAAATGTATAAAGTGCAGGATGACGGAAGAGGCACATAGTCTGGAAGGTCATGTCAGGCTGGTCTGGGTTTTACTATAGTACTTACTATCTTAATAGTTGTGTTATTCTTCAGTAAAGTTTTCACAGTATCTTGCTGTCATGGAGAAAAAATAGGGCTTGGGAGTTAGCTTCACCATGAGGAGAGAACATGAGGGAACCCTCCTGATGGTTTAAGTTAGATGGGCAGATGGACAGGATGCTGAGGGAGCAACACCACTGTTTGGCTCTGAGCCGATGCTTAAATCCCTTGTGCTTGGGATAATAAATGGGATGTCACAGTGCACCATCAGCTTTGCTGATTGGGGAGGCACATTGAAGTTTGGAGTATAGTATGTTGCTCTGTCTGCTGGAGGTTCAATGCATTTGAAATCTACCAGCAGAAAGAAGAACCTCTAAGGAAAATGAAGGCAGGCTGAAGGTCTGAGGCTGGAGAACAACTTTCCCTTACTGAGCCCTGTGTGCATGGTGAAAAGACTTCAAAGTGCCTGGTATGACATGTGTAGGGATAAAGGGGGAAGGGGACCACTCGACTACCTAAGAAATGTGTGTCGACCACTATGGGAGGGAGTTGGAGAATCAAGTTGCGGTCTAAATCTTGGGGGGCCGGTGGGGAAGGGAGGCATGGGATAAGGGAAGCATCATAGTGGATGAAGGGTGGCTTGCAGGGAGAGGAAAGGGTTTGGGGTCAGCATGGGGAGAAGAAGAGGGGAAGAAAACAGGCCCCTAAGTCAGGGTAAGGAGCAGTCCCTTAAGGTAGTTTATTGACAGATAACCAAACTTTATTTAGTAAGACCAAATATGAGAACAAAACATTGTAAATTAGTAACTGATGGTAGATAAGGACTTCTAGGCCCACCAAGTCTGACAGTAATCCCAGCATGCACCAGTGGCCACTGACCCTGCTTGGTCATTGACATTCACTTCTCCTTCCCACCACTAGGGTTCCCTTATGCCTATCCCATGCATGTTTGAAACCTACCACTGTGCAGGCTCTCACCACCTTCTGGGGTAGATTATTCCAAGCATCCACCACCCTTTCTGTGAAGAAAAGCATTCTCACATTCCCCCGTATCCTGCCCCCTTCTAATCTCATATCATGCCCCCTCATCCTAATACATCTCTTGTACTGAAAGATGCCACCCACCTGGATTTTGTTCAAGCCCTTAAGATACTTGAATGTTTCAATTATGTCTCTCCACTACCTCCTGTCCTCCAGTGTATACATATTGCGGTCTTTTAGTCTGGTACTCACCTTTTACCATCTTAGTTGCCCTTCTCTATGTATTGCCTCCACCCTGTACATGTCTTTGCAGAGATGCATCCTCCAGAACTGTACTCCATACTCCAGATGAGGCCATACCAGTGTTTTGTATAGTGGCATCACCACCTCCCTTCTTCTGCTAATGATATCCCTTCCTATGCACCCCAACATGCAACTGGCCCTCCCCACTGTTTTGTCACACTGTTTGGCCACATTTAGGTCATCCTAGATTATTCCTAAATCCCTTTCTTCCCTGGTAACTGTCAGCAGCTCTCTCCCCCCATCATGTAACTCTCCTCAATGATTTTGCACCCCATGTGCATGGCCTTGCATTTCTTGGCATCAAATTTTAATGTGCCACACTTTGGACCATTCATCTAGCTTTCTTAGGTCCCTCTTCATTTTCTCGACCCCCTCTGGAGTGTCTTCTCTGATGCAGATCTTGGTGTCATCTACAAATAGGCAAATCTTCCCCTCCAGTCTTTCAGCAGTGTCACTTATAAAGATATTAAAAAGAACTGGTCCCAAGACTGATCCTTGAGGCACCCCACTGGTCACCCCTTTTCCTTGGATTGGATCCCATTTACCACCACCTTCTGCTTCCTGTTCTCCAGCCAGTTCCTAACCCTGTTCTGCACTTTTATGGCCCAACCCCAGGTTACCCAACTTGTTAACCAGTCTTCTGTGCAGAACTATATTGAAGGCCTTACTGAAATCAAGTTAAGCGATATCCACCACTCCCCCCGATCCACCATCTTAATCACCCAGTCAAAAAGGTGGTCAAATTCACCTTCACTTGCATTCTTCAAACTGGGTATTATGAACATCTATCTCCTTATGTTCATATGGTTGGTAGTCTCCATGTATTGTCGGGGAACATCAACGGTTTAAAGACAGTCATAAAAAGGAAACAAAAACTTGGGACCATCAAAAGGTTAAGTCCAAATATTGTGTGCCTCCAAGAAACACATGCCATAAAATCTGCCCTACAATTCCTACAGTAGAAGTAGGAGATGTGAGTTAGAGTGGAGACCTGCTTCACTTTCAAGGCCAGAGGAGCAGCAATCTCTGTTAGGTTGCATCGACAAGCTACTGTTATAAAAATCATGGTCCAGGAGAAATGTGCTTGCTTGAGCTTCAAAATGTTCAGTGGTTTGCAGTGAGGTAATTTTACAGACTGAATTGTGATACTGCTGATTTCTTTACAAAGCTATCCCTAGAGATGGTGGGACTTTAAGGAGAGCAGATATTACAGAGTGTTACCAATTGTGCCCTTGATGGTGTCATGGACTGGTCCTCCCATAACCTAAACAGACCCACAAAAAGTATGAGCACCCTCAGGGCCCAACTGAATGACCATAGGCTTGTGGAAGTATGCATAGTCTGGAACCCAACAATAAGAGACTACCCCTTCTACTCCCATTTCCATAATTCATATGTACATATTGATCTGCTATTGATAAGTCAGGCGGTGCTCCAATGGATAAAGGAAATCTCAAATGGGCATATCACAATATCAGACCATGCACCAGTGATCCTACAGTGAGAAGTTGACCACAGGAACAGTGGGCAAAACCATGGAAATTGGAACCCCTTCTACTAAAAAAAAAGGAGTCTTGGGAGCACATGGGGAGAAGATACAAGAATTGTTCTCCCATAATAAAAGGAGAGACAACTCAGATGCTATGAAGTAGGAGGCCTCAGTAAGGGGGAATTCCTTTCCCACCACAGTGCCTATGCACCAAATTAGATCAAGTATGCACAATAGGCATATAGCCAGCCCAAGCACATCTTCACCCATGGATAGGTCCATGGGGCTTGGTATTCACCACCACCAGCCACAGCATGTTGCCTGTCCATGGCTCTGCCCTTTGGTGCATTGGTGCATGGGGGGACCGATTGTTGGACACAGGTGGGCATTAAATCAGATGTCTGTCCTGGTTTAAAAGTGGATCCCTGATCTGCACAGAGCAGGGAATTGTGGGACACTGCATGTCCCTGCATTTCAGTAGTAAGTGCCTAGATGGCTGGCTCCATCCATCTCTGACTTACCAGAGGTCTGGGCAGCATGGCAGGGGTGCTTGGCTGTTCTTCCACTGCCACTGGGTGTGATCCAAAGGGGGCACACTACAACTACAGTAGGGTCCCTGCTTGCATAGTTTGTTCCCCTGGTGTGCCCTACACTCCATGTCTTAATGAATGCATGAAGTGTGGACATACCCACTGGCCACTCATCTAATCTGTCCACATGCATAACTGTGGTGATGGACAGGCAAGATAGTACCAAAGGGACTCATAGCCCTTCTGTGAATGCAGAGGTGGTTCCAAGGACCCCCAGTGTGTGGTTATCATCACAGGGCTACACAGCACATTGTCCTTATTCATATACATACATTGGTCTGTATAAGAACAAAAAGGCCAGAGACCACTTCAGGGACTTGGAGGCACAGACTGCCTCGTGAAAGGCTCCATAAGCAAAACCTCTCTAGGACAAGTAAGTGGCTGCCATGACAACTGAATTTTGGGGTTTGGCCAGTTTTTATACCTGCAATATATACACTGTGGGGGGTAGGAACAAAATCTTTGATGGAAAAATTATTTTGTTTTTATTATCCAGAATTGATTTTTAATTATTATTTTGTGTGGTTTTATATGGGTTTAATTATGGGAGGGCTTACTATAATTTCTGGTTAAGATTACTGTTTGCATAAATTCCTAAAAGCAAAACGAAAGTGCTAATTAATTAAATCTTAAAACAAGGTACCTGGCTTTAATGCTTAAAAGGAAAAATCTCTCTGTTTCCTGAGAATCTCTTTACCATATATGGCAAATGAGGTTTCTGTGGAAATGAAGATGAAACTCCATTTCAGTTTCTTTAAGGTGATATTAGAGACACTTCTCTTACTTAGATCCAGGAATATGTGGGGCCTAGCTCACATTCTTGGAATATTTAAGATACAACTAGAGCTTGGTATCCTGGACTATGATCAGATAAGAGGTCATGTGACTGGTACAGCTTGAAGGGGAAAAAAGTTGTCTCAAGAAATGAGTTTAAAGTCCCATTACAGTCTGAGTAGAAATAAGTTTCATTTATAGTTTAAAACCACAATGTGGTGCCACTCTGAAAATTTCACTGATGATCGATAGTATTATAATAAATAAGCTCAAAGAGTTTTATGCGTGCAAGTTAAAGGAATTCAAAGTTATGTATAAAAGTTATTTTAATAACTTTTTTATTGATAACTAGACAAATCTAGTCTCTTGTGACAGCTGACATCCTGAGAAGTCCGAAATTATGACTCTTAAGTATGTCCCTTGTTGCTATGCAGAGAAGAAACATCTAGAATCTTGGCAAAAACAAGATAAGTTATGTCTACTGTAAACAAGCAAATACCTCATCTGTTTCTACAAAGAATTTGCATTTAAAAGCTTTGCTAATATATTTTTCTTATAAATATTATATTATTTTGTAGTTTAGAATATTTAGAGCAAGATTATCACTTTTTTTAAGAAGTTTTATTAAACTTCTAAAGTTATAATCCTTAATAGTGCAACTTTACAAATATATTTGCTAGGAATATAAAACTCATACCAGAATACTCCACTCAATGAGAAACATCTAAATATGGAAGTTTAATGGTTTAATTAGGTTAACTGCGAATGTTATTAAGGAAAATAATTTTGAGTTAAAAATGAGTCTTAGTAGAAAAGGAATGTCTTTAAAAAGGTGATGTCACATTTGGAAAGAAACAGCTTAGGAGGAGGAACAAACCCAGCCCCCTTAGTGACTCAGATCAATCAAAATTTGGTGGTGAGCAAGTTCATATTAGCAAACTCTGCTAACCACACCTCAGGTTTGGCTGAAACACTGATGTAAGAGGATCTATGTCAGGCTCCGTGAAAATTCTGATGGCTTCATAAGTTGCCAGGCCTGAAAAGCCTCAGACCATGTCTGTATTTGGAATACTGGGACCAGCCTTAATTGACCATTCATGTCCAGAAGTGGTGCTAAGGATACACTTAAAAGCCACAAGGACCAGGTGCAAGACTTCATTACTAGTGCTGTACAAAATTGAAATATTTCACCTGGCAAAATAGTTTGCGTAATTCAACAATTATGTAAAATTTTTCACTATGCGAAACAAACTTTTTCCTGTTTTCTTGATTTCACGTAATGGTTAAATTTTGCTTAACATGGCTTGGCAAAATTTTTCGTCTATGCAAAGCGAAATTTGGTTTGGTTCCAGGATTTCACATACATGGCAATACTTCATGTAAATGTGTTGATCTAACAATTTTCCAATTGATGCTCCAAATTTCACCTTGTGGCATAATTTTGCTGGTGTAACGTTTGATTTCGCTGGTGAAATTTTTGTCCAAAGGTGACATTTGCAATGCATTGTGGGTAGATAGGTCAAACGTAATGTACAGCTTGTTTACAGCTCATTCTGCTGCATGTTGAGTTGGACAGCAGTCTGTTGTGGTGCATCAGAGCCAATAAAGCCTTTGAAAACATAGCTAAAACATGTTTTTGAGAGCTAATTGCTGCAAAATATAAAACTTTTTCCTAGTGCTACTGTGCTGCTAGGGAACAAGTTTTAATTTTGTGGATCTTTATATAATACTTAGTTTAAATTAGGTTTTACTTTTCTCTTTGTCTTTGAAGAAGAAGAAGAATCAGCATTTATATAGCGCTTTTCATACACAGTATCCCAAAGTACTTTTACAAGCAATGCTAGACTGGTAGTGAAGTGACTGAATGTGTGGTGGCGGCCATATCGCACATCATCACCCACACACAGCCTGGGTAATTGCATGAACTGGTTTATGGGAAGGGGAATGTTGGTCAGGACACCGGGAATGTTCCCTGCTCTTTGCGAAGAGTGCCCTAGGTTCTTTTACTTCCACCTGGACATCCACCAGGACAACACCAGGATGGGCAGAAGGGACCTGAGTTTAACATCTCATCTGAAGGACAGCACACCCCAGTAGTACAGCACCCACCAATACTGCACTCGGTTGCCAGTGATTTTTAGGTGCAAGTCCAATCCCGGTGTGGGATGAGAACCCACGACCTTCTGGTCCAGAGGTGGATGTGCTACCAACTGACCCACGCTGACACCTGTTGTGTCGGGGTAGGGTAGGAGTGTAAAGCAGTGAAGACTATTTCTAGCCAAGCAGATTGACATTTACTCACAATTGTGAATTATTTATTTAGTGTTATTTATTCATTTTGTTATATCTTGCCATTTATTTTTCTCTGAAATGTTTCTCCGTCCTGTTTGAGAGAGTTCCTGCCACTGTTAGCTGTGTTATGTATACCATTCTTCCACTTTTAGTTGTGAATTGACTGTGAATTCTAAAGTTTTAAACACACAGAGCTGATGCTTTATTTTGTTTCATGGTTAGTTCTGTTTGCTGGAGTGTTAACATGTGTTACTAAAACTGTGAAAATCAACAGTTCTATTTTTTTTGTATCTTTACTTAAGTACTTCTACTTGATCACTTGAACTTGTCCATTTACAGCACTGCATTGTTGAATTGTTCCCCTGTATGTTATTGCTGGTGCTTGACTCTGCACACTGTGTGGTGTTCCTGTTTTAGTTAACTTACCTTGCCCTTTCTCTGTTATAGCATTGTTTGAATAACACCCGATATGCACATAATAAAACACTACATATTAAAATAGTCATTTTCAAGAGATTTCTTGGTGATCCCTCCCATCCAGACCACTACCATATTGTGTGGTACTTGCATTTGTTGTGGTTTAATGGTTGTCTCTGCCCTTATATTAAAAAAAAATTTGTGGTACTAAGTAATAACACATAATAGCACTTTATTTCTCCAAAGATGCAGGTGATCTGTATTTAAAGTTGGCCACTTGTGCCCATTTTTCTTGTGTGTGTCTCTTTAATTACTATCCAGTTTGGGGGAAAAAAGTTTTGTTTTTTACTAGAATAGGTTGCCTACCATATATGGCATTAGTTGTACTCTAAGTGCTGGTACCTGTCCTGATTGTGTTTGGACTTGTTAGGAAGTCAGTACTGTAAGTGAGTGACGTCATCACGCATATGTGAGTAAGACATCATTTCTTCAAATACTCCCAGAGAAAGGCAAAGCTTTGAAGCAGCAGTCAGCAAAAATGTCTGCTAAGAAGTGGCCAAGTACAAGGGAAAACATGGCAGGAGGCATGAGGGAGCTAAGAAGACTGCTGAAAAAGTACAGTTTCAGTTCCAGTTCCACATATAGTGAAAGCACACGTATGTCTGCATCAACGTCTTCTGATGTGGGCCCTGGTGGTGTGGCAGGAACCAGCAAAGGAGTTGGTGGCCAAACTGGATTAGGCATATCTGTGTCTTACTTTTTTAAAGCTCAGACTGTTGCAGCCATGCTAGTGGGGGTTGCTGACAGAGAGAAGAAGGGAGGCACTGACACCAGCGCAGGAACAGTGGTCCAGAACTTGGAGGAGGGTGATAATAAGTCAATGTGATTGTCCATGTTCCTGCAGGAGTTGGTGATAGTGTTCAGCAAGAGTCTGATAATCCTGGAGATAAGGATAGTCAGCCCCCTGAGATGGTTGTAGAGAAAGAAAAAGGTGCCGTCCTCCAAGAAGACAGTGATGGGGGAGGAGGAAGACAAGGACATCATCACTATTGGTGGTGATGATGATGACTGGGATGATCTCACATGGCAGCCTGAGTTAAAAAAGTTAAGGGTGATGTAGGCCATTTACATGTACAGCCCATGTGTCAGTCTGTCACCAGGCCTATAAGCAAACTTCCAAGCAGTCAAGTAATCCCCACTCCCAAATGTAGTTTTATTGAAGTGATGAGAGCAGCCCAAAAACACACAGACACTTCCACACCTGTTTCTGAACTATTCCAGTCCCAGAAGCATCTGATGTCCAGAGGTCAAAAGTCCCTAGTTTGGGACTTTTATGTGCTAGATCCTGCTGATGAGACCATAGCAATATGCTAACTTTGTCAAGCCTGTGTTAGTCGGGTGAAAGAGAGAAGCCACATAGCATCGATGGCCAACACACCCACCTGAAAAACAAGCACCTGCTGAGATGGAAGCAACACCAGAAGGATGCCAGAGCTGTTGGTAGCAAGTTACATATAGTACAGCAAGAGCAGGAGGAGGGAGGGCAGAGTGGGTCAGTGGTGGAGAGGAGGGTGAGCAATCCTTTGATCTCTGGAGTAGTGGGCATAGCAGTGACAGTGCGAGTCCCAGTCCCATGAGTCTGAAAAGCATACCACCACACCCACAAGTAACTAAATTAACTGGTTTCATGTGGTCTACACAGCCCCAAGAGTCAAATGTTACCCCTAAAAGAAAATCATTGCTGCCACAAATACAGTAGTCTGGTTGGACAGGCCTAAAGATGCAGCCCACTCTGAAGACCATCCTTGAGCTGAAGACAAGGTACCCCCCCAACCATGCTGCTGCATGAGAGTTAAATGCTGCCACTGCTGAAATGCTGGCCATTGATCTGTTGCCATTCTCATTCATAGAGAATGCTGGTTTAAGCAGGTTGATAATCCGTGCCTGTCCCAAATGACAAGTTCCATTGCAAACCTATTTTATGAAGCGTGCCATGCCAGAACTAAACAGTAGAGCTGCTGATTACATTAGACATGAATTGAAGCAAATGCATCACATTATATCCATCTTAGCATGGATATGTGGACCAGTGGGCAAACAGCAGCAAGCTCATCATATCTGTGCATAACAGCACACTGGACACAGTTCCGTTGGGCAGTACTTGATTTTGGGCCTGGCAAAAGATGCGTGAAGCAAAATTGTGATGGTAGCAACACACCTGGTATCTGGCAGCATGCAACCCTGAGTATGACAAGTGTCACAGGTTCTCACATGGCTGCAAAAATGCTTGCTGTTCTGCTGGACGAGATTGATGGGTGGCTACACACACAGTCACTCATAGCAGGATTCATCACAAGTGTTAATGGCTCTGATGTAGTGAAGTGCATTAGTGATGGTGTTTTTTTCAGATTGCCCTGCCTGGCACACTGCCTTAATCTTGTTGTTCAGCAGTTTCTCAACCATGTGGACATTAAGAAAATGGTTATTGTTGCCCATTGCATCTGTGTCTACTTTGCCCTTTCTGCAAAGGCCCATGACCATCTACATGAGCTACAGTGCAATAATCATCTGCCTCAGCGCTGAATGAAGCTTGATGTTGTCACCAGGTGGAACTCCACATTGTACATGCCTGACCAGCTGTATGAACAGTATAAGGCTGTTTCAGAATACCTGCTGCTGCACACCACCAGTGACAGTGCTGGCATGTCCATCGCTCTAACAACAGAGCAGTGGTACCAAATTGATGGATTAATAGGCATCTCTATTTGAGCATGCTACACAGGCAGTGAGTGGGGACACTGCTTGTATAAGTCAGTTCATATCCCTCATACGTGTACTGAGGCAGACACAGTGAATGTGCGACACCAGATAGAGGCAAGTGGGTATCATGAAAGTTGTGATCTAATGGATCACATACTCCATGTGCTGGACACAAATGCCAATATATCTGGCATTTTACAGTCAGCTGACTTTGCAATCACCACCATGCTGGATCCACGCTACAAACATGGCCTGCCCTCTATAATTGAAGGAGGTCATCAGCGAGTACAACAGCTGACAGAGAACCTCTGTAGATTGGTACATGCTGCACAAATAAAAAATGTACTCACTGCATCAAACACGGGTGTTGCTACCACCATCAGCAACTCACAGGCAACCCAATCAGAGAAAATGGACAAGGCAGAGCAGAAAACAGCAAGCGATCCCATTTGGAATGTTCTCTTTCAGGTGGGAGTGGAAGATATGGAGGAAAAGGAGGAGGGGGAGAAAGATGAGGCATTTGGACTCCAAGCAGCAGAACGAATGGTGGAGGCCTACATGGGGGAACCCAAAGCACCTTGCCATTACTGATGAGCCACTGCTGTATTGGAGCAGTAAAATGACTGACTGGCCAGCACTAACATCGGTTGCTGTGAAATACCTGAGCTACCCACCATCCAGTGTCACTGTGGAATGAGTGTTTAGTGTGGCTGGGGCAATTGTCAGTGATTGTAGGACCAATTTGTCACCCAAGAATGTGTCCATGCTAACATTCATAAAAATGAATGAAAGGCACATTCCACACAACACAGTGATGTCAGTGGTGTTGCCACAGGAACTGTGTCTCGGTGACGAGGATGATGACGATCCCTCAACTAAGGCATCCACCGGCAGCGAGGTGGATGAGGCAGCAGTGTTGAGAGAATTCTCACCTGATGAGAACTCCAGTCTTGAAAACTGTGAGGGCTGCATCTTGGATGATGTGGAATTGGAAGTTGAAAAAGGCTGTTTACTCAAAGGCCCCCCAACAACTTTCAAATCAGTATGGTGGCTGGGGTGTGTATGTTATATCTTATTTTTAGCTATGTACCATTGGATTGGTTATGGTAATGTGTTGTTATGTGCTGCAGTGTGTATAAGTTTCATTTGATCACCCATTCCCATAACCCGTTGATTTGTCACCTCACCACCAGTCCCCCAAGCCTATATAAAGCAGTAGCAATGTAATTACCATAACGGTAAGTATTTCACAATTGCATGATTATAGTTATAATGTTTTTCTTCCAAAAATATCTTACTTTCATGTTGACTATATCAACCCCATCTTACAGCAAGATGTGTTGTCTGTATGTCCTTAAAAGTGCCCATGATAGCAAATTCCACACTGCCCTACTGCCCCCCTCATCACCTGATCTGACCTGACACACCCATGCTCTCCATGCGACGGAAAAAAATATATAATGATTCTGCCCCTTAGTATCAGTGACATGCACAAGAACACTGGCTCCTAGACTAGTAGAAGTAGCAAATGAATGCAACTTGCTAATTCAACAGTTAACACCACAAATTGAACACATTTTGAGAAATGGTGAATGGTGGCCATCTTTAATGATGCAAGTCATAAATTACAAAAGTAATCATGAAGAGGCTTAACAACTTACAACATCAAATCCCCCCAAGAAGGTTACTTATCCTACGGTACCAGGTTAAGGTACACTGAAACCGCAATGCTTTCTGGGGGGGGATCAGAGCAGGTGGAGGGTCCTGCTGTCCTCACTTTGGAATGAATTCAAAATGTTCATGTTTACTGCAGCTATGCAATCTCCATTGATTTGACAAGACATTAACTCCCTCCACCTAATTATTTACTAAACACCATCTCAACCATCTGTTTTCGCATATATATTCTCTCTCTATGTGGATGACAGTGGTGATTACTCATTAATGGTAATGGTTTGGACACCAGTCCAGTGGCCAGCATTGCAGTTCAGGCAACACTCCTGTCTTCCACAGACACAACACAGCTCATGCAGGGCCTGGATAGATGTAATCATCAAGATACGATGAAACCTCAACAGAGTAAAATGACCTAAGCAAGACCAGAGATAAGAAAAAAGGATAGATACTCGTCAATCTGCATACCTGGTTTTATTTATTATTTATTTATTTATTTGAGTTTTGGTGACTGGGTAGGACCACTGAGACAATTACAGTCCCTTTTTCATGATCGACCCGGGGACATACATGGTACATTAGAGCAGAGCAATTATACAAGGAGTCAGTACATTATAGTATCAGATTTGACATACACTGTGCAGTGGATACAATAATGTAGAGCTAGTTATGCACACTATATCTACCCATCTATAAGTTCTATAAGTTCTAGAGCTAATTATGTACACCATATCTACATATCTATAAGTTCTATGTACATTAAGATTTTAACTATACACATGCAACAGATGTCACATTTTGAGCAAGAAAAAGACAGAAAGAGTAGGGATGTTGGAGGGGGGATAGGGAGAGCATGGGAAAGGTGGTAGGGGTCAGAGGTCAGGCTAGAGAGGGGAGGTTTAGAGCTTCAGCAGAAGCAGTAGCAGGAGTGAGAGGCTGCAAGAAAGCATGCAGATTGGACTTGAATATAGGAAGAGAAGAACAAGGCAGGAGGTGGGAAGGAAGGGCGTTCCAATCAGAGACAGCTGCAAATGAGAATGACCTCCTGGAGAGGGATAAATGTAGATTGGGTGGGACTAGTGGGGGAGGGAGGAGGAGGAGGAGGAGAGTAGGGTGCGGGGTGCCTGCCGGAGGTGTATCAAATCTCTAAGACAGGGTGGAGTAATGAGGTGGACAAGTTTGAACACTAAGCACATGAAGAAGTGTTTCAATTTAGCTTCATAAGGCAACCAGCCTAGAGAGGAGAGGACGTCACAGTGGTGTGATCGTGAGTTAGCCCCCAAGACGAACCTATCAATCCTACGGTAAGCCTGAGATAGGAGGGAGAGAGATGAGGTATTAGCAGAGAGTAGTAGAGGGGCACCATATGTTAGGAGGGGAGTAAGAGATGAGGGGCAATTTTTAGGCAGGAGGCAGAGGTGAGATATGGGCATACGCGGTAGAGCAGACCAAGCTTCTGCTGCATATGTTTAACTATATTGGAGATGTGAATGTTAAAAGAGAGTGATGGGTCCAGGGTGAATCCCAAGTATTTGAAGGATGGAACAGTCTCCAAGGTATCTCCCATGACCGATGTTATGTTGAGAGTGAGAAGAGCAGACTTGGAGGTAGAACAGGGGAGAAGAGCATGCATTTGGTTTTCCTGGTATTGAGAACGAGATGCTTGCAGCTGAACCAGTCGTCAAGGGATGCAAAGTCAGTGGCAAGTTCTCGATTGATTTGGTCATAGTCAGGTGATGACTGATAGATAATTGCATCATCTGCATAGAGATGTACCGTGGCACCACCACAAAATCGTGGGAGGTCATTTATGAAGAGTGAGAATAAAAATTGTCCCAGGATGGATCCCTGTGTCACACCATGGGTTATTGACCTAAGTTCTGAAAGGGACCTGTTCCATTTAACTCTTTGGGAGTGGCCAGATAGGTAGCTTTTTGCCCAATTTAGGGCACTCTTATCCAGACCTAAGACATGTAGTTGGTGGAGCAGGAGATCATGGTTAACCAGGTCAAATGCTTTAGTGAGGTTGACAAAGATGGCACCAGTGACACAACCCTTGTCCATAGCATGGGATATATCCAATGTCACTTTTAGCAGGGCCGTTAGAGTGCTGTGATTCCTTCTGAAGCCATGTTGATGAGGGGACAGCAGGTTGTGAGATTCCAGGTAGTCCTGTAGGTGGTTATAAAGAATGCACTCCTGTATTTTCGCTAGATGGCAGAGGAGGGATATGGATCTATAGTTGTCTACAACAGTATTGGACCCCCCCTTGTGCACTGGAGTTACCACTGCCACCTTTCATTTATCAGATACTGAGCTGGAGATGAAAGACTGGTTGAGTATGTCCCTAACTGGGTGAGCAAGGGCAGGGGCATCCAATTAAAGAAATTTTGCCTCAGGGGAGTCATGTCTGGATGAGCTCTCAGGATTTAGTTGAGAGAGAAGCTTCTGGACCTCTTTAAGAGTGGCAAGTTTTAGGTGGAACTCGAGGCAGTTCGCAGGGGTAGTTGAGGACAGCAGGACAGTGTTAGGAGAGGGTGTGTTATGGAATAGTGAGGTATGTTTGTGCAGACCTGTAACAAATTAATTAAAGCTGGAGACAATGGAAGTAGAGTCAGTAAGGTCTGAGCCGTTGGCATGGACTGAGCTTGGGGTATTAACAGCGTTCCCTTTTAATAAGGAGTTTACTTGTTGCCAGAACTTCTTTGGGTTGCAGAGGTGTTCCTTTTGAAGGGATTTAAAGTGGAAGCACTTGGCTTTGTGCAGGACAGGTTTGCATTTGTTCCTTTGGTGCCTATATGCTTGCCAGTCCGAGGGGAGTTCCCTTTTTTTGAAGGCCCTCCATGCTTTATTATGGTGCAACATGAGCATCCAAATCTCTCTGGAGAGCCATGGAGCCTTGATGCCCTTGGACCTGCACTTTTTCAGAGGGGCATGTTGGTTAACTATTTGAGTGAAGGTTGTGATAAAGAAGTCTAGGGCATGGTTAATATCTGGGAGTGAGTTAATGGGACACCAGTCAGTATTGTTGATGGAGGTGGTAAAGCTGTCTACGTCAAACCTAGACATGTCACAGTCTAGGGATATCCTTGGAGGATTGTTAGGACAGTTGTTTCTCCACACACAAAATGTGGGGGAATGATCACTTATGCAGTCAGGGAGCACGCCAACAGCTCTCATCCTCAGTGGGCAGTTAGAAACCATCCAATCAAGTAATGTATGTTTGCCAGACTTGGTGTTGATTCATGTGGGGTGCTGTATAAGTTGAGTTAGGCAGGAGTCAGCCATCGTGGCATGCAATGTTACTGCATCTGGGTGAAGCCAATCTTGGTTACAATCCCCACAATGAAATCATGTCCATGGAGATTATTTAGGGAAGCTAGGACTGAGAATAGGCCACAATTCATTCACTCTTCTGGTGGATAGTGGTTCCTCTATGGAGGCACCTGTAGTGGAGACCAAGGAGGAAGCTGGGAACCTTCATAAAGGAGACCCACAGGAGGGTGGCATGGGATCCCACAGGGGAAGGAAACAACTCCAGGTGGGGGACTCAGTCATTAGGGGGGTAGAAATGGGGGAGGAAGGGGAGAGGGAGATAAGATGCCTTCCTGGTGCCACGGCTTGTAGGGACAGGAAGCGAATCCTCAGGATCGTGGGAGGAGCTGCATGAGGGAGGGAGCTGCATGTCATTGTCCACATAGGGACAAATGACCTGGCTAGGAATGGGATCAGAGCAGTGCAAGAGGAGTTTGTAGAGTTGGGGAGGGGCCTTAGACAAGTAGTGCATACGGTAACCTTCTCGGAGGTGCTGCCAGTCTATGGCAAGGGTGATTCTAGGGCACTCCTCACCAGGAAATTCAATGAGTGGTTGAAAAACTGGTGAAGAGCTAAGGGTTTTGGCTTCTCTGGGGACTGGGGAGACACCTGGAGGGATGCAGACCTATACTGGTGTGATGGTCTGCATCTGTCCAGGGGGGAACAAGGATCATGGGTGAGAGGTTTAAATGCTTCATTGGCAAGCATTTAAACTAGCCAAGGGGGAAGGAACTGAAAAGGAGCAGGAAATCACAGCCTCCCCCCACAAAACATGGTAATTAGTGAGGTAAACACCAAGGTAGAGAAGTTATTAGGGAGCAGAACAGAGGTAAATGTAAAAAAAGGCAAAGACAGTAAGGACAGGAATGGGGCTAAAAGGAGTAAGGCTATCAAAAAGTGGAGGGTGATGAGTACCAATGCCCGTAGTCTGTGTAACAAGCATCCTGAACTAGTGGCCTTGATGGAAGAGGGTTGCCTGGATATTGTGGCAGTCACAGAAACATGGTACACAGAGAACCATAACTGTGATGTCAACATACCAGGATACGCAATCTACAGGAGGGACAGGGAGGGTAAAAGAGGAGGAGGAGTAGCTCTTTATGTAAAGGAAGGGATCAAAGCAACAGAACTAAAGAGTAAACAGGGAGCAGATGAGGCACTCTGGGTCACCCTGGAGACAGGAAATGGCACCACAATCTGCGTGGGTTGTATACATACCCCATCTTAGGGAGGAAATGGACAATGAAATGATAGAAGGCTTCCTTAGAATGGCAGAAAAAGGAGATATTGTTGATGGGGGACCTGAATATGCCAGATGTTAACTGGAGCACCTTTGCTGCAGGCACATCTAAGAGCAGGGTCATTCTTGATGCCCTACAGGGGGCATGCCTCAGACAGCTAGTATTGGAACTCACTCAGGAGGGAGTAATCTTAGACCTGGTACTCTGAAATGGGGACGGAGAAAGAATCTCAGATTTAGAGGTGGGTAGCCATCTGGGAACAAGCGACCACCAAACAGTGTGGTTCATGATAAACACAGTCATACAATCAAGCCATACAAAAGCAAGAGTATTGGACTTTAGGAGGGCTGACTTTGGGAAAATGAGAGAGTGCCTTAGAAAAGCACTAGCAAACAGGCAAGAAGGAGGGGTGGAGGAACAATGGGGAGTAATCAAAACAGCCATCACAGAGGCAACAAGCCTTTGTGTAAAGCAAATCAATAAAACACATTGAAGGAAAAAACCACTATGGTTCTCAAAAGAGGTGGCAGTGAAGGTTAAGGAGAAAAGGATAGCATTCAGGAAATATAAGGAGACAGAGAAGGAGCAGGACAGAGAACTTTATCAGTTAAAGCAGAAAGAGGAGGGGAAGGCAGTCAGAATAGCAAAGGCCCAAACCGAGGAAAGGATAGCCAATTCTGTTAAGAAGGGGGATAAGACCTTTTATAGGTACATTAGGGAGTGAAGAAAGACCAAAGGAGGGATACTGAGGCTTAATAAGGGGGAAGGAATGTGGGTAGAGGGGTACAGTGAAAAAGCAGGGATACTGAATGAATATTTCTGCTCAGTATTCAAAAAGGAAGAGGAAAGGGAGGTACCTAAACCAAACAAGAGAAACACTCTGAAGATGGGGGTCGATACCAGTCCATTTACGGAAGAAAGGGTTCTGAAAGAACTAATAAAATTGAAGGTGGACAAAGCAATGGGGCCTGATGGGATTCACCCAAGAATTCTAAAAGAACTAAGGGTAGAACTAGTGACACCACTGACTACTCACTTTAACAAATCATGGGAGGATGGGTTGGTACCTGAGGACTGGAGGAGGGCAGATGTGATTCCTCTTCACAAAGGTGGGAGCAGGACAGAGGCAGGAAACTACAGACCAGTTAGTTTGACCTCAGTGGTAGGGAAAATGATGGAATCACTTCTGAAGGAAAGAACTGTTGAGTACCTAGAGGCCAGTGGGGCACAGGACCCAAGGCAACATGGATTCACGATGGGAAGGTCATGTCAGATGAATCTAATAGATTTCTTTGGCTGGGTGTCCAAAGTAGTAGACCAGGGAGGGGCTGTGGACATGGCTTACCTAGATTTTAAGAAGGCATTTGATACAGTCCCACACAAAAGATTAATACACAAGTTAGCCAGCCTTGGAGTGGGCCCCAAGGTGGTAGCCTGGATAAAAAATTGGCTAGACAACAGGACGTAAAGGATAGTAGTAAATGTAGTGCACAGTGAAGAAAGGAGGGTTACTCACGGGGTACCACAGGGTTCAGTACTGGGACCGGTCCTTTTTAATGTCTTTATAAAGTGACATTGCAGAGGAACTGGAAGGAAAAGTATGTCTCTTTGCAGATGACACAAAGATCTACAACGGGGTTGATACACAAGATGGAGTAGAAAGGATGAGAAGGGTCTTGGCAAGGTTGGAGGAATGGTCAAATGTATGGCAGCTCAGATTCAATGCAAAGAAGTGCAAGGTAATGCACATGGGAAACAAAAACCCAGGGGAAGAGTACACAATGGGGGGGGTGAGATACTGATAACAGTAAAAATGGAAAGGGACCTGGGGATAATTATATCAGATGACCTAAAGGTGGGCAAGCAATGTGAGAAGGCAGTAAGGAAGGCTGGGATGCATATAAAGAGGCATCAATTGTAGAAAACAGGAAGTTGTTATCCCTCTGTACAGACAGTTGGTGAGACCCCATCTGGAGTACTGTGTGCAGTTCTGGAGACCCCATCTCCGCAAAGACATAGACAGAGTGGAGGCTGTCCAGAGGAGGACAACCAAAATGGTGTAGGGTCTGCACCAGAAGACATACAAAGAAAGTCTAAAGAAGCTTAATATGTATACCCTTGAGGAAAGAAGGGAGAGAGGGGACATGATAGAAACTTTCAAATACCTCAAGGGAATCAACAAAGTCCAAAAGGGTAGCATCTTTCAAAAAAAGAGATGTGCAAGAACAAGGGGGCACAATTTGAAGATAGAGGGGGATGGCTCAGAGGTAATCTGAGGAAGTATTTTTTCATGGAGAGGGTTGTGGATGCATGGAACAGTCTCCCTGAGGAGGTCGTGGAGTCAAGAACAGTGGGAGAATTCAAGAATGCATGGGACTGACATAAGGCAGTCCTAGTGGGGGGGTAGGAGGAAGTAAGTTGTTGGTTAACTAGGATCTGCAGCTTATCTGTTAAGTAGGAAAATGAGCAGACTAGGTGGGCCAAGCAGTCCTTATCTTCCGTCAAATTCTATGTTTCTGTATTTCAGAAGTAGCTTGACTAGGGGGACGTAAACACACCCTATTATTAGTTTTTTGACATTTCCAAGGGTTAGGGAGGCAAAAAGATATTCAGCCAGGGGATCCCCCCTACTGGGATCATGGAGCTCGGTGATGTCTAGATTAGACCTGAAATAAAGGTGCACACCACCAGCCCTCTTACCTATCCTGTCCTTTCTGAGACAGCTATAACTGGGTAATGACACTTCATGCTGATTAATGGCTGGTTTGAGCCAATATTCAGATATGCACAGTACATCTGGTGCCATCTGCAAGACACAGGCTTCTAGTTCTGCCAGTTTAGGGCATAAACTGCAGATGTTCAGATGTACAATTCGCAGCCCCTTTACCAGGGTATAGACATGTATATTTGTGGGTTTGGAGCATAACCAGAGGGGTCAGGGTTGGTCTCAATATGACCAGTGCAGACAAGCAGCAGGAGGGTGTTGAAATGAAGCCCTGGTGAGGGAGGGGATAAAAGCATACTTAGGTCTGTAAAGCCATAAGGTATCCAGAGATGTTTTTGAAGCCATAGCCCCATTAGTGCAGCCTTCTGTTTTGGGAGGCAAGGGATGTAAAGGAGCACAATAGATGATTCGGGCCATAGGTGATGGGGGGATGCCAGCTGTTTCAGGAGGTATGCCATATGGTCCTGGCAATAATCTGATCAATGCAGCAACTCAGTAGAATAAGGCATGACATGGAGTTCAGGAGATAGAGGCTTTTCATGATTCTGTCAACTGGTCAGCCAGTGAGGCAGGAGGAGGGATAAAGAAAATAGTTGATATTAGTGTCCAAAATTGGTGAGGGTAGAGTAATACACAGCCAGAGAAAGTAGAGAGCAGGGATATACAGGGAATGTGCCTTTTTTGTGAAGATGCCTTTAAATGGAGGGGAGTAGATGTTAGTGCAAGGGGAAGGGCTTAGTGAGGTACTACCGTCCTGTGGGGGAGGAGGTGTATTTAATAGCGGTCGGGGTTGAGGTGGGTGGGAGGGAAAAAAAATGATTAAAGAATGAGGTTGCAGCAGGAAGCCCAAGCTGTACAGGCTATGCACATTCAGTCCGGTCCAATATTTATTAATCTTTTTCCTTTCCTTTTTTAAATTCGTTATGTCTGCGCCAAAAGACCTGCTCCAATTTGGAGCCAAAACATGGTCACAGTGACTAAGTTGGAAGAAGAAGCAGAGAAAAAAATGTATACTTACCATACCCCGTGATGTCATTAAACTGCAGAAATTTCCCCACAGGAACATGCTGTGTGGTGCACGTGATTCTAGACCAAAGTCCATGATGAAGCACAGTAGCACTAGTAGTAGTAGCAGGCATTCCCTTTCCCCAATCAGCACTGCATACCTTGAAATAAGAAAAAAATAAGAAAATATTTTGAGGATCGTTAAAAAGTCCCCCACCACCACCCGTGACCATCCACCAACCTCCCCCCCACCAAAGAAGACCATAAAAATGAAGAAATACTTACCTCAAGGACTGTGAAAATGGAACCATCACACAATTAAATAAATCCCCCAGATATGGTTGAGCAGCCAGCAGCAGCAGAGACAGCAGGATGGAACGAGACTTAACTTTGCTGGAATTCCGGATGATGACAAAAGCAAAAGATAACACAATTACTATCAAACTCAGGCAACCAGATGGCAGTAACAGACATACCACACTAGTATGAAAATTTTAATATTTACCATCTGCATTGGGAAATTGGGAAATGCAGTGCATTCAAAGATCCATAGATCTCCCTCCCTCCCTCCCAGCCTGGTATGATGATGTTTTCCACAGCATGCTGAAAAATAATATAGGAGCAGTACAAGCATATTACAACTCAAGATGCCATAATACCAACCCACCAACACCCTTACCTAGCACAGGAAAACAAATGAAGACAGATACTTACATGTTCAGCAGCAGCAGTATGAACTGTGTGAAGATAATCCACCAGGCATCAACCATCCAGAACAGTAGTTCTTGTGGCAACTTGGCAAGCAGTAATTAGAGACAGCAGCAGGCAGCAAGCTACAGTGCCCCAAAATGGCATTCATTCCCCACAGTCAAGCTACTACCACAGAGTCAGTCAGTCAGTCAAGACAGCTAGGCAATCAGTACAGCAGCATTGGGATAGGGAAATTATAATTATACATTTCTATCTCAATCAATTGAAACAGCAGCAGCAGGAGGAAAGAATTTCAAGTAGCAGCAGCATTTTTCAGGAGGAATTAATTTTCTCTGCCTGGGTTGGCACCCCTTTTCAGGTCCCTGAGGTGATGGTACACAATAAAACATCAGGACTGACACCACATTTCAGTCTCAATTTGATGTTACATTTTTTCTGTGACATTTCTGGACTTGTAGGCCCTGTTTGGCAGCAGCAGCAGTGAGTTTCAGGCAGAAATATTTATCAAACAGGCCCTAAAACAACATTTTAATGTCTAGGTGGTGTTTTGGGTGCCATAAAACATCATGACTGAGACCAGATTTATATCTGAATTTATCGTACCATGTTTTAGGAAACATTTCTGGACATATACTGCCTGTGCTGCACTTGCAGAAGCAAGATGTGGCCTAAACGCAATTGTAAACAGTGGACCAAAGACCATAATTTGGTCTGGGTGGTGGTTTGGGCAGCATAAAACATCATGTCTGAGACCAGATTTCTGCCTGAATTTAATGTACCATTTTTTAGGAAAAATTTTTGAACATTTACTGCCTGTGCTGCACTCACAGAAGCAAGATGTGGCCTAAAAGAAATTGTAAACAGTGGATCAAAGACCATCATTTGGTCAGGGTGGTGGTTTGGGCAGCATAAAACATCATGTCTGAGACCAGATTGCTGCCTGAATTTAATGTACCATTTTTTAGGAAACACTTTTGGACATGTACTGCCTGTGCTGCACTCGCAGAAGCAAGATGTGGCCTAAAAGCAATTGCAAAGAATGGCCAAAACAGCATTTTAATGTCTGGGTGGTGATTTGGGTGCCATAAAACATCATGGCTGAGACCAGATTGCTGCCTGAATTTAATGTACCATTTTTAGGAAACATTTCTGGACATATACTGCCTGTGCTGCACTCTCAGAATCAAGATGTGGCCTAAAAGAAAATTTAAACAGTGGACAAAACAGCATTTTAATGTCTGGGTGGTGGTTTGGGCACCATAAAATATCATGTCTGAGACCAGATTTCTGTCTGAATTTAATGTACCTTTTTTTGGGAAACATTTCTGGACATTTACTGCCTGTGCTGCACTCTCAGAAGCAAGATGTGGCCTAAAAGCAATTGTAAACAGTGAACCAAAGACCATCATTTGGTCTGGGTGGTGGTTTGGGCAGTATAAAACATCATGTCTGAGACCAGATTTCTGCCTGAATTTAATGTACCATTTTTTAGGAAACATTTTTGGACATTTACTGTCTGTGCTGCACTCACAGAGGTAAGATGTGGCCTAAAAGCAATTGTAAACAGTGGACCAAAGACCATCATTTTGTCTGGGTGGTGGCTTGGGTGACATAAAACATGTCTGAGACCAGATTTCTGTCTGAATTTAATGTACCATTTTCTAGGAAACATTTCTGGACATTTACTGCCTGTTCTGCACTCTCAGAAGCAAGATGTGGCCTAAAAGCAATTGTAAGCAGTGGCCAAAACAGAATTTTAATGCATGGGTGGTGATGGTGGGGGATACCATAAAACATCATGGCTGAGACCAGATTTCTGTCTGAATTTAATGTAACATTTTTTGGGAAGCATTTCATTTCCTGAGGGACCTGTTTTACATGAGCAGAGCCAAGATTCACTCTCACATAGCTTTGGAAAATATGTTTGTTCATAGTAAAGTTCTTATACTTGACATTTGTGGATAGGATAGAAGGAGCAAGGAGGAAACATATAAAGTAAAATGGAGTAAGATGAAAGAAAGGTACACAGTTAATGGGCATGGTACTACAATGGGGACAGGGAGGTGGGAACTGGAGACATGTATGGTCAGGAGGACAAAGTTATTCATATTCATATATGAGAGGGGATGGGAAAGGTAGGGAGCATAAACAGCTGGAAAAGATGAAATAAACAAGAGGATATAGATCAGAAGACAAAGATGACAGAAAATATTTTTGTGTTGTTTTTTAAAATTGTTTTTTGTTTTGTTTTGTTTTTCTTTTTAAGGCAGGGGGTGCAGAACAAGGAGAGTGACGACAACAAAAAAAGGAGAAGAAAAAGAAAACAACACTGGCCCACCACCACAGCCACAGTCCATTCATTGCTGGGCACTGCCACCTGTGCCACCATCACCACCACAAAGCTCAAACAGGAGGTCCAAGACCTTCTTCTGGTCTGCCATTAATTTTTGAAGGTCTCCCCTGACCTACTGGCAGAGCTGGTCAATGTCCTGATGGACACTTTGGACCTTGGTGCATGCAGCCTCCAGTTCTGTCCTGGTGACCACCACCTGACTTGGGGAGGACTGCAGGATGCTCAGGGCAGGGGCAACACCACCGGGTGCACCATTGTGCATCACAGATGGGGGATACTTTTGTCTCTTCCAGCTCTGAGTGCATCCTGCTGCTAGACCTCCTTCTCCTCCCCCTGGTA
The DNA here is from genome assembly GCA_016271365.2 of Neoceratodus forsteri. Classification (NCBI taxonomy): domain Eukaryota; kingdom Metazoa; phylum Chordata; order Ceratodontiformes; family Ceratodontidae; genus Neoceratodus; species Neoceratodus forsteri. The sequence goes on along the minus strand of CM028137.1, from coordinate 588,032,470 downwards.
TGGCACCCCCAAGCCTCAGTGCTGTCTCCTGCTGCTGTCTCTCACTGTTTTGAGAGCCACTCTACAGCATGGTGGTGCTGCAGGTGGCTCCTTTCACCAGAAGTCCCAAAGTGGGACTCTGGTTTTCCCCTTTTTACATTTTTACCACAAAGGCTGCAGGCAACCACATTTATATCATCTGCCATTGAGGTAAAAAATGCCAAAACTGATGATCTTTGGTTGGAGAGGGTGCAAGATGATGTCCCAGGGGGGCCTATCCCTCTACATCATCATGCCTGTGGCTGGCAGCTGCAGGAGCCACATGATTCTCATGGGGGGGCAATGGGTTCCAAGCCTGAGTACTGCTGCTGGTACTGCTGCTGCTGGGTGGCTGTGAGGGGGGAAGCTGCTCCTTCTGACAGTGCTGAGGACCAGGGGTGGGAGGAACCTGCTGGTTCAGGGCCAACAACCAGTGGCTGCTGCTGAGAGGGGGCAGAGACCAGGGTGAACTGCTCCTGCTGCTGGGGGGGGGCTCACTTATAAATGTACACCTGTTAAGGTGGATGGGTCATCCTCCCCTTCCTCTCTGTCCAGCTCCAGAGTCAGACCCACTCCCTTGCATTATTATTTAAAGAAAATGTTTTATTAAACTCCTAAAGAAAAAATTAAAAAGGGGGGAGTGAAACACACACACACGATAAAGAGAGAAAATAGAACACAAGAGAAAGGTAAACTTTTGCTAAATAAAGAAATAGGGGATGAACAGAAGTTCAACACACACACACATACACACACAACACAACACACAAATGCTCACTCTTTCACTCACAATTCACCAAAGTATGTTTTTTTTAGTCTCTCTCTCTCTCTCTCTCTCTCTCTCTCTCTCTCTCTCTCACAGTCTCTTCTACTGTCTCTATCCTTCAAACTGCAGGAAAAGGATGTAGATTCAGTGGCTTCCTGTCTGAGTACAGGTACACATGTGACCTGCAGTCTGCTTCAGAGAGCAAGTCATGTGACATGCCTTTCTTCCTAATTTTGCCTTAGTTAAATGCTAAGGTGAAACTTACCAGCAGAAGCAAAATTTACAGGTGAAATTTTGCCCCAAGGTCATAATTTTGTGAAATGTTCTGTGAGGCGAAACTGGTGATTTCACTGAAATTTCACTGACAAAATTAAATTTTGCTGCATCCCTATTCATTACATGGACATTCTCATTGTGTTATGAAGCAAGGTCTGTGTTTCATTTACTGAGCATCTTGACTAAAGTAATGTTGCCTGCTAAAGCCTGGACCAGAGACTTAACTTTAAAATTTGCAGCTAAAGCTAGCTATGCAGTGCTATGAATAGGAGTACAGAGGTCTAAGGTTAATTGCAGATGAATTATGTAAAAAAGTCATTAAGGTCAGTGGTTAAACTAAAAGAGACTTTGTCATCCACAAATGAAGAGTTCTTTAAATTGATTATTGCTATGGACTATGCAGACTGAAACCGTTTTCTATAAATCCAAGAACTGATTTTTGGTGATGTGACTTTAAGCAAGGGAAATTTAACCTGCAATGTTTGTCCATGTCAAAAAGATCCAGGGTCAAAAAGATTAGCTGACTGAAAGAAATGTTTTCATCCAGAACCAGACTCAACCAAGATTTTTAAGTTGAGAGAAGAAGAACCACTTCTACAACCAGAAATGTAATCATAATTTAAATTACTTTTAATAATTTATTTTTAATTTTTTATTTATTTAAGGGAATCAGATACACCTTTAAGCCAGGGGGTCTTTTACAAAGGTTCCATATAAGGTTACTTTAAACATTAGGACAGGCAGTGGTATTGTGCAAAAGAAAAATAAACATAGCAGCCGGAGGGCTTTGTCAATTCATTCCTTCATTAATTCACAATTCATTTTAAATTATAGTTTTAGTAATTTAAATTGGCTTATCTGGGAAAGTAAGGGAACTTATTTTTAACTACAGAATGTGGGGTATATAGGTATAAAGGTTTAAACTAAAAAATATTTTGCATGATCTGAAAAGTTAAAGCTGAGTTTTATGAAAGTATAATACAAAACACTGATGTAATGAGTTGTTACAAGATCTCATGAAAAGAAAAGGTTATAATAAATACTAAGCATACCTAAAGCATGATGTAGTCAATGCATTTATTATATTAAAAGTAATGGAATTTGTTATGCTGAATTTTGTTTATTCTTTTGCATTGTTTATTTGCTAGAATTTGTTTTGTTATTGGTTTGTTTGATTTTCTGAAACAATTTTGTTGATGTTTACAGTTATTATGCTTGATATTTATACTAATTAGGAATATTTAGAATTATTGTATAAGTGTTAATAAAATACATATATTTTTCATATTCGTAAGTGTGGAAAAAAGTGTTCTTGCCATTATCTGGAATCTGGAAAACATAGGATAATGTCATATTTGAATCTTATAATTATTTTTGATAATTTATGAAAATAATTTTTGGGTAAGGCACGAGATAAATCCAAGTGCATTGTTGAAAAAAGTGATATTGTAGCCCTTGTTCCTACATCTCAGGGGATCATCTGGGATAAATGTTAGTAAATAACAATCTAAACTTTGCATGCATAAAAAATAAATGTTGTTATTATTGTTAGCATTTGCAAGATTTCTAAATTTCAAAAATAATATTTTTTCTGTTTTGTTTTTCTGAGTCTGAAGCTACCTTAAGCAAAAGAGAAGTGAGCTTAAGCCTAGAAGTGAACAAAATAGAATATCTGACTAACAGTAACATGGTAAGAAAAAAAAAATATATATTTTAATCCTCAGGGAAAAAAAAATTTGTTTTGTTAAATTGTTGTATAAAAATTATTGTTATTTTATTTGCTGTTTAAAGCATTATTATTGTTGTTGTTGAAACTGATAATCACTGTTGCTTAGCCATGACAACTTTAGCTGTTGCTTCAGATCTGCTTAGCACTGAGACAGTAATTTATACCCTGGCACAGTTAACTCTTATGAAAAGTAAAAATGAAAGAATACAACAGCTGAAAAAATGTTGGAGAAAAATGTTTTGAGTGTGGTAGGTTTGCAGGTCAGGTAGAGATTTTAGAAAACTATTTACAGGAAAGTAAAAATGACCTTTCTAATAACTACTGTGACTTAGTCAAACTAAAGACTGAAAATGCTGTTTTGCAACATGAGGTGCAATAATGTCAAGAGCAGTGTTTAAATTTGAAAAGAGAAAAAGTTGAACTAGCAGATGCTTATAAACAAGTTAACAAATATTTTGTTGGATTAAAAGAAAAGTATAACAATTTACAGAGTAAAAGTCAGGTTAAAAAAATGAAAGCATTCAAAAGGTTAGATTGCTTGACTGATTTTGGTATATCATTGAATGTATTATCTGACTCAGAAAATCAATTACCTCAAAGCAAAAAAAAAAAAGATTACCCCTAGACAAACAAGTAATTCACATTCTGATTCAGAGTATGAAACATTCAAGAAATACAAGAAAAAGTACAAGATTAGACAAAAAGGGGGTTCCTCTGCACTGCAAGCTAAGGTGTTGGAGGCCACCACCTCTAATACTCTGGCTAAGGAGGAGAGAGAAGTTACCAATGTCTAACAAGGAAATAAATTAAAGCCAATGCTTGGTCAAACTGTGACACAGCAGCCTTATCAAGAATCAGACCAATGCCAATACTGGAGTCCTTCTCAAAAGGGGAAGGCCCTGGTGCAGGGTATGGCAGTGAACGTGGTGACAAAACTGAACACAGGAAGCACCACTATTCTGACTATGATCAGCAAAGTGATAGTGCATCTCAAAAGAAGTCTAGGCATACAGTACAAGTCACATTAAACTGTTCCTTCAACTCACTGGTCTTTCACTATTTTTAAGGGATGATAATGCAGTGTGACAATTCTAAACTCTTTAGATTAACATTGTTTTCCAACTAAAGTTCAGCTCAAATGCAATGCACTTTCAACCCTCCTCTAACTTTTCTTCAGCTGTTTTCCAACCTTTATGCACTGCAGTGATGCTTGTTTGTCTACTGTGAGCTGTTAGTCCCCTCCCATTCATTGCTTTGTTTCTAATCATTGCATTGCCCATCGGCATTTTGTCTCACTCATTTACTTTAGCTATGTACACATCCATAATCGCTAGGGATGCTGTGTTTTGCATTTGTCGGAGATTTTGTTTAAAATGATTGTATTTGTTTAAGCTACTTGTCCTGAATGTCTGCTGAAAGATGCCCCGGGCTGGTATGTATTCAGTAGTGCTGTATGACCCATGACGTGCTGTGCACTTGCTCGGGGCAAGTTTATCTTGTATAAGATAAGAAGTGTTTGAGTTCAGACATGATTTACTGAGCTCTGAAAAGTTAATTTGGTTTGAAAAAGATCACTGCAGTATGTTTAATTTACTGTTTAAAACCTGAAGCCGTGACTCTCAGCGTGTGCATATGCATATGCATATGCACATGCCCAAAGTCATGGCTTCAAGTTTCAAACAGTAAATTACACATGTTACGGAGATCTTTTTCAAACATAATTACCTTTACTGAGTTCAGTCAAGCCTGTTTTAACTCAAATACATCTTATCTAACACAAGATAAACTTTTTCTGAGCGAGTGCACAGCGTAGCATGTCAGGGGTCATACAGCAGAACTAAACACATTCTAGATGAGTAAGTAAAACAAATAATTTGAAACACATCACAAATGTACAAAGGCAGGAGAGAGACAGCACTGTATAAATCAGGAATTTACATGCTGAAGATCTACTGTACAGTAAAGTGCTGTACGTTATCTCAGTCATTAGAGTGTAAAACCATTTCTGTAGAACACTGTGCAGCACTTCTGAAACCAAAATGAAACTCTTTTAGCAGCCAGCTTAAAAGCAAGCTGAAATTGAAAACCAGCTCACTGACAGCCATTATGAAATGTTTAATAATTCATTGAACTGAACACTGCACACATTCAACAACTCATTGGAAAATGCTAAATCAGTGAGTTGAAGGAACAGTTTAATGTGACTTGTATTGTAGTTGTCTTAGAGAAAATGATTAATAATTCACAAAAGGAAATGGAGGAAACAAACAGAAAAATAGAAGTGTTAAGAGCTTGTTTTCAAAAATGGCTCTAAGTTGCTTGGGCATCTCCTGACCTTCATTTTCCTGTGAAAAATCCTTCCTCAGCTGTACCTAGGATGATGTGAGTTGTGGATCCTGTCCACTCCATTGCTGACATGGTTACAAAAATTGCTATTATTAAAAAGGATAATAAAAGTTGAAATAAGATTTAAAAATGAGATGACAAGTGAAGTGAAAAATGTTATCCCTGTTCCTAGCCTTTCTAAAAAGGTATTCTGGGTTAGTTTCAACAACAGTGTAAAATGCCATGGTAAAACTGCTATGTTGCCAGAAATGAACAACAAATTCTGCCTGGGCAACTTGATTCCGAAAGGAAGAGCAGGAAGATTTTGCTGTGACATAAACCTTGAAAATAGTCTAAATCTTAAGGCTTTGCTTGAGTCTAGGGCTAGAGTAAGTCTCATGCCTAAAAGTCTCTGACAAATTGACTGATGCCTTAAAGGATTCAAAGAATCTGAAACCCCTTCTTAACAGCTTACAAATTGTAGGTAATGGAGAGGAAGCTCCGAAAACCTTAGGTAAAGGTTGGTTAAAATTAAAATTAGGTAAAATGGTGATTAAACATCCAGTGTGTGTTATAAACAAAACAGGTAATGATTTTTTGATAAAAAATTACCTTCTAAAGAGGTTTAAACCTGTTCTAGACCATGGTCAAAAAATCTTATGGTCACAGGTAAAAAGGTCTATTCCCATTTAGAAAGAGTCAGTAAAGTTTCTAAACAATGAAATTCATCCTATTGTGAGAAATTTAATTTATTGTTTAAACTGAATGTTGTAGATTCTAATGTAATTACTGTATGTAGGTTTTGTAATTCTAAAAAAATGGTTAAACGGAGAAATAAAGCTTATGTGGTTTGTGTGTCAAAACAAGATGTGATGAATCTGTAATTAAGACAAATATCTAACTTTCTTCACTAAGAAAGTAAGTTCTGTTTTTCTCAGTGCCATCCTGTTTTTGTCAAAAGCATTAAACTCTAAGTTCAAGGCCCACTGAGGATTGTGGAAAAGAGGTATCACTCACTAGAACCAATGGTAAAGCTAAGATACCAGACAAAAACAAGACTTGTAATGTTCTGTATTGTCCAAGCAGTGCACAGGTTTACCCACTGTTAAAATGAATGGTTACAAATGTTCCAAACCACAAATAAAGTTTGAAAAGTATATGCACTTGCCTTGAAACTCCAGATAGGGAAAGTATACTACATCCTGTATGTCATACGAGGTTTGACATCTCCCATGCCTTGGGATAGATGCACTTGTACAACTAGGTGTATATATATATATATATATGTCCAACCAATAAAATTACGTGGTCACAACTAAGGGGAAACCCTTATCCAATAAAGTGACATCACCAGCCTTGAGGTCTGGATAAAGTGTCCCTCAAGTGTGCCAAATAGTGTGTGCTCACTGCAACAGTCTTAAATAAAGTAAAGCATTTTCTGTTAAAGTTAATGGAAAGGTGTCTTATCAACTGCAATTTTTATGCCTAACCTAAAGTAGTAATATGGATTTAAATATCCATTACACACTTTGCCTAGGTATGTGCACTAGAGTAATGCATGTTTTTTTTCCTACTACACAAATCCAAAAACAGGGCCTGTCACATTTAAAACTAACTGTGGTTAGCAAAAAGTGAAGGGGAGGTTCTTTACAGTTCAGATATTTGTTTTTGCAGTTATTGGGGAGACTAACAGAAAGTATTACCTAAAAAGAGGGATGAAACAAAAAAGTTTTAAAGAAGCATTTGTAGTTCATGATGTAAAGCTAAAGTGAATAACAATGAAAATAATAAAATGTTGAAAAATAAGGTAAATGCAGATAAAAACATTTTCTAGTTTTGGTTTTAACTTTGATTTAAGAAAATGTACAAAAATAGTGAACGTTTTGATTTTGATTTAGTAAAAGTATAATGAGGTAATGACATAGTGAAAATACTTCTGTAATTTCATTTACGTAATCCCAATGTCACTATGATTGCTAAAAAAGTAAACTACAAATAGAGTTTAAGCTTAAATCTGTGTAATAACTAAAAGGTAGCTTCCAATCAAGGAATGATATCTTGGTACATACAGTGCTCCATCACTTATTTGCCCTCATTTATCTGCCATCCTCCGTTATCATCATTATTACCTGCAATCCCTTACGCAAACCCATTGTAGCAATCTCCGTCATCTTCCTCCTTCATTGTATGCCATCCTCCATTCATTAATTACCCCGATTGCCCAGATTTTCTATTTTAATTTCCCTCTGTATTCCACCATCGGCTGCTACTGCATACATCAACATGCCTCCCTCTGCTCCACCCTGTATCACAGCACAGCACTCGTACTATTGAAATTATAAATGTACAAATAAATGTAAAAACATTGCTACTCTTATTGCTTTATACCCCATTTACTACTGGTACTCATTTATTCTTTTTAAGTGCATTTATTAGTTAATTATTTAATTATTAGCTTCAGTGCTATATAAAGCCAGGCTTCAGGGGTTGAGGGTCAAGGCACTTGTGGTGATGCTGAATGTGCAAACCAGGAAGTCAGCAGCAAAAAGGATGGCAGAGCTGGCGTGTGAAAAGTGATCGCATCTAGCTCGTACTGCGGCTCAGAAGAGCCTTATAGTCAAGTTTTCTGCAGACAACCCTAAAGCAACCCATCATGAGGTTGCTCAACATTTTTCCACACTGTGGTGCCAGCCCAAGGCCCAACGGACCATCAGTGATGTCCTTTCCAGGAGAGAGAGGAGTGGTCCAACACAGTCAAAGAGAGCACCGAAACACATTGATTTGGAAGAGGTGTTATTCATGTGGTTCCATAATGCCAGAGCCCAGAATATTCCAGTCACTGATGAAATACTGAAGCACAAAGCTAAGTACTTTGGGGGAGGCAATTAAATATTTCCGATTTTTCATATTCCAATGGCTGGCTCCAGAAATTTAAGAGCTGAAATAATATTGCATGCCACATTATATCTGGGGAGAGTGCTGGCAAAGGAGGTAATCAGTGAAGGCATGCTTACTGCCAGATGTGTAGCAGAGCAGTATGAAGCTTGAGATTGCTTCAACATGGATGAAACAGGACTTTTTTTTTAAATGTTGCCTGATCACTCACTGATCAGCAATGACTTTAAAAAAGGTGTTAAGAAATGCAAAGACAGAATTACTGTTGCTCTAACTTGAAACCCAGATGGCACTGAAAAATTAAAACCCTTAGTTATTGCAAAGTCTGCAAACTCCAGGTGCTTCAGATCTTCCAGTGCTGGTCTTTATGAAGATTATAGAGCAAACAAAATGGTATGGATGGACTCTTCCATTTTTGCACAGTGGTTGAATGACCTTAACATTTATATGTGGAAAAAAAAAGAAGATTTTGTTGCTTCTGGACAATGCTCCAACACATATTGTCCCCAAATCTTTTGGAAATATGAAAATTAATTTTCTCCCACCAACCACCACAAGCCACATTCAGCCTCTAGATGCAGGTATTATTCAATCTTTTAAAGGTCATTACAGAAGACAGCAGCTTCAGCATTTAATAGAATGCATTGACTCTGGGAAACCACAGGCACTGCTGCCTATTGATGCCATTAGATTCATCAAAATTGCTTGGGATTCTGTTACAGCAGAGAAAGTTCAAAACTGCTAGTTTCAAACTGGCTTAATTCCTAGGCCATTGTCAATGCCAAGCGTGATCCCAGAACTCCCAGGCATGTTGGCACTGAATTGAATGATCTTATAAGAATTGTATATGGTGCAATGGCTATACAATCTGAAATGAGAATTTCAGCTGCTCAATATTTGTCTTTTGAAAATGACTGTGATGTTTATGAAAGTGTCACTGATGATGATATTGTTAGAATGGTAGCCAATTTAAAGGTCCCAGATGATTTCTTAGAGCCCCAAGAATCACAAGAGAAAGATGATGATACCCAAGATAGGCAAGAACAGGAAATAAAACCTCCTTTTGTATTTGAGGTTAAGGAGGGAATAAAAACTGCTTAGATTTTTTGAATCATATGAGCTCACAGATGAGTCAGATATTCAGAAGTGCCTTGCCCTACATTGCAAGATAAAACAACTAGTTTCTGTAAGAGTAAAGTACATGACTATTACAGATTATTTTAAGCTTACATAAATGCTGTACTGCAGTTTTGAACATCATACATTATCTGACTAAAGCCAGGGAGGTATCAGGGGTGAGCATCACCAAGGAAATGGCTGACATCATCACTAGCACCCTAAATAACATTCGACTCCAGCAAGCGTGGGGAGTAGTGCTGGGATACGCTGCAAGATGCAGGCAGCAGGTTTTACTGTGACTTTTAACTGTAGTGTGCTGCAGAAGGCAGTTGCACTTTGCATTTTGCACCATTGGTAGTATCTGTGTTTTGGGTATTACAGAGCCCCCCATTGTTACGAGGGACCTGGAACTAGATAGACACTCCTTGTTAGTGTTCAGGAGAGGCTAGTTTTACAGCTGCCTGATGTTGGCTAGTCTGCCTTTTTAAAGGAAGACTATATACATTATCTGCCTAAAACCAGGGCGGTATTGGGGCGAGCGTCACCATGGCAACAGCTGACTTCATCACTAGCACCCTACATAACACTTGGCTCCAGCAAGTGGAGTCGAGCACGGAAAGGAGACAACATGGGCAGAGGCCAATGGTGTCTGTCAGTGTCAGCTGAGTCACAGAGGCAGAGGGCCATAAAACAACAGAAGTAGTAAGTAGCTACATCGTAGCAATTAAGTGTGGGGCACTATTCAAGTGCAATGGACAACATATATGTAACCCTGCAGGGAAGAGAAATAGGGATACAATGTACATTATGTTTGAAGTTTAGTGTAACAGAAATCATTGACTTTACACATTTTGCATGTGGGCAATGCCTTGACATAAATGAACTAATGGTTAAAGTCTTGGGATTAAAGATGAAGCTTAAATGTAATCAAATAAAGGATAGACAACTATGTAATGAAGAGTACCAAAAAGGAAATAAATATATAGGGGGAAGTAAAAGAACAAAGGATGTGGCAGAAGACATTGAACCCTCAGGAGTGGAAACAAATAAAAAGAAAGGAAGAAGGGCAATGTTACTTTCTGTACCAACAGAAAACTCCTTTGAACCACTGGAGACATTAATAGAGGGAACAAATTCAATGATGGAGCAGGAAGTAAATGTGGAACAAGAGGTGGCGATTAATTGGGTGACAATGACAGAATATAATCTAGGGAATCAAGAAATCACCAGCATTAAACATAATGGGCGGGATATTCAGAAGGGTTGCGCATGGCACAACACAGTTGCACCATGCACAACCCACTGATGCACTCCGGTGCGATATTCAAACGGGGATTGAGCCTGGCACAAATCCTGATGCACTGGAGTACATCAGTAATGTATGCAGCACAGGTAGGGGGGCATTCCTATGCATACTCTGCACATCCCGATATTCAGCCCGGGATGTGCTGAGCCCATGCATGCACAACTCCTACCTGTGCCACACATAGGTGAGCCAAAAAAAATGAGCAACAGCTGGCCACACACAGGTGAGCTGCTGTATTGCAGGGTGCAACACGGCAGCTGCCACCTGTGGGTGGCCACCCGACCTCAGGCTGCACCTTCGTGGTGGCACCCCATGCCCAATCATGGGCATACATAGAAAAAAGGTAGTCCTATATCCCTGGTGGTCCAGTGGACTGCTCACAGCCTGATCATGGGCATATGTAGAATATTATTATCGTCCTATATCTCTGGTGGTCCAGTGGACCACGTGTAGCCCAACTGTAGGCATTAGTCTGTTTAAAACTGTTAACACTATCCCTGGTGGTCCAGTGGACTGCTCACAGCCTGATTGTGGGCATCAGTAGAAAATAATGCCACACCAATCCAACCCTGGTGGTCTAGCACTACCCCCCTTCCCAGCCGCCAACTGAGCCCCACTGCCCCTCTCCCCCTGGTTAGTGGCGGGTGGCAGCTCCGCACCCACTTGCTGCCCCCGATCCATTCACATATCTGGACTGTGTAGTACAGTACAGGCTGCACACCCATTGGCTCAAACTGTAGACCAATGGGCATACAGCCCTACTGTATGGTGTCAGTCAGTGGGCGGTAGGGCGGTAAGCAGGTGGGGTTGCATATTGAAAAACCCCATTGCCAGAAAAGCTTCATTGTCATTTCTATTTAAATTTGGGGACCTAAACCCCACCCCATAGTAATATATGTATCCCCAGTTTTAATTCTAATCCATAAGAGCTCTGATTCTCCACATGATACATCTGGGGATATTACTTCATATGCCTTAGTGTCATGTGATGCATAAATGGCTTTTCCCCCACCACTCTTATGACAGGTGAGATTAAGATCTAGGGAGTACAGGGAAAGGCTGAGTAAACTGGGTCTGAACTCTGTACTATAGGCAAAACAGAGGAGATTGATGCCTTGTTTATAGTGCATCTAGAGATGCATATAAATGGGAAATGATTGGTTTAGTTTTACAAGATAATAATAGAAGAACTAGGAGTCATGGATTGAAAATAAAGGGAATGGTTAACAAGACATCTAAATGGAGCAGATGATTTTCCCAGAGGGTGGTGATTGTATGGAATTGGTTGCCAAAGGCAGTGGTAACTAGTGAGAACATGAAAATCATTAAACAAGGATTGGTTGTGTATATGGGGAAAAGAAAATATGAGTACCACTAATTAGGTGGCAAGCTATTAAAGGGTCATGTAAACCTCATAGCTTGTAGTTATCTATGAATCATACTGCTCTGCTGTACTATGCTGTTATGCTATGCTTGTTTTCACTGAGATGCACTTTAATGCACTGTGTTACTGAAATGTAATTGCTCTCTACTCTACTGTATAGTACTGCACAAATATATTATAGTACAGTACACTAATTTAAATAAATTTAAATGAAACCATCCATATTGCAGCATAATGTAGATGTGTGTGCATTGACTGAAACATGACTTAAAGACCAAGATTGGGGGTTACTATTATGGGAGATACAATGTTTTGAAAAAAATGGATTTATAAGAAACTGTCCACTGTTTTTAAAAATTCTACCTGCAAAATAAAGATTATTTGGTTTATATGCAGCAACACAAAACATGTGTCCATTGTGTCACTGTCACATCAAACAACATGCCCAATTAGCCAGCTACCAGCTACACTGTTCTGCATTTAACATGACTGCATTTCAGTTTTCAGTTTCAGGTACCATCTATTATCCACCACCCTCCCTTATCCACCCAAAAACAGTGGCCCCAAGTTGAGCAGGTAATGGAGGGAACACTGTACTAAAAAAGATTACAAGGGCCATTTTAGTAGTGCCTTCAGCACATAGTGGAGAACACAACTTATGAAACATAACATAAAGTAACTACTAGCCTTATATGCACTGTAATACTAAATATTTAAAAAGATACAAAAATCTAAGCAGAGTGGAAATAATGAACAAGTGTTAAATTGAAATGTTAACTGTAGTGCTGATCTTTAAAGGTAATGAACAAAGAGAAATTGTATTTGTGAAATGCCTAAAACAATGTAAAAGTTTGTCATTTAAAAGTGTACATAGTTGTAATCATGTTTATTCATGTAGTACTGTACATGTTACTATGCCAAAAGGGACATATCCAATAATGTAATCTTGTGATATCACATCTATGATGTCACATCTGATGATGTCATGTGTGATGTCATGTGCTGATATCATAAGTTACCCCAGGATAATGCAACTTTGTGCTTTATGTTTTGTTTTCCATGCAATGCTTAAAACTATATACCCATATATAGTAGGATTGTAGTTTTGAATTACAAAATGCATTTTTGGAGTTCATTTTTAATTCAAAATGGGAGAAATGTATGAACAAAACCCTTGATGGAAATGTTTTTTTTATTATTATCAAGAATTGATTTTTAATTATTATTTTGTGTGATTTTATATGGGATTAATTATGGGAAGGATTACTATAATTATTGGTTAAGATTACTGTTTGCATAAATTCTTAAAAAGCAAAACGAAAGTGCTAATTAAATCTTAAAACAAGGTATCTGTCTTTAATGCTTAAAAGGAAAACTCTCTCTCTGTTTCCTAAGCATCTCTTTACCATATATGGCAGATGAGTTTTCTGTGGAAATGAAGATGAGAGTCCATTTTAGTTATTTTAAGGTGATATTAGGGACACTTCTCTTACTCAGATCCAGGAATACGGGGGGGGGGGTAGCTCACCTTCTTGGAATATCTAAGCTAAAGCCAGGGCTGGGTATCCTGGACTACAATCAGATAAGCGGTCATGTGACTGGTACAGCCTGAAAGAAAAAAAAAACCTTGTCTAAGGAAATGAGTTTAAAGTCCCATTACAGTCTCTGTAGAAATAACTTTTATTCATAGTTTAAAAACACAATGTGAAGCCTATCTGAAAATTTCATAGTTGATAGTATTATAATAAATAAGCTCACAGATTTTTATGCATGCAAGTTAAAGGAATTAAAAGTTATGAATGAAAGTTACTTTAATAACATTATTATACTGATAACTAGACAAACTTAGACTCTCATAATAGCTGACAACCATAGGAGTCTGAAAATATGACTCTTAAGTATGTACTTTGTTGCTATGCAGAGAAGAACTGTCAAAAAGCTTGGCAAAAACAAAACAATTTATGTCTACTATAGACAAGACAAAGAACCTCATCTGGTTCTACAAAGAACTAGTATTTAAAAGTTGTGATGATTAATTTTTCTTATAAATCTTACATTGTTCTGTAGCTTAGAATATTTAGAGCAAGATTATCCATTTATTTTAAGAAGTTTGATTAAAATTCTGAAGTTATAACCCTTAATAATGTCACTTAAAAAGTATCAGTGCTAGGAATAGAACATTCATACCAAAATGCTCCACTTGATGAGAAACATCTAAATATGTAAGTTTAATGCTTAAATAAGGTTAAATGAGAATATTATTAAGGAAAACAAGTTTGAGTTAAAAATGATTCTTAGTAGAAAGGTAATGCCATGAATGGAAAAAAAACAGCTCAGGAGGAAGAACAAACCTGGCCCCCTTAGTGACTCAGATCAATCAAAATCTTGTGGTGAGTAAGTTCATATTAGCAAATTCTGCTAACTGCACCTCAGTTTTGGCTGAAACACTGATGTAAGAGGACCTATGTCAGGCAAGTTGAAAATTCTGGTGGTTTCATAACTCACTAGGCATGAAAAACCTTAGACCACACAAGTATAGGGAATGCTGAGACCAGCCTTAATTCACTATTATACAATGGCAAGAAAGAATCCTGTGCTCTGACTAGTCAGTGTGTGTGCCTGAGACAGTGAAGATGTCTCAGTATAACAACACTGTATGTTTCTGCAACATTTTTTCATCTTCACTTAAGAAAGAAAGATATATTACCTCACTAAAAATCTACTAAATACATTTTTTAATTTTTTTTTATTTTGCATTACAATATACCATTGTATAATAGCAATAATGCCCTCCAGGGTATGTATTGTGCTGAGATAACATCATACCGCAGGTATTGGATGCACTCGGCCTGCGGCCTCATGCCCAACCACCTAAGGTGTGATGTTATTGCAGCACAACACACACCCTGTTGGGCATTATTGTTTAATATGTGTCCAGAAGTGATGCTAAGTATACCCTTAAAATCATATGCAGTGTTGCCACAAAGACCAGATGCAAGACTTCATTACAAGGACATTCTCATTGTGTTATGAAGCAAGGTCTGTGTTTTATTTACTGAGTATCTTGACTAAAGTAATGTGGCCTGCTAAAGTCTGGACCAGAGACTTAACTTTAAAATTCACAGCGAAAGCCAGCTATGCAATGCTGTGATTAGGAGTCCAGAGGTCCAAGGTTAATTGTAGATAAATTACATGAAAAAGTTATTAAGGTCCAGTGGTTAAAGTAAAAGAGACTTTGCCATCCACAAATTTAGAGTTCTTTCAATTAATTATTGCAATGGACTGTGCAGATTGAAGATGTTTTCTACAAATCCAAGAACTGACTTTTGGTGATGTAACTTTAAGCAAGGGAAATTTAACCTGCAATGTTTGTACATGCCAAAAAGTTCCAGGGTCAAGAAGATTAGCAAACTGAAAGAGACTTTTTCATCCGGAGCCAGATCCAGCCAATATTTTTAAGTTGAGAGAAGAAGAACCTCTCCTACAACCAGAAATTTAAGTATAATTTTATTAATTTTACTAATTAATTTTAATTGGTAGTTTCAGTAATTTAAATGGGCTTATCTGGGAAAGTAACAAGGAAACTTACTGTTAACCACAAAACTTGGGGTATATAATTTAAAGGTTTAAACTGAAAAATATTTTTCATGATCTGAAAAGTTAAAACTGAGTTTTATGAAAGTATAATACAAAACACTGACATAATGAGTTGTTGCGAGTTCTCATGAAAAGAAAAGGTTATAATAAATACTAAGTATACCAAAAGCACAATATAGTCAATGCATTTATTATACTGGAAGCATGATATATTGCTAATGGACTTTGTTTTGCTGAATATTGCTTTTACATTTGCATTGTTTATTTGCTAGAATTTATTTTACTACTTTGATTTTCTGAAACACTTTTGTTGAAGTTTACAGTTGTTATGCTTGATATTTATGCTAATTAGGAATATTTAGAATTATGGTATAGGTGTTAATAAAATAGATATATTTTTCATATTCATAAGTGTGGAATAAAGTGCTATTTCCATTATCTGGAAACTGGAGAACATACGATAATATCATATTTGAATTTTATAATTATTTTTGATAATTTATAAAATTGTTTATGGGTAAAGCCTGAGGTTAATTGAAGTACTTCACTGTAAAAAGTGATATTATAGCTTTTGTTCCAATGGGGGGGCACTAAAGTGACAGACATAAAGTATGTCTTTAGAGGGTACTACCAAGAACTCTACACCTCAGAGGCAACCCTGAAGAGCAGGAAGTCAAGCTCCTCTTTAGCAAAATTCATGTGAGAGGTATCATAACAGAACAAAGTTGTGACCTAGATACCCCTTTAACAGAGAAAGAGATCAGGAAGGCCATAAAGGGGTTAGCAGAGGGGAAGGCCAAGAGCCCTGATGGCTTACCCATAGACTATTGAAAGATCTTTGGGGACGTGCTGAGGGCTCCACTGGGGCTCCACTGATGGAGATGATGTTAGTGTTTAGCTAAAGGATTTCTGTCCTCTTCTACTTTCTCAGCAACTATTATAGGCTTACCCAGACTGTGAAAGGATCCCAAGATTTGCTCATCCTATCACTCCATATTCCTCTTCACTGCAGACTGTAAGAATACAGCCAAGATTATGGCCACTAAATTGGAAAAAGTAATGCCTTCAATAACTTACCTGGTTCAAGCAGGATTCAAAAATGGATGACTGATATAGGTAATATAAGAAAGACTCTGAATATGGTGTGGCGTTGGAAGGGGTTAGTAAGGCATCCAGAGGCCATTCTTGCCCTTGATGCAGATAAGGCATTTGACCATGTGGAGTGGGGATTGAGGCAGTTTAGGGTAGGTGAGGTATTGCAAGGCTGGGTAAATATACTTTACTCACATCCCATGGCACAGGTGTTGGTAAATGTGGGTGACTGACAAAGCGCTTTGCCTTGCAATGGAGGTTGAAGCAAGGGTGTCACTTATCATTTCTGCAGTGTGTGCTTTTAATTGAGTCCCTAGCTAAAGCAATCAGCTGTAACAAGGACACAGAAGGGTTGAAAGCAGAGAGGAAGGACTTCAAAGTGCCGTTATATGCAGATGATCTGCTCTTGTATGTAAGGCATTCTGATGTAGCCATTTAGCAGGTAGCAGAAACACTTAGGAACTATGGGAAACTAGGCATAAAATTAACAGAGGGGAGAGCAAGTTTCTCTATATACTGTAGGTAAGAAAAAAAGAGAGGCCACCGGCAAACCATTCCCTAACTGTAAGGGTGATGGATAAATTAAAATATCTGGGTACAAATATCCCAGAACTATATCTGGTTTATATCAAATCAATCTACCTCCCTTATTAAAGAAACTTAAGGATGACCTGGACAGATGGGAGAAACTTCCTCTAACCTTCATAGGGAAGGTAAATACCTTCAAGATGTGTGTTTTCCCCAGGTTGCTGTATGCCTTGCAGTCATTACGAGTGCAGCTAATACCAAAGTTTTTTTCTGGAAGGTAAATAGCATGTTCCTCCACACTCTATGGAGAACGAAGCCCGCAAGTATAAGGCACCCACATTGCAAGCAGCAGTAAAAGACCGTGGTTTGGTCTTACTGAATATACAATATTTCTACTGGACTACCCAGTTAGCCTACTTTGGAAAGGATAAAGAAGAGAGTAGACCACCATGACGGTTCCCCAAAAAGCAAGAAATGGGATGCACAACTTTGGCGAGCACCTTTCCGAGTCCAGGATTAGGAGAAGCACAAAGTCCAATTGTTAAAAAACCCTCACAAGAGTTTGGGGCAGGTTTGTTGCCTGGCCAACAAGTGTATTAGTCACACAGGAACAGTGCCTCCAATTGTTGCACTCATTGCATCTCTCAAAGGGCAGAGGGGGTACACAGTGTTTGTCCACCAAGGCTTGCTCAAACGGGATAAGCTGGCATGAAGGAAAGTGGGAGGGCTATTAAAGAGGGAATCATGGCACTATTTACTCAACTAAAAAGGAAGTTCAGCCTGACTACCACTAACTACTTTGTTTACTTACTGTATTTGTTAGAGTCATACCTAGGAGTCAGTAGGATAACCCACCTACATCTGTACTGTCATTGGTGGAAAACATCCCTCTGCCCCATCCCATAGAAGCACTACACTGCTTTCACCCAATTACAGATGAATACAAGATGGCTAACCCCCCCAAAAAAACTGAAGACTTCAGGAGAGCATGGGTTCAGGACCTGGGAACAGAGGTCACAGTAAACTTATAGAACAAGGTCATACAGTGTGCTGCTAACTATCCAGTCTAATACACTGTGCCAGATTCAATATGATATCTTATACAGAACTAATTGTCCCCCTGAAAAATGGATAGGATGAAACCATAGGTGAGTGATACCTGCCCCAAATACAGCAATACTGTAGGTCTATATGGGTACATGATTGCTTCCAGCCAAAAACTCCTTGCATTTTGGAGTGAGGTACACACCATTATGGAAGGCATCATTGGCTCCAGACTGCCTGACAAACCTCTGGAATCTTTATTGGGGCTGACTCCAGTTATAAAGGGAATGTTGGAGACCCTATAGGGTAGCTGACCTTAGTAAATGCAAGAAAGACAATAACACAGTATTGGGGAAAACATAGCCATCTCCTATAGCTGATTGGTTAGCTAATTTAATGAAATCCATGAGGTTGAATAAGGCACAAATGGGGGTCAGCAGGGAGGTAGAGAAGTTTGTGATGCCCAGTAATATGAGCTCTTGAGAGAGGTACCATCTTAACATAAGAATCAAAGCTGGGGGGCCTCTAAGGATGATCCTTGGATATATTCAGGTTCAATTTCCTTTATTTCAAAGAATGCATAAAACCATACGTTATCACATTCAAAAACATATAAAAATCATAGAGAATTTCTTTGTACAGTTAAATTCATACAATACGTATAACAAATAGTGTTACATCTTTCATTCTAAGTTGCCATTAAATTAATTTACAGCTTAAAATTTCTGTGTACGAAAGAGCAGCAGTGCAATAAATAACTTAGGTCTATAATAAGCTTTTTCATCCTAACTGTTGCAATAATCTATTTAACATTTTACCAGTGTCAGTGGCTCAGCAGGTAGCATACTCACCTCTGAAGCCAGAGGACCAGTGATAGAAACATAACATTAGTACCAAAATGCTCCACTTGATGAGAAACATCTAAATATGTAAGTTTAATGGTTAAATTAGGTTAACTGAGAACACTATTAAGGAAAATAAGTTTGAGTTAAAAATGATTCTTAGTAGAAAGGTGATGCCATGAATGCAAAAAAGCAGCTCAGAAGGAGGAACAAACCTGGCCCTCTTAGTGACTCAGATCAATCAAAATCTGGTGGTTAGCAAATTCATATTAGCAAATTCTGCCAACCACACCTCAGTTTTGGCTGAAACACTGATGTAAAAAGACCTATGTCAGGCTTGCTGAAAATTCTGGTGGCTTCTTAACTCACTAGGCCTGAAAAGCCTTGGACCACACATGTATTTGGAATGCTTATACCAGCATTAATTCACTATTATACAATGGCAAGAAAGAATCCTGGGCTCTGATTGGTCAGTGTGTGCCTGAGATAGTGATGATTTCTCAGTATAACAACACTGTATGTTGCTGCAACATTGTTCCATCTTCTCTTAAGTAAAACAAAGATTTATTGCCTCACTAAAAATCTACTAAAAACCTTTTTTAATTTTTTTTTTTATTTTGTATTACAACATGCCATTTTCTAATAGCAATAATGCCCTCCAGAGTGTGTGTCATGCTGGGATAATGTCAATGCCTCAGGTATTGGATGGACTCGGCTGCCCAACTTCCTGAGGTGTGATGTTATTACAGCACAACTCACACCCTGTTGGGCATTATTGCTTATTTTGTGTCCAGAAGTGATGCTAAGTATACCCTTAAAATCCTATGCAGTGTTGCCACAAAGACCAGATGCAAGACTTCATTACAAGGACATTCTCATTGTGTTATGAAGCAAGGTCTGTGTTTTATTTACTGAGCATCTTGACTAAAGTAATGTGGCCTGTTAAAGACTGGACCAGAGACTTAACTTTAAAATTCACAGATAAAGCCAGCTATGCAGTGTCTGATTAGGAGTCCGGAGGTCTAAGGTTAATTGTAGATAAATTACATGAAAAAGTTATTAAGGTCCAGTGGTTAAACTAAAAGATATTTTGCCATTGACAAATTAAGAGTTCTTTCAATTGATTATTGCTATGGACTTTGCAGATTGAAGATGTTTTCTACAAATCCAAGAACTGCCTTTTGGTGATGTAACTTTAAGCAGGGTAAATTAACCTGCAATGTTTGTCCATGTCAAAAAGTTAAAGGGTCAGGAAGATTAGCTGACTAAAAGAGACTTTTTCATCCAGAGCCAGACCTAGCCAAGATTTTTAAGTTGAGAGAAGGAGAACCACTCTTACAACCACAAATTTAAGTATAATTTTATTAATTTTACTAATTAATTTTAATTGGTAGTTTCAGTAATTTAAATGGGCTTATCTGGGAAAGTAACAAGAAAACTTACTTTTAACTACATAACTTGGGGTATATAATTTAAAAGATTAAACTGAGAAATATTTTTCATGATCTGAAAAGTTAAAACTGAGTTTTATGAAAGTATAATACAAAACACTAACATAATGAGTAGTTGCAAGTTCTCATGAAAATAAAAGGTTATATTAAATACTAAGTATACCAAAAGCCTGATATAGGCAATGCATTTATTATATTGAAAGCATGAAATATCGCTAATGTAATTTGCTATGCTCACTATTGCTTATTCATTTGCATTATTTATTTGCTAGAATTTGTTTTGCTATTATTTTGTTTGATTTTCTGAAACAATTTTGTTGATGTTTACAGTTATTATGCTAGATATTTATGCTTATTGAAATATTTAGAATTATTGTATAATGGTTAGTAAAATACATATATTTTTCATATTCATAAGTGTGGAAAAAAGTGTTATTATTATCTGGAATCTGGAGAACATACGATAATATCATATTTGAATCTTATAATAATTTTTAATAATTTATGAAAATAACTTACGGGTAAAGCCTGAGGTTAATCTAACCACTTCATTGTAAAAAGTGATATTATAGCCTTTTTTCCAATGGGGAGAGGAGCCCAATAAAGTGACAGGCATAACGAAGGTCTTTAGAGGATACTACCAAGAACTCTACACCACAGAGGCAACCCTGAAGAGCAGGAAGTCAAGCCCCTCTTTAGCAAAATTCATCTTAGAGGTATCATAACAGAACAAAGTTGTGACCTAGATACCCCTTTAACAGAGAAAGAGATCAGGAAGGCCATAAAGGGGTTAGCGGGGGGGGGGAGGTCAAGAGCTCTGATGGCCTACCCATAGACTATTGAAAGGTCTTTGGGGATGTGCTGAGGGCTCCACTGATGGAGATGGTGTTAGTGTTTAGCTAAGGGATTTCTGTCCTCTTCTACTCACTCAGCAACTATTATAGTTTTACCCAAACTATGGAAGGATTCCAAGATGTGCTCATCCTACCACCCCATATTCCTCTTCACGGCAGTCTGTAAGAATGCAGCCAAGATTATGGCCACTAAATTGGAAAAAGTAATACCTTCAATACCCTACCTGGTACAAGCAGGATTCAAAAATGAATGGCAGACATGGGTAATATAAGAAAGACCCTGAATATAGTGTGGTGGTTGAAGGGGTTAGTAAGGCATCAGATGTGATTTGTGCCCTTGATGCAGATAAGGCATTTGACCATGTGGAGTGAGGATTGAAGCAGTTCAGGGTGGGTGAGGTGTTGCAAGGTTGGGTAAAAATACTTTACTCACATCCCATGGCACAGGTGATAATAAATGGGTGGACAGATAAAGTGCTTTGACTTGCAATTGGGGCTGAGGCAAGGGTGTCAATTATCATTTCTGCTGTTTGTGCTCTCAATTGAGTCCCTAGCTAAAGCAGGGAATCTGTACCACTGCCCGACCAGCAATTTGCCAACAATCAACTGCCCGAATTCAATTTACCCACCGGGTTTGTTTGCTGACAAATTCTATCCCACACCAACCATTGACCGACAAAATCACTTGCAGGCACCACATAAATGTACTGGATGTGAAACATTTGCTATGGCTTTGGTGACACAACATCACTTGCAGGCACCACATAAATGTATAGTTGTAGACACTGAAATGCACATTTCCTTTTAGATCTCCAATATTTAAATACCTTTCAGCAAGCATCTCTGTGGTTTTGGCTCTTTTGAAGGATTGGTGTTTTCATCAGGGGAGAGCTTCTTGAAGTTTGTGGTGCCGTCTGGATATGCTGAGCAGCTTCTCTGTGTTGCCACCTCAGGAAAGTCATTTTCCTCCTTAGGTTCTGCTTCGTTTGGTATATGAGTTGCATTTTCAGCATTGTTTTCAGGACTTCTGGTTGCTGCTCCATTGAGCAACATGGTTCTTCTTTACTTTGGGGATGTTGTCTTCACTTTTAGCTGTGCCTACTGTTTTTTCTACTAGGATTGAGGACCATATTCTTCTATCTGCATTACTGGGACCCCTATAACTACAGAGTGAGGACTCCGAGCGATGCCCTGTTACTGCCACTGTACTGTTACTTGGGGTAGCTGCCATGGGTGCAAATAAAAGGCAGGGGCATCAGGCAGTAGCTTACTTAAGTACAGCTGTAATGAGCATATGGGGCACAGATGATCTGTGAGGAACTCAGGCATGTAGCCATGGTGATTTACTCTGTTCAATTCACGTGGATCACTACGGAATTTTGTGGCCTTATTGTAAGTCATTTGGGCATATTTCAGCCCATTCTCATCAGTCACTATTTGGAAACTGTTCAGTAACAAGGGTTTTCTGATCTGCAAGTGATTTTTGAGTCGCCAAAGTCATATCAAGGGTTTCAAATTCTGTACATTTATGTGATGCCTGAAAGTGATTGTGTATTGCTAGTGGACTTTTGTTGGTCAGGAAGAGATTCTGTTGGCAAATGCTACCGATTGGGAAATTAGTTTATGGGAACTTGCAGTCAGGAGGTGCATTGTCGGGAGATCAGCAGATGGGAAGTCATACCAGACCCCTAAAGCAATGAGCTGTAACAAGGACACAGAAGAGTTG
Organism: Neoceratodus forsteri; assembly: GCA_016271365.2. Taxonomy (NCBI): domain Eukaryota; kingdom Metazoa; phylum Chordata; order Ceratodontiformes; family Ceratodontidae; genus Neoceratodus; species Neoceratodus forsteri. The sequence goes on along the minus strand of CM028137.1, from coordinate 588,009,518 downwards.
AAAGCAGAGAGGAAGGACCTTAAAGTGCCATTATATTCAGATGATCTGCTCTTGTATGTAAAGCATTCTGTTGTAGCCATTCAGCATGTAGCAGAAACACTTAGGAACTATGATAAACTCTCTAGGCATAAAATTAACAGAGGGAAGAGCAAGTTTCTCTATATACTGCAGGTAAGAAAAAAAGAGGGGCTATTGACAAACCCTTCCCTGACTGTACAGGTGATGGATAAATTAACATTTTTGGGTACAATTATCCCAGAACTATATCTGGTTTATATCAAATCAATCAACCTCCCTTATTAAAGAAACTCTAGGATGAGCTGGACAGATGGGAGAAACGTCCACTAACCCTCACAGGGAAGGTAAATACCTTCAAGATGTATGTGTTCCCCAGGTTGCTGTATGCCCTGCAGGCATTACCAGTGCAGCTAATACCAAAGTTTTTGTCTGGAAGGTTAATAGCATGTTCCTCCACACTCTAAGGAGAGGGGAAGCCAGCAAGTACAAGGCTCCCTCATTGCAAGCAGCAATATAAGAGGGTGGTTTGGCCTTACTGAATATACAGCATTTCTACTGGACCACCCAGTTAGCCTACTTTGGAAAGGATAAAGAAGAGAGTAGCACACCATGAAGGTACACTGAAAAGCAAGAAATGGGGTGCACAACTTTGGCCTGCACCTTTCCAAGCCCAGGATTAGAAGAAGCACAGAGTCCAATTATTAAAAACCCCTCACAAGGGTTTGGGGCAGGTTTGGTGCCAGTCCTACAAGTATATTGGTCACACAGGAGCAGTGCTTCCAATTGCTACACTCACTTGAGCCTTCAAAGGGCATAGGGAGTACACAGTGATTGTCCACCCAAGGCTTGCTCAAATGGGATAAGCTGGGATGAAGGAAAGTGGGAGGGCTATTAAAGAGGGAATCATGGCACTATTTACTCAACTAAAAAGGAAGTTCAGCCTGACTACCACTAACTACTTTGTTTACTTACTGTATTTGTTAGAGTCATACCTAGGAGTCAGTAGGATAACCCACCTACATCTGTACTATCATTGGTGGAAAACATCCTTCTGCCCCCCCCAGAGAAGCACTACACTGCTTTCACCCAATTACAGACTAATACAAGATGGCAAACCCCACAAAAACTGAAGACTTCAGGAGGGCATGGGGGGAGGACCTGGGAACAGAGGTCACACTAAATGTATGGAACAAGGTCATACAGTGTGCTGCTAACTATCCAGTCTAATACACTGTGTCAGATTCAATATGATATCTTATACAGAACTAATTGACCCCCTGAAAAATGGATAGGATGAAACCATAGTTGAGTGACACCTGCCCCAAATACAACAATACTGTAGATCTATATTGGTACATGACTGCTTCCTGCCCAAAACTCCTGGCATTTTGGAGTGAGGTACACACCATTATGGAAGGCATCATTGGCTCCAGACTGCCAGACATAGCTCTGGAATCATTATTGGGCTGAATCCAGCTATAAAGGGAATATTGGAGATACTCTAGGGTAGCTGACCTTAGTAAATGCATGAAAGACAATAGCACAGTATTGGGGAAAACATAGCCACCTCCTATAGTCAAATGATTAACTAATGTAATGGAGTCCATGAGGTTGAATAAGGCACAAATGGGAGTCAACAGGGATTTAGAGAAGTTTGTGGTGCCCACTAATATGTGCTCCTGAGAGAGGTACCATCTTAGCATAAGAATCTAAGAAGAGGGGCCTCTAAGGATTATCCTTGGATAGATTCAGGTTCAATTTCCTTTATTTCAAAGAATGTATAAAACCATATGTCATCACATTCAAAAACATATAAAAATCCAAAGATAATTTCTTTGTACAGTTAAATTCATAGAATACATATAACAAATAGTGTTATATCTTTCATTCTAAGTTGCCATTAAATTAATTTACAGCTTAAAATTTCTGTGTACGAAAGAGCAGCAGTGCAATAAATAACCTATCTCTATAATAAGCTTTTTCATCCTAATTGTTGCAATAATCTATTTATCATTTTACCAGTGTCAGGGGCTCAGCAGGAAGCATACTCACCTCTGAAGCCGGAGGACCACTGCTAGGAACATAACATTCATACCAAAATACTCCACTTGATGAGAAACATCTAAGTATGTAAGTTTAAAGGTTAAATTAGGTTAAATGAGAACATTATTAAGTAAAAATTTTGAGTTAAAAATGATTCTTAGTAGAAAGGTGATGCCATGAATGGAAAAAACAGCTGAGGAGGAGGAACAAACCTGGCCCCTTTAGTGACTCAGATCAATCAAAATCTGGTGGTGATCATGTTCATATTATTAAATTCTGCTAACCACACCTCAGTTTTGGCTGAAACACTGATGTAAGAGGACCTATGTCAGGCTAGTTGAAAATTCTGGTCTCTTCATAAATCACAAGGCCTGAAAAGCCTTAGATCACACATGCATTTGCAATGCTGAGACCAGCCTTAATTCAGTATTATACAATAGCAAGAATGAATCCTGGGCTCTGACTGGTCAGTGTGTGCCTAAGATATTTATATCTCAGTATAACAACACTGTATCATGCTGCAACATTGTTTCATCTTCTCTCAAGAAACAAATATATATTACTTCATTAAAAATCTACTAAAAACCTTTTTTAATTTTTTTTTATTTTGTATTACAACATGCCATTGTATAATAGCAATAATGCCCTCCAGGGTGTGTGTCATGCAGGGATAATATCATGCCTCAGGAATTGGATGCACTCAGCCTGCGGCCTTGTGCCCAACCTCCAGAGGAGTGATGCTGTTCCAGCACAACACACACCCTGTGGGGCATCATTGCTTAATTTGTGTCCAGAAGTGATGCTAAGGATACCTTTAAAATCATATGCAGTGTTGCCACAAAGACCAGATGCAATAATTTGTTACAAGGGCATTCTCATTTTGTTATGAAGCAAGGTCTGTGTTTTATTTACTGAGCATCTTGACTAAAGTAATGTTGCCTTCTAAAGTCTGTACCAGAGACTTAACTTTAAAATTCACATCTAAAGCCAGATATGCAGTGCTGTGATTAGGATTCCAGAGGTCTAAGGTTAATTGTAGATAAATTACATAAAAATGTTATTAAGGTCCAGCGGTTAAACTAAAAGAGACTTTGCCATCCACAAATTAAGAGTTCTTTAAATTGATTATTGCTCTGGACTTTGCAGATGGAAGATGTTTTGTACAAATCCAAGAACTGAGTTTTTGTGATGTAACTTTAAGCAAGGGTAATTTAATCTGCAATGTTTGTCCATACCAAAAAGTTAAAGGGTCAAGAAGATTAGCTGACTGAAAGAGACTTTTTCATCCGGAGGCAGACCCAGCCAAAATTTTTAAGTTGAGAGAAGAAGAACCACTCCTACAACCAGAAATTTAAGTATAATTCTATTCATTTTACTAATTAATTTTAACTGGTAGTTTCAGTAATTTAGATGGATTTATTTTTGAAAGTAAGAAGGAAACTTACTTTTAACTACAGAACTTGGGGTATATCATTTAAAGGTTTAAACTGATAAATATTTTTCATGATCTGAAAAGCTAAAACTGAGTTTTATGAAAATATAATACAAAACACTGACATAATGAGTTGTTGCAAGTTCTCATGAAAATAAAAGGTTATAATAAATACTAAGTATACCAAAAGCATGATATAGTCAATGCATTTATTATATTAAAAGCATGATATATCGCTAATTGAATTTGTTATGCTGAATATTGCTTAATCATTTGCATTATTTATTTGCTAGAATTTGTTTTGTTATTACTTTGATTTTCTGAAACACTTTTGTTGATGTTTACAGTTATTATGCTTGATGTGTATGCTAATTAGGAATATTTAGAATTATTGTATAGGTGTTAATAAAATTCATATATTTTTCATATTCATAAGTGTGGAAAAAAGTGTTATTGCCATTATCTGGAATCTGGAGAACATGTGATAATATCATATTTGAATCTTATAATTATTTTTGATAATTTATGAAAATAATTTATGGGTAAAACCTGAGGTTAATCTAAGTACTTCATTGTAGAAAGTGATATTATAGCCTTTGTTTCAATGGGGGGGGGCAAATAAAGTGACAGACATAATGCAGGTCTTTAGTGGGTACTACCAAGAACTCTATACCTCAGAGGCAATCCAGAAGAGCAGGAAGTCAAGCTAATCTTTAGCAAAATTCGTCTGAGAGGTATCATAACAGAACAAACTTGTGACCCAGATACCCCTTTAACAGAGAAAGAGATCAGGAAGGCCATAAAGGAGTAAGCAGGGGGAAAGACCAAGAGCCCTGATGGCTTACCCATAGACTTTTGAAAGGTCTTTGGGGATGTGCTGAGGGCTCCACTGTTAGAGATGGTGTTAGTGTTTAGCTAAGGTATTTCTGTCCTCTTCTACTCACTCAGCAACTATTATAGTCTTACCCAAACTGTGGAAGGATCCCAAGATTTGATCATCCTACCACCCCATAGTCCTCTTCAATGCAGTCTGTAATAATACATCCAAGATTATGGCCACTAAATTGGAAAAAGTAATGCCTTCAATAACCTACCTGGTTCAAGCAGGATTCAAAAATGGATGACAGATATAGGTAATATAAGGAAGACCCTGAATATGGTGTAGCTATGGAAGGGGTTAGTAAGGCATCCAGAGGTCATTATTGCCCTTGATGCAGATAAGGCATTTGACCATGTGGAGTGGGGATTGAAGCCATTCAGGGTAGGTGAGGTATTGCAAGGCTGGGTAAAAATACTTTACTCACATCCCATGGCACAGGTGATGGTAAATGTGGGGGTCTGAACTTGCAATGGGTGCTGAGGCAAGGGTGTCGCTCATAATTTCTGCTGTTTGTGCTCTCATTTGAGTCCCTGTCTAAAGCAATCAGCTGTAACAAGGACACAGAAGGATTGAATGCAGAGAGGAAAGACTTCAAAGTGCCATTATATGCAGATGATCTGCTCTTATATGTAAAGCATTCTGTTGTAGCCATTCAGCATGAAGCAGAAACACTTAGGAACTATGGGAAACTGTCTGGGCATAAAATTAACAGAGGGAAGAGCAAGTTTCTCTTTATAGTGTAGGTAAGACAAAAAGAGGGGCCACTGGCAAACCTTTCCCTGACTGTACAGGTGATGGATAAATTAAAATATGTGGGTACAACTATCCCAGAACTATATCTGGTTTATATCAAATCAATCTACCTACATTATTAAAGAAACTCTAGGATAACCTGGAGAGATGGGAGAAACTTCCACTAACCCTCATAGGGAAGGTAAATACCTTCAAGATGTGTGTTTTCCCCAGGTTGCTGTATGCCCTGCAGGCATTACCAGTGCAGCTAATACCAAAGTTTTTTTTTTCTGGATGGTAAATAGCATGTTCCTCCACACTCTAAGGAGAGGGAAGCCAGCAAGTATAAGGCACCCAGATTGCATGCAGCAATAAAAGAAGGTGGTTTGGCTTTGCTGAATATACAACATTTCTACTGGACCACCCAGTTGGCCTACTTTGGAAAGGATAAAGAAGAGATTATGGCACCTTGAAGGTACCCCCTGAAAAGCAAGAAATGGGGTGCACAACTTTAGTCTCTCTCTCTCTCTCTCTCTCCAAGTTCCATCCTGGCTCATCATTCAATGTTCATGTTCATGAAGATCCACTGTCCAAGTCTCCTCTCCCATACATTATACTGCCCAGTCCCCAATCCAGTCCCCACCCCAATAGCCAACTCCCTCTCGAGTCACACACCCAGTCCTTGCTGGCAATCCCCTCCTGAGTCCCCGACTCCCCGACTCCCCGACTCCCAGTCCCCAACCCCTCACCCCAACTTAGCCGAGTTCCCAATCCCCTCCTCCTTTGAGTTCTTCTTTTAGTTTAAAAAATTCTGCTTTTTTTTTTTTTGGAGGAGTGGCAGACTGGCAGTGGACTTCTTCGCTTGCCAAAGGTGCTAAAAAAAAACACAAGCAGAACAAGCACAGAAGAAAACAATCAATTTGGCAATCTGCAATGCAAGGAGCAGCCAAGAGAAGCTGCTGCTCCTTCTCTGTCCTTCTGATCCCTCTGTGCAGCTTTAAAGTGGACCACATGGGTTGCTAGAGCAGCAGCTCAATCACTTGTCACCTTAGAGAGATGGACAGCTCGATCATCAAATGAGGGACCAGAGTCTTGTTTCTGGTCCCTCCTGTGGGTCCCTCCTGCTCTGACACTTCTCGCGCTGCAGTTCCCATGATATGAGCCATCTGAACTGATCTAAAAAGCCGAAAGTGTTCAGAAGCCATTCATTTCTGAACACTTTGGCATGTTCACATTGGTTCATATTTTTGATGAACCAGTTTGTCCATCCCTAGTTCCAAGACAGTGAAGTTTTTGCCAAATAATTGTATATGCCATGTGGTGCCTGGTGAGGTTCTGGGAGAAATCCTGGAATATCATTATGGGGTGACCTTGCCATTCAAAAGTGCCCAGTTCCCTCAATGTATGAAGATGCTCTCCATGACCTGTTAGTGGGGAAACTTCACTAGGATGAGTCTTGTCTTTTCCCCTTTTTTAGGTGGCAGAGCAAGGGACCTATGTGCCATTTCAATTTCAGACTGTGGGTTCCCTGGTAGTTTAAGTAAAGAAGGTAGAATATGACAAAGAAAACCAATTATATTGTTTGGTTCTGCTTTCTTGGTAGATCTATGAACCTCAAAATGTTTTGTCTACCTTTATTTTCTAGCTCATCTACCTTATCTTGGAGTTGGTGGATAATATTAGCCTGCTCACATAGCTGGAATTGGAGGTCTGTAGTAGTGGAACCTAAATGGCCACAGTACTGTTCTGCAGTAGTCACTCGATCTACTGTATTTTCAGTATGTTTTTACTGTTCTTTGCTGTCATGCCCTTATTTCACCCATTCCAGCCAGTACTTTTCCAAACATTGCCTCCACCTGATAGACTGGCATTGTGGCCTCCTTTGTGAGTTGGGCAGGAACTCCAATAGCTTGGTCTGAGGTGAATTTTCAATGCGGTGCCAGGATGTAATGGTATAATAATTTCTAGAAACAAAAACAATACTATAGAGTGCTGGTCGAGCTGAACTAAAGGCTGTACTTTTTGTCATTGGTGTACTAGAAAACTACAGGCAGTGTTGGGTAAGTTACTTTTTCTATTACTTTCTATTACTTTTGGAAACTTGTTCCAGAAAGCTCTCTGCAGTCACTAGTAAGGATGTAGAAGTACTGGAAAAAGTAATACACCTTACAGTTACAATTACTTATGTCTTTTTATACAAAATTATAAAACACCTTAAGGGCATTAACAAGGTGAAAGAGTCTAACATGTTTCAATATAAGAAAAACAGCAGGACAAGAGGACACAGCATGAGATTAGAGGGAGGGTAATGTGAGGAAGTTCTTTTTCACAGAAAGAGTGGTGGATGCATGAAATGGCGTAACTCAGGAAGTGGTGGACATGAATACAGAGCAGGGCTTCAAACAGGCATGGGATAGGCATAAGGGAGCAATACAAATGAGTATGAATAGATAGGCCTTTGACAGAGCAAATGCCCATGGCACATTCATAAGATAGAAAAAGAAATGGGCAGACTGGATAGGCCTTGAAGTCGTTATCTGCTGTCAACTTCTAAGTTTCTATATTTCTAATAGGGTTGCCATCACCCACAATATATGTACACTATCAGCTATAACACATAAGAACCTTATTAACAAAGAAAAAAATGGAAAGGAAAAAAAAAGAAATCTTAAAAGGGGTACTTCACCCAAACATTTGTTAACATAAAGTTCCTATCAAGTTATTACACTTTTATTTAAATTTAATGAAAATATTAAACCCATTCCACCATCTACATACTTTTAAGGAGGAATGTGCAGCCATACCTTGTAAATGAGTCTGACCCATATCTTGTTCAACCAAAGCACTCAGTACCATATGAGGCATTCTTTTTTGCTGCAGTATCCACTGACATCGTGCTTGCCATAGTTAATACATAAGAAAACATTTAAAAAGATTGAGGACACCTATATCATACAAAGGTCCCCCTAAAGGCCTCATCCCCAAAACTAGGATCTCATAGGACAATTAGGATAACCATTTCATTTTCCATTTAAGTGATAGAAAATCCCTTATAAAATGGAGGAAAGATTTCATGTAATGTGATTGGCCAAAAGGGCTTAGAATCCAGTTGTATAAATGGAGACAACCACTGGATTGGGAACCCTTCAGGTAATCAGTACAGAGTCCACATAAATATTAATGCCCCTCAATATTCTTACACAGAATGTTAACCCGATATCTTTGTCAACTGAAACAGTTTCTTTCAGTCATAACTGCCAGCATTTTTAAAAGTAATAAAACAGAAGAATCCATAGTCTTAATGTATTCAGACAACATAGCAACAGAAAAAGAAACCTAGTGCCACATTTTCCTTTGTGTGCTGAGTTTCTATGAGATCTCCTTCACCACAAGTCTTTTTAGGCCACAGATCCATCAACTGGTAGTACAATCGGAAGCCAAGCACACTATCAGTGACACAGCATGCTGCGCAAGGAACTGCATGACCTGCTTACCCTCCCTTCCCCTCAAAAAACTGTTAAATCATTGCTGGTGTGTCCTTCCTACAGTCGCCATGTAATTTCCCCATCAGTCACATAGCTGCTAAAGTGAATCACCGTCCAAACTAATTCAGGCACAGTAAATGCAGCTCAGAGCCATAAAAGTTAAAGTAGAGCTGATTTTGCGAGCTCTACACACATTGCATGCTGGTAAGCAGCAAAAATTAAAGCAACAGCGAGAGCACTGAACAGGGAGGTAATTTATACCCTGTAATTTTACTTCTCAATCCCAGATTATTGTAAACCTTAAAGAGTAACCATGTTTCTCTCTTCTAAAGGGTATCCACTGTTACACAAGCATCAGACAATTAAGAAGAAATGCTGTGAGCATGACAGGATCTCGTGACAGCTAAGCAGGTTTTCAGAATGCTGTAATGGCAAACAACTTAAGGCAGTATAGCACAGTGGTTTAAGGCTCTGAGCTGCAAATCTGGAGACCTGGGTGTGAATCCCACAGCCCCCACTTGCATACTGTGTGACCCTGAGCAAGTCACTTAACTTCCCTGTGCTCCCAGGTCGCACCTGTAAACAAGCTTTCAGCTTAATGTGCTACTCCTGGTTAAACAATTGAAAGAAAAATTCAAAATCACCTCACACTTCAAACGTAAAAACACTCAGCAGCCCACAGACTATTTAGCTGTCAAGGTAAAAACCCAAATAGAAAAACTGTCACACAGCTATAGTGCCTCTTAAATACATATCGAAACATTTATAAAATTAGCTTGTTTATTAAGTGTGTTTTATTTGATCAATAGGTAAAAATTCACAGACATCTCAAAACTTCCTCACGTATATTTCTCACTACTGCAGCATCCTAGAATACAGGAAATACTACAGCAAGCAGAAGACAAACCGGATGCCAAGCTACCAATATAAAGGTAGGAATACCTAATGAACCAACAGCCGCCCCATCAATTGTCGAAGATGTACTGCAAGTAGAGAAAGACAGTGCACAGACACCAACAATTACAACTCTCACCAGTAAAAGAGTTGAAGCCACCGAAGAAAAAGCAGCTGCATCTGTAAGTAAGCATCTCACTCTAACTGATGCTGAGTTGACTGCCATAGAAAAGCTTAAAGATGAGCATAACACAGTTATAACCACAAACTGGGCTCATCAGATTTTCTTGAGTTGGGTATCAAAATGTGGAATAGAATTAGAATTGAAAACGATCCCAATCACTGATCTGAATACTGTACTTTGGAAATTCTAAGCTGAAGTTCGTAGCAGTACTGGTGAACAGTACTCCATCGCTAGCTACCTTGGGCTTCGTGCAGGTCTCAACAGACTACTGAACAGCCCTGACATTGGGCATTGTGTTAACCTCATAACACATGACCGGTTCACCACAGCGAACAATGTATTTCTTGCAGTGGTCAAGCAGTACAGACGATAGAAAAACAATGTCTCCACTCACCACTCACCACTATGAGAAGTTGACCTGCACCAACTGAAGACTTCCTCAATGCTCTTACCATCAACAGCATCAGGGCTTGTACAGAAATTATGGGTTGATGTACAGCTACACATGGCTCGTAGCAGGAGAGGGGGACAAAAAGACCTATGTCCAGACTCGTTCAGAATAGACACAGATGAAAATGGTATTGAGTATGACAGTCTGAAATACAATGAAGCAACACAAAACCACAAAAGCCACACTGATGGCAACCAAGACCAGTATAGCGGCTTCATATAGGCTTCACCAGATGACCCACCCTGCCCTGTGAACTCATTTAAGCTATACCTACCCAAACTACCAACAGGGGCACCAGCATTTTACCTTCACCCACTATGTTCAAACCAGGAGTACCTGAACAGCAGTCCAATCTGGTATTCCAGGGAACCTATGGGAGAGAAATATCTGTCAGGCATGATGCCCCGATTGAAGAAGGAATGTAATCTAAGTTGAAGATGCACAAACCATTCTATTCGAGCCACCACTGTTCAGCTACTGTCAACTGCAGGACTGCAAGCACAAGAAATAATGGCGGTCACAGGACATAGATCAGAAGCTAGCTTGAGAAGTTACTGGAGTGCCTCTGCTGAAGAACCCAAAAAGTGGAGTGAAATCCTATCACAAACCACAGAAGAAAAACAAAGAACAGAATCATCAAGCAAGACACACAAAGTTGAACCTTCAAGCAAGAAACGAAAACCAGAACCAGAAAAAAGACTCAACCAGTAGCACTTCTGAAACACCATCCAGAGGAACCACAGTGTTGGAAAACATGCCATTTAACCTCATGAACTCAGTATTCCATGGCAAAGTACAATTCATTAATTACAACAAGTAGACTGTTGCCTGTAAATGTTGTTAATGCTGTTACTTTTTCACATGTTCAAAACTAGTTGCTATTTTTGGCCATTCGAAAAGTTTACCAAGGGACTATTTTTTTCTCAATGTTTCAATTAATTCTGTATTCTGTATTTAAATAAATATGAAAAAGTTTTCAAAATTGAAACACCTTTTCAGTGTCTCTTGTCTACATAGTTTGTGCCCATTTTATAAGCACAATAAGACACTCCAGGGTGGTGGTTGTTATGTGATAACCACACACCTAGGTGTGGAAGGACACTCGGCCTTCGGCCTCATGCCTCACCATGCACCTAGGTGTGCAGTTATCACATAGCAACCACCACCCTATCATGTTTTATTGCTTACATAAAGTCTTAGAATAAGTGCAGTGCAACAAACAATTGGTCCATAGTTTCAGGTGTGTTAATGCATTCTAAATAGGGGCAATTTATTTCGTTAACAGCCTTATGCTTTGCATTCCCTGTAACATTTAGTTTGCCATATACAGCCAACCATAGGGTCTCCCACATTTGGGGGGTGGGATTCTTTCATTTGTTAATAGTAGAAGGACCTTTCTTTCAATTGCATTGTTACTCTCTAAACAATTCTTAAAGCAAGGCTCCTTAGGATATTTTATGCCCAAACTGGAGTTAAAAAAGGTTAGCCACCTTCCCTTGTTGAATATGTTGTTTGGGCAAACTCCATTTGTATAATTTGTGTACTTTACAGTGGGTTTAAATTAATCCAGGACCTGAAGATGGCTACTCAGTTTCGGGGGACCCACAGTCCATACCATAAAATACTAATGTAATACCTTCGAAGCCCATTTACATTGTATTCCATCAGTTGGAGTTAAGCCACATTTTACAGTTTGGAGTAAAAAACTAGCGTGAAAGAAGGTGACTGGATCAACTATTCCCAAATCTCTCCGTGCCCTTGGTAAGTATGTAAAGCAGTGTTTGATGGGATTCAATTTGTTACCCCATAGTAATTGAATGAACAAGCTATATATTTTAGTTTCCAAAGTACTAAGCAGAGGGTAAATCATTGCCACAAATTGTAATTTTGGAACAATTATTTTTTTTAAATCTGAATCCTTTTTAATTTTGACATTTTCAAATATCTCCATCTTTGAATCATTTTTTTCTATATTTGACATCCCTATTTCCCAATTAGCCAGTGGTAAATTCTGAGGCCCAAATACTAGCCCCAAAATATTAAAGGGATTAGAAGATATCCTAATTCCTTCAATATGAGTAGAAGGTGGGTGTCCTGATCCAATATAAAGAAAGTGGCACTTATCAAGGTTGAGCTTTGCATTGGAGATGTAAGCATATGTCTCCATTACTCGAGAAAAGATGGTAATTGCTTAGGATTTGAAAAAAACAGACAAATGTCATCAGTGTACACTTGTATCAGAGGGCAATCCTCAGAATCAGCACCATTTAAACCATCCCATAATGAGTTTTGAGTGACTATTCTAATTAAGGGGTCCAATGTGAACAGATAGAGTAGGGGACTCAAGGGACACCCTTGTCGAAACCCTGTAGAAACCTAAAACCCATCCCTTACTACCCTGTTAATCACAGGATATACAACGGCGTTTTTATATAATAATTTAATATAAGCCCTAATCATTTTAGGGATCCCATAAAATTCTGAAATGGCAAATAGATAAGTATGAGAGACCCTATCGAAGGCCTTGGTTTGGTCCATGGAGATAAGACATCCTGAGATGCCATTATGGAAAGGTTTTCGATAAGATCTCTAACAATCATTAGGGCTTGCTGAATATTTTTTCCTGGGAGTCCATAATATTGGAGCAGGGAAATAACTAACCTAGCATAATTTTTAATTCTATTGTTTAGGATACAAGCTAATAATTTGTAATCTGTATTTAAGATCGTTATTGGTCTCCAATTACTTATGCAAGATTTCTCAACTGTTTTATATAAAAATACTAGGAGGCCTTCTGAAAAAGAAGGTCTGATTGCATTTTGAGTTAAGAAATATTGATAGACCTGTAGGAGACAATCAGACAGTATTTCTATAAATGATTTGTAAAATTCTCTGGGAAGACCATCTAGCCCTGAGGATGTACTGAGCTTTAGGGATTTTTATGGCCAATTCAATCTCATTCTTACCAATTGCTTTTTCCATCACAACTGCATCTTCTGGTACCATTGGAATAATTATGGACTGTAAAAAATGTGACATTTCTATATCTGACAGGCTTTAAGAAGGATTATGGGATTTCATAAATGATTCTGTTATTTGATGGAGTCCCTCAGTTGTATCTGTTACCTGACCTGAGGAATCAATCAGGGCCTCTATATTCATTGAACTGTGTAGTTCCTTACATGCTATATAAGGGTCACCCACAGGGATCCTTTTATGTTCCTGTCTGTAGCATTACATTATTAAAACTGGCCCTGTCATATTGGTACCTTTATTTGGGAAGAATAATCATCTCTAGAAGTAGTTTCTAGAGGATATAGTTTTTGTAGTTGATGGCGAAGAGATAAATATTTCAAAAATTTCTCATGTTCCCTCTGTTTCCCATGTTTTATTAACCAGTTTTTAAAATCTTTCTTCGAATTGTCCCACCATTCACCTAAATCTATGTAGAGAAACATTGCAGATTCCCAAGCTTTAATCAGGGACAAAATCCCCTTCTTAACCAAAGGGTCAGAAAGGGTTTGAGTGTTTAAGCTCCACCTAGCTGCACTCTTGGGGGACTTTATAGGCTCTGTAAATTTTAAAATGAGGACAGCATGATAAAAAAATTCCACTGGGTTAATATAAAATTGGAAATTTGAAATGTTTTTTGAAATAAAAAGGTGGTCTATCAAAGAGGTGTATTGCCCTCTTTTATAACAAAATGTGAGCTCTTTAGTCAGTTTGTCCATACAATTAATGAGGTCAGTTGTGTCCACTACTCTAGCCAAGGCAGAGGAATCACAATAAATGTTCTTTTGTGTCAATGGATCTTAACCCCTTTTAATATGTTACAGTTAAAATCTCCGCCAAAAATTATTTTATGAGAAGAAACAAGAAAAGGTTGTATTGAGGTTACCAGTTTAACTCTTTCAGCCTTAGATTGGGAGCCATACACATTAATGAGTCTGAATATAGAATTTTCCCATGCCCCATCAATAATCAAAACCCTTCCTGGTATTAAATCCATTAATTTAAGCAGGGAAAACTTAAAGAAATTGAACAGGATCCCTACGCCATCAGCACAATCTGTGCCAAATGAACAATATGAGGGACCCCACTACCATTCAGATTTAAAGGTATGGATTAGATCAATATTGTACATCCATGATTCTTTAATAAAACAAATATCAAAAACCTCTGTATGAAGGTAATTAAAAATCATGTGATGTCTCTCAGTATTCAAAAAGCTGTGGATGTTAAAGGAACAGATTTTTAAAGAAGCCAAAAGTGGAATTTTAGATCACTCAAAAATTATTTTTTTTTCCTTTTTTTTTCTTCCCTTTGTAGCCAACTTGTTTATCATCTGGAGATACGTGATTAGAGGGAAGTGTCTGTGAAGATGGTTCATCTTGTTCCATGTCAATCCCCACACTGGGAAAAAGGGGGGGTTAACATTCCTGGCAGACCGTCTTCTTGAAGGAGGGAATTCTGCCTTCTGCCCATCAGGCTCACTGTAACAGACAGGAGCTAGGAACCTGGGGTCAGGAATGGAGCTTTCCTTAGTTCTAACCCTTTTACAGGGGGCCTGGGTGTCTGATGGATTATCTGGAATGATAATGGGGGGGTGGGAGGTTCTGGAACAGTGGCAGGAGTGGGAATCAAAGTGGGTGATGTGACAAAACCTTGGGATTGCTAAATATGCAATTCTGGACTAGTATGGGTTGCTTTATTTTTTGCTGCCCAGGAGCATTCAGAAAAGACATGGCCATCATTTTCACACTGGTCACACCTGGTGTGGTTGGTACATTAGAATGTGATGTGCCCTATCTCCCCACAATTGTCGCAGTGGGGTTTGTCACATGTACTAGAGAGATGGGTTCTAGCCTCACATTGATACAAGCTCATGGCTGCCCAGAATAAAACACACACCCCTGTCTCTACATAGCATAAAAAAATTTGGCATATGGAAAAATCCTGAATAATTCTGTTTTAGCTTCATTTTATACTTCCAACCCACAGTCAAAACATCTTATTGTCAAGTATTGCTTCAGGGTCACTTAGTACTTCACAGCATTGGGACAACCAATAGGTAATGTCATCCACATGGACCCCCTCATTCTAAAACATAATTGTGACATATTTAATTAGTGGTTTTGTTAAGGGAATAACAAGCAAGGGGGTTCATGTGGGTGAAAATTTAACTTGATTGTAGCTCTCCCAAAAAAAGGTTGAGAGCATATGACGATTGAAAGCTCACATCGTAGTTATCCTCCCCTGAAATGTTAATGAAGGCATACACCTCTCTTGGGGAAAAATTCAGAGAGTCTTTAAGGAGATGTATACCCACATAGAGCCTGTCTGGCCTTTCCTCAAGTCCACCCTTATAATGAATGCTCACAGTGTTTCTGCCTGGTGCTGCTTCTTTTCTTGTTTTCAAAAAGAGCTCAGATAGCAGGGGTTTCTGAGAAGGTATTGGCATCTGCACATCCAGAAGAGCTATGTCTGAATCTGGTGTTACATCATTATTTTTTTCCATTTTGATCCATATTCAAGATAGCGAGATCCATGGGACCAGATGGTTTAGAGGGAGAAACTTTGATTAGATCCACAGACTCTGGGCCCAATGCCTTTGGAGCACGTAGAATTGGCAAGGCATTTTTTCCCCCCTGAGCAGGGGTCCCTGCTTGCCATTCTGGGGTTGCTTGAGAAAAAATTTAGCGATGGATCCCACCCTGGATTGGGAATCCAAGTTCCATTCAGGTTTAATTTCCAACCTGCTTCTTGTAAAACTTTATGGGGTTGCCAGGGATCACAAGGGGAGCATGGAGGTAAAGGTTTAGAAAAGTCTATTAGATCAGACATCAATTTAGCTTTCTTACCATGTAATTCGACTTTCTGCAGTGGTGCCTCCATCCCCTGGGAGATATTCCTGTTTGCTAAAGTTAGGGCTGTTCTTTTCTCTTTTACTTCATCTCTAAAACACGCTTTTGCAGGCTGACCTTTGGAGTTGAAAGAAAACACAGTCAGGTTCTCTTGAAGGTCATTATTAGATTGAAAGACCAGAGGTAAATTAATTAGTTTAGACTGAGTAACCAGGGGAGTCACATTTTCAGCATGAAACAAATATCCCATTTGCCTAGACAAAGTGGGGGGTTTAAAAGTTTTAGACTTACCCATGAGAGTCATGCACTTTTCTTCCCAGGAGTTTAGAGGAGTCTGTCCCATATGTTTAACCCCAATATACTCACTTTCCCCAACTATGTTATCAGTAGTTATTTTCGGTAAAGAACAGGTATTTTAAGCATTTCAGTAGTTAGATTGGTACAGTCTCTAACTGGTAATTTAGCTGCAGAATCAGATATTGTAACAGTTGTAACTTTAAGTGTCTTTGACTCACCCACTTGGATGCGGCCCTTTGATGTTGCCATATCATCTGGATCACTGACAGCAGGGCCCAATTGTTTGACAGGCACAGCTGGATTTTTCAGCTAAGCGAGTTGTTCCTTCAAGAGGGATTGTGCTAGCAAATGCCTCTCATTTTCTTTTAGGATTTCTTCTTGCAAACTTCTTTCTTTATCCACTGCTGGGCTAATAACTACTTTTTCTGTAATAAATTCAGCTCCAGCATTCTGCTGACTGAAATCCTGCATCAACACAAATATCTCCTGAACTTCAGGCTCTGTATCACTCACAGACATTGCAATCTCATTATCCAAAGGAGCATCTTGCAAATTCAAGATAGAAGAGGAGGCCTTCTCCCCTAACTCTGCTGCATCCATCCTCACCAGAATTCTCACAGAACTGGCCATGCTCACAGCCAGCTGTGCCTCCTACAGACCAGTAGGGGAATTTCTCCAGTGTCCTGGCCAAATTTCCTCCATTCACTAAAAATACCACCAACAGCTTAAAATCTGGTTCAGTTTCAGTTGGCAGCCATCTATATCCCCCCTCTCCCGGGATGAGGCAGAAAATAGGCAAAACATTGTCTAGTCCTCCTTCCCGGTCAACAAAAACTAAAATAAATAAATAAATAACTAAAACAAGAAATTTTCTGTTAGGGGATATGTGTCTCTTGTAAAAAAAGCAATTTGTACCTTGCTGTTTCTTCTAATGCTTCAGTATACAATATACACCTTGTTAACACCCGAAGCTGTAACTGCCACTAGTCAAAGGCGTACTCAATACTAATGACAAAGCTTACTACTAAGCTGCTAAGGACAACATAACTCCGGTATTGTTTGCATCAATCCTACCTGTACCAGCTTGTTTGTATCTATGTCTTAAATTACTGTTATACTGTGTTATACTGTTATACTGTGTATTTTCATTTGTCTTACTGTGACAAGGTACCTTTGTAGATGAGCCTATGGCTCAAAGGTTTTCCAAACTGCTGTCTAAATAAATAAATAAATAAATAAAATGCTTCTCCTTTGATTGCCCACCCTTTATATTCCAGGAAAATAATTTAAATGGACTAGTCATGGTACACTATATATCATTACCAGAGAATGGACCAGTTTGAGCAAGTTAGGTATCCTGTTAAGTAGAAAATAAAAACCCACCCCCACACCCAGTGTAACCAAACATCACAACATAGTCAAAAACAAAGCAACTATGTACAACCAGATTCTTTGACCTGTCAACATTCCTAGGCCCCAAAAGCCTCCTCCACTGCATATGCTCCATGATATGACAGTTGCAGTTCAGCCCACCATGGAAATCACCCCGCAATGAGAACATTGTCCTGCTAAACCTATATACACCCCTCTAAAAAATGTGGGGGCTAATCAGGAAACAGAATGGGTGAGATACAATGTGGGAGGAGGTAAGGCATCAAGAAGGTAAATTATTCCATCCTGCTTCAATCAGTAGCAGGACCCATAGCAAACAAGAACTCAGGTCAATGCTCTTGGTTCTCCACACTCTGCCCAAAGTATGTAAGACAAAAACATCTGATGTATTGACTGATTAGTCTACCTGCTATGGAGAGAGTTAGTGTGGAGAGGATTTTTGTAAGTTTTGCTATTGTTTTATTTATTTTTTTAAGTGGAATTTAGCTTAAAGGTTTCTGTAGCTGTGTTTTTGAATTAAGCTCAGTGGGGGGCACAACAGCCCCACTTAAAGCTGGGGGAGGAGCCTAAAGAGGACCCGGGACAAACGTCTAATTTTTGGACTGTATGTGTTTGTGAGACTTGGGAATGCTATTGGTGGGTTTGTAATTGTGTTCGTAAACAACTGCAATCAGTATAGATATACTGTATTTCACTGTCATGTATAGGTAGTGTGAACCATAGGTAATATTGTGGGGGTGCAATGGTTATGGGGCAGCAGGTGGATGAACACACTGTGGAGGCTGGGAGGGTACCCAATATGCCACAGGCTAAGGATGTTCAAGTAAGAGGTTCAGTGGCTTGGCAGGGAGCTGGAGAAGTAGAGTGGTGGGGAGGTTGCATTGGTAGAAGGGCTGACATCTGGGAGTATCGGGGACACCACAGAGAAGGACCAGTGGATCAAGGGAGGGGTTGGGGGAGGGGCAAACTAGACAGAAAGCCAGCTGAAGGGTGGACTATAGTAGGGCCTAGCAAAAAGAGGAGCAGCAGTAGGCAGGAGAGAGGAGAAAACACATAGTAATGCAAAGAGGGTAGGGAACATGTTTGCTGTATTAGCAACACATGGGGAAGAGAACACAGGAGGAGATTGCACAAGGGATAGTACTCATGAAGACAAAGGAATGAGAGGCATTTCTAGTAGAAAGGTTGAGCACGGTGTGGCAGGGGGAGGGGTAATATTCAGAAGTGAGGAGGGAGATGGAGGTTGGCAGTCAAACTGGAGATGGGGAGGGGTTTCAATTGAGAGAGGCAGGAGGGAAGACACTGAGGTAAATGCTAA
The DNA here is from genome assembly GCA_016271365.2 of Neoceratodus forsteri. Classification (NCBI taxonomy): domain Eukaryota; kingdom Metazoa; phylum Chordata; order Ceratodontiformes; family Ceratodontidae; genus Neoceratodus; species Neoceratodus forsteri. The sequence continues at coordinate 587,990,528 of CM028137.1, read as the reverse complement.
AAGCACCATCCTGAGTGACCTCAGGAATGAGAACCTGGGTGGGGGGGTGGCAACGGGCACAAGAAAAGAGGAGGGGGGTGCACTGGTGTTGGGGGACTCCATACTCAAGGGGATCAGATGGGGCAGCAAGGGGGAGAGGCACAGTTGGATATGGGTGGAGTCCATACCTGGATTAAAGGCAGATAAGGCAGGACAGGCAATCCTAGGGTGCGTAAGGAGGGGTAGAAAGAAATCACACATTGTGGCACATGTGTGGGGACAAATGACCTAGTGGGAGAAATGGTGGAGGCAACAAGGGAGAAGTTTGAGGAGGTGGGAAGTTTGTGCGAAGAGACTGGAGAGTCTATGGCATTCTCGGAGGTGCTCCCAGTACCCTGCACAAGCACAGTGAGAAAAGAGAGGTTTGGGGTGCTGAATGCATGGTTAATAGAATGGTGTCAAACTGAGGGGTACAGGGTTGTGGGCAGCTGGGGCAGTACCTGGGATAATAACAATCTGTTTGCGTGAGATAGGCTGCACCTGAGCGAGGAGGGGAAGGAAGTATTGAAGCAAAGTCTGGGAAGGAATATTGTGACAAATGTGGATTTAAACTAGATAGTGGGGGTGGCAAGTGGACAGCAGGTAGGTAGGGATCCAATAGAGTGGAGTCACACACAGCCTACCCCTTATGCTAGCAGGGAAGGACTTGGGGTGGCAGGAAAGTGAGGGAGTTGAAGGGAGGAGATGGAGGGTGATGAGGGGAAGGGAGCAGGATGGAGGGTGGTCTCACTGAATGCAAAAAGCTTAGGCAACAAATCAGCTGACCTACAGGCACTCTTAGCAGTATGGAGGTTGGATATTGCAGCTGTCATAGAAACGTGGGCAACCGAGCACTGGGACTGGGATCTGGCAGTCCCAGGGTACAAATTACACAGGAAGGACCATAAAGGGGTGGGGTGGGGTGGCAGTCTATGAGAGGGATAGGATCAAATGCAAAGGGACAAGGGGAGGAAAGGAGAACATAGGCAATCTGGCTGCAGCTTCTAGACCTAAGGGGTAGGAAACTGAGGTTTGAGGTTGTATACAGGCCACCATCCCCATTTGAGGTGTTTGACAGGGAATTAGTGGGACAAATCAGAAAGGTATGTAGAAAAGGGGAGGTGGTCATCATGGGAGATTTCAACTTGGTAGGGGTTGACTGGAGCATTCCAGTCAACTCCTGTGCTAGGGAGCATGTGCTCCTGGATGTGATCCAGGAGGGTCTTCTGATGCAGTTGGTCAGTGTACCTACTAGGCTAAAGAATACTTTAGATCTGGTATTGCCAAATGGGGAGGCAGTAAGGGAAATAAGGGAAATAAGGGTGTAGGACCCACTATCCAACAGTGATCACCAAACAGTGTGGTTTAATATCATGATGTGCAGGGAGCCAGTGAAATCAGTAATCCAGGTGGTAAACTTCAGGGGGGGCAGACTTTGGGAGGATGCAGGAAGTACTGAAAGGGAAACTGAATGGCATAAGGCAGGAGATGGACATGGAGCAGAAGTGGAATATTATTAAACAGGGGATTAGAGAGGCAACGGAAGCCTGCACCAAGACACATAGTAAGAGGAGCAGAGCAAGAAAACCATGCTGGTTGAACAGCGAGGTAGTAGAGGCGGTGAGGGCAAAATGAGAGGTGCACAAGAGCTATAGGAGGACAGGAAAGGAAGGGGAGAGGAAGGATTATGCAAGATGGTCCAGGTAGGTGACCAGAAAAGTGAGAGAAGCCAAGGCCCAGAGGTAGCTGAGATTAGCGCCGGGAATTAATGGGGGAGAGAAAGAATTGTTCAGCTACATCATGGAGAAAAAGAAGTACAACAAGACAATAATGAGGATAAAAAAGGGTAGAGAGTGGATGGAAAAGGAGGAGGAACAGGCGGAAGCACTGAATTCATATTGTTGCTCAGTGTTCACAGAAGAAAAGGGAGGACTGCTACCACAGTGGACTGGGAGGGTGAGGACAGGGGGAGAGGAGGTGACAGATGGAAGAATTGAGGGAGGTAGAGTCCTAGATGGACTGAAGGCACTTAGGGTGGACCAGGCACCAGGGCTGGATGGTATCCACCCAAAGTGCTGAGGGAGATGGCGGAGGAGTTGGAGGAGTCACTGGTGGATCTGTACAGCACCTCACTGGAGTTGGGATGTGTACCACTGGATTAGAGGGTGGCACTTGTAGTGCTGTTACACAAGAGCAGACCAAGGGACAAACTGGGTAATTATTGTCTGGTAAGTCTCACCTCCATAGTGTGCAAACTCATGAAAACAATACTAAAGGAAAGACTGGTGTTGTACCTGGAGGACAATGGCCTCTCGGATGTGAGGCTGCATGGGTTCATTTTGGGGAAGTCTTGTCAAACCAACCTGATATAGTGTTATGACTGGGTGACAGGTGAGCTGGATAAGGGTCATGCGGTGGATGTTCTTTACTTGGACTTCAGCAAGGCTTTTGATTGGTTGCCTCATAGGCAGATTGGGGGAAAGATAACTGGTGTAGGGGCAGAAATGACAAACTGGATTACAAGCTGGCTGAGTTGGAGGCTGCAATGGGTGGTAGTGGGATGGGAGTGCTCAACTCCAAAGCCGATGATGAGCAGGGTGCCACAGGGCTCTGTGCTGGAATCAGTATTATTTGGGCTCTTCATATCAGACATTGAGCACGGGGTGGTGACCAAGGTAAGTCTGTTTGCAGACAACACCAAAATAGGAGCATTGGTGGATGGAGGGGAAGGATGGAAGCAGCTGCAGGGGGAACTAAGCAAGCTAGAGGAGTGGTCAGAGAGGTGGCAGCTGGAGTTCAATACAAAGAAGTGTAAAGTTATGCACTTCGGGGCGAAGAACCCAAGGAGAGACTACTGACTTGGGGGGGGGGTAAGCTGGGGATCAGTGAGGAATAGAAGGACCTAGGGATAACGGTAACAGGGACCATGAACAACACTGCCCAGTGCAGGAGAGTGGCTGCAAAGTGAACAAAATGCTGGGGTGAAAAGTGAGTTTTTTTTGTCCAGGTCAAGAGAGGTGATCTTTCCCTGCAACAGGTCACTGGTAAGGCTGCACTTGGAATATTGTGTGAAGGTTTGGAGGCCATACCTGAAGCTTGATATCAATCTACTGGAGGGGGTGCAGAGGAGGGCAATGAAGAAGATATGTGGAATGGAGAGGGGGAGAGACTATGACAGCAGGCTGGGAGACCTGATTATGTACACCCTGGAGGATAGAAGGGTCAGGGGGGACATGATAGAGACAGTCAATTATTTGAGGGGAATTATTAAGGATGGGGCAGATGGGGTCTTTAAGCTAAGGAGGGGGAGGGACACCAGGGGGCATGGGTTAAGAATAGAGGGGGAAGATTTAGGAGGGAAATGAGGAGACACTATTTCACGGAGAGGGTGGTAGAAAAATGGAACTCACTACCAGAATAGGTGGTATCATGTAAATCTGTGAACAGCTTTGAAAGGGCATGGGACAGGGAACAGGGGAGAGTGATGGTGGAGGAGGTGGGTGGGCGGCAGTGGGATGACAGAGGGAAGGGGGTGGGGTAGCTGAAAACTAGGGATGCTAGCTGCACACTCTAGCAGATTTAAATAGACCAGGTGGTCTATTTCTGCTGGTACATTCATATATTCATATGATTAGGAACTAATAAGAAAGAGGAGAAGGGATGAGATGCCCTTACACCAAACCTTGAGCTCTAAGCTGGTGAACGTGGAGCCCATGAGCGTTTGATTATAACAGTGACAGTAAACAGTTTGTATGAAAAATACTGAATCCTGTTTATAACCATTATGATGGAAAAAAGAAGAAGCCCCCCCAGATCCAAAGTAGAAGGGAAGCCTTACCCCCAAACTACAGGTAAAACCAGTCTGCATCTGGAAGAGATGGAGAGAGAAAAAAAAATGAAAACTTGAGGCAAGTAAACTCATTGCAAGCCCAACTGTTCCTGTTACCATTGTCATGACCAGAAACAAGGAGAGGGATTACATATAGTCAAACTGCTATGAAGTCCAAGAGAAAAAAAATAAGTACATTCCCTCCCCTGTTGCTGGGGACCCGGCACTTAATGGGCAATATTGGCAAAGTAAAGGGAAACAACATATTTCTGCACCCATGGCAGAGCTAAACAATCAGGGATTATTGCCCAATAAATGAAAAAGCAGCGCATTGCCCAAAGCCAATATAGGACCAGGAGTAGGAACCAGTGCCATAGCTGTTGTGCAATTAAGAAAAGACCAAAAATGCTAACGATGGAGCCGGCTCCATTGAAACAGGTAATAAAGTTTATTGAGCCTCAGAATAGTGCAAGAATAAAAACAAAAATAAAAGGAACCCCCACTGGCCATGCTAACCTACTAAACAATAAGATAAAGAGTAAGGTACCTCCAGAAATGTATCAATGGTTAGAAGATTAACTACTTTATTAACTATAACCCTCCAAACTCAGTTCCTACAGCTGATCCCTATGCTGACTCCGACAGTAATTCAAGTGGCAGTGAAAATGCCAATAAAACACAGAGAATAACAAGAAATAACCTCAGTCCTCCATGATCCCCAAGAAACAGCAGAATCATTATTTCAGACAAAACTGCCATGACATCTAAGAAAAAGAAAAGTCCATAAGGCTGCCACATAAGTCCAGAGCTGATTAACAACCTCAGGTGTTGTCCATCAGGTCTGCAGGTGAGGAAAAGAGATTAGGGAAATGCAGTGGGAGTTCCTGGACAGCTTTAGAAGCCAACTCAAAATGTTACTTGCCACCTGGGGTACAGACCTCTAAACAGGCAGGGTAGAGCATCTGAAACCTTATATGGGCCGCCCAGATTTTCATAGTGAGAAGGCAGTCTTCTTTCCATTTTTGGAGAACCGGTAAGGACAAGTCCTGCACAATCTGTGTACAATGTCTCTCCCATTGTAGAGACAGTACTTCTTTTACTTTTGCCAAAATTTGCACTTAATCCAAGTATTTGAATAACCTGAAGATAATTGGATGAGGCAGTTCCCCAGGAGCTGGCTTGGGGCAAAGAGCCCAATGTGTTTGTTCCATAATATAGGAGGGACCATTTGGCGAAGGTCCTGCTATCTCTGGTAACACAAGCAGAATCAAATTATTTCTGTGACTACAGCCCTCCAGGTCTTCTACTTTTTCTTCCAATTTAGTCATTTTGTGTTGTAAGGCCATAAGCTCAGGATCTGTTCTAGCCTGCCAATCCTCAACAGAACTAATCCTGACCTCCGTATCCAATACTCTTTGGTATATCTTGGAGCACTGGCTGAAAGTTTCTGAAGTCAGCCATTAAAGCGAATATTGCCCCCTTGATGGATGTGAGCTTTAGAAAAAAATGATCTGTCATAAGCTCCACTGGTGTTATAATAGCAGGCGAGGTCGGAGAAGTGCTGCCCTGAGCCCATTTAGGTTTCAGAGCCCAGGCCTGAATTGTGGAGGTCTGATCTTGAAGAGCTGATGTGGGACTCTCCGTGGATGCTGGTTCTCCAGAATCTGTCTTGGTTCAAGTTGGAAGGTAAGATAGCACCCACAGTTATCAAAAAAAGCAGGAAACATCACAAAAATAATGCAAATATCAGGGTGATTTCAGCAGAACTGAAGTAGTTTGTTGCTACCGCTGCTTACACATCATGTGACTCCACCACCCTTGATCCTCTCTCCCCTGGCTGACCCCCACAGCCTGAGTAACACTGTTTTGTGAGAAAAACATATTTTTTATATGGTGGCCATCGTGTTTCTATTTTTTTTATTTTTAAACCCATAAAAATCGTATCATCCAAAGACACCAACATATGTGTCTTGCAAATACTGACCCCATTAGTTGGATTCTGCAGTTAGTTTTTTGGAAAATGATCCAGAAATGTGTGTTTAACACATTTAAAAAATGTTTTTTCATGACACGGTTTTCTTTTTTCGTATGGTCATAGGAAACAGAAATACAGCCATTCGAAACAAGATGACCTTCATATGAAAAATAATTTGGTCATGAAAAAGTATTCCTGCATACAAAAACAGAATTTGAACTTAGTTTTTTCACATTCTTTTTTCGTGTGAAGGAATGCTGCTTCATGAGAATGACACAATCTCACCAAAAATGGTTCCTTCATACAAAAAAATATTGACCTAATTTTGTTCCACATTTTAACTTTAAGAAGTCATAACTCTGCAAATGTTTTCATTTAAGGGACAATGAGCCAGATATTCAAAAGAGTTGAGCCATGCGCAATAGGGTTGAGCCTACACAAGTCTGAAATGTGCCATTCTGCGATATTCAGCAGGAGGCAGTTGTGCCCCCCCAAATCATGCTGAGCAACAGTGCAATGATAATGAAGGCATGCACACCCGAAGGGGGAGGAACCATGCATAAACTGCACATATCTGGACTGACTAGTACGGTATGGGCAGCACACCCATTGGCTCATGCTCTGAACCAATGGGCATGCAGCCATACTGAGCTGTCAGTCGATGGGTGGCTGGGTGGTAGGCGGGTGGGGTGCTGCCACCCACCAGCTGATGGGGGAGCAGGGTGGTGGGGCTCCATGGGCAGGTGGGGTGGGGGGTCCACTAGATCACCAGAGATATCAAACTTGGGGGGGTGAGGAATGCCCCCATGATCGGGCTCTGTTCAGTCCACTGGACCACCAGGGATATTGGACTTTGGGGGTTCTGATGCCAGCGATCGGGCTAATGGGGGCAGGTTAGGTTATGCTGTGGTCCAGGCTACTCTGGGGAGAGGCTTACTTATGCGTGTGCTGGGATACTTAGGGGAGAGCTTACTTCTGCCCATGATAGAGCTACTCGGGGGTGTGGGGTACATTTCTGCCCATGATCGGGCTACGGGGGGGACATACAGTTATGCCCGTGATCGGGCTATTCACAGTCCACTGGACCACCAGGGATTGGAGCCCTTCATTGTCCCTTATGGGACGTCTTGTGATCGGGCAGCAGGGGGCATCAGTCCCCAACAGCTGCTGCCTGGCAGGGCGCAAGGTGCAAGTCATCGGGGATCAGCGCACCTGCATGCTAATGGCATGCAAATGGGGCTGTAATCAGATGCAAATGGCCCCCCGTGTGCCTTGCATTAATTATGGCCCCATTTGCATGTCACCCTTTGAATATCGCAGGTGCTGTGCATGGCGCAATGGAACTTGCACCACCACATCTCAATGCTCCTTTCTGACCACTTCTGCTTGGCGCAGTTCCACTGTGCCATGCACTAGTGGGTGGTTAGAGCGAGCATTAAAGTTGGCACGGCTAGCGCAACTCCATTGAATATCACCCTGGCCACTCCCCTGCTCAACTATTTCGAGTGGCGCAGGGGCTTGCACCACAAACTGGTGCAGTTTGAATATCTGGCCCCATGTCTATAGCAAAGGAATAGTATTAATGAATACTACAAAACCAGCACATAATACACTATGAAAGAAATCAGGGGCCATATAAAAAACAAACATTTAAAACTTACAATTTTTATAAGCTAACATTGCAACTTTAACGAGCTGTAACTGCCAATCTTTTGAGTTAAGGGTCAGTCTACAGTATAAAACACAAATGTGTCTTAATTAGTACTGCAGCACTAACACATAATCCCCGACCCCAAAAAAAAAGAACCTTTAGGGACCATATAAAAAAAAATTAAATATGAAAATTCCCATAGGATAACATTGCAACTTTAACAAGGCACAATTATGTTTTTCTGTTGAGTTAAGTGACAATCTATGTATCATAAAAAAGGATTTAATGAGTAATACAAAGCTAATACATACCTCCCCGAGAATTTTGAGACCTCATAAAAATTGAAAAAATTTAAATACCCTTACACTGCAACATTATCAAGCCACAAGTCTGTCAATAATTATTGGAGTTAAGGAACTATTTTATATATATTATAGTGCCACTATAGTTAGGGTTGAGTACCCCATTTAAGCTCAAATCTGAAATTTGACAGCTTAATAACTTTGCCACCATTTAACAGATTTGCCTGAAATTTGGCACGCTCGGTCTGGTAATATATATTGCTGGATCTGCCAAGTTTCATAGCAATCAGACATATGGTTGCAGAGCTACAGAGAGGCAAAAAATGCACAAATTACACATTTTTGTGCAGTCTTTGTTTGCTCCTACAGGTTGCATGGTTTGCTTGACTGGTCCAAAACCTTCAGGGAATATGCAGTAAGGGTCCCCGATGTGTCTTTCAAAGCTTTCATGAAAAAATATTAAATGGTTCAAAAGTTATTCAAAAAACAAGTTTCCCATTATAGTCAATGGGAAAAGTTAAAAAGTTTGAAAGTGTCACAAATGCAGTTTTTAGTGTCACAAATGACCTTGTAGTGTCACAAATCTGCCATCTTGTTTTCAGTTGGTGGTCACAGAAATGCCTGACATTTAAATTTGGGACCCTCTAGGGACACAATTCTTGCTGTGTTCACATAGTCTAGTCCTGAGGATGCTAGTCATGTCTTTTTTGGGGGGTTAAACACCCCAGAAATATGTTTTTAAATTTGTTGTAAACAGTAGTATCACAAAGTAGTGCCGCACATTCGACACTTTCATGATTTTTTTCTATGAAAGTGTCCCAAATCATAACACTACTTTGCGACACTATGCACAAAACAATAGGAAATCTTTGCCACCCTGCTGCAAAAGAACGGTTTTGTCATTTGGGCTGAAATTTGGAGGGAAGAAAGCAAAGACCCCACATATGTGCATTTTGGTGGATTGGTGGCAAAATATTAGAGGACTGCTAAGTTACGGCACTCCAAAGTTGACCATTTTTCCCATAGGCTAACATTACTTCCTTCGCCGCGCCTTTCGGGGCCCGTATCTCAAAAACGCATCATGATATGGACTTTTCATTGGAAAAGTGCTTAGCCCTCAATAGGGGTCTAAGTTCAAAACTAAGCAAGAAAGTCATAAATAATATGAGATTTTAAATTTTTTTCTACGTCATACAGTTCCTGAGATATAAGCAATTTAGTATTCCAAGTGTTCATTTTCTGCTCCGAGGGCCATTATTATGCATACATTTTTTGCATTCACTGTGCTTCTGAATGCACCTTTTTGGGAAAAAAGTGTGTTCGTTTGCATTACTGTTACAGTTTGTGTTTCCGCTTGCATTTCGTAACCGTTTGCATTAGCGTTTACGTTTACGTCGCCATGTGCATTACCCTTTGCATTTGCACTTGCCTTTACATTACTGTTGCCATTTCTGTTTCAATTACTGTTTTTGTCTGTATTTCCTTAGGCATCACCGTGTGCATTACCATTTGCGTTTGCGTACACGCTTCCATTTGCATTTCCGTTTCCATTTGTATTTTCTTTGGCATCATCGCTGGTGTTACCGTAAGCATTTGCGTTTCCAATTGCGTTACCGTGATCGTGCATGTTACCATTTGCATTAGCGTATTCACTTGCGTTTGTATTTCTGTTCATGTTACTGTTCCCTTTGGCGTCATCGCTGGTGTTACCGTAACTGTTTGCATTTCCAAATGCATTACCATTATTGTTTGCATGTTCATCACCATTTACATTTCTGTTGGCCTTAGCATTTGCATTTTCAGTAGCGTTTCTGTTGTCATTTGCATTACTGTTTCCTTCTGCATCATCATTGCCATTACCGTTTGCATTTCTGTTTGCATTTGTGTTACCGTTTGCGTTTTCATTACCGTTTGTGTTTCCATTGCTGTTAACATTTGCGTTACTGTTTTCATTACCATTTGCATTTCTGTTGCCATTACCATTTGCATTATCGTTTGTGTTACCATTTCTGTTTTCATTTATGTTTGCACTTGCGTTTCTCTTACCATTTGCGTTATCGTCTACTTTTTCATCACCATGTGCATTACCATTTGTGCTTGCGTTTGCGTTACTGTTAGTATTACTATTTTATTTTACCTATTTCCATCACCGTTTGCTTTAACATTACCATCTGTGTTTTTGCGTTAGCTCCCACCACCACATTTCATTCACTATTTATAGTGCACATTCTCAAAAAGGAGGAAAATTCATGGCAAAAAAACTTCATTTAATGCATCAGTTAGGGTTGTTCCACAGTGACAAAAGTGAGGAAATTAGGTGTTAGGGTTGCCACCCATTGTACCCCATGCCCACCCCATGTAAGTAAGCTGAGGCAGTGCAGTATAGGAGAATGGGGGGAAAGTTAGGACCGATGACCCCAATGCACAGCCCAACAGCCCAATGCCTGTTGGTGGGGATGGGGTGGGCATGGGGTGCAAGGGGTGGCAACCCTAACACCGAATATCATCACTTTTTGTCACTGTGGAGCAACCCTAACTGATGCATTAAATGAAGTTTTTGCCATGAATATATATATATATATATATATATATATATATATATATATATAAAATAAAGGCTGCACCAGCATGTGTTCTAAAAGCAAAACAAAATAGTTATATTAAATACTGCGCTGAAAATAGAAAATAGAGTTAACTCTATTTTCTATTTTCAACTTTACATATATCTTTCATTTTTTAGTGTATATATATATATATATATATTTTAGAGGCAAAAACTCCATTTAATGCATTAGTTAGGGTTGTTCACAGCGACAAAGAAGTGAAATTATGAGTTAGGGTTGAAAACCCTAACTCAATTCACCCCAGCACCACACACACAGACACACACACACACATATGCAAGTATGGGGGAGGACCAAGTCAACACAACCAATGACAGACACCCAGCAGCAGGTGACAGAAATAACAAACAATTGTCTAAATGTACTACGAGACATCCCCATCCACCTGACCAGGTACTGCATGCTCAGTGGAGATCAACAGCAAAACTGAGGCCATGTATACCAAGCGTACACATCCCTGATTGCAGCTGCACAATGTACCACACTTAGTAGTTGCATGGCCTTACCTACGATGCCCCACGCAGACCACACCACATGTGGTAGGCCACCTGAACAATAGAGGTTCAGCAAAACCAAGGAGTTGTACAGGTATAATATCTCTTATTATAACAAGGGTTTGAGAAATGCAGCTTTCTAATTGACTGTAAACATTGTAACAGCCTTATGTTTAGTTTTTATTAACATACATGTAGAGCCTAACCATATGATGAACATGGTTTAATGTTGTTTAAAAAACAGTTTTATTATGATAGCAAATAAGCCACTCCCAGGTATTATGTTAATGGTCAGTTTATCACTTTCCAGCAACATGTGGCACTCGGCTATGCCTCATTCAACATTAAACCCCTACAGGGTGATTAACAGACCATTTAACATAACTGCTGGTCATGCCTTATTGCTTAATTGTCTTTATGAGTAGATACTCTCCCTCTGCTAGGCACTGCAGCAGCTTTGCAACACAATGTCCCACCCAGTTACACCATACACTGTCTAGTTACTGGAGAATGGCTGTGAATATGAACCCATGAAGATGAACATTGTAACTTGATCATTACAGTCATCGAAACCTTAGTGTGATTATAACTGACAGAGCCAGTGATAGAGAATAACCCCTGCTGTCCTAGTACACTTACCCCATGGTGAGTTAAATCAATACTGAAAGACATTCTGTTTATATCTACCCCATACCTATTTGATTCCTGTTGTACCACAATTAACATAGTTATCACTTTGATAGCATCAGTGACAGAAGTGTGGCAAACCCAAACACTAGGCATACAGCCTGAGTATGAAACAACTGTTAAAAAAATTACACTGTGTCCATAAGTGGCATAGATCACGCATTGCAACAATAGTAAATGTATATTTGAATAAGTTAGTCATCACAGATGCAATGAGATTGTCTTTATCAGGTACAACATACTCAGTAAGTGCCTACAGGAAAATCTATCCTATATACATCTCCAATACAGGTACATCATTGTTGGCTCAGTAGTGCTATGATATTTAGAAGTTGCTTGGCCTGATCCATGCAATTTCATTGTTTCTTACAAAGAATACTTACTGCATCTTTAGTATTGAAACACACTGAAGGTCTATGTATGTACATCAGCAGTACACCTTGATCAGTAAGAATGCATCTGATACTGGCAGTACAAATTTCACAGCGTTGAAGAGGCAATGCTTTTCCATATGTTTACATCAGCCTCTCTATCTTGAGTAAACGGTTGCAGTAAATGTACTACTATGTAAATCACATACTAAATGTAACACTACTTTTATCTTGAGCATGCTAGTGTCTTGTAGTTAATTTATGTACTTCTCTTAATTAATGTATACTCACTAGTGTTAAAACCTTTCTACAACTGTCATCATGCACCTTCAGCATTTATATTGATTAACGGCACAGTACCAGTTGTGGTGTGGTGTGGGGCATCGGTAGGTAATGCCATGCAACTACTAAGTGTGGTACGTTGTGTGCAGCTGCAATCAGGGATGTGTACATTTGGTGTACATGGCCTCAGCTTTGCTGTTGATCGCCACTGAGCATGCAGTACCTGGTCAGGTTGGTGGGGATGTCTCGTAGTACATTTAGACAATTGTTTGTTATTTCTGTCACCTGCTGCTGGATGTCTGTCATTGGTTGTGTTGACTTGGTCCTCCCCCATACTTGCATGTGTGTGTGTGTGTGTGTGTGTCTGTGTGTGTGGTGCTGGGGTGAATCGGAGTTAGGGTTTTCAACCCTAACAGCAATTCCTCACTTTATGGCTATGGAACAACCTAACTAATGCATTAAACAGAGTTTTGCCTCTAATTTCCCTTCTTTTGAGAATGATAATGAGAAATAGTGAATGTAATGTGGCAGCGGAGTGCGGGGCCCTTTGGGCCCCGCGTTTCTGCCACGTGATGTCTTGTGGCATAGTAACAGGAAGAGCAATGCAAATAGAAGCACTAACAGTGGTGCACATGGTAACACAAGCGCAAATGACAGCAGAAAGGGCAATGACAACAGAAAGGGCAATGCACATGGTGGCATAGATGGGAACAGTCTGCCATGTGATGTGTTGTCACATAGTAACATGGTGCCTGCAAATGGAAATGTTAATTTGCATGGTGACGTAAAGTGAAACAGAATGAGAAACAGTACTGTAGACACAAATAGCAAAAAATAACAGAAACGCAAGCACAAATGAAAACGGAAAGGATACGCACATGGACTACGCTCCCGGCACAAATGCAGCAGCGGGAGCACAGGGCTAAAAGACCCCTCACTTCCACCACATGATTTCTTGTGGCATAGTAACAGGAACAACAAACACAAACAGAAGCACCTAACAGTGGTGACCACAAGATAACGCAAGCGCGAATGAGAACAGAAAGGGTAACGAACACGGTGGCACAGCCGGGAACGGTGTGCCACGTGATGTCTTGTCACATAGTAACATGGTGCCTGCAAATGGAAATGTCAATGGGCATGGTGACGCAAAGTGAAACAGAAAGAGAAACAGTACAGTAGACACAAATGGCAAAAAATAACAGAAACGCAAGCGCAAATGAAAACGCAAAGAATGACTCACGTGGTGGCGTAGACGTCAACGGTAAGTGAAATGGGCATGGAACCGCAAGTGGAAAGGGCAATGGTAACAGTAATGTAAGCGCACAGGCTGGTTTTCCCCAAAAGCTGAATAGAGAAAGACAGTGAGTACAAAGAATGTATGCATAATAATGAGTATCGGAGCAGAAAATGAGGACTTGGAATACTAAATAGGTTATATCTCCAGAACCGTACAACGTAGAAAAAAAAATTAAAAGTCGTATGATTTATGACTGTCCTGGCTAGTTTTCCAATGAAAAGTCCGTATCTTGCACCGTTTCCGAGATAGGGGCCCTGAAAGGCGCGGCAAACGCCGTAATGTTATCCTATGGGAAAAAAAGAGAAGTTCAGAGCACCATAACTTTGCCTCCCTGTAATAATTTTTCACCAAACTACTGAAAGGCACATCTGTGGGCTGTTGGCTGTCTTCCCTCCAAACTTCAGGAAAAAAGACCAAACCGTTATTTTGCAGCAGGGTGCCAAATGATTCCTGTAATGCATCGGGTGCCGTAATATTATCCTATGGGAACAACTGTCAACTTTGGAGTGCCATAACTTTGCTGCCATGTAATATTTTTTCAACACAACAATGAAAGGCACATCTGTGAGATGTTGGCTGCGTTCCCTCCAAATTTCAGCCCAAAACTCCCAACTGTTCTTTTGCAGTGCAGTGCCAAAGAATTGCTGTCATTTTCCCACAGACTAGAAAATTACTGCTGCAATTTGCTAAAGCTTTCGCAAACATTTGCGACACTTTCATGAGCACGAAAGTATTTTGCAAAAGTACTTTTTCCAGAAATTTGAAAAACATATTTCTGGGGTGTTTTACCCCAAAATAAAGACATGGCTAGCATCCTCAGGGTCCGACTAGGTGAATACAAAAAGAATTAGGTTGCTAGAAGGTCCCAAATTTAAATGGCAAGCATTTTTCTAATCACCAACTAAAAACAAAATGGCCAATTTTTGAAAGTAACAGGCCCATTTGCGAAAGTAAAAATGCATTTGAGAAAGTGTTGAACTTTTTGTTAACCTTTCCCATTGACTTATAATGGGAAATTGTCTTTTGAATAACTTTTGAACTGTTTAATATTCTTTCACCAAATCTTCAAAAGACACATTGGAGACCCCGGCCACACGTTCCCTGAAGATTTTGGGCCAGTCGAGCAAACTGTGCGACCTGTACGTGCGACCGTAGAATTCCAGAAAAAGCGTAAATGTGCACACAAATGACGCTTAATAACTCTGCAGCCATGTATCCAACTGCTACAAAACTTGGCTGATGCCAAGTCCTATGGTTCTTGATCGTGTATTCCAAATTTCAGCCAAATCTGTCAAACAGTTGCAAAGTTATTAAGGTGCAAAGTTTTGGGGTTTAACATAGAAATGGCTCCTCAACCCTAACTATGGTAGCACTACCGTGCTACCATAATATATATATATATATATATATATATATATATATATACATACATACATACAACACATATACAGCCACAGGCACCCCAATACCTGTCCATGTCTGCAGGGTGGAGGTGGGGTGTTAGGGCTGGAAACCCTAGAAATAGATATAGAGATATATTAATTGCAAAAAAAAAAAAACTTTGTTAATGCATTACTTAGGGTCAAAACAACAAAAGTAGGGAAATGTGGCATTAGGGTTTTCAACCCTAACATCCCACCCCCACCCTGCAGGCAGCAAACCATTCATATGGTGTGCCTTGGAGTTCTCAAGCCTAACACTCATCCCATTACATCAGTGAAGAAGCATAGAAGCATACAGTGTATGAGAATGGGGTGATTGTTATGCATGAGTACCCCAAGGCAGTTCACCCATGCTGCAGCGACATACATTTTGCTGATGCCAATTATGGCACAGGCAAATGCCAGCTGGCATCACAGTTCCAGGCATTTCATCTCCCAGGAGTTACAGTGCCAAGGCGCCCTCCGGGAAAATGGTTGCTTTTGCAGGGGGCTTGGCCACCACAACCCCAAACTAAATATAACAGCCTCATGGGTCGGCATGCCCCAGAGGGGGTAGAAACTGTGTGTGGGCAAAGGGTGACATGAGTGAGGGGAGATCTAAAATCAAGATTGCCCCTTTCACTGTTACACTAATTGTGGTGGCCAAATTTACTTATCAGCATGATGGGATACACCCCAAGGCACACCCTACAACTGGTTTGCTGCCTGCAGGGTGGGGTGTTAGGGTTGGAAACCCAATGACACATTTCCCTAGTTTTGTTACTTTAACCCTAACTAGTGCATTAACAAAGTTTTTTTTGCATTGAATTTCCTTACTTTTTGAGATAGTATAGTTATATCTTAATTTCCCTGTGGGAGCGAGGGCCCTGCACTCCCACCCATTTACAGTTTTTGAAATAGAGTAATTGTATCCTTATTTGCCTGTGGAATTTAGGGAACTTTCAGCCCCCCACCCCATTCCTCCATAGATATGTATATGTATATAGCTGTTGAAGGGCCCTGTGCTTCCATTTATAGAACAACAGTAACCAGATTTCCAGCTTAGCCATCTTATTACCCCATCTCATGTGCCTGGCACAGAAAATTTTTGAATTGCCGCCAAAACATAATTCTGTGCAATTGCAATACCATTTTGTGCCACAGGAGTGGAAACCCATTTTGGCTCATTCATTGACAGCTCAGTCAGCGGGCAAGCCATGGAGGAGAGAGGAGGGCTGTGCCAGTCTGCAGGCCCACTGACTGAGCTGTCAATGAAGCTCATTCATTGACAAATCTGTCAGCGGACTGCCCATGGAGGAGAGAAGAGGGCTGTGCTGGTCTGCCGCTGCCGGGACTTAGGATGGGAGCAAGAGTGGGGTTGTGGCAGGGACATCTGTCTGCTGGGGAGGCTAGGTGGGGATGCACTGGATCACCAGGGATTTATTGGAACTGAGGATCAGGAGGGGGTTTAATTTATACAAAAAACCCACTAGACCACCAGAGATTTTTTTTTTACAGGAGAAGGAGATATGGAGGGATGCAGATGGGGGGTTACTGTACATTTCCATGGTGGGTGGGTTACTTATTACCAGGTGGAGGGGAGGGACTACTTGCTAGCATGGATAATTATTTACATGTAGGACAGGTGGGGAGAGGGATCCATAGCCACCAGGGAGTTTTCTGTACATGTGGGACAGATTGGGGGGAGGGACCGCTAGCCACCATAGATCCAGTTATAACTCATACCCTTGAAATTTCGCCCGTGGACAGAAGGCAAAATTTCACTGCAGAAAGCAAAATATTGCCCATGGAAGGTGAAATTTTGCATAGACAAAATTCCACTTTCTGTGGGAACATTTCCCAAAGTGCTCGGTGATGTGAATTTGACCACTTCACCAGCACTCCGTGGGCGAAATTTACATTCGCTGCATCACTACATACCAATGGTTACTGCACTCACTGTGTCAGTTTGGAGCTGGCTGCATGTTCCATAGAGTTTCCTTCATTACCAGATTACCATTTTTCAAACAAAGTCAGGACTCCAATGTCTGATATCCCCATTATGAGCAGCACTGGACAGCAGTTAAAATCCTTACCATGCAGAGTAGACTATAATGGTTGGCCTCACAGCACCCATGGAAAAAACAAGAATCTGAAATTTGAGCTACTGAAAGAACTTTAAAGATATCACTCTGTCAATGCAAGTCAATGGCTGAAACCTAGGCAAATCACATGACCGATTATCTGCCAGAGTATCAATGGGCAATAATTCCCTACACGCCACACTTCTCAAAATCAGAAGCAGAAAATGGTCACATCAATGACAATAGGCTCAAAACTTCATTTGTTGCTCAAATACTAAAAACAGAAAAACATTTGAATTATGAAGTATGTTGTTAATATAATGACTCCACCCCTAGAACTGGGACCAGCTGCTTTTGTTCTCACTATTCCTTTTTGCAGTCTGTTTCTTCTTCTCACGCACTTACAGACATTAGGAACTCACTTCAGTCTACAACCACAAATTTATTAGTCAGGTAAGGTCTGAATCTGTGTATTTAGAACATATTAGTGTATTTTTTTTAAGATTTCTCTGATTTAGGGAGCATCTGTGTGTAGTTTTTGGAAACAGCACAGGTGGTTACACTAGAACTTTGGTTTTAAATAGATGCTAATTTGACTTTATGGTGCTACAGGACATAAACTAAGGTTTGCTGTTTGGTGGAGTAAATAGTTGTGGATGGAATAAAATACTGAGTGTTGCTTTATTAATTAAAAATATTATTTGTTGAGTAGGAGCATAATTTATAAATGAACACGTACAAGGAGGTTGTCTTGAGGGAGTGGTGGTTAGTCAGGAGCAAAGTGTGTTTCTTTTTCAACAAAGACTTGCAGTGAGTACTAAGTGAGTGAGGAGTTGAAGGGTTAAAAGCATTAACTGAAAAGGTTTGAAACAGATGATCAACAGCTGATACTGTATGCTACTGAGTAAGCAAGCCAGTTAGGCGAGTGGGCAAGGATGCTGATGAGTTTTTGGGGAGGAAAAAGGAAGCCATGGTTTTAGCGAAAAGATAAACAATGGACAATATAAGAAGAATAAAAAACATTTTTAAACAATTTTTGTACTGGGTGAAGGTGTTATGCTTTTAATGTGCGGTAACGCAAATTGTTTGTTACTGCCATGTGGCTATGTGAAGAAAATGGCTGCCAGAAGCAAATGAGAATTCTTAAGCTCGGCAGAACAATTTCTTTTGTGTACTGCATCCTGATTGCCAGGACCACCTTTTTACCCATTGGTTATATGGTCCAAATGCATGGGTCCTGACAAGTTAGAATTCCGGGATTTTCCTATCTATTTTATGATTTGCCTTGCTTTAACTTTGCTGTATAGACATATAAAATATCACAAACAGATTAAAACCAATTATACAAACCCCCTCCCCCCCCATACAGCTTATTAGGGTAGATTGTCTAAGACATTAAAAAAAGGTATGTAAGTGAAAGGAGGAAGACCATGAGTGGGATCATAAGGTTAAAATGGGAAGGGGTGAGGCTGCACTGAGAACAAAACAAAGCCAGTCATCCTGAACAAATACTTTTGTTCAGTGTTCACAGAGGAAGGAGAAGGGGAGGGGTAAGAAAAAACATGACCGAAAGGTGGTCAAGCAGTGCAGCAAGGCAGTTGGGAGGGCTAGAGGGACACTGGGGAGCAAAAGGAGGGCTATCACTCCAGAACTTTCAGCTGCTCCTACCCACCTGCCTGGCCCCCCTGCCCAGACTACTAGCACAGGCAGTCCCCACTGGTGTGGCACCACATATCCAGAGGCGGAGCTGAACGGCCATCTCACTGGCCACCGGACGCCGCTCACCAGAACTTTCAGCTGCTCCTGCCTGCCTGCTTGCCTGGCCCCCCTGCCTGGACTACTAGCACAGGTACATGCTGCTTCCACTAGCTTCACTTCGTTCTCCACTGGTGCTCCTCTGATTGGCGTGGCTCCTCCACACTGATCGATGATTGGTCCGCCGGCTGTGGGCTGCCTTGCTGATTGGTGCAACTTTTTCTTTGACTGCCTGGACCATAGACTGAGTTTTCAGTGCCTTTTCTCGGCCAGTTTTGCAAACATAGCTGCTATTGCATTTACACAGGGGTTTTATGTACTGATTATTTGCCTGCATGTATAGGTTTTGCTTCTATTACTAGCCTGATTTTATCTGCTGAATTTAAATTACTAAAAGTGCTGTGATTGCTTAAAACTGCTGACCTCCTTGCTCTATCTTATTGTTGCCAATCCCTACCTGCCTACAACTTTCCCAACTTCTGTCTGCTCCTGAATCTCTCTACCTGTCTACATTTCTCCCTACCTTGCCTGCTCCTGAATCTCCCTTAATATCACTCGCTCTTCTGTCTCACTAGACCTTTTCCTAATCTAACTGCTTTCCCTCCCCCCGGGCTTTGGTCTACTGTTTTGAATTATCCACCACCTTTTTCTTGCACCTAGGACCCCACCCCTAGCCATCTTAAACCTCTGTACTTTATCCTTTTGTTCTAAGCTTGATCACCTCCACCCCCTGATGACGGTCTGCTGCCTGCCCCTTGCCCCCCGATTTCTCCTGTTTCTGTAACCACAGTTCCTCTAACTATATATTTGTCTGTGTCCTTTCTTCTTCAGGCAGTCCACACTGGTGCAGCTCCAAACATCCAGAGGCGGAGCTGAATGGCCATCACGCTGGCTGCCATCCGCCGCTTGGCGGAACTTTCAGCTGCTCCTGCCCACCTGCCTGGCTCCCCTGCCTGGACTACTAGCACAGGAACATGCCGCTTCCACTAGCTTCACTTTGTTCTCCACTGGGGCTCCTCTGATTGGTGCAACTCCTCCTCGCTGATTGATGATTGGCCCGCCAACCGTGGGCTGCCTTGCTGACCGGTGCGCCTTTTTCTTTGACTCCCTGGACCATAGACTGAGTTTTCAGCACCTTTTCTCAGTCGGTTTTGCAAGCATAGCTGCTACTGCATTTACACAGGGTTTTTTTTCTCCCTCCCCACCACCCCCTCCCAGGCCCCCATTAAATACACTGTAACTCCTCCCTCTCAGTCCTTCCCCTCTTCTCATTGGCTTCCTAAATAATCTGTCCTGATCTGAATCTAATTTCCCCCAAGCTCCTACCTTTATACCACTCTTTCTGGCAGGATTAAATTACCTACTGGCTAAAATCCCAGTATTACCTAAACTGCTTGCAGTGCCTGTTTTCTCATTGCACAAGTTTTTCCCTCTATCTTTACTCCTGCTAGCCTAGTGTGACTGTGACTGCCACCTCACCTGCTACTCTGAATGAACCCCGTCTACCTAGCTGCATCTTAGCTGAATCACTCTGTGTGAAGTTTTTGCCAGACCCCCAATAAATTAACCTTTCTTTCCACAGCATCTAAGCCTCACTGGTGCTTTGAGCTGTTATTTCATAGCCCCAAAATAACTCTATTTTAAAATGACTTCTTTGATGTTGCTGACTCTTATGGTCACACTACCACTACTATTCTTGTCCATGCCTATGGCACTCCATAATAAAGCTACCCCTCCCTACTTTGCACTCCAGGATTACTACTACTCTAATCTACTAATACTTCCTGCCCCCTGTTTTGACCCCTCCCCAGTGTTACTAAATAAGATCTGGAAACACTTAGCTGCCCATGTACATAAGAAATGCCACCTGCTCCTACATGCCCGTGGTTCTTTCATGCACCGCAAGCTATGGTACTTTCTCCTACTTGCTATCCTGCTCTCAGGTGATGTTGAGTTAAATCCAGGACCATCTATTGTCCCACCTGACACTATCACCAATGCCAAAGGTCTTATCATAGCACATCATAACATCAGGAGCCTTGCTCACAATCTTCCTGAGCTTGAATCCTGGACCACCCTTTACAAACCTGATATTATATGCCTAACTGAGCCATGGCTAAAACCTACCATACCTGATTCTCTAAGCCCCCTTCCCCACTATAACCTTCTGAGACTTGACAGAACTACTCCCAAAAGAGGGGGTGGAACAGCCATCTACTTTAGAGATCACCTTGATGTCTCTGCTGTTAAGACATCTACCCTATGCCACTGTGAGGCACTACACATCCTGCTCACTCTTGGTACTAAAAAACTTCACATCATGTGTGTCTATAATACCCCTTCAAATGGACTAGTGGGGCTAGATGACTTATTGGAACAAACCTCATGCCTTGTCGGAAGGAATGAGGTCCTTTTACTTGGGGACCTAAACATAAATTGACTGGGCAGTAACCAAACAACATTAATGGCAAAGTAGCAGAGTTATTACCTACACCAGCTTATTGATGAACCTACTAGAAATACCGATTGCTTCAACACGCTACTAGACTGGATAATGACCAATCATCTTGAAAATATAATTGCCTCTGGAGTACTGCCAGATGACATCACTGATCACTCCCCAACGTACTGTGTATGGGGAAAAGATAGGCCTACCCAGACTGGACCTCGATTCATTACCTTTCGCAACTATGCAAACTTTGACCCTCATCTTTCCTGAATGACATTGCTTCTACTGATTGGTCCCCCATTCTCTTATGTAATGATGCTCAGGCTGCCCTGGACCTGTTCTTAAAACACTTCCTGGAACTCCAGGACAAGCACTGCAAACTCATAACCCGTAGGGTGAAAAATAGACCAACCCGATGGCTAAAAGCTGACCTACTAGCTAAACTTAAGTTAAGGGACAAAAGCTGGCTCTGCTATAAAAACTCAAGGCTAGCCTCTGACCTCAACAACTACAGGGCTCTGCAAAATGCCTGCAAAAAGGACATCAAAAAAGCCAAGAGGCATACTGCAAAGACCTACTGACCAACTCCTATGGTGACCCCAAAAAATTTTGGTCACATATTAAATTCTTTCTTGGTTCTAATCTAGCATCCACCCCTAATGACATGTCTCTTGATGGGGTACACTGTAATAATCCCAGAACCATTGCAAACTTCTTTAACCATAAATTTTCAGACTTAACCAACTACACCTCCTCTTTCTCTGCCCAACCAAGTATATCCGCCCAACCTATTACAAACAGTCCTCAATTTTTTTTCAAGGCAATCACAAAATTCAAAGTGCTCGGACTGCTAAAAAATATCTTGGACTGCACAGCAGCTGGCTCGGATAATCTAGAGCTCAGACTTTTTAAGATTGCAGCCCCTTTCATCGCTTCTCCCCTAGCCAGGATCTTCATGCTCTCCCTGTGCCAAGGCCACATCCCAGACATATGGAAAACAACTAGAATTACTCCAGTCTTTAAAAAAGAAGATCGTAAAGACCCCTCCAACTATAGGCCCATCGCCATCTTATCTGTCCTGAATAAAATTCTTGAGAAGCTTGTAGCTGCCCAGACAATTGACTTCTTACAGAAGCATGATCTGCTCACTGATGCCCAGCATAGTTTTTCACAAAGGTCATAGCACTACTACTGCCCTCCTCAAATTCACATCAGATACTCAAGTGGCTATGGACTCCGGCCTCCTCATTGGTGAAGTTTTTATTGACATGACTAAGGCGTTCAGCTTAGTTGATCACTCCATCCTTCTAACCACCCTGAGATCACTAGGTTTGTCAACCAACGTTGTTAGATGGTTTTGAAACTATCTAGCTGATAGGTCTCAAGTTGTGAAATGCAACTCCACCCTCTCGGACAAAACCATCATAATTATCGGAGTACCGCAAGGCTCCATCCTCGGGCCCTTACTTTTCTCTCTTTTTATAAATGACATCTCCACTGACCTCCTCAGGACAGCCTCCCTACTATATGCTGATGGTACTGTGCTGTATACTAGTGCTAATAGCATTGACGACATTAACAAATGACTCTCTCTTGATTTCCAGCTAATACAAAAGTGGCTACTTACTCACAAACTTGTGTGTTAAACGAGTCTATAACCCAAGCAATGCTCTTTGGATCAACAACGAAGCAAAAGCATGCCCATTCTCAATTCAAAGTCACCTCCTTAAATGGGTCAGTAGCTGGGGTTGCATCCTCTTTTAAGTATCTGGGTATTACCCTTGATCCAACACTAAATTTTGACTTACACATCAATCTAACTTGCAAACAAGTACATGCCAAACTAGGAATAGCCTACCAAACCAGATATATTTTCACTCCCTCGGCTAGGCTTGCCATTGCCCATGGCATTCTCCTACCATCACTTACCTATGGGGCTGCAACATATGTTTCTGCATGCAAATCAACTCTAAGGAAATGGGATGTTACATATAACAACATCTGTTGCTATGCCTCCTCCTCACACTGGCTGAAACACCACTGTCTCCTCTATACTGACCTGGGATGACTTCCTTCTGCTGATCTAAGGCTACATGGTAACAGCTCTGTCACTGACAACATGGTTCATCTACAAATCCCTAAATCCATAGCAGGCCTTTTTCAAAACCAGACTCCGTGCTATGGATTGCGTTACATGGTCCAGGCCCCTGTTTTCATCCCTAGACACTGCACCACTAAAGGTGTTAATGCTTTCACCGGTCATGCCCCTAAATACTGGAACTCCTCCCACTAACCTTGAGACAATCAACATCCCATGCATCGTTTAAAAAAGGTCTACGTACTTATCTTGAAACTTCTCACACATGCTCCTATTTCAAGCCTCCCTAGCCATTATCACCTCAGTCCTACCTCTCCTTTCTTATCTGTCCCCTACAATGCTAAGCACTTCTCCTCTATCTCCCCTTTGCACTTCTCCTCTACCTCCCCTTCCTAATCACCTGCTTCTATCACCTACTAATATCCCTCCCATAACTTAACTTTTCAATCCCTCATTAGTATTGCTCTTGTCATTATTTCATGTTTCTCTCCAAGCAAACTGTGTTGAATTGTTGGTTTTGTACTGCTCCATATTTTTCTGCACTGTTACCTAAACATTCTAGTTTTTAGCTAATTTCCTTGCAACCTACTTATAAACTGTTGTAACGATTTTGTTGTTGTACTTGTTTTTGGAATGTATTACTGTATTTGTTGTTTTGTATCCTCCTGGATCGTGCCTGAAAATAGTCATGACTATGGCTAGCGCACCTACCTGGTAAACAAAAACTAAATAAATAAATCACCAGCAGAAAGAGGAAGGTGGTTTTACCTCTGTATAGATCACTAGTAAGACTCCACCCAGAGTACTTTGTCTAGTTCTGGAGACCACATCTCAACAAGGACATAGACATAGTGAAGGTAGTCCAGAGGAGGACAGCTAAAATGGTACAGGGTCTGCATCAGAAACCCTATGATGATGGACTTAAGGACCTAAATATGTAAATGCTGGAAGAGAGGCGGGACAGTGGGAATATGTTAGAGACCTTTAAATACCTCACAGAAGTAAATAAGGTACAGAAGTGAAGTAGTTTGTTAAAATAAAAGTGCTCAAAGACAAGGGGGCAAAATAATAAGCTGATGGCAGATTCCAGAGAGATGTGAAGGGTAACACCCTAGATGGGCGAGTATTATTGAGCGGCTCAATATAAGCGACTCAATAATACCAAAACCCATGTAGAGCGAGTGGAGAAAAAGAGCACTGAATGGTTATAGCTAGTGTAGTGCTGAGAGATACGTGCTACATTCACGAGAAAGGGGATCAAGAAATTGATTTGGCCAAGCTCTTCCATGCTGGCCATGTGGTGTAGTGGCTTGAGCCACTGCTCCTGGAGCCTATGGTGCCAGGTTCAGATCCCGGTGCAGGAAGATATTTTGATTCCAGGGGGAGTTGCTATTTTTTCCTAAATCCGCTCCCCCTTGAGTTTATAATCTTTATTTTGGGGGGTGCGAGGGGCTTGCCCCCTGCATGAAAAAGTTGATTTTCATTTTATTTTGTGGCAAAATAAGTGCCCATCGCTATTTGTGACCATCGGTGTTGTACAGTTCACCCTTTTGTCATTGGGCAGTTGTTGTCTTGCTTTATGTGATCAGCGGTCTTATAGACTCACTGTCATAACATAAAACCATGTGAGGAAGTACTTCTTTACAGGAGTAATGGATTACTGGAATTGTCTTCCAGTGCAGTTGGTGGGGTGAAAACAGTTGTGGAGTTCAAGAGTGCATGGGATAGGCATAAGGGGAGATTATTGAAGGGAAAGGAGGATAAATGAGCTAGAGATAATCAAGCATTTGTGGTGATACTGTAGGCAGCGGAAAATGGGCAGACTAGGTGGGCCAAGCAATTCTTATCAGCTGGAAGATTCTATTTCTATTTTCCAAATACAATGTGTTATATTTCTGTATGAAAATTAGTCATATTTGCATGCATGTTCAGTGATATGGAACAGATGGTTACCCTTACATAAAGATAAACCACTAAGAGAAAAAAAAACCTGATGACCACTGAGCAGTAGAAGGAAATGCGTTTCCTTCACTTTTTCACACTATGAAGCCTATAAATGTTTTACACCTACTACTATGTCCCCTTTATCTTTAAAACATCTTTTGTCTTAGTACTGCAGTTTATAAAGAACTCTGAAAGATGCAGCCACTGTTAAAGAGCAGAGGGTCCAAGATGGTAATGACCTTGATAATACTGAGTCTGGTTCCTGAATTTGCTAACACTTGTAAGTACTATAAGAGATAGATTTTAATGTATGTAGTACTGCACGGTCTGTAATCGTATCTTGTACATGCTAATAGATTAAATTGACTTTGTCAAATGTATTATTGCCTTATATGTACTGCACAATGTAATACAGTTATTTTATTTTAGGTTTATGTTACAGTACACCAATTTTGTGTAGTGTACATACATAGTAGAATAGTAGAAGTCTTTGAAAAGCAACCTCTTTTATACAACAAATAGGCCAGAGATGGTGTTTCAGAAAGTAATGCTTAACTGAGCTATTAAGAGGAAATAATTACATTTCTTGGCGTTTCTACACCTTACGTCATGTGTATTTATTTTGTGACACATATTTAATGGTTCTGGACATTTAAAGTGATGTTCCAGTTTTCTGTAAATCAAAGAAAGCTGACTTCAGCAAGAGTCAACTATTACAACATTCCAAAAAACGTAACTTCCTGACATTCCATTATTAATCACTTGAGACATTTAAACGGAAAAAGGGCCTGTTGACCTTTGACCTCAATTATTCCAGCTGCTTGCCATGCTCTGGAGTCATGACCCTCTGATTGTGACATCAAAATGTCTGGTGCAACATGTTATAATATTACAGGAAGTGAAGAAGGATATAGTGTATAATGGAGCGTTGTTCTGTATAGAATTCCATCCCTTTCAAAATGCTGTTCTACCATAGTTCTAATGTCATGGAAAACTGTTCTACCCTACTGTGGTAGAACAGCATTCTAGAACCTCTAGAGACTGCATGAGTCAGTTTAATTTTGAAAGCAAAAGAACTCACAAAACAGATTTTTCACACAGTACTATACACTATAAAAAATACAGGATGAGCAACTCTATGCACAGTGTTTTGCCACTTCGGGATTCTGATTCCCATGGACCTCTCAAGCTTTGTTCTTGAGGTCAGAGGGACTCAGAATTCCTCTGTGACAGAACACACTGGCTCTGCATAGTTGCCCATCCAGTATTTCCTATGTCTTACACAACATGATACATAGAGCTTAAGGGAAAAGATCCTGTTTACTGGAAACATCCTCTGTAATAAAAAAAAGGCCCTGAAATTTAAATTGAGACTAAATTATGTGTAACTGAGTTCTGAATATGTCAACTGTGACATTTCTGCAGCATATTGGAAAATGACTTCAAAATTAAAAAAAAGGCTTTTTATTTTCTTATACATTCTGTTTCCAGCACCCCTTCCTGCAGATTTGACCTGAGATTCTCCTTTATCTCCTTGAGAGTCCTTTTCCCACCCTTCTAACGCTCTGGAGAGTGGCACTCTTTCGGTCTTCACTCACTTCTAACTCTGATTCCTGACCCTGTGGCTTATTGCCCACAGACGGGACCCAATGGGACCCAAGAAGGGGGGGAAAGAATGCCTTTATATGTGTGTTACATGGCGACTGATACTCAATTCCCCAAGATAGAAAGCATGAATAAGATATTCAATTACTTTCATGAGCCATAATAGCAACAGTTGTAGTAACTTGCGAGAATGTAAGAAAAAATAAGACTTGAATACAGCATGTGGAATGATATTTTCATTTTCTCATCTACACTGTGCACTGTAAAAATACAGAGTAAATGATCAGTACTTTGACATCTTCTATATAAAAGTTCTTAAAGCATGTACTTGGAAAGAGTTATATGTTTCATGCTTAAAGAGCAGTGTTGGACAAGGACTATGGATTTCTGATCTTTTGGGAGTGCAGAAAGGTGGTACATGTGTCAGTAGCTGCCTGTCATAGAGGAATCATCACCCTTGTGAAGATGAATGACCTCAGCCCTGTTTTACACAAGAGGGACTGTATCAGTGCATCTATATCAGGAATATGGAAGTGGAGAAATTTAGTGTCAAGGCCATTAGAACTTTTTCCTATAAAGGGTGGAGTGGAGGGAAGGATAAGCATGGAAAGTAAGGGATCAGGTAGAAGAAACAGTGCAGAGGTGATGAAGAAATGTTGATGGTGTAAACATTATGGGGATAAGAGGTGGCTGAACTATCTATCTTTAAGGAGGGGGCAGGTTGGGAAGGGGTTAAAAAGATTTTGGATAAGTTGTCAAAATTTACAGTGGTGAGTGTTCCTATTTCTTTGGAAGACTGAGAAGAAGTAGTTTGGTCATTCTGGTAGATTTTGTGTAAGCATTGCACAGTTGCTTATATTGTATCTATGTTCTCCAAGCAACTGGAGGCCAAGTATAGGCAACAAGCATTATTGCAAGTTTTGAGACAACCAATAAATGTGAATTATAGTAAGATACTCAGGTAAGATAGAGTCCTTATGCACAGCCCGGTAAAAGAAAATGGTTTCTCCCATATTTAGATACAGTAAAATTCATATTAAACTGTCACAGAAATTAACAGTTTTTGCATTGTACTTTATAGTTGTTAATGCATTGGCAACTCACATTGTGTTGTTGTTCAACAATTTAGGGGCTCAGAAGCTACTTTTATAAAATATTTTATAGTTTAACTGGGTTGCATCTGAAGGACTTCCACAATGCACTGCAAAACTGTACTACAAATCTTACGCAACAATTTTTGCAAGATTTTGGACAGGATTCATCAACCCATATGCAACTCATTGACAAATGCTAAAGAAACTCAGGAGTAAGACAGTTTAATGTGAATTGCACTGTACATTAATTGTGTAAGTTATTTAATATCTTGGTAGAAACAGGAAACCAGACTATGCTGTGGAGATCAGCCAGTAAGGGGGCATGATCATGGCTAAGAACGAAAAGTGCAAGGATGACTATGGGAGGCATTATGTCTAGAAATGTTTTACAGATAGTGCAACATGTGATGGTCATTTACTGTATCAGGTATAGATTCTGCCTCTATTTCACTGAATACACAGCTACAAAGGGTTCCATCAATGATGGAATGGTTTGAAGTGGTGGAGCTGATATGAATTGTCTCCTTAATGAGTTGAGAGAAGTGAGGGGCTTGAATGTTTGCACATGCATTTTGAAGCAGAGGCAAGTTCAGTTTATTATAAGTCTAATTAAATATTCATGTGACTAGCATACTGAGTGCTTGGCTGGTGTACCGGGTGTCAGTCTCTTATAGATGCTTAACACTGCTAACAGCAACGCAGGAAACATTAAATTTAAATGTAAAAAAAAAAAGAAAGAAAAAATATGTAAGTCAAATATAGACCAAAATTCTCATTAACACTGTCACAGCCGGGTATTTCCTGTAGATTGATGCCTAATCTGGTGTTAATGTCTTGCCAGCTGGGTGTCAATGCCCTGTAAATGCCCAATTGTTCTTGCATTATTGCTTAACTGAGATCCCCAGGATGTGCAGTTTAACACAGAAACCTGTGACTGAAAGAAGAGAATTTTACAATGGTACTGTGTTCAATTCCAGGGCAGCATTAGTTACTACCAAGGAAAACTGAGAGAAAGAAAGAGAGAGAGAGAGTGTGAGAGAGAGAGAGAGAGAGAGAGAGAGAGAGAGAGAGAGGAAAAGAAAGTTTACCAGGAGGCATGTCATGTGATGTAGGGAGTACTATGTTGTGAACAATCTTGAACCAAAGATTGAAGTGAATTTTCACCTCATTTAGAAATGTTTATCTTCTAACGTAGCTCAATTCATGGTATGAAAATTTTCTGTAAAGTATAGCCTAAAGTGCCAACAAGAGCTGGGAAGGAGCCTTCAGTCATCACAGTCAAAAGACTATCAGTTAGTTACGTGACGGAGGGCTACTAACAAGTTTATCTGCACTGCTTATGCTAAACAAAGATGGTAAGGGGACTTGTTAGCTTGCTGGTGGAGGAGGGCAGGCACTATTATTAGAGTATACTAAATGCTACATACAGTACATGAAACTTTCTTTCAGCATTCACATCGACTACCTAGCTAGTAAGCTGAAAGCAAGACTTGGCTTTTTTTTTCAGTAATATTTATTTCTTTTTTGTTTACCGGGTGAGTGTGCCAGCCATAGAAATGACTTTTTTTCCAAAATGACCTGGGAGGTTAAAAACACAACAGTACAGTAAAAATGTAAGGACAGGGTTACATTAGTAGGGTATGGCTTTTTACAGTAACAGCATGGTACAGATAATAGATTATGGCATGGTACAGATAATGGATTACAATAGCAATGAAAAAACAATCTGATTACAACAACAGGATACAGCTTTTCAGAGGCATAGTACAAATAGTGGATAAGGTAGACAACCATAAGCACCTGGCTGTCAAGAAACTAGTACAGGTCCAGGATAAGTGCCAAGGCATATCAAACAATAAGTTGCATAAGAGCTAAAATGGCAAACAACTAAGTCAAATACATTTTACAAAACCAAGTAGTGGTTAATGGTGGTAGGAGCAGAGACGAGCAAGAAAATGACGAGGGGCCAGGAGTAGGGGGAAAAGGAGCTGGTAGCAGAGTGGTGGCAGTTGAGAGAATTTAGGGGGGATTAAAACACGTGCAAGAAGTAGGTTTACATAGGTGAGACCGATAAGCTTTCTTAAAGCAGGGATGGCTAGGTGCAGTTTGGACAGCTAGGGGAAGAGAGTTCCAGAGTTTGGGGGCAGCACAGAAGAAAGCATAGGTTCCCTTGGAGGTTTTCCATCTCGGAATGTAGAGTAGGTATTGATTGGTAGTCTGGAGGCCATATGAGGAGATCTGAATAAGAAGGAGGGAAGCAAGAGATTTTGAGACATAGGGTCTAATAATGCTATCCACCAACATGCCAAAGGAGAGCGATTGATAGTTTGAGGGTGAAGGCCAGTTTAGGTTGGTGTATAGCTGACATTGATGTTTGACTCACGGAGATGCTGAGGCATAGTGACAGATGGAGTTATACATTGTGTTCATCTGTGTAAGGATGCCTTCTATGCATTAATATAAATTGCAGCTCCATAAGTCAGAGAAGGGAGTAGAATACCTCTTGCAATAGCCAGTCTAGCAGAAGGTATCAAGATATGACTAGTCTTATAAGCAAGCCCAATTTTGGAGTTCACAGAATTACATGTGGACATGATATGTTGGTCAAAGTTGAGGGACCCATCGAGCAGGACTCCAAGGTATTTAAAGGAGCTTACCATCTTTAGTAGAGAACCATCAAGGCAGGAGATGCTGAATTGACGGTGAGCTGACCTGTGCTTGGCCGCAGTGCCAAAGACAATTGTGTGAAGTTTTCCCACATCAAGTAGGAGTTTGTGCCTGGAGAGCCAAGCCTGAACATCATGAAGGCAGAGAAGAGGTTAAGGTTTATCTCTGATATGCTCTTAAAGCTACAGTACAGAACAAGGTTGTCTGCTTAAAGGAGAGATGAGCAGTGAGGGATGTCCTGAGAAATGTGGTTTATAAAGGTAGAGAAAAGAATGGGACCCAGGATGGAGCCCTGGGGAACACCAATGTTTATGGATGTTGAATCTGATACAGCCAAGCTGAATTTCATGATTTGCAATCTGTTTGTTAGGTAGCTATTAAACCAGGTTACAGATTGTGATGAGAAGCCCGGAGATGAGGGACTGGAGAGCAGAAGAGGGTGATCAACCAGACCAAAGGCTTTTGTGAGTTCTAGGAATATAGATCCTGTCAGAAGACCAGTGTCCATTGCACGGAGAGCATCATTTGTAAACTTTAGCAGTGCAGTGGTGGTACTATGCCCTTTGTGGAAGCCATGCTGGTTGGGTGAGAGCAGCTTAGATTTGGATAGATATTCAGTGGTTTGGGAGGCCACCAGTTTTCCTAGGATTTTTCCTAGGACAGAGAGTATTGCAATGGGCCAATAATTAGAGATGTCTTTCTTGTTCCCTTCCTTGAATACAGGAGTGACTGGTGATTTTCCTTATGATAGGGACATGACCTTGACAAAGAGACAGGGTATAGAGCCTAGCTAGAGGGAAGGCAATAAACAGGGCTGCCAGTTTTAGAAGCTTAGGCTCAATACCACCTGAGCCAACGCTGGTGTTATCAGAGCTTGAATTTAGTAGTTTTAGGACAACAGCTTTGGTGATGGCCTTAAAATGGAAAGGATGGTGATCAGGCATGTGATTTGTCTGTGTGAGGCTAGAGTTTGACTGTGCAGAGGGGAAGGCAGAGGTATAGCTAGATACTTCAGTGAAGTAGCTGTTAAAGGAGTTCGCAATAGCTGTCAGATCATTGCAATGCATGCCATTCAGGACCATATCATTAGCAGGGTGGGATTTTTGGGTACCCAGAAAGGTTTTGACATTGACCAGAACTTTCTAGAGTCCCCTGCAGCATCCAGTAGGAGTTCTTTGCAGGGGGTACTCTTTGCTAGTCTGATTTGCTTTTTACAGGAGTTCCTCTGAACTCTAACTGCTATAGTCAGCTGGGGACCTGATCTTTTATAACACCTCCAGCTTTTGTCCCTAGCTCGGAGTAGGGCAAGCCGGTCTGTATGGAGCCATTTTTTTTGTTTACCTCGGACACGTCAAGTAATAAGAGGGGTATGTCTGTCCTGGAATGCTCCAAACTGGATAAGGAAGTAATCAAGGGCCATCTGAGTGTCTTTAGCTGAGTAAAGGAAGGACTAGTCAATTAAGGAGACCTCAAATGGGAACGTAGCTTGATCCAGCCCAACAAAGTTTCTGAATGTGATATATTTAGGTGGTGGGGAAGGGATGACTGAGGTACTCCAGGTACAAAAGATGGGGAATGGTTGCTAATGTAGTTCACTAAGGTGCCCGCAGCCTTAATTCTGTCTGTGTGATTAGGCAAGATCTAGCCTATGTGGGTACCAGAATTTGAAGAAGATGAGGTTCTGGTGGGGCAGCTTATTATTTGATGCAGATCATATGCTTGCACTAGGGAGAGGAGAGTGTTTTGCCAGTTGCCAATCCAGTTTAAATTCAGCTCACCTAGAATTAGTACTTTGTTGTGACTGATAGCAGGAGATACCTTTGTAAGCAGTTCTTCAAGGCCAGGGATACTGCTTCTCAGAGGGTTATAGATGCAAACTATGTGTAGTTTTTTTAGTACCCAGGAGGAGAGTTGTATGCAGGGATTCACAAGAGGAGAGGATAGGGCTATGGTGAAAGTGATGGATAGATTAAGATGTGATTTGTAGTAGATTGTGAGCCCCCCCATACCTCCTAGGGGACTGTCTGTCACATCTAATGAAGTTATAGTTGGGTAGGGAGCATCAGGACTCTGGGATAGATGGTTTGAGCCATGTTTCAGACATGCAGAGAACATTATGGTGATAGAGAGTCACCCAGGCCTACATCCACTCACTTATTAAAATTTTACCCTGCTCCTATTTTCTTAGAAAATCCAACTACATCCTCCTCAATGTACTACAGACATGTACCTCCCTCAGCAAGGATGCCATTAATTTTGCCATTCCATCAGCATCAAATCTCATCCAGATGTCACTCAGCCTCACCAGCATTGTCTCAATAAATATCTTCAATTCCCTGACCTGCAAATTCTTCCAAGTGGTCTGTCATTGCCATATGTCCTAGCACCAGTATTGTTATCTGTTGTATAACATTGTCCTTTCATGACCTCCTTGTAAATGAACATGCTCAATGTAGTTTTCCTGCCAATAAACTTGAACATAACAGGACTCCATGACAATTATGGTTGCCTCTTCCATTATGAAATTTAGGGACCATGGGTACTGGAGCAGCAGAGGCCCACACAAACACCCTACTTCCTCTGTACTTGTTCAGTAGGCTGGTCTGCTGTCACTGACAGTGACACTGGTTTTGCCTCCCTCGGTGCAAACAAATCTGACCTTTGCCCCCCCTTCAAATACCTGACTGGTCCAATACCCAATCCAGCCCATCAAGAAATAAAAAAACATGTTCCTCTCTCTCAGTCTGATGATCCAGTATGCAACCCAGCCTGTGAGGGATAAAAAAAATTCCCCATTCTAACAACAACCTTACTAATCAAGTGCCCAGTGTGACCAATCATGGAATAAAACCATCTGCCTCTGTCAAAAAAAAACTTACTTACAGGTTCAGTGCTGAAGCCATCCCATCAGGGAATAATAGAAGTCATTCATTCTCCCTCAAAAACCTGAAACGTTTGATGCCTAACCTGGTCTTTCAGGGAATAAAAAACATGATTCCCCCAATAACCTGACTGGTCCGGAGTTCAACCAGACCCATCAGGGAATACAAATAAATAAATCTGACCCTCTTTCCCATAACTTGGCAGGTCCAGTGCCCAACCCTACCCGACAGGGAATAATAAAAATCTGGCCATCTGTATTCTCCCTTAACATCTTACCAGTCAGGTGCCCAACCTGCTTCATCAGGGAATAAAATAGGTGGAATAAGCAGGATAGTAAAACACTGCCCATCCCCTCAGGTTACAGTGAGGGGCTCAAACACTGCCCAGAAGGCTTGGAACTACTGCCACACTACTGCTACCACCAGACTGCTCAAGCATTTCCACCTCCTCCAGCCAGCAGCACACTAGCATGAGAGACTGGACAGAGAGGGGATAAATAGCACAAACTTCCAATGTTGTAACCCAAGTGAAAATGTTCCAGGCTCCAATGCCTGACTCTCCATCTCTGTTTCCTTCTCTCAGACCTCAGTCTTAGCTCTGCACTCTCCCCAGTATACAACCTGGCCTATCAGGGAATAAAACAAAATATGTTCCCCTTCCCCAAACTACCAGATGAGTCCAGTGCCTAAAACTATTGGGATAATATTAAGCAACTCAATGGTAAAGCTTGCTCCCCCGCCCCATCCCAGCTCACTAGAAATGGCACAACCTCCACCGAGCCTGCCACCATAGCTAACTGGTTCAACACCACTTTCACTGACCTTAGCTCAGTCCTCCCTAGTAATTTCTTTGACCCTCCCCCAGCCAAACTCCCCCTGTCCTCCAGCAGCCCAGCTTCCTCCCTGCGAAGATTTCCACCGGGAAGCCAGACCCATCCTAACAAAAGCTCTCAATGGCAACAATCCGGCAGTGACTCACTGGACCCCAACATCCTCAGGCTGGTGCTAGATGAAGTCCTTGCACCTCTCACAAGCCTAATTAACCAGTCACTCTGCCTGGGACAATTCCCCCAGCTTGGAAAACAGCCATTATCACACCTATTCATAAAGGAGGCGACAGGTCGTCGGACCAACAACACCGGCCAATCTCCATCCTCCCTCCCTCTAAAGCCCTGGAGAAAGTGGTGGCCATTCAAATCACTGATTATCTGGCTAAGCATAACATCTTATGCTCAGAGCAACATGGCTTCCGTGCGGGTCACAGTACCAGCACTGCCCTATTGAATTCTCCAACTTCCTACACTCCTCCTTGGATACCAGCTCCTAGCTGGGGCAGTGTTCATTGACCTCTCAAAGGCTTTCGACACTGTCTCCCATCCACTGCTGCTGAATGCACTCTGCCTCACTGGTCTCGGCTGGCCCCTGGCATGGTGTGCTAGCTATCTTGACACTCGATCCCAGTGTGTCAGGATTAATAGCACACTCTCCGATACCCGTCCCATTCTCTCTGGGGTCCCCCAAGGCTCCATCCTGGGCCCCCTTCTCTTCTTGCTGTATCTGAACACCCTGCCCAGTGCATGCTCTGGCAAAATTCTGCTGTATGCAGATGACGCTGTCCTGTTTGCCACCCACCATAATCCCATCTCCTACAGGACTCCCTACAGCAGTCTTTCAACAGTGCCGAGGCTTGGTTTAAGGAGCGCAGACTCATCATCAGTCTTAAGAAACCAAAACTATGCTCTTTTCACACCCCAAAACAAAGCTAGCAACCACCCACTCTATATCCTTCAAGCACCAACCAACCACTGGAACAAGTCTGCTCCTACAAATACCTTGGGGTTACCTTCGATTCAGCCCTCACATTTCACACCCACATCGACACCCTAACATCCGCCACCAACACACGGCTTGGCATCCTATTCCACCATAAAAGCTGCCTTCCCCCAAATGCTCTCCGGCTAGCTGTTACATCGTCCGTTCTGTCCCTTGTAGACTATGGTCTACCAGTATACGGTGCTGCCGACACCACTGCACTAAACAAAATTCACCTAACCCTGAATAAAGTGTGCAGATTAATTACTGGTGCCCCAGACTCACACACACCTGTCAGCTATATGTCGATGCTAACCTGCTTACCCCTGGATGAAGCGGCTCCGATACCAGACCTGTCTCTCTCACCAAAAAACCCTACTGGGCTCTCCCCCAGAGTAACAACAGCATCCATCCACCAGAGCCCTCCCACCATTGCAACACGGTCTTCCTACAAGACCACTCTAAAGGTCCCGAGAACAAGAACCAGCCATGGCCAGAGGTCCTTCAGCTATAGAGCCCCAACCTGGTTTAACTCTCTCCCTGCCACCATCACCAATGCCATCACCATCTCCACATTCAAAACCCCGCGAGACCACATCTTCAGCACTCAGCTGCTCCTGTCTCTGAACATAGCCTCCACCTCTTTTTTTCTCTCTTGACAATGCCCCGGCAGCTCTCCACCAACCATCCGCCCACCACTTCGCTGTCCGCCATGCCTAGGTTTAAACTGGCCAGTGCCAGCTGTTTCAATGTTTATCTACCAGAATTGCTCACTTGATACCAACTTGTTTATACCTGCTATCGATTACATGTACCCTGTACCCAATTGTATCTGTCTGACCACAATGTGACGTGGCACCTCTGGTGAATGCCTACTGATTTTTGGCAAATCTTTGCTATGTAACTGAAACGCAATGTATGTCTTTATGTGATGAAGTACCTTTGTAAATGAGCCTCTGGCTCAAAGGTTGTAAACTGATTCTTAAATAAATAAAATAAAAATAAATAAATAAAACAGCAGGGAACAAAATAATCTGGCTCCTCACCCCAAATACCTAACATGTCCAATGCCCAACACAATCTTTATTTATTTATGAGGTCTAGGATTACATACTAACATACTAAAATGCCAGCAGAATAGGCCTAATGGTCTTTCGTGTCTGCTCATTTGGTCAGCCCCCACCCTGGGTGCTGACCTTGCTGTCCCCCTCGCCTTCTCTGGCTTCTCCCTTCCCAGTTCCGGATATTCTTGCTGCATTGGATTTTGCTTCCTGAACCTTTCCCC
This sequence comes from Neoceratodus forsteri, assembly GCA_016271365.2. NCBI lineage: Eukaryota > Metazoa > Chordata > Ceratodontiformes > Ceratodontidae > Neoceratodus > Neoceratodus forsteri. The sequence continues at coordinate 587,953,899 of CM028137.1, read as the reverse complement.
TGTACCTGTCCCAACCCTTCTTGAACCCCTCCACTGTCTCTGCCTCCACCAGCCCCCTAGGTAGTGAATTCCATGGCTCTACCACCCTCTCAGTGAAGTAGCACCTCCTCCTTTCTCCCCTGAATCTTCCCCCCTCCAGCTTCCACCCATGCCCTCTAGTGGCTCCCTCCTCCTTCTTCCTTCGAAGCACCCTCACTGTTCCTCCCCTATTTACCCTCTTCATGTACCTGAAGACCTCTATCATGTCCCCCCGGTCCCTTCTCTCTTCCAAAGTGTACATATTTAGCTCTTCAAGCCTCTCCTCATAGGTCCTGTCCCCAAGCCCCAAATCATTTTGGTTGCCTCTCTGGACCCTCTCCAGGAGGTTAATGTCCCTCTTTAAGTGCGGCCTCAAAACTGCAGTACTCCAGGTGCGGCCTCACCAAGCAGTTATACAGAGGAGTATCCTTTCCTCCTTCTGAGGGATCCCCAGCGATGCATCCCAGCATCCTGTTGGCCTTGGCTGCTGCCTTCCTACAAGTCTCAGAGTTATTCATCTTGACATCCACCACCACCCCCAGGTCCCTCTCAGCCATTGAGACTTGTAGTATTCCCCCCCCCCAGGGTGTACACTTGGCCTGGGTTTCTGGCCCCCAGGTGGAGTACCTTGCATTTCCCTGCATTAAACCTCAGCTTCCACTTTCTAGACCATTACAATACCTTTGAGCCAAGGCTCTTTTACAAAGGTTCCACGTCAGAGAGAAACATTTCAAGAAAAAAAAAAAAGGCAGGAAAAATCAACACAAAATGGTTACGACATAATAACAAAAAATAGAACAATCAATGGGGGGGGTGTGTGAATACATAGGCAGCCAGAGGCATTGTTGTGTGAGAAGGTAGTTAGTAAGTAACTAGTAAGTGCATGTAGTTGGGAAAAAGAGAAGGGAGAGAATCCCGAGGAGTTGGCTTGATGTACTGAAGGGAAAGCCAGGTGCAGAAGTAATACAGAAAGAGGTGAGGGAAAGTAGGAGAAGTAGGGGTACTGAGGGAAGTGGGGGAAAGTAGAGGGTTTGGGACAGGAGGAAAAAACGGGTCTAAAGGAAAGTTTGTCAGGGGGCAAAATGTGATAGGTGTCATATCAAGGTGGCAGATACAATCTGTTAGAGAATTTAAAAAAAAGAAAAATCTGTCTGTCCTCTTCCTCCACCCAACTACCTACTGGGTCCTGGACAAAGTCAGAACTGTCAGGGAATAAAGAAAAATCTGTCCCCCTCCTCTCAATGACTTGATGAATCTCAGGTCTAACCTGGTCTGTCAATGAATTTAAAAAAAATCTCTCACCCTCCCCCTTCCCCAACCAACCAGATGGGTATGGTGCCCTATCTGGCACATCAGGGAATAAAAGAAAAATAAATAGCCCTCTCCACCTAACTACCTGATGGGTCTAGTGGCCAACCTGGACCATCAGAGAACAAAACAGTGGTGATATGAAAGGCTATATTTGAGGTCTGTGGTGGGGGAATGAAACTAATTGCCTGATGTGGGGTGAACTTGATCCACTGTGTTCAGTGTAGGGAGCATTACTGAAAGCAGTGCTGCTCCCTGTGGACACTGTATGCAAAAAATCTTGTGAAACTGACATTGAATGAGATCTTCATATAACAACAATTATAACAGTGAGACTGGTGAGACAGTAAGGAGTGCTACAAAGAAACAAAGATAACAACAACTGGGGCATTTACTTCTTTCTCACCTCTGTATGTATACCTACCATGTGTGCCTCCATCCTTGGGCAGGGGAGGAAAGCAGGAAAGGTGCCACTGCTAGGTAGACAGTAGCCCCAGCAGACCAAATGAAGGACCAGCTCTGAATGTTCTGCTGCCAGCCTGACAACAGCATGTTCAGATGGGTGAGAACCCTCCCCTTCCCCACCCAGTGAGGGTGGGTGGGATGATTGAGACCACAGCAATATGGAGATGAGCTGCTTGAGGGATATACAACTTGGCCAAGCAAGTCACCTCAGGAAGCCTGAGGGAAGCAGTGTCAGTGGTGCAAAAGGGTGGAATAAAAACAAGAAGTAAAAAAAAAGATTGGTGATAGCAGAAGATGGCTGAGCAGGAGAGGAGACTAAGGAGTGGATGACACAATTTAGAGTTATGGCTCATATTGTTCTGGAGTAGAAGAGCAGAGGAAAGCTGTAGTTTAAATCTGTGGGCAAATTTGCTATGCAGCAGATGAAATTCACCTCTGCATAGCTCTGTGAAGTATTCCCCACCTTCAGAAATTTTGAAATGCTGAAGTTCTTCTGCAAAGTGTGGAATTTCACCCATGAACGGCAGAATTTCACCTGCAAAGTGTGAAATTTTGTCTAATTTCCACCATTCCTGGGCTAAATTCTATCATTCATAGGTGAAGTTTCACACTTCATGATGAATTTTGCCATGTGGAATTAGTGAAATTTTATAGAATTTGTGGATTAATCCATGGAGTGAAGTTTGCCAACTTTGCCCACCTCTATTCTGGAGCATGGATGTAATTATTCAGGTTTGAGAAGCCTGGTAGTTCAGATGTAGGCAATGCAGATATCTGATATTTTATCAAATCAGTAGGGCAGTCAAAGGTCATGTTAGTTTACCAGACCAGGTCCCTTGCTCTGAGTTAGGCAAGCAGCTCAGCAGAGATGCACAGAAGATGAAAACCTCCTACTCTGTGTCTCCTGAGTGGGGCATGTGACTCTGAGACAGCCATAAATTTTGAATCTAAAAGTATGAGAGCAGTGTTAATGTTGTCCACTACAGAAAAGGAGGAATAAGGTCAGCATGAACAGCAGACATTTCCAGTGACCTGAAGGATTTAATATGGGTGAGCTTGGGTGGGACTTTGGGTAGATGAATTTTGTGCATGCTGTAGACCATATGGTAATCACTGAGGTCACAGGGCAGAGTGCAGTCATCCATGATACAGTGGGGATGGGAGGAGATTACCCAGTCGAGAACGGAGTGGTTAAGTGATTTAAGATTAACATGGGCTGGTTCAGAGATCAGCTGACAGAGTTGACATTGTCCTAAAACTGCAGAGGGAAAAAATTATTAAGCCACTCACTTCTCCTGGAAGTACTGTAGTTTAACAGTTTGTGTTAGAAGATACAAAAATGGTGCAGTTTATAAAGACCTTAATTATAAAAAATCCTGCATTTTTCTTACTTGCCAATACTTTGACTACACTTTGAAACTCTCAGTTACTGCAGAAGTTAGCTATGGCTATCCCCAATTCCTCCTCATTCTATTATAACGTTTTCAGCATGTCATTCTAGTTGTGCATTATGTAATATACTAATAATATTGATATTTATATTTATACCTGTTTGTGTCTATTTTTATCTGTTTATTTTTGTAATGATATATTGTCAATTAATATAACCAAACCTGAAATTGCCTCAGAAAGGGAATCAGCAATTCAGCCACACTGTATATCTACCAGCACCATTGACATTTAACTTGTCTTACTCACATTTACTAGTTGCCAGCAATGATCTTTGCTGGTTCTCAAAAAGTGATTAAGATCCATGTTAAGCCTGGACAGATGGGGATAAAAATGTTTATTGTAGCAAAATGGTTGCAAGGATCCCTTCCCAGAAACTAATAGGACTAATAATTGGGCCAGCTCCCTTTCTTTCAATATCAAGCGCAAAGTTTTAACAAACTCTGATCAGAGCCACAATGACTGCTAATGTATTCATGCCATAAGAGATTTATTTATGTCTGTATGAACAGTAAGTATGCATGTATGTATGCATTTCAAAGGTTTTACCAGGAGAGCCATACTGAGCTGGTAGCAGCTCATTTTCACTTCCAAGGGTGGACTGCAAATCCTCAGGACAGGGATGGTGTAGATAAGGGGCGGCCAGCCCCAAACACACAAAACATCAGAGAAAACCTGCACTCAAAGACAACCAAGGCATTAACTTTTTATTAGTTTCAAATGCTTTATTGCAGAACTATAACAAACAAAGGTGCACAGACATAGCCACTGACCACTAGTTGCCCCAGTGTTTTGGGTTTAAAACTCTTTGTCAGGGGACGTGGTTAGCAGTAGAGAAGTGATGTCAATTTATACAAGCATCTCATGAATAAACATGACATTAATTCAAAAATAAACTTACATATGTACAGAAATACAAAAAAAGTGAAAAACATGAGCAAATAAAGAAATCCTATGCCAGCCAAATATCATCCAGACCATGAAATCATAACATTTCCAAGATCTTTTTTTTTTTTTCAAAAATAAAATCCATGATCAAGAAAACCATTTTTGTTTACTTATTGTAACCTGGAACATGTATTTTTGTGTTTTCTTATTGCAACTTGGAATATATATATATATATATATATATATATATATATATATATATATATTAGTGGCACAGTTGTGCCACTATAGTTAGGATTGAACGGCCAGTTACACACTAAAGTCAAATGTTTGCGCGTTAATAACATTGGACCCATTCAATGGATTTGCCTGAAATTTGGTACACACATTGAAGCCCATGAGATCTCTTGATCTGCCAAATTGCATTTATGTCGGAGAGCTAGTCTTCGTGTATGAAAGCTCTGAAAAATGTAAAATTATCCATTTTTGGAGGCACCTTTTGGCATTCTTAATGTGGTTCTGCATGGCCATAATGTGGTGTGCTGCTCTGCAAGATGGCTTGTATGAAAGAACTTCGGTGACCGAACATGCAGCTTTTTGTTTGGTGAAAAAATATTAAGGCGTTCAAAAGTTATGGCACTTTTAAGTTCCCATTATAAGTCAATGGGAAAATTTATGTGTGTATCTTGTGATCAAAGAATGGGGGTACTGGCCATCTGGTCTCGCCTGACGATCAAAGAATTTGCAGTCTCACGGTTCAAGAATCTTTGTTCCTGAGGAATTTTCAAAATTCTTTGACCACGAAGTCTGACATCTTGTTTTCAGTTTTCCAATCACACAAACACAAATATCTCGGCTCAGGGTCACTTCTGAAGTAAAACTTCAATGGGTTTTACTTAGGGGACCCTGTTCTATCAAGCCATGGCGTTGGTTCCATCGAATTCAGTCAAAAAATAAAGTTATAAGCTTTTAAAATCTTAATTCGCGGCTCGTTAACGATCTTTGATCGCGAGCCTGCAAATTCTTTGATAGTGAGATTCTTTGATCGCAATCTTGCAGCGTGACCTAAAACACTAATATCTCAGCTCAGGGGTGGGCTAGGGACACAAATGAGGGCTTGTTTTGAGCAGGAGGCTGAGTTCTGTCGAACCATGCCATTGGTTTGATTCAAATTGGTGAATAAGTCACGTTTCACTATTTGTTATTCTTTGATCATGAGCCTGCAAATTCTTTGATTGTGAGGCTGCAAATTCTTTGATCATGAGATTCTTTGATCACGATCTTGCATCGTGAGTGAGGGACGAGATGGCCAAATTTAAAAATCATTTTTCTCAGCCCATGGGTACCCTAGGAAGTCAAATGAGGGTGGATTTTACTCAGGTGGCTTTGTTCTGTCGAACCACGGTGATGGTTTACTGCAATTCATTCAATTTTTTGATTTATTAAATTTTTTATTCTTTGTTTGTGAGCCTGCAAATTCTTTGATCGTGAGGCTGCAAATTCTTTGATCATGAGATTCTTTGATCGCGATCTTGCATCGCGAGCGAGGGACAAGATGGCCCAATTTAAAATTAAATGTTCTCAGCCCAGGGGTGTCCTAGGAAGTCAAATGAGGGTGGGTTTTACTCTGGGGGCTTTGTTCTGTTGAACCATGGTGGTGGTTTACTGCAATTGCTTCTAATTTTCAGTTTATTAAATTATTTATTCTTTGTTCATGAGCCTGCAAATTCCTTGATCATGAGGCTGCACATTCTTTGATTGTAAGATTCTTTGATCATGATCTTTGATCGCAAAATAGGGATAAGATGGCCAGATTTTTTTTTAATGGAATAGATAGGGAAATTTTGCCAATCTTTGACATTGAATATCTCAGAAATGATTTGGTCTTTTTGCTTGAAATTTGGAGGGAAGAAAGGCAACATCCCACAGATGTGACTTTTAGTGGCTTGGTCAAAAAATATTACAAGGCAGCAAAATTACGGCACAACAAAGTTGGCACTTTTTCCCATAGGATAACATTATGGTGTCCACCATATTACAGGAATTCTTTGCCGCTCTGCTGGAAAATAACAGTTTGGTTTTTTGGGCTGAAATTTGGTGGGAAGAAAGCCAACGTCATACAAATGTGCCTTTTGGTGATTTGGATAAAAAATATTACAGGGTGGCAAAGTGACAGCACTCCAAAGTTGACAGTTTTTCCCATAGGATAACATTATGGTGGCCGTCTCGTCTTTCAGGGCACGTATGTCAGAAACCATGCGAGATACGGACTTTTTGTCAAAAAAATGCTTAGCCCCCCCAAATGGAGCCTAAGCACAAACTAGCCAGGAAAGTAATAATTCGTACAAAATTGTAATTTTTTTCCTATGTTGTACTGTTCTTGCGATATAAGAAATTTAGTATTACAAAGTCGTACTTTTCTGCTCCGAAGTCAATTATAATGCATACATTCTTTGTTTTCAATTTGTTTTTTCAATGCAGTTTTTGGGGAAAAGAAGGGTGTGTCTTTTTGTTACTGTGACAGTTAGCATTTCCAGTTGCGCTTCTGTTACCATTCGAATCACCGTTCCCGTCCATGCCACCGTGTGCGTAACGGTTGCTGTTACTGTTACCATTTATGTTTACTATTGCGGTACCATGACCTTACATGCAACAGTTTGCATTTTTGTGTATGTTTGCGTTTCTGTTTTTATTGGCTTTATTGTTGCTGTTACCATAACCATTTGCATTTACAATCGTGGTTCCGTGAGTGTGTGTGCTTTATGGTTTGCGTTTTCGTATGTGCTTGCATTTCTGTTTACTTTGGTGTTATTGTTGGTGTTACCGTTATCATTTGCATTTACAATTGTGGTACCGTGAATGTGTGTGTTACCAGTTGCATTCTGCATGTACTTCTGTTTGATGTCTCTGTTTATGTAACTGTTTGCTTCAGCGTCACTTTATGCTTGTGTTTCTATTGTTTGCTTTGCCATTTACATTTGCTTTGCCATGTGCATTACAGTTGCCGCTTGTGTTTGCTTTGCAGTTCCTGTTACTGTGTAACAAGACATCATGTGGTGGGAGCACGGGGCCTGCTGCTGTCACTGCGTTCCTTTTATTATTTATCATCCTCATTCTCAAAAAGAAGGGAAATTAGAGGCAAAAAACTCTGTTTAATGCATCAGTTAGGGTTGTTCCACAGCAAAAAAAAGCTAGGAAATTCTGGGTTAGGGCTGAAAGCCCCCCTTTGGACCCTCCAGCCCTTCCACCAACCAGCATCTGGGTGTGCGTTGGGGTCATCAGCCCAACTCTCACCCCATTCTCCTATATCTCAGCATCTTTACACATGTGATGGGGTGAGAGTTAGAGATAACGACCCAACGCGCACCCGATGCTGGTTGGGGAAGGCTGGGGTCCAAAGGGGGGCTTTCAAATCAGAATCTTGAATTTCCTAGATTTTTTTTTTTTTGCTGTGGGAACAAACCCTAACTGATGCATTATATGGAGTTTTTGTCTCATATATATATATATATATATATATATATATATTTTTTTTTTTTCAGCAAATGTATAATGTGGAAATGTTAGGCTAAGTAATTTGTATCTTTTCTCCTTTAGATTATTATCTTCTATCTGATCTTGTCTAATGTGGAGATCTGCATTTGTTGATTGCACTTGTCTTGCCACATCACAACAGCCTCCTCCCCATTTTCTGTCTATCCACAGCCACCATGTCTCCAGTTTCAGGTTGAAATAAGCAAACATATCATTTTTTCTTGATCAGGGATTTTATTTTCTTAAAAAATAAGTTCAAAATATTATGACTGTTTGGACTGGATGATATTTTGAGTGGCAAAGGATTTTTGTATTTTCTTATGTTTTTCACTGCATTGTATTGTGTGCATATGCAAAGTTATTTTCTAATTATGTCTTTTTTCATGAGATGATTGTATAAATTGACATCGCTTCTCTCCTGCTAACTATGCCCTCTGATGAAGTGTTTCTTACCTGAAATACTGGGGCAACTAGTGTCTAGTGGATAGGCCTGTGCACCTTTGTTTGTTATATTTCTGCAGCTCATTTTCATATGCATCCTGGGAAAAGGGAAAAGGGGAAAAGATAGCAGATACAAAAATACAGAACATAATACTTAGAAATGTAATAAGTGTAACAAAAGGAAACAGGACTGTCATTCCTAAGAATAAACTGCCAGAAGTGAGTTCCCAAACAATAAGTTGTGGAACTGATCAAATAACAATTAGAAATGTATCAACTTAGCAAAATAAAAACTGGCAGTATAGAAAGTACTTGTTCCTAACTCTGCAGTGATGGTCCAGGACATTGAGGTATCAGATTTGTCACACTTCAAACCCTGAGGTAAATACATTAAAAATGGATAAACGCAGGACTCTACTCGAAATGAGATTCTGTAGGTAAATATACCGAAAAAATGGGTAAGGACAGGACCCCACTTTGTATGAGATGCTGTAAGTAAATACATTGGAAACAAACTCTAGCCAGAGCTGATAGGGCTGCAGCTGAGGAATTTGGGGTACATATATTGCAAATTACTAAAGTTACAAGCGTGCATTTGTAAAATGTAACATAGGCTCATAAATGTGTTGGTTTGTAATATTTTAACACCAAATGTTCAACATAGCTTTGTTATGACCCTGCCTCATGAAGACAGGCAAACAAAATGTTCAACTCCTGGCTTAATGGTATTTTTGTGCAGGGAATATGAAATCAACTTTCAGGATGCACACACTATAGATGTCCCTCTAGATAAACAGAAAATTTCATTCCCCAGTACTAGCAGTCCCTCAGCTTTCACCAGCGTAAAATACAGTACATTGTGGAAAGTCTGCACTATACCTGTCCCTGTGGATAAACAGATGGTTCAGTCTCCAATTCTGTCAGCACTTCACCTTTTCCTAGCATTAAGTCCATCACACTGTGGGGATGACTACATTGTACATGGCCCCTACTATCCCTGTCTCTCTGGTTAAATAGAAGGTTCAGTCTCGAGTGCTGTCAGCCCCTCACCTTTCAACAGCACTAAATACATTGCACTATGGGGGAGACATACACTGTCCCATCTCCACACTGTACATGTTCCTGTGGATAAACAGATGGCTTCAGTCTCCAGTGCTGGCAGTTCCACACCTTCCACCAGCAGTAAATGCATTACAGAGTGAGAAGACTGCACTGTACCTGTTCAGTTCCTGTGGATAAACAGAGGACTTAAATCTCCAGCATTACTCAGTTTCTGACCTTTCACTTGTACTGAAAACATCACAGTGTATGGGAAATACACACTGTTCCTGCCCCACATCATACATGTCTCTATGGATAAAAAGAGGGCTTCAGACTTCTGTGCTGTCAGTTTCTTACCTTTTACCTATACTAAATGCATCCTAGTCTGGGGTGAAATATACATGTCCTTCCCCACACTCTACCTGTCCCTGTGGATACACCAAGGACTTTAGTCTAAAGTGTGTTCAGTCCCTCACCTTTCAACCGGAGGAAATACATCACTGCATGAGGATGCCTGCACCTTCCTTTCCCACACTGTACCTGTCCATCTCAATGAACAGAAGGTTTAGTCTTCAATGGTGTCAGACCAACAGCTTTCCCTAGCAGAAACACCACCCCAGTGTGGGCATGCCTGCAACTTACCTGCCCCACACTGTCCCTGTCTCTGTGGATAAACAGAATGTTCACTCTCCAGTGCTGTCAATCCCTCACCTTACTCCAATACTAAATACATTGCAATGTGTGAGAAATACACACTGTCCATGCCCCACATTGTACTTGTCTTTGTAAAGAAACAGCGGACTTCAGTCTCTAGTGCTGTCAGTCCCTCACCTATAGCCAGCATTTAACCATCACAGTATGGGGAAGCCTACACTACACCTTCCCCACACTGTACCCATGCCTGCAGGTAAAAAGATGGCTTCAGTCTCCAGTGCTGTAAGTCCCTCACCTTTCTCCAGTACTAAATGCATCCTAGTGTAGGGAAAACACACATTGTCCCTGCCATACAGTGGACAATTCCCTGGGGATAAACAGAGGGATTCAGTCTCGTTATTATCAGTCCCTCACCTTTCACCATCAGGAAATACATCACTATGTGGGGAAGTCTTAATTATCCCATCCCCACACTGTCCCTGTGGATAAACAGAAGATTCAGTCTCTGATGCTGTCAATCCCCCAGCTTTCCCTAGCACTAAGTTCATCACAGTGTAGTCATGCCTGCATTGTACCTGGCCCCACTTTATTGTCTCTATGGATAAACATAAGGTTCCATCTCCAGTCCTGTCAGTCCCTCATCTTTCACAACCACAAAATACATTCCATTCTGGGAAACCTGCATTATACTTGTTCCTGTGGATAAACAGAGGGTTCCAATATTCAGTGTTGTCAGTTTCTTACCTTTTGATGTGCATTAAACATCACAGAGTCAGGGAAATACATTGTTTCTACTCCACCCTGAACATCTCTCTGTTGATAAACAGAGAGTTCAGTCTCCAGTGCTGGCAGTCCCTCATTTTTCTTAAGTAAGAAATACATCCCAGTGTATGGAAAATGTACATTGTTCCTGCATAAATCTGTACATGTTGTTGTGGATAAACAGAGAGGTTCCATCTCCAGTGCCTCAGTCCCTCACCTTTCACCCACAGAAAATACATGATAGTGTGGAGAAGACTGCACCGTACCTTAGCCACAGTGTATTTGTGCCTGAGAATAAACAGAGGGCTCAATCTATAGTGCTGTCAGTTCTTTACATTTCCTTAGCATCAAGTCCATCGTAGTGAGGAGATGTCTACATTGTACCTGACCCTTATCTTTTTCCTATTACTACAACCCCCAACTCCTTTGATTATATTGTAGCACTTCTATAAGAAAATTATTGAGAAGACAGTAGTGGGCCAGAATGAAACAGAAATGAGAAAGTGTGCTCCCCTTACCATACACTTTCAGCTCCTGCATAGTGCTAAATAATTTTTGCCTTTGAAACACAATTCCAACCAGTTCTAAAGCAAACACCAATTGTAGATGTCTCTCATGAGCACATTACACATATTCCAGTCTACAGAGCCAATAGGTTGTTAAACTAAACACTGTTGCATGGGAGAAGAAGGAAAAAAACATCATTGTTTCTAGCTTTTAACCTGGAGGGAAAGGCTCCTTATGTTCCTCTTTAGTAAATCAGAAAACTTCCATTCAGAAGCTAAAGAAAGAAAGCTTTGTTTTACAGCATGTATATTTTGCGAATAAGTTTTCCTTGTCAGACCGAGAAAAAAATAGTGTATTGTAGGGGCATACCCGACTGTTTCAAATAGTGTAGTGATTGCAACTCAATTTTATGAAGTCCATTAGGAATGTGGAGAGCTCCATTTTTCTACTGTAATAGTAAGATGTCTGCAGAGCTCCGCCCTGCAGCCGTAAAAATGAGACACTACAAGTTAAACATAGAAACATTGAAAACAGAAGGAAAGAAAAATACCTGAGTAGTCTGTCCCAGGGTTCGTTGTTTGGAATCTTTGTAATGTTTACTATTTCTCTCATTCTCCACTCTTCTTTTTTACATTATTCTATCTTTAAACTACTTTGAAGAGCTAGTAGTGCCAAACGATAGTTGACAGAAAATGTTAGTAATTTTTAAAAGTAGTCCCTTATCACTTTTTATTTCTGAAGCAATTTTTCTTTTTCTTATGTGCTCATTAGATGGTTTTTACCTAAGAGTATTGGGTGTGATGTGAAAAACTTGCTTTTCCTTGAAGAAGACATACTGTTTCCAATTCTGTTCTTCTCACTACATAATCAGCTGGTGACATGAGTCACTGTCGCATCACAAGCCATGCAACCTGTTTTAAATCATGTGTCACAAGTACCAATCAAGTACAAGGGGAATGTCTCTTCTTGGATACTAGTGATGGCACAATCTATACGGTCACAATGCTGATGATATATTTGAAGGAACAGCAATGACTATGTCAGCGTCCAGGTAAAGTGCTGTTCCACACATCACATCTAGTACTGTCAGACAGAAAATCATCTAATTAACAAAACAGAAATGTAAAAAATCACACACAGCGTGTCTCTTCCTTGTTACTAGTGATGTCAGAGTCTGTAAGGTCACAGTGCTGATGATGCATTGGGAGGAACTACACTATGTCAGCCTCTAGGCAGAGTGCTGTTCAACACATCAAATGAAGTATTCTCAGACAGAAAATCATCTAATTAGCAAAACAGAAAAGGGGAAAAAAAATCACATATACAAAGAGAGTCCACTAGCTGTTTAAATAGAGAACTCCCAAATTTCTCTTGAACCTTGATATTGTCTTTGCCTCCACAGCCTTGTCTAGAAGTTTGTTTCACTCATTTGCTATCTTTCTGTAAAATAATAGGTTCAATAGTCTTTTCTCAATTTCCCCTCCTCTAACTTTAGCATGAGACACCTAGAAAGCATTCTGTATAGCACATTAAAAAACCTTTTATCCCCCATTCTATTGAACCTGATCATGAATTTGAAACTCTCTCTATCATATACCTTCTCTTCCTTCTTGTCTTCAGAGAGTACATCTAGACTTTTGATTCTTTCCTTATATAATTGTCTTGATGGACATGGATCATCACTGTTGTCCTTTTCTACACTGTTTCTAATTTATCTTTATCATTCCTTGGATACAGGTCCCACAGCATTACACAGTACTCCAGGTGAGGTCAAACCAGTCATACAAATAGCAGTAGTACCTCCCTTTTTTTGCTAGCAATCCCTCTTCCTGTGGACCTCAGCAACCTGTTAGCCCTCTTTATATACCTTATTGCACTCAGAAGACATTTTTAAGTTACATGTTATCATCGTTTTCAGATTTCTGTCCTCATCTGTGTTCTAAGTTGTCATCCCATCAATATAATAAATAGTTCCAGGACTGTCCACCCTTATACATGTTGTTTTGTACTTTTTGGCCTTGAGTTTCAACTGCCATATACCGGAGCATTTCTGTAATCTTCTTATATTCTGTCTCATAAAGGTAACTCAATCATCACTGCCAACCCTCCCATAGACCTTTGCATCATCTGTGAATAACAGTATTTTACTCTAAATGCCTTTGAATATGTTAGAGATATAAATGTTGAATAGTAGTGTTGCTAGAACCAGACCCTGTGGTACTCCACTAGTCATTGTACTGTCTTCAGGCAGTTTGCCATTTAGGACCACCTCCATATTCTATTAGTTAACCAGTTTATTAGTCAGCCAGTTATCCCCTCCCTTAGTCCTAGCTAACTTATCTTCCTAACTAGCTTCATATGAGGTACCAGGTAAAGTGCTATGCTAAATTTTAATCTTGGCATAACACAACTGCTGACTGGCCTCTGTCTGCCATTTGTGTCACTATATTAACAAAAAAAGTATGTGAAACAGGTCTGGCATGACCAGCTCCCAGGGAATCCAGTGCTGTTTCTAGTCCATTAAGCCATTTTCTTCCAAGAAAGCATTTGTCTCCTCCTTGATAAGTGTATCCAAATGTATTCCAACTATTGATATCAGTATTGGGTTTAATATTATATCACAATTAAAATTGCACAGACACTAGTCATACTGGGTCAAATAGTTGCAAAAATGCAAACAATAACATTTAATAGTTTATATACTGAATCCCTTATCCTGTCTAAATGGACTAAAAGCCGTTAATACTATTCAAGCTTCTTGATAGCCTGATGAATAGGATAATGCACGATTTGTACAACCCTAATGCTGATACACTTGTCTTTTCAGAGGGATTCAAATGAATAGCTGTTAAGAGAATTCCAACTTCAATAAAATGTAAGGATTTTATGAGAGAAAAACAAAAATTGGTCATTCAAAATATTTATTTTTCCAGATCTTCGTCCTAGTAAGGTTGCCTACACTTGCTGCACATCTGTCTCCAAGGCTATGTTTCCATTTGCTATTACTCATTTTTGGGAACAGAAGCTTCAGAATCCATGTGTGAATGCAATAATGTAAGTAGAAATCATCAAAGTTAATTCAATGGAAAAAAAATAAAAATCATTAATCAGCTGAACCAATTTGAAACAACATATACTGTAAAACTACTAATTTAATTCATATGAACATGGCACCTGTAGCTTTTTCTTACGTTTCACATGCAGACAGAAAAAATTACTTTTCAATAGAGATGTTGCAAAAATGTTCTTTGCTGACAGTGCTGTTGTGAAGCAGTGAACTTTGCCTTTTGTGAAGACCTCCCAAAGTGGCCCATTTCACAACATTTGGGTTAAAGTGAAGTTTGCAAAATTATGTGGGGTGATTCATCAATGAAGTAAGTGTCACTTATCGAGTGGCAAAATGCTGGCCATGCCACATGCTGCAGAGCAAAAGGCTAACTACTTGGTACACGGTACAGAGATATAAACATGTGATCCCCATCACAGTATTAATCTGTTTGAGGATGGCACAGGTTGTGTTCTCATTGTGCTGGGCATCACACAAAACTATAAACATTACTTGATTAGTTAAACTATTTTTTCCATAGACTTTATTTATATGTTAATACACTCCCTGGAGCCACTCATTGCTGTTTAAAGGTGGTTTCACCTGCTTTCAGCCGGCACGTGAATAGTGAAGTGAAACAGAGCTGTTCTGACTCAAGCTGAATGCAAGTGCAACCACTCTAATACAGCAATGAGTGGCGGGGGGAAGTATTAATATATTATTGCTCAAGAGTGAGAAATAATATATGTATTTTTAAAAAACTGTTCCCAGGACATGCCCATTTCCAGGGCATCTGCACATGAGACGCTCTTCACAGAATAAGAGTGTCTCATGCACAGGGGAAAGGAGCACTCAGATTGGTTGGGAGCACTCTCTCAATCTATAATAGCTCTTTTAGTTGTAATTTTGATATGAAGTGGGGTTAACATAGTAACAAAACAATTTCTGACCAGAAGGGACAATAGGTGGTGTACACCATGAAGAGCATAACTTTTTCAGTGAGTCAAAAAGCGCAACAGCAGAAGAGCGGTTGCAAAAAGAGCTACCGACACAAAAGGCCACCCGACTATAGGAGGGCAGAAATAGCCACAGGCCCACAATGGGTGAGACCACAGTGGCTACATCAAGCAAATGAGGGCCTGCAGGCAAGATCCACAGGCAGGGAGGCACACCAGGGCAATGGCATCCCAACATCTGGACAGGAGCAGGTGCACTCTGGGGGGCACAGCAAGACAGAGGGGCACAGATGCTGACAGGATAGCACACAGCTGGGGTGCATGGAAGGGAGGGGGGATAAGGCACATACACACAATGCAGGACAGGAGGACAGCCCCCCACCATCACAGAGACACAGACAGCAGCATGACAGTGGGGCAGCCGGTGACAGTCTGGAACATCTACATGCAGACCAAGACATCCGTCACACAGCCAATGGGACAACAGGCAACACTCGCAGCTGATGCATGCATGAACAGTCCTTGCCCCACTCCCAGTACTTGCACAGGTGGTGACAGCACCCAGTGCTGGAAGTGGGTGGTTTCACCATGCAAGGTGGCTCTCACACAGTAGCAAGGCAGTTCAATGGGGGAGGCATCAACAACCCCAATTAAAGCAGCACTGGCAAAGGCTGTGGAAGGTGTTGGTGATCAAGGGTGCACCCTGGGAACATATAGGGACTGTGCAACTGGCCACTGGACACAGACATCTGCCTAATTAGTGATGGCAGTGCACTTCTTTCAAAGCCAGAAACACAAGCCCCTTGTGGTGCACTGAGGCTCTGTGTACTACAAGGACAAGGACAGGACAGACAAAATGTACTGGTGCAGCATAGATACCCGCTGCTACAACTGCTTGGCCAGGCACTACACTGTGGACAACAGGGCTGTCAAGACCTTCTGGGAACACAACCACATCCCCGATGTAGTCTATATCGGGGTGTACCATGTCCTCGGGGAACTGCTTCACTGGACATGAAGGAGCATGGACACTGTGTCCCAGATCATGATTAACAGCACAGTAGGTGTGCTGGCAGCCATGGCTGGATGGATGCCAGGGGTTCAGCTCCTATGGAAAACAGTGCCGAATGTGCAGTATTTGGCACGGGGGTTGGCAGTGACACCCATGTCTGTTACAGCCCAGATGATACCCATCAAGTTCACCATGACCAGCTATGGGAACTGGTTCCTGCTCAATGACAGTCACAATGAGCAGGACTGGATCATCATCTATGCTATGGACAAGGACTTGCAGTTCCTGGCAGACTGCCTTGACTGGCTGATAGATGGTACCTTCAGGGTTGCCAGTCCTCTTCAGTCAGCTCTATACTGTCCATGCAGTCCAGCCCAGGGCAGTCGTGCCAGCTGTATTTGCACTCACCTGTTCCAGGTGGGTGCAGACATACATCTGACTGCTCGGGTAATTAAAGATACACTGTCCTGCACTGGCCCCCGTTACTGTCATGATGGACACTGAATGCACCAACTGGTGGGCGATGTCCACTGTATTCTCCTCTGCACAGATTCAGTGCTGCTTTTTCAATTTTTCACAGGCCCTGTGGTGTAGGATTCAGGGTTGCCTCAAGGTCCTGGAACGGTACGTCTCAGACGCAGATTTCACCCTCCACCTGAGAATGCTCCTGGTATTGGCATCTGTGCCCACTGAAGATGTGCCAACTGTCTTTGAGGAGATGCAGGAGTGGGAATACTTGGTGGCAAATAAGGAGATCCTTCAGCCAATCCTGGATTACTAAGAGGACACCTGGGTTGGATGTTCCACAGTCCAGTCAGGGAGGTGCAGACTGTCCTTCCTCATTGACCAATGGAATTACCATGGGGTGACCATACAGTGCCTCACCAGGACAATAACATGGTGGAGGGGTGGCATAGGCCATTCAATGGCCACAACAGGCTGTGCCACCAATGCATATGGCACCTCCTGCTGTGACTCCAGTAGGAGGAAGAGATGGGCAGGGTCTGCATACAGCAGCTTGTGTCCAGGGTGGAGGCAGCGCAGGTCCAGCAGCATTACCTGAATACCCAGATGCCCAGATTGCAGCAGTGGTGGAGGAATATAGTACCTGCAGCCACTACAACTACCTCTGCAGACTGGCACACAACTTCCAGTTCCATGTGTGAGCTGGTATGTGGTAATCAGAGGCAGGGCTGTGTGCCTTTGCGATTGTGTGCCAGCTTGCATGGCCTCCTGCATGAATCCCCCTCCACTGGGACAGTGGTCACCCACTGGTTCTGTGCATTCCCACCATCAATCTTTGGATGCATGGCCTTTGGGCTAGCTCTGCAGCATCCTGCTCTTCCTATGGTGTGCATCTTGTGGTGCCCCAGTGCCATCGCTCTTCTGGCTGGGGGCTCTTCTGTGCGTGGCCAACAGGGGTCTCCCTTGCAGGATTCCCCCAGGAATGTTCACCCTTATAACATAAAACCCAATAGGACTTTCATTTCTATCACACACACATACACACACACACACTTCATAAGCATCAAGCAAGTTTGAATAAGTATGCTGTACCACATATGTTACCTTAAAGTGGCCCCCTACGCACTGCACTACCTATGGCATCCAATGATTACATCAGTAAGAAGTAATTTGTCCAGGAATGCCTTAAAGGATTGTATTGTATACATGTCCACTGTGTTTACTCGTAGGTTGTTCCATAGAGTCATCACTTTATGGGAAAATAAGTGCTTCCTGATATTACCTCAGAGATTACCACCACTGAGCTTCCATAAGTATCCTTTTGTCCTGTTGGAGGATACAGTATCAACCATCTATATTCAATCTCCTCCTCCTCCTTTCCTCTTTCCTTTTCTCCCTCAAATGCCAGCTCAAACCTCTTAGTAACCCCTCCTGCTAATCCTCCAGCCTTGGATATAGTTAAACTTGCCATGCTAATCTTAGGTACTTTGCCTTTGTCTTCTTGCACCAGTGTTTAGTTTTGATTTACTAGCCTGTACACTGTTTACTACATTGCATTTTTTGTTCAGTTATTGTATTTTTGCTGCATATTGTGTTTTTCTATCATCTATACTTTGTTTTTCCTATACATTGAACATTGCATCTCCCTATTTCCCTTCTCCCAGGTTGCACCTGGAAACACCTTGGCTCAACAAGCCTTTCCTGGTTACCAATTTTCAGTAAACAAATAATAAACAAATCTTGCTGACACCCTTGAATATATGGAAAACTCAAATCATGAACCCTCTCAGCCTCTTGCTCTCCAACTTGATAAGAGCAACTAGACTTTCTTCACAGCTTCAATCTTCTGTACCTCCGATCATTTTGTGACCCTGCATTGCACCTTCTTGACTGTCTAAGTGTCCTTTTTGTATTGGAAACACCAGATCTGTACTCCAGATGGTGCCACATCCAAGACTTATGTTGACCCTTTTAACAGTGGCCACACACTACTTGCCAGGTTTCAGTCATTTGTCCATTATGACTCAAGGTCATGTACTGTGTTCACAGAAGCATGTGAAGCCTTAAACAGTGTGTAGACTCTAGCTCCTATTTTCCTCCTGAAATGCAGCGGTTGCTCCCTCCAGCACAACACCCCTCCAGCAAATCCAAAAAACAGACCATTACAATGACTGTCACTGTAATGGTCTGTTTTCAGGTGATGCCTTTCTCCTGGTGTTCTACCCCCTTCCTGGAACAACTCTGATCTGGAGTTGATTATATAGAAATCTGGGGGGTGCAGGGGGCAGAGTCCCATGCGTGGGTGGTCCCACAAAAAATACTTCATTTTGGGATGGCACAATACTGGTGTCTGTATTGTGCCATTGCTGTGTGGCAGATCGGCAAATTCACTGTCGACCTACAGTGGTGCTTCCAGAGTGCAGCACTTTGAATTTGGCTACATTAAATCTGAGACTACAAGAGTCCAGTCAGCCACCCAGGATTTTCAGATCTTCCTAATGTTTGTCTTCATTTTCAATAGTGCCCATTACCCAGGCTGGCTTAGGGTCTTCAGCATAGTTAAGCAGCCTGCTGGAGACCAGAACTTCAGGATCGATTATACAGTTGTTGAACAGCTGTGGCCTTAGCACAGATCCCTGAAGGATGCCACTGAGTACACCTCTCCACTTGCAATAGTTAAGCAATATGGCATGGCAAGGTGTTGGTTGCACTAGGCTGACAACAAGCCCAGGGGTGTAGTAAGGAACGAGGACACAAGCCAAGTGCCTTCTGCCCCTGAATGTGTGGTAAACCTACTAAAACCAATGTCCCCAGCATACTTTACTGCTTATTTAATATGGGTACTTCTGGGACTGAAAACAAGTATAACAAAGAATAGAAATAAAAGAAAACCTTAATGACATGTTGAAACAAAATAATAGTTCCTCCATGAGCTTCAGCAACTACCTTGTTGCTGCCTATGTCTGCTAAGGAATTATAGCCCATAATGTATAGGTTCATTTATATCTTTATTTATATAATTCATGAATTTTTTTCATTAGGAATACTATTGCTTTTTTAAAATAGCCAGGAAGCTTGCTTTGTGAGGACAGCCATCTCAAGTTATGTGTAGAAAGGGGAAAAAACAAATTGAATAGGGCGAACACTGGTACTTTGTTGAGTACTGCTCCCACAGATGAACACACACACTGCTGGGTCAAGTCTGCTGCTGCACCACATGTTACTTACAGTTATAGACAAGAATGAGTATGGCAGTAGCAGTGGCTGTGATCGCCATACAAATCTTTTTTGAACAAATGTGCAGAAATTAAATGGTAAAAACAAAGATAATGAGTTCTAGAAGATGCACGTTAACAGGAAAGATTGAGCAGGTAGCCACTGAATCTAAAGCATTAGCATAAGTGATGTCACGCAGGGAGGGGAAAGTGAGTGAACAAGAATGCAAGGAAGTGACAGAGAGTGTTGTTGGGAGGTAGAGTCGTAAAACTGAAAAAAAAAGAGAGAGAAAGAGCAGACCAGAAATTCTGGACATTCAGGTTCGTTAGAGTTCAGTGGTGACTAGCTGAAGTAGGCAGTCAGCCAAGGCAGAAAGTGAACAGGCTAGCAACATTGCTAGCAAGTGAGATAACATTCATTCAGGCAGATGGGTGGGAAGATAGGGGTTATCAGTTAGGGGCAAGTCCTGGAAGAGACAGAGAAACAATGTTTAAAAAAAAACTACAATGTATTGGGGTGCCACATCCTACAGGTATGTAACCTCTGTAGTGGGAGGGGAAAGAAATGGCTAATGTTCCAAAACTAAAAACTCCATAGTGGCACAATGATTTGGAGAGAACTGCAAACTGCTTGCCAGGTACTTGTTTTTAGCCATGGGTAGTGCTCTCTTTAGGCAATAGCAGGCACCAGATCTTGACCATTCAGGATGCAGGGATTTCCTTGTCCATTTATCATTGCCTTTCTACCAAACCCCTTTTCTTCCGGTTCCAAACCAGTTGGCAATCCACCTTGTGTATGCCACATTGGTATGCTTTTCTCAGAAACTTGCCATCTGCGATATTGTGAAAGGACTTGTTCAAGTCCAAATAAACTGTCTCTATGGACTTGTCATTGTGAACTTCACTGGTCACCCCTTCAAAGAAGATAATCAAGTTGGTTTGCTTGATCAGCCTCTCATGAAAGTATGCAGAGAGAAAGCAAAAACCTTAGTCACCACCAAGTGCTCCATTATTCTGGCCTTGATAATGGCCAAGATCTTGCTCAACACTATGTCAGGTTGACTGGCCTGAAGTTTTCAAGATCAACCCTAGCTCCTCCTTGAAGATACAGATCTGATTGGCCATGTTACAGTCTTCTGGCACCACATTTGACCATGCAACCCCCTTAAACATACCACAAATGGCCCCTATAGTTGTTACTATATCATAGAATCATACGGAGTTTACGAGTTCAGGAGGCTTGTGGGCCTATTATGAAACTCGCCACCTTCTAAGGGTGGTAATCAAATGTTTTACTACCCATGTATATATCTAGTCTCTTTTTAAATACAGCCGTGGTTTCACTTTTTGCTACATCTTTCGGTAAGGAGTTACAATGTGATAGTATTCGTTGGGAGTACCATTGACTATGTTTAGCAGTTTTGTAATGATCTCCCTTTAGTTTTAATTTATGGTATCTAGTAATATTATTCAATTTACATTTAACTGATCCAATGGTTTCTAAGATTGACTCATTGTGCTGGGCTGTAGAGATGAGACGTAAATCACCCCTTAATATCCTATACTGCATGGAGTACAAACCCAGTGTTTTCAATCTTGTGGAGTAGTCTAGATTTTTCAGATTATGAGTTTTTTTGTAACCTTTCTTTGTACCCTTTCAATCAGTTTTTTCTTTCTAATGAGGACTGGGGCACATAATGGAGAGCAGTACTGCAGATGTGGTCTTACCAAACTAACATACAGTGGCATAAGTATTTTAGACTGTCTGCTTTGGCGTTTTTTGAGAATGCAACCAAGTATTTTCTGACTTTTTTTAACAATGACATTTGTGTGAGTTTCAAAAGATAGTTTCTGTGAAATAATTACACCCAGATCTTTTTCATGTTCAATAGTTTTTATTACAGTATTGTTTAGCTTATAGCTGTACCCTGGATTATTTCTATCTAGATGCATGACCTTACATTTGACTTCACTGAAGCTAATTTTATTCTTTTTTGTCCAGTCCTTTAGATGATAAAAACTATTTTGAAAATGTTCAGCTGATTTCTGATCAGTTATTGTGCCCCTATCTTATAATCATCTGCATATTTTCAGAGCCAGATATTATGTAAGGACAGCATAGATGTCACCAGAATGTTAAATAATATGGGTCCCTGAACCGATCCCAGAGGTACACCACCAATAACTGGTTCCCACAGTGATGCATGTCCTCTTATGGCCACTCTTTGTTTTCTATTTGATAACCATGAGTTTACCTGTCTAACTATACTTGGATGGAAATTTAGGACAATCATATGTTCCATTAATTACTTATGTGAGACTATGTCAAAAGCCTTGGACTAGTCAAGGAAAATCACATCAACTGATAGTCCATTGTCTAATGTGTACATGTGGATTATAAAAAGATAATGCACTGGGCTGGAAACAGTCAAATCAAGAGTATGACAATCCTGCACTCACCACCAAAATAAAATGCTACTCACAAGGATTGAAGGTGTGCTGTAAATATTATTGAAGTGTCAGTGACAGATGAAACACATGTCTTGATGCTTTTTGGAATTGTATTCCTTTAACAAGAGACATGTGGGACACATGATAAAGCATTTTATATACAGATAGATGACATCGTCATACTGCGACAATTTAAAAGACGTGACATCACACTGAGCAAGTGAGTTAAAAGTAAATGTAAATACACATACACACACACATATATGTATATATAAGTGTATATATATATATATATATATATATATATATATATATAAATGTAACCCCCCTACAAATGGGGGTTCTCAAAATGTCTTCCATAAGCTTGCCTAAATGCTCACTGCCAGGCTGGTGTCCTGCATTTTAGCAGTTAAATGTTATTGCCAGAGAGTGCCTGTATAGCCTCTGAGTACTGCCTCCTTAAGGGCTGCCTAGCTTGCAGTTATAATTAATCTGGGAGGGGGACTGAGTGTTTCCATGTTCAAGTTCCACCCGGGCTGCCGTTTCTGCCATCATTAATTGCAGAGAGGGAGCTCTGTTAAAAGATGTAACTGTTTACTGATCATTTATTAGAGAAGTGAAAATAATGCAGTTTGTCAAACCTGACTTCATTGCAGCAAGGACTGTTTTGTTTATCTCCACCATCTTGTTCCTGGACTGCCAAATTGGACCAATCAGTACTTTGGAACTCTAAAATGGAGCCTGTCTACAGGGGCTTAGTGGAGTCAAAATCTGTAGGAATTGTAGTTTTGGACTGTTGGCACCTAAAAGGACCTGGAGGGGGAGCCCTTGTTGTGACTGACAGATGAGTCAGCCAATTGGACCTTTTGGATCTGAGGGAAATTCCTAGGCTGCTTGCAGCAGAGGGCAGAACTGGGTTGGAGCTGAAAGAGTGAGCAGCTCCAGCTCGTTGAGCTGCTGCCCGAGGGGTAGTGTGGGTACTTGTCGGGAAGGTTGAGTCTGGCTTGTCTGCCTTTAACTCTCTTGAATGATGAGATAAGATAAGCTTTATTTCAGACCAAATTTCTGAGCTATTTCACTGTGCCCCAACTTATGGGTACGGCAAGAAGGAGAAAGTCAGATTTAAGTTGGGAAGTGAGGAAGCAACAGCTCGAGACAGTCGAGCAGCCATCTGCATAGTTTCGCATGGGAGAACTGTGGAATAGGCTTGAGTTTGGTCTGCTTGTTTGCCTGCTGCCATGAGTGGGAAGATAGAGTCATTTGTGGACTAAACTTGATTTGTGGGAATGAAGTAAGCCACTGAATTGTGACAAGGCTCAACCTGAAGAAGACTGAAGATTTGCTGAATGCGATTGGCCTGTCAGGATTTCCAGCTACCCCTATACTCCCAGTGTGTGCAGTGACTTTGTGATTGTGACCAGAGTGCAGTCTTCTGGTACAGTGGAATCTTCCTGACAAGTAAATGTGCTATGTGCTGAAAGTGGGTCATGATTTGGTTCCCCACTGTTTGAATTGTGTTCTGCTTGCTGGAGGCTGCATCCAGTTCAAACGGACAGAATCCATGTTCATCTCCATTCAGCCTGGGCCTTGCTACACTGGCCCAACCAGACTACCCATTGTGCAGAGAAAGCCATCATTGAGAGACCTGCCTGGGGATCAGCCTTCTGCTCAACTCCTTGAACAGGAATGATGCCTTAGTGATTCGTGTGGGCCCTGCTTCTCCTGGCACTCCAGCTCACCCACCTGAACTCTCAGTTTTGTCCTGCCTGCGTTCTGTATTGGCTATCATGAGTACCCACCAGGGTAGCTCCCTGCAACAATGGCTAAACCTAAAAGTGTTGTCATCTGATTGCCTTGTTGTTTTTCTTTAACAAACTGAGCTCTCCAGCTCTGGATTACAAATAGTGTGTGTTGTGCATGTTGTTTTCTTGCATCATAGGGCCCCAACCAGCTGAGATGCCGGTCTGGCCCAGGCAACAATCCTGGCTAGACTACCTCTTCTCCACCTGGGTACCCAGAGTGTGTGACTGTTTAGGGACTCTGAAGTGTATACATAACTGTCTGACTGAATTAGTCTTTAAGCCAATCAACCTGATCATGCCCATCCCTTGTTCAAATCCATTAAATAAATCAGATCTAACTCTTTTTGCATTTAACCTGACTATGGTTCCAGTTTGTGCCAAGAGTATTGTACTGTTGCTATTTTCTTTGCATAACCTTGTTTTACAGGGGGTCCCCAAGGTCAAGCTAGAGGAACCTGCCCTGGTGGTAAGTGCAAACAGTGTGGGTAATTGCCTGGTGTACAAAGGGTATTGTGAAAGTGATTATCATACAGTGTTCCGGCCACTAGAAGGAAAGAGGGGGGTTACAATGTCCCAGAGGGCTGTGCCCAGGTTAGCTTAGCCACTAAAATCCCTGACCTCCAGGTAGAGGCACCCATTTCAGAACTCAGGCCCCTTAACCTGCTACTAGTCAAGCAGGCAGGGGTAGCAACCCTTTGGATAGTGCAACCCAGGGGTTATGTGTGTATGTGTGTATATATATATATATTAAAGGCAAAAAACGTCTAAGCAAATCACTATAAACAAACTATATAAGCTAATCTAAAAAGAGCACATTAAAATCTGAACAGTCCAATTCTGCATATAAAGCATCTTGTGAAGACACGAAGAAGTGCAGTCTGATAGGCGCATTTGAAGATTTTTGGAAAATCTATTACGTAATTTCCTAGAAATATAAATAAAGCAAAATATACATTAAATAGATCATTAATAGAGTCATTCATTTGCAGCAAACTTACTTCAAGCAATGGAACAGATAAATGACATGTACATGCATTTATTTATATCTATATATTGGAAGATGTCAAACCACTCATTGAGACAAGGGTGCTTGGAGACTCTAAACATGTAAATCTAAAACCCCTCTCTCAGCAGAATTAAATTGTTAAAATCACCACCTCAGTGTTTAGGGTACACTTTTTTAATTGCTCTGAAAGAAAAAAAATATGATTGCATTTGTTTGGGGTCTGCATGACATGCAGAGCTGTTGCATAAGTTCATGAAAGATTGGGCACTCACCACCACATATAAAAAACACATGGGGCTCCAAGATACTCCAAAATTCATTTTTATTCCATAAAATTTATGTTGCATGCTTGATACGTTTTGGACCTTTATCAATAGCTATTGCAACTAGACACAATGCAAACTTAAATACTACAATAATTACATTGTCTTACAACAAACTCCAGATAGGATAATGAATTAATCATTACTTAAGTACCAGTTTTCATTTAATTAGTACAAAAGAGAACAGACAATACATCCGGGGGGGGGGGGGAGGCATGCAACAAACAACAATAGGGAGCAGAAAGGATTGTATGGAGGGGAAGTGGGGAGGACAGGTGAACATAAGAATGTTACTTTACAAGCAATAAGAAAACTTTTATAGCAATACATAGTCATAGTCTTACAAAAATATATCCAGACAGAAAATATCCACATAAACCAAAGCTCTGGAAGGATTTAAAGTGGCAGTGATCAACAAAAACTAAAAATACAAATAGAAATTGACTATAAGTATCAGTACATTTTATTTTCTCCTATTTCTCAAGAAAGGTTTTAAATCAAAATTAGCATTCAGGCCAGGAAGCTGGATTGCTTTAAGATGAATTATTCAAAAAGCTTCTCGCATAAGAACCAGATCATTAAAGTTACCACCCCAAGGATTCGGATTCACTTTATCTACTGCAGTAAAGGGAAAAAAACATGTTCTGTGTCTCCCTTACTGTTTTTTATGTGATCAGCATTGGCATATGTGCACTCTACTTTTAAAACTCCTAATGGTTTTCCCTATATAGAAAGTCATACAGCTACAGTACATGTAGAAAGATAAATGACACCTCTGGTGTCACACGTGATAATTTGCCAGATTTCAAATTCTTTACTGGCATTAATACTAGGGAAGCTTTTTCCTGATAGAACATGACTACAGGCAGAACATTTTTTACATTGAAAACAGCCATATACCCCACACGTGATCCAGGAATCATTGTAGTGCTCCCGATAGTGGCTATGTGTAAGGGAATCTCCTGAAGTGCTTGCTCTTCTGAATGCCACTCTAAGGGCCACAACAGTACAAAGTTTTAAACCTGGATCACTCTGGAGGACATGCCAAAATTTATTAAAGTTAATGCATGTGTTGCTGTCCATTTTTGCGTTCCATTTGCTAAGGAATACTTCTCTCTCTATTGTACATACTGTTTCTTTAGCAGAAGCAATCTTTTCTTCACTACAGACTCTCTCTCTGTTAATCTGTCATACAAGTTCATAGCATGTTCCACATAAGCTGCATCAGTAGTACAATTGCATTTGACTCACATCACATGACCTTTAGGTATGTTTTTAGTCACATGAGGTGGGTAGCAACTATTCGCCAACAAAAGTGTATTCTCTGCTATTGTTTGCAATACAGAGTGGTCTCAATCTGGCCATTCATTCCCTTAAATAAGGAAATATCTAAAAAAATCAATAGTTGTTCTATCACTTTTCCAAGTAAACTTTAAAAAATCATTAGTCAAATGCAAAAAGTCAACAAATTGTTGTAATTATTCCTCACTACCTTCCCATAGAAGGATCACATTGTCTAGGTACCATTTATATAGTTTTATTTTACCAAAAAATGGATTCATATTTATATTTAGTACTTATTTTTCCTCCCAAGCGACCACATATAAATTCACTAGTGATAGTGCACATGTAGCCCCGATCTCTGTGCCCTGTATTTGCTGGTACATTCTTTTATTAAACAAACATAGTCCAGCAACTTTAATAAAAAAATTGTGTGGGGTGGGGTTGCTGTTGCATCCCTTCTATTCAAACAGAGGGCTGCTGCATCCAAAGTGCCCTCATGTGGAATGCATGTGTAGAACTGTTCAGTATCAAGTGTCACAAATTTAGTAGACTCAGAAACCAAACATGTTTTCAGCTGATGTAACAGATTTGTTGTGTCCTGTAGAAATGCTTGAAGATCACTGACAAATAGTCTTAATTCTAGATCCAGGAAATTTGAAAGTGGTTCTGTAAGTGACCCAATTCCATTGATAATGGGTCTGCCAGGTGAGGAAATCAAAGACTTATGCACTTTAGGCAATAGATAAAATGTTGTTCTTTACAAGTCAGAAACAGTTTTGTTTTTCCAGTTATGTGTCCTTGTTCCAATGCCAGATTTCTACTTTCATCTATGTAGGATTTGAAATCAGAAGTCAGATCATAGTCTAGATGTCTATAGAAATGTATGTTTTGTAGTTGCCATAAGGTTTCTTTTTTATAATTTTCTTTATTCAAAACTACGACATATCCCCCTTTATTAGCTTTTTTAATTTCAATAAGAGAGTTTCTTCTAAGGTTTTCTACTGCTTCCCATTCTGCAGCTGACAGGCCGTGATATGTAACTGGTGCAGAGTTCTGAACAGCTGTTTCAAGCTTTTGTTCAACTAAATGCTTAAAAGTCACAATAGGATGACTCGGCGGAGGGCAGAAATCTGATTTGGGTCGCATGTGATTATTACCAGAGATAACAGGGGCTTTGTCATCATTCCCTTTGTGGGCGAAAAAAGATTTAACACTAAGATTTTTGCATAGCAGATTTACATCAACAATAGTCCGGAAAAAGTTCAGGGGTGTTGTTGGAACAAATCCAAGACCTTTACTAAGAACTTCATACTCAATGTTTGTGAACACATAATTTGAAAGGTTAATTACCTTTTCTGAAGAGGTTGTTGTCAATACTGTCTGCCCCTGAAATTCCTGTTCACTCGAAGGTTCCCTCTGCTGCGACAATACTGGTATCCTTGTTGGTTGTTGTAACCACCTCTTCCTCTTTTGGCTCCACCATGTCCTCTTTCTTCTGCAATATGCATTTGTCATTCCTGATATCTGGCATCTTGTTATCTGGGGCTGCACTGTAGTTCTAATGGTAGTTCTGTTTCCATTCTGTCTCTATGAAAAGAAAAATGAGCCACAGGTTCTTCCGGTTCTGAATTTGAGTACTCCATGCTGTAATTCAAAGACACATGTCTAGCCGGCTTAAGAATACTCCAAGGATTGTTTTGTTTTTTTTCCAAGAATAAACTCTGCTGAATTCATAGTCACCATGATCCTGTTAAAATTTAGTGTTTTTTTTAATTTATTTTTTATTTATTAATTGTGTGACCAGGTAGGCCCACTGAGCCCTGGAGGTCTCTTTTTCAGGAGTGACCCAGGTGAACATCGCATAGTAGACACAACTCAATTATTCAAACAACAGAGTAGATACATAGCAAATTACAGGGATTGTTGTTATCATTATATAAGACTGACAGAGAGATACACAGTAATATGATATAAACAACCATTTTAGGAGTAGGGAGAACAAGGAAGAAGGGTGAGGTGCTAGATGGGGGAGCTAGCCCAAGGTAAGGTTGCCTGGCTATGGATAGGGGAGGGGGAGAGGGGAGGGATATCAGGTGCCCTGGCAGTGGCACATGCTGGGTGAAAGCATGTGGGTCTTGAGTCTGGTATGGAAGGTTTTAGTGGTTGGGGCATCCTGCACCATAGATGGAAGTTTATTCCACAGGAGATGGGCCATGTAGGAGAAGAACTTTCCACCAGTCTTGGTCCTCACTCTCAGTTTCTTGAGAAGGATTCTGGTAGAGATCTGGAGGTTCTGAGGGTTGTACTTCGGGGCAATGAGTCCAGTGAGGCTGGGAGGGGGGGGATGGACCCAGAAGCTTGTGTGCTAGGATGAGCAATTAGTACTGCAGTCGGATGTCAAGAAAGGGCCATTTTAGAGTTGCGAGGATGTCACAGTACTGGCTTCTGGAGTGAGTCACTGTGGTGCAGCAAACCACCTTATTATACAAGACCTGCAGTATATTGGTCTCTAGCTTGCCCAAGCCATGCATGACAGGGGCAGCATATGTCAGTGTGGGTAAGAGCACACTTTGGGTGATCAAGATCCTGGCTTGTAGAATAAGCCAGTCCTTGAGGCAGTATAGGGAACCAAGTTTGCTGTGAATGGTTTTGGCAACTTGTTCGACATATTTTTATAAGGTGAAGCCTTGGCTGAGTGTGAGGCCTGGGCATTTGAGGGAGGTCACAACTACAATCCCATTGTGAGAGGTTAAGGTAAGCTGTAGGGCTTGTGTTCTGGCTTGGTCAAAGGATCTCGGTCCAAACAGCATGGCCTTGGTTTTAACAGTGTTGAGGACCATTTTGTTCTCTTTTAGTCAGGTCTTCAATGATGTTAAGTCTGATTGGAGGAGGTGGTAGAGGTCAGCCAAGTTGTCCAGGGAGTGATAGATGACAACATTGTCGGCATACTGGATAACTAAGCTGCCTCCACAGTTCCCGGTTAAGTCATTTGTGAACAGGGAGAATAGGTGGGTCCCAGTATTGACCCTTGTGGTACTCCCTCTTTTAGGGGAAGTGGGTCAGATGCTGCACTCTTCCACATCGTGTACGCCCTGTGAGGTAACTCTCAAACCATTTGAGAGCATGGGGATCAAGGCCTAGCCTGCCCAGCTTAGACAGCAGGAGTTTATAGCTGACAAGGTTGAATGTCTTGGACAGGTCAAAGAAGACTGCTCCTGTGGGAACCCCTTGGTCAAAAGCAGTGAGTAAATCAGCCAATAATTTAGTCAGAGCTGTGTCTGTGATGTGGTTTGTTCTAAAACCATGCTGTGTTGGAGTGAGAAGCTGATAAGACTCAAGGTAGTCCCCAATTTGGCTGTATACAAGCCTTTCCTGTATTTTCGCTAGTATGCAGAGCAGGGAGATAGGCCAGTAGTTACCAATTGGTTGTTGAGGGCTGCCCTTGTGGATAGGGACTATATGGGCCTGTGTCCAACGGTCTGGGACAACACCTTCCAGGAGGGATCGGTTTATGAGCCAGGTCAATGGTCTGGCAAAGGCTGAGGATCCCACCTTAATCAGCCTTGACTTTAAACCATCAGGTCCTCCTGATCCCTTTGGTTTCAGGTACTTGAGTAGGACTAGGAGCTATTTTGCCTTGACCAGCTGTAGGTGGAATACTGGTTGGTCAAGATAGGGAGACTCCTGTGTGTAGAGCTCCAAGTTTTAGGATGGTAATCTGGTCTTATATGCATCCAGGTACAGTAGATGAAATGGTGGTTAAGAGATGAGGCAATTAGGAGGTCATCACTCAGCCGTTGTCCATTAACCTCAATGGGGACAGGAACTGACTTGCTTTTGCCCTTGATCAGTTCATTGATATAGGACCAGAATAGTCTAGGGTTGCCTAGATTGGATTGCTGGAGGTGCGTGATGTATTCCCTTTTGGCAAGTTTCATTTCCTTTTTGCATTTGTTTCTGAGAGTTTTGTATGACACAAGGTCACCGGGAAGTAAGGAGAGCCTGTACTTTTTCCAGTCCTTGTCATGGCTAATCAATAGTTTTTTTAATTGATGGGGTGATCCACTTGTAGCAGCTGCCTTTTGCGCAGAGCATTTTAAGGGGTGCAAAGAGATTAGCCGCCTTCATGAGTGTTTTCTGGAAATAGTCTATAGCCTTTTCCAGGTTAGGGAGGAGTCTTAGTGAACTCCAGTCAAGGTTACCTAGGTGGTCATTTAATTGGCCAGCATCATGTTTAGAGTAGTCTCATGTAGTGATTATCATAGGTTGTACCTTGGGAGCACTATTTTTTCCAGACACAGTATATTGGTGAATGGTCACTCAGTGTATTGGCCATTGTGCTGGCTAACCAGATATTGGCAGGGTTGGACACCAGAGCCCAGCCCAGGATGGTGTGGTTCCCTGTTCTATAATTTTGTATAGTTGGTTCTGATATTACCTGTGTTAAGTTTGCTTCCTGTAACAGGGACTTTAGGGCCATATTTTAATCTTGGGCCCAGTTGAGATTAAAGTCCCCAAGGATAAGAAGTTCGGATGTGACGTCAAGAACTAGGGCTATTGTGATAGTCTTGAGAGACTGGAGGGCATTCTTGGGAGGGTTATAAACACACCCAATTGTGTGATACTTTGACTGACCTAGGGTGATCCTGAAGGAAATCGACTCACTGTCAGTGCAGGTATTGCTCTGTAGGCAGGTGGTCGATGTGTTGAGTGTATCTTTCATGTAGATAAGAACACCTCCCCCTCTTTTTTTATCCCTGTCCTTTCAGTGGGTATTATACCCTGGGGCTGCAACTTCATGCAGGAGGATATGAGCCTTTAGCCAGGTCTCTGAGATGGTGAGAATATCAGGCTTGTATAGGTCTAGCCATGCTAGTACTTCATGTATCTTGGGACGTAGACTGCAAGAGTTCATATGGGCAATTGTCAGCCCCTTAGAGGACACCCAGTGTGGGTCCTGAGGGGAGGATATTGAGAGATTGGTGAATTGGGGACCAGTGTTTGGCTGTATGTCCCCTGTGAGTAACAGTAAGGTTGCGAGTAGGCACATTAGTCTTGGGTTGATGGAAGGAGGAAGGTCCCTCCATAGACATCTATTGGAGTGCTGGTACAAGAGATAGCAAACGCACTTTTTGGCCATTTTGTAGGCTATGAGGAGGGAGTTCATGCAATAGATTTAATTTCCTGATCCAGCTTTTCAATGGATTTCTTAAGTTTCTCATTTTCAGCCTGCCTCAAAATCTGTGTGGTTTCTGAATGGGAGCACAACTTTCTCTTGCTCCTTAATTTCTTTTCTCAATAGCGTGTTCTGTTTTTTACTATATTCAATAATAAGTCCCATCAATTTCATGCTTGCTTCAGATAAAATCATTTCCCAGGCTTGCATGAATTTCTGATCCAGCTGGCCACAAGTAGGGTCTTTCAGAAGGAGCAATCCTTTTGGAATTCTTCTCATTTTTACATATACTTCCAGGCTTGATTTATTCCAAAACACTCTACATAATTAGTGCATAGTTTTCTGTAGATTTCTGAAAGCACTCGGAAATGACTGTGCTTCTGCTGTAAGGTTTTAAGGCTGAGCACTTTGCTCAAGGAATGGATTAGCCTCACTTGACACTTGTAACAATTGATTTACATAGTCCAACGGATCATTAGTGTTCATAGACATGTTGGGAAAGACTAGATTTGGAGTAGATTCAAGGTTCATCATAGTACAATTACAAAGGGCCCACAAAAGTGTGTATACTGGTTTTATGCTTGGAGAAAATAAAAGCAATTTCTTCTCCTTAAACTGCAACAGGTGCAAGCTCATACAAAGTCCAAATCACAAGTATAAATGACTGCACATGGAACTGTGGTGCTCCAAACAATTAGTAGCACAATTTCACAATAGAATGGGCACTCACCATGACATATAAAAACCACACGGGGCTCCAAGGTACTCCAAAATTTGGTTTTTATTCCATAACAATTATGTTGTACGCTTGACTTGTTTCAAACTTTTGGTCCTTTATCAAAAGTTAATGCAAATAGGCACGATGCAAACTTAAATACTACAATAATTATGACATTGTCTTACAACAAACTCCAGGATAGGATAAGGACTTAACCATAACTTAAATACCAGTTTTCATTTAATTAATACCAAAAGGGAGAACAGACAATAAACCCCTGGGGGTGGGGGCAGAGGAAAAAAACATGCAGCAAACTGCAATAGGGAGCGGAAAGGATTGTATGGAGGGGAAGGGGAGGACAGGTGAACAAAAGAATCCTACTTTACAAGCAATAAGAACATTTTTATAGCAAAACTTAGTGATAGACCTAACAAAAAATATACAGATAGAAAAAATCCACATAAACCAATGCTCTAGAAGGATTTAAAGTGACAGTGATCAATAATAACTAAAATTACAAATAGAAATTGACTATAAGTATCAGTACATTTTATTTTCTCCTATTTCTTAAGAAAGGTTTTAAGTCAAAATTAGCATTCAGACCAGGAAACTAGGTTGTTTTAAGATGGATTATCCAAAAAGCTTCTCCATAAGAACCAAATCATTAAAGTTACCACTCCTAAGATTTGGATTCACTTAATCTACTGCAGTAAAGAAAAATTCCTGTGCTGTGTCTCCTTTACTGTTTTTTTATGTAAAAAGGGGATGTGTAGTAGTCTTGAATAAAGAAGATTGTAAAAAAGAAGCCTCAAGGCAACTACAAAACACACATTTCTATAGAAGTCTAGACTGTGATCTGACTTCTGATTTCAAATCCTGCATATATGAAACTATAAATCTGGTAGCGGAACAAGGACACATAAATGAAAAAAACAAAGCTGTTTCTGACTTGTAAAGATCTGAAAAGAGCAACATTCTATCTATTGTTTAAAGTGCACAAGTCTTTGATTTCCTCGCCTGGCAGACTCATTATCAATGGAATTGGGATGCTTACAGAACCACTTTCAAAGTTTCTGCATTTAGAATTAAGACCATTTGTCAATGATCTTCAAGTATTTCTTCAGGACACCACAGATGTATTATATCAACGGAAAACAAATTTGGTTTCTGAGTCTACTAAATTTGTGACACTTGATATTGAACAGCTCTACACAAGCATTCCATATGAGGGCACCTTGGACACAGTATCCCTCTATTTGAACAGAAGGGATGCAACAGCAACCCCCCCACAGAGTTGTTATTAAAGTTGCTGGACTATGTTTTAACTGGCAATGTTTTTTGTTTAATAAAATGTATCAGCAAATACAGGGCACAGCGATTGGAGCTACATGTGCACCATCGCTAGTGAAGTTATATGTTGGAATTTGGGAGGAAGAATATGTACTGAATATAAATATGAATCCATTTTTGGTAAAATAA
Source organism: Neoceratodus forsteri (assembly GCA_016271365.2). Taxonomy (NCBI): domain Eukaryota; kingdom Metazoa; phylum Chordata; order Ceratodontiformes; family Ceratodontidae; genus Neoceratodus; species Neoceratodus forsteri. The sequence goes on along the minus strand of CM028137.1, from coordinate 587,919,899 downwards.
AACTATATTAATGGTACATTCGACTAATGATTTTTTAAAGTTTACTTGGAAAAGTGATAGCACAACTATTGATTTTTTAGATATTTTCTTATTTAAGGGACTGGATGGCCAGATTGAGACCACTCTCAATAGCAAAAAAATAGCAGGTAATACACTTTTGTCGGCAAAAAGTTGCCACCCACCCCATGTGACCAAAAACATAACTAAAGGTCAAGGGATGTGAGTCAAATGCAATTGTAGTACTGATGCAGCTTATGAGGAACATGCTATGAACTTGTGTGACAGATTAAAAGAGAGAGGTTATAGTGAAAAAAAGATTGCTTCTGCTAAAGAAACAGTAGATACAATTGAGAGAGAAGTATTGCTTAGCAAACAAGGCACAAATACTAACAGCAACAAATGCATTAACTTTGTCACTACATACTCATCTCATGCATATATTGTCCAAAATGCTGTTGATAAATTTTGGCATGTCCTCCAGAGTTATCCAGGTTTAAAATTATGTACTGCTGTGGCCCCTAGAATAGCATTCAGAAGAGCAAGCACTTCAGGAGATTCTCTTACACATAGCCACTATTGGGAGCACTCCAGTGATAGCTGGATCACTTCAAGTTCAAGTTCAAGTTTATTGCAGGAACGCTCCATTGAGCAAGCTCATTCACAAGGAGGTCCTGAGACATACATACATTCACAATGAAGTCATGTGACTGACTTACAGACAAATAGTTAAGTGCTTACATCATAAGAAACAGAATTCATAATGATAAGAGCTTACAACATAATATGCAGTGGGCAAAATGATAAAGAGCTCCCAGGATGCTCTCAGTTCATGAAGAGAAATTTGTACTGTTTATAATGGCAATTCATTACATACATTGGAAAACAACAGTAATTCCATAACAATTCAACAAAGATTCCACCTAAGGCACTGATAGTAGTGCGAAACAGAGTTTTAAGGAAGTGTAGGAATGGAACCTGGGATATCATGGAATCACTAGTTTGTGTCCTAGTAAAGGCAATTCATTAAAGACAGTTGCAGGTGTCTTTTAGTTTAGCCATAACTATCCTTTTAAAGAAGTTAACAGGGAAAATACTGGCTAATTTCAAAAATGATTGTAGTTGATTCCAAATAGTTGGCAGTGAGCATGAAATAGCACGTTTCCCAAAGGAGGTGCGGGTCCTAGGTATGTCAAGTAGGAGAAACTCGGACTTCCTAAGTGAATAGACACTGTGCGTTATATATATTAAGGAGGATAGGTATTGCGGTAGTTTGTTCTGAAGAAGTTTTAAAGTCCATGTACCTGCATGGACTGTCCATCTAACAGAGAGTGAGGGCCAGCCAACTAAGGCATATAGATCACAATGATGAGTTAGAGGGAGGGAGTTTGTTATGAATCGTAGGGAGCAGTGGTAGAGGACATCTAATTTCTGGAGATTAGTAGAAGCTGAGGAAATATAGATTACATCGCCATAATCAAGGAGGGGGAGGAAAATGGCCTGTACCAATCTAGTTCTAATTTCAGCAGGAAAGAAAGATCTATTGCGGAAGAAGAAACCTAACCTGAATTTGAGACTTTTAGCCAAGTCATCAATATGATCATTAAAAGAAAGCCTGTTATCTAACCAGAAACCGAGATATTTGAACTTTGAAACTATTTCCAGCTGTTCACCTAGGGTAGTATTTATGAAATCATTGGGCAGGGCAGGGGCAATAGTGTGCGAGGAGCATGGGTGTAGGATCATAGCTTTTGTTTTTTTTTGGCATTAAGGAATAACTTTGCATTGATTAAGTTTTTTTCTAATTGCGAAAAGTCAGCTTGAAGAATGTCCCTAGTTGCTTCTAGCATTGGCCAGAGGTAAACAGGACAGTGTCATCTGCAAAGAAGTGCAAGTGGAATTTTGTAATCTGATGGTCAAGGTTGTTTATATATAATGGGAAGAGGATGGGTCCTAGAATAGATCCCTGTGGGACTCCCCTGACAGTAGGCAGAGAGGAAAAGAACAAATTTCCTAATTTGACTTTTTGAGACTTGTGGGGTACTGTTTTCAGTGCAAAAAATGTTCTGCCTGCAGTCATGCTCTATCAGCAAAAAGTTTCACTAGTATAAATGCCAATAAAGAATTTGAAATCAGGCAAATTATCACGTGTGACACCAGCATTGTCATTTATCTTGCTACATGTAGCTGTATAGCTTTCTGTATAGGGAAAACAATTAGGATTTTTAAAACAAGAATGCATAAACATTTTAAAGCTGGATGTTACGTATGCCACTGCTGTTCACATGAAAAACAGTAAGGGAGACACAGCACATGTTTTTTCCTTTACTGCAGTAGATAAAGTGAATCTGAATCCTAGGAGTGGTAATTTTAATGATTTGGTTCTTATGCAAGAAGCTTTTTGGATAATTCATCTGAAAGCAACCCAGTTTCCTGGCCTGAATGCTAATTTTGATTTAAAACCTTTCTTAAGAAATAGGAGAATGAAAAATGTTTTGATACTGATAGTCAATTTCTATTTGTATTTTTATTAGCTATTGACCACTGTCACTTTAAATCCTTCTAGAGCATTGGTTTATGTTGATGTTTTCTGTCTGTATAGTTATTTTTAAGTCTATGACTATGTATTGCTATAAAAATGTTCTTATTGCTTGTAAAGTAGCATTCTTTTGTTCACTTGTCCTCCACCCTTCCCCTCCATACAATCCTTTCTCCTTCCTATTGTTGTTCGTTGGGTGGTTTCTTCCTCTGTCCCCCTTCCCCAAGAGGGTGTATTGTTTGTTCTCCCTGTTGGCACTAATTTAAGGAAAACTGGTATTTAAGTAATGATTAAGTTGTTATCCTATGCTGGAGTTTGTTGTAAGATGATGTCATAGTTATTGTAGTATTTAAACTTGCATTGTGTCTGGTTGCATTAGCTTTTGATAAAGGACCATATGTTCAAAATGTGTCAAGTGTTCAACATAAATTTTTTTGAATAAACACCAAATTTTGGAGTACCTTGGAGCTTCATGTGTTTTTTATATGTGATGTTGAGTGCCCATTCTTTCGTGAAATTGTCCTACTAATTGTTTGGAGCACCACAGTTCCGTGTGCAGTCATTTCTATTTGTACCCTGTTGTATAAGTACAGTCCTCACTTCTGATAGCTCTGCAGTGTTTCCCCCACCCTGATTTTGAACTGCCCTTCATCTTATCAATATAAAAGGTGCCACATGAACACACAGCCATGTATATAACACCCGTCATTTCACAGGTTATAAGTTAAACTCATTCTGTTTTCCCCCTTCATAAATGAGCTGCCCTCCGTCACAGCCCCTGGGCTCTCCACCTTCTACGCGAATGATCTTGTCATCCTGGCCAGCTCTCAGGACATTACTACCATTAACTCCAGGCTAAACTCAGACCTCAACCTTATTCAAACCTAGCTGGAGGGCCATAAGCTGACCATCAACCTAAAAAAGACCCAGGTCATGCTCTTTGGCTCCAGGTCCAGGACTATATCCTGCCCGGCTCCCCTAAATATCTTTGGAGTTGATTGTGCCCTCCTGCATGCCACAGACACTGTCAAGTACCTGGGTGTAACCCTTGAACTGCAACTGGACTTCACCCTGCATATTCGGAACACATGTAAGGCAAACGGCAAGCTTAGACTGGCATACAGAGCAAAAAGCTGTCTCACCTGGCCACACAACTTGCCCTAACCAGGGAGGTCCTTCTACCCACACTCTGTTGTGGGCTAGTAACCTTTGTCCCATCCCAAAAAACAGTCTCATAACATGGGACACTGTGTACAACAATGTTTGCCTCTTTACACTCTCTGCACCTCACTTCACGCACCGCTGTGAGCTTTACTCATGGCTGGAATGGCTCCTTCCAGGAAAACACCACACCTTTGTCATTGGCAACTTCATCAACAACACCGTCAGAACTGCCACCCCTTCTGCACTTGCCCTACCCCCACATACCTAGAACACCTTCCTACCACTTAAGATCCAGTGATTCGCATGCCTTCCTGGTTTCAAAAACCCACACACTCGTGGGTGATCGGGCTTTCACAGCTTATGCATCTAGAGTGTGGAACTCCCTTCCTGCAGTCACTCTCTCTCTGCCACCTCCCATACTTGCTTTAAATCCTCCCTTTAGGGCTTCCTAAAATTGACCTCCACCTGTCTCTGTGCCAAACAGACCTCTGGCTGAGGCAATTTTTTCTCAGCTCAACTGCTAGGGGGTGAGAATCCTGTTTATTGAATGTACTTCCTCCACTGACAATCTTGAAACTGCTAGCTGCATCAAATGTATCAATATGCACTGGGTCCATTCCTTGCCCACACTTTTCATGAGAGATGACTTAGACAATTCCATCCCACTTTTTCCTTGGTCTTTCTCTCCATTTTTGCACTCCTCTTGTAACTCACTACCCTTTCCCCACCTGAGGGTATGGTTGACCCCTTTACTGTTTGTTACTGTTGCCAATGCCTATATTATATTGTTATTCATCTATTAATTTGTCTATGCTTGATGTTCTTGTATGTTAACTAGACTCTGTCTAATGTGCTTGTACTGTACCTTGTAACCTCCTGGGTCATACCTGAAAATAGGCACTTGGCTGTCTAGTGTGCTTACCTGGTAAACAAAAGCAAATAAATAAATAAATAAATAAAATAATCTGAAATTCCTTGTTTACTCTCGACATGCTGTTCAACATATTCCAAAGGGGGAATTCCTAAGGTTTCAGAACAATTGCAACTCTGTTGAAAATTGTTGAGAGAAGGGAACCAAACCAGAATTTAGATATATAGGTGGCACAGTGCATCTGGTGACAGGAGGGTAAAGGAAAAATGGATAATTATGAGTAAAGTGAGCAGTAATGAGTTTTAGTGGGGAAATTAGTTGCAAAGTTACAATAGGAGTTATAAGGGTATGCAGTCTGGTAAAGGAGGTGGAGGGGGCAGAGACATAGACCATGTCTCCATAATTAATGACTGGGACCACCATTTTGGTGACTAGCTCTTGGTGAACCTGCAGAGAAAGACAATCTTTATTGCAGTACAAGGCACCAAGTTTAGATCAGAGTTTAGCATGGATGGCATCAATGTGGACAGTAAAATCAAGCTTTCTGTGAAGCCATACCGAAGTACTTGAAAGAAGGAACCACATCAAGTGGGGAGTCATCCAAGGTGGAGAAGATATGGACAGATGAGAGCTTTGCCAGTGTTTGTCTGGTGCCAAATGTCATGGACATAGTTTTTTGTTTTTAGTATTGACCTAGAGTTGATTTTAATGTAACCTTCATAGGACGTTTTGCTGTAGCAGACCTTCCAAGGCTGTGGTGGACATACCAGAAATGTTGATTGTGTCATCTGCATATATGTGATTATGTGAGTTGGCACAATCTTAAGGGAGATCATAGAGGATGATAGAGAGTATGGGGGCCAGGACAGAGTCCTGTGTGACCCCTACCTGGATAGTAAGGGGGGGTGATACAGCACTACCAACCTGTACTGATTGCATACGGCCCATAAGGTAAGAACAAAACAGTTGACAGCAGCAGCTGAGAGGCCAGCAGAACCCGGCTTTTTCAGGAGGAGATGTGAGACACCAAGCCAAAGGTTTTAACCAGATATAATGAAGATAGTTGGTGTGATGTGACCCTGCTCCATCCATGAGAGGATGTTATCAGTTATATGCAGCAAGGAGGAGATGGTGGAGTTATCTTTCCTGAAGCTAGACTGGAAAAGAGAGAGGGAATCAGAGGAGTAGGAGAGGAAATTGGAGAGTCAATTGCAGAAAAGCACCTCTTGCAGCTTGGCAAGAGATGGGAGGAGAGAATTAGGCCAATAGTTACTAGAGGAGGAAGGGTTCCCCACTTTATGGAGTGTTATAACTTTGCCTAACTTCTAGGACATGGGACCACACTGATGGAGAAGGAGAGGTTGAATATGTGAGTTAAAGGAGATACAATGGCAGGAACAGAGGTACGGAGGAGTTCAAGATTTACATCCACCAGGATTAGACTTACTCAGATTCAAGGAGTAAAGGTAAGTCAGGTCTCCTGGTGGAAACCAGAGAGAAGAGGAAACACTGGGAGGGGAGGAAAGAGAGAACATGGTGTGAAGAAACTGTGGCTTGTGGGGAGATGGAGGATGAGCACAAGTGGTGAAGAACATATTAAAGTGAGAATCAATAAAAGGGTCAGATGTAGGTGAGCTATTTATCAGAAGAATGGAGAAGCTGGACTGGGTGGGATGTTTGAGGGTTGTTAAGGTTATTGTGAAGGCTAGCCTAGAAATATTGCCATTTTGCAGTCCTGGCAGCCTTGGTGAAGGAAGGGAAAGGGGAAATTGTTTAACTAGGAATGACACACTAAGTTGAAGCTTGTTTCCAGGCGCAACCTGGGAGCACAAGGAAATTATGTGACTTGCTCAGTGTCACACAGTATGCAAATGGGGGCTGCATGAATCAAACCCAGATCTCCAGCTTTGCAGCTCACTGCCATAAACCACTGTGCTATACTGCCTCCTTCTACGAGTTCCCACTATTGCTATATCAGTGGTGGTCTGGAAGGGAGCGAGATCATTTATTGTGAGTGCAGATGAGATCATGGGACTTACACTAATTAATTATGTCCAGGTAATTTATTACACTGATAAAGGCTCAGCATGAGTCAAAGTGCTGGGGAATTTTTGAAGAGGCCTATTATGTGATTTTTGCACAATGATATTTTGCACAGGTATACTTTTGTATCAGGCAGCAGCAGCTCTTTTCAAGAAATTATTTTGAAAATGATGTTTTATACCACATCTCAGTCATTTACATCATTTAACTGACTAGGGGTTTGTTTGTTTTCTTGTCTGTTTTGTTTAGTAGGGTTAGCAGCAATGAATACTGCACACCCTTTCTGCACTGAGTACACTCTGATCCTGGTGTGTACAATCTGGAACAATCTTCTTCCCTTTCTCTGTCTCATTGTTTCCCCTTCTTCATCTAATGTCATCCCAAGCTAGCAATCAGTTTTCTCTAGTTGGTCTGTTCAGTAGTGTTGGATGACATTAGTAAATTCCATTTCTGGATGTTTCACAAAATGTATATGCTTTTTTTATGAAATCTGGGAACTTTATTTAATTGGTCCTGATTCAGTAGTCATTTTAGCTAGAGACCTCATAACTAGAGATGTTGCAAAGTTTTAATCTTCAAGTTCTCCAAGGCCTTCGATAAGGTGCCTCATAACATATTAATAACTAAACTGATGGACTTGGATATAATTTACAGTCTGATTAAGTGGATCCACTGCTGGCTTACTGACTGACACCAATGTGTTCATATTACACACACCTTGTCTTACCAAGGAAAAATAAGCAGCAGTGTCCCCAAGCAATCAGTGCTGGGCCCAACATTGTTTAATCTTTTTATATCTCACATGGACAATGACCTACAGAACAATATAATAAAGTGTGCAGATGATGCAATGTTAGAAGGACAGGCCACCAGCCTTTCCCAGCACTTCTCCTTAGTGGAAGATGTAGGAAAACTTTGGGCCATGCGAAATGGTATGATTTTTAATGCCAATAAAGGTGTGACTATGCATTTCAGGTGCAGAAACCCAAACCATTCTTATATACTAAATCAAACAATCTTAAGAAATTCTAATCTAAAAAGAGATCTTGGCATTCTTGTAGACAACAAACTTGTCTTCTCACTGTACAGCAGCTTCAAAAACAGAAACAGGACTAATTTACAAGATCAGGCACTCCTTCAATACAAGAACTGAACAATGTATTATCCCTTTATATAGGAGTTATGTCCCTCTCCATTTGGACTATGCATCTCAGTTTTGGTCTCCACATTTAAATAAAGATACAAATAGGGTGGAGAAAGTCCAAAGATCCATCATGAAAATTATCCCAAGATTAAAACATATGGCATACTCTGATAGGTTAACCTCCATTGGACTACATCATCTTTATGTTCAACATCAAATGGGTGATCTCTTACTTCTGCACAAGATTCTACAATACTGTGATCTTGCTAATAGCTGTGGATTCTCTTATAGTACTACCAGGAATATCTGTAGATCTCATAAAAGTAAGTTAATAGTACCACGCATTTACACAAACAGGAGAGGTAATTTTTATTTGGTAAGAATAGCTAGAGCCTGGAATAAATTACCATCATTTATTGTTGATATTAAAGACGTTAATACCTTAAAAAAAGCTTTGGACAATCACTATTATAACAAACAGATATTACTGTAATCTTGATCCACTATTGTGGTAGACATTCTCGATGGTCCCAGAGCCTTCTTATGTCCACAGAAAACCTAATAGTAAACCTAGTCATAATTCTCTGGTGAAGTTTCTTTGAAGTTGCTAAATTCACTTTCCACAGATCATTTCACAAAGTTTTTCTATTTAATAGGAAATTTGCCATTAGTAACTTCACCTTGCAACTTTGCCTATAACTTCTCCTTGGGGTACACAAAGGTGAAGCTGTGTCAAAATGACCTCCACCAACTACTCCTTCTGGGTTTTGTAAGCATAACTTGATCTAATTTTATTGAATTTGTCTGAATCTTTGTGTGGTTGTAGTTCAAGAGGAGGTGCATATTTGGTGTTTTTAATTATTATTAGACTTAAATTGTGGATTTGGTGCCATGGTCAAGTTGGGAGATGATTTTGGGGTGTTGTATACCCCATGACATTTTCCACGAGTATTATGTGTTACTTTTGTAGTACACATTGAGACTATTGTTTGGATGTATAGAGTGTCCTATACTCCAAAGACTGGTTTCATTATGGCTTGTTAAAGTTGCAGTGCTATCTTATGGGACATTAGGGTTATTGTAGTTATTGTAGTCACTTGCAAACTATGGAATTAACATGTCTCCCAGGTTTGTCACTGCTTGTCACTCTTGTCACTTCCCCCATCCCCACCAGCATGCCTGCTACAGATGTGCAGAGAAAAATTTGGCTATACTAATGCCACCACCACAAACTACTCCTTTGCTACTACTAGCCGTAGAGCCCACAGAACATGTTGCAGCAGACATAGTTTTTTTTTTTAACTGCAGCACTGTTTTGCCCCACATATTTTGAACACTCCTTTGCTGCCTCCCTGGCATGTCTCCTTTTAGTAGAGTATCTCATCCTGATCATTCTCATATGCTAATTGTAACAAGAACAATAGCACCATACTATTTGTTTCTCTTTTTTGGGGGTGTGTGGGTTGCAAGAGAACACACAAAGGGATTTAAGGCAAGAACTAGGGTCAGTCATGCAAGACCATACAATAATTTATACTGAAACACATACGCCAATTTTTTTCCCCTTTTTTTTCCTTTTTGGGTTTGTACGATGCACTACACAGCAAGGATTATTTAAGGTAATAGGGGTTAAGTATCCATGCACAACACTTAAAACACTTTACACAGACAGTAGAAGGACAGCAGAAATATTTTGTTTTTCTTTTTTAAGGGGGGGCTTAACAAGTGAATACACTAGTGGGATTTAAGACTAGAAGTGAAGTGGGAGGCACCCACATAAGACTTTATAGGATTTTACACTGAAACAAATAAACCAGAATTTTTGTAAATTTTTTTTCTTTTTTTTGGTTTCAACACAAAACAGTACTCAGGTTGAACTACTGGGACTAGGGACACACACACACACACTACAACACTTTAGTCAAATGACACCAGGTATATTTTTGAGTGCATGTGTGTTTTTAAGAAAAAAACAGTATGCAACATGGATGCTAGGGGTTGGGCTCAGACACATGCAAGACACCACATGAACTCTAAAAAAGCTACCGTCTAAGAAATAGAAACAATAATTGAGCTATGTATTCTCAGAAACAATTCAATAAAACAAACCTCACTGTTCTACACAACTAAACTAGCAATGCACAGAAAACAGGAAAAATACAAACCTCTAAGTAAAAACAGCAGCACTACACAATTAGAGACAGTTGTAAGGCAAATCTGCCATTTGCTGCTTCAGGACTGGAGTTACAGAAACTCCCTTCCTCCAAAGTACACTAGAGCACTGTCTGCAATACAGAAACTGAAAGTATTAGAGCTAGGTGAAAGGTGCAATTTCTGTTTTAGTGGAACTTCTGTGAAATTTCATAACTTTCATAGAAGTTTCCACCTGCAGTGAATCAGAAATCTTCAGATGTGTTGAATGAATTTTCACCCTTTTCCGCTCAGATAAAGTAGAAAACAAAACAAAACACAAACTTTACCTGGTGTCAAGTAGCCCTCACCACCCAAAGCCCTGCCCAAAATAGAAATACAGTTCCCTGATGGCTATTGAACTCCTCTCCCCACACAATCATTTGCCCCATATATAAAAAAAATACTTCCCTGGTGAATAGTGGTCTCCTCCCCCCCCACCCAATCACTCACCCAACATCATATGAACTCTTGTCCAGTGTAACCCACCAATTCCAATTATCTGCATAGTTATAAACATTTCCCTGGTGGTCTAGTAATACCTCATCCCTGATCCCCTGTATGTGAATTCACACAGGTATTCCATAGGCATAGGGGGGCTCGGTGCCCAGAAACCCTCTCTAATCTTGCTTTGATTATGTTTTCATACAAAAATGTGTTTGTACACAGGGACTAAATAATGGGATTTCCTTGGTAGAAACCCCCAAACTGAAATCCTGGCTATGCCCCTGTATTTCCTGGTGGTCTAGTGCACCCCCCCATCCTGGCAGGTAGTGTACCAATGCCCAGCTCCCTCCTTCACAAACATGAGTGGGCAACTGCCACAACCCTCACCTTGGTAGCACCCATGTAGAGCATTGATTATTGAGCAGTGCACTTTTGAGCAACTCAATAATAGCTCTCTACAAGACAGCGAGTGGTGCAATACATTGCTATATCTTGTATAGTGAATATAGCAAGGAACTGTACTCACTACTACAGGATATAGGATCCTTTGTGGCTGATTCCCACAGAGCTACTCACATAGTGTAGTGGTGTACACCACCGCTTACAATGCGAGCAGACCCAGGTCCTGCTACAGGCAGAATAATTTTATTTTTTTTAAATCCAATAACTTGCCCCATGGCCCGAACCCCCCTTGGAGTTGGTTAAGTTTGGGGTGTGTGGAGGGCACAGTGGGAGCAGCCCCCTGCATACAATTTTTTTTGTGTGTGTGCTTTGGTAAAGTATTGTAGCAACCATCGCTATTTGCGATGGACAATACAATATCTGTCACCCTTTTGACCATGGGCTCATGTTTGTTTGATTTATGTGACAGGTGGTCTTTCAGACACGCATTTATCACATAAAACCCCTCACCTCTCCACCACAGCTGGCTGCTCACTGAGCTGTCAATGAATGAGCGTGTACTTAACAAGGCACAGCACACCAGTAATAGAGTGATTTTGGACAACAAACTCTGCAGTTTGATAGATTTTAAAAGTGTTTTCTGCACACAGCTCTGAGAACACAACTGACTCCAGGTTCCTCCTTCACGTACTGCACTGAAGTCAGCCTTTACATCAAAATGGTGCCCAAGTCACATCCTATCCCATGAATCCTTGTTAACTTTGCCTTAGGACCATTATTCCTTGGTGATGTTAGGTGAAGTTGCCATTTTCTGTGTTCGTGAATTCTGCCATTCAGGTGAGGGGTGACTTCGCCTTGCATTTTTTCTGCATTCGTAAATTCCATCTTTCAGGTGAAATGTCACTTCATTTTGCAGATTAATTTCATGAATTCTGCAACATTTGTGAATTAACCTGGGATGTGACATTTTCCAACTTCACCCATCACTACCCCTAAATGGCAGGGAAACATAATGTTAAGAGTCCTAAAGACATGTGAAATATCACATTTGAACACATAGTCATGGAATTATGGGGATTCAGTTTGACATGTAAGCCCCACCAATCAGGGCTTACCTTAATGGGGGCTATGGACCTGTGGGAGTTCCTGGCAAGGGGTCCTGGGAGGGATTTGGGTCCTGTGGCAGGTCTGAGATTTGCAGCTGCAGTCACCTAAATCCTTTGGTTCCTCATCTGATAGATAGCAGGGGCCAAGGTCTGATTGTAGTTCCTGCATCTCTGAGCACTGTTGAGAGGTCTCAGTCAGTCCAGGGTGCAGCTGCAAACTGGACCAGCAAGTATCAACAAAGATGGCCACACAGCACAGTCTGCACATGTGTGGCCACTGAAGTAAAGGGAACCGTGACTCCAAAAATGTTTTTGGCCATGCTGCCACTGTATAACTTTATCCCCAGCTCCAGGGTAAGCAGTGGAGTCAGGGATCTGCTGGAAAACACATCTGGTCTTGTGGGGAGTGTTGGTTTCTGCCCTCAGAAGGGCAAGTTAGGGCATGTTATACAAGTCAAAGGGCTGCAATGTTGGGGAAAACAGTGTAAAGAAATATGGCAGCCCCAAAGGGCTCCTGCAGAAGAGGGGCCACTGGGAAAAGTGATAGGACAGAGAAAAAGCCTAGGCAAATTCCATCCAGTCTCTGAGATTTTTTATTAGGTTGAGTCTTTTTATCTTTCTTCAACTGTCCAGGAGGCATTTTTTCTGGTGGAGGATTAGCTTGAATTTTTCTTTAACTCTTTTAACTGTTGCTGGTTTATCTGGAGGAGGATTAGCCTGAATCTTTAACTATTTAACTGTTGCTAGCTGCTGGGGGAGAGTATTCTTTGCCAAGAAACAGAGAAGCCAATCAAGTAGGAGTTGCTAATTTGAATCTCTCTTTAACTGTTCAGGGAGGCATTTTGTCTGTTAACTCTGCTTGTTGCTAGGAGAGGTAGGAGTGTGAATTTGAATCTGTTCAGGAGGCATTTTGTCTCTGAGATTTTGTGCCCTCCCCCACCTCCACACATTATTAAATGCCTAGCTAGTTGGGAGGAGCACATAGGCTCTGCCCAGCAGCTGGCTGATAGCTAAAGAGCAAATAAAATCAAAAGGAGGAGGAGCTGCTGATTATATCATGTAAGTGGACATTTGTACATTTAAATTGCATGATCTTGCCAATTTCACTCTGTTAGGAACAGGATAAGTTTGACAGGGGCACAGAGCAGAAAGGGGAATGGGCTGCAGAAGCATATCAGGGTCATAAACAAAAAACTCTGTAAAAGGTAGAGAGATAGAAAAACACTAAAAGAGGCTAGATGCATACTTAAGGTGTACATCGGGTGGCACAAGGAGTGGTGCAGTACAGTGATTACAGAGCAGCTGTGTTCAGAAGAACTTTCTGTGAACTGTGGTGCTGCCTCATTTGTAGGTACCTCGCTGGGCCAAGGGAGAAGGTAGGTTGCAAGGCTTCAAATACAGTTGGAAGGAGTACTGGGGACCTTTGCCCCCACCCAGGACCACCACACAACCAGCAACTGCCACAGAGGGTCATCAGTCAGAGGTCTGGATGGACTTGAGTGGGCTCAGGAAGGTAGAGGAAGGTTGAGCTCAGGCACCCCCACTTGGTGCAACTAAAGAACAAATATGAACTTCTCAAGGAGTGGGAGAGCCCTGAATGGGAACCCAAGGTTGTGACCAGGGGTGAAGGGAAGCTCCACCAGGAGGGTGGCACATGGGATGGGACCAGAGAATCCCATGGGAGAAGGAAGCTTCTCCTAGTGGGGGACACAATAGTTTAGGGTATGGAGATAGGATCAGGCATCAGGAAGGAGAGGGAGGTTTTGTGTCTCTGAGGAGGCACAGCTTTGAGGGAGAGGGAGTGGATCCTGGTTAAGGGAAAAAAGGGTCCTTCTGTTGAGGTGGACATGGGGATTACAGTGTGGGGGAGGATGAAAGGGGGGTTGAGGGCAAAGGATAGGGATATCATTGAGGATGAGGGCTCTTCAGGTGGGAAGGGGGACAAGTTAGGTACAGAGAGTGTTAGGGGAAGGGACAGGACTGGGGAGGTGGCTGGGGTAAAGCTGAGTGTACAGATAGGGATGCAAATGTGCAGAGCAGGGTGGACTCTTGGGTCAGGCACAAAGAAAAGGAGTTTGGGGAGGGATGAGAAATGAGGGGGGAACATGCTAGAGCTGGGTGATTCATACTAAAAGAGGTCAGATGGGGAAATAAATAGTTGCATATGGGCAGAGAGTGTACCTGGGCTGATGGCAGGTGAAGCAGAACAGGCTATTATCAAGTGTGCAAAGAGGGGAAGGCATAAACCACATGTGGTGGTGCACCTTGGTACAAACAACTTGGCTGGGGAAACAGTAGTAGTGGGTGGGGAAAGGTTCATGGAACTAGGTAAGTTGAGTAAGGAGGTAGGGAGCTCAGTGGCCTTCTCTGAGGTACTCCCAGTACTCAGGGCAAGAACAGTAAGGAAGGGTAGGATAGATGAATTCAACATTTGGGAAATTGGTGTTGATCCAAGGGGTATGGATTAGTGGGAGGCTGGGGCAGAGTCTGGGACAATAGAGAACTGTATGCAGAGGACATATTACATTTGAATAGGGAGGGGAAGGGGTGTTAAAACAGAGGTTAGAAGAATACATATAAACAAAGGCTAATTTAAACTAAGTGGGGTAGGGAGTGGGCTGCTGAAGGGAAGGATCTCCAGAGAGGGGAGACAAATTATCCTATCCCCATACCAAATGGTTTGAAAGCAGGGAAGGATCAAAGGGTGAGGTTGAGAAGGGTGGGAATTTAGGTAAGAAGTGTAAGGGAACATCTTAGAGGGTTGTCTTCTTGAATGCAAGGAGTCTGGGGAACAAAGCCACAGAACTGCTGGCTCTGTTGGGAGAGGGGGTGGTGAACATAGCTGCCATCACAGAAACATAGGCCAACCAATACCAGGACTGGGACTTGATGATCTCAGGGTATTGGATTTACAGGAAGGATAGGAGCAAAGGTAAAGGGGGTGGGATAGTGATGTACGTAATAGAAGGGATAAAGTGTACAAGGGAAGAGGGGGAGAAGGGTGGGACAGAGGCCTTGTGGATTCAATTCCACGACACAAGGAAAAGGATTCTCAGGATGGGGGTGGTATACAGGCCACTGACTCAAGGGCAAGACCTGGACATGGAGCTTGGAGAGCAAATTAGGAAGATATATGAGACAGTGATATTGGGGGACTTCAGTCTACCAGGAGTAGATTGGGGTACTCCTGCCACCTTGAGTGCTAGGGAGCAAATACTCCTACATGCCTTCCTAGATTGCTTCCTGGCACATATGGTCACTGAGCCAACTAGGTTGGGGAATACACTGGATCTAGTTCTGGCTAAGAGGGAGGCTATAAGGGAGGTGGGGATGGAGGACCCCCTGACTGGGAGTGACCACCACTCGGTGTGGTTCACACTTAACTCATTGCCTCCACAGGAGCCCTCTGAAGTTGCACCACTTGTCTCCTGTATACAGTTAACTGTAAATCCTGGGCCTTTCTAAGCAAAATCAAGCTATAGTCAGCATGCAACAAACAAATCCTAATAGCTCAAGAACCATAAGTGCTAGACACAAAGTATGAGAGGCAAAGTTATTCAGTACAAAATGACCTTTCTAATGATAGTATGCAAATAATATGTAATTTTGTTTTTTTCTATGCTGGTTGAAATAGCAAAAAAAGATATTTTTTTTCACTAATACAGGCAACATAAGCCATACACACCATACCTTAAACAAATGCAAATAACTCCTAAAATATACACAATATACACAAAATATCAGTGGCAAAGTTGTTCAGCACAAAATTACCTTTCCAATGGTGGTATGCAAATAATAATATGTAAGTTTGTGTTTTTTTCTATGCTGGTTGAAATAGAAAAAATATTTATTTTTTTTCACTAAAACAGACAACATAAGTCATACACACCATACCATAAACAAATGCGAATACCTCCTAAAGTATACATTATATACACAAAATATCAGTGGCAAAGTTGTTCAGCATAAGATTACCTTTCCAATGGTCCTATGCAGTTAAATATATATTATATTCTGTTATACTATATATTAAAATATATAAGTGACTTCTCCAGATGTTGCAAAGGCACACTGGGAGTCAGTAGCCGACTTCTGCAGTCATCCTCAGGACACACCAGTATATTTTACTGATGACCACAGACGTCAGCTAGGAGACAATGAGGGTTAGTACAAGCAGAGAAGCAGCAGGTACAGGGACCAGGATGGTGGACGTCCGATAGGTTGACTTTGGTAGGATGGGTGAAATCTTAAGGGGCCATCTGGAAGGAATACAGCCAAACTGGGATGTGAATCAGAAATGGAGAAAAATCAGATTAAAGATAATGGAGGCTACCGAGACATGTACCAGATTGCAGAGCAAAAAGAGAAGGGCTAAAAACCCGAGCTGGTTAAGTACAGCAGTCTTAGAAATGGTGAGGACTAAAAATGCAGTTTTCAAGAAATACAAGAAATATGGGGAGGGGGAGGATAGGGAGAAGTATCTGAAGAGGTCCAAGGAAGTAACAAGGGAGTCAAAGCAGCTAAGGCCTCCAGCGAATTGAGGCTGGTGCAGTGCATCGAGACGGGGAGAATTACTTCTTCAGATACATCGGGGAGAAGGAGCTACAAGGACCAGATAGTGAGTATCAGGAAGGATGGGGGGGTTGGAAGAGAAAGGGGTGGATCAGGCAAAAGCACTGTCTGAGTACTTCTGTATTCATGAGGGAGAAAGGAGGGAAACTATTGCAGGGGGTGGGCAAAGTGAGCAGGGAGGGAGAGGGGGTTATGGACAGGATGATCACTGAGGGTAGGGAACTGGAGGGGTTAAGGGATCTGAGGGTGGATAAGGCACAGGGACCAAATGGCATACACCCCAGGTGTTGAAGGAAATTGATGAGATCCTGAATGGACTGCTGGCAAAACTATTCAATACCTCCCTGGACATAGGGTGCATACCACATAACTGGAGGATGGCCCATGTAGTACCCATCCATAAAAGTGGACCAAAGGATGAGCTGGATAATTACAGGCCAGTAAGCTTAACATCCATCATTGGGAAGCTGACAGAGACAATACTTAAGGGAAAGCTGTTGACCTTTATGGAAGACATTGGGCTCAAGGACTGTTACCAGCAGGGGTTTGTCTCCAGAAAATCCTGCCTAGCTGAGTATTATGACTGGGTCACAACGGAATTGGACAAGGATTATGCGGTGGATGTCACATACTTGGACTTCAGTAAGGCCTTCGATTCAGTGCCACATGGGAGGTTGGGAGGGAAGTTGAGATATGTGGGGGTGGAGTATAAGATGGTTAAATGCAATGCAAACTGGCTGCAGGGAAACAGCAGAGGGTAGTGGGAGGGGGACTATCATCTCCAAGGGTTATGACAGGTTGGGTTCCACAGGGATTGATACTGGGGCCAGTGCTGTTTGGAATATTCACAGTGGACATCTCGTACAGAGTCAGGAATGAGATCAGTCTATTCATTGACGATACCAAAGTGGGGGCAGTGGTGGACAATATAGAAGGTTGGCAGGGGCTGCAGGATGATCTGACCAAACTGGTGGAGTGGTCAGAAGCATTGCAGTTGGGGGTTCAATGCAAAAAAGTGCAAAATTCTGCGCTTAAGAGCAAAAAAACCCAGGGAGAGCTTACCAGCTGGGAGAGGTGCAGCTAGGTTCCACCAAGGAGAAAGATCTAGGGGTGGTTGTAATAGAAAAGATGAACAATACAGAGAAGTGTAGGAGGGTGACAGTGAAAGACAATAGGATGCTGAATTGTGTCGTGAGAGGGAGCTCCTCCAGAAGCAGGGAGGTAATCCTGGCCCTCTGCAGGCACTGGTCAGGCCACACCTGGAGTACTGCATGCAATTCTGGTGCCCATATCTGAAGAAGGATGTGAAATTATTGGAAGGGGTACAACACAGGGCAATAAGGATGATCCAGGAACTGGAGGACAGACTATACGAGGCGAGGCTGTGAGAGTTGAACATGTACTCCTTGGACGAGAGAAGAGACTGGGGGAATATTACTGAGACCTTCAAGTATGTAAAGGGAATAAACAAGGCAGGCACTGAAGGGATACTAAGGCCGAGGAGGGGGAAGAACATGAGAGGGCATGTCCTTAGGTTGGAGGGGGGAAGATTTAGGATGAAAATGAGGAGACACTTTTTCATGGAGAGGGTCAAGCATGGCAGAATGGAATGCTCTGTCGGAGGAGGTGGTGGCCTGTAAGACAGTGGGTAGTTTCAAAAGGGAATGAGACAAGGTGGGGGGTAATTGGGAAGGGGAGGGGAGCAGGGCAGCTGCAAGGAGAGGGTGCTAGCTGCACACTTGAGAAGACTTGATAGACCAGGTGGCCTATTTCTGCTGGCAAATTTGTATGTTCATATGTAGAAATTCTACAAAAGGGACTGAAAACCCACCAATGAGAGATTTAGCAGAGATTAACTGAGCAGGAGAGACTGCTGTGGGCTACTAAGTCCTAAATCCTGTTTTATCTGCCCAGTGGCCTTCTGGACCAAGAACAACTGAGAAGAGGCAAAGGGCATGAGAAAGTAGTGTGATAGCTGAGAAGAAAGCCAAACCAAGAATTGTTTCCCAGAACAAAACTGGAACCTGTTGGCATGAGTTTGCGACTGGAGTTTTGCAGCCTGCAGAATAAAGAGATTTACAACCTGAAGCTAGAGCAAAAGGTTTTGCAGCAGAGAAAAAGAGATTTTGCAGCACAGAATAAAGAAACTGAGCAACTGTGTTCCCCCTTGGAAGGACTAGTGATTTTAAACTCGCTTAGCTGCAGCCAGCAGAGACTCTGTGCATGTTGGGCTAGAAACTCAGACAGTGCCCTGCTGCAAGTGTGCATTCTGAAGCTGTGAGCCAAGCAAAATGTCTAGGGATGCCCAGCCTGCCCATTCCCCAAGAACAATGAAGAGATCACTGGAGAAGATGTCGAGAGGCCTGTCAGGTGAACACAATATACAAAGGCCTTAGAGACAAAGTTTGGAAAAGCCTGACAGGTAAAGACTAGCATTCTCCATTACTTCATCTAACTGCTGCTTTCCTGCAAACTGCTGAGTGGTGCATGATCAGTTACCCTTAATACAAGCATGGGACAGTTCAAGACAAGTTTTAGCAACCCCCCCCCGACAATACAAACTGAAAGTACCTCTGAGTTGTGGCTGTGAGGATCTTCTTTAACATCTAGTTAGATAGTAAGTTAGGAAAAGGGGGTTAAAGGCCTGGGCCAGATTGTGCCAAATTTCAAGCATTGCCCAGGCAGAAAAATTAAAAGTTGTTTATGTCTGGAAGTTATTGGGCTCCGGCAAGAGCACTTTATTTCATGTTCAAAGACTGTTATCCTTGCAACTTCCCAGCAACTCAGCACCCTTGGTGTGATACCCGCTGAACAGGGAAATCCAGGTGCATCTGCAGGTGGGAGGTGTGGGACTGTGTGGGACAATATTGTTTATTCCCAGTCACTGCTGTGTCACTACTATTCTTCCCTTTTCCCCCTCTCTATAATAAATAGGAGGTTAGTTTGTGTTCCAATTTGGTATTGCTACTTGTTGAGTTGAGAGTACTGTTACTGTGTGGGGAAGGGCTTATGGGGGCAGTTATTGTATTTTGCTGAGGGGTGGTAACCTGAAATTTGTTCAACAGGTATCCCATATGACTACCCCAGGTGGAGGCACTGCACTATTTTTCCCCTATACAGTTGGTCCACTAATGAACCCAGGCCAACCCCCCTCTGTGGTGTGTCCAGGTGAGACTCAAGGGCCCCAGAAACAGCCAAGGTGAGTCAAGAGGCTGTTACAGTTTTATTTTAGTTGTGACTTTTTAAAAAAAAATATTTCTCTTGCCCAATAACAATGCCTAGTGTCAGGGTCCCAAATGTTGTGTGAGATGTTTTGACACTATTGTCACAATGTCCACAGTGATGACTAATCATAAGGAAATATTTGGTAATTAAGCAATTAGCTCATGATGACTTGGTCCAGTCATGACAGTTCTAGACTGAAGACTCTTACTGACATGACTAGATAATGAACCAGACATTGGATACCACAGTAATGTATCTTATCCAGCATTAAAACAAGAGACCTGAAACAGGGAACACATGCCCTTGTAGTAAAAATGGCCAAAAAAGTTGGGTGTACAAGTTGTCTACTACCTAAATTTAGAAACTGCCTGGAACATGGGAATCAGACCAAAATTATACAAGCCTATATTTTCCCTTCTCCTCCCTTCCCTTGGTATGCTAACACTACCTTGACATTTTGAGAGCGACCGACACTACAGCGACAACAGCACCAGGTCGCTGTAGTATAAGAATACCACCACTGCTTTCCAGGGGATATCACACTCCCTCCCCAAAACAACTCAGACTAGAAGTTGATTATTTTAGTAGCAGGAGGTGAGAGGGGCAGAGCCCCCCAAAGCAAACAATCTGTCCTGTGACTCTCTTCATGCCGACCGCAAATGCGGTCAACACAAGGGAGTCGCTGTAATGTTGATTGACAAATAATCTGTCAACCGACTGTCATGAATCCCTTTCCCTTTAGTAGATTATTCTAATGTCCTTAATGACAGTGCTTCCAGTAGAAGGCTGAAGAGACTGGAAAAATGATGTGTTAACCACCCTTATCTAAGATTGTCCAAACAAAATACCAACCACTTTTCAATCTACAGATCTTTAAATTGGTTCTCCTTGGCTAACTGGAAAATATTTCACAGGCTAATCTGCTCACTGAAAAGCATGCAGTGGACCATACTGGAGTACCTAAAATAGAGAACAGTTTTTTGCTCTGTTCCTATGTTTCTTAAAAACATCAGTATATGAGAATAAAGTGTACCTAAGGTTAAAACCCAGTGTTTCACATATACTGTAAATTCAGCTATTGATATCTAATACTATGGAAGTCCCTCCCATCTAGGTTCAAATATCTCCATGCCAAGCCTCTATCTGTTAAGATAGTCTGAAAATGGATGATTAAATCTCTCACTGGGGCTGTCTACATGATGTTCTGAATTTAAGGGAGCATTACATTTAGTAACTTAAAACTATTTATTGACCTGTTAAGCATTACTAATTTTTTTGTGTGTGATAAATGGTGTTTTATTATTACTTTGTATGTAAATCTAGCAACATCGTGCATAAGTAACATGTGAACACCATTACAAATGAGCATTGCACAACAGTTTGCCACAAATGTGTTTCTACTCCGATGACTCAGACAGCCTGATTTCCCTTTATCCCTCATCCCACAGTGCCTCACTGACAGCCACCTCCTCAGGACTTACCTATTAGCCCAGCACCTCCACGGATTACCCCATGGCAGCATCAGGAATGAAAGGGCCACCCACAAAGTCTCATATCTATTGCTGGACAGCAAAGTCCTGGTGGTGGCACAGGTAGAGGATTGGTGCTTAGGATGTCATGCATACCTAGCCTGATAGCTATTTTCTTCAGTTTTTTTTGTCCCTCCCTTGCTAGGGCACACATGCTGGTGCATGCATGTGGAGGCATGCAAGTGCTTAGGAAGTCCTGCAGCTCCCTACCTCCCTTCTTGCCACTTCATACCCAAAATACCACCAGACATTCACCAGATGTCAGTCTTGTGGTGGAGGTGACATACATGGCTCCCCAGGAGAGGAAAGCAATTATTCAGACACTCAGTCCTTTCCCACCTGGACAGCCCCCAGTATCCCAAGATCACTCTGATCCAGAGCCGCTGGAGAAGAAGGTGATAGTTCTACAGGTATCACCACATCACTTGGGTGGCCATTTTGCTCATTGTTTTTAGCCTAAATAAATAAAATGCAATCAAATCAAATGTGGTACTGTATTGAAAATGTGTTAAATTTACTGAAATTTGGTAAAGAAATTTTAAAATCTGATTAAAATAACTGTAAACGTCATTTTGGTTAGAACATGGACTGGATACTATGAGCTCTCTGATTGGCTGAGAGCCATAGCAGGGGGGTACATTAACTACTAGTGGCACCTGGCAGATAACGGGTGCAAGCCTAGTCCATCTTCGCATAAAGTGGTATCTTTATAACACTCTGGATTTTCAACTCCCAAGTAAGGATTTTTTCTAATGCTCAGTGAATACCCCCCTCCCCATTTCACCAAAACTACTCATTAAGAACTGTACTTATCAAGTAATCCAAAAAGCAGCAGTTAACATAAATTCACAACACAGTGAAAGACATTTTTGTTTTTTTCCATTTGAAAAAAAGGCTTCTCCAAACAAAAGTAGTAATGCTAGCACAGCCACATTTCTTGCTCAGCACTACTCTGAACCATCCTGGCTCATGTCCATTCCAGTCCAGCTCACCCAGAAAACACAAACAATATAAATCCAACAGTTTTGTTCTTTTTTTAAATCAGTTTCCTTGACTTATTGTGCTCTGTGTGTCCCCCTATATCCACTCCTGTTCACTCCAGTCTGTTCCCCATTATCATCCGGCTGTGGCTTGCAGTTTCAGATACAGCTCTGTAAGTCCTCCGCTCACCTCAAGTCAACCGTGATTAGTTGGTGAACTTTCTACTGACCACTACAACAACAAGCAACATAAATCTCTGCCTTTTAAAAAAATGAATTAACCTTTGTGAGTTAACACTTCTCACTCACTTACTTCCAGATGTCGTACTAATAACAAAACTCCCGAGTTACTTGTGGTCATTGAAAGTTTGCTGTGCATGTGCATAACTTTGGCAAATTTTAATATTTTCTCTCCAGATATTCAACATTGCCAGTTTTTCACACCACCTCATGAACAACACAGCAGTCATTTTTCCCATCCTGCCTAAAAGGTGTTTTCGCACCTGTGGTGTCGAATGGTGCAGTTACTGCACAAAATCACCTTTCGGGATTGAGTAACAAAATGGTAGTGCCACTGTTCATGAGATGGGGTCCCAAAAATCCCATATTAAAAATCTAGAGCAAAATACCATTGGGGGTTTCCAACCATAATGCCCCACCCTCCTCACTCTATGAAGACTGATAGTCGTCGGGATGTACCTTGGAGTCTTTGGCAATAATGCTCATACCATTCCACCTGCACCCCCACACTACAGACAATGACAGGTATTGGGGTGTGCCTTGGGGTCTTTGGACCTAACGCTCACCCTATTCTCCTATACTGCACCCATCTCAACTTACTTCCTTATGGAATGGGGTGAGCATTAGGGCTGAAGACCTAAAGGCACACTACAATGCCTGTCAGTGTCTGCAGGGTGGGTTGGAATGGCACAAGCATTACAGCTGATGACCCAAAGTCACACCTAATGCCTGTTAGTCTCTGCAGGGTGGGGGTGGGGTAGGGCATTAGGGTTGGAAACCCTAATGCCTCATTAAGAAAGTAAATCAGGGAGGGGTGATGGACATCACCAACCTTGATTTCAGCAAAGCCTTTGACAACATCCAACATAGGAGGTTGATTAACAAGATGGGTATTCTGGCCATGGGGCACAAGCTGATAAACTGGGTTAGAAACTGGATGACAGACAGGAGGCAGAGGGTAGTGGTAATGGGATCCAATCTTCGGAGAGGGAGTGACCAGTGGGGTACCTTAGGGATCAATCCTGGGACAATTTATGGTGCAGCTTCAACCATGCAGTACCTGTTGCTCTGACTGCTGCCTCAGTGCTCCTCTGAAGCCAGTACCAGTACCAAACACCACTACAAATACCAGCAAGGGAATGTTCGGCTTTGACAAATGCTTATTATACCAGATTTTCAACACAAACTTCTTATGACCCCACTTCATGAACAATGGTAGAGAAAATGTACAACTCCCACCTGAAAGGTGAATTTGTGCAGGGACCACACCTTTTGTGACAGCTTTGCTTAATAACGGTTAAATTGTTCATGAGGTAGGGTCAAAAAGAAGGTTTGTTAAACATTTGTGCCAAAAATATGCAGAAATGCCCAAGTTATGCCACTATGTTCAGCCCCCCTATTGAAATTCATTGAAACACTGATACCTGTTTCTTCAGTTCACAGTCTGGCACTGAAGAGTGAAGACACGTCTGCAGTCTAGTGAGCATTATGGCATTGGACCCCTGATGGCTAAGTAAGGGCTTGGGGGGGCTGTTGGTACTGGTTTCAAAAAAAACGGAACCAAGGTTTCCTATCATGACACTGAGGAACTGGGTGCCACCAGTGTCACTTTTATGTTTCTGGGGGGGTAAAGGCACTGAGAGGGAGGGTCAGTTGGGGGAATACGTAAAAATAATGGGGAAGTCCAGATCAGGAAACTGGGAGATTTCCCCCCCCAGTGTCACTTTTATGTTTCTGGCAAGGGAATGCTGAGAGGGAGAGACAGATGGGAGGGTATGTATGATTTAATTTAAAAAAATTGACGCTGGTCTGATTATGACACTGGGGTTTTGGGCACCTCCAGTGTCACTCCCATGTTCTGGAGGGGATGGGGTGGTGGGTGCTGAGAGATTGGGTCAAGTGAAGGGGAAATCTCTAATTTTAAAGAAAAAACAACCAGTGGGAACGGCAGAATGCTGCACACTTTGCCATGTCCAAGATAACCCCCACATTCTATTGTGCATGCACGACTACTAGCACATACATAGTAGAGTGTGGCAGCCATCTTGGATGAGGCACAGTGTGCATGTTCTTCCATGCCTGCCATTTGTTTTTTCTTTAAACTTAGAGATATCCCCGACCTGACCCTTCCTCTATCTCAGCACCTCCCCCAGAAACATAAGAGTGACATTGGGGGTGCCCAGTCCCCCAGTGTCATGATCAGGTTGGAGCCAATTTTTTTTTTTTTTTTTTTATAAAGAATACTGCAGTGCAAGTGGAGTCCTCTATGGATGTGGAGGGGACTGTGGTGCAACTCCAACAGGTTATTTGGCTGGAAGTTATGTGGATTCTTTTTTTGATATCAAAAGGTCTACAGTGCTCTGCCCACTGCAGTCCTAAAAAGGGCAAAAAATAAATTGCTGTCATTTTTTTATAGCATTAGTTTTGGTTTTCTGTAATCCTATAAAAAATGACACCTATATCCCATTTTCTAGGTGCAATAATACCCTCCAGAGTGGGAAGTATGGGCAATACCAGACCTTCCAGGGGCTAAAAGACCATCTGCCTGTGGTGTCAAGCCTCATTAGGCCCTGGGTCGTCTGGTATTGCTCAGTTCTGCCTACCCTGTTGGGTATTATTGTTTGCTTAAATGTTTGGCTGCCTATGTCTCAGCCCTCTTTAAAGCTAGAGACCTGAAGCAATATACCCATGTGGTATAATAATTCACACGTAAAAAGGATGCTGTAATTTGAACAGGTACTTTTAAAATTAGATAGAATTAATTACATTTTAATTTCAATTTAACATTCTGATGCATCTAAAACACCCCACTTTAAAGCTAGATACATGACACTTCATACACAAACTCATGTTTTTCTGTGCCACATGTTGCAAATTTAGTGAAATGTGGATAAGTTATTTTAAAATTATATGAAAATAATTGATAATTAAGACGTTGGCAATATTTAACATAACTTGTGAATTTCTGCACATTGTTATGGAAATGGAATTTGTAATTTCATCAAATTTTGCTGTAAAAATATAATTAGGAAGCTCTGTATAGGATTACTTTGACCACTGATAGCAGCAGCATCACTGTTCTTAATAAAAATGTACAACATAGTAATATAATACTGTGATGACAGAACTAAGGACCTATCATCTCTCCCCCGCCACCTGTGCAAGACAGTAACTACATCATACAGATAAGCCCTCCAGGATGAAGTGAAGTTTCATGGGTTTACTGGATGACAAAAGAGATTAACTCCCATTTAAATTGTATTGTTTACTGCAGTATCTCTACTGCAGAATTCTGCAGTGCTGCACTTCATCCTGAAGGGCTATACTATATTTCCAGATATGCACACTTCATATCAGCTAAATCCAGAAGCAAATGATTTTGTACATTTTATTTGCTAACATGCATGTAAAAAAAGAATAAAGTGCTTTAGCTTTTGGACTAACAAGTCATTCTTTGGAAGCTTAAGCTAAAGCACTTTGTTCTTTTTGTTACATCTATGTTGGTCCAATAAAAGGAATCAAATCATTTGCTTCTGGACCTGTTCCTATAAGGACCAATACAGCAAAGACTAAATCTGTATGTTCATATCAGCCAGAATTCTTTGCTCACTCATGACATGTAACCCTCCATATAATTCATTCAAAGGAATCTCTCATCTTGCTTTGAAAAACTAGAGAGTTTTAATGTCCACTGCCTCACTGAGTAAACTATTTTACAAGTTGAACATAAAGTTTATAATTTTATATATTTATTATGTTCCTTTAATTTTGAATGCAGTGCGTGGTTCCTTGTTCTGGTTTCATTCACCAGCTCAACCTTCTGTGTACACTTCACCATGTCTATCCCTTGTAGTACTGAGAGAACCATAAGCATTTCCCTTTTTTGCCTTCTCTTCTACAGGCTGAATAATTCACATAGAAGCCTAGAAGTTGACAACAGATAAGGAGTGCAAGGCCCACCCAGTCTACCCATTTTTGCTACCTTATGAATGTGCGATAGGCCTTTACGCTGTCAATGGCCTATTAATTCATGCTCATCTGTATTGCTCCCTTATGCCTATCCCATGACTGTTTGAAGCCTTGCACTGTATTCGTATCCACCACTTTCTGAGGTACGACATGCAATGCATCCACCACCCTTTGTGTGAAAAAGAACTTCCTCACATTACCCCTTAATTGGCCTCCATCTAATCTCATGGTGTGTTCTCTTGTTCTGCTAATTTTCTTATACTGTAACATGTTAGACTCTTTCACCTTCTTAATGCCCATAAGATGTTTGAACATTTCGATCATATTGCTCCTCTCCCTCCTTTGCTCTAGGGTATACATATTGAGCTCTGTTAATCTGGCCTCATATGTTTTCTGTTGCAGTCCCTGCACCATTTGGTTGCCCTTCTCTGGACTGCCTCCATTTTGTTAATGTCCTTGAGCAGGTGCAACCACCAGTACTGCATGTAGTACTCCAAATGGGGCCTAACCAGTGTCTTGTAAAGAGGGATTATTTCCTCCCTCTTATGACTTGTGATACCCCTGCTAATACACCCCAACATCTCTCTAGCCTTACCTACTGCTTTAGTGGTCTGCTTGGATGATTTCAGGTAATCTGTGTTGATGATGCCCAAATCTCTTTCTTCCCTTGAGATTGCCAGCAACTCTCCTCTCAACCTATAGGTAGCTTCAGAGTTTCTCTTGCTTTCCCTTGAGCTATGATGAGAGATTGGAAGTGTTACAATGCATTTTTAGTCTAGCAAAAGTGAAAATAAATACAGACTTAATCCTGGTATACAGGACTAATGATGATGTTGCATTTCTCAGAAGTCTAACTTTGAATTTGAAAATGACACCAAAATAAGGGAACATCCCAAATAACTTGTTGGGGAGGAATTCAGCAGGGAATTGATAGCACATTTGTTTTATTTATTGTTATTTATTTATTTATTTGTTCTAGGAATACAAATACCTTTGAGCCGAGGCTCTTTTACAAAGTTCAATGCAAAGAAGTGCAAGATAATGCATATGGGGCACAAAAACCCTGGCACAATATATCAGTTGGGGGGGTGAGGATATAGCATGCACCAAGCAGGAAAGGGATCTTGGGGTTATCATCTCTGATGACCTCAAGATAGGGAAACAGTGTGACAAGGCAGCAGGTAAAGCAAATAGGATGCTGGGATGTATAGGCAGGGGCATTACCAGCAGGAAAAGGAGGTCATAATTCCGCTATACAAGACACTAGTGAGGCCCCACCTGGAGTACAGTGTACAGTTCTGGAGACCATACCTACGTAAGGACATAGACAAGGTAGAGAAGGTTCAGAGGAGGGCAACAAAGATGGTGCATGGATTGCATCACAAGTCCTATGAAGACAGGTTGAAGGAACTGAACATGTACTCCCTGGAGGAGAGGAGGGAGAGATGATATGATAGAGACATACAAGTATCTTACAGGGAGGAACAGGGTGCAGGAAAACACTATTTTAAGTGAAAAGATGTTCCAGGACTAGAGGGCATGGGATGAAGTTGGAGGAGGATGATTCAGAGGAAACATGAGAAAGAATTCTTCACAGAATGGGTGGTGGACAAGTGGAACACCCTGCCAGAGGAAGTGGTGGGGCTGAAACAATCACGGGATTTAAGAATGCATGGGATAGACATAAAGGAATTCTGGAGGTCAGGGGTAAGGGGCAACAGACTTCTAGGAAAACAAACTGAACTTACAAGCTCAAATGGGCAGACTGGGTGGGCCATAGGCCCTTATCTGCCGACACTGTCTATGTATCTATGTATCTATGTAAAGGTTCCACGTCATTGGTACAATTGAGACGATCATAAGCAAAGATAACAGTTTATAAAATAAAAAAAAAAGACACATAATCCTGTAGATGAAAAAAGAACAATAAGGTGAAACTTTGGGGAAGGGGAAGGGAAAGGGAAAGGAGGAGGGTAGATTCAGGGAGACTAAGTGGATGGGAGAAAAGGGGAGGTAGGTTGGGGGGGACAGAGAGAGGAGAGATAGAAGGCGGCTAAGAATAGAGGTAGTGCAACTGGGTGGCATTTGTCATGGGCCAGCAGGGGAGGTGAAGATAGGAGGAGGGGTGCTGGCAATGTGCAGGAGCAGATGTGGATCCAAAAGGGCATCTTCAGCTATGGAACCAAAAGACATGTTTAGCTACAACAGTCACAGAGGTTGGAGGCAGTCAGTGTTAGGCGGAGACGAGTCTTAAAAGTGCTGAGCGATAGTGATGATGAGATGTCACTGGGAAGACTGTTGTACCAACTAGGTTTGGACCCACCAATTACAGTAACTGAGTGAAAGGACTCTAAATTCCCCCAAGGTTAGTCTGCATAAATATATCAAGGAAGTAAACGTATAGTGCTATAACTATGGAAAATTGAAGGACAGAATGAATGGACAAACAGGCTTACCTAAATCTGTCATTCCTATGTTTTTATGTATGCTCCATTTATACTAATAGCTCTTGCATCCTGTATTACTAATCCATTTGTAGCCCTATGATGGATCTTTTCAATCTTTCAATGTTCTGTCTATACTATGGTGACCAGCACTGGATAAAGTACTCTAGGTGTGATCTAATTAAGGCCTTGTACAATGAAAGGATAACCTTTCTTGATCTTCTCTTTACTTACTACTAATGTATTGCAAAATTGCATCTGCTTTCTTGACTGTGGCAGAACATTGACCGCCTGGCCTAATCTTACTGTCCACAGTTGTGGATAAATAATTTTCATTGGTTTTGCTGTCCACTGTTGCAACACACAGGGTGAATGTGCAACTTAGGTACTTCTCCCCTAAATGTAGTGCATTTCACTTTCTCATATTAAATCTAAGACCTATTTCCCAGCCCACACACTTTTAGTGAGTGCAGGTAACACTGTCATGCACCCACCCTTCTGCTGTGTCTACTTATCTTGCCAGTGCAGTGCCATCAACAAACCACAGCAGCCTGCTTCTGACTCCATCCACCAAGTCATTAATAAATATTTTAAAGAATAACAGTTGAATCACATCTTGTTGTGCACCTCATAGCACTCAGTTTGGTCTGAAAGTTGAAGAGCAGGTTGTTCTCTCTGGAGCTCCTGTGGGTTACCAGAAGATGCCATATCCAGAAGGTACAGGTAATACTGGAATGGGGGGCATGCCTTCTCCTCAGCTGCCACACAACTCAACCCTTGAGACACCAGAAAGATGCCCTAAAGGGTAAGGAAAACATAGAAACATAGAAAGGAGAAGGAATGAAGAAGAGAAATATCTAAATAGTCCTTCTAATCTGTGTCAAAACTCCCAGCTCAGGCACACTTAGATTTCATACAAAAAAAGGTTAACAATGCTGAAATTCAGCAGCTGATAGACTACAACCATGACCAACAATGCAGGTGTTTCCATGAGGAAATTAGGATCCAAGAACAGAGGCTTAAGCTAGAGCAGGCCAAGAAGGACCAGGTGACACATAGGAAGAAAAAGAATGGAACAGACCAGCCAGAAGAACTTCAAGTGTGTACTACAGCAGGTACAGGGATTTCCCAAGATGTTAACCTAATTACTGCAGCCTGCCTCAGAGGTGGAATATATGCTGGAGGGTCTTCCCAGAGCTCATAAGACACATTAGCTTTGATTTTTTTTTTTTATTTGTTTTGTTTTTGTTGTTTTGTGAGATTCTTCCCCCAATAAAGCTCTGCAAACAAAAAGAGAAAAAAAGGATTGATCTCCAGCAGCTGTTGGGGTATAAAGCCAACTGGTAGCTGCTAGTCCAAGGGTGGAGAGAAAAAAGTATCACAAAATATGGTGCAAGTACTGACCATGACAATAGAGAAATCCAAGCAGTGCAGCACATATATTAAATAATTTTAAAACTTTGATTTAAAAAGTCAAGATTTACCTTACTGCAGTAGTAACAATGCTACCTCTCAAAGTGACTCAACAACAACCAATGAAAACTTCAGAGAAACCATGGGCACTTTACTCCTGAAAGAGTGTGTATCTGAGTCACTGGAGTGTTCAGAGGACATTAGACAGGCAAGGCCTTCTCAGAAAAACATGACAGATTAAAAGCAAACTATGTTGACTGTTTCATATTCAGCAGCCCCACCACAAATGAACCCCTAGCTGAATTCTGACACTGACGCCTATAGCAGAAACATCACACCTTTTTTTTTCAGTTTCATCACAGGAAGAACTGAAACTGTCTAATGCAGACAAATAGCAATACTGTTTGGAAAACAAGATTACAGGGTACTGAAGTTGAGATGCTACAAAATTACCCAACCTTTGCACCGCATATGATAATGTGAAAGTAGATGGTTACCCATCAGAATCTAAAACATTCTACATCTCCTTACACTGAAATGCAAATTCAACAGAAAGTCAGTCTAAGTTCTATCACATGCTGCAGAGCCTATCCCAACTTGCAATCTGGTCAGCTGACTCAGGTCATGGCAGGGGAAATAAGACCCCTTGGCTCTCTGTGAGTAAAGAAATAGTGTTCTTCAAAACCACACTAGCCACACCCATGTCATATGGTTATTTTGTCTGTTGAATTTGACGTGTAGTATCATCTATCTGCACCAATACAGTCAACACTCATACCTGCAGAAGAAAGTGGGCTTAAGACTCACTGACCGCATTCAACCAGTAATGGAATCTGTTCAAAGAAGAAATTAAGTTCATTTAAATTACTGTGGGGCTACAGAGATTAAAACAAGATAGAGCTGCTGTCTGCATATAACATTAAAGACCAAATAGAGGTTTAGTCACTAATTCATTTAAGTGGGGAAAGGGCTGTTGATCTGTCACATAAACAAGAAATATAATCTTTTTAAAAACCCTCCTTTGACAAGGCATCCAGACCATCTTAACTAAGCTTGAAATCAAAACTGTGGCCATTCAGTTTTGCAATGAAGATAGCGGTCTGCAATGGCAAGACATTATGTACTGGCTACAGAATTGGGTGGACTTACCGAGGCAGCTTGGCCACATTAAGGCTTCAGAGTTCTTTTGTACAGGAGAGGGCAGATTATAGTCTGCCCTGCTATGGTGACTGTGGTGTTGAGTAACTTCCTAGCAGCTTTTATCTAGGAAGGCAGAGGGGCTATTGAAATTTGGAATTCAATCTGTTTTATGTAGGACTCCTAAAAAATCCCACCGTTCAATGTACAATAAGCAGAAGTATCTTTTTTTTACTGGTCTGGGTCATTTCAGTTCTGCATACCATTATGCATTAAATTTAACATATATTATGAAAAAGGCCATTTTGTTTCTACTTATCCCTGAGCTGTGGGCTGTCCATAATCAGACACAGGAGGAGGAGGGTCTGGTAAGATGTTACCCTTGTTTGACTTCAAGGATATTCTTCTACCACAAATACAATACCACAGCTGTAACTCTGGAAGATGCAGCCAGAGGATATAATACTTTGTGGGTTCATACTCAGCTGTCAGTGTCAAAAGCTGACAAGGATATAGTTATTTTGCATTCTGTGATATCCAAGGAGGAAACTATGGGTGCAGAGACAATTCAGTCCTGACTGTATTCATGTCAGAGCTGACCAAAATTTCATCATTGATAATGAAGGGAAAATAGCAGCAGAAGCACAGAGAATATATAGCACAACATTTCTTTTGCTCAAGATTTTGGAAAAGTAGCCTCCATAAGTTATCTGCAAGTTAAGCATGTTAGTCTACTGTACCCACTTGTGTATAGTGCATGAAGTTCCCACCATATAACACAGGGTTCAGCACAACAGACAAAGAAAATAGTTACTTTATGCACAGGAACATGGAATGTTGTAACCAATGTAAATGAGTGCATTGCTATTAGTTCTTAGACTATTTGCACTGTGGGAGATGGGGATTAAGACAAAGAGGCATCCATATTCGGAGCAAGCCATTTATGTCATGTACCCATTAGTGGTGCCAGTGAGATAAGGCATGGCCAGCTTGGGTACAATGTTAAGACAGTGTGCTCTGACCATCACAGTCTCACTGTTCACCACCTAGGTTGACCACCATATGAATGACAAGTAGTGAACACATGCTAGTTTCTTTTTTTTTTTCCCCTTCATCACGCACTGGGACCTGCTCCTCCTCCTTCGAGCCACCTAGTACCACCAGCGACCCTTTCTTGAAATTCCCCCAGAGCTGCCTACCTCATATTGCAGCCTTTCTTCAGGTTAGCCTGACATAACCCTTGCCGGGAGGGTCCCCCTCCTTAGAGAGGGAAGGCACCAGCTGGTGGATTCCAGCACACTATTTTTTTTCTTGCCCAGGTGCTGCTGAGGCAAACATAACTCTGCCGGGATTGCTTGAGGGCATTGTTGGGGATGGCCACCATCATCGGGCCGATCCCAGTGCAGTTTCTGCTTTTCTGGTGTTTCACACATGGACAGCCCTCTTACATTCTCCTGGTCTCCACTGGGGGCTGCTGCAGAGTGACATACTGCCCTTACTCGCCCCAGGAGAGGAGAGCAGCCCATCAGACACTCAGTTCTCTCCTTCCCCTGCCAACCCCCGGCATCCCTGGTCCGTTCCCTAACCCAGGTCGCCAGCATGGTTTGAGGTAAGGCGCCAGTGCCTCAGCCCTCTATGCCACCGGGCTGGCACTTGCTAGTTTCTACAGTTTTTGAGTGGGCAGGACAAGGAGTAGGTTCTGCAATACATTCAAGTGTGATGGGACCACTGGACACCAGGACATCAGGGATGGTTTCCAGTATTATAACCTGGGACTCAGGCCACCAATCAAATGGTTACAATATTAAAACTGGGCCATGGTGATCATGGATGTAGTGGACCACTAGACACCACTGATGGTTATTTATATTACAACCATGGCCTCAGATTGGTGATTGTGGAGGAGAAAACCATTAGGCACCAGGTATAAGATGGAAAAAAATATTTTACATTCACCAGAATGGTGATCGATTGTCGTGAGACCACTAGATGCCAAATTTGAGGTGAGAATAATATTTGACATTTACTAGAATGGCAATGGAGGGAGGACCACTAGAGCCAGGAATGCAATAGGGATTATATTTTATAGCCAACAGAATGATGATCAGTAGTGGGGTGAGGACACTAGCTGGGACTAAAGGCTCCTGCTGTCAGTCCTCTACCCAGCACTAGGTGGCTGAGTGTGTTTGCACACCATTGTGAGTAGTTATAAAGTAGGGTTTGGAAAGCATTAGACAGTGCCAACACAGAGTCCATTTTGTATTTTCAAGACCTCTGAATCTTTTTCTGTACCCTCTTTGCAAGTGTGATCCTTCTTTTGCATGGGCGCAGTGGTATATTCTGCATGTCCATGCTACCAGGTTAGCAGTGTACAATGGGTGCCTCTGAATATGGCCTCTGCCCCCATCCAGCCACGCTATTCTCAGTAAGTATGGTGCTACCACATATAGCACCATATTAATTATTTGAATATAGAAGTCAGGAACTTTAATTTTTGAGACTCCTTTCCATCGGAAGAAAGTACTGCAGAGGATGAGGAATGTGTTGTTTCACCCACAGAACAAATGGCCACTAGAAGTTAGGTAAGTACTGTAACCAACTAATTCCTAGGTGTTACTATAATCACATCAGTTTTAGATCCGGCAGATAGCTTGGGCAGTGTTGGAGGGTTTAAAATATCTCTGTAAAACATTATGTCACCATCTGCTCAGCTCTACTAAGCAGGGGATGATGAAATGATATTCAGAACTCTCACAGCAGCATAAACCACACTTTGTCAGTAGCTATAGCTTGAGCAGTCAGTAGTCTGAAGTTAGTTGTTAAGTGAGAGTTCTGATGGCAAGAGCTGCCTGCTGGCACACTTGTCAAGGGGGCAGGACCCCCATTTGTTGTTTTCTGTCTTAGTAAAATAACCAATGGCTGGTTTCTTTGGAAGTGGTGGCTACCAGATCCTGTGAAGCCCCAAGGGGGTGAAGATTTTTCAAAGAAAAGAGGAATGGGACTGAATGTTCAGTGAGTCCTTGGGACAATGCCCAAAAGACTGTAAGAGCTATTTGTGTTGCCCAAAATGTGGAGACTGTGTGTGTACAAGCCTAGAGATATGGAATTTGTGTGAGATCTGAGGAATTCAAGTTTCTGTAGAAGTGTCTTGAGGGGAACAAGTGTGTGAAAGTAAAATGCTCAAGTAGGGTTGGCTGGTGCCTTGTCAGATACAGGTACTGAGGACCCTGGCACAATGTTTGTGCAGTAGGAAGTCTCCTGTAGCACCTGTCTGGCCAGAGAATCAGGTGTCCTAAAGTAATGGCAGACAGTCTAGCTTGGCCAGAGTGAGCTATACCCTTATTTCAGGTTAAAGTAGACCTTACTAGTTGCTCAGAGGAATAGTTTTCAGGTGTTAACGTCAGTCACCTAGTGGTTTTCATAGAAACATAGAAACATAGAAGTTGATGGCAGATAAGGACCGCAAGGCCCATCCAGTCTGCCCATTTCTTTTTCTACCTTATAAATGTGCCATCAGCTTTTGCTCTGTCAATGGTCTGTCTATTCATACTCATAAGTATTGCTCCCTTATGCCTATCTCACACCTGTTTGAAGCCCTGCACTGTATTCATATCCACCACTTCCTGAGGTACAGTAGGCCGTTCCATGCTTCCACCACCCTTTCTGTGAAAAAGAACTTCCTCACATTACCCCTTAATCGGCCTCCCTGTAATCTCAATCTGTGTTCTCTTGTCCTGCTATTTTTCTTATATTGAAACATGTTTGAATTTTTCACCTTGTTAATGCCCTTAAAGTCTTTGAATGTTTTGATCATATCACTTTTCTCCCTCCTTTGCTCTAGGGTATACATATTGAGCTCCATTAATCTGTCCTCATATGTTTTCTGATGCAGTCCCTGCACCATTTTGGTTGCCCTTCTGTGGATTGCCTCAATTTGGTTAATGTCCTTGTGAAGGTGTAGCCTCCAGTACTGCATGCAGTACTCCAGATGGGGCCTAAACAGTGTCTTGTAAAGAGGGATTATTACCTCCCTCTTTGGACTTGTGATACCCCTACTAATACACCCTAACATCCCCCTAGCCTTACCTACTGCTTTAGTGGTCTGCTTGGATGATTTCAGGTCATCGGTGATGATGATGCCCAAGTCTTTTTCTTGCCTTATGACTGCCAGCAACTCCCCTTCCAGCCTATAGCTGGTTTCAGGGGTTCTCTTCCCTATGTGCATGATCCTGCACTTCTTTGCATTAAACCCCAGTTGCCATTCTTCATCATTTTGCTAGTTTATCCAGATCTCTTCTCATTCTGCCCAACCCATCTGGATCATCTACTCTGTTTCAGATCTTGGTGTCATCTGCAAACAGACAAACCTTACCCTCCAGACCCTCTGCAATTGCACTGATGAAGATATTGAAGAGGAATGGCCCCAGGACTGATCCCTGAGGTACCCCACTTGTGACTTGCATCTCTTCTGATTGTATACTGTTTATCACCACTCTCTGTTTTCTGCACGTCAACCAGTTTGCCACCCAGTTGACCAACTTCTGACCCACCCTAAGCCTACTCAGCTTATTAATCAATCTTCTATGTGGATCAGTATCAAAAGCTTTGCTGAAGTCAATGTAAGTGACATCAACTGCTCCCCCTTGGTCCATCACTCTGGTTACCCAGTCAAAGAAATCTATGAGATTAGTTTGACAGGACCTACACTTTGTAAATCCATGCTGTCCTGGATCCTGTTCTCCTATGGATTTTAGGTGTTGCACTATCCTTTCCTTAAGGAGTGCCTCCATAATCTTGCTCACTACTGAGGTAAGACTGACTGGTCTGTGCTTTCCTGCCTCCTCCTTGCTACCACTCTTGTAGAGTGGGATCACATTATCCCTTCTTAAGTCTTCTGGGGCCTCTCCTGTGCTCAGAGACTCACTAAACAGTTCTGTTAATGGCTCTGCTAGTTCCACCCTTATCTCCTTTAGTACCCTGCGATGTATGCCATTAGGTCCCATTGCTTCATCCATCCTGAGCTAATCAAGCTCTTGTAGGACCCTTTCTTTTGTGAAGGAACTAGTGCTTACCTCCCTCCTTCCCCACTGTGTCCATGGTGCTGAGCTATGGGCCCTGCCCTACCTTCTCTTCAGTAAATACTGAGCAGAAATATCTATTTAGGATAGATGCTTTTACATGGTCCTCCTCCTCCTCACACACACACCCTTATCTTCTTTGATCTTAGCAATACGTCATCTGGACTTTCTCCTTTCTCTAACGTATCTATAGAAAGTCTTGTCACTTTCTTTCACTGTCTGTGCTAGTGTTTCCTCAGTTTGGACCTTTGCCTGCCTTACTGCCTTCCCTGCTTCCCTTGGGGACATTTGGTATGCCTCCCTACCTTCATCCCGCTGCATTCCCTTATATTTCCTGAAGGCCAGACTTTTGGCTCTGACCTTTTCTGCTACTGTTTTTGAGAACCAAAGTGGTTTCTTTCTTCTTTTGTACTTTCTTTTCTCTCTAACACAATGGGATGTTGATTCAAGTATTGCATCCTTAATGCTTGCCCACTTTGCCTGTACCCCCTCACCTGTATTTCTTTTTGCCAGGCCTAGCTTAACTCTGTTGGCCATCTTATCAAAGTCAGCTCCTCTGAAGTCCCATATTTTTGCCTTGGAATGGGATGATTTAGTTGTAGTGGCCAAACTGAACCATATCATGTGATGGTCACTGGCCCCCAGGTGACCTTCTACCTGAAGGTCTGTGATCCTTTCCCTATTAGTCAGTACTAGATCTAGGATAGCCCTGTCTCTTATGGGTTGTTGTACCAGTTGAGTCCATGACTCCTGAAATAGGGATGGCAGCTGTTAAGTCTAGGAACCCTGCATAGGGCTGGACATGTGTGGAAAATTTGTTTTTGTGGTCCAAGAACCCTGCATAGGGCTGGCAGTTTCATAAAAGTCCATGACACCTGAAATAGGGCTGGACAGGTATGTAAATGTTTGTAGAAGAAATCAGTTTACCTTCAGAAAAGTTGGAAATGTTTTTGCCTACTACAGAAAGTGTCATCTGCAATTTACAGTTACAAGGCCTGGGGGCACCACTATTCTTGTTAACACTATGTCAGGAATAAAAAGCCTTACAGTAACATCTCAAATGCATGGTTGTGGACAATCCATCTTTGAGTGACTTGTGTGATGTTTTTGGGGCACCACAGATAGGAGACGCCACAGCCCTGGCACTTCTCTCCCCAACCTGTGTAAAATATAAATGTTGTTTTGTGCTCTACCCTGACCTCTGAGATGCCCGAGCCAGGTGTTTTCCCTAATGCCAGGAATGATACCTATTTTCTGCCACTTTATGTGTGTTGCTTTGTCTGAGTAACAAGTAGGGGGCAGTGTTTCAGGACTATTAAGCAAATAAGTCAAGAGGCATCCCACCATTTGTTATAGACACTGGTGTTGCCTATGATGTTCATGTGGAACTAAGCAATACTGAGATGGAAAGGGGCAGGGGAGGGGTCCCCAACAGGAACATGGGACCACAGAGTGGAGGATGCTCACAAGAGAAATTGTGCAATACTACCCCAGAGTCCTTTAGTGAAAATAACAAATTTATATTACTGGCAGTTGCAAGATGCCAGTCAAAAAGACATGCTGAGAAGAAAGCCCACTGCCATTTGATACAAAACCAGGCAGATGGAAGGAGTGAATGTCACTAGAAGCTGATAACAACTATGATCCACTTAGAAAATCTGCACGGTGCAGTAAGGAGCTGAGGAAGCTCAAATGATGAAATAGACATGGATAACTCAGGGAACCCATTTGTGGTATACACTGCTGGACAGACAATAAAGAACATCTGTAGATCCCCACAGCCTCTGTACCATGGATAACTCTTTAGATATGGGAAGAAAAGCACCCAAGAAAATAATTGCCTTACTCTGGGCATGCAACTTCTTTTTTTAACTGTTATGTGTGCCCAAGGCTTAAGATAAGCAACCTCATGTTGAGTAACAATTGTATATGTGTGTGTAGAGTCAGGTGCCCACATACTCATAGAGCTGTTTTTGTGGTTTTTGAGACTTTACAACTGTAATATTTTTTTCTATAGGAGACCTGTCTATCTTAAGTCTCAGTGTTCCAACCACTGAACTCCATGATTAGAGCACTGAAACAGTATTTTAGGAGTCTGGGTTAAATTCCCAGTAGGTTACATTATTTCACAATAATTTGTGATTTAAATTGCTTAACAGTAGCTAATATTGCACCAAAAACATCTAATTGTCATCATCATCTTAAAGAACTGTTCCAGTGGCAAGCCCATTAGTGCAACAATAGGGCTATGTGATGGAGTGTATGTTCGTCATGCTCCTTTTACCTGCAAATTGCTTTACAACCATGCAACACAGAAACAAAGGTTTTTACTGGAGTTGTGGTGGGATTTGTACCAAACCCCTTCCACTTTAAAGTTAGCCCTGTAAAGCCTCACTGCACTGCTTGAGCCCAATAAAGGGAGAAAGACAAAGGTTTCTGGTCAGCGAAATGAACACAGAGACAGAAAGAGACAGAAATAAATTGTTTATTAAGCTGAAAACAAGCTGTTTGTTTTACTCTGTTACTGAAAGTAAAGCAGATTTCATTTAATTAAAACTGGTGTCCAGAGTGTTCTCTTTGAGAGTGTTCCTATGAAGCTGCTCAGTTCACTACCCCGTCACATGTGGTGTTAACTGGAGGATTGAATCTCCCCTTGTTAAATAGGGTAAGATAAACTCGAACAAAGTACTGAAATGGCTGGCAGAGCAGCAAGCACAAGTGCAGATGCAAAGGGACTGGGTGACTCAGCAAGCACAACAGAATTCTCAGAGAGACCAGCAAGTAGCAAAACAGCAAGCTGAGAGGGACCAACAACTGGCAGAACAGGTCCAGATGCAAAGGGACTGGATAGCCCAGCAAAAACAATTGCAGGTGCAGAGACCAGCAGAAGGTGCAACAACAGGCACAGAGAAACCAGAAGCAGCAGTAGGTGTTGCAATCACAAAAAGAAGCTGTGTTCCTGCTCCAGGTCAAGAGGAATCTAGTTACCATAAGATCCCACCCCATGCTAACAAAAATGGATAATGAGGATTTCCCCAAGGCTTACCTTATAAACTTTGAGAGACTTGCCAGTACCACTGCTTGACCATGAGAAAGTTGGGCAACTTGCATTGCATCATACCTGACTGGAAATGCCCAGGTTGCATACAGAAGCCTAACTGACACCGCCACCAAAGACTATGATCAGGTATCTTTGACTGAGTCAGATAAAACAATGAGAGCTACCAATGAAACTTTCACACTTTGGATTTCAAGGTTAGAGTATGACTTTTATTCCTGTCACAAAAATTACAAGACTTGGCTAGTCTGTGGTTAAAACCAGAGGTACACACAGAAGAGGAGGTTATGGATTAAATTGAACTGGAGCAGTACCAAAACATTTTACCAGATCGAATCTGTGAATGGGTAAGCCAACATGTACAGATGATTCTGACAGCAATAGTGAAAATCACAGAACATTCCTTGAAAGCTGAAAGACCAGAGGTTGCTAAGAAGAGCGAAACCCATGACAAACCTCAGGTGGAGACCCAAGGAGAAGATCTCCACAGTAGAGGGGATAAAGGACTTTGGGGAATGCTTTGGGTAAGTGGTCAAATGGAGAAATATTTCTTACCCCGTCACCTCAAAAAGGTATAACCCCCAGCCTGGTATAATTCCCCCAGTCCTAAGATTCTGCTCTCTGTCAACATAAAAGTATGTGTACGTGGGGGGAAGGGAGGAGGGGGTTGCATGTCATAGACCTGATAGTAACATTGTATGTTTTCATTGTTGTAAAGTGAGGCATATTAGTAATTTCTGTGACTGTGGTTTTGCTGAATGTGTAGCTACCACCCACAAACATGAATCCCAGGCCAAAAACCCATACACAATACAAGTGTCAATGGGGAAAAACTGTGACACTTCTGATAGATTCAGGCTGTGGGCACACATTAATTAAAACATTTTTTGGTTGGATCCAATCTAGATCAGTGGGGAGATCCCATAAATATTGCATGCATGGATATGGATACCTGTAAATACTCTTATGGTACCAGTATGGTTAAACATAGGACACTGGGCAGGAATAATAAAGGTGGGAATTTCCAAAACCTTACCCTGGTCAGGGATCTTGGGTCAAGACTGGGAAGGGTTTCATACCCTCCTGCAGAGCAATACTCAAAGCACATTTCCACAGGAGGTCACACAAGTAGAGGGACTAGAACATGTGTTTCCCTTTATTGACTCTGAACTATCTGGCCCAGAAGGGAACCTAAGAAGTCCTGGGTTCAGAAATGGAGGGAGAAAAAGGAAAGGGCCTCTCTACCTGATTGTAGTAGTTGGGGACCACAAGGACGCAGGTTCAAGGAAGGTCCAAAGTGACTCAGATGAAAATATGACATTCACATCTATAAGACGTCATGAGATCCTTCCAGAAGTCAAATCAGAGATTTTTCAAAACTTGGCCACCATGATTTCTGAACAAGGGGCTGATGATATTCTAAGGAATACTGTTCAAAACATAGGTTTGGTAAATGGTAAAGTGGTAGAACAAAAAGCACAATGCTTTCCAAGGTTTGAACCCAAGTATGCTATGTTATACTGGGTATAACCTTGGAAACAAATTAAATTCAATTCAATTTATTTATTTATATGGTGCCTTTCAAATGCCAAAGCACTTCACTGATATTAAAACAACCAGAGCATAAAATTATATATATAACAAATAGTATAAAATGGCAGTAGACATTCGACAATGTAAGGTTAATAACCGAAAGCCCAAACCCATAACACATAAATTGGGACTTTACGTTACCATTTAGTAGTTCCCAGGTCTGCAGTAATGGAGGTAATGAGACCGGCCCAAACTATACCAATCGCAGGTTATTTGGGCAGGGAGAAAACTGAGGCAGGCATATCTGCCAAGTTTGTTTGGCTAGGTATTTGGAAGAAAGTAACAGATTTTTGTACTTCTTGCATTGAGTATCAGATTGCAGTCCCCAGGAGTATAAAAATGGCCCCTTTAATCCCAGTACCCATAATAGATACATCATTTGAAAGAACCGAGGTTGTTATGGTGGGACCCTTGATAAAAAGTACAGTACATCTGGATATCAGTGTATATTATTTAAATTGGATAGAAACATAGAAACATAGAATTTGACGGCAGATAAGGACCGCTTGGCCCACCCAGTCTGCCCATTTCCCTACCTGATGGATAAGCTGTAGATGCTAGTTAACCAGCAGCCTACTTCTTCCTACCCCCACCCCCTAGAATTGCCTTATGACTGTCCCATGCATGCTTGAATTCCACCACTGTTTGTGACTCCACAACCTCCTCTGGAAGGCTGTTCCATACATCCACAACCCTTCTGTGAAAAATACTTCCTTAAATTACTTCTGAGCCGCCCTTCTATCTTTCAAATTGTGCCCCTTGTTCTTGCACACCTCTTTTTGAAAGATGCTACCCTCTTGGACTTTGTTGATTCCCTTGAGGTACTTGAAAGTTTCTATCATGTCCCCCCTCTCCCTCCTCTCCTCGAGGCTATACATATTAAGCTCCTTAAGTCTCTCTTCATATGTCTTCCGGTGCAGACCCTGCACCATTTTAAATTGGGGATTATGCCACACGTCACCCCAAGGTTATTCCCCTACCTTTCACTACAGCCCATTTACTAGCAAAGGAATTTATAAACCTGTTTTCCTGAGTTGGGCTGTCAAAGGAGATCCTAATAGATCAAAGCATCAACTTATTTCAAAACGTATGGGGGAGGCGTGTGTTTTTCTGAAGGTTAAGTCCATCCAGACATTGGTGTATCATTCACAGACTTACGGCTTAGTGAAACTTTTTAATAAATCACTAAAGGTTGTTCTGTCTCAGTTCATGTCGACTGAGGAAGAAAACTGTGATGAATTGTTACGCTGTTTAATCATGTGCCACAGTCATCCACTAGATTCATGCCCTTTGAACTGTTGCATAGGCAACAATTCAGAAGGATGTTGGATCTCATAAAAGAGATGTGGGAAGAACAGGTACATAGTCCAACTACCTGCTCAAGATATGTATTGCAAATGAGAGACAAAATGAACACAGTTGGCAAATTTGCCAAAAGAAAATTGAATAAACGCACAGCAATCTCAGGCAGGGTGCTATGACCAAGGGGCCCAGTTATAGAAGATTAAGTCCAGTGATAGACTACTCTTGCTGTTGCCTAGCTGTAACAGTAAATTCCTAGCTAATTGGCAGGAACCATATGAGGTCCTCAGAAAGTGAGTCTGCTTGATTATGAAGTCTTACAACCAGATAGAAACAAGGAATGACAACTTTACCATGTTAATTTGTTGAAACCCGGAAAGACATGGAGGTATTGCTCATTGACCCAGAAGATCCTAAAGGGCTCCAAGTCCATTGACAGATGATGACATGCAAGACAGAACCCTGCACTTAGGACCTAAAATTGTAAAGGGAGCAAGCACCATCCCAGTGGTCGACTGGCTCAACCAGAACTAAAAGCAAGAAGCCCAGAGGATAGTAGAGAATTTGGGGGATGTATTATCCCCAAACCAGGAGGAACTCATATAATCCAGAATCACACAGGCACAGACCCTGGTGTCTGGATCTGCTAACAACAGTACACATTATCCAAAAGAATCCAAGTAACTGCATGGAGTCAGATACAGTAAGTGCATTCAAAGCAGCACTATTTCAGATTGATTGGACCCCAATTGATGAGCAGCAAGACTTAGACCTTGCATTGAAGTATTTCATGGACAAATTTAATTCCATAAGTGACTCATTTGCTCCACTCAGTAAAAGAAAAATCATAGGTAATAAGAATGGATGGATTACTGGGGACCTCCCAGATCAGATGCAGCT
The DNA here is from genome assembly GCA_016271365.2 of Neoceratodus forsteri. Classification (NCBI taxonomy): domain Eukaryota; kingdom Metazoa; phylum Chordata; order Ceratodontiformes; family Ceratodontidae; genus Neoceratodus; species Neoceratodus forsteri. Next base: position 587,876,556 of record CM028137.1, on the reverse strand, counting down.
TAAGGACAATCTCTGGTGCAGGGCAAGGCTCTCATACCAACAAGCTGAATACCAAAGTTACAGGGCAGCCAGGAATAGGTGCACTGCCTTATCAGGACTGCTAAAGTTAACTTTTATAAGGAACAGATGAACATGAACTGGGGCAATGGCAAGGGATTTGGGGAGAACATTAAGGACCTCTTAGATAAAGAGGATAGAAAACACCCTACAATGTTTAATTCTGGTGGCACCTCCACTTCAGACCCCCCCATTGCTGAAGCATTTAATGCAGCATTATCAGATCTGAGTTCTGTGGTCCCCCTTGCTACCTCCAGGACAGTGAACCCCACCTGAATATCCCTAGCTGTGACATTTATCAGCCAAAATTGTACTTTAAAAGTGTCAGGAATATTTATCAAAACCATGAGCCTAAGACTTATGTAAAAAAGGTCCTTAGTAAAACAAGACAGGGGAGTGATAGAATTGACATGAAGCTTGTTGCTATCACTCTGGATGAAGTAATTGTCCGATTTTGAAAATTTTTATCAAATCCCTGGCCATGGCCACATTCCCTACTGTGTGGAAGCTGGCACTAGTGACCCCAGTGCATAAAAGTGGGGACCAGTCATGTACTGCCAATTATAGGTCCATCTCAATACTCCTCCCTCTCTCCAAGCCACTGGAGAGGATTGTTACTGACCAGATCACTGATTACATTCAGATATTTAATCTTCAATGCCCTCACCAACATGGATTCTGAAAGAATCATAGCACTTCTACTGCTCTGGTTGATTTCTCTGAATATGTCCATAAGGACTTGGACAGTGGTAACTTGGTGGGATCTATTTTTATAGATCTCATTAAGGCCTTTGACACTGTAAACCACCCCATCCTGCTAGAGCAACTGCAAGCCTTGGGCTGGCAACTGGTTCTGTCAAGTAGCTTCAGGACTACCTGGCTTGCAGGTCACAGTGTGTCAAAATTGGTAAAGCCATCTCCAGTACTAGACATTTCTCCCTCTGTGTCCATCAAGAGTCCATCTTGGGACCCCTCCTTTTCAGTCTGTTCCTGAATGCCCTTCCTGTGGCGTGCAAGACCAAGGTGATTTTGTATGCAGATGATAGTTATCCTTAGTAACAACTCCTAAACTGAACTGCTACAAAGTGAACTTCAGACTGCCTTTCACCAACTGGAGGACTGGTTCAGTTCCAAAAAACTATTGCTCAACTACAAAAAAACTTAAACCATGATTATCTCAAGTCATCAATGCAAAACAAAACACCATTCACTATACATCACCACCAATAAGGCTGAACTTATTGAACAAGTGCACTCTTTCAAGTAACTCCGGTCCTTATAGATGATACCTTCTCCTTCATGCCACACATAGACCAGGTGGTAAAAGCAGTAAATGTGAAATTAGGGGTTCTCTACAGACATAGGCAGTTCCTAAAACCTTCTGCCCTCTGCCTAGATGTGTGTGTCCAGCTCCATTTTGTCAATGACTGATTATGAGCTGGTCATGTATGGGGCTGCATCTAACACTACACTCAAGTGTATAGTCATAACCCTCAACAAGGTATGTAGACTAACACCGGGAGCAGATAACCTAATGCACTCTTCTACTCTCTATGAACAAACCAAGTGGCTCAACCTGAAGAACAGGATAAAGTATCAAGTTTGCCTCCTTGGAAAAAAAGGCACTGCTTGTCCTAATGCCACCCTGCGTAGTCGATGTTCTTCAAGTTACCAGATACAGCTATGACACACAGAGTACCACAGGATCCCAGCTTATTGTTCCCTTTAGAAGAACTACTCCTGGCCAATGTTCTTTTATCTACAGGGCCCCACTTTGACTGAATGTCATCCCTGCTGAAATATTTAACCTTGTTTATCTCCCACCTTTCAAACCTGAATTGAAACAACACATTGTCTCTTGGAGAACCAGTGCCTGTAGGAGGTTGACCAGATCAAACACTTGCCTGCTTTTCCTATTGTGCTTATTACTGACACACTTTTGCCATCAGTACCGCTGGAAAGATACCTCTGATGGCCCCTGTCAACTCAATCCCATACGGCATACCTACCTCTCCCCTGTCACCCTTTCCCCTTCCCTCCCCCTCCTGTTCACTACCCTCCAGTTTACCTAAGCTCTATTAGCTAGCACTTACCCACACCTCCTCCTCCAAGATCCCCACTTGTACTTCTGCCTTTCCTCTGTCATTCTGCTATACTGAAACAGACTAACTGACAATGCCTATCTAATCTGGCATCTCCTTGAAAATTACCTGATTGTAAACCCACTCTTGGGAGAATTATTTGTAATTGCCATATAATTGTGATAGTTATTGACATTGATATAGATGATTGTCTATGATAATGCTCAGGGTCCAGCATTGTCATGGAGGCCTCTCGATCGAGAATATCCTTGTCTGTGAATGACACACCATAGACAATCTTTTATAGTGTATGGTGAGTCCAAACAAGGTTTTAGCAGAAAGCAAAGTACCTTCATGGCACGGTTTATTCAAGCACTGGTTCTTTCCACTGATCCTCATCCATTGTCACCAATGCAAAATCTCAAGTTAGGATTTGAATTCTCTAGCTACTTAACAAAATTTTCAAGGTCATCGCTGTTGCCCTTCCAAACTAATATAATGTCATCAATAAAACGTTTATAAAAATCCAATTTGTCAAAATATGGACTAATCTCTGGGTTACAGACAACATTCTCCTCCGATTTGGCTCAGTACAAGTTTGCCAGGCTAGGGGCTAAATTTGCCCCCATCACAGTGCCACTGATTTGTTTATAAATATGCTCAAGATGTAAGACTTGCATCCACATATGCACACAGGCCATCATTAAGACAAGCCAGAACAACATAATACAAATTAATGGATCCTACACATGTCAATCCAGCAAAGTGATTTACCTAATTCAATGCAAGAAGTTCACAAATGGATGCTATATTGGGGAAACTAGCCAACCACTGAAAACCAGGATGAATCACCACCGTCGCACAATAGTAAACCAGATTATCAGCACTCCAGTAGGAAACCATTTTTCACAAACAGATCACTCTCTCTAGGATTTATCTGTCTTGATACTAAGAGGCAACTTGAGAAACACACAGGACAGAAGGACATGGGAACTGAACTATATTAGGCAATTTAAATCTAACATTTCTGGACTGAATCGGGCCATCGGTTTCATGACACACTATGATAAACTGTAATTCTTTTTTATTGTTTACTAAATCATGTCATTATTTATCACACTTTGGTCCTGTATTTCTCTTCTTACTATTTTTTTCTGAGTTCTGCCTGATCTGCTCTTTTTTACCTGTACCTCACATTCTCCGAGCCTCTACTAATAACTTTTAGTGCAATCCCTCCCACTCCCTCTTGTTTTCACACCTCTGTTTATACTACCTCACACTGTGTTTATCTAGGCCTTTATTCTTTTATTTCTCCTAATTTCTTGACTTCTTGCATCTCTTAGGCATCTTCTGTCTGTTCAACCCTTACAGCCAGCCTTTGATCTCAGATCCTATCTGTGTGCTTTTGTCATCCCTTTAGCTTCCTTTCATCTCCTACTGATCTGTTCCTACTCAGCCCCCCTCCTCATTTCTTCTCGTGTTTTTACTTTGCATCTTTGACTTACATCTCTAGTTCCCTTTGTCACCTTTTTACTTCACTTTCTGATTTTAAATTGCTCCACAGTGGATATAAATACTGCTGAAGTTGCTCAGTTTTGCTGTTCATTTGAAGAAGGGACATGTGTGGCCCCAAAAGTTTGTGTATAATTCTATCTTTGTACAAGACACTTGTTGGTCCAATAAAAGGTATCAAACCTTCCATCTTCTCCTGTTTTGCAAGGACCAATACGGCTGCAATCTCTTTTTACTAAATATGCTTCTGAAACATAAAACGATTATTGTTCAGTACAATTTCTGGCATGTTTACAAGCATATTTATTTTACCTGTGATAGCAAAGTATGTTGTAACAGACTTTCTTCTATAGCTGTAAGTCCACCCTGGTGGGGAATATTCGTATAGAGTGAATATGGTATCCAGTGAACAAAGTGACCAAAATTGGGCCCCTACAAAAATGACGACTCAGTTGAGGTGCCTGAGTTCACAGCTACCAAGGAGGGAGGGTGACTGGATACTGGGGTGGGTGACAAACCACAATGGGAAGTAGGGGGTATACGCACTAGCACATATCCATGGGGATAGGAGAGGCAGGGGAGGCATGGTATGTTTGGAGGGGGTGTGGTGGGCAGCTGCTGAGCTGCACTGCTGGCATCATGAGGAGGGTTTTTGGGCTGGAAGGCGCAGGGTACAGGGTTCAGGTCCAGCTCTGTGCTGGTTATTTTTTTTGCCAGCAGCCAGCATGTATTTTTGTTATGTTTTTCACCCCCTACCTGACATGCACTCCCTCCCATGGATTTGAGAATCCATAACTAGGGGTGTGCAGGGCACGATCCCCTTGTGGGGGGGTGAGGGGTGCAGCCCCCCACATTAGGAATGAGACGTGTAGGTCCCGGGTGCTGTTTTTGTCTGTGTTGCCAGTGTGCATTGCCGAAATTGATGTTCAAGGATGTATACTTACTGTAATGGCGATCACCTTTCCATGATTGCTGTTATAACATGGAACCAGTGAATCTATATCTGTTGTAACAAGCCACCATTTTTGTCTGGCTTGCATATCTTTAAGAAGTGATAATATGCTTGTGGTGTCCATCAAGTAACTTCTTGAGAGTGGCACCAGGGGACTTAAAAAGCTATCCACATACTTTGATATGGGTTCTGTCACCCACTCTATCCCGAAGACTACTGGGTGACCTGGAGGTGTAGTGGGGTGTTTATGCCCCTTTAGTAAGGTGTAGCAAGCAGGTGTTTTGAGGGACTGTATGGTCAGATAAAACAATTCATCAGTCATGATAAGTTCTTTATTAAACAGATCCAGGAGGAAAAGTTCTATATGCTTAATTTTAGCTGCAGCGTCAAAGGTCAAGTGTTGGTAAAATTAGGTGTCTAATAGTTGCCTTTATATTTCTACTACATATTGGGTAGTGTTCTGTATCACAATGCTATCCCCCTTATCTGCTGGTTTAATTACTATATTTTTATTGTCTGAAAGGGATTTAACTGCTTCCCTCTTCTGTGTATTGATATTGCAGAAGGGGAGTTTTGGGCTTTGTCTAAATACTTCTTCTGAACCCCTAGGGCAGCACTCCATAAAGGAAGAAACCTGGGAGTATGGGGGGGGGGAGCAGAAAATAGAAGGGGGTCTAAACTCTTGTGTGTTAACTGAGCCAGAAGTATCTTTCCCTGTTCTTCTATTCCATCTCCCCTGGAGGAACAAAACATTTTAAGATTTAATTTCCTTGCAAACTTATTTAAATCAATAAATGTGTCAACCTCTGTAAAAGAATATGTGGGAATAAAAACCTATTTCTGAAAGTTCAGAATCTGATAAATTAATAACAGTAACAACTGACTGTTTACTGGCCCCATGCTCTTCCTCCTGCCCTTCTTGTTCCACTGCATCTTCCTTTTCCTTGCCATTGGTCTACTTGATCCCCTTGTGCTTGGAATCTGGTGACTCATGTGCTCCTGCTGGGTAAAGGTTGCCCAGCAGGACCAGCTCCTCAAAAAAAGACCTAATTAAGTTTCACTGTCCACTTCTGAGGTGCTCTCCCCCATACTGTAGTTTGTGGACAGATGTTCTGTCCTTTTAAGGATAGAGTGCAGTGTTGTTGTCCCTCCTGTTCCAGAGTTAGCACTACTCCCACCCGTAGCTTAATCACTACTTTCAGGAATTGTAGTGGTTTGGGTGCAGTATCTTGTCATGCCTTATTAAAACTACTAGTCCTCTTTTTCCAAGAAAAAAACACAGTCATTAGCATAATCAATACTGTCTTGTATACATTTTTTCTCTTATTAAGCTTTGATTTTAATATCATAGCTTTTAAGGTACTCACTGAATTTTTGCTGGCAGTGTGGAAAATCAGGATGTTCTTTGTATGACGCCACAACTTTTTCTTGTGCCTCAACCCCTTTCTATAGTTCCACCAACAGTTCATCACCATGTTCGATGACCAGTTTGATTAATTCCTGTGGTGCATTATGCATCACCTTTTCCCATTTCTTTACAAAGTCTGGTGTTGTTTCACCTGAAGCTGGTCTCTGCATAATGCGCAGTCCCCTCGGCACTCTCTCAACCTCCAACAACACGCTCATTGCTTTCTTTTGCCAGTATGACCTTCTACTGTGCATTGCTAGTTTTTCAAGCATGTAAAGGGCATTTTTGATGTAGTCTGTCTCTGTACCTGTTTCGTCCCCATAGTATGGTGTCCTGTATGGCTAGATGCCCCTTACAGAATTGGATTCGCCAGTAGTTACTCAGAAAATAGAGAAGAAGAAAGATTCTCTCCTTCAGTGGTATCATGGATGTTGTCCTCCATATTTGAGTGCTCAATATTGATGCAGGTAAAAGAGAATAATATAGCGTGTTGTTCTGCAAGTTTTTAGGTTTAAACCTGTGTCTCACCAATGTATGTACTCAGTCTCAGGTGGTGGTGGTGATCACTAGAGGGTGGTGCCTCTCCAAATTAGTATATCACTTTTACAGTAGTAGAGAGCACTCACCCCTGCAGCAGCAGCAGCAGCAGCAAAGAATAAGCAGTCTTACACCTACAGTGTTAGATGAGCTCTTTACTCTCAAAAAATCATCAGTAACATAACAGGAAAGCTTACCTTTCACCCGACATTTTGGGCTTCATCAGAGATAGTGAACTTAAATACAAGCAGGGTATATATACTCAGCACCTTTGACATCATGACAAATGAAAAACAATCAATACACTGTTAAGTTAATTAATCCACCAATCACAGTGACCAAACACATATTTAAAAACAAATTAAATGTGATTAGGTGTCCACTCTATTATCCTTAAGTCAAAAAAAAACTTCAGTTTGTTTCACATCTTGAACTTGTGTTCAGGTTTCCTTTATCCACAAATTAGTCTCAAATCCCGATGGACCCGTGTGAAGAAAAACATCACAGAAGTGAAACTAGACATAAAAACATATCTTTCTGCTTCTTTTAGATGTAGTTCTAAAACACCAATCTCCGATAAATGTAACAGGAGCATATGGTGAAAAATAAGATCCAGATTGGGGGTTGGGGGGGGGAGTAGATGACTAGTATAGGAAGTCTGTCACTTTCTCCTCTTTTTCAAAAAGGGTTTTTATTCAAATTTATTTTTCAGACCTGGATGCCTATTCACCCCCAGCCTGTACATCCATTGCTGTTCTTTCTCATTTAAGATAGCTTCAAAGTCGGGGGGTGGGACAAGGTTGAGAGAGCACCAAGGGGACTCTGCATCCTGCAACAAACGACTTCAGGTGAAACGAGACCAAACTTGGTAAATAAATGGGAATAGGTGATGCATAATTCATCACAGGAATTAATAAAACTGGTCATGAAAAATGATGATGAACTGCTGGTGGAAGTAAAGGAAGGGACTGAGGCACAAGAAAAAGTTGTGGCATCACACGGAGAACATCCAGATTTTCCTTGCTGCCAGCAAAAATTCAGTGAGCACCTTAAAAACTACAAAATTAAAATCAAAGCTCAAAAACAGAAACAATGTATACAGGACACTAATGATTATGCTGATGACTGGATTTTTTTCTTGGAAAAAGAGGACTGGTAGTTTTAATAAGGCACCACAAGGTACTGCACCCCAAACCACTACAAATCCTGAAAGTAGTGATAAAGCTATGGGTGAGAGTAGAGCTAACTCTGGAACAGGAAGGACAACACTGTGCTCTATTCTTAAGAGGACAGAACATCTGCCCACAGACTACAGTACAGGGGAGAGCACCTCAGAAGTGGACAGTGACACTGAATTAGGTGATTTTTTAAGGGCTGTTCCTCCTGGGCAACCCCTACCCATCAGAAGTACACAAGTCACTAGATTCCAAGTACAGGGGGATCAAGTAGACCTATGTCAAGGAAGAGGAAGACTTGGCGGAGCAAGAAGAAGGGCATGAGGAAGAGCACAGGGCCAACAACCAGTGAATTGTTACTATTAATTTATCAGATGCTGAACTTTCAGAAATAGAGTTACAGGTACTGAGTAAAGGCTTGTGTTTTGTTCCCCTCATATTCTCTTACAGAGTTTGATGCATTTATTGATTTAAATAAGTTTGCAAGAAAATTAAATCTTGAAATGTTTTTTCCTCCAAGGGAGATAGAATGGAAGGCCAGGAGGAAGTTACTGTATAGTAGGTTATTTATTTGTTTATTTTTTTTGTAGCCTGTTCCTTCTCCAGTCCCCTGACCCACTCACCACTCCTGAGTTTCCAGATTTTCCCCCCTGAACGGGGCCACCGGGCAGGTGACCCATCCATGGCAGCTCGGGTCATGAAACTCTGGCTTGCCCCACAGGGCGGGGTCATGGGGTGGGTTCATAGCGGCATAACCCACCCCACGGAAGACTACAGTCTAACGAGGAGTGGTGGTAGGGTGGGGGCCATCATCTATGGCTGATGTTTTTGCTGATTTTTTTGGGGGGGCAGGGACATGCAATGATGCCTGCGTCCACTCTGCCCCCTGAAACATAAGGTGCCAGCTGTGCGGGATCCCCAGCCTCTGCCAGGGGTCCAAATTGTGCCAGACAAACTGCCCCCTTCCCCCCAGTGAGGGAGAGCCATATGTAGGCCACTCAATCCCTCTCTCTGCTGCCAGCCCTCCAACTCCTGGATCCGTCTTTGAACCTGGGATGTTGGTACCTCAGACAGATGCCTTGCCGCTGCCCCATCGGGCCAGCCTGTATAACAGGTTATATTAGCACTGCAATAATATTAGCACTATTAGAGGTCCCACTCATTAGTGCTAATATTCTTGGATCACTAACATTGTCTGAACTTGTGTGTGTCAAGTGAAGTACACTAGGCTACTACAAAAAACATCAGATGAGATCAAATACAATAGTATTGCTGAGCTAGATTTCTTTACTCACTGTTATCTCAAGGAGGACTTCAGTAATAAAGCACAAAACAAAGGACCTTAAAACCCAAAACGCAAAACACAACCGCCCCCCCCAAAAAAGTTTGTCAGCTGCTATAATTTCTTTTTTTATCTCCGTGTTTCTTCTGTGCCAGTTTCTGCTTCTGCTTCCTCTATTAGATGGCATTGTCTAGAAAAGAAGGAAGCAGAAAGCAGAATGAGTGACTACTCATATTGATGCTGCCCTCCTCCCCACTCAATATACAGTAAACCTCAAAAATACAGTACTCTGTACTCACTCAATCATGATGAGAATCCACTATACCAGCATCATAGAATCCTCTTATAATTTCCACTCACTGCCCCTGTAAACAGTTAACTGCTGTTTCAAGCCACCTTGCATGGTGTTCCTTAAGGTTTAGCAAGTGGAGATTCACGGTAAGATTATCTGATTCGTCCAATTCAAGCCTCTCAGGTACTATGCCAGCATACCATGTTGTGAACTCCTTTTTTAATAAATCTTTAAAAATTTTGTTAACACTGATGTCCACAGGCTGAAGGTTGTCAGTGCAGAAACTTGGCACATTGATAGGAATAATGTTCTGTGACTCGAGGTGTTGCAACACAGGCTCAGTAGTATGGGCCCAGAAAATATCAAACTCCAGAAGTGATTTTTGTTCTTGAGGGGGTGACAGTGTTGAAATGTGGTGCTTAATGTAGGGCACCAAAACTCTGTCAATGAACTCTATGGTCGTCTGCTGGTTTGCCTACTAGAGTGAGTTACACTCCTTTCTGTGCTTGGGATGGAACACGTAGCTTCTCCGTTTGTAGATTAATCATGAGAGGAGCAAATCGCCCTCAAAGCTGCAGGCAAGAACAACAGTAATTTGTCTTTTGTCACCTAATCCTGTTACTTGCATCTGTTTTGCCCCAGTTGCCTCCATTGTCCATTTGGAGACAGGGACCATATTAACCCCTGTCTCATCCATGTTGATTACTAACTGTGCAGAAATGAGTTCTTGGGTGCACATTCTTGAGATACAGGTAAAAAATTAGGCTTTCAAATTTTCAAAGTCAGTGGGCTTCTTGCAGCCAACTTTTGTGCCCTTTTGTTTGCTAAAGCCTATTCCGTGGAGAAACCGACATGCCATTTGCTTGTTAATGAGAGATGCCCCCTGTTTTCTGTCAGTAGCTGTGGGCTGTTGGCTTTTACTATACCCACAGCTACTGCCGGGATAACTCCTGCATTCACCACATCACCCACAATCCATAAAGATTTCACTATTGATTTTAGTTGTTCCTCCAGTTCTGTCTCTAAGTGGATGGGATGCCCTTGAGATTTTGTAGGGAGCAAAGGAGTTATTGAAGTGGAATCTGGTGTATTGTGCAGCTGTGCCAGGTAGTCAATCTTAATGTTCCTTATCAGAGAAAAAGTGTACATGTAAGTCTGTGCTAACTCCTTGTTGCATATTGAATTGGGGATACAGGTAGTTTATTTTAGGTTGAGTCTGGGCTTGTTTAAAATGCTAGAATGTTTAGCTTAATTTTGACTTATGTTACATTAGGTTGTCTTTCAGTCTGTCATAGGCCTTGTGAGGGAGATGTTCTCCTCTCTACTTCCTTTGACTTTCAACCTGATAGACAAAATAACAGGTTCTGTTTTAATGATAGTTATTACAGCTATGATGGTTTTTTTGCAGTTAATTTGTTTATTAGGATTTTATCCATAACACATAGTACAGCATATGTTACCTTAAGCAGGTATATACTTTCATGTTATAATGAATATTGCAGACAACAATATGTTCAACATAACATTATGTCACATTATCAATATAATCGCTGAATATTTGCCTCCTGATAGAAAGATCTTATGTATTGTCTCATACAATATGTACACAATGACCTGTACTGTGTTACAGAAAAGAGAAGTAATAACAGGAAAATAAAATAGATCAGACTAACATATTTATCTAATTTATAATAGAACTTAAGGAGCTGCTTATAATGTTAATTATACTACAAAATCCATACAAAAAAGTGTATCTGTTAATAAAAATAAGGCGAGAAAAGAGGAAAACTTTATCGATACTTATCACTTATGGGTTTGAAGGAAATTTAAATATTCCTGCCAACACAAATAATATTCATTGAGTCGGTCTGATGTCAAATACGAAATTCTTTCTAAAGAAGCAATATAGGTCAAATTTTTCAAAAAGTCTGTTAGAGTAGGTGTTATATTGGACTTCTAGAGGATTAAAATCAGTCTCTTGACTTGCATAAATAAAATCTGTAACCACTTGTGCTGGTGTTTTGTTAGATTTATGTTGTTATTTGTGATTCCTAATAAGCACAACTTAGGTTCATGTGAAAATGTTGCGGTCAATAATTTCAGAAGCTAGGTTTTGAATGGTTTGCCATAAGTTAGATATGGGTTTGTATGACCATAAAATATGTAAAAGATCACCATTTGGTGCATTACATCACCAGCACTTGTTATTTGGTAATAGACCTATATTATGTAAATGAGATGGTGTTTTGTACCATAGATGTAAGATTTTAAATTTAATTAATCTACTGTGCATATCTTTAAAGGAGTCATGACAGAGTTTCCAACATTTATCCCAATGGAAATCTGATATGTTTTCATTTAATATCCGATTCCATCTATTTCTAGCAGGAAGGGATTGGTTCGGTAACATATCTCTAATCTGTTTATATATTTCGCTAACTAAGCTATAGGGATTGTTGACCCACATATTAATGTGTGAGGGACTTAAAATCGATCTGTTTGTTGAATATAGGGGAGTATAACAGTTCATATTTGTAAGTACTTCCAAAATTCTTTTTTGGGAACATTCTATTTTATTTGAAGATTACTGAAAGAATTTAATGTATTGCTATTATCAGTCAAGATATTGTTCAAGAATAAAATGTTCTTATACATCCATGATTTGCAATATATTGGTTTGTTCTCTAGATGTAATTTCGGATTACCCCAAATTGGAGTAAACGCAAAAGATGCGGGGTCAGATTTAAGCCAGTTATGCATTTTGAACCAATAGTAAATAGACGCATTAATTATGGGATGCTTTTTTAACTTACATGTTAGTGTAAAGTAAATAAAACTGTTTAGTATGTGTCCTGGAGACAAAGATGCTTCCATATCATACCATAGTGGTATGCTATAATTAGGTTTAAGAAACCACTTGATAGTTTCTGATGCTCTAAAAGCCCATAAATAGGCCGTATACCATGGTAACCCAAAGCTGCCACGAGTCCAATGAGAGCATAATTTAATACGGTTAAACCTTGGTATGCGGCCTTCCCATAAAAAATTACCTATAGTTTTATCAATACTGTTTAAAAGATGAGGAGAGATTTTAAGTGGGATACAGGCAAACTGATAAAGAATTCTAGGTGAAATATTCATGTTAATTACCGATATTTTACCAAATAGAGATAGATTTAGATTTTTCCATTTATCCAAATCTGTTTTGATAGTTGCAAGTACGGGACGCAGGTTTATTTCCCATATTTTGTCTAAATCAGCTGATACTTTAATCCCGAGTTAGGTGATACCTTGTGGGGACCAGCAAAATCCGAGATGTTTATTCATAAGGAGATTACAATGTTTATTTAGTGGTAATATTTCAGATTTTTGATAATTAACTGTGAGCCCAGAGAGCTTAGAAAAAAGTTTGAGTATATTATTGAGTGGTTGCACTGATAATTTTAGGTTTTCTAACAAAATAAGCATATCATCAGCATATGACAACTCTGCATATTGTGTATGCCCAATAGAGATGCCCTTTATGTTATTATTCTGTCTGAGAAAGGTGGCTAGAGTTTCAAGAGCTAAAATAAAGAGAGATAGGGAAAGAGTGCATCCTTGCCTAGTACCCCTTGCTAATATAAAGGACTGTGATAATGTAGAATTAGTGAGTACCCTCGCATGTGGCTTTGTATAAAGAAGTTTGATCCAAGAGCAAAATTGTTTACTAAAACCAAATCAGGATAATACCAGATAGAGAAAGTTCCAGTCCAAAGAATCAAAGGCTTTTTCAAAGTCTGTTGCAATTGCTACTGCTGCAGAGTTAAGTGATTTGGCCTTTTGAATAAGGTTAATTAGAGAACGCAGATGGTCAGATCCCATCCTGCCTTTAACGAAGCCCACTTGAGATCTGTGAATTATTTTAGAGATATATGGTTCTATATGATTTGCCAGAATCTTGGCAAATATCTTGCCGTCTGTATTCAGTAAAGATATTAGACGGTAGTTAGCCAGATTAGTAGTGTCCTTGTCTTTTTTTGGAAGAATTGTAATAACTGCTTCTGTCATAGTAAAAGGTAGATATCCAGACCCAAAAGATTCATGAAAAACCTTACATAATAAAGGGAATATTTGCTCAACAAGGAGCTTATAAAATTCAACAGGAAATCCATCTCCCCCCGGAGATCGTCTAGATTTAAGAGAATGAATCACTTTCTTTACTTCTTCTATAGTGAAAGGTGATCTAAAGAGTGTGTCACTTCTTGTGAGAGATGGAGGAGTGCTAGTTTATCCAGAAAGGAAGAGATGTCAAGAGATGATGTCGGACTAGATGAGGAGTATAGTTTTTTTATAAAAACATGTCATGATTTCGTTAATTGCAGACTCACTAATTTGTGTTTTCCCTGTATGATCTTTTAGAGTGGCTATATGATGCTCCATTTGTTGCATTCTTAGTCTGTAAGCGAGTATTTTACTTCTTTTCTCCCCTCCTTCCCAGAATTTTTTTTTTATTCTTAATAATGCTATTTCTGTTTTTCTGGAAATTAGCTCATTGATTTGCATACGTAATTGTAAGATTTCATAATGCAAGCTACAGGGAGGGTCAGGATGTGGGTTATTTGACTATAGTGTTTGTTTAATTTTTAGTACATTTTCAAGATTGTTAATATGTTGTTCCCTAAGCTTCCTCCTGTGAGCTGCATAACTAATTATTTTCCCACGTAATGTGGTTTTAAGTGCTTCCCATGTAATGCCCGTAGAGGTATCTTTTGGGTCATTGATGTCAATAAATTCTTCAATTTGCATTTTAACCCAGGGTAAAAATTCTGGATCTTTGAGCAATAAAGGGTCTAATCGCCAAGATGACGATTTTATGTGAGGAGTTCCCCAATTAAGTAAGAGTTTGACTGGGGCATGATCAGATATAATTAACGGGAGTATTTCGGCTTCAATTATATTGGTCGTTAATGCAGGAGAGGTTAGCACATAATCTATTCTGCTATAAGTCTGGTGGTGAGGAGAATAAAAGGTATAATCTCTATCCCTGGGGTGGAGGGTCCTCTATATGTCAGATAGGCCTAAATCCCACATTAATTGAGAAACTATAATCAGACTTTTAGGGTGACAATCTAATGAACCATTACTCCTATCCATGTAAGCATCTAGGGTAAAATTAAAGTCCCCTCCGATCAATATAGGAGAGTTGACTAGATTTAATTCAATCAACATTTGAGTTAGCTTCTGAAAGAATTGTGGGTCATCTGAATTTGGTGCATAAATGTTAATTATGGTAAGTGGTCCTGAAGGGGTATTGAAAGTTATAATGAGTCATCTGCCCTCTGAATCTTTCTGAATATTAGAGGCTGTCCATTTCAATTTTTTATGTATTAATATAGCTACACCTCTTTTTTTTAATGCGGCTGAGGCCACGAACACATGACCGACCCAATCACATTTTAATCTAGCACCAGCTGCTTCCAACAATTTGGTTTCTTGCGATAATGCAATTTGTATTTTATGTTTCTTAAGATGGTTAAGAACTTGTTTATGTTTATTCGGAGCATTAAGTCCCTTGACATTCCATGAACATAATGTTAAATTAGCCATCCTGTATCAAGTTATTAATCTGTTGTAAGATAAATGTGATGTCAAGGGACTATAATGCTCATTTACATTTAACATTGTGATGCAGAACATCTTACTATAGATGTTACTCGTAGTAAATGTGTTGGCAGAATTTCCTTGGGTTAATATAACAAACAGATACATATCCTTTATCTGATTCCCCACAGTGCTGCTCTTTTTAACCAACATAACCTTAACACTATATAACATCTTAATTTTGTAACAATAAAATAAAACAGATATCTAGGAAATATAGAGGAGATAAGGTTGGTCTGAGTGTACTAGCCCAAACAGTAAGCAAAAAAAGGAAAGGAAACAAAGACCAAGACCACCCCTCTATATTCTAGGACGCAGCTTATCAAACAGGAAATAGGATAGCACTAAGGAAAATAAAAGAGAAGTACTATCCAAGTCTTCTTAGAACAATGACTCAATCAGAGTTTCCAATCAGTATCTTTGTACTGAAATTTAAAGTAAGCACAAATAAAATAACACTTATTATATTCTCTTGAGCTTGTATAATTGGAGGCAATAGAGTCCAAGGACATTACCAGGTCTAGCATCTTCTCTGGTAAGGACAGAACAAGTGAAGTGTAAGGGGGAAGAAAAAATTAATTAAATCCTTTATCTGCATATATCCAGTTATAATGAATTAGATGGCATTCGTGTGCAAGATACTATATACATATAGTAAATAGTATATTATGTTTAACCCTGCATTATATATAAATAGAGGCAGTTCAGCACAGTCTAAACATGCAGTTAATGTATTTGATCTGGTGGCTATTGAAAGAAGATGCATATATTTAATGATGGATATATTATTTCTTTCATCTACCATAAAGAGTTCCCCATACCTTTATATTGTCAAATAGCAAGCGAGATTGAAAAAAGGAAGAGGAAAGAGACAAAAAAAAAAATTGAAATGCAGGGATATTGAGAATATGTTATCACAAGATTTTAGTATATTCCAGTCTCTTGATCCATTATCTGTCCCACACAAAGTAGAGTGTGTTTTAATACAGCAGTTTGTTTCGTTAACTGATATTCAGCACATCTGTTTTGCCAAAGATCATTTATAAGTTTGCAAGATCGAGACATATAAATATGTTCTCCCATTAGGAACCCATCTTAAGCCCTGATACAATGAAGAGATCTTGTACTGAGTATAAATCCAAAGAAATTGGGATTCTATGCCATATAGTGACCTTGATTAGCTGCTCGTATCGCAACAGGTTGCTTTTTTTTTTAATCTTAAAGGCAGACTATATAATCACACTATCCCATCAGGTAATTTACCTACTAAAACAATATTATCAGCCAAGGCAAGAAGAAAGTCAGCCCCAGACTTGCTTGGAGTCCGTTTATGAAGTGAGGTTACTAGTATATTATCACTTGCCATGGATCATACATTCTAGTCCCACCACAGCCACTATATCAAGGTCTTTATATTCCGCCATCTGTGTTTGCTACTGCTTGGTTCCTCCCGAAAGCACAGCTTAGATGAAAATTGAATCTACCCCGAGAGGTAGTGGGTAAGAGTGACCCAAATGTGCATTCCCCGATATCTCGAGTCAGACTGCTGATTCACCTGAAGTTTAGCACAATGTTAACAATGATTTTCTGCATCTTATTTCAAGTGCTTTAAAGGTGTGGAGTCTCTTTTATGTTTGCTCTTACCGTGGTGTTTTTTCTTTGGGGATCATTAAGTTTAACAGGTGAACTGTCACCATCACATGACCAGAAGACATCCATCTGCTCACGGCTTTCCTCATCTCTTACTGGCATATCCGATTCTATAGTAAATCCGTCACAGGGGAAAGGTAAATTCTGAAGTAGGGCATATCTATTTTGTACAGAAATATTAGGGATAATTGGTTCCATAGCAACAGGTTTAGAGGTATTTTTACCTGATATTTCAGAGCTGTAACTTCATGTTGCTACGTGAGCTATTTCTGGTATTGCCTTGTTATGTACAAGGCTGGTCTGACCTTCTGATTGCTTATCAGGAGATTTCTGAACAGGACCAGCTTTCCCCGCGGTACCATTGTTGTACATTTTATCAGTGTTGATTTTGATCAGGGATTTGGCTGTAGATTGAGCTTTTTGGACCACAGAGTCATTATGCTGAGTTGTTGAGTAGCAATTCAGAAAAGCCATCAGAGATTCTGGATCGTAAAAATCTTTATGAGAGTCTTCCATGAAGATCCGCATAGTTGCAGGGTATCTAAGAGTGAAGCGGAGTCCCATTTGATGGATAACTCGCCTAGCAGTAGTGTAAGCTCTCCGTTTCAGTGACAGTTCTTTAGAAAAGTCCTCTCTCTCTCTCTCTCTCTCTCTCTCTCTCTATATATATATATATATATATATATATATAGATAGATAGATAGATATACCGTGATCCTGCCATCTGAGATGCCCAATTTCCCTGGATTTTTGTAAAATTAGTTCTATACTTGAATAGTTTAAAAATTTAGCAAGTATAGGCCTGGGTCTTTGCTCCACCGAAGGTTTTGGGCCTAGGGAATGGTGAGACCGTTCTATTATTAATTCACTGCCGGTTTGGAGGCCAAGTATTTGCAGCATCTCCCGTTGTAAGAATGCTGTGGTATTCTTGTTTTCCACACCTTCAGGAAATCCAAATATCCGAAGATTGTTTCTTCGATTTCTATTTTCTAAATCTTCAATTTTAAACTGTAGTTCTTTAATCATTCGATCCTGAGATCTAATAGTTGTTTTTAACTCTTGTATGGATTCTTCACTGAGACAAATTTTACTTTCTGTAAATGCCAGTCTGGAATCGATGGTTTTCATCATTTGTGTATTTTGTTGAGTAACAGTTTTTAGGTCACTCATGTCCGTAGATAGTTTGTTGAACATTTCTTCGATCTTCTTGAGTGTATTTAGTTGTTTATCACAATGAGCCATTATGAGGCCTTGCAGGTTCTCTTTCAGTTCAACAGCAGTATTGTAAATTGTATAGATATCTTATGGAAAATATTTGTCCCGACCGCTGTAATATCTCTCCTTACATTAGTTCCTTAGAGTAGAATGTTATCTCTGGCTTAGATTGCAGAGGATGATGCTAGATGCTGACTGTTAGTGAGGAGCTCTGAAGTTAAGCATCCATCTTGCTTGGTGCCAGGCCACGCCCCCCCAGCTATGATGGTTTTAACACATATAAAACATGTTTTTTTATCCTGTTTCCCTTAATATTCAGAGGTTCTTGATTTATTATAATTTTTTAAGCATTAGGACTAACATACATTCCCCTGTTACTAAAAATGATAGGAAGTTGGACAATAAAATTTATTTTAAGCAACTTCTTGTTTTATTGCTACTCATCTCAGGCACAGTACACCTTCACCCGGGCCCACATTGTTTAGGCCAGGTAAAACTGAGTCCAAACATGATTAGCAATATTGTTTCCCCAAAGCTTTATTCAACCTTACAAGTTGTTCATTTGAACATTAACAGCCTTCCCTGAAAGTGGGATCAATTTTCGGTGTGGCAGGAGTTGAATGAGTTTGATATGATTACACTTTCTGAGACATGGTTAAATAGTAAAATCCTGGACACTGAAATTTCATTGTCCAATTTCAATTTGTTCCATCAGGATACAGTAGGTAAACATGGGGGGGGGGGTACTTAATTCTAAGTTTAGTGCAGTAAGAACTCTTGAAAATATAAATTATGCTGTTTGTGACCTTGTCTCTACTGAGGTTTTGTTCGGCCAGGACAATAGATTAATTATCAGTTCTATATATATATCACCGGGGAAATTTAAATATGGCATTTATTTGGTTTCCTGTTTTAAATCTCACCTTCCTTCTAATAGAGAGTGGATATTATTGGATTTTAACAATAACTGGAATGCTAATAAAACTGATGGCACCCGTGATGTTTTAATTGATCTAGGCCTCCATAAAATGATTCATGACATTACCAGACATAATTATAAAGGTAATTTGAGTTCAGTTCTTGATTGGTTTCTGGTAACTCAGCCAGACTGAATAATTAATACTATGGTTCTTTCAGATAATATTAGTGGCCAATGTACAGTGGTGTGTGACTGGTCTGTTAAATATGCTAAACAAACTCCCAGATATATCTAATTTAGGAGACTTCCCTCTTTGACCCATGAGGGTATTGCTATAGCTAGTAAGGCTATAGATGGTCACAGCTTAAATTTATTCTTGATATTGATACCATGTTAGATACTTTTATTACTTTGTATACATCCTTGTTAGATAAATTGGCACCCTTGAAAAAAATGCGTATTCGCTCTACTAAGAGTGAATGGATTATGAAAGAATTGTTAGACCTTATGAAATTAAGAGTCCAGAGTTGGAAACATTATAAGCTTAGTAGAGATGCAGATTCTCTCTTGGATTGTAAAACTCTTTGAAATAGGTGTAAATCAGAAATTAAAAAATCAAAAGTAAAATTCTTCATAGAGCAACAGAAAAAAGCTTTTGGTAATTCAAGACAAACTTGAAAGATATTAAATAATCTTATGGGAAGGGGAAAAAAGAACAATTGATCTATCTTCAAAATGATGACCTATCTCTAGCCCTAAATTGGTAGTGGAATGCTTCAATAATTACTTTGGAGATCTTGAGTATGTAAGGGTTCCCAGTTCAAATGTATACTTCAAATCTGTTAATAGATTTGAGGTTGATCCTTAATTGTTCCCTAAGTTTGCATTTAGTGAAGTGACACCTGGGACAGTTAAAGATTATATACTTGGCAATGACCCTAAACCATTTTTGTTAATTGACTCTTTAGATATGCAAATACTTAGACTGCTTACAGACACATTTTCCTATCCATTAGCTATTATTTTTAACTTTTCAATTGTCCATGGTGTGTTTCCAAAATTGTAGAAGCACACAGTTATCAGACCAATACATAAAGCTGGTAACCTCTCATTGGTTTTCAACTACCATCCGATAACTCTTCTGCCACCCCGTCCAAGATTCTTGAGAAAATTATTTTAGACCAGACCCCGGAGTACCTTAACAAATATGATTTGTTAACCCCCTGTCAGCATGGTTTTAAGGCAGGGCATAATACTAAAACAGCCTTTGTGAGGTTCACTAGTAGTACCCAGAGAGCTCAAGATAAAGGACATTCGGTAGCTGCTCTTTTTGTGGCCCTCACTAAGGCCTTTGATCTTGTGGAGCACAAAGTACTTCCCTGCATTATGGAAAAAAAAACACTTTTCTAGTGAGGTGATTAAATGGTATTCCCATTGCCTCTCAGACAGGTTACACATGACAACAATTGAAGGTCATTCATCATCTTCTAAGTCAATCAGATGTGGTGCTCCCCAAGGTTCTATCTTGGACCCACTTATTTTTTCTCTTCTTATGAATAATGCCCCATCTTCATGTCCATCAAGCTCTATTATAATGTATGCTGATGATGCAATTATTTACGAAGATAGTTTAAATCCAAAGGAGACCTTGGATAAGCGTCAGGTCAATTTTGATTCACTCCAAATGTGGTTGCTTTATAATTCTCTCGTGCTTAACTCGGTAAAGACAAAATGTATTCTTTTTCTATTAGAAAGGTTAATTTGTCTGACCTGCCATCTGTTTGCAATGTTAAAGGATACCTAAACAAGCAGTTTTTTAAAACTGCAAACTCCAAAATCTGGCTTCACAGTGAGGTAAAATAAAGGATATTGTTTACATTCATGCAAAAACTGCATTTATATAAATAACATAAATGCAGTTTCATAGCTTTTGAAAAATGCAAATATCAGCCTTTCACTTACAAAAAACAGCCTTGCCTCCTCCCTAAGATGTCTGCCAACTGTGTTAAGTGATGAGTCATGATGATATCAATGAAGCCAGAGCCAGAGACCAATATAGATTCCTATAGGCTAACTAGTTCTTCTTTCCCTCTTTGTTTTGAATTGTTTTACCAGAATGATCAACACCATGTGTTAACATGTGGATTTTTTTGATCAGTACACATGTTAGGCTATGATTTTGTTTATTTTATTTACTTTAACTAGCTGAAAATGTTTTGCAATCTAACTGACTTTCTCTTTGGCAAACTGCAGAACAGTACAACACTTCAAATACCTGATGATCTAGTGGTTATGTGATGCCCAGAATTTGTTTTTTTGTTAACCAGGAGAGACACACTATGCTGAAACCTTATTTACAGATGTGGCCTGGCAGTACAAGGAAGTTAAGTGACTTGCTTGGGGTCACACAGTGAAGTACTGGTCTGGTCCAATTCCAAAGCTCATGCGTTCTTGTTAATTCACAAAAACAGCTTCTCCTGTATTCTTTTTCCAGGTGAACCCCCTGCACCTAGTCTGGCTTCTGTTGAACACCCCACCATCCATACCATGTCCTTAGTACTGCCTGGGACTGCATATGAGCTTGCAGTCTTATGATGAGAATTATCACATCTCAGACTGTAATCGTATACCTCAGAGAGTTGTACATACCTTCATCAATACAGATCATCAGCTGGCACTGTTAAGAAATACCTCCCAAATCACACTTAAGTCCACTTTTTCAATGTTTGACTTCTGTTCCCACAGTAAACATTCAGTGGATCACCACCCTTTGGCACAGTGAAGGCAGTATGTACAGTTCCCTTGTTGTGTTTTTGTCCCACCTCATTAACCAACAATTGGGTCTTCATGGAGGGCCAAGCAATAAGCCTCAGGACTCCCAAGAAAAACTGCTGTTAATGCCCTCATAAGGGCTGTACTTACTATGGATAACAATATTATTAGCAGGAGATGCATACTAAAGCCTTGAACAAATCCACCAGACTTCCAGTGCCAATCTACTCCTTTACCTGTGATCTGTAGAACCCCACAGGACAGTTCCCTGCAAATCTTCTCCAGTACTTTTTAGTGCCCT
Organism: Neoceratodus forsteri; assembly: GCA_016271365.2. NCBI lineage: Eukaryota > Metazoa > Chordata > Ceratodontiformes > Ceratodontidae > Neoceratodus > Neoceratodus forsteri. The sequence goes on along the minus strand of CM028137.1, from coordinate 587,854,760 downwards.
ATTCCACAATGTGAGCTGTTGGCTACCCCCCTTCTAAATCTTGAATGATCTATACACAACTGCCTCAATACTGTCCTAACAAAGGTCAACTCCCTCACCTGAGGGTAATCTTCCCTACACTGAATTCAAGTAACACTTTAAGTGCAGCCCTGCCACTGAGTATTTGTCATTGCTGGCTGCTGTCATTCACAGTCAGGTAGTGATCATGGTGCTGGCAGCCCTACATTTCAGATCTCACAATGATCTGCTAAACACCCCCCTTCCTGTCTTCCCCTAACCTGAATATAGCTGTACCCTGCTGGACTGGCCTCTTCAGTCCCTCTCTGGCATTCATTCTTCTCTTCTGCCCCCCACACCAAAAACTGGTGAGCTCACTACAATTATTTTTTTTTTTTAGACAAATATCGGATTTACAACCTTTGAGTCAGAGACTCATTTACAAAGACACCTCGTCACAGGGAGGGGAACAATCTAAATGTGTGGTAAGACAGAGGAGAACAGTACAGGTGAATTACATGCAACATACAATACAGAATCATTAAAATCCTCAAAGTGCCATTTAAGTATTTGGGTTTCATGGGATCCCACAAGAGGTCACCAGCGTTCCCAAGGGGACATCCAGGATACAATGTCGCATTTAGATTGAATGACAGGCAAAACTTGGGCATTATTATATACTTAATCCTGTAGTAGCTGATAAGTCAGGAAGGCACTCATAATAGGCTCTAGGATGAACCGTACATCTCTGTGAGCTAATGAGGTGTTTGAGAGGCGATTTTGAATTGGCCAATTTTAGCGGTGCTAGTGACATGCGAGGGGAGGGAGTTATACCAGGATGGCGCTCTGTGATGAAAGGACCTTTGGGCGAGGGAGGTCCTGGCTCTAGGCACCTGGAAAGTGCACTGGTAGCCCTGCGGGTAGAGACCGAATGGGAGGCCCACAAAAGCAGTGCGGTGACACCGGGGGGACAGAGCCCAAGTAGGGATTTTTTGGTTAGTATGCAGGTGTGATATTGCAGCCGTTCTTCAAGATTGAGTATGTTAGTGATGGAGTAGAGTTGGCACATGTGCGTTCTACTTGGAGCACCAGTCAGAAGCCTGCAGGCTTTGTTGATAGATGTCTGGATTTTTATGAGAGCAGTGGGGTCAGCGACAGCATAGGTGGGGATGCCATAGTCAACCAAAGACAGGATGGAGGAAGTGATTGCCAGCCATAGAGCGAATTTGGGGAGGCAGTCCTTGTGGCGGTAAAGGAGCCCAATCACGGGTATTCATGGCTGAGGATAAGGCATGGATGTGGGCATGGAAGGAGAGCAGTCGAAGGTGATGCCCAGGTATTTGTCGTGGTTATCTGTTCAAGGGGTGAAGGGTGCTGGGAAGGATGCAGGCGGAGCATTTTGAAGTTACTTTGCCGGTGGGCAAAGATCATGAGTCTTTGTTTTCTTGAGGTTCAGGACCAGGCGGTGGTCGAGGAACCATTTTCAGCCTGGTTGAAGTAGAGTTGCAGGGGCGCTGGAGTGTGAGTGGGTCGGAGTGGGGAGGCAACTAAGGCTGCATCGTCAGCATATAGTAGTATTTTGCCTGAGCAAGAGCTGGGAAGGGAGTTTAAGATGAGGCTGAACAAAGTGGGGCCCAAAATGAAACCTTGTGGTACTCCAGAAGCGTCGGGCAGTGCCGTGGACAGGCAACCATTTAGTTTGACGTGTTGAGATCTGCCACAGAGGTAGCTGGTGAACCAGCTCAGCGGACTGGTTGAGAACCCCTGTTTATCGAGGGTTTCAAGCAGCATCGGGTGGCTCACAGTGTCGAAGGCCTTGGACAGGTCGATGAAGACTGCCCCGTCCAGTTTACTGTCATCTAGTGCCGAGTGTATATAGTGGGAGAACTCCAGCAAAGCTGTGGTAGTGCTGTGCATCATGAATGTGGTTAGTACAGTCGCCCGTGTCATTTTTACATATTAATAATAAACATGATCTTCTGGTAAGCCAGGCTGATAGCAGCAGGGCACAAGGGGAAACATAGGCATTCCTACCTATATAAGATTTAATCCACCTATGATTAGGCACTATTAAATGACATGCATAATGATGTGCACACCCATCATTTAATAGTGCCTAATCAAAGGTAGCCTAGATCTTTTAAGGATAGAAAAGCTTATAATTCCCCTTGTCCCCTGATGCTATCAGCCTGACTTACTGGAAAGATTTGTTTATTTTTGATATGTCAAAAACCCTGGGGACTGTACTATCTACATTCGTGATGCACAAGGGCGATAAGCTCACTAGTTTTTGGTGTGGGGAGAATTAGTGAGAATGAATACCAGAGGGAAACTGAGAATGCCACTCCTGCAAGGCACTGCTATATTCAGGGAACAGGGAAGACAGAAAAGGAGAAATATGAGCAGATCCCTGTGAGAAATAAGATGTGGGGCTGTCAGCACCATGATCACTACCTGACCCTATTGTCCTGGCCAACATTCCCCTTCCCATAAAAACAGTTCATGCAATTTTCCAATGCTGTGTATGGGTATTAATGTGTGAATTGGCTGCCACTACACATTCAGTCACTTCACTACCAGTCTAACATTGCTTGTAAAGCACTTTGCGATATAATGTGTATGAAAGCACTATATAAATACTGATTCTTTTTATTATTATTTCCCATGGACAAAGAAGAGAAGACAAGACACGCATATTTTTGATATCCAAGAAAGTATGAACTCTGGCATTGGACTACAGAAGAACTTTGCTACAAACAAGTGGTGGATCTATGGGGCGGTGAAGGGTGCGGCTGTAACCTCCCCCAACACACACACATTGTAAAGTACTCACTTGCTGCTGCTGCTTTTCACTTTGTTGAAGAAGTCTGATTTATTGATTGTACAAATGTTTACATTCGAAAATAAGGATTACATTTGTAGTTTCAGTCAAAAACATACTAGAAAAGCATAATAGCAGAAAATATAAAAGTTTCATAAATATTTTAAAAAGTGCATATCAAGTATGCACACACTCCCATCACTCTCTCTCCCTCCCACCCCCCATTGTAGCATCTTGGATCCTCCATAACCATTAGAACACCAGGTTATTCAAGATGTGTACTGCACTGTGGTTTGCCAAAGAGAAACTCAGTTGGATTAAAGCACAATTTCAGCATGTTAAAGTAAACAAAATGAACAGAACCATAGCCTCACATGTGTATTGATCTAAATAATGCATATGGTTTAGACCATTTTGGTTAAACAATTCTATACAAAGGGAAAAAAGATCTAGTTAGCACTATAGAGAGGCATATAACTCTTTGACTTTGGCTCCGATTATGTCATCACTTAACACATTTGGTTGCCATTTTAAGAAGCAGGTAAGGCAGCTTTTTTTGAAATTGGAAGGCTGATTTTATATTTTTCAAATGCTTTGGAACCACATTTAGGTAACTTATATAAATGTAGTTTTAGCTTTAACGAATTCAGCAACCTTTCCTTTAGTCCTGTTTGAGGTCAGATTTTTGAATAGTTTGTTGTCAAAATGTTGTTCGGGTATCCTTTAAGGGAAATACCATTGACTTCATGGACACATTTAAATATTTGGGCTTATTTTTGATGCCAATCTTATATTTGAACAACATATCTTTTCCATTATAAAAAACGTACATCAAAGACTTGGATGTCTTTACAGAGTTAATCATTGTTTCACATCTGAATCCAGGAGGTTTCTTTTGCATAGTTTCCTCTTTTGGACTATGGGCTGATGGTTTATGCCCCTTTGAGTTCCAAACTCTTAGGAAAATTGACAGTTACATATAATTCCATATTAAGATTTATGCTTTCTGTTTCAGCTCATACTCATCACTGTTTATTGTTAAAGTCTACCAATTGTCTTTCTCTTACAAATAGAATTCAGTTTAAGATGTGTTTTTTATTATTTAAAATCAAAGCTGGTTTGTCACCTATTTTAGTGAGCTCACTCTTTTCTAAATATTTTAATTCTAAATTCACTCAAACTCAGTCAAAGTTTACGTTTAATGTTCCATTTTTTAAGAAAACCTCTGGTCAACGTTCATTGTTATACAGGGGACCCGGTCATTTTATTTCACTTCCATGGGAAATATCAACCTGTAATTCTCAAATCTCTTTTAAAGCAAAGCTGAAAAAGTATTTACAATGTACTCAAGAATGTATTTGTTAAGTGTTAATGTGAATTGCCTCAATGTATTGTAATGTTATTGTTTTTTTTTTTGTTTGTTTGTTTATTGTATTGCTTGTCATCTGTGAAAAAGGGCAATTTGCTCATCAAACTAACAAGGGTAAAAAATAAAATGAAATGAATGAATGATGACTTTCATTTATTGTGCCCCCAATAGTAGAATTGTAGTGTCTAATGGCTGCCATCAAACCATTCTCCACTGCGTACTTTTCAAATTTCTACCTGACCTTGGGGGTGTGATTTGTATGCCTGGAGTGATGGCATCTCTTTAAAAGTGTAGTGGATGTAATGGCCAGCTCATGGGCAATAGAGTCAGTAACATTTGGATCCACACCACAGCACTCAGTGAGATCCTGCCCAGAAACATCACCAGCATCCATGAGATAGTTTTGCTTGCCTGACCAGGAAGATTGTATTCACTTAAAGAGAGACATCTGTAAGTAGTTTCAAATGCTACTGCTGCACATTAAATGTAACCTAGAAAAATGAGATGAAACCCACCAACACATTAAAAAACAGGATAACACCAAAAATGGTCCATAAATGTATTTATTTAAAGGTCTGCAAACTAAATACTTCTCACAAGGAATGCCAGCAGGAGCACCTCAGACTCAAAACCTCTGACTGGTTTTGTTCAGGGTGTCATCAGGTGGCACCCTGAGAGAAACCAGTCAGAGGTTTTGAGTATGAGGTGCTTCAGCTGGTGTTCTTTGTGAGAGGTATTTTGTCTACAGACCTTTAAATAAATGCAGTACAAGTCATATTAAACTGTTCCCTCAGCTCACTGGTGTAGCATTGTTCAGTGAGTTTTCTAATCTGTGCAGTGTTAAATTCAATGAATTATTAAAGGCTTAGTATCAGTTTGCAACTAGCTGTTAGGACTATAAGCTTTATTTTCAGCTGAGTGCTTATGAGTTTCATTTCAGAAGGCAGACTAAATAACTCTTAAGGAATGCTGTGATATTTATAAACAATGCTCTTGAGGAATGCTGTGATATTTATAAACAATGCCATGAAAATGCATTGCATAAACACTGCAAAACAGCTACTGCCATATCACTAAACAGGTACAAGTGAGTTGAATAGGCAGTGAAGAATGGTTGAAAAAGAATTAAAAGCTTCAACAATTCAAGCTGCCACTACAGTAGAATCACAAAAACAATACTACACTAGTGAGTTGATGGAACAGGTTAATGTGACTTGTACTGTACATTTATGCACCGTTTTTGGTGTTAGCCTGTTTTTCAATGTGTTGGTGGATGGTGCTAGGCTTTTCTCTCATTTTTTTTAAGATCTTTTCAGCCTTACGGCATTATGGGTCAAACCACGTATATTGAACAGAGGAGACCGATCCTTTTTTGACTATTCAAAGTTGTTAGAAGGGATTTAATTTGTTCAGAGCATACTTGAAATAGTTGTTAATTTCTGTCAAATCAATATTAATTCTGGACAAGGGGAGAACAATATTCATTAATAAGTCTCTAATTTGGCCTTCCAATACATCATGCCATCTGATTTGATTATGATTCCAGATCTCCAAAGATGGAGGAGGAGAATGATGGATAGGGTTATTAATTAGGTATGTTGATTTAAGAATTAAAGGAAAATTATCACTTTCTGCTTGGTGGGTACGTTGAATGAGTCTCATAAGTTCATGTTCCCAGTCCAAAAAATATAATCAACAGTGGATGAACCCTTTGAGGAGTAGTGGGTGTAATTTCCATGTCTATCCCCTTGTAGTCTACTATTAATAGGGGCCAGATAGTGTACAGTGAGTAATTCTATCAGCTTGGAGACCACTTTGTTTACCTTTATGCCCATTGTATTTCTAGGGAAATTAGTAACTTCTGTATAACACCAGTTATGAAAATCACTGTCACAATACCCATCAATGGCCACAATTCTAGCATTGAAATCCCTGCACAAGAGGGTTTTCTCACATGCAGTGATAGTCCAGCTATTGTGAATTATTTCTTCTAATTGCTTCCATATTCATGGGTTAAAGGATTTAGAGTTAATTGGAGTGACATAATGCATTACTAAGGCAAAAAGATATATTTTTATTGTGTATCCAGAAGGCTTGAAGGTTATTATTCATATCTAAGAGGTCTTCCTTGATTTCTTTATCAAGCTTAATTCAGGTAACTAAACCCCTAGTGGGTCTTCCATTCTTGAGATTTTTTATTCCACAAACCCAGAAGGTATTATATCCATTAAGTGTTACATCTGCATCGTTGCTATGCCAAGTTTCTTGAAGATGTATTATAGTGAACTTACTAATGAAATCCATCCAATCTTTACCTGCAGCTTTGCTCAATAAACCTACAATATTCCATGAAACAAGTGTAAATTTTGCCCGATCATCGACCAGCACTAAAGTAGATGATTCTATTAGTCGGTCCCCCGAATTTGAAAGGATTTTGTATTTGTTTGTAGTAGTGACATTAAAAGCTGACAAAGTGGTTTTCTCTTTCAAGTGATTATGTTTACTATGTGGTATTACAGTCTCAGTTTTGTATGAAGTATTATGTGTGTGATTATAGTTAGTTTTTTTTGATACTAGATAGAGCCCAAGTGCATCCAACTGATCAGCATTCTCAAGAATCTTTTTATAAACACCCAAAAACCCTATTTTAATATTTACTACATCACAATCAGACTCAAAGCCTTGTCAAGTGACTGGAATTACATTGTCATTTTCTATACAAATATTGAGCAGTTGTTACATGTCATTCAGATCCTGAGTTCTGTTTTGCTTTTTTTTTTGCCTTGTCCTGTTTATGATGGTACTATCTATAATGTGAACACCCATTCTGTCCAGTATTGGGGTTCTATTCAGTAGTCAGAAGAACCTCCCTTGTGAGGCATTACTTTTTGTCCCATAATAGCAGAATTGATGATGCTGTATCCAAGATGGCCACCAATGCCAACTGCGCATGCATAAGTATCACGCATGTGCAGTTCTGCTACATTGGACATCTTGGTCATGGAAATGAACCGTGCATTCCTGCTTTCATTCTCCTGGCCATCCTTGGTATGGCTGACTCTGTGCAGCGAGAACACATATTACTAATTCAGTAAGATGTCACCACTCGGAGCAGCTGTACCAGCTCTGACTAGAGTTTGTTTATACTTATATGCTATTGAGTATTACTGCACATTTTCATTAGGAACAAGATGCATCACAGTATATCTATGGCACAGATGATACCAAATTGATGAATCGTCAGTGTTATCAGCACCTATCTGCCTTAGCAATGCCTGTCGTGGGTACAGTTTTTTTGAAAAATAGCAGGCTATCTGAGAGAATATGTGCCTCTCTTACCAGCCGCCTCAGCAATACTTGTCATGAGTACACTTTTCTTATAAAATAAAAAAAAACAGCAAGATTGCTTAGAGCAGCTGTACCTCACCTACCTGCCTCAGCAATGCTTGTCATAGATATGATTTCTGGAAGCAGCAGCAAGATCCCTTAGGGCAGCTTACACTTTTTTTTAATTACCTCAGTAATACCCATGATGGGTATAATTTTCTGAAACAATTAGCAATCTCACTTCTAGTAGCTGTGCTAGTCCTATCTGCCTCAGCAATACCCAATCACTGGTACAATGCTTGGAACCAGTATAGGGATCATAAAGAACAGCTTTATCTTTTCTGCATGTTTTAAGACAGATGCTCATGGGGAAAAATTAATCTGTTTTGGATAGTTAAACCAAACTCTTTCACATTTATTATAATCAGAGTATATTAGTAGAGAAAATCAAGTAGTAAATACCTTACCTTCACCAACTACTTGTTTTTGTCATGGTACTTTAAAGGTAATTCTGAGGTACCCACCGGTAGCATTTAAGGTAGGGCATTTCACTACCAAATCATGCCTAATTTAATTAATTCAGATGGCACCTTGACAAAGCCGATCTCCTACTTAATTATGGATGATATGGAGAGATGGGTTAAAACTGATGCTAGTGGAATAGGTGAAGGAGGACATACTACTTTATTATGAGGTGGGGGAAAGGGGAAGGATAAGCACTAATTGGTGGAGGGGTAACTTTCTGTTACTCACTCATTCTATCTGACATGAAGGATAGACACCCCATGTTAAATAGGGGTACTTGGACATGTGGCAGGGGTGAAGGAGGAGTATGTCACTGAATTCCATGGGATGTTGTACAAGGGGCAGGGTGTGAAGGGGTGCAACAATATGCTAGGAATACTTGCCTATGTGGCAGGGTGTGGAAGGGGTACCACTGGACACCAGGTATACTTGGAAATGGGGTAGGATGTGAAAGGTTGTTGCCACAGGACACTAGGGACACTTGAAATGCTATTTCTATTTACAAGTAGTGTGGTGTGCATGCTGGAATTACAGTTTAGAGAGGAGCAAAAACAATACATGCCCTAGCTGGGACTGAAATCCTCTCCTGCTCAGAACACATTTCTGCTGCATTACAGTACCACATGTGCTACTAGGATAAATGGAATCATGGGGCTACCAAAGGCACACAACTTTTTTCAGTGCAGACCTTTGAGTCACACAAATTCAGATTACATGTTTGTTTACAATGAGTATGGTGTGCTTATTTGAAAAATATAGTTTAGAAAGTAGAAATAAATAAAAGCCCTAGTTGTGACTTGACCTACATTGATTGAGATATTATTCTGCTGCACTGCTAGCCATGATCACAAGACAACTGGAAACCTGGGAATTCAAAAGGCACTCATCTTTTCTCAGTGCACCTCCTGGAGCCACAAAAATAAGAACTACATTTTTTTATTTACACAGACTACAGTGTGATTTTTTGAAATGCAGTTTAGAGGTGAGAAAGTAATAACTGTCCCAGCTGCAAGTTGAACCCATGATTGCACAGAACACCATGGGCTGGATTCACAAAGCTTTCTGAAGGTGCAAAACCTTCCCTAAGTTCCCAAAACTGCTGTAGCTATGGAAACAAAGGGGAATGTGCACTGAGTGCTATTCACAAAACCCTCTGCAGCTGCTGAGTAAACACTATGGAATATGGAAAAAACTGCAGCTGTAGTAGTCCATGAGGAAAAAAAAAAGTGAGATAATTAAGGCACATCCCCTGAAAGGCTAGTCACAACCAGTTTTTTTCTGCAGTTGCACAAAAAAATGTTACATACAGTGGAATGAGGTGTAACTGTCCCTCAGCAAACTGCAGTAGTGCCCCCAACAATTGGAATCAATAAGGTGGAGGTGAGGCACAGGTAATAGCATCCCAGTGAGTATAGCAGTGGCTGATGTTACAGCAACAAAAGCACACATTGCCATGATATGGCAACAAGCACCAGTCACCAGACCCAGCGCAGTCCATGACAGAGCCCCACAGGCTGTAGAGCCTGACCAGCCTGCAGGTAATGCTACCCCTGCAGGCAACAGGAACATCCCAGGGAGGGAAGACAGCAGTGGCAGTCAGTCTCTGTGGTGCCATAGAATTGCCAGTTCCTGTAGTGCTGCAGTGGTCCCAGTTGAGGGACAGGTTGATGGTCTCATTGTGGGTGCTTTCAGCTTCTTGCTATGGCAGCAGTGTTAAAGTCTGCTGCTCCAGCTAATTAGGTTCACTGTTGCTGTGCCTCCTAACCTATTTCTGCAGCTGCATATCCGGAGTTGCGGATTTTCAGCACTTACTCACTTTCCACAGCTGCTGAATTTCCACAGCTATGGGGATTTTACAGAATTCCTCATCTGCTCAAAATTTCTTTATGAATATCGCGCAACTGCGTTTCCACAGTGCTGCAGGCCTTTTTCCCACAGCTGCAGAATTTTTGGCTTTCTTTGTGAATCTTGCCCCATGTCACTACACTTGATATTGTGAAACATCCCTTGCTTATTGCCAAACTCAGAAAGATTGGCTTATCTCTGAACACCCTCACTTGATTTAATAACTACATGAACAACAGCCAACAGAGAGTTCAGTTTGGTTCCTCCTTCTTTTTTTCCCATAGACACATCAGTCAGTGTCCCACAAGTATCTGTACTTGGATCTCTTCTCTTCTCCTTACACACAAATAAGGCTTCCATTTTTCAGTGTTTAATTGTTCCTAATCCTGGTGTTTACTTTTAAACAATTTTCAGCATTTTTATTTTTTTGAAAAGAGTGGTTTTTTTGGTGTTTACAAATGAAAGTAATAACAATGGGATAAAACAACAGTGTTTTCTAGTGTTTATTTTCTTTGTCTTGTGTTTCCTGGAGAAAGGTTAAAAGTCATGTGTAATGATCAAAATTCTAACAATGAATTTGCAGATAGTAACAAGTACAAAAGACCGTTATGGCTCTCAGTAAGGTTAGGGAAGCAGTGAGTGTCAAAAAAAGGCCTTCACCAGGTACCAAGAAAAATGGGGAGGATGAATGAAGATAATACTTACTGAGAAATAAGAAGGCAAAGAATGTGGTTAGGGAGGCAAAAGCAGATACTGAGCCGCATATTGTGGATAGGGGTCAAGAGCAGAGAAAAACAATTCCTCAGGTATATTAGGTAAAAAGGAAGAATGGAGGGGGAATTGACAGGCTATCTGAGAGGGGTAGGTTGATAGAGGAGGACATGCAAAAGGCTGCCATTATTAATGATTACAGTACATTTGCTCTGTCTTCACAAAAGAAGACAGTGGGACCTTGCCAAAGGGTGGCATCAAAGCATCCACAAAGGACGTCTCAGTGATGAGGCAGCCAGTATTTACATGTGAAAGGGTTAGCAAAAGCTAGCAACCCTAATGATAGATAAAGCCTTAGGACCAGATAGGATAATCTGAGGGTGCTCAGGGAACTGGCAGTGAAACTGGCTAAACCACAGGTAGGACCATTCAATAGCTTATTACAGATTGATGTACTTACAAAGGACTGGAGGGTGGCAGATGTAGTTCTGCTACATAAGTTGGGGAGGAGCAAGGAACAAGTGGGGAAGAATAGATCAGTCAGTCTTAACTCTATAGTAGAGAAGTTGATGAAGTCACTTGTAAAAGAATACCTCATCAACTACCTGGAAAATAATGGTCTCCTGGACATTAAACAGCAGTGGTTTGTGGCAGGAAGGTCTTGTCTAACTAGCATGATAGTTTTCTTTGATTGGGTGACAAGAACAGCTTTAAATTCATTGCCTCACAGCTGATTGCTGAAGAACATGGATGATCTGGGTATGGCTAGGGATATAGTAAGATAGGTAGGTAACTGGCTAAAGGAAGGCAGCAGGGGGCTGTGGCTCATAAGGTCAAATTAGAACAGTGGGAGGTCACAAGTGGGGATCTGTCCTGTGTCCAGTCCTCTTCAATATGTTCATCAGTGACATTAAAGAAGGAATATGGGGCAGGTTGTGTCTCTTTACGGATTACACTAAGCTCTGTGGGAGGTTGGATAGCAATGAGGGAATAATGGAAATGTAGAGAAACCTGAAAAGACTTGAGAGATGGTTGGATTTGGCAGCTGAAATTCAATGTCAAAAAGTACAAGGTGATGTGCCTAATGAACAAGAACCCCAGGACAGAGTACTGGATGGGTGGGTTACAACTTAGCACTACAACTGAAGAATGGAAACAAGAAGCTAACATTAGTGACTCCTTCAAGCAATCAAGCCAGTGTAACAAGGCCTATAGTCAGGCAAATGAGATGCAGTGATGTATCAGGAGGGATACTGATGGCAGAAGAACAGAGCTAATATTATCTCTTTATAGATCTCTGGTGAGGCCACATCTCAAGTATTGTGCCCAGTTCTATATGCCTCACCTCATGAAAGATAAGAACAGGATGGTGACAGTGCAGCAGAGGGTGACCAAGACAAAGTAGGGCCAACAGGGTAGGTCTTACGAGAATCACCTCAAGACATTGAAAATATAGTCACTAGAGATCAGATGGGAGAGGGGACATATTATAGAGACCTTCAAGTTCCTGAAAGAAATAAGCAAAGCAAATTGCAGGGAATTATTTAGCATGAGTAATGGTTCGAGGTCATGAGGGCACATGTAGAAACTGACAGGATGGAGGTTCAAAAGGGATATGAGGGAAATGAGAAAGTATTATTTTACAGAAATTACGGTGGAACCATTGAACAGTCTGGCAGTCAAGGTGGTAGGGGCCGAAACCATTAATGCTTTCAAGCATGTCAGTGTGACAGTAACAGGAGGTGAGTAGGGAGGTGGATTGGGAGGGCTAGAATGCTGTATGGTCAAGGGCTACAATACTGCATGGTCCATAGGATCCGAGGTTAGATAGGGAAACATGGACAGACTGGACGGGCCATCAGTCTTTTTCTGCTGTTATTGTCTACGTTTCTGCAGTGCTCACACTAGCACTACAACACTACTACAGAAAGTGCTAGGATTTGCAATTGAAATCTGTTGTCAAAAATCTAGCAATACATTTTTAGTGAACCAAGTCTGACAGAGCTGTCTTGAGAAGGGGGCCATTGTGAGCATCATGTGACAAAGTGGAGTTTTGTTTTAGCCATCAGTATCACAGAGCAGGTATTGAACTGAGCCAGTAATTAACCCAGCAATCTTGGTGATTTCCGGTTTTAACCTAATGCCTGAAGAAATGGGCTGTGGTCCATTGCTGATACAGCTCCTAGGTTTTGAAACTCCACAACACACACACACACACACACACACACACACACACACACCCTTGTACATAGTTGTCACTCTTCTTAGAGTTTCCTCACTGCCTGCCATAGGAACTTACATAACAAATTCTCATGCTCCTGATTTTAGCCAAGATTGCCTTATTCTGGTAGGATTACTACCTAACACTCTGCTTGAGCTTCATTTTATAAGCCATTCTATGACCCTACAGTTGCTAGCTCCTACACATTGTAATGTGTGTGTTCTTTACAAGGATCAATTGTATATTTGTATTGTATCCTAAAATAAGCTATCAATCCTTTTTTTTTGTTTTGTTCTATTGCTCAGTTGATTGTTACATCATTGTGTTGCATTAGTGCATGCTGTAACCTCACTTACTGGGTCATGCCTGAAAATAGACATTTCTCTATCCAGCGCACTTATGTGGTAACCAAAAACTAATTAAATAAATCAATAAGTAAATGGTATTTCAAAAAGCACATCGCACTCCATGAAAATAAAACTGTATTCCTAATTTGTGTAGCTCAGTCAAAGGTTGGCTTTGTCAATACAAATTATTGTGTATCTTTTATTAAAATGTATTTTAAAAAGTAAGGAAATTCACTGAAAAATACATTTTTAGGAATCAGTTAGGGTTACCCCTTGGTGCTACAAAGTAAAGACATTTCCTGAAGAAGACCTAAGGTCAAAACGTAGATTTTTAACTCTATTTTCTATTTTCAGCGTACTTTTAATATAACCATTTTGTTTTGCTTTTAGACCACATGTTGATGCAGTGCCTTGTTTTTGTTTTTTACAAAGTAAGGACATGCAACATTAGGATAATACACATCTCCCTGAGTCTTGGAGAATATGCAGCATGGTTTCTCTTGATCGTTCTATGATCACATGATGCAGTGTCATCATTGTCTCAACTTTGGCATATTTTTCTGTGGTCTTATAGACAGTACAGAAGTTAAAGTAATGCCAGCACTATCTTGCATGATCAAAGCCCAAGAAACACCACATTGTTGATTCACCAAGGATTAAGGGAATTGTTGTTAACGTAACATCACATTTCCTTAGCTCTTTGTTACTGAAGGTCAACCCAAATGGATTTCAAAGCTTGATTTGTTGCAATGAATACTACATTATAAAAAAAAGGATAGTAAATAAACATTGGGTGCTTTGCATAATTATTTTAAATATAGCCTGCTTGCAAAGCATCCATGTATATCCCAATGATGCTGAATAATATCTGACATTCAATTGTATTGGGTAGATGATTTTTATGTTAAATAAATATGTCTGGCTCCATCTTACAATGAAGAATAGATTGTATTCATTTGCATTATTCATTTTAATTTCTGTTTAGATTCTTTACCAAGGAAACGGGACCAATCTGCTCTGATCCCAAGGCGAGCTGGGTGCAGCAAAAGATCAGAAATTTTAATCAGGTGGGTTTGTTTTTTTACTTATTTCTTGTACTGCTGTGAGCTACTTACCTCTGCCTCAGTTCATCTTCCATTTTGACATCTTCAGGTCATCTTAGCTCCTTCAGCAGTTGTCTACCTACAATTCCTGTTCTGGCAGCCTTTCTATCCCACTGCATTTGGGACTCTCCATCACCAGTATCCAATGTAGAACTGCAGCTCATAATGGGACCTGTCAATAATACTAAGAGAACCATGTTGCCATGTTCCTGTTTTTCCAATGTATAGGCCCCAACATACCACATGCTGCCATTCAAAATGTTAAGCTTAGACTTTGGTAACAGTCATTACGTACTCAATGACAATCTCAACAGCTCTCACTCTAGTTCCTACCAATACAAGGACAACCAATTTCATCTTCCTGGAGTCAGTGTATACTGCTTCTGTAGCGTTCACTAGACTCACCACCCTTTCATGAAAATTAATCTCAGTGTCCCACACTGCAGCATAATATTCTAAACCTGGTACTGCTGTGTTAGGCAGATGGCTTAGTTTATTTGTTTTTAGAAAATGGGCTTGAAAAATATTGAGTACGGATTGGCTGAGTGCCCTTTCTAGGTATGCATTTATTTTTCAACAATGCCTGGGTAAAACAAGTGCCCTAATAAGAGTTGCACTACAAGGGGTATCACTGTACCCTTCATTTTTTAATGACTTAGTGAGTGAATGGCTTCCCCCACCACCCCCATTCATGTAGCAAAGTAATTGCAATCCAAAGTGCCCCACTAACCTCTGAACGTCATAAAACCTGTAAAAAATGCAGACATAATTTTTTTGTTTACTTGTTTAACAAAACTGACAGCATAGACGTGGCCATTAGTTTCAGCGCTAGTCTTGCACTATTTTACCATTTGCTCTGGCTCATTTTGAAGCAGCATAAAACAAAAAGGAACTGTAAACCTTACCGGTAGCAGAGCTACCATGTGCAAATCCTTCAGCCAACAGGCCATTGCATTACATTCCATCTGTGATCCTGGCCGCACTATAGTGATAATAAGGTTCATACTAAGGTACATTAAAGAGCAAGGAGGCAATTGCCCATAACACTCTTATGCTATGATAAAAAAATAATAAGAAAAGTGGGACCCAGAATTAATTAGTTTATCAAGTCGATAATTAAGTATGCTTCTTGTTTCACTTATGACTACTTCTAGCAGTAGTCTATTCCAAGGACCAACAGTTTTCAAAGTGAAAAATTATTTTCTGCATGTGTAATTAAATGATCTCCTCACAAGTTGTAAGGGGTGGCCTCTTGAGTGATGAATATTAGTCTTGAATTCAAGCCCTAATTCTAACATGAGGTAAGGGTCCTGGATTTAGTCATAAAGAAATAAAAGGTCACCCCTAAGGGTGTGTGATCTTCAATAAAGACTGAAAAATGAAGCAGCATGTGTTTACAGGAGGAGGAGGAAGAAGAAAGTCTGCATGGAAGCAACTCTAAGCAGCCATAAGTGGTTTTGGAGGAGGAGCAAAGTCTTTACAGGGTAGCAAGTTTGTAAGACTATTTTACCAAAAGAACCTTGGCAATCATTTGTATACATTTTTGTTCTGAATTTTTTGGGCAATTTTTATTTCTTACATAAAAATGCCACTTATAGACCATTTTCTACACACAGTACTGTAATATCCTCCAGTGTGGGCAGTATGGGCTATGTTGAACCTTACAGAGATTATAAAGCCCTCTAGAAAAATAAACCTCAGCCCACAAACTCAGGATGTTGCAAAGTACATAAAACTTTTATTAAATTAAAAACACCATGCCAGTTACAAGCTAGTCCCTTGAGGAAGGGGCAGAGAGCATTGAAACGCCAGGGCTAGCTTGAAATCAGTATAGTGTTTTGGATTTAATAAAAATGTTACTTATTTTGCAGCATCCCAAGTCTGTGTGCTAAGACTTCTTTTCCTGGTTTGCCGTATTCATCCTGCTTACAGCTGCACTACATTCCTTGAGCACCCTGCTCTTTTTTATTGCTGTATGGCCCTCTCCCTGCTCTGTTGGGTCTCCTTACACCCCCTTGGTGGCTTGATACAGCCCAACACTCCCACCCAGTCAAGTATTATTGCTTACTTGATTACTGGATAAGCTCTCAGGAAATAAGTTACCATTATAGAAGCAACTATAAAGGTACAGAATGGCAAAAAAAAAAACAGAATTATAATCACACTTCGTATCACAAAAATCAGTCAAACATATTTACATTTGTAATGTTCAAACATGTCCTTTTTTAAAAAATATAATAAAAAAAATCTCAAAAGTTACTATCTGTCTTAGGTGCAAGGGAAGTGTGTCCTTGAACTCTGTTGCATAATACCGAAAGGACCACTGGGTAATCTGAGATCTCATTGTTGGAATGCACTGCAGGTTTTTTATCAAGATCAGCACAATTTGGAAAGCACAGTGATGTACTAACATTTCAGCTAAACAGGAAGGATAACTAGTATCCAATATTTTGTATATCGTTTTACCAAAAGTAATTTTAAATTTTGCTTGTGATGGTAGCCAGTTAAGAGCAGAGTAAAGCAAACAGTAATGCTTGTTTTCTATTAGCAGACAGAGCACAGCCCTTTGACTGACAGAATTTCATAGAGTGCATATTCTAGTCAGTACCTTAAATGAAACAGAGGACATACCAATTGCTTCAAAATCCAGGAATGAAATCAAATTATTTTAAGCAATAACCTTTTATCCTATATAATAATACTATTTTATTTATTTATTGAGTTTGCAATATAATTCATTGATTCTCATATGCAAAGGAGGAATCAAAACACATTCCTAGGTATCAGAAACCACTACACACTTCAACCTTTGTTTCATCCACAATATTAATGGACATAGCTCCATTCCATAGGTGTGGGGACAAGGAGCACCTGGGTAACTACAAGTCTGATAGTCTTCTGTCAGTTGTGAGTAAACTGATGGAGAAAGTAATCAAGGAGGATTTAGTGGACTACATGGAGAGTAAGCAGCATGAGTTTATGGCAGTGAGGTCTTGTCATACCACCATTCTTTGACTGGGTAACTAGGCAGTAGATAATGGACAAGCAATACATTTATTCTACTTTGATTTCATCAGGGCATTTGACTCATGCCACACAGGAGGGGGCTGCTCAAGAAGCTACAGGATCTAGATTGAGGGAATGGCATAGTAAAGTGGGTGGGATGTTGGCAAGAGAGAAGCAGAAGAGGGAAGTGGTAAGCAAATTTCAATTTGGGGAGAGAGATCACAAAGGAAACATAGGGTTGAGTCCCAGAGCCAGTCTTTTGTTCATCAGTGACATGGGAAAAGGGATTTTAGGTAAGATGTGCCTCTTTTCAGATGACCCTAAGCTCTGTGGTATGTAGATAGCAAGGAGTGGGTTAAGGGACTTGCATAGGGGCCTGCAAAGGCAGTAGAAGTAGTCCAAAGTTTGTCAATTAAAGATCAACACCAAAAAGTGCAAGGTGATGCACACTGGGGACAGGAAGCCCAGGACAAAATATTGAAAGGCTAGACACTAATACTGAGTAAAGGGACCCAGGAGTCATAAGTCACTCCCTTGAACAACCTAGCCAATGAAAAAAGGCCTACAACAAGGTAAGACAACAACAAAAGAATGTTTATGCACATCAAGAGACAGGTGGACTGCAGTCCTGGGGTGGTTAACCCTCTCAGGACACAACCTTGGTACAACCGAGGACTGCACTCCAAAGCCAAAGAACATCTCTCAGTCCAGAAATCCTGCTGAAAACTTCAGATTTAGTCTGCACAATGCAAAAATAACAAACAAGCATTTGTCAATTCTGAATGCTGTCTCGCTGGCATTGCCATTGGTAGTGCAGGAGTTAGAGATGCGTAATAGGAATGGCAGTGAAGTACTGAACTGATGCCAACCCTGCAGAGACTGACAGGTATTGGGGTGTGCCTTTGGGTCATCGGCTATAATGCTCTTGCCATGTTACCTCACCCTACCCTGTAGACACTGACAAGTGTTATGGTGTGCTTTGGAGTCTTTGGGTCTTATACTTACCCTATTCTAAAAGGAAATAAGCTGAGATGGGTGCAGTGTAAGAGAATGGGGTGAACTTTAGTGCCAAACACTCCAAGGCACGCCACAATGCCTGGCACTGGCTGCGGGGTAGGGGTGGGGGTTGGGGTACAATGGCGTGAGCTTGTAACACAGTCATTTTATAGACTTTCATCACCAAATTTTCAACATAGGCATTTTACGACCTCTGTTCATGAACAGTGTCACCGTCATTTTTTAAAACTGTTCCAAAAACTGATTCCGCACAGTGTCCACGCTATTTTACGCAGGACGTGCGAAAACACATTTCAACCAGGATATGTAAAATGACACCTGCACTGTTCATAAGGAGGTGTGGAAAAATGCCAATTTTGAAAATCTGGAGTGAAAATATTATAAATTTACGAAGGTACAAGCGTGTGTGGAAACTGCACAATGCACACTCATAAAACAGCCGCTTTTTTATTTGGTTTGCCAAATTTGCAACATAGGCTTTTTGAGAGCCCCACTCATGAACAGTGTCACTGTCATTTCATTAATCGGTCCTGAAAGGTGATTCCATGCAGTGACTACAAAATCACTTTTCAGGACAGAATATGACAGAATAGGACATGATAGTAATGGAATTCATGAGGAGGGGTCAAAATAACCCCATTTTGAAAATTTGGTGCAAAAATTCCCAAAAATGCCTGAGATATGCACCAAAGTTGAAAAAAAACTATTTATGCCATTATACAGCTTACCCGCATTTCTTCAGTTCGCAGTCGGCTTTGAAGAGTGCAGACATGTTGCCAGTCCACCGAACATCATCGTGCAGACTCTAGAGAGGTAAGTATGGGGTTTGGGGGTGTAAGGAGGCAGGGTACACAGAGGGTGGGTGTGGGTTGGGGCAGGAGAGACCACGAGGGACCATTTATTTTTAAAGGTTAAAAAAAAGACACAGGTCAGTTTTCATTTTGCAGGTGTTTGTTTGGTACACTGGGGTGGGCTCCCAGTGTACCACCTGCATAATGGGGAGGGGGACTGCAGCCAATGGGGATTGGGCCCCACTGTCAGCACAGAAATGGGTGGGGGTGTGTGCACATGATGCCGAGTGGGATTGGGCACCCCCTTGGCACATAGCACACATTGGGGGCTGGGGACATTGCATTGATTGGGAGTGGGCTCCCCCACTGGCAAATTAAACTAGATGGGGAGGACTGAAGCCAATGGGGATTGGGCCCTCTGTCAGCAAGGAAAGATTGTTGGGGGGGCATGATGCCAAGGGGGATTGGGCACCCCCTCGGAACACACATAGAATAGGATAGCGGGTATCATGCTAATGGGGAGTGGGCTCAATAAAGTGACTGCGGCAGTCAGTGCCACTATGTTTATGTTAGGGAAGGCATGTTGGGAGGTGCTACTGCATATGTCGAGCTTTGCTGTCATTGCAGTGGACCTTTCCTTAGATGTGCTCACCACATTATATATTCCTGGTGTGGTGCCTGCATGCTGGCTTATTGGGGAATGAGGGGCACACCTACTGATGTGTGCCCTGCATTCACCCAACAGTGACTGTGCCTCCAAATCTGCTACTACTGCAAGATGTTGACTGGTGTGCAAGTGCAAGCCAACATAAAAAAGGAAACCATGGTGGCAGCTCCCTGACGATCACCTAATGGTTGAAGCACAAAGGCAACTGGTTGGAGCTGCCACCATGTTTTACCATTTTTGTTATTTTACATCTGAAGTTTGCAGCAGCATTTCTGGACCGAAACTCATTCTTTGGCTTTGGAGTGGAGCTCTCAATTGTGCCTAGGTTATGCCCTACAAAATGGTAACCAGGATGTTGGGGTGTATTAAGAGGGGATTTGTAAGTGATAGAAAGGAGTCATTGCTACCGTTTTGCAGTTATCAAGAAAGGACTCAGTATAAATGCTTGCAAAAACCCTTCTCTGACTACATAAGTGTTTGACAAGACTCAATTTAGTTTAACCACTTGGTGTCTAGAGTCCAGGTAGTTTTTAACCCAGGACAAAGTTAAGTTTCTTGAACCTACAGTATGTATCTTTCAAGTTCTCAAATAGAATTACATGGTCAATACCTTGCACCTGTCACCAGTGCAGAGTACATTCACCTTTCAGCTTCCTTTTCTATTTTCTCATAGTCTTACTGCTAATATTGCTCCTGCTCTTATCCCTGAAATGTGATGGCCCAAATTATGACTGGCCCTTATGCATCTGTGTTAAGGTGTTTGACACTTGCAATTTGTTTTTTTGTTTTTTTGTTTGTTGAGGATAGTTTGTGTAATGTGTGTGTGTAGTCTATCATCACATAGAATCACATTGTTGGTCTACTCTGCAGCTATACACAGTCCTCCTAGGACAGTCTTGAAAATTAGTTGAGCCACCTAATAATAGATTTGCCAAAGTGTAACATTTTAAATAATTAAACAGATAAATAAGTAAATCAAAGGCCTAGATCAAGTTGTTATAAAATATCTTCTTTTGGTCCTTTACCTTCCTAATGCCTGATAATTTATGTTTTCTAGAAACGCACCAAACGCAACATAAAGGTATAAGACCACATCAAGACAATTGGAAAGCATTACTATAGCACAACTGAAGAAAGCCTTTCTGAAGATGAAGCTTAAAAATCTGAACAAGCTAAACATTTGAACTAGCAAAATACTGTAGCATTACAAAACCTTTGCCAAAGAGCATGGCTGTTTCAAAGCTTTATTAATGTTTTTATATGTTAAACTGCTGCATGCTTGCAACAAATTATTATCTCTAACTACTCTGTCAGGTTGAAATGAAGCTTAATTAAATTTTACCCACCACTGATCACGGAAAGTCATATTCCAAATCTTCAAGATATTTAGGGACATCCATGCCTCACTCCTTGTTGTTTTTGGTCAGACTTGTTGCACAATGACATTTGTTTCTCATGGATTAAGAATCTGTTACTTTGAGGTATTCCCAACAGTGCAAGACCTATTTCAATCATTATAGAAGGGGAGACACACTCAATGCTGACTCCTACTAATGATAATGATATAACATGTAGGTAATGTCTTATTCACTGTAATGAATGCTGTTTGTGAAACCCGTAATGGTTAATAAACTGTCTTCTTACAGTGTTTGTGTGTTTGCTATATGTACTGTAGTTATTAAAATTCCTTTATTGATGGTGTGTCTGATTTATGCAGTGTTTGTCAGCTTAGTGGAGATCCTTTTGGAAGTTTCTGGTTTATTATAGAAACCTAGAAACACAGAGCTTGGTACTCTCCCTTCCAGCTTCTGAGGATACCTGTAGCAATAACACAGGTAGTGAGGAGTGAGGAGTGCAAAAGGAACTGATCTATCTTATAAACATACTGGGCTGGATATTCAAACTGTGCTATTTTGTGGTGCAAGTCCTTGCGCTGCACAAAACAGTTGCGCAGGAGTGTGGCCGGAGCGATATTCAAAGGATTCGCGCTATTAGGCAACTCGCACAGAATATCACCCCGACCACAACCACTGCGTAGCACAGTGGAACTTGCACCACATGCAAGTGGTCGAGATTGGAGCATTCAACTGCGATGTGAGCAAATACCATTGCGCCATGCGCAAATTTCCGATATTCAAAAGGTGACATGCAAATGGGGCCATAATTCATACAAGGCGGGGGTGCCATTTGCATATGTTTATGGACCCATTTGCATGCCTACATGCAGAGTGTGCCGATCCCGAGACTTGCGCCTGGCTCCTTGCCAGCTGCTGGCCGTCGAGGACCGGCAGCCCCTGCAGCCCGATCATGGGCAGCGAGTAAAATCCCCACTGGCCCGATCGCAGGCAAAGCATTAAACTCCCCCTCCCCAACTGGCCCGATCACGAGCAAAAGCTGAAATAACCCCCCACCAGCCCGATCACGGGCAGCAAAATCCCCCCAAAGCGTATCCCTGGTGGTCCAGTGGACCAATAAGCCCAATCGTGGGCTGCATTATTTTCTGCGGCACCTCCCCAAGAACACATCCCTGGTGAACTAGTGTCCCCCCATCCCACCCACCCATGAAGCCCGCCACATTCCCCGCGGCAGCCGAGCATCCACCGCCTGCCACCTGCCGACTGACTGCCAGTAGGGCTGCACACCCATTGGTGCAGAGCAAGAGCCATGGGCGTGCAGCTCGCACTACAAGGCAGTCCAGATTTGTGAATGAATACCAGGCAGTCAGTGGGCGTGCGGCGGGCGAGGCGGGTGGGATGCTGTCGCCTGCCAGCTGCAGGGGAGGAGCTGGGTGGTGGGGCTTTGTGGATGGGTGGAGTGGGGTGACACTAGATCACCAGGGATGTGTTCTTTGGGGGGGGTCGCAAAATAATGCAGCCCACGATCATGTTTATCGGTCCACTAGACCACCAGGGATATGTTCGGGGGAGGTGTTTAAACATTTACTGCCCACGATCGGCTTATTGGTCCACTAGACCACCAGGGATATGTTCGGGGGGGTGTTTAAACATTTGCTGCCCACGATCAGGCTTGTCGGTCCACTGGACCACCAGGGATACATTGGGGGGGGACACTTTGCTGCCCGCGATCAGGCTGGTGGGGGAAGTGATTTAAGCTTATGCCCGCGATCGGGCCAGTCGGGGGGGGGGACTTTTCTGCTTTTGCCCACAATCAGGCCAGTGGAGGGGTGGGGTGACTTTTTACACTTTTGCCCACGATCGGGCTGCAGGGGGGGCACAAGGAGTAGGCTGAGGGCCAGCCACAGGTGGCAGCTGCTGTGTTGCACCCTGCAATGTGGCAGCTCACCTGTAGGTGGCCCTCGACTTGATCCTTTTTTTTTTGGCTCAAAGTTGTGCAGGCGCAGGTTGGGGGTTGCTCCTGCACAACTCTGCACAGCCCGGCTGAATATCAGGCTGTGCAGTTTATGCGTGGTTCCTCCCCTTCCAGTTCAGCATGCATTCATTTGCATTGCGCTGTTGCTCAGCATGTTTTCAGTGGCGCAACTGCCTGCTGCTGAATATCGCAGAATGGCGCAATTTCGGACTTGCGCAGGCGCAACCCTATTGCGCATGGCACAACCCTTTTGAATATCTGGGCCACTGTGTGAATTTAAAAGAAATAAAATGTGTTTTTCCAAAACAAGACAAACATAGCTTTATAAACTTTTACCATATTACTTTTTTAACTACAAAAATGTTACAATCATCTTTTTTTTTGTTTGTTTTCTTTTTACTTTTCAGGAAGTTAAGAAGATACAAGATTCCCACAACATCTTAAGAGAAAAACACACCTATATTTAATTTGTTCTGTATTATCTCAGCAACCAGTACTGGCATTTTATTTCTCAACTGTAGTCATAAAAAGAAGAAATAGTTATAAAACATTTCAAAATCATGTACAGTTGTCAAGGTCAGACCATTCAAGGGCATTATTCAATTAAACACCACAGCAGAAGGAGCAATTTATCGTAGTATAGCCTAGAGGTTAGAGTGACACGCTGAGAATGAGCTTGGTACATCCAGCAGACTTGGGTTTGATTTCAACAATCTCCACTTGCATACTCTGTGTCTCTGAATAAGTCACCTAACATTATAAGTGTTGAGCAGAGGGGGACAATGAAAAAGCAGGAATACTGAACAAATATTTCTGCTCAGTATTCACAAAAGAGGAGGGGGAAGTGCCTAATCCAATTAACAGAAGCACTCTTGATAGGGGGGTCGATCCCAGTCCTTTCACAGAAGTAAGGGTTCTGCAAGAACTCCTAAAACTGAAGGTGGACAAAGCAATGGGTCCTGATGGAATTCACCCCAGAATTCTAAAAGAATTAAGGAAAGAACTAGTGAAACCACTGGCTACTCTTTTTAATAAATCATGGGAGGATGGTGTGGTACCCAAGGACTGGAGGAAGGCGGATGTGATTCCCCTTCACAAAAGTGGGACCAAGACAGAGGCAGGAAACTACAGACCTGTCAGTCTGACCTCTGTGGTAGGGAAAGTGATGGAGTCACTTCTGAAGGAAAGAATAGTTGAGTACCTAGAGGTCAGTGGAGCACAGGATCCAAGGCAGCATGGGTTCACAGCGGGAAGGTCATGTCAGACGAATCTAATAGATTTCTTTGACTGGGTGACCAAAGTGGTAGACCAGGGAGGGCTGTGGACATGGCCTACCTAGACTTTGAAGTCATTTGACACAGTCCCACACAAAGATTATTAGTCAAATTAACCAGCCTGGGAGTGGGTCCCAGGGTGGTAGCCTGGGTAAAACATTGGCTGGACAACAGGACACAGAAGGTAATTGTAAATGGAGTCCACTCTGAAGAAAGGGCGGTTACTAGTGGGGTGCCATAGGGTTCAGTATTGGGTCCAGTCCTTTTTAATGTCTTCATCAGTGACATTGCAGAGGGACTGGAAGGAAAAGTATGCTTTTTTGGGGATGACACAAAGATCTGCAACAGGGTTGATACACAAGGAGGAGTGGAAAGGATGAAAAGGGACTTGGCAAGGTTGGAGGAATGGTCAGACATATGGCAGCTAGGATTCAATGCAAAAAGTGCAAAATAATGCACCTGGGAAACAAGAACCCAGCGGAAGAATACACAATGGGTGGGAGGTAGTAACAACAACAAAACAGGAAAGGGACCTGGGGTAATCATATCAGATGACCTTAAGGTTAGCAAGCAATGTGAGAAGGCAGTCGGAGGGCGGGGGTATACTGGGATGTATAGGAGAGGCATCAGCAGCAGAAAACAGGAAGTTGTTATCCCTCTGTACAGACAGTTGGTGAGACCCCATCTGGAATATCTGTCCAGTTCTGGAGACCCCATCTTCGCAAGGACATAGACAGGATAGAGGCAGTCCAGAGGAGGGCAACTAAAATGGTGCAGGGTCTGCAAGAGAAGCCGTATGAGGAGAGACTAAAGGAGCTTAATATGTATACCCTTGAGGAAAGAAGGGAGAGGGGGACATGATAGAAACTTTCAAGTACCTCAAGGGAATCAACAAAGTCCAAGAGGGTAGCATCTTTCAGAAAAAGAGACTTGCAAGAACAAGGGGACACAATTTAAAGATAGAAGGAGAGCGGTTCAGGGGCAATGTGAGGAAGTATTATTTCACAAAGAGGGTAGTGGATGCATGGAACAGCCTTCCTGAGGAAGTTGTGGGGTCTAAAACTGTGGGAGAATTCAAGAATGCATGGGACAGACATAAGGCAATTCTTGTGGGGGGCAGGAAGATATAGGCTGTTGGTTAACTAGGATCTGCGGCCTATCCTGTAGGTAGGGAAATGGGCAGACTAGATGGGCCTAGCGGTCCTTATCTGCCGTCAAAGTCTATGTTTCTATGCTTCTATAAGTGATTTAGGGTCACCCCTGAAAAGAAGCACTTGTGACTAGTGGGCCTTACTCAGTTACCAAAAAGATAAAAAAACTACATGCAGTACTGAAACTTAGAAATGCGGAAAGATATGAGCAGATAAAACAGTCCTCTAGCAGTCCTCTGAGAGCTGCCAACTGTAAACAGAGCTTGGTGCTCCCCCTTCCAGCTTCTGAGAATGCCTGCAGCCCTAATGCAGGTAGCACCAGCATTCATCTGAGAGCCTCCAACCACAAACAGAGCACAGTGCTCCCTCTTCCAGCTTTCAAGGATGCCTGGAGAACAAACAGGTAGTACCAGCATTCCTCTGAGATCTGTTGACTGCAAACAGAGCTTGGCACTCTCCCTTCCAGCTTCTGAGGATGCCTGTAGCAATAACACAGGCAGTGAAGAGTGAGGAGTGTAAAAGGAACTGATCTATCTTGTTCTGCTGCAGAGTGCGTTTCTGTGTCAGAGAGTGCTTACTGATTGCATTTTTAACAGCCTAGTTGCACAGTTAGCCAGCTGATTTGTTAGCTAATGCAGCTGGGACTTTAAGACTCTTTAGTACTGTATCATGCCTGCTGGTGATCCCTTATGGAGCTTTAAGAGTACATACTTAGTTGTCTGGTATTGTTATTAGGGAGCCTCAGGCTTTGTTCTGTTCTGGTAGGGAACGCCTTGATCCGCAACAGCTTCCATTGCTGCCTGAGGGTCCCCCCTTTGGCCCATTTCCTGCCCTGATCCCTACTTTTTTCCCAGTTAACCATGTTTAATTCCCTTCCATCCCCTTTGTTTCTTATGGGCACCAGCAGTCCTCTGAGAGCTGCCAACCACAAATGGAGCGCAGTACTCTGCCTTCCAGGTTTAGAGGATGCCTGCAGCACTAACGCAGGTAGTGAAGAGCAGGGAGTGTAAAATTGACTTATCTGTCTTATTCTGTTGCAGTGTGCATTTCCATGTTGGAGTGTGCTTACTGATTATATTTTAACAGCCTAATTCTACAGTTAGCCAGCTGATTTGTAAGCTAGTGCAGCTGGGACTTTAAGACTCTGTAGTACTGTACCTTGCCTGTTGGCGATCCCTAAGGGAGCTTTAACACTGCATGCTTTATTGTCTGATACTGCTATTAGGGAGCTTTAAGCTTTGCTCTACTCAAGTACTGAACGCCTTGACCCATACCAGCTTCCATTGCTGCCTGAGGCCCCTCTCCCCCTTGGCCTGTTTCCCATCCTGGCCCCTACTTTGTTTCCTAGTTAACCTTATCTAATTCCTTTCATCCCTTTTGTTTCTTACAAGCACCAGCAGTCCTTTGAGAACCACTGACTGCAGATGGAACTTGGTATTCACCCTTCTAGTTTCTGAGGCCACCTGCAGCACTAACACAGGTATTTAAGAGTGATGTGTGTGTGGAGACTGGCTGCCACCTTCGCTGTGGCTGCACCTCCTACCCTGGGTGGTCCCAGTCTTTATTGGCCACCCTTATCAAGTGACTGTGTCATGTGATTACACTAACACCCTTTGTTGCCACTGAAAGGTTCTCAGGTTAGGCCACTAGGGGTCACTATTGCACCTCCACATGTGTGGAAATGTTAAACTTTAAAATCCCTCAATCTACTGGCTGCTTAAGCCAGTCCCGCATTTCACCTTCTCTCCGATCTCCATACCCACCTCCCAGGTTGTACTCCTCCACTCCCCAGTGCAGGATTAGAACCTACATCATTTGGTTCTATTCCAGCCAAAGATGTCTATTCTACTCTCTAGGCTATTTACCAGACAGAAAGCACTTCCATAGTGCATGTGTATCCATCCCAATAGCTCCCCTTGTTTAACCAGCAGGGCTTCTCCTCTCACCACAAAAATGTCCAGGGGTAACAGAGAGGGGTGAGGGTTTACATACAATAAGACAGAAAAAACAGATGAAGGTGGCCACCATTAAGCTATGTGGACCAGACTGTTAAACAAAAACAGTTGAACAAGTGTGGCAACTACCTGGCACACACACCTGGGACCATTTACCATTGCCAACAACCCAGGTCCCTGGGAGAAAACTTTTGCTCACAATTATGCTAGGTTTGCACTTCTGGACAGGGGCACCCAAGTAAATCCAGACACATTAAAGCAATAATAATACTGTCCAAACCAGGTTGGGATTCTCGAGTGTGACTTTTTATTCACGTAACAAAGTAGGAATAATACACAAAGCGAAGATGGATCCCAGGGGGTATACACACTGGTATTGTATATTTTCCAGGGTACGGAAATTCCTGAATTCCTGTTTAGCATAAGGTGAAGAAACACAAAACAGCCAACACTCTGGTCCTGAAACTGAAGGTTGGCACATACGGTCAGACTGGTACTGTTCCCATTTCCCACAGGAATGAAAGTCGTACCCCTGACCGCACTGAGCACATCCAGGCTTAACTTTTCCAGAACCCACTATACTGGTGTAAACTGAAGAAACAGAAATTCCAAACCCACATCTGGGAGTAATTACTTCCATTAGGCATTGGCCAGATGCACTAAATGAAAATGTACTGGTGTCCATACTGAACCCGGAGAGGTAAACTGGTTACTACAGGTGTGGGGTCTCCCACCTTTTGCTTTCAAGTTTATACTTGGCCATTTATCTGGTTAATAACACCCTCACAGGCAAAACTGTAGTTATCTTAAAATGTTTCTCACACTCAACAAGCTATTGACACACCTCTGGGTGTCAAAGTTAAAAAGTTCTGTACTTGGACAGTCACATACTTGGACTCCAACGTAGGCAAAAACATTATTCAGTACTGGGTGACTGGTCCCATTGACAGAGAAATTCACCCCAAGGTATTGCAGATGGCCCTTGGTTGACACAGAAAGGATTTGTACTCACAACCAATGAAGATGTACTAGGCAGCTTCACCAAACAAATGGATTAAAGGGGATTGCCCCTGAATCCTAAAGTTCGCTCCCATCCCTCCTGGGATGGGAAAACCTTCTGACACAGGTCTACACCACTTCAGAAAATTGTCTTCTTTGTTCTTCTTCTATAGTGAGAACAAACTACCACAAAACAAAAAAGGGTAGCTCTTTGAGAGAGCTAATCTGAGGAGCTGCCCAGCAGCTGCAAGCTCCTTCTCGAACTCCACGCTACTACTCAACTAATTGAACATTCCAAATCACTCCAAAGTGAGCTGAGACTGTGGCTTATGCTGCTGAGCGAGTTCTATGGTTATATCATCACTCCAGCTCAGCTGAGACTGAAGACAGAATGTGACAGTGTGAACCCCATTTACCTGGCATTTCACAAGCTGCCTTCCCTGCCTACCACTGATTCCAACTAGGATTCTAGTAACAAGGAGGTTACACTCACCCTTAGCCAGGAAAATGGCTGTCCCCAGTCATTATCTACCTAGCACTGGACCATCCTATCCTATTTGCTACCTATGGAGAGTGGTGATCAGGCCCTCTGCTACTATGTGCGAGCACAGACAGGCAGCACTAAGGGCCCAGAGTCAGTTGACTGATGCATTAGCCTCTACACTACAATCTTACTATGCATAATCAGTGGCTGTTGAAGAAGTGTCCAGAGCATTGCCCTAACAGACCAGCACTGCAGCCCCTACAGGTGGTCAGGACCACAGCCTGTCTTTCCCCTAGTCCTCTAGTGAAAACCTACCTAACAAAAAAACCTACCCAAAATTGGGGAACCTCCCCCCAACTCAGGACACCTGCAAACCAAACCACAGAGCTAACACTTTGCCTAAGCATTACACTCCCACTAACCCCCATGCACTGACACCTGTGGAAGGAAAACTGTTAACACCTGTTAACCATACAGTTCTACTAAACACTCTACAAAAGCAGGAGAACTCGGCTGAGTTCCCACATTTTCTTACGGTCTTCTCTTCTTTCTTCTTTACCAGGAACCACCTGAAAGAGAAAAAGAGACAAAACACACCCTAAATCTGCAAAACACAGGGTATTACCACAATAACCCCTCCATCCAAATATTGGACAATGCCAAAAAATATTTTTTAGAAAAGTAGAAAAAGTAGAAAACAGCAGAAAATCTCTAACTTTATGTACAATGCACCTTTTTTTTGGGGTGGAATGCCCTAAATGTCCAAACTAGAGACAGCAATGGTGCCTGAAGGCAGGGTCCATAAAAGAGTCTCTCCTGTGCCAGAACCCGTTGAAGCACAGTTCTTGGAGCATGTAGTCCAGAGCGAGAGTCTTTGTGGACAGTTCAGCAGTTTGAAGTCTGCCAGGTACAGGATATGTATTGCAATGTCAATAAAGTAAGAAAAGTCTGGACTTACAAGTGCCTTGAAGAATGAAAACTGGACATCACCTAATTCTCCAGCTGAAGACTGTCCCTGGCAGAATCTTTTGGATACAGCTGGGCAGAAATCTTCCGGAGAACAGGTGGTGAACTGGAAACTATTGGGCTGAAGTTATCTCACAGATGGAACCTAGGAACAGCTGGGTGGATTTCATCTGAAATCCCAGGTGATGAATCAGGAGAACAGATGGGTTGATGTCATCTCAGCTATCTGAAAGACCAGGTGATGAAATTGGAAAGGCACCCTGCAAGGCTGATGAATCTGTACACTCCTTGGATCCTGGAACACCAGTCTGGTGGAACAACATGGGTACGGCAACGACTGGATGGCAGACACTTGATACCACTGCTCTGCTTCCCTCTGGGTAGGCATGGGTACATTCTTAGAAGGATGGTACACTTGAGAGTAGTACCACTGTGGGTCAGGTGCCTGAATTATGACCCCATCTGGGTGCACATAATCGATGACATGGAAAGTCTCTATCCCTGTGTTGTCCACAATCTGCACTGTATCTATGGACAATGTCATACCCAATTTCCAAAACTGCAGTCTATCTCTAATGATTTTGTTTATGCCATAACGGGTCACACCTGGAGGCATATTGTAGCTTGCTTCCTCTACTAGTCAGGCTCTCCTGTTTTGCTTAATCTCCTCCCAGACCTTCCAAGGAAAGGTAGGAAAGGACTGCCCATAGATGTTATAGACCTTCCTACGAACCAGTCTTTCCTCCTTACTGCACTTCATCAGTCTATGGCCCTCAGCTAGGCTTGGAGGTGGCCAGTCCTGGTTCAGCCAGTGTCGCATACTCAAAGCAATGAAGAACTTGTCCCTGACCACTTCTGAGGGCAGGGCTGTGGAGTCGCCAACTTCTTCCTACAAGGCAAGAGCTTGAGGCTATAGACTGGGACACTCAGCAGAAAGATTCATATCTTCCTCCTCTTCTTCCTTACTTAGAATTTGGTCCTAGGGGTGAGCAGTTGTCCTTACTCCCAAGCCAGTCCACTCTTCACTGTGGGCAGAGGTAGACACCTCCCATTCAGTAGTCTCTTGGACCTCATCCTCGCCAATGATGCTAGGGCTAGGACCCTCTCTCCATGGATCTACTGATGTTCCCACCACTCTATCCATCTGTGACATAGGCATGGAGACATCACGAGGAATCTGCTTGGCAGTAAATCTACACATTCTTCCCTTGTGTCATACTCTGCTGGGCCCTCCCTAACAGGTTTAACCTGGTACTGTGTGCTGTTACATGCAGGGTTTTCTACTTTTGTCCAAATAGGAGTCAAATGAATTTGTGATGTTCTAGACAGACCTTGCTACTCTAAAACCCTGAACAGTGAGGAATCAAGAATACATCCCTTTGGAACTTGAGGCACCTTATGCATACTCTCACAGAGTAGTTGGGAATCGCAACATGATGAGGCAAACTTCCACCATAGAAACATTGCTCAATTTCTTTAAGTTTGGCAACCTCCTAAGCTATCATAGCTTGGCCATGATCTGGGTAGCGGGATGGTGCAGAAGCCATGTCTGTAAATAAGCACATAGAAGTTCACTGTTACTACTGAGTTCACTATACTTGGAACAATCTCTCAAAATGGCTCCCTGCTGCTGTGTTTACATTACTACCCCACCCTGTAATGGCAATGGCAGCACTCCTGTTGCATCAACAAATGTGTCTCTGACTCAAGCCACTGCGTATCCAACCTTCTGCTACTGATAATTTACTCAAACTGTTTCGATTGCACTGCTTTCACCTTTCTCAGTGCTTTCATATGATTTTTGAACTTTACCATTAGCATTTCAATCAATTTTACTTGCTCAAGTCACAAAAAGCCACAGTATTTCTAGGAACATGATTGCCTGCTTGTTGCAGCCTCTCATACAGCTCACAGTCTCTTGATTGTTCAGAAAAGTATACTGTTGCTGAATCCATAATACATGCTTACAGTCTGTTGCTCAGAATTCTTGTTTGCTTTGATTACACTTTACAGTCATTCTAAGCAAAACTATCTCACTGTTTGCACGCAGATCCAGCTGGCTTTGTTAAAATCACAACACAGTTTGAGCTCAGTTTTGCTGAATAGTACTCACTGAATCAGTAGCTGGCTTACTCCAATAGAAAATCTCAGCCTAAAGCCAATCCTGGAAGGCCTCTGAGTTGAAACGGGCTGGTGATCCTGTCAACTGTCACGATGAACACCTTGCTTGCTTCCTAGTCAGTCAGATAACTGGTTGAGCCTGAATGAACACAAAAAATCTGTATTTCACGGAATTTAGAACGTTTACTGACACCGTGATGATTCTCCTAGCTACGAGCTCGCACACCTCTCGCTCTCTCCCTCTCGAACACTGGGCTGCACTCTGAGGCTGACTAGAGGGCGGGACTGTTTGCAGTCTCACCAATCACTCAATGCAATGCAAATGAGCCTTTCTCTCTCTTCTCATGCTCTTACTCCATGGCAATCGTCAAGCAGGCAAAATTCAAACTGCAAAACAGCTTTTTTTCTTGATGAACTTTTTCTCTGTGGGAGTGCCATTTTGAACCATTTCTTCTCAGAATTTGGCTATTTCTTTAGCAACTCTCCCAGTTCACACAGCAAGCATTTGAAACTTTCAGGGCACAATTGTTTTGCTGTTTCCTAAAGTCCACAATACTTTTCTGCCACAAACTTGAGAAACTAAGTACTGTCAACACTCCTTTTTGATGCAGGACAAGGGGCACACACAATTTGGCTTTACAGCTCCTTGGTAAACAATGGCATAACATACAGCAACACATGAATAGCAAGCACACAGCAGCACATTCAGATGGCACTTTTCTGCGCAAAATCCTTCTGTGCAAAGCTTCCAGTTTTGGGTCCAAACTGCCAGACAGGCAAAACACTAGCCACAGCCTGAGCCAACCAAATCTCTGTTTTCTCCACAAATTCAAAAATACATCATCGGACGAGCCCCCACATTTGTAATCCCCCACTGGCCCCTCTTGTTTAACCAGCAGGGCTTCTCCTCTCACCACAAAAATGTCCAGGGGCAACAGAGAGGGGTGGGGCTCACATACCATAAGACATAGAGAAAACAGAAGAAGGTGGCCACCATTAAACTAGGTGGACCAGACTGTTATACAAACACAGTTAACCAAGTTGGGTAACTACCTGGCACACACCTGGTGGGACCATTTACAATTGCCAATAACCCAAAAAACATTTGCTCACAATTATGCTAGGTTTGCATTTCTGGATAGGGGCACCCAACTAAATACAGACACATGGAAGCATTAACAATACTACCCGAACCAGGTTGGGATTCTAGAGTGTGGCTTTTATTCACAGAACAAAGTTGGAATAATACAGAAAGCAAGGATGGAGCCCCAAGGGCTATACATACTGGTATTGCAGATTTTCCAGGGTACAGAAATTCCTGAATTCCCATTTAGTATAGGGTGAAGAAACACAAAACAGCTAACACTCTGGTTCTGAAACTGAAGGTTGGCACATACAGCTGTACTAGTACTGTTCCTATTTCCCACAGGAATAAAAGTGGTACCCCTGACCACACTGAGCACATCCAGGCTCAACTCTTCCAGAACCCACTGTACTGGGGTACACTGAAGAAACAGAAATACCAAACCCACACCTTGGGGTAATTACTTCCATTAGTCATTGGCCAGATGCACTAAATGAAAATGTACTGTTGCTCAAACTGAACCCAAAGAGGTAAACTGGTTACTTCAGATAGGGGGCTCCCACCTTTTGCTTCCAAGTTTATACTCACCCATTCATCTGGTTAATAACAACCGCACAGACAAAACTGTAGTTGTTATCTTAAAATGTTTCTCACACTTAACAAGCTACTGACACACCTCTGGGTGTCAAAGTTAAATGGTTCTGTACTTGGACAGTCACATACTTGAACTTCTGTGTAGGCAGAAACTTTACTTAGTATTGGGTGACTGGTCCCATTTACAGAGAAATTCACCCCAAGGTATTGCAGTGGCCCTGGGCTGACACAGAAATGATTTGTACTCACAACCAGTGAAGATGTACTAGGCATCTTCACCAAACAAATTGATTAAAGAGGATTTCCCCTGAATCTTGGAGTTTGCCCTCATCCTTCCTGGGATGGGAAAACCTTCCTGCACAGGTCTTCACCACTTCAGAAAACTGTCTTCTTTGTTCTTCTTCTAGAGTGAGAACAAACTACCACAACATAAAAAGGGGTAGCTCTTTGTCAGAGCTAATCTGAGGAGCTGCCCAGCAGCTGCAGCCTCCTCCTTGAACTCCACTCTCCTACTTACTGACTGAACATTCCAATTCACTCCAAATCCAGCTAAAACTGTGGTTTATGGAGCTGAGAGAGTTCTATGATTACATCACCACTCCTGCTCAGCTGAGACTGAAGACAGAGTGTGTTAGTGTGAATCTATTTACCTGGCATTTCACAAGCTGCCTTCTCTGCCTACCATTGATTCTAATTGGGAATCTAGTAACCCCGGGGAACAAAGGGGTTACACATGTGTTACATCTTATGACCTAGTGGTCACTAGTAGTACCGCATAATGCTGTTTCCCTTCTGTGCACAATGTAATGCTGACTCCCTAATAGCAGTTTGGTTTATTACTTGATTCAGCCACTCAGCATGTCAGCATCTCAGATTCAGCATGTCTACCTTTCTACTTCCTATGTCTTCTCTCATCTTCTTCTCTCCTCATTTGTGCCAACCTCTTCCTATCTTTTCTATCCGCTATCTACTATGTATCTCCCTAACCTCCTTCTGTTTATCCTTCATTATTCCTTCTTCTTACTTTCTACTACCCCTTACCCTCCAACCTGCCTCCAAGCCCTCCACTGTTCTCACCTCCCAGTTCTCTCCTACCATATACTAGCTCCTTCTTCTACCCTCCCTATGCCATGTCTCCTACCACCCTCCCACTCTTCTTGGTGCCCTGGTGCCTCTCTCCTACTGTCTGTCTCCTCCTGCTTACATCTCATGCACCTTATACTCTCTCTTTGCCCTTATGCTCGTATCCCTCCCTCCTTGCCCCCACGCCACCTTCAGTGACCAATCTTCTCCATTAAGCACCTACTTCCCCTTATTCTCATTATGGCTGGTGATGTTGAATCCAACCCTGACCCAATCCATGCCCTTCTCTGTGATCTTCCCAAAGGGTTCCAGGTGTTCCATATAAATATCCATAGTCTCCTTTCCAAAATTCACTTGATTCAACCTCTTACCATCTCCCTCTATCCTAATGTCCTCGTTATATCTGAATCCTGGCTCTCCCCCAAGATTCCTGACTCAGCCATCTCAGTCCATGGTTTCACTTTCTCCAGACAAGATTGTTCATAAAACGGTGGTGGCATTGCTATCTACCTATCCTCGTCTATCCAGCTGTCCACTGTGCTTTCAATGTCCACTCCTGCAGCCTTTGCACTCATCGTATTCAAACTGTCCCTCCCCTACTCTCTTCCAATCTATGTGGCTGGTGTCTACTACTACCTTGGCTTATCTCCTTCTCTTATCACTGAACTACTGACTACAATAACTGCATCTGCCCCTTCTGGGGATCTCCAGTTCTTCGGTGACTTTAATATCAACTGGATCTCCCCACCCAACTAAAAATTCTGTCAGAACATAAAGTCCATGCACCTTACCCAACATATCACCATCTCCACCCATATCCAATTAAACCTGAAATCCACAAACCACTCCCTCCTGGACCGGGTTCTCACCAACCATCCTCGCTGAATCATTGATGCTGGCACTCTTCTCAGTGCACTCAGTGACCACCTTATGGACTTATTGTGTGTGCAAAATTCGCAGCCCTAAAGCTCTCTCTAAAACTATCCAAATCCATTCTTTTAGGTCTTTATATCTATCCTCTCTCCATGTTGACCTACAGTCCACTGACTGTTCCCCAATCTCTGATGCCACTGACATAAACACAGCCCTTGAATACTTCCATACCAAATGTATTTAGATATGGAATCAGTATGCCCTCCTGTGAAAAACTTGGGTCAGAAGATCCCACCTTCCCTGGGTATCAGCTGAACTCTTGGCCTGCCAGCATTCTCATGACCTAGCTTTGAAATCCTTTAAGGTTTCAGGTTCCCCTGCTGACCTGCAGAGGTATTGTTCATTGAGAAACTCTTGCACCAGGGTCACTAGGTTAGCCAAAGCTGAGTTTTTTTCCTCTTCTTTCCAAAGAAACTTAAACTACCTCTCAAACTTCTGGAAGGTCTTCCAAGCCCTATTCATCCCATTCCAGTCCCCCACTACTCTAAACTTAGGGACCTTCCCAGCCTCTGACTCATTATCTGTGGCTGCTACCTTCAGCTCTTATTTCACCACCTGTGTATCTGCCCTCCTATCCTCCCTCCCTCCCATAACTTTCTTCCTCCTTTCTTTCCCCTTCTCCTCCTAATCTCATCCTTCTTTCTTCTCACCTATATCTCCATCCTCCACTCTGAAAGCCCTCCTAGTCCTCACCCCTTGCCATTCCAGTAGCCCTGATGGGCTTTATCCTAAGCTTCTGTACCTCTCTGTCCCTTCCATTGCTGCTTCTCTTGCTTCCTTACTAAACTTATCCTTCTCTCTGGCCTCTGTTCCTGCTTTCCTGGAAGCACACTACCATTATCCCCCCCTCACAAAGGTGGACACTCCTCCTGTTCTCCTGGAAATTTCCACCCTATCTCCCTCCTTCCTACCCTCTCCATGTTCCAAGAACACAGTTCTATCCCAACTCTCTCCCTCTCTTCCTTGACTCCTGATCTGTCTTTACCCCTTTCCAGGCTGGCTTTCATTAATTCCACTCCCCCACCTCATCCCTCCTTCAGCTTATAGATTCTATACTTTTGGCCATGGACAAGGGCCTCCCACTGCCACCATTTTCATTGATCTTGCTAAAGCTTTAGACACTGTCTCTCACTCTCTTCTCATTCACAAACTAGGTTCAACTGGGCTCTCTGTTCCTGCCACCCAATGGTTCAGCTCCTAACTCACAAGTAAAACTCAATCTGTGAGGCTTGGAAATGCCATAGACCCCTCCCTTCCAATTACCATTGGTGACCCCCAAGGCTACATACTTGGACTACTCCTCTTTTCCATTTTTCTTAATGACCTTCCCTCTGCCTCCTCATCTGCATCCATACATAAGAACGCAGATGACACAGACCTTTCTGTCTTTGGTTATTCACCTACCAACCTTGTGTTCAACCTCCAACCCAATTTTGAACTCTGTTCAGCAATGGTTCCATTCCAGTCAAATCAGTCTAAGCTCTAACCCTATTTTGACTCTGTCCAGCAATGGTTCCAGTCAAATCAACTCTCACTTAATGCCAAAAAAGACAGTTTCTATGCGCTTTGACACTAGACATGGGCTGTCCAAATTCTTGTCCCTCCCTTTCTTCCACACCCTTGATGATGTCCCTATTGATGATGTGCCTGCCTTCAAATACGTGGGTGTCTGGATTGACTGCCACCTCAATTTCTTACATCACATGGATGCAATTCATAAAAAGCTCCACCCTAAACTTGGGGCCCTTTACAACATAAAAACTGCATCCCCTTCCCTGCCTGCTGTGACATCCTTACCAAGATGATCCTCCCTACAGTATCTTTGGTTACAAAGATCTTGTCTATGGTGCTGCCCCTAAATCCAACCTGGCCAGACTGGATCCTCTCTACCACTCTTTCTGCTGATTTTCCCTCATCAGCCCTTTACACACTCATCGCTGTACCCTCAACTCTTCTCTTTCCCTCCCTACTCTTGAGGATTGCCATCTGTCCACATTGCCTCATTCACCTCAAAATTCTGCCTACCCTCTCTTCCCTCCTATCATGACTGCCTACTCTCTCCCATCCTTTTGTTCTCTTTGCAACACTGGGTTTTGGTCTCTCAGGCTCCCTCCCTGTAAAACTTTTGGTGGCCAAGCTGTTTTTTCTTTCTGCTTTCCAAAACTCTGGAAATCTCTCCCCTTAAACATTCGATCTGCTCCCTCTAAATCCTCCCTCACTTCTCTTCTCCACTCACTCACCTCCCCCTCCTGCCATTGTCACTAATGTGCCAATCCTTGGCTTTCATTGCTGCACATTGCAAATGGTCTGTAACTGCTGTTTATTGTGTCACACACCTATTTGTATTGTCATTTAACTGCTGACAGTGTTATTGCACATATCATTATTCATGTTATGTACTATTGATACTTTTTGCTGCAAATGTACATTACACATACTGTATTTACATATAGTGTATGGTGGAACATCGTTCTCCACCGAAATCCATCACTGTTGAAATGTTGTTCTCCTACACTAGTGACATTCACAGTGCAGCAGAATGATTTTTTGTTCTACTGCACTGTGCACGTCACACTCTATGTCCTCGAGCAGCATTTGACAGTTAGGGCTCACTCCATAGACAGGACACATAGCGAAAGCAGCAATGTCGGTGGCAGTACTATCAAAGCCACTATCGGAACAGGATAGATTCATCCTCAATCAGGAAAACAAAATAAATAGCAAAAAAAATTAGAAATGACATGTAGCAATTACATAGTTTCCTAAGAGACTACGACGAGCACAGGGCAATACATGATATTCCCACTACAGAGTTAGACCCACTGTTAGAAGATTTTATCTATGAAATAAGAAGGTTAGATGGCAGTGAATAAACAGTTAAAATGTCAAGCATGAGAACGTTCAAAATGTAAAGTTCTTGTTTCCTTCTAATAACCCAGTAAAAATGTTTTGAAGCAGAAACATGCTGTAGTGATTTTCTTTTTCCCCAAAAAATGACGCTCCACCATACACTATAAAGAAAAGTGCAAGGGGAACAGTTGACAACAGGGCTAATCTTTCACCTCGTTGGCACTATGACGACAGATTACCTCTCAAGCTGCGCTCTCGAGGTAATCCGTCGTCATAGTGCCAACTCGGTGAAAGAATAGCCCTGTTGTCAACTGTTTCCCATACACTATCCTATATGTCTTTCATCAGTAATACTGTGTGTTACATTACAAATGTACTGTCTGTATGCTACATTGTGTGCAGTCTATATTTATATTGTATTTAACTTTCCCTTTCCCAGGACACATCTGGAAACAAGCTATTTGAGCTCAGTATGTTTTTCCTAGTGAAACGCTTTTAAATAAATAAATAAAAGAAGACATAGGGTGGGATTTTCAGTAGGCTGGATGCATCACTTGCATTTTATCTTCTGATGCAAGCAGTGTCCCATTAAATGGATCAGGTGTATTCACCCTATTTTCAAACATACTGAAGCAGTAATGACAGTTTACCAGATTTACAGCAAAATAAATAAATACATACACGTCTCAGAATTTTGAAATATTCATCATTCATATAATTCACTTCATGGCAATTCCAGAAAATAGACAACTTTTTGGGTGGTCTAACTTTCTGGGAAAATGTGATGCCCATGCAAGAAGGAACTGGGTGTTCTTCTTTCAATGTCCCCCCTCCCACCACACTGAGTCAATCTAACCTTCCCTTGAACTCTACCACTACTAACACTTTTGCCCTTTTATCCCCACCTTTCTTCCCCTTAATATGCCATTTGGTGCTCAGATTGACTGCCATGCTAGGCACTCTCTCCATCAAGAAGAACATCCTAAATTACCTTATTCTCAAAAGCAAGGTTATGATGCCAGTGTAGCTACGTGGCCCCAAACAGGTGCAAAATGCATAGCATTCGCAACCATGAACACCTGAAGGCACCTGTCCATGGCCCTGCCCCCTTAGTGCACAACTGCAGGGGGATGGATTGCAGCTTCTTGGTGGGGGTGTATCACAGAGCACAGGTGGGCATCCAATGAGATGCCAGATTTGGGTCACATAGTGGATCCCCTGCTGTGTGCATGCAGAGTATCTTGGGAAGGAATGGACCCCAAGAATCGGGATTTGATGATTTCATGAATGTCTGCCCCAAGCCCTCTCCAGCAGCCTGATGGGCTTGGGCAGTAGTGTGGTGTGGGTCCCTATGTGTATGCTACTGGCAGGTGACCTATGGGGGGATGCATAATAACATGAACTCACACTGCCAAAGAGAAAAGTGCTGCCATCTGTCAAAATTCATCTTAATTAGCTAGAGGAGGTATTGGTAGTTATTATGAAATAATGTGGATATATATGTAGAATCATGCACCCTGAAATGTTTAAGGGTGTTGTGGGGGGCCAACATGAATGGGAAGTGCCACCTGAAATCTGCTGGTGGTGCGCCACTGGATATCATGGCCTCTGATTTTTAAAGGTTCATTTTATAACCTTCTATATTGTTGAAAGATTGGAAGATGGTTTGCAGAGGTTGCAGGGATGAGACAGGTTCCCCTAGAAAGAATAAAGAAACATCAGCATTGAGGTCTAGTTTTTGTTCTGCTGCTCCCACCATTATTTCACTTATATTTTGGTTTAGTATAACATCTGTTTGCTAAGTTCTCTAAACAAAGGGTAAAATAAAATGGGAATAACAGGCAGCCCTGATAGAAACATTGAAACATGGACATTGTCGGCAGATAAGGACTGCTAGGCCCATCTAGTCTGCATGTAAGCCCTACCCTAGTATGCAGCCACTGACCCTACCTGGTCAATGGCCTCTTCCCTCTTCTCTCCACTACTAAGGTTCTCCTATGACAGTCCCAGGTGTGTTTAAATCCCTCCACTGTCCTTGCTTACACCACCTCCTGTGGCTACCTATGCCATGCCTCAACCGCCCTCTCCTTCTAGTTTCAGATCATGCCCCCTTGTTCTTGTACTCATCCTAAATCGGAAGATGTCTCCCCTCTTCACTTTGTTTATACACTTAATGTACTTGAAAGTTTCTATCATGTCACCTCAGTCCCTCCTCTCCTCAAGTGAGTACATGTTGAGGTTTCATATCATATGCTTTATGATGTAAGCCCTGCACCATCTTAGTTGTACTTCTCTGAATCTTCTCCACCCTGTTGATGTCTTTACAAAGGTGTGACCTCCAAAACTGCACACAGTACTCTAGGTGTGGCCTTACCAATGTTTTGAACAATGTCATTACCACCTCCGCCTTCTGCTTGTGATGCCTCTGCCTATGCATCCCAGCATGCCACTTGCCTTCCCTACTGACTTTGTACTTTGTTTGGATACCTTTAGGTCATCTGAAATGATAACCCCCAGGTCTTTTTCCTCTTGGGAGACAGTCAGCAACTCTCTCCCCCCCATCCTGTAGCTCTCCCCAGGATTCCCTCTTCTCAGGTTCATTATTTTGCACTTCTTTGTACTGAATCTTAGTTGCCACTCCTCTGACCCTTTTTCAAGCTTCCCTAGAACCCATCTCATTGTCTCCACCCTGTTGCAGATCATGGTGTCATATGCAAACAGGCAAATATTTCCATTCAGCCCTCTGCAATGTCACTAATGAAGACATTGAATAAGACTGGCCCCAGGACAGATCCCTGAGGTACCCGGCTGGTCAATTCCCTTTCCCCCAATAGGATCCCATTTACCACCACAATCTGCCTCCTCTCCATGATCCAGTTTTTCACCCAATTTACCACTGTTTGCTCCATGCTCAGACTTTTCATTTTGTTAATTAGCCTTCTATTTGGGACAGTGATGAATTCCCCTTCCCAATGGAACCAGAATTACAGGTGTCTATTAACCCTGACTGATTCCTCAGGAGTAATGTATAATGCAGACACCATTCCTATGAATTAAGGTCCAATCCAAAATTTATACATGAAACTTGGAGCAAAAAAGCACAGTTAACTCTGTTAAAGACCTTTTCAGTGTCCATACTAATGGCTAGCTGGATGACCTCTGATTTCTTGTGCGCTATAATAATGTTCAGCAGTCAATAAATTGTATCTAGTAGGAAGCACCCTCAAATAAAACCAGTCTGGTTATAGTTTACTAAACCAAAAATACTTTCTTGGAGGCAGTCTGCCAGTATTCATGTAAAAACATTTAAATTTCTATTTAGTAAATATATTGCACCTAAAGTAAAGATATATACCTAGACTTCAGCAGGGCACAGGACCCAAAGCAGCATGGATTCATAATGGGAAGATCATATCAGACAAATCTAATAGATTTCTTTGACTGGGTGACCAAAGTAGTAGACCAGGGAGGTGCTGTGGACAAGGCTTATCTAGACTTTAGCAAGGCATTTAACACAGTTCCACATAAAAGATAAATAAACAAGTTAGCCAGACTGGGAGTGGATCCCGGGGGTACCTGGGTAAAACATTGGCTGGATGACAAGACTCAGAGGATAATAGTAAACAGACTCCACTCTGAATAAAGGAGGGCTACTAGCTAGGTACCACAGGGTTCAGTACTGGGATCAGTCCTTCTTAATGACTTTAAAAGTGACATTGCAGAGGGACTGGAAGGAAAAGTATGCCTGTTGCAGATGACAAAAAGGTCTGCAACAGGGTTGATACACAAGGGGGACTGGAAAGGATGAGATGGGACTTGGCAAGGTTGGAGGAATGGTCAAAAGTATGGCAGCTTAGATTCAATGCAAAGGAGTGCAAAGCAATGCACCTGGGAACAAAAACCCAGGGGAACAGTACACAATGGGGAGGGGGGTACTAACAACACAAATGAGAAGGGACCTGGGGTTAGTCATATCAGTTGTCCTAAAGGTAAGCAAGCAATGTGAGAAGGCATTAAGGAGGGCTGGGGGAAAGTGGGATGCATAGGGAGAGGCATCACCAGTAGAAAACAAGAAGTTGTTATCACTCTGTACAGACAGTTGGTGAAACCCCATCTGGAGATGGTGTGCAATTCTAGAAATCCCATCTCTACAAGGACGTAGACAGGATGGAGGTAATCCAGAGGAAGGCAACTAAAATGGTTCAGGGTTTGCACCAGAAGACATATAAAGAGAGACTAAAGGATCTTAGTATGTATACTCTCAAGGTAAGGGGGGGATGATAGAAACTTTCAAGTACTTCAAGGGAATCAATAAAGTTGAAGAGGACAGCATCTTTCAGAAAGAGAGATGTGCAAGAACAAGAGGGCATAATTTGAAGATAGAGGGGAGATGGCTCAGGGGCAATGTGAGGAAGTATTTTTTCATGGACAGGGTGATGGACAAATGAAACAGCCTTCCTGGGAAGGTCACTTGGTCAAAAACAGTGGGGCAATTCAAGAATGTATGGGACAGACATAAAGCAATTCTGGTGGGGGTTAGGAAGAAGTAGGCTGTTGGTTAACTACGATCTGCAGCTTATGAAGTTGGTAGGGTAAATGGGCAGACTGGGTGTGCCAAGCTGTCTTTATCTGCCATCAAAGTCTATGATTCTATGTTTCAATACGGGTTGGATCTGCACTCCAGGAGAACTTCCTATATGGAGAGCATTATAGACCTGTGTTTTTAGTCTCTTTTTCATTCTTATTTAATTCTTTGTGTTCTTAGGAGTAATTTAGTCTGTGTTTCTCCTATAATATGCCTTTTTTGTTATAATCTTTAGTTATAGAGTTCTAGTTTCCCTTTTGTACCCTTTGTTTCTATGTGACTTTGTTTCTCTCTGTCTCTGTCCCTGTCTCTGTCTCTCTCTCTGTCTCTGTCTCTCTCTCTCTCTCTTTCTCTTTCTCTCACTCTTTTGTTTATATTTGTGATGCAATTTAGGCAAGGTCATGTTTAGTACTGTGCTGGAGACATACACCAGTGCTACACAGTACCAAGTTTGGACACAGGAGGGAGAGGTGATCCTGGGATCTGCACCCCACAGTACACCACAG
Source organism: Neoceratodus forsteri (assembly GCA_016271365.2). NCBI lineage: Eukaryota > Metazoa > Chordata > Ceratodontiformes > Ceratodontidae > Neoceratodus > Neoceratodus forsteri. The sequence continues at coordinate 587,811,098 of CM028137.1, read as the reverse complement.
CAGCCCCCAGTGTACTAGCAGCAGCCCCTAGTGCAACTACAGACCCCAGTTCCACCAGTTACACAGCAGCCCCAAACTGTAGACCAATTTAAACACTTCTGCACCCCCCTGCAGGGTATCACCACCACCACTGACTGTTCCACCTTAAGATCCATGTCTAGGTTCCCCATCTTCAGGCTCTTTGGTGACCCATGCAAGGAAGCAACCTTGGTATTGCCTCTTTAATAAAGGTTTCACTATGGACCCCAGTGATGACAGTGTTGTTGAATGCATTCTCTGTGATGCATTGGTAAGTCATGGGAAGAAAGGCAGACATCTATACAGTCAGTATAATATGTAATTTGCATTTGTTCTTATTAAAGTGAAATTAGTTTATTTGAAATGATATGGATTATATGCATTAGTCAAGATGCTTTATTGTAAACTGATGTGAAACTGCTGTCATATTTGGATCTTTTAGGATGAAAGATGTTATTTGAATGCTTTTACTATGAGATTTATATATTTATAACTCAATCAATGTGAGTGTTGAATGTAAGAGATTTTATGGAAAGATATATGTAATTTATATAATGTGCTTGTTTTTGTCTTTTTGTAATGGCCTTGTATGACTAAACAATAAACGTATCACTACTACTACTACAGTCAGAAGAGATGCAAGTCACAAGTGGGGTACCTCAGGGATCAGTCCTGTGGCCAGTCCTCTTCAATATCTTCATCAGTGACATTGCAGATGGACTGGAGGGTTATGTTTGTCTGTTTGCAGATGACACCAAGATCTGCAACAAGCAAAACAGTCAGAAGAGTGGCAACTGGGGTTTAACACAAATAAGTGCAAGATCATGCACATAGGGAAGAGAAATCCTGAAGCCACCTATAGGCTGGGAGGGGAGTTGCTGGCAGTCACAAGGGAAGAAAGAGACTTGGGCATCATCATCATCGATGACCTGAAATCATCCAAACAGACCTCTAAAGCAGTAGGTAATGCTAGAGGGATGTTGGGGTGTATTAGTAGGAGTATCACAAGTTGGAAGAGGGAGGTAATAATCCCTGTTTATAACACATTGGTTAGGCCCCATCTGGAGTACTGCATGCAATATGGGAGGTCTTACCTTCACAAGGACATTAACCAAATTGAGGCAGTCCAGAGAAGAGCAACCAAAATGTTGCAAGGACTGCATCAGAAAACAAATGAGGACAGATTAACTGAGCTCAATATGTATACCCTAGAGCAAAGGAGGGAGAGAGAGAGGTGATATGACTGAAACATTCAAACATCTTAAGAACATTAACAAGGTGAAAGAGTCTAGCCATCCCACAGGCACAGTGGTAGGGTTATTGCATGCGGCACCAAGGGCTGCTGGAGGGCCAGTGGGGAGGAGGAGGATTGAGTGCCCAGAGGCCACTCTCCTCCTCCGGGAGGGGTGGAAGGCATGTCCCACCACTCTACCACCACCTGGGTGGAGGTGCAGTGGGACTGTAGAAAGAAGGGAGGGGGGACATTGGCTAGGGGCCGGAGCACTCGCACGTCATAACGTGCACTGCCCCAAGGCTCCCCTAGCATGCCAATGTTCTGTCAGAGGGGACAGAAAAAGTGGAAAATGGACCCCTGGATGCTGGTGTAGATGGGGATCTTGCTCCCAGATGCAATAACCCGGATCTCATGGGACACCAACCGAGATCACCTGACACACACTCTAATGGATTGGAGGGGGATATGAGGGGTCCCCTCCTCCCCGCCCAGTGGGGTAGGCTGAGGCAACATGGAGGTGGATCTGACAGTTCCCCGAGAGGTACCAGGGGCAGGGCAGAGTGAGCATAAGACCCCAGAACAGAGCGGCTTCCAAGGTGAGAAGGGGCAAAATAAAAAAAACAAGGTGAACGAGTCTAACATGTTTCAATATAAGAAAAACAGCAGGACAAGAGGACACAGCATGAGATTAAAGGGAGGCCAATTAAGGGGTAATGTGAGGAAGTTCTTTTTCACAGAAAGTGTGGTAGATGCATGGGATAGCCTACCTCAGAAAGTGGTGGATATGAATACAGTGCAGGGCTTCAAACAGGCATGGTATAGGCATAATGGAGCAATACAGATGAGTATGAATAGATAGGCCATTGACAGAGCAAAGGCCTGTGGCACATTGATAAGGTAGAAAAAGAAATGGGAAGACTGGATGGGAATTGCGGTCCTTATCTGCCATCAACTTCTATGTTTCTATGTTTTTATCTAGGCACCAGTAGGCAAAAGATCCACCTGAAAATCCACCGCATAAGTCAGTGGGAGGCCAGAAAACATTAGGTGGTGTGTGGTGGTTGTAGCAGTGGTCCTTCTGTGCTACTGAGAGGGCATTGCCCAGTTGGGCCACATCCACAGTGATTATGTGCACACAGGAACAGCAGCTGTAGCAAGAGGCAGGGGCATGGGACAGCACCAGCACTGGCACCACCAACACCAACAACCACCACAGAGATGAGCAGAGATGGAGAACCGTCACTACAGATTTTTTTCCATGGAAGAAACTCTGAAGAAGCTCCTTGAAAATCAACAAGTGCTCTTTCAGGAGATGAATAAGCTCTGTTGCAGCAGTGTGGGTACTGTTCTCTTTGGCCCTTTATAATTTTTACAAAATCATGCTTCTCAGTCCTTTCTTCTCCAGTCCTCCTCACTGATCCTCCTTTTTATGTTTGCTTGCACACATGTGTAAGAAACATTATGTGGCAGCTTAGGAGAGAAGCGGGTTGTGGAGGCTCAGCACTGTAGCAGCCAACGGAGGCACTACCTTTGGTGGCTTGCCATTGGTGGACCAATGGAGGCACAGTGGGCTGATGACACTGGTCTCCAAAAGTGCCACCAAGTAGAAATGTTTTTGCTGCAGCAATCAGGGGCTGCCTCATCATTGCAGCATCAGTCATTGCGCTGCAATGAGGGAGTGACCCATCATTGCCGGGTAGAACGTTGCCTATTATAATATTGTTTGTGAATGCGGCAGCAAGCTGCCACCATGTTCACAAACAATATTACACCCCCCTGTGCCAAGGGGGTGCCCAGTCCCACTCTGCATCATGTGCCCCCATGAAAAGTGTTTTGCTGATGGGGAACCCACTACCCATCTGCTTCACTCACCCCCTGCATAATTTGCTGATGGGGGAGCCCACTCTCCATTGGCATAATGGTTTCCCCCCACCAAACATTCTGTTTGTGCTGAGGGGGTGCCCAATCTCCTCAGCTCTTGCACCCCCATGTGTTGATGGGGGTGCCCAGTTCCTCATCAGCTAAAGCCCCCCCCAAAAAAACACTCAGGTGGCATGCTGTGAGCCAACCCCAGCATGCCAAATGACCCTATAAAAGAAAAACCATCCTGTGATGTTTTTATTTTTAACCTGCAAAGAAGAAAATGGTACCTCATCGAGTACGGTGGCCCACTCCCCAAAACCATGCCCACCCTCTGCACACCCTGCCTCCCCACACCCCTACTCAGCCCATACTTACCTCCAGAGCCTGGTGTGGTGATCTTCAGCTGACCGGGAACACGTCTGCACTCTTCAAAGCTGACCACGAACTGAGGAAATGCTGGTAAGCTGTATAATGGCATAAATAAGGTTTTTTCAACTTTGGTGCATATCTTGGGCATTTTTGGGAATTTTGGCACCAAATTTTCAACATGGGGTCATTGGCCCCCCCCTCCTCATGAATGCAGTAAATGTCATGGTGTTAATCAGTCCTGAAAGGTGATTTCATGGTCACTGTGCAGAATCACCTTTCAGGATCGAGTAACAAAACTAAAGTGCCAGTGTTCATGAGGTGGGCTCTCAAAAAGTCTATGTTGCAAATTTGGTGGGAAAAATCAAAACAATTACTGTTTTACTTTCCCAATTTGCAATATTTTCACTCCAGATTTTCAACATTGCTATTTTTCCACACCTCCTTATGAACAGTACAGCTGTCATTTTTCACATCCTGGCTGGAATGTGTTTTCACAGTTCCAGCACAGAATAGTGCAGTCTATGTGGGAAATCAGTGTTTGGGACACAATAAGAAAATCACAGTGACACTGTTCATAAGCAGAGGTCCTAAAATGCCTATGTTAAAAATTTGGTGATGAAAGTCCATAAAATGACTGTGTTACGTGCATGCGTTGTACAGTTTCCATGTATGCTCAGAAGTGCTAGCATTTTTACTATTTTCACTACAGATTCTCACCATTGCAATCTCTTCATACCTCCATATGGATGGTGCAGCTGTCATTCTTCATATCCTGCTCGATCTGTGTTTTCGTACATGTGGCGCAGAGTGGTACAGTCGCTGTTGGAAGTCAAAGTTCGAGACACATTGACAAAATCACACTGCCACTCTTCATGAGAAGAGGTCCCAAATGCTTTCACGAGGTGGGGTCACAAAAAGGCCATATTGAAAATTTGTAGTGCAAATACTAACAAACTCTTGGGGCATTAGGGTTTCTAACAATAACGTCCCACCCTGTACAGACTGGCAAGCATCGGGGTGTGCCTTTGGATTGCCAACTGTACTGCTTATGCCATCCCAACCCCTCATCCAGTGACAGGCATCGAGGTGTACCTTGGATTCTTTGGCCCCAGAATTCACCACATTCTCCTATGCTGTACCCATTTCAGCATATGTCCTTATAGAATGGGGTGATGTAAAGCCAAACACCCCAAGACACACCTCAACACATGTCAATGTCGGCAAACTAGGATGAGGAGACATAGCATGAACGTCGTGGGTAATGACCCAAACACTTACCACAATGCCTGTCCATCTCTACAGGATGGAGGTGGGGTTGGCGTGAAGTTCAGTACTTCACTGCCATTCCTATTCTGCATCTGTCTACCTTCTGCATTTCCAATGCTAATACCAGCAAGCAAATATTCGGCATTGACAAATGCTTGTTTTTTTCATCCTGTCCTTTGCTCTAAATATCAGATGCTTCCTCCTGTTTACCCTTAGTCTTTCTACACCGCTCTGTTTTCAGAAATATATATTTTAATGGGCTTATGCAACTTAGTGTAGTTTTATGCTTATGTAACTTGATAAAACTTTGTGGCTCTTCACCTCTCTATCCATGTGGAATACCACCATGTAGGGGTACCAAATGGAAGAAACCCTAGAGGAGGATTCCTCCCCTAGAGGTGCTGTGGGAATGATTCTCTTGGCTAAAGGTACAGTGCCTTGGGAATAAGCCCCACAGAGAGAGGTGTGCTGCTGGAGGAGGAGGGGAGGATGGTGGGGCAAATAAAAAAATAATTCAGGTAGAAGCTGGAAAGCCTGCTCTTTTTACCTCAGGCAGGGAGCATGGCTGGTTACTCCACCCCATTGAACTATAGGAAAAGCCTTTCAATTCAGTGGGCTTAAGCAACTTACTACAGTGTTACGTATGTGCAACTTGATAAACCTTTGTGGCCTTTCACAAGGAATCCTTGAGAAGTGTTCCAAACCTGGAGGTGCTGCAGGAATGATTCCCTTGGCTAAAAACACCTTAGGAAGAAGCTCCAAAAAAAGTGTACAGAAGAAAGCATTGCAGAAAGTGAACAAGTAAGAAGCTTGTGATGAGGCCCTTCATGTAGGTCAAGTAGGTTTTGTGTATTTAGGACCTTGATGTAGGTAAGCAGGAGACAACAAGTAATGAATAGCATCCTTCACATATGGATGTGACTGCCAGGATGAAACACAGAAATACTGCAGACTGTCACAGAATGCTGCAGTTTACTGCAGGGGCCATTGTAAGTCAATGACAATTAAGCTCATTTGTCATGCAGGATTTTGTGCCATGTTATTACTGCAAGTCACTATGCTTCTTCATGCCTGACTCCACTGTAGTTCTGAATGATTAAATAGAAAAGCCATGAAATCCTAAGGAGAGAGTGAATGGCAAAGAAGGGCCACCATCCATTTCCAGCCAGCAGTGGGACAAGCAACAACAACACAGACAGCTGTGGCATGAGCAGCAAGAACACAGAGAGCCATGGGGCAAGCAGCAAAAACACAGACAGCTGTGGAGTGAGACTCAACAGCATAGACAGCCATGGGTTCAGTGGCAAAACCACAGACAGTCGCAGAGCCAGCAACAAGAAGAGACAGCTGTGGGTCAAGCAGCAAAAATACAGACAGCTGCAGGAGGAGTGGCATTTGGAGATAAAATAGTAATGTGTAATGGGACCTCCATGTAGGTCTATGATGAGACAGTAGGGTAGATGAGACTGCCACATAGGTATTTAGGCATAACATAGACAAAACAACACAGATAGTAGCAGGGTGAGAGGTGGCAGCACAGACAGCTGCAGGATGAGCGGTGACAGCACAGATGGCTGTGGGGTGAGTGGCAGCAGCACAAACAAGCATGGGGTGAGTGGCAGCAGCAGATTATGGCAGGGTAAGTGTCCATAGAACAGACTGTCATGGGGTGAGCAGCAACAGAACAGACAACTTTGGGATGAACGGCAACAGCACAGACAGCCACAAGGTGAGTAGCAACAGTACAGACAATGGTGGGGTGGGTGGTAACTGACAACAGAGTAGACAGCCACAGGGCAAGTGTCAACAGCACAGATGTCTGTAGGGCAAGTGGAAACATCACAGACAGCCACAGAATGAGCAGCAACAGCATAGACAGCTGTGGGGTGAGCGACAACAGCAGACAGACAGGCATAGGGTGAGTAGCAACAACACAGACAGCCACCAGGTGGCAACAGGACAAGCAAAATTTATGTGCAGAGAACAATCTTGCTATCAGAGCAAGATCAAGGAGGCAGCTGACTAAGGAGTTAGAACTTTAGTACTAGAACACTTCTGTCTGGGGGTAAGCAGGTACTTTATTAGAAATGTGGGGTCTGCAAGGTAAATTGAGAATTTCAATAACTGGTGACACAGCAAGAGAGTAACAGCCTGTTATATGACAACACACAGAACATCTGCAGATCACTCATTACTTACACTTCCCACCCACTCAGAGGAAGTCCTATTTTTATAGGTAACAAAAGTGATTGACAGCAGGCAGTTCCTGGGCAGGAACAGGAAGTGAGGGAGTAAACATCCACAGCAGGAACCTCCTTCTATCACTCTCTCTCACAAACACACACACACACACACACACACACACACACACAAAATGTGTTTTGGTTTTTAGGATGGAGGTGGTAAGTTGCAGGGACTGCATGGCATTGAACTTCAGGAGTCTGCTCTGGAGGATGGGTCAGTGTCCTACTTGCAGGAGTCTGAATTACTTTCAAGCTCAGCTAGAAGCAGCATGGAGGGAGATAGCCAGCCTGTGTTGCTAACTAATCTGGAGTTCAAGCCAACCACATCCTCTCTCCCAGAGACCCACTGGCCCTGGGGGTTAGAAGCTAGTGGGTCAGGGGTGGGAGAAGATTTCAAATACGAACCATGCAGGATCTGTTTGGAACAAAACCATTCCAAAGAAGAACCATTTTTTACCACCGGAGAAGATGAAGGATCCTGACTCAATGAGAGGTAACCCTGACCTCGTTGAGGGGACCAGGCATAGCAAAAAGACAGCATTAAAAGACATCAAGAAAACTCATGTTGGATCCAGGAGTAAGCAATTTCTTGTTCTGGGGGACTCAGTGTTCAGGGGAGTTGAGTCCCACCTGAGTAAATGTATGCAACCTAAGGTGACAGATAAATGCCTCCCTGAAGCTTGAGCACAGCACAACACTGAATGCATCAGAAGAATGGTAGACGAAGTGGAGAAAGGAAATAATGTTCTGATTCATCTCAGTAAGAATTACCTGTCTGCTTGAACAGTGGAAGAAACCAAGCAAAATTTCATTAACCTGGGGAAAAGGTGGGAGGCTAGAATGACAGACATGACTTTCCTGGAGATCTTTCCAGTGTGGAGCAAAGGGGATTGCAAAGACAATATCAGGAATAAGGACATTGAAGAATTCAATGCTTTGCTACATGGATGGTGTTATGAAATAGGATATCACATCCATAGGCTCAAGGGGGAGCTTCTGGGAGAGGAAGCTATTCAGGTTTGATGTACTTTGCCTAACAAAGGAAGGAGTAAGTGCACTTGGGCAGAAATTTGATGTCAATCTTGACCATTTAAACTAGGTGAGGGAAAGTCTAACACTAGGGAACCTGTTAGAAAATAAACTTCTGATAGGACTTTAGTCGTCACTCTCCTACAAGCAGAAATTTATCTCCCAAGACCTAAGAAAACATGTAGAAAATGGTTGGAAACTATCAGGGACTGAACACAGGGCACGCATCCACAGGCCCAAGAGCAGAACTAGTAGTAACAAATAGCATCGGGGTACCAGACTATGGAAAGGGGTATGCATCAATGCCAGAAGCCTGGTAAACAAAATAAGAGACATGTAAGCAATGATGGCAGATTCATGATTGGACCTCATGGCCATCATGGAGATTTGGGCCTTTGGAAAAAATGACCAGGCCCTTTCACTCCCTGGCTATGCCCTGTTCAAACAGGATAGAAGGGAAGGGGGAAGGGTAGCATTATATGAAAAGGATGGGATAAATGCTTTCTTAGTAGATCACAGCAAAATGGAAAGTGCGGAATCCCTGTGGATGCTACTCTGCTTGGCAGTGGGGGATAGGATCCACATAGATGTGGTATACTAGCCTCTGGGGCAAACTTAGGGCAGGGATGAAAAGCTCCTAGAGGAGATCAGAGGTGTAGCACAAAAAGGGAATACAGTGGTGGCAGGAAACCTGAATATGCCCGATGTTAACTGGAGCATCCCAGTGGCTAGTTCAGCTAGGAGACAAAATGTGGTTGATGCCCTTAAAGTCTGCCTACTTACACAACTAGTTAGTGCCCTGACTAGAGATGTGGCAACATTAAATTTTTCCAGAAAAATTCCTGCAAAATCAGCAATTTTGCCTTGCAAAATATTTTGCAAAATTTCACCATTACGTGAAATATTTTGCTGGTGCAAAGTTATGAAATTTTGCCAGCGAAATGCAAAAATTTGCCCAAAAATAGAAAACTTTTGCCCATGAGTAGTGAATGTCACCATTTCAAGGTTGAAATTTTGCACTTGGCAGGTGAAATTGTGTACTCTGTGAGTAAAATGTTGATTTTGCACCTGCAAAAAATTTCACGAAATGCATGAATTTCGCAAAATATTTTGCATAACAAAATTTTGTAGTTTTGCCCATCTCTAGCCCTGACTAGGCTGGACACCATCCTGGATGAGGGTCTCACTAACTTGGAGGTAATAAGGGCTACTGGGGTTGTAGATCCACTGGTCAACAGTGACCACAACTCTGTGTGGCTTGAGTTAGCCATAGGGGTAGAAAAATCACAATTCAAGACAGAGATTTTAAACTTTAGAGTAGCCAATTTTGACAAAATGAGGGATGTAGTCAGAAGCAAACTGTTAAGGATCCAGGAGCATTTAGATGTGGATGAAATATGGGGGCTGGTTAAGTTATCCATTTTATAGGATACGAGGATGTAAGTTAGGACAGTGACCAAAAATAAACACAAAAAACCAATATGTTTAAGTAACTAGGTAAGGAACTCAATCAGAACCCAAAGGGAGGCCTATTGGAACTATGAAAGAACTCAGGAAGACATGTGCATGGGAAGCCTATGTTCATAAGAATAAAGAACTGAAGATTATGCTGAAATCAGATAAGGCTGCAACTGAGCTTCAGCTTGAAGAAGGGATTAAAGAAGAGGGACAAACACTTTTTTTCAATATATACAAGAAAAAAGAAAGAGAAGGGGAGGAATAGTTTGATTTAAATATGGTGACAGAGTAGTGAAGGATGATAGGCAGAAAGCCACTGTTCTGAACACCTTTTTTGCTCGGTCTTCACCAAGGAACACAAAGGCCCAGTACCAGAGAGAGGCATCAGTGCTGCTAACAAGGTGTTCCACAAATGGAAGCACCATCTATCACTAACAGTAGGGTTAGAGAGGCCCTGGATCAACTCAGGAAGACAAGTCACCAGGGCCTGATAGAATACACCCAAGGGTGCTAATGGAGCTAGCATGTGAATTGGCAGGTCCCTTAGCACATTTATTCAGCAGATCACTTCAGATCAGGGATAGTGCCAGAAGACTGGAGAAGAACTGATGTTGTACCCCTCCACAAGTGAGGGAGTTGGGAGGAAGCAGGCAACTACCTAATGGTCAGCCTTACATCGATAGTGGGGAAACTGATGGAAACCTTAATGAAACAAGACTTGGTAGAGTACCTATATAGGAATGGTCTGCAGGATGAAAGGCAACATGAGTTCATGGTGGGAAGGTCATGCCAAACAAACCTAATCAAAATTTTTGACTAGGTCATTAGTGAACTAGACAGAGGCCACCCAGTGGATCTCCTCTACTTCAGTTTCAGCAAGGCCTTTGATTAGGTGCCGCACAACCATCTCCTGAAAATGCTGGAAGTCATGGGTGCAGCCAAGTTCATCATCAGTTGGGTAGTTAATTGGCTTTGGGACAGAAAACAAAGAGTACAGTATTGGTCAATGGGGTGAGGTCTGATGAAGGCGTAGTCACTGGTGGTATGCCCCAAGGCTCAGTGTAGGGGACAGTCCTGTTTAATGCCTTTATCAGTGACATTAGCATAGGTATTCATGTTAAAATTGCCCTATTCACAGAAGATACCAAGCTAGGAGGAAGGATTTATTTTATTGTTTATTTTTTATTTTATTCATAACTACGATTACAATTAACTTTGAATAACAGGTTCTTTTACAAAGGTTCCACATCAGTGAATACACACAGTACAAGATTACTGTATAGACAAAAGAGGAACAATATACAAAATAGGTGATTAGATAAACATACGTTCAGAGGCAAATGAAAACAAAGTGGAATATTGTTGCAGTACCAGTAAGAACAGTAGATAGGAATAAACAATACCAGAGTACACCAGTGGAGGGAGATGGGGGACATGATAGAAACTTTCAAGTACCTCAAGGGAATCAACAAAGTCCAAGAGGGTAGCATCTTTGAAAAAAGAGGTGTGCAAAAACAAGGGGGCACAATTTGAAGATGGGGGGGCAGCTCAGAGGTTATTTAAGGAAGCATTTTTTCACAGAGATGGTTGTGGATGCATGGAACGGCCTTCCGGAGGAGGTTGTGGAGTCAAAAACAGTGGTGGAATTCAAGCATGCATGGGACAGTCATTAGGCAGTTCTAGGGGGCCGGGGTATGAAGAAGTAGGCTGCTGGTTAACTAGGATCTGCAGCTTATCCATTAGATAGGGAAATGGGCAGACTGGGTGGGCCAAGCGGTCCTTATCTGCCTTCAAATTCTATGCTTCTATGTTTCTATGATAAAGTATGCAGTCCAAATATATGGAGGACTTTGTGAAAAATAATCCAGAACAGAGAACACCAGTGAAAAGTAGGCAGTCCAAATACATGGCAGACATTTGTTGAAAAAAGAGCTAAAAACAGAGAAAGAGAGGAGGAGAATATGGCATGTTGAGTCTAGGGGAGGTAGAATTGGGAGGGAGTAAGGGTGGTGCTGAAGTTAAAGAGATAACAGGGAAGGGGCAAAAGGGCAACAGGGGAAGGAGGTTGGAAATACAGGAGTGGAGTATGGATAACTAAAGGGAGAAGTTGCATTGACTTAGAGTTACAAGGTGACCGTAGAACCTAGTTTTAAAAGTGCCTAGTTTGGGTTCAGAGAGGACTTTGGAGGGCAGGTCATTCAACCAGATTGGGACTCTGTAACTAAACATACATTGCACTTGTGAGGTCCAGCAGTGGGGAATGTGGAAAGTCGGTTTATCCGAGCTCCGGGTATGGTGTTGGATTGTGAAGGGAAAAGCAGGGACTGGGTGGATGGAGGAGTTAAGGCAAGGTAAATTTTTATGGCAAAGAGACAGACTGCTGATAGAGATCACAGGTGTGAGTCCGTTTGTCAGCACCAGTTATCAGTCTACAGGCCTTGTTCAGCGAGATCACCAGCTGCTTGAGTGTGGTGTTAGTAGCAGCACTGTAGATTAGTAGGCCATAATCTGTGATGGACAGTATAATGCTGGTGACAGCAAACCTCAGTGCAGCTGGTGTGAGACATAATAGGCATTGCCTTGCTAAGACTGCCAGTGAGATCCTTTATTTTCTGCCAGAAATATCTGATCTTTCCCAAGGAGTTGGTGAGTTCATTTTGATTGTAGGTCTTTTTAGCCCTGTGGATTTCCTGGGTACAAGCATTTCTGGCAGCTCTATAGTGTTGCTTATCAGCAAGGTTACAAGAAGACTGAGCACGGTACCAAAGGTTGTACCTAGGTTTCATTTTGTTTAACAGATCAACAGTGATCCATGCATTTGTAATTCCCCAGGTTTTAGTTTTGTAGGATGGGGTGAAGATGTTACACTCTTTGTTAAATTGTGTGATGAGGTAGTTTAATGCAAGGTCAATGTCGGCGAAAGAATTCAGTGGCAACAAGTCACACTGCACTAGGAAAGTCTTGCAATGACAAAGTTTCCCCTTTAACAGCGTCCGTTGGTACATAATTTTTTTTGCAAGGGGGGTTTAGTGAATTTATTAGTCCAGACGCTAATAACAGGAGAATGGTTTCTCATACAGTCTGAAAGAACCAATGTGCTGATATGTCTTTGAGGGTGCGTGGTGAGAATCACATCCAGGAGGGAATTGTTGCCTGTTCTCAGGTTGACTGTCATGGGGGAGGTCACCAACTGGATGATGTTATGAGCTACAATAACAACAAGGGTTAACAGTGAGGAAGCAGTTAAGGACCTACAACAAGACCTACAGAGGCTGGAAAGATGTTCCAATGTCTGGCAACTGATGTTCAATGCAAAGAAATTTAAGGTGATGAATTTGGGTAAAGGGAAACCAAGGGCAGAGTACCACTTCAATGAAGTCCAGCTCAATGCCAGGCAGGAAGAACAGGACTTAGGTGTCATAATAAGCAGCACCCTGAAATAGACAAGCCAATGAAGCAAAACTTATAGCAAGACCAACAAAATGCTGGGGTGTAAAGGAAGTGGATTCAACAGCAGAAGGAAGGAGGTAATACTGCCATTCTACAGGTTCCTGGTAAGGCTCCATCTGGAGTACTGTGTCTTGTTTGGGAGTCAGCATCTGAAAAAGGATATAAACAGGTTGGAGGCTGTTCAGAGAAGAGTGACCAAAATGATCTAGGGACTTCAAGGGCACTCATACGAGGAATGTCTGGAAGCATTAAATATGTTCTCACCGAAGACTAGGAGGGAGATGCGAGATATGATTGAAACATTCAAGTTCCTGAAAGAATATATAAGGTGCCATCCTTAGACCTGTTCAGCAGAGTCTTGGACTCTGCATTAGAGAACAGGAGTGAAAGTTAAAGGGGGGGATAGCTTCAAGATGGAGCTTAGAAAACACTATTTTACAAAAAGAGTCATGGAACCATGAAATAAACTGCCAGTTGAGGTGGTGGAAGTAAAGACAGTGACATCATTTAAGCTGGGTTGGGCCGGGCAAAAAGATGATCAAAAGCAACAGGAGCACTAGGAGGCATTAGGCTGAAGAGGGAATTAGATCCTGGGATCTGAGAAGGTTTAAGGAACACATTGGCAGACTAGATCAAACCATGATCTCCTTCGGTCATCTTTTTTCTGTGTTTCTATATTTCTATGTGAATAGTACTTGGACCTCCACAGAGGTCAAGAGTTGAAGAAAGACTAAACTTCCTTGTAGGTTAGTCTGAACATTCCTCAGACCCACACATGCATCTGACAAGAGCAAAAACATCTTGCTACTTACTGTTCACTGCAGTCCTACTTACTATTCAGTGTAGGACACTGCACTGCAGCAAACAGCAAATGATGGGCTTAGGAAGGTATAGATGTACATATTCGATTGCTCCTGGAAATGTCCCATTCCTTGAGTGTAAATTAGGACCACTCCTTTAAGCGGTCCTCTCCCTACCTGAAAAGACCATGGCCTGCTGTAACATCACAGTCCTGTGCCATGGGAGAAACAGCAATGGCACGAGCAGACCACAAGGGATGATGCCAGAGGCAGGAACACTGAGCACCATCCAGGAGAATACAGGAGAAAACCCCAAAAGAAGTAAATAGAACAAACAAGGTATGATCCAAAAAGAAGGACAAAAAAGGGATGGGGGAGAAGAACACAAGCCATGGAGCAGCAATTGAAAACAAATTGGGGGCAGCCGGAGAAGACAAAGGCAGACAAGGTGGCCACAAAACCAAAACACAGTGAAAGAGGACACAATCAAGGGACAAGGAGGGATGAAAGACAAGCCACGGGGTAGCAGCACTATGAAAAGATGGAAGAAAGAGCCACAAGGGGAACATCAGGAAGGAGCAGGAGAAGAAGGGAGAATAGGGATCAGAAGTGGGAGGGAGGGAGGAAAGACACACACAGCTGCAGGATGAGCAGCAACAAAAACAGGAGAGAGCAGGGACAATCATGGGGCAAATGGCAATGGAAATGGAAGGAGAGAATGAGCACGAACAGCCATGGGAAAAACAGCAACAAACAACAAACCATAGGAGGGAGCAGGGAGGTGACAGAGAAGCAGGAAGCAGCAGCTGGAGAAAAGCAACAAGGGAGAGAGATAAGAGCAGGGAAAAAAACACAAAGGAGAGTGAGACCAGTGGGATCAAGCAAGCCACGGCAAGCACAGAAAAGGGTGAGAGAGCTCCTGGTCAAAAATAAAAAAAATGCTTCAGGGAAAAGCTGTGATGCTGTCCCATCAAGTTCAGAAATGGCATGTGTGGAGAAGTAAGTTCTAGAGGGAATCTACCATTTGGTACAGGCATGCGCCATCACCTTTCTAAATCCCATATTCTCAACTAAAGAGAATGGCAACAGAACACTTGCCAGTATTTCGGTAGTTGCCACATTCAGTTCTCGTGCAGTAGAATAATTGGGTGGTCACTTGACATAACACTCATACATGCTGTGCAGTGCATGCTGAACCTTTCTCGGTTCTGGACTACTAAGCAGCTGGACTTAGTGTGGCAGAATGGCTGATGAGGAAGTATTTGACTCCTGGGGATTCACATGTGATGCTCAAATGAAAGCAGTGAATGTGGGTGTTTTCTGAACTGGACTTCTTGTGCTTTGGTGCCTCTGGGTACAAGTGCTCATCCCATCTCTGCTGCTATAGGCATTACTAGGCAGTCCCACAGAATCCTCCTCATCCCTGTAGTAGTCCTCTTTATCAACCGTCCCTCCAACAGGACTATTTCTCTGCTACTTCTGCATGACTTGGCAAATTCAGATGATCCTATTGGTGCTGAGTTCTGCGTAACAGGTGCCTGGACTTTAAGTGTTTGTGTTGACCACCAGTGACTAGGCAGCTGCCCATTGTCCCCCAACTAACTCACACTTGACGCAGCTAATAGACAGCAACTGTTTAATCGGTGAGGTCCATCTCATAAAAATCCCAAACTAGGGATATTGTACGCCTTGATTTTACATGGTGGTGGGAGTAGGATAGGTGAGTGGTTGAAAGATGTGTTTTTTAGGATGATATATGCACTTCAGCGCTGAGTGACTTATGTGGTGCAACGGACTCAACACTGGTAAGAGGAACAACTGTTGTAGTACTGGGAGAGGGAGGCTTTGGTAACTATATGACATACTGGTGTGCAAAGGCCCACTTGTTCAGCAGCATCACCCTTTCTCTTTTCTTTTTCTGGCTGCCATAGGGGATCCAAATCATTATACCCACTGCTGCTGTTATCTTCCTCCTCCTCCTGAGCTCTGTCCTCCTCATCGTCACTGTCTCCAGATGCTCTCTCACTCTCATTGTCTTTAGTAAGAGACACATTTTTCAATTTAGTCTTTTCTGACTGCACAACAGTCAGATCTCCATCCTCAGACTCTGACTCGTGGTCAGCCTCCACACTCTCATTTAGGAATGTGAAAATATCATCAAGATCAAGCTCAGAACCACCACCACCACCACAAGGAGTAATAAGGATGACAACAACCTCTTCCTCCTCTGTGCAGAGGCTGGGCATCTATCTGCTATGCCAACAACCTGTGTTCGGGTTCAGACTTGGGACATCAGAGGGCCAGCCAGGAGAGAAGGACTGAGTGTCCTAGGGACTGCTGTCTTTCATGGAGGTGGGGGGTGGGGGGATTGTATGTCTGGCATGCTATGGACCCCTAGCGGAGGCTAGGGGAACCACAGCAGAGGGCAGGATGGATGTTGGCCATCATTGCATGTCCCCAACCCCAATACAGCATACAAAAAATGTTGGCCTCAAAGTGTAAAGCTCTGCTTCACTACCTCCACTGCCTACTGTGTCTACCGGCTGGGGTCCCAATCCCATGGCCCCACCTTGTGGGGTAAGCCAGATCATGATACCGTTGACATTGAGGGGGGTACCTGCCTGGCAGCCCCACCCAGAGGGTTGTAAACCTGGGCATGGGGAGGCAGCGAGGGTGGGAGCAGAGTCCCTGTGGGGAGATTGGGGCCTGACAAAAAAAAAACTCATCCTCAATCACTGTGCTTGAGCCAAAGATTTTTCTACTTCTTGGACTTATCCTATTGGCACTGCCTCCTCCAGCAGCCCCCCCCCCCCATGGATGATGCAGATGTGGAAAGGAAAAATTAGGTCACACTAATACCACCACTATCACCAACTACTCCTTTACTACTACTGCTACTACCAGCCTTGGAGCCCATAGATGACACTGCTGCAAACATAGCTTTTTTTTTTAGCTGCAACAATCTTTTGCCCAACAGAACTTAATCACTTCTTTGCTGGCTCCAGTGCACCTCTCCCTTTAGATTAGCATCTCTTCCTAGTCATTTTAGATATTTAAATTTATAATTTTATGAGGAAAAAAATATAACGAAACCCCACAGTAAAACTAAATTGTAGCAGCAGACAACATCTCCCCAGAGGAATTAGCAGTGTGACTGGAATACGAACAGAACAGTTTACTGAGCTAATAGTAGCAACAGCAAAATCACTTCAAAAAGTTGTTTTTTTTATTATCACAACAGGGATTAATAAGACACATCCAATAGAAGTAATTAACAAGTTATTGTAAATAACATAATCACTTTTAGAACTGAATAAAATAAGTACAACTAAATACAGAAAGAGACTGATAAAATACTTCACTTAACCACACCAAACTGTACTACAGAAATAAAATGAGAAATCACAAACCACAGACAACATCTAATTTAGAAGAACAACTGAGAAAAACAAATATGAAGCATCTGCTGCACAAAGACTTGTGCTCACTGAAAACAACGCTCAAAGTCACTGATCTTTCTGGGCTGCCATGGTAGCTGAAGCACCTCTCTTCCACCACACAGCAGTGATTCACTGGATAAAACAAAACCACTACTTTAAAAATACCAGCAAAACCAGAAACAGACAATACTAATCTAAATGCATGAGTCCATCTAGGTCCTCTGTGAGTAATTTGGTTTCAAAAGACTCAGTTTTTGTATTTGTTTTAATGTTTTTTGTTAGAACAAGCAGGAACAGACTTCTCTCCAACTGTATCTTCAGATGACTGCACTAAATACAGCCAGTATCCCATTATGTGGGCGAAGCAAAATGACCGACTTATATTTGCACTCCCGAAGGAGTAGATACTGTGAAGGTATAGCGAGGGAATGGAATAGCGAGTATGGAGGGATGGAATAGTGACAGCGAATTACAAGGGGGAATCATAAAGTGCTGTGGGCTAAATGGAGGCATGCAGCTTGCTGCTGCTGAGCTGGCCACCTAAAGTGGTGGATATGATCACTGCCTGAAGTGGCAATGGTCCCAGATTTGGGACTGCCTGCAGGTACATGTTTTTGTTTTTTTTAACTGTTTTGGCTGTTATCATTTTTTATTTTTTTTATTTGTATTCCATCCTCTGGTTCCCCCCTGCATATTGTGACCCACTTCCCATGTAATCTCCTGTCCCCCAGTGTCAACCCCCCTGGAGATGATTATTATAATATGAGGGGTGTGCGAGGGCTTTAGTTTTCTTCCCCCTCTTGCATTGTATTGTGCCGTTACAATATTGAGAATTCCTGTGGTGGCTGAAGAGCCAATTTTGTGTTTGACGAAATGTATACACTCTTATGTGAGTTACCATTTAATTTTCACTGTAATGACATGGGACCAATACAGCCTACACATGGCATACCGCTCATCTCAGTACCAATTGACCTCCGATCCCAGAGCACATATAGTAGTGAACATAACCTACGGGCCCCACTTCACTAGTAAAATTATTAAATTCAACATTCTTGAAGTTATTCCTATACTGTGACTTGACACTTTGGAAGCTGGATAAACTTCATGAATTGAGATGAATTCATGAAGAAATTTTTTTAAACTTTGTACACCACTACTCACCCCATGCACACAAAAGTACATTCAGTGGTGCTCAGTGTCATGTTCCATCTTGTCTAGTCATGTTGTGGTGCTATTCTCTTGATGCACTGCTCAATGAATAGCAATAACGATCGGAATCACATAGCAATTAAACAATCAACAGTGTCCATAATTCATGCCCAAAGATAGTGATTGACAAGACTAGACAAAAAGGATCATGCAATTGAATGAAACTGTATTTGAATACCCATGATTCTTTTTGCTGCTTGGTTTAAGGTTTGCGATTGCATGTGTGTTTACATAAGCTACCACATAAACTGGAAAGTATCTGCTTTGATATACAGTATTACTGATGCATCCAGCATATTGTTCCTCTTCATTCTGATCAGCTTTTAAATTACTTCACCTCATTTGACTCACTACTACAAAAAACATTTAAATATCACATACTCTGTATTGTGTCAGGAAGTTCTAGCAACTAAACCTGTCCATTCTAATGGGAATAAGCTTAAGGTGACTCTCAAATCCCTGCTTTTGACTGGAATTTGGGGTTGATTTATCACTGCCAGGTGTCCCCCCTATTTCCTGAAGCTGACAATCTGTAAAACGTGTTGCAGCCCTATTCTGTCACAATTATATGTAGTGTAATCAGCAAGCTTAGACACCTGTAGATAACATAGACTGCTGCAGCTTGACTCCTCACTCAGGCGTTTAATAGGAAATGTTGAAATATTTTGTTAGTCAGCTTCCCCACCTCAGACACACACAGAGTTACATACTGATTATGTTTTTGAGGTTTTCAATAGTATCTGTTTTTAAAGAAACCACACAAATTGAAACATATCTATCTCTTCAGTGCAGTTTTCTTGGTGGTAAGCTATGCTTGTAAAACCTCATGTCATAAACACTCATTGTTTAGATTTTAAAGATTATTGTTATGTTTAATGTATGTGAGTTGGCTGTGTTGTGATCTGAGTAGTGAGATGGCAATCAGAATGCAGTACCAAATTTTCCTTGGTCAGTTTATCCCACCCACACACTCTGATTTTCATATCCATATTGCTTTGTGTTGAGTTTAAGGTTTTGCTTGCATGTGTGTACAGTATTTACAGAAACCACTCAACATGGAAAGTGTCTGCCTTCTTTTATCATTTATGCTACCTAAATACATTCCTTTTATCTCTGATCAGCATTTAAATTTCTTCTTCTTATTCTGCTCAATATAACAATACAATATTTCAATAAGACACACACACAGTGTGCTCCTAGGAAGCTCAAGCAACTGTAGCTGCCCACCTTTATGGGATTTAGCTTAAGCTCACTCTGAAATATCAGTTATTATCTGTATCTCAGGGCAGTTATTACCATTGCTAGGTTTTACTAGTTGTGCAGACCTATGCTGCAACAGATTCTGTATTATACAAGGGATATAAATTTCCAGAAATCCGATTGGCTAACTAGGGTCTTTTACCCATGTGTAAATCCTACAGTATCAGTAAACCATGGATAAAGAGAAGACCCAGTAACCAAAGTGCGCTGTTTACAGACAAAAAAAAAACAACATACAAAAAAATCCTTATTAACTCTCGCCAAAATGTAGACAAAATGCTACCATTTTGATTCCAGCCAAGTGCTCCTCTTCCACAAATGGAAACCACCATGCTTTCTCTACAGGCTTGCACTATGAAATAATACCAAAATATTAAAAAAAATCTTTCCCAATATTCAGAGAGCATAAACCGTATCACTATACAACTAATAACCTCCTCCTTTTACCAACAGTTGGACATAACTCCAAACAAGAATGGGGCCCAAAGTTGGATCATGGTTCTATTTTCACCCCATCCCGACAATCAGTAATGCCCTTCCCACACTCCACTTCTCTGCACATCGGAACCATCCATTCTCTCTGAGTGCTCACAACACCCAGCACACACTAAAACACTGTCAGTACACACTGTATATTAGAACAATCCAGCTGTCAGTTTTTTCCCCCACTTGTGCTTGCAGTATGAATGAAAACGGTGCCCTCTTCAAAGACAACAGAGACCTAAACTCTTTGCAGAGCCACCCGTTCATACTCATCTATAATTGTCACTCTCAAACTGCTCACGTTTGCTAGCCTGCTGACAATGAATTCATTACTTTACTTGTTTTTGTGGCTAAATAGTTTTTTTTTTCTTTAAATAAAAAAACTGCAGACAGTGTCTTACAATATTTCTCTTGCTGCGCTATTTGATTTGGGGAACACACATGCTGGTAAGATTATGCTTTGCTCATAATGTTTCTGCAGCAAGCTGACCTGCTGATATGGGTAGATAGAACATAGAGAATACTGGCTGGGCAACAGTGCTGGGGATCTGATTCTGTTAGACCTCAATAACGAAGCTCGAGAGGTCACACAGAATCAGAACCTTCAGGTGGTAGCTCTGGCTGGTTGGGCAAAGTTTGCCCAGTCAGTATTTTTTATAGCGTATAGTGACCTCACAAGTTCTGTAATAGAAACAATAAAAAAAAAAACTTGAAATGATTTTGAATGTACATTACAAGTCACATTAAACCGTTCCACCAATGAGTTGGTTTAGCATTGTTTTTTTACAGTTGGCAATGCACTGGCAACTCATATTGCATTATTTTTCAATGCTTAACCAACTCAAGATCAATACTTGTAAAATGTTTTTGTAACTCAGTTGGAATGCATATACAGTCCAGTCACAGTGCAATGCAAAACTTAGTTTTTACATTTAAGAAACAGTTTATACAGGGCTTTGTGCTGGATCCTGCAACACTTATACAACTCAATCAGAAATACTACAGCAACTCATTGAAGGAACAGTTTAATGTGACTTGTACTGTAATGCACTCCCTTCCTCTTTTGGAAAATAAAGCCGCTATCATCCTGTCAGAAAATTAACTGTTCAAATTCTAAGATGTGCATGCAGCAGTCTTTCCTTTAGTTAAACTGCTGGCTTGGTGCCAGCCCAGTGGCACTAAGTGTTGAGGCGCTGGATGCCACACCTCATGTCACACCGACGACCTGAGTTTGGGAGCAAGCTCAGGAGTTGGGGGTCGGCAGGGGAGAGAGATGGATAGTGCACCCGCAGGGCTGCTCTCCTTTCTGGGTGGGACGGCATGGGTTATCTGGCACTCTGGTGACCCCTGGTGGAGACCGGAGGGCACTTTGAGCTGCTGGATCGCACGTAAGGAGCGTGGCTGACACAGGCAGTATTGCCGTGTGCCATAGCATCAGACGTGCACCACGCGGGGGGGGGGTCTCAGGCTTCCACCACAAGAAATACCCCTCAAGCCCTGGATAGACAATGGCCCCTGCCATTGCCACTGCCACACTCCCAATGCTGGTTCCCCGCCACTGCCCCCACGGCCTCTCTGGGTTGACCTGCCTGACCTGGGGAACTACAACAAACTTGAAGATGGCTGAGGAACACGGCGGGAGCTAGAGCAAGCTGGTGAGTGCAGGGAGCCTGAGAGATTTCCAGACTGAGGGCTACAAACATAATTAGAAAAAAAAATTAAAAAATAAACTGCTGACTCATGCACTCTCAAAAACAGACAAGATGTTGTTGTACCACAGTATGGTATTACCACATTCCATGAACTTTGAACTGTGATACAATAATGTTTTGACTACGATGGATTTCTGTGTAACAAGGGGTCACTATACACTATAAATCAGATACAACAGAGGAGAACAGGTAGGGCACAGAATCAAGAAGAAATTTAGAAGTCTGAAAAGTGAGGAAAACATAACTTACATCATTTTCTGACACTGAGTGTGGTGTAACTGAATTGAGGTGGAGTCACTGAAGATTTAACAAGTAGCAGCAGATTGAAGAGATGGGGTGAAATGTTTTCAGCAGTGCTCTGTTTTAATTTCTTTTTGCTGTAATGATTTCTGGCTGTTTCCCACTGTTGAGGTCAGGCTTACTTAAGGAATAATCCATAATGGGATGTGGGTTGGGCTGGGATTTACTCACAGCTGGCGTGGTTTGGTCACAAGGGTGCAACCTGAGTGACCAACCACACCAGCCCTGGATAAGTCCCAGCCAAACCCACACTCCATCATGGGTTATTCCGATTATACAGTTAGAAAAAAACAAAAGAGCATAAGGAAAAAGTTTAAATGCAAATGTTATTTTTATTATTTTATGCTTAAAAGACAGAACCCTTACAGAAATATAGGTGTGCTGCATACATGCAGAATGTGTGCCACATGCGTAATTGTACAATGTTTGCATGTAGCTTGCATACACAAAGTGATCCTAAGTGAACCAGGTCTAAAAAGTAAATCAGGTTTGCATGCTGCAAGCTTGACATGTGCACAACAGATAAGCTGGTGTGAACATCTTCTGAAAATTACATCAGATTTGCATGTTGCACACTTGACATGAGTGCAACAGTTAAGCTGGTGTGAACATCATTTAAACATCACATCAGGTTCACATGCTGCACCCTTGCCACATGTGCAGCAACTAAGCTGGTACAAATCTCATCTAAAAAACACGTCAGTTTCTATTTCTTGCACTACTGCTAGCAATTAGAGTCATTGCAATACATTTTTATTTGAATTCCCAAAAAACTTAGGTAAACTCATTAATTCTGATCCTTTTGAAGTTGTTTAATG
This sequence comes from Neoceratodus forsteri, assembly GCA_016271365.2. Taxonomy (NCBI): domain Eukaryota; kingdom Metazoa; phylum Chordata; order Ceratodontiformes; family Ceratodontidae; genus Neoceratodus; species Neoceratodus forsteri. Next base: position 587,788,143 of record CM028137.1, on the reverse strand, counting down.
ACTTTTGATTTTTGTCATTAAATCACCATTAATTTGTAAAGTATTGTTCGCTTACTACAATAAATGCCTATGATATAGCCAGTCATCATCCCCCATTCCAGATGTACAAAGAGGGGCCTCTGTGTTGTGAAGCCTATCCATTTTGTTTTGGAGCATGGAAGTCCCTTATGCATATTTTGTGCTACAAATGTAGTTCTCCATGACTGTTTCATCTCATTTACTATCCCTTTGTCATTCTGTCATCAATGCTCAGCACTCTTTGTGCTGAGTAGGGTCTTGGAAGCATGCACCATACCTCACATTTTGTCACTGAATTGAGGGACATGGACACTCAAAATGAGGAACAATTCGGAACACTAACCCAGATGATGATCAAGACACATGGAGATATAGTACCTCACAACGTAGTGGAACCCATTGCATTATTTCTTTTTTTCAATTTGATTCAATTCATCTTTATTTAGGCGCCTGTACAATAAAAACACACTTAAATAATTATCCCATTAAATTAAAACCAATAAAATACCATAGTAGCTTCAATAATCAGGGAATGCCAGATCAAAAAGGTATGTTTTTAATGCAGTCTTAATACTCTGAACGGTCAGGCAATCTGGTACTGATGAAGAGAATTTCACAGGGTCGGGGTTACACAACTAAATGCCCTTGCCCCAGATGCCTTTAGACAGACCCTGGGAATCTCTAGCAATCCCTCATCAGTGGATTGGAGAGGGCGAGGGGGAGAGTAGGGACAAAGGAGATCTTTCAGGTAACCCAGTCCCTGGTCATGTAAGGACTTATAGGTTAACAAAGCAACCTTGAAGGTGATCCACCACTGCATTGGCAGTCAGTGCAGTCCGTGGAGCACAGGTGTTATATGACTGGTTCTAGAAGTACCAGTCAACAGCCTGGCTGCCGAGTTCTGCACCAGCTGCAGGCAGTGGATATCAACCCCCGGTAGCCCTAGGTAAAGGGCATTGTAATAGTCAAGATGAGAGGTAATGAAGGCGTGAACCAATGTTGGAAGATCGTCGGGATGAACCAGGTGTTTAACCTGGGCAATATTCCTCAGATGATGAAAGGAAGTTTTAACAACTGTAGACACCTGCGACTTTAGGGTCAAACAGTCATCAGACATAACACCCAGGTTTCACACCCAGTCTGAGGTGTGTAGTTGGACACCTTCGAGCCATAGTCCTGAAGGAGAACCTGCCAACACACCCACCTCATGATGACCTGGGTCCACAACCAACACCTTAGTTTTTTCAGGGTACAACCGCAGCCAACTCACATTCATCCAGTCTTGTATTTCTGCTAGACAGCTGTTTAGCACCGAGACTGTATCATCTTGATCAGGCACAAAATACATGTACAGTTGAGTGTCATCTGCATAGCAGTGGAAACTCAAACTGTACCATCCAATAATCACTCCCAATGACAGCATATACACTGCAAATAACATGGGCGCCAGGATGGAACCCTGCAGTACCCCACAGAGTAGAGAGAATGGAACTGAGGAAAAAAAAACTGAAACCACCCTCTGAGTCCTGCCTATGAGGAAAGATTGAAACCATCTGAGGACAGATTCTGATAGTCCACAGATGAACCGCAGGTAATCCAAAAGCACACCATGATCAACAGTGTTAAATGCTGCAGAGAGATGAAGAAGGACCAAGATGGAATGAGTCAATCGATCTCTTGCTATCAGGAGGTCATTTCATACCTAAAGAAGGGCTGCCTCAGTACTACATCTCTTCCTGAAACTGGACTGGAGAGAATCATAAATATCGTGGCTGGTCAAATGGTCCTCCAGCTGTAATGCCACCACCTTCTCAATAACCTTACCCACAAAGGGCAGGTCAGAGACAGGCCTGTAGTTTGCTAGACAGTCTGGGTCCAAGGAGGGCTTCTTAAGAAGAGGCAGGACCACTGCCTCCTTAAGGGGATCTGGAAAGATCCCCTTCTCCAAGGACAACCAGAAAATCTCAGCAAGGACCGGGCTGATAACATCAATGCAACCAACCAGCAGGCGCATAGGGACCGGATCCAAACTACAGTCTGTAGGATGTAGTGATTGAATAACCATCACAATATCATTGACTGTGGGGTGGCTGAAGTTATGCCACACAACCTGGGTGTTCAACATCTCCTGCTGACCATCGCTACTCCCTAAAGGAAAGGTCATGCTTATTTTGGACCTGATCATAGCAACCTTATCCGCGAAGAATCGAGCAATCTCCTCACAATGCTCTTGAGGTAAAGCCTTTCCAGGCCTTTCCATTAGCACCTGAGAATAAATTTCTACCATTAATCAGTGGTGCAATTTAGGTAGGGCAGATGGAGGCAGTTGCCCCCCCCCCTCCATATTTGTGCCTAGGTTATTCTTATGGTGTGGTAATATTGGCTTTAAATTTGGATTTAGTCTTTTGCACGATAAATGCCTACCTGGCCTGTGTGTGTGGATGCTGCAGATACTCTCCAGACTCAACTCTGTCTATATTGTGTTGTCCATTCTCTCCACCTATTAGCGGTGGCACAATCACATGTGGTGTGGATGAGCTCCAGCCAAGAAAGAGAGCATGAGTCTTGCAAGTGCGACAATGTGTTTTCTTGCACAGAGTAGACAGACTGCACACTACAGCTTGGAGGAATCGGGAGCACTGAACTCTGAATAGCAGTGTTGTGACAGCATATTTTTGTTGGTCTACTCTTAGTGAGTCTCCATCTCCCCTGGTAGCTGAAGGGGCAGAGGATGAGCTAGAAGCTTACTCAAGACTAGGCTACCTACTTACTCTACTAGGTTGCCATGTAAAAAAAAGAAGCAGTCCCCCACGGAATCAAGTTAGGCTTAGCAGCAGTGATGGCAGCAGTGTGGGTGGCCTTTATAGGCAATATTCAGTGCAGTAAGGCAACAGCCACAGCAGCAACCAAGTGAGAAGCAAGGAACCCAGATTGGGTGGGTTCAGTTGGTGAGGTGACTTGGTCACGGACCATGCTGGGGACCTTTGATGGCCGGTTCTAGCATCCAGCTTCTGGCGGAAGGAGAGAGGGGGATCAGACTGAAAACTGGGCTGGTGGCACACTGTGCCAGGCTGCAGGTTCTGGCCACATGACTGGGTAAGTAAAAGTAAATACGTTTTTTACACGGGCATTGGGGAAGGAGAAAGGACTGAAATACTGATGTCTTTTTCACATTTCTTCACCCTTGGGAAGCTTCATGACCCATAGGGGATGGGTATTGAATGAAATGGAGTTGGGGAGAAAAATCTGGACAAAGTTCTTTTTTTTGGGGGTGGGGGGCAGAGCTTCAGCCAGGAAAGAAAATTGGCTAGTAACTGGGTGGGGTTAAGCCCAAATCTGATGCTCTACTTCAGGCTATATACAGATGAATCTTATATAATAAATTGTTCCTGATTTGCATATCTCTTTTCAGTCAAAACAAATAAGTTGTACCTTTTAGAGATGTTACAGACATTCTAGAGCTGTCCCTTACATTCACGGATAGTTCAGCGGTATGGTATGCACAGACTATTCTAGCCCCACTTTAGTCAGGCTTATGTTCCCCCTTCCACACCAGTGAAGCTGACCTCCACATCCCCATGCTCAGGCACATTATGAAAAAGCGCGTACTATTTTATACATTACTGATGGGGAGTTGAAGATTAATGAAGGCCACCGCTCGGCTAACAAGGGCCTTGTAATTAGAACAGTGGCTTTCATTTTTCTCCAACTCACCATCATAACGTATAAAATAGTAACAAAAATACAACTTCATTCATTTCAGGGGGTATGCACCAGCACTCTGACCTTTGGACATCATCTCTTAAAGACTCCTGCCTCTAACTCCCTAGTACTCAAGTAACAGACGTTTTACTTATATCTATACTTGGTGGGTTGTCTGTAGCAGCATGGCCATACCCGCTACAGTGTGTGCATTGGGGGGGGGTCTGGCCATGTGGGTGTGTGTCAAGTTATTCCTATTTTTGTGTTTACAACTCAAAGTCTGTTTGCGCTTAAGCATTCAAAACTATGGAGAGAAAATACTAGGAGTACAGGTCAGACAGAAGTATTTAAGTGGTTTTGTGGGTGGGAAAACCCACATGTGTTTCCATTGGTATGTGTGCTACAGTTCAACTGTGAAACTGAGATGAGTAAGAGAAGAAAATGAAAACTGAAAAGCATAACAGCGGCTACAAGCATGCCACATGTGTGCAGATGTAGTCAGATACAGTATGTACTGAAGTACAAGTGAGCCATATGTGTGCAGACATTATTGCTTAGCAGTTAAAGGCACTGAACTGCAAGCCAGGAGACTTGTAGGCCTGAAGGCCTGGGTTTGAATCTCATCAACCCCCGCTTGTGCATGGTGTGATCCTGAGTAGTGGTGGGCGAAGTGGGCTCAACTCGATCCACTAAGTGATTAGCGGAGTAAAGACGAGTTCGCGGATTACTCCACAATGCAAAGTGGACTACTTCGCATCATAATGGGCAATGTGAAGTCCATTGAAAGCAATGACTTTGTGTTACTCCCTTTTCCCCAAACCAGTACTCAACCAATTTTAAGGTGAAGTACATTGAAAACAATGTACTTCTCTTCACTTCTCCTGATTTTTAATCTTCAAAGGCAAATTTTGCAGTGATTCATGGGATTTCAGGTCACATGGGCTCCAGATTGTTCTGCACAGCCTCAGTTCGGGGTAGTGTGTGTAGGAAGCTGTAGGAGACAGTTTTCTCTGAGAGCTCTCTGTAATTCAAACCTTCTAAAAGCTGTTAAAAAAGCTTTTTGGAGTAATTATGTTTGCTCAAACTTTAGTTCATCGATTGTAGGAAACATAGAAGCATGGAAACATAGACTTTGATGGCAGATAAGGACTGCTTGGCCCACCTAGTCTGCCCATTTCCCTACCTACAGGATAAGCTGCAGATCCCAGTTAACCAACAGCCTATTTCTTCCTACCCCCCACAAGAATTGCCTTATGTCTGTTACATGTATTCTTGAATTCTCCCACAGTTTAAGACCCCACAACCTCCTCAGGACGGCTGTTCCATGCATCCACTACCCTCTCTGTGAAAAAATACTTCATCACAATTACCTGAACTGCTCCCCATCTTTAAATTGTGTCTTCTTGTTCTTGCATGTCTCTTTTTCTGAAAGATGCTACTCTCTTGGACTTTGTTGATTCCACTGAGGTACTTAAACATTTTTATCATGTCCCCCCTCTCCCTCCTTTCCTTAAGGGTATACATATTAAGCTTTTTCAGTCTCTCCTCGTATGGCTTCTCTTGCAGACCCTGCACCATTCTAGTTGCCCTCCTCTGGACTGCCTCTATCCTGTCTATGTCCTTGTGGAGATGGGGTCTCCAGAACTGGGTGCAGTACTCCAGATGGGGTCTCACCAACTGTCTGTACAGAGGGATAACAACTTCCTGTTTTCTGCTGGTGATGCCTCTCCCTATGCATCCCAGTATACCCCCAGCTCTCCCTACTGCTTTCTCACATTGCTTGCTAACCTTAAGGTCATCTGATATGATTACCCCCAGGTCCCTTTCCTTTTTTGTTTTTGTTACTACCCCCCACCATTGTGTAATCTTCCCCTTGGTTTTTGTTTCCCAGGTGCATTATTTTGCACTTCTTTGCATTGAATCCTAGCTGCCATACTTCTGACCATTCCTCCAACCTTGCCAAGTCCCTTCTCATCCTTTCCATGCCTCCTTGTATATCAACCCTGTTGCAGATCTTTGTGTCATCCGAAAAGAGGCATACTTTTCCTTCCAGTCCCTTTCTAATGTCACTTGTGAAGACATTAAAAAGGACTGGACCAGTACTGAACTCTGCAGTACCCCACTAGTAACCCCTCTTTCTTCAGAGTGGACACCTTCTGTGTCCTGTTGTCCAGCCAATGTTTTACCCAGGCTACCACACTGGGACCCACTCCCAGGCTGGTTAATATGACCATTAATCTTTTGTGTGGGACCGTGTCAAATGCCTTACTAAAGTCTAAGCAGGTCATGTCCACATCCCCTTCCTGGTCTGCAACTTCAGTCACCCAGTCAAAGAAATGAATTAGATTCATCTGACATGACCTTCCCACTGTGAACCCATGCTGCCTTGGGTCCTTTGCCCCACTGGCCTCTAGGTACTCAATAATTCTTTCCTTCAGAAGTGATTCCATCACTTTCCCTACCACAGAGGTCAAAATGATAGGTCTGTAGTTTCCTGCCTCTGTCTTGGTCCCACTTTTGTGAAGGGGAATCACATCTACCTTCCTCCAGTCCTTGGGTACCACACCATCCTCCCATGATTTGTTAAAAAGGGTAGTGAGTGGTTTCACTAGTTCTCCCCTTAATTCTTTTAGAATTCTGGGGTGAATTCCATCAGGCCCCATTTCTTTGTCCACCTTCAGTTATAGGAGTTCTTTCAGAACCCTTTCTTCAGTGAAAGGTCTGGGATCGACCCCCCTATCCAGAGTGCGTCTGTTAATTGGATTAGGCACATCCTCCTCCTCTTCTGTGAATACTGAGCAGAAATATTCATTCAGTATCCCAGCTTTTTCATTATCCCCCTCTGCCCAACCACCTTTCATTCTATTCAGCCTCACTATCCCTTCCTTTGTCTTTCTACACTTCCTGATGTACCTACAGTATAAAAGGTTTTATCCCCCTTCTTAACAGAGTTGGCTATCCTTTCCTTAGTTTGGGCCTTTGCTATTCTGACTTCCCTCCCAGCCTCCTTCTGTCTTAACTGGTACAGCTCTCTGCCTGCTCCTTCTGCTTTTCTTTATACTTCCTGAATGCTATCTTTTTCTTCCTGACTTTCCCCGCCAGCTCTTTTGAGAACCATAGTGGCTTTTTCTTTCATTTTGATTTGTTTATTTGCTTCACACAAAGGCTTGTTGCCTCCGTGATGACAGTTTTGATAATTCCCCATTGTTCCTCCACCCCTCCTTCTAGCCTGTTTGCTAGTACTTTTCTGAGGCACTATCCCATTTTGCCAAAGTCAGCCCTCCTGAAGTCCAGTACACTCACTTTTGTATGGCTTGACTCTGTAGCTGAGTTTAACGTGAACCACAATGTTTGATGGTCACTTGTTCCCAGATGGCAACCTACTTGTAGATCTGAGATCCTCTCACTGTCCCCAATTGAGAGTATGAGGTCTAAGATTGCTCCCTCATGAGCGGGTTCTGAAACTAGCTGTCTGAGGCATGCCATCTGTAGGGCATCGAGAATGGCCCTGCTCTTGGATGTGGCTGCAGCAAGTGTGCTCCAGTTAACATCTGGCATATTTAGGTCTCCCATCAACAGTATCTCCCCTTTCTCTGCCATCCTAAGAATGCCTTCTATCATATCCTTATCCATTCCCTCACCCTGACCTGGGGGGTCTGTATACAACCCCTGTGCGGATTGTGGTGCCACTTCCAGTCTCCAGGGTGACCATGAAACCCTCCTGTGCTCATATCATTGAGTGTTTGTTGTTCGTGTGTGGATTTTAAATGTTAATGTACAACACTGAGTCTGTGTACTAAGAGACAGTGAAAGTGTGCTTTGGGGGAGAGGCATATCTGTGGTGTAGGTAGAGTTAAGTTGGAGAAATAGAGAGTTCTTTGTTTTTTGGTTATATTTTTGTTGTATAACTGACTGTGTTAATGTACACAAAGTAATATTTTCAGTAATTGTTGAAATTTTTTTGCTGATTGTGTGTTGTGGATCTGCTGCAGCAGTGCATTATTTCATGTTGTTTAAAATATGTGGTATAGTACTGAAGTTTTCAATTTGTTACACATTACTTGTAGACAAATTGTGTGTGTGTGTGAGAGAGTGTGTCTGTGGTGATATCAAATTGTACGCCTTTTATTGTGCCACAGTGTAACTGCAGGCACAGTAGTGTGAACCTGCTATCCACTATAGCTACGTGATTTTGTACTGCCATTGTGGTATCTTTTTCTTGGTTTTGCACTGCTGTAATCTACAGTCAGTCCCCCCCCCCACTGGCAAAAGGAATTGTTTTCCAGATTGGATTGTTTGTGACTTCGGCACCACTGATTAGTTAGTGTGTTGTTGAACTTGTTGTGACTTTGTGTCTGTATCTGCTGTTGAAGCCACAGTTGTTTTTTTGGCTTCACATCCAGCACCCTCCCAGCCCCCACCCAGAGTGAATGTTCCAAAATCTAAATTTGTTTAGAATATTCTTGTTGATCCCCCAAAATGCCCACAAAGAGACATGCAAGCAAAGCTGTTTCTCGGCCATGGCACTGCTGCCAGTGGTAAGCATGGGCATAGTAGTATGCAGTCACAGAAATGCATTGCTGATGTGAGGAAAGGCATTTCTTCTTCAATGTTTTTTTACAGCGTAACCAGTAGCTTCACTCATAGTTGGAGGAGATGATGTTGTCCCAGCTGGTGGTGTTAGTGCAGTTACTGGTGGTGTTATGAGTATTGCTGCTTCAAGTTCCACTTCTGACCAGTTTACCATGTCCAAAAATACACTGGAGTATGAAGCAGTGTCAGTGAGTAGCAGTGTAGATGATATCGTGCTCCCCAGTAATATCCCAGTAATGGAATATGAGGATTCTGATCATCATGTTAATGATAGCATACAATGTGATATTTCTTCCACTGCAGTTCAGGTCACGCTTTTGCCATACAGTGATTCACAGTGTGGTGAAAAAATATCCGGGGATGGTATTCCTGGTGATGATGATGATGATGTTGCTGTGGTTGCAACATGCAGTCCACATACCAGCATCCAAGCAGAAGATGTTGATGTGGGTGATGTTGATGATGATGATGATGATGATGATGATGTAAGTGACCACAGTTAGGAACCGTAGAAAAATAAATTCAAGGCGGCTGTGTCTGGGTGTGTTTGCATTAACCCCTCCCCTGTAAAAAGTTGTGATTTACCAGTTTCATTTGATGGTAGTGATGATGATGATGATGATGATGATGATCCAGTAATAATGATAGGTAGTCATGGTGGTCAGTTGCAGTCCAAGTGTGTTCTGCCTGAAAAATCATGTAGCACACCCTCAATTCATGGCTTAAAAAATGGAGTCCAATAAGCATCAGTGACATGTTAAAAGGAAAGCATCACAATCCCTTGTTTGGGATTTGTTTGTGCAAGATGTAAATGATGAGTCAGTTGCAATCTGCCAGATTTGCCATGCGCTTGTGAGTCAAAGTAAAAAGGGGAGCCATCTGGCCACAGGGGGACAGCATACACATCATAAGAACTGGCACATGGCACTGTGGATCCAGCACAAGATGGCAGCTAATATCACAGTGGGGCATTCACCCTCGTCATCAACCATAACGAGCATGTTATCCCCTTCCATGACTGTAAAATCAAGTAGGAAATTAAATGTGTGTAGTAGTGATGAAATAAGAGCAGAGGATTACTACAGGCATGATGAGGTGGAGAAGAATAATGATTTTGAAATGTTGCCCAGTGGTGGTGAGAATAGCAGTGTTGGTAGTGGTGGTGAATGTAATATGTCTAGTGCAAGTGGTACATCAACCCTGGTTGATAAATTTGGGAAAATAACTACATTTGTGGGTTTATCATCATCACCTGCTGTGCAAACGTCTTCATCATACAGCCACACTCCACCCCCGGCCATTTGTAGAGCAGAACCATTTGTCATCATACCCCATGTAAATCATTTAAGTCAGTCCACTTTACAGAGTGTTTTTACGCATAAGCTGAAGTAGTTAGAGGAGTAAAGAGGAGTTAGGTGGGGTAGCAAGGCGGAGAGGCATAGTCGCATTTGGGTGGAGGCCTTGCCAGGAATGACAGCGGAAAGGGTGGGACAGTCTGTTCTGAAATATGCTAGAAGGGGTAGGGACAAGCCTCATTTAATTATACATCTTGGGACAACGACCTGGCTGACAAGACAGTGGATATAGTCCAGAGGAGGTTTGAGGAACTAGCACAGTTATGTGAGGGGCAGGAAGATCAGTAACTTTTTCGAGATACTTCCGGTGCCAAAGGCAAGCACAACAAGAAAGCTGAGAATAGAGGAATTTAACAGATGGCTAAGAACCTGGTGTTGTGCTAAAGGGTATGGGCTGTTGGGGGTGGGGAGGGACCTGGGAGGACAGTAGTCTCTATGCCAAGGACAGACTACACTTGAGTGAGGAAGGAAAGAAAGTGTTGAAGCAGAGGATGGAAGAATATATAGAGGAAGTTTGGAGTTTAAACTAGGAGTGGGGGGTGGCAGTTGGGGAAGAGATATGCAGGGACCACAGGTTGGGAAATCATATGAGCTTACCCCCCCATAACAGTGACAAAGGACAAATGGCAAGTACTATTGGTGATGCTAGGAAAGGAGGGCAGGATGGGAGGAGGGGAAAAGGGTGGAAGGTGGTTACCCTTAATGCTAGGAGCCTTGGGAGGAAAACTGCAGAGTTACAGGTTCTCATGGCAGAGGGAGAGGTGGACATTGCAGCCATCACGGAAACATGGGCCACCCAATATAATGACTGGGACCTGTCTGTACCAGGGTACAGGTTATTTCGTAGGGACAGGGTGACTGGGAAAGGAGGGGTGGCACTATATGTGAAGGAAGGACTGAAGTGTGTAAGGGAGGAAGGGAGGAGGGCAGTACAGAGTCACTTTGGGTGCAAATCCAGGATTCCAGAATAGGAGTCTTAGAATGGGAGTGGTGTACAGGCCACCATCTCAGATGGAGAGTTAGACAGGGAACTAGCGGGACAGATCAGGAGGACCTGCGAGAAGGGTAGTGTGGTGATTGTGGGGACTTCAACATGCCAGAAGTGGACTGGAGCACCCAACAACCAGGAACAGAAGGGAGCAGGTACTGCTGGATGCCTTCAGGACAGCTTCCTGCTGCAAATGGTCAGTGAACCAACCAGGTTAGGAATACCCTTGACCTTGTGCTGGCAAATGGGGACTTTGTGAGAGAACTTACAGTGGAGGAACCGCTGTCAGGGAGTGACCACCACTCAGTATGGCTCACATTGGATATGGGCAAGGAAGGAGTGGAATCTGGCACAAGAGTGCTGGACTTCAGGAGGGCCGACTTTGGGAGGATGGGGGAAGTGGTAAAAGGGTACCTGGCCAGAATTCAATCTAGTATGGATACTAACCAGAGATGGGAGCTCATAAAGTTGGGGATAGTGGAGGCAACCAAAACCTGCTGCAAAGCCCAGAGCAAGAAGGCTAGAGCTAAGAAACCGAGCTGGTTGAGCAAGGAGGTCATGGAAAAGGTAAGGAGAAAAGAGCTGCCTTTAGGAAATACAAGAAAACAGGAGGGGAGGACAGAGAGGAGTACTTGACAGAATCGAAGGAGGTGACAAGGGCAGTAAGGGGCCAAAGCATCTCTGGAACTCAGGCTGGCACAAGGCATTAAGAAGGGAGAAGGACTTCTTTAAGTACATCAGGAGAAAAGGGCTGTAAGGACCACATAGTAAGGATTAGGAAGGAGGGGTTGGGTGGAAGCAGGGTGTGATAAGGCAGAAGCACTAAATGAGTACTTCTGCTCAGTATTTACTAAAGAGAAGAGGGGTGACACCCAAGATGGGTGAAATGGCAGACGCAGGGGAGTGGTGACAGATGGGAAATCATGGAGGACAGAGTTCGAGGGTTTGAAGGCACTGAGGGTGGACAAGGCACCAGGCCCAGATGGCATCCACCCCAGGGTACTGAAGGAGCTGGCAGAGGTCCTTGCAGGACCTTTGGCAGACCTATTTAATGCCTCACTACATTCAGGGTGTGTACCTCAGGACTGGAGGATGGCTCATGTGGTGCCCCTCCACAAGAGTGGCCCCAAGGATGAACGGGAAACTACAGACCAGTGAGCCTCACATCCATCGTGGGTAAGCTAATGGAGACTATCCTGAAGGAGAGGCTGGTGGCCCTCTTAGAGGCCAAAGGACTACAGGACAGCAGACAGCATGGCTTCATACGTGGCCGATCCTGCCAAACCAACCTGGTCGGTTCTATGACTGGGTAACTAGGCAACTGGACAGGGGACATGCAGTGGATGTCCTGTATCTGGACTTCAGTAAGGCATTCGACTCAGTGCCACATGGAAGGCTGGGAAGGAAGTTAGTAGGCACAGGGGCAGGTGCAATGCTGGTGAGATGGGTAGGAAACTGGCTGCAGGGAAGGCAACAGAGGGTGGTGGTGGGTGGGGAGCTCTCACACCCAAGGGCAGTGACGAGTGGTGTCCCACAGGGCTCGGTGTTGGGACCAGTGTTGTTTGGGATATTCATTGCAGACATATCATGGGACATCAAGAGCAAGATCAGTCTGTTTGCTGATGATACCAAGGTTGGCGCGTGGTGGATGACCTAGGGGATGGCAGGGTTGCAGGATGATCTGGCAAAGCTTGAAACCTGGTCAGACACCTGGCAACTGGGCTTTAATGCCAAAAAGTGCAAGGTGATGCATTTTGGGATGAAGAACCCAAGGAGGACTTACCAGCTAGGGGGTGCAGCTAGCCCAGACAGAGGAGGAGAAGGATCTGGGTGTGCTCATCACAGGGTCAATGAACAACTCGGCACAGTGTAGGAAGGCAGCTGCAAGGCCAACAAAATGCTGGGTTGTATTGCAAGGGTATATCCTCAAGGAGGAGGAGGTGATTCTGCCACTGTATAGGTCATTAGTTAGACCACACCTGGAGTACTGCGTGCAGTTCTGGCGTCCGTATCTGAAAGGGACATTAAGTTACTGGAGGAGTGCAGCGCGCGGCGACAAAGATGATCAAGGGTCTGGGGGACTTATCATATGAGAGGAGGTTGAAGAGTTGAACATGTACTCACTGGAGGAGAGGAGAGACAGGGGGACATGATTGAAACCTTAAATACATGAAAGGAATAAACAAGACAGGTACAGAGGGCTGTTCAAAGTAAGGGAGGAGGGCCACCAGGGCCATGATATGAGACTGGGCGAGGAAGGTTCAGGAGGGAGATGAGGAGACACTTTTTACAGAGAGGGTGGTGGCTGGGTGGAATGCGTTACCTGCAGAAGTGGTATGCAGTAGAACAGTGGACTGCTTCAAACGAGGATGGGACAGGACAAGGGGGAGGGTTAATGAAGGGGAAGGGTGGAAGGGAGGGGCAGCTGCAGAATTAGGGGTGCTAGCTGCACATTCGAGCAGACTTGATAGACCTCTAGGCCTTTATCTGCTGGCAAATTTCGTATGTTCGTATGTTCGTAAGTACCCACCCAATCATACAGTGTCACATGACCTTAATGCTGCTGTAGCTGAAATGCTGGCAATTGATCTTTTGCCCTTCTCCTTTGTGGAGAATTCTGGCCTCTGGTGGTTGGCTGCATGTGCCTGCCCAAAATAGAAAGTCCCATCCATGACATACTTCTCGAGCCGTGCTGTCCCCAAGTTGTACTGTACTGTGTCCGACTCTGTAAGACATGCCTTTCAAAATTCCTCCTCTCCATTCATCCATTTAAGTATGGATATGTGGACAAGTATCAAAACAGCAGGGAGTTCATATTTGTGTATAGCTGCACATTGGACACAGGTGCTGGGTGTTGTTTGTGCTGTTGGTGGTGTGAATAATCAGTGTAGTAAGGTGGAGTGTTGGGGTAGCAATCTTCCAGGAATTCAACAGCATGCAGTGATTGCAATGAGCAATGTGACCTGTTCGCACACTGGTGAAAACATGTTAGACTTGTTACTGACAGAAATTGACAAGTGGCTGAACCCCCTGCCCCTGAGAGCTGAGTTCATAGCAAGTGACAATGGGTCAAATGTGATAAAATGAATCACGAATGGTGGCTTTGTTTGGGTTCCATGCATGGCCCACTGTTTAAATCTTGTGGTGCAGGAGTTTCTGCAGCACCCTGATATAAAGGAAATGCTGACAGCTGAACACTGTATTTGTTCTCACTTTTCACGCTCTGCAAAGGCCCGTGACCAACTTTGGCAGTTGCAGATCTGAAACAGTCTACCTCAGCACCGCTTGTAGTTGGAAGTTATCACCCAGTGAAACTCCACTTTATACATGGTGGAGTTGTATGAACAATACAAAGCCATCTCAGAATATCTTGTCATGCACACCAGCCGTGATACTTCTGGGGTCTCCATGTCTATGATGACTGAACAGTGGTGCCTCATGGACTTGTAATAACAATTCTGAGGCCTTTGAACATGCCACACAGGCAGTGAGTGGCAAGTCTGCCTCCATTAGCCAATCAATTCCACTGCTGTGGGAGCTGAGGCAGACATTTGTGAATGTACAGCATAGCCTTGATGTTGCCAGAGACAGTGCTAGCAGTATGTTGCTGAAATACATGCTGACAGTAATTGACCAGAATCCTCACATCTTGAGCATTCAGCGTAATGACAGCTTTGCAATAGCAACAATGCTGGACCCACGATACAAATGTGGAATTGCCTCAGTACTGGAGGGCAGACCTGAACAGGTAAAAAATGTCAGTGGGCAACTGGTGCGCTTGGTTCATGGGGCACAGAAATCATGTGCCAAGGTCAGCAAACCTCAGCAGCATAATCAGGCTGAAGGTGAACCTGGAGGACTATCAAGCATACCCTGTAAGGGGAAGGGGACTGCAGTTCCAGGTGGTCTGTCATCAAAAGTGGTTGGTGTTAACCCACTTTGGGATGCTTTGTCCCAAGTGGGGATTTGTGACATGAATGATTCCAGAGAACAGGATGATGCATCAACCACTGGACTTAGTGCAGCACAGAGAATGGTTGAGTCATATTTGTCTAAAAACAGACATCTGTCAATAACTGATGATCCTCTTTTATAGTGGAGTAGAAAGGTCAGTGAATGATCAGAGCTGACCACAGTGGCACTGAAGTACCTGACATGCCCACCCTCCAGTGTAAGTGCCAAGAGGGTATTCTGTTCATCAGGTGCAATAGCTCGGGATCATCATACAAACCTCTCTTCTGCAAATGTCAGTTTGCTAACATTGATAAAAATGAATGAGAGGCACATACTAGCTCAGACTGCAACCTCAGTATTTGTACCCCTGCCTAGTCATGGTTTTGCTGATGTAGAAATGGACCATCCTAGTGGCACTATCAGTGGCAGCATGAAACGGCCTAACACTGACGTAGATGATGACACAATGGAGAAAGAATTTCCCAGTGGTCAGAATTCAGACATAGATGACTGTGAGGGAAGCTTTCTTTATGAGGATGATGATGAGGTTAATGTTGACAGGTTTTAACTTAAGTGGTTAAAATGCTGTGACATTTGTAGTATGATACATGTTTTCTTTTTCATAAACTTAAATCAGTCCCACTCAGAGTGGCTCAAGTTCCATATGTCATGTCACATTTGGAACACAGATCACAATATATCCTGGCCCCTGTACCACCACCATAAGACTGCTGTTAGCCAGTGCTACTATAAGGAATTTCACCATGTGCCTCCCTGGACCACCATCAGCATAAGACCGCTATTAGCAACTGCCACCAGAGGGAATTACTTTGAGTAACCCACAGACCAGCACCATAAGGCTGCTGTTAGCTAGTGCCACTATAGGGAATGTCACTGTATGCCCCCCAGACTACCACCACGAAACTGCTGTTAGCCACTGCCACCAGGGGGAATGACTTTGTTTGCCCCCCGTACCACCACAATAAGACTGCTGTTAGCCAGTGCCACTGTATGTCACCATGTGCTCTCCTGGACCACCATTACCATAAGACTTCTATTAGTCACTGCCACCAGAGGGAATTACTTTGTGTGCACCCCTGAACCACCACCATAAGACTGCTGTTAGCCAGTGCCACCATAGGGAATGTCACTGTGTGCCCCCATGGACTACCACCATGAAACCACTGTTGCCACTGCCACCAGAGGGAATGACACTGTGTGCCCCTCTGGACCATCACCACCATAATGCTGCTGTTATCCACCGCCACCACCACCAGATGCAGGAAGATGTGAGAGGGAATGTCATCATGCACCTCAGCTGTGACCACCACCACCCACCACCACTATTGTGACAATGTTTTCCATTATGTGTCTTGACCATGCCAATGTAGAGGGAGTTGAATAGGAGACCACAGGCATCAGCCACCGGCACAAGGCTTCTTACTATGAATACTATAAAGTGTGTATGTGTACTAATGGTTTTCATGCTATTCGACTTCCTTTAGCTGTGTTTTTTTTCTGTAGCTTTTCTGAGCTGCAATGGTCAAACACATATGGTAAATTTATTTTGTTTTTTTTACAGGCTTACAACAATGGACTGTCCTTTTCCAAAGGTCTGTATCAATGGTACAGCAGCAGTACTGTCAACAGGAACCTATGGGGTATCCATTTCCAATCCATACTGGTAAGTATATCAATTTTATTTCATCTGTTCCTTTTTTTTTATAATAGTGCCAAAAATCTGACTGATGATTATAAACTAGGTAACATGTACATCACAAAAAATATTTCTGCAACATATCATGCACTGTAGTCAAAATTTATAGCTGCAGCCATGACAGTGTTGAAAAAGTTTGACCCAGGTCATGTTACTTGACAAGATGTGGTTTTAAAATGTAACTTGAGTTCAGACGCAAGGACACTGACACAATGTATTTGTTACTGCCTGGTATTTAAATTGTTATCTGATGATTGCAGTGGGACAGCTTGCTATCTGTGTTAATCCAGACACACGTGGTGGAACAGGCACAGCTTAAACATAGTGTCTTACTGCTTCAATCAGGTTGTAATACATCCTTCATTACTCTTTTTAAGAAACTTCGAGATGCTTTGTGGTGTCATAGTTGCCTTATCCAAAGAACTTCTTCAACATCAGCCCCTCCCCAGGCTGGGGCATACATGAAACAAGCAGAGGTCATTCGAATCGATGATGACCATGACCATCTTTATTGTTCTAGAGAAGACTACAGATGAAATCTGAGAAAAGTAACCAAATAATAAACCATTAATTAGATCTACTTACAAATATGATCCCCCCAACAAAAAAAGAATACTTACCTTCATTGGCTTGACAGTATTCCATTTCCAATTCCAACACCAACATTTCTCATCAAGCACAGGACTGTGCACACCAACCGTATGTGACCTGTGATACAAAACAATACAATGAGTACATGTATTTATATGTCAACCCCCAGACCAAGAAACAATATATATATATATATATAAATATCAACTCACCAAGGCTACTATTAGTGTACACACAAAGGGCACCCTTCCATCCAGTTGAGGTGATTGCATCGCAGCACACTTTGAACAAGCAACAGTACTCTCACTTTCATCATTTGTGATTGAACACTGAATGGTCATTCATGTCATGGTATCCCTCCTTCACATGGTTTGGCAAGACACTGTGTATCATGACATCATCATCACAGTAAGGTCAATACACACAGCGGCATTACATGTAAGTACAACAACAGCATCAGCACTTGTGAATTTTCTGGACACAAGACAGTTGCATTTTGGGGATGCACAATTATTCTTGGGACTCTGTGTGATCACTGCATGCATGAATGACTGTGCCATTAATACTGGGACACTTTGCTTTTCATGTTACACTCTCATTTCATTTCATTAGCACTTGTGAATTTCCTGGACATGTGACAGTTGCATTTTGGGGATGCACAATAATTCTGGGGACTGTGTGTGAATACTGCATGCATGACTGAGTGCACCATTAATTCTGGGACACTTTGCATTTCATGTTATGCTCTCATTTCACTTCGTCAGTACTGGGGAATTTTCTGGACACAAGACAGTTGCATTTTGGGATTGGGAGTTCTGGTGAGTCTGGTAAATATTGTTGGAGCCTCAGTAATGTTTACTTTCTGTCATGCTATCGTGAAGTATTTGTCAAAAAGTAGGACTGAGCAGTGCAATTATACTGTGCTAAACTACATGTGTGCAGTTCATCTTCTTTTCTGTGTGTGCAGACACTGTCCAGCTTCTTGCAAGTTGCAAATATATATCTATGCTGATGCTGACTTGTGGCAGTGTTTATGGTATAAAGAATAAAATATATATTGTATATTTTATTTGTACCATCAATGCCAGCAGACAAAGTGATTTGATATGTGTTCAGAGGTCTTGGACCAGTATGCACCTCAATCATTCATACAGACACAGTGCACACATGACTTTGTGGAGATAATAGCACAACAAATCATGCTTTTAAACAAACCATACACAACAGACATAAAATATTACTGAGGCACCCAAAATATTTTATGGTGTACAGACATGTTCAAGTCAGAATATACAACAGGTCCTGTAGTCCACTGCCATCACACTGTGCTACCACTGGTTCCATGTCATGTTATGCTATACATCAACTTGCTGCAAAGCTGACACTGCCAGTGTAAACTAGAAAGACATATTCCAGAACAAATAATGAAAAGAAGGAATGTGATAGTACAGTGTGGTAGCAGTGAACTGGACCTTATATATTTTCTGCCTTTATAATGTCTATACACCATGAAATATTTTGAATGCATCAGCAATACTTCATGTCTGTTGGATACAGTTTGTTGAAAAGCAGGATTGTGTTGCTATGATCTCCTAACAAATAAAATAAATGTTATATATTCTTATCTTTATCCTTTATACCATAAACACAGCAACAAGTTAGACAGCAATTATCATATATATGTTTGCAAGCAGCTGGACAGTGTCTGCAGTACATACACACCCTGGAAAGAAGACTGACTGCACACATGCAATTTAGAACAGTACACTTGCACTGCTCAATCCTTCTATTCCACAAACACTCTGCAACAGAAAGTACACATTAATGAGGCACCAAAGAGCACACACACACACACACACACACACACACGCACACACACACTTAACAGCAGGAAGGAGGGCCAGAATACAAAGTGTTATGTTATGGAAGACAAAAAAAAGGGGCATAATTACATACAAGGGTTGGGGATGGTGGAGGAATACATTTTATAACATAGCAGGGAAGGTGTGGGGGGCACATGGTGTGAGGGAAAAAAAAACAAATGTGGGATCCCCTGGTGGTCCAGCAGCAGTTCTAGCATGGACATAATTTGTAACTGATGTCTCTTTATGCAATACAACTGCTGCTGGACAGCACTCACCCTCTCAATGTTCTCCTTGACAGCACTCCAGAGAACTGCCAGGTCAGCCTGTGTTACACACTCACTCCACACTCAGCCCATCCTTCCTCAGTCTTTCAGTGTCCTCCACACTTTCTACAGGCTCAGCTGCTAGTGTTGGGGGTGATGGTGATGGGGGTGCTGGTGGAGCAGCAGGTGCTGCTCTGGCCCTCCTCTTCTTAGGGCCACCGCCATGCACAGCTGCATCCATTACCACAGAAGGGCCAGCAGGTGCAGGCTTGGCCTGTTTCATGACAGCCTGCCACTCCAGCTGGTGGTGGTTTAGCATATGGGTGTGCTGGCCCTCAGTCCCCAGGAGAGTCTCCCAGGGGCCACCGTGCCCCTCCAGCTGACATAGGCAGTACCTGACCATGCTGTT
The DNA here is from genome assembly GCA_016271365.2 of Neoceratodus forsteri. Taxonomy (NCBI): domain Eukaryota; kingdom Metazoa; phylum Chordata; order Ceratodontiformes; family Ceratodontidae; genus Neoceratodus; species Neoceratodus forsteri. Next base: position 587,768,688 of record CM028137.1, on the reverse strand, counting down.
GTCATGCTGACACAGTCAAAAAACTCCCAAACAATAGAGGTGCATGGAGGACCAGGCACAGGCAGGGGGAGGGCCAGATGCACTGACAGCTGGCTGGTCATGGTGCTCAACAGGAATGAGATCCACACCTGGGCTCAGGGGCACAGGCACATCCTGATCCAGACAACCTGGTGCTGCTGGAGCTGGTGCTGGATGTGGTGATGGTGGTGGTTCAACTGCCTCAGAGTCAGGAGGAGGTGCTGGTCCTGCTTCCGGGCAGGGGGAAACACAAAAAATTTTGGATCAGTCTAACAGGAACTGGCAGCCATGTCCCCCATGCGTGTGCACAGTATGCCTGTCACATTCTCCCAGAACTCCCCCCCCACCCCAGACATTCCCTCACACTGGTCCACCTCTTCTACTGCGCTCCCGCAGTCTGAGCAATGACTACTCGACTTAACAGAAAACACTCACACTGTCATACAACACATACACAGTCAGACAGACACAGACAAACAACTAACTACTTACGAAGGTAAGAAAAATATAAATTTACAGAAACAAAAATTAAGTAAAAAAGAGTTTAGAAAAGACAAAAAAAAAGCTTTAAAAAAAGCTGTTGGGTCTAATTCAAAGTTTAAATCTTCTCCTCGCTCTGATCTCCAAGTCTCAGGCTGTCTCACAGTCACAAAACAACACACTCCTCTCTCTCCATCTGCACAGAAGAAAGTTAAACTATCTCCTTGGCAAGGCACTTCCTTCCTGCCTGGCTAAAGAGCATGTGACTTACAGTACTGTCAGTACTGTAAGCCATGTGATGTGTGGGGGGCTGCCAAATCTGGAACGTGAAGTGGATCATTTATAATCATAATGAGGAACGCAATGTCAATTTAAAACAATGACTTCACCTTAATTTGCATTGACATTCCACCTTAACATGAAGTGGTAATGACAAGGCAAAGTGAGCATTTTACATTGCCCACTCCACATAGCGGAGTGGCAATGCTAAGTGCTCACTTCCCGTTCACTTCTCCAGTGGAATTTAAATTCACTGCATCACTAATCTTGAGCAAGTCATTTAACTTTTATGTGTGCAGTTATCAGTGACCACTTGCTTTTTACACACATGCCACATGCACGCAGTCTTTCCCAATTTAACATAAAAATCATGGTTTCCACACTTGCTTGCTCCATACATGCCATATGCATACAATCAGTTCCAATTGAACACTTAAATCATACTTGTAGCATGCATATCACTTGGGTAGTTTAATATGTGCAGAATGAAAACATTTCATATAATTACTTCTGTAAGGGAAATGTCAATACACAACATAACATAGTTCCTATTGAGAAGTGGCAGAAAATGCATTTAGGCTACTGGTGACATCACCATAATGACTGTAAATAACAGAAGAAATGTAAGGGTCTGAGTGACTGACAGTTCAAGTAATTCAGCAAATATGTCATTTTTAGACAGCTTCAGTTTCATTGAGTGACTTCCAGGTACTGTATGTTTGAAACATTGCATTTGATATTGTTTTAACTAACAACTTTTGATTTCACTGAACAGCTGGTTAGCAGAAGAAAAAAATGGCAGCTTTGTGAAAGTGTGTTAGAATGATAACCAATCTGCATGGAATGATTCAACTTTTTTTTATTTTTTTAATTTGAGGTCAGCTGGTACTGTATGTGATGGTTATTCAAAAATTACCCCACATCATAAAGTAGCAGCTGACCAATCAGGAGACCACATTTTTAGACCCCATGGTATAATGACCAATAATTTCCTAGATCATCTATGTATGAACCCTTGTGGTGTTGCAGCACATAGATACCCTCCAATCCACTGGCAGGACCTCTGTTTTTATGCAGGTGTTAAATGAATTAGTAAGTGGTTCTGACTCATATTTCTCAGCACCCTAATGTGCATGCTGTTGGGTTCCAGTGACCATTTAGGTCCATGTTTTCTGCCCTGCCCTCAAAACAGTTTCCTAGCCATCTAATTTATGTCCTTACTCCAGATCTTTCACCTTCTTTAACAACCTATTTAGTGGAAAATAATTAAAATCCTTACTGAAATTGAGGTAAAAGAAATTTAGCACTCTGCCACTGTTTGCTGTTTCTATCACCAGATTGAAAAAAAAATCAATCAGATTAATCAGACACAACCTGCCACTATCAAACCCATGCTGCCTCCAGTCCTACTCTCCATTTGCTTTCAAGAAATTCACTTTATGTTCCTTTGCATTAGTTTCCAATAACTTCCCCTTTGTAGATGTTAGGATCACTGTTTTATGATTCTCCAGATCCTCCCTCCATGATCCCTTGCCTGGTGAAGTGATACCACAGCTGCTGCCCTCCAATCTCGATGAACGTTTTCTGTTTCTAAGGAACTGTTGTGGTAGTGATTCTGTCTGATTCTACTAATTGCCAGCAGGTTAGACCTTATGGTCTATTGAGTCTGCTCGAACCTCAGATCCCTAGTTGGGTGCCGAGGCCCTCCCCCCCTTGTGTTCCAGAAACCCCTATCATCCATCCCCACCCCCCTTGCCCAGGCCATCATCTGATACATCCACTTTCTATGTCTGTCCCACCCTCTCTTGAAGCCCTCAACTGTGGATCTCTGAACCAGCTCACCAGGCAGAGCATTCCATGGGCCCACCACCCTCTCAGTGAAAAACCTCCTCCTCTTTACCCCCCTCACCCTTCCACCTTCCAACTTCCAACCATGTCCTCTGGTGATACCTTCCTGCTTTAGTCTAAAGACCCCCTCCATGTTTACCCTATTTATTCCCTTGAGGTACTTGAAGACCTCAATCATGTCCTCCCTGTTTCTCCTCTCCTCCAATGAAAACAGGCAGAGCTCCTCAAGTCTGTCCTCATACGTCAAATCCCCTAGTCCTTGTATCATCTTAGTTGCCCTCCTCTGTACCCTCTCCAGGAGCTATATGTCTCTCTTCAAGTGTGGTCTCCAGTACTGTACACAGCACTCAAGGTGTGGTCTAACCAGTCCATTGTACAGTGGCAGAATCACTTTCCTGCTCCTAGAGGTGATCCCCCTTTCGATGCATCCCAACATCCTGTTTGCCTTGCTAGCCACTCTCCTGCACTGCTCAGAGTTATTCATATATGCATCCACCATGATCCCTAGGTCTTTTTCCCCTGTTGAGGCCTCCAGCATCTCCTCTCCCAGGGTGTACCTGTGTTTAGGGTTTCCTCACCCAAGATGTAACACCTTGCTCTTGGTGATATTGAAATTTAATTTCCATGTGTGAGCCCAGCTTTCCAGGGTGTCCAGGTCCCCTTGCAGGGCCAACCTCCCCTCTTCCCCCTCAGCTACTGCTTCCATCTTGGAGTCTTCAGTGAAGAGACTCATTTCACACCCTATACCCTCCCTGATGTCCGATATGTATGCATTAAACAGGATCGGACCCATGACCAAGCCCTGCAGTAGCCCACTACCAACCTCTCTAGGGTTTGAGAGCTTTCCACCAACTACTACTCTCTGGGTGCATCCAGCTAGCCAGTTTTCAATCCATCTGACCATCAAAGGGCCTACTCCCAACCCCATCAGTTTCTCCACCAGACCGTTGTGGGGGACAGAGTCAAATGGCTTGCTGAAGTCCAAGAATAATACTTCCACAGGCTTTCCCCTGTCCATTTCTGATGTTACCCATTCATACAACTCCACAAGATTGGTTTGACATGATCTACATGGCACAAACCCATGTTGCTGATTATCCAGACCTCCCACCTCCTCCAAGTACACCCCCAATCATTCCTTTAGTATACTCTCGATTAATTTTCCCACCACCGAGGTCAAACTGGCTTGTCTGTTGTAGTCCCTTAGGGGAAATCACACATGGTCTAGTAGATTTGCTTGTATTTAGATTTCACAGTCCTTTGCTCACTGTATCCAGAGTAACTTCTAATTTTAGTTCTGATGGATCCATGAATTTTACCTTGCTTTACAGTTATAGGGGCTGAAGCCTCTACAATGAATGCAGAACTGAAAAAGTTAATAATGATACTTTATCTGCCTTCCCTGAATCATCCCCTACACTCAGCCCATCCTTCCTCAGCCTTTCAGTGTCCTCCCTCATCCATGTTTTCTCCCTTATCTACCTGAATATTTTTTACTGGTCTCCTTATCCCCTCACAATGCTCTTTTTTCATCTCATGGTCACCAGAGCTGCCGGCTTCTGTCAGATGACCTCTCATCCCCATCCACCTCTTTCTCTGGCACTTACTGTACCTGTGCTCTTGAGGCCCTGTTGTCAGTTCTTTTGGAAAGCTTGTCAGGGAAGTGACTGTGCCTGGTCTTCAAGTGTGAAGGACAGGGGTCAGTTGGAATGGTGGGGCCAGAATGTGCCAGCATCGTGCTTCTTTGTTCTGAGAGTTATTTTTTCCAGCACCCAAGAACAGTGAGGGGTCACATAGAACTTTATGGCTGCATTTTTGAGCCAGGATGCATCCAACTTCCTAAAGGTCTGCCAACTGCACTGCCACCTGTAGCCACCTACTGTAGGTGGCAATATTTCCATAGAGAATGCTTCCCTGAGGAATTCTCATTTCACCTCCCCCTGGCTAACTTCACATGGCCTGAGTTCATTCCTGAAACCTACTGCATTCTTAGTATTGTTTCAGCCTTGGCATCCTTCAATGTTTTGTGCTTCTTCATGTTTTCCCTGTATTCCTCCATTATTCGTTTCAGTCTAGTCCTTCTTATATCTTTTAAAAGCTCTTTTCTTCTCCCTGATTACTTCCTTCACCTGGTCACTAAACCATTTTGGTTTTGTATGTCTCTTATCCTTGCAATATACTAGACACCATACTTTATTGCTCCTATTTTCTCATTTTTGATTACTTCCCATTTGTTCTCCACTCCCAACACTTAGTTACTTCCATTCCACCAGTCCTCCAATACTATATACCCCCCATACCTGACATCTTCTGTCCTGATGTTCAGGAGTGTGGTGCTAGAGTTCAAGCATTGAATGTTCAGAGCAGTGCTAAAACTCATGAGTCAGGATTCACAAAAGGAATGCACCCTGTGCATCTGAGTTGTGCTGGTGCATCCCTGACTTGCGTACAAGCGCAATTCAGCAAGGGCACTGATGCTTCAGCACATTGCCAATGTACCGCACATCACCCATAACATTATACAGCGCATCTGGAGGGGTTGTGCAGGGGGCATGCCCATGTATATATTGTGCAGCCCCATTCACAACCCAACTTGGAGTTGCATCTCCGAAGCAAGTCTGGAGATGTGCCTCCAAAAGGTAATTCTACAACAAGTAGATGTCAGTGGGTGTCCACCCACAGGCAGGCTGCTGTCCTGCAGCCAGCAGCATGGCAGCCTGCCCACCCTGGCAGACCAGTGATTCCCCCCCACCCACATTCCCAGTAGAATGACATTCAGTGTGACAGTATTCCTGTTAGAATAGTAGAACCCCCACCCTGACCCGATCGCAACATGAATGGGTCCTGATGGCCCACTGTTGGTCTAGTGGACCCCCACCACTCAGTCAGGCACCCCACCCCACCCCCACTCCCCCCATCTCGGCATGGTCTATCATTGGCAGGATGCTCATCTCACTCACCCACATGTCACTTGACCAATGGGCTTGCATTGTGAAGTGTACTCTGTCATGAATGAGTAAGGTGCACACTGCAAGCCCATTGGTTGGCAGGGCCCACCAATGGGCTTCCAGGTGTACAGTAGCTATCATTCACAGATAGCTCTGTCAGCGGACAGTCATGGTGGTATGTGGGTGGGTTGAGCTGCCCACTGATGATAAGACCATGTCGGGACAGGGGAGTGAGGTGTGGCTGCCTGAGTGTGTGGCAGGGTGGGGGTCTGCTGGACCACCAGGGAGTCATCTGGACTCTATTTAATGCTGTGAATGAGTCAGAGAAGGGGGGGGTTCTACTATTTAGCGGGGAATGCTGGCACATTGATTGACATACCACAGGATTTGGGCAGGCCGGTGTTATACTATTCTAATGGAAATACTGCTGCATTGAATGGCATACTGCTGAGGTTTAGGCAGGAGGGGATCTTTGGACCACCAGAGTTCTTTGTGGGCATACACGGACTGCGATTGAGCCAGGGAAGGGTGGGGGGGTACCACAAGTCTACATGTGAATATGCATGGGAGTCATGGCCCTTGCAGGTCATCCGGTGCATTCTGACAGGTTCATCCCTGCAAGTCATATGCTAATGGAGCCATAATAACATGCCAATGGCCCATTGCACCTTGCATGCTTAATGGCCCCATTTGTGTGTTTGTGTCTATGAATGGCAACATTAAGTGCATCTCATGAAGATGTACCGTCCCATTGGTTTCCCAGCCTGACCAGGGAGTTGTGCAGGTGCATCTTGGGTTGGGCGCAATTGTGGTATACACAGATGGGATGCACCAGGAGCACCCCCCTGTGCATCTTCTGTGAATACTACAGTTTAGGTTCATCGCATCTTCTTTGCGCCGGGGCAGCTGAGATGCGCCAAGCGCATATGCTTTGTGAATTCTGCCCATGGCGTTATGGTTGTCTTACCGTAAGGGGCCCTCCATACTGAAATTGCAACATCCAGATGAGGCATTAAATGGCTTAGGATTACATTCCCCTTAGTTGCCCCTCCTGCCCATTGACTCAGAAAGCAGTCCTGTGTTGCCGCTAAGCATTTTTGTCTCTTTTGTCATTTGTCCTTCAGAGTTTACCAATCAATTTACAGGAGATTAAAGTTCTTCATGAGAACTTTAATCCCCATTCTGGCTGACAGTGTTAACACTCCCTCCAACAGTATGTCTAATTCCATAGATTGTTTCTTAAGTCCATAGATCATGCAGTTTCTCAGGATCTTACTCTACCTTGTGACACCTGCAACCATAAGGACTCTACCACCCCCTGTCTTTGACAGTCTTATCCTCTATAGCTCTGATAGAATTCCTGAAATATACTGCTACCCCCTCCCCTTTTACTCTCCTTATCTCTACTATAATGAGCAGAGCTAGGGACTGTGAGGTCCCAACTGCTATTTTTTTATGTCCATTCCTCAGTGACAGCTTTGATATCAAGTTTATGTGTAGCTATTGTCTGAGGCTTCTCTTATTCTCTAAGCTCCTGGCATTTGCGTAGTGAAACTTTCAGTTTCCCCAACAACACTGTCCTTTCCTTTCCATTGTTCCCCATCTTCCTTCTGTTGCTCCCTGTCTTCCCTATGATTTCTTGCTGTCCTCGTGTCCACTGTTTCTTCTCCTACTCTCCAAAAGCCATTTATGTGAGGTGGGATAAGTGAACTTGACTCCACTCAAGTGTGCTGTTGCAATGTTATGGTCTAGCACTGTCCTCCCTCTCTCCTAGTTTAAAGAGTTAGTAGCACCACAAAAAAAGCAGACAGAAAATGTAATTACTGTAATTTTTAATGTAGCCAGTTGTTTCTTTTCATTTCTGAAGAACATATGTTTTATTTTTCCTTTCTCATTAGAATGGTTTCTACCTGATACTACTGTGTGTGTGATGTGAAAAGCAATACTTTACTTGGTAGCTAAAATAGTTATATATAGAATAAAACTTGGGATGGTGTACATTACATAGAGAATAATGGATGGGTGGGTGGTTATAATGAAAATTTTACACACACCCTAAGGTGTAGGTTGCCACATAGACCCAGAGAGCAAAGCTTGAGGGGTTTATTAAAGCATCCCACACCAATGGGTGTGAGTAAAATCCAAGTTTTTACCACCTACCCATTCTTTATTTTGTATAATTGCTGGGGTGCACTTTCCCACCACAGCAATTATACAAAATAAAGATATCACCAGTGAGCCATGGACCGGTCAGGTTTCAATGCAGTCCATGGCTCATGATAAAACAACATTGCTTGCTTTGTTTTTCTTTTTTTTTAAAAGAAGCAGTTGTGGCTGACTGACTCCAATGTGGCAAACTGTGTAATGCTACAAAACAGCGACTGGCACTGAGGAGTAAAAGATCACTGGCTGCACATGCTCAGCACTACAGAAACTCAGCATGTGTTCACTGTTATAACCAGCTAGTTGTAATGGTGAAATTATAACGAGGTTTCCCTATAGGAGAGAGTTGTGTGATGCTACATAAACCCTGAGAGCAAAGCTCGATGAGTTCATCAAGCATTACACACACACATACACACAGGGTGTGTATTAAATTCAAGTATTTATAATATCCCATAATTTGTTTTATATAATTATGGCCATCAATTTTTTCTCCTTCCCCCCAAACAAGTACTGATAGGTTTGGCAAGGTCCCAGCAAAAAGTGTGCTTGCATTTCTAAAGTTAACAGCTTGATAGAAAAAATCGTTACTGGCTTGGTGAGTTTCATTTTTTTGTTGTTATGTTTGGTTAGTGTAGGTCAGTTGGTAAAACACATGCATCCAGATTTACAGATAAATAGAAACAGACATTTTTTGTTACTGGAGGTCCGTCTGGAAAATATGTGCGTCTGGTTTTACAGTTGGGATTCACTTTGGTTTTGTGAAGGTCCTTTTTAGGTTGGTGTATGTGTGTGCGTGGGGGGAGGTGTTGAAGAACAAATCGCATAGTTGGGCTCACAAAGTGGCCATTGTGAGGAAGTGCCACACTCGAGACACAGTTAGTGTCTCAAGGGGTGGCAGGTGTCACAGTTAATGTTAATTTACTGACTAATTTATGTAGATGTTTCTACATTGTTAAGTTTGCTGATCATGGCATTTCCTTACTGTGATTACTGTAGAGCTGCTATTTAGCGTGGCTGTGGGGGATTCCTCAAAACACTTCAGTTCTGTTGTGCTGCACAGGAGAGAGTGAAACAGTCTTGAGCACAGCTGCTCTGTTGAAAGTGCATGTTTGCCATAATAACCAGCTGAGGAATTACCACCCTGTAGGGGTACCAAAGGCAAGGAACCCTGGAAGAGGGTTCCACCCCTAGCTGTGCTGAGTGAAGATTCTCTTGGCTAAAGGTACCTTAGGAAGAATCCCCTGGAGGAGAGGTGTATCACTTGAGGAGGATTGGAGGGTGATGGGGCAAAGAAAAAAGTGCTTCAGAAAGAGGCTGAGAGGAACTGCTTATATAGCTCAGGAAGGGGGAGTGGCTGGCTGCTTGTCTATTGAACTACAGGCAATAGCCTTTCAATTCATTGGCCTATGCAACCAGTGTAGCATTATGCTTTTACAACTGTATTATTTTGCTTTGGCCATTCACACTCTCCATTCCATGAGGAATTACCACCCTGGAGGAGTGCCAAAGGCAAGGAACCCTGGAAGAGGGTTCCACCCCTAGAGGTGCTGTGGAAAGGTTCCCTTGACTAAAGGCACCTTAGGAATAATCCCCCAAAAGAAACTGTAGCAGCACTAAAGAATATTAGCAATCAGAGGCCATGAGGCATTGATGTAGAATGACAGCAGCAGCAGCTTGATAAATCACAGGAGGTGTGCAGATTAGCAAGGTAGCATATGTGCAATGGAATACACTGGTGATTGAGGGGGCCTCCTTAGGAGAGAGAGAGAATGGCAAGTAGGGACACCATCCACCTCCATCCAACAGTGGAATCTACCTAAGAGAACTAGGGAATACTAACCAAGACTAACTAGGTATGCCTTTGGCAAGGAGGAGAGAGAAAAAAACCTTTGAGGAGGAAATTTCGGGGGATCCAAGGCCTAGGTCACCTTCCCTCCAGGCATGGGATAATTAAGCTAGTGACGGCTCTGCTACCGCAATTTGGAAAGCCCAGTGAAAGGGAGTGCAAAATGTTCCAATTTGAAGGGAAGCGCTCACTCTATCCTTCTAACAGGAACACCATGGAGGGTTGCAAGCCAGTTTGCTCTGCAACAAGCCATCTCCAAGGCAGGAGGAGGAGAGTAACAACCACCGAGACACTCACCCGGCCTGCTGATCTAAGAACAAACCAGGTGAACCAGAGGTGATCGTAGGGAGGTAGTTTGAACAATTGCCTCTGAATCCACTTGGGCAGCTAAAGGGGTCCTCAGTGAAAGCCTCCCCCCACTTTTGCCACTGAAGTCTTAAATTCTACAACTTGAGGTGCCATTGGTACAGTTGATAACTGAAAGTCTTCCCAGAGCTGGGACATTCCCAGCTATGGGCCAGATAAGAAGGACCTTGCCCCAAACTTCACATGCTCAAGATGAGGACTTGGGGGTGCTGAGCGAGACTGTCGGCACAGGGTAAGCCCTTTGGCAGGGAACTACTGGACAAGGTTGGCATGCCTATTTACTCATGTACATATTTATTATGTATGCATTCATTCATTTATTTAGTATACTGAAGTCATTTATTTATTTTGCTAAAGTAATTTAGTTTGCAGAAGCTTTATTTCAGCAAACGCAGGATTAGCAAGGGCAAGCCAACCAAGTCCCATTAAGGAAGCCAATTAAAAGGTGATAAAATATTCAGAGGATTTCAATGGTAGAGGCAGGATTTGAACATGAGGCAATAGGCAGCATGGGGCCAACAACACCCCGCCAGTCCCCCACCATAGGAAAAACAAAGAAGCAATGGGAAAGTCCGTGAAACCACATGCAGCATTTAAAACTAGTTTACAACAACAACAGCAGTAGCCAAGTTGACCTCATAGTATAATAAGGCAGTATGTAAAGTAAATGAGCAGCATCCAGTAAAAGAACAGCATCCAGCAGCAATTAACTATAGCTGCAACATGCTGAAACAGCAGCATTGATTTTCTTGGTATTAGTTGAGGAAGCAAGATTGAATTCCATGGACCAGGTTGGAGAGTGAGCCTGAACCAGGTGATAGCAATTAAGATGGATAAGCACTGAGACAATAGAAGCAGATTTCATTTACAGCAAGCACATATTGTATATAGCATTAGGAGCAGGAGCAGGAAAGCAGTTCTGAACTGAAACACACAGATACCAACTGCAATTGCACTTGTGAGTAAATGGGAGCAAATTAGCATGAGCTCAGGATTAGCAAAATACAAGAAAGGCAAAGGATTCTAGAAACTGAAGCCTTCCAAAAAAGAATGCAAACAAAAGACACAGAAACACAGCAGAACAGGAAACAAACACAAAAATAGCATACAGCCAGAGGCAAGGAATACAAACCAAGTGCAGGAGAACAGAAAACATAAGTCCAGCATAAAACAAACAGAGGCAAAAACACAGCGGGGGGCAAGCTCCAGCAGGCTGAATATGACATGACAGATGGAACCTCCAGCTGCAAAGAAAAAAGTGCTTCAGAAAGAGGCTGGGAGGAACTGCTTATATACCTCAGGAAGGGGAGTAACTGGCTGCTTGTCCATTGAACTACAAGCAATAGCCTTTCAATTAGCATCAAATCAAATGTGCACTGAATCTTCAAGTTGTCCTTGTCCACCATAGCATGTACTTTATGTCCAAGTACTCCATTTGATCTACTTTTGACTACTTTCTTTTTAATTGTATGAAATCTGAACGAGATGAACACTTTCATGAAAGCAGAGTTTGTTACAATAGTCAGATATGGCTTCATATTAATATCCTTCTTGTAGCACTATAGCTCTTGTCAGAGGGATTTCCCTTGGAAATGAATACACCAGACCATGATTCTTTGGTGCTCTACTGGCAATTACATTTATTAAAATGTATCTTTTTGTACACACCATACATCTTAGTAAAACACTTCATATTACATATTTAAAACTTCACAACATTCCAGTCCAATACTTTCTTATCGTTCCTCCATCACAATCTTGTCGGGGCCTGAATTTGTGACCCAGCACCCTCTTCCATTTCTTACCAAATCCATTTTCTATCCAATCCATTTTCTTCTTTCCCTTGAGTTTGATGCCACTAACCCAATCCCCAGCCTACTCGTTGCCACCACATCTGGATGACACTGAAACCAGACCATGCCTGATTCTCTCCCTCCCTGCCCTCCCTCTTGCACCCCAACCCCTGTTGTGCTCCTCCCCCCTTGGGCTCTCCCTCTCTCCACTCCCTTCCATTAGCCCATCCTCAGCCTAGTGATGGACGATGGGCTTCCCCTACCCCTGGCTCCCTTTTTGTCCCATCCCTCTTGGGCCCCACTAATTAGCAGGATAAAAAATGATATCCACCTCCAATAGGTGCACCCCATCTGCCCTGTAATGCCCTGGACTACCATAGGAAATATCCCTAGGAGCAATGTAAATACTCTTTGCTTTAGCTATCCAGGCAGCCGCCCTCCTGTTCAGGCATTTCCTGGACTTTTCAACAGATCTAATATCCCTGGGATGCCTCCACACTCATCAAGAAATGATCTCAAAACACCCTGTAATAACCTGTGGCCACCAGCTCCCAATAATTTCCAAGTTCCTCTTTATATCTTTAAATAATGCGCCCCATGTTCTAGCCCCCATATCATTCCCACCCACCTGGATTATTAACATATCCAGCTTGGGCCATTTGAGTTTTTGTGCTTCTAGAACTGGCAACAGCTACACCCATTTCATGCCCTGGACCCCTCTCCATTGTATCCATGTCTCTTCTGCTGCCCTCTGGAGCTGTCACCCTCCCGGAATAACTGGTTCATGTCTCCCTGTCCAATACACAAATAAGTGCCCCACAATCCAAACTTGATGCTGCCGATTCCTGCCTGTTGGTATAAATCAATAGCCATCAAATCATTTTTCTGACATATCTCTTATAACAATTAGATTTCCACCTGCCCACCCGCTTCACTTCATCTGTGGAACCCCGCTGTGCTGCCATCTCTGAGGACACACCTATGTTGAATGAATGGGGCAAAAATTGCTTGGGGTCTTCCCCACAAGAAGTATCCATTTCTTTAAAATCCCTGTGACTTGGTAACATGTGATGGGTGAACCATCCCCAGGTACAAAATACCCCTCCCCCACCACTTGGCCGAATAGCAGTATACCCTGTAAGGGCTGCCACTGCACATCACCTTTTTAAGGGTTGTTCCTCTATTACGACCTCTGTCTCCCTGCTGGCTTGATCCCTTTTTGACTGCCATAGCCAGATTATTATCCTCTCCATTCCCACCTGGACCTCCTCCCCTTAAAGACCCCCAAAGTCATCTGTGTTGCTTTTTGTGACCACTTCCCTTAGTCTAAATGTCCCTCCAGCTGTGACAGTAAACACCGCCTCAAGCTGGCATACATCATACGTCGATGTGCATATATGCCGCAATGCCTACAGAAATGTTATTAACTGCCCCACCAGTTTCCTCTTATCTCCCACTCTCCCCTTTGTCCTCTGCCACCCTATGAGCATGCACCTCACCACTCTGAATTTGCTTGAGTCTGCCCAACCCCTGATGTTGCTTGCCCAACCAATCAATGCCAGCTGTACCCCCATTGTGGTGTGTGCCATCCTCGCCTCCTATTTCCTTACGACAAACCGTGCTATCTGATTCTCAGTTATGGGCTTACTTACCTCAAATTCGTCCTGCTGCCAGCCCCCCTGGACAGGCTTTCATGCCCCTTTATATGCCCTCAGCATGCTGGCAGACCAGGAGCTCCAATAATGCAGTCTGACTCCTTTCTATCCAATTTCCCATAAATGCTGCTGCTCAGAAAAACAACAACATTTTGTTCTCAACCTCACAATCCTGCAAACAGAAGCCCTTTGGCTAGTATGCCATAAGCCTACTGGCTAGCTGCTCAATTTTGTTGAAAAAAGTCACATGTTGAAAAAATATTGTGGGTTTTCTAAGTCATCCTGCTGTTAAAATACAAAACATATTTTATTTTGAACCTGACTCTGACTATCCTGCAAAGCAGAAGCCCCTTGGCTATTGTGCCATAGGCCTACTGGACTAGCTGCTCAATTTCAAATCGCATTTGAAAAAATATTGTGATGTGTTTTCCAAATCATCCTGCTGTTTAAAATATCATTTTGTTGTCAAAAAAACATGGACAGCAGTAAGACTAAGAAGAAGTAGAAGAATGGTGGGTTACAAGTCAGTTTGCCCAAAAAAGGCAGAAAAAAGCAACAAATATATTCTGCTATAAGCAGCACTATCAGTTACGCTTCTCCTAGTGACACTACTAAATTGTGTTTGACAGAAAATAAAGTAAATAATTCTTAGTCTGTGAGTGACACCAGAAGCACATTGTCTTCTCCACTCCCTGGCACATCAAACAAATAAAAAAAGAGCCTCAGGTCATGTGCTTTGTAAGAGGAGTAATGCACAAGGTAGTAGTAGCAATGTTAATTAAAACAAAAAAAAAAAAGAAGAAATAAGATAGTCAGGGGTGTCACCCACTGAGATACTGAAAGGAAAACTGCATATGCTTTCATCATTCCACTCTATCCCAGTCACCATCTCATGACCAAGGCCACTGATTTATGGTGATTAAAACAATTAAATTCCATTTTCAAGACTTTAGATTCCAGAATTTCACCGGTGATTGTTACTCTAATTTCCGGATTTTACCGGGATTCTGCTGTCATTCTTTTAGTATGTGCATAAATAATCACAATTAAAGAAGGCTTAATATACAGAGCATTAAATAAGGCAAACTGAAAATAGTACAGGAAGGAATTAAAAGAAAAACACACTTTTTTATGGATTTACTGATCGGATAAAAAATGGCAGATTCCATGAAATCTTCATTTTTATCATTTTTTCTGGCAGCCCTAATTCCAGAATTTTACTGGATTTTCTGGTAAAAAACAAAAAACAGTGGCCTTGCTCATGACCCAAACTCCAGCACAGATGATAGCAGCAGTGGTAGCAACTATGTGCCCAATGGGCTTGAGTCTAAGTCATCTGATTCTTCTTTTGATACTGATGTAGTGCAAGGCAAAAGTACCGACAGAAACCTTGGAGACGAGACATCAGGGGTGGCCAACACAAATGGAAGTGGAAAGAACAATAAACCTGTATGCCCTGATGACACTGTTATTTTACATGAGAAAACAAAGTCCCCGATGATAGTGATGATAAGATAATAAATGAAAGCATTACACTGCTATCTATCAGGTACCTACAGCATGACAGCAGGTAAAATTAAGCAGGTCACTTCTTGGGTATGGAGTAACTGTTATATTGATTCCTGAAATGCTTGTTGTGCAATATACACACTCCGTAAAACTGGTGTCATCGGGGGAGACAGGAAAATCATCTAAGAATGTTCACTTTAATTAGACACTTAAAGAGAATGCACCAATTGCATGCAACACAAAAGATCAGACCTCAGTGTCTGGTGAGGCAGAAGATGAGGCAGGTGACTGTGATCTAAAAGGTGTTTCTTCATTATCAAAAAGTGGTGGCATAGCCAACTGTTTTTCAACTCCGCTTAACAAAGAAAGCCACTTTGAACTCAGTTACCATCTAGCACCTTTGTATCTAACAGTTCCCCTCAACTACCTACTCTCTATTCTTCTCCCAACAGATGGCATGGGGTCATAATGTCAGTGCAAAAAACAGCATAGCAATTAATGCCACAAGGAAAACAGTGTCTGCTGAAATAACATGGGTCAAAACACTGACCCCAACAGAAACAGTGCACATCACTTAAAACAATGGGATTTTGTTGTTTTTTTTTCTGTGGGGCTCCGACACCCCCCCCCCATAGACACCCTTCAGACTAAAACTAACATACTCCAAGGGGATATACCGCATGTTCAGTGACTTTTCGACAGTGAGGTCCCGTACAGTGACTACAGTGCCATGACTCTGTAGGGAACTCGCTGAAACCCAGCACTGTCTGTCAGGGGTCCTGCACCCCCACAAATCAGCTCTGACTCAGAGTTGAGAATCCCAAGTGGGAGGTGTGGGGGGGTTCAGAGACAAAGCCCCCAGGAGAAAACACTCTTTTCTGTCCGAAACTGACAGCCAACTGCAAAATGAGGTCAACCCGCTGGTTTTGCTGTCTGGTTGTTCGTCAAAAATTTTGTCGATGACCAGTCGTAGATCCCTACGAGGGAGTGTGGACTTCAGGGATGGGGAGAAACTCAGGAGGGGGTTAAAATACATTTTTTCTAAAGTAAAAATAATACATACACACAAAAACATTACGATACCTAGAGGCCTGGGGGGAACCGGTCTCCAGCATTGCCATGTGTTTGTGCCTTAGCCACTCCATCATGGGAGCAGCTCAGCCAGGCACCACACACATGGTAACTTGATTCTTTCCATTTAACAGTGCAGAGTGACAGGGGTAGCAATAATTCCCTACCACTATTATACCCCTGTCACTCTAAATGCTTTTGTGCTTTTCACAATAATGTTCTTCCTGTGCTATTATTGTAGTGCTATATTGACCTGGTGCCCAACAGACCATGCCCTAAACCAAAACAGTCAACCATGCAAAAGTCACTTCAAAGGGCATATAAATATGATCGCATTCATCTAGTTGCCCAAAAATTAAATAAGACGATAGCAGAAAGTATAGCTCTTGACATACTTTCCTTCTCTTTTTATTCAGTCTATTTCCTTCAATCAAGTAATGCAGATTGCAGTTCCATGATATCAGATACCATCCAGAAAATATTGTGTCACCAAAGTAGTACCAATTGTCTACTGTGAATTGCATGAAAAAGTGAAGCATACCTTGAAGCTCACATCAGTGCCACAAGTAAATAATACAACTGATAAGTGAATCAATGTCCAAACTGTAGACTACATGGCAGTCGGTGGTCACAGGGCATCTTTTCACAGTCCCTCTGCCTCATCCTTCATCTCAATTGCACCTACCGCAGCATGTAAGAAGCAGGCTGCCTTTGTATATTTCTAGTTTTTTGTCAAAAGATCACACTGCAGTGAATCTCTTGCAAGATTTAAGACTTTTTTGCTGAATGGCTTACTTTTCATAGCCTGTCTTGTCTCTAGGGCTTTTGGTATCTAATAATGGGGCTAACATCATATGTGTTGTGAAGGATTTAGGGTATGTGCACATATCTTAGTTTGTTCATGCCCTCAGTCTTGTAGTTCATGATTTTATTAAAGGTGATGGAAGCATTCAGAGAGCACCGAGTATTGCATGCAAAATATGTGAACATTTAGTCATTCTTCTAAAGCATGCAAAATATTGTGGTAGCTACAAAAGGACAATAATCTTCCACAACTTCAACGAAAACAGAAGGTGGTCACCAGGTGGTATTCCACCTTTTAGATGGTACAATGGCTTCTTGAGCAGTGTAATTAAGTGCATTCAATACACCATGAATCACTTAATAGGGAAAGGAGATGTGTCATTCAATTCAAACCAGTGGACCGTCATGGCACAGTTGTGCCACAGTCTTCAACCATTTTGGGAAGCCACTTGGGAAATTAGTGCAGACAATGCCAGTCTGTCAAATAACACCCCTGATAATTATTCTTAGGAACAAACACAAAAAGCAGAAGGCAACCTTTCTTGAAGCAAGTAGTGCTGTTTCTCTTTTCCAAAAGTTAGTTATCTTATATCAATGGAAATGAACCCCAGAATATCAATTAAGTTAGAATTAGAACAATATATTCTGGCCACAATGTTAGACCCTTGATTTAAGGCAAGCCTGGCATTCTTCTCCCCTCTGGCCTCACAGACATCAGCAGGTATGAACACCTACTTATTGAAAAAGTGTCAGATGAAATGATGGATACTATTTCAGTTTCATAACTGGTTAATTATGCACTCTTTCAAACCTCACCACCAGTGGGAGAAACATCCAATGGAACAGATGAAGATGGTAACATTTGGCCAGGGCTGCATGATATTGATAAATACACTAGTTCTTATTGTGTTGACCAAGGTCTTAGTGCTACCACTATGGTTGAAGGCTATAGAAAAGATCCTAGGAAACTCAACATATGGTATGACACTTAGAACATTTGGCAAAGTAAGAGAAAAATGTGGCTTGCATTATGCAGAGTTGCCATTTTATATTTAAGTTGCTATCCCCCAGTGTCTGCTCTTTTTTTCAGCACCAATCATAGTGTTGCTTCAGATCTGCACAACTGTTTGTTACCTGAAAATGTGGAACATTTGACATTTAGTAAAGTAAGTCTTGATCTCTTCGTTGCTGGCTCCACTGGTTCTCTACAAAGTCATTTTGATCAGTGATGATGATAAGCCAATATATACTGATTAACTGGTGATTGTGTCAATGTGAGGGCTTTTCATACTGATGGATGTAAGCCAGAGAGGACAAAAAAGAAAAAAACAAATTATAATAAGAAAAATACAAAACAAACAGAAAAGAAACCTTGTCATCTGTTAAATGGTGACTGAATAAGAAAGAGACTCTTAGTCTCACTGGTGTAAAAAAAGAAAAAGAAGAAAGAAAGAAAGAAAAATTGCGTGTGTGTGTGTGTGTTTGTTAATGGACCTCTACGTGAAATGTAGAATATGAAATGAAACATAATGGGGAACTCAACTCCTGGAAAAAAGAAACACTGACATCTTCAACTTGATATTAGCCAAACATTACACCTAATAGAAAAGAAAACAATGAAAGAAGTGCCCAGTGCTCACTGCCTCGTTCACACTAGGTTCTATAAAATTACGTAATATTCTTGCTTTGCTACATTTGCTATTGGCCCCAATTTTCAGCTGACTACATTATGTTGGGTGAGGGCTTCTGAAAGCCATTTTTCATTTAACACTCTACTTTTTGGCTTTTTGCTTTGCATGTTGATCACGGTAAGAGTCAAAAACAAAGAACTTTTTTTTTTATATATATACTTTCTACTTTTTCTCCTGCAGTCACTGACCTGCTCATCATTCAGCCACTGATCCACTTCTCCTGAGTGACCCATAGGCACCCCCACATACCAGCTGGCATATTTATTCATTTATTTAGATTTTGATAAATGGGTAAGCCCACTGAGACAAGAGGTCCATTTTTCAGGGGCAACCCAGGATTAGATACATACAGCAAAAATTACATACAGTGGACAATAATACAGAGGTTAGAACTAAGACAACATCATTGGAGAGACAGTAGTTACAGGTTGAAGATCCAGAATATAGATTTGCACAATGCATAGAATTAACAGGGGTCACAGTTGTCACATACACTGGTTAGGGCAATTGAAGTACAGTGGTTGCAACTGATGGGAGGGAAAATGGGGGCTAATGAGTGCAGCTGAATCCTTGGAGAGAATGTCTATCAACCAGTGTTGCTCGGTGCGTGTTCCATAAATATGGGGCAGCACATGTAAAAGAGCACTTGCCCGGGTTGGTGCGTACACAGGAGATGTCAAGGGGATGACTGACTGAGGATCTCATATCTTGGCATTGTACTCTGGGGTTGAGCAGTCCATGCAGATGAGGAGGAGGCCCAGTGGGAGTGAATTTACAAATTAGGCAAATGGAGGAGAAGGCCAACTTGCAGTGTATGGTGGGCCAGTGAAGATTTGCAAGGACCTTACAGTGGTGCCTCCTGGGGGTAGTTAGTGGCAAAGTGTACCTCTCTGTATTACAGCACCATAAGTTTTCTTAGTTCCCCTTCTCATGGGAACTGTAACGGGGGGCCACATACAGGAGGTAGGGGAGAAGGGTGCAGTTAGAGATTGCACGCTGAGCTTCATCAGAAAGGGAGTTTCCCAGATGGTAGAGGAGTCCAAGTCTCTGGTGAATGGACTTAGCTAAGGAGTCGATGTGGAGCTTGTAGGACAGTTCCTGGTCAAGGAGGATTCCAAGGTATTTGATCCTATCTAGGACCTCAGCTTACTTCCCCTGGGCTAATTGGAGCTGGAGAAGGCCACATGTATCCAAACTGAGGTGTCTGGTTCCAAACAGAACAGCCTTTATTTCCTCCTCATTCAGTACTAGGGAGTTGGCAGAGAACCAGGCTTTGAGTGCTGTGAGGCTGGTTTGTAATTTAGCAGTGATAAACTAGTGGGTCACTGCGATAGACAGTGTCATCCGCATAGAGAATGAGTTTACTTGGCCCAAGAACCCTCTCTATGTCATTAACAAAGAGGACGAAGAGCAGGAGTCCCAGAATTGAGCCCTGGGGTACTCCTGAGACTACTGGCTGGGTGCTGGAATGGGCTCCTCTCCAGATAACATTTTGGCTTTGATTGAGTAGATAGATCTCAAACCAGGAATGGGAGACCCCATCCAGTCTGAGGAGATGGAGTTCATAGAGAAGAAGACTATGGCTGACCAAGTCAAAAGCCTTGGACAGGTTAATAAATAACGCACCCATCTGAGAACCCTGGTTCATGGCATTGAGGACATCAGATGTGAGCCGGATGAGGGCCATGTCTGTGCCATGGCCTTTCCTGAAGCCATGTTGTATGTCGGCTAGGAGAGAGAGTGCAGCTCAAGGTAGTCATGTAATTGGTTGTGGGCCAATCTTTCCTGCACCTTCCCAAGGGGGCAGAGAATGGAAATAGGCCTATAGTTCCCCACTTTGTCCATGGGCCCTTTTTTATGGACTGGGACTATGGTCCCTACATTCCATTTACTTGGGACGGTTCCCTCAAGGAGGGAACTATTGATGAGCCAAGTGACAGGGAGGGCAATAGCAGGAGCAGCATCCCTCAGCAGCCTTGGTTCAAGCAGGTCATGTTCTGGAGAGGAATCAGGGTTAATTTTGAGCAGGAGAGGCAGTACTTCAGATGGTTTAATAAGTTTCAGGTGAAACTGGGGCTGTGCATGCTCCCATTTGGTATCGTTGGTGAGGGGAACACCAGGTGGAATGGGGTGAAAGAGTCCACCTGGGTTGGAAAAGGAGACGTTGAAGGCCTCTGCTACTGTGGAAGGGTCATTAGTCAGGGTATTCACAACAAGTAGTGCTCTGTCCTGGGCATTGGGGGGCACCTTTAAGTAGCAAATTTATTTGGCCCCAGAATTTCTTGGGATCCCGGGGGTGACTGGTCTGGAGATCATGCAGGTACTTAGACTTAGCATGTTTGGAAGCTTTCTTACAGTGATTCCTCAGTTCCTTGTATTTCTCCCAGTCAGCATTGTGGCCGGATGATTTTATTTATCCCCAGGCCCTATTATGGAGCAGCATACTCCGTTTGATGCCAGGACCTAGCCATTTGTGGCACTTACCCTGTACTCTTAGTTTCTTTTGTGGTGCATGGACATTAACCATGGACAGAAATGAGCAGGTGAAGTAGTCCAAGGCTCCATCCAGGGTGGGGAGAGTGACAATGGGATCCCAGTCGATGGCACGAATGTGTGAGCAGAAGTCGGCTGTAACAAGTCTGGTGTAGTTCCTGACTTCAATCACACTGGCAGCCAATTTGGGGGTCTTGTTAAACCAGGTGCAGAAGATCGGTGAGTGGTCACTCAGAGAAGTCGGACATGATCCCAGCCATCAAAATATGATAAGGGCAGGAGACAAGGGTCCAGTTGAGTAAGGAGTGATTGCCAGACTTGGCATTATGCCTAGTAGGCAGATCAATGATTTGAGTCAGGTTGGAGTCAAAAAATGGATTCTTGTTAGTTGAGGTCCCCAGGGCAAGCCAGTTCTGATTCAAGTCCCCAAGAAGAATCATCTCACCCAGGTGGTGCTCTGCCAGGACATGGGTTAGGGATTCTAGGGAAGAGGTAGCAGATTGGGGCGGGAGACAGACACACCCAACATACAGGGGCTTGGTGTCTCCAAGGAGCAATTTAACAAAGATAATCTCACTTACAGAGTCACAGAGGGGAGGAAAGTCTAGTTGCATAGCACTGAGATTTGGATTCATGTAGATGAGAACCCTACCACCTCTCCTTCCTCTGCAACCCCTTCTAAAGGTGTTATAGCAGAGCAGGTCTACTTTGTGTGGAAGGATTTGTTACTTAAGCCAGGTGCCAGTTACTGTTAGTACATCAGGTTTGTACAATGCTCTCGAGACTTCAAGGTCATGGACTTCATGTCATAGGTTACCAACATTCATGTGGACCAGCTGGAGGCCCCTGGCCACAGCCCAGAGTGGGTTGGTGGGGTCACTGATTAGATTAGAGGAGTGGGGGCCAGAGTTGGGCTTGACATCTCCTCCCAGAGCAAGCTTAAGCCTGGCAAGGTACCTGATGATTCTGGAGGGAGATTAGGAGTACCTCCATCTGTCTCTCATATGGATGCAGTAGAAGAGGCTGTAACAATTTCCATTACGGGCTACCCCATACATGGAAAGAAGCAGCAGGTTGGTCCCCTTCATCAAGGGCTCAAGGGGGCAGGGGGGTTGGCCAATGTGCCCGCCCAAGTTCGGGGGACTGTGGTCCCAAGAGGAGACCTGGTCAGCCCCCAGGATAAGGGCTATGTAGGTGAAGGATGCCACAAATCTAGTGCCCCGCATGATTACATGGGATATGACAGGGAGTGTGTCAACAGCACCTGGAGGAGGTAGAGTCAGCTATAGGATTAGGGGATGACTGCAGTTTCCTGGAGAGATAGTGAAACTATGGGAGAGGGGGACTCCAGTGGAGGATCAGGCCCATATAGGAACTTGGGCAACAGGGGTTAGGAGCTGACTAAGGTAGCAGTTGTGAAAAGTGGCAGACTTGAATATAGTAAGATCTAGCTCATGAGGGATAATTATCCTTGGATATAGAGGGATTGGATAATGTTGGACAAGTAACCAAGGCTAGTAGCAAGCAATTCAACAGTTGACTATTAGCAGCTGAAATAGCTTCAATTGGGATCACTTTCTTTAGGTGGGAAAAAGATCAGTTACACTGTGCCAGACAATCAGGCTTGCTTACCTTCTAGAGGGACCTTCCATAATCCCTGCACCAGGCCATGAACCAATACCGGCATGCGACTATGCGCTACAGCTCTACCGGGCTAGGAAGCTGCAGCCATCAAGCTGGCACGGTCAATGTTTTAATTTTTTTTCCTCCTGTTAGATCCCTTTCAGAGCGCAGATGTTCAATCACATTGGAGGCACAACGTGCCCACGTCCACTGAACTCTGCCCCTTAATTGCACTGACTCTAGCAGTGTCCCAAGTCATCACCAGGGGCTGCTGCGGAGTGGTGGGAACACAGCCCTCCCCGGGATAGGAGAGCAGTCCTCCAGACACACAAGCCTATCCCCCCTGACAACCCCTGACAACCTGGGCTCATGTCCGACCCTGGGTTGCCAGCATGGCACAAGGTGTGGCATCCAGCACCTCAACTCTCAGCACCACCAGGCTGGCTAAAAACAAAGAACTTCTAAATAGCAGGATGCAGTGTGTCCTACACAGTATACTCTGAACTGTTATGTCACTGTCCCATTAGAATGTTTTTGGTATTCTTCTCCTGAAAAAATGTATTTTTTCATAACTTGTCAATTTTGATCCAAAACAGGCAAATCCAAACCCTTTGCAAAATTAAATCTAAAATCAAATCAAGATTCACTCCAGTTTTGCCCATCCCTACTCTTTAGGGGAACCCTGACATGGAAAAACAGATTTAAGATGGGCTTTGAAAACAGACAAAAATAAAAAAAGCACCAATTTTAGTTTGGAAGCTGAGCAGGCAACAGAGAGGGAGAAGAGGCCACTTTTTTTATAAAAACTCCAAGTCCATGCTAAGATTTTCACAAGGAATGAAATCAAGTTTGTTCTTATGGTTAAAACATGTTTATTGAAAAAACATGCTGCACTCCACTCAGGCACCGAGCACTTTCAAAGAACTCTGTATTCTTTCTCAAGGCATAAGGAGGCTGGCAGCTGTTCCCTATTTAAAGGGAATTAATTAAAGGTACCATGCAACAAAGACAATTAAAATACATATATATGCATTAAAGATCCATAGAAAAAAAGTTTTCAACATTTTTATATAATTTTGCAAAAGTGTCTATCCTATATTACACTGTATCCCATTATGTATTAATAGAGTTATCAGTAAGATAGGAGACAGAGACAGAAGGGACCTGCTCCATAACAGAACAAATTCTGGACAGAGCCAATAGGGCTGCAGGAAAGGAATCTGGGTTTAAAATATTGAAAATCATTTTTTTTTTAATATTTTTACACCAAATTTTCAAAACAGCCTTGTAATGAACCTACCTCATAAAGAAGGGCAGAAAAAATGTTTACCTCCTGGCATAAAGGTGATGTTGTGCAGGGACTGCAAAATCAGATTTTTGGCTGCAAGCACACATATTGCACAGGAGTTGAAAAATGACAGCTGTCAAATTCATGAGTCAATGTTTCAAAATGGTTATGTTGAAATGTTGTGGTAAAATATTGAATATTACAAAAGCTATGAGCCTGCAATTGCAAAATTCAGCATAGCCTCATAAATGAATAGGTGAACATACTAGAATCATAGAATACAAGAATGTGCAAAGTATAATGCCACCACATATTACATTTATTCAAAGCCATGGAATGCTTTGCTAGTCTTTTTTTGGCAATGAAAAAATTTAACTTGGTCTATGGGGAGAAACTTTGGAAACAGCTTGACTTAATCAAGCCCTAAATATCATGATATCAGGATAGAAATTGGGTCAGGGTGCATTCAGATGAAGGTGAGGATAAGGTAAAGAAAATTTATTGTGGTACTGTACTCTATAAAGACCCTGCTGAAAGAATGCAGCATGGAGCTCAGCATAGATGTTAAATTCTTTGGTGAAATCTTATAGTGCAGCAAGTTGGTGTCGGTATTCTGTTTTGAGTGGAGGATTGTGAAAAATGTCATCTAGTTGTCAATTCCAACCCAACTTTTTATGTTGGCGCACTTGCACAGCCAACATCTTGTGGTAGTGCAGATTTAGAGGCGTGGTCACTGTTAGGCGAATGCAGGGCACGCATCAGTAGGTGTGACCCTCATTCCCCAATCAGCCTGCATGCCAGCGCCACACCATGCATACATAATGTGGCGAGCACATCTAAGGAAAGGTATGCTGCAATCCGAGCAAAGCTCGTCAGATGCAGCGGACCTTCCGATGTGCTTGGACACATTCAATGCATGGCGGCCACCCAACTGCTGACTTCGGGGGTGCCCAATCCCCCTGCCAGCTTCAGGTAGATCCAATGTATGTGCTGACAGGGAAGCCCCCTCCCTGTTGGCATAAAGCACTCCCACCTCTATTTGTTATATACCAAGGGGGGTGCCCAATCCCCCTCGGCTCTTGCCCCCCTCTGCTTTCCTTGTATGCTGACAGGGGTGCACAGTCCCCGTCAGCATAAATTAACTCCCCCCTTTTGTGGTGTGCCAATGAGGGTGCCTAATCCCCAGTTGGCTGCAGCACTCCTCCAGACAGTTAGGTGGCATGCCGGGAGCCTACCCCAGCATGCCAAATTCTCTGAGAAAAAAAAACTGTCCTCGATGTTTCAGTTTTTTAACCCTGTAACACAAAAACAGTCCCTCGTAGTCTCCTCCCCAACCCGCACCCACCCCTTGCACACCCTGCCTGCCCACACCCCCCTCACCCCATACTTACTTACTACAGAGTCTGGCATGACAATCTTCAGTGGACCGGGAACACATCTGTACTCTTCAAAGCTGACTGCGAACTCAGGAAATGCTGGTAAGCTGTATCATGGAATAAATAGGGGGTTTTCAACTTTGCTGCATATCTCAGGCATTTTTTGGAATTTTGGCACTCAATTTTCAACATGAGGTTTTTGAGACCCCTCCTCATGAATTCTTGCACTGTCATGGCATTATTTGGTCCCAAAAGGTGATTTCGCAGTCACTGCATGGAATCACATTTTGGGAGCAAGGAACGAAATGACAGCGCCAGTGTTCATGAGGGGGGCTCTCAAAAAGCCTATGTTGCAAATTTGGTGGGAAAATCCAAAAAAATTACTGTTTTATGAGCGTGCATTGCGCAGTTGCTTTGCATGCTCGTAACTTAGCGGATCTGCAATATTTTCATGCCACATGTTCAGCACTGGCATTATTCCACACCTTCTTGTGAACTGTACAGCTGTCATTTTTTACATCCTGCCCGAAATGTGTTTTCATACTTCCGGTACAGAATAGCGCAGTTGATGTTGGAAATCAGTGTTCAGGACAAATTATGAAAATGACAGTTATACTGTTCATGAGCAGAAGTCCTAAAATGCCTATGCTCAAAATTTGGTGGCGATACTCCATAACATGACCGTCTTATGAGTGTGTGTTGCTCTGTTTGCACGCACGCTTGTAAGTTTGTGAATTTTGTAATATTTTCACTCCAGATTTTCAACATTGTCATTGTTCTGCACCTCCTTATGAGCAGTACAGCTGTCATTTTTCACATCCTGACCAAAATATGTTTTCGCAGTTCCGGCGCAGAATAGTGCGGTCGCTGTGGAAAGTCCATGATCGAGACATATTATCAAAATGACAGTGACACTGTTCATTAGCAGAGGTTCTAAAATGCCTGTGTTGAAAACTTGGGTCCGAAAGTGCATAAAATTAGTGTTTTACAAGCATGCGTTGCGCAGTTTGCAAGCACGCTCATGACCATGCATTTGTAATATTTTCACTCCAGATGTTCAAAATTGGCATTTTTCCATACCTTCTTATGAACAGTACAGCTGTCATTTTACATATCCTGGCTGAAATGTGTTTTCACACATCCAGCGCAGAATTGCACTGTCTCAGTGCATAACCAGTTTTCAGAACAGTTTGAGGAAATGATGATGACACTGCTCATGAGCACAGGTCCTAAAATGCCTATGTTGAAAATTTGGTGCTGAAAAGTCCATAAAATGACTGTGCTGCAAGCGTGCATTGCGCAGTTCGCACGCAGCCTTGTAACTTCATAAATTTGCTATATTTCCATGCCAGATTTTCACCACTGACATTTGTGCACACCTCCTTATCAATAGTACAGCTGCCATTTTTCAAAGCCTTCCCAAAACACATTTCTGCAGCTGTGGCTCACAATGGTGTGCTGGCTTTGGGAAATCACCTTTTGGGACACATTAACAAAATCACAGCACCACTGTTCATGAGGGGAGGTCCCAAAATACCTATGTTGAAAATGTGCTTCAAAAACACCCACAAATAATTGAGTTGCGGACGTCTGTTGCTCAGTTTGTCTGCATGTTCATTGTTTCACCAATATTTCATATTGCCGCTGTAGATTTTCAACGTTGCCATTTTTTACACCTCCTCATGAACAATACAGTTGTCATTCTATACATCCTGCCCAAAACTGTGTTTTCGTCCCTCTGTCACTAAATGGCACAGCCGCTGTGCAAAACCACGTTTCAGCAAACAAAGTGATTGTGCCAAGCAGCCCATGTTGAAAATGTGGAGTGAAACTACCACTACACATCTATGGTGTTAGGGTTTCCAACTGTAGCACCCCACCCAGTGTGGACTGACAGGTGTCAGGGCTGTGACTTGGGATCAACGGATTGCATTGCTCACGCCATTCCATCCCCCACACATACCCTGCAGCCACTGACAGGCATTGTGGTGTGTCTAGCACTGTTATGCCACAAAGTTCACCCCACTCTCCTATACTGCACCCACGTCAGTGTATTTCCTTATGGAATGTGGTAAGTATAATGCCCAAAGACCCCAAAGCACACCACAACACTTGTCAGTGTCTACAGGGTAGGGTGAGGCACAATGGCATGAGCATTATAGCTGATGACCCAAAGGCACACCCCAATGCCTATCACTCTCTACAGGGTGGTAGTGGGGTTGTCGTCACTTCAATACTTCATTGCCATTCCTCTTATGCATCTCTAGCTCCGCCCTCTGCCAATGCCAGCCCGACAACATTCGCCATTGACAAATGCTTGTTTTTTCTTTGTTGACAAAATTGCTGCAATAAGAAAATGGGCTATGTAGATCATTATGATCCATCATATTTTCAATAACCTCAACTTTTTACAGCCTTTGGGTCACTGTCCCTCATAGGAAAACTGATCTTCTCACACCTCTCTGAGTGAAAACCAAGCTACCTTTTTGTGTTGACAAATTCCCCACCACCACCACCATCTACCACTTACTTAGTGGCAGTGAATTTATGTAGCATTTTTTAGTTCTGCATATTTATGCAATCACATACAGTAAAATGCCAACTGACATCCTTTGTAAGCTTCTATCAGTTTCTTCATAGTTTCTCCAGTGTTTATATTTACTGCAGCAATAAAGAGAATGTGTTCAGTACTAAAAAGAAAAAGACATTAGCTGGTGGGCTTTCTGTTTGGATACCTTTGTTAATGGAAAGCTGCATTTTCAAAACAGGAATACATGGAAGGGTCTAACAGATAATATCCGCATTTATGTTTACTAGTAGTTATTACTGTCATGTCATTGTGGAACAAAGTAAAAATGGATCTGGAGAGGCAGAACAAGTATGGTGCTCAGCAATGAAAAAACTGAAACAAGCAAAAGGATGAGGAGTACCCACAGAAAACACTAGGATCACAGAAATATTCAGAGTTATTCATTTAAGTAAAGTGCATAGTGTGCCCACACATAGTGAGCATAAAAAAGTGATGACTGAGACACTGTGGAAGTAATGCTTCCCCTGGCCCCTGACAAGCATCATCAGAGTGAACCACTCTGACTCCTTGCAGGAGTCAGAGGAAATGATAGTTGCAGAAAGGCTCAGCCACCACTTTTTTATGCTCACCATGTGTGGGTGCACTATGCACTTTAGTTAAATAATATTTTGTGGTCTTGGTGCTTTCTACATATGTGGGTGGTCCTCATCCTTTTGCTTATCCCTGTGGAAAATCAGACTGAGATGGGACAAGAGCTCGGTCTTCCCAATCTCTGGGATATTGACAGGACTGAACATATGGATATGTTCTCCAGCAGGACACAGGGACATGTCTGAAGGTAACAGATGGCAAGTTTAGGGGTAACATTAGGAAGCATATTTTGTTCCAAAAGGTGATGGCCTTTAAAATGACCTGCCAATAGAGCCAGTGGACATGAAGACAGTTGAGTGGTGCCCAGTGTTACCCATTCATTAGCCTTTGCTAGCATTGAGCCTATACAGCTGTGGAGAGTTTTTGGAGCAGCAAGAGTGTTAAAAAGAATATGTCATGCTCTTGCCACACCAGAGTCAGATGTAACAGATGCTGCTGTGATTACAGAGCTGCACAATTGATACTCACACGTGCAGTTTGCTCCAGAGTCAGCTGTATCATGGCAGCACTGACATAACTACATGTGGGTGATACTTAAATATGCATAGTTTAATTCAGCACCGCCATGTTACACATAGCGGTCATTAGCATCTCAGCAAATCTGCCCTGTGTCAGTACATTGCACGCAGATGTAAACATGGGTAAAAGTAAGATCCCACCGAAAAATGAGATATTGCATCTTAGCCAGGCTAAGCTGTATCAGTACATTGTAAAAATGGATAAAATTAGGACCCCCTGAAAATGAGATACTGCATCTCAACAAATCTGACCTATGTCAGTACTATGCCAGAGTGGATAAAAAAATGAGCCCACTGTATATGACATAATGCATCTCAGCCAGGCTGTCTTATGTCAGTACATTGTAACAGGACTAAAGAGCACATAATACAGCCTTGACATTTGTTATAGCAATTTTACTGACAGGCATAATGAAGTTAGTTGCGTGCACGTATTGATTTGAGCACACAGGAAAATGTACTGGAGTTTTGTCACAGTTTTACATGGAAAACACAGGGAAAGTGAGGTTGCCCTGCAGGGAAATGCTTTGTTCAGCCTGGAAACTCTGCAGTTGACACCCATATGATTTCTTTGTAATCCCATATGCCACACCTTGCAACCTCTGAAACCCCCTTAAACATTAGCTCCCTAGCATTTACCCTTCCTACAAATATAAAACCATGAGTTCCAATACCACTAATTATAGAGGTCCCTGAAAGGGTTAACATAAATCAGTTCTTCAGAGAAAATACTGTAAATCACTGCTACACACATACACACATTGGGAGAGATGGCCACGGATGTAATTTGGAACTGCTCTGCAGTTAGAGGCTGTATCCTCTGCTGGAACTCAAACATGGGTAAAAGTAAGACCCCACTGAAAATGAGACACTGCATCTTGGCCAGGCTAACCTGTAACATTGTAGAAATGGGTACAATTAGGACCTATCTGAAAATGAGAGCCTGCATCTCATCAATGTTATCCTGTGCCAGTACATTGCCAAAATGGTAAAAAGTATTGCCCCACTGAATATGACATACTGCTTCTCAGCCAGGCTATCCAGCTGTGCCAGTATATTGCAACAATGCTATAATACCATCAAGAGGTTCTGGAGATAAAAGAACATTGGGAGCAAAGCTTGAGAGATTCCAACAGTTTTACGTGGAAAATACAGGGAAAAGGAGGCTGCCTTACAGAGAAATGCTTTGCTCAATCTGGGAGCACTGCAGTTGACACCACTATGATTCTTTGTAATTCCCTAGGATGCCCCTTGCAACCTCAGAAAATGCCTAAAACATTAGTTGCCTAGCATTTATTTAACCTTCCTACAAGTATAAAACTATGAGAGTTCCAATGCCACTAATTACATAGGTCCTGAAAAGGTTATTATAAATTAACTCTTCAATTCCACCTCATATTTTGAAACTTTGTTGTTTTAGTAGGATTGATCTTGAGGCAGTTACTGTCTCCTTTTCTGCTATTGATTGGTCATATCTTTATTTAATACATGATGTGGACTGTGCTCTGGATTATTTTGCAAGTCAATTATTAGTTATTCAAACTGTCGTTTTTTCCTCTGTGAACAGTCAGATTGTGAGGCAAGATAAATAAGTGGTTTTCAGATGATATTAAATTGTATATTAAATAGAGGAATCATGCATGGGTGCATTATAAATATAACCCTTCTGTTTCATTGGCTAGTTATTGTAAATTGAGAAATAAGATATTGGAATTGGTGAAAAGTGCAAAAAGAGATTTCTACAATACATAGTTTACAACTAATTTATCCTATTCAAAAATAATTTGGCTGAATGTTAATTCTTTATTGTCACCTAGGATTGATAGTGATGGGGATAAATTGTGAGTGAATGATGAGACAGTTGTTGACCAATCTGAAATTGCAGATTTATTTAATATCAAGTTTTCTGACTACTCAAGCTACAGGTTAGGAATATATGATGTTGTTTGGGGTGTGGAGGCTGTTCAAGTGGCAAGGTCGCAATTTCAGTTTAGGGCAACTGACTCTTATGAAATGTTCAGTTTACTTTGCATTTTGCCTGATAATTGTATTGACTGTGGTAGGGGTCTTGAGGCTAGATTTTTGAAGTTCCACTTGACTGTAAGTGTAAAAGGGTTGTTCCAGTCCCCAAAAAAGCCCATGCTGCTGTTTTGGATGATTTTAGGCCCATATCATCTTAAATCCTTTGAGCAAATTGTTAGAGAGAGTAGTGTCTAATCAATTGAAGGATTATTTGGATTGGTATAACATCTTAAGTCTGCAGCAACATGGGTTTTGATGTGGAAATGAAACTGGTACTGCCTGGTCAGGTTCACAGACTCTGTCCTCAGGGGCTTTGAAAATGGCCTAATGACTGGGGCAGTGTTTGTGGACCTGACCAAGGCATTTGATTTAATTAATCATGGTTAATTATTATGTAAATTGAAAGTTACTGTTTTTTTCTAAAAATGCATTTTCCTGAGTTAAAGATTATTTAGTAAATTGTCAACAGTTTGTGTGTGTTGGGTCACAGGATTCCCAAATGGCTTTCATTGAGTGTGGTGATCTGCAGGGGTCCATATTAGGACCCTTGCTGTTCTCTTTATTTGTTAATCAATTACCGGCTTATTGTGGATCTTGCAACTCAATAATGTATGCAGATGATCTGATACTTTATAGTCAGGGTAAATCACAAGATGAGTGGGTAGATGCTCTGGATGTTGGCTTTAGGAATGTGTGCAATTTGTTTGTAACAAATTTCATGCTTCTAAATAAAAAGAAATGAAATCAATGATTTTTGGAACCCTGTTATTATATTGAAAGATTATCACTGTTTGTCGCTTTCTGATGGGGATGGTGATGCAATAGATCAAGTTATCCAATTTAAATATTTGGGTGTGTGTCTGGACTGTGGTTTAACTTTTTCTTTACATGTTAAGTAAGTTAGTCAAACAATAAATCAGAAATTAGGCATTTTGTTTAGGTTTTGGTCATATTTTGCTTTTGAAAACAGAAAATCAATTGCTGTTAGTTCATTACTACCACATTTTGATTATATTTATTTGTATTAGAATTTGAATGTTAAGGAATATAATGTTTTGTCTGTGGTCTATAATAATATGTGTAGGTTTATTTTATCAGTCTCCTTTAGGACACATCATTGTTGATTGTATTCACAATTAGGTATGTTATCACCTAGGGAAAGAATTATTTTTCAGATTATTTACTTTATAAGTCTCTTTTTTCCTCTAAATTTCCATTGGCAGATATGGTTACAGTTCATCAGTCCCTCCCCAAATTGAAATCTGCTAATGGGATCTTATTAAACCTTCCAGTTTTTAAGACTCGGAATGGTCAGAAGTATTTTTCTGTTGCAGCCCCATCCCTTTGGAATGCTTTACCCCCTGCTCTTTGCCAAACTATGTCTCTGTGTTGTTTTAAGAATAAGCTTAAGTCATTTTTGTTGAGTAAGTCTAAATGTGATTGTTGATGTGTCTTATTGTTTGTTGTTACTTTTGATTGTAGTTCTGTTCTGGGTCGGACCTGAAAAAGGACATTGTCCAGAGTCCCTACCTGGTTATCAAATTGTTAAATAAAAAAAATAAATAAATAATTCCTTTCAGTAAATATTGCAAAGATTGATGTGAATGATGACGTATTATTACTCGTGTACATATATCTCATTCCTAATAATTACCTTTCCCAGGAAAGGGGGGCTGTGGGATTTTATTCCTATAAGTTTTTATTTAGATTCCTTAGACTAGTTCTGCACAAGTCTGTTATACACTGACACTGTATTTCAATCTGTACATATCAGGCTCATGGTCTCATTTTCTTGGGGGGTCCTTGACAAGTATATTTGTTTGCCTTTTTAATAATAATAATTATAATAATAATAACTTTATTTTTAGGGCACCTTTCAAAATATCAGGGTGCCTAACAAATTTAAAAGAACACATCAAATATCCAGGTCATAAAATAATATAAAACAAATAATCCAGTACTAAATAATTCATTCACCAAAAGTTTGAACTCACAAGTGTGTTTTTAAAGCTCACTTGAATCCCTCCATGGTTGTGCATTCCCATAACTGATGGGGTAGAAAATTCCAGAGGGTTGGGGCCATGTGCATAAATGCCTGAGCCCCAGAAGATTTCAAACACAGCCTCGGAATCTCTAGCAACCCCTCATCAGCTGAGCAGAGCAATTGTTTAGGGCAGTAGGGAACCAGAATCTCATTCAGGTAATCCAGGCCTAGTCTGTGTAGGGCTTTAAAATTCAGAAGACCGACTTTAAAGGTCATCCACCACTGTACCAGCAGTCAGTGCAGTCTGCACAGCACAGGTGTAATATGACAGGCTGTAGGAGTTCTCGTCCATTATTCGGCACTTACACTTTCAATTGATATTATCATGTATTAAATGTTGTTACAACACTGAAGGCTTTAAAGTCATGTAGTGCATTAACTGGTTGAGAGTATAGTTGAGAAAATGTCTCAAGCTAAGTTCTATATTATATTTTATGTGAAACATTTGCTCATTTTGAGTAAACTTCACTTTAAACCCTCTGTATGCCATATGGGTATGTGTGTGTAGATGTTTATGTGTGTGTATATATATATATATATATATTAGAGGGAAAAACTCCATTTAATGCATCAATTAGGGTTGTTCCACAGGAACAAAAGTGAGGAAATTTGGTGTTAAGGTTGAAAGCCCCCCTTACACCCCTGCAGCCAGCAAACCCAACCGCCAAAGTGGTGTGCATCGGAGTCGTCGACCCTAACTCTCAACCCACCACATGTGTAAACAAGCTGAGGTATAGGAGAATGGGGTGAGAGTTAGGACCGATGACCCCGATGCACACCACATTGGTGGTTGGTGTTGCAGGAAGGGGGGTGCAAGGGGGTCTTTCAACCCTAACACCAAATTTACTTGCTTTTGTCACTGTGGAACAACCCTAACTGATGCATTAAACAGAGTTTTTTGCCTCCAATTTCTCTTCTTTTTGAGAATGTGCAGTAGAAATAGTGAATAGAATGTGGTGGTGGGAGCACGGAGCCCGAACACCACGTGATTTTTTTGTGACATAGTAATGGTAAGTGTATAAACGTGAACCACTTTGCTGGGTTGGCGACATGGTGACTGAAATGTAAATGAAAAAGCAAACATTACTAGAAATTCAAGTGCAAAGTGATACCAAAGTGAACAGCGATGCAAAAGGAGATGCAAGCGCATAAGGAAATGCAAACCGTGATACACACGATAATGGTACCGCAATCAGAAATGCAAATGATAACATTAACAGC
Organism: Neoceratodus forsteri; assembly: GCA_016271365.2. Taxonomy (NCBI): domain Eukaryota; kingdom Metazoa; phylum Chordata; order Ceratodontiformes; family Ceratodontidae; genus Neoceratodus; species Neoceratodus forsteri. Next base: position 587,734,448 of record CM028137.1, on the reverse strand, counting down.
AGAAATAATGCCAAATGGAACAGAAACAGAAAGGCAAATGCAAGTGCATACAGAAATGCAAAGTGGAATGTGCACGAGTATGGTATTGCAATTGCAAATGCAAATGGAAATGGTAACAGAAAAAATAACGCTGAAGGAAACAGAAACAGAAAGACAAACGCAAGTGTGTATGGAAATGCAAACGGTAACGCGCACGGTTATGGTACCACAATTGGAAATGCAAATGGTAATGGTAACAAGAAAAATAATGCCAAAGTAAGGAGAAACGGAAATGCGAATGCAAGCACATACAGAAACGCAAACTGTTATGCGCACAGTTATGGTATGGCAATTGTAAATGCAAATGGTAATGGTAACAGCAACAATAATACCAAAAGGAACAGAAACGCAAATGCAAACCATAATGTGCATGGTGATGGTACATCAACTGGAAATGAAAATGGGTAAGTTAGCAACAGAAATAACGCCAAAGAAACAGAAACGAGGACACAGTGTGTACTGAAAATGAGAACTAAAGGGTAATGTATAAGGTATGACACGGGACGGTAATGCAAACGGATGAAACGGAAGTGGGAATGCTAACTGTACAGAAACAGAAGGCGCACCCTGTATTTGCCCAACAGCTGCAGAGAGAAACACAGTATGTAGAAAGAATGTATGCATAATAATGGCCTCGGAGCAGAAAATGAGCTGTTGGAATACTAAATTGCTGATATCTCAGGAACCGTATGACGTAGAGAAAAAATTTTAATTTCACATGATTCATGAGTTTCCAGGATAGGTTTTCACTCAATGTGTAGGCTACGCATTGTCATGATGAAAATTCTGTATCTCGCACCATTTCCGTGATACAACCCCCGAAAGGAGCGGCACATGTCACCATGTTAGTCTATGGGAAAAAATGTAAATGTTGGAGTACTATAACTTGGCATCCATGCAATATTTTCTCACCAAACCAAAAAATAACACATCTGTGAGATGTTGGCTGCCTGTCCTCCAAATTTGAGCCCAAAAGACCAAATCGTTCTTTTGCAGCAGGGTGGCAAAGAACTCCTGTCATTTTGGCCATAGTCTGGACAAGTAGTGTCACAATTTGCAACACCTTTCGCAAATATTTGCCAAAGTGTTGCAAGTGCAACACTACTTTGTGACACTACTGTTTCCAGAAATGTGAAAAACATATTTCTGGGGTGTTTAGCCCCAAAATAAAGATATGGCTAGCATCCTCAGGGTCCAACTAGGTGACCACAAAAAGAATTGTATCCCTAGAGGGTCAAAATTTTAAATGCCAAGCATTTCTTTGATCAGTAACTGAAAACAAAATGGCAGATTTGTGACACTACTAGGGCCATTTGCAACACTAAAAAGTGCAATTGCGACACTTTTAAACTTTTTGTTAACTTTTCCCATTGACTTATAATGGGAACTTGTTTTTTTTATAACTTTAAAACTGTTTCATATTTTTTCACGAAATCTTCAAAAGGCACAACGGGGTCCCCAGCTGCATGTTCCCTGAAGTTTTGGGACTGACACTTAACGATGCGACCTGTGAGCATGAGCAAAGAATTCACAAAAAAATGCAATTGTGCATTCAGGTGTCACTTAACTCAGCAACCGTATATCCAACCAGTACGAAAGTTGGCACATCCCAAGATCTACTATGCCCAACCGTGTATGCCAAATATCAGGCACATCCATTGAATGGTGGCAAAGTTATTGTGGTGCAAAATTTCACCCTTTAACCTTAAAAGTGCTACTCAACCTTACTATGGTAGCATGACCATGCTACTATAATATATATATATATATATATATAGAGAGAGAGAGAGAGAGAGAGAGAGAGAGAGATATATATATATATATATATATATATATATATATATATATATATATATAAAATGGCAAGAAAAAATCTAGAAATCTCATTGGCCAAGAGACATCAGCTGACTGTACATTAAATCTCTATATATGCGCAGCCACCCTGGTCCTAAACCACATCACACAATGAGAAAATCAGTCCTTCTACAACCAGAACTATCTTCTATCAGTCCCCCTGCAACCAGAACTGATCTTCCATCACAAACATGGCTACTACCTTTACACTATAAAAACCTTCAACTAGGCCTTAAAAATAAAATTACCTTAAATAAAAAATAAAACAAATTAATTAAATGTTGTTTACTTGATCATCACACTCTCCTTACACATAAACAGATTAGAAACATTAAGTATTGTTTATAGTTTTCATTACAACTGTTTTTTTTACTGACAGTGAAAAATCCCCCTTCTATCTTTACCTTGCCATTAGGGAGCTCTCTTCTGCTTGCCCTGACAGTGATATAAGTGAGTCTCTGGCTCTAAAACAGGCCTTTGTTGTCTGTGTGTACAGTATGTTAGGAGAGTAACATTCTACCAGTGGAACTGAGCCGAATTTTGAATCTCTGTATTACATAGTAAACATTCCATGATAAACAATCTGGACAGAATTCACAAAAAATGCCAAAAATCCTGTATCTGCAGGAAAAAAGCCTGTAACACTGTAGAAACACAGTTACATAGATACATAGACAGTGTTTGCAGATAAGGGCCTACGGCCCACCCAGTCTGCCCAGTTGTGTGATATTCAGAAAGAAAACTTGAGCAGGTGTGGAATTCAGCACAAATCCCACAGTTGAGGAAATTCAGCAGCTGTGGAAAGTGCTGAAAATCCATAACTGCAGATCCACAGCTGCGGAAATGGCTTAGAAGACACAGCAATAATGAACTTAATTAGCTATAGCAGCAGAATTTAACATTGCTGCCATAGCATGAAGCTGAAAGCACCCACAAAGAGCAGCAACCAGTCCCTCAACTGGGACCACTGCAGCACCACAGGTACCAGCAATACCATGGCACCGCAGTAGCCGACTGTCACTGCTGGTAGAGGCAGATCCAAACTGTTCAGCTACATTGCTGATGTTTATAAAAACATGTACATTTTAATCATAAATAGGTGTTCTCAGGTGAAATCTACCCCCCACCACCACCAGATAAAAAAAAGCAAACTTGGCATGTTTAAAGTTTTCTTTCTTACTAACCTTTCACCTCAGTCCTATCGCAGTTTTCTTTTTGTGCACTAGACCACAGCACATAAGTAAAAAACAAAAATAAAGAGAAGGTTGACTTCAATTAAAGTATATAACTACAGTGTAATGAAAATTAAAGGAATAATGCACGACAGGGTGTGTGTCATACTGGGATAATGCCACCTTTGGGGAGTTTTCAAATGAGGTCAAAAGAGGTAAAAAAGGCCCAATGCCCCAGGTATGCATGCTATCCCAAATGACACACACCCTGGAGTGCATTATTCCTATTATACAATGGCTAATGTTTAACTACAAGAAAATAAAATAAAAAAGTATTTCTGTAAACTTTTTTACTTGTTTTTTTTTGTGAGTGGAAGTGTATTTATTGAAAAAAAAGTTCCTTTTTATGTCTATCCAACAGGTGGTGCTGTTTATACAATAGATGAATTTTGTTCTGTTTTGTATGCTTGCTGGTTCCATATGCAATTTCATTTCATTCAGTCACCCCCCATCCACTAGTGCTTTTCTACGGAGGTAAGGGGAACTGCTTTTCTATGGAGGTAAGGGAAAGTATTTTTTAACAACAGAATCCTGGCTATATTTTTAAAAATGGATGCAAGCTGAAAAGCGAGAAAGGAAAGCAGCCGCACGGTGACTGTTCACAGATGCGGCTTCCCGCTCACTCGCTTGGTCAGTTTGGAGAATGGTGTGTGAGGCAGAATGGGGTTTGAGATCATTGTGTTACTTCTTCTGGTACAGTTGGCAGCTTTGAAATGGGAGATGATTTCTTCAGTGATTCAGCGGGTAGAGCGTGCATGCTCAGAGCGATGACTGTAAGCAGTGAAGCTGCTCGCAGTGACGGCTTCTTTTGACATTAATTTTTTTTTTTTATTTAACAGATCAGAGGAATAATGTTGCAGGATTTTGGTGGTGGCTTTATCTTGAGGCATTTTTTGGTTGTTTTATTGAATTTGTGAGCTGTGGGAGGGAAGGGTTTCACAAAGAAAAAAATCATGAAGTACTGGCAAAGTTCACTTCAGCCATGCCGAGTGTGGACAGCTCAGACATGGCTTGCATAGTGATAATTTTAACATTTGATACAGTTTTGTGTTACCTGGCACTATGCCCGTGGTGATATGCTAGGATATTGCCATGGGCATAGTGTGAGATTGGCCAATCACAGAATAGGAATCTTTCTTGCCATTGTATAATAAGTTTTAAACACTACTTATGTTTTGCACATTTACAGATGTTACAGTGCATTTGTATGATAATTTACGTTACAGAAAAAATATTTATTTTCAACCAACTCTGCTAATAAATACTTTTACTGCAAAGTACTGCACTAGTTAACCTATTGCTGAGATATTCTATTTTATTCATTATTAGGGACTACTTTTTTCAGATTTTAGATGTTTTAGACAGAGGCCCGGATATTCAGACTGTGCCTGGCAGCAGCACAAGCATGGGTGCAGCACAGCTGGGATGCACTGAGGCCAGGACCAGGTAATATTTAATGGTAATGTGCCATGGCACAGAACCATTGAAAATGGCATGGAATGGGCACAGTGCAGTGGCACAGCGCCAGCGCAAGCCACAGATAGGGAGCACAGGGATGTGCCACTGTAAATGCAGTTGTGCTGGGCACAGCACCCGCGATATTTAGAAGAGGGCATGCAAATGGGGTCATAATATTTGCAAGGTGCAAATGAGGTCATTTGCATGTCATTATGGCCCTATTTGCATGTGTTGCACAGGACAGCCTACAAAATGTGCCTGGCGCCCTGCACAGAATGACGTGTTGACTGAGGGGGTCCCACAGCATCCTCCACCCTGTAGCCTCTATCATGGGTAATAGTACCCATTAGTTAACCCCTGGTAGTCTAGTAGTTCCCCCCTCCCTCCCCATAGCTGCAATTGCTGTTAAAGTGTAACATTGCACTCTCTGGTAGTCTAGTGGCCCCATCTCCCTGTTCATAAACCCGATTACGGGTAATCCCCACAGAATGCAATCCCTGGTGGTCCAGTGGCACCCCCCATCCCTGACACCTACAAAGGACCCCTTGCCCTCCCAGCTCTCCCCCAATCATCAGCGGGCAGCTGCAACCTGCCCACATACCGCCTGGCTGCCTGCTGAATGACAGGTAACAGTATGGGCCGTAAGCCCATTGGTCCATACTGTGGACCAATGGGCTTGCAGGGCATACTGTACTAGACAGTCACAAATATGTGAATGAAGTCATTCACATATTTCTGGCTATCTAGTACAGTATGCCCTGCAAGCCATACTGTTAGCTGTCCTTCTGAGGCAGCCAGGCGGTATACAGGGGGTGTGCAGCCGCCCCGCTGAAGATGGGGCTGGGTGGGCTAGGGGTCCTGTGAGGGTGGGAGGGTGAGGGGTGCCACTGGACCACCAGGGAGTACTTTCTGTGTGGGTTACCTGCAATAGGGGTTACAGGTAGTGTAATGGGCCACTAGACTACCAGGGAGTGCAATGTTACATTTTACCAGCAATCATGGCTATGGGAGGGAAGGGGTAGCACTAGACTACCAGTGACCATATGGGTACTTGTGGACGGTGTTCTGGGTGGGCAGGTGGCCAGCCACAGCTGCTGCGTTGTGCCCTGCAATACAGCTGCCCACCTGTGGGTGGCCGCCAGTTGTTTCTGGTTTTCTGCGGCACAACTTTGTGCCCAGGTTTGCTGCGCATCTGGGGATTGTGCCAGCATAGGCGTCACACATCCCGGGCTGAATACTGGGATATACCGAATATGCATGGGCACCCCCTCTCAGATGCACCACATCCAACTGTAGTGCCCCCCACCACATCGGAATTTGCACTACAGAAATGCCCCTTTTGAGTATCGTGCTGGGGCGCATTGCTGGGTTGCACATGGTGCAACCAAGTTGCGCCAGGCACATCCCTTTGAATATCTGGGACAAAATGTATTGTACATGCTTTTGAAAATAGTAAATAAGTTTTAATCCCTATCAGAGTAAATCAGACTAATTCTTTTATGATATTGGCCCATTTTATAAGTGTGATAAGCCACTCCAGGGTGTGCATTAAAGGAATTTAATGCACTTCCCAGAGACATAAGGACACTTGGCCTTTGACCTCATACCTTAGCATGCCCCTGGGGTGTGCATCAAAATCCTTTAATGCACACCCTGTCGTGTTATTACTTACATTTATGTGTATGTAGTATGTATGCATGTGTGTGTATATATATATATATATATATATATATATATATATATACAGTATATATTCAGTATATATAGGTTATGGTAGCACTGTAGTGCAACCATAGTTAGGGTTGAGGAACCCTTTTAAGGTTAAAGTGTCAAACTTTGCACCTTAATAACATTGCCATTGTTCAACAGATTTGCCCAAAATTTGGAATCCACAATCAAGGACCATTCATCTTAGGATCTGCCAACTTTCGTACTGGTCAGACGTACGGCTGTGGAGTTATTAAGCGTGATCTGCATGCGCATTTACACTTTCTGGTGAATTCTTTGCTCGCACCTACACGTCGCACAGTTTGCGCGACCGGTCCGAAAACTTAAGGTATCATGATGCCAGGGTCCCTGATGTGTTTTTTGTAGATTTCGTGAAAAAATATTAAACTGTTAAAAAGTTATTCAATAAACAAGTTCCCACTACAAGTCAAAGGGAAAAGTTAACAAAAAGTTCGACACTTTCACAAATGTACTTCTTAGTGTCGCAAATGGCCCTAGTAGTGTCGCAAATCCACCATTTTGTTTTCAGTTAGCGATCAGAAAATGCTTGCCATTTAAATTGGGGATCCTCTAGCAACACAATTCTTTTTATGTTTACCTAGTTGGACACTGAGGATGCTAACCATGTCTTTATTTTGGGGTTAAACACCCTAGAAATATGTTTTTAAAATTTCTGGAAAAAGTAGTGTCACAAAGTAGTGTCGCACTCATGACACTTTCGCAAATGCTTGCGAAGGTTTTCGCAAATCACGGCACTACGTTTTCAGACTATGGCCAAAATTACAAAAACGGTTTGGTCTTTTGAGCTGCAATTTGGAGGGAACGCAGCCAACATCTCACAGATGTACCTTTTGGTGGTTTGGTAAAAAAAAAATATTGCATGGCTGCAAAGTTACGGTACTCCGAAGTTGGCATTTTTTTCCCATAGACTAAAATGGTGGCATACTCCGTGCCTTTTGGGGCTCGTATCTCGAAAACGATGTGAGATACAGATTTTTTGTTGCGAGTTACATAGTTCAATGGGCTATGTAATAACAAAACCTAGCTGGGAAAACCATGATTTTTGTCAAATTTAAATATTTTTTCTACGTCGTGCGGTCGCTGAGATATTTGCAATTAAGTTCTTCCAATGCTCATTTTAAGCTTCGATGCCCATTACAATGCATACGTTCTTTGTGTTTCTCTATGCAGTTGTTTGGCAAAAACAGGGTATGCACATCCATTACTGTTACACTTACTGTTTCCACTTGCGTTTATGTTCCCATTTGAGTTACTAGTCCCATGTACGCCACCATGTGCGTTACCCTTTGTGTCATCATTTGCCCTTGCGTTTTCATTACTGTTACCATTTGCATTTTCACCTTGTGTTTGCATTGCTGTTCCTGTTACTATGTCACAAGACATCATGCGGCAGGAGGCGGTGCCCAAAGGGCCCCACACTCCCGCTGCAGCATTACATTCACTATTTCTCATCATCATTCTCAAAAAGAAGGAAAATTAGAGGCAAAAAACTCCATTTAATGCATCAGTTAGGGTTGTTCCACAGTGACAAAAGCCAAGAAATTCTGTGTTATCGTTGAAACCCCCCTTGGGCCTCTCCATCCCACCCCCAACTGGCATCCGGGATGCACATTGGGGTTGTTGGTCCTAACTCTCACCCCATTCTCCTATTACTCAGCTTCTTTACACACATGATGGGGTGAGAGTTAGGGCCAACAACCCCGACGTGCACCCCGATGCCAGTTGGGGGGGGTGGGCTGGAAGGGTCCGGGGGGGGGTTCAACCTTAACACCGAATTTCCTGGCTTTTGTTGCTGTGGAACATCCCTAACTGATGCATTAAATGGAGTTTTTTGCCTCTTATACATATATATAAGTGTGTGTGTGTGTGTGTGTGTGTGTGTATCTGTGGGTATGTAAGTATCTGTGTGTGTGTGTGTGTGTGTGTCTATATGTATACATATATATTATATATGGATAGATGTATATGTATGTCTTTATGTGCGTATATATTATATATATATATATATGTATGTGTATACTGTGTATGTATGTATGTACGTACGTGTGTGCGTATGTGTGTGTGTGTGTGTATATATATATTACGCACACACACACATAGATATATGTATAATTTTATTTTAATTTCAACTTGTAATTAGGCCTCATTTCAGCATTTTGTCTTTCATTGACTGTGCTCTTTAAAACACAAAGACACTTGCAATAAAAGTTGTACGCTCATCTTAAATGTATTAGGGAGAATATTATCCCAATGTTTTTCTATCAGTAGAATGCTTTTTTGAAACTCACTGAGACAGTTTAAAATTTATGTGAGAAGAGATCTCTATTTGTTGATAATTCTTGCTAAACTTTGCCCTTCAGTGGCTTCTCAGCTAAAAGCATACTGGTGTTCATTAGCTTCTCTGAAGTAATCTTCTGTTATGTTTCAAAAGTACTGTAAATCATTGCCACACATGCACACATGCACACACACACACACACACACACACACACACACACACACTGGGAGAGATGACCAAGCATGTAATTTGAGACTGCTCAGAGTTAGGTGCTGTTATTTGTCTTGCAGTAGCTCTACAAATGCTGCTTACCAAGTTGGATTGAAAAGAAAGAGTGGTTTCTTAGAGTCACTGAATAACTACGAAGGTCCTAAAAAACTAGAATTAATCTATTTGACTGAGCTCTGCACAGATGTTTAGTCTACAGCACTGCAAGGGTTAAATTGAAGGGCTGCAAAGTAGTGGAAGTATCATTTAAAAACTCCACAGGAAGTGTTCTTCAGTCTGAATCCTGTAACTCATTTTTATGTTGGCTCGCGCATGCACAGCCAACATATTGCGGTACAAGCAGAATTGGAGGCGCAGTGACTGTTGTTAGGAGAATGTAGGGCACGCACCAGTGGGTGTGTCCCTCATTCCCCTATAAGCCTGCATACCGGCACCACACCATGAATACCTAATGTGGTGAGCACATCAAAGGAAAGGTCCACTGCAATGTGAGCAAAGCTCATCATACGCAGCGGACCTCCTGACGTACTTACCCTGGTAAAAAAGTAAAAACATGGTGGCACACTGAATGCTATAATGCCAACTTCGGGGGTTCTCAGTCCCCCTGTTGGCATGCCATGATCCAATGTGTGTGCTGATGAGGGTGCCCACTCCCCATCGGCATCATGCACCCCCCCATTTGTTATGTGCTGAGGGGGGTGCCCAATCCCCCATCAGCTAAAGCATCCCCCCCAAAACACTGAGGTGGCACGCTGGGAGCCCACCCCAGCGTGACAAATCACCTGGAAAGGGAAAATCATCCCACAATGTTGTTTTTTTTTAAATCCCTGTAAAAAAGGAAACTGTCCCTCATGGTATCCCTGCCCTCTCCCACAACCCGCTCCCACCCTCTGCACACCCTGCCTCCCCACACCCCCCTCACCCCATACTTACCTCCGGAGTCCAGCACAACAATCTTCGGTGGACTGGGAACACGTCTGCACTCTTCAAGCCAACCGCGAACAGAAGAAATGCCGGTAAGCTGTACAATGGCACAATTAGTTTTTTTTTTACTTTTGTGCATGTCTCAGCCATTTTGAGGAATTTTGGCACCAAATTTTCAACATGGGGTTTTTGGGACCCATCCTCATGAATTCAGGTACTGTCATGGCATTTTTCAATCCCAAAAGGTGATTTTGTGGTCATTGCGCAGAATCACCTTTCAGGACTGATTAATGAAATGACAGTGCCACTGTTCATGAGGGGGGCTCTCAAAAAGCTTATGTTGCAAATTTGGTGGAACAAATAAAAAAATTACTGTTTTACGAGTGTTCATTGTGCAATTTCCATGCACGCTCGTAACTTCATGAATTTGTAATATTTTCACTCCAGATTTTCAAAATTGGCATTTTTCCACTCCTCCTTATGAACAGTACAGCTGTTATTTTACATATCCTGGCTGAAATGTGTTTTTGCATGTCCAGCACAGAATAACATGGTCGCTGTGCAAAATCAGTTTTTGGGACATTTAGAGGACATGACGGTGACACTGTTCATGAGCAGAGGTCCTAAAATGCCTATGTTGAAAATTTGGTAATGAAATTCCATAAAATGACTGTTACAAGTGTGCATTGCACAGTTTGCAAGCACCCTTGTAACTTCGCAAATTTGCAATATTTTCATGACAGATTTTCAACACTGGCATTTATACATACCTCCTTATGAACAGTACAGCTGTCATTTTTCACATCCTGCCCTAAATGTGTTTCCGCACCTGTGCCACACAATGGCATGGTCACTGTGGGAAATCAACTTCTGGGACTGCTTAACAAAATCACAGTGCCACTGTTCATGAAGGGAGGTCCCAAAATGCCTATGTTAAAAATGTGGTTGATTAAACTCCAAGAATAATTGGATTATGGATGTGTGTTGCACAGTTTCTATGCATGCTGATGACTTCACCAATTTTTCATATTTTCACTCCAGATTTTCAATGTTGCCATTTTTTTACGCCTCCTCATGAACAATAAAGAGGTAATTTTCCACATCCTGCCCAAAATATGTTTTCATCCCTGTGTGGCCAAATGGCATAGCCGCTGTGCAAAACCACCTTTCAGCTAACAAACTGATAGTGCCGTTTTTCATGAGGTGGGCTCACAAACAGCCCATGTTGAAAATTTGGAGTGAAAATACCAACACATGCCTACAGTATTACGATTTCCAACTGTAACACCCCACCCTGTAGAGACTGACAGGCATCAGGGGTGTGACTTTGGATCATCGGCTGTAATGCTCACGCAATTCAACCCCACTCTGCAGCCAGTAACAAGCATCGTGGTATGCCTTGCACTGTTCGGCCACAAAGTTCACCCAGTTCTCCTATACTGCACCCACCTCAGCCTATTTGCTTATGGAATGGGGTAAGTATAATGCCCAAAGACCCCAAAGCACACCACAACACTTGTCAGTCTTGACAGAGTAGGATGAGGTCCAATGGCATGAGCGTTATAGCTGACTACCAAAAGGCACACCCCAATGCCTGTCATTCTCTACAGGGTGGGAGAGGGTTGGAGTCACTACAGTACTTCTCTGCCATTCCTATTATGCATCTCTAACTCCAGCGCTACCAATGCCAATGCCAGTGAGACAACATTCAGCATTGACAAATGCTTGTTAGTGCTGACACAATAGGGCCGCAGACTCCGCCTACCTGCAGCCCTAAAAAGGGAGGTTGGAAGGGATAAAAGATGTGGTATGTACCATCTCATCCCTTTACTTGCACCATTATCAAAAATACTGGAAAGAATAATATTTGATCAGGTATCAACCCATAATATTATTTCAGAGACACATGGGTTTTGAGCTTCACATAGTACTTTGACTGCCTTGATGAGATTCACTAGAAGCATTCACCGTGCCTTTGAAATAAAGGGCCATGATGCTGCAACTATTTTCGTAGACATCACCACAGCTTTTAACTTGGTTAATCATGTTTTGTTGGCTAATGTTTTATCTGAATGTCATTTTCATTAGATGCCATAAAATGGTTTTCAAATTATTTTACTGGGAGATCTCGGACTACATCAGTTGCTGGGTGTTCCTCGGGTCCCCTTCCTATTCATTGTGGTGTTCCACAGGGATCTATATTAGGACCCCTATTTTTTTCCTTGTTTCCTAATTCTATTTCTTCTTCTTGCAAAAGGGCCAAGGTTATTTTGTATGCTTATGATGCAGTAATAGTAAGCAGTAATTCTGATGTGAAGAAAGCTGTAGATGAGATTCAAGTAGATTTCAATTTATTTCAGGCTTGACTTTTGACCAGTAAGAGGGCCTTGAATACTAAAAAAGCAGATTTTTGATTTTTTTTTTTCAGCACAAAGGGCAGCTAGGGATTTTAGATAATTGGTTTATGACCTCAGTGCTGAACCACTTGAACAAGTTTATTGTATCTTGGTGTACATATTGATGAAATCCTATCATTTGAACAGCATATGAAAATTATTAAAATAATACACCAGAGATTAGGCACATTATTTAGGATAAATAACTTTTTAACCCGAGCGTCTAGGAAGCTGTTGGCATATAGTCTTCTCTTTTCAGTAGTAGACTATGGACTTACTGTTTATTCTGCAGCTAGTGAGTCTGCTATTTCCAAATGATGGGTAGCCTATAATGGCATCAGTAGGTTCATAGCTAATCTATCAAGATACACTCACCATTTTGTCCTTTATGCCTCAGCTGGTTGCTTTTCTCTGGAGAACAGATGTAAGTTTAGTTTTACTGTGTTAATGCGAAAAAAAATCTTTTTGTATACTTTGCTCCTCAACCTCTGGGTTGTTTAAAACTAATGAATATAATTTTGACACTAGAGTGATTCCTTTTACTGTACCATTTCAAAAAAAATCACAAAGTCAAAGGTCTCTTCTTTACAGGACCTCATTGTACTATAATTATTTCCCTGCAGAAATCAGGAATTTAACAACTGTAAACCTTTTTAAAGCTTTATCTAAGGACAGCTTATGTTTCAGAATTGTCGGTGCATGCTTTGATTCCCATTAACTCTTTTAGTGTACTTATTATTTGTACTGTATCATTTCTTTATATTGCTCTGCTTAAACTTGTCACTAGTGAAAACTGGCATTTATGTCCATTGGCTAACAAGTACAAAAAATAAAAATGAACTGTGATATGAAGGACACCCATTGACAGAGAATGGAACTAAGGCAGAGTGTGCATTTCTATCCAATAACAAATCAGGGACAGGGGAGACACACTTCACAAAAGGCAAGTAAGATAAGGTCTTCACACAGTAATGTGGTACAATGGTTATATGCTGCACAGGTACTACTAAGGTTAGAAAGCAGTGGTTGTGAGAACAGGGTAAAAGTGTCTCTCTGCAGGAAAGAGTGCACAATTAAAGAATGTTTGATTAAAGTAGTGCAATTACCTGACTTGGGGGGGTGCAAGAGTACAAGGAGGGGATAAGAAGTCAGATTCAGTCACCTGAAATACCTTTGAAGAGCTGTTTTTCCCTCAGTAGTCCAATCTTTAACTAAGTGGGAGTCAGAAGCTGGGTCAGCAGCTTGCAGCTCTGCTGTAGGTGGGTAACAGTGTCTTTCAACAATATCTGCCCATGAAGCCCTGGCTTGTTCTTCACAGGTCTGTTGCTGTGGTAGTAAAGGAGCAGTGGCTGTACATCAGCCTGGTGGTGTCATTTCCTTAGTCAGGGATGGTGGGTTAGAACCGAGCATCTTTGGGGCTGGCTCTTTGGGTGAATTGTCTCCACGTCATGGCTTCTATCACTACTATGGTCCCAGTATCCAGCATTCTATGACTACGGTGAGTTTTGACCATGGTTCTTGCCACTTCTGCTAGATCCTTTTGATTTGTAGGTTTATCAGTCCATCTCTTGCAGTGGAAGTGATTTGGGTCCCACTGCAATAAAGGGTTTTGAGTACAGATTTGTGGTTTGCCCTTTGGGCATATCTTCACAGTGATTTTTGCCTTGGGTCTCACTAATGGCTGCTTCATCAGACCAGTTGCACTGGATATAGTTGATAGCATCCTTCAGGGTTTTGAATTCACTAGCGATACCATTACTGATTATTTTCAGTGTTGTCGGGTACTGGAGTTGGTAGGGTATACCTAATGCCTGGAAATGCCTCATTGCCTCCATTAAGCCTTTATGGCAAAGTGCCATTTCAGCAGAATAGTCATTAAAGATGTAAATTCTGTGCCTGCACCAGGTCAAGGGACCTCTGTCTCTAGCCAGGGACAATATATTTTCTTTGCCTGGAAAGCAAAAGAATTTAGCCAGAATGGGTCTATTGGAACCACCTTGTTTGATTTTTTTTGGGGGGGGTTAGCGAACTGTGCACCCTCTCAGTTTCTGGGGCTGGTCATCAATTATGTTTGATTAGTTTGAATAGTTCATGTTAGAGGAAGGCAGATGTATCTCTTTTTTCCAACACCTTTAGGAAAGCCTATAACTATTCCTAAGACTGTTCCATCTATTTCATCTTTCTGTGTCCTCAGCACGATGGCAAGAATGCTTCTGTATCTCTTGCTTTGTGTTCTAGTGTCTGAATCTTTTCCGCAAGGACAGACACTGCTAATTTAAAAGTTGTGATCTCCTTTAGCACAGTTTGTGGGAGACACTTTATCTCCACCATGTCACTGAGTAAATTCTGCACTGAAGCCATAGTTATTTTTTTATCAGAGCATTCCTGTCAAGGTGCAGTCTTTGGTGTTTTTTCAGTGGACTCAAAAGATAACTCTCTCAGGCTGAACAATTTGCTAGATATGATTTTTCTCTAACAAATGAATACTTTTTATCCAGGTATGGTTTGCTGGTTCCACAGAAAATTAACAAATAGTGTAGTGGACTTGTGTAGCCATTAGATGAGGCAGCTTTCACCTTGTGCTCTGTACATGCAACCCACACCACCTGATCATCCATCTTGTGATATTATAATGCTTCCTGGTGTATAGTGGCACCCTACCCCCAATCACCTGTCCCTTGAGAGTATATAGCTCCCTGGTGTCTTGTGGTACCCACCACCCCCTGATCATCCATCCCGTGAGTGTATAGAGCACCCTGGTCTCTAGTGACCCCCCCCACTACCCAATCACCCATCTCATGTGAGTATAGAGTTACCCATGGTTTCTATTGCCATCCCCTACCCTGATCATCAATCTCATGAGAGTATAGAGCTCTCTGATGTCTAGTATCACCCTCACCACCTGATCGCCTGTCACATGAGACTATAGTGCTCCCCGTTGTCTAGTAGCATCCCCCACCACCAAAACACCTGGCCCATGTTTCACAGAATATCCTTGGTGGCCAATAGTACCCAAGCCCCCAACCCCTGAATGCCCATCCAGAAACAGACTGGCTAACATTGGCAGTCCTGCAGCCCCCTGCTGCCACACCAGCTGTCAGAAGATCTTCCAACCACACACACCCTTATCAGGGTTACCAGAACTGTCCAACGAATCCCAGTATCATGACTGACACAGCTCCTCTCGCTTCCTCCGCTGACTACTGTATGCACTAGTGCATAATGCAGAGCCACTGTAGAAGATATTGTATAGTGCAGCTTCATATGACAGTCCAATCTAAATTGCAGACAGTAGATCTCGCTGCCTTTTCATGAGGTCACTGCATATTCAGGAGATATTCATAACACACCTTGAAGATTTATAGAAAACATTTAAATCTACAAGAGAAATTCTAGCTACTAGAAGTTTGGCAGACAAATCAAATATGTAAAATCAAGCATACAATTGAAAGCTTCACATTTGTTTTGAAAAAGAATGGTGTGAAAACTAAAATTAGTTGGGTGGGGTGTGCATAATAAAGAGGAAGGAGTGTATAATTGCAGGAACTAGTGAATACTGGTAAGGACACGTGCATCGAATATCAACAATGTAAAAAGAATAGAATTGGGGGGAGAAAGAGTAGGGCAAGGAGCAACATAACAGGACAGAATGCAATCAGATTAAAAGTATGACTGAGCCGGCCTGTCAGAGCAGCAGTTGGATTTCTGCTTGCGACGCCAGCGACCCGGGTTTGGGAACTAGCTCAGGTAGCTAGAGGATCGGCTGGGGTGGAGGCAGTTTGAGCATCCCACGACTGCTCGTTGTCTCCAGGGAGGGAAGGGATCATGACCCAGTGCCAAAGCAACCACTGGTGGAGGTCAGTGGTAGTGCAGTACATCAGGGCTATTGGGGGTGGTGCGTGACAGACGTCGGCTCTTGCATTGATGTCCGGATGTCACGCACCTTGAGAAAGCCAGGAAAATAGCTCGCTGGCCTTCAGATGACGGCCCTGTGCTCCTCAGGGGCCTCCAGTGCCTTCCCGGTACCTCCTGTTCCCCAGCAGCATCCCCGGACCCTAGAAAGTGTGCGCTAGGGCTATCCCCTCCCCTGGTGCCTTCCCCCTTGGAGGAGAGGGACCCACCCGATAAAGAGATATACCAAGATATCCCTGGGGTCAGCTGCAATCTGGGGTTCCGAGGAGGGCAGGGAAAAGGTCAGAAGAAGTCAGAGGGAGCTTGACAGGGCCTGATGGAGTAAAGGACCAGTGAGCACGAGGCGGAAAAAACAGATTACTCAAAAAAAAAAAAAAAAGGATGTCTGTCTATCTATCTATCTATCTCAGATGTTTTGGACAAAACAAACTTCAGGAATTACTTCAGTCATGTGGTCAAAATACCCCACATCAAATAACTACAGTTTATACACACTTTTTCTTCCTCAAAAACAGAGTCTCATCAAAGGACTCATTGAGACAAGGTGTACTCATTGCAGCTAGCATGTACATCAAAAATTACTCTCTCTCTGGGGAATCTTATTCATTAGGGGCCTGATTTCAAGATGGCTGGTGTAACTTTCCTGCAGTTGCTAGTTACGTCGGTCGCCTCTACGCCAGGGACCCTACGCCGCATTCCAGAAGCAGCAGCGTCCCGGCAATTGTGACTTGCGATATACACCATGCATATTGAGGTAGCCCATGCATGGTGTATATCTGCTGCAAATTGCTACTCATGATGAACACCAGGTGGCCCCCTGAAGTACCCTTTGCCCCACAACACCACTAGCCACACCAGGGGGCATGGATGGGGGCAGGACAAGTGATACAGGTGTCGGGGGGCATGCAGGTGAATGGACCCCCGGGGATCCCTGCCATTTGGGAGGCAGGGGTCTATATTAGGGGACATGGGGGACATGTCTGCACTATTGCCATGGTGTCAAGAGGTGGGCGGCCAATGGATGGCACCATTGTTTGCCACTTACTTAGAATAGCTTGGGGCTGTTCTAACTTAGCCACGCCACTGTGACTTTTATAATTGCACTTGCAGGTTATGACAGCCATTCTGCTGGAATTGGGCTAGGTTGCTGTCAGAACCTGCAATTGCACCAGCCGTTGCAGGCTGCGGCATAAGTGTTGGCATAGCCTGCATTTGTCGCAGCCTGCAGATGCCAAGGTGTGCAACTTGCATCTTGGAACAGGAGCTGGTGTATTGTCTGGCATAAGTAGTAAGATACGCCACAGGGTTTGGCGTTATCTCACCTTATGCCGGCATATGCCCTTATGGAATCAGGCCCCAAGTCCCTACCTCATGGCCCAATGACGCCCATTGAGTACCACAAAAAACAAGCATGTGAACTTGTAGCAATTGGATCCCAGCTAGATGTTTATATAGTGCATTGTTCCTGTCCTTATATCTGATCTAAGATGCTCTCCCACCCTTAATAAAGGCTGTTTTTGTTTTGCCTATGTAAAAGGCAAGAACATGTACACTTACGTAACGTACACAATACCAGTAGTGGAATAATTGATAAAATGTCTTATTTCATCTTGCTTTCTACTGTTTGCAGTTTGAAGTGTAGTACTTTTCACAGTTTGAAGACAAAATTTGCAGTGCCCACATTGGAAGAATCATTTTGGAGGGTTTGGTAACCAATTTCCATTTCCCCTCTCTATTGATTGAAAACTGTGTACAAGCTTGTCTGCTGAGTTTGGACACCTCCTGTACAATTTGCATGGTAATTGACTAACTTCTCCCTTGAACCATGGCTCAGTGGAAAAATATATCCCAGTATTTTGCCAATATCTGTTTCACCTTGTCTGACTGTGGTGTATATTGTGATAACATTTAAGCATTCCCTTTTCTCCCTTTGATGTTATCTATGTTGTAACACATAACATATCACTGCTATTGCTGCAGATTCTCTTGCTGCTCTCACATTTTATTATATCCATCCACAATGAGTCTATTTTCCATTTCAGTTGCTTGGTTCTCAAAAAATGATACTCGGCTACAGTTTCAGTTTTATTCTAAGAAACTGTAATTTTCTGATGTTGCTTATGGTCAGCGTGTTTCCAGTCAGTTGGCTTATGACACCAGTTTGTAGCCACTGTCCCATTTTAATTTCTCAGAATTTTCAGATGAAAGAAATTAATTTAATCCCTACACAGTCTACTGTGAAACATAAATTTGGATTTGAATTATGTAAGTATTCCAAAATTGACTTAGCTCTTCTCATCTCCCATGCCATGCCACTAGCACATCATCTATAAAGCACCTCCATAAATGTTGCGATGAAGGAATGTATTTTTGTCACATGTATGAATCATCTTCTTTTCCCAGTGTCCCAGATGAGGGTTTGTATAATTTGAGCCAATGATAGCCCCCATAGCGGTACCTTCAATCTGGTGACAATATTGCCCTAGGAAAGCAGTGAACAATATTATCACCAGATGTGATCAGGATCAAATTAATTTCTAGGATCTGAAAATCAGTTTCCTGAGTTTCCCCTTGAACTGGGTTTTGAAACTGCATTTGCCGAGCTATCAGTAAATTTATCCCTAGCTTGCAGGGAAGGTGACCAAGGCATTGGATCCCCAGTGGTTTCTCCCTCATACAAGAGTTTTCCTATCCTCTGTGCTGAAGGTCGTAAACATTAGGTAGTCTCCAACGGAGCTGGTCTATAATGTTAGTATATCTATACAACTATAGTGATTGAACTAGTAGATTTCCTCTGTGAGTTGAGGTTGGATGGTGGTCCTCTTTTCTATCATGCCATTACCTCTCTCGTGAGGGAAGTCATGCCTTTGTCTACTATCAGTTACTACTAGTCATTGCTCAATTCCATCTCAGTCTGTTGTCTGTCATCACTAGCTGTAGTCTGGCCTCACTCAGGCTCTGTATTCATCACCTGCTGTGCAATACCTTTGGCATCCTTTCTAAGGTGCCTTCAGCTTAAAGGAATTATGTCCCCATGGCACTTCAAGCAGTAGAACCCTCCTCAAGAGGGTTCCTTTACTTTTGTGGTACCCTAACAGGGTGGTACTTCCCCATGAGACAGAGTGTGAACAGTGAAAAAAAATGCATATGACAAATAATAACACATTCATTCAGGTAACTTCAGACCACCAACAATTTTTTACAAGCATAACCTCACTAAGTTGTGTATGCCCATTGAATCTTTAAATTTTATCACAACATGCACTACACAGTATAACAAGGTGAAATAGATATTGGCTATGCACTGGGATATATTACCTTACCCACTGAGCCACTGTTGGAGGGAGACATTAGTGAATTGCCTCTCATGGTATACAGGAGGGGTCCAAAGTTAGTGGACAAGCTGCCTCACAGTTTTCAGCTAGTGCAGAAGGGAAATGGGAATTCATTGCCAAACCCTACAAAAGGATGTTTTCAGTGTGGACACTGATTTTTGTAAACTGTGTCCTCAAATTGTAGAAAGTATTACATTTCAAACTGCAAATAGCAGAAAGCAGTATGACATAAGAAATGGTATCAGTTGTTCCACTACTGGTATTATGCACTTAGCTAAGTATACTGTACATGTTCTGCCTTTTATAGAGGCAAGACAAACAGGGCCTTAAAATTAAGGATGGGAGAGAATCTTAGCGGGATCAGAAACAAGGACAAGAACACTGCACTATATAAACATCTAGCTGAGGTACAGTTGCCAGAAGACCACAAGTTGGTTTTTTGAGGTATTGAAAGAGTGACACAGGGCCAATGAGGCAGGGACCTAAAGACTATGATTCTCAACAGTCATTATGGAACTACATGTTAGTTGCAATGAGTACAGTAGGTCTCGATAGTTGTTTTGATATGACTCTGTTTTCGAGGAAGTGAAAGCTTGTTTATGATTATTTAGTCTGAGTTTTTTTTTGATCAAGTGACATAAATAATGTAATTCCTAGTTTGTTTTTTCTAAAATATCCTTTCATTCTGATGCATTCTGCCTTATTATGTTGCCCCACCCTTTTCTTTCTTCCCAATATTTCTATTCTTTTTATATTGTTGATGTCCCATACATGTGTCTTTACCTGTCTTTACAACCTCCTATTGTTATACACTCCCTCCACTTTGTTACCCAAAACATACCCCACAAACCTCCTTAACTAATTTTAGTTTTCACACTACTCATTCTCAAAAACATTGTTCAATCTTTCACTTGGATGCTTGAGTTTTCATATTTGATTAGTCTGTCATACACCTAATAGCTTGAATGTCTCTCATACATTTAATTTTTTTTCTATAAATCCTTGTAGTGTGTCATGAATACCTCATAAATATGTAATGAATGCATGAAAAGCAGTGAAACCAACTGTCTACGAAATAGAGTAGGTAGTAATGTGAAGCTATGCTATACCACATGTCATCTATAATGGCTCTGCCACAGGTTTGAACTGTGTTTTATGGTAATGGTAAACACTAGTATGGATGTCATACCCTTGGACTTGATGGACTATAAAATATAGGACTTATAGGAAATATAGGACTTTTTGAGCACCATGTAAGTGCTATTGAGCTAGCATGCACCTTATTAAATTATAATTACTAGTGATCCACTTTAATATGCAGACTTGATCCCTGTTTCTAATGCCATAGTAACCAGGTTACTCAATTATTATGGTGTTTTGAGATCTCTTTTTATGAACATACTAACATATGAAATTTGCCAGCAGATAAAGGACTAGTGGTCTATCAAGTCCGCTCAAATGTGCAGCTAGCACCCCTTATTCTGCAGCTGCCCTTCCCTCCCATCCTTCCCCTCCCTTGGCCCTCCCCCTTGCCCAGTCCCAGTCCCCTTTGAAGCAGTCCACTATTCTACTGGATGCCACTTCTGCTGGTAATGCATTCCACCCTGCTACCACCCTCTCCATAAAAAGTGTCTCCTCATCTCCCTCCTGAACCTACCTCACTCCAGTCTCATATTATGGCCCCAGGTGTCACTCCCTTCCTTTACCTTGAACAACTCCTTCATACCTGTCTTGTTTATTCCTTTCATGTACTTGAAGGTTTTAGTCATATCCCTCCATCCCTCCTCTCCTCCAGCAAGTTCATATTCAACTCCCTCAACCACCTCTCATATGGTAAGTCCCTTAGCCCCTTAATCATCTTTGTCATCCTGCACTGCACTCCCTCCAGTAACTTAATGTCTCTCTTCAGATATGAATACCAGTACTGCATGCAGTACTTCAGGTGCAGTCTAATGATCAATACAGTGGCAGAATAACCTCCTCTCTCTTCGAGGCTATACCTTTTGCAATGCAATCCAGCATTTTGCGAGCCTTTGCAGCTGCCTTCCTACATTGTGCCGAGTTGTTCATACACCCCCAGAACCTTCTCCTTCTCTGTCTCAGCTAGCTGTACTTCCTCCAGCTGGTAAATCCTCCTTGTTTTTTTTTCACCCCAAAATGCAACACCTTGCACTTTTTCACATCGAACCCCAGTTGCCAGGTGGCTAACCAGGTTGCCAGCTTTGCCAGATCATCCTGCAACCCCTGTCATCCCCCTAGGTCATCCACCATCTCTCCTGTTTTAGTGTCATCAGCAAACAGATTGATCTTGCTCCTTCTGCCCAATGATATCTCTGCAATGAATATCCCAAACAATACTGGTCCCAAAACTGAGCCCTGTGGAACACCGCTAGTCACTGCCTTTGGGGATGAGATCTCCCCATCCAACAACACCCTCTGTTGCCTTTCCCAAAGCCAGTTCCCTACCCATCTCACCAGCTTTACACCTGCCCCTCTTCCTTCTAAGTTACTCCCCAGCCTCCCATGCGGCACTGAGTCGAATGCCTTACTGAAGTCCAGGTACATGACATCCACTGCACGGACACTCCCTTCTACCTGTCTGTCAACTCCACTTACTAATGGCACCTTTTCATCCCCATACCCTCCCCTTATGCTTTGACCTACTGTGCTGACTAATGCAGCTATGTCAATCCTGAATGTAATTCAATTGCCCCCTCCCACCTCTCTTAACCTCTCCTCCCTCCAATATCCTTGGCGCATCCTGTGCCCTCTGTGCTTTATAGTCTTCTCCTAGGCCACGTAATTCTTTGCTGATCTAGACCTCATCCAATATAATATTGTACTCTACTGTCTATTAGAGACCTGCCTTGCACAGAACTCACACATAGCATTATGCTGACTGCCTTTGGTACCATGCCTGTAAATTATACTGCCTTGTTCTGTTCTCAGTGTCAAGCCTTACGCTGCCATTTGTAAATTATTGTACACCACCATGCCAAGCCACACCTTTCTCACTTGTAATGATTGTACATAGGCTGCTAATGTTGCCACGCCTACTCCAAATTGTTGTATTGTGACTTGTTGTTGTTGTTTAAACTATAGTACCAGGTCCAGTTTGTAAATGAGCCCTGCTCAATGGTTTTCCTCCTGGCTAAATAAATATATTGATTGATTGATTGATTGTCCAATTGCCTAGTGACCCAGTCATAGAACTCCACCAGGTTGGTTTGGCAGGATCTGCCACTTACAAAGCCATGCTGTCTGCTGTCTGGTAGTCCCTTGGCCTCCAGAAGGGCCACCAGCTTCTCCTTCAGGATGGTCTCCATCAGTTTACACATGTTGGAAGTGAAGCTCACCAGTCTGTAGTTCCCCAGTTCATCCCTGGTACCGATCTTGTGGAGGGGCACCACATGAGCCATCTTCCTATCCTGAGGTATACACCCTGAGTGTAGTGAGGCATTAAATAGGTCTGCCAAAGGTCCTGCCAGGACCCCTGTCAGCTCCTTCAGTACCCTAGGGTAGATGCCATCTGGGCCTCGCACCTTGTTCACCGTCATTGCCTCAAACCCTCCAGAACCCTGCCTTCTGTGATTTCCCCATCAGTCATCCCCTCCCACTTGGTTTCTGCCCTCCATCCCCCCCTTGGGTATCACCCCCTCTTCTCTTTGGCAAATACTGAGCAGAAGTAATCATTTAGTGCTTCTGCCTTATCACCCCTTGAACCAATCCCCCTCCTTCCTAATCCTTACTATATGATCCTTACAGTTCCTTTTCTCCCTGATGTACTATACCTGAAGAAGTCCTTCTCCCCTTTCTTAATGCCCTGCACCAGCCTGATCTCCATAGATGCTTTGGCTGTCCTTACTGCCCTTGTCAGCTCCTTCAATTTCCTCAGTCCTCCCTGTCCTCCCCCTCCGTGTTTTTTGTACCTCCTAAAGGCAGCTCTTTTCCTGCTTACCTTTTCCATTACCTCCTTGCTTTTTCAGCTAGGTTTCTTTGCCCTAGCCTTCTTGCTCTGGGCCTTGCTGCAGGTTCTGGTTGCTTCTACTATGCTCAGCTTTATGAGCTCCCACCTCTGTGTAGTGCCCATAGTATGTTGAATTCTGGCCAGGTACCCTTTTACCACTTCCCCATCCTCCCAAAGTTAGCCCTTCTGATGTTCGGCACCCTTGTGCTGGATTCCACATCTTCCTTACCCATATCCAACATGAACCATACTAAGTGGTGATCACTCTCTGCCAGTGTTTCTTCCACCCTAAATTCCCTTGCAAATTCCCAGTTTGCCAGCACAAGATCAAGGGTATTCCCTAACCTGGTTGGTTCGCTGACCATTTGCATCAGGAAGTTGTCCTGGAAGGAATCTAGCAGTACCTGCTCCCTTCTATTCCTGGTTGTTGAGGTACTTCAATCCAGTCCTTTGTTCAGTTGTGTGCTCAAGCAGGAATGTCTGTCTTGAGAATGTGAGTAAAGCTGATTTACAGTCATCACCTCATACCACTGTAACACTTCTCAGTAGCTGCTTCTCACCTGGCTGTTTTGGTGACCTTAAACTGTGACTTAAAAAAGAAAATAAACAACTTGCTATCAGTCATTGTTAGTGAGAGAATATTTTCTGATAACCCAGAATGTGGCTCACTCCATTACTTCTTACAGCTCTTGCCCCAGCACTTTAGCAACCAACACATTGCCTAGCAACAAATGTTCAATTCTCCATGGAGCAGACAGTTAAACAAGGTTAAAGTTAAAAACTAAGTTAAAACATTGCATTCTGCACCTTTCTGTATACTTGATGTTCTTTTTTATTGCAGAGACTTAATAAAAATCAACCATTGTGAGTAAAAGAAAATTAGAACTAGAAGCAGTAAAAACTCCCTGTACCAGTAATTATAAAAAATAAAACATAAGATGGCAGTTGGCCTACCACTGCAGCTGTTGGATTATTGCCTGTGGTGCCAGTGACTGGGGTTCAGGAGCAAGTAGGGGTCACTAGAGGGTCGGCAGGGTGAAAGAGATTGAGCACCCAACAGGTAGTCTCCTACTCTGGAGAGGGATGGATGTCACTCCTGCTGCAACACTGCCACTTGGGTACACATGGATGGAGGTGCAGCAGAGGGCAGTGCATGGGAGGGGAAGATGTTATCTGGGTTCCAGAACGGCATCACGTCTTAATGTGCACATGCCTCCTTGGATCTCTTTGGTCCCAGATGGCTTCAGGAGAAATGGGGAGATCACTGAAAATAGCCCCGAAGTTATATCTGGCAATGGGCCTGGTGAGGGAGCAGTATGGTCCCCGAGCATCTGTCAGAATCCTGACACATATGGAGTAAGTGGGGAGGCTGCTGGACCTCCCACTTCCCCACCCAGGGAGTGATTCACGGTGGGATGGAGGCCAAGAGGACTGCGCTCCATGGATTAGGCTGGCCAGCACAACAGAAGTCCCCGAGGAAAGGCAAAGCTGTGGAGAGAAGGGGTCATGAGCATAAAAAAACATAATATGACTGCATGTCTGTAAAGACTTTTTACACACCCTTGGTGTGATGATCTTAAAAAACTCTCCAGCTTCACTCCTGAGATTTATGGATCACCATGCACCTTGAATGTGTAAAAAACTTCATAGATACACAGTCACCTTCACATTATTCTCTGTGTACTAAATATGCAAATGGTCCTAGAAATCTGAACTTAATAATGTTGAAATCAATAATGTTATCTTATGCAGATTTAATTAAATGGAATTTCTGTCTGTGGGTTTGATGAACTAATAACAAGGGAATGGTTCAAGAATTAAGTAAAAGCTGAGTTTTAATTTTTGCAGTTCAGTACTTGTTTTTGGATTATTCTCATGTTCTCTTTATGAGTTAGTATGACTATGGTTTGTGGTTTTCCTTTAACCATGGTTATCATTTAACATTTGTCTGTTTTGTAGAAATATACTGTATCTACACAAAGGCCACCTCCAAACTTCTAAGAGGTTGCCCAACAGGGGAAGCCTCGTCTCTGACGGCCTCTCCCCTATCTTTTTGAAACTTGTCTCCTCTTCTCTGATATGCAAGCCTCACGCTTTTATTTTTAATCTTGCACTGTCTACCTCAACCATGTCTGGTTCCTGGAAGTCTGATAGAGTGGTCCCTATCTTCAAATCTGGCGACCACCTCTCTTCTGACAACTACTGGCCTATATCTAGCCTTCCCCACTTAAGTAAACTCCTAGAGAGGATCATTTATCAACAGCCATCAGAGCATATCGCTCCTGTTCTTCTTACCTCTCTACTAACCCCATCTCTGCCTGCCACCGCCCTTCACCCTCTATATCCCTGCCTCTCTCCCTAGCCCTGGTCCACCACCTTCCAGTCTTACCCTCCTTCAACTCCCTTCCCCTCTCCCTTTTCTAATCTGCTTGCCCAACCCACTGTTGCACAAGTTCCCCAATCCTTGCCTCCTACCCACCTCTCCTTCTACCTCCCTCCCAGTTACCCCTTTACTCCCACTCTATCTTCCCACCTTCCTACGCTACCTGGCACAACTGGCAGCAACTTAGTTTTTCCACTCCACCTTTCCCTTTGACAATGCCCTTCTGGCAGCTTTAATTCATGCAAATAGTGTTTGTTGTGACTCATCATTCTTAAATGCATGATTGATTGTGTTGTTCTAACTGATAAATATATTACCTGCAGCTTTTAGACCACGTATACTCTGTACTTAAATTTGTATTCCAACTGCTTGCTTGATAATTCTCACATGAATTGTACTTCTATTTGTTGTATTCTGACATAGAACCTTTGTAAAACAACCATTGGCTCAAAGGTATTTATCCAAAATTCTACAAAATAAATAATAAATAAATAAATAAATGCAAACAACTTCTTTTGTTGCTAACAGCATGGCTTCCATAAGCATTACAGTACATCAGCTGCTCTTTTAACTGATCACATCTTCTTCAACATGGGCTGTGGATGCGCTTTGGGTGCCATCTTTGTTGAAATATCAAAAGCTTGTAATATGATCAACCACTCCCTCCTCTTCTCTAAACTATCTTTGCTTGGTTGCTATTCTGAGACTCTGACTGGTTTCAGAGCTACCTCTCTGACCGTTCCCAATCCATGTGTATTGGTACCACCACTTCCCCTTCCCTGATGATTACCATGGGAGTTCCCCAGGGCTCCATCTTGGATCCCCTGTGCTTCTCTATATTTATCAGCTCCCTTCCTGCTGACAGCATTACCTGCAATGCCCTACTCTACCTTGTCATCTTCCACAGCAATAAATCCCTACCTTGTATTTCCTCTGTCCTTACCCATAACTACTGTGCTGCTTATAACTGGTTCTCATCTAACCAGTTGCTGGTCAATTCTCTGAAAACCAAGGCTATTCTGTTTGGATCAAAACCCTTCCTTGCTAAAACCCACAATGCCAACTGTTCATTCCTCATACACCACCCAGATGGCTTCAGGAGAAATGGGGAGATCACTGAAAATAGCCCTGAAGTTATATCTGGCAATGGGCCTGGTGAGGGAGCAGTATGGTCCCTGAGCATCTGTCAGAATCCTCGAAAATGTCTCCACCTTCAAATACTTGGGGGAAATGCTTGACCCTACTCTCTCCTTCAGTGACCACATAAACTACCTAGTCTGTAGGGTTAATATGAAGCTGGGTACTGCCTATCACCTAAAGCTCTACCTAACCATGGAGGCCCACTTAGCTATCATCATGGGTAATCTTCTCCCTATCTTCGATCATTGTTCCCCAGTCTACTTCCGAGTCTCAAACATCCTTCTGTCAAGACTCTCAATAGCTTACAACAGTGCTTGCGAGTTTGCCCTATTGACTCCTTACTCAGCACACCACTGCAACCTCTACTGCTCCCTTGGTGGTCTCTCCTTCCAAGGTTGCTTCGACTACACCCTTGACTGTTTTTTGGATGCCACCCTTAAATGTGGCTTTTCTTCTCCCCTCTATACCCTTTTCATCTTTAAAACCTGGACTAGAAACCTCCACTTCTCTGACACTCCCATCCTCGAGGTTCCTAGAACCATCACCAAAATGGGTAGGAAAGCTCTCTCCGTGGCTGTCCTCTCTGTGTGGAATGGGCTACCCACCCCTCTGCTGTCTACCAACACTCATCAAAACTTCAGACTTAACCTCAAATCCTGGCTTCTTAATAAAGATAGGTGAAACTGCCCTGCTCACTAGCACCCCTCCCCCCTGCCTCCCATTCCATTTCCTGTTCTGCAAACTCTTCTCCTTATCCTCCTGCTCCTGTTTGGGTATTGGTCTTGTTGGAACCTTCTCACAAACATCTACCTGATGGTTTACATGATTGTTATTGTATTCCCTGTACCTGCCAACCTGTATTGCATTGTGGTGTATTTTTTTTTTGTCACTGTTATTTCACTCTGGCATGGAGTTTTTGTTGCCTTGTACTCACCTACAGTATTTGCTATGTGATTGCAATTTTGTTAAGTGCTACCTGATGTAACCTCCTAATCTACTTCCTCTGTAATGTTCTTCTCTATGTCTTGTGGCCTTGGTCATACCTGTAAACAGTCCTCTGGATCAGTGTACCTACCCAGTTATCAAAGTCATAAATAAATAAACAGTATGTGTATGTACCTTTTTGTTAACTGACACTATTTAAGTGAGAATAACTTAGCAGACCAGCCTCCCTGAGGAAGCATGCATGCATGAAATAGGAGCAATCCTTTGATCTCTCGGCCTCAGTAGTTGGCATAGCAGTGGAGGTATGAGTCCTAGTACCTTCACACCCACAAGCAACAAAAATAACTGGTTTCCTGTGGTCTACACAGCCCCAAGAGTCAAGTGTTACCCCTTAAAGAACATCATTGCTGCCGCTAGTACAGCATTCTGGTCAAACAGCCCCAAAGATGCAGCCCACTCTGAAGACCATCTTTGAGCACCAGATAAAGTACCCACCAATCATGCTGCTGCATAAGAGTTAAATGCTGCCACTGTTGAAATGCTGGCCATTGATCTGTTGCCATTCTTGTTCATGGAGAATGCTGGTTTCCGCAGGTTGATGGCCCATGCCTGTCCCAAATGGCAAGTTCCATCGCAAACCTATTTTACTAAGTGTACTATGCCAGAGTTGAAAAGTAGCATTGCTGATTCCATTAGACATGCATTGACGCATGGTGCATCACAATATATACATCTTAGCATGGATATGTGGATCAGTGGATAAACAGCAGCAAGCTCATACCTATGCATAACAGCACACTTGGCACAGTTGCCTTGGGCCATACTTGATTTTGGGCCTGGAAAAACCTGTGTGAAGCAAAATTATGGTGGTAGCAACACACCTGTTATTCGACAGCATGTGACCCCGAGTATGACAAGTGTTACTGGTTCTCACACAGCTGTGAACATACTTAATGTTCTGCTGGATGAGATTGATAGGTAGCTACACGCAGTCACTCATAGCAGGATTCATCGCAAGTGATAATGACTCCAATGTAGTGAAGTGCCTTAGCAATGGTGGTTTTCTCAGGGTACATCCTTGGCACACTGCCTTAATCTTGTTGTTCAGCAGTTTCTCAACCATGCAGACATTAAGGAAACAGTTACTGTCATCTGTCAAAGCTGTGTCCACTTTACCAGTTCTGCAAAGGCCTGTGACTATCTATGTGAGCTACAGCACAATAACCATCTGCCTCAGCACCGGATGAAGCTTGATGTTGTGACCAGGTGGAACTCCATACTGTCCATGCTTGACGGGCTGTATGAACAGTATAAGAATATGTCAGAATACCTGCTTCTGCATGCCACCTGTGACAGTGCTGGAGTGTCCATCTCTCTAACAACAGAGCAGTGGACCCAAATGGATGGACTAATATGCAGTCTCCATCCATTCAAGCATGCTACGCAGGCAGTGAGTGGGGACACTGCTTGCATAAGTCAATTCATATCCCTCATATGTGTGCTGAGGCAGACACTAGTTAATATGCAACACCAGATGGAGGCAAGTGGGGATTACAGCAGTTGTGATCTAATGGGTCACATGCTCCATGTGCTGGTTACAAATACTCGGCATTTTGCAGTCGGCTGACTTTGCAATCACCACCAGTCTGAATCCATGCTACAAACGTGGCCTGGCCTCTATAATTGAAGGAGGTCATCAGCGAGTACAGCAGTTGACAGAGAACTTCATTAGAATGGTACATGCTGTACACATGAAAAAGGCACACACTGTGGAAAAAATGAGTGTTGCTGCCACCACCAGTGGCTCACAGGCAACACAATCAGAGAAAATGGGCAAGGCACAGCAGAAAACAGCAAGCAATCCCATTTGGGATGTTCTCTTTCAGGTGGGAGTGGAAGATATGGAGGAAAAGGAGGAAGAAGAGACAGATGAGGCAGCTGGACTCTGGGCAGCAGAACGAATCATGGAGGCCTACATGGGGACCCAAAGCACCTTGCCATTATTGACAAGCCACTGCTGTACTGAGGCAGCAAAATGAGTGACTGACCAGCACTAACATAGGTTGCTGTGAAATACCTGAGCATCCCACCATCCAGTGTCACTCTGGAATGAGTGTTTAGTGCAGCTGGGGCCGTTGTGAGTGACCGTAGGACCAATTTGTCACACAAGAATGTGTCCATGCTAATATTCATCAAAATAAACAAAAGGCACATTCCACACAACACAGTGATGTCAGTGGTGTTGCCACAGTAACTGTGTCTCAGTGATGAGGATGATGACAATCTCTCTACTAAGGCATCCACCACCAGAGAGGTAGATTAAGCAGCAATAGTGAGAGGATCCCTACTCTTCCCCCAACCACTTTCAGATCAGTATGGTGTGTTAAACCTTATTTTTAGCTATGTACCATTGGATTGATTATGGTAATGTGTTATCTGTTGAAGTGTGTAATTGTTTCATTTGATCACCCTTTGATGTAACCTGTTGTTTGGTCACCACCAGTCCCCCCAGCCTATATAAAGCAGCAGCAATGTAATTACCATAACCATAAAGACTTTGCAATTGCATGATTACAGTTACAATGTTTTTCTGCCCAAAATATCTTACTTTTCATGTTGACTATCAACCCCATCTTACAGCAAGATATGTTGTCTTGATGTTCTTAAATGTGCCCTTGCTAGCAAATGCCACACCACCCCCACCCCCTGTCATCACCTGACGTGTCACCAGACACACCCATGCACTCCCTGTGATCCCAAAAATATTTTCTGCCACTTACTATCGGTGACATGTACAAGACCCCTGGCTCCTAGTACAAGTAGCATATGAATGTAATATGATAATTCAACTGTTAACACCACAAGTCGAACACATTTTGAAAAATCGTGAATGGTGGCCATCTTTAATGATGTGAGTCATTAATTACAAAAATAGTTATTATAAGGCTTAACAACTTACAACATCAAATTTCCCCCACAAAGGGTTACTTATGCTATACTTCCAGGTTGAAGTTCTTTACTGAAACTGTGATTGTTCCATCAGGGGGCAGGGCAGTGGAAGGTGCTTGCTGTCCTCGGTTTGGATTCAAAATTTTCATGATTATTGCAGCTATGCCACCTCAGATGATTAGACAAGACATTAGCCCCCTCCACCTAATTATTTACTAAACACCATTTTCATAATTACATTAGGAGCCTAAGAAGAGGACATAAATAGATAGTAAATCTGAAAGATGGAGGATAAAGTAAAGGATGGTGAAGTAGATATCCCTAACTTGTTTAACAAGTATTTTTTTAGGTGTTTATCAAACTAAAGCCAATAAAAATACATTGTCTGATAGAAAAGCAGGGCATAATATACAGTGCCCAGAAATATCTGCTACCCGGGTCAAAACAAATTTAATGAATATAAAAAAACATAAGTCTGGAGGACCCGACGGGTATCATCTTGTGTTTCTTCACAATATAGCTGATGAAATATCAAAACCTTTGGCAATACTATTTAACAAGTCCTTGGAGCAAGGGAGACTGTTGAGTGAGTGGAAGGTAGCTTATGTTACTCTTATTTATAAATCAGGAGACAGGGAAAAGGTGGAAAACTACCGTTCAATTAGTGTGATGTCAGTGATTGGTAAAATCATGGAGGGCTTTGTAAAGGAGTACTTGGAGGAAAATCTAAGTGAAATAGGATCAATAGATGGGACACAACATGGGTTTTCATCCAGCAGGTCTTGTGTCAGTGATTTAATGCACTTTTTTGAGCCAGTGAGCCAGGCCTTGGATGTGGGTCTCCCAGTTGATGTGATGTACCTAGATTATTCAAAGGCCTTTGACTCGATGTCACATCTCATCCTTCTGAGTACTTTGAAGGAATTAGGGATAAAATCATATCTAATTAACTGGATTGCCTCATGGCTTGAGGCTTGAACTCAGAAAGTGCAAATAAGAGGTCACCTGTCAGAAAGTGGACTAGTCACTAGCAGGGTGCCCCGGCGGTTGATACTGGGACCCCAGCCATTCAATGTGATTATCTTATCCATGCAGGTTTCTGATGGGGCATGGGTCTGCAAATATGCAGATGATGCCAAAGTTGGTACGGTAGTTAACAATAAAGCATCTATAACAGCATTCCAGAACCAGTTACATGGATGAGATAATCACATTGAATCATCGGGGAACCAGTTATATAACTTGGAAAGTGAACCTCAGATCACAAATTGACTTTCAATATAGGCAAATGTAAAGTTATGTATTTTGGAAAAAATAACACTCAGGCACAATATACCATAAATAATATACCAATAGTAAGCATTGAAAATGAGAGAGATTTGGGGGTAGTGGTATCTGATACCCTAAGCTTTAATAATCATAATAATGAAGTTGTCAAAAGAGCCAATAGAACCAAACGGAATATCCTCAGAAACATTAAGAGTCGCAGAGGTGAGGTTTTGGTGTCTTTGTATAAGTCACTGGTCCGACCAACACTTGAGTAGGGGTCCCTTTTAGTACTGCTCAGTCCATAAAGAATAGCAGGAAGATTTGAGCAGTTCGGAGAAGGTTTACAAAAAAGGTCCATTCTACAAAGGATATGGAATACCATCTCAGATTACAGTCCCTGGAAATATACTCTATGACGTACAGAAAAACAAGAGGGGACCTATGTTATGTTTATAATGCAACAAAGAATGTTGTGTTATGGGAATCAGCTGGACTTTGTAGGAAAGAAAAAGCAGGGACAAGGACTAGGGTCCACCCACTGCAACTACGTGGGGAGAACTATAATACAACTAGAAGGGGAAGATGGTTTAACCAAAGAGTGGTGAATATATAGAATGCTCTGCCCACAGAGGTGGTGAATGTAGATAGTCTGGCTACTTTCAAAAACAGCTTGATAGATACATGGGGAACAAAAAATGGGAACTCATTCACTGTTAAGTGGCAGGCCCGTACATGGCTTTGTAGCTATTGGATCTGTACTACTACCTATGAACCTATGAACATATGAACCTATGAACCATCTCAACCAACCATTTCCACATATAGTTACTCCTTGCATGTGGGTGGTGTTTAATTATTAATGGTATGGACACCAGTCCAGTGACCAACATCACAGTTCCAGCAACACCCCCTGTCTTCCACACAACACAGCTCCTGCAGGGCCTGGATGAATGTAGTCATCACACAGAGATACGATGAAACCTCAGCAGAGGAAAATGGCCTAAGCAAGACCAAAGATAAGAAAAAATGATGAATACTCTTCAGTCTGCATGCCTGTTTTTAACAAGCAAGTTGGAAAAAGCAGAGAAAAAAAAGTATACTTTTCATACCCCTCGATGTCTTTAAACTGTGGAAACTGCCTCCAGGAACATGTTGTGCGTTGCACATGATTCCAGACCAAGGTCCATGATAAAGCAAAGTAGTAGGTATTCCTTTTCCCCGATCAGTACTGCTTACCTTGAAATAAGATAAAAAATAAGAACACATTTTGAGGATTGTAAAAGGTTCTGCCCTCCCCACCACCAACAACTTCTTCCCTCCCCCACCACAAAAGACCCTTAAAAATGAAGAAATACTTACCTCAGGGACTGTGAAAGTGGAACCATTGCACAATTAAATAAATCCCCCAGATGTGGTTGAGCAGCAGCAGCAGGAATGAGAGTTAACTTCACTGGAATTCCTGATGTTGGCAAAAGCAAAAAAAGAATAACACAATTTCTATTAAACTCAGACATCTAGAAGGCAGTAACTGACATACCACACTAGTAATGACAATTTTAATACTTACCGTCTGCGTTGGGAACTTGGGAAATGTGATGCGTTCAGATATCCCTAGATCCTAATTCCTGCCTGGCACCATGATGTCATCCACAGCACACTGAAATATAATATAAAAGCAGTACAAACATATTAGAACTCCAAACGCCATAATACCAACCCACTAACACCCTTATCTTGCACAGGACAAAAAAAAATAAAGACAGATACTTATGTGTTCAGCAGCAGCAGTATGGACTGTGTAAGATGATTCATCATCAACCATCTAGAACAGTTCTTCTTGTGACAACCTGGTGAGACAGCAGCAGGCGGCAAGCTACAGTGCCCCAAAATGTCATTCGCTCCCACCACCAGGCAAGCTACAATGATAGAGTCAATCAGTCAACACAGCCAGCCAATCAGGACAGCAGCATAAGGAAATAATAATTGTACATTTCTATCTCAATTAATTGAAAGAGCAGCAGCAGGAGTACACAATTCCAAGTAGCAGCAGCATTTTGCATGGGGAATTCATTTTCTCTGCACGGTTTGGCACCCCTTTTCAGGTCCTTGAGGTGGTGGCACAATATGTAACATCAGAACTGAGAACAGATTTCAGTGTCAATTTGATGTAACATTTTTTTGAAAAGATTTCTGGATTTGTAGATTCTGTTTATCACCAGCAGCACTGAGTTTCAGGCTGAAATCATTGGTAAACAGGGCCCAAAACAGTAATGTAATGTCTGGGTGGTGATGGTGGGGCACCATTTGCATTGACTCAAAACAGATTTCAATCTCCACTTTATGTATCATTTTTCCTGTAATCTTTCTGGAGTTGTTTAAACAAGATTCAGCATGACATCAATGTAAACAGTAGACCAAAGACCATGTTTTGGTTCAGGTGGTGGCTTGGGCACCATATAACAACATGGTTGAGCCCTGATTTTGGTCTGAATTTACTGTAATATTTTTTGGAAACATTTCTGGACTTGTAGGCCCTGTTTGGCACCAGCAGCACTGAGTTTCAGGCTGAAATCATTGGTAAACAGTGGCAGAAGCTGCAGTTTCAGGTCCCTGAGATGGTGGCACAGCACAGAACATCAGGACAGACAGCAGATTTCATTCTCAGTTTGATGTACCATTTTTTTGAAAACATTTCAGGACATGTACTGCCTGTGCTGCACTCACAGAAACAAAATGTGGCCTGAAACAAGTTGTAAACAGTGGCCAAATGGGCACCATAAAACATCAGGATTGATACCAGATTTCTGTCTGAATTTGATGTACAGTTTTTTGGAAACATTTCAGGACATTTACTGCCTGTGCTTCACTCGCTGGAACAAGATGTGGCCTAAAAACAATTGCAAATAGTGGACCAAAGACCATCGGTTGGTCTGGATGGGGGTTTGGGCTCCATACAACATCATGACTGAGACCAGATTTCTGTATGAATTTAATGTATCATTTTTTAGGAAAGGTTTCTGGTCATGTACTGCCCGTGCTGCACTTGCAGAAACAAGATGTCTCCTAAAACCAATTGTAAACAGTGGCCAAAACAGCATTTTAATGTCTGGGTGCTGGGGGAACACCATAAAACATCAGGACTGACACCAGATTTTTGTCTGAATTTGATGTACCATTTTTTTTTTTGGTAACATTTTAGGACATGCACTGCCTGTGCTGCATGTTCAGAAACAAGATGTGACCTAAAACCAATTGTAAACAGTGAACCAAAGACTATCATTTGGTCCGGGTGGGGGTTTGGGTGCTATGAAACATCATGGCTGAGACCAGATTTCTGTCTGAATTTAATGTACCATTTTTTATGAAACATCTCTGGACATGTACTGCCTGTGCTGCACTCGCAGAAAGAAGATGTGGCCTAAAACCAATTGTAAACAGTGGCTAAAACAGCATTTTAATGTCTGGGTCCTGGGGGAGCACTATAAAACATCAGAACTGACACCAGATTTCTGTCTGAATTTGACGTACCATATTTTTTGGAACATTTCAGGACATGTACTGCCTGTGCTGCACTCACAGAAACAAGATGTGGCCTAAAACCAATTGTAAACAGTGGCCAAAACAGCATTTTAATGTCTGGGAGCTGGGGGGGGGCACCATAAAACTTCAAGACTGACATCAGATTTCTGTCTGAATTTAATGTACAATTTTTTTGGGAAACATTTCTGGACATGTACTACCTGTGCTAAACTTGCTGGAACAAGATGTGGCCTAAAAGCAATTTCAAACAGTGGACCAAAGACCATCGTTTGGTCCGGGTTGGGGTTTGGGCACCATAAAACATTATGGCTGAGACCAGATTTCTGTCTGAATTTACTTTGTCATTTTTCTTGTTGTATTTCTGGACATGCATGGCCTGTTCGGCACACCATGAAGGCAAAAGGCTATGTTAAACTGTGGCCCAAGTGCACATTTTGGATCGGGTGGTGGTGGTGCACTACAGAAAACATCACGAGGGGAAGGGTGGGACACCAAGTGAACATTTGTGGCAACTAAGCCCAGGGGACTGTTGTTAAGCACAAAATACATATCTATGTTTAATTTCACAATAAAAGTGCTCCTTATTTAGGTTTCTATATTGTGTACATATTCAAACTTATGCTGCAGCTGCACACAGCAAAAACTACTGCCAGAACATCACATAGCTTTGGGGAAAAAATGTATTATATGAACAAATTACAATACTTGACATTTGTGGATAGGAGAAGGATTAACGTAAAACAAGAAGAAACGTACAGTGTTTATAGGTAAGGTACAGACTAAGTGACTGACAGTAACATACACAGCGGTGGGATATGCAGGGTAGTACTTGCAAGGGTATTCATATCTGAGAGGTGAAAGAGAGGAAGCATAAACAATACATACACAAAATGCTGGACAAGAAACAAGAGGATGTAGAAAGAGGAAGAGGTCAAAATATATATATTTTTTGTACTTTTTAAAAATTTTTGGGGGTATGTTATGTTTTGGGGTGCAGATGAGGGAAGAGTGATAGTAGTAAAGCAAGGACAGGAAAAAGAAAAGAAAATTCAGCTGCTGTGCTCACTGCCTTCCTCACTTGCAAGCACATTATGGACCACATTATTACATGGTGCCAACACCAGGCCCCACTTCCACTCTGCCACCATCACTGCCATGACAAAGCTCCACCAGGAGGTCCAAAACTTTATGTTGGTCTTCCAACAGTTTTCTTATGTCCTTCCTGACCTCCTGGTGGAACTCTTTAATATCTTGTCACAGAGCTGATACCTCTCACCGTACTGCTGTCAGGTCTTCTTGGCTCACAGGAGGACTGGCTGGGGCTAATGCAGGCTGTCCATGTTCACCTCCAGCATGAACCCAGCACCACCACTGGCTGTGGGATGAGGTGGATGGGGGTGCTGCTGCTGCTGCCTGCTACTGCTGCTGATTTCACTGGCATCAGCGGCAATGTCTGGGCTGTTGCTGAGCCCTGGCCCTTTCCTCCTGCTGGCCCCCTTCCCCTTGGGCCACACTGCTTTCTACTGCTGCCAACTCCCTTTGCTTTTGGAGCCACTCTGCAGTGTGCTGGTGCTACAGATGGCTCCTTTGGCTACTAGTTCCAAAATGGCTCTCTTGCTTGCCCCTTTACACAGATCTGCTGCACAACTTGCAGATTACAACACTGCTGTCAGTGTTGTTTATGGTGAAAAAACACCACATGGCAGACCCATTTAGCTGAAGGGAGGCAGGGGGCACATGCTCCTACTGGGGGGCATTACTCTGTGGATGCTGTTGTGGGGTGGGGGCCACATGCTCCTGCTGCTGATGATCATGGGGGGCTATAGTAGCATTCTGCTGCTGGGTGGGTGGTGGACGTGGAGGGGTCCACATCATCCTCACGCTGCTGCAGGAGGGGACAATGGGCTCATGCTGCTGCTGGTCCTCGGGGGTTACAGGAGGATTCTGCTGCCGGGTGGGGGATGTGGAGGGGGCAACATCATCCTCATGCTGCTGACAGGGGGACCAATGGGCTCATTCTGCTGCTGCCACTGATGGGGGAGTGGTGGCTAAAAGCTCTTGCTGGGCCTGGGAGGGGTAAGTAAGTAAGTAAAATTTTATTTATATTAAGCGCCCTTCCCAAGCTCAGGGCGCTTTTACAATAAAACAAGTAAAATCAAATTTCAAACAATAAATCAAACAACCATACAATACACTTACTTATTATGTACCAACAAATGCTGAGGCAAAAAGGAAAGTTTTTAGTTGTTTTTTAAAACTTTCAACAGTTAGGCATTCTCGTATCTGATGAGGTAGAGAATTCCACAGGGTTGGTGCCATATAGGCAGAAGATCTACCTCCTGACATCTTTAGATGTACCCTGGGAATCTCTAGCAATCCTTCATCAGAGGAGTGAAGAGAATGGGCAGGACAGTAAGGCACCAAGAGCTCTTTCAGGTAGTGGGGTCCCAAATCATGTAGGGCCTTAAAGGTCAATAATGCGACCTTGAAGGTGATCCGCCACTGTACTGGCAGCCAGTGCAAATCACGCAGCACAGGTGTTATATGGCTAGATCGTGAAACTCCCATCAACAACCTGGCCGTCACGTTCTGCACAAGCTGCAAGCGGTGGATATAGCGGGTCCTCAGCTAGCCTAAATACACACTTATTGAAATGGACAGTGGGTGCCTTACCCCCAGTCCCCTTGCCCTTACCTTTCCCGTCCATCATTTAAAAAAAAAAGTTTTCTTAACAGAAAGGGAGAGAGGAAGTTACCCACACACAGACACACAGACACACACACACACAGACACACACGCACACACAGACACACATACACACACACACACACACACACACTCAACCTACACAGACACCTAACAGAAATTATCAACAAGCACAATTAAAATATATAATATGAACAAAAAACTGTGTAAAGAAACACACACAATGGAACACACAGATCCAATAAACTTTACAACAGGCTCTGTTGCTGGTTGCTTGCTTCCTCCAAGACTACAGCAACACAGAAGGGAAATTAATCACTCACTTCCTGCCTATATACAGTCACCCATGTGACCTGCAGAGAGTAGGTCATGTGAAAAGCTCAATTTCACCAGATTTTGTTGAATAGAAATGCAAGGCGAAATCTAAGGTAAAATTTGCCAGTGAAATTTCAAAACAACACTGTAATTATGCAAAATGTTATGCGTGGCAGAATTTATGATTTTGCCCACATTTCGCCGGTGAAATTAAATTTCACAACATCTCTAGCAATAATACCCAGAAGAGTGGGTGTTATTAGGCAAAAATGGACCTCCCAAGGGATTAACGAGGCCCAACACTATAAGCAGGTCACCCTATAGGGAGAAGGGGGGACATGATAGAAACTTTTAACTACCTCAAAGGAATCAACAAAGTCCAAGAGGGTAGCATCTTTCAGAAAAAGAGATGTACAAGAACAAGGGGACACAATTTAAAGATAGAAGTGGGACAGCTCAGGGGCAATGTGAGGAAGTATTTTTTCACAGAGAGGGTGGTGGGTGCATGGAATGGCCTTTCTGAGGAGGTCATGGGGTCAAAAACAGTGGGGGAATTCAAAAATGATTAGGACAGACATAAGGCAATTCTTTTGGGAGGTAGTAAGAAGTAGGCTGTTGGTTAACTAGGATCTGCAATTTATCC
The DNA here is from genome assembly GCA_016271365.2 of Neoceratodus forsteri. Taxonomy (NCBI): domain Eukaryota; kingdom Metazoa; phylum Chordata; order Ceratodontiformes; family Ceratodontidae; genus Neoceratodus; species Neoceratodus forsteri. Next base: position 587,695,186 of record CM028137.1, on the reverse strand, counting down.
AATAGGTAGGGAAATGGGCAGACTAGGTGGGACAAGTGGTGCTTACCTGTCATCAAAGTCTATGTTTCTGTTTTCATAGCCTCTTTAAGGTCCAGTATTGCCCACACTGCCTACCCTGGAGGGTATTATTACGCTTAGAAAAATTGACTACACTTCTCATTTTTTTATAGGATTTAAAAAATAAAATAGCTCCATTAAAAATTAATAAAAATGACATTTTAGTCTTTTTTTTGGCAAAGTAGTCCCTCTACTGGTATATCTGTCAGTAGAAGGCACTACAGTGTTTGATAGGTACTGTATTTTTTCTCAGTTTGCAGCTTGAACCTTGGTCCCTGTCAATGTCCATCTTTCTCCATTTAAGGTTCCTTTTCAGTCATCAACCCCCCCTTCTCATATCCCTGCTGTGTTTTAAACTCTCACCACTCCACGCTCAGAGTAAGCTCCATGCACCGCTTTTGATATAAAAATTGTTTGTGTGTTTCTGCTTCAACTTCTCTTCCTCTAGGTTAGTCTGTTTGATACTATCATGTTGTTGGTCAGGCGGGAGAGCAAGTGCAATCTATCCTGTTCTGACTGTAGTGCAGCAGCACCTGATTGAGGGTTCCATGTCAATACATAATGCAATTTTAGTGACGGCCAGTTTCAGCGAACCAAAATTAGTGATGACAACTACAGCAATGGGTCATTACAGTGAATATGTTTTATAGCAATTTGTGGTGAACTCAGTGGCTGATATTCAGTCCTGAATTTGAAAATTATAAGCCAGACCCAACAGGTATTCCATACGTGGATGATTGGTGTATTCCCTGACCTTCAATCAGATCATGTTAACACCAACGGCTCCCAGCAGCAGCAGAGCCAGACACCAGTTGAGCCATCCACAACTCTGCCATTCTTTGCTCCTCATTTATGCATTCATCTACAAATGGCACATTACAGCGATTAAGACTACTAATTGCTCCTGGTGACATAGGGGGCTATGCTCCTTCCGCACTCCACCATTTCTAATATTCTAACACCACAGTACACTTGGACACAGGTAGAGATGTTATAAAATTAAATTTTGCCAGCAAAATTGCCATGAAATCAGCAATTTTGCCACATGAAACATTTTGTGAAATTCTGCCTTTCTGTAAAATTTTTCACCGGATGCAAAATTGGGAAATTTTGCTTACGAAATGCAAAATTTTGCCACAAAATGCACAAGTTTGCCAAATTTCACCAAAATGTCACCAAAATGAGTTAACATTTTGCCATTTTGCAGGAAACATTTCACATTTCATGGGCAAAATTTCACATTTTGTGGTGAAATTTCACATTTTGCTGGTGAAATTTTGTATTTCGCCCACAAATGTTTGCATTTTGAATCCACAAAATATTTTGTGAAATGTGCAAATTTCGCAAAATATTTTGTGGAATGAAATGTTCTAATTTCGCACATCTCTAGACACAGGGCGGTATGTTGCATATATAGGATCACTGAATTTTATATTCGCTCAAATGCATAGTCACCGTAATGTGTAATTGCTATTTTCCCTTAACCGCAGTAATGTGCCATTCACTGATGTTGTTTTTGTTATTATTGATTTGCTCTAATTGGTAAAATGGGTAACTTTTTTTTTTACTACAGTTCAGTTGTGAGGGGGGCCAATTTGCTCTCTCCCCTGGGTTGGCAAGTGGAAAAAATGGTAGCTATTAAATTTTGAAATGTAGACTAGTAAAGTGATACTATGGTACTGAGGCAAGGCAAGCTGGCATTTGTTCTTTGCAGGGCTCTTCTGGTGCCCCACCTAGAAAACACCACCATGATGTTTTTCGCTCCATAAATTGATCTTATTTGGAAGGCAGACTGGCATATTCCCTCCTCTGCCATGCTTATGAACTTGTCAAGGATATTACCACCGCCCCCATTGCCGCCTCCAAGATATCCTGGTTCCCAAACACCTGTGGAGAATACTCAGGTCCTCCATAGTGCCCTATGAGAGATATCCAGGGTGAGGTCCAGCACGGTGAAAAGACCCTCTGCCACCTCAGCCTCATCCCTGTAGAACATTCTCCCAGCAACCCTGCAAGACTGCTCCTTATTTGGAGGATTTATAAAAGGGCTTAAGGAATTCCTACTTGAGTGTAGTCAATGTTCCTGTAATCATTGATCTGAACCCACTGCTCACACATAATGCCCTGGTTCGTACTTTAAGATGCTCAGCCTTTGACCTGTCCTGAACTGTTTATGTGTTAGATAACTGCTGTTCATATTATTCTTAGTCTTGACTTTTATCAGATCTTTGGTTTTTGCTTTTGTGTCATAATTGTACCGTTGTTTGCTAGCTCTTGTGCCCCTTTTAATGTTGTGAATACTTGTGTTTTAATAGTTCTTGTCCCTGTATATTTCTGCAGTGTAGCTGTGTACTTAATGCAGGGTCCCCCATGAAAAAGGGACTTTTAGTCTCAAGGGCCAACTCAGTTAACAAAATCCAAAGCATAAAACAATATTATTTCATTTTAACTGTGAAATATAAGAGCTCATAGTGCAAATAAGGAGACAGACAGCATTACTGAGGAGGAAAAAAGAACATTTTTATATCATTTTTATTTTCTGTTTGCGGCTGCAAATATTTAATTTGTTATTTCTATGCTTCTCATATACAGAAGTTGCAACAACAGTATTCCTCTAATTAAGAGAAGAGGGGGCTGAAGGCAGAACATTCTGGACAGATGTCTTACAGGGCTCAAGCCTTTTAGGCAAAGGTTACATTGATCAGAACTGTGATCTGTAATAATATATTAAAACAGTTGACTTATGTGTAAATAATTTTGTTGTATCTGATGTCTTTTTAGGCAGCTTAAGCACTGAAGCATGCAGGAAGGGTTAATTGAAGCACTGAGATAAACTAAATGTATCACATACAGTAGTACTGGTTGAAAATTGTGAATATATTTGTAAATATGTTGGAGGGGATTTTCAAAAGACTGGATAATACACTGTGTCCATATTTTGGATGCATGTTGCATTCATGAAAATGTGTCAAGATCCTTGCATTGGATTTTCAAATATCCCAATGTATTTGTCACACTTGTCACTGTTTATAGCAAAAAAATAACACATGCATCAAAATTCTGATGTGTGTGGAACTTTCAGGGTGCAAATTGCAGCAATCATGCCTAGAAGATAGATTTCCTTTTAGATGGTCTATCTGGGTGGATGTTGTGCAGCCACATGCTTTGAAAATGCACCTGGAATCCTTTTTTTGTGAAAATTAATGTGTATGATTTAATTTAGATTGCCTCCTGAGGAATCCTTAAATTAGGCAAAGCATTGGGATTGTCTGAGAACAAAAAAGAGAATGTACCCTGATAAGGTGCCATGAGCTTTATAAGAGCAGAGAGAGTGCCCATAATCTAATTGTTTGAAGTTCTGGCATGCCAGAATTAAAAATCTCCATTGTGCTGTAATTATTCACAGTCCCCGCTATGGAGAGGATAAGTTATGTGCAGTGGCAGTATTATGTATTTTGAGATCCAATGCAAATTATGTGTGTTGGGTGGGTGGATACAAGAGGTGTGCTGAGAAAAGGGGACCAGTTGGGGTGAACTAGAGGCAGGATTCAGGGGACTCAGTGAAATGGGTTGGCATGCAGGGGATCCAAAGAGATGAGCTTGGGTGATGTGGACTTAGCATGATGGGATAGGATGCAGGAAGAGCTTTTAGGCAGGGGGACCCAATGGGTTGGCTTGCATAGAGGGGGACCCACCTGGCTTGGCAAAGGTACAGACAGGACCTATTGGGTGTGGATGCAGGCATTAACCACTGGGCTGGACTTTGTTGTAGAGGAAACAACTGGACTGGATTTGGTTACCAAGGGGAAATCTACTGGGTTTGGCTTGGGTACAGGTGAGGACCCAGCATGCTGGTCTTGTGCACAGGATGGGAATACAGTGGGCTGGGTTTCATTTCAGGGAAGGGATTCAGAGGGGGCTGAGTATGGGTGCTGTAGGGGACCTTTTGGGCTTGGTATGGGTGCAGGAGGTGACTTAAAGGGCTGAGCTTCTGTACAAGACGGGGGGTCTGTTGGCTGGGCTTCCATACAGGAGAGGACCCAGTCAGCTGGGCTGGGGAAAAGAATAGGATCCAGTGGGCTGAGCCTGGACAGAGAAAAGGATCCTGAGGGTTGGGCTTGTGCATGGGAGGGGTCAGAGTGGGCTGGGCTTGTGTGCATTGGAGCTCTGATATGATGCCTGTTTGAGATTATGACTGCAGTACTTGAGGGATCCCACAGAGGGCAAAATATGGGTCCCTACTTTGTCATTCTTAGCCTATACTGGATCAGATGTACAAGCCTGTCTATAAGACAATGCCTGTTTTGATGAAGCCTTGATAGTCTGACATGCACATGATGCCTTTCTCTGGGTATGAAGCTTGAGAGTACTTGTATGGTTTGGACAGATGCATATGAAACAAGTTATAAGGATATTTCTTGACTCATAGCATGCTACAATAGATCCCATTTACTTATTTCCCTGCAGACTACCCTCCAGTATGTTGAGGAGTTAGTAACTACAAAAAAATTCTAAGTCAATTTCTCAGGTACTGCACAGCCAGCCACGATGCAAAGCAATAACTTGCAGTAAATTATATGACACAACATACTGCATGACAAAAGGGCTTAATTGTCATTGAATTACGCTGTTCCCTGCAGTATACTATAAGATTTTGTGATATACTGCAGTATTAGTGCATTGCTTCCTGGCTGGTGACATTTTAATTAATACAGAAATGTTCTTAGTTTTACATCACAAGTAATTATCAAATGAGAACTTTTCTAAGTCATATGAATAACTAACTTATAAACTGGCTAACTCATAAACTGGATTATGTTTAAACTGAAAATTTCAGTCAAGCAATAACTACATTATTTTTTAAAGTTTCATTTCTCAACTAATGCATACATTTAAGAAAATGATTCTCAGTTAATGGCTAAATAGCAAGGATTAAACATTAGTTAAGTAAAACCCCTCAATTTATGGTCAGGTTTAATGCCAACTTTTTTAGTTAGTCATTGATCAATTAAAAGGGCAGACAGGTAGCATAAAATACAGGTGTAAAACATACTGTATGTGTACTGTAGAATGAGAACACAATGCACACTTTGGGCCCTACTTACTATGGGGCCCATTATTCGCCAGTAGAGAAAATGTACTGGGCAGCACAACTGCACATTGTGAACCAAGCCCCTGCAAGACACATAGGGTTGGAATTCACTAACCTCAATTGGCCCAATGTGTGTCTGCCTAGTACCACGCATGGGGTTGGGCCAGCCATGGAGATGGATCAGGGCAGGACTGTGGGCTTCCAGTTGTTTTCCTTGAATAGTCCTGCAGTAGATTTCAGCTTTGTGGGAGTAGCAGATCACTGCAAAAGGACTGCCGTGTCCCCCATCGCATACCGGTAACCTACTGGTAGCATGCAAGTAATGCTCTGTCACAAGCATCTGCCCCCTGAGCCCTCTGTGGCACAGAGGAGGGCTTGGGCAAATGAAAACAGAGTGGTATTTCAACCTTTGATGCCATTTTGGGGATCCACAACCATTACGGTAGCTCCCTGTCTGGTCTGACACCACCCCAACAACGGCCTGGGGTTGTGCTCCACTGGCCCAGTGCGGACATGCCTGCTCCCCATCCTCTGCCTGGAAACATCATGCACTCTCACAGCTATGGGATCAGATTGCCGGTAGCAGTGATATGCAGTTTGTGCAAAATGTTAGTTATTCTACAGGTTTTCTTCAGACACCCTGGATGTGCATAATTTAGCCGTATGTGCCATGTATCATGGCACATAGGGCCCAATAAAAGATCTATTTACTCTCAACTGCTTTTTGAATCATCAGTTTTACTGTATTTAGGCAAAGAGGCTTAGATTTATCAAACAGTTTTCCAGAACATTAACAATATTTTTTCACTCTATATTCATAAAAAAAATTTTTTGTTTTGTTTGACTTCTTGATTTTGCTCAATTCCTGATTCATTGCTACCTTCATGGCATAAGTAAGCAATAATACCTGACATGGTGGGTGGTATTTGGAAATACTGGATCACCCAGGGGCATAATGAGGCATGAGGCCACAGGTGGAGGCCCTTATAACCCCTGGTAGGTTTGGTAATTCCAAATACTGCCTAGCCTGGAGGGTATTATTGCAGTCAGAAAATGGACTTCTGTGTAAATTTTAATCAAGTAATGAAATAACAGAGGAAATTACTTTGAAAACAAATGTAAACAAATTTTTGGGTAACGTAGTACCTGGTTTCTGTGCTGTCCCATCTTCTACTGCACCCCCTTCCCACAGAGCCATTCTCTTGTACATATCATGCCCCTGCCACCACCACATCCAGAAGAAGAGACAGAGTTTCTAAATGTTTTGTCCCAGCAGTCCCTTGGGCTCAGTTTTAGGGTTATGAAACTTTGTAGGAGTTTTTGTTTTATTTTTCTTTCTGAGGTCAGAATCTGCGGCTGTTAGGAGTGCAACTCTGAGCCAGCTGTGAGCAGGAGATGGGCTGTCTAACAATGTAAGTGGCAAAGCAAGGTTTTGACTTTAAAAAACAACATAAAGATATGCTTTACAGCAACACAAAAGTGTTGTGTCACTTGTGCATGTGTGTTTTTTTAACAGGGTTTTTGAGGGAGCGAGCAGGAATGCAATCGCAAGTCAGGGGACTGTTGTTTTCCCCCCTTACTACATCACTGCAGGAGAGATCGAAAGTCAGGGGAATTTTTTTTTTTAAAGAGCAGTTGGGGGGGGGGGAGAGAAGACTCATACATGGATGGACTACTAATCCCCTTCCATGGAGTTTGTCAGAGAAGTGGTGGTTAGTCGGGGGAGTATATTGGAGTAGCAGTGGTGGTGGTAATGAAACTGCTGTCCCTACAAATCTGAAGCTGCTGCATTTTCAGGAGTGAGTGGGTGGCCAGCTGGAGGTGGGAGGAGCAAGAGCGTGGTCAGCTCTTCGCCAGTCACACTACAGAGAATTTCAGGGCATGGCAAAAGAGTAACCTAAAAACACAAGAAAAAAATGTAGCACAAAATGGACCCAGGGAGCTTGTGTGGGGTTTCCTGAGGCAGCTGTCACTGAACTACTGAGCATTAGGTGGGGGAGGGGCAGTGTCTTTCAGTAAGCAATAGAAACAAATGGCAGCAATTTTAAATTGAATGGGATGCTTTCAGCCAATGAGAAAGCAGGGTGGGCACAAAGATACCTTAATGGGTGAAGGGGCACCGGGACAGGTACTTTTTATTTTCTGGGCATCTATTGAAAGTTAATGTGCCCACCTGGCAGGGGTACCAGCCAATCAGAGCCCAGGAAATAAAAAAAAAATTCTAAAATGAATTTAACCAGCCCTATGTCAAAACATCCACTGTCCCCCATCTTGTTGTGACAACCAGGGTGCCACAATTACCTTGAAAACCATTGTTATTACAATATCTGATCATGGAAACTATTGTTGTTGTCATGTTATGTGTTAGGCACTGTATTGCCTCATAGACTCTGTGTACTATAGTTGCTTGCACTATGGTCACTTTATACGTAATATACCCAATTTTCCAAGTTCTGTGCCATTCATATAACTTAACTGATGTTGTAACTACTTACTGTGCTTTGTATCTATTATTCCTGTTTTCTCTATACCTTGAATGTGCCATCTTTCTGGCTTACGTCATACCTGAAAACAGTCCCTGGGATTAGGGTACCTACCCAGTTAACAAACAAATAAATTAATAGATAAATTAATTAATAAATATGATTAAAACAATGCCAAATGAAGCAACAGTAACACTATGAAAGTGCTTTACAAATAGCCATGTAACATAAAGCTAAAGTTTTAAGTAATTCATGAATAACAATGGTTCATGAATAATGGCCAATGTGGCTGAAAGACCATTATTGCTTCTAATATTGGAAGAAAAAATAAGCAACATATAACAATGTTCTCCTGGTGTTAGAGTGTGAAAATCAGAAGTATTTGTAGATGGTTAAATCCCTCCTCTAAATAAGCTAAATATGCAACATGTAATGTCCTTGTGCCCAACTGATGTTTGTGTAATTGATGTTAATTAGATGGTATGGACATCAAAGTTGTGCTGCCTTTTTTTTCAGCATCCGGTTAACTTGTGAAGCATTTTTTGATGCTTGCCTGCTTCTTTTTCTGAGAACTTGTGTAAACATGTCGACAGGTCATCAAAGTTATTTACATAGTCAAACAGAGATGTAGCCACATCATACTTGAAACACAGCCATACTAACACTACAGAACTCTTAAACTGGAAGCAACACTTCCTCTACATTTTTTCACAGTCTCTGGAGTTAGGCTTTCAGTGATTTCGTTAAAATAATTCACGTGGTTTCTGAGAAGAGAAACTAAAGACTTTCAATTTAAAAGAAAGAAAAAATGTTGGTTAATATAGTGCCTCTCATACAAACCAAAGGGAATTTTAAATCTAGAAGGAAGAAACAAATGTTTCTACCGTTACAGGTGCACATGAGATTCAAACAGTACATAGATACTGTACAATAGAGAGGGACTGATGGGAGTGAAAGCAGAGGGAGGTTAAGAGACTTGCTTATGGTCCCACAATAAGTACATAGGTCTTTTTCTTTTGAAGTACTCGTACTGACAAATGGAAATTCCTGCGTGTGGAATACCATTAAATATAATATTTGCACATTATTATTATTTTTTAATTTTTGGTGGTGAGTACTTGGTAATACTACTATTTTAAACATTTATTGTCTTTCTAGGCAAAAGATGGAGATCTTTGCATTTTATTTTACCCATCCTATAACTCAGTTAAAGCAGCAAATATAACTTTCAGTATACCTCTGTTGGTGGAAGATGGGAGTCAGTGTCAAAAACTCTATTGTGTACTTAGAGCACTGCGTTATACTGGAATATGCTTATAGGTATCAAAATTAAACAATTTGCTGTCATTATTTTTCAGTATTTCAGTATATGCCTTCCTCTGGCCACATCCATGTCCTGCCCTCACACAAGCCCCATCAGAAAGGGTCAGATCAGCCCACCACAAAGACTGGTGGTGCAGCCCATGTTACTTGGGACTGAGGAGCTCAGGCCTGCTGTTGGCACCTCCACACCCTCCCACATGCCTGCTTTTGCTGGTAAACAGTGGCATAACTGAGGTGATTATAGAATGACTTTCCTCCCCCTGAACCACAAGGGGCAACGCTTCCACAACAAGTGCAGAACTCCCACAACAAAAGGAGAGACATATCCTTAAGATTGATTCTCTGCTTGCTGGGCTCATTGGTTGAGGATGCAAACCCATGATTCCCTCAAGCATAAAGCAAGTGCCTTAACTGCACAGCCACTGGAGGGGCCTATGTAAAACAATTAAAAAAGGTGTAAGAAACAGTGAATCCCAAAGGGTTTCTATTGGAGATCCTTGGTACTCTGTAGTGCAGTATTTCTAGATACCACTGGATTTCATGTTTTGTGACCACAATGGTTAATAAAGATAAGGGTAGGAGTGAACCCAAAGTATTTTTCAGGACTTCTTAATTTAGAAAGAATTAACAGCAGGCTCTAGAGCTCTATTGTTTGCACACAGCATACACAGTAGGTTGAAACATGATTGGCTATTTCAATGGTACTTGAAAATTAAATTTAATCAGTCAGTGCATTGCAGCACCAGAATCTGTACTTGAGACCGGAAAGCAGACAGGGAAACAACTCTTTTAAGATCCTTACCTAAAAAGGCAAGTATTTTGCTTAGAACCACATAGCAAAAACTGTAGCTGAATTGGCAAGATTCAAGTAATCGGTGGGGCATGACTAGCCAAAGCGAGAGGCATTCTCTAGGACACTTCCAATCCCCTAAACATTGCTGACATCCTTGCAGTAATACCAGCAGTAACCCAAGTAATGGACAATACTAATAAAGAGCAATTATAAAATGTAAAAAACAACTTAACTCAACTCATGTTCGGAGAATCAGCACCCAAGAAATCAGGTCAGCCGTCTGAAACCAGAGCCTGCATTTCAAAGATGGCCGCAGATCAGGAGGCCAGCACTCCTGGGGCTGATGACTGAAAAACTAATCTTAGAACTCTTTTCAACAGCATGTGGGCAGAAAAGCAGGCAGGTTTCATGAACATTAATGCACATCTAGCCACCTTGCAATGCATAATAGAAGGCCAAAGTGAAACTACCACTGTGCAAACCACTAGACTGAGCGAAGATGAGGAGCATGTCAGCACTGCAGAGGATCAGCTCTTCGAGTGAAACCACAAGCAAGCACAGCTAAAACAAACCATTGAGCATCTAAGAGAGAGGATCGACAATCAAGAAAATTCTACAAGCATAACATTATAGCATTTGGGCTACTGGAGGAAATACAGGGTAGGGATCTGGAAGAATTCATCAGAAAGTGGCTAGTGGAGCAGTTGGTACTGAAGGACTCAACCAGAATCTTCATGGAAGAGAGAGCCCACCACACCCCTGGCAGCTATCTGAAAGCAAGAATTGCCCCAGGCACTTCTTGGACAAGTTCTTAAGATTTCAGGACAAAGATGCTGTAATTCAGGTTACTCATGTTAAATGACTGATAACTCTCAGAGAAAAAAAAAAGTTCTCATATTCCTGGACAACAGTCAGGACCCCCAAAAGGAAAGGCAGAAGTTCAAAGAGGTGAAAGCATGACTCCACTGATTGTGACTGTAGTGACAATTCCAGTATCTTTACCCCTTCAAACTAAAAGTGATCAGGCCTGGACACCTAGCTCAAATCATTAAGACAGTGTGGTAGAAAGAAGACTACTTGAACCATGACACAGCAGCAATGAAGGCTCACTCATTTCAAAGGGGGACTGTGCCAGAAAAATTTACTTTTTACAGGTACTGTTCTTCTACATTGAGTAACTGAGTGAAGTCCAGTGGGTAGCTCTCCTAAGGCCACTTCCCCTCCCTTCTCGATCAACCAATGATTTTTGTGGTGCCACAAGACCTTGCATCATGGGGCCAGGTTAACGACCTAAACTGTATGACAATTCCACAAGACAGTGGCCATATCAGACAGTAAAATGCACCTTCAGCTGATCTGGCCTTATCTGCAGCCTGCAGTCTTCACTGAAATGATTTTTCAATAACTAATAGAATATTTATGTCTGCTTTAGCTGCAAGTTAACTGATGATGGGTAGTCAGGAGGAAGGGGGAGTACCATTAGCGATGGTGGGAGGGGAATTCCCAAATCCTTGACACTGCTGGATTCAAGGTGGAATTTTGCTTTGCAGTTTGTATAGTGCATAGTATGGCTTGGCTGCTTTGTGGACAAAAGTCTCAGGCATCTTTCTATGCTCAGAATCCTTGAGTGTGGATCACTACGTGCTTACATTAACAAACGTCAGGGGCCCGATTCTAGAAAGGAAAATACACCAGATGCAAGTAATGCAGTTATGGAACTTATGCAACAGCAACTGCAACATGTGAGATACGTGCGATTCTAGATCCCACGAGAATACGCCAAACGCAACTGCGTAAGTCACGACATGCAAGATACACCATATAAAAGTGCGCAACATGCAGTAGCGGCCCAACATACACCAGCAGATATGCCACAGCAATGGCAGAAGCTGCTGCAGCCAAACGACAGAGAAGGAAGAGGAATTTTGGCCATGAGGAGGTTAACACCCTGGTGGAGCAAATCTAACGCCATCATGCACTCCTCATGGGATGCGGAGGGGATGCCAAGAGGAGGGAGAAACGCAAGATTGCATGGGACAGGGTGGTACGCAGAGTCAATACCATTGCTATATAGCACAAGACAGTCTGTGATGTGCAAAAGAAGTGAAGTAACCTCAGGCGCCTGGTGAAGCATAAGGTGGCGCACAACAGGCTCAGTGCACAGGGCACAGGGGGTGGACCCACCCAGCAGGTGCCACTTAGCAGCATCAAGAGGAGGACAGCGGCACATCTCAGCCAGCAAAGCATCGCTGGCGTAACACAGCTGGACAAGTTCAGACAGTGGACTGCCACAGGTAGGAACACACAACCAGCAATGTATGTGACAGGCCAGATATAGCAGCAGCACCAAAGCCAACAGCGAAGATGGTGTGGGTGGGGTGACAATGTGTAGGCAGATGTAATGGTGGGGAGGCATGCCTCAGGAATGCTACATGGCCACAGCTGGCCACACAGTGGGCCAAGTGAACCAGGCAATGGCAAGGGGAAGGCTAGGGACAGGCATGTGTGCTGCTGACATGTGCAGCAGTGCAAAGGAATGGCCCGTGGCCAACTGTGGATGGGCTGGCATGGGCACATGAAACTGGAGGGGGGGGACTCTGCACAGGAATGGGCCAGACCACACTGGGTGTTGCTCTCACATGCACGGTGTACAGTTGGGGGGGCATGCTGAGGCATGGCCTGGGCTGCACTGGGTGTTGCTGTGTCCTGCACTGTGTATCACTGGGGGGTGGCATGCAGAGATAAGGTCTGAGCTGCACTGGGAAAGCTGTGTCCTGCACTGTGTACAGTTGGGGGGCATGCTGAGGTAAGGTCTGGTCTGCATTAGGTGTTGCTGTGTCCTGCACTGTGTACCACTGGGGGGGGGGGCATGCTGAGGTATGGTCTGGGCTGCACTGGGGAATGCTGTGTCCTGCACTGTGTGCTGGGGGGAGGCATGCACAGGCTTGGGCTGGGCGGTAGGGAGGGGGCATGGGTCACTGTCCCAGTGTCTGCAGAGAGCAGGTGAGGGCCACAGGAGTTGTGCATGGCTGGCAGAGACAAAGTAGTCACTCAGGGGTGCATGCCCCTGCAGCATGGTGTTGTCCCAAGGGCATGGCCATGCATGGTGCCACTGTGCAGTGGGGAGCCATATGGGGTGGCCGTGTGACAGCTGGCGTTGCTGTACCAGGATGGACAGCACAGCAAGGGCAGCAATGGTGGGGGTCCATGCTATTGGTGCAGGATGCATGTATAGTGGTGGCATACACCAGGTGCAACAGCACAGAAGTGTGGTGGGTGCAATGCCAGAGCGCAACACCGAAGCAGACCTGTGAGGGTCACACTGATCAGGCAGGTGAGGGCACACTGTGATGTGGGGACACACTAAAATGTTTCCCATCCAACACGTGCAGTGGCATCTGGTGCAGGTGGCCCCAGCAGAGCAGGAAGGTGGGAGCAGCAGAGGCAGCAGGGCCAGGATGGTGCTGGCACATCCCAGGCCACTGGCATGATGTCAGACAATGGCGGTAGCCCAGCAGACGCTGGAGGCAGCCTTGCCGAAAGTACACCTGTGGCAGGAACACCAGAGCTGATGTCGGAGCCTGATGGGAGTGTGGATGGCGAGAGCCCCATGGTAGAGGAGGCGGTGGACAGCAGTGAGGAGGACACAGCTGAACTACCATGGGAGAAGCAGGTGACCACCGAGAACATCACCAGCAGTGCCACCACATCTGTGGAGGTGGTGCAGATGCCCGTGGTTAAGCGGAAGGCATCAGACCAAGACCAGCCGGTGGCTGAGGACACCACCATAGGGATGATCAGCCCACTGAGCACCTGTGGACTGGAGGACAAGTTGGATGAGGCCGTCCAGGTGCTGCAGGACCAGCTGTCACCACCAGCCTACATTGGGGACTACTGCAAGTTGGTGCTGGCTGGCCAGGGGGATTGCAGGCAGGAGCTGGGGAACATATGGCAGGGCATGCAGGAGCACCACACCTGTATGGAGCTGCAGCTATCCAACATTGCAGGCAGCCTGCAGGCATTCAGTAGGGACACAGTGGTATGCATGGCTGGCCTGAGGGATGCCATACAGGGCATCCAGCTCTGTTCCGAATGCCAGACATCCATCATGGACCACCTCAGCACAGGCCTGGAGAACATGCTGGCACACCAGCAGTCCCAGGATACTGCCATGGCCATGGTCATGCAGGCCATAGCACGTGCACTGCAGCTGCTGCACCAACTGCAAGGCCTGGCCCAATGGATGGCACCCCCAGCCACCGCTCATTCCAGTACCCAGACACAGCCAACAGAGCCAGTGGAACCCCAGCCCCCAACCCCTGCCCAGGTGTCAGTATCTACCCACCCACCAGTCATACTGCTGGTGAAGCACGCCCAGCCGGACACCACCTACACTGACCCGGGCACACAACAGTGCCAAGATGCGACCACGGTGGCGCACACAGGCTTGTTGTCAGCACAGGCATAGGCCAGGCCGAGCACCTCACACAGTCCCACAGGAACAGGGTCAGGCACAGGGCATGCACACGGGGGTGGGCACACCAAGGAGGGTGCTCTGCAGGCTGCACAGGGCCTGAGGTGCTCAGCATGTGATGGGGGAACACACCGTGCAGCTCCAGCATGGCTGCTGCCACACATGGCACAGAGGCAAGTAGGATTGCGTGGGCAGAGGCACAGCAGCCCACCTGTTGGGGCACACACTGGCCCACAGGGTGCGATGCCAGGGGTGGTCCACCAGGGCACCGCACAGCCCCCAGACTGGCAGGGTCACCCACAGCCTTGCACCTGGCACCAGAGGGGTCAGTGCGAGGATGGTGTGTGTGTAGCAGACAACTGTGAGACGCCCAGGTGACCTGTGCAGTAGGGGAAATGGTGGGTGGGGCTGCAATGGGGGGTGGAGCCACATACATGGCAGTGATCACATGTCTATGGGGGGCACCATGCAGTCACATGGGTTAGTGCGTGTGTGTATATGCATGACTGTGTGCATGGGTGAGTGTGGGGTCATGCGTGATGGGTGGAACTGGGGAGCACTGTGCATTGGGTACATGTGTGTATTGAGCAACGTGTAAATAAACCTGTTTGTACCTCAACCCTATAGTGTGTTGTCCTTTTGTCATCATTGCATTGGTAGGGCCTTACTGAGAACATTTTGGGTAGGGCGTAACCTTCAGTCACAACAGTGCCCTGCATGGGCCACTGCCAGTGGGCATCTGCCTGCCACTGATCCCCCCAGGGCATGTGTGCACACACACACACACACACACACACACACACGGAGCCCTGCAGGCAAAGGTACTAAACATGCAGGGCCAACCACACCCATCCTGCATCTGAGTTGCATCCGCATGGAGCACACGAAAACACGTGAATCAGGCAGGCCACATCCCTACATCACAGATGTGATGCCGCACATCACTATCACAAACCACAATTGCCACCATGCATGCCGCATATGTGCATATGCGATGTGCGGCATGTGATACACGTGCAAAATGCACGTGCGGCATGTGCGGTTGAAAGTGTAGCGGTACAGGCGCTGCAGACCTGGCTGTAGGAGGGAGCTGGATCAGAACAGTGCCATCCAGACCAAGACAGGGACAGACAATAAGCAGACTGGTGAGTACTGGGCCACAGCAGGCCCCCCCTTACATACCTCTACTCCAGCTGTCACTGCCTTGAGGGACAGAGACAGGCATGCATACTTCTCAGCCTGTTGTCCCCCAACTGTTGTACAGTGCCTGTCACACTGTGGAACTCATAGGCTGCATGTTGAACACTGCAACAAACAAGACCTAGAAGCACAGACCACTGTTGTACTGTTGCATTCATGTTCAAGGGTGTAGGCAGGAAGACTCACTGTACACATATGTGTACAATGTTGTTGAGTGCCTGTTATAGACCATAAGCCTTTCTATTGACATTTGCTCCCTAATCTACAATATTTGGGTCGATGTAGGCCACCGAGGGGTGTCGCTGTCTACACTTCTGTTTGGAAGACAGATACATATATAACCTCTTTAAGGTTTAGAGGAATCATCTGACAACAGTTAGACTTGTTTGGAAGGGGGTACCATTTGGAGAGGATGTGTACAGATAATAATGGGGGGGACTGTTGGGGAATGCATGTACAGATCAGAACCTTCCGGCTACACCCCTGTTCATATTCAGAATGTCTGTCACATGACCGATATATAGTGACATGCATCATGTACAATGGAGTGTTGTGGACGTATGTGGACTATGAATGTGGAACAGGTCCCCGCACTGTGGCACAGCGAGCATCTGTGGGGTACAATGGGCAACAGTCCTTGTACTGTGGTATGGGTGAGAGGTCTGCAGGCATGACCCTCCCAAAGGTGGACAGTTAGGGGTTCTGATATGATATGTGCAATGGCAGTGGTTCATACCAGGGGCTGTGCTGTGGAAGGGTGCCCAGGGATATGGGGGGCATTGTACGACCACACACTATTGTGTGGCAGGTGGTGTACTGGACATGCCATATGTGTGTGGTGACATCTTGCCTATGTAGTCCATCACTCACCCATGTGGTTAGGCCAGGCAAGTCCGCCCCCATGCCTGCAGTGGGGGCATACATCCCATGGCTGTGTCCTCAGCCGGATGGCACTGATAGCCCCCCTCCCACCACTGTAGACTATGTGGGACAGTGCCCTCAGCATGGGGATCACTGCCCCACGCAGTGGGGCACATGGCCAGACCACTGTGGCCACCATGGTGGTGAGATGCACGCCGTGTACTGCAGTGATGAGTGTGTTGTGGATGTGGCATCTGGCCAGTGGCATGCAGGCACTGCACAGTGGCTGTGTGAGCGGCACACTGCTGATGTGGGGTGGCCGTGGGCCAGGGCTCTGGGGCAGGGCATGGGGTGGGAAGGCCCCTGTGTTGAGGGGTGCCTGAGGGGTATGGCCCCAATCCTCTGAGCCTCTTGGCGGTACTGCCCATGGCACAGGCCAGCATGCCTGCATGGCACAGGCCCAGGCCACACCCCTAAATGGCCCCTGCAGTACAGGGTTGTGCCTGCTGTGATCGCAGCCAGCCAAGCAGCCCCCATGTGGTACACACAGCTGCCACAACTGAGTGGGGTTGGGACCCACACTGCCATGCAAGCATTGGGTGAGCCATGTAGGCCACAACAGGGTACTGCAGTGCACACCCAGTGGCATGGTGTATGCAGGCCCTGGCACAGTTGACACTGGTCTGGCTGCTAGGTCCCTGGTGTAAGCAGCCCTGGACCTGGGATGTGCCATGGGAGGGTGAGGGGTTTGGGCCTGTCTGTGTGGCATGACCCCACTGTGCACGGTACACAGTCCACCATGGGTGTGCCCTCACTGTGGACACCCAGAGAGGGTTGTACCTGCACAGGTTGGTGTTGTGTTAGCGGTGGGTATTACTGACTGCCTTGGAGGGTGGCATGAAGGTGTACCATCACGCCTCTGGTGTGTGGACATGGGTTGTGGCAGGATGCGATGTCCACCAGAGGCGACATGGTGCCCAGCACCACACACGCCCTGTTGGTCATTGCTGCCACACCATGGTGGCATGCTGTACTACAGGGTCACATAGGTGTGTCACAGACTGTACGGAATGCGTGGTACAGTAGTCCTGTGTTGTAGATGTGCATGCATGGACAGTGTGCCAGCAGGCACACCATGGGTGCACAGTGCGGCTGGGACTGGTCATGGGTATCTCTGCTGGGGTGCCAACATGGCACCTGTACCGGGCCACACAGGAGGTGCCATAGCCCAGTCACACGGTCACTGTGCCGGTGCGACAGGGATGCATTACTGTTTGGTGGCAGTGTGTCACTGCACTGGTGGGCTGGCCCACATGCCGACCTGTGTGCTGTTACCAGTCATGCCACCATGTCAACCCCTGTAGCCTCATCCATGCCTATATGCGGCACATGGCGGCCCATGTCCCGGCTGTCCCGCATGGAACGGGTTGGGTGCCGCCAGATGTTACCTTAGATGGTACGAGGGGGGCCTACACAGGTCATTGCCTCTGCTGAATGCATGGGTGCACAGCCACCTGCCCAGCTGGCTGTGTAACACTGTCCCTATACCACGCCCTATATGTTATGCCCGTCAGGTAAGCACCTGACCACATACACCTTGTGCAGGGTCGGTCACAGTAGGGTGTCCTGGGGGCTATCCTGGGCCATGTGCGGGTACATGCCTGTGGGATGGTGCCTGTGGGCGGGGGCCATGGGGGCACTTGCGGCTGTGTACGAACCTATGTCCATTCCCTTCCTAGCTCCACGGCAGACACATACGAGTCTTCGGTGAGTATATGACATTGATCAATGCACACATTCTCAATGCCTGTACAGCACTGTGTTCCTGACATTGTTGTTCTCTGTCCCCTGTGTAGGAATCAACACCACTGCACAGGTCCAGGTAGGTACACACTGCCACACCGCAGCTGCTCTGGGGGTACCCGAATGTGCCACAGACTCATGTTGCCCTGCTCTTTCTCCATTCAGGTGTGCTCCAGACCCATCAGCGCCACCCACTCCAGACATCACAGTGCACAATAAAGATAAGTAACTGGCAGTCCCCATGCCAGTGCCCACGGTTGCATTGTGCCAGCCCCTTGGGCACCTGGTAGTTGTGGCCACATGCAGCTCCATATGGGGGTGGTGATGCAGACATATGGCAGGGCTGCATGCAGCGCTCCAAGACCACACTGTGCAGGGTCGGTCCGTGACATGCCTCTGCAGGGGATGGGTGCCGTGTTGGTGCACTGTGGTCACTGTGTGCAGCACTGTGCACCCAGCTCCCACACGGATCAGCCTTTACACACCTCATGCTGTGCATGGCATTGGTGCGGGGGTACCACCTGGAGTGGTGGGCCACAGTTGCAGGCCTGTGGCCCAGCACTGTTCCATGTCCCACAGCTGGTGTCCGGTGTTGCGCATGGAGGGTGGGGGTGGTCTGCACAGCAACGGTGGGACTCTGTAGTGATGCATGTGCCATTCCTTCCCCTGTTACAGGTGCCATATCGACAACAGGCCATAATGTCCTCCGGGTCATCCCTGAGTCTCAGCGGGCATGCCCCAAACATTACACCACATGAGATGGCGCTGCTTGTTAACAACATGCAGCAGTGGGGTAGGACGCTGCTGCCACCTGGGAGACAGAGGAGCAGTGCAGCAGAGCAGGAGCGGGCATGGACGGCCATCTGCACCGCATGGCAGAGGCAATGGTTACATGCCAGACCATCCGTCAGCTAACCCACCGCTGGCAGAACCTGACGTGGAGGGAGGCTGGGATCCTGCAGTGGATGGTCAGCATGGCCCATCACAGGGATGCAGAGATGCGCTCTGGGTTGGAACCCGGTGTTGGTATGTATCCCTACAGCTGTTCATCTGTTGCAGCAGTGCTGGCATGGTGGCCATGGCAAATGGTGCCTCCAACACAATCTCCTGTCCCTTCATCCCACAGATTTCACTGGCACGATCCATGGCTTGCAGTAGGGCCATCTTGCCAGCCTCAGGCAGGAGGCACTTCACTGGAAGTTAGATAAGTACATTCCATGGACCCCTTGTGCCATGGCAATGGCTGGCGCCCACTATGTGGCTCATGCTGCACTCTCACAATGCTTGCCTATGTGTGTGTGCCTCCCTATCTGGGCCCGGCACTGTCTGCATCCTTTTCATTCCTACTGGTGTCCAAAGTAGGATGCCACAGTGACAGAAGGCCCTGCTGTGGGTTATGGCAGCCGTTAAGGCACAAGATGTGGAAGAGTATTGGACGTGCACCCAGCGCAGGCAGCGGAGGGCCAGCATGCTGTCACCATCATCCTCCTCCTCCTCCACAGTGGCGGCAGCCAAAGGGGGACCCAGCCATGATGGACACACAGCCGTACCAGGGGTAGCCCACTAATGGTGGGCAGCAGGGTCCGGAACCACCACAGCTGCACAGCCTGGAAAGGGAGTGCAGTGTCGCAGCTGATGAGGACTGGGCCATGGCTTCACCACTGACCGGCCCACTGTTGTGGCCATTGCAACATGGGCAGTCGAGGATTCCCCACCACCAGACACTGTGCCATGTGCTGCTGCCCCTGCACTGGACCATGGCAGGAGGTGGCCATGCCAGTGTTGCAGCAGGAGGAGCCATTGCCTGTAGCAGCTGAGGAACCCGCTGCCAAACCCATGCAGGGTGGGGGCCCAGACTGGGAGCACCTTGTATTGCTAGTGACAGCCATCCTGCAAGACATTGGTTGCCTCCATGGGTCGGTGACCGCCCTCCTTGATGAACTCCGGTGGACCTAGGTGCCATGTGTCCGCTACTGCCGGACATGTGTGGGGATTTCCGTGTGGGTGGGCATGTATATAGGGGTGGTTGGTATTGCTGGGCTGTACATATGGGTGTTGTGGGTGGACATTGGGTGGGCGGGTATGCATTTTGCTGTTTTTTTTTTGTGGGTGGGATTGTGGTTTGGGTGTTGGGTCTGTGTTGGGATGTACATGGTTGCAGGTTGGTGTTCAGGGATGTTGTGGGTGGCTGTTTGGTTTTGGGTTTACTGTCATGTTAATGTTTGTTACTGTTGCCTGTTTTTCGTTCCCATCCCCCTTCCATTGTTACCCTGTATCCCTGTCCCATATTGTTCATTAAACCATTTGCCATACACACTGTCTCTGTGTCTGCTACTGGTATGCTTGTCTGTGTGTGTGTGTCTGCCGCTATGTGAGGGGGTGCACACTGGTGCTGGTGCCTGCTGTCCCCAGTTTTCCCTCCCTATGCATCAGGTTGGTGTGCCATTTTTGCTGCTAACAGCACAGGCCACTGTCCTCAGGCCACATCTGCATGGTGTCCTGTGTGCTGCAGGTCACCAAACATGCTATGGTGTCCTTGCCACCTCGCATGGTACCTCCCAGCTGTGTGGTGGCACAGTGCCTGTGCTGCACCTTTCCATCTCGGGGGTGACATTGTTCCCTGCAGGTGGCACCACTGGCATGGATGCTAGTGTGTCTCACCACCATCTGTCCACTGGTTTGTGCCACCCGGTGCTGTGTCCCTGCTGTGGTTGCACTGTTTACATGTATCAGTGGCTATGGCAGGAGCATTGTGCCTGGTGGTGCCATCGTCCCTGCATTGTGCCTGTGGCCTCTGTGCACCCTTTGTACCCTGTACCACACTGCCTCTGTATGCCTGCCTTCCTCAGACACTCTCTATCCTACCTCACATGTGTGTTGCTGTGTGTCCGGCCTGTCAGTCCCTGCTCCTTTCTATGCTGTGTATGTTACACCTGCTGCCACCTAGTTTATGTTGCACCGGCTGGTCTTGGTGTATGTTGTGGCACTGCTGCTTCTAGAATCCCACCCTGGCATTGCTCTGCTGTTTTCTTGGCGTATGTTCAGTTGTGCATTTGCATACCTGCGGGTATATCGCAACTGCAATGTAAGTCGCCATTGGCATTCTGCGTTCTGTCAATGCGCATCTCGCAATGTCAGATTGCATTTGGAGTATTTTCTGGACAAATGTGTGACTTGTGCCATTCCCATTGGTGCTTCTGCATTGCGCATTGGCTTATGCTTTCTAGAATTGGGCCCAGGGACTCTATTCTATGGATGACTTCGAAGAGGCTGCATTTCTAATTTATTTTTTTTTCTATAGGATACAGCAAACAGTGGTATTAGGGGCATGGGCCCATATGCACAAATGATATGCACCATGCACATATGCGTGGAGTGATGGCATGCATGCGCTATGTCGCACTGATGTGCATGCTGCAGTAAATAGGCATGCACAAATGGCATGCACTGTGCACATAGCAGGAGTATGGAATGGTACACCAACACGCTGCACACTAGTATGCAGGGGAGTGGCTGTGCACCCCATGCATATGCACATGCTACACATATGCATGATGGCACATACATCGGAATGACACGCAGGCAGTGTCATGTAAGATACACAATGTAAAAGGAGGCATAGCATGGTGTTCTGTGTCCCTGGAAGGCAGCACATGCAGATGGTGTGTGGCTCACATCTACCCAGGCACAGATGTGCCTGCATGCCCGCACCGGTGGCACACCATGCCACAACTGCAGGAGCATGAGGCCCACTACACAGCTGATGCACTGCCATGTTGCACTGTGGGTATACCTGCCAGCCACTGCCCAACAGCAAGGCAAGCAGCCCCCTCATACCCACATCCTGGAGACAATGAACATACAGAGTATGAAACAAAGGAATGTTTAATGCAGAATGCAGAAGTACAAAATGGTACAATACAAAAGCACTCTCACCCCCCAAAACACCCGCAGGCAGCAACGGCCAACACCCTGCCCCCTCAAGCCAGCACACCCTGAATCACAGTCATCCAGTCCTCCTCAGTTCACCAGGCCTGCGCACAGTCCACTAACAAAAGCACAGGAACCTCCCTACCCACCCAGTTCAAGACTATGGTTACCCCACAGCCATGTCTGGTCATGATGTGGTCCTCCTGAAAGCTACACAGGCTGTCGTCCATCAACTGGCATCCCCTCAGGCAGCGGAGACCACAGCCAGTCCTGGTCAGAGTCAACAGTTCACTCTTGCTGGTCATCCACCTCCTCCTCCTCCTCCACCAAGGTCCCCTGTGTCTTCCTCCCACCATAGCAGAGCACCATCCTTCTCACTGGACCTCTGTAACACTGAAAGAGAAAGGGAGAAACATAAGTACAGCAACAACCATATGTACAGCAGACAGTACACAGGACACATGCAGATATACTCACTGGTGAGGGGACATAGATGTCCCTGGCCCTGTAGTCATCACCCTCATAGAAGAGGTCTCCCCATCCCCCCTGCAGGATTAGGTACTGTGGCAGCCACTCCTGGAATCTAATATGCTGTGCATCTCTTTTCTGGATGATCATCTGCACCCCATCTGGCTGGACCTGTAGTGTGAGCTCAAGATATGCAGGAATATCAGCTTGATCCTGTGGAGTGGATGACAGACACATGAGTCCTAGACACGCAGGTGTAAGACATGCAGACCACCCTATCCCGCTGGCACAGCAATGCATACATACCCTCCTGAATGCCCTGATGGCCCTCAGGTTGCCATAGCCACCTCTGTCCTCATAGTCCAGCTCAAACACCCTGAAGAAATGCAATAGGAACATGGCCCTGCTCTCCACCATTATCCACATCATGATGACAACAGCATGCACCACAACAGACTGCATGTGGTGCTGTCACGTGCCAGTGGATGGAACACCACAACAAGGCCCCACCCACTGACAGGTGTACTCGTGGCAGGGAGGCAGTACATGGAGGACTGGTAGCACAGGCGCACCACTGCACAGGAAGCCCAAACACAGTATCTAGATGTGTCCGAGTGTGCTAATGCATGTCCATCTAATCGCCAAGCTTGCTAACCACCGAAGATGATGTGGACCATGACCTTGTGTGTTCCATGCATTCATAGACACCTCTGCATTATGGGACACTCATTGCATCGAGCAGTTCCACCTACCATGGGACACTATTGCCATGCTGTGTGACTGCATCTGTGAAGCTGTGGAACCACAGACAATGTGGTCATGTGCCATGACAGTGGAAACAATGATGATATGCAACCTTGGATACTATGCCACAGGGTCATTCCAGCATGTCACAGAAGACACGGTAGGTGTGAGCCAGTCCTCCATGTCCAGGGTCATGACACAGGTGACGGATGCCCTCCCACAGCATGTAGATGAGACAGCATCTTCCCACACACACCTGCGGAAGTGAGGGCAACAGAGGAGGCATTTTCTGCACTGCACGGCATGCCTAATGTCTGTGGTGCCATTGATGACACACACATTGCAATCCTCATGCCTGCTGCTCATGAGGAGGCCTACAGAAACAGAAAGGGATACCTCAGGATCAACTTCCAGGTGGTATGTGATGCAAAGGGCATCATAATGGACATGTACACCAAGTACCCAGGCTCTGCACATGACTCCTACATCCTCGATGGCTCTGGCATGTGTGCATACATACGTGCTGGACAGCTTGATGGCTGGCTGCTTAGTGAGTAGCCTACACTGTTTTGGGTATGTATGCTTCATAGCCCTGTACCACTGCCATTTACATGTCATTCCCCACACTTGCAGGTGACAGTGGATTTCCTCTGTGGACTAATCTGATGACGCCATTCCATGCCCCTGCCACTCCAGCAAAGGAAGCATTCAACTAGTCGCACAGATGGACGTGTGCCATAGTGGAGAGAACCATCTGAAGATGCATTTCAGATGCCTGGATCATACCAGCGGCAGCTTCGTAATGAGTTCAGCAAAGGCAAGCAAGAGGTTCCTGGTGTGTGCCATGCTGCACAACATCATGAAGCATGCGAATGTGCCTATGCCCACCAATGCACCTGATGCCCCTCAGAGCAATGGGGATGATGACACCAAGGTGGCACCTGTCCAGGCCCAGGGAACAGCAGGAGGCCACGTGGCCCAGCAGGTGCTCATGGAGGGCACGTTCAGGTGCTGATGGCACACCTTTCATGTTGCCAGTGAGTATTGCCATGGCCATGGCACCATGCCCTTGCAGGCCACAGTGCCAAGGGTCCTGCAGTGGGGTGCTGATGAGGCCTGCTGGTGCACGATGATGATATCATTGTTTGGAAAAATTTGTTTGGAAAAATGTTTCACCAGGAAAGACAACATGAGCTGTAAAAAGCTAATTTCCAGAAGCATCTGGGGGGATGGGGGACAAGAGTTGGGAGAACAAGCAAACACATAGCAATGCAATTACAATTTATAAAACAAAACAATGTAGTTCAATTACACAATAACCCAGACCAACCAGCCAGGGTAAAGAAAATCATATTTGGATATAACATACATTGCAACAAGCCAAGAGAAGGTGATCCAGCAGGGTAAAAGTTAGACGATGGATAACACATTTGAAGTGCTAGAAGTAGTAGGCTGTGCACAAGATTCGAAGTGCTATTGTATGCCCAAGGGAGTCCAGATATAAGACAAGTGGGGAAGTGGACTGGCAAGGGGTAGAGGGTGGGGGATGGAAGAGGGAGAGAGAGCCATTGCTGAGAACCCTGCAAGGGGATAGGATCAGGCAGAAAGGGAGGGGAGAGAAATGGAGTGAGGTGATAGAGAAGAGAGGGGCAGGGGAACAAGAAGGGAGGAAAGAGATAAGGAAGAAGGGAGTTGGGCAAGAGATAGATTTGAAAGTGGGGGAAAGGGAAAGGGGCCAAAAGAAAGAGAGACAATCTATACCCCTTCAGGAGGCAGAGAGCCCTCTTAGGAGTCAGGATTAGAAAGTGGGGGGAAAAGAAGAGGGGTAGAAGATCTATACCTCTTCAGGATTACAGAAAACCTGCAAAGCGGGACAGGACCAAGCAGAAAAGGAGTGGAGAGAAGGGGGCAGGGAGGAGAAGTGGAATGTGGCGGGTGACCAGAGGGGAGAAAAGGGACAAGGAATAGAGAGGCTGGAGAAAATAGGGGTAAACTAGGAATGTGAAAAGGGGGTGAGCATCAGTAGGGGGGAATAGGGGGCTGTGGGGGGAGAAGGAGCACAGTAGCTTGTGGATGGTAGTAGAGTGCTGAAATGGCACAATAGCTTGTAGTATAGGGTGGGAGGAAGGGATTTTACAGGAGGTAGAATGTGAGGAAGTAATAAGAGGAAGGGTTCAGTTAAGAGAGGAGGTAAGTCAGGGATAGAGGAGTAGGGGATAGTGCACAAGAGATTGGGAGGGTTGTGAAGGGGGGCTAAGAATAAGTGCAGTTAGGAGAATAGAAGTAAAGTAGGGTTAAAGGATAACGCACCAGGGTGGGGAATGTTGAAGGGGAGCTAAGAACAAGTGCAGTTAGGGGAATAGAAATTGTGAAGGGCTAAGGAAATTGAAGATGGGGAAGAAAAAAGTCTGATAGGAGGTGGCAGTGAGTACCAAAGCTTTAGGAAGCAGTGAGAAGCTTCTTCTCCTATGGAGGTAAAGTGATGAGGAATAGCTAGAGGAGGGAGGTGGAGCAGAGAGTAAGAAGGAGAGGCCTGGAGTGCACCACATAGTGGGTGGGTGGGTGATCATGGGGGGCATGACTGTGTGCGTGTTACACTGCTGCTTGTGCATGGCTACCCACTCAGGGGTACATGCTCACCCCCCCATATCAGTTACATGTGTGGGGTACTGCAAGCCTATCCCATACAGCTTAACATGGTGCAGTGGTGCTACATGATCTCCGCTGTCTCTGTACATCCACGAGTCGAGCTGAGGTTCGGCTGCCGAGTTTGCATGCAGGTGGCTGCATGCGCAGTCCTGTCTGTCCACGAGATCCGGAACTGGCACCATATGTAATGGTGCCCTCTCTGCTGGTGCCTTCTACACGCCCCTGTCACGTAACACATTCTGGTGTTACTCTACCACCACCAATCACTGGTTCAATATGTGGTTCAGGTGGCTGTGACCCCTCGGTCTTGGTATGGCATGTCCTGTCATTCTCTGACTGCTGCATGGTGTTGCTGCCTACTCCTGGTCCAAGAGTGCATTGGGGGATGGTGGTTCACACTGCGTGACCATGTCAGTGGCCTCTGGGTGTGTGGGTGGACCCTCATCGGCCCTGCTGTGTGTGCCACAGCATCTCCTGAAAGCCCTCCTGTGCTACTGAACACCTCAGGATAGCCATGTGCATGCTGTAGTTCACCACTGTCTGGGCTTCCACAGCGGTGGTGTTCCTGCACTGTGCTTCAAGTCAGTCATGCTCCAACTTCTGAATGTGTTGATACTGGCCCTCCATGTACGTGTGTGACCGTGCTGCCCGGTAGTGTGTTCAGGTGCAGTACGAGGACCCCTCATCCTCACTGTCAGTGCGTCGGTGCGAGAGCTGTGCGGAATTTGAAAATTCTGAATCCATGGAATTTCAATGAAATTTTGCAAAATTCCATGGAATTTTGTGGATTTTCATTGGAATTTCATGGAACGTTTTACATTTAGTAATTTGGTTATAACTCAACCAACAACGGTTCAAGCTAGAACTCTGAAATGTGGAATATACACTCCTTAGGGCAATGGCCACACACGTACCAAATATCAAGTACTTTGTTCAGATAGGTTCAAAATTATAGGTGATCAAATATTGTCATTTTATTGTTTGTGTGAAAGTTCATGAACATTTTTACTGTCAGGTGGGTCAGGGGTCTTAAATTTGGCATGATTTCTTGATGATAATATTAATAAGAATACTTTATTTGTTATGCGCCTTTCAGGTATCAAGGCACAGTACAATAAGAGAATAAAATCCAACAGATTCAGCCACATAATAAATACAATTCAATAATAGTACATCCATAAGATTTTTCCCAGCGGAAAGATTTCAGAGCATGTTTAAAACTCCACACAGTCATGCACTCCATAATACGACGGGGTAGAGAATTCCAAAGGGAAGGGGCTGCAAACATAAATGCATGGGCCCCAACAGATTTTAAAGTCACCCTTGGAATCTCTAGCAGCCCCTCATTGGCAGCGTGGAGTGATCTCACATGGTGGTAAGGAATTAGGAGTTCTTTCAGGTAATCAGGGCCCAATTCATGCAGGGCTTTAAAAGTCAGTAAGCAGACTTTGAAGGTGATCCGCCACTGAACTGGCAGCCAGTGCAGTTCCCGCAGCACTGGTATAATATGGGAGGACCTAGGAGTTCCTGCCAACAACAGTGCTGCTGAATTCTGCACTAGCTGCAAGTGGCGAATATCAACCCCCGGAAGCCCAAAGTAAAGTGAGTTGCAGTAGTCAAGGCACGAGGTCACCGAGGCATGGATTAAAGTTGGCAGATCACTGGATGGAACAAGGTGCTTGATCCTGGTGATGATTCTTAGATGGTAGAAAGATGTCTTAACCACAGCTGACACCTGAGGCCGAAGTGTTAGCCCAGCATCTAATATCATCCCAGGTCTCGCACCTGTTCAGAGACCTGTAGCTCGACAGAGCCAAGACACAATCCAGATGGGGAGCCGGCCACTGGACCCCCTATCCGGAGATCCGGATCCAAGACCAACACCTCTGTCTTCCCTGAATTCAACTGATAAGGTGTTCTAACAATGTGCCAGATGTCATGACAATATGATACATCGTCTCAAAATCATATGTGCTCAAAATCTGTCATTTTATTTTTTACAGGAAATTTCATGACAAAATTTTGTCTGCATATATCTCAGGCACCTTTGGAGCTAGACATGTGCAAATTAGTACAGATAGCCATTTTGTAATGCTTATAGAATGAACAAAATATGGAGAGAATTAGATAAGAGATTTTTAAATTACAGGGGTTCAAAACTTTACTATGTAAATATTTGCAAAACTTTGTGAAAACTATGAAAAATATGGATGCTTGTAACTTCTCTGCTCTTGCGTGCATAGAGTTAACATTTGAAATGCATATCCATAGTCCGTGTATCCTGGTGACTAGCACAACTGGATAAATTGGTTAAGCAGTTTTAACTTCGCAGAAGAAAAAAATGATTAGTAAAATTTTCTCACATATTTATGATAGCATATTCTATAGATGACACATCTAGATTTTGTTTGGTGGAATTTAACATTAACAATGCAAATATCACTACTTCATTTGATAAGCTGGGCTGAGCTTTTTTCAGTCCTGCTGCTCCTCACTGAGGGACAACCCCCCTTATCTTTTGGCATAGCCAGACTGACTTAGTAGAACTACTGATCCCACTGATATCCTCTTTGTTTACAGTGCCAAACTCCCTTAAATCGAGAGTCACCTACTCCTTTTTCCATCAACCTACCCAGTTGGAATAGCCAGAATTCTTTCTTCCTGCTGTCCAAGACATTGTCTTCCCTCTCTACATCTTTTTGAGTACCTCTAAGTCTTAGACTTACATATACACCAGGCTCCCTTGATTATAAATTTACTGAATGTGATCCTTAAATATCCTGCATTCAGCTTGGAATTGTTGACACTCTGTTCTTTCTCGCTCCAACCTCGGGGTCTACCACTGTTGTGCTACTCAGCTCCACTGTCCATTTCTTTTTTTTTTTATTATTTATTTAGTTTTTGTTGACCGGGTAAGTGCACTAGACAAATCCTGCCTATTTTCAGGCACGACCGGGGGGAGGGGGATACAGATGAATGCCAACTGACCTTGAACCAGATTAAGCTGTTGGTGGTATTTTTATTGAATGAGGGAAATTTGGCCAGGACGTCGGGGAAATTCCCTACTCTTTAGATAAGTGCATGGGATCTTTAACATCCACCTGAACTACCACCAATCCAGGCAGATGAGACCTCGGTTTAATGTCTTATCTGAAAGACGGCACCTCAGAAGTGCAGCACCCCTCTCATGCTGCACTGCAGTGTCAGTACTGGGATATTAACCCAAGTGCCAGATGTGGGATCTTGGTGAAACTGTGCATCTGACTCCAGAACCTGGTGGCCCCCTGTGCTACTTGCCTCTTATACCACTATCTTTTAATTAGAACCCCCCAGATAAGGCTGAGTGAAATTAGAAAATTCCAGTTTTATGGATTTTTTCATGAAATTCTGCAATTTTCACAAAGACTCATGGTTGACTTTAAGTACACATGTTATTTTGCAATTTCTCACAGCAAGCAATTAATAAAATTGGCACACACAGTCTCCTTGTAAGGTCTAAGAACCTACTAAATTTAATGGTATTACATTCTCTAGTTTTAAAGTTTCAGGGGTTTATAAATTTGTAGTTTACATTCTTGTAAAATTACATTTTTAAACATAAATGTTTGACTACTTTTAATTCATATTTTCAGCTTTAAATGGGATTGAACTTTTTCAGAAATGGTCACATGGTATAGTAGTTTAAATGTTTCAACTCTGGTTAAATTTGGATATGTAGTTTTAAAATTACAGGGAACTAACCAACATTTACATTTTGGCAACATGTTTGGTGGGCTATAATGCAGTCCCATTTAAAGCTAGAAATCTAAAACTATGTGCAGATACAAATGTAGTGATAATCTGTATACCTGGCAATTTTTGTAATATTTCAATGAACACTATCAAAGTTATACTAAAATTACAGAAATCCAAATTTTGGCAAATTATTTGGCTACCTATAACTCAGCTCCCATTAAAGCTTGAGACCTAAAACATGGTGCATATATGCATTCGATATGCTTCTCTAAATTCAGGTATTGTGGAGAAATCTGGATAAGAAATTTTAAAATTATCTCAAAATAACTGAAGATAAAATTTTGATTAAATGTTTGGCCATGCATAACTTTTCCCCCTTTCAATCTACAACTCTGACATTTGGTGCACTTTTGTAAGCCATGAAGTACTGCTCACCTTCCAAAGTTGTGTTATTTGGAAGTGTAATTGTAAAAATACAGTGAAATAACTGAAATAAAAAATTTTGCAAAATTCTGCTGAATTTTCATACACATTCTGTGGAATTCCACGAAAGCAGAATGGTCATTCCATGGGCATTCCATGGGTGGAATTTTATACTCCACACAGCTCTAGATGGCACTGGTGCATTTTGGCGGCCTGTGCAATCAGGCCATCATTGTCTGTGTGTGTGTCAGCGGCTGTGCTTGGCACCTGGGTGGGGCAGGATATTCCACCTATATCACCCCATGTATGCTGCATGTCCATTCACACTGCTGTATCACTGCCAGTCTCGCTGTCCTCCTCCCGTCAGACAAGTGTGCTGTCCTCCTCACTGGCCATCTCCACTGGAAACTCTGTCTCTGGACCCACACCTGTTAGGGAACAAAGGGCATGTTAGGTCATCCCACATACATCACACACTGCACCCCCTGGGGTGTGTCCAGTCACCAGTGCAGCCACTGTCTGTGTGGCAGAGGTGTGTTCTCTGGTGTCCTCTGGGGCATGGCACTCCAAACATGTGCCACCTGTGGGTACAATTCATGGGGTTACTGGGACAGTGGTACCACTGGGTTGTCATGGCCACATGCATGCATGTTGCCATTACCTGCCAACATGTCCACCCTTTCTACCTCACCATATACGGTGACCTCTGTCAGTGTCTCTGCAACAAGGTGCTCCAGGGTGGTCAGCTAGCAGTCCATGCATGGTCACTCACCACCTGTGCTGCTGAATACCCTTCCTCCGGTGGTGGGTTTCTACTTCACCATCACCCTCATGTCCTGCCACTTATGCTTTATCACCACCAGGGTCAATGCCTCAGATCCATTGACATTTACCGCTGCCTGTATGTCCAGCCATAGCATGGACTTGATCTCTGCTGGTGTTGCCAGGGCCTCTGCACCATACATCCTGCTATAGTTCTGGTGTACGTCAGTTGCCATTGTGCCAATTTGGCTGCTGCTGAAGTTGGTAGCACAGGACCATCTCCCACCTCGTGCATGGCCAAGTCCACGTCTGTGGACAGCACTGACCCTTCCTTCATTGCCCTCCTTCGCATCCTCTTCTCCCATATCCATGTCCATAGCCTGTTCCTCTATTGCATACTGCTGTGTACTCTGCTCGGCATTCCAGCAGTGCCTCAGTGCAGGGGGTGTTCCATCACCTTATATGGTGGGTCATGGGGCTTTTCTGCATACTACAGACCCACCCACTCTGACTGTATGGTGCACTCTGTGGCTCAGCTTGTCCCATACACTGCGCGTACCATCCTTCATGAATGCTGCGTTGCTGCTGTCCACTGCTCACCACGCAGCTGCATGCATCCATTACATTTGTTTCACATGTATTTTCTGTGCTTTTGTGCATAGGGCCGTTGTGTACAGATAAGCCTCATCATTAATTATTAGAAATTATTTTTCAGTCTACCACCATATCCTCCAAGGGCTGCACAAAATTAAACTTCCAATGGTGGAATTTTGGTGAAGGTTGGAATTTCACTTTTGTGATATTTCAGAATGTATTTTGGCAACTTTTGTTGAAATTCCAACTTAGAATGACAGAATGAGTGTTTGAAATGTGGATTAATGTACTGAACTGCAGAAAGAAATTCCATAGATCTGATCACTGCCTTTGGTCATTTCTGTGGTATTTCTTTCTGCAGTTTATTACAACAGTCCATAATTCATACATATGCACTCTACAGTTCAGTGAGTCACTGAAGTGTGGAATGAATGTATGAACTGCAGATTAATGTATTAATCTGCAGACAGAAATTCTGCAGAATTGATCAATGAACTGCAGAATAATTACATGTGTTGCAGATTAATATATTGAACTGAGCAATGGAATTCCTCAGCACTATCATTCCACAGTTTATGTGTATCATTCTGTAGTTCAGTCAGAAAATTCTACAGAAGAGGATGAAAATTCACTAAAAACATTTAGAAGGTTCTGATTTTTAAAAAGG
Source organism: Neoceratodus forsteri (assembly GCA_016271365.2). Classification (NCBI taxonomy): domain Eukaryota; kingdom Metazoa; phylum Chordata; order Ceratodontiformes; family Ceratodontidae; genus Neoceratodus; species Neoceratodus forsteri. The sequence goes on along the minus strand of CM028137.1, from coordinate 587,663,128 downwards.
TGGAAGTGCAGAACATTTCACAAAATTGACCAAATTTCCCGAAAGTTTCTACCCAACTCTATGCCCCCCCCAAAAAAAAAGCTGAAATGAATGTGGAAATGGTTCATTCCCAATGCCAGAATCTGAGTGAAAAGAATTGTTTTACAGCACTTATTTCACCATTATTTTCTATTCCCAATAGAACTAGGGAGTCAACCTTCTCCAGTTGTCACCTTAATAACTAGACTGGCAAACAGGATGCAAATGCTTATCACCAGCAAGCCATCCATCCTTCTAGGCACCAACCAAGTAAGTCATACTTGCCATATTTTCAAAGGGTAAGTGCATCACTAACTGGGATAGAGCCACACTAGCGATGATTATAAGTCTAATTAATTATTCATAAGCTAAACTTGCCCACTCATTGGCTGCTATGCCAGTCTGAAATCTCTTAGAAATGTCCAGCATGGCAGCAACACTAAGATCAATTAGCAGCACTCCAAACAAAAGAAATGCTGCTTAGACTATATTTGTGGCAAAAAATTTACTTTATTCAAAAGAAAAATAGGCACAGCAAACTGAACAGTGACCTTTTAATGGGTGAAGTGCTGGGGTGAGAGAGTTACACAGGTCACTAGTGGCTGTTCATTTTTCTTTTGAATAAAGTTAACTTTGTACTGAAAATATAGCTTAAGCAGTATTTCCTTTGTTTGGAGTTTAGCTACTTGATCCTAGTTTGGAGTTTAGCCACCCCTTGGCTACATCCTCCTAGAGTCCACTCTAGCACATTTTTCATTTTGGAGTCTATGGCAGTGACACTGAGGGCGGAAATACTGTATCTGCCATAGACATTTACTGTCAGAGGTTTTTTTAGCGATTATTTTCTCTCCTTCTCAGTGTGGTCCTCCTTCTGGAGGGCACCCCCAGCCCCATTCCCTGGTGTCCACCAGCTAGCACTGGCACTTATCCCCAGGGCTTGTCCCCCCCAGCAGGAATGGTGGGATTACCCAACCCCCACCAGAGAATGGATCCAGTGTGGCTAAGACGATGGCTAGCCGGAAATGGGGCCTGTGAGGCATCCTCCTTCATCTGCCACACTGCTTTTCCATTTTTTGTGCCCCCTTACAGGCACATGGCATTTAATGACTCCTGCGATGGGGTCACGCATGTTTCATTGTGCACCCGCATCAAGCGTCTGCCATGTTCCCACCTCCACATTGTAGCTGTTCCATATTGCCAAGCCGCAACTGCCACTAGGGATCAAGCATGCATTGGCCTCTGATCTCCCTCCTCCCCAGAGATGGAGAGCAGTCTGTCGGACGCTCAATCCATCTCCTCCCCTGCCAACTCATGGCAGCTCATGCTTGTTCCCAAACACAGATCACCAGCACGGCATGAGGTGTGTCATCCAGTGCCTCAACCCTCAGTGCCACTGGGCCAGCATACTGTCAGAGTTTTAATAAAAAAAAAGTAAACTGTTCTGCATTCAAGAGAATAATTTCTATAGTGATCATTCATCATCATCACTTTAACCCCAGCACCTCACTACCATTCTGATGCACCAGTACATCAGCATCGCTGAGACAGGTTACGAAATGAACCAGTCTCACCACGCAACAGTCTCAGCATGTGCTGCCTCGAAAAAAATGAAAACATAGAAAAACCTGCAAAACAGTATTTTTATTGTGAATAGACTTCTAATCACAATAATGATCTCAGATTGTCATTTCTGGGATTAATGACCAGTCGGGGGTTGCCCCCACCAGCAGTTGTGATCCTCAGGAAATGACTTAAGTTAAATAGAAACATAGAAACATAGAATCTGATGGCAGATAAGGACCATTTGGCCTCCCAGTCTGCCCATTTCCTACCTAATAGATAAGCTGCAGATCCTAGTTAACCAGCAGCCTACTTCTTCTACCCCACCCCTAGAATTGCCTTGGACTGTCCCATGCATGCTTGAATTCCACCACTGTTTTTGACTCCACAACCTCCTCTGGAAGGCGTTCCATGCATCCACAACTCTCTCTGTGAAAAAATACTTCCTTAAATTACCTCTGAGCCGCCCCCCTCTATCTTTAAATTGTGCCCCCTTGTTCTTGCACACCTCTTTTTTGGAAAGATGCTACCCTCTTGGACTTTGTTGATTACCTAGAAGTACTTGAAAGTTTCTATCATGTCCCCCCTCTCCTTTCTTTCCTTGAGGCTATACATATTAAGCTCCTTAAGTCTCTCTTCATATGTCTTCCGGTGCAGACCCTGCACCATTTTAGTTGCCCTCCTCTGGACAGCTTCCATCCTGTCTATGTCTTTGCAGAGATTGGGTCTCCAGAACTGCACACAGTACTCAGATGGGGTCTCACCAGCTGTCTGTACAGAGGATAATAACTTCCTGTTTTCTACTGGTGATGCCTCTCCCTATGCATCCCAGTATCCCCAACAATCCTTGCTGCCCTGTCATAGTCACTTGCCCACCTTTAGGTCATCTGATATGACTACCCCAGGTCCCTTTCCATTTTTGTTGTTAGTATCTCACCACATTCTGTACTCTTCCCCTGGGTTTTTGTTTCTCAGGTGCATTACCTTGCACTTCTTAGCATTGAATCTAAGCTGTGATACATTTGACCATTCCTCTAACCTTGCCAAGCCCCTTCTCATCCTTTCCACCCCACCTTGTGCATCAACTCTGTTGCAGATCTTTGTGTCATCTGCAAAGAAACATACTTTTCCTTCCAGTCCCTCTGCAATGTCGCTTATAAAGACATTGAAGAGGACCAGTCCTAATACTGAACCCTGCGGTACCCCACTAGTAACCCCCCTTTCTTCAGATTGGACTCCATTTACTATTACCTCTGTGTCCTATTCTCCAGCCAATTCTTTACCCAGGCTGTCATCTTGGGACCACTCCCAGGCTGGCTAACTTGTATATTAATCTTTTGTGTGGGACTGTGTCAAATGCCTTGCTAAAGTCTAGGTAGGCCATGTCCACAGCCCTCCCTGATCTACTACTTTGGTCACCCAGTCAAAGAAATCTATCAGATTTGTCTTGCATGACCGTCCTGCTTGAATCCATGCTGCCTTGGGTCCTGTGCCCCTCTGGCCTCTAGATACTCGACAATTCTTTCCTTCAGAAGTGATTCCATCATTTTCCCTACCACTGAGGTTAAACTAACAGGTCTGTAGTTTCCTGCTTCTGCCTTGCTCCCACTTTTGTAAAGGGGAATCACATCTGCCCTCCTCCAGTCCTCGGGTACCACCCCATCCTCCCATGATTTGTTAAAGAGGGTAGTCAGTGGTGTCACTAGTTCTACCCTTAGTTCTGTTTGGTCATTAGTGCTTAAATAGCACTGATCACTGAGGCAAGGTCTATATTCATAAGCCCCCAGTTCTCATGCTAAGCAGACAGTGCAACTGCACAGAATATACCACTGCCCCAGTGTAAATGAGGGATTCCCCAGGCATTCTGGGCACAGTGGTATATTTAGAGGTTTTTGCAGTGTTAAGCAGCCTCCATGGCAGTGCTGTTTGTATCTGCTGAAACCCAGTCCTTAACCCAGGACAGTAGCTGTGCCACCTCCGATCACCCATACAGCTTATGTGTAAAGCAGTCCTGGTGGTCTTGCAGTTGCTCCACTCACTGATCAACCACCCAGTTTGTGAGTAAAAAACATTCTGGTGGTCTAGCACTCCCCCAGTTCTAATTATTGTTTTGATTTGCTTAAACAATGCTAGAATTCTAGAGAACCCCTGCACCCCTCCTAAATGATTGTTAACCATCTTTACGACACATCCTCTCTGGACCTTCCACACCACACCTCCCTTGCCTTGATACTGATCAGAACACAGTCAGTGAAGATGGTGACTGTCACAACATTCCACTCACCCCTTTGGGTGGCCACCATCTGGCTGTCACTGAGCCATCACACGTACTGAATAAAGTTTCTCCAGTACTTATGAATGCTCATTGACAGTGGGCTTATTAGCATGTTAGGGCTTAATATGGCTCACAGGAGGTCTGGTGCTATCCTGTTTAGGCTGTGCTACAGGTTCATAGGTTCATAGAAATCTGCAAGTACAGTAGGCACAAAAATGCATATTATTGTACTTGCCACCCATATACCCTATGGGTGGAATTCAATTTTTTTTCCCTCCATAAAATCATCCAATCTATGTTTAAATGTTGTTATATTATTACTATTAATAACTGTTGCTGGTAAAGAATTCCACATTCCCACTACTCTTTGTGTATAAAAACGACTACATTTATTAGATACACATTTCTCTCCAATAAGTTTATAACTATGACTCCTAGTTGATTTAATATTAGAAGCAACTGTTAAGTCTACTGTAGTTTTTAAGTACTCATCTTTTATTGTTTTACATACTAAACATTGATCTCCCCTTATTTGTCTATATTTTACAGAAAAAAGTTTTAGTTCTCTAAGCCTATTAGCATAACTTTATGTTGTAAGGATGTTATTTTCTTGGTAAATCTATGCTGTACACCTTCAGCTAATTTAAGGCTCCTAATGGATGTCGGAGCACAGAACTGAGAACAGTACTCCAGATGTGGATGTACCAAGCTGTTAAAGAGTGGTATAATAACTTCTGCTTTTCTGCTTTTAATATTACCTAAAATTGTGCCAATGATTTTATTGCATTTCTTAACCTATTATGATGGTGTTACTATCAAAGGATGAATTATTAGAAATAATAAACCCCAAGTCCTTTTCCTCAGTGATGTTTTTCAATAATGCATTGCCCAAGTAATAATCAAGGCTCATATTATTCTTGCCCAGATGCAATACTTTGCATTTGTCTATATTAAAAAACATACCATGTGAGTTGGCCCAAGAGACCAAGGAAGGGGCTGGAGTAGAACAGTGAAGCAACCAAGGAAGGGGCTGGAGTAGAACAGTGAAGCAGTCTAGGGAGGTCAAATCATGGAAAGCCATGTGTGCAAATGCCAGGAGCCTTAGCAACAAGATGGAAGATCTGGAGGCTGTCATGGTACAGTCAGACCTGGACATTGTGGCCATCACTGAAACCTGGTGTAATGATAACCATGACTGGGAGATGGCCATACCTGGCTACAACATATTCAGAAGAGACAGAGCAGGCAGGAAGGGAGGAGGTGGCACTGTATGAAAAATGACATAAGAGCCACACAGATCCAGGAGGAACAAAATGGGGAGAGATACTGTGGGTTAAGCTGGAAAGGAAAATGGGACCAGCCATCCACGAGGTGTGGTCTATAGACCACCAGCCGAGGAGGAAGAAACAGATAGGGAGCTGATGCTAGCCATCCAAAGGATGGCAGACAAAGGTGAGTAGTACTGGTTGGAGACTTCAATATACCAGATGTGGACTGGAGCATCCAGCAGCATCAACTAGGAGCAGATTTATCCTGGACTCCCTTCAGGGTGCCTTCCTCAAGCAACTGGTCATGGAACCAACTCGGCAGAAGGCAATACTGGACCTTGTGCTCACAAACAGAGACACTGTGATGGGGGTAACAGTGGGGAGCACCTGGGTAACAGTGACCACCAGTCATTGTGGTTTGAAATCACAGAAGAGCAGAACCAAACCACACAAAAACACGTATCCTGGATTTTAGGGGGCAGACTTTGGGAAAATGGGAGATGCTTGAAAGAGGCATGAGGGAATGGGACAGGAATCAGGGATTGAGGAACAGTGGGCAGTATTTAAAATGGGGATTATAAGAACAACAGAATTATGCATTAAGCAGGTTAGCAAGAGGAAAAGAAAGAGAGACCATTATGGTTTTCCAAAGAGGTAGCAAAGAAAGTGAAAGCCAAAAAGATTGCATTCAGGCAATACAAAAAGACACAGGCAGAAGGGGATAGGGAAGTACCAGGAGAAACAAGGAGGCAGGGAAGTCAGTAAGGAAGCCAAAGCTCAGACAGAAGAACACATTGCAAAATCAGTGGTTAAAGGGGACAAAACCTTTTACAGGTACATAAGTGAAAAAAGAAGGACAAAGGGAGGGATAGTGAGACTGAAGGGGGAGGATGGGGGCCGTGTGGAGGATGACAACAGTCAAGCTGACATATTGAACAGGTATTTCTGCTCAGTCTTTACTAAGGAAGAGGGGGGTAATGGGTCTGAAGGGAGTACAAGGGGTGAGAATGGTGCAGAAATGGACACAAGTCCCTTTACACGAGAAAGGGTCCTGAAGGAACTGGAAGTAATAAGAGCTGATAAAGCAATGGGGCCAGATGGGGTGCACCCAGGGTCCTTAAAGAACTAAGAGGTGGTGGCTGAACCTCTGGCTATCCTGTTCAGCCAATCACTGGAAACAGGGAGGTACCCAAAGACTGGAGGACAGCAGATGTAGTCCCTTATACAAAAGTGGGAACAAAGAGGAAGCAGGGAACTACAGACCAGTCAGCCTCACCTCGGTAGTGGGAAAGATCATGGAAGCACTACTGAAGGAGAGATTGGTGGAACATCTGGTTGTCAATGGACTACAGGACCCAAGGCAGCATGGTTTCACCAGGGGGAGGTCATGTCAGACCAACCTCATTGAATTTTTTGACTGGGTGACTAGGGAGGTGGATCAGGGGAGGGCAGTGGACATGGCCTATCTGGACTTCAGCAAGGCCTTTGACACTGTGCCACATAGAGACTATTACACAAACTGGGAATATGGGTGTGGGCAGGACAGTAGTGTGGTGGGTAGGTAACTGGCTGGGTGGCAGGACACAGAGGGTGGTGGTAAATGGCTGTCACTCCACAGAGGAAGAGTGACCAGTGGGTACCACAGGGATCAGTGCTGGGACCGGTCCTATTCAACATCTTCATCAGTGACATTGCACAGGATATAGAAGGCAGAATTTCACTGTTCGCTGATGACACAAAGCTCTGTAACAGAGTAGACACACCAGAGGGTGTAGACAGAATGAGAAGGGACCTGCAGAAACTTGAAGAATGGTCAAGGGTTTGGCAGTTGAAATTCAATGCAAAGAGTGCAAGATAATGCATATGGGGCACAAAAACCCTGGCACAATATATCAGTTGGGGGTGAGGATATAGTATGCACCAAGCAGGAGAAAGGGATCTTGGGGTTGTCATCTCTGATGACCTCAAGGTAGAAACAGTGTGACAAGGCAGCAGGTAAAGCAAATAGGATGCTGGGATGTATAGGCAGGGCATCACCAGCAGGAAAAGGGAGGTCATAATTCCGCTATACAAGACACTAGTGAGGCCCCCACCTGGAGTACAGTGTACAGTCTCTGAGACCATACCTACGTAAGGACATAGACAGGGTAGAGAAGGTTCAGAGGAGGGCAACAAAGATGGTGCATGGGTTGCATCACAAGTCCTATGAAGACAGGTTGAAGGAACTGAACATGTACTCCCTGGAGGAGAGGAGGAGAGGGATATGATAGAGACATACAAGTATCTTACAGGAGGAACAGGGTGCAGGAAAACACTATTTTTAAGCGAAAAGATGTTTCAGGACTAGGGCATGGGATGAAGTTGGAGGAGGGCGATTCAGAGAACATGAGAAAGAATTTCTTCACAGAACGGGTGGTGGACAAGTGGAACACCCTGCCAGAGGAAGTGGTGGGGGCTGAAACAATCACGGATTTAAGAATGCATGGGATAGACATAAAGGAATTCTAGAGGTCAGGGGTAAGGGGAAATAGACTTCTAGGAAAACAAACTGAACTTACAAGCTCAAATGGGCAGACTAGGTGGGCCATAGGCCCTTATCTGCCGACACTGTCTATGTATCTATGTATCTATGTATCTATGTATGTATCTATGTAGGATAAATTGTTTAAATAATTTTGCATGAAAATTCTATCTGATAATGAGCTCACTAAGCTGTCGATCTTACAGTCAGCGTACTTTGATACCCATAGTTTATCAGTAGTTGGCATTGTAGAAATTAGGATATTAAAAAGTATGGGTCCCAGGACAGATCCTTGGGGTACTCCACTGGTCAGCTCACCCAATTCAGACAGATTACCTTTAACAGACACTCTCTGGGTTCTTATCTCCAGCCAGGATTGTATTCAGTTTATAATATTAGGTTGGATGTCAATTTTAGCTAACTGTTATAACAGAATTGTATGTGAAACTTTATCAAAAGCCTTTGCAAAGTCTAAGAATATCACATTGACAGGTACAGCTCTGTCTAAGGCTGCACTGACTGGTTCAAAAAACTGCAAGAGATTAGTTAGTACAGACCTTTTTGTCACAAAACCATGTTGAAAAATGTCCCATTATTATTTCTATCTATCTGATTATTAATATGATACTTGAGTAATCTTTCCATGATTTTTCCAGTGATAGAGGTTAAACTGATTGGCTGATATTTGTTTGGGTCGTGTTTGTCACCTCACTTATATCTAGGAATCACAACAGCCTTCTTCCAAGCTTGGACAACTTTATCTTCTTGAATAGGTGTATTAAAAAGTACAATTAGTGGTCTGATAATTGTATAACATATATCTTGTAAACATTTTGGGTGGATACCATCAGGACCAGCCAAACTATTTGGTTTCAAGAGTTTTATTATTTTAGCAACCTCACTTCTTAGAAAAACAGGATGGCCATTGTTATTTTTGATAAATGGTAATTTTATGTTATCCTTAGTTTCAAAAACATTTAAGAGTTGTTCATTTAATATCCTAGCAGTCGTTGTTTCATCAGTAATTGGGGTATCGTTAAACATAAAGGGACCTATAGTTTGTAGTTTTCCTTTAATAGACCCAATATAATTATAGAACTGCTTCTTATTATCTTTAACCTTTGTTACTAGATTTTGTTCTAATTTAGATTTGGAAGATTTAATCATGTTTTTTAATTTCTTGGCAGCAGTTTTATATTTGGTCCAAAAAATTAGAAGATGTATTTCTGGTATACTTTCTATACAATTTACTTTTCCTAACAAGTAGTTTGTTAATTTTATTAGACCACCATAGAGGGACACATTTATTATTGGAGTACATAATTCTGTCAGGAACCCAATTAGAGATACAGATGTTAATTTTATTATTTATTATCTCCCATATTTGTGATAAATTGTGGTTTCTAAGATCAGATTCCCAATTCCATTTAAATAAGAAGTCATTTATTCTAAAATAGTCTGCCTTGTTGAAATCTTTCATTTTGGAAATACCCTTAGTCTGAGATAATTTGGTCATATATTTAAATTTTACAATACAATGGTCACTATCTCTGTCAGGCTCCTATGGGACATGTTCAAGTTGGCTATGTGACAGAGCAGACCATGGTCACAGTGCACTGGGCAGTCATGGTACCTTTTTCAGACAGCTAACAGTTTGTGGTGGGGGCACCCTATCTGATTAGTGTCCCGTGCTGGTCATGTGCTATGTGCAATGCAGAACTTCTGTGTGTGCAGCACAGAAGTCTGGCTCTGAATATGCATCCCTCTGTGCATTATCAGGGATCAGAATGGAGCCGGGTTCTGTTTTCAAAAGATTTTTGACTTTGGCACAGAATGGGTGAAATAATTTTGAAACAGGGCCCATACAGTCAGAAGGCCCCCAAGTGTGTTCATTGGTAGTTGGGTGGCTTTAATGGGAAATACACTTCAAAATGATAAGATACTGAGTACATGCACCCCCACCCCAAAGATGAGTCTGAATATCAGAGCTCCCAAGCTAAATATTAGAACATGTGCAAACCCCTATAGGACTCCTAGAGTGTATTTCAACAATTGGATCGCAAGGTGAAACTGTGTTAAAATGTTATCACTTTCGTTTTGAAGCAGAGCTTTATTTGCACCTCATAGGCTATTATTAAAGATCATGTGCAAAGCTGTTTCTGTGGAAGTAACATAAACATATATTTCTCTCCAATGTGTGTCTTAATTTGCTTGTGTATTATGTTGGATTGCTCTTTTTTTCTTTATATTTTTTTATATAATTGTAGTCCCACCCCTGACAGTCTCGATCTTCTTAGCTTAGTTGGCAGATCCCCCAGCAGCTGTGACATCAGTCTGGAGTGGCACTGAATTTGAACTTACTTAAGTCGCTACAGCTGTGTTGGAGAACGCCAAGAGTAACTGCTGTAAAAAAAGTTGCAGGATGTCTTCCAAAGATGAGAGCAATATGGTGCCTATTTCAGCATGCATAGCCTTTCAGTCCTATGCTTTTGAGCTGTTTTTGAGCCAGAAAAAAATTACAGATGAACTGTCTGACAGCTCCGACAGTAGTGATGAGCAGCCCGGAATGGAAATGCCCCTTGATGAATGGCAACTATTTCTGTTTTCTGTTTGATTACTCTCATTACCTCCAGCTGTAAACTTTGCACACAAAGTGAACTTTATTTATTTATTTAGATCTTGGATTAAGCATCTTTGAGCTATCAGCTTTTTTACATAGGTTCCACGTCAGTATGACACACAAGTTACAGTGAAGAACAGATTACACTTTCACAAGAGGAACAACGTAACGTGACATTGTTCAATGTATGCCAGAGAGTTAGGTTAATACAAGAATTGCAGACTGTTGGGATACAAAATAATAACTGTAAGATCAGCCCATGTGTCCTTGTCCAGGAAAGATTCAGGTGGAAGGAGGGAGTGAAAGTTAGGATAGGAGGTAAGGAGTGAGGAAAAAGGGGGGGATAGGGGCAAGGTCCAGAGGTGGGGGTAGGGAGTAGAGTTTGAGAGAGGAAGTATACAGGACGGTGGAAGTAAGGGCACACTCAGAAAGCATGTACTAAGTGCTATTTGGGGCCTGTGAGAAGGGGTAAGTGAATTTTAATGGAAGCAGTTGCAGCAGACATTGGCTATTAGATGTTGACAGAGCTTTGGTTTGAATAAGCCCAGTGTGGTTTGGGTGGAGACTTCATAATGTAAAGAGTTAAACCAGGAAGGGGCTCGGTAGGCAAATGTTCTTTGTTCTAAGGAAGTGCAGCAGTGAGGAGTCAGAAAGATCTGGTTGTCTGAGCCTAGCCAGTTAGCCTGAGCATAGAGGTCACAACTTGTTTCCATAATTCTCTATGCTGCTGTGTAGTCTGCATTGTGTACAGGGAAAAGCACCCAGTATCATTGGTTTAGGCCAACATTTCGTGACCGCAACCTACAAGTGCTTCTGCTGCATCTCATTTTCACCACAGTACCATATCATTCAACCCATATTTGTACTGTTTTTACTGCCCAGCATGAATGCACTAGTGTGCCATAAAACACTGAGAATGCAAGGTGGTCTGAGGGCATGCACCTCCTGGTATACACACAGTTATTGTCCTGCATGTTCCAGTAATTCAACTGCAGGCAACGAGTTACATCTCCCATGATTTGAGTGAGGCATAGCATGGCACAAAGTCACCCCCCCACACACACCCACACCCACAGAAACACTGGCTCAAATGTGTGTGGACTGCCCTTTGAGACACTGCATGATGGACAATGACCAACTAAGGTTCATGGCCAGTGGCTATCAACCCGGTCACTCAGGCTGCCTTACGTTCCATTTGTTGTGAATGTTCTGTCATTCTGAGTGCGATCACCCAACAGACATGGAAGCTATGCATGCTGCGTTAGGCTGTTATAGTTATGCTCATCCCCAACCCCCTCCACCACCACCCTTACTGTGTTCTACTATTCTGCAGCCCCAACAGTGGTGGTCCTTTACCCCGTGCTTCAGTCTGGAGGTCACAGTTGCTGATGACGGTAATGCTGCATTTCAGTCCAGTTGCTGTGTTATCCTGTATCCCTGCTGAAGTAAATGTATGTTCCCCATCTAGACTGGAACTCACCTTTCGTTATATACAGCCACCCCCAACCCAGCCGCCCATCCCATCTCTGGCCTGTCAGCACTAATCAGTGCAGGATACAAATAACATCACAACAACATGACATCATCACAAGAACCAGACTATGAATATAAAAAGTTCTGGTAGACAAACTTGGGGAAAAGCACATTGGTATTACCATTTGCACTGATGTGACATTATGCAATCTCAGAAACTCTAAATGGCCCATACTGACTTGGTGGTTCATTGTATACTCACTGTTTTGTGGGGTGTGGGGTGGTGCGACTTCCCCTCTCATGTATACAGTATTGTAGTGTCCCGCTGCCCTTCTACTGCAAACATGTACATCTAACCTGACTGCCACTGCACCAAACACAATGCACAATCTGCATCAGCACCTGTCTTGCGGCCACCCTTTGCCTCTTCCTACCACTTCAGTCCCTCAGGTTTCTCAAGTTCATATCTCTGCGCAGCTCTGTGAGCTTCTGTACAGGCTCATTCACTTGCTATGGAAAACTAAGTAATCTGCCACAGTTGTGTTAGTGTGCATCATCGCCACATCACACATTATTCAGTATACATGCTAAGTGTTGCAACACTATGCCAGCAACAAACGGTTGTCCACTAAGTAATCACCCTGGTCAAACACAGTTATAGTAGAGTCAGATGCAAAGCATGTAACCCTCCCCACTCCAAAGTCCAAATTCCAAGCCCTGCAGTAGGTTTTGCTCTTTCTTACAAGTCAATGCCACTGTGAATCACCCGTACATGGTGCCTTTGTGATTGTTAGTGGGCTTCAAACTGTACTCTATGAATGTCATTTTTCCCCTCACTCTATGCATTTTGTCCTAAAGCCACTGGATATTTTTAGGCTTTCAGTGCCAAAAAGACACAGTCCTGGAATTCATTACACATCTTTATTTTGGTGTTGAAGGTCCCTTGAATAGCTGGTCAAGCTGGTGTATTTGGTATGGTGGCATGCATCAGTGGTGCAGTCTTGCTAAATAGGTGCATTTTGCTAAACGGCACCACAGTCAGGTGTGCACTACCTGTCCAGCAATTCCTGAATTTGCATACTCATCACCCAACTTTCAGATGGCTACGTGTGCAGGACAGAAGACATATTGTTACATAACATTCTTACTTGGTGGCATCTGGTATCGTGCCGACACCTATCCTGACTCACATCTTGTGTTGTTTGAAGGCACTTCAACAGAGCACCTGCCATAATCCCGCATTCCTTCCCCCTGTGACTGCCACTTGGCTTGCCATTGCCATTATGTGCACCTCCTCTCTGGCTTGAGTGATATATAATGAGCCAGTGCTAATCAACATAACAGCCACATCACCCAAATAACACACGCCAGTTCATCATGTAGCACACTAGCACAGCGATCATTTTCTCACCATCTGTTGACAAATTTTCCTGCTTTATTCATCACAACTCATGAAATCAAAGCACTGCCGTACTGTATTTGCTTGATAAGAAGAACATATAGAAAGCATGGCACAAGCTTGGTGCCTAATCTTTTTATTTTATTTTGTGGTTTGGTTGGCCATCATGTCTTGCCTATATCAGCAGCTCAGATATAGGGAGCCTCCCCTGCCTAAAGGAGGAGGAGGAATTGGCAAGGGGTCCCCTATTGTCACTGCGGTCCTCACTGGATGCACCCTCCTGAAGGGTGAAAAATGGCCAGTGCCAGGCTGTCTGGTGATGTAGCTGGGGTGTGGAGGGGGGGCATTTGCAGCCTGGCATTCGCTGGGAATCTGGCGGCCGGGTGGGGGGATTGTTGCGAAAGGCAGGGTGGGATGCCAAAGGGTTTAAATGTCCCACCTGACTCTGCCCTGGCCTCATTGCACTCATCTTCCACCAGACTTACTGTGCCAGAAGATTGTAGAGAGGCTTCCTCACCACGCCAGAGAGTTTTGCATTAAGCCTGCTTCCTGGCCCTTTTCTGCTATGTTTGGAGTTTGCTGTTTCCCTTGGACCCAAGGGGTCACCAGTGCATCTTCCTCCAATCAGAGATTTTGTTCTAGGTGACCCATCGGGCCTCCAGCTGCACGTCCCTCTGCATTTCACAGTGCCTTCCACTGGGCCCTCCTTGTGCTCGGCCTGTTTGCACCTGCCCCAGGCATTTCTTTGCAGCCCTGTTTTCTCCCTGGTCCACAGCATGGCGGCATCCTTCCCACCTGATTCAGTTGATGAGCTTTTGTACCAGGCTAAGGCTTTGGCCAAAGTAAATAGGGCCACATAGCTCCAACAGTTGCTACTTGCAGGGCCTCCGGGAGCAGTAGGCCATCACAGCAGGGCCTTGTGGGGGCTGCAGCTGGAAGTAATAATGGCGGCTCTTGGCCAGGTACAAACGAAGGCTGGGCCAGGGGCAGGAAGGGCCAGCTGTTGCCTTCTTTTTTTGGTCTGGTGGGAGCAGAGCACACTTATGCTCTGGCTAAGCAGCCTGCTGCCTCTGGATCTGTAGCTGGGAGTTCTGGCTTCTCTCCTGTTGTCCTCCACCCCCCCCAGCTTCTATGGCCTTGGTCACCTGCCCCCCATGTGGCTACCCCTACTCTTCTGGCCTACCCTGCCTCCGGCATCTTGGTACTTCCTCGGGCCTGCAGCTCCCCTGCTTCCTCCTCCTACTTGCAGCCTCATCCCCTCCACTTCCCCTCCCTGTTGGGGGCACAAGAAGAAGTGCACAAAGAGATGGTTGAGAATCCCAAGAGGTTTGCCCTGGAGCCAGTTTCTGAGGAGTCAGCTGGTGAGTACTCCATCTATTCTTTAGCAGAAAGGTCTTTTTTGTGTGAGAAGGAGGAGGTTAGGCATAGGTCAATGTCTAACCTTGAGGTGTCAGCGGGGAGTGGGGTGACTGAGGGGGGGCGGGGACAGGGCAGAAGGGTGATAGGGCAGGAAGAGTGTTTTCCCTAGATTCCCCCCTCTAGGGTAAGGAGCTGGCCTACTGCATGGATAGTGTAACAGTAAATATTGCAGTGCTCCAGGGCATGTTTACTGATATGCTCGGGGTGGTATCCAAATTGTGTCCCAAAGACCTGAGCAGTGTGTCTCAAGGTAGGTACAGAAGTCTGGCTCAGGGAGAGAGGAGGGACTGGTGGGGTAGAAATGGCCTTATCTGGGGACTTGCCAACTGTATTGGTCCCCAGGGTCCCACCATTGGTGTGTCAGAGTGCGGGAGTTGGCCAGGTTCAAATGGCACCTGGACTGGGCATTGGCCCCGCAGCAGTAAAAGCTTCAGGGGAGTTTAATACGCCCTCTCTGCTAATGGCACCCTCCATGGCAGGTGAGCTGAGTGAAGTCTTAGCAGTTACAGTTAAGCTACTCATGGCTGAGGTCAGGGACCTGAGGGCGGGAACAACTTCATGTGACTCAGGGTCGCTGGCCGCTCACGTACTCCAGTCAGTCAAAGACAAACTATGGAAAAAAGAATGCATTGATTTATTCTCCCTATTATATGGGAAGGTGGACTTGAAAGAGGCTGAGAAAGAGAAAGAGAGCAAGAATGAGAAAAAGGATAAAATGGAGAAGAAAGTGAGAAAGGACATACTGATGTGGGTAGCGTCATTTAATATATTATCGACAATTGTCTTAGAACAGGAGCCAGAGGAAGCAATGGGGTTAATCAAGTATCAAGACCACATTCTAAAGGCCTATTACTTATTTGGGGGCAAGGCCTGACAGGGCTATGATGAGAAGTTCAGAAAGAGGATGGCTTCTGACCCAGTAATGAAGTGGTGCAGAATACAGACCTTCCTGTATCTGGAACAGATGTGCCCCAGGCACCCCTTTCTCAGGCTGCATACTGACAGCAGGCTGATAGTTATGGGGTCCTCCCCTGTGGGGAGACAAAAGGGAGGGGGTACCGCAAAAGTGGAGGGGAGCTGTTGGAGGTACAACAAGGGTGCATGCCCCTATCAGAGCAATTGCAAATACGAATACAATTGCCATGGGTGCAGGGGTGCCCACCTAGGGTTCAAGTGTGGGAGGAAAGGTGAAGGCAACAGTGCCAGGGGCAGCAATATCATGAATGGAACTGGGAAAGGCCCCCTCACCAATTAAGGTAATGGCTCTCCTCCATTGGCTATAATGGTAACCAAACAAGGCTATGGCAATGGAATTGATGAAGGGCTTTCAGGATGGTTTCAAATCCCCTACCAGAGCCCCGGGTTGCTCAAGAAGTGAACAACCTAAGATCGGCCTTAGAGTGAACAAGGTATATTAGAAAATAAAATTCGGAAATAGGTGGGGCTGGAGCAGACAGTGGGCCCATTTCCCATGTCCTCCCTGGCCATCCTGTGGGGATCACCTTTCGGGCTAGTACCAGAGTAAGCCCCAAGGGGAATTCTGTCACATTCAAAACCTGTCCTTTTCAAGCAGGGGATTCAGTCAATGACCAAATAGACCCCAAGTTCACCGCTGTATCCTACACATCGTTTGATGTGGTGGTACAGTGGGTGCAGGAATGCAGCCCAAGGGCTCTACTGGCAAAAGCGGACATAAAATCAGCATTCCACTTCATCCCAGTGCACCCGGAGGATTTCTGCCTACTTGGTTTGAAAGTGTGGGAGCAGTACTTTGTAGATTGGTGCATGTCGCTGGGCTGCTTCATCTCATGTTCTATCTTCAAAAAATTCACCACCTTCCTGAACTAGGTAGTATGTACTGCAGTAGGGGTGGAGTCCATCATCCATTACTTAGATGATTTCCTTTTCATTGGGCCAAGGGGGGGAGGACACCTGCAGCAGGGCGCTCACCTGCTTCTGGGGCATTGCCCGGGAACTCAAGGTCCCCTTTGTCACAGTAAAAACACAGGGTCCGTGCACAAGACTTACATTTC
Organism: Neoceratodus forsteri; assembly: GCA_016271365.2. Classification (NCBI taxonomy): domain Eukaryota; kingdom Metazoa; phylum Chordata; order Ceratodontiformes; family Ceratodontidae; genus Neoceratodus; species Neoceratodus forsteri. Next base: position 587,646,542 of record CM028137.1, on the reverse strand, counting down.
TGGGCATTGAACTGGACTCTATAGACAGGGTTTCCAGGTTACCAGTAGATAGGGTGCAAAAGCTGAGTGGACTGGTGGATGAGGTCAAGTGGGTAAAGAAAGTCACCTTGTGGCAGCTGCAGGAGTGGCACAGACACCTGCATTTTGCATGCAGGGTCATCCCCATGAGGCATCCCTTTTGCAGGTGAAGAGCCAAGACCATGACTGGAGTCTACTTGCTGCATCACTTCATCTGGGTGCATAAGGGCATGAAAGCTGACTTGGGGACCTGAATGGAATTTTTAACATCTTTCAATGGAGTGGCTCTGTGTCAGGCACTGACCACCACCAACTGGGAGCGGAAGTTCTTTATGGACCCATCCATGGGCCTGGGTTTTGGGATTTACTGCCAAGGTGAATGCTGTGCAGCAGCTTGGCCACAAGCATGTCACGACAAGTGACTGACCAAGAACTTAACTTTCTTGGGGTACTTCCCCATTGTGGTCACCTTGGAAGTATGGAGCAGGAAGCTGAAAATAAGATGGTGGTTTTCTGGTCTGACAACCTAGGGGTGGTACAGGTAATCAACAAGCAGTCAGCAAACAGCAAAATGATGTGCAGTTTGTTGCGGAAATTCATGTTGCTGTGTTTAAAGTTGAACATCACATTCAGGGCCAGGCATGTACCAGGTGGTAGAGAATAAAACTGATGATGCACTTTCTCATTTTCAGTGGCACAAGTTCAGGACTCTGGCTCCCAAGGTCAAGAAACACCCTCTGGCCCTCCCTACCTGGCTGTAGGAAGACAGCTGGATGGGGTCTGGCAGGTAATATCAAAGTCAGTTGCCCCATGAACCTGGATCACCTATAGCTGGGGTGTATCCAGATTTTTAGACTTCTGTCAGAATAAGGGGATAAGAGACCCATGGTCAGGATCAACAGGTAACCTACTGGGGTTCCTGTGGGAGCTCATGGGAGACAGGGTGTCCAGATTATCGGATGAGTCGATGCTGGTGGGGATTACCTTATTTGGAAAACTGCTGGGGCAAGTGAAGTGATACAGCAGTTCACCATAAAAAAATTATGGAGGGCTGGGTGTGGAAGGCCCCACCAGCAGAAGATCGGAGAAGCCCCATTTTGCTTCAGGGGTTGAAGGCCCCGGTGCTCACCCTGGACCTCTGTACAAGCAGTGCTCACCCTGGACCTCTGTACAAGCAGCAATTATGAGAGCCAGCTCTGCCTGGCCTTCTTTGGGGCATTTAGAATCAGGAAAATGGTGGCAGCCTACAAGGCTGACTGGTTGGGCAGTCTTAAGAGGGAAAATGTGGAACTGCAGGCAGATTAATTAAGCATTTGGCTTAGGAGGTCAAAGATGGATCAATGGGTTGGGGGGGGGCACAAGTCAGCCTGCATGCAATGACACCAACTGACATCTGCTCTGTATAAGCAGTAATGGAATTCCTATCCGTCCGGCCTCAGAGAAATGGGCCACTGCTGATTCATGCTGCCTGGGGCCTGCTATTGTGGTATCAATTCAGCCAGATGCTTAAGATATGTCTTGGTGCATGTGGGATTAATCCATGCCAATTCAGTACCCATTCATTCATGATCGGCACAGCCATCACGGCCACCAGCTTTGGTCTGGCAGAAAGTGATATTAGATGGATTGGGAGATGGCGGTTCAAAAGGTTTAGGACCTATGTCTGGCCACTGAAGTTACAGAATTAGCCTATGTTTTTTCCTTCCCCATGTGTTAAAAAGACCGAGATGAACAAAATGCGTCTGGATAGTGGGATCTTCCAATGTGCACTGGACCTGGAAAAGGGAAGAAGTCAGGTGTTATGGAAAGAATCTGAGGCTCCCCAAGGAAGATGCCATTGTCCACTGGATCAGGATGTGGGGCATGGGATGGGAACAACTGATGCCCTGCATCCAGCACAACAAAAGGAAATTCTCAGGATGCAGGCCACAGTGGAGCTCATACTGTATATAAAATGGGATTGGGCTACTTTGCAGTCCTTGCTGCCTGAGTGCCAGCTGGTGTGGTTGGCTATGCTCCCACACCTGGTTTGGTCCCATGCCCATGAGTCCAAGGCCATTGACCAGGCTATGGTCAAGTTGAATAAGGAAGTGGGCAAGTTTGTTACCTGGATGGGCAGCTTGACAATTGCCTAAAAGGAAACTGAAGCATCCTGTCCAGGTCTGTACCACAAGGATGGGGTACATCTATTGGAGGTGGGGGTTGACCTGTTCAATGGCTATATACAAACCATGTTGGAAACCATCATTTTCAAAAAGTAATATAGCTGTGCCTGAATGGGTTCTGGTGTGGGGGGGAAGGGAGGCAAGCACAGGCAAGGTTTTTCCATGCTCTGGCTGTGGTGGGTTGGGATGCCTCAGGGAGACCCAGTGAGTATGGTACTCCTCATTCCCTGCTTTCCTGAAGCTGTGCAGCTGAGAAGCAGAGCAGCAGGGGCAAGTAGCAGGTGGAGGGGGTAAGCCACCCTGTCTAGGGCAGGCAGGCAGGGTGGGTGGAGGATTGGAGGATGCTCGTCTGCCTGTTTGTGGCTGAGGTGGAAGGGGCCCTCCGGGTTGCCAAAACACCTTCCCCCCAGGTTAGGGGGTGGGGATGAAAGGCTGCTGGGGCTGGGACCTGAGGCCCCCATGAGCCTGAAAGAGGTGGCGGGTATTAGAGTAATTTTGTGGTTTTCAACATGTTTTTTATATGTAATGTGTGTATATGTATACAGGTATATATATTTATTTGTATTTATGCAACTCTCAGATTACAACCTTTGAGCTAAGAGCTCGTTTTCAAAGGTTCCACGTCAAACATACACTTGAGCAATACAAAGGATACATCAAGTAGGCAACACCGGAAAACAAGCAAGTTACATGATGTTACAACAGGATTTCAGAAAATTATTTTTTTTTTTTACTTATTTATTTATTACATATCTCTGAATTAGAATACCTATGTTTTCAGAGACTCATTTGCACAAGTCCACATCAAAATATAAATCAGTGCACATACATACATAAATACACAGAAGAAAGAAAAAGAAAGAAAAAAATAAGAAATAGAATGATTTTTTCTCATGGACTCCTTCTAACTAATATTTTATTTTCTTGGTTCATTAGGCTAGCACCCTCTAAGGGTTAATTAGTGATTTTCGACCTCCTACATGTGTAATGCTGAGGGTTAGTGGGGGGTGGGGGGAGGATATGGGGTTAGTGAGTTAATTAGTATTGATTGTTGTTCCTTCTGGGGAAAGTGTTCCTTTTCATTTCTTCTGCCGTTCGGCTCTAATGATGTTCTGACTTTCTCTGTAACCCCTATTCAATTATTCATGTAAAATTGTGTTTTTGCTGGAAAAATTAATAAAACTTTTAATTACAAAAAAAAGAAATAGAATGATTTCCAGGAGGTGGTAGTAACAAGCGTACATGTTGCAAGGAGTAAGTTGAAGTTTATATCGGTAGATAGGAAAGTGTGCAAAACCAGTTGTTAAACAAAATACCATAGTAAGGGACATTAACAGGGACTACAGGCTTGGGGGGGCAGCCAGACGCAGCTTTGTCCCTGCTAGAATAAGAGTCAGCCTGGGGTAGGCTTCATTTGAAAGAGACAGGTGAGCCTTGGTCTTTAGATAGGATGGGTAGGGGAAGGAATGGAGGGCAGGGGGTGGCTATGGGGGAAACTTGAGAGGGACAGAGGATTGGTAGGCGGGTCAGGAAAGAGGGGTGAAAGCTAATGAGGTGGGTAGGTAAAAGGGGTTATTCAGGGGCTAGGCAGGCAGTCACATTAGCTGCACGCAACCAGATGTTTTTTCAGAAGATTCTTGAAGGGCACTAGAGTGGATACATCTAGAGTACTGGTTGGAAGCTGATTTAGCCAACAGGGAGCATGGTAGCCAAAGGATCTTTGAGCTTGAGTGGTCTGACAGAAAGGTACTTGGAAGGTGTGATTAGTTACACTTCTGGTAGAATGTGGGCTGGAGGGGAGTGTGAGCAGGTGTTGGGACTTTGGAGGGGTTAGGCCCAGATGGATTTTCTTCCCATATAAGCAGGTGTGGCATTTAATCCTATTGCTGAGGTTCAGCCATTTAGCCCTTGCGTACAGGTCACACGTGCATCCGGTTATGTGTACCCAAAACCAGTCAACACACTTTATTTAGGGCAATACAAACCCTTTATAGGGTCATGTCAGAGGCTGTGCCATAGATGATTAGACAATAGTCCACTATAGAAAGAATGGAGCTAGTGACAGCAGTTAGGAAAGCATCTCGGATCATGTAGTGTTTGTGGAGGATCCCTTACCTGCAGTTAACCACTTTGCAGACTATGCTGATGTGGTCTGAAAATGACAAGGCACTGTCAAGGGTCATACTGAGGTACTTAAAGGTCTGAACCTGTTCAGTTGGGGCATTGTGACTGTTGAGTATATTGAGCATTGAGAATTTAAGTCTGTTATGGGGGTTGGCGAAGAGCATGGCCTTCATTTTTTTATAGCTCATGACCATTTTGTGTTTTGTGAACCAATCTTTAGCTGCTTTGAAGTTAATTTGAAGGGTGTGGGTTAATGCTTGAGGGTCCAGATGACTGGTGAATAAAACTGCATCATCCTCGTATAGGAGTAGGTCACCTGGGTAGGCCTAAGGTAGGGACTTAAGGGAGAGGCTGAATAATAGGGGGCCAAGCATGAACCCTTGGGGGACCCCTAAGTGGACAAGTTGACTGGAGGAATAGTACATCAGATATTTTTACCTTTTGGGAACAACCCTCAAGGTAACTTTTAAACCAGCCCATTGTCTCACTGAAGGCACTGATGGTAATAAGGGAATCATGTAGGAGGGAGTGGTTTACTTTATTGAAGGCTTTAGTGAGGTCAGTGAACACTGTGGTGAAATGATGCAAACTGATAATAAAACTATATATCAAAACTTTGAATTGATGACATGAGTGTAATGAAATTTTTAAACTGCAGTAAAGTTGTGCTGCAACCTTTTTACCCAGAGAAATGGTGTGGTGTATTTCTTCCAAAGAGGGCAAGAAAAGGTGCGGGAATGGGAGCATCTGAGGCCAATGCTGTTTCATGGGCTGCGCCTTAATGAAACATGTTGGTCCCACCAGACTGCCATCAAACAGGACACAATGAACACAAAATGGGGAATAGTGTATGTCAGTTACACAGTGCAAGGTCCGTTCACTGATCTGCACACAACCAACCCCCCTGCCCCCACTCATCCAAGCAATGTGTTGCATCTGCCTGTCATCTCAGTCCTCCACCTGAAATTTTAAAGTAAGAAGTCGTACACACTTCTGGGAGTGGACATCATCGCCACACCAAAGTTGAGCCTGTACACATCCAGACCCCAGACACTGTATGCATATAGCATTAGCAGACACTGCTGAACTTAGCAACTACATTGCAGATGTAACCCCTAGGTGGCGCTATCCTAAGGGCTACTACCCCTGCCTGTGTTAATATGCATAGGTTGAGGGGCCTGAGTTCTGTGAATGGATGCCTCCACTAAGAGGAATTATATTGGGGTAGCTTAACTGCTTTGGTATAGCACTCAGGGATGCTATAACCAACCACCAACTCTTCTAGTGGCCTAAACAGTAATACCATAGAATAAGCTGCATACAATGGATTACAATAAAAATATGCTCACACTACTTGCACTTACCACCAGGGCTGGATCTGCTGCAATCGCCCTGGAGACCTCCTGTAAAGAAAGCTTAGCAATACACAATGCGAGACCTTTCACTGGGACCCAACTAATAATGTGCACACTAGTCAGGTTAAACATTAAACAGATGACCAGGTTTATTCAGGGGAAGTGAACGAGGGAGGGGCATGAATTTAGCCAAATGATTATCACTCTGATTTAGATCAGATTGATTCAGCATGCACTGTAAGTCTCTAATAATTAGTCTAGCAACCCTGGGTACCCAGATCTTACACAGGCTACCCTGGAGTGCTGCCCAGGGTGACTGGCATTGCAGCTGTTGTTGGGGTCCTTTAGAAAGAAAAACAGATAGCAAGTGCATAACCCAAATATTTGTAATCCCAAGCCAAGTGGCTCAGTCCATAGCAATAACCCAAACAAAGCAATCAGATGACACACTGTGATTTGTAGCTGTTGTTGCAGGGAGTTACCCTGATTTGTACTCACACAACCTGGACCAGGATGTAGGACACATGAGATGAAGACCTCATGGTGTTGATGTGGTGTGCTGGGGAAGCAGGACCTATACAATTCACCTCCTGGTGATCGTTACCTGTTCGATGGTGTTGATCAGGGGGCCAAATTTCCAAGCCGGTCTTTCACCGAGATGATCTCAGGATTTTGGGCATAGGCTAGGGCCAAAATGGCAAGGCCCAAGCAGTAGGAACAGTTCTGGGAAAATTTTGTGATCTATTGCTGGAAAGCCTCCAGCTGGCATAACAAGATTCATCATGGGGAACCAAATCGTGACCCATGAAACACATTCGGCACTCTAAAATCAGTTATTTCTCTAAGCCACAATTTGGATAAAGTCTGTTTGCTAATTATAGGTTCTCTGTGCAAATCTTTCAACCCAAGGCTACCTTCTCTCATTCAGGCAGGCTGACCGCTTCTGGAGCAAGTCTTCGATCCCACTTGCAAGTAGCACTGACACAGATTCTTTCCTCTACTGCAGCTCTAAGCCGGCAATCAGAACAGTCCGACTTCTGCAAAAGACAATCTCTGTAGGCCACATAACATGGCAGGCAGGCCAACTGAGCCTTCCCAAAGATTCTCCTATGCTCCTCTTAGGAGCCTCTGTTCGACTGTGAGAGCTGTTCACTCTCCAACTTCCACTCTCAACTGACTCACTGCTTCAGGCAGTTCTGGATATTTCCCTCTAATCCACAAGGTTCGGTTGGCTGACAGAGCTGTCCTTGACAGTAGAAGCTCCCTCTCCAGGTCCATTTAGGCACCAGACACCTAGAACTTGAAATACTACAGAATTTCCTTCCCATACAACCCCTGGGGGCAGTCTCCATTTTAGGTTCCCCAGAGATTTGATTGGTCCCATACTGGCTGTCCAGAACCAAAATGGTGGCTCCTATTCAAATAACTCAAGCTGCAAATGAAAGCAGGTTAGACAAACTCCTCTAGTCATTGTTACTCTAACAGATGAAGAGCAAATAACCACATTTCCTAACAGGTCTCCCTCTGCGCTAACATCAACTTCAGAATGGAGCAATATAACAGGCTGTCTGGTTGGTCAAGAGCCTTAGTTTTTCTCAGACCCAGCCCAAACTGATTTCCAAAATACAGGCTAGACACGCTCTTAAAAAGAGAGGTGCAGAGGCTTACTAAGACACTCTCATGCAGACAAATAGAACTGCTGCAAAACAGGATACCATCCGGACAGTGGGCATTTAGGAACCCAGGAAAATATTTTGGTAAATCCCATTTTGTAGAGGGGTTACGCTTAGTCACAGCCATATGACAGTCCAATGAGAGAGCACATCAGTGAGGAGTGAGAAGACTGCAAATTCATAACCCTGAGCACCGCAGTATCATATGAGCTGTCACTCTGCATGTCACTTGCATGGTGCCTCATTGGTTATTAGTGTATTGTCAATTGTGCACTCTGGCTGTCTGCGTATTTATTACATTTTTCCTCCAAATACCTTTGACAATGTAGTTGTCACAGCAGTGGCCAAATTGTGAGCTGAAGGCTATATGAAAATGTTAATACAAAAACAAAGCAGCATCAAGTATGTTCATGCAAAATATTTTTCTTTTTACTGGCATCTAGTTGTTGTTTGAATTTCTGCTGTGTGTTCACTTATGTCTGTGCTTTTATACTTTGCCAGTAAAAAGAAAAATATTTTGCATGAACACACTTGGTGCTGCTTCGTTTTTGTGTTATGATATAAGTTTGGCTGGTTGCCTTGTTGCAGCATAGCACCAGACCCAGTCGAGCGGTGTCGCTTGAATTTATTTTTGGAATTATATGAAAATGATCACAGTTTTCTGCGCATAGTGCTGCTATGACATGGTTGCCCACAACAGTCATTAATGTGCTACAAAGATCCCTCTCTAGGGTCCACAGTGGAGTGCTGATGTAACTTATGGTGTGCGTTTGTAACGCTCAGATTTCACAAGCTTCACTTTTTTTCCTAAATTCATCTACAATCTTTTGTTGTATTTTCTTGTGTCTGTTGGGCTTTTATCTGAGGGATACACCTTGCAGGAGTGTTGCTTCACTTCACTACCTTGGTTGCACAGTAAAGACAGTCCTTCAGTGGGTGACATAGGTTGTAGGTGCCAATTGAAAGCTACGTTTGCAAAACAGAAGGGCACTACAACAAGCAAAAAAAAAGCAATAAACAAGGGACTTGGAGCATTATGTGTTGATTCCGTAATTCTGGCTAAACAGGGTACCCAGGACACAACTGTCTAGAGTGCTATAGCAGCATGGAAATGTCATTAGTCCAGGGATGTAACTATAATAAGAATCATTGTGAGACACTGTGTGTTCTGTGCTGCAGGTGTTTGTGTTGGCCCTAGTGCTCATGTGTGTGTGGGGGGCATGTGTTGTGTTGCATTGCTGTATGTGCAGGTTTTGTGTTTTGTTTCTGTAGTGCCCACCCATGTGAATGTGTACATGGTTTTGTGTGTTTGTCTGTCTGGGTCTGCGTTTGTGTCTGTATGTTGGGAAAGGCTGGCTGGGTGGATGGTCTTCATTGTCTGGGTGGTGGTAGTGTGTGTGTGTGTGTGTGTGTGTGTGTGTGTGTGTGTGTTAGTGTGTTATAAACATAGAAAAATAGAAATTAATGGCAGATAATTTCCAGTAGGCACATCCAGTGTTCCCCCTTTTTCCCTTCCTTTTGTAAAAGCCACAGATTCTACTTGATGTGTGGTTTTACCTCCTCATTCCTATTGCTATGGTTCACATTATGCCTGCCCCAGGCATGCTTGAATTCACCCACTATGTTTTCCACCACCACCTCTTCTGGAAGTCAATTCCATGCATCCACCACCCTTTCTGTGAATAAATACTTCCTCACTCTCACCCTTACTCTGACCCCCTTCTAACCTCTTGGCATGCTCCCTCATCCCTGATCATCTCCTGTTCTGAATGATGCTACCCTCTGTTACCCTAGCACTGCCTTGTACATATTTTGCATGCTTCTAGCCTATCTGCCCTGTCTCTACTCTCCTTCTGGATATACATATTCAGGTCTTCAGTCTCTCCGAACATGACTCTTGGTGCAGGCCCTGCACCATCTTTGTGACCTTTATTTGCACTGCCTCCACCCTGCCTATGTCCTTAAAGACATGCATCATCCAGAAATGGACACAATATTCCAAATGAGGCCTCACCAATGATCTGTATAGTGCCACCTACTTTCCTCCACTGTTAATACCTCTCCCTATGTACCCCAGCATTACACTGGCTCTACCCACTGCCTTGGCCCATTGTGTAGCCACCTTAATGTGAGTGGGTGCTTGTGTGTGTGTGAGTGTGTGGATTGTTGTTTGTGTTGTCAGGAGGTCTAAACCCTTACTCTCAGTTTCTTGGCAATAATGGGAATGCAGTAAATCACAAATACATTGCATACGAGTAATACTTCTTGTTTATTACTGCCAAAAAGAAAATCACAGTTGCCCTAAGCAGTTCTTACCACTAGGAACTGGGAGCCAATGCTATGCATTCCCTATACCTAGAGGAATGTAGAAATCTCTTGGTCTCCAAGGTAAAAGATGTAATGGCTTACATTTTATACCTAAGATAGTTACTATAGTTACTGTAAGATAGTGACATTTCTAGTTATATAGATGAGCCCTATTAGCTAAATTAGAGGTGGCTCCACAGTCCTATATAACATTATACAATTCTGTTATAGTCATCACTTTGTGGAAACAAATAAAATATAGTTTGTGCATAGCCATGTAATAATACAAAACATCAGAAGATGGCAATGCTGACTCATATATCATAATTCTACAAGGACACAAGTGTCCTAACATCTTGTAAGTAATAAATACATGTGTATATTAGAAAATAAAGCATATAGCAATCATATGCATACATATCCTGACATCTACTCTTGTACGGTATATGTTCTTGGCCCTATATGTTATTATAACATGTACATAAATGCTAGCTGTCTGCGGTGTACCTCTGGGGTATCAATCAGGATGCCAAGACCTCATGTAACAGTGTGTATGGATGGTTTTCAGTGTGTGTGTGTGTGTGTGTGTGTGTGTGTGTGTTTCTGTGTGTGTGTGTGTACATGGTTTTGTCTGTGTGAAACATAGAAGCATCAAGAAATTGATGGCAGATAAGTACCACTAGGTACATCCAGTCTACCCATTTAACCTGCCTATTGTAAAAGATGCAGACCCTAGTTGATCTATAGCTGTACCTCCTCATTCTTATTGCTAGAGTTCCTTTACACCGGCACCATGCATGCTTTCATTCACCTAGTGTTTTTGACCCCAGCACCTATGCTGTGAGTCTATTCCATGTGTCCACCACCATTAATGTGAAGAAATATGTCCACACATTACTCCTTAGTCTGCCACTTTTCAACATCTTGTTATGCCTCCTCGTGCCTGCACAATGCAGTTTCTGAAAGATGGTACCCTTCAATACCCTAGTTATCCCTTTTACATATTTATATGTTTCAACCCAATCTCCCCTGTCTCTGTTTTCCTCCAGGATATACATAATCAGGTCTCCCAGTCTCTTCGCACATGACTTTTGGTGCAGGCCCTGCACCATCTTTGTTGTCCTTTGAATTGCTTCCACTTGTCTATGTCCTTACAATGATGCAGCCTCCAGAACTGGACACAGTATTTATGTGAAGACTAACCAATGATCTGTATAGTGGCAGCACCACCACCTTTCTTACTCTGGTGATATCTCTCTCTATGCACCCCAACCTCTCACTGGCTTCCCCCACATGTTTGGCACATTGTGTGGCCACCATTATGTGTGCAGTTGTTTGCATGTGTGGATGTGTTTTTCTATGTGTTTATGAGTTTCTATGTGTGTGTTTCTGTGTGTGCATGCATATTTCTGTGTGTGGATATGTGTGTGAGTGTGTGTGTTGATGGGTGTTTGCCTGTGTGTGGATGGGTTTCTGTGTGTGTGTGTGTGCACATGTGTGTGTTTGTTTGTGTGTGTATGTTTCTGGGTGTGAAACACAGAAAGATATAAATTGGCAGCAGATCAGTTTTACTAGGCTCATCAAGTCTACACATTTTATGCTGCCTACTGTCAAAGCCATGGAGTCTAATTTATCTCCTTCTTTACCTCATCATTACTATTGCCAGGGTTCCTGTATGCCATTCACATGCATGCTTGAATTTACCCACTAGGTTGCCACCACCACACTGGGGGCGGTGGTGGATGGGGAGGAGGGGAGGGTGGCCCTGCAGGGGGACCTGGAGGCTCTGGAAAGATGGTCTAGAAAATGGAAGCTGAGGTTCAATGCAGGGAAATGCAAGGTACTCCACCTGGGGGCCAGAAACCCAGGCCAAGTGTACACCCTGGGGAATACTACAAGTCTCAATGGCTGAGAGGGACCTGGGAGTGGTGGTGGATGTCAAGATGAACAACTCTGAGACTTGTAGGAGGGCAGCAGCCAAGGCCAACAGGATGCTGGGATGCATCGCTAGGGGGATCACCTCCAGAAGGAGGGAAGTGATACTCCCTCTGTATAACTGCTTGGTGAGGCCGCACCTGGAGTACTGTGTGCAGTTTTGGAGGCCACACTTAAAGAGGGACATTAACCTCCTGGAGAGGGTCCAGAGGAGGGCAACCAAAATGATTTGGGGCTTGGGGGACAGGACCTATGAGGAGAGGCTCGAAGAGCTAAATATGTACACATTGGAAGAGAGAAGGGACTGGGGACATGATAGAGGTCTTCAGGTACATGAAGAGGGTAAATAGGGAGGAATAGTCAGGGTGCTTCAAAGGAAGGAGGAAGGGGCCACTAGAGGGCATGGGTGGAAGCTGGAGGGGGGAAGATTCAGGGGAGAAAGGAGGAGGTGCTACTTCACTGAGAGGGTGGTGGAGCCATGGAATGCACTACCTAGGGGGCTGGTGGAGGCAGAGACAGTGGAGGGGTTCAAGAAGGGGTGGGACAGGTACAGGGGAAGGGTTCTGGAAGCAAAATCCAATGCAGCAAGGATATCCGGAACTGGGAAGGGAGAAGCCAGAGAAGGCGAGGGGGACAGCAAGATCAGCACCCAGGGTGGGGGCTGACCAAACAAGCAGACAGGAAAGACTGTTAGGCCTATTCTGCTGGCATTTTAGTATGCTAGTATCTGCTGGTAATCTATCCCATGCATGAACCACCCTTCCTCACACTAACTCTTACTCTACCCTCTTCCAACCTCTTGTCTTGCCCCCTCTTCCCAGGACATCTCCTTTTCTGAATGCTGCTACCCTCCAGTACCCTGCTTCTGCCTTGCACATATTTTATAAGTTTCTATCCTATCTACCCGGTTTCTTCTCTCCTCCAGGGCATACATATTGAGGTCTTCCAGTCTCTCTGCACATCACTGTTGGTGCAAGCCCTGCACCTTCTTTGTTGCACTTATTTGCACTGCCTCTACCCTGTCTATGTCTGTCTGTCAATGTGCCCTCCATAATTTGTCACAGTAGTTTAAATGATGCCTCAGCAATGATCTGTTCAGTGCCATCAACACCTTTCTTCTGCTGGTAATAACCTTTCCATAAGCTCCCATGCCTCACAGTGGCTCTCCCCACAGACATGGCAGATTGCATCGATACCTGTGGGTGCAGATAGCTGTTTGTGTGTTTAGATGGCGTTCTCTGTGTTTGTTGATTGTTTTTTGTGTGCGTGTGGATGTGTTTCTGTGTGTGTGTGTGTGTGTGTGTGTGTGTGTGTGCAAGGATGTTGCGTGTACGTGGACGGTTTTGTGTGTGTGTGTGTGTGTGTGTGTGTGTGTGTGTGTGTGAATGGTTTCCTTGTGTCTGTCAATGGTTAGATGGGACTATGTCTGGTTGTTGTGGTGGTGATGTCATACCCCTGCCCAGTCATTATCTGAATTAGTACGCCAACCACACCGTTCTCTTGACATTCCCATTACCTTCTGTCCACTCTATGGTATGGGCATGCTATTCCTTGGGCTTACCAAATTGAGTGCACTACCAGTCAAGAGTTATTTATATACAACCACATTCTGGTCTCTCATTAGTCTGCCTTTAGGTCACATACCACAACATGATGACACTTACATTGATCCTGTGTTTATCTTTCATTTCGTCAAGTGTGAATGTGGAGGTGGTGTGCCCATGAAAATTGCTAGAGAAAACAGATGCTGTGCATATTACCATGCTATTACTATTGAGATGGAAGACTTCCTAACCCTGTACTGTATAACACAGCATCCAGGCTTTCAATTGACTTCCACTGACATCTATGTATTAAGATCCAGTCTCTAAGAATTCATACAAAACGATGGCCCTGTGGGGGATGAAATACCACAATCTAAGTATGTGTTTGGGAACTTCCTCTTTTTGTACACTAACATTGTTTTCCCCATTTCTCATTACTGTGTGCTATGTGCATGTGCACAAGTGACACACATGTTATGCTTTGCCTGCAGCCCAATCACCTCATGCCAACTTTCACCTCACATACATTGTTCCCCTACTATCTGCCCCTTCCATTCCTGAATAGACTGACTTGTTTCCTCTACCACATTAGTTCTCAGACTTTGTCATAGTGAGCCTCACCCAAGCCATGCAAAAGATCTTGAACCGCTCCCAAATTTTGAAATAATCTGTGGCCTCCCTGTAGGAAAATAGTGTACTTTGCATAGTCCAGCAGGAATAAAGTGAAACCCCTTTGAGTAGTTTGCTCACAATTTATTCAGTTTACTTGTTCCACTATTTTGACTGTCGAATCATTGTTACCCCTTGTTGCAAAATCTTTATGGGTCAGACTGCATTATCTGTTACTTTCTCCTCTATCTGGAATAATCTTCCTACTCACCTCTGCCTTGACCCCTCTTACTGTACTCTTAAGCAACTTCTCAGGGGTCCTTATGCTCCCTTCTGCTCTTGCTCTATCTTTCTGCTTAAACCTTGCATCTGGGCTGTTATTGCTACTGGTCTTAATTGGTCAATTGTTGCTTTATGTTATTTGTTCAATGTTCCTAATTATTTCCACTGTTGTTCATTTTTTATTGCTAGACTGTTTTGTAGTTACCTTTTGAATTCACTCTTCCTGCTCTCACTTGCTTCTCTCATATACCTTTCTCTTCTCTCGCTCCCTTCAGCTAAGGTCACTCACGCAGCCTCTTACCCCCCATTGTCCTGCTAATTTTGTTTGGCACCCTTAGCCAGCCAAACCCCCACCCCTGCTACACTTTTCTACTGTCCCCTCCCAGCTTTCCCAACCCCTTCTCTTTCCTATTGTCTGCAGTCCCTCCCACTGATTTAGCATCTCGACTAGTCCTATTAATTTGCCCTAATAACCTCGTCCCTCTTTCCTTTCAGGTCCCAGCCCCTGATTCAGGCTAAAGACTCGGTCAGCACTTGGCTCCTTCAGCCAGTGATTGCTCCCTGCTGAATCCCCGCCATGCAGCAGCTGCTTCCAGGGACCCAGCAAAATTTATTTTGGGGACTTCGCCAGTGGGCACACTATTGGTCCTCTGTCCTTATAGGCTAAACTGTTATTGGAGGATGCTAAGTTACCGGCCCTGCTATTGGCTACTTTTTGAATCGCCCTGCTCATTGCTTCTATCTGTTGTCTAGCTAGCCATGTCTGCTTTTGACTCTGTATTTTTTTGCTTTTGGCTATGTATATTTTCTCCCACTCACTCACCCCAATTTCAGCAGCTATTAAATATGCCTAAGCACTGCCCTTCCAACCACTCCCATCTCTACTGGCTGTTTTTTTTTTCTTTTAAATTCTATCCCAATCAGGTGTTCATAGAATATGGCCACTAGAGGGATCTTTGCAACCAGATTCTTACTAGCCCAGCATTTTTAGTGCTGATATTATACCTGCTACTTAAAATCTCTGCTAAAATGGGCAAGGTTACTCTGAGTATCTTACTCCACCTTCTCATCTTATTTTTCTTACTCAGTCACACTGGAAACCTTAACCCCAAAAAAGACCAACGTATCAATAATGATTATGACAGCAATCTTCACTACATCAAGGGCTGTATTTCTTGGAAATTTTTCATCATCACTAATGAACCATGGTCTCCTTTATGGACCCTACCTTGCATCAATTACTGGGCTTTGCATAGCATGAATGCCTACCTTGCTACTTTCTCTGATCCTGTCATCCTTCTCATACTGAGCAAGAAAAGGAAAAGGAAATTCAGCACCAGGACTGTTAAATTATCCTCAAAGCTGCTAAGAGAACACCTCCTTGGGATCACCCTCCTGTTGCTCCTATTATCTGGCAACATCCACCGTTACCTTAGCCGCAGGTGACATCCACCCAAACCCCGGCCCCCAAACAACACACGCCCTCTCAATTGCTGCAAGTCCCCCTCCTACATTGGACACCTCCTCACTTCTCCCTGGAGACCCACTCCCATGTGGCCTGTGCCTCCTGCACCTAAATATACGAAGCCTAGTCCATAAACTTGACTCCTTCCAGGTGCCTGCTGCCCGCTATGCTCCAGATATCCTCACCTTGTCCGAAACCTGGCTCACAAAAAACATTAGTGACTCCTCTGTCACCATCCGAGGCTACACTTTGGCCCACCAGGACAGAGACACAAGAGGCGTCGGAGTTGCCATTTACATCAATTCGGACTTACACTATTTGGTTATCCTAGCCAAGTTTGAACCTTAAATCTATGAATTAATTTTATTCCAGCTGACACTCCCCTTCTCACTACCAGTCTACATTGCAGGAATATACTGCTGATCTGGCACACCATCCTTTGCTGTCACCAACCTCCTCAAGCAAATCTCCTGCCTAACCGTGACAGGGAACTTTATATTATGGGCAATCTATACCACAACTGGCTAGCTCCTGCCCTCAACAAAATGAGGACTGAAATTGCTACACTAAACTTCTTTCAAATCATTACTGAGCCCACCTGGCTTAACCTAAAATCTGGTAACCGCTCATTCCTTGATTGGGCTCTTACCACACACCCTCACCGGGTCATAAATGCTGGTATTCTTCCTGACTCTGTCAGTGACCACCATGTTACTTTCTCAGTGAGCAAAATCCACTGCTCAAAATCCCCTCTTAAATTTCTAGTCCAATGCTCTTTCAAATCCTTCAATCTCGCCCTGGTGTTAGACGACCTTGCATTAGCAAACTGGGCCCTCGTCCCTATTATGGACTCCATTGACGACACCTTTCTCCACTTTAACGACACTTTCCTCAGTATCTGGGACAAACATGCCCCGCTGCGATGTACATGGGTATGAGGCAACCACCTGCCATAGATCACCCAAGAACTCATTGCATGTCAAACCCCCCTGTGACAAAGCCCGGAAAACGCATAAATCCTTACGCCTCCCACAACATCTCTCCGCATACCGCATGCTCTGAAACAAGTGTACCACAGCCACTCTCTTAGCTAAAGCAGAGTACTTCAGCAGCTCCCTACAGTCCAACCTAAATAAACCATCAAAATTCTGGAAGGTCATTCACGCCCTCTTCACCCCACCAGCTGCCAACCCCACTCCAATTCTAAATATTAACAACTCCATTCTCGCTGAGCCAACAGTGGTTGCTACTGAGTTCAACATATATTTCTCCACTTGTGCTGCCACTCTCCTTTCTGCCCTGCCAAACCCTGCACTTATCACACCCTCTACAGACATAATGAACCTGACTAGGCCTCACTTCTTTTCCTTCGGTGACATCTCTGCAGCGGATGCCCTAGATGCACTACTTTCTCTCAACCCTTCAAAAGGCAAACCCCCAGACGGCTTGGACCCTAAACTCCTCTACCTCTCCACCACCACCATAGCAACTCCGCTTGCCAAAGTCTTAAACCAATCCTTTGCCACCGCTGCCATCCCCCAAGCATGAAAGCACGTCACTGTCATCCCCCTCCCAAAAGGAGGTACCCCCACCTCCCCTCCAACTACTGTCCTATTTCCCTCCTCCCAGTACTAGCAAAACTACAAGAGCACCTTGTGCTCACCCAATTTACTTCCTTCCTCACTGACTCTAATTTCTTCACACCCTACCAGTCAGGTTTCAGAAAGGGACACTCCACTGCATCATCCCTTTTAAGGCTTAACGACTCCGTCCTGACTGGTATGGACAGTGGGCTGATCACCTCAGCCATCTTCGTCGACCTTGCGAAAGCCTTCGACACCATCTCCCACCCCATATTGCTCTTGTCTCGCTGAATCAGGCCTCTCTGTTGTTGCCACCAACTGGTTCAGATCTTACCACTCTGGCAGAACCCAGTCTGTTAGAGTCGCAAATGCTATCTCCTCCCCCCCTTCCCTTAACTACTGGTGTCCCCCAAGGGTCAGTTCTGGGACCCATATTGTTCTCTATATTCCTAAATGACTTACCGCTCATCTGCTCTACTACCTCAATCCACATGTATGCAGATGACACTGTACTCTTCTTCTCAGGCTCCGACCCTGAAGTTGTACAAACTAACCTCCAAGCTGACTTCAACAAAGTACAGAAATGGTTCAGCTCTAACCAGCTCTCCCTAAATGTAAAAACAAAACTGTCATGATGACTTTTGGCACATGACAACACCTGTCCAGACTCCCATCCCTTCCCTATTTCCACACCATGGATGGTGAAAAATTTGAAGATATCTCCTCATTCCGCTACCTGGGAATATGGCTCGACTGCCATCTTTCCTTCTCAGACTACATCGATGCTATTTCAAAAAACTACTCCCCATGCTTGGTGCACTTAATAGGAACTGCAGTATCCTCCCTCACCATGTCCGATGTGAACTGGTCCAGAAGACGATACTTCCCTCCTTTGATTACTGTGACATAGTTTACAGTGCAGCTCCTAAGTCCACCCTATATAAACTGGACACACTTTTTAATGCCTTCTGATGTTTTGCTCTTGATGCCTTACCCCTTACCTACGACTGCAACCTCTACCATTCCCTGGCACTACCGTCCCTCAGAAACTGCCGCATTTCACACTGTGCTAAATATGTATCTAACCTATGGCTTGGCACCATCCTTTCCTACCTCTCCTCCATGCTCTCAGCTTCCCCCTGCCTCACCATTATCTTAGATCTTGCGACTACCACCAACTATCAGTCCCTAGGTGGAAGACTACTGCTGGTCAAGCCGCCTTTTCACACCAGTTACCCAAGTTATGGAATGATCTCCCACCTCAAATTCAGCATTCCTCCTCTGCTCACTCTTTTTCTACCACCCTAGCTAAGTTCCTCACCACTAATTGCTCCTGTACCTGATTCAGCCATGTGCCAATTGCTCCCCTCCCCACTGCCCAACCAGCGGCCTTAGCTTTGCTATAAATGCTGGCATATAGCCCCAACCTATGCACTTTTGTCCTGTGCCTTTTGTCCTGCACTATTATGTGTTCTATGTCTCCTGTTGCTTATACCTGAATATTACTGTGTACTAAAGTTTCCCTTGTATTGTTGCTATATGTCAGGTAATTGTTATATGTTCCATACAATATCCAATGCACTCCATGTGCTGTTCCTTGTAGTTTAAAGCAGTTGTATCCATATGCTGCTATTTGCCTCTGAATTTGCTCGGTTGATAACCTCATGTTATCCAACCCCCTTGTACCCCCTCCCCCCAGGTCACACTGAGAGACGAGCATCGTGTTGCTCAGTGTGCCTTTCCTGTTGAAACTATTTCAATAAATAAATAAAATAAATCCAGGACCTGTTGAACTAGCTACAAATGGTGCCCATCATAAGCAGGCCACTATTAATCTGGCTATCATCAACATCTGTAGTCTTTTGTGCAAAACTGACAGCCTCAAAGTCTGAGTCTCATAGCATGACCCTGACATACTGTCTGTTGTTGAAACCTGGTTGTCCCCAAAAAATTCCTGACTTAGCAGTTGCCCTACCCAGATATACCATTTTCGAATTGGATAGGTCAACACACATAGTGATGTCTGCACCATCAGACTAAAACACTCTCTAAAGGGACTTGCCTTGCCTAAGACTGAACTTGGATGCCCCACTCAGGCACTTGCAATTAGAGTACTTCTTGGGGCCCATAACAAAACACTCACAGTCCTATCAGTCTACATATCCCCTAATGACCCAACCTCAGGTCTCCACAGCATCCTGGAATATCTCCATACCCAAACTCCTCATGAGACAATTATTTTGGGTGATTTCAATACAAACTGGCTGTCACCAATAACTGGCCCAATAAAAGGATGCCTTATTGACTCTACATGTCATTCAACTCATCAACTCACCAACCAGAATAAACTATAAGACCAGGCAAGCACCACACTGGACTGTATAAACTCCAATCACCCTGATCACATCTCTCACGTAACCATACACCCTGAGTCCCTCAGTGACCACTCCTCCATTACCTGCAGCTGGTCCAACAAATTTTTGCATCCCCCCAACACAAACTATCTGCTATAGAGTACTTAAGCATGGTCAGCTTGACCTCCTAAAACAACAGCTACATTACCATGACTGGGCACTGCTTGACTCCACTGATGACATCAATGCAGCACTTCATTACGGTCTGCAGTGCTGCCTGTGATATACATGCACCTTTTTAAAAAAATGAAGGTTCAAGGTGCAGTACACTCCTGGATTACTCTTGAATTCATAGCTAGCATGAAACAGTGGGATCGCCTCTGGTACCATGCTAAAGCCTCAGGTAAGCAACTGGTCCTACAAAGCTATAAAGCCATAAGAACTGCCTGCACACATGCTATTCACTGGGAGAAAAAGTAAACACCCTAGAGAGCTGTTGACCAACACATGGGGGGATAGCAGGAAATTTTGGTCAAATTTTAGAGATATCATTGGTAAAGATCCAAAGATGTCACCCTCAGCACTAAACATTGATGATACCCCTACTCTGGACCCTCCTAAAATTGTGAATACTTTTAATTGATGCCTTCACCAACTGGAGCAGTGTCCTACCACAGGACTTCTTTAATGATACCTCAGCAAAGACCACTAGTCACTACAAGGACAGGATCCCTGGTCATCCTCCTTTCTACTTTAAGAAGGTCTCAGTGCCCCAGGTTACAAAACTGTTAAAAAAAGCGCTGGGAAAATCTTGATGCAGTGAAGATTCATTAGACCTCAAACTAATCATGCTCACTTTAGAGGAAGTACTTTTACCTATAACAAAGATCCTTAACCTCTCTTTAGCCCTGTCACAATTCCCACAGACTTGGAAAGCAGCCCTAGTGACCCCAGTACATAAATATGGTGATTGTACCCTGCATAACATCTATAGGCCAATATCAATCCTCCTTCCACTATCTAAAGTGCTGGAACATATTGCTGCTAATCAGCTGATGGATTACCTCAAAAAATACTCTGTCCAATGTCCACGACATGGATTTAGAAAAAGGCATAGCACCTCCACAGCACTACTTGAATTTACCAGCTTCATTTAGCATCATTTGACCAAGGTAATCTGATCGGGGTGGCCTTTATAGATTTAACAAAGGCCTTTGACACTGCTAATCACCCACTTCTCCTCTGTCAACTAACAAAAATTGGCCTTTCACTTGAAACACTGCACTGGTTCAGTAGCTATTTCGAGGATAGATCCCAGCAGGTGAAAATTTCTAATGTCACCTTCAAGCAGCATATCATCTGATCTGGAGTACCTCAATTATCTATCCTGGGTCTGCTCCTCTTTAGTATCTTTCTGAACAACTTGCCGTCCTCTTGTAACCAAAGTATTTTCCTATACATGGACGATGCTGTCATTTTTTTGAGCCACTGAGACCCTAGAGTTCTTGAAAGCAGTCTGCAGCATGGCTTCAAGAAAGTTGAGCAATGGTTTAGTGCACACAAATTGTTACTAAAGTGTAAGAAAACTAAAGTTATGTTGGTCACCTCCTCTTGCAGTAAGTGCAGGACCCATGCACTTACAGTTAGAAATAACCTGGGATCTCCACTTGAACAAGTCCAGCACTTTAAGAATCTAGGAGTAATCTTGGATAATCATCTCACCTATGTGCCTCACATCGAGAATGCTGCCAAGGGCATTAATATTAGGATTGGACTCCTCTATAGATACAGGTGGTGTCTGACTCCTGAAGGTCTCAAGCTTGCAATTCGCAGTTCAATGTTGTCAATCATCGATTATGGCTTGGTCATTTAAGAAGCTGCTACTGCTACCTCTCTAAAAAGACTGTCACTTTGAACAAGGCGTGTAGACTACTCATGGGTGTTGCATGCCTCACTCACACTAGTGCGCTATATGCTCAATCTGGATGGCTTCAACTAAGTGGTAGGATCAAATACCAAACATGCCCACTAACAAAAAAGCTTCTCCTTAGGCTCCTGCCACCAGGAATAGAAAGCCTTTTGAACAAATCTCTCAGGACCCAACATACTCGTACTTCTACCACCGATCTTCTTCTTGTCCCTAAGTGCCGTGCAGCCCAATGCCAGTGATCATTGTCTTATAGAGCCCTGCTATGGTACAACGGGCTTCACAATGAAATAACTAAGCTACCCAAACTTGGCCAGTTTAAGCATACGCTCTACCAGCATCTCATCTCGGAAAGCTGCAGTGATTGTTCCACTTAATCCAAGATAAGCCTGTCTGTATCCCCATCACTTATGGAGCGATTCCTGCTTACCACTCACCTCACTACATCTCGCATACCCCTATGAGCAACTTTGACAAAGCCCCTGGTTGCTACTCGCTCCCTAGGTCTGAACATCCTACTACCTGTGCATCTCCCTGCTATTTGCTCCCACCTCTTCTTTTATACTGAAGTAGTACCGATTATCTATGATGTGTTATACACTGGTCACTGTATGTTAGTAACTCAACCTGTTAGTACCCCCATGTCTGTTTGTAACCCTCCCCACTGATGTGGAACCTTTGTAAAGGAGCCGCATTTGTGCTCAAAGGTATTTTGTAATCTGAGATTGAATAAATTAATTGTACTCCCTACCCTTCCCTGTTACATGGGAAATTATCCTTGGCTCAGTGTGCCTTTCCCAGTCACTCATTTGAAAATAAATACATACATACATCACCTACTATTATCCTTTTTCAGTTTGCATCATCCCTTCACACAAAATATGTAAAACACAACTCATATGCAGTGATTTTTCAGACTTGCTTGAGCTTCCCCTGAAAGAGGTTGGAGTCTCCCCAAGGAGGCTGGCTTCACTTCACCATTTGAGAAAGCCTGCTCTACCACCTCCAGCGGGAGGCTGTACCATGTGTCCACCACCCAGTATCTGAAGAAGTGCTCATTTACATTTCCTCTGAGCTCCACTTACAACCGTCATAGTCTCACACCTTGTACTTGACCATCTTTTACGTTCGAACATGCACCTTTTCTGTGCCCACCTTTTATATGAACATTTTTTGTATGTTTCCAGAAAAATAAACCTTTTCCTCCTTTCCTTGAGTGTTTTTTATTCAGCTAGTACATGACAGATGTTGATGGTATTGTAAGTGTCAGAGAGAGACAGAGACAGACAGAGAGAGCGAGAGAAACAATCCCACAAGTGCACCGGGTAGGACATTTGTGTGCTGCATGTCACACCATGCCTCTTGTATCAGTGGGGAACAGGTGGAATTGAATTTGGAAGGCACGCTTCACCATATTGTTATGCAAAAGAAAGGTCACAGATCATATCAGTATTGTGTCTGCGACATTTCAATCTGCATACCGACACCAGAGTATGTAGTTTTTCTTTGGGGAAATTTCACAAGGTGGCAGGATACAGTGCATTTTTGCCTTGAAACATGTGGAACACACCTTTTTGGTGGTTAAGCACATGCACACAAATGTCAGAAATAATTGCTGGTCTCTATTTCTGCCATTTGTGCTTCCATACTTTTTAGGATGGCAGGACATATCCATACATTTCAACACTCAAACTGCAGAAACACAGCTTTGTGTTTTTTTTTGTATCTTTTCATAACCCATGTTTTGTGGCTGGCCCAGTGGCATGGAGGGTTGAGGCAACATGCCATATTTCTCACCATGCCAGTGACCCATGTTTGTGGTGTTACAGGGGTCACCTGGCATCAGCAGGACAGCACTCCTTTCCCAGGCAGGGAGGGTAGCAGGGGCTGGCATCAGTCTGACAACTAGTGGTGGCTGGGTGCCATCATGCAAGGCCACTCAAGTATGTAGGGGAGGTGGAGCAGTCATCCGGCATGCTGTGGGTGGAAGTGTGCAAAACTCACCCATTGCCAGCATGGCAAGCTCCACCTATGGGGAGCTAGAACATCAGGGAAAAAGCCAGTGGCTGGAGGAAGGCAGGCACTCACAGGCCACATCACCGATTAGCTAGGGTGCCAGTCCGAACTGGGTCTGACATTGGAGGGGGCCTGGTATTCCCCCACTAACCCCACCAGAGGGGCAAACCCTGGGGGAAGAAGACTGGCAGCACCTGGTGGGCATTGGCATGACCCATAAGAAGGAGCATAATGAGAGTATAAAAAAAAATGTTACGCAGCCACTAACCCACTGCAGGGTATGTGGTTATGAGGAATTTCATGCACACACCGGGGGCTGTGAGGGCACTTTGCTTCAACTTGTGCCTCAGAATGCACCTGAGGCATGCATTAAATCCAGGTTACCACATAGCCTGTTGTGTGTTATTGCTGACATGATGTTTTGTTCATGTCAGTCATGACCACTTTCTCATCACCTGATGTCTTTATATCGTTGTTTTCTTGCTTGTTGCAAAAATTCTAAAGAACATCACATTGCACTTTCATTGAATGCTTATGCAATAGGCTCCCAATGTCACATGCACTGTGCTATTATTACAAAACTGGCCTACATGCCAGGCGTATGACTGGCATATGCATGACATTTTGCGATATCATGTACAGCCTCTGTGGTCTACCAGAAAACTACAGATTATGACATATACTTACATATTGGCCCAATACCATAAAGTGCACTGCAGCCTCAGTGAAGGGGTAGTGGAGTGTCAGCCTGTTGAGTTGTTTTGGAGTTATTTCACCAAATTTTCAACATCATGGCCTTTTTGGGACCCCACCTCATGAAGAGTGTCACTGTTATTTTATTCACTTGTCCCGAAATGTGATGTCGCAGAGCAACTGCACCATTCTGTGCCACAGGTGTGAAAACACATTTCAGGCAAGATGTGGAAAATGACAGTTGTGCTGTTAATAAGGAGGTGTGCCAAAATGGCAATTTTGAAAATCTGGAGTGAAAATATTAAATCTTGGTGAACTTAGGAGCGTGCATAGAAACTGCACAATGCATGCTCATAACACAGTCATTTTTTTGAAATTTGCTTACCAAATTTGCAACATGGACTTTTTGGGACCCCACCTTATGAACAGTGGCACTGTTGTTTCATTAACCTGTTCCAAAAGGTAATTACATGCAGTGACAGTGAAATCACCTTTTGGAACTGAGTAATGAAATGACAGTGACAGTGTTCATGAAGTGGGGTCCCAAGAACCCCATATTGAACATTTTGAGCAAAAATTCCTTAAAATGGTTGCTATATCAACATAAGTTGAAAACTCCATTGACTGCCATTATGTGGAACTTATGTTTAGATTTTTCAGTTTGCAGTTTGGCTTTGAAGAGTGCAGACATGTCCTGGTTCAGAGAAGATGACAGTGTTGACCTCCAGAAGTGAGTATGGGGAAGGGGGGTGCAGGGAGATGGGTGCTCAGTGGGAGGGTGGGGATGGGGTAGGAGGGACTGGGGCAACAACAAGGGACCATTTTCTTCTTTACAGTTAAAAAAAGATGTTGGGGGACATTTTCTTTATTTACAGGAAAAAAAAACATAAATTTGGGCACACTGGGGTGGGCTCCCTTTTTGCCACATGAGTTTGGGGGACATGATGCTGATATGGGGATTGGGCACCCCGATGTCTTCAGGGAGAACAAAAAAGAAAAAAAAATGTTGGCACACTGGGGTGGGCTCGCAGTGTGCTACATGAGGTGGGGGAGGTTACATGATGCCGACACGGGGGTTGGGTTCCCAGATGTCAGTGCTGGGATGGAAAATGGAGGGAGTGGGGAGGACAACAGCAGTGGGAGGGAGCAAGAGGGTTTTATTAGCCACTAGTGCTGGGAGGAAGCAGAAGGAGCAGGAGGACAGGAGCAATGGGAGAGTGTGGGAGGAGTGCCATCTGCAAGATGGTGGTGGCAATGCAACTGCGCATGCTTGGAATTTGTGCACATGTAGTTGTGGTGAATGGCATTCACAAGATGGCAGTGCCAGCAGAACTGCTCATGCATGCAAGCTTGCATGTGCAGTTCTTGTCCCAGAATACAGAAGTAACAGCTGAAATAGTGCAGCTGTTATTCCGTAGCGATCGATCGTGGCAGAGTGTTACAAGCTCCATTGGACTTTCAGAAGAATACTTCCAAAAGTCAAATGGAAGGTGCCACGATCAGCTGCTTTTAGGGAAAAGATCGATCCCAAAATGGCTGTTGGCTCTGCCCACAGCCATAAAAATACTATGTATATGTGTTCTAATCATTATAGATCAAGAGTGATGCATTATTTTTTTATTTAATAACTCAATAATGGTACCTAGCATATGACATGTCCCCCTCATATGCTGCGATGGACAGCACAGCATGCAAGGCTTGATTAGCATTGTCTTACAGTTGCCTAGAGACTACAAGGCAAAAGGGTGACATGATTGAAACTTGCATGTTCAAGAGAGATATTGCCCAAGTAACACTATTGGCACTTTTTTATGGGACAGCTCATTTTACAACAGTTACTTTGTGGTGTACTTAGTCATCACAACATAGTCAATTTTTTTTATTGTGATTCCAGTGGCCTCCATAAATGGTGCTGTCATGTTCATCTTTTTATGCATTCATAGAAAAAATTCAAATTATCACACAGGTGTTAGCCCTTTCCAGCCATCTGTGCACCAGTCCGAGTGTGCCAGTCAATAGGGTGCCAAATTTAAGAAATTGCCACTCCTTCCCTGAGGTCAGCCCCCCTGGAGCTAGAATATCTAGTTGGGGTGTGTGTGGAGAGTGCAGCCCCCTGCATTAAAAGTGGGAGACAAAATGAGATCGCTGGCTCCACAATGACGGCTGCACTCGGATGGGTGTGTTCCAGTGGGGGAACTGGTATTAGCAACAGTTTTTAATTTTTGTTCATGAGCACTGAGTGCTCATTTTATACTATCATACATGAACATGATTGACCAGACACAGCTTTTTTTCCAGCAAAGTACCTTGTCCACACCAACACATCGAATAACTGTGGCCTGAGGTGTATACACAGCTGTGTGTATGTCCCCTGAGGTCTCCACTCATGCTGTAGCAAGGTATCACTGCAGTTACCATGACACAATAGATTACTATATACTGCTCATTGCCACCACTATCCATGTGCCCATCTCAAATAGCCAAGAAGGGATGGACAGTGACAAAACCTCACACTTGTGTACATCAGGGGACCCACATGGGCCAGGTTGACACATATGTGGGCAACAGGATGCAGACCTATACAAGGGTGTCTGGCTGCATCTTTCCAGTATGAGAACTTGTGTCCATAGTGGACCATTCAAATGCTTTATTGGAAAGTGTTTAAACTTACTGGGGGGTGGCAGAGTAAATCATACCGTCCACCCCCACAGGTTAATGAAACCAGCAAGGAGGACACAAATGTCACTAAATTGCCAGTAAGCACGTAACTCAGCAAACAAGGCAAAGGGGGGGGGGTAAACAAGTGGAAGAGTGGGTAGGACAGGAGTACAGCTTCCAGCACATGTAGGGCCATGTTCGCAAATGCCCGCAGCCTAAGAAGCCAAGTACCAGATCTTTAAGGCAGTAACTATCGACAATGTATTAACCTGCTTCCTCTGCTGGTGTTTCATCCTCAACTGAACTCCTGGGAATCCCCACTTACTGACTGCTGTGCTATTCGGGGTTACCATTATTTGTGTCAATGTGACATCTTTGATGTAACTACACTGGTGTGTCGTTACTCACCAAACTTTATAGACTGGTCATACACCTTTGATGATGACCTCTTTGGAAATGCTCCTGATAATTTTACATCACCTCCTTTGATGTCTAATGCAATACATGTGCAGCAACAGACAGTGCAACGCCTGACTAGCCAGATGACAAATGCCTCTGTTACCTGCCCTGAGCAACTCACGAAGTGGCACATTCCTCAAGTTTAAGTTACCTACAACAGCAATGGATAATACTGCGTTGTGACCAACTACAAGACCTTCTCCTATGGACCTCTCACCAGTGGTGTTGACATGCCCAACTTCTGTTTTGTACCACATCAGCACACTATCATTGGCCATACTGTTATCACCCTTGTTCCCACCCTGGAACTTGATTAGACTGATAGTAGCCCTGACTATGCAAATGCTATAGAATAGCATGTGCCAGTTTTTAATGTGTATATTGACTCACTCACCCTGACTCTCAAATTCCCACTCATTAGAAAGGATACACATCATATTCATATTAGTAATAATATTACTAATGCTTGTAATTCTCTTAATGATGTATTTTATGATTGTGATGTAAGTATTGCATTATCCAGCACTTAGTTGTAACTTACATTTAAAGGTGTTGTTGTCATTCAAGTTTTCTTGATTGCTTTCTTTACAATTATCTTATGATTCTTATGTTGCACTCTCCAACGACATCATGCATAATTACACTTTCTCTATGCCACTCAATCCACCAAACTATAGCCTACTGTGCTTTTTTTGTGGTGTTGCCTCTTTGTTTGGCAACAAGGGGAACACTAGTGAGGCCCCACCTGGAGTACAGTGTACAGTTCTGGAGACCTTACTTACGTAAGGACATAGACAGGGTAGAGAAGGTTCAGAGGAGGGCAACAAAGATGGTACATGGATTGCATCACAAGTCCTATGAGGACAGGTTGAAGGAATTGAATATGTACTCTCTGGAGGAGAGGAGGGAGAGAGGGGATATGATAGAGACATACAAGTATCTTACAGGGAGGAACAGAGTGCAGGAATACATTATTTTAAGTGAAAAAGATGTTCCAGGACTAGAGGACATGGGATGAAGTTGGAGGGAGGGCGATTCAGAGGAAACGTGAGGAAGAATTTCTTCACAGAGCGGGTGGTGGACAAGTGGAACACCCTGCCAGATGAAGTGGTGGGGACTGAAACAATCACGGGATTTAAGAATGCATGGGATAGACATAAAGGAATTCTGGAGGTCGGGGTAAGGGGCAACAGACTTCTAGGAAAACATAAACTGAACTTACAAGCTCAAATGGGTAGACTGGGTGGGCCATAGGCCCTTATCTGCCGACACTGTCTATGTATCTATGTAGCTAAGAATATATGTAATATATAGACCTGGACACCCCATATACCTCCATGCATGCCATTACATACATTAATTCAGCATAAAGTACATCTGCATTTACTTACACTTGTTACGTACTTATGGACCATTATCCAGCATGATTATTTTTGTTGTGTTTGCATGCCACCTACAGCTTTATGCCACACTGCAATGATTAGCATATTTTATGAATCACTGTATTGTTACCCAAAAGCAGCCTTAGTCAGCTTTCTCATATCAATGTGTATGTGCAAAACAAGAAATGATCTGTCTCAGGTGCTAACTGCCCACCACTGTCCACCAATAGAATTGCTGTATTTTGCACTTTGCCCTTTTGGAACAGTCCGTTACCTAGCAACGCACTTTCTTATCTATAGTATAAGAATGTCTGTAAGACTGTTTTTCACTGAGTTTGCATCATGACATTGCGATGTTCGGAGGTTTCTGAACTCCCTGCAGCTACACTGTTTTTCTACATATTTTGGAATAAACTTCTCTCTGTGCTATCTGGGCTTCTGTGTCATGTTTGCCAACAGGTCTAGAATCCTGACAGATAACAACTGTTTTATTTTTCTCACTAGATTACTGTAACTCCCTCATGGCTGGTAACCCAGTTCAAACAGTACATCTTCTTCAACTAATTCAAAATGTTGTGCTTGAATTCTCTCTGGTTCCAGGAAGTATGATCATGTTTCACTAATCCTCATCAACATTTATAGGTTGCTTATTAAATTCAGACCTGATTATAAAACACTCCTGTTTGTATTCAAATACCAGACTGAACTTGCTCTCATACTTATCAGAACTGCTTTGTAGTCATCTTCCGCCTCATCAACTTTGCTCTTCTGATACTCATCTCTTTAATGTTCCAAGCACCAATCTGGCCACCTTTGGCAAGAGTTTCTTCTCAGTTCATGAACTTTGACTTTGAAATGGACTCCCAACGGAAATTCAGTAATCCAATGATAAAGAACTAGTTAGAAGCAAAATCAAAACTTGCCTTTTCTGATTCACTTTTAACAGTCTTTGATTACTATGTATTTTATTTATTATAATGCATGTATAGCACCATGATATTTTTAAAGGTGCTTTAAAATCTTTTATTAATTATTCTTATTCTTATAATTATTATGTTATCACAGTCATTTTCCCCGCTCACCAGTCACTGGGTTTCTGTAAGTGCAGCTAAGGCCTGGGATAGGATTCACAAAGATTTGCCCGGGCACAAAACCAGTTTGCATGGGTCAAAGAGGGCTTTGTGAATAGTTGATATTCACAAATGCCCAATTAGCCCCTGGAGACTGGGTTTGCACCAGAGCAAAGTAGGGAGGGGGCAGCAATGCAAATGAGTGGGAGGGGACCTGCATATCCCCGTGATCCCATGCACAAACATTTGCACCACACAAAGGCCATTGCATGAAGCAAATTACCTCTTTGAAAAACCTGGTGGTGCTCCCCACAAATCCAAGAGGGTTGCAGAGGTTCTGCATCCCCCTCATCCCCATCTGAAGAAAACTGTAGTCCGCTCCCCGAGTCCAGCTCCCAGTATCAGTAAAAAAAGACAGTGATCCCTGGTTTCCATAGTATAATGGTCCCTCCCACCCCTCCAGTCCAATCCATGGTGGCATACAAATAAATTAAACAGAGACCCATCCCCCTTCCCAGTCTGATCCCCAGTAGCATCACAATAAATGTAATAGAGCCCCATCTCCCCCTTCCCTTGCAATCCTTGGTAGCATGAAAATAAAGGATTCTACGGTT
Source organism: Neoceratodus forsteri (assembly GCA_016271365.2). Taxonomy (NCBI): domain Eukaryota; kingdom Metazoa; phylum Chordata; order Ceratodontiformes; family Ceratodontidae; genus Neoceratodus; species Neoceratodus forsteri. The sequence goes on along the minus strand of CM028137.1, from coordinate 587,616,309 downwards.
TCCAATAGTGCTCCGAACACCTTCCTGGTCTGATCCCCTTAAGGGTTAACAATAAAGAAGTCCTCATTTTCCATAGTGTAGTGGTCTCCCCAAACCCCACCCACTCCAGCAACTACATCACACCTGCTTTCCTAGTCCCAGCAGGGCCCCGGGTCGGCAAGCAGCACAGCCCTCCTCTCACCTCCATGGCTGCCTTTCCACTGACCCGTCAGTGAATGACAACTTACAGTACTCCCTAAAACCCCACTGGTTGACATTTTTGGCCAATGGGCTTGCAGTGTGCACTGTAGGCTGTCATTCACAAAGTTGTGCAATGTTTATGTATCCTGGCCTTGATCTTTAAAATGCCTTAGGCTCTTGAGACCACCCATTTTGCCGAGTGTATTCATCACACTCTACTGTCCAAAAGCAGTGATTACCAATATTTAAGGTAACAAGACAGTTGTGAGAACTTTAAACCCCTTTAGTAGTTTGGAAATCTCAAAAGGACCATTATGTCATCTGAGGAGGAGGAGGAGGATATATTATATCAGGTTTCTGGACATTAACCAATTCACAGCCCATGGAATACAACTGGAATTAAACCTTTTTGTCTTTTCAGTATGTCTAGCACACTATTGCTTCTTCCTTTTTTTCATATTATTGATATATATATATGACAAAGAACCTCTGTGCACAAGCACTGAGGCAATGGTTACTCCAAAGACACGTTTCAAGGAAGTACAAAATCACACATGCCCCCACAATGCAAAGCATTATGGGCTGCAAGTGCAAAGCACCACAAAATATTATGCTGGTTCAACTTTGAGCAGAAATGCATGGTAGGACGAAACACGTGCCTATGTCTTCTGTTGGTACCCTTTGCAAACTGTGTGAGAGGCCTTTCGGCACCATGCATTTCTGCTTAAAGTTAAACCAGCATAATATTCTGTGGTGATTTGCATATGCAGCCTGTGATGCTTTGCATTTTGATTAGGGATATGAAGGGGTTAAGTGTGATAATGCATTTATCTTGTACAGTTTCCAGTGACCTCAAGTAACCTCACAAGTGCCAAAACTGTACAAGATACTGTAAATGCATCATCACACACTGAACAACTGCATATTCCATTTATGCAACAGGTTTAGATGTTGTGTGAATGTTTTGATTTTGGTAGGTGTAAATAAATTGTCAAAAAAGGGAAAAGAAAATTGAATTTCATGCTATTTTTTGCTAATTATAAAAAAAACCAAAATGGTGTCTATAAATAAAACAGCATTCATTTTTTAGATATTCTTGTGCAGAACATGTTTTGTGCTCACAGTATCATGCTATAATTTTTTGTTTTAAAGTTATTCATATTTGTTTGTCTAAAAAGTGAACACAAATTACATTTTATTCTGTTTTCTTGCTAATTATAAAAAATATATAAGGTATCTATAAATGAAACACCACTCATTTTGTAAATCATTTTGTGCTGAACAATTTTCATGCCCACAGTATCATGCTATCTTTTTTCATTTTAAAGTTATTCCTATTTGAATATGGTTAGTACTGCTTCTGAGGATGAACATTCTAAATGAATTCTGAAGAGAACTGTGTAGATAAATGGGATACTATGGTGATAAATAAATTTATGCAACATATGTAACCAAATAAACCATGGGATAAATTCATTTATTCTCACTGCCGTGGGATAAACGGTGGTTCTAATATTTATCCCACACCTTGCCGTCACTCAACCACTGTTTATCCTGCACCCTGCCATCAGTCATCACCCTCTCCTGCCGGCACTACTTGCACTTACTTTATTTTTCTTTCTAACCACACACACACACACACACACACACACACACACACACACACACATATCCCTTTATCAGCTTCTTCCATGCCGATTTATATATTGGCACCATAAAGAAACCACTATTTCAGCATGTCCTCCTAATTCACAAAACTCTTTCTTCCTTGCAAAATAGGAATCTTATTATTTGTTTTCTTCATTCCTTCACGCTACAGCTGATCCATAGCTGGCCAAATTCACACTGCTTTAAGTCTGTTCCCCCCTACCATGTGCACCCCAAAACAAACTGCTGCAACCAAAAAACACAGCCCAATCACCAACAACAAATTTCTATCTCGCTTTCACCATGTTCTTAGCACCTTATTTTCATTGTCTATCAAGCCACTCTAACTTCATGCAGCATTTACTTTGTCCCCTGTCCCCAGCGGCACTCGGGCATGCCTGCACACACACCCTCACTCTCCAGCTCCACTCACAATATAGTGTCTCATAACTAACACTTTCCACGATAACAGTATCTGTCTTGTTTTTTTTCATTTAAAACCTTTTATCTTTTCATTTCTAATGTCAGTCTCTTACATTTTCTGTTGCCCGCAGCACTTGTATCTGTCCTTAGACTGTCCACCAGCTTGCTTTGCTCGTTCCCCTGCCAGAACCGAACAGATTCCAATGAAAACCACAAAATAGAAGATGACTTTGATAAATACTCCCAGACACAGGATGAAACAGATATCATAAACCTTCCACGTAGTAAAATTAAATTAAATTTAAATTAAAATTAAAAAAAATGTACTGGAGCAATGAAACAATAGCAGTTTCTCGCTAAGCGAGAAAATGAGCCGCCATGTTTTTCAAATTGTCCAGCCCACCCACATCTGTATAGTAACCAATTAAAACCTTCTGACAACCCCTCCATTCCAACCATACTACCTTCCATAGCAGCAAGGTCTAAAAAATGGTGCAATAGCACACATCAATAAAAAGATTCCATTTACTGTATTTTCCTAAAAAGCAATATCAAAATTAAACAACACCATCTGGAGTACTTTGTGCAGTTCTGGAGACCCCATCTCCAGAAAGACATAGACAGAGTGGAGGCTGTCCAGAGGAGGGCAACCAAAATGGTACAGGGTCTGCACCAGAAGACATATGAAGAAAGACTAAAGGAGCTTAATATGTATACCCTTGAGGAAAGGAGGGAGAGAGGGGACATGATAGAAGCTTTCAAGTACCTCAAGGGAATCAACAAAGTCCAAGAGGGTGGCATCTTTCAGAAAAAGAGATGTGCAAGAACAAGAGGCACAATTTGAAGATAGAGGGGGGACAGCTCAGAGGTAATGTGAGGAAGTATTTTTTCACAGAGAGGGTTGTGGATGCATGGAACAGCCTCCCTGAGGAGGTGGTGGAGTCAAGAATAGTGGGGGAATTCAAGAATGCATGGGACAGACATAAGACAGTCCTAGTGGGGGGTAGGAGGAAGTAAGCTGTTGGTTAATTAGGATCTGCAGCTCATCTGTTAGGTAGTAAAATGGGCAGACTAGGTGGGCCAAATGGTCCTTATCTGCCGTCAAATTCTATGTTTCTATGTCTCTTGTAACACAAAATTCAAACTCCAAAATTTAATTACAACCCTATTGCATAAATCAAATATGCAATTGGGACATCGTGAAATACATGATTTATCCACACATGAGCAGTTTGACCTCGGACACCTCACTTGTGGCTATGCCACTCATGAGGTTACCTGAGGTCAAATGCTCTTGTGTGGATAAATCATGTATTCCACTCATCCCCATTGCATATCCCCTATTTATCACCATAGTATCATAGATACATGGTTTATTCTACAGTTTTTATTATGACCACTGTTGCGTAAATATATATATACACACGTGTGTGTGTGTGTGTGTGTTTGTGTGTGTATATATATATATCTATATATATATATATATATATATCTATATATATATACGTATATAAATAAATGTTTTATCATAGCTATCTTTTGAGTTGACTGCTCATCCCACCCTTTCTAAAGGTGCTCCATCTAAGCATGAGTCAGTGCTGAAGCTGCATTCCACAGGCTCACTGTAAACCAACACTTTTGACTATGTTAAGGTTTTAAAGGGGTTCAAAGTTTCTTGGTTTCCAATTGGCTCTAAAGCACTTCAGTGGCATTATACAATAGTTTATTTATTTTTTTATAGTGAGTACACACAGAACTTGGCATTGTATTCCACAGGCCCACGATCAACCAGGCATTTTAACTCTGTTAAGGTTTTAAGGGGGGTCCAACGTTTCATGGTTTCCAGTTGGGTCTAAAGCACTTCAATGGCATGATGCAATTTTTTTTTTGATAGGGCACACACACAGAACTTGGCAAGTTCCATGACTTGCAGCAGCCAACCAGCAATGCTTAAGATTCTGGTGTCCTGTGATGCTCATGTTTTGGTGCCATTTCCTGCTCTCTTTCAGTAGAGAAGCACGTGTATGCTCTTAAAGGACCAACTCTTCAGTTCTTTTAAAAAAATTGTTTATGATCAAAAAACACTTTAAAATAGTTATAGAACCATTCATTGTTATTATATTTAGCAAGTTAACTGTAGTTTCTACTCAGATTGGGCCTGTAATTCTAGTGCTGTTGCATAGAGTAGTCATTGAAGTATGTACTTGCTGCAGCAGCAGCTTCCACAAACATCCCCTAAAGGTGGGGCCAGAGGGAGGAAGGCCATCCTCCCCCATACACATATTCAAAGCAGATTGAGGCTCAGTCTCAGATAGTGGTGTGGAGCCAGGAATATCGGGCAAGGCTTCATTAAGCCCTGACTTCTTTTCCACTGTTTTGCTCTACCCCTGCTGTAAGCTGTCTAGAGTGGATGTGGAGTCATTCACTCAAAACATTCCTCAGCTTCCTCCCTTCTTGCCATCAGTGCTGCACTACCACTAGGCCATCACCTCATGGCACTCATAAGCTGGGCTGACATGCCTCCTCTCCCCAGCAGAGTAGAGCAGTCCATTGGATGCTCGATCCTCTTTTACCCTGGCTGACCCACTGGCAATCTAAGCTCATTCCCGACCTTGGGTCACTGGGGTGGGAAAAGGTAAAGCACATTTGTGGTGCCTCCACCTTTCTCCCCACCAGGACAACTGGGCAGACAGATTTTTAAAGGTTTGATTTTGTAAGCAGTTTTTATTTTACTGACAGTTGATAGTGCAGGGCACAGAATCCATTCTTTTTTCTCCCTGTGTGTGAGCCAGTCAGGTGCCAACCAGTCAATGAAGTGAACGACACATGAAAGTGAAGTAGCAGGCTGCTGTCATGCTGGGAGACATTACAAGAGACTGAGTTACATTTGCAGCAAAAAACATGATCAGGTACTTTCAGGTACTTCACGATACTTAGTGGCACTGCAGGCAAGCAGAGAATTTCTTTAGACATTTCTGTCATTCAGGAAATATCTGATCACGTCTTTTGCTGCAACAGTAAGTGTCTTGATTCCCTGTCTCTCAGTGAAGCTTGAGAATGGGGTAAGTTGTGGGCTGAGGATGTGGTCTCAGTCTCATTAGTTTCCCTCCAACCTAAAGTCGCATCACACATGGTAATCTAATATTTGACATACACATTATTGTACTGACTAGTGAGTCCTCAAAGTCTGCAGCATTGTGCCTTATCCTACTACCTTATTGTGGTCATTATGTCATCTGCTGTGTGCTGTAGAAAACCTGAATAAAAGAGCAGAAATATAATGAAATGCAATGGGAGAAAAGGTACAGATAAAGATCAATCATGCCAGTTCCAAGTACAGCTTCTGCAACTGGTGGTAGTGGAGATTGTTATAGTAGGATTAGATGTAATGAAGCTCCTTCCTTCCTTCCTTCCTTCCTTCCTTCCTTCCTTCCTTTTGATTGGGAAAGGGGAGCTAGACAATACTGCCTACTTTCAGCCTCTTGTGGGTGGAGACAAATGCATACTAAGTGAAGAGAAACAAGATTAAGCTGTTAGTGATGTTTTAGAGATTGGGGGACAATTCTGTCAGGATAGTGAGGGAAGTCCACTACTCTTTTCAAGAAGTGCCATGGGATCTTTAACATCCATTTGAACACCAACAAAACATGAAGACAAGACTTCAGTTTAACATGTCACCCAAAGGATGCATATCTTGCCGGCCCACCGGTACAGCAGCAATGCATCTGCTTGAGGTGCCGATATCCCAGGTTCGGGGACAGACTCATAAATCAAAGGACTGGCTGTGGGGAGTAGGATTGAACATCCTGGGGATGACTCTCCTTCTCTGGGGGAAGAGTATCCAGCACTCTATGGATACCTGGCGGAGGCTGGGTGCTCTGCCACGGCTGGTGCTGTCTCAGGCATGGGGGTGGGACAGACATACCATGTCATTGCATGGCCTGCCCAAGGGAGCAGCATGTTAAAAATGTCTGGAGTTCCCGCCATGATGCCCACCCCTAATCCTCCTAGCCCCATGGTGCCTCCCAGTCCCTACCAAGACAGTGTTCTGCTGGTCGACTCAGCCCCACAGCCCCACCTGGAGAGGACGACAAGTGCAGGGAGTCCTGTCAGCAGTGTTAATGCTGCCGGTAACAGAATGAGTTTCCACGGGGAGGGGGGTCCGTCCCAGCACCATCATCTTGTGGGGGCAAGCAATGGTGATTGGAGGCCATGGAGGTTGCAGTGCTAGGTGAGATCTGGTTGGATTTGGGAGGATGTTAAGGGAGCAGCCAGCCACCAAAAAAAAGAATGCATGCATAGCTTAACAGTACAGTATCCTCTTGGTACTGCACATGGATGCCAGCATTTAAGATATGAACCTAATTATGGTGTGAGACTAGAACCCACAGCCTTCTGGCCCAGAAACATATGGGCTACCAACTGAGCCATGCTGATGCTTGTTAGGAAAAAGGATCAGTGTCTGACATTAAGCCACAGACCCCTGGTTTAATAGTCCATGAAGATTCACTGGTTCCTCTTCCACACTTTATAGCAGCCTTCCTATTGTAAGTCTTGCATTGCATGTGACACCATCCTGAAGGGTATTGTTCTGTTGAAAACTCATGAGTGGGGAATCCATGAATGAGATAACAATAGACCTATTCCCTCAAATAAAGATAAGAATAATATTTTATGTCAGCTTATGTCAGTCAATGGATACAACAGATGCTTAGGTGGTTTGTGATAGGAATGGTAAAATGTTAGAAAAGGAAAACAATACAAAATGTAAACTGTTGTCCTCTGGTTAATAGTTCAACATGAGAGCAACTGATCAATACATTGCCTACCCTACATCAGTAAATAAATGGCATCTCAGGTTTGAGAATACATTTCAGACCATGGTCAGTGTGGCCAAAATGGATGAGATACCTTTCTGAGCATGCTCAATGATCAAAGTAATTCACCTTGCTATGCTGTGTCAAGATAACACTTTTTAACTTGATATTTAATACATATGTATATATATAAAGATAGAGTACAGTAGCACAAAAGGAAATACATTTTCTCTTTCTGAGGTTATCTCCTCAAACGTTGTCTAACTTTACCTTAAAGCAAAGTTTACATTGTTTACTACTGCAAAGCTTAGCTATGCTGGTGAAGTTCGTACTAAAATTGTCAATTTATGTTAAACTTTATTTTACTTCTTATTTTGTCTTTGCTTTTTTGTATTTATTTTATGTCGTGTCCTTTGCCTCAGGGAAAGAATGCCATAAAAGATGTCCTTCCCTTGGTTTGAAGTCAGGAACTTCATGCTACACATTCAGTAGTATGGTGAGTGTTCTCAACTTCACTCCAGCTTTGTTCTGCAAAGTAATTTTTTTTAAATGAAAGTGTTTCTAAGTGTTGAACCCAACCCCCATCCACTGTGTCATACAACCCCCATCACCACCCATATCATTTAGAACAAAATGCCCCCACCCTCTAGCACTCATCTCATTCCTTCCCCACACAATATTGGCAAAGTTTGTCAGTTTTACAGTTTCAAATGCCTTCCAACTCCATGTAGATATACAGAAATAAATAATTTGTCAGCAGAAATGGACCATTCATCCCATCCAGTCTACCCAAATGCTCCCTACCAGTTCTGTCTCCCAGACCATAACTGGTCTCCAGTGACCCTCCTCCTATTTATTTACCAGTATTCCCTCATGCCTACTTCATCTATGTTTGAACCCTCCCCATTGTTTTCACACCCACTGCCTTCAGTGACAAACTTTTCCAGGCATAAACTACTCTTTCACTGAAGCAGTATTTTCTCATGCCCCTCCTAAACTTCCCCCTTCTAGCTTTGTTGCATGCCCTCTTGTTCTCTAGCAGTCCCTCATTTGAAACTGGTTACCCGCTATAACTTGCTCACCCCTATGAGATACTTGTTGGTCTCTGTCATGTCTCCCCTCTCTTTCCTTTCCTCCAGGGTGTACATGTTGATATCTATTTTCTTTCCTCCAGGGTGTAAATGTTGATATCCCTCTGTCTTTCCTCGTATAGTTTCTCATGTAACCCCTGAACCATTTCAGTTGCCCTCCTCTGTACTGTCTCTACCCTTTCTATATTTGCTTCTGAGATGCAGCATCCAGAAATGGACACAAAATTCCAGGTGCAGTCTCACTAATGATCTGTACATTGGTTATACCAGCCCTCTCCTTCTTCTGGTGATACCTCTCCCTGTGCATCCCAGCATCCCACTGATCTTGAAAACTGCATTGTCTCACTGCCCTGTGACTTTGAAGTCATTAGATATTACAAAATGGGTATTAAGAATGCCAGCTCCTGATTGGTTGTGAGTTGTTTTCAGCCAGGCCATTATCCCAGCACAACAGCCTGGGGGAAAGTAGCTCTGGTCTTTAAGACCTCCTTACCAATTAGGTTTGGCATATCACTCCTTGTCAGTGACTGCCCACTCACTGTCGCTGACTACCTGCTCACTGTGGCTGATTTCCTGGTCCAGAACTTACCAGTCTCAGCCGTGCTCCAGTCTCTGGAAATGATTTTGATTTCATGGGGAAAAAAAGTAACATTCTTCTCTTTCACTGCAGCTGCTATCCACAATTTAAATTTGCTCCCATATGATTCACTTCCACAGTTACCCTGGCAGCTCCAACCTGCTGCTTAAACAGAGATCTAAAGGCTAAAAAAAAAAAAACAGTCTCACACACTTGCCGTCAGTCAGGAACATTACTCCCCCCCCCCTCCAATTGCTGTAATCTACAGTAGTGACACTGACTGGAGCAGGACCGAGACTCAGAAACACTGTAGTGGGAAGTCAGCAATAGGGAGTGGGCAGCCAGTGAGCAGGCAGGCACTACTTTTTTTGTTTTGCATTACATATTTACATTTCTTAACATTTAGCAATTTAAAACTGAGAAAAGTTTTTTTTTAAATGTATAAATAGTACTGAGACCCACTTCATAATCGCAATAAGGCACTCCAGGGGGCATTATGTGGGGATAATGGCCTTTCTCAGGTGGAGGAAGCACTCAGCTTTGTCTTGTGCTTCAGCCCACCTGAGGTGGGCCATTATCTCACTATAATACCCCCCGTTGTACCTTATTGCTTAATTATAACCCCAAAGTCTCTTTCCTGCTTGGTGACTGACAGTAGCTCCTCCCATTGTAGACTCAGCACCTGGGGTTCTGTGCCCCAAGTGCATGATTTTGCACTTCTTGACACTGAACCCCAGAATCTATCACCTTGCCTATCCCTCAGGTGTTTGAAGGTCCCTGCTCATTTTCTCCACCCCATCCTGAGTATTCACTATTACAGATCTTGGTATCATCAGCAAAAAGGCATTCCTCCCCTTCAAGTTCTTTTGCGATTTCACCTATGAAGATTATACATGACTGGTTCCAATACTTGAACCCTGTGGCACCCTGTTGGTCACTCTCCCATCATCAGAGTGAGTTCCATTTACCACCATCCTCTGCCGCTGATCCATTAAACAGTTTTTTTTAACTCAGTTTACAACTTTGGCTCCCCCCAACTATCTAATTTCTTTATCAGTCTCCTATGTGGTACAGTGTTGAAGGTCTTGCTGAAGTACACGTAGGCCACATCCACTGCCCTTCCCTGATCTAGTTTGCTGGTCACACAGTCAAAGAAATTGATCAGATTTGATTCGCATGACTTTCGCTTTGTGAATCCATGCCGCTTTTGTTCTTGCAGTCCACTGGATTTAAGATATTTCACTGCCCTTTATTTTAATGGGGTTTCCATTAATTTCCCTACCACTATTTGAGACTGACAGGTCTATAATTGCTACCCTTCTCCTTGCTGCCTCTCTTATGGAGTGGAACTACATCAGCTCTCTCCAGTTCACTGGAACTACCTCCTGTTCCAGTCTGCTGATTTAACGTTTTAACTTTAACTGTACCATAGTAGTAGGAGAAAGCTTGTTTGTATCAGACATCAAAGGGTTATCTAAGTTTCAATATAGGGATGAGGTTTAGTAGGAAGCAAGTCAGTTGCAGTGACTGTTGGGCTGCCTTCTCCAGGGTTACACTCTGGAGGAGAGGTACTTGCCCCTTCTTCAGGACCTTTGAAAAGCTCCATGCTCCACTGACAGCAGCGAGGGAAATGATATCTCTCCAGGTAGCACCCATTCAGCTGCATCCCACAACTACCACTCCTACTCTCCCAGAGGCCCACTGGTCCTGGCTACCTCATCAAGTGAGCACTACCAGAATAGCGCCACACTATATGACATTAGTCTGGTAAACGCTCATATGAAGCATGACTGGGGATTTACAGACACGTGCTGTTAGTGCTCCTGTGGTCACTGTCCATGGTGCTGATGCATCACAAGGGCACCGGAATCCAGAAGGCTGGCTGAGCTACTCCTGTAATGTGCAGGGCTGGGGTATTAAACAGCTCAGCCAGCATTAGTGCAGACCAGGGTTCTTATCCTGGTCTCCATGCTTTTAGCATTCCTTGGGACTTAGATTTATTTTTTACAAGAAGCTGTAATGACACTGCAAATTTTAATTTTTCCCATGATCCACTCCCCGTCACAGTGAGAATCATAATGATGGGATGTGTGGGGGCAGACACCCCCCCCCCCACAAAAGAAAAATCAACACCAATTTTTCTGAGTGCACCTTGCTGACGCTATTCTGGTCGGTGCTGTTTAGACCCAGTGTCCTGGTCCGGGGGATGTGGAATGTGATGGGGGAGGGATATTGATGGCAGGGGCAGCCACAAGGAGATCAACCAACCTACACTGTCTCCATGGCAGATTGCTTTGCAACTCTGGATGAAGCTCAGGTACCTGACTCTACTGGAGGGACTCTGGGTCAGTCAGGGGAAGTGGGAGTGATGATTTGGTGGCACACAGGGGTAAGAGTAAGAAGAAGACTGCTAAGAGAGTTTTAGTGATTGAGGATTCTATGATCAGGGGAGCAGAGAGGGTGGTTTGTGGGGAAAGGAGCGGGAGATGATTACTTGCCTGGTTCCATGTCATGTGAGTGAACATTATTCGGCTATTTGAATTTGAGTGAAAATATTGTAGTGACTTCAATTTCAGTGATGGAAAATCTCAGCGATGCACATTTGAGCAGTGGAGTGACTGACTGACTGGACAGACACACTCTGACTGCCTGATCCTCTCTACGGTGTGCTGCATCAAAATGCACGACAGGCAGTGCACCTGCAATGGCATCCAAAGCACAAGCTGTGCTTTTAAGACTCACCTGTGCAGTGCCTGCTGAACTCCTCTGTGCTCCCTCCAGGCTGTTATACACATTGTTAAGCACCCCCCATGGGGTGGCTGTGTCTTCTGCACCCCCTCGGTCTTATTATTCTTACACCAGGATGCTCACTGCCTCTGGGGATTGCTCATTTCTGTCTGTCACTGTTCTGTGGCATTTGGCAATATATGCCTGCCGCTGTTATTGTAATCATGCATTTGTAGTCATGTAAATGACTTTGCACAAATAAACTCACTCAAATGACATGATTCCAGTTGCCTTCCTAGAGCAGCATCCATCTGGGACATATAATAGGGAGGATAGCAGAAGAGAGATGTGCTGGGGTGCTGGTACACTTAGGTACCAATGGTCTTGTGAACCAGCCTGTAGAACATGTGAAGTAGAACTTTTAGAGGCTCAGGGACAGATTGCATGCACACTCATCCTCCATGGCCTTATCTAAGGTCCTGCCTATGTGGAGTAGGGGGTGTTAAAGATAGCATAAGGAGGGAAGAGACAGAGGAATTAAATTGGTGGTTAAAGTGATGGCATCAGGAGAAAGGGTACCACTTTGTGTGGGACTTGGGAGACATCTAGGACAGGAGGCACTTTAAAGGTGGCCTTCATCTGACAAAAGGAGGACCAGTGCATTGGGGCAGAAATTTTATCTACATTAGACAGTTAAACTGACTGTGGTGGACACTGAGGCAATGGAACCATGATAAAAGAATTGCGGGAGGAGGACCTAACAAGTGTTCCCTTTGTACTGGGGACTGGTACCAAGTAAGGTAGGTGAAAATAAGGTTGAGGTTATAAAAGGAATAGTGGATGAGGCAAGGAAGGGCTCTCAGAGTCTGAAAACAATAGGAAAAATAAGATGGTAAAATAATGAGAAGGAATGTGGGAATAGGATCACAAAGCAGCAAAACAGGAATGGTTGCTACCTGGATGGAGTCTGCATTACTGTTAGGTGTCTTAGTAATAAAAACAGTGAGCTCCAGGCATTGGTGGCAGCCACTGAGGTGGGCCTGATGGGAAGCTAAGGGGAAACATAGTCACTGTGGATTCACCTCACAATGTTTTTAGTGAAGAAAATACAAGTGAGGGGTGATCTATAGACCTCCAGTACAAGGAGAAGAGGGAGAGATAGGGAGCTCAGTAAACAGCTGTCAAGGGGAGTGATGAAAGGGGAGGTGACAGTGGTGGCAGAGGTGGGTGATCTTAACCTCCTGGATATCAACTGGGACATTTCAGTGGTCAGATGTTCCAGACGTTAGGCCCTGTTAGAGGAACATTGTTTAACCAAGAGTAGCACACTAAGCAGAAGCTTCTTTCCAGATGCCACCTGGGAGCACAAGGAAGTTAAGAAACTTGCTCAGGATCACACAGTATGCACCTAGGTGGATATGGCATTCAAACCTAGGTCTCCAGATCTGCAGCTCAGAGTCTTAACCCACTGCACTATACTGCCTCCATTGCAGGATGTCAGGCAGCCATTAACTGATTTGGTGCTCGCCAACTCAGAGTTGGTGAGTGGGTGATGGTAGGGGCACCAGGGGGTTTCATGTCATAGCGGTGACTGCCGAAAGGTGGTCACCATTAGGGCGACTTCACATTGCCGAAAATCAATTTTGGTGATGTGCCTCCCCCCCCGGCACACAGCAAAAGGGTGCCGGAGACTTACAATTTTAAATGTTATGCAGGGAGCTGCTCTCCCGCATCCTCTATTACAGGATTCTCAGCTCCAGGAGGGTGCATGTCAGGAGTGCAAATCTGTTAAAAAAAAATTGTGCTGGGTGCAACAAAACATATCTTTTCCCGGACCTGAACCCTGCACCCTGTGAACCCCAGCCCTGAACCCACCCCCATGCCATGGGGCCAGCTCAGGAGCTCACCATGGCACCACCCTCAAAACCCTCCTCCCACCCTCGCTGAGTGTGCTCGCTCCCCTACATGTGTGTACATGTAATGACATCCTGTCACTATATGTGCGAACCCCCCCCCATCTGGTCACCCTCCCTGGTATATAGCCCCAATGACATGTGCCACAACTGAGTCACCATTTTTGTATGCACCCAATCACGGTCTCCCATGTCACGGGTTACCCAACAGAGTCCTGCAACCATAGCTCCATAGGTTTGGGCTGGCCCTCAGGACCAGAATGCATTTGTCAAAAACTGAATTCCAAGATTTCAGAAGAGTAGACTTCAACTGAAAGAGAGAGCTGGTCCAAGACAAACTGACCAGGGTGGACACAACTGGTGGTGTTAAGGAAATATGGGAAGCAATCAAAAGGGTCATTCTTGAGGCTATAAAGTTATGCACAAGAATTGTTACAAAATGAAACATGTTAAACAGACCAAAAGGGTTCTCAGAAAGGGTCAGAAAAGCAGAGATGGCCAAGAAACAGACTTTCTCAAGGTACAAGGAAAAGCAGGAGGAGGAGGAGGAGGAATGGGTAGAGTACCAAATAAAAACTATGGAGCAAAAAGGACCATCAGGGAGGAAAAGGCAAGTACAGAGCTACATATTGTGGAGGGTCAAAGGTGGGGAAAACAATTCTTTAAGTATATTAAGGAAAAAAGGGAGAAAGAAGGGGGTATTGTTAGACTACCAGAGTGGGGGAAGGGGCAAGAGGAAGATGAACAAAAAGTAGCCATCTTTAATGATTACTTCTGCTCTGTCTTCACAAGGGAAGACAGTGGACCCCTGCCTGAAACTGGCATCACTGCAGCTGTCAGAGGCCTTCCTGAAATGGAGCAGCCAGTATTTATCAGAGAAAGAGTTAAGAGGGGGCTTGAAGCCTAAAGATAGATAAAGCCCCAGGGCAGGATGGAATGCACGAAAGGGCACTCAAGGAATTGGCTGCAAAACTGTCTGAACCCCTAATAGTGAAATTCAGTATCTCAGTTCAGACAGAGGTAGTTCCAAAAGACTGCAGAGTAGCAGCCATAGTCCCGCTGCACAAGGGGGAGACAAGGAGCAACTGGGGAATTACATTCATAGCAACGTCACTTCTGTAGTGGGTAAACTCACCTAAGCTCATTATACTATAGCTAAACAGGTTCTTTTTCCAACATTAGAGTACAGAAGTATGACTTTTGCACATTGTAATCAGTTGTTTGAGTCAAAATTTAAAGTTTTGTATAATGATATTTGTAGATTTGCCTTGCATGCCCCATTTAGAACTCATCACTGTCAGCTATATGAGGATCCTGGTGTACTTTCTCCAATTAATCAGTTGAAATGTATGTTAGTGAATTTTGTTTTTCGGATAAAATGTTTAGGAGATCCTTTGTCTTTATCTAAATTAATAGTTGGAAAAGTTCATGGTAGGGTCACAAGACAAAATTGTTTAAATCAATATGCTATTCCTGTTTACAGGTTGCAAATTAGTAGGAGAGCATTTTCCTGATATGCACAATTCATTTTTAAATGAATTCGGAGAATTGATTCAAAAAGCACACTCAGAATCTCATTTTAAACATTTATTGTTAAAGAAGTTATATTATGATACTGTTTGTAACTGTGATTAATGTTTGTATTTTGTGTAAATGTAATTTTGTATTGTAATGTTGTATGTCAGGCGTGGCTGAAAAAGGACTGTGTCCAGCTCATTTCCTGGTTAAAAATAAAAAAAACTGCTGGAGTCAATCTAAGATAATGATGTGGACTATCTAGAGAACAACGGTCTACAGGATAGCAAACAGCATAGGTTTCTGGCAGAGAGGTCTTGTCAGACTAACCTGATAGTTTTCTTGGTAACAAAGATAGTGGATAAGGACCCTACTGTGTATTTATTTTATGTTGATTTCAGCAAGGCTTCAACTTAAGTGTAAAACAGAAGATTGCTGAAGTAGCTGGGGGACCTGGGTGTACCTAGGGACATAGTTAGATTGATAGAAAGCTTGTTAAAGGAGAGACAGCAGAGGCTGGGTAAGCAATAAGACATGACTATGTGTTGGTAGTACTGAGATACCCACAAACCCAGAGGAGTAGTGAGGCATGAGGCCAAAGGCATTCAGTCTCTGGGTGTGTGGATATCTCAGTACTACCAACACCTAGCCATGTCTTATTGCTTATATAAAATGGACCAATCGGCAGCTTTTAAAAAAGAATATTCTAAAAGTTTTCAAAGTCACAAAAAAAATACTAAAATGTTGCTAAATAATGTAAAATAGTCCCTCCACAGATGTTTTTCACCTGTCAGTCATCTGTCTTTCTTCACACTCAATACATTGTATGATTGTTTACCATGGAATAGAAGCATTCAAAGTTCTGCATTATTCCAGTAGTAGAATGCCCCCCCCCCCACACACACACAGAGTTTGGTAACATGGAATACATATATTCAAAATTCTTCAAAATTTAACTGGCATACAAACAAAGACACACACACACACACACACACACACACACACACACACACGCACGCACACCTGAAGTGGAACCAGAACCTCAGTTTTATCTGTTGCCAGGTAAGGAGCAGATATTTCTCTGGCAAAGTGGTAGAGACAGGAGGGGAATTTTTCGTGGTCATCAAAGCAACAACAGCAATGGAAACTTTGAATAGTACTTGATTTTTTTTAAATTTGCGTATGTGTGTAAGGGGCTCATGAGTGTACATAACATTAAATTTTGTACTTACTTTATTTAATTTAATGGATTTTTATTTTTAGGGTCTAGCTGAAGTTTTTTATATATGAGTAAAGGCTGCAGCCATGTTTGTAATGGAAATTAGGAAATTGGTGGCTTATGAATTCAGTGAGTTGCTATGGTTGGCAGGGACTTGTTTTAGCCATTGGTGGTACTCTTTTACTGCAATGGCTAAAACCAAGTCACAGCCAATCAGGACACAAGGACTTCCTTACCCATTTTATTATGTTGTCTTGTGCATGCTCAAGCAACATATTGTGGTAGCTTGGAATAGAAGGTTTTGGAGGTGCAGTCATGTTGTGGCCAGTGGGGCCACTGCTTTTTTGGGCTGGGCTCTGTGACATGAATTAGAGTGCACAGTGAATATGAGAGCTGTGCAAAAGCGTGCCACCAACTTGAAACTATTTCACCACTGCAATGAGGGAGCTCCCACTCATTGCAGAGTGTGCCTTCCCTGGTGTAACATTTCAGTGAAACATGGTGGCGGCTGTCACAGTCCGCCTCTCACACTCTTCAACAAGCTGATGTCAAGGTTGCCTAATCCCTCTGTCAGCATGCCCCCTCCCCAGTTCAATTTGCCAACGGGGGAGCCCAACTCCTGTCAGCATAATGGCCCCCTAATATTTAATATGTGTGCCAAGGGGGTGCCCAATCCCCCACAGCATCATGCCCCCCAAAGAGACATTCTTGTGTGCCAATGAGGGCCCAGTCCCCATTGGCTTCAGTCCCCCTCCCCAAAAATACAGGTGGCACACTGGGAGCCCACCCCAGTATGCCAAAACACACCTGAAAAACAAGAAAACTGACTCAAGTTGTTTTTTTTTACCCCTGAAAAAGGAGAAAACAGTCCCTTGATGTGTCCAGTGCCCCTCACCCTACCCACGCCCACCCACTGCATAGCCCACCTCCCCACACCCCCATCACCCCATACTTACCTCCAGAGCCTGGAACAATAATCTTCGGTGGACCGGGAACATTTCTGCACTCTTCAAAGCTGACCGCAAACTGAAGAAATGCCAGTAAGCTGCATAATGGCATAAAAGATTTTTTTTCAACTTTGGTGCATAATGCAGCCATTCTTTGTGAGTTTTGGCACCAAATGTTCAACATAGGGTTCTTGGGACCCCACCTCATGAATTCAGTCACTGTCATCTCGTTATTCGGTCTCGAAAGGTGATTTTGCGTCCATTGTGGGGAATCACCTTTCGGGACCAATTAATGAAATGACAGTGTCACTGTTCATGAGGTGGGCTCCCAAAAAGCCTATGTTACAAATTTGGTGAAACAATTCAAAAAAATTACTGTTTTAAGAGTGTGTGTTGCACAGTTTCCATGCACACTCATAACTTTGAGAATTTTTTATATTTTTACTCCAGATTTTCAACATTGCCATTTTTTCACAGCTCCTTATGAACAGTACAGCTGTCATTTTCCACATCCTGCTCGAAATGTGTTTTCGCACATATGGCACACAATAGGGCAGTTGCTGTAGGAAAACAATGTTTGGGACAGATGTTGAAAATTTGGTGACAAAATTCCACAAAATTACTGTGTTACGAAGGTGCAATGTGCAATGTCCACGCACAGTTTTAACTTTGAGAATTTTTAATATTTTCACTCCAGATTTTCAACATTGCCATTTTTGCACACTTCCTTATGAATAGTACAAAAGTAATTTTTTCATATCCTGCCTGAAATGTGGTTTTGCACATGTGGCACACAATGGCGCATTCACTGTGGGAAATCAATGTTCAGGACAGATTAAGAAAATCATAGAGCCACTGTTCATGAGCAGAGGTCCCAAAATGCCTATGTTAAACATTTGGTGAAAGAATTCCAAAAAATGACTGTGTTACGAGTGTTCATTGCACAGTTTTCATGCACGTTCATAACTTCGAGAATTTTTTATATTTTCACTCCAGATTTTCAAAATTGCCATCTCTTCACACCTCTGTATGAGTATTGCAGCTGTCATTTTTCATATCCCGCCAAACTGTGTTTTCATACATGTGGCGTACAGTGGTGCTGTCACTGTGGGAAATCAACATTCAGGACAGATTAACAAAATCACAGCACCACTGTTCATGAGTAGAGGTCCCAAATGCTTTCATGAGGTGGCGTCACAAAAAGGCATGTTGAAAATTTGGAGTGCAAATACCAACAAATGCCTGGAGTGATAGGGTTTCTAACCATAGCGTTCCACCCTGTACAGACAGGCAGCAGGGGTGTGCCTTTGGATTGTCCGCTGTAGTGCTCAACTCCTGCACCCCCACCCTACAGCCACTAACAGGCATCAAGGTATGTCTTGCACTCTCTGGCCCCGAAGTTCACCCCATTCTCGTATACTGCACCCATGTCAATATACTTCCTTACGGAATGGGATGAGCAAAAGGCCCGATGACTCCAAGACACAACCCAACACTTGTCAGAGTCTGCAGGGTAGGCTGAGGTGAAAAGGCATGAGCCTTAATGACCAATGACCCAAAGGCACACCTCAAATGTTGTCAGTCTCTGCATGGTGGAGTGGGGTTGACATTGGTTCCATACTTCACCGCCATTCCTATTATGCATCTCTCTAACTCCTGCACTACCAATGCCAAAGCCAGCAAGACAACATTCAGCATTGGCAAATGTATGTATTGGTAAGCAAGGTCAAACTGGAAGAGAGGGAGGTCACAAGTTGGGTACCATAGAGATCCATCCTGGGTCCTGTCATTTTCAATATGTTCATTAGTGACATTAGAAAGGACATCTGGGGTAAGTTGTGTCTTTTTTCCAGTGACACGGAGCCCTGCAATAGGGTGGATGGTGACTAAGGGATTAGGGAGATACAGAGGGATCTACAAAGGCTACAGAGGTGGTCTAAGATTTGGCGGTTGATATTCAACATACAAAAATGCAAGATTATGCACCTGGGGAAAAAAACAGGACAAAGTACTTAATGGGAGAGGTTAAACTGAAAATGTTTGACAGAGGAAAGGGACCTGGGAGTCATCATTACTGACTCCGTCAGTCAATTCAACCAATGAAACAAGGCCTAAGGCTAATAGGAGGGTTGGCCTGGCTCACCAAGATGGCAGACATGCTCTAGCTAAGTTCGCTACAAGCACCAATTATAACCAGTACTTCTTTGAGAAATAGCACTGAAACAGCACTGTTGCTGGTTGACCAGTATACCTGCCCTACATCCATTACTCCAGGTCCTGCTCCACATTTCTCATGATCCCCCACAACATAGCAGATATGATTTATCCCCTAGACACTACACAATATAAGGGTGGTACAACGGTGGAAAGCCTTTTTGTTTGCACATTGTAGTGGCTGGATCATTTTCACCATCTATGGTCATAGGAGAAAGGGGCTGGGGATTCAGTCAGCAGGGTGCACCAACACTGATAGCAGCCAGGCTACATTCTGTCACCGCATGGTGCTCATACTACAAATGACTTACTGACAGAAACATGGGGGAGGATGGGTTCTTGGCTCAGCACTTCTGTCCCCAAAACAGTAACTTTATGTATCTGGTGACACTAAGTAACATACTGTTCTCTGTACTGATTGACCCCTCTTGTCCTGTGACTGGAGGCTGAAGGGGGTAGCACCAAATTTGAACTGTGGCTGTTGTGAAAAAGATGAGAAATTTATGGTTCAACTTTGCCACCACTCATTGTTGCCTGCCACAAGTGATCGCTCTTGTCCTCCCTGGATTACACGTAAAGAAGTGCAGGTAACCACGAGGAATGAGTCATTCGCTTGGTGATCAAGATAACATATGTCCAGGATGAGGCACTCACAGAACAGAACCTTTGCAGGGGTGATGATTTTTATGCTCTGCTCAACCATCCTATGCAGCTTGGAGTTATGAACATGTGAGAACACAAAGGTGCTAAAGTGTGAAATGTTTGTTGCCATGTTCACGTTGCTTAATCCATAGTGAGGATGAAAGATCAGAGGGCTGCTGTATCAGCCTCACACATTGAATCTCTGGGCATGGCTGTTTTGACTTTAGTGAGCCTGAGTTATCTTTTACACCAGGGAGTTTGTTGTTTCTGTTTTTCCATGTGAGTATGTACCTCAGCTGCCTGCTTTGTAGTGGCCAAAGAAACATAACCTACAAGATTGTAAGCGTCCACCCACTGAGTCAACCCAGAGGGCAATGATGGAGGAACCCCTGACCAAGTACTAGGGGCCTTTTGCAATTAAATCTCTGCAGAGTGGTAAGGCCCCCGGGCCCAATGGTGTACCTACTGACTTTTTGATATAATTCGCAAACACACTATTTGATCCCCTTTATGATATGCTTGTTGAAAATGCTGAAAACTTCACTGAAGACATACTTCCTCCCCATGTCCACAACAACTACTGTACATCCTAAACCGAGCAAGGACCTAGTAGAGTGTACCTCATACTGCTCCATCTCCCTGCTGACATTGGACTACAAAATTGGAGCCAGAATCATAGCAGTGAGACTGGAAAAGGCTTTGCCACTATATATCCACCCAGATCAGGCTGAATTATTTAAGCAGAGTCAAGGGAAACATAACAGTAGAGGAACATACTGTAAATATTATAGCTAAATGTGCTAAAAATCTAAGGAGGCATGGTGCTGCTGTCTTTGCCCTGGACTCAGGGAAGGCATTTGACTGGGTAGAGTGGGGGTTCATAGAAACAGAAACATACAAAATGTCAGCAGAAAAGGACTGGTAGCCTATCTAATCTGCCCTATTTTGCTTGCCTAACTCAATACCCTGGAATCTACTTGGTCACAGGTGTCCCTCCTTCCTCCCTACCACTACTTATTATACTCATGTATATGGTTCCATGTCAATTCAGCAAAAAAACAACGGCGATTGCAATTACAGTGACTTTTCCACAGCGACGGTAAATACAGCGAACTGCAATATCAGCTCATACATTTTCAGCTACAATTCTACATGTTGAGCTGAAAATTGTAAGCCAAACCATGCAGATAGTCATACCGGGCCTGCACCCCATACTCGCAACAATCTGGCATAGCCACTCTGTGAGAGCACAGTACCATCATCTACTGCCCCCTGTTGCAGCACCCGACACCACCTGCTCCATCTTCACTTCAGAAATGCACTGTTCCTCCTCCAGACAATGAATAAATCTCCACATATTTGGATGACAGTTATGCAGGGGGGCTGCACCCTCCTGCACCTCCCTGAGGAACTGTGCCCCCGAACCCCCTGCTATTTCTAAATTAACATCCTCTGAGGCGCACATAGACCTCGGAGGTAGGTTATATGACACCATGTCGCTATAAGCTATCATCGCTAATATTCCTTACTCGCTAACATTTCAGTTGCTATATTTGAGTCACTGAATATGACTCGCTGTAATTAACACGCTGAACTGACGTGCTACCATGTAGACCTATCTGATGTATTTTTGAAGCTCCCCACTGTTTTAACCCCTACCACCTCTTCTAGTAGGTTGTTCCAGTCATGTACCACCCTTTCTGTAAAGCAGTATTTCTTCATATCTCTCTCTTTCTCCCACTGAGCTTCATAGTATGCCCCCATGTTCTGGTCCTCCTCCTCCTCCTTTGAAAGAGGCTCCCCTCCTGCACCTTGTTCACCCCTATGAAGTACATATAGGTCTCAATCATGAATCATCTCACTCTTCACTCTTCAAGTTGAGTACATGTTGAGCTTCTGCAGTCTCTCCTTGTATCACTTCTTGTGCAACCCCCACCACCACAATTTTACTAGCCCTCCTATGGACTGCCTCCGACCTGTTGATATCCTTGCTGAGGTGCAGCCTCCAGAACTGGATATACTACTACAGGTGGGGCCTCATGAGTGACTGATACAGAGGCAACATCACCTCACTTTTCTTGCTAGAGATCCCCCTCCCTATCCATGCCAGCATCTGCCTCACCTTGCCTACTGCCCTGTCATACTGTCCTGTCACCTTGAGATCATCAGATATAATTAACCTAAGGTCCCTCTCCTGCTTGATAACAGTAAGTACTTCTCTCCCACCTTATACACAGTCCCAGGGTTACCCAACCCCAGGTGGTATCCACTTAGAATATCGGAGGAAGAATATTGCTGCAATAATATCGCAGCTCACTATGTTGTATAGTATTACAGTGACAGGGGTATTACATCATTATGATGTTCCACCTACTCCTGTCACTGTATGTGCGGGCGTGGAGGAGAAAGCAGTAGTGGAGGAGGGATAAGGAAGCAGGAGCTGTGGAGCCTGTGTGAGTCTTCCCCATGGTGGTATGGCAAGGCATCCAGCTCCTGCAGCAGAGAAGACCTGGGGACCAGGATTTGGTTCCCCATCTCCCAACACTGACTGTTGGTTTATTTTATTTTTAAGTCATTTCCCCCCAGAAACTTTCTCCCCTTCCCTGAGGACCACACCCCCTAGGAGTTGATAATTCCAGGTAGTGGGGGGGGGCCAAAAATGCTGCTGTTGTTTTTATGTTTTTCTTTTAACACAAAGTTTACAAAAGTTTAAATCAAACTATTACATCATACAGATATGACAGAACACATTCCACAACAGTTACAACATTAATACACTGAAAGCAATAAAGTAGATGAAACCATAGTTTAAAACATAGGGCCCAATCAGCATCTAAGAAATTATTTAAATGCAGATATATAAACAGGTGAATAAAAAAAGAGATATAGAGACACATACCAGCGCTATGTGTAGAACAGTGTAAACCAAACAGATGTAGGGAAAAAAGGAAAAAAAGAATAGGAAATTTTTCATATAATTTTAACTATGGACAATGAAGAGGGTCTCAGAGGGGTGAACGGTCTAAATATAAGTCCCATTTAACCCAATGGGAAAACAAAAACACATTATCCCCATCATATTTATAGTGTAGATTTAAATACATATCTTCCATAACACGTATTTCTTGAACTACCTTAATTCAATCAGTAAGTACTGGTACCATCGAAGATAGCCACCATCTGGTAAGAACCTTTAAGGCAGCAGCTGTGAAAATATGGTGAAGATTATTATTTGATAGGGTAAAGGCCTCTTGTGGAAGAAAACTGAGAAAAAAATACTCAAGAGGTATCAGTAAAGATACATCCAGAACACCTGAGACAGCTGAAGCTCGAAAATTCCAAACAGTATTTATCTTGTGACAGGATCAAAATATACATGGGTGGAGGCTGTCCAGAGAAGGGCAACCAAAATGGTGCAGGGTCTGTACCAGAAGACATACAAAGAGAGACTAAAGTAGCTTAATATGTATACCCTTAAGGAAAGGGGGGGCATGATAAAAACTTCCAAGTATCTCAAGGGAATCAACAAAGTCCAAGAGGGTAGTCTCTTTCAGAAAAAGGGATGTGCAAGAACAAGGGGGCACAATTTGAAGGTGGGGGGACAGCTCAGAGGTAATGTGAGGAAGTATTTTTTCACAGAAAGGGTTTTGAATGCATGGAACAGCCTTCCAGAGGAGGTTGTGGAATCAAAAACAGTGGGGGAATTCAAGAATGCATGGGGCAGATATACGGTAATTCTAGTGGGGAGTAGGAGGAAGTAGGCTGCTGGTTAACTAGGATCTGCAGCTTATCTATCAGGTAGGGAAGTGGGCAGACTAGTTGGGCCAAGTGATCCTTATCTGCCATCAAATTCTATGTTTCTCTGTTTCTACTATATATATATATATATATATATATATATATATATATATATATATATATATATATATATATATATATATATATATATATATATATATATATATATATATATGTAGATGTCCCCTTCATGCCACATCCCTGCACACATAAATAGGAACCATTCTTGGAATAATGTGCTGTCACTGACAGTGTCCTAAACAAATTAACCAAACTGTTCCATCTGAATTTCCTCTAATAGAAAGAGGTTGTAGTTGTATGAACTATTCACCATACTTTTTTTTTGTATAAAGGGTCTAAAGTGCAAGACAATCCTGACTCCCACTTGTCACATAAGGGGTGAGGAGAATCAGAAGTTTGTTACTGTAGCAACATACAGTATAGAAGCGTAAAATAGCACAGGCCTTCATGAGAGTTTTCTGTTCCTGGCAAAGATAAGTAATCAGGATAAAGGAACAATTAGGTTTAGAATTCTCTTTAGGCAGGGATGCAAAGAAGTGTCTAACCTGCAGGTACTGAAAACATTCTGTACGCGGGAGCCCAAATCTGCACCGTATTTCTTCAAAACTTAACAGAATGCCTTTATCCACTAAGTCATCCATGGTAGAAATCGCCAGTTGACACCACTGAAAAGCTTAAATCTGTAATCCTTGAAAGAAAATCTGAGTTGCCCAGGAGAGGAGAAAGGAGGTCGATGCTATCAACTCCTTCCACTAATGTCCGAAGTCTCACCCATTCAGCCAAGGTATGTCCTGCCCATGAATTCATTCATTTAAAAGAAGAAAGTGGAGATATCGGGAGAAAATGTACAGCCTACAAGGGAATTCTCGGAAGTTGCTCCTCCTCACAATGCAACCAGCCTGTGTTCAGATTAGCTTTCAGAAATGTCAAAACCAGTACCACTTGCTCTGCTAAATAATAATACTTTAAATTTTGAAGAGATAAACCCACATCAGCATTACTTCAGTACAAAATAGAAAGCTGTATACAGGGGGTGTTTTTTATTCCAATTAAATTTATGAAAAAGTTGGTTAATATGCTGCCAAAAAATCAAAGGAGGCCAAACTGGGAGCATCCAAAAAACTTATAGAAAATGGGGTAAAACATTCATACATATAGCATTGACCCATGCTCCCACTGATCGGGGTAGTAGACTCCATCTCTCCAGGTCCTTCTGAATCTCTGCTAAAATAACTGTGTGATTTTTATTATACAAATGACTCAGATTCACAGAAATGGTGAGACCTAGATATCAAAAACTGTCTTTTTGCCCACTGGCATGGAAATAAGCTTTTCTGATACTGTTCAAGTGATACACTCAGTACAGCTACAACAGTCTTATCCAAACTGACTTTAAAATCTAAAATAACACTAAATTTAGACAATACTTGTAGAAGGGCCAGGAGAGAAATAACGGGGTCATCCAAAAAGAACAGAGTATCATCTGCATATAAAGCAAGTTTGTGAACCATGGATCCAATCCTATTTGCTTTAATCATTGAATGATGCTGAACACAGGCAGTTAAACATTCCATCACCAGTGTAAAAAGCAACAGAGACATTGGGCAGCCCTGGCCATTGCCACGTTTCAAGAAAAAAGCTTCTTAAAAAAACTCTGTTGACTCCCACCCTTGCCGTGGAGCCTGAATACAAAGCTAGCAAATTAACAATGAAGTTTTCACTAAAACCAAATGCTGAGAGGACTTAAGACAGGTACTGCTAATTTAGTCTATTGAAAGTCTTCTCAGCATCAACTGACTGGGCAATTGTGGTTTGCTGAATCTGTTTAGCATAAGAAATAATATTCAGTAATTTCCTGACGTTGTATAAATTATGTAAGGGAATGAATCCAATCTGGTCATGATGGATCAATTGTGGAATGTGGATAAAAGATTGAAGTTGGGATGCAAGCATTTTTGCATATATTTTAACATCAGTGATAAGCAACAAAATGGGTCTATTACAGGCACAAAATTCAGGATCCTTCCCTGGTTTCAGGATAACTGAAATTAGGGAAGATTTACACTCATGAGAAAAGGAATAATCTAACATACAGTATGAAAAAGCTGATTGAAGAGGACTGACTAGATATTCAACAAAACATATTTAAAATTCAGCAGGAAACATGTCTTCCCCCTGCAACCTTTTTATTTTTAAGATCTTTTATAGCTATTACAATTTCTTCTCAAGAAATTAGTTGATGTAAAGCTTCCTTTTCCTTCTGAGTTAAGGGGGGTAACTTAACAGAACTAAGGAAAGCAGTGATTCTGGCAAAATCCCCAGCCAGTTGTTCAAGAGTGTATAATTTGGAATAAAAGGTGCAAAATTCCTGTGCAATATCCTGCTGGTGTACTATTATTGTAGAAGATGGGCACTAGTATGAAGACATCTTATGACTCTGGAGGCTTGCGCTTTATGTAGTCGGAGGACCAATTAATGTCCTCTTTGATTATCCTGAGAATAATTGGAAATTTAGTTTGTTCAAGCAAATACTCCACGTGCATCATAGAAAGTTGTGCTAACTGATCACGTACCTCCTGAATTTGTTGGAAAAGATCCAGTCCACCATTTTGTTTATGTTGGTGCTACAAAGTCGCAAGTTGTGCCTCCAGGTCAAATCATTTTAACACCCTTAAGGGGCTTCTTAAGGTGGTTAAGATACAATATAAATTTACCAAGGAGGACAGATTTCATGGCATTCCATATTATGGGAGGAGTCACTGAAGGATCATTGTTTAATTGAAAATATTCAGTAATGTCTTCTTGTATCATATCTCTAAATTGAGAGGAGGCTAAAGCTCCAACATTCAGGCACCAAAGACCTTTATGGATAGAGGGAACCATTTCTAAAGTTAAAAACACTGAAGCATGGTCCGAAAGCTGAATGGGGTGTATTGTGGTCTTCAAAACCTGATGCAGATATGAAACTGGGACATACCATCTGTCAAGGAGCGAATATGTTTTATGTGTATTAGAATGAAAAGTATAGTCATGATCAACTGGATGTAACCACCTCCAAGTGTCTTGAAAACCTTACTCAAAAACCAAGGATTCCAGTGCTTTAGCAATGGGTGATCAATGCACCAGGGAGAGTAAACCCGAGGGTCTAGAAGAATCAATGGTGGAGTCCAGAATACAATTAAAATCACCACCAATGATACAGGATCCATGAAAATGAGTAGCTATGACCTGAAACACCTCTTGAAAAAAGTATGGGAGGATGAACTAGGTGCATACAATTTAAAAATAGGAAGGGGATATCTAAATATGTACCATTGACTAGGACTCACTTGCCTTGTTTATCAGTACAGGATTAGTCTAGTATAAGTAAAGAATTATTTTGAATAAAAATGGCAACCTCACAGTTCTTCCCTGTGGGATGAGATGATAGATAAACTGACCCTTCCCACTGCCAATGCAGTTTAGAGTGTTATATAGGGGTCAGGCGGGTTTCCTGCAAAAATACAACCTCTGAATTTAAATGCTTGAGATGAGTCAGAACTTGGGCTCTTTTAACAGGGCTGTTCAAACGCTTGACTTTAAAGGTGACTATCTTAAATGGTGCCATTATCTAAAAACACTTATTGAAGTGATAATAAAGAGAAAGAAAAATACTTAGTGTTACTAAATTCGGCCAGTCACCATGAGTCCTTATTATGCTCACTTCTCATCACTCCAGAGGGAACTAAATAAAAGGAAATAATGTTCTGGAGACCTGTTACCAGTCCTACTCATTAAGAGCCAAAAAGAAATAATAAGATAAATCAAGGGTAATAAAAAATAAAAAAATTAAAATGGACTATGAAAAAAAGGTATGAACAATCTGTTTATCCACTTCTGTAACATCAAAGGCACAATAGAAAACATATAATGAACCAGCTAGAAAAATAGAAAAACAACATTCCAACACAACAGTTCAGTATCCCCTACCCTCCCATTCTCAGCAAATAAACTAGAATGCAAATCCCTCACCAATTATAATCAACTTTCCAAATCAGTGACTTTTCTGCAAAAGCTATACCCCTCAGCCCTGAAAGGGCTAACATCACAAAAACGTAAAAATGTAACCAGAACCATACAGGCATATCTAAGGATACCACCCAGGTTCCCCACAAAGAGAACATGTTCCTCATCACTGGAGGAACACAGTGGATCAAGGGAGACTGCAAAACTACACAGTATCCCTCTGTACTACCACCCTCGGTGTCACATGCTTCCAGCATTTGACTTTGTGCATCTTGCTCTATGCTCGTAAAGAGTCTACCAATAATAATAATATCATGGCTAGAAAATATGTAAATAAGTGGAGTATCCAGAATAGCTAAAAGATTATAGTCATCCCACCCTCCAAACAAACTCCTCAAATATTATAGCAAAAACTTAACAATAAGTAATAGTATCAAAACAGAGTACCGCTATATTATTGCAATGTATATACAAAGAGCACAGCATGGATATGATACATCCTATCAAAACAGGGAGCACATTTCCAATACTCCAACTGATATCATGCATTTGGGAGGCAATTATGAGATATAAAATAAAAAGTGAGTACCTTAAAAGGCATATGTAGAAAGAGAAAAAAAATATATATGTCACTTGTAGACTCTAGAGGTGAACCCGTAGAAACAGGAATGTCCATGACAACTTAAAAATGTTCTCCCAAAATTGACTCATTAAATATCTGGATGCAGTTGATGGAGAAATGTCCATAGAGGCAGTACACATTTGAAGTCATATTTATAGAAGGCATGCCATACAAACACCATGGACTGCAATTGATAGTGAAAAAAAATGATCCATGATCATCTGGAGAAATAGCCTCCTTCAATGCTAGCTGTATGAATTGTAGTTTTATCCTGAGTTTTCAAAAGAATCAATCCAAAGAAGTAAAGTCACCTCTTAAAGTAACAAATATAGAAGATCACATCAATCTGTTACAGTTCCAAAAACATGAACTTCCTAACACACAGGATCAGGTAAGCAGAAAGCATAGTTCAAAAAGAAAGGATGAGGAAAAATATAAATAGCCAAAAACCTGCCTTCAACTGGATTCATGCAGGCTCTTCCTTGTGAAAGGTCTGGAGCAGAGCTTTAACCTCCTCTAATGCTTATACTGAGTGGCGCTTTTTACCAGCAGGGAATAACTTTGACCAGACATCTTTCTGTAGCTATTGCTTTACTCTGGTCTCATAGCACTCCACATTTTCTTCCTGATCTACCAAGTTTTATGCCTGCAACTCCTGCCAAGCCACATCTGGATCCTCAAAAAGCTTTGCACCACTAGAGAAATGTATTTTAAGCCTGGCTGGCATACCTCTCAACCTCCTGCTTCATAAATCAGGGACAAGGCTTAAAAAAATCAGGGACAAAGGACCCAAATCAGGGACACATCTTCAAAATTAAAGATATCCACCCAGAAAGCTGATAGAATATGGGGCTTAGTGCAAAATGCATTTTCTAAAGAAGAGCAAGTCTATAACTTTAATGCTTGACATTGTTTTGTGCTTACAGTCCCCATTGTTTAGCTACAAAAACACAAATTCTAGGAGGGACAGAGTAAAATTTTGAGACAAAATCAGGGACATCCCTGAAAATCAGGGACACTTGAGAGGTATGCTGGCTGGTTATGGGGTAGTAAATTTGATCTACCATTGTCTGAGCACTTGTAGGATCAGTGCAAATGCTCTTCTCTTCACCAATAATGTAGGTGAATAATCATTATCCATTCCTATCTGATTGCTCTTGAACATCAACTGACCCCTTCTCCAGGCACTGGTTAATAACACTTGTTTAGTAGCATAATTAACAAAGTGACAGATACAGTAGTAGCCACAGACATTGCCATCTATTTCCAGATATTTCACAAAATTTCTGAAGAGTTTCTCTTTGTTGCCCCTACTGTGGATATGCAGAAAGCAGGAGATATTTTGGGAATCCCTGCTAATGCCATCCACACTCAGCAGGGATTATTGTTTCACAAGTCTCCTACTATCAAAGAGGCCTTCTCCTTCCTGCCTGCCTCTCTAAAAGAGGTTGAAGATCTATTGCTGCAGTTGGATATCAAGAAGGGTGCAGGTTCGGACTCTATAGAGCCTTACTTTCTGAAATGTGGATACCATGTGTTGGCAGTGCCAATCACACACCTCTTCAACTTGTCACTATCCCAAGGGAGCCTCCCCTCACAATGGAAAGAATCCTATGTCATCCCTCTGCTCAAATCAGGCGACCCTTGCTACCTTAATAATTATAGACCGATCTCCCTCCTCCCCATTCTGTCTAAATTATTGGAAAAGATAGTGAGTGGTCAGCTAAGGGCGTACCTTGAATCCAGGAGTCTGTTAAACCCAGTGCAGTCTGGATTCAGAGCAAAGCACAGCACCATAACTGCCCTAGCAAAAGTGACTAAAGATTGGCTCCTTGATCTTGTCAATAGGAATTTTGTCAGTGCCATTTTTTTGGATCAAAGTAAGGCCTTCGACAAAGTCGACCATAGCCTGCTTCTTTCCTCCTATGTAACCTAGGTCTGGATCCTAACTCTAAGTGTTGGTTTGCCGACTACCTTGCAGAATAGAAACAGCAGGTTAAAGCCGAAGGTGATCTTTCGCCACTTAAACTGCTACAGACAGGTGTGCCTCAGGGGTCTATCTTGGTCCTCTGTTGTTTGCAGTTTACATTAACAACATCGATGACAACATCAATAAGGCCAATATCCACTTGTTCGCTGATGACATAGTACTTTATTTGAGTCATCCTACTCCAGAAGCAACCTGTGAAGATCTCCAAGCCGAATTTAACCTATTGCAATACCAGCTCAAAAGCAAAATGCTTCTGCTTAACATAGAAACATAGAAACATAGACATTGACGGAAGGTAAGGACGGCTTGGCCCATCTAGTCTGCCCATTTCCCTACCTACAGGATAGGCCACAGATCCTAGTTAATCAACAGCCTATTTCTTCCTACCCCCCACAAGAATTGCCTTATGTCTGTCCCACGCATTCTTGAATTATCCCACAGTTTTAGACCCCACAACCTCCTCAGGAAGGCTGTTCCATGCATCTACTACCATCTCTGTGAAATAATACTTCCTCACATTGCCCCTGAACTGCCCCCCCATCTTTAAATTGTGTCCCCTTGTTCTTGCATGTCTCTTTTTCTGAAAGATGCTACCCTCTTGGACTTTGTTGATTCCACTGAGGTACTTAAAAGTTTCTATCATGTCCCCTCCCTTTCCTCAAGGGTATACATATTAAGCTCCTTTAGTCTCTCCTCATATGGCTTCTCTTGCAGACCCTGCACCATTTTAGTTGCCCTCCTCTGGACTGCCTCTATCCTGTCTATGCCCTTGCAGAGATGGGGTCTCCAGAACTGGACACAGTACTCCAGATGGGGTCTCACCAACTGTCTGTACAGAGGGATAACAACTTCCTGTTTTCTGCTGCTGATGCCTCTCTCTATGCATCCCAGTATACCCCCAGCCCTCCCTACTGACATCTCACATTGCTTGCTAACCTTAAGATCATCTGATATAATTACCCCCAGGTCCCTTTCCTTTTTTTGTTGTTATTACTACCTCCCGCCACATTGTGTATTCTTCCCCTGGGTTCTTGTTTCCCAGGTTTATTATTTTGCATTTCTTTGTATTGAATCCTAGCTGCCATACTTCTTACCATTCCTCCAACCTTGCCAAGTCCCTTCTCATCCTTTCCACGCCTCCTTATGTATCAACCCTGTTGCAGATCTTTGTGTCATCTGCAAATAGGCATACTTTTCCTTCCAGTCCCTCTGCAATGTCACTTATGAAGACATTAAAAAGGACTGGACCCAAAACTGAATCCTGCGGTACCCCACTAGTAACCCCTCTTTCTTCAGAGTGGACTCCATTTACAATTACCTTCTGTGTCCTGTTGTCCAGCCAATGTTTTACCCAGGGTACCACCCTGGGACCCACTCCCAAGGCTGGTTAATTTGAACATTAATCTTTTGTGTGGAACTGTGTCAAATATCTTGCTAAAGTCTAGGTAGGCCATGTCCATAGCCCCTCCCTGGTCTACTACTTTGGTCACCCAGTCAAAGAAATCTATTAGATTCATCTGACATGACCTTCCCGCTGTGAACCCATGCTGCCTTGTGTCCTGTGCCCCACTGGCCTCTAGATACTCAACTATTTTTTCCTTCAGAAGTGACTCCATCACTTTCCCTACCACAGAGGTCAGACTGACAGGTCTGTAGTTTTCTGCCTCTGTCTTGGTCCCACTTTTGAAGGGGAATCACATCCGCCTTCCTCCAGTCCTCAGGTACCACACCATCTTCCGTGATTTATTAAAAGAGTTGCCAGTGGTTTTCACTAGTTCCCCCTTAATTCTTTTTAGAATTCTGGGGTGAATTCCATCAGGTCCCATTGCTTTTTGCACCTTCAGTTTTAGGAGTTCTTGCAGAACCCTTTCTTCTGTGAAAGGCCGGATCGACCCCCCATCAAGAGTGCTTCTGTTAATTGGATTAGGCACTTCCCCCTCCTCTTTTGTGAATACTGAGCAGAAATATTCGTTCAGTATCCCTGCTTTTTCACTGTCCCCCTCTGCCCACCCACCGTTCACTCTGTTCAGCCTCTCTATCCCTCCCTTTGTCTTTCTATGTTTGCTGATGTACCTATAAAAGGTTTTATCCCCCTTCTTAACTGAATTGGCTATCTTTTCCTCAGTTTGGGCCTTTGCTATTCTGACTTCCCTCCCTGCTTCCTTCTGCCTTAACTGGTACAGCTCTCTGTCCTGCTCTTTCTGTGTTTCCTTATACTTTAGGAATGCTATCTTTTTCCTCCTGACTTTCACAGCCACCTCTTTTGAGAACCATAGCGTTTTTTTCTTTCATTTTGATTTGTTTATTTGCTTCACACAAAGGCCTGTTGCCTCTGTGATGGCAGTTTTGATGATTCCCCATTGTTGCTCCACACCTCCGTCTAGCCTGTTTGCTAGTGCTTTTCTGAGGCACTCTCCCATCTTGACAAAGTTAACCCTTCTGAAGTCCAGTACCCTCACTTTTGTATGGCTTGACTCTGTAGCTGAGTTTAATGTGAACCACACTGTTTGATGGTCACTTGTTCCCAGATGGCAACCCACTTCTAGATCTGAGATCCTCTCACTGCCCCCATTTGAGAGTACAAGGTCTAAGACTGCTCCCTCATGAGTGGGTTCCAAAACTAGCTGTCTGAGGCCTGCCACCTGTAGGGCATTAAGGATGGCCCTGCTCTTGGTTGTGGCTGCAGCAAATGTGCTCCAGTTAACATCTGGCATATTCAGGTCTCCCATCAACAGTATCTCCCCTTTCTCTGCCATTCTAAGAATGCCTTCTATCATATACTTGTCCATTCCCTCCTCCTGACATGGGGGTCTGTACACAACCCCTGTGCGGATTGTGGTGCCCTTTCCAGTCCCCAAGGTGACCCACAGTGCCTCCTCTCCTCCCTGTTTACTCTTTTGTTCAGTTGCTTTTATCCCTTCCTTTACATAGAGAGCTACTCCTCTCCCCTCTTCTCCCCTGCCTGTCTCTCCTGTAGGTTATGTACCCTGGTATGTTAACATCCCAGTCATGGTTCTCTGTGTACCATGTTTCTGTGACTGCTATGATATCCAGGCATCCCTCTTCCATCAAGGCCACCAGCTCAGGAAGCTTGTTGCCCAGACTACGGGCATTGGTACTCATTACCCTCCATTTTCTGATGGCCTTACTCCTTTTTGCCCCATCCCTGTCCTTCTTGTCTTTGTCACTTTCTCCATTTACCCCTGCCCTTCTCCCTATTGACACCTCTATGTTGGTGTTTACTGCACTTACTACCGTGATTTTTTTGGGGGGGCTAGGATTTCCCTGCTCCTTTCCAGTGCCTCCTCCCTTGGCTAGTTTAAATGCTTGCCAATGAAGCATTTAATCCTATCACCTAGGATCCTTGTTCCCCTTCTGGACAGATGCAACCCATCATGCCAGTAAAGGCTTGCATCACTCCAGGTGGACCCCCAGTCCCCAATGAAGCCAAATCCCTGAGCTCCACACCAGTTTTTCAACCACTGATTGAATCCCATGGTGCGGAACACCCTAGCCTCTCCTACACCATAGATGGGCAGCACCTCCGAGAAGGTTACCGTGCATGCTACTTGTCTAAGGCCCCTCCCCAATTCCACAAACTTTTCCTGCACTTCTCTAATCCCTTTCTTAGCCAGGTCATTTGTCCCTAGGTGGACAATGACATCCAGCTCCGTCCCCTGTGCAGCTGATCCGGCAATCCTGAGGATTTGCTCCCTGTTCTTTCAAGCCATGGCGCCAGGCAGGCACCTTACCTCCCTCTCCCCTTCCTCCCCCAGTTCTACCTTCCTAACAATGGAGTCCCCCACCAGGAGTTGTTTCCTTCCCCTGCAGGAAAAGTGATGTTCTTTTCCCCTTCCTCCTGTGTGGCAAACCCCACTTGAGTAGGGGCTATCCCTCAGATTATCACAGTACTTGGAGAAAATCTAGAATATATGCCAAAATTCAAATATCTGGGTGTATGGCTCAATCACAAACTCTCCTTCTCTGAACATCTCGAAGAACTACAGAAGAAACTAAGATAAAGTCTAGGACTATTCTACACAATTAACCACTTCCTTACTAGGGATGCCAAGCAGCAGTTGGTTCAAGCAATGTTCCTTTCATTAATAGACTATGTGGACCTTCTCTATAGCCATTGTACTGCCTCTGCCCTGGCTAAGTTGGACAACCTATACCACAGAGCAATCAGGTTCATAACGGGCCTTCCACTTTCCACACACCATTGCTCCTTGTACACTGCAGTGGGCCGAACTTCTCTTCATTACAGGAGAAATAGAAATGCTGCTGTATGGGCTTTCAGAGCAGTTACCAACAAGCTCCCTCTATACTTCTCTGATTGTAGTCCCCTGAGTGTGATAGGTGCCTGTGCTCTAAGAAGCTATTCCCTAATTGCCTTGCAATTACCTAAGGTCAAATCTCGTATCGGCAGAGCTGCGATAAGTTTCTCGTTGCCTTCCTTGTGGAACAGTAT
Source organism: Neoceratodus forsteri (assembly GCA_016271365.2). Lineage (NCBI taxonomy): Eukaryota > Metazoa > Chordata > Ceratodontiformes > Ceratodontidae > Neoceratodus > Neoceratodus forsteri. The sequence continues at coordinate 587,581,490 of CM028137.1, read as the reverse complement.
GGAAAAAAGCTTGTAGCTGAGCTGTCCTATTAGCCCAAATATTTTCAAGTCACTCTATGACTGCTCCATGAAGGAATCCTGCAAGTGTTTCCCACATCGCTAGCTCACCTATTTTCCTGTTTCCCTCCTGCCCATCCTGCCTCCCACCCTGCCTCTGCTTCTGCCTCTCTCTCTCCCTACTAAAATACCAGTTTCCCTGCCTCTCTTTAACCATGGCCAAGTTCCACCCCCTTCCCTGAAGTATGCCAGTTAAACATTCCAGCCCCGTCATGACCTCCTAAGCTGGTATCCCTCTTCTTGCCTTCTTCTCTCCTTTTAAGTGAACATTCCGTCTGTACCCAGTTATGAGCCTATCTGTTGTAAAGGCGCTGTCACTCAAATGTTGATGTACATATATATATATTTCTTCTTTGCATAATATTGCATTATGTTTTACCATGTTACTGTACTATGATTTTTGTATGACCAGGTCCATCTTGCAAATGAGCCCTGCTCAACGGTGCCCGCCTGGATAAATAAAGATTTTGATTGATTGATTGAAATATCACAGAAATTTCAGGAAATAGCTGGCAGTGTCAGTGGCTGCTGTTGTAATAGGCTGAGGCTTTTGATCAGAACTGGTTAAAGGAGGTGCGAAAAATCTATGTGCTCACTTTATCATTAAGGGGCATAGATCTTCAATATCTATTAAGTCCAGTAACCAACTTTGTAAAAATGTCACCTGATCACCTGATCCCTCCACTCCCTCTGGCAAACCATATGTTCTGATATTATTTTTGAGTGACTTCTTTTTGAGGTCTTCGCATTTATCAGTCAGTCGAGAAGTTTCTTAAATTACCTTCACAAGCACTCACTCTGTCCTCTCAATCCAGGCATTGGTATTTGATTGGCTAAGTTCCAGCTCTCAAAATTTGGAATCCAGTGCCATCAAATTGGACCTGAGGTCCTTGAACATATCTCTGATTTCGGCATGAAATGCTCAGAGTTCTTCAAGTAGTATTGTATTTGCAAGAGGCACTGCTGCCACTACTTGGGGAGTTTCTTGAAGATCTGACGCCATCTCTAAGACCCAATAAGCAGATTTAACAGTGAGTAGAAATGAATTGGCAAGATTCTATTGATTTGTAAATACCACAAAGTTTGCCTGTAATCCTGAGGTTCCTCCTCAACACAAAATCAAAGTCACAGTCTTGAAATCTGCATAAACTGGAGGAAAATATTAAGGCTGCAAGCATAGCTAATAGTCTAAGATGCCATCATGGATGCTGACATCACAGGAAGTCTATTTGCATGTGTTTTTAGTGTTGGTGTGGTATTTGTGAAGTCAGTGTTTCTACCGACTTTGAAACTGACCGGCATTGTAATGGTTGCGGCGTATTGTGCTGCAATGTTTTTGTTGCTGATGTTGTCACCTAGAACTGCCCCAGGTGCATGACTTCGCACTTTTTTGGTGATGAAATCCAGTTGCCACTCCCTAGACCAATCCTCTAGTTTCCCTCAATCCCTGTGCATTCTCACCACCCTCTCCTGAGTGTTCACATTGTTGCAGATTTTTGTGTCATCTGCAAAGAGACACACCTTCCCCTCCAATTCCTCATCAATGTCACTTATGAAGACACTGACAAGAATAAGGCCCAGTACTGATCTCTGTGGTCCTTTACTGATCACTCTCCAGTCTTCCTAGTGACTGCGGTTTATCAACACCATTTGCCTCCTTTCTCTCAAACAGTTTTATGCCCAGCACTCCTCCCCCACCCTGGGACAAAAGTTTCATTATCAGCCTCCAATGTGGTAGAGTGTCACAGGCCTTACTGAAGTGAACATACCATAATTCTCTGAAAAAAAGCCAACCCTGAATAGAAGCCACCCTCAAATAGAAGCAGCAGGTCATAACAAATACTTTTAATAAAAGCCACCTCAAATAGAAGCTGCATCTCCTAATCAGGATTGAAGTCCTATCAGATAAAACACTTTTGGTGGGACTATATGTGGTTGTTATCTCTGTAAATATGATTATTATTCTATTTCTTTTAACATTGTTGATCTTAGTTTATGTTTGTTGTGCTTATTTTGCTGTAAAGTAGACCTGAAACAGTATATTGATCATATTCAGGATGTGTAGTAGTTTCTTTTTCACAATTAAAATTTGATTTTGCAATGTAAGGGACCCTCAAATACAAACCACAGGTCAAAACACAAAATTTTAACTGAAGCCACAGATTCTATTTGATGAAATACAATAGGACATATCCACTGCCCTCCCCAATCAACCTTCCTAATTACCCATTCAAAGAAATTTATAAGCTTTGTTTGACATGACCTGCACCCCATGAAGTCATGCTGCTGGTGGTTCTGCAGCCCATATTTCTCCAGGTACTCCATCAATATCTGTTTAGGCAGGGACTCCATTGACTATCCCACTGCTGATGTGAGAGACAGACTGGTCTGTAATTGCTGGCCTCCTCCCTGCTGCCAGTCTTATAAACAGGGACAATACTGCTCCTCCTCTATTCCTCTGGAACAACCCTACCTCTAATGAGGTGTAAAATATTGTTGCCATGGTATGGCTAGCACCATGCTTGGTTATTTAAGTAACCTTGGGTGAATCCTTTCTTGCTCCCTCTTGTCTTGTGTCCTTTAGGGCTTCGTAACCATAGCAAACACTGTCTCCCATAAAATGGACTTGTGTTCACCCATCCCTCCCTCTGGTGCTTGTTAATGCATGTTTGCCCACTACATTAGTACTAAGCAAAAGTATTTATGCAAAACTGTACCTTTCATGGTGTTCTTCTGCACAGTTCCGCTTCCAGATCTCCTGATTTTCACATTACAACCTATTTTCTTCCTCTTTTCATTTACATACCTTGAAATTGACTACACTTTATTAATATTTTAAAATACAGAACAACAACAACCACAAATGCAGTGCAAATAAAAATATATGAAACAACAAAACCCCTACCCCCCCCAAATGCAGACCATCCTACTAACTGGAACATGCCTTAACACCTGTAACAATAAAAATAGGGCTACAAGTTAATACAGAGCAGGGTGATACCTGTGGTAAGGTCAGAACAGTGTAGATAAAATCCCCTAGACATACAAAAGTGAATCTACAGTATATTAACATAAAAAATGACATGGGGAAACAGGAAACCATTTTCACTAAGGTTTAAGAAGGCAGAGCAAGGGACAAAGTGCAGAAAGTATGGAGTTTAGTCCATTTCTTCTCATTTGCAGATAGATTATTGTGGAGGCTTGCTATCATCTTCTCTGTTCAGAAATTAAACAAGTGTTCATTGAGCCATTCCACATAAGAAATGGGTTGGGAATCCTTCCAATGACTAAGTACCAGCCTCTTAACTGACATTGATTTAAGGGTCATGTGATATCGCGTTTCTCTATAGGAAATTTAATGAAAATCTCCTACAAGACAAATTTCGGGTATAAAGTAGCCTGCTAATTCTAACAGAGGATCCAGTTTGGCCCTTATTGCACTCCATAGAGACTTTATTGTATCACTTTCCAAAAAGATGTGCTGTAGCATGCCTTCTTCTGTCCCACATCTATTGCACAGTAAAGTCGGACTCTTATCCATCCGTCACAATTTGTATGGGGTGTAATATAAATTATGAAGTATGAAAAATTGAATGAAATGTAATTTGTCCTGTATTATATACTGAAACAAATGGTGCCATATTTTAAAACAATTATATTTATTTATTTATTTATTTTTATTTCACCAGGAGAAGCTCCATTGAGCAAGCTCATTTTCAAGGAGCTACTGGACTTCTCTGAAATAAAGTTTTACAGAAGATAGACTGCCAATACTGACAAGCACCATCAGAAGCTTTAGTAATTTCTGTAAACAACATTGTATAAATCCTTGATACTGAATGGGAAGAAGATGTCTCCTCTAATGTTGAAGAAAGGAATTGGGAGCCCATTGAGTTCCTTGGTGGGGGTTCCATGTAAAAGGTTATTGTGTTTGATCTAAAAGAATTTCAATGTACAAAGAATGGAGGAGCTGAAGAAAATACAGGGTTGTGCCAATGATAGCATATGTCCCTCAGGGGCAAGATTTTTAGCCAAAAGCATATCCAGTCCTGGCAACCAATTAGGGGATATAACCTTGCCATCTATCTTAATATTGGGATTGCTCACAATTGGTAGCTCAGAAGCCTTTTGAAAGTCCAATAAAAGAACATTGGAAAATTGTTGATTAACCAACATGGAGTCCTCCAACACCAACGTATTCAGCAAGCTGGGGAGAGCAGCTTATTTGTGTATAAAAATGATGCTGGATTAAGGTTATATTCTCTAATTAGATATTTTTCAATCTTAAGCTATATAGGCTGATACGAGGGGAAATCCACAGGAATTTCAGGGGAGGACCAATGGGAATGTTTGCTAATATGAGAGGCCCAATAGTACAAATGGAAATATGGCTGCTGAAAACCTCCTTTAGATTTAGGATAACTTCATTTATTATAAGCCTGTCAAGAGGTTTTCTGAACCAAAATAAATTTTGAAATTATGGAGTGCAGATATTTGAACCTGGATAGAGGAAGAAATAAGTTTAACATATTGAGTGGATAAAAAAATTCTAGGAAGAATATTCATTTTGATTATATGAATCCTTCCCCATAAAGTAAATGGAAAGATGGTCCACTGATTCAAATCTGCCTTCATTGTATCTAACAATACATCTAAATGGAGTTTTTTGAGTTGGAATATGTCTTCAGTGAGCTGTAAACCTAAGTATTTAAGGACCAAGGGCTCCCATAATAGGCCACAATGGGATACATCAGCCTGTGTAACTAACACATTAAGTGGCATTACTGCTGTCTTATCCAAATTTAATTTATAGTTGGAAAATATGCTGAACTGATTGATAGTGTCTAAAATAACTGGAAATGCCTTGACTGGGTCCTCCACATGAAGTAAAACATCATCTGCATATGCAGAAATTTGAAAAGTAGAGGATCCCAGAGGAATTCCTACAACAAGAGGGTTGTTATTAAGTTTCATAAAAGGAGTTTCAAGTATAAATTAAACAACAGGGGAGATAAAGGACAACCTTGCAGCATTGTACAAAATAAAGGAAATAAAGGGGAAACAATGCCATTGCCATATATTTTGGCTGTAGAACAGGAATACAAAATCTGAATCCACTTTATAAATGTTGAGGGGAACCCAAACTGGTTAAAGACTGCAAACAAGAAGGTCCATGTGACCCTACCAATAGCTTTTTTTGGCATCTAAGGAGACCTGCGCCATTGGTCTCCCCAGATCCCGAACCCCCGAAAGAATATGTGTCTTCTTTCAGAGATGGTAAGAGATAGATCTTGCAGGCATAAAGCCCACCTGTTCTGGACCAATTAGTGGGGCCCAGATTTCATTAATATGGATCACAAGCACTGTACATAGAATTTTGAGAGCCTGATTCATTAAAGAAATGGGTCGATAACTTGCTACCTGTTTTGGATTTCTACCAGGCTTCGGCAGTAATACAATCAATTCTTCTGCTATGGAAGGCTCCAAGAACCCATTCTCTAAAATATCCATAAAGATTTGTACCAAAGTAGGGACCAGTTCATTTGTAAAAATGTTGCAAAATTTGGTACAGAAACCAAACAGACCCAGGGCCTTATACAGTTTCAAAGATGATATTGTGGATACAACCTCTGAAAGAGCTATCAGCCGGCAAAGATATTATCTCTAGGCATCTGAAATATTAGGTAAAGGGATTGCTTCTAAATATTGATTTATTGCCTCTTCAGGTTCCAAGATGGAAATGGGGTCATATAATGTATTATAGTAATTGAAAAATTCAAGGGCTATGTCCCTAGATCTAGTCTTAATGGAACCATCAGATAAAGAATTCACAGATGAGATCAATCTAGACATTTCCTGTTTATGTAGCTTTAATGTCATTAATTTCCCAGCTTTTTCCCCTGATCCATATAAGTTGCTTTGGTTTTGAAAATAACATGCTCAGCCTTCTTCCTCAACAGTCTTTTGGATGAGACGTTAAACCGAGGTCCCATCTGCTTGGATTGGTGGTAGTTCAGGTGGATGTTAAAGATCCCATGGCACTTCTCGAAAAGAGTAGGGGAATTTTTTATTAGAAAACAATATAAGAAAAACAAAACCAAGGCAATACACAACACTATGAACAAAAATACTCAGTACTCAGGGAAACAAAAAAAGAAAATCACAACAACCAGTTTACGTATGAAAAGGAAAAGATGTGTACTAAAAAAAATTGTTCACCATATATGGAAACACCCCCCCCCACATATGTGACATTGGAAAGAAAGAAAAAGAAATCCAGACAATATAAAATCCACACTCAGGTAACCCCTTCAAACAAAATGATCGGTAAAGCTCTCCACCAAAACGCCACTAAAGGCGCAGGAAGAGTTTTCTTTTCTAAACAATAAATTCTAGAGATTTCAATTCTGATATGTTCTTGAAGTGCCTGCAAAGCAATCGATTTCTGTTGTAACACAAATAAACATCTGTTATGCCAGATGCACCATTTGCAGACAGCAAAAAGCACCCGTAAAGTACCTGGAAAAAAAATCTTCCAATTAGTTCCAAATTCCCCATAAACCAATTCAGCATACGTCAAACTGGAAAATACGGGTAAGCCCCATGAGTGACTCAATGCAGACCATAAAGGGGCAATATATGGGCATTCAAAAAAAAGGTGTTGCATAATTCTATTTTACAAACACAGGTATCCCGAATACAGTAACGTTCAGACAATTGTTTATGTTTCTGATTTCCTTTGACGTTCAATTTATCATGACAACATAACCATAAAATATCCCACATCTTTGCTGGAATTCTGCTATCTACTAATTGTTTGACCAAACACTGTGAATCACCAGGTACTGTAAAACAAGGTGGTATTAAGAACATGGTGTGTAAAATGGAGAGTATAAACGTTTCCTATTTGCAACAATTCTACATCGGGGACACTTTCCAAAGTTTAAGTTTCTAAACACTTCAACCAGGTATACAGAGGAACCTAATGGAATCCTTGTAAAGGGTTTCCAAACAGGAGCCTGCTATTTTCCAAAAATATTGTGAACAGGAAGCCAGGCTAATGGCCCAACACTCTGTCTTGTTGTCCAAACAAGGAAAAGGTTAGCATGCACAAAGATAGAAAAATAAAAAGCACGGGTTTATCATCTGCAAACCCCTTGTTTTATGGCCAATAAGTGACTGATCTCTTAACAGGGTTCAGTCTACTACCCCAAAGTAGTTGAAAAATAAATTATACAGCGGGCCTTGAGAAAAAGGAAGAGGAAAACATAACTAACAAGCAAACAAAGAGGCAAGATACAAGTTTTGAGTAAAAAAATTTGTTTCCTCCAGGTCATAGGGAATCGCTTCTACCAAACAATTTTAGATTCTGAGACCTCCATAGCCGAACAACAATTATGTGCCACTGCATCAATTGGACCAAAAACAATTCCCAAAATGCAAATTTTCTGAAAATGAACAGCAATCCCACCAATCGTAGCCAATCTATCCAGCAAAGGAATGTGCACAGCACATCCCACACTTTTTTGGGTATTTAAAGTGGAAACAGAAATCCAGGAAAAGGAATGAACAATCTCAATAGCCTGTTCCCCAGAAGCAGGATCAGCTACCAAAATACAAACATCATCCGCGTAAGCCAAAACACAGGGAAAAACACGGTCAGGAGCCATGGAAATAGGACGAATATCAGCCCTCCCTCCTAACATCTGAAGAAGTGGGTCAATGGAAAAGACGTATAACAGGGGACTTAGAGGACAGCCTTGCCTGACCCCTCTCTTAATAAGGATACGGGAACCTCTTAAGCCATTGACCAATGGCGTGGTGTAAGCTGATCTATACAAAACTTTAATCCAGCTCTGCAAAACCACAGGGACCCCATATTTTGCAACACAGAAAATAAATACTCATGTGGCTTTCGATCGAATGCTTTAGTTGGTCTAAACTAAAAACATAACCTTGAGTGGTAGTACCATCAAAGACCTCTCTAAAAATTTTTAGGTTGGAGATCATAGAACGACCCGGGATTGCACAAGTTTGCGTGGGAGAAATTACCTGAGCTGCTACCTGAGCTAGCCTATTAGAGACTATTTTGCATGAAATCTTCCAATCCGAATTCAATAAACTAATCGGTCGCCAATTATCCAGTTTAGTTTTATCTTGTGCCTGTTTATACAAAAAAATAAGATAACTCTCTGAAAAAGCCATAGGAATAGGCAATAAGCCGTGTAAAATAATATTATAAACTTGAGTTAAATATGGTAGCAATAAGGACTTAGTTTTCTTATAAAATTCATTTGGAATACCATCAGGTCCAGGGGTAACTGTATTTTTCAGAGAACAGATAACTGACTCAACTTCTGCACAGGTAACCTGCTGATTCAATGGTAGAATAGTCTCTGGGAGGCGAGGGCGTCAAAGGAATCAGAAAACTGTCCCAGGAAGGTGACTCATAAGCCAGCCCATATAATGAGTTAGTATGAAAAGAAACTTCCTCTAAAATATTATGATTATCAGTTAACAGGATACCAGAATGTGAAACCAAAGTAGACATATATTTAGATGCCACCTGTTGGTGGCTACTATCATATGGATTAATAATTTTAGCAGAACCCTTCCGGCCATATTTCTGTTCCAGGAAAAGTGATGTCGATCTCTGATACTGAGAGGCCTGCATCTCTGCTTTAACCTGTTTGATTTGGTCTGAGTAGTCTAAACCTCATTCAGATTGCCACGATAGCAGTCTTTGTAGGTGACTCCGGTACTTAAGATACTGAAAGTATCGATCAGAAGATACTTTTTTAGAGTAATGTTTACAAAATTTCGTGATTTCAACTTTAGTATTTTGCCACCAAAAAGCCGGATTGTCATACAAGGCAAAAACAGAGATCTTATCCTGCAGAAGCCTAAACAGGCCTTGCCACCCACCATCATCAGTCAACACAGAAATATTAATTTTCCAAAAGGTATGAGTTACAGGTTTACTAAGGGGAGAACCAGTATGTAACAGCAATAAACAGTGATCTGAAAATTCACATGGTACCACCGAATACCGTACATTATTTAACCAGTGGGAGATAAAAAAATAATCAATCCGAGTGGAAGATCTGCCTCGATGAAAAGTGTGTTCTGGAGGGGCAACCCCATAAGAAGTCCCATCACGCAAATCAGCAGTAACGTATAAAGTGTTAAGAAAATTGGAATCTGAATATAATTTCTGAGTAAGGCCAGTTTTATCAGATAATGACAATATACAGTTAAAATCTCCGCCAAAAATCTCAGATTTGGAAGTATGAAGAAACGGCTGTATCTGTTTCAGCGTGTGAACCCTCTGGGTCCTAACTTGAGGGTTATAAATATTAATAAGTCTCCATTCTTGTCGGTGTAAAACAATATCCAGAATCAAGACTCGTCCTTGAATTAAATCAAGTAACCTAACGACCTGAATGTCAACCCCTTGAACCAATATCCCTACTCCAGAACACAACTCTTCAGCAAGAGACCAAAAGGACAGACCAATTCTCCAATCCCTAGAGGCTTTCCTAATCTCCTGTAAAGAATGGAGCCTAGTATCTTTTAAAAAAATAATGTGCAAGGGTAAAGACATAAGAAAGGAAAAAACGGCCCGGCGTCGCTTATCATTCTTAAGACTATTCACATTTAGGCTCCCAAAAGAGATAAAGTCCCCCATCGTGGTGAAAGAGCTTGAGATCACGATTTTTTTCTACCACGACCCTTACCGGGAGATTTAATCTTACAACTTTTCTTTTTACTCAATTGAACTTCCCCCAAAACTTGCTCAGAGTCAGTGAGGTGCTCAACCTGAGACGATGTAATAGAGGAGGCATCAGAATCCTCCTCAGCCTCCACAGTTTGCTTTCGCTTAGAAAAAATCGCAAACCGGTTGGAAACCATCAAGTGGGGACTACAGTAGACAAAGGCACTCCTTTCATAAGAGAGCTCCTTGTCAATCTCCTGTATCCCACTGGGACCCAGTCAGAATCCCCAGGGGGAGGCATATTGTCTTTCTGAGAAGGGAGCTCAACAGCACCAGAGGTGGAAGCCTGAACTTCCTCCACAACAAGGGGGGGGAGGACGAGGCCTGAGGCAGAGGACAAGGGTTCTCCGGCTTTAAGGGTGTACTGGAGGACGACACATTAAGAGGAGGAGGTTCCAACCCAGTATTCCCAAGGGAAGAGGGAGAATTAACAGGGGGTAGGAACATCCCTACAGTATCAAAAGGTCGAAACTGGGGCCTTGCCTGAGCCGACTTCTGAGCTTGAGAAACCGTCTCATGCTGGGAATCAGGGGGCCGGTCAGGGTTATTATAAGAGGCCCACGGACAATCCTTAAAGAGTGAGAAGTTTCCTCACACAAATTACAGTATTCAGGGCATGGGCAGTTGATACCGACATGTCCAGAACCAAGACATGTAGAACATTTCAGTTGATTGCAGGCACTACTGAGATGTGTCTGGGCACCACACCTGAAACAAGATTTCGGCTGCCCTGGATAGAAAACAAAACCACGATCCCTACCCAAGTAAAAACAACTGGGCAAGTGTTGAATGGACCCATTAAGGATATGCAATTTAACCTGTAGTTTCCACCCCCCTGTCCAGAAACATTCTGAATCGAGAATTGGATCTGGTGAACCTAGAACAGAACATTTAGAAGACAACCACCGTATGATATCTTCTATAGCCACCCCCTCATTTTTAAACAAAACCGTAATAGATTTTACAGTAGGCTTAGTAAGAGGAATAGCAAAAAAAAGGGGCCCATAGAGGGGTATGTCTAACAGCATGATATCTGGTCCAAAAAGCATCCAAACCAGAAGCATTCTTAAAACTGACATCAAAGTAATTATCACCAGAGGTATGTATTAAAGCATAAATGTCAGAGGGGGAGAAATGGAGACTTGATTTAAGTAAAGTTTTCCCTACATAAAGACGATCAGGGAAGACGTCCAGGCCACCCCTATAACGGAGGCGAACAGAATTACACCGCTTAGCCTGTTCAGGAGGAGAATGAAATAAACCAGCAAAAGTTTTAGTCCGGGAAGGCCCCAAAGCTGGGCCAAAGTCTTTAGGAGCTGAACTCCTATCACTCTTCAGTTCAGGGGCAGGAGAAGGGTCAGGTAGGGAAGTAGAAATGGGCAATGAAAGAGAGCACACTCAAGTCTCTACTAGGTCAACCTGGGAAGCAGCAGGAGGAATAGGAATAACAGCAGCAGGCAGGGTGGAGGAAGGCAATACAGTTCCGCCAGTGAGCGAGTCAGAGGCTTGAAATAATCCCGGTGTAGAGGCCTGTTCTTTTTCCGCCTGCCAGGATGGTGATTGTGATAAAGTAAACCCCGAAGGTACCTCGAGTGGGTCCGAGATATCCAATAGATCTCCCCTGGGAGCAGGGCCAGGCCGAGCCGGAAAAGTCCAAGAGTCATCTAAAGGGGAATTTTCCCAACCTGCACCCCGAAGCGCTTCTGCAATAGTGAGTCCAGAAGCCGATAGGTGGGAATCAAACCCACCACCAACTGGGCTAGAGACAAACAAGCCCGGTACACCAGGCTGGCGTTCCCCCACAATATTAGCAGAAACATCCTTACAAAGTACAGTACCTTTCCAACAGTCAGACCCTCCTGGGAGAACTGGAGCAGGCAATCCAACACTGGGTACTAGGGGGCTGCAATGCTTCATTCTAACCCCATCCAAGTCCCAAGGTGCACAATTCAAGCAAGGAGGCAGTGTGGGGGAGCCTAGAGGAGACTTCAGGCACTTGCAGACCCGCAATTCGCTGCCAGTCTCCCTGACTCCCGGCACACAATCAACACTGCAACGAGAAACTGCCATCATTTCCTGGTTCCCGCTGGGCTCCCGTAGAGCACTCAGTGTCTTTTGTGTCGTCGATTGACTGAGCTCAGCACAAGGAGCCAGACCAGGAGAAGTCCAGCAACACACCGACGAGGAGGAAAAACCGGGTACCGGGGAACAAACAGCCGTAGGAGAAATGACAAAGCTTGCCTTAGAATCCGTAGGTAAGTCCCAACCAGGCACGACCACTTTCGGAGAAAAAGAGTCAGTATGCATACCAGCATCAGTCAGGCAGCAGGAGGTCACATCCATAAGGCAATGAGAATCCGTCTCTGGTAATCCATAAAGTACAACGGGCATGGTCTCCTGAGGCTCAGAGATAGGGAGGGAGACCAACTCCCCTATCTCCCGCACATCCTCTTGCTCCGTCTCGGAGCCCCAAGTGGCCATCGTGACAGCCGTTCCCACACAGGGCACAGCGCAACTGCAACGGAGTAGGGGAATTTCCCCAGTGTCCTGGCAAATTTCCCTCATTCACTAACAATACCACCAACAGCTTAATCTGGTTCAAGGTCAGTTGGCATTCATCTGTATTCCCCTCCCCCGGGTCATGCCTGAAAATAGGCAGGATTTGTCTAGTGCACTTACCCAGTCAACAAAAACTAAATAAATAAATAAATAAACAGTTCAGTGTATTGGTCCTGCAAAGATTCCAACTCCAATCTAAATTCTAAGGCAGAGGATGGACTAATTGGTATCTCCAATATTCTGATTTTATTGACTAACCCAGATAGTTTATCCTGAATATGTTTGTTCCACTTAGAGGCAAGTCAAATGAATTCTCCCCTGATGAACACCTCATAGGCCGCCCATGCAACATCTCTACCAGAAACTGAATCCCCATCCTGCTTCAAAAAAACAAAACGAAACAGGAATAAAGTGTTTTATGTGCTCAACTGTCTTGGGCTCTTTTAAAATCTGATTATTAATTTTCCAAGTAGAGTCTCTGTCCTCATTTTGGATTAAAGAATTGAGGAGCCAAACTAAGGAATGGTCAAACAGGACTCTTGCGGCAATAACTGCAGCTTGGAGATCAGCCAGGGGACTTTGGCTAACCAGAAAAAACATAAATCCTAAAATATGAGTTTTGTACCAAAGAAAAAAAAGTATATTGTTTGTCGAGTGTGTTAGGAATTCTCCAAGGGTTGCAGAGACCCAGAGAATCTATCATATACTAAATTGAACGTTGAGCAGGGGACAGGCCTGCCGAAGGATGATGTGTTCTGTCTAAATTGCATGTTAGTGTTATATTCCAATGTCCCCCAAAAGGATTGCTAAATTAACACATGGGACCAACATGTTTTCTAAGGATATAAATAAAGATGGGGAATCAAGATTAGATCCAAAGAAACATCCCAAAAGTATCTTAACCTGCCCCAGGATACCATCTAAAAAGACATAATGTCCTGCCAGATCCAAAATACTGGTGATCAAAGTAAATGATATTGATCTGGCAATTAAAATTGTCACCTCTCACTGTCTAGTATTATCCTCAGCACCAAATACCTAGACAATGTAGCCCCATCAAAATAGTACACAATTTGACGGCAACAAATGGGTTTCCTGAAGGTATGTTACGTAAATCCCCAAATGAGACAAATGCTTCAAAATTTGATAATGCATAGTCTTCTCCCTTGCTCCTCTTGTACTCCAGGTAGCAAATTTTAAACTATTAAATGTATCCAAATAAAATTAGTGTAAAACAATAAAGGCATCCCCGAATTAATTATATTTATATCAAAAGCCCTAAAAAAAGTTACTGTTCTGCATTCTGACAAATCCGCCCCCCCCAACTTACATCCCTTATGAACAGAAACTACCACAACCAAAAAACAATAAAAAAGGCAACCCACTCCAGTGCCTATAACCTCTCTTGTTCCCAGAACTGCACTCCTGCTGTCAAGTGATGGTGGAGTAATAGAGGGGCTCCCTAACAGCTCCCAATGTGAATGCCTTTATATCATAACCCGAAGTGACTATGCAAATCTACAAATCAGAGAGAGAAAATAGCAATCTCTCTGCTGCCTAAATTTCTTTTTTTCCTAACCTCTGCAACTAAATCTGTGATGTGCCTTCATGCCCACTGCTGAATTTGAATTGTTAGTGTAGGGAACTACAACCATTTTTGAATTGTTAAGAGTAGGAAACTGTAGCATTTTTGGAGTGTTTTAAATGCCTTAAGCTATTTAAATATTAACAAAGTCTGAAGTTAAAAACTGCTTTGTCTAACTGCTGAATTGCTGTTTCTCCCATCTGCCCCCCAAACCCCACTTGCCTTTTCCTCTGTGTACTGGTGAGGCTGCTGGTGCCTAATACCAGCCACTCCCACAGCCATTCTCTCCCTCTCTGGCTAACTTAGCACCCATAATGTCTCACCTTGTTACATAATTATTTTGTCTCCTTACTTATCCTCAAGGCCACTGATTTACGGTGATTAAAACATTTAAATTCCATTTTCAAGACTTAAGATTCCGGAATTTCACCGGTGATTGTTACTCTAATTTCCGGATTTTACCGGGATTCTGTTATCAATCTTTTAGTATGTGCATAAATAATCAGAATTAAAGAAGGCTTAATATACAGAGCATTAAATAAAGCAAACTAAAAATAGTACAGGAAGGAATTATAAGAAAAACAGACTTTTTTATAGATTTACTGATCTGATAGAAAATGCCAGATTCCATGAAATCTTTGTTTTTACCAGTTTTCAGGCAGCCCTAATTCCGGAATTTTACCGGATTTTCCGGTAAAAAACGAAAAACAGTGGCCTTGCGTTATCCTGCCTTTTCCATTAGCAGATTATATATTTTAGCCACTAGAGAGCCCAATCCAATTCCTGTCTCATTTCACTTATTGTATATTCAGTCTATCACTATTCGTCAGTGTTTGCCCCCTCCCTCTTTTACTTCTGTCAAGGCCTGTGCTTTTATGATCACTCCCTGTTGCCTAACACTCAGCCCTGTTCTTCTCCCCTCCACCACCCTAACTTCATAAGCTCTGCACTCTCTCCTTACCCTCTGCTTTGGACATCTGTACCTCTTTTCGCTATGTCCATAAACTCCTTTCTAATGCTGCCTCTACTTCTCTTCTGTTTTTCATAGCCCTCAACTTCACTAGTACTGGTACCCCTCTCACTTACCAGCATCACCACTCTATGTTGGTATATATCATTTGGTGTACCCTACTGCCATCCAAAACACACTACTGTGCTCCCATGCTAGCCTCCCTCAATAATAACTGAAATAATCTCCTCCCCATCCCTGAGTATCCCCTTCTCCTTCAATTACTCTTGCCCTGCAGTAACACACCTGCTAAAAAATCCATCAGAAGTAGATGGCGTTTGGCTCACAAGCTCCTTGCTCACTATCTTGCTAGGACTGCTCTTCTCCTCCTGCTCCTAGCTGGGAACATACACCAAAACCCTGGTCCACCCACCTCGGCATACGAACAACACAAGAAACAAGGATCCATCATGCTGGTGACTCTTAACATCTGCAGCCTGCCAGCTAAGGTCGATGCACTCCAGGTCTGGGTGTTACAACATAGGACGGATGTTATAGCCCTTAAGGAAACGTGGTTCTCTCCTAAGGTCCAAGACAATGCTGTATCCATTCCAGGCTATGCCCTGTTCTGACTCAACAGAATTGCCAAGAGAAGAGAGAGGGTGGCTGCACCATTTATTTAAGGGAAACTCTTAAAGGGCTGGTCATCCCATTACCTCCCTCTGCAAACAACTCTCAAATCCTAGCAGTTAAAATAATCCTTGGCCAACAGGGAAAATCCCTCAAAGTTGCATCAGTATACATCCCCCTGTGTGAACATGTTACAGACTTCCAAATGATCACAGACTTCATGAATGACAGCCCCTCCCCTGGCAAGACAGTTGTAATGGGTGACCTAAATGTTAACTGGCTAGCTCCAGAAGCCAACCCATATAAGGATGTCATTGCTACCCTAAACATTACTCAAATGGTCACCTCTCCCACTAGTTTTAATTATAAGTCTGATAGTAGCTCCTTACTTGACCTGATCCTCACCTCTCATCCCAGCAGAATCACTAACACAGAAGTTCTCTCAGATGCCCTCAGTGATCACTCCCCAGTTATTTGCCACTGGTCAAACAAAGCACCTAAACCAAAGTCCTCTTTCTCCTATAAAAGAATCTTAACAAAAGGAAAGCTTCCACAATTCCTTGCTGCTCTGTCAATGGTTGACTGGACACACCTTGACTCCTTGAGCAGTATCGACCAAGCACTTGACTTCTTCATTGCCCAGTTTAACAAAGTTTGTAACAGTTTTGCCCCCTATGTAAATTCAAAACTCAATCTACCACTAATCACTGGATTAATACCAAACTCATCTCCATGATGCGAAACCGAGATAACTTCTGGCACCGAACCATGGACTCAAGGAAACCATATGATATGCAGCTCTATCAGGTGGCTAGGAACCAGTGCACAATAGCTTTATGCAGAGCCAAGCAAGTCTTCTACAATCAGGAAGTTACTAACTACCAGAGAAATAGCAAGCCCTTCTGGGAGAACATCAAGACCCTCACGGGTAAACCAAGCAAATCCCCCCCACTATGATTGAAGTTAATGGCTCCACTTTACAGGATCCCAAAGAAATAGTGGACTCCTTTAATCTCGCATTCACTGATCTTAGCAGTGTCCTTCCCCCTAACATCTTTGACAACTCTGCCCAGCACTGCCTCAATAATAAAATCAATCTCCACAGTAATACTCCCCCATTCTACTTTAAGAGGGTATCCATGTCTGAAGCTAAAAGATATCTCAACAAAGTGCTAAGCAAAGCCAGTTTCAGCAGCGATACCTTTGACCTCAAACTCCTCTCTCTCTCTCTCTCTCTCTCTCTCTCTCTTTCTCCCTCTTGACATTATCCTACAACCAGTCACTAAACTTCTGAATCTTTCACACTCTCAGAAACAATTCCCCAGCTCTGGAAATCAGCAGTGGTCACACCTATTCATAAAAGTGGTGATAGGTCTCTTTTTCTCTAACTACAGCCCTATATCTATCCTCCCACCACTCTCCAAGGCATTGGAATGAATTGTAACTGACCAGTTGTCTGAACACCTCAACAAATATAACTTAATCTGCCTGGAACAACGTGGCTTTAGGAAAACCCGTAGTACTACCACTGCCCTGCTTGACTTCACCAGCCATATTCATAAGGTGACACTGGCCACCTACTGGGTGCAGCGTTCATTGATTTGTCCGAGGCATTTGACACCGTGAACCACCCTCTCCTGCTTCACACACTTTCCTCCCTTGGGCTATCTAATGATGTAACCAAATGGTTTGAAAGCTACCTCTCGGCAAGGAGCCAAAAAGTCAAAACCGTTGACTCTCTCTCGAGTGCCCTTCCTGTCATCCCTGGTGTACCCCAGGATTCCATCCTTGGCCTTCTACTTTTCAGCCTTTTCATCAATACTCTTCCTGCAGCTTGCAATAATAACTTAATATGCCAATGATGCAGTCCTCTTTTCCTCCCATACTGACCCCATCTCACTCTCCAAGGCGCTGCAGACAGACTTCAGCCTAGTTGAAACCTAGCTTCTCCAACATAAGCTGTTAATGAATTACAAAAAAATCAAAGTCCATGCTGCTCCATAGCTCTCACAGCAAATACAGATCCATAAACTTCTCCATACATAATGAACTTGAACAGCCACTTGAGCAAGTGCAGGAGTTTAAATACCTTGATATTACACTTGATTGCACAATGTCTTTCAGCTCGCATGTTCAACACATCTCAAAATTAGTCAACTCAATAATTGAGGTCCTCTACCATCACCGCTGCTGTCTTGCTAAAGAAGCTATGCAAGCAGCCATAACTGCCTCAGTCCTACCTGTCATTGATTATAGGCTTGTCTTCTATGGGGCTGCCATTGATACCACCCTAAAATGGGTCAAGACATCCCTTAACAAATGCCGTATACTTCTCACTGGTGCAAGGAAGCATATGCACACCTGTAATTTCTATAAGCAATCCAACTGGCTCAATCTAAATAGTAGGCTTGCCTACCAGACCTGCCTACTGGCTAAGAAAATTTGTCTTAACCTCACATCCCCTGCAACTCTTGCTTTAATGTTGCCTGCAGTCACTGTACATTTTAAGTGCAGTTCCCTCAAACCAACATTTATCATTCCATTCTGCCATACCAACCAGGCTCAACATGCTTTCCACACCAGGGCCCCCCCTGCTGCTAAACAACCTTCCCCCTGAAATTGCAGATGAAAACAAGCTTGACCCAGTCAAACATAAACTCTGCCAGCACCTCACTGACCTCAGCAGTTGTGACTGCTCTGCCTAGGCTTGCAGCTTTGTTTCACCTCTCCCGCCTCTCCTCTCCTCCCTTGCTACCCTCCCCACTTCTCTCCACCCCTCCATCCCCTGCTACTCCCCATCTCTCTCTCTCCCACCCCCACCTACCATTCTACCCCTCTCACCTTCCACCTACAATTCTGCCCCCTCTCCTGCTCCTCTCGTCCTGTCTCCCCTCCCTATCACCCTATCTCTTGTCATGCCACCCCAGACTACCTAGAACTTATCTCTCTGTTCTTGCACTTATGACAATGTCAAATTCTTGACTGCCTACCCCCTTTTTCCCACCCCTCCCCCTCTTATCCCCACCCCTTGCTTCACTTATGTCACCCCAGGATGGTTTTCATTTGTATCTGTGTCTCGCTATATATACACCTGTATTGTTAATTGTGCATTGTTATTTGCCACTGACTATTTGCTACTGTGCTAGTCGATGCACATGTACTGTCTTTTGCTACTAAGTTAACCTCCTGACCTGAATTGTATCTTACCTCTGCTTACCTCTGCTTACTTCTATGTTAACCTCCTGACCTTGTATTGTATCTTACCACTGTTTTGCTTGCACCCATTGCTGATGTGGAACCTTTGTAAAAGAACCCTTGGTTCAAAGGTATTTGTAATCCTAGCAATAAATAAAATAAATAAAAAAAAATAAGTAGCCCTTCTAATTAATAGAAACATAGAAACATAGACTTTGAAGGCAGATAAGGACCGCTAGGCCCATCTAGTCTGCCCATTTCCCTACCTACAGGATAGGCCGCAGATCCTAGTTAACCAACAGCCTATATCTTCCTGCCCCCCACAAGAATTGCCTTATGTCTGTCCCACGCATTCTTGAATTCTCCCACAGTTTTAGTCCCCACAACTTCCTCAGGAAGGCTGTTCCATGCATCCACTACCCTCTCTGTGAAATAATACTTCCTCACATTGCCCCTGAACCACCCTCCTTCTATCTTTAAATTGTGTACCCTTGTTCTTGCAAGTCTCTTTTTCTGAAAGATGCTACCCACTTGGACTTTGTTGATTCCCTTGAGGTACTTGAAAGTTTCTATCATGTCCCCCCTCTCCCTTTTTTCCTCAAGGGTATACATATTAAGCTCCTTTAGTCTCTCCCTCATACGGCTTCTTTTGCAGGCCCTGCACCATTTTAGTTCCCTCCTCTGGACTGCCTCTATCCTGTCTATGTCCTTGCGGAGATGGGGTCTCCAGAACTGGACACAGTATTCCAGATGGGGTCTCACCAACTGTCTGTACAGAGGATAACAACTTCCTGTTTTCTGCTGCTGATTCCTCTCCTATACATCCCAGTATACCCCGGCCCTCCCTACTGCCTTCTCACATTGCTTGCTAACCTTAAGGTCATCTGATATGATTACCCCCAGGTCCCTTTCCTGTTTTGTTGTTGTTACTACCTCCCCACCCATTGTGTATTCTTCCCCTTGGTTCTTGTTTCCCAGGTGCATTATTTTGCACTTTTTTGCATTGAATCCTAGCTGCCATACATCTGACCATTCCTCCAACCTTGCCAAGTCCCTTTTCATCCTTTCCACGCCTCCTTGTGTATCAACCCTGTTGCAGATCTTTGTGTCATCTGCAAAAAGGCATACTTTTCCTTCCAGTCCCTCTGCAATGTCACTGATGAAGACATTAAAAAGGACTGGACCCAATACTGAACCCTGCGGTACCCCACTAGTAACCGCCCTTTCTTCAGAGTGGACTCCATTTACAATTACCTTCTGTGTCCTGTTGTCCAGCCAATGTTTTACCCAGGCTACCACCCTGGGACCCACTCCCAGGCTGGTTAATTTGACTAATAATCTTTTGTGTGGGACTGTGTCAAATGCCTTGCTAAAGTCTAGGTAGGCCATGTCCACAGCCCCTCCCTGGTCTACTACTTTGGTCACCCAGTCAAAGAAATCTATTAGATTCATCTGACATGACCTTCCGCTGTGAACCCATGCTGCCTTGGATCCTGTGCTCCACTGACCTCTAGGTACTCAACTATTCTTTCCTTCAGAAGTGACTCCATCACTTTCCCTACCACAGAGGTCAGACTGACAGGTCTGTTGTTTCCTGCCTCTGTATTGGTCCCACTTTTGTGAAGGGGAATCACATCCGCCTTCCTCCAGTCCTCGGGTACCACACCATCCTCCCTTGATTTATTAAAAAGAGTAGCCAGTGGATTCACTAGTTCCTTCCTTAATTCTTTTAGAATTCTGGGGTGAATTCCATCAGGACCCATTGCTTTGTCCACCTTCAGTTTTAGGAGTTCTTGCAGAACCCTTTCTTCTGTGAAAGGACTGGGATCGACCCCCCTATCAAAGGTGCTTCTGTTAATTGGATTAGGCACTTCCCCTCCTCTTTTGTGAATACTGAGCAGAAATATTCGTTCAGTATTCCTGTTTCACTGTCCCCTCTGCCCACCCACTGTTCATTCTATTCAGCCTCACTATCCCTCCCTTTGTCTTTCTACGCTTATGTATCTATAAAGGTTTTATCCCCCTTCTTAACTGAGTTGGCTATCTTTTCCTCAGTTTGGGCCTTTGCTATTCTGACTTCCCTTCCTGCTTCTTTCTGCCTTAACTGGTACAGCTCTCTGTCCTGCTCCTTCTGTGTTTCCTTATACTTCCGGAATGCTATCTTTTTCTTCCTGACTTTCACAGCCACCTCTCTTGAGAACCATTGTGGCTTTTTCTTTCATTTTGATTTGTTTATTTGCTTCACACAAATGTTTGTTGCCTCTGTGATGGCAGTTTTGATAATTCGCCATTGTTGCTCCACATCTCCTTCTAGCCTGTTTGTTAGTGCTTTTCTGAGGCACTCTCCGATCTTGCCAAAGTCAGCCCTCCTAAAGTCCAGTACCCTCACTTTTGTATGGCTTGACTCTGTAGCTGAGTTTAACGTGAACCACACTGTTTGATGGTCACTTGTCCCCAGATGGCAACCCACTTCTAGATCTGAGATCCTCTCACTGCCCCCGTTTGAAATCACGAGGTCTAAGATTGCTCCCTCACAAGTGGGTTCCGAAACTAGCTGGCTAATGCCTGCCACCTGTAGGGCATCAAGAATGGCCCTGCTCTTGGATGTGGCTGCAGCAAATGTGCTCCAGTTAACATCTGGCATATTCAGGTCTCCCATCAACAGTATCTCCCCTTTCTCTGCCATTCTAAGAATGCCTTCCATCATATCCTTGTCCATTCCTTCCCCCTGACATGGGGGTCTGTACACAACCCCTGTGCGGATTGTGGTGCCTTTCCAGTCTCCAAGGTGACCCACAGTGCCTCTCTCTCTCCCTGTTTACTCTTTTGTTCAGTTGCTTTTATCCCTTCCTTTACATAGAGAGCTACTCCTCCCTCTTCTCCCTGCCTGTCTCTCCTGTAGGTTATGTACCCTGGTATGTTAACATCCCAGTCATGGTTCTCTGTGTACCATGTTTCTGTGACTGCTACAATATCCAGGCATCCCTCTTCCATTAAGGCCACCAGCTCAGGGAGCTTGTTGCCCAGACTACAGGCATTGGTGCTCATTACCCTCCATTTCCTGATGGCCTTACCCCCTTTTGCCCCATCCCTGTCCTTCTTGCCTTTGTCACTTTCTCCATTTACCCCTGCCTTTCTCCCTATTGACACCTCCATGTTGGTGTTTGCCACACTTACTACCGTGATTGTTTGGGGGGGCTAGAATTTTCCTGCTCCTTTCCAGTGCCTCCCCCCTTGGCTAGTTTAAAAGCTTGCCAATGAAGCATTTAAACCTATCACCTAGGATCCTGGTTCCCCTCCCGGACAGATGCAGCCCATCATGCCAGTATAGGCTTGCATCACTCCAGGTGGACCCCCAGTCCCCAATGAAGCCAAATCCCTGAGCTCCACACCAGTTTTTCAACCACTGATTGAATCCCATGGAGCGGAACACCCTAGCCTCTCCTATGCCATAGATGGGTAGCACCTCTGAGAAGGTTACTGTGCGTGCTACTTGACTAAGGCCCCTCCCCAATTCCACAAACTCTTCCTGCACTTCTCTAATCTCTTTCTTAGCCAGGTCATTTGTCCCTAGGTGGACAATGACATCCAGCTCCCTCCCCTGTGCAGCTGCTCCGGCAATCCTGAGGATTCACTCCCTGTCCCTCCAAGCCATGGCGCCAGGCAGGCACCTCACCTCCCTCTCCCCTTCCTTGCCCAGTTCTACCTTCCTAACAATGGAGTCCCCCACCAGGAGTAGTTTCCTTCCCCTGAAGGGTGCCCTGCCACCCTCCTGTGGGTCTCCTTTGTGGAGGTTCCCAGCATCCTCCTTGGTCTCCACTGTAGGTGCCTCCATAGAGGAACCACACTTTGCCAGAATGGCATAGGAATTGTGGAGATGTACAACTGGAGGGATGTGTCTCTGTTCCACCACCCTCACCCTCCCTGAGCCCACTGTGGTCCAACCGCTCCTCTTTCTTGGCAACCTCTGAGGCAATGACAGTGGCACTGGTGGTCCCTGGATGGAAGAGGAGGTCCCACAAATCCTGGCCAACTCAGCCTGGAGATGAGCAACCTCCTCCCTCAGCCCAGAGAGGTGCTTACAGATGGGACAACACCGCATCCTCCAGAACATCTCCCGGAAGACTGCTGCTCCACAGCCACTGCATTGCACCACTCCAATCATGTCTTATTTCTGGCCCCTTAACTGTTTGCAATCCTTACTCTTTCCTCTGTTTTTTTTTCTCTCTCTCCTTACTTTCTGCCTGTGTGCCCTTTAAGCTCCTGATTGTCCTGTTCTGAGAGAAGAATATCCTATATTTCTCAGTAGACCACTTACTTGTTCCTCCTTAATGGTACTCCTTAAAATACTGTGGGTGGAATATTCAAAAGAGTTGCGCCATGCTCAACCCACCGATGCTCCCCGGCACAATATTCAATGGGGCAGATTGTGCTGTGCAATCCCCGATGCACCGGGGCTCAACAGTAATGTATGCAATGCAAGTGCGGGGGGTGTGCCCATGCATATGCGGCAAATCCCAATATTCAGCCTGGGATGTGCGGCACATACGCTGGCACATATCTGCTTTGCACTGCCCAGGGGGGCACAAAAATGTGCCTGGTAGAACCAGGAACAAATCCTGGCCACCCACAGGCAAGCTGCCATATTGAAAGGTGCAACATGGCAGCCACCTGCTGTGGGTTGCCACCCACCCACCCTGGACACAGTAATTGATGGAGTATTGTAAGGCTAGATATTATGTTCTTTTTAGAGGGAGGGGGGTGAAGCCCCTTTTTAGAGGGAGGGGGTGAAGCCCTAAGTATTATTATTATCATTATTACTATTATTCCAAATAGGATCGCAATCTGCTCAAGGCTATACATGACAGAAGGAGGATGAAGTCTATACTCAGTACATATCCATCCAGGTGATCCTGTCCGTCCAACTGTATAACAGTTAGCCAGGTTGGAAGTTATACTCTTTGATGAATGCAAACATATATAGCTTGTTCACAAACTACACTGTCAGATAGTCTATAGCAAGAGAGAGAGAACGAGAGAGAGAGAGATGCTGTCTATTTTGTAGGATGGAGTCTGAGTGTAA
This sequence comes from Neoceratodus forsteri, assembly GCA_016271365.2. Lineage (NCBI taxonomy): Eukaryota > Metazoa > Chordata > Ceratodontiformes > Ceratodontidae > Neoceratodus > Neoceratodus forsteri. The sequence continues at coordinate 587,557,657 of CM028137.1, read as the reverse complement.
ACTAGCCCCTTATTTGGGTGCTCTGAGCACATTTCAGCTGAAGTTGCCTGTACATTAAAACCTGTTGCTGCTATGTAAATACGTTACATTACCGATTCCCAGAGCTACGTGGCAGAGAACAGTAAATTTACTCCCCCCTTCATTTAATCATCTCCCTGAAATGCTGTAACTAAATAAGATTCTAAGCAAGATGACAATCATAATTAAAAGACAAGCATTATCTAAAGAGTCTTATTATTCCTTTTTGGTACTGCTTAAATTACAAAGAGTTCTGTAACATCCCTGACAGGTTCATTTGCTTTATGACTCTGGGTCAGACATGACGTGTTCAGATCTTGTTCTTGGCTCTGTAGGACTCACATAAGTGCTGCGTGTGTAGTGTGTATACCTGCTACCATTGTACCTGGACCTTCTCAAAAATGCCCATCCTGGATAGAATAAAATGTTTTAAAAAAAACGGCTGATCTGGGGTGGCAGTTAACCTGAATGGACAAGTACTTGTGGCAAACTAAATCCTATTGGACAGCTAAAACTAACCAGTAACATTGTTTATTAGGTTGATGCCATATTGGCCTCTTAAAGTGAAATAGTGTAACACATGCAGCAAATATGCCAGCTTGGGTAACATGGAAATATCACAGTGGGATATATTGGGACTTGAGAGTGATTTATAAAAATATTAGTAGATGGAGCTGCTCCTATTATAATTTAGGGATACTCTTACAGAAGTCACAACTAACATTTATATATTAAAATACATGAGGCCATATATTGTACATAAGTACCATGTCCCCACCGAGATAACTGTATAACTATATGTCCAAGCTCTTTCTAAAACAGATTGCTTAAACCATCTGTCCAGTAGCTAGGAAAACATTTACATTATGATATTCAGACACAGTTCAAATTATGTTATTCATGTATTTGTATTTCTGCACCCTCATTCATTGTTACTGAGGACAATTGCATGAAAACAATATCTTTGTTCCCCAAACTGTATCTCATCCTGTTTATTCCCCTTCCCCACCTCCCTAGAATTATAATTCACCAAGTCACCAATTATGACATGATTATCTGTTGCTGTGGATATTATTCTGTTCCCACACACAGAGGGCTGGGATGTGGGTGGGGGGGAGGGCCGAACAATAGGATACGATATGATTTGGGACACAAAGATCCTGCTTTCATGTTAATGTCCTCAGTTATAAAGAATGCCGGGACACATTAACAGAATATTAATAATATATACCCTGCCCTGAGTATGACTATTATATTGTAATAAGTATTCACCAATACCAGATAAATGCTTTAAGGACATAGGTTTGCAACTTCTTTTGAGGGTCTTTGGTAGATTAATGGGACCATCTCCTGACATGACTCTGACATTAGCTTTTGTGGTAGGTGTGTGTGATGCAATATATTTCTCCTGTATCCAAGGTCTGTTGCCGCCCAGCTCCAAACCAATGTGAAGGCTGGGTTTAGGCCGAGAAAGAGGTTGCATGTTTAAGGTTGAAGCTAAGTACGTTTAAGGCTGACACCACCTTCCTTTCTTTACAGCATCACTATTAAAGAACATAATTCCAGCAATATGTGTGGCAAATTCCTGTGATATGTGTGAGTGATAAGGGAGCTGAATTCTTCTTTTATATAGTTAAAGTGATCCCTCTTTGGACTTACTGTGTGCCTTCGGTATTATACATTGCTTCTTACAGAACTGGCGATTACGCAAAGCTAATTCTGACTATTCAGGGGTAATTATCTCAGACACGGTTACGTAACTCCATTCCTCCCTCTTCCTTTTTTCCTTTTGTGTCCCATCATCACTTCACTACAAGGGGCTTCCTGTAGCCCCCGGAAATTACCCTGCAGCACCAAATCATAGTGACCGCTCTCTGCACAAAGTGTTGCGAGATTTGTAGTTGAAATTACAATACAGAACCAAAGATAAACTAATTTGACTTTCTGTGCATTAGCTGTGTTTAACATTATCCATATTTAATATTGTAACGCAATGGCATGCTTGAGTACATACACCAGCTAGACGCGTTCATTCACATTTTGGGCTGTGTAGTACAGTATGGTCTGCACTCCCATTGGCCCATGCAGTGGACCAATAGGTGTACAGTCCCTACTGTATGCTGTCAGTCGGTGGGAGGCCAGGCAGCATGTGGGTGGGGTGCTTCCACCCACCGCTGACTGGGGAGGTGCTGGGTGGCTGGGGCCTCAGTGGGCTGGTGGGAAGGGGGTACCACTGGATCACCAGGGTTCCTCTATGCGAATTCCCATGATTGGACACTGGGGGGGTTCCACTGGACCTCCAGGGTTTTATTTCACATATGCCCATGATTGGGCGATGGGGAGTGGTCCACGGGGGCACCAGGGATTCATTCACCTCTGCCCACGATCGGGCATTGGATATTGGTCCACTGGACCATCTGGAAATTCAATAGCTTCTGCCCATGATTGAGCATTCAGATGCAGAGACTGCCTCGGGTCAGGAGGGCATCAGTCCACAATGGCTGCAGCCTGGCAGGGTGTCAGGTGCAAGTCAACAGGGATCAGCACACTGTATGAAAACTGGGCCATAATGACATGCAAATGGCCCCATTTGTGCCTTGCATGCATAATGGCCTCATTTGCATGTCAACTGCTGAATATCGTGGTTGATGCACCTAGCACAATTGCACTTGAGCTCATGCATCCCCCTGCTCCCCTACTGCCACTTGCACTGGCGCAGCGCCACTGCCCTGTGCGTGCATCCTCACTGCCATATTCAGTGGTGCTGAGCCATGGCACAGCACCACGGAGTATCGCCTGGTCCATGCCCTTGTGCAGCCCAGTTGTGCTGTGCCCAGGCTTGCTCCCCTGCCTGGTGCAGTCTGAATATCCCACCCCTGTATGTCTAACAAGGTGATATTGGATCAAAAAAGTGTATGCTTAAAAAGCAGTAACAGCCAGATACAATCTATTTAAAACCTTCATATATGTATAGAATAAGCAAATGATTTCACAAGGTTAGTGAACCTTCGTATGTTAAAACTTGCGAAATAAGACCTACAGTACTACTCTGTCTAACTGTTGCAGCAATAATATTTAACCTTGAACAAAGAAAATAGCAATACAGTGTTACACGAGGTCCCTGCACCCTAATTGATACCCTCAGAGGTACACCGTAGACAGCTAGTGTTTAGACATATGTTATACTAACATATAAGGCTAAGGGCATCTACCATACAAGAGCAGATGTCATGATATGAATGCATATTGTTGTAATACACTTTACTTGCTAGTACTTATATTCTGCTATGTATTTTCTGTGTATTTCTTACTTGTGAGATGTCAAGGCACCTGTGTCCTTGGAGTAATTATGATATGTAAGTCAGCATTGCCACCTTTTGGTGATTTGTACTACTACACTGAGTTATGTAAGACTCTGTATAAGAACTCTTTTGTTCATAAACTAATGACTACTACAAAACTGAATAATTTTATCTTGGACCATGGAGCCACCGCTAATTTAGCCAATAGGGCTCATCTCTGTAACTAGAAATGTTTCTATTTTACAGTAACCATAGTAATTATCATAGGTATATAATGTGATACACTAGTCTTGTACCTCGGAGATCCCAAGAGACACAAAGAAACCTTGAGGTATAGGGAATGCTTAGCACTGGCTCCCAGTTCGTATTGGTAAGAACTGCTTAGGGCAACTGTGATTTTATCCTTTGGTACTAATAAACAAGTTTATTACTCTTATGCAACATGTCTGTGATTACTTGCATTCCCAATATTGCTAAGAACCTGAGAGTGAGGTTTGGACCTCCTGACAACAGCATAATCAGCCTCACAATACTATTAATCAACTGAATTTTCAATAAAATAAACATCACAGAAAAAGAGGCTTGAAACCTACGGAAGGTTTAGCATATACTAATTGTGCAAAATTAATATTTGACTACCTAATCTACAATGAGAAAATATCTGTAATGCACACTTTTTGTCCTTTGAACTCAGTTATAATAGTAATTGTAGCATCCAATGCCATGGAGGACATGCCAACTGCACCACTAGAAGAGATAAATATCCACGGTGAAAAAATCCCAACTCCAGAGAATATCCCCTTTCGAGGTAATATCACTGGAACTTCAGTCTGCCTCCACACTGGGGTGATTCCATGTCCCCCTACAAAAATATTCTCACCTGCAAAGACATCAATAAAAAAGGAGGGACGGGAAAGAAGAAAACAATACCAAGGCACGCAAGTTATAACAATCACAAACCTACTAATATATACAAAATACTGCTCCCCTGCTTGGTGTTAAAGAGAAAAATTAGAAGACTGGATAAAAAACTGTAAAAAAAAAAAAAAATAGAAGAAATATACAAGAAGTATACACTTGTTGGACCACATAGCCCACCTCTGGAGAGAGGTTCTTAAACTCTGAATTAAAATTTTGAACTGCTATTTGAATATAACATATTGTATTGCTCTATCTTGTGTACAGGGGTACTCTCTCTTGCAGCAGCTTGTCAGTGGCTGCTTGCAAGGGATTGTGGAGTACTGGAGGACTGTGCTGTGTACCTTCTGCCCCCCCCCAGTAAACACTAAATATACGTGTTTTTCAGTGACTGGGCTTTTTCTTAGAAAGAAGCTACCTTTACAACATCTAGGATAGCCTTTTTAAAGGCTTTCCAGTCATTTATACACTGTTTTGTGCAAACACGAAACCAGAAGTAGTGCGAACTCACACTTCCGGTTTCGGCCCTTATAAACAGCAGCTTTTGAGAGCGGGGCTCAGTATACACTTGTTGGACCACATAGCCCACCTCTGGAGAGAGGTTCTTAAACTTTGAATTGAAATTTTGAACTGCTATTTGAATATAACGTATTGTATTGCTCTGTCTTGTGTACAGGGGTACTTTCTCTCACAGCAGCTTGTCAGTGGCTGCTTGCAAGGGATTGTGGGATACTGGAGGACTGTGCTGCGTACCTTCTGCTCCCCCCCGGTAAACACTAAATATACGTGTTTTTCAGTGACTGGGCTTTTCCTTAGAAAGAAGCTACCTTTACAACACCTAGGATAGCCTTTTTAAAGGCTTTCCAGTCATTTATACACTGTTTTGTGCAAATGTGAAACCGGAAGTAGTGCGAACTCGCACTTCCGGTTTCCGCCCTTATAAAGAGCCACTCTAGCGAGTGGGGTGAGCATGCTGGGTCATACAAGAGAGACATCATTTTAGCGTAGTTCTATCGTATCCATCGTGGACAAGGGGACAATAAGGTAACAATATTAATCTATCAAGATTCATAGGATTCTACATTTGACTGATTAACAAATTGTGCTACCATGAAAAAGGCAAATAGATACTGCACCACCTGTAAAATGTATGCTCTGGGTAAACACATAGCCAACTACACGTGTGATAAGTGTATTTTAGTTGGCGATTTACAAAATGAAATTGATAGACTTCAGCCCAAAATGTCTGTAAACCCTGAGATCAAAGCCTTAGAGGACTACATTGATCAGATGTCAATTCTGGTGGAGGCTAACGCCTCAATCACAGCATCAATGGGTGAGGACACCATTCAGAAGCCCCAACAAAATGTTACCCACAGCCCAATACTTGATCAACCCACCATTACCGCAACTCCTTTGACTTTAACCTGTCATCAGCCTAAATCTGATAAAACCTACTTCTGGTCAAAAAAACTTAATCCCAAATTTAAGTCAGCAGCCAATAACGTATCCCCCCCTGCTTCATATGTAATTCCCATGCAAAATTCATTTGAGCACCTGTCAAACTTTATTGATGAATCTGTATCAGTCAGTCCCAAACTTAGTAAAATTACTGAGAACAGCGCAACTCATCATAAACCCCCCAACAATTCACCTGACGCAGTCCCTTTACACCCCCTTTGCCCCTTAGATACATTAGACAATCATAAGGAAGTTTATATACTTGGAGATTCCATAATGAAATACATTGATTGCACAGTCTGTAACCCGGACAAGGAACATCATACTAGCTCTAGTTACCGGGGAGCCAGGATCTCCGATATCACAGCAATGCTTAAACCTATCTTGAAGTCTGCGGGAGAAAACCCACTAGTTGTTGTCCATGTTGGAACAAACAACATTGCCAAGCAACCCCTGCAAGGTATTAAACAGGACTTTGTTTCCCTTTGCAACTTATTGGTTGACAGGGGCTGTGACATTTGCCTCTCGGAAATATTACCCATCCCAAGAGCAAGTGACACTATCAACTCTGAAGTAAAAGCCATAAATGAATGGCTGAGGAAATGGTGCCTTAGACAAAGTATCCCTTGTCTAACCCATTGGGAGGATTTCCACCTTAACCCTTCCCTCTTCTGCTGGGATGGTTTACATCTCAGTAGAAGAGGCAGTGCTATACTTGGGAAAAAGATTGCCACCTTTATTAATTCTCATTTAAACTAACTATCAAGGGGGAGTTTGGAACATCGACCAAAACTCTTGAAAATGGGTCTCAGCCCTCAAATCCACATCTAAATGTTCTATCACTTAATGCCTGATCCCCTAAACATTGCTAAACAAGCTGAATTGGAACTCAAAGCCCACCTTCTAGACCTGTCCTTGATTGCTGTCACAGAAACTTGGGGTAATTCCTATAGAAATTGGTCATCTGAGATTTTGGGTTATAAACACTATTTCAAAAATAGGCCAGACACAAAATCGGGTGGTGGAGTCAGTCTTTATGTTAAGGATAGCATCCCCTCATACCAGTCTCCAATCGAACACAATTCAGAGAGTGTATGGGTGTATATCCAACCCGATGGTGTCCCCCAAATCCTGGTTGGAACTTGATACCATTCCCCTTCATTAGACAGTATTCAAAATTTAAAATTGACAGAAGATATTTCCCAGTTTGCTAGTAAGGGTTCTGTCCTACTTTTAGGAGATTTCACTCTCCCAACTATTAATTGGGATACGTTAATGGGCTCCAACAACAATGAAAGCAACTTTCTCACTACCAACATTGATCTGGGTTTGTACCAACTAGTAGTCAAAGAACCTACATGGGGTAACAATATTTTAGATCTTGTTATAGCTAGCTTAGATGTTCCTGTAAGCAATCTGCATATATCAGACCCACTTGGCAATAGTGATCATAAATCAATATTCTTTACCATTACCGTACCTCGTTGTTCGGTACCAAATAAAAAAATAATCAAACATTATGAAAGGGCAGATTTTCAAAAAATAAATGAACACTTAAGTAGTATTGACTGGACAAACATCTTATCTTCCTTTAATACCATCGAGGCATGGGATTTTTTAAAATCACAAATATCCCTAGTCGAACATAAATTTGTTCCTGATAAATGTACTCACAACAGCAAAGGAAAAATTCCACCATGGTTTAATTCATCCATTAAAAAGCAAATACGACGTAAACGCAAATTATTCATATGTCTAAAAAAGTCATGTACAAGTATCAAAGGCGAGCTAATAATTCAGTATAGAGAATCAGTAAGAATACTTAAAAATCAATACTAGTAGCAAAAGAAATCTTGAATTCCAATAGCACATACTAAGGACACCATAAATCACTCTATGCTTACCTAAACAGTTAAAAGGAATAATAAATCAATCGGTCCCCTTATGTAACAATAAAATAATAACCTCTGACCTTGTTGTAGCCTCTACACTTAATAACTACTTCATATCAGTATTTACTCAAGATCCCTTACAACCCACAATAGCCATACCACCCATCAACATTAATGAGCAACTGGTCCAGCAGAAAGACACCTACAATCTACTACTAGCCCTAAAGAAATCCACTAGTCCTGGTCCGGATGGTATATGTTCAAAATTCCTCCTGGGCACTAAAGAAACAATCACTCTTCCACTTACAATTATCTTTAATAAATCACTTCATGAATCTACAGTTCCACCTGATTGGCAAACAGCAATAGTTACCCCTATTTACAAGAAAGGCTCTCATTCACAAGTTAATAACTATCATCCCATTAGTTTAACTTCTATTCCCTGCAAACTACTTGAAAAAGTTATTAAAGCACTCTTGGATAAGGAAATACTATCCTTAAATCTTACAGATATCTCTCAACATGGATTCAGATCTGGCCTTTCATGCACCACTAACTTATTGACCTTCTACAATCCCATTAGTTCTAACCTAGATTTAAACATTTCCTCCGATGTTATTTTGCTGAACTATAGCAAGGCTTTTGATAAAGTGTTCCACAGCATTCTCATTTCCAAACTTACTCAATTAGGTTTTTCTGCTTTTCTTGTGTTATGGATAAAAAGTTGGTTGACAGATAGATCTCAGAGGGTACGGGTTAATGGCACTCTGTCAGATATAGGCAGGGTGACAAGTGGAGTTCCACAGGGCTCTGTCCTGGGACCCACTCTGTTTAATATCTTCATTAGCGACATGAAAATTCATTCTTCAAATATCCTCATAAAGTTTGCCGATGATACCAAGCTGGGTGGTGCTGTTAACAATGCTGCAAATAGACAAATTCTACTCAACGATCTTTCATCTATCAAACACTGGGCCCCCATTAATAAAATGGAGTTCAATATAGCCAAATGTGCCATCCTGCACGTTGAAAAACAACCCCCAACAAGTATACACATTGAATAACACCATCATTAAGGTTTCTTGTTTAGAAAAAGATTTAGGGATTCTAGTTAATAATAAATTGACCCCAGTTTCACATTGCAATAAAATAGCAAACCAAACAAATTCACTTCTTTGTAAGATCAACTGTACTTTTGTTTCTAGAACCGAGCAGTGTATTATTCCGCTGTACAGATCGCACATTAGACCTTATCTTGATTACGGTTCTCCGTTTTGGAGTTCGTACCTCTGTGGGGACACAGATAGACTTGAGAGGATTCAGAGAAGAGTCACCAAAACTAGTCCCCACTTGGCACATGTGGATTACGAAACTAGACCACATAAAACAGGGTTACACTCACTCAAAATGAGACAATCAAGAGGGGACTTACTCCAACTCTTCAAGAGTATTCAAAACCCAATTTTGATGAGGCAATGTGGTATTTCTTTTGCAACTAGAAAAATTGGACCCAGGCTGAATAACAAACAGCTGGATATAGTCAAATGTAAAACCAACAAAAGACAACATTTCTTTTCCATAAGAACCCCAAGATTATGGAACACACTTCCCCAGGATATTGTAGACGCCCCTTCCTTTATGACTTTTAAACTCAAACTAGATAAATGGTTAACTAAATAGGAACCATTGACAATGATCCACATATGTGGAGGACAATATCTATGGGCTTTCACCTTCTTTCGTCCCTCTAACCAAGTAACCAAGTAAATGGAGTTGTTTACAGCCAGACTGCATCTGAAAATAGATCAGTTTAACTCAAGATGGTTACAGTACCATTTTAACAGGTGATTGAGGAGTTGGAAGGGGTTCCAATCTTAGAGCAAAAGGTGCATGGTTAAGAGTTCAGAAAGAAGATAGGAGAGGAGAGGAGAGCCAGCAAGAAGAAAGAATCTGACCACAAATAAAAGTCATATTATGTTGATTTGTGTTAGTTATATAGAAGTAGACAAATTAAATTTCCAATGCTAAGATGCATAGAGGAAATGTATGCGGAACAGCAGGGTAAAGACTCGAGATCCACACGAAAACAGAGCTTGTATATAATTAAGCTAGACTACTGTTCATGCTTAGCCAGAGAGGACTTCGTCTTTTAACAGATACAACAGTCATATAAGATCACAAGTGATGCATTACTGTATTTGCAGAACATGTGATGTATATCATTGAAGTCTTTACAATAAACTGAAGTTTAAAAAAAAATACTGCTCTCCCGCATAATAACAATACCCAATCCAATATATCAGTAATTACTGCGCACATTAGAATAGAATGAAAAAAAAATACACCCCTACTACTAAATATTCTCTAATAACAATAAATGTTAGTACCCAACTAGTCAATTTGGATACTTCAAGGAGTGAGTAAAGGAGAAAGTCCACATTCCCAGACACCATCTTATTGCTTACCCTACATGTTTGAAATAGTGAGACCAAGTCCAGCATGTTCATAAAATCTGCAAGCAACCTAAACTAACATATTCATCCTTTCACAGTCTGCAAAACAAAAACATTGCTACCAAGCAGCAAAGAAAAACAAATGAGCAAAGTAGATGATCCCAAATTGAACTGAGATCCCAATTTCTAATCAAATACCCTGTCTGAAGCTGAAAGCAGTCCATAACTTCATCGCCACTAATTCTTAAGTCACAGATATTCCAGTATTTGTTTCCAGCTTGTCAGTCAGCTGAGTGAAAATGACATAACCCTTTTCAAATTATTAACAATCACAATACTGAGGTGAAACAAATTTACCAAAATCTAGCTCTAGTCCTTTAAAGGTGGGGGTCAGTACTCCAGAGAAAATTCCAGAAAAAAAAATTGTTCGGAGCAGAATCCCAGACCAAACTGAGATCCTACACTAACCAGGAATACCGCTCCAAGAGTTCAGCCTACCACCTGATTGGGGTGCTTCTGTGTCCAACATCAGAAACATCTTAGCACCAAGTTAAAAAGTAAAAATAGAGCATTCCCTGAGGCAGATAGCAAAACACTGAGATCCTGGCCATGAATAATGTCAACTGCCAGTCCAGACCCTCATGAATACAACACAAATCACACCACTCATCTCAATGACAAAGAGCAGAATAGTCAATACCCAGCAGAGGAGGATACCTGGGCTGGTGATCTTTGTGATGGAAATAAATCAGGGAAATATTGCTGTAGCCCAGCTAAAGCTTCCAGTGCCAATTGAAATTGCTTTTCCCTGGCAGCTGTAACAAACAATAGAGTGTCAGAGTATCAGATATTGAAGCAGTTTCCGGCAGCATACAACTTTTTTTTAATGTCATGGTAGGCTTGCTGCTTAATTCTGATAGCGGAGCTTAAATCACTAAAAATAGAGATTTTGCTCTCCTCCCAACAAAGTTGCATCTGTGTTCTGACTTAGGGTCTGTGGTGGTGAGACGTCCTCTTTCAGGCATTTGGAAGGCTGAGAGTATTATGTCAAAGCCTTCGACAGACTTGAGACTTCCATTTCTGAAGCTTCAGATGCCATACGAGCCAGGAAAAATAGCAGAAAGTATTCAGTCCTCATCAATAGGGGTTGGAGAGCAACTTGGTGAAGACAAAATTGGGATATAATCAATTTTAAACTTTAAAATAAAGATCTCCTCAGGAGCAGTAGTATGAGCATCCACTCCCTAGCCTGTGATCACATGACTCCTCTTTTCACTCATATACCCGAAGAAAGTCTGATCCCAATTCATGACATCCAGTGCAGTCCTTTCCTCAGTCTGAGTCTTTACTGTCCTTACCCTCCTTCCTACCTACCTCTCTTTGTTTCTCTAAATACAACTCCCTGCTTCCCTCCATTTGAGTCTCCTTGTACTTGTACATGTTTGAAACCCTGGGGAGTTTGGACTGGAAAGTCAGGTGATCCACTGGATACAAACTCTTCATAACACCCCATCCACCAAAATCCAGATTAATGGTGGCCTGACCAATTTCTTTATTTCAATGTGGGAGACTAGGGAAGGCTGCCCCGATCTCCTGTTATGCATTCTGTCACTTGAGCCTGTGGCAGCTGTCATCATTGCCCCCCCCCCCAGGGATAGAAGATTGTATTATGGGGGAGGAGGCAGGCTCATAAAGCCACTCTATTTCCATATGACCTTTTACTCTACCTATGGAAACCTCAGTTAGACCTGTGGGCAGCCAACTCTCTACTGTCTCTGTATGATTACCTATCCGGTCATTAAATTAACTGGATTAAGAGTGAAGTGGTGCCAATTGATAAACTGAATCAATATGAAATAGATAATCTGAAGGGATTGCAAGTACTGCTGGCCTTTAAATACCTCGGTATAAAGATCCCCTCTCACCTTGCCCCACTGAATGAAGCCAGCGGGTGTGAGAGGTGGGAATCTATGTCCCTCTCCATTATATGCAGAGTAAAAATACTGAAAATGTGCATTTTACCAATATGTCTATATTTATTTCAATCGTTGTCAATACAACTACTCAACAATGTTTTTTTTGTTACTAAGCTAAATAGTGATTTATACAAGTTCTTGTGTCATGGCAAACCTGCAAGAGACAAGAGAACTGTTCTGCAGCTGGCGACAAAGTATGAGGATGTGCCCTTCTTAACTTTAATAATTATTGCTGGGCATTCCAGCTTTGCACAAGCAGGTGAGGGAGCCCAAATTCTGGCCTGGGTAGAAATGGAGGATGAAGAGCTGGGCTGTGATATCAGAAGGTGACGCTGTCTGTTTCTCTATCTTTTTTTTTTATTTTTAATTTTTCCTCCTACGTAGAGTTGACAGGTTTCTCTGGTCCTTCTTTGGAGGGATTCATCCTCTGACATGACTGTCCCTCACTCAGCCAGACCCCCTAATTCTCCCACAGATTGTGTCCTGTGGTGGGCCAAAGAGAGGAGTGCCGGCTTACTTTGTGGTAAACAGGCTAACATGCTACTATCAAGGGGTGACCAAACTTTTTCTTGTAGCGTCTGACTCATATTTTTGAGATTTCTATGAGTTTTTGTCTACTGTCTCACTGTCTGCTCGCTAACACTGCTGCTTGGTAATGTTTCAATAATGCCTGAATTTGGTTCCAGGTACAGTGGATGGATGTCATTCATACTGCTTAATAGAAGGTTGCAACACCCCTCCCACCCCAACCACACATAGATGAAGAAAAAATCACTTATTTTAAATAGTGTCTCCGCAACATGAATTTCTACTTTTCCTACTGGATTACATTCACAGATCACTTTTAATAGTTTTCTATGTTTTGACACAGTCATATACAAGTGTCACTCATTAGTGCCTTCTGTTACCTCTCTCTCTTTAGCCATGTTCTGTACTAGATGTAACACTTCACCGACTGCTCTTATGGTTGTTTCCCACCACATCTCTTCTATTGTTTCCTCTCATACAGTTTTCTTCATTATCCACACATTCTGTGTCTTGCTCCTTTCCCTGCATAGATGTCCTTTGCTACCTGCTTCACTTCCCCACTCATTTCTGGTGTATGGGTCTGTTTCTCTTCCTACTCTGTATGTGTCTGTTACTTTCCTCCACAAAACCACGCTATATCTCAATGCGACAAGGTCATTTTATTCATGACCTAACAACATTCCTAGCAACAGTACTGCTCTACTAATATTAACTTCACTACCTATTTCTCATTGATGCTATGCCTCAGAAAACAGGAGCAATTGTGTTCCAAAGCTCTGCACCAGGTAGTTCTCTGTGACAGGTGTTTGCTTTTCTATTTGTGCCTACAGGTTTTTTTCCCCTCTTTTACATCATTACATTTTCATTCTGGGTACTCAGGGTCTGAAGGTTTTGCTAGGACTTACAGTGTCCATGGGGTGGGTGGGTAGATTCTGTTGATAACTTTTGGACCAATATGGCTGCTTACATTTCCATTTCACAGTGCTGCTAAATGAGTGCTGTCCACTTTATTCGTGACACACTACAAGACTTATCACAATATCAACTAAGTGTAAAAATATCAGGAATTAATGAAAGGTCATGTGCTCAATACTGGTCAATCAGTTGTTTGAAACATAGATGCCCATGTTATAAGAGAGATTATGAGTGAGTTGTATTTCATGTAAAAAGGATGATGGAGCTGTGGAACAGTCTGCTAGTGGGGTTTGTGGGTGCCAAGACCATAAATGGTTTCAAGCACATCTGGTGCAGATTGAAGGGTTTGGTGACTCCTCAGGACAGTTATAGTTGGGAGGGAAGCTGGGGGGGTTGGATGGGGAAGGAAAAAACCTCATATGCAAAATAGGTCCTGGGGAAGATGGGGAGCTCTGAGCAGATTAGATGGAACTGTGGTCTTTCTCTGCCATCATTGTCTATGTTTCTGTTTGGTAATACTTGCTATACAGTGTATAAAGCACAATACAAATGTCAAGTCTCATTAACTGTAATAATTTCAAAGCAGTCCCACTCCCTTCACTAGCAGTCTACCACCACTATTTGTATAGTAAAGCACTTTGGTATACCGTGAGATCAAATATATTAAAGTGACTTACCCTTAAAAATACAACAAATATAATTAAAGAGGATCTAAAGCAAAAGGGAAACACACAGTATGATAATAAAGAAATATTTTTAAACTGGTGCACAAAATGTTGCTAGACCTCTGTTAAAGCAGCAGATACCTCCCCCAAGGGACCAGTGATGCTGTCTGAAACAAATGAAATGAAAAATAACTTATTGAACTACTGCAACAAAAAATATATAGAAATGTTCATAATGCAGAGGTTATAACAAGTCTCAGTTTTGCTCTCTGCGGCTATCTGACAGAGCACTGTCGGTTTAAGAACTCAGCAAGTGTTGCAACAGAAAAGTATAGAAAAAGAAAAAATACTTAACACGCCTGTCACTATGACAAAATTTAATGAACTCATCAAGTGTGACAGATCCAGTCACATTAATAGTAAAAACACTGAAAAAAAATAACTTCTCTACTGATACATAGTACTACTACATTTATGTACAGAGGGGACCTTTCAGTCAAGCCAAACGATTCCGCCCCACAATGGCGCCACTCTCTGACTAAAAAATAGTTGAAATGAAAAACAGTTTTAAATTACATAATGTTGTTTAACAGAATAAATTACAACACACCAGATGCACTATGTACTGTAAATCACTTATGCGATAAATTTAAGAACAAATAAACCACTTTAAAGGGATTTACCCAAATGTCTAAAAGACATCCACAGGAACAGAATTACTGCAGCTCTCTTCAGTTAAGAGTGCAGAGAACACAGCCTCCTCATGGTCTGCTGTACATGTAGTTCCAGTACTATGTCATTTGTGGTCTCTGCAGTCACATGGTAGATTGTTTACTTCTGAAGAACTTAAACTACAATAGGGCTATGAGAACTTTGCCCATGATGTTCTCAATTCACAGTTTTACAAAGTGGGGTGCACTACGTAAAATGTTTCTTTACCATGCAAGTCAACTTTGTGAAGCGAAAGATTTTGCAAAGTAAATAGTCAGTTGAATATTATGGATTTCACAAACCACTAGTGATACTACTGCAGTGATGCCTTCAGCAATGACTAGTTATAATAGAAAGATAGAAATATTTCAGGCAGTTTGCCAATGTGAATTGCCAGTTGACTTTCACCCACTGCAACTAAATAAAGATGTACTACCTATATATTTATCTAACTAATATTTAAATATGACCATATTGTTACTGTTAATCACATTCACAATGAGTCTGTTCCACTCAGAGACAATTTTTATTTGTGTGTGAACCAATTCATCTATTGGTCTCTCTTGAAGAGATTTCCAGGAATGTGATAAGCATGACCTTGATAACCATCTTTGGTAATTTTTTTTTTTTTTTTTTTACTTACCGGTCTCAAAAAGAGAATGTCTCCTTGATATTCTGACCATCAGAATCATATCCCTTTTCTGTCTTCATCTCTTGATTGAGAACAAACCCAACTAAATTATTTCTCTCTTCATATAACATTTTCGCTGTATCTCTGACCTTTCTGGTTAATCTCATCTGCGCACCCCCAAGATGAGCCACATCTTTTCTAATATATGTGTTTCAGATGGGGCTTGAAGCTTAAAGCGTGGATGCACCAGTGAACTATACAGAGGCAACAAATCCTCCTTGCTTCTGCTAACCATATTCCTTGCCGTGCACCTGATCATCTGGTAACATGTTTGATTATCATTTCATAATGTAATTCCCATTTAAAACTGTTAGCCACTATTTCTCCCAAGTCCATCTCAATTTTCAGTTCAAAAATGTTATTTCTTCGACAGTCATTACAAAAATATTTAAAATTTAAAACATACAAATGCAAATATCACTCTTTAAATACATTCAGTGAGCATTACAATATAGGTGATAACATTTTACAAAGATTTGTGTACATTCATAAAAATAATTACAAATAATTTTCATAAATAAGTAGACTGGAGAAAAACAGCAACTTTCTGTACTATGCATAAGTTTTCATTGTTCATTAAATATTTCACCATTTTGTCAGGGGGGAGACTGGGGTTCATCATGATGCCACCAAGCCATTTCGAGCGTGGACCCTTGTATAGTGGACATAGGAGTAATACATGTGTTAAGTCGTCCTTGGTTGACTTATCACATTTACAATATGGGCTACATACTTTTTTTGTTTGTAAAGTACATAGTTGCCATTGTATATTTCAAGCCTAAATTTGATTATTGTTCTCCTTTCCTTTGGGTTAATTAGCTAGACTAAATAAGCTTCCAAGCCATAAATTGTTTTAATCTGTTTGTACCATCTATATAGCTTAAATTGTTTCATTTTTACTAGTGCCTCCATTTTTTCCTGTCTCTTAACCTATTCTTCACCTTTTCAACTATCATATGCCTTGGATGTATAAACATACTCCATAAGACATCTCCGAACCCATTTGGAAAAATAAGGCACTTAAAAGTTTCTAATGTCAGGAAAATTTTCCCCAGAGAAATGTATTTAATTTCTTCCTCCAGGCATTGCCTGGGTAGCCTGTTTTCTTCTAGCAGAAATAACTTTAGTGAGGAAAGAATTTGTCTTTCTTTCACTAAAGTAGAGATGGAATATTGTCCCAATTCTAAGTTTACTATACTAACTTTGTTGAATGCGGAACCATCAAAATATATCTTTTCATTTTGTTACATAATATTTCCAAATTTTTCAGATCATCTGTGCCCCAAATTTCAGCTGTGTAAAGTATACTCAAGTTTATTTTGGCCTCCAATACCTTCAGTACTCCTTTGATTGATGTTCTGCCCATCTTTGCATTAAAGATTCTAAATGCTTTGAATGATTTCTTTATTTTCTCTAGAACCTGGGCGATGTGTTCTTTCCATCTTAAAGTTTGACTAAATCTAAAGCCCAGATATTCATAGAATTTGACTCTTTCAACTTTCTCTGAATTTATCCACAAAGATTTGAGATGTTTGCTATTAATCCAAAATATCAATATGTTGGTTTTGGACATATTTATCTTTAATTTATGATCATCACATAATTTGAAAAAGTAGTTAAGTTTCCTTTGTAAGCCCAGAATTGAGACTGCAATTAACACTAGATCGTTGGCATACGCCAGACAATCTACATGTGTATTTCCTATTTTTGGTGCATGAAATAATGGATTTTCCAGTTCCTTCAAAATGTCATTTATATATATGTTAAACAAAAAGGGGGGCCAGTATGCATCCTTGCCTGACCCCACATGTCATTTTGAATGGCCTGGAAATATTCCCGTACTGGTTGAATTGTACTGTCCCCATAAGTCCTTCTTATTCTTTGAGCTTTGCAATGTAGAATCATGTAATTTGTATTCAGCTTTTGGGTTCTTGAAATCAGTGTGACCTGCCACACATTTATCAACATTAAACATCTACTAGAATTGTCAGCCCACATTTCAAATTTGTTAAAGTCATCTTGCATTTCTTGAACGCTAGTATCAGCTGAAAAAAACAACACCTAGTTTCATGTTATCAGCAAACAAGTTTGTTTGAAACTGAGGCCAGAATACATGGCACTCAAAAAAAAGTTAAAAACTCTTGGCCCAAGGCACATCCTCGGTGGGGCACCACACTGGTAATTATTCCTTGGCTATATACAGTACTTGTCTGTTTATCTTTACTAATTGCTTTCTATCTTTAATAAGTTTCCAAACCATTTTACTGAATGTGCGGGGGTACCAGATCTCTTGAACTCCAGTTGCTGGCCTCTATGAGGATTTGTATAGAAAACTGATTTTCCTTCATCTAAGGTCTTACTGGCAGGTCGAAAGAAACTAATCAAATTTGTGAGGCAAGAGCTCCTTTGTTTGAATTCATGCTTGGAATTATCTATAATCCTGCACTTTAGGAACAAGGATTCCAGGAAATCCCTTTCAATGCTTTCTATTAGTTTACAAGAACAGATTTTGAACACACAGGTCTGTAGTTCCCAACATCAGAGTTAAACCCATTTTTTAGATAGGAACCTCTAGGGTATCCCTCCAATCCTTAGATGGTATTCCCTCATTTAACGATTTCTTTAAAAAAATACAGTAATTGGACCAACCAGTTCAGATCAAAATTCAATTACAACCATATGATGCACACAGTCTAGCTCTGCTGCTGGAAACACAGACACATTTGGCAATTAATAATGATGGCTCTGTCAATTCTTGCCATTTTTTTGAAGGTGCTGACTGACAAGACAAAACAAGAAGGAACTGTACAATGAGCACCACTGTATAGCTGTATTGTCATCACTGTAAAAATAATGAAGAGGTGGGCTATTGATCAACAAGAATGTTAAAGTATGAGAATCCTTGTCCTGACTTACAGGTCATACCATGGGACCTAAACAGCCTTGATTAGACTGACATATGGTATGTACTAAGCTATGGACTCCAATAATTTAAATGGTGAAGTCACTGTGTGAGCTACTAAGGATTTTGATTTGATCAACATATTGTGGAAATTTTTACTAAACCTACGTATTTCCAGCACTGCCCTCAGTTGGGTTAATGATTATTTATGAAACCATTTCAACTAGTACAACTGGGGAGCACCATATCTAATGTAATTCATATTATTATTGTGATCTCACAAGGATCCTTCCTGGTATATATATATATATATATATATATATATATATATATCATGTACACTTTTTTGATTACTAAATAGAATACTATATTAGATGGCAAAAAATATATTATTTATAAACATGCCATTACAACTGCTGAGACTAACTAGGATTTGCCTTTTGATTTTTGAAGAGTACAGTACTGGCATGTGCATAACAAAATCATCCTGAATTCATGTCTTTTTTATTAGCATAGACTGAGTAGAAGTAATTATTAAGTTCTTCAGATTATTCATTGGCAGATTTTAAATCCCCATTAATGACTGGCCCTTAGAAACATTGAAACATAGAAATTGACAGCAGATAAGGACCTCTAGGCCCACCTAGTCTGCCCATTTTCCTAACTGATGGATAAGCTGCAGATCCTAGTTAACAAACAGCCTACTTCCTCCTACCCCCACTAGAACTGCCTTATGTCTGTACCATGCATTCTTGAATTCCCCTACTGTTCTTGACTCCATGACCTCCTTAGGAAAGCTGTTCAATGCATACACAACCCTCTCCATGAAAAAAATACTTCCTCACATTACTTCTGAGCCATCCCCCCCTCTGTCTTCAAATTGTGCCCCCTTGTTCTTGCCCATCTCTTTTTCTGAAAGATACTACTGTCTTGGACTATGTTGATTCCCTTGAAGTACTTGAAAGTTTCTATCATGTTCCCCCCTCCCTTCTTTCCTCAAGGGTATACATATTAAGCTCCTTTAGTTTCTCTTCGTATGTGTTCTGGTGCAGACCCTGCACCATTTTGGTTGCCCTCCTCTTGACAGCCTCCACTCTGTATATGTCTTTGTGGAGATGGGCTCTCCAGAACTGCACACAGTATTCCAGATGGGGTCTTACCAACTGTCTGTACAGAGGGATAACAACGTTCTGTTTTCTACTGTTGATGCCTCTCCCTATGCATCCCAGTATCCCCCCAGCCCTCCTTACTGCCTTCTCAAATTGCTTGCCCAACTTTAGGTCATCTGATATAATTACCCCCGGGTCCCTTTCCATTTTTGTTGTTGTCAGTATCTCACCCCTCATTGTGTACTCTTCCCCTGTGTTTTTGTTTCCCAGGTGCATTACCTTGCACTTCTTTGCATTGAATCTTAGCTGCCATACATTTAACCATTCCTCCATCCTTGCCAAGTCTCTTCTCATCCTTTCTACTCCATCTTGTGTATCAACCCTGTTGCAGATCTTTGTGTCGTCTGCAAAGAGACATGTATTTCCTTCCAGTTCCTCTGCAATGTCACTTGTAAAGACATTAAAAAGGACCGGTCCCAGTACTGAACCCTGAGGTACCCCACTAGTAACCCTCCTTTCTTCACTGTGGACTCTGTTTACTACTACCCTTTGCATCCTATTGTCCATCCAATTCTTTATCCAGGCTACCACCTTGGGACCCACTCCAAGGCTGGCTAACTTGTATATTAATCTTTTGTGTGGGACTGTATCAAATGCCTTACTAACATCTAGGTAGGCCATGTCCACAGCTTCTCCATGGCCTACTACTTCAGTTACCCAGTCAAAGAAATCTATTAAATTCATCTGACATGGCCTTCCTGCTGTGAATCCATTGCTGCCTTGGGTCCTGTACCCCACTGGCCTCTAGATATTCAACAGTTCTTTCCTTCAGAAGTGATTCCATCATTTTCCTTACTACTGAGGTCAAATACTTGGTCTGTAGTTTCCTGCCTCTACTCTGCTCCCACTTTTGTGAAGAGGAATCATATCTGCCCTCCTCCAGTCCTCAGGTACTACCCCATCCTCCCATGATTTGTTAAAGAGAGTAGTCAGTGGTGTCACTAGTTCTACCCTTACTTCTTTTAGAATTCTTGGGTGAATCCCTGCAGGCCCCATTGCTTTGTCCACCTTCAGTTTTACTAGTTCTTTCAGAACCCTTTCTTCTGTAAATGGACTGGTATCGACCCCCATCCAGAGTGTTTCTCTTGTTTGATTTAGGTACCTCCCCCTCCTCTTTCTTTGTGAATACTGAGTTGAAATATTCATTCAGTATCCCAGCTTTTTCACTGTCACCCTCTGTACACATTCCCTCCCCTTTGTTAAGCCTCAGCATCCCTCCCTTGGTCTTTCTTCACTCCCTAATGTACCTATAGAAGGTCTTCTCCCCCTTCTTAACAGAGTTGGCTATCCTTTCCTCAGTTTGGGCCTTTGCTATTCTGACTGCCTTCCCTGCCTCTTTTTGCTTTAACTGATAACATTCTCTGTCCTGCTCCTTTGGGTGTTTCCTTATATTTCCTAAATGCTATCCTTTTTGTTTTAACCTTCCCTGCTACCTTTTTTGCTAAACATAGCAGTTTTTTCTTTCATTGTATTTTGCTGATTCGCTTCACACTAAGGCTTGTTGCCTCTGTGATGGCTGTTTTTTTTTTCAATTCACACTTTATTCAAAAAATGTCCACAATACAGGAGGCAGTGAAACAAGTATGAACAGCTAGTTAGTAGTACAATCCAACACTGCCCCGACCCCCCCACTCCCCCTCCAGCACAGAAGTTCCCTCAAATACTGTAGTAGCTGGTTAACTGTAATGATCTCATACTTAATATGATGGCATGTGCACCAATTGCACTTTAAATCCTAGCGGTAATAATTGAAGTGTAATGGGGATCCCATATAGACTTATACTTATGTAACCTATTCTGAAGGCTAGCTATGGTCTTCTATGTGCGGAGATTAGTAAAGATTTCATTATCCATTCCTGATATTTTGGACAATTCCCATCTTTCCAATGCCTGAGAATAATTTTTTTGACTGAGAGTGCAATCATGGAAATGTGAAATCTCTGAATCTTAACCTTAATAGAAGACAAATCTCCCAAAAGGCAAATATCCAGAGTAAAACAGTCCTGTAATCCCAATAAGGGGTACAGGCGGGTTTTAATTAAATCCCATAACGAAGCTATCTTGGGGCATGACCAGAATATATGAAAAAGTGTCTCAGCTTCCTGGGAGCATCTAGTACACCTGTCAATATCGAGAAGGCCCTATTTAGCCAGTTTAACTGGGGTGTAATACATATTGTGCGAAATATGGAATTGCATGAGACGTAATCTATCTTGGGACACGTATTTGTGACAAAACATTCAGAGAGCCAACCAATTGAAAGTGGACTGTGGGAAAATGAATTCCAAAAGCTAGTGGGATTGTTGCCACTCCAAAACTGCCATAGATACAATACCTGATATATCTTAGAGGTAACCCCTGGGGATTCGAGAAGGGAAGAAAGTTCAGGTACCAATGCAAAAACTGAGGGGCAGGGAGGGACTTTACCAAACACTGTGATTAACAAGTGCTTCAATTGACAAACCCTAAATGACTGAGAGTCAGGAATGTTATACCTTCTGAGAATCTTGGTTGCTGAGAACCAAGCCCCCGAGCCGTCCAATAAAGAGGAGGCTATCTCTTTACCTAACTGAGGTAACCATGTACCAGAAATTACCTGCTTATTTATGGTGAAAGCTGGAGAATTCCAGATGGACTGAGACATGTCTGTACTTGGATTATATCTTAGAAATGAACACAGCTGGGAGTGAACCTTCAATGAGGTCATGAAAGTGGGGCATTTACTAACTTTCTGTAAAAGGGAGACTTTTACAAAGAGCGTGGTCGAGGGATCCATGTTCATAGCCTGACTATAGTCTAATTCAATATTAAGCCAGGCTGGTCTCAGATTTTCCGGACCCGGCTTTACCCATTTCAGGTACTTAGTGAGATGACTAGTCCAGCAATAAATTGCCAAATGAGGAATCCATAACCCCACTTCATTTTTGGCGGCAGCTAATTTGTGATAAGCCAGCCTGGAGTGTTTATTAGACCATATAAAATTAGTGAAAAGCTTATGCATTTTCTGAAACGAGGAAACAGGAACAAACAAATTGAGATGTGACAGGGGATAAAAAATACGGGGAAATACATTCATCTTTATTATATTAATGCAGCCCCATAGTGAAATCGGAAGCTTATCCCATCTCTCTAGGTCCTGCACAATCATCTGAGAAAGAGGTTCTAAATTTTCTTTAAACCATAGGGATGTGTTACATGTTAACTTGATACCCAAGTATTTGATAACACGGGGAGACCAACACAGTCCCAAGGGGATAATGTCTGTCTTGAAAACCTTGTGATTAAGGGGAAAAAAGGACATCTTGTTTTCATTCAACTTATAATTCAAAAAATGGCTAAATTTGACTATCTCACTTAGCATATTCTGGATAGAAGTTACCGGGTGAGCCAAATGGAGGAGGAGATCATCAGCATATGCTGTTATCTTCACCACATTATTCTGGATTGGAATATCTTGTATTCCCTTGTTATTAAGAATATTTTGAATAAGGGGTTCTAAATAAAGATTAAATAATAGGGGGGAAGGGGACAACCCTGTCTTGTACTTGAATGTAGCAATAACGATTTTGAAAAAGCCCCATTACCTGAAATCCTTGCAGAGGGAGACCGATATAATGCCCTTTTCCAGCCTATAAAAATAGCAGGAAACCCAAAAGCTCTAAGAACTTGGAATAAGTAATTCCAGTTTACCCGGTCAAATGCCTTCTTGGCGTCCAGGGAGACCAAACCCGTGGGAAAGGTGGCATCCCTGGACTTCTGAGAAGACGTGTGAGAGGGTACGTAACTGGTCTGAGGATGAACGTCCCCTCATAAACCTGACCTGAGACATACCAATCAGATCTGGGAGAACCAGGGTTAGCCTATCTGCTAATATCTTCAAAAGAATTTTGACATCCTGATTCAATAGGGATATTGGCCTGTAACTCTGAACCAATTCGGAGTCTTTATCTGGTTTGGGTAATAGGACTATTAAGGCTTCAAACAAGTGAGTGTCTACTGCAGCCTCACAGAGAGAGAATGTGAAGGTAGAGCAGGTGGAGAACAGGCAATAATTGCTCCCTGAAAATTTTATAAAATAAAGTGGAAAACCCATCTGGTCCTGGAGCTTTATCGGAGGGCAGGGCCATTATAACAGCCAAAATTTCCTCCCGTGATAGAAGAGAGGATAAACATTTTTGGGGGGGATTTTCCAAAGAAGGCAGGCTGGAATCCCTAAGGTACTTTTCCAAATCCTCTATGGGAGGGGGGCTATGCATGTCCCTATATAGCTGCTCGTAATAAGTATCAGATTCCTGCACAATCTCTGAAGGGGATACTCTCAAGGAACCGTCTGCTTGTGCCCTAATAGGAGGTATAAACCTTGCAGTCTCCTGCTGTTTTAAACGTGAGGCCAATAGGTGCCCCACTTTTCCCCCTTGATCCATGAAACTTGCTTTGGTACGAATGATAGCCAACTCCGCTTTCTCCCTTAATAATTCTAAATATCTATCTTTAACTACTAATAATTTCTGCCTCTCCTCCTTGGAAATATTGTTTGGCTGTCTAGATTCTAGTTCCCGAATTTGAGACAGTAATAATAATAACTCAGCTACCTGAGCCCTCTTCCTCCATGTAGCTAAACTAATGAGAATACCCCTAATATAGGCCTTAAAAGCTCCCCATATAATGTCCAGTGTAGCACTTTCTAAAGGGTTGGTAGAAAAAAAAAAATCTGATCTATCAGTAGACAACAGTATTTCTCCTCCTTTAATAGCCGCTCATTTAGTTTCCATTGGGTTTCTTTCTTGGGAATATTAGAGAAAGACAGATTACATAACACCAGAGAATGATCAGATACAGGGCCTGGTTGAATTGAGGAGGATGACACCCCCGGCAAGAGCTCACGAGAGACCAGAAGGTAATCAATGCGAGACTGTGAGCCATGTACCAGCGAACTAAAAGTAAATTCCCTGGAATTGGGATTCAAAACTTGCCATACGTCACACAGTCCACATTGATCCAGTAATTCCTTGAAAGCTCTTTGCCCCGGGGACAGTCCCCTCGACACATTCCCAGACCTGTCTATGTTAGGGTACAAAACCAGATTAAAGTTTCTCCCCATGATAATGGGAATAGGAAGTAAGAGGAGAATAGTGGAAGTCAATTTCACAAAAAAAGTGGGATTGTCCGCATTTGGTCCATAAATGCTGCCAAGCAAGAGTGGCATGGAAGGGTACCTTGAACTAGAACATACCTTCCCTCTGAATCCCCAAAAACCTGAGTGGGAATAAATAGAACATCTCTATTAACCAGTATCATGACACCACAACTACTGGTTGAGCCTGAGGCATTAAAGACCTGCCCCACCTGCTGTCTCCTGAGTTGTAGTGCATCAGTATTTAGAAGGTGAGATTCTTGTAAAAATGTAATCTGCGCACAGAGCAAGCTCAGGTGTTTAAGCATCTGATATTGCTTAGGTTTTGTCCTAACCCCCTTCACATTCCACATAGCTAGGTTAATACTACTAGCCATCTTTGCTGACAAAACAATCCCGAGGTTAACCTTTTACAGCTACTAAAACTGCAATGCCTTCCTCCTGCCCCCAAACCCCCCAATCCTGCCCAAACCAACCCTTCCACCCCTCAACTAACAACCAATCACAAACTAGCATTAATAAACCCAAACTATTGCCTTCTGCCTCTCCCCACCCCAACTGTCACCAACAACATTCAACAGCTTACCATTTCCTTTCCCCAGCCCCCGACATTACCCCCAAACCCTGAGAAAGAAAAAGAAGAGAGATCTTTGAGCCCTCCTACATGAAAATAACAGGAGGCAAGTGATCTGAGTAACAGTAACCGTATATGAGGTCCACAGGTGATTCACTCCAGATGACCCGTGGGAGTAACACTGTATAATAGAACTAGGGTGCTAGAACTAGTGAGAGTTACCAACCCTCAAGCCTTGCCTGCTGAAAAGAATGCACCATAATAAGTGCTATTAAAGCCAGACCACAGGCAATATATCCAGATCCCACGTTGGATTCACCCGCACAGGAAACACTCGGCCCCACCAAACGGATTCAGCTGCGCCCTGTTCATAATAGCGCCCTTATACCAGGGCAGACCCCCCCATCATGGGCCATTGAAATCATTAGGCCCTATTACAAAGAGGATTGAGCTCCCTCTGGTGGTACAGGAACGAAAGCATATAGTAAGGTGCTGTAAAAAGAATGCCTCGAGAGCCTCTCCAGGCAACCCAATGAAAGATGGGCATTAAAACCCAACGGGTTACACACCAAAGGTCTTACCTGGACCAAATCCCCCTCGCATGCTTGCAAAGTAGGAACTAACCAAAACATTACAAAATTACTCTCCCCAATGCCCGAACAGATAAACTTGAACAGTCATTTTAAGAGAGATCAGAGTCCCAGATAAAGCTAAATTGTAAGCAACCATGTAAAGTCCAGAAAATATTTAAAGAAATTATATCCCTTAAGCCCACTAAGCAGGCTTGGATAGAAATTCAGCAACTATGTCTATTCATCTCCGAAGAATCCTCCAGGTGGCAACCAGATATCTTCAACCCAGAACTCTTCCCTTCATCTGGCAGGAAGCCTCTCAAGTATCCCTGAAAAGATCAGGTAAGGACAGCTTTAGACCAGAAGTCACAACCTCAGGATCCTTGTAAGAAACTCAGATACCGGCTATTTGCACCTGTAGCCTGGCCAGGTATGCCATGCGAAACTTCAGACCAGCTGCAATAATTTTAGAGACGACTGGATGAAATTCTTTGCGTTTCAGATGGCCAGAGCCCGGCAAGTCCTGCACCAGCCTGAGTTTGACTTTTTTTCCATCTCACTTCCTGAATTTCTCTAACTTTGGACAACAAATGCTGCCTCTCCAAGTAATTCAAAAATTGACATATTATAGGGTGAGGTATGGCTCCAGCGAGGGGCTTCATCCTCAGGGATCTATGGGCTCTCTCAATTATGTATTTAGCCCCAAAGGATGAGGGGCCAGCAATCTTCTCCACCAACATCTGGACAAATGCTATGGTGTTCTGACCCTCTTCTCCCTCCGGCAGCCCCAGGATCACAGTATTATTTCTATGACTACGTCCTTCAAGGTCTTCCAGGTTAGCTTCAAAACATGCAAGTTTCTGCCACATAGCAGCCATCCCAGGCTCAAACCTCTCAGCTTGTTTCTCCAAAGAGGAGATCCTGGTGATATTATCCGTAGTTAAGACTGAGATATCTTCAAGCTTTCTAGACAGAGATTTCATCTCTGACCCCATTTCTTTTATTTCTTCCCGAAAGGGCTTGAATTCCTCTAAGAATCTGCTTAACGTGAGCGGCTCCTGCTCCGTGCCCTGATTTGTGACCTGTGGCTTATCAGTTCCACTCAAGGCCCGTGATTTCTTCAGGGCCTTTTCCGGAGTAACTGACAGGGTATGTTTTTGTGGTGCCCATTTCATATAAACCTCCATTCTCTCTCAGATTCCCCCAGCAGGAACACTTGATGCTAGGAAGGCAGTAGACTTTAAAAGTATAGGGTTTTAGGCTTGTTAAACACTCCAAAAAGCACTTTTATCAAGTCAGGAGGCTGGAGCTATACAGAGGAGCTTCTACCCAGTACCCTGCACCACGTGGTCCCCTGTGATGGCTGTTTTAATTACTCCCCATTGTTCTTTCACCCCTCCTTCTTGCCGGTTTGCTAGTGCTTTTCTGAGGCACTCTCTCATTTTCCCAAAGTCATCCCTCCTAAAGTCCAATACTCTTGCTTTTGTATGGCTTGGCTCTATGGCTGTGTTTATCATGAACCACAGTGTTTGGAGGTCACTTGTTCCCAGATGGCTACCCACTTCTAAATCTGAGATTCTTTCTCCATCCCTGTTTGAGAGTACCAAGTCTAAGATTGCTCCCTCCTGAGTGGGTTCCAACACTAGCTGTCTGAGGCATGCCCCTTGTAGGGCATCAAGAATGACCTTGCTCTTGGATGTGCCTGCAGCAAAGATGCTTCAGTTAACATTTGGCATATTCAGGTCCCTAATCAACAATATCTCCCCTTTTTCTGCCATTCAAAGGATGCCTTTTATCATTTCCTTGCCCATTCCCTCCCCCTGAGATGGGGGCCTGCATTTATTTATTTGGATTTTGGTAACTGGGTAAGCCCACTGAGACCAGAGGTCCCTTTTTCGGGGTGACCTGGAGTTAATTACAGAAAAAGACACATAATAGCATTATTTACAGTAATTACAACCATTACAATAAGTACACAAATTTACATTAGTAACAGTTAACAGGGGTAACAACAGGTTCGCATTCTGCTCTTATAAGCAATACATGATGTCAAGTATCACACCAGTTAGTAGGGAATTGAGACAACAACAGTAAATGACATCGTTGTTTAGGAGATTCATCAGGGACTAAGGTGGGTTTAGCAGAGTCATGGAAATGAGACCTGGACTAGGGAGCTAAAGGTTGCAGCCACAGGGGCTGATTTCAAGGAGGTATACTTTGAGTCTGGTCTTAAACTGGTTAAGGGAGGGTGAGTGAATCAAGCTAGCTGGGAGGGAGTTCCATAGGTAGGAGGCAGCAGATTTGAAGGAGCACTTGCCTTGGTTTGAGCGGATCCGAGGGATGTCTAGGGGGTGATTTGGAGAGGATCGCAGGGTTCGGCTTTGTACTTTGGGGGAGAGTAGTCCATTTAGGTGGGAAGGGGGATCAAGGGTAGAGAATCTGAAGGCAAGGCAGGCAGGCAGTAGGGTAGGCTAGTTTGTGCTGCAGAGTGGGCCATTTCAGGTCCTTAAGTGTCTCACAATGATGCCTCCTAGCGGAGGAGTCAGTGGTGAAGTGAGCCACTCGGTTGTAGAGTACGGTAAGTTTATTGAGTTACGTCTCCCGGAGGAACTGCAATAGAGGAGCCCCATAGAGGATGGAGGGGATGAGACTGCAGCAGGCAATTGTTCGACTTGCAACACAGGAAAGGAAGTTCCCCAGACGGTAGGGGAGGCCAAGCCTTTGGTGGATGGACTGGGTTATGGAGTTGATATGGGGTCTGTAGGTCTTCTCTTGGTCAAGATAAACTCTGAGGTATTTGAAACTGGTCATGACCTCAACTCTTTTTCCTTGGATTGTGCTGATCTGAAGCAGCTCACTTCTATCAGAGCCCAGATGCCTTGAACCAAACAGTACAGCTTTGTTTTTTTCTTCATTGAGCTTCAGGGAGTTTGAGGAGAACCAGGCCTCAAGAGTTGACAGATGGTTCTGCAGTTTAGTGGAGATGACACTAGGTTGTGGGTCACTGCAGTATATGACAGTGCCATCAGCGTAGAGAAAGAGTTTGCTGAGTGAGCAGTTGACCTCAATATAATTGAGGAAGAGTGAAAAGAGCAGGGGGCCCAGGATAGAGCCCTGGGGTACCCCAGAGGTAATGGGTCTTTGTCCAGACTGGGTACCCCTTAGCAGACTTTTTGGGTATGATCATTCAGGTAGCTCTCGAACCATGAAAGTGAGTGGCCATCCAGTCCTAGGAGTTGGAGTTTGGAGAGAAGAAGATTATGGTTGACAACGTCAAAGGCCTTGGATAGGTCAATGACGAGGGTGCCCATTGGGGAGCCTTGGTCCATGGCAGTAAGAATGTCCACTGTGAGCCGGATGAGCGTGGTGTCAGTACCATGGCCCTTCCTGAAACCATACTGCACATGAGCCATGTATACAACCCCCATATGGACTGTGGTGCCATTTTCTGTCTCCAGGGTGACCCAGAGTGCGTCATCTGCTTCCTGTTTACTCTTTAATTCTGTTGCCTTGATCCCTTCCCCTACATAGAGAGCTACTCCTTCTCCTCTTTTACCCTCCCTATCCCTCCTGTAGATTGTGTATCCTGGTATGTTGACATCCCAGTCATGGTTCTCTATGTCCCATGTTTCTGTGACTGCCACAATATCCCGGCATCCCTCTTCCATCAAGGCCACTTGTTCAGGAAGCTTGTTACACAGACTATGGGAATTGGTACTCATCACCCTCCATTTTTTAATAGCCTTGCCCCTTTGAGACCCATCTCTGTCCGTACTGCCTTTGCCTTTTTTTGCTTTTACCTCTGTCATGCTCCCTAATGACTTCTCTACCTTGGTGTTTACCTTGCTAATTACAGTGTTTTGTAGGGGGAGGCTGGGATTTCCCTGGTCCTTTTCAGTGCCTCCCCCCCTTGGCTAGTTTGAATTTTTGCCAATGAAGCATTTAAGACTATCACCTAGGATTCTGGTCCCCCCCTGGACAGATGCAGACCATCGCACCAGTATAGGCCTGCATCCCTCCAGGTGTCTAACCAGTCCCAAATGAAGCCAAAACCCTGAGTTCCACACCAGTTTTTCAACCATTCATTGAATTCCATGGTGTGGAGTACCCTAGCATCACCCTTGCCATAGACAGGCAGCACCTCTGAGAAGGTTACCATATGCACTATTTGTCTAAGGCCCCTCCCCAACTCTACAAACTCCTCTTGCACTGCTCTGATCCTATTCCCTGCCAGGTCATTTGTCCCTATGTGGACAATGACATTCAACTCCCTTCCTTGTACAGCTGCTCCCATGATCCTGAGGATTCGATTCCTGTCCCTCCAAGGCATGGTGCCAGACAGGCACCTTACCTCCCTCTCCCCTTCCTCCCCCACTTCTACCCCAATGATTAAGTCCCCCACCAGGAGTAGTTTCCTTCCCCTGTAGGGTCCTGTGCCACCCTCCTGTGGGTCTCCTTTGTGGAGGTTCCTAGTATCCTCCTTGGTCTCCACTGTAGGTGCTGCCATAGAGGAACCACTATCCACCAGAACAGTGTATGAATGGTGGAGAGGTACAGCTGGAGGAATGCACCTCTGTTCCACCACCCTCTCCCTCTCTGAGCCCACCTTGGTCCAGCCGCTCCTCTTCCTTGGCAACCTCTGAGGTAGTGGCGGTGGCCCTGGTGGTCCCTCGGTGGGGGAAGAAGTTTCACAAATCCTAGCCAGGTCAGCCTGGAGATGGGCAACCTCCTCCCCCAGACCAGAGAGGTGCCAGCAAACAGGGCAGCATTGCAGCCTCCAGCATGTCTCCCAGAACACTGCCACCCCACCGCCATTGCACTGCACCACTCCCATCATGTCTTATTTTGTGTCCCCTCTCCTGTTGCTCTGTATGTTTACTCTCTCCTCTCCTTACAACTCTCACCCTTCCTGTTCTGGGACAGCAACTTCCTGTATTCTTCAGTAGTCTTCTTCTTCCTTGCTCAGAGTCAGACCTCCAGCAGCTAGGGGGGAGAAAGAGTTACTTTTTCCTTCAAGGTTGACAAAACTAATGTTTCATTTTGATCCTTCCCTTCCTACTGCCAACCAAAAAGTTCCTGTCGTCAGTCAAATCCAGTGGCTATAAAAGTAGAACTGTCTTAGGGTGGAGGGGTGGGATGGACTGCAATTAGTAATAAAAAATGTAGCTTTTTAGTCAGCTGCTTTCTGCTCTAAAAGGAAGATTGCTGTCTTCCAAAAGCTAGCAGCAGGAAGTTGTAATTGGAGCCATCTGCTCTCCTACTGCCTAAGCCACACCCCCGATTAACTTCTCTCCCCTCTTACTGATTTAGCAAACTAAATTGATACAGTACCCTTCCACAACACAGAAACACACATTGACTTTCTTTTTTTAACCCTAAATGAGACCCCCTCTACTTCTAATAAATTATCTGTTTGCTGAATCCCAACAGGCATTGACTCCTGCTGAGATAGAAGTGTTAAATTAGTAGGAAAAACTAGCTTTTTTAGTCAGCTGCTTTCTGCTCTAAAAGCACGGTTTTAGTACTTGCTGTGCTTGTGGACCTTGTGGAGTTAACGTAAGTGTAAAACTCTTTTTACAGTTCTTTCCATTGCCAGCTTGAATTCCAGTCTGAGCCTCTCTTTGCTGATTCTATTTTTGAAAAACGTTTCTCTTTTTTGTTAGATTTGTCCCAACCCACATGTGTTTCTGAAGGTTTGAATTTTTTGTAAGCTACTGTCTTAACTTCATTTAATTTGTCAACTATAGGTGTGAGCCATAAAAGCTCCCTGCCTTTTATCTTATATATAGCATTTGTTAGGCACATGTTTATTTATAAATATATTAATTTTGTTTTTGAATTCCTCCCACATTTCATTTGGCTGTTTGTCACCCAGTTCATTAGCAGTTCCAGGTTCTGTGCTTAGACTTGAACTGTTTCAGGTGAGAGAGTGAGGCACTGACATAAGACAAGGTCACTGATGTAGACTCCCAACAGGAATGGTCTCAATACATAGCCCTGAAAACTCCCACTTGTCACATGTCCAATTGTCAGGTGGTGTCATTTGATGCTTACCCTTTAGGATCTCTCCTTCAGCAATTTGCTTACACATGCACACAGGGCCCATAAGAATGGAATGCAGTAATATGTAGTTATAGTGCTATTAAGTCAGCTCCAAAATCAGCAGCTCAGGGAGTGGCCAGGCCACAGACATATATACACTATGCTACTTCCCAAAGTTTGGGCTCACTATGCCATGCCACCACCACAAAGACAGCATTTAAAAATACATACATATTCTATTACAGTAAATAGCATCATTGGTGCTTCATTGGTGCTTACAAGCAAGTAGCAGTGGTACAAAAAGTCAATGTTTTGTGCTGGAACTACTGTCAGAATGGACATTGCCTATCTTTACTTGCTGTGTTTGATTGTGGAGATAGCTTCTGAACCAGCCCACAGTGTCATTGGAGAAGCCAGTGGCTGTAAGCTGATCAAGTATTAGGGCATAGTGCACTGTGTCAAAGATGGTGGCTGAGCTGAGCCAGCCTGAGCACTAGCACTAGCTTCGTTTGTTTGTTTAATTTTATTTATGTTTATTTTATGTTTATTTTTATTCGTTTTATTTTGTGTGTTTACAGACTAGTCTAGGGCTGAAGAAGTGAGTTAGATTAGGGTAAGAGACGTTTGCCGAGTACCGAGTACCGAGTTGCGGTTTGCCGAGTATCGAGTAACCGAGTTTTTCGGCTTCTCGGTAGCATGTATGGCGTGTCTCCAACCGCAGTGTGATAGGCTGTGGAGTCGGGGAGTTGTGGGGAGGATTTTTGTTTGTTCCAGAGCAGTAGCTGTGTTGGAGTGCCTCTGAGTTGTGTGAGAGGACTCTACCTTGGTTGGTGCTGCTCCCCCCCTTCAGGGAGCCTTGGCGTCTGCCTGACCGCTTACCTGGCCGCAGTGTGGCAGACTGTGGAGTCGGAGAGTAGCGGGGAGGATTTTGCACCATTATTTCTGGCTGGATGTGTTGTTTTTGCCTCTTCTGGAGAGGAAGTCTGGACTTGGAACTGGAACTGGAGTGCTGAACTGTGTTTGGGGATTTCTGAACATCTTGGAGAATCGAGTTGCAGTTAAGGAACTGCGCTGAATCATAACCCGAACTACTGTGGTACAGGGGTTCCCTTATTTGTGCTGGGGAGTTGGGGGTTGAATTTTGCTGTGGCTTAGGGGATCTGAGCTGTGGACCGGCCGGGGAGTTGGCCGGTGGGCTCAGGGTCCTCTTTGGTTCCCCAGGGGGTCTACTGATATGTGGATCCCGTTGGTGGTTCCTTTGTCACAGTGAATATTTTTGACTCGGTCCCCAGCACATAGAGTTCTCTTTGTGCCTGTCTGTAGTGGATTTCTGGGACTCTATGTGTGAATTTTGGCATGGAAGGAGTGGTTCAGTGGACGGTTGCCTGTGACCTATAAACTGCAACAACAGGAGATCTGTTTTTGAACTTGTGGGGAGTGCTGTCCACTTATTGGTCTCCGACCAGGCAGGAGTCACCCTGGGTGCTTCCCAGGAAGCTGGGGGGACTAGGGCCTCTTCTAAGCTGTCTTAGGGTTGGCTGTTTGGGCTGACTTGTGAGACAGCTGTAGCCGCAGGTCGTCGACTGAGTAGGGGTATTGCTCCCTGAAGAAACATATTTTGTCTCCTGAAGTATTCTGCTACCTTTGGATAATTAACTGTTTGAACTGTTGGTCTTTGAAGAGCAGCTGCTGGAAGATCTGTTGGACACCTTTGGGCTCCCTTGTTCGTTTTGAACATTTTTGATTTACTTGCTGAGAACTTATTGACCTTATCTGGATTTTATTCACTTTTGGACTGCCGGAGAACCGTTTTCTCTGTTTTTTTACCAACTCCTGGACTAAGGGTGGTGAGAGTGATGTACATTTATTTATTTTAATTTGTTTCACTACAAATCTGATTTATTTAATTGACTCCCTGCCATGTGAGAGGTGGTATTGGGAGACTATATAACATCTCTTGCAGTGTTGCACGTGAGAGGTGCTGCATTGTTTAAAACACAGATCTGTTTAATAACCAGTAGTATATAACATCTCTATATAACATCTCTTGCAGTGTTGCACGTGAGAGGTGCTGCATTGTTTAAAACACAAATATGTTTAATAACCAGTAGTATATTTTATTGTGTTTTAAGATTATTGGATTCTTATTTTATTTTTGTTACTTTGGCTATTTTTAAGTTGGGGTTTATTTTGGTTATGTTAGTTTATTCTGTTTTATTTGTCCTCCATCAGTGAGAGAGAGTGAGGAGAGTGTGTTATTTATAGAGTGTGTTATTTATAGGTTTGATATTTGTAGGTTTATTTTTTTTTTTTTGTTGTTGTTTTTGTTTTAATTAATGACGGTTGGGCACTATTCCCCCACTAGGCTCAGGGAACTACGTCCCTTTGAGTGCCCACCATTGTCATCCGACACCTATTTTAGGTGTCGGAGCACTGGGCATTCTGAAGAGGCGAGGACGAAGGTGGAAAGCTGGGCCTTGTGGGGGACAGGAAAGGGGAGGGCGGATTGGGGTTTTAGGGTCCAGAAGACGTACTGGGGCAAAATGGGTTCAGGATAGAGGTCGCTCTTATCTTGTCCCCATACCCAAGAGTCCCAAAGAAATCGGACAGGTGCCGAGGTCTTCCTCGACAGCTCATCCTGCCTTGGCTGTGTTGTGCAATGCCAGATCTATAAAAAACAAGACAGCTATTATAGCTGATCTTGTTGGGTCATCTGATCTGGCTTGCATCACTGAGACCTGGCTGGATGAAAATCCTGGCCCTATAATGGCCTTGGCAACTCCAGACGGGTTCTCAGTGATACACCGTCCAAGGCTGGATCATAGGGGCGGAGGTGTGGCCATTATGTTTAAATCTGAACTGGGCCTTGTGGATGTGCCATTGGGGAACACCAGATCTTTTGAATATATCCTGGGCGAGGGTGCAGGTTGTGGGATTCTCCTCGTCTACCGTCTACCAGGTGACGGTGGCGAATTCCTACAGGAGATTGCAGACTTCATTGTCGACCTGGTGTTGAGGTTTCCCAGATTAATACTCCTGGGCAACTTCAATGCCTGGGTCGATGATGAACTATCTCATTTTGGTCAAAATCTCCTCCAGTTGATGAATACACTGGGCCTGACACGGGTTGTTACCTCCTCTACCCCTATAGGGGGTCATTTATTAGATCTGGTCTTTCTCTTGGGTATGGAGATCACTGACTTGGGGGTGGAACCAGTCAGTTTGTTGGACCATTACACCATAAGCTTCAGTTTCAGGGCCCCCTCTAATAGGTCTGTCCCTACGGAGATGGTCCAATACCGCCCTTTAAGGGGTATTGGCCCCAATGACCTAATGGCGGTGCTGGATCTATCGAGTCTGTCGGGTGAATGCATGAGTCCAGATGGTCATGTATTAGCCTATAATAAGGCTGTGGGAGATGCTCTGGACATAATTGCTCCTGTTCATGTTCGGCCTCTCACCATCCGTCCAAGGAGTCCATGGTTTGATGGCTCCTTGAAGGAATCAAGGCGAGTAGTCCGAAGGCTGGAGAGAGCCTGGCGGAAATTGGGCCTTGATGCTGACAGGCTTAGATTGTTGGCCCATTATGATAGCTACCAATCAGAAATCACTCGTAAGAAGGCAGAATTCCTGTCCAGAGAGATTTCTGCTGCAAAGAATCGACCGGCTCAGCTTTTCCGCACTGTGGACAGACTGTGCAATCCAGTCTGTCTTCAGCCTAGAGAAGCCTTTTCTCAGCTTAGATGTGAGGAGTTCGCTCGCTTCTTTGCAGATAAGGTTGCCAGCATCAGGTCCGGCATCGGTCCGACCTCTCCTACGGGGGATTGTGGTGGACGACTGGTGGTGTCTTATCCTTGGTCTGTCTGGTTAGATTTTCACCACCCAGAATTTGTGGACATTGTGAAGATCATCCAAACAATGCGACAAACTAGTTGTAGTAGATCCGGGTCCTACACCGCTGTTAATAGGTTGTGTAGAAGTTATCTACCCAGTCCTTGCTGACATTATCTGGAAATCCTTGGAGAGGGGATTTTTTTCTGACCCCCTTAAAGAGGCAGTAGTTCGACCACTCCTAAAAAAATCCTCCTTGGACCCAGACTGTCTAGCTAACTACTGGCCTATCTCTAACCTGCCATTTGTTGGTAAGGTTATTGAAAAGGCAGTTGCATTGCAACTGCATGATCATCTTACTTCTCATAATGTCTATGATACTCTCCAGTCTGGCTTCAGGAAAAGGCATACTACTGAGACTGCCCTTGTTCGGGTATTGAGTGACCTCCTAATGGCCAGAGATCGAAAGGCTTTTACCATACTGGTCCTTCTTGATCTATCTGCTGCATTTGAGACTGTAGACCATGGGGTGCTATTGGAGCGACTGCGGGTCTTTTGTGGGCTGTCTGGTACAGTCTACAAGTGGTTTTGTTCTTACCTCACTGGCAGGTCTCAGAGAGTTGTCACCAGAATTTATTCCTCTGATGCTTTCTCCCTGCCATGTGGGGTACCACAGGGCTCCATTTTAGCTCCCATGTTGTTTGCAGTGTATATGATGCCATTGGGAGAAATCATCAGGTGATACAGTCTGAGTTTTCACTGCTATGCAGATGATACTCAGCTGTACCTGTCCTTTCTCCCCGATCAGAGTGATGCACTCTTTGTACTTAATAACTGCCTGGATGAGATCAGAATTTGGATGAGTTTGAGCTGGTTGAGGCTCAATCCGGATAAGACTGAGGTATTGGTCGTGGATCCAGGTCGTCCTGGGGTGGGTTTGGGTGCTGGACAGCCATCAGGTTTAATACTTGGTGGGGTACCGCTCTCTACCTCTCGACAGGTGCGAATCTGGGCATTATTTTTGATGATGGTCTGACCCTGAAATCTCAGGTGTCAGCTGTTGTCAAATCCTCTTTTTACCATCTGAGGAATGTCGCCCGGGTGAAACATCTGATTCCCCGGGAGGACCTTCCACCTTTGGTCCATGCCTTTGTCACTACCCGTCTGGACTACTGCAATTCCCTCTACCTAGGGCTACCAGGGGTCGATATCCGCCACCTTCAGCTGGTGCAGAACGCTGCAGCCAGGCTTTTGACTGGGACTCTTAGAACCAGTATAGTACTCCTAATGTGCATGGCGAACTGCACTGGTTGCCTGTTCAGTGGCTGATCACCTTTAAGGTTGGTTTACTAACCTTTAAAGCCCTACACGACCAGGGACCCAGTTACCTGAAAGATCTTCTGGTTCCCTATTGCCCCCTCCGTCCTCTCCGTTCCACCAGTGAGGGATTGCTAGAGATTCCCAGGGTTTGTTTGAAGTTATCAGGATCTCTTGCTTTTGTCTTTTCGGTTCCAACCCTGTGGAATTCTCTACCTCACTGGTTGAGAGAATGCCCAACCGTTGACAGTTTTAAAACTGCTTTAAAGACATATCTTTTTACCCTGGCTTATTCTTTTTAGTCATGGTTGTTTTAATGTTTGGATTTTGCTGTTCTATTTATTTTTGTACAGCGCCTTGATTTCGAAAGGCGCTTTATAAATAAACATGACTTGACTTGACTTGACTTTGTCAAGATGTGAATAGTGTCCCCACATAGGTGGTGTTTAAATACTGTGGCCAATAACTAAATGAAAGTGCACTGAGTAAAAAAAATGAGCATGTATGTAACCACAATAAGAATGGAACCAGTCTATAGTAGGAGCTGTGAGACCAGCAGCACTCAACTTATCCAGTATGAGAGGGTTTGACATGGAGTCAAAGGTATTGGCCAGAATGATGACTGTGGCAGCTGTGATATACTTCTGATCCATCCCTGAGAAGATAGAATTAGTTACATGCAGCATAGAGGAGGTGGTGGAGTGATGCTTCTTACAGTCAGACTGGAAGGGGAGAGAAAATTGGTGGAGGATAGAAAATCAGAGTCTAGTATAGACAAGCTTCTGGTTTAGTTTAACAAGCGAAGAAAGGAGGGAGATTGGCCAGCAGTTACCTGGGAAGGAATGCCCCCGTGGAGTGGATTAACTGTGGCCAACTTCCAGGGCTGTGAGACAGCACTAAGGAAGAAGAAGAGGTTGAGTACATGAGTCAGTGGATGTGCTATGGCCTTTGTAGAGATTCAGAGTAGTTTAGGATCCAGTCCAGATGGACTGGATTTGAGAATGTTGAGGGAGTAAAAGGCAGTAAGGGTTTCCTTAGTAGTAAAAGGGGGAAAGAGAAAACCAGTGGAAGGGAAATGAGAGGGAATGTGAGGAGGAGCAGAGGAGGCTAGAGGGTTGAGTAGATGGGAGATCACAAGTGGTAAAGAACTCACTGAAATGAGAAGCAACAGAAGAGTGGTTGTACACTGGTGAACCATTCACAAGAAGGTCTGGAGGGATGGACTGTGTGGGAGGGTTAAAGAGAGAATGAATTAGCTTCCAGAACTTTGAGGGGCACTAAGGCTGTTCTGAAGGGGATTACCTATAACTTCCCAAAACTGGTTTGCCCGAAGCTCTGAATCTTGATGCAGGGTGCCCGACATCAGGATTTTGCACATTTGTTTAAATGTTTTGGGGGGCTTACCCCACCGCACCCCCCAATGAAGGGTGTTATGCCCCCTATACCCCTCGTACTTATACTGTAAATACTAACTCCACCACAGGAAAAATCCTGTTGTCTGACAATGGTGTTTCGGACACCCAACATCAGGATTCTGAGAGTTGGGTAAACCAGTTTCAGTATCTAAAATGAATACTTTCTGAAGGTTGGCCTTGAAATAATGCATTTTCACAGTCCAGATAGTATTAGTAGAGGAGTTCCTGATAGTCTTGTCTAAGAGGCAGTCAGGAAAGAAGTTTGATAGTTTAAAATGTGCAGAAGCAAGGTCACAAGATTTGCACTTGTCAATGATTTCAGGAGTAATCTAGGGGTGATGGTCATTTTTGACCTTGGATTTCTGATCTGGGCATGCCTGTCCCATACAGAGGAGAATTTGGCATGAAACAGGGAGAGGGTAATGTCCATATTTGTGGTGGAGGGTATAACTGTACAGTCCACATCAGCAATGTCACTCAAGACAGCAGAAGTGTCAATAGAGTGGAGGGACCTGGTCCAGATATATTTAGTGGAGGAGGAGGCTGGACACCACATCTTCCTGACACAGAATGTCATGAAGTGGCCACTAAAAGCACCCATTATGATTCCTGCTGCTACAGTATGGTAGGGATGGAAGGAGAGAACCTAGTCCAGAAATGAGTTTTTGTGAGAGTAGGGGGTTGAACTGGATGAGTTAGATGATAATCTGTTTGAAATTTAAGGACTCAACTTTGTGGATGGTCAGCCTAGAGGCTAGAAAGAGCCAGCTGAAATTGAAGTTCCCTTGCAAGATGTGTTCACCAGCAGGGATTTGAGAAGTGATGGTAGCAGGGAGGAGGGTGATATTCTAGGTGAGGCATAGAAATCCCCAATAAAGATGGGCACAGAGGAGGGGAATGAGAACCTGACTGGCAGCAATTCCTGGGAGGAAGATGCAACGTCACTGAAAGCTATGGTACAAGAGAGGCTCTGACAGGCAAAGATGGCAACACCTCCTCCACATGTTTCCCTCTTCTGCCTGAAACGATGCTAGTCAGGAAGGGACAGGCTAGAGTCTGGGATCCTGGAGAAGATTCAAGATTCAGAGATACAGAGGATGTCAGGTGAATATTGTGAAATCCAGCTAAACAGGATGTTGAGCTTCAGAAGAAAGCTCTGATGATTGAGGTGACATACACTCAGGCCTTTAGCAGTTAGGGATGTGAAGAAGGAGGGAGGGGCATATAAAGGGTTGGACTCCAAATTGCCAGACAGGAAAAGGAGTAGGAAAAGAAGCAAAATGATTGAGTGGGATTTCTGCCTCTTTTAGCAGGGGGGAGGCAGGAGGGATGGAGGCAGAAGAAAGCAAGAAGTGCATGGTGGAGAATCTCCAGGTTAAGGCAGGGGGAAGGGAGACAACCAAGGTGGATAGGAGTGGAGGATAGTAAAGAGGTGGAGGAAGGGATGGATGGGTGGAAGGGGGAGCTAAAGGGGGAGGACAGATATGGGAGGGAGGAGGAAGGGGGAGGGACATTGGAGGGGAGGGGGTAAAGTAGAAGATGGTAAGGTACAATGTGTTCCTGAGGTGAGATGCAACAGCCATTGGAAATAGAATAATGTAAATGCTAATATAAATGAATGTTTGGTGAAATGTAAAATGGCAGTCACCTGGTAAAAGGCTTAGGCTGTAGCTAAAATTTGGGGGTAAATACAAGTAACTGGGCTGTGAAACAGAAATAACAACAGGTACTGACTACGCAGAACAGATGCAGAAAACTGGGAAAAACAATCGCTGAATGTTCTAAGCACTGACAAGTATAACACCTGAAACAATGAGCAGTTGGAAGGTAGAAAATGACAAAAAATGAGTACACTGAGATAGAGTTTGCAGAAGTCAGCAAAAAAATGGAAAAAACTGAAGCTATGACACTGATAAATATATAACTTAAGACAATGATCAGTTAAAGTGAGTATACACAGAAAACACTAACATACACAATGTTAAGATATCAGAGAACTGAGAATAATAATGCTAAATCTGGAAATGAAACTGAGTAAATATGAAAGCCTAAGCCTCCTCAAACAAATAGATGATGAAGCACAAAACATCAGTGCCTATATGAGCACTTTACAGAATTCAAGTGAAGCATAAACAATCACAGATGTCCCACAACTTCAGTTAATTAATATTGATGCTGATACAAAAAGGAACACTAGTAACAAAAGACAGAGGGAGGATGATCAGGATTTGGAGGAGGACTGAGCCTTAATAAAATATAACAGAAAAATTAGGAGTTGAAGGAGAGATATTTTATTTATTTATTTCATAACTAGGATTACAATTACCTTTGAACCAGGGGTTATTTTACAAAGATCCTGTATCAAGTGATGAAATCAATGTAGTACAAATGGTGAAGAAAGGACCAAGAGAATCCAGTATACAATCAGAGAGCATGCAGAAGTCAGATAAACAAATTAACAGGTAGAATTTAAGTTACAAGGGTGTCTTAAGGTAAACAGCATATCAGAAATAAATAGCCATTTCAGAGTCAATAGTGCAGATAAGAAAGGCAGCCAGAATCAGACTTTGTCCAGCTAAGTAGTTATATTAAAGATAATGAGGGAGGGAGTATAGGGGAGAAAAGTGGAAGGGGATTGGAGAGGGGGAAGGTGGGAGGGCTGGGAAGTAGGGGGTAGCAGTAGGGAGGAGGATGGGCTAAAAAGATGGCATGGCATAAGGAGGTAGGACGAGGACAAGAAATTAAAGGGGGCAGTCACACTTGCTGAGAGTCACAAGGTGCTCAAAGAGCTTGGTTTTAAAGGCCCAAGTTTGGGTTCTGAGAGGATCTCATGAGGGGTAGGTCATTCAGCCTTGCAGGGGTTCTACAGCTAAAGGTGTATTGCACTTGTGAGGTCCCACAGCGGGGAACGTGGAAGACAAGTCTAGCCGAGCTATGGGTATTGTGCTGGTTATTCAAGTGAGAAAGCAGGGACTGAGTGTTCAGGGGAGTTAGGGAGGGGTGTATTTTTTTCAGCAAAAAGATAATTTTGATATCTAATTCTGCCCTGAAGATTGAGCCTTTCTGCCTTCTGATAGAGCTCGTAGGTGTGAGTATGCTTGACGGCACCTGTTATTAATCTGCATGCCTTGTTAAGCGTGATCATTAGTCACTTGAGTGTGGTATCCATAGCAGCACTGTGAATTAGTAGGCTTGAGACAGAGCTTTCAATTTTAACTTGCTGCATTCAGTTTGTAAGATAGCTTTTGAACCAGACTCTGCTAGAGAGGGGGGAGAGTCCGAAGGAGGGGAGGGTGTTTAGGAGGAGGGTATGATTCACAGTAACAAAAGCCTTGATCAAATCAATGTAAACTGACCTGACCATGAGACCTTGGTCTAAGGCATTATGAATAAAATCTGTGTATTCCAAAAGTGCTGTGGTGATACTATGTGCTGGATGGAAACCATGCTGCTGGAGGTGTTGGATACTGTATTTGTTGAGGAATTTAGTGAGTTGGTTGGCAACTGCTCTTTCAGGCACTTTCGACAGGGATGGAAGAATCGATATGGGTCAATAGTTTGAGTCTAGCAATCTGTCACCACTTTTGTGTACAGGAGTGACAACTGCTGCCTTCCATGGCTTGGGAAACTGGTTAAGGGACAAGGAGAGGTTGAGAAGGGTGGTGAGAAGTTTTAACATTATGTCAAGTGATAGGTATAGTAGTTTCATATCCAAAGTGTCACAGCTGTACCTGTATTTACTTAGTATTCTAAGCAGATGTTTCTTTGCTTCAGAAAGTGTGAGTCTCCTGAAATAGAATGGGCAGATATGGTGAGTGGGAAGAGTAGTGTCTGGGATGTCATTGGTGCTGTCCAAGTCAAAAATGTCTGGTGGCAGTATCTTACTAAGATCTGAAAAGGCTGAGTAAAAAGCTTCAGCTATGGGATAGGAGTCCTGCAAAGGGGAATCATTTACAACTACCATGGTGGGGGCCACCTTGTGTGGCTTGCCCATAAGGTCCTTGATTTCTGCCAGAAATTATGGCTGTCACCCCAGGAGTTCATGAGCTTAGTTTGGTAGTAAGTTTTTTGGGCCCTGTGAATTTCTTGGGTACAAGCATTTCTTACCACTCTATAGCATTGCTTATCAGCTGGGTTTCCTGAGGCCTGTGCCCGGGACCAGAGATTATCCCTGGCTTTTATTTTGGTTAACAGATCAGCAGTGATCCTCTGGTTGTTTACCCCTCTGGACTTAACTTTACTAGCTGGGGCAAAGATGTCACACATTTTGTTAAATTTTGAAATAAGGTAGTCCTGCACAAGGTCAATGTCATTGAAAGAGCCTAGTGGCCACTAGTCACACTGTGAGAGGATGGTCCTAAGTTGGTCAAGCTTCCCTTTCTTTAACCTACATTGATCTATAAATGTGTGTGTGGGGTGGGGGAGTATAGCAATTTTATTCATTCAGAGAAAAATGACAGATGGGTGGTCAATTATTAAGTCTGGAAGTACCATGGTGCTGTTATGCCTTAGTGGATGTGTGGTGAGAACAAGGTCAAGGAGGGAATTTTTGCCACTATTTAGGTTAGCTCTTGTAGGGGACATCACCAGCTGGGTGATATTGTGTGATGCTATCACATCTTTGAACTGGTCTGATTCCGAGGCTAGCCAGTTGATGTTGAAATCACCCTTGATTACAACCTCAGATTGATTTGGTAGGCTGTCTAGGTGATCAATAGCAAGGTTAATGCCAAATTTGTTTTCTTTGAGGGGAGGTATGCTGTGTACAGAGAAAACACATAGGGCCTTGCCATTGTATCCTAAAATAATTCTGATGCCAAGGATCTGACAGGGGTTAACTGTAGAGGTGGAAGGTAGAGCTTGACCCTTCAGGGAATTTTTTTTAAGTATTTTGCACACCTCCTCCTCTTTTTCCTACCCTATCTTGCCTGAATGGTGTGTAGCCAGTACGATTCAGTGCTGAGTCAGGCATCTTCTTAGATAGCCAGGTTTCAGACAGGGGAGTCACCCAAACTTGGAGGTCATCGATTTTTAGAAGAAGGCTCCAAATGTTAGGGATGCAAGTTTTAAATTGCAATTATTTACATAATCCATTTGAAAGGATGTGTGGGGGGGCTGGGTTTGGACTTACATTTCCAGAGATAAGCAGAAGTAATAGGGTAGCCTATAGAGGTAGCCTTTAAACTGTTTGATTGTTGCTGGCCTAGGCTGGAAGAAGTGTTTTTTTGCTTGTTACATAGATGGGTCGGGTAAGGAGCTGGAGTATAAGAGATGAGAAAGGGCTAAAATGGCAAGCATGGGGGCTTGGGCCCATGATATAAATAGCAATATCACCCAGGGGTGGGCTAACGGGGTAGTACCCAAGTTGGGAGCAGCAAAAGTGCCACCAGAGGGAGGGGCAGGGATGGTCTGGACAGTATTTCCTGAGTCTGAAGGGGTCATGATAAAGGTAAGCCTCAGCTGGAGGAGAACAAATGTGAGAGTGCTGAGGGAGTACTGTGTGAACATGTTAGATACTTGGGGGGAGGCTGACGCTGCCTAGGGGAGGGGTGACACTAGCAGCTATGACTTGTAATATTAAACAACAAAACACCTTTGAGCCCCTAGCACAGGATGAGATCATTCAAGTCACCTAGGGAAACAATGGACTAGAATTAAATCAAGATAACAGTCCATAAAAAATTCCTAATGCATGGCAAGTTTTTGTTTTGGGTGATTCTGTAATTAAATACAAAAATACATTTATCTGTGGCCAGATAAACTAAACTGGACAATCAGCAGTTGCCCAGGGCCTAAAATAACAGATATTGATAACATGTCAGAGAAAATACTGCAACATGCAGGTGAGAATCAGCTAGTGGTGGTCCATGTGGTCACTAACAATACTGGAAGATAAAATATACTGAAGATGAATAAAAGGG
Organism: Neoceratodus forsteri; assembly: GCA_016271365.2. Taxonomy (NCBI): domain Eukaryota; kingdom Metazoa; phylum Chordata; order Ceratodontiformes; family Ceratodontidae; genus Neoceratodus; species Neoceratodus forsteri. Next base: position 587,513,250 of record CM028137.1, on the reverse strand, counting down.
GAATATATGAGGCTCTGCAACAATTTAGAGAACAGGGTGCAGTCAAACTGTGCTGTCAGAAATACTGTCAGTACTTAGGGCTAACAAACACAGACATATAGAGACCAATGTGGTAAATGAATGGCTCAGGAAATTGACTCTAAGTAAGGATTATACATGCTTCAATTCAATTCAATTCAATTCAAGTTTATTGACAGGAAAAAAACTCTATTGAGCAGGCTCATTTACAAGGAGGTCCTGGAACATTCATACATACAGTATATACATAGGGTAGACATATATAACAGGATATACAAGGTTATAATTGAAGCTTGAGTAAACTGGAATAAGAAACAATACAATGGTAGTACACAGTACAAGGTATAATGGTAGTGCATGTTGCTGTCTGAACACAATTGAATACTGCTGAATAATACAAGGACAATACAACACAGATTTGGATGAAAGAGAACTATACACAAGTGCTTGGCATGTACCTTGATTACAGTTGGTAAGTAGCTTTATTACAATATGAAAAGCATTGGGGTATAAGTTGTCCAGAAGTACTTAGCATGTGGAAGTAGTGCAGTCTGGGTGGGATACATTGCAGGATGGGGGAAAAAGATGAGACCAGCCACCAGTAGGTGGATGGTAGGGGGTAGAAGGGGTCAGTGATGGGGTAGGCAACTGGAGGTGAAGGCGAGAAGTACAGATAGTAGAGTAAATGGAAGAAAGGGCACATAGATAAAGGTGGAAGTGGGGGGTGGAAGGTAGGGGGGTGTGCATGGTGAGAATACAAGAGCAAGTGGGTGATATGTGATTTAATTAGGGGGTGGGGTGAATGGCTGTCACTGGCAAGTACAGGAATCATTAAATTTACTGATCACCATCTTCTTGAATGTAGTTAGTGGGATGACGTTTTGGAGTTTAAGCATAGATTGGGCTTTGTTCCAGGCAGCCAGGAGGGCACGGCTAATGGCCACTTCACCAAAATGGGAGTGGGCGTTTGGAACATCTAGCTTGATGTAGGAATTTCTATGCAGGAGGTATGGGCAGGTCATTCATTGAAAGATAAGTGATATGTATGGGGGAGTTTAAAAAGGAGAGCTTTGTATGTCCAGGTAGGGTAAGAGGTAAGAGAATGGATGAGATGTCTGTTGGTCAGGGAAGTCCAGCCCATGGACGCATATAGAACACAATGGTGTGTGCGTTGGTGGGCATTGGAAATTAAATGTATTGCCCTATGATAGATTATGTCCAGTTGGTGCAGTAGGGAGTTTGAGCAGCGGCCATATAGTATATCTGCATAGTCGAGGAGTGGGATGAACGTTTTTTGAACCAGTCGAAGCCTAGTGTCAGTGGAAAAAAGAGATTTGTTACTATAGAAGAACCGATTATTTGTCACAGTTTCTTCGTAATAGCGGTGATATGGGCAGAGAATGTTAAGTGTTGGTCTATGTCACAGCCAAGGTATTTAAATTTATTGACAATCTCAAGGTCATCATCAAGGAGAGTTTTGATTGGGGTCAGGGATGCGATCACATTTATGATGGTAATTTGATGGTTGAAATGGAAGTACATTACTTTATTTTATTTATTTTTTTGCATTTAGGAGTAGTTTGAATTGTACAAGACTGCGCTGTAGCAGATCAAATTCTGATTGGAGTGCTATGTGGGCTTCAGCTGCCAATGGTCTGGATAGCTAAATTACCATGTCATCTGAGAACAGATGTAGTTTAGCTTTACTGATGTTTTCTCCAATGATGTTTATATAAATCATGAAGAGGAGAGGTCCAAGGATGGAGCCTTGTGGTACTCCAATTATGAGTGGAAGGCGAAGGGAAAGGAAACCATCTGCTTTCACCTGCTGTAACCTATCTGTTAGGTAGTTGTTGAACCATAACAGTGCTGGGCTGGAAATGCCATAACAATGCAATGTGTTAAGGAGCAAATCACAGTTGACTATGTTGAAAGTGTTGCCTAAGTCCAGGAAAACAGCCACTGTGGACTTGTTTTTTATCCATTGTGAGGAGCCAATCATTTGTGACATAGACAAGGGCAGAGGTGGTGTTATGGGCTGCTCTAAAGCCAGATTGGACTGGGTTTATTAGGTTGGTTTTGTTGAGGTAGTCTTTTATTTGGGCATTTACCAGTTTCTCAAGGAGTTTAGTGAGCTGGGGCAGAATAGATATAGGGCAGTAATTGTTTAGGTGTGTAGGGTCACCTGATTTAAATAATGGAGTACCTGGGCTATTTTTCAAGTGTCAGGTGCAGTGTTGGAGCTGATGGTTGAATTAAATAGGTGCAATATAGGGGCTGTTAGAGACCGGAGGCCAACTTTAAGGATGTATGGTCCTATGCCATCAGCACTGGCACCTTTCTTAACATCTAGGTGGAGTATGAGGTCTTCTACCTCCTTAAATTGAAACTAGGTAAAGGAGAAAATGTTACTGGGAGGGGTCAAGGAGTGTTTTGGTAGGCTGAAGGTGAGAGTGGCAGCTTTAGAGGAGTCAAAGGTGAGACTTGTGGTAAAGAAGTGATAACATGTATTACAAACTGGGAAAGATTTTCAAACAAAACTCATTGCCTTTAATGGGATGGCTTGCATTTAAGTACACATGGTAGTGCAGCTTTGGAAAAACAGATTGAAACACTGACTAAAAGGCTTTAAACTTGGAATAAAGGGGGCATGGGTCCAAAATAATGAAATGAAAAACAGAAAGGTTGCACTGAGTCAGAAAGAAAGCATACGTTTTTATGCAGCCAGCGCACGTAGCTTAAATATCATTAAAAAAAATCAATGCTTGAATTTATACTAGCTGATGAACATATAAATATACAGTAGCTGCAATTACAGAAACATGGTGGGACAGTACAAGTAAGTGAAACAAACATATACCAGGTTAGATGTCGTTAAATAGAAACAGGAAAAATAGAAAGGGAGGAGGAGTATGTGCATACATTAAGGAAGGAGTGGACTGGTTAGAACTAGATGGTATAAAAAAATATGACTCAGATGTGGAAAGTATTGTGTACAGCTAATAACAGAAAAGGGGAAAGATAACGGTATTAATCTGCTATAGACTCCCTAACAGTGATAATAACTATAATCAAGAACTATTGCAGGAAATCTGTAAGGCAGCTGAAGTGGGAAATCTAATTGTTATAGGGGACTTTAATCTACCAGGAATTAAATATAACAATCTAAGTAGAGTCCAACAATATGAAAAATATGTTGTAGAGACACTACTAAATGTGAGCCTAGAGCAGAAAACATTAAAACCAACAAGCAAATGTAAAATTTTATGCCTGATTAAAACCAATTTAGTTCATGAAATACAAAATATCATGATGGGATAACCTAGGTACCAGTGATCACAACAGCATACAATTTAACAAAAAAAAAAATAAAAAAAAAAATATGGTGAGCACAGAAGGGACAACAGTCATTAGAAATTATTTTAAGTCAGATATAAAAAAAATCAAGGAAAGACTCCAAAAATGGGAATGGAAAATTACTTTGATGAAAAATTCAGCAGAGGACTATTGGACAAAAATAATTAAAAAAAATTATTAGAGTTGGAAAGCAAGTACGTTCCTTTTAAGCAGGTTTATAATAGAAGAGGAAAAATTCCTCTGTGGCTACCCATAGCCATAGGGTACAGAAGAAGATTAGGAAAAGGGAAAACGCATATGCAAAATCTAAGAAAAAGTCCATTGAAAATAGCATAGAGAAATACAAACTAAAGTTTAGAAAAAAAAAGAACTCTAATATGGAAAGAAAAAATAATCTAGAATTCAGGATAGCACATATCAAAAACAACAACACTTTTTTTGCATATGTAAACAACAACAAGGGATCAGACAGGGGAGTAGGACCAATGATGAGTAATAAAGAAATAATGCATGACAAGGTGTGTGTCGTGCTGGGAGGGTTGGGCACGAGGCCGCAGGCAGAGTGCATCCAATGCCCCAGGCATGGCATTATCCCAAACGACACACACCCTGGAATGCATTATTCCTATTATACAATGGCTCATTGTTATATATAAAATAAAAAAATAATTTTAAAGAATGTTTTTATTAGTGTGGAAAAATATTTTTTGTTTCTTAAGAGGAGATGGAAAAAAAAAAGGTACTGCTCCATATCATCATCTGCATTGGTTCCCAATGCTGAGACTAGACCTGTGGCATAGTGCTGGGATAACACCATGGGTCCAGCCCCAAACTGACCAATCACAGTCCAAGATTCTTTCTAGCCATTGTATAATGGGGAATTAATAACAGATGCTTGTAGAATGGCAAATATAGATAATTAATTGTTTTCTCTGTATTTAGCTTAAAAGGAACATATCAGTGCAAAGTAAGAAGGAAGTAAATGTAAGTAGTATGGATACGATTGCAAAAAGTGAAGTATTGTGAGTACTGTCTAAAATCAAACCAAATAAATCAGCAGGCTCAGACAGAATACAACCCAGATTACTGAAGGAAACATATGATTGTATTATAGGACCTGCAACAAGGCTATACAATGCATCTTATAATAGAAGGGAGGTTCCTGAAGACTGGAAGCATGTTGCAGTTGTCCCATTTTTTAAGAAAGGAAAAAGCGATAAATTAAAAAATGACAGACCTGTCAGTTTGACAAATATTCTGTGCAAAGTCCTGGGAACATTAGTAAGCAAGAAACTGATGAAAGACATTAAGGAATAGGGGTTAATGAACTGTTCACAGCACAATTTTGTGTCTGGCAGATCATGCACAACAAATTTGATTGCTCCCTATGAAAAAGTTAGCAATAGTTTAGATAGAAATAGCCTAGTAAACATGATTTTCCTGACTTTTCTAAGGCTTTTGACAAGGTACCCAATTTCAAATTAATAAAGAAGATGGAATGAATTAAGATAGTAAGATAATAGCATGGGTAAAAAAATGGCTACACAATAGAACTCAGCAAGTTAGAATAAAGGATGCATTATCAGATATGGGGGAGGTCCCTAGTTGGGTACCCCAGGGGTTGGTATTGGGGCTGGCACTTTTTTCTCTATACATTAGTGACATGCAAAACAACATTGATAACTGGATTAAGAAATTTGCAGGCAATACCAAATTGGGTGGTGAGGTGGACACGAAGAGCAAATATCAGTCACTTAAAAGAGACTTAAAGACAGTTGAGCATTAAGTAGACAATCATAAATTGATGTTTAATGCAGATAAATGTGTTGTTTTACATCAGGGATGAAATAATCCATGGAGGAATTACAGTACAGAGGGGAACGTGCTGAAGAAGGTGGAAACCAAGAAGGACTTGGGTGTAATAATAAGTAGCAAACTGTCAAACGAAAAATCATTTACGAAGGCAACTGTAATGGCAAATAGAATACTCAGCTGCATAAAGAAGTCCTTTATCACTAGAAATGAGCATTGCATGATGATGTTGTGGAAGACATATGTAAGGCCACGTGTGGTTAATGGAGCTCCCTTTTGGAGCCCTTATTTGAAGATAAACAGGGAAATGCTGGAGATGATGCAGCGAAGGACAACATGAGCAGAGGGTGGCAAAAGTGGGGCTTTTTACACTAGACAAGAGAAGATTTAGAGGGGCTATGTTAAAACTATATAAAATTTTGAGGGATAATGAACTGATAACAGAAACTGGCATACAATACATAAACAGGGGATTCGATTTAAGATCACACAAGAAGCAACTTAAACAGGAAAATGTGCATATGAATACTAGGAAGGAATTATTTATGGAGGGAGCGGTGAGGATATGCAATGGTTTGCCAAAAGAAGTGGTGGATGCAGAGCCCTTTCAGAGTTGTAAAACAAACATTTATGAGTACATAATTGAGAACAGAGGAATTAGCTATGCCCGCTAACAGTGGGATACAGTACATGATGGGTAAAAGCCTTCCTCTGTCTAACAAAAGTAAGTACTGTAGCAAGTATAATTATAGAACCTAAAACAATAAACAGTTGCCTTGTAGAAATTTCTAAAAGTTAGTACACTCAGATAGTGTTTGTGCAAGTTGGTAACAGATACCATATCCTGCAGAGATAATGGTATGCCCCAGTTCCACATGTACAGTACATGAGTCTGACTTGTCCTGTTGTACGCATGCTGCAGTTACTGTATTTTGTTTCTGTGCATGCTGCACACATCCTGGTTCTAAGATGTAGAAACATTACACACTTGAAACACTTACTATGCACTGCACAACAGGTCCCTCTTACTTCATGAAGGTGGACCATTTGAAGGATGAAGTTTAATTAGGCAAAGAATTACTCATACCCACTAAACCAGTACATTATGGGCAATACATGAAAAATCACCTAAGTGAAATTGAAGTAAACTAGAGTTGAGGTGCCAGAAGGTCTCAGAGACATTCTGCAAGGGCAAAAACTATGCAGAAACTACTGACACATACCTAATCCTATTTAGTCTCAAGAAGCTGAAACAAAAGCTTTTATAAGACTTCCTCTCTTCCCATATGTGAAAGGCAGTTTACAGCTGTTTCACTTGTGATGGTAATGTATGCCTACTGTATACACCTCTATTACATGCCCAATAAACATTCAGTTGGCTGAAGTACCAGCACTGTAAGCTATTGATTGGATCATCCTGATTTTATAACAAGTCCATTGTTAGCTTGTTTTAAACGGATCTATGATCGTCTGTCAACAAATATTTTGTCAAACGACAGTACAGTACAGTGAAAACTTAATGTCGACCGCATTTGGAGTTGGCATAAAGATAGTCACTGCCTACCATGTTTTCTTCAGGGGACTTCAGCCCCAAACCCCCCAAGTGGGGGGCTGTGCCCCCCACCCCCCCACATTTAATATGATCAACTCCAAGTCAAAGCTGTTTAGGGGGGTGCAAGACCCCCAGATAACAGTGCCGTGGTCCAGCGCTGACACTACAGTGACCTGGCATTGTTGTTGCTATAGTGTCGGCCAATGCCAACATGTCACTGTCGGGGTGGGATACATTTTAAAATTGCATCCTACTGGGTTCATTTAGCTCACATTTTAAAAGTTGTTGAATGTATTCAATTTCTTTGGTCTAAGTGTTTGGAGACAATTCTCTGTATGCTTGATATACTTGGTCAATCAGAATACATAATCAAGTGTTATTAACTTTGCAGTGACATATAACTGATGGTAGGTGGGAGAAGGTTCATCAGAGACATATAGAATGACATTTCTACATGACTGCTCTTTTTGATATACTTGCCCAGTAAAATCCAATTGAGATTCATGATCTCATTTTCACAGGGGTCATGTGCTGTACAACTATATGCTTACAGATCTCAGCTCCCACCATCTTCTACCAGACCTCTCAGTGGAAGTCCAGGAGTGATGGTTGGGCAGTGAGAGCAGATGGTTGAGGCCTAGTAGATGCCCTAGGGGAAAACAAAGCCAGTGCAATGCTCCCCTATTCTGGTACCAATACCCAGGGATCTCCATTACATTGAGAGCAAGGTAGTATTTAGACCAACTGACTCTGCTCCTCCCTTTCATTCCATTCTTTGTAACAAAAGTTCAATGAGGATTAAGATAGCAGTGATGGAAGTGTTTCTCACAGATTCCTCAGTCAACCTCTTTGCATTATGGAGACCAGACTGAGGGACAACTCTGGTCCTCTATTAGAGTCCTCTGCTAGATTCCAGCTGGGTTTTCTGTGAAGACTTGCCCAAGACAGGAGCACGGGGGGGGGGCAGTTGCCCATTTGTTTAGATTCAGTTGGAACTCATGGCATACTCTATGGAAGTAACCAGATCATCTGAATGTGTGATCATTAGGGGTGGGCCAGGTGCCGGGAACAGAATTTTTTTTGTGTACTTGCCTTCAGACCATGGAGTGAATTTTTACTTGAACTAGTGTGCTTCATGGTGGATCAGGTGTTGGATGCCTCCAGATTTCTTGTGCTGGCCCGGTGTTTGCCTTGATTGTCTGTTATTCTCTCTTGGAAGGAGTCTTCCCAGATGCCTTGAAGGAGGCTCTGATTAGGCCTCTTCTGAAGAAACCATCTTTAGACCTTGACATCAAGTTGAATTACCATGCTATCTCCAACCTCCCATTGTAGGAAGGTTGTTTAGAAGGTTGTGGTACTTCAATTTGAGGAGCACCTCACGACCTTTCATTTGTACAAACCTCTTCAGTCAGGGTTTCATGTGAGACATAGTATGGAAACCACATTAGTTCAGGTGCATAATGACCTCCTCAGGGTTAGAGATCAAGGAGAAGGAACAATTCTCATACTCCTTGACTTCTCCTCAGCTTTTGACACTGTAGACCATTGTGTGTCGCTCAACCACCTGAGGGAATTTTGTGGACTCATCGGCACTGTTATCTGCTGGTTCGAGTCCTATCTCATGAACAGGAGGGAAAGGGTAGAGGTGGGGAATTCCTCTTCCTCCCCCGACCTCCTGTCGTATGGAGTACCTCAGGGTTCAGTCCTGTCACTGATGTTGTTTGCTATGTATATGCTGCCCCTGGGAGTGCTCATTAAGAAGTACAGCTTGGGTTTTCATTTTTATGTGGATGATACCCAGCTGTATCTTTCTTTTGCACCAGGGACATCCAATGCAGTGGATGTGCTAAATAATTGTCTCATTGAGATCAACGCCTGGATGGCATCCAGTTGATTGTGACTGAACCCTGATAAGATGGAGGTACTGGTTGTGGAATCAAACAGAGGGTGTGATAGAATGGCCCCTGGCTCAGACACAGGATTGTTACAGGCTTCCTCTAGGATATGCAATCTTGGTGTGATCTTTGACAGTGGATTGACATTTGAAACTCAGGTGTCATCTGTTGTCTGGTCCAGTTTTTACCACCTGAGGAATATTGCCAGGATCAAGTCCCTAGTTCTGCTCCTAGACCTCCCCACTCTAGTACATGCCTTTGGGACATCAAGGCTAGACTACTATAATGTGCTGTACCTCGGGTTCACAGTAGGTACCCTCTGAAAACTGCAGCTGGTGCAGAACGCTGCTGCAAGGTTGGTAAAGGGCCAGTCAAAATACTGCCATGTCACCCTGTGGTTGTGCGAGCTGCACTGGCTACCTGTCAGGTGGAGGGTACTCTTTAAAGTGGGTTTACTAACCTTTAAGGCCCTACACCAGCTGGGCCCTGACTACTTGTCTGACCTTCTGACTCCTGCTGCCTCGGTCTTTTATCTCAACTCTTCTGGGAGGGGCCTCCTTGTGATTCCCAGGACGATGCTGAAAACTGCTAGTGACAGAGCTTTTAGCGTCACTGGCCCCCGATCTGTGGAATTTGCTTCCATCATCTACATGGGAGGCCCCTTCAGGTGGAGTATTTGAAACCCAGCTAAAGACCCATTTGTTTAGCCAGGCCTTCCTAGACTTTCTGTAGTAGATCCTGCCTGGGTTAACCCTTTTTTACTTTTTTCTAGTTACTATAAAGTTACTATTACAGCTCTTTTATTATCATTTTCAATCTGTGTCTTATTTACTTCTTCATATTTATTTATACTACTGTCATAATTTTACTGTTTTTTGATTAGTGTTTCTGATTTGTATGGTGCCCAGAGCCTCTGTGATTGGGCGCATGGAAAAATAAAGCTTGCCTTTTCTTACCTTGCATTTTTAATGCTTGGGTTGATGATGAAGCCTCACCCCTGGGTCAACAGTCCCTCCAGAGGATGTCATCACTACGGCATGCACAGATTGTTTCCTCTGGTACCCATCAACATGCCCATGACTTGGATCTTGTCTTCTCATTGAGACTTGGACATCAAGGTTGATCCAGTCATAGGTCAGATCATCATGCCGTGTTTTTCTTCTGTGGGGCCTCCAGCAATATTACTCCTCCTGTGGAGATAATGTAGTACCACAATGCAGTACCACCTGGCTTACAACTTGGAGTCTAGCAGACTCCTGGTGGAACTGGACATCTTGGTTTGAGGTCACCTTGTGCCACTGAAGTTGAGAAGGCTGTGGAGTGCTATAGTATGGCACTTATGGCTCCCTTGGACTACATGACACATCATTGTGTCTGTCTCTTGACATTCAGTCAAAGCTCACCATGATATGGTGATGAGTTTTGGTGATTGAAGACTGAGGAAAAGAAGTTGGAGTGGTAACGGTAGAGGTCCCATTCAGAGGAGAGATTGGTTCTGAGGGCACGTTATTGTGCCTATCAGCAGGCAGTCACCCTGAAAAAGACAGAGGGCTGGATTCACAAAGAAAGCCCAAAATCTCGCAGCTGTGGGAAAAAGGCCTGCAGCACTGCAGAAACGCAGTTGCATGATAGTCATAAAGAAATTTTAAGCAGGTGCGGAATGTTGTAAAATCCCCGCAGCTGTGGAAATTGAGCAAGTGCTGAAAATCCACAACTGCAGATCTGCAGCTGCCGAAATAGCTTAGAAGGCACAGCAACAGTGAACCTAATTAGCTGGAGCAGCAGACTTTAACACTGCTGCCATAGCATGAAGCTGAAAGCACCCACAAAGAGACCAGCAACCAGTCCCTCAACTGGGACCACTGTAGCACCATAGGTACCAGCAATACCATGGCACCACAGTGTCTGACTGCCACTGCTGATCCTCCCTCCCTGAGGCATTCCTGTTGCCTGCAGGGGTAGCATTCACTACAGGCTGGTCAGACTCTAATGCCTATGGGGCTCTGTCATGGGCTGCACTGGGTGTGCTGGTTGTTCTATGTTGCCATATCATGGCAATGTGTGCTGTTGTTGCTATAACATCAGCCACTGCTATACTCGCTGAGATGCTATTACCTGTGCCTCACCTCCACCTTAATTGATTCCAATTGTTGGGGCACTACTGCAGTTTGCTGAGGGAGAGTTACACCTCATTCCATTGTTTGTAACATTTTTTCCGCAACTGCGGAAAAAAAACTGATTGTGAATAGTCTTTCAGGGGATGTGCCATACGTATCTCACACCTTTTATTCCTCAGGGACTTCTGCAGCTGCATTTTTTTCCACATTCCATAGTGTCTTTTCTGTAGCTGCAGAGGGTTTTGTGAATAGCATTCAGTGCAACTTCCCCTTTGTTTCCATAGCTACAGCAGTTTTTGGGACTTTGGGAAGGTTTTGCACCTTCAGAAAGCTTTGTGAATCCAGCCCGGAGTTTCTATCATAGGTGATTGCTGAAGCAAAAAATTGACCTGCTCAACTCTTCACGCCATACACTGTTTGATAAATCCTCTCTGTCCGTGCTCTGAATGAGCTTTTTCTACTTTAAAGTGCAAGGAGTTCAACAAATTCTTTGTGATAAGTTGTCATCCATATCAGCTGGTATGTCCTCAAGTTGCCTGCTTTGTGCTGGCAGGAACTGGCCAGTGAGGGGCTTAGACATCCTTCCATCCTGGGTGAGTTTCAGCCAGTTATAGCAGGGGAGGTGCTTCAAGGAGTTGTTAGGTTGCACCCTACCTGCTGTATTTTGGACCTCTGGTCAACCTGGCTGCTGATTGGTTGTTGGGAATCCCTGGGGCCATTTTCACTGAGATAATCTGTTGTTCTTTTTCAAAGGGGAGTTTCCCTGCAGAACTGTAAAAGGCTGTGGTGAGACCCCTTCTGCAAAATGATCTTTGTACCCTGACTGTCCTATGAATAGAGCCCCATAAAATTCTTTTTATTTTTTACAAGTTTTTTTTTTCATGTTTATGGAATTTCTTGTAATTTCTTTTTATTCATGGAAAATGTAGTTTTATTTCTTGTTATCACATTTACATTCATAAAATACCTAAAAATGGCCGTATACACATTGGAAATCACATTCCTAATGTAATACATTGTACTCAGCATGCAATAAGACACGATGCTGTGTGGGTTATAGCCTGACAAGAGCACGCCCCAGATGCGTTATGAGGCACGAAGAGCTTGTGCTGAGTGCCTTTATCACCTGGGAAGTGCTCTTATCATGCCATAACCCACACCTCAGAGTGTCTTTTTACACTTATAAAATGCCCCCAAGTGCACATTAAAAATAAAATAAATAAAGAAGTTGTAAAAATGTAAAACATGAGGAAATAGAGGTTTTCCAGTTGGAAGAGTAAAAATAGTTCCTCCATCTACAGTCCTGTACAGCACAGTACAGTACAGTACAGTGTGTGTCTCTTTGTCACCAGTATTGAGCCTCCCCCTTATACACACACACATAGTAGTGAGGTTAGGTTCATCCACTCCATCACTCAGACACACTCACCATGTAGTTTTCTTATCTGCAAAGTTTAAGTTTTGTGTTTCTAAATCTGACTATGGCAGTATCATAGGTAGTGAGCATGTCCCTTTTCAGTTGTCGTACTGCAGAGTGTTTTCCCATTAGAGCAAGTCTCGAAGTAATCATGCCTCTCAAAAAAAAGGGAAAGGGATTTGCAGTATTGGAACTATGGTATGCTTTATAGAGGATTCCAAGTTTGTGGACACTGGGTCATTCTGTCGGTGATGGTCAGGAGGGGGACACAGAGGAAAGCACTGGTGAGCGAATGCAGTAGGGACTGTACAGAAGTTGCAGTATTGATGTTTTGGGGACAGCAGCACAGTAGCTGCATCTTAATAAATGTTCCTGAAGGGAAAGTAAAATAAAGGTCAGTGTGCCAGTTTAATGCAGTGCTTGTGACATGGGGAAATGATGAAATGGTTCATTGATTTCTAAAGTTTAAATTTTTGTGCCACTGCTCTCCCATTTCACTCACATGCTAGGTGATATACTGCAGTAGGGGAATGGTCACTGCTTCCTGGCCGCATTATTTTTTTAAACAATGGGAGTGGGAGCCATTCACTTGAGAGGGACAGGAGGCCAGTGAAGAAAAGTAAATAAAAAGTACTTTTCTCTGCAAAGTTTCTTGCCCTGCAGGAAGGGGGGGTGGATATACTTTTGTGGTATGTTCTCTGTTGGTGGCATCGCACTCCACTCTCCCAGTACAGACACTGTGGTTCTGTGTTATGCTGTCAGTTAGGAGAGCAGTGCCATAGATTGATTTTTCAGTGTGCTGCATTTTGGTTGGCACACGTAGTGTCAGTTGTACAATTATGGCCTGATAAGGGCATGGCTGAAAGACCCTATCAGCCAGTCAGATTGGACTGCTGCCTCCTTGTGGATTGTCTCTGTGGTAACAACAGAAACTAAACAACAAATGCCGCAAGCATTTATTTAGTTTTTGCCAAGAAAACAGGCAGTTCTTTCACTTTTTGCACGTGCTTGTTTTCATTGCATTTCTTTTCATACCTTGAATTTCTTATTATTTCTTATTTAATAAAAACATGGGTCTCACCTATGAATTACTGTTCTATCTGAAACATTTCCTTTTTAGGGAAGGTGATCTAGAAGGTGTTCATGGTGCATCTTGAGGTCCATTTGGTTCAATAGGACATCTACAGTAGCAGCCACAGACACTGCCAGCTATTTCCCAAAATTTCTGTGATATTTCCCGAAATATCTCCTGCTTTCTGCATTTCCACAGTAGGGGCAGCAGAGAGAAACTCTTCAGAAATGTTGCGAAATATCTGGAAATAGCTGGCAATGTCTGTAGCTACCACTGTATAGGCCTCTCCACTCAGGTTTCAGACTTCATCACAGCACTGAGACTGCTCTTGTAAAGATGCTTTATGATCTTCTGACTACAAGAGATAGAGAGCGTACTTCCATCTTGGCGCTTGTTGATATCTCATAGGTATTTGAAACAATGTACCATGGAGTGCTGTAAAATCATCTGAGGCATTATGTGGGACTCACTGGCACAGTTTTACACTGGTTTGATGCCTATCTTAGTAGTAGAAAACAGCAGGTGATACCAGGTACAGTAAGTTCATCTCTCATTCCTCCAGTACTGTAGTACTGCTGTGCATTGCTGTGGAGAACGTCAAGGTCCATCTTGGCCCACACATTATTTGCTGTGTGCATGTAGCCATTTGTGAGACCATTAGGTAGTACAATGCTAAGTTTCACTGCTATGAAGATAATACCCAGCTGTACCTGTACTCTGCACCTGAGGATGGAAATAACATCCCCACTTGTGGAGAAAACTGGAATATGTGGGGGAGGGACCAAAATGGTGAAATGGATCACAAACTGGCTATGGGGAAGGCAGCAAAGGGTGGTTGTTGGAGGGATCTCTCGTCACTGACAGTGGTGACAAGCAGGGCATCACAGCGATTGGTACTGGGACTGGTGCTGTTTTGGATTTTTATTGCAGATGTATCACACAGGATCCAGAGAAAGATCAGTCTGTTCACAGATGATACCAAGATGGGAGCTGTGGTTGATGACAGAGTGGTGGAAGGGGCTACAGGAGGATCTGACTAATCTGCAGGAGTGGGCGGAAACATGACAGTTGGGGTTCAATGCCAAGAAGTGCAAGGTTATGCACTTCAGAGCCAGGAACCAAGGGAAGGATTATCACTGGAGTGGGGTACAGTTGGGGAGCTTCACAGAGAAGAAGGACCTAGGAGTGATCATTACAGGAAGCATGAATAACTCTGGTCAGTGCAGGACAGTGGCAGCAAAAGCCAACAGAATGCTGGGGTGTACTGCAAGAGGGATCTCCTCCAGAAGGAAGGAGGTTATCCTGCCCCTGTATAGGTCACTGGTCAGGCCCCACCGGGAGTACTGTGTGCAGTAAGGCAAGGCAAGGCAAAGTTTATTTTTCAAGGTGCACAATCCCAGAGGCTCTGGGCACCATACACAGTACTGGCACCCATTCCTGAAGAAGGACATCAGATTGTTGGAGGGGGTGTAGTGAAGAGCCACAAAGATGATCCAGGGTAGGACAGCAAGCCCTAAGAGGACAGGCTAGGAGAACTGAATAAGTATTCACTCGAGGAGATGGGGGATAGGGGGATATGACTTAGACCTTTATGTATCTGAAGGGGATAAACAAGACCAACACAAAAGGGATTTTTCAGATGAAAAGGTGGAGTGACGTGAGGGGGCATGGAATGAGATTGGAGGCAGAAAGATTCAAGAGGGAGAGGGAGAGGAGGAGATATTTTTTCACTGAAAGAGTGGTGGACAAATGGAACACTTTACCAAATGATATAGTGACCTGTAACACGGTGGTCAGTTTCAAGAGGGGTTGGGACAGGGGAAAGGGAAGGGATACTGGGGGCAAGAGGGCAGCTGAGAAATGAGGGGTTAGCTGCACACTCCAGCAGACTTGATAGACCATAAGGCCTGTTTCTGCTGGCAATTTTGTATGTTTGTATGTTTGTAACATGGTCTAGGTGGTAAAGGGATAGCTTGTGAAATCAATACTGGACGGCTACCAACTGGCTGAGGCTTTCTTAACCCAGGTAAGACAGAGGTAATGCTTGTTGAACCTGATCTCCACAAGTCAGCAACAAGAAGTATAAATACAATGTTGCCAACTTCAAATGGCACTACATAGAAACATAGAAACATAGAAGTTGACAGCAGATAAGGACCGCAAGGCCCATCCAGTCTGCCCATTTCTTTTTCTACCTTATAAATGTGCCATCGGCCTTTGCTCTGTCAGTGACCTATCTATTCATAGTCATTTGTATTGCTCCCTTATGCCTATCCCATGCCTGTTTGAAGCCCTGCACTGTATTCATAGCCACCACTTCTTGTGGTAAGCCATTCCATGCATCCACCACCCTTTCTGTGAAAAGAATTTCCTCACATTCCCCTTAATCGGCCTCCCTCTAATCTCATGCTGTGTCCTCTTGTCCTGCTATTTTCTTATATTTAAACATGTTAGACTCTTTCACCTTGTTTATGCCCTTAAGGTGTTTGAATGCCTCGATCATATCACCTCTCTCCTCCTTTGCTCAAGGGTATACATATTGAGCTCCGTTAATCTGTCCTCATATGTCTTCTGATGCAGTCCCTGCACCATTTTGGTTGCCCTTCTCTGGACTGCCTCAATTTGGTTAATGTCCTTGTGAAGGTGTGGCCTCAATACTGCATGCAGTACTCAGATGGGGCCTAACCAATGTCTTGTACAGAGGGATTATTACCCTCCCTCTTCGACTTGTGATACCCCTACTAATACACCCTAACACCCCCTAGCCTTACCTACTGCTTTAGAGGTCTGCTTGGATGATTTTAGGTCATCAGTGATGATGATGCCCAAGTCTCTTTCTTCCTTTGTGACTGCTAGCATCTCCCCTCCCAGCCTATAAGTGGCTTCAGGGTTTCTCTTCCCTATGTGCATGATATTGCACTTCTTTGCATTAAATCCCAGTTGCCACTCTTCTGACCATTCTGCTAGTTTATCTAGATCTCTTCTCATTCTGCCCACCCCATATGGCTCATCTACTCTGTTGCAGATCTTGGTGTCATCTGCAAACAGACAAGCCTTACCCTCTAGTCCATCTGCAAGGTCACTAATGAAGATGTTGAATAGGACTGGCCCCAGGACTGATCCCTGAGGTACCCCACTTGTGACTTGCATCTCTTCTGACTGTATACCATTTACCACCACTCTCTGTTTCTGCCAGTCAACCAGTTTGCCACCCAGTTGACCAACTTCTGGCCCCCCCCGAGCCTACCCAGCTTATTTATCAATCTTCTATGTGGAACAGTGTCAAAAGCTTTGCTGAAGTCAAGGTGGGCGACATCAACTGCTCCCCTTGGTCCACCACTCTGGTTACCCAGTCAAAGAAATCTATGAGATTAGTTTGACAGGACCTTCCTTTTGTAAACCCATGCTGTCTTGGATCCTGTGCCCCTATGGATTCCAGGTGTTGCACTATCCTTTCCTTAAGGAGTGCCTCCATAATCTTGCCCACTACTGAGGTAAGACTGACTGGTCTGTAGTTCCCCACCTCCTCCCTGCTACCACTCTTGTGGAGCGGGATCACATGAGCCCTTCTCCAGTCTTCTGGGACCTCTCCTGTGCTCAGAGACTCACTAAACAATTCTGCTAATGGCTCTGCTAGTTCCTCCTTTAGCTCCTTAAGTACCCTGGGATGTATGCCATCAGGTCCCATTGCCTTATCCACTCTGAGCTTAGCAAGCTCTTGTAGGACCCTTTCTTTTGTGAAGGTAGTAGTGCTCACCTCCTCCCCCTGTGTCCATGATGCTGAGCTGTGGGCCCTGCCCTACCTTCTCTTCAGTAAATACTGAGCAAAAGTATCTATTTAGGATAGATGCCTTTACATGGTCCTCCTCCTCACATGCTCCCTTTTCTCCATTAAGCTTATAATACCCCTCTGGACTTTCTCCTTTCACTAATGTATCTATAGAAAGTCTTGTCACCTTCTTTTACTGTTTGTGCTAGTGTTTCCTCAGTTTGGGACTTTGCCTGCCTTACTGCCTTACCTGCTTCCCTTAGGGCAGTTTGGTATGCCTCCCTATCTTCATCCGCTGTGTTCCCTTATATTTCCTGAAGGCCAGCCTTTTGGCTCTGACCTTTTCTGCTACTGTATTTGAGAACCAAAGTGGTTTCCTTCTTCTTTTGCACTTCCTTTTCCGTCTAACACAATGGGATGTTGCTTCAAGTATTGCATCCTTAATGCTTGCCCACTTTGCCTGTACCCCCTCACCTGTGTTTCTTTTTGCCAGGGCTATCTTAACTCTGTTGGCCATCTTATCAAAGTCAGCTCCTCTGAAGTCCCATATTTTTGCCTTGGAATGGGATGATTTAGATGTAGTAGCCAAATTGAACCATACCATGTGATGGTCACTGGCCCCAGGTGACCTTCTACCTGGAGATCTGTGATCCTCTTTGTTAGTCAGTACTAGATCTAGGATAGCCCTGTCTCTTGTGGGTTGCTGCACCAGTTGTTTGAGGCCCTCCCCTGCAGGGAATCCACTATGAGTCTAGTTCTGGCAGATGTTCCTGCTGGTATTGACCAATCTGTATCTGGCATGTTGAAGTCTCCCATTATCAGAACCTCCCTTTAGCTGTCATGTTTTGTATATCTTCTAACAGTAATGTGTCTATGTCCTCCCTCTGGTCTGGGGCCTGTAGACAACCCCAGTTCTTATGGCTGTCCCATTTCCTGTTTCCAGGGTGACCCACAGTTCTTCTGGCTCCTTATGTGTATTCTGAATTTCTGTAGCTTTGATATTTTCATTAACATACAGGGCCACTCCTCCCCTTTTGCACCTCGGTCTCTTCTGAACAATACATAGCCAGGTACTGAAGTCTCCCAAGTGTGGTTACTGGTAAACCACGTCTCACTAATTGCTACTATGTCCAGTTTAGCCTCTGACATTATTGCCTGCAGGTCTGGGATCTTATTTCCCAGGCTGTGAGCATTTGTGTACATGATTTTCCATTGGCCAGATTTTGGTGTGTTAGTTGTTGGGTGAAGTTTGGCATTACCCCTGTGCATCGTATGGGGAGACAAACCTTTTTTCTTACCTGGTGATGCAAATGAACGGCAAACACGCTGAATTCCTTTTTGACCACTAGCTGAGGGGGAGGGTGTTCTTCTCATTCGACGATGGGGTGCTGCACCTCTCCCCATTTGCTAGTTTAAATATTCTGCAAAGACGTCAAACTTCTGCCCCAATGCACTGACCTCTTTAGTCAGATGCAGTCCATCAAATTTAAAGAACTTTCGCTCCCAGAACTGTTGCCAGTTCCTACAAATCTGTGTCCTTTTTCCTGGCACCAGTCCTTGAGCCACGTGTTTAGCTCCCCTATCTCCCCTTCTCTGACCTTCCGTCCATCTGGTCCCCTCTCCCAGACTGGCAGGATCTCAGAGAAGGAGATGCCGGACGAAATAGATGATAGTTTGTCACCCAGCCTAGTCAGGTGTTCCTTGGTCTCCACAACTGACCGGCTGGCGAGATCATTAGTCCCTATGTGTACTAGGACATCAGTGTTTTCTCCTGCTTTGTGAACAATTTTAGCAATGCGGTCAGTGTCTCTCCATGCTGATGTACCTGGGAGACATCTGACCATCACCCCTGGCTGGAGATGGGTATCAACTCCCCGAATCATGGAGTCTCCTATGATCAGAAGTTTTTTGGATTTCCTTTGTGCTTGTTTAGTTTTGGTTCCTGATTTGGGTGAGTTTTGTTGTGCTAGCTCCTGTGCCGCAGTGTCCTGCTCTGCAGTGTCTTCTGCCTCTTTATTTGATTTCAGAGATAGAGGCAGATACCTGTTTGTAGTATTTATATGTTTTTGGAGGCAATTGATGGAGAGCAGAGAGTGATGGGGCACCTGATTTGCTCCTCTAACCACCTGCCAACCTCCTGGACCAACTACCTCTGCGGTTGAGGTTTTTCTGTTGGATGCTGGGGAAATGGCGGGTGGTTCTTATAATGTATTTCCTCTTCAATATGAAATTTGAGGCATGCAATCTCTGCCCATGCTGCCCGGAGCTGAGCCCTAAGATCTCCAAAGGCTCAGCATGTAGGACAGTGTCCTAAATCCTGTAAGACTGTCCTTCTGAAAATTGTTCCACAGTACCTGCAGTTAATGAAATCCATTCCAAATAAGATGCTGGGTTTGTAACCTAGTCAGAGTAATTAGAAGGAAAAAAAGGAAAAAAATGCAAGTAATGGTTTAATTGTGCTTTGTTTAACTTGTTATAACAAGTTAAATTACTAGTGCCCTGTAAATGAGATCACTTTGTGGAGGCCCCACTGATCCGCCCCTTCCTGCTCTGCCACAGGAAATGTCACAACTGTGGTACCCTATAAAAGGACTGTAGTGTGGGGTGGTTGGGGATGGGGGTGGGTGGCTGGGCCCTTCCCCTGCCTAAAAAGAAGAACCACGGACGAAAGAACAAGGAGGTAAGAGCAGAAACAATCAGTCAACAACAAATGCAGTAACTCTGAAAGCTTATCCTAATGTTAGATAAAACTGTAAAACCTGTAAAGCACCACCTGTAATAATTTCAGAGAAGATATACCCTGTAAGAAACACTTTGCTCCAGAGAAAAATAAAGCAGTAACAGAAGATATACCTTGCAAAAGACAATTTGAATCAGAAGATTACAGCAGTAATCTGTTAGCACACACCTGTAGGCACACCTTGTAATAATGCAGAAGAAGGTATACCAGCAACAACAATTTGAATCAGAGAAAAAATAAAGCAATGAAATGTTAGCAACAAACAGTAGCAATCCCTGTGAGTAGAAAATAAAAACACCACCACACAGTAAATCTGCTTAGCCAAACTAAGTCTTAATCCTTCTCCCTTGCTCTGGTAAGTTTCTCTACTCTGCCTTTCAAGCAGTCTTAGAAGGAAAGAGCTCAGGTGAAGCTAGGTGCCTTGGCCAGCAAACCAAGTCTTCTACCTCCAAGATATCAACTAACCTGACTTTTTAACCCTTCTTTCTGTTGGAAATTACTGACAGTTTGCCAGCTCCACCCCCCACATACACACCTAATCCTTTGGAAGAGCTGTGGGAGGAAAAGCAATTAGCTCCTTCAATGTGAGAAGGAGACTGAAACACCTCTGAGACAACAAACCTTTTCAACAAACAAGAATAAAATAAACACAGTGTCAAACAGTAATTTTGCTTAGCCCAATGATAAAAAAGTCACAAAAATGTAAGCTCCACCTGTAATACAGTAATTTCAGAGAAGATATACCCTGTAAGAAACACTTTGCTCCAGAGAAAAATAAAGCAGTAACAGAAGATATACCTTGCAAAAGACAATTTGAATCAGAAGATTACAGCAGTAATCTGTTAGCACACACCTGTAGGTACACCTTGTAATAATGCAGAAGAAGGTATACCAGCAACAACAATTTGAATCAGAGAAAAAATAAAGCAATGAAATGTTAGCAACAAACAGTAGCAATCCCTGTGAGTAGAAAATAAAAACACCACCACACAGTAAATCTGCTTAGCCAAACTAAGTCTTAATCCTTCTCCCTTGCTCTGGTAAGTTTCTCTACTCTGCCTTTCAAGCAGTCTTAGAAGGAAAGAGCTCAGGTGAAGCTAGGTGCCTTGGCATTTTATTCTGTATGTGGTAAAGAATCTGGACATCACCTTGGATTTCAACGTGTCCCTGGAATCTCAGGTTTCAGCTATAGTTCAGAGTAGATTTTTCCATTTTGCGATATTGTCCAGATTAAACCACATCTTGCACTTGGGGACCTGGTAATGATAGTACATTCCTTTGTCACTTCAAGATTGAATTATTGCAGTGCTCTGTTTTTAGGGCTATTAGGAGGCTTGATGTGCTTCCTGCAGTAGACTAGTGACTGGAGCATCTTGACATGAACATATTACACTGGTGCTGCACAATCTGCGCTATCTGACAATTCAGTGGTGGTGGTATCATCTTTAAGATATGTTGAATTGCATACAAGGCCCTACACAATCTGGGTCCTGACTACCTGAAAGAGCTTGTGTTTCCTCTTCTTTCTGTACGCTCTCTCTGCTCCACTAACGTGGGCCTTCCAGGAGTTCCTCATTACCAATTATAGAGCAGCTGATTCATTTGAGAAAACACTGGGAAACATATTAGTTGGACTCAATTCAGTTTGAATTTCATATATCTTCTATAGATTTCTCCTCCTCATTAATTATTAATGAAAAAGTTCCCTCAAAATCAAGTTCATCCCTTCAAGTTCATCTGGCTCTGTGACTTATTCCCAGCATGAAATCATAATGCTTTGTTGTGACATCACAGCTTGTTGCCAGGGGAATAACTATGATATCACAAGAAGAGTATCATTACATCAGGTTGAGAAGAAGCAATAGAGCTGATTAACCCTCAAGAAACAACTATCCAGTTTTTATGTATATAGCTTCAGTAAAAAATAATGAGGTTAAAAAGTACAGAGCTAATGAGAAAAACAAGCTGCTTTATGTCCAAATATTATGTTTTTCAAAGTTCTTCTTGAGGCATTGGTGGCTCTTTAAAGGTCTCAAGTGACACAGTTGTTGGTGTAACTAATCCTGTTCTGTGGTACAGTAATTAATTTCACCAAGTATTCAGTCAGCTTGCACAATAAGGCTTCTAAAACAGCTTAGAAAATAAATCATTTTCAGCCTGCCTACCATTATTAGTTCTGTTTAGTTATAATTGTATTTATTGCTTATTCATTATTCTGTAAATTGTATTGTTTTTTTTTCTCCCTATATGGTGCTCTGAGCCATCTGGATCGGTCACTACAAAAATAAAGGCTGCCTTTCCTTGCCTAATTGAGTTACAGGAAAGGCTTAAGAACAGATAAGTCAAATAATTTGCTCTTATTCACACAGATATTCAGTGTTTAGGGTGAGGTGCATCTGGTACACTTGAAAGAAACATACCTGAAAGCAATTTTGCAAGAACACTGCTTAAGATGCATAAAGAATACAAGGAGTGAGTAAATATCCAAATGAGTTTCTTTCTGTCTCTCCATACCACTCGCGTGCATTAAAACAGTTTGATTCCAGTAAAAATAATTTAAGTATCAGGTTTTTTTTTATTAATTTAGTTTTATATTTTAGGAAAACAAACAACTACAACTACCAAACAAACAACATATTATTAACTATGTACAAAATAGTGAATGTACAACAAAATGGAATTACACATCAGCAATAAAACTGGTAAAACCAACACACAAAAGGGCAAGCAAAATAAGCAATGGAAGAGTTACCCAGATAAATACAGAAATTACTAAGCAGGAAATCAATATATTAAAAAAATTCAAAGGAGCAAAAACTTAGACAGTGATCATTTGGACAAGGTATAAAGTGTATGCAATTTTCATCATCTTGTTTCATATACAGATAATCTGGATTGCATACTCGTAATGAGTTTCTCCAGCTGGAAGTCACTTAGCAATGTGTTGAGCTGTTAAGTGATGTTGCTCTTTCCAATAGCACAATATCAGCCTTTTCAATGTCAATAATATCATCATTATCTGATACTTTTGTTCCTTAACAGGGATCACCTACAATACATACCTTGAGCACAAAATAATCTTGAAGTCCCAAAAGTGGATCCATCCTATTTTTCATCTTGGTCCATAGTTTGTGGACAGGAGGACATTCTCAAAAAAATATGAAACAATGATCCTTCTCCAGAGCCACATATAGTACAAAGCGTTGAAGTGGCCCTTCCCATTCTGGCCAATTTTTGAGAGGTGTAGTATAAATTATAAAATATATAAAGAATGTGGTCGAACGAAGCCGGTCTTGAGTTAAATAGTTAAGTGTATATTTTCAGACTTTTGACCAGTTGAATAGGACATCTGGAAAGACATCTTGCCAGTGCATACCCTGGTACTCATAATTCCTGTACAATTCCAGAAGGAGAGTTTCATATAATTTAGAACTAACATGAGATATAGTCATCAAAGATTTCAATGAAGAAAATAAGGAGTCAGAAGCATTTAACCATGGGATTGGGCCCATATGCTGCATAACTGTGTGTTTAAGTTGGAAGTATTTTAATGCCATATTGTCATATAAGTGTAATTGGTCTCAAACCAAGTAAAAGAAATAAAACGTCCTTCATGCAAAAATCAGAAAGAGAGCTAGTATCCAGATTAGGCCACCATCCTGGCAGAATCAATTTGCCACCGATTTTAAAATTAGGGTTTCTAATCTGAGGCTGTGTTACATCTATTGAGAAACTAAGAGTCAACACTGCTAATAACCCTTACAGAAATATAGGTGTGCTGTATACATGTAGAATGCAAGCCACATGCTTAATTGTGCAATGTTTGCATGCGGTTCGCATATACAAAGTGAACCTAAGCGAACCAGGTCTAAAAAGCAAATCAGATTTGCATGCTGCAAGCTTGATATGTGCCCAGCAGGTAAGCTGGTGTGAACATCTTCTAAAAATTACTTCAGGTTCGCATGTTGCATGCTTGACATGAGTGCAGCAGTTAAGCCAATGTGAATATCAATTAAACAGTGCTTCAGGTTCACATAATACATGCTTGCCATGTGTGCAGCAGCTCAACTGGTACAAATCTCATCTAAAAAGCACATCAGTTTCTATATCTTATACTACTGCTAGCAATTAGAGCCATTAAAATACATTTTTATTTTAATTCCCATAAAAATTAGGTAAACTCATTAATGCTGATCCTTTTGCGAGCTGTTTAATTTATTTATTGAATTTTGTTGACCTGTAGGCCCACTGAGACTAGAAGTTCCTTTTTCAGGGGCAAACAGGGGGAGGGGGATACAGATGGTAAACAACTGAAACTGAACCAGATTAAGCTGTTGGTGGTATTTTTAGTGAATTCATGGAAATTTGGCAAGGACAACAGGGAAATTCCCCTACTGAATGGTAGAGGGAGCTGCTGTCCATGCTAGGATGACCACTGTGTCCCAGGCTTTGGAGGAGGTTCAGGTGTGTGAGGAGCCAGAGAGGGTCTCCTCCCCAACCCCGGTAAATATAGAGACCGAAAACAACAATATAAACTTTTCACCGATGATCTTTGAAAATGTTGAGAATACCTATATTTTGCTGGATGCCGACTTGCTGGTTGGCTCTGAAATCATTCAAGGAGATGATTGCAATCAGGACTGTGGAGAAAATGAAGAGCAAGGTTCAGAATTGGGAAAAGCAAAGGAAGTGGATTTGGAGGCAACACATGGTGCGACAAGGAGACGGTATGAGCACCAGAGACATGAATGGACAGTAGGTGCCCGGATGCCTGGGTGAGAATGAAGTTGAGTGCCTGGTTTCACAGGACACCGATTCGTAGAACAAAACAGCAGGCTTGCAACAGAATCAGCCTACAACTGGGAGAACCAAGATAAGTAAAACTTTGGGAATGATTGGTAAAGGGTGGAAAGGGACAAATTGGCAACAAAAGTTGGAACAAAGGGACCGGCAACAGGAGGAAGCCTTAGTGGCTGCAGGCTGGACAAGGGGAAGAGTGGCTGGCTACCTGATCCTTTAGACCCCAAAGTGAAAGAATATATTGGGATACGAGTGACTGAAATGGGAAAAATAATTTCAAATGTGCAGGAGGCTTTTCAGCACTTGGGGGACAATGCTAGTACTAGTGACATGGTAACAGGTGTCCTTTCAGTGGAGCAGTGCATAGTAAATACAACGTCTGCCAGTGACAAAAGGGAGGATTCTGGGGTGAGTACAAGTAAACAAATAAGGGGAAATAAAAATAAAAATGATGTAAGTTCATTGCAGGAAACATCCATTGTGCAGGACAAGACTGAGAATCCAGCTGTGGGTTTAGGTGTGGAACTGTTACAAGACCCAGCTAAACAGAAAGTGTTTAAACCATTATTGCATATGGCTGATTTATTTAAATCCAGTACTAGAGAACCTGCACCAAGAAGGAATGTGATGTGCCTGATGTTTAAGATGTATAAAGGAGGTCTGGAAAACCCTCCTGATAGATTGCACATTGGGAGAAAATTACTGAAAGATTCTTTGAAATTTTATGCTTCTGAAGTGTTTGACTTAATTCATACCAATGACAGTAACTATGATATCAGCTCTAAAACAGAGGAGGCTCTGGACAGATTTTTGGTTAAATATAATGGTTTGAAAGAGACACCTTTGTGGGCCCCTTTTCTGACAATTCCTATTACCAAGCCGGCAATATGTACGATTACAATTATGTTTAAAAATTTGGGAGGTTGATATTGCTGACACCTTATATTGGCTCAAACAATGTTGTGAGGTGTTGGAACATCCTACCCCAGTTATTGATTCAGAACAATTTTGGACAGGGTGGTGGAGGGTCAAATGCAAACTTTTTATGGCCAATAGTGGAATTGTTCATTTATCTAGTTGTTTTTTTCCTGGGGAAAGACAGAGGCTCATTGTTTTACCTGGGTCAGCTGAAGTCTTGTCATAAGTGTGGTTCTAGGCTGCACCGGAGTAATACATGTGACACTCCTAAAGGTTCTCACTGTTTGGAGAATGGACATTTTTCTTCCAATTGTAAAAACTTGTTTTGATGCAATTTGTGTGAAGAAAGAGGACACTCCTATCTTAAATGTCCTTGGGCCTCCCATAATTCAGGAGATGGCCTTTCTCGTGAGGCTTTGATTACTCAGGCCCAAAAAAAAGGATGTGCATTGGCTTCTGAGAAAAGGATGCAGACATTTTAAAAGAAAAAGAGATTAATGGTAAAATAAAGAGAATCCTTTACAGCAGGAAAAACAACAGAATAAAGTTACTGGAAAGGAAGCCAGGCCCCTGGAGACAGAAAGTGTTGAAGAGGGATTTCCCAGAAATGAAGAGAATGTTGAAACACAGGTTGTTCAGGATAAAGAGGGGTGGTAGCAGGGACACACCTAGGGTAGAGGTGCAGGCAGAAACCCCTCAGGATATGGTGACTGACAAGGAGGGGAAGCAAGACAGCACAGATCTCTTTCTTGAAAAGATGTCTATGCCCCCCCCCAAAATTAAACTCTGTGATACCCCTTAAAACTGTGACATATAAAAAAGGACAAGAGACAAATCAGGCCTAACCCCAGAACCTAAAGGGAAAGAAAGGAGAATTGTAAAAAGAAGGGGAAAAATACAGCTCAACCAATTTTCAGCTTTACCTGTTGAGAGGACTATGGTGGGTACTGAGGAGGAAGATTCTGGGTTCAATTACTCCTCAGTGTCTTCTTTTATGGGTACCTCTTCAGAACTGGAGGTGAGTAGTTCTGGAAGGAAACAGTGGGCTACTAGATCAAAACAGTAATCGGATAGTTTACTAAACTCTAATGGGCACATTTTGGGTTTTAACTCTAAATGTTAATAGTATTAAGAATGGAGTATGAAGAGATGTAGCTTTGTATGAATTAGGCTTGCTACCGACAGACATTATAATGCTTCAAGACACTAGAAGAAAAATCTTTCAAGAAATGGCACAGTGCAATACCAGATGGAGGCATGTGGTCACCTTTTGGTCGCAAGGTCAGGACAGTTGTGATGAGCTGGGGATTTTGTTCTCAAATTCTCATTTGAAGGTTTCCAAGATTATAGATTTGGACCCTGGCAGGGCACTGATTTTAGAATCTCCTATAGAAGGAATAGGATTTGTCTAATCAACACATATGCTCCTCAGGGGAAGGCTTTGCGTGTTGAACTTTTCGAAAAATTGAGCCAATCTTGTGCACTACAAGGTATATAGTATGGGGGGGATTTCAATTGTAGTGTACAAAAAGTGGATAGAGGGTTAAAGACAGATAAAATATTCTGTGACTCGAATGACTTAAAAGAAATTGTAGCCACAGCTCAATTATCTCATGCGTATCATGCTTGTCATGACACTGGGGGTTTTACCTGTAGGAAAGGGCCTTTTGAAAACAAGGATTGATTATATTTTTGTATCCAAGACTTTAGAGGTCAAAAGGTCAGAAGTCAGAGACTTGGCCTTTTCAGATCACTCTGTGGTGGTCATTGATTGTCAGGGAGATAACAACCTTAATTGTGGAAAAACATCTTGGTGTAGATGTATTTAGATACAGTATGTATTGAAGTACAAGTGAACCATATGTGTGCAGACAGTATGGTTTAGTGGTTAAAGGCACTGAACTGCAAGCCAGAAGGCATGAAGACCTGGGTTTGAATCTCATCAATCCCCCTCTTGTGTATGGTATGATCCTGAGCAAGTTACTTAACTTTTAGGTGTGCAGTTATCAGTGACCACTTACTTTTTGCATACATGCCACATGCATGCAGTCTTTCCCAATTTAACATAACAATCATGGTTTCTACACTTGCTTGCTGCAGGCATGCCATATGTGTGCAGTTGGTTCCAGTTTAACATTTAAATCATACTTGCAGCATGCATATCATTCGGATAGTTTTATTTGTGAAGCATGAAAACATTTCATATAATTATTTCTCTAATGGAATTGTTTACGCACTAAGAGGGACAGACCCTCAATCAAGCATCACAAAGGTAACGGAAGGTTTACATATTTGGTGTACAGGATTGAGGCCGGAGATGACCATTAGAACAGATTTGTTCCAACTACACTGTAAGCCATAATGGAACATATGAATTACCAGCACTGGGATCCATCGGATGGAGCCATTGAAGATATTTACTGGAATGTGTGGCCTAATAAATCACTCTAAAGTCCTGGTAGTTGTAGACTTCCTAAAGCTTTGGGTATTACCAGTTTAGCATATGCTCAATGCATTGGCTTCCCTGCCCAAATAAATCTAGAAATCATAGAGTGTACCATTTTAAACTACTTTCAGTGGAGATAAACATGCAACATTTTCAATGGATAAAACAACCGAGGAAGAACGTTCATTTTAACTACATTTATCCTGCCCCAGATTGTAAAGGACAGAGGACTCCATCATTCTAAATCCACCTTAACTGATGTCACTAATGTATCCAAATAAAGTTTTTAACTCTGGTTTAAATTCAATGTAAGATCTATTCCTATGTATCTCAGAGTTTTGGGGGACCAAACCAATCCATAAGATTCAATACCTGTGTTCATTTGGTATTTATTGAGGGGGCATGACTACTGTTTTACTAATGTTTAATTTACTATTTGAAAAGGAGCTAAAATAATCAATTGTTTTGAAAAAAGCTGGGATGGCTACTTTGGGGTGTGTTACATGAAGCAGAATATCATCTGTGTATATGAAGATTAGTAGTGGACCCCACTGGAATCCTTGACATAAGAGGGTCGAGTTTAAGTTTTGTGAGTAAAGGCTCAAGTTATAAATTAAATAATAATGGTGAAACAGGGCATCCTTGTCTGGTACCATTACGAAGCACTAAGGATGGAGACAAGACTCAGTTGCAATAAATGTTAACACTTGGGCGCTCATATAAAATTTATAAATATTTAACAAATAGATCAGAGAAACAAACTTATTCAACATCTCAAATGAAAAAGGCCAAGCTATGCTGTCAAATGCTTTCAAAGCACCCAGAGATAAAAAGGCTGCTGGGCACTCCAGGTCCTTTGACGCCAAGAAAATGTGAGCTAATGTATGCAGGAAATTTGACACACACCTGGTTTGCATAAATCTTACCTATTTGTAACCAATCAGATGTCCCCAGACTTTATTGATATGAGATGCAAGGATTTTACAAAGTATTTTCAGATCCTGATTCACAAGGGACATCTGTCAATAATTAAAAACTTGCTGCAGGTCCTTACCTGGTTTAGGCAGCAAGACTATAAGTGCTTCTGCTAAATATGCATTAGATATACCATTGTCTAATACATCAGTATAAACTTGGATTAAGATAAGAGCAAGTTCTTGGGGAAAATGCTTTATAAAAATTTGAGGTAAATCCATCAGGGCCTTCTCTAATGTTAGTGAGGTGATAGCTGTGGTTACTTTTTCCAAAGATATAGGGTGAACCAAAACAGACTGCTGGCCTTCTGTTAAAGTGGGGAGAGAGTTCGCTTTCAAAAGTTCTATGTGATAATGGTGAAAGCGATCACTATTATCGTGGAGCCAGAGTGCCGAAAATCTATTTCTTCACTCTGACTCCCTGGCACACAGCAAAATGGCCCCAGGGACTTGTTTTCTAAATGTGTTATGTGGGGGGCTGTGCCCCCCACACACCCCTGCACCCCCCCACTTAAGGATTCTCAACTCCTGGGAGGGTGCATGTCGGGGGGGGCCAAAACATGTAAAATAACATTTGGGCCGGGCACAACAAAAATACACCAGTGCCCAGACACGAACCCAGCACCCTGCCCACTGAAGCCGTCAACCCATCCACCACACCACAGGTCCAGCTCAGCAACCCACCATGGCACCACCCCTCACAATCCCTTCCACCCTTCACTGTGTGTGCTTGCTCCCCCTCATGCATATGTATAGTGACACCCTGTCACTATATTCACCGACCCCCCCATCCAGTCACCCTACCCCATCGGTAGCCCCAATGACATGCGCCAGGTATTGGGTCATTGTTATTGCAGGTGCCCAGTCACTGATGATCATGTCAAGGGCAACCTTTTCAAATAGTCAGATATGACCTCATTGTTTGGGGGAGCTCTCTGAGATCCATATAACGCTTTATAATATAAATAAAATTTGCAGGCAATAGCTCTGGTGTGAGACTAAATAAATTGATCTGCTTCTGATCACAAATGTGGGATGACTTGGTGCATCACATCCCACACTGCATCACATGTGGGTGAGTCGGTCAGGGGGGTGCATTTGGGGGGGGTGTAAAACTTACAAAATTGAAAAATGGCCCAGACACAAAAAACAATCCTGCCACAGAACTGAAGCCTGCATCCTCCCAACCTCAGCCTGCTACCCTACCCACCATGCCATATGGCCAACTCGGCAGTCAACCACCACAGTACATCCCAAATACCCTCTCTCCCCTTCCACCAGTTGTGTGGTGTGGTCCCTCCCCCCATGCCCGTGTATACATCCTGTCGCTGTATTCACCCACCATAGTATACTGCTGCTATCATGAGATAACCCAGATCACAGGCACCATGACTGAGTCACCCTTTTTGCAGTTGCTCAATCATGGTTGCCATGTTCACAGGATACCTACATACACACACACACACACACACATATATATATATATATATATATATATATATATATATATATATGATAAAAGAACCTCAGTGCACAAGCACTGAGGCAATGATTACTCAAAGGGCATTGGCCGTGAAGCCAAGTTTATATATATATATATATATATATATATATATATATATATATATATATATATATATACACATATACATGGGTATACCCATGTGGCCATTCACCATGGGCTTTACATGGGCTCCCCTATATAACACTTTTACTAGATGATGTAACTTAGCCAGAATGCCATATTTCTCTAGAACCTTCCATAAATAGTTATGTTTTATGGAATCAAATGCTGTTGATCCACTGAGAATAGATACCCATCCAAATTCATATCCAGTCCCTGTTCCACCACCTCCATAATAAAAATAAGATTTTGTGTTATAGCCATCCCCGGCACTGTACATGTCTGTGCATCCATTATCAGCTTCTGTGCTACCCTTGCTATTGAGCTTTCACCAGTTTTGCTAAAATCTTATAGTCAGGGGTCAATAATCTGAGTGGCCTCCAGTTCTTAATGTCTGACTTATTTCCTGACTTATACAGAAAAATCATGACCCCTTCTGCCATGCTTGAACCCAACATACCTACCTGTGGAATGGCCAGTTATACTTCCGTCAATATAGGCAAAAATTGTTCTATAAAAAGCTTATAAAAATCATTGGGAATGCCATCAGTTCCCGATGTTGTCCTAGCTGACAATTTCATGATTGCCACACGCACCTACTCTACTGTGAATGGTTCCTTCATACTCTCCTTGTCTAATTCAGATATCTGTGGTGTATCCAGGTTATCCACAAGGGTTACTTGCTCTTCTCCCCATCTACCTGAAATTTCTCTTTATTGTAACTGCACTATCTGTTGCATAGAAAACCTATCCATTACCATATTTCCTGCTTCTTCTTCCAGGGAGGTCATGACTCTTTGACTAACTCTACCTACTGGAGTGTTATAAGGGTTAATCTGTGCTTTTGTCCCATGAATATTAAACTTCTCATTCATGGCTAGAGTATGCTCTGCCTCATATTGGTATTTAAACATTTTTTCTTTCACTGTAGCCTGAACCTCAGTCAGATCCAACCCCATTTCCCTCATCTGACTTGGAATCTTTAAATACTGTGCCCAGAGTCCGAGATAACTGATATTTATTTTCCGTACCTCGACTTGCACGGCATACTATTTATGTACACACTGGCCCATTCTCTTGTGGCAGGTGCACTGTTGGAGTTGTGCGGCACATCTCACATTTCCACTGGGATGCAATGCTCATCTCCCTTGAACATGGTGGCCCTGGACTAGGCTACCCTGAAGAAATACATTATCAAAATGAAAACAACATGACCTCACTAAAAACAAGATATTGCATCTAATCTGGGACAGCCTGACTAAATACAGTGCAGAAATGTGAAAATGAAGATCCTTATGACAATGAGATGTAGCATCTCCCCTGCGCTATCCAGGATACAAAATATAGGATGAGAAATATTTAAAGGAAATCTACTTTAAACTGAACTTCACTGTGGTCACTGACATGAACAAACAGTTTCTTTATTGTAACAGTCACACAGGAGTCTGGTGTGCATATTTTATGGGACACATACAAACAGAGGTGAGAAAAAATATATGCCTCAGCTGGGACTTGAACCCAGACAGCCCGTAATACTGTTCTGATTGTGCTAACCAGCTGCATCACTGAGACAAATGGAACCTGGGCCATCCTTGAGCACATTACTCTTTCTCAAATGCACAACCTAATGGCAACACAAATATTTACTTGTAACAATCACACATGAGTGTGGTGTGCATATTTTATAGAACACATACAAACAGAGGTAAGAAAGAATAAGTGCCTCAGCTGGAACTTGAACCCAAGCCACCTGGCAGTATTGTGGCTATGAGGATGGTGTGTAGTGTGTGTGTGTGTGTGTGTGTGTGTGTGTGTGTGTGTGTGTGTGTGTGTGTGTGTGTGTACAAAATATAAGATAAGAAATATTTAAAGGAAATCAGCTCTAAACAAAACTTCTCTGTGTTCACTGACATAAACAGTTTTTTTATAACATATTAGAATGCAATATTTATTTTGGATGTTGTGGCCATGATGATGGTGTGTATAGGGAGTGTGTGTGTGTGTGTGTGTGTGTGTGTGTGCTGCTGTAGCTCAATATATTTTTTCCCCAAAAAAGATAGTAAAATATGGCTTCTTCTTGATACATATTTAGGCTAAGCAGTTCACTGAAGCGCTGAAGACCTGGCTTATGTCTGAGACTGCTCATCAAATAGTGTCTGTAGAAGTTAAAAACACAGTATAAATCATTGATTTGCTGGGGAAAGGGTTTCATTTATGAGGTATGAATCTTTCTTGGAAGACAATACATTCTCAAATTAAACTAGTAATAAGAAGCTGTTTAAATGCATAGTATTTAAATGTGCAAATCTCCAGTTTCATATGCAACCAATATTTAACAAATATTTAACCCACTGTTTTAGTTTTCCAATGCATCTGATAAGCAGCCTGGAGTTATGTCTCCAACATTCTTAACAGAAAGAAGAGAAGAAAAAATTACTCACCTTAGTAATTGCTTTTCTTCTCATGGAGTCTTGCTGTATTAGGACTATAGCAGTCAGCCTCAGCCTCTGAACTGCCCCGGGGAGGGAAGGGTTAACTCCAGAGAAGTCTGGAGTTCCACAGCGCGAAGGCGCTGTTCAAAGCTCTATCTGTGCAGTTTGAAGTCAAACTGCCAGATTCTTTACGAAGCTAAACTAATATAGCAAGTCTGTGGAAAAACCCTACACTAGCCATTGGCTACCTACCAGTAGTAGAACTACAAAAACACACAACAATCACAGAATAGCAACAAAATTATTAAATATTGTTAGCATCACTGAAAAGAAGCATTAACAGACCCCCTCTCTCCAAAAAGACTCAAGTCCAGGGAGGGGGCCACCTACCACTCAACGAACAACAGAATTACCTAGTACCTAAACCCAATAAGCAAGAAAAGGCATGACACAGTGCTTGCACTAATTTGCCAACCCCATACCCAAGGAGGAGTTCTGAAGCGGGGTGGAGGAGGTTGTCCTAATACAGCAAGACTCCATGAGAAGAAAAGCAATTACTAAGGTGAGTAATTTTTCTTCAAACACCATGAAGTCTTGCTGTAATTAGGACTATAGCAGATTACACAGCAGTACCTCCATGGAGGAGGGTCAGAACCTACTTGGGAAATAGGCTCTGAAGCACAGCTGTGCCAAAACGGGCATCCCTCCTGGATTGAACATCCAAGGAGTAATGTTTGGTAAAGGTGTGAACTGTTTTCCAGGTAGCAGCTTGACAGATCTCCAAAATGGGAATATCTCTAGCAGCCGCTAGAGATGCAGCTGTACCTCTGGTAGAATGAGCCCTCAATCCTGAGGGGGGCTCTTTACCCAGTTTTTGGTAACAGAATTGGATACAAGAGACAATCCACCTTGCAATTGTCCTCTTAGTGGCAGGTCTCCCTTTGCCGACTTCCCCATAGGTAAGGAAGAGCTGGAGGGATTCAAACCTATGACCCTTGGTGCATTCCAAATAGTAGCTCAGAGCTCTTTTGACGTCCAGACTGTGCAATCTCCTCTCCCCTGAAGAGCAATGCTCAGTGAAAAATACTGGGAGAGAGATGGATTGGTTGAGATGAAAATCTGAGACCACCTTTGGTAAAAACCTTCTATTAGTCCTAAGGACTACCTTGTCCCTATGAAAGAAATGAAATCTTCTTCCACTGACAAGGCTTGCATCTCACTTATACGTCTAGCAGAAGTGATGGCCACTAGAAAACAGTCTTCCAAGTCAAAACTTGAGGTCTGCCGAAGACAGGGGCTCAAAGGGGTTGCATTAGCTGAGCAATGTACAAACATTCAGGTCCCAAGCAGGAGCTGGTTCCCGAAAAGGAGGTTAGTGTGAAGTAACCCTTAAAAACTTGAAATTACAGGGTGAGAAGAGATGGAAGCAGGTTTACCTGCTGACACATAAGCTGAGACTGCTGCCAGATGAACCCTTAAGGTAGCTGGCTTAAGGCCTAGAGAATTTAAGTGGACCAGATAGTCCAATAAAACAGTCAAATCAGCAGATTCTGGGGAGATTTGCTTCCCAGAGCACCAAATGGAAAACCTCTTCACTTAGAATTATAGGTGGCCCTAGTAGAAGGCCTCCTGGCGCCTTTCAAAATATCCAAGACACCTTGAGAGAGGTGTAGATCAGCGAATTGCTACCTCAAGAATCAAGCCTTGAGGTGGAGGGTACTGAGGTTCGGATACACACTCTCCCGTGCACAGGTCAACAGGTCGTGGGTCCTGGGCAAGCTCAGGAGGTGGACAATCAGGGACAGAAGGAGAGGGTACCAGGGCTGTCTGGCCCAATCTGGAGCAATCAGAATCACCTTGCAGGACTGAGTTCTGATCCTCACTAGTACCCTGAAAAGGAGAGGAAGGGAGGAAGGCATATAGATATTTCCCTCCCAATCCAACTGGAAGGCGTCCAGTGGGACTGGATCCAACACTGGGGTCTGCAACAAACAGAGGAAGTTGGTGGTTGTCTGGGGCTGCGAAAGATCTATCGAGGGTTGCCCCATCTGGCAAGACTGACCCCAGCACTAGAGGTTCAGGGCCCATTCGTGGTGGCCCTGAGAAATCCTGCTGAGGGCATCCGCTGGGACATTGTCCTTCCCTGGAAGGTGAACTGCTATCAGGGAGGTATTCAGAGTAAGCCAGAGACCACAGCTTCATTGCTTGGTGCACAAGGCAGAAGACCGAGTGCCCCCTTGCTTGTTGATGTACCACATTGTTGTGGTATTGTCTGTCCTGACTTGAACTACCTTGTTCTGGACAGAAGCTGAAAAGGCCTGGAGAGCTAAGAGGACAGCCCTGAGCTCCAGAGGTTGATGTGGAGCAGAGATTCCTGAGGAGACCACACTCCCTGAGTGGAAGGTCGCCCAAGTAAGCCCCCATCCTAGGAGGGAGGCATCTGTGGTAAGTGTGAGGGAGTGAGGAATGGGTAAGAGGGGACCCCTTGAGTTAGATTGCTCTGGTCCTGCCACCACTGAAGGGCCAGGATCAGAGATCTTGTCACTGGGACTAATTTGGTGAGGGGTCCTTCTTTTGGAACCAAAAGATCTCAGGTGGGATTGGATGTCTCTCATCTGGAATCTTGCTCCCTGCTACGACAGCTGTGGACGCAGCCATGTGTCCTAGGTTGCAGAAAGTGCCTTGCTGGCCGAGAGACCCGCATGGTGAAGGAAGATGCCAGGGCAATGAGTCTGTCCACCTCTCTCGGAGGGGAGATATGCCCTAGCAGACTTTGTGTTCAACTCTGCACCTATGAAAGTTAGTACCTGAACTGGTTCGAAACTGACTTTGGAAGATTCAACAGGAATCCCAGAGGGTGAGAAGCTGCTGGGTGACAAACAAGTGAGATTTATGTGATCTGGAGACTGACCCACTATGAGCCAGTCGTCCAGGTAGAAAAACAGCCACCTTGCCTTCTCAGATGAGCCACTACCACAGCCAGACATTTTGGAAAACCCTTGAGGCGAGAGAGGTAAGGCCGAAGAGCATTGCTCTGAACTGATAGTGGCCAGAAGGTGGTTCAGACACAGGTACTTTCTGTAGAAGGCCTGATCAAGAAATGAAAATAGCGTCCTTGAGGTCCAAGGAAGCTAGCCAGTCTCCTGGTCTCAGGGAGGGCAAAATCATTGCCAGAGTTAACATTTTGAACTTTGGTTTCAGAAGATGCTTGTTCAGGAACCTTAAATCTAAGATGGGCCGCCATTCTCCTGTCTTTTTTGGGGTAAGGAAATACCTTGAATAAAGACCCTTGCCCTGATGGCAAAGGGGAACCCTCTCTACTGCTTTGCATCCCAGCAGAGAAGAAACCTCTGTTTCCAAAGCAAGGGCTTCCAAAGGATTCGCAGGTGGGAAATGTCTGGCCCTCATCTTTGGGAACTGTTTGAAACTGAGGACCAGACCTTGGCTTACCACCTCCAGAACCCACTTGTCCAAAGATAGGGACAACCAGTTCTGGCTGAATAACCAACCTGCCCCCACCGGTACAGGAGATTCGGCCCTGGCACCCCATCAGGTGCCTGCTTGGCAGCTGTTTTGGCTGAGAAGAAGGGACGGTCTGCCTGAGCCCGCCTGCCCCTGCCTCTGAAGAAACCCTCTGAACAAAGGGTTGAAGAGGCTTGAGCTTGATAAAAAGGCCTGTGGTAAGGCCTACCTCATCTCCCTGGGGCATGCCTTTGGGGGCATGCCTCTTTAGCTTGGGCACTTTTGTAGGTAGTTCTGTATTCATCCATTTTTTCATGTAATTTTCTGTCTGATCACCAAACAGAGAGTTACCTACTACAGGAAATCCACAGCCTTTGCCTGAGTGTCTTGGGACAAATTAGTGCATCTGAGCCATGCCAACCTACGGAGAGCTACAGAAGTGGCCATGACCCTAGAAGAAACATCATTAACATCAACAGCAGTATGAAATTGAACTTTAGAGGCCTCAATGCCATCAGCAGCCACCTGTTCCAACTCACTAGCCAGCTGACCCTGGGCCTGCTTGGCTAACTGCAAAATAGTGTCCCATCTAGACTTCTGATATCTAGCCACATAAGCCATGTAATTAGCCTGCCTGAGTCCCAAGAAGCTGCCATATATTGCTTTTTGCCATGGTATCAATCTTCCTGGAATCTTTGTCAGGGATGTGATGCCAAGGGAATATTAGCCTTGTCACAGGCTGCAGCTTGAACAACACCTACATGACTACACTGCTCAGTGAGGAAGTCTGTATCTGGGCCTGATAAAGTATACCTTCTGTCCATTTTTTGTCTACAGGAGGGACAGAATGAGGATTTTTAAATCTTTGTTGTTTGCTTCCTAAATGATTTATGCAAAGGAATAGACAACCTTCTAGACTCTGGAATATCCATCATTTCAACAAAATCAGGCTCCTCTTGCTCATCCACAGCCTCCTCTAAAGGGAGCTGGAGGTTTCTACCACCTTTTATAAAACACAAAATGAGAAGGGACTCAGACAACAGAGGGAGACTCTAGGGTCTGTCTGGAGAAATGTCCGGTTCAATGGGCACGTCCAGACCTTCCCAGTCACAAATGCACTGATCAAATTCCTCCTCCCCTCCTGTGGTTCATAAAACTCCTCAATAACATAATCTTGAACCACTGGACCTGGACGAGCCACCCCTCTGCCACTTGTGGAGCTCTCCAAGTCCCTGAGACAAAGACTGAACAATCTGTATGGCTTTTGCTATTTCTGCAACAGTTGGGGAAACTATCTTAGACTCCAAACCTGCTGATTTCTTTGTCTTTTTTGCTGGTGCTGGTTCCTCTGAACCAGCCTTTCTCTTGCCTGAGGAAGTAACGCCCTGGTCAGAGGGCACTCCCTCTGGTCCAGTGGGTACTGGACCGGGCTGGCCATCGGGTCAGCGGACTTTTTGGCCTCTCGTTCCCTGAGCCGGCCCAATCTCTTCTCCAGGGTGGCTGCAGGGAAATTTTTACATATCTGGCAGTCTGAAAGGAGGTGGTCAGCCCCCAGACAATAAACACAAGTGGTGTGTGGGTCAGCCTTGGCAAAGGCTTCCCCACAAACATCACAGTGTTGAAACCCCGTGGGCCCGGTTTTTCTTTTGGGTTTCTCAGACATAGTGCCAGCCTAACCAAAACTTGCCCTTTTCTTCAGGCCGTGCCAGAGCAAGACACCCTTATCGGTTCCTAACCGTGTCACGGGTATTGGAAAAAACCCGATTAAAAACGCAGGGTTTTTTAGAACCGATAAGAACCGGTACTCACATCTAAAAATTCACCAAAATATAAAACGATCGGTTCAGACTGAACCGATAATTATTTCCACACAGACTAAATTTTCGTTTTACTTACGGTTACCAGATAGAGCTTAAGCCGAAACCGCGGTAATTTTGAGACTTTTGCCGGTTTTCTGAACCGAAGGAACGACCAAAAACCGCGTAATGAACCGAGCTGAAGGAGCTGATCTCCGGAGCGACTGTTCAGTGAAGCGGAGTAAAGAATCTGGCAGTTTGACTTCAAACTGCACAGATAGAGCTTTGAACAGCGCCCTCGCGCTGTGGAACTCCAGACTTCTCTGGAGTTAACCCTTTCCTCTCCGGGGCAGTTCAGAGGCTGAGGCTGACTGCTATAGTCCTAATTACAGCAAGACTTCATGGTGTTTGAATATTTTATTTCAGTTGGCTGGAAGGATACATTGAAAAGTTTAAAACATGTGTTCCATGATTCTCCATTTTCCAGCTACAGATAGCATCAGGGCTATAGGCTCCAGAGGTTAAAAAAACAGTGTAAATCATAGATTTGCTGGAGAAAGGGTGACATTTATGAAGTATGACTTTCTTGAAAGACAATACTTTCCCAAGTTAAACTAGTATCAAGAAGCTGTTCAAATGCTTAGTATTTAAATGTGCAAATCTTCAGTTTCATAGTCAACAAATATTTAATAAATATTTAACAAGCTGTTTCAGTTTCCTAATGGCATCTGATAAGCAGCTTAGAGTTATGTCTACAACATTTTTAACAGAAGGAAGGGAATATTTTATTCCAGTTGGTATGGAAGGATACATGGAAATGTCCAAAACATGTGTTCCACAAAACTCTATTTTCAAGCTACAAATAGCAAAATGGTTGTAGGCTCCACCCACAGCCATAAAAAGGAAAATATTTTCCTTCCAGTCATATTTTGGGAAAGTGTGCCCAATGTTGAAGTTTGACAAGCAGAGTAAACTTGTGGGATTATTTCTCCTTGTGCCTCTTAATTTCATCCTCAACAATACTAAATAACTGGTCTTGTGTGACATGTTGTTGTTTCAGGGAAAACCTGCATCTACTTTGCCATACCCAGTATTTAAGAACTGCGAACAAAATGTGTACACTGCTTGAATTAAAGGGTTTCCAATGATTTGACAGAATATCCAATGCAAAAGTGTCATAATTCAGGTATTGAAAAGGTAGACACACCCAAGCATTTTGTACTATTTTCCAAAATTCTAAAATATAGGGGCATTCAAAAAAAAGGTGTGGAATAGTTTCAAGTGTGTTACCACAGCCTGGTCTGGGGCAGTAACGTTCAGATAGTTCTTTGTGTTTTGGATTATTTTTCACGTTAAGTTTTCCTTGGGCACTCAGTCATGCTACAGCGCATGTTTTCACCAGGAGTCTTTTTTTCTGTGAGCATCTAGTATATATATTGTTTTTCCTGTCTGCTTCTGTCATTAAAAGATTCTGCCTTAAAATACTGGTCCACAATCATTTGATAAACATACTGTCTTATATATGATGACAAGTATTGTTTTTCTATTTGCCAATGTATTAATTTATCTATACTATATTTTAGATACTTTATAAAACCTTGCATTTTCAGGTTTTTAGGAAGTGCTCTATTATTTGC
The DNA here is from genome assembly GCA_016271365.2 of Neoceratodus forsteri. Classification (NCBI taxonomy): domain Eukaryota; kingdom Metazoa; phylum Chordata; order Ceratodontiformes; family Ceratodontidae; genus Neoceratodus; species Neoceratodus forsteri. The sequence continues at coordinate 587,473,412 of CM028137.1, read as the reverse complement.
CTATCCAGAAAAAAGGGGTGAAGCTTTTTCTAGATCCAATTAGACCATACTGAATTATTATGTCTTAAAAGAGGAACAAAATTAGTGGAGAAAAAAATGCTAAAAAATAACACAATCAGATTGGGCATTTCAAGATCACCTTCATTAACTTTCAGATATGTTATTCCTCTTTTGACCGGGGTAAATGGCTGCCTCACAGGACTGAAAAGAAATATATAACATTCCCTAATTCTAAAGTTGATACTGGGGTTGATAAGGCTATTTTTTGAGCTTGGGAAATTTGTGATAAGTCTAATGTTTTAAGCCATTCTTGGGTTTTATTTTTAATACAAAATGTTGTTCCAAATTTGGTTTGTATAGAATTATCAATTTCTTTCAAAATACTGATTTTGGTATCCATCATATTTTCAGTTGAAGATTCAAGTTGAGCAATATGTTTGTTTTGTCTCCTATATTTACAGTTCTCATAATGGTTAGTTAAGTAAGATTTCTCTTGGGTTCTGAATTGTTGTTCTGCGTCTAAAGATTGAAATCTATTGTATTGTAAGGACTTTAGTTCTTCTTTAAGGTTACTGATCTGTTGTGAGGCTTTTTTATATTGAAAAGACAAAGAACCTCTGTGCGCAAACACTGAGGCAAGGGTTACCTCAAAGGGCATTTGGCTGGGAAGCCAAGTTTCAAGAAAACACAAAATCACACATGCCCACACAATGCAAAGCATTATGGGCTGCATATGTAAATCACCACAGAATGTTATGCTGGTCCAACTTTAAGCAGAATTGCATGGGGCCGAAAGGCCTCTCACACAGTTTGCAAAGAGTGCTAACAGAAGACATAGACACGTGTTTTGTCCTACCATTTGCATATGCAGCCCATGATGCTTTGCATTGTGTGGGCATGTGTGATTTTGTATTTTCCTGAAACTTGTCTTCCCAGCCAAATGCTCTTTGGGGTAACCCTTGCCTCAGTGTTTGCGCACAGAGGTTCTTTGTCTTTTAAATAGTTTTTTATTTTAATGGGTTCACCACAACATATCCAAGACCCACTGTCTTAGGGTAGCTGGTCCATTCCACTGGGGTGTCAAACAGATGAGGCATACTGATGAGTCCTGGTAGGACGAAACACGTGTCTATGTCTTCTGTTAGCACCCTTTGCAAACTGTGTGAGAGGCCTTTCGGCACCATGCAATTCTGCTTAAAGTTGGACCAGCATAACATTCTGTGGTGATTTGCATATGCAACCCATGATGCTTTGCATTGTGTGGGCATGTGTGATTTTGTATTTTCTTGAAACTTGGCTTCCCAGCCAAATGCCCTTTGGGGAAGCCCTTGCCTCAGTGTTTGCGCACAGAGGTTCTTTGACTTTTAAATAGTTTTTTATTTTAATGGGTTCACCACAACATATCCAAGACCCACTGTCTTAGGTTAGCTGGTCCATTCCACTGGGGTGTCAAACAGACGAGGCATACTGATGAGTCCTGGTAGGACGAAACACGTGTCTATGTCTTCTGTTAGCACCCTTTGCAAACTGTGTGAGAGGCCTTTCCGCACCATGCAATTCTGCTTAAAGTTGGACCAGCATAACATTCTGTGATGATTTGCATATGTAGCCCATGATGCTTTGCATTGTGTGGGCATGTGTGATTTTGTATTTTCTTGAAACTTGGCGTCCCAGCCAAATGCCCTTTGGGGTAACCCTTGCCTCAGTGTTTGCGCACAGAGGTTCTTTGTCTTTTAAATAGTTTTTTATTTTAATGGGTTCACCACAACATATCCAAGACCCACTGTCTTAGGGTAGCTGGTCCATTCCACTGGGGTGTCAAACATATGTGGCATACTGATGAGTCCTGGTAGGACGAAACATGTGTCTATGTCTTCTGTTAGCACCCTTTGCAAACTGTGTGAGAGGCCTTTCGGCACCATGCAATTCTGTTTAAAGTTGGACCAGCATAACATTCTGTGGTGATTTGAATATGCAGCCCATGATGCTTTGCATTGTGTGGGCATGTGTGATTTTGTATTTTTTATATTGTTCACTCTCTCTTGCAAGAACTGCAACTGATATTGCAATTCACTATATCATTTTTGTTTGTTGTAATATTTCATCCTAGAAATACTTTTAAAGCAATTTATAAAGTCTCTTTTTGAATCTAACCACCAGGTTACTAAGTCATCATGGAGACAGAACACAGATTTTCTGGCATTAAGTAATTCTGATAAACCATCTTGGTTACTGTCATGTAATTGTGTAGTATTTAACCTCCAAATTCTCTTCCCATATGCAACCTCTGATGCATCAGCTAGGCAGTTACTAATTAAACAATGATCCAAGGTGGCGCTGACCAGTGTTTTGGAGTCTTGAACTGTGATCACATTAGGTACAAAAAAATAATCGATATGAGAGGATAATACTCCTATGTAGAAGGTTTGGGAGGGTGATTTGTCCAGGGACCCTTGTACATCTTTCAGATTAGCTTGGGCTAAAATGTTTTTAAGTTCAGTAACATCACAGAAGGTTTTATTTGTTCTATCTCCCCTATCGGATCTCAATAACCCACAGTTAAAATCACCACCTAACAATATTATTTTTGATGTAAATAAATAAGGTTGGATTTCTTTCCAAAGATCTATGCGATTGGATTTTGTCTGGGAAGTGTAGCAATTAATTAAACAATATATGTGGTCCCTAAAATTTACATGTAGCAGAAGGGCTCTGCTTTGGTGGATCTCTACCATTTTCAGAATGTTAACCTTGTGATGAAAAGAGCAGATGCCTACCCCACTGTATAATTCCATCCCTAAGGACCAATAACTGCACCCCCATTTCCAGTCCACAGATGCTCAAAGGGATTCAGAATGTTCATGAATTCTAGTGTCTTGGAAGAAAATGACATCTGACTGGAGTCAAACATCAAGAAGATTGTTTTCCTTCTCCTTTTTTTCTTAATACTATTTGTGTTTAGGGAGGCCCACATTAAATTGGACAACCAGAGGAGTGGCTATCTCTACAAAGCAGAGTGCAAAAGATGGAGATTAGTGCCCAAGAGGTGGATAGGCAGAAAAGGGGCAAAAATCAGCAGAAGGGCAGACAGCAAGGAGAACCAGGGATAAAGAACAACCAAGGAAGGGGCTGGAGTAGAACAGTAAAACAGTCTAGGGAGGTCAAATCATGGAAAGCCATGTGTGCAAATGCCAGTAGCCTTAGCAACAAGATGGCAGATCTGGAGGCTGTTATGGTGCAGTCAGATGTGGACATTGTGGCCATCACTGAAACCTGGTGTAATGATAACCACGACTGGGAGATGGCCATACCTGGCTACAACATATTCAGAAGAGACAGGGCAGGCAGGAAGGTGGGAGGATTGGCACTGTATGTGAAAAATGACATAAGGGCCAAAGAGATCCAGGATGAACAAAATGGGGGAAAGATACTGTGGGTTAAGCTGGAAAGGAAAATGGGGCCAGCCATCCACACAGGTGTGGTCTATAGACCACCAGCCCAGAAGGAAGAAACAGATAGGGAGCTGATGCTAGCCATCCAAAGAATGGCAGACAAGGGTGAGGTAGTACTTGTTGGAGACTTCAATATTCCAGACGTGGACTGGAGCATCCCAGCAGCAGCATCAACTAGGAGCAGATTTGTCCTGGACTCCCTTCAGGGTGCCTTCCTCAAGCAACTGGTCATGGAACCAACTCGGCAGAAGGCAATATTGTACCTTGTGCTCACAAACAGGGACAGTGTGATGGGGGTAACAGTGGGAGAGCACCTGGGGAACAGTGACCACCAGTCATTGTGGTTTGAAATCACAGAAAGAGGAGAACCAAACCACACAAAAACATGTATCCTGGATTTTAGGGGGGCAGACTTTGGGAAAATGGGGAGATACTTGAAAGAGGCAGTAAGGGGAATGGGGCAGGAACCAGGGGTTGAGGAACAGTGGGCAGTATTTAAAATGGGGATTACAAGAGCTACAGAATTATGCATTAAGCAGGTTAACAAGAGGAAAAGGAAGAGGAGACCATTATGGTTTTACAAAGAGTAGCAAAAAAGTGAAAGCCAAAAAGATTGCATTCAGGCAATACAAAAGACACAGGCAGAAAGGGATAGGGAGAAGTACCAGGAGAAGCAAAGGGAGGCAGGGAGGTCAGTAAGGGAAGCCAAAGCTCAGACAGAAGAACACATTGCAAAATCAGTGGGTAGAGGGGACGAAACCTTTTACAGGTACATAAGTGAAAAAAGAAAGGCAAAGGAAGGGATAGTGAGATTGAAAGGGGAGGATGGGGGCCGTGTGGAGGATGACAACAGTCAAGCTGACATATTGAACAGGTATTTCTGCTCAGTCTTTACTGAGGAAGAGGAGGATAATGGGTCTGAAGGGAGTACAAGGAGTGAGAATGGTGCAGAAATGGACACAAGTCCCTTTACACGAGAAAGGGTCCTGAAGGAACTGGAAGTAATAAGAGTTGATAAAGCAATGGGGCCAGATGGGGTGCACCCCAGGGTCCTTAAAGAACTAAGAGAGGTGGTGGCTGAACCTCTGGCTATCCTGTTTAGCCAATCACTGGAAACAGGAGAGGTACCCAAAGACTGGAGGACAGCAGATGTAGTCCCCTTATACAAAAGTGGGAACAAAGAGGAAGCAGGGAACTACAGACCAGTCAACCTCACCTCAGTAGTGTGGAAGATCATGGAAGCACTACTGAAGGAGAGATTGGTGGACCATCTGGTTGTCAATGGACTACAGGACCCAAGGCAGCATGGTTTCACCAGGGGGAGGTCATGTCAGACCAACCTCATTGAATTTTTTGACTGGGTGACTAGGGAGGTGGATCAGGGGAGGGCAGTGGACATGGCCTATCTGGACTTCAGCAAGGCCTTTGACACTGTGCCACATAGAAGACTATTACACAAACTGGGGAATATGGGTGTGGGCAGGACAGTAGTGTGATGGGTAGGTAACTGGCTGGGTGGCAGGACACAGAGGGTGGTGGTAAATGGCTGTCACTCCACAGAGGGAAGAGTGACCAGTGGGGTACCACAGGGATCCGTGCTGGGACCGGTCCTATTTTTATCTTCATCAGTGACATGCGCAGGACCCAGAAGGCAGAATTTCACTGTTCGCTGATGACACAAAGCTCTGTAATAGAGTAGACACCAGAGGGTGTTGACAGAATGAGAAGGGACCTGCAGAAATTTGAAGAATGGTCAGGGGTTTGGCAGTTGAAATTCAATGCAAAGAAGTGCAAGATAATGCATATGGGGCACAAAAACCCTGGCACAATATATCAGTTGGGGGGTGAGGATATAGCATGCACCAAGCAGGAAAGGGATCTTGGGGTTTTCATCTCTGATGACCTCAAGGTAGGGAAACAGTGTGACAAGGCAGCAGGTAAAGCAAATAGGATGCTGGGATGCATAGGCAGGGGCATCACCAGCAGGAAAAGGGAGGTCATAATTCCACTATACAAGACACTAGTGAGGCCCCACCTGGAGTACAGTGTACAGTTCTGGAGACCATACCTACGTAAGGACATAGACAGGGTAGAGAAGGTTCAGAGGAGGGCAACAAAGATGGTGCATGGATTGCATCACAAGTCCCATGAGGACAGGTTGAAGGAACTGAACATGTACTCCCTGGAGGAGAGGAGGAGAGAGGGGATATGATAGAGACATACAAGTATCTTACAGGGAGGAACAGGGTGCAGGAATACACTATTTTTAAGTGAAAAAGATGTTCCAGGACTAGAAGGCATGGGATGAAGTTGGAGGGAGGACGATTCAGAGGAAACGTGAGGAAGAATTTCTTCACAGAATGGGTGGTGGACAAGTGGAACACCATGCCAGAGGAAGTGGTGGGGGCTGAAACAATCACAGGATTTAAGAATGCATGGGATAGACATAAAGGAATGCTAGAGGTCAGGGGTAAGGGGCAACAGACTTCTAGGAAAACATAAACTGAACTTACAAGCTCAAATGGGCAGACTGGGTGGGCCATATGCCCTTATCTGCCGACACTGTCTATGTATCTATGTATTATGTGGTGAACTAACTAAGTGCTAACCACAAAGATTGTCAATCTCAGCTGCACCACCAGCATCACCTCAAGCAGGTGAACTGGCGAGACAATACTGTGGATCAAATGGGGGTGGGTGGATGGAGGCACTTGGTAAGGAGAGGCAGGAGACAATCTATAAGTTTGATGCCCAGCTGGCTTTATTCATACCACAGGCAAAGGTTGACACAGTCATAAGGAAGAGGGGAACCAAACCAAACATGAACAGCAAGTAATACTCTATACTGACTCTAAGAGGTGCACCTTGACCTAAGGTCACTATCTATTAAGCTCTATAATATGCTTTGTCTAAACAATCTAATGAACAAATTCAAAACATCAATTACTCTATAATGATATGAGACAATCACTGCAGTGAACAATAGATACTAGTTGTATACCCTGAAGGGCCAGGTGGAGTAACCACCTCTAAGAGTTTTTGGGTTTTAAAAGGAAGTCCAACTTTTCCTGCCATCTTCATGTGCACAGCTGAAGAATGGCGTATCAATGGAATAAAAGGAAGAAGGGAGTTCCTACTTGGTACCAAGCTACACCTATGTGAAAATCTAGGAGAGGTTGGAGGGGATGTGAGAGATTTTTAAACAGACCCTGATTTAGCTGGCCTGCTGGTGCAGGGGCAGGTTGCCTACCTGCAACTAATGGTGGGTTAAGTGGGCGAAATTCACTTTGCAGAGTAATCCATGAAATTCCTCCAATTTCATGGAGTGAAAAGTGAAATATCGCCTGGTGGAGTGGTGAAATTTCACCTGGCAGAATGCTGCAATTTTGCCTTCTGTGGTGAAATTTCACCTTCCATGGTGAAATTTTGCCTTTTGAGGTGAAATTACACCCACAGAGGTGAAATTATGCCCGCAGATAGGGGAGCAAAAGTGTAATTTTATGGGTGAAATTTCACCCATATTTAAAAACAAACCCTGGTGGCTAGTGCCCCTCTCCCCACCTGCCCGACAGGTACACAATAAATCCCTGGTGGCTAGTGATCCCTCCCCCCACCAATTCACCCACCGGCCATCCGACATAAAAAAAATCTTTATAAATAGCACCCCATCCTAAAAGTGCCCACACATCCAAAAATGCCCTTATGCCCTGGAGGCTAGTGGTCCCTCCCCTACACCCCTTTACACCAAGCCCAGGTATATAAATTTATAGTGCCCCCCTCTTGTCCATCCCACTCCCTACTGCAGTCATAAAACAAAATGCTCTCTGGTGGTCTAGTGGTCTGAGGTTTCCATAATAGGCAGGCTGCCCTCCCTGTCCCGAACTCCTATCCTAATCCCCCACAGGTACACAATAAATCCCTGGTGGCTAGTGGTCTCTCCCCACACCAGTTCACCGCTGGCAAGCCGTCATAAAAAAATCTTTATAAATAGCATGCCCCAGCCCAAAAATGCCCACAGATCCAAAAATGCCCTTATACTTTAGTGGCTAGTGGTCCCTTCCCTGCACCCCTTTACCCCAAGTCCAAGTGTATAAATTTATAGTACCCCCTCATGTCCATCCCACTCCCTACTGCAGTCATAAAAAAATATGCTCTCTGGTGGTCTAGTGATTTGAGGTTTCCATAATGGGCAGCCTGCCCTCCCCATCCAGAATTCCCATCCCGATCTCCCAGTCACATCACATTTCCACTGCAGCATAATCCCTCCAGTCCCTGGTGGTCTAGTGCCTCCCACACCCCCCACCCCAGCTTATTCATTAAAATTCAGTCAGTGGGTGGGCTGGCCATGGAGGAGAGGAGGGATGTTTTAGCCTGCCTGCTGGAGGGTTTAGGGGTGGAATGGAAGCAGGATGGTTGGCTGGACTCACTCCAGATGTGGTGGGGGGGTAGGAGGCACTAGACCACCAGAGACTGGAGGGATTATGCTGTGGTGAAAATATGATGTGACTTGGAGATCAGGATGGGAGTTCAGGATTGGGAGGGCAGCCTGCCCATTATGGAAACCTCAAACCATTAGACCACCAGAGAGCATTTTTTTTTACAACTGCGGTAGGGAGTTGGACACACAAAAGGGGGTACAATAAATGTATACACTTGTGCTTGGGGTGAAGGGGTGTAGGAGAGGGACCACTAGCCACCAAGGCATAAGGGCATTTTTGGATGTGTGGGCACTGTCAGGTGGGGGGGTGCTATTTATAAAGATTTTTTTATGTCGGGTGGCTGGTGGGTGAACTGGTTGGAGGAGGGACCACTAGCCACCTGGGCATAAGGGCATTTGGATGTGTGGGCACTGTCGGATGGGGGGGTGCTATTTATAGAGAATTTATTTTATGTCGGGTGGCCAGCGGGTCAACTAGTAGGGGTAGGGACTGCTACCCACCAGGGATTAAATTACCCACTGTGAAAGGCAAAATTCTGCCTGCAGAAGGTGAAATGTCACCTAGGTGAAATTCCGCCCTCCGTAGAATCATTTCACAAAGCACTCCACAAGGCAAATGTAGCCACCTTTCTGGCACTTCACTGGTGAAATTTAAATTCATTGCATCACTACCTGCAATGCTGGTGACCCAGGTTCGAGAATGGACCCAGGATATTGGTGGACGGGCCAGGGGAGAAGGATTGAGTGCCAGAAAACTGCTCTCCTTCTCCAGGGGGGAAGGGTAGAGTGTTCGGCACAACATGGACACCTAGTGGAGGCTGGATGTACCAAGTATGCTGATGCCAGTAGCTTGGGGGGGTGGGATGGATGCTGGTCATCATTGCATGTCCCTGTCCCCACATTCTTGGGAAAAAATGCTGCTGGCCAACCTAGATGAAGCCCAACCTAGGCTTCAATCAGCTCCCAGGCTGTCCTTTTGACCTATCCCATTGTCTGCGGCACTATAAGGGCTGGTGCCATAACCCCACCCTGGGGGGTAAGCCAGGGGTTTTGAACAGGCATGGTCAATATTGGAGTGGAAGCAAGTGTCCATGACCCAGCTGAGGTACTGGGCGGCCGAAGGTGGAAAAAGTACATTAAATGAAAATAAACAAACCCTGATTCTTTCTCCAATCCACTCCCTAAGTTTGCCAAAATACCTTAGCACAAGATGCTGAACTCTTCCCTGACACAAACCCTCGACCATGGCTGCCAAGGATGAAGAAACAAGTACTTGCAACAAATCCACTTGCAAGGATTGGCAAAGATGAAGATCTGCTGCAGTTTCCCTGGCACAAACCGTCAACCAGGGCTGCCAAGGAAGAAGGCATGTTGAAGCTTCTTTGGTGAAAGATGCACAGGAGGAGAACCAAGATCAAGCTGAATCCCGGAGGACAACACGGTGCAAGCAAGGTGAGACAAGCAGGAAGAGGAGGATGCAGGACAAAGATCAGAGCCCTGTAGTATCCAGAACCAGAAAACAATAAACCAGTGGATGAGGACACTCTGAGCATGTCGGACTCGACTATCAGTGAATGACTGGGAGTGATGGACTAGACCTCTTCCAGGACATTCCACTTTCAGGCTGACCAAACCACAAGGAAACCAGGAGACAGTGGTCGCGAGCTCACACAGGGTTAAGTCAACTTCGACCAATGACAGATGACAGAGAAGGGGTTGCTGTGAATTCTTCACCAGCTGAAGACTGCTTTGGTGAAGTATCATCTGTGAACAACCCCACTGGAGGTGTTGCAGCAGAAGATTGAGTCCATACAAATTCAGTTGGCACTAAGAACATGGGTAATTACACTTTTCACTGTACCAAGGCACCTCATTGTTGCTGGGGCAATTTTCCTGGAACAAGGACAAATTGCTGAAATATAGGACAGTTGTTCATTGCAGGGGCAATTTATCTGGAGCAAGGGCAAATCATCAAAATCTAGTGCAATTGTTCATAGCAGGGGCAATTTGCCTGTAGCGGGGCAAATTACTGGAATCCTTGGCAATTGTTCATTGCAGAGGCAATTCACCTGGAGCAGGGGCAAATTGCTGGAATATGAGGCAATTGTTTGTTGTAGGGGTAATTTTCCTGAAGCAGGGGCAAATCACCAAAGGCTGTGGCAATTATTTTTTGCAGGGGCATTTCACCTGAAACAGGGGAAATTTGCTGGAATCCAGGGAAATTGTTTGTTGCAGGGGTAATTTACCTGGAGCTGTGGTAAATCATCAAAGGCTGAGGCAATTGTTTATAGCAGGGGCAATTCACCTGGAGCAGGGGAAAATCACCAAAATATAGGGCAATTGTTTATAGCAAGGGCAATTCACCTGGAGCAGGGGCAAATCACCAAAATCTAAGGCAATTGTTTGTAGCAAGGGCAAATAATCACAATCCTAGTATAATACAGTCTTGGTGCTTTGCAATCAACACAACATTTCAGATACTAGTCGATATACAGTTTCATCAAATAACAGTCACTAGATGGCAATTGTGTGTGAAACACCCTTTTCCTACTGACCCTTCACAAAAGTATATACTTTTGGGTTACTTATGGTACTAGGACCTGGTTACCCCTGAATGCCCTTAGCACAATGCCCTCTTTTACCTGTTGGTCTACTTTTCCCTTTTAAAACCTGTGCCTCTCTTAATACCCTTTTAATCTCTGGGCCCCCTTTACCCTATGAGCTTTGCTTCTCTTGGCCCCTCTTTGCTGTGGGCCTCTTCTCCCAGGCCCCTTTAATTATTTAGGACCTTTGCTGCCCTTCCAACCTTTTGTGGGCCTACTGACTGGGCCCCTTTATCTCCCTGGGGCTTGCTTTTATCCCCCTTAAATCCCTTGGCTGGTCGGTGCCCCTTTAATTACTTAGGTCTGTTCCAGGCCTAGCTGCCAGTCACTCGAGGCTGCTCCACCTCTATTCCACTCCCTCAATGAATATTTATTTACCTATCCTCTGGTTTTTAGGCAGCCCCCCCCCCTTTGGTCATCGCTGCACCCAAATTATTTAAATTTAAAGAGGCCCTGTTACAGGGTGGAATAGGATCCTGTCCCAGTTGTTATGGAAAGAGTTTGAATGCAGGGATCTGTTCTGTTCTCTCCTTTCCTGTCTCTTCTCTGTCTGGTTGTGCAACTAAATTTTCTCGTGAAACCTAGGACTTGATCATCCCAACAGTCTTGCAGTTCTTTGCCTCTCGCTTTCTCTAAGTCTTCCCTCGTTGTTCTGTCTTTTCCTCTCTTGCACATCTGCTGATATAAAAATATATGCAAATCATTATGTGGAAATGTAACTGATATTGGGATCCCTTTGTTTAGAAATTATATAGTGTTAATTTTTGAAATGTATATAATTATAGTTTGAGATGATTGCAAAAGCTATTGGAAACTCAAGAGGTTACCTTAGTGCAATTTTTAAGCCTTTTGCACAAGAGCTGTGGAAAAGGGGCCTCAGTTCTGGGACATTGTGTTTCTGCCTGCACCTGCCTGAAACATACAAGAACACTTTAGGAAAAAAACAGGATGTTTGTTAAGAAGGGAGTTTGGAAGGACTTATAAGACAGAGCTGGAATTGCTTGCAGAAAAGGGGACACAGTGATTGAAGGAAAACTCAGATGGTTCTTCTCTAATTATTTGGCCTTTGTAAATAGTTGTACTGGACAATTTTATGTTTTACATTATTGCAACGACAAATAAATATTTTTGGTGACTTCTACAACTGCTCCTGGTTTTCCTATGCTTCCTGACCTTTACCTCAATGACAAGCCTATTGCTCGATTCCCTAATAGCGCCACAGCGCTAAACAGAATAAACTATTTTTTCTAAAACTTTAGGCAGTCAGCTCTTTTTTGTTGTGCTACTGCTTACTCGCCACCCTGGCCCAGGGTGTAGCTGATGCTGGGAGGAGGGAGAACTTACTGGAAGAGGTAGGGGAAACTGGTACGGGGAAGCAGACAGTGTGGTGAATGGCAAGGGGCCTCTGGAAGGCTAATGGCTTCTTCATCGATGAGATATGGCACTTCTCTGTTGCCAATGAGGGACTGAATACTTGGGCAGCAAAAAAGAAAACAAATGGGGCATTTACAGCATTGGGGAACCAGAGAAGTCTCTTCTTCTTTCCTTCCATGGCGAGATTACAGAACTCGACCACAGGACAATTGGGGTGCACACCAGAGCAGCAGTCTTCTGTCTTCACTGTCTGGAGGATAGGCACCACCATACAGTCGACGAGACCGGCTTCAACACAACAGGTAAACCCATCACACTCTTTAGGTCCTATCACCTCCACAGCTCAGCTCGAGCAACAATGGGAAAATGGCTCTCCCCTTTTTAAAAGGTACTCAGAGTTCTAACTCTAGAACCCTGAGCCTGTGCTTAGGACCATCAGACAGAATTTGAAATGGGCACCACGCACCGGGCAGGGACAGCAATCCTAGTGCATCAGTGCCTACTATTAAGCTGCTTGCTCAAGGGGAAGGGGATAGAATGGAGCGGAGCAGAGCAGGCAGCAGAGAGAAAATGTTTCCTTTTTTTTTGTTTCTTCTTGGCCCTTCCCAGCCACAGTATGGGGAGGGAAAACACACAAGAGACCCTTTTTCTGCCCTTCCCTTAGCCCATACTGTCAACTGGGCAACCCAGGGCACATTTTTCTACATAAGTTTCCTATTTCTGTAGTGCCCTCATACTTTGAGGCATTACAATTGTTCATTATTCCTTAAGGGGGTAAGTGGGTAACTACTTTAGCCTTGGATCTGGTACCCCATTGTTTTTTCCTTACTTTCAGTTTGCTTTTTGAAGGGTCCTCACTTTCTGGGGATACCTCTAAAACTGAGGAGCATCAGATAAATCCTCCATTTTGGTGTCCTCCCTTGCAGGGCTTCATATTTATTCTGGAGGTATATTCTACTAGGTGAGGATTTCCCTTGCTTGTGATTCCCTTCCCTTGAGTCACTAAGTGAAAGGCGTCTAGATCCGGGGAGCATTTCTGGTGTATCTTCAAAATTGCTGCTTTCCTCTGTGTGTGGGGGGTCAGGTTTAGAGCTGGGTTCTGCTGTATCCACCGGAGTGGGTGTAGAAATAAGGGAAGCAGTTCCTCCTCTAGAACTTGGAGGCCTACCCTTAGAAATGGTGTCTTGTGGGGAATTTGCAGGAGTTACAGACTTTTTTTGAGGGGGTGGAGGAGGTGGTGTTTGCTTGGGGATTTCTTTAGCTTCACTGTTCCTATGAATAGCAGTGTTTACATAGAAAACATGTTCAGCAAAGTCTGTGTCTGATGTATTTTGGGAACCCTAGGGACAGATAGTGAAGGTGTGGCCTTCTGTTTCACACAAGCTACATTTAGGGGTGAAGGTACAGTGGGCCCCAGGATGGCCTAACATGCCACACATAGTACACCGAATCGTTTCACATCCATTACTAACATGTCTTTGAGAGACGCATTTATAGCAGGTGCATGGCATCCTGGGATAAAATAATATACCTTGGTCCCAACCTAGAAAAAAACTGCTGGATAGATGTTATACCCCAGAGTCTGCACTTTAAATTGCCACCCACCCATCCAAAAACCCTCGACATCTATGATGGGATCTGGTAAACCTTGTACCTCACATTTTTTTCAAGCCAATACAAAATGTCTTTAACGGTAACCCCCTCATTCCTAAAAAGCAGAGTAACTGTTTTTAAGGTGGGGTTTGTCAAAGGTATAACAAAAACAATGTGACCATATCTCAGTATTTTTTACATTTGAATAGTGTTGCCAAAATCTGTCAAGCAGAGCTGCAGAATGAAAACTTAGGTAAAAACTGTGTTCACCAGGAGCATGTATAAAAGCAAACACTTTAGAAGGGGAAAACATTTAGGACTGTTTTGCAAAAAATTTTCCTACAAAGGTTCTGTCAGGTGGCTCATCCAGACCTCCTGTATACTGAATACAAACTGCATGTCTGCACTTTGCGTTTACAGGAGGGCTGTGAAATAAACTGGCAAAACTTGATTTCTGACCTGAACCTTCGAGTTATGTATTAGTGTCCTTTTTTTCTTTATGTGCATTTTCATCAGCTGCTAGCAGTATTTGGCTGTCAGTAATGATGGGGGCCCTGTTCTCTGTTATTTCTTCAAAGGCAGCAACATCTCTGCGAACCAGCACTATGTCTTGATTATCCATGCCCATGGCTGTCTCTCACGGTGTTGTTGGATCAGAGGCTTTATCACAGGTACCATTTTGTTTTTCTCCCAAACTAGGAGTTAGTTCTTTCGAAGTGTTTTCTTCTAGCATACATGTTCCTGGTAACGGGATCATCTGGTCAGGCAACCACACACCAGTGCCAGATAGCACCCATCCCTCATTTTGCAAGGCATGTCCCGGGGTCCAATCCTTTTCAGGTTCAACACCTATAACATTAGGAGCAGTACCTTCATGACTGGCATTTAATCTTTTTCATTTTTTCTTCCCTTCTTCAATTTTATGGCTCTATTCCATATATTGCTGTTCTGCTGTAGATGATAATTCTGCTAGTCATTGCTTTTCTGCTAGTAAACTAACTTGTAGATTCTGTTTGGCAACATCTAAGTCCAATAAGATGGGATAGTCCAGTTTAGATGCATCAGTTCTGCATTTATTTCCATATTCCCTTATGAAATCTCTTTTGCCGGACCTGCAGGAGCACCATCCTATTCCTCAGTCTGAGCATCCACCATGCAAACAAGTGGTCCCTCTACTAGCAAGAGTAGGGGGAATTTTATTGAAACAATTTTAACATTATATCATGTTAAAATAATTCAGCTGAGTTCATCCAAGAAAGATAACATTGGTATATTCACTGTGTTCCCCCTCCATCATTCTCAGATATACTTCACGGTACAGTACACTATCCTTAAGTACGTTAAAACATTTCTCCCATATGTTTCAATAACTGTTTAACTTTTTCTGGTGTATATTTCTTTGTGTCCCTGTCTTTAACTATTATTATAGCTGATTCAATTTTTAATATTAGAACTTCATTTATTTGATGCATTTGTTGTATCAAATATTGACACCTGCTCTGCCACAGATAATATTTTATTACTGCAAAAATCACATGTAATGTACTTGCATGAAAATGCTTCCATACTCCTGAAACATCCCCTAAAATTAAAGTACTGTATCTTATTCTAGTCACAAAAGCAATTTCCATTTAAAGGCCAGGTCTGACCAAAACTGTACACCAACTGGGCACGTTACATAGAAATGTTTAATTGTTTCTTCCATATTGATGCAGGAAGGTTTGGGACAATATCTTTCCTGTACAGCCTTGTGTTTTAAATTGGCTCTCACTCCCAGCTTCCCCTGACAGCATAACCATGTAATATCCCACATCTGTTGTTAGATCCTAGTATCTTAAAGTGTTGCAAGTGCTTGAGGCATTCTGGTGGGTACACATTCCGAAAAAACTAATGTTACCCTTTGTATGTTAAAAACGATCTGGTTATATAATTGTTTCCAGCCAAACATAAAAATAGTATTCTTACCTAGTTTCCATTGTCTGATTTTCTTTATAATAGCAATGGCATAATCTGATAATAAGTACTGAGTCAATATCTTTGGTAGGCTTTGCTCATATTTCCACATGTAATCTTGAAATGCATGTGCTAGACACCTCTGCCATTTAGTTTGTGCTGAAGCTCTGCAACTCCCTATAGTGTTAGTTAGAAAAAAATGTATGATAAAATACTATTGGATTTATCATATTAAGGCCCCCCTCTTTATATGGCAGGTATGTAAAATCTCTCTTTACTGGACTGAGCCGGCTTCCCCAGACCATCTGAAAAAAACAACTCTGTATCCTAATGTCTAAATATACTGGTGGTACATATATACAATTCAAATATGTGAATATTGGTAATAAAAACTTTTTTTTTATGAACAAATTCTCTTTTTTCCCTAGCCTCCAGTTTTTCCATATCCTAACCTTCATTTTGCAAACTTCCAATTGTTTCTCCCAGTTAAATAATGTAAGATCTTCTTTTTTACATCATATCTCTAAGCTTTTTTGTGGGGAGCTATCTACTTTAATCCCTAAAATATCCTTCCTGCTTTCTGCTGCATCCCCTAATGGGATAGCTACACTTTTGGTTTTATTTATCTCTGCTCCAGATATTATAGCAAACTTCTGGGACACATGTGTTGCGGTATCACATGCCATCTCATTTGCTGCAAAAATACATACATCATCGGCGCATGCCATAATTTTTCTGTTAGTAAACTATGATGTGGGGACAGTCTATAATTTGGTTGTCCCTCTTAACTTATCTGAATGTCGGGCCTAGTGCAAACATGATAGAAGGAGGCTTAAAGGACACCCCTGTCTCACTCCTCTTTTTAACATGTTTCCCCCAAAATTCCCATCGACTGATGGTTTGAAGCCTGCCTCTGCATATAAACCTCTTATCCAACTCACCAATTCTCCTGGTATTCCGTATGTTGTTAGTACATCAAATAAACAGTTATGTTCTACCCTGTTGAGTGCTTTAGCTTGATCTAAGATCACAATATACCCTGAAGTATTCCTGTTTCTACTATTTTCAAACTGTTCCCTCAGTAAGTATAGGTTATGCTGTATCTTCCTTTGAGGGATAGCACATATTTGTGCAGAGTTGATAAGTTTAGTTGCTACAGACTGTATTCTTTTCCATAATGTTTTGGTTAAAAGTTTGTAATCACTATTTAATAGGCTTATTGGTCTCCAATTTTTAATATCATACTTATCTCCTCTTTTATATATGTAATTAATAATAGCGTTCCCAAATTCAGGTATTTCCTCACCTTTTTCCATTTTCTGTAGTGTATAATTACAAACAGGTTCCAACAAAACACTTATTTCATAGGCATATTTTTTGTAAAAATCATTAGAGAGACCATCTAGACCTGGTGATGTTCCTGTGTTTAGTTGTTTGATTATGTCATATATTTATTCCTGTGAAATTGATTTTTCTAGTTTCTCCCCTATATTTCTATCCAACTGTGGTAAAGGGGCAGACAAAATATTAGTTAATTTTTCCATATTTCTTACCCGAGTCTCAAATTCTGTTGTTAGAAATTCTTGAAGAGTGAGTAGCATTCCTAGATCCAAGGTTACTATAGTGCCTTCTGATTTATATAATCCTGTCATTACTGTTTTATCTAACCTTTGCTTGCATGCCATGTAATGGACTAAGGCTGGTTGTTTAGTAGTTTCATATCTCATTCCTATGTCAAGTGTCCTTGCTGTATCATATTGATATTTAACATTAAACTTTTTATTTCAGCAATTTGTGTTTTGTATTTTACTTGGTCTTTTGGAGGAAATGATATCAGTTTCTATAATTGATTTTTATATCCTAAACATTTAATATAATCTGAATTAGATTTATCCTTTCCATAAGTCATAAAAAGCTGTCTCAAATCCTTTTTTGTGTCTGACCACCATTCCCATAAGTCTTCATACATGCAGTTCTCAGTCTATATATTATGTATTGCACTGATTTCTGCCACTGTTCTTTTGTCTCTGCACCGAATGTTTCACTCTGTATATTGTCCTCATTTCAATGTATGACATGGAGCCTTTGTAAATGAGTCCCTGACTCCAAGGGTTGTAATTCCTAAACTTGAATAAATAAAATAAAAAATTAAAATGTTATGGATATTCTTCCTGCCAGTAATTGTTCTACTCTCCCCTGTACGTCTTGTTGTTCTAATGCAGAAATGTTTAATTTCCACCGTAATGGTGGTGAAATTACCCTAGGTGGAACTGTTGCCAAACTAAATGGTTCTAGAATAATATGATGATCAGAAACGTCTGTGGGTTTAATACTCATCTTAACTGGAGCACAAAATTTGGAAGAGAATAAATAATCAATTCTAGTGGCATATGTAGATCTGTGATATGTCACCCCTGAATCACTTTTGAGCTTCCTATCAGCATCTGTTACATTAGCTCGACACAATATTTTTTTAGCACATGTGAATCACAGTGTACATTTTTTTACTGTTTCACCTGAGGTTTTAATATCAATGTTACAATTAAAATCTCATCCCAAAGTATATGTTTCCTAGTATATAAAATAGTTTTATTGCTTCAAAAAGCTCTATTTTAGATTTTTTGCTTTGTGGGGCATACATAATGATGAGCCTAAAAAGGAAAACTTTATACCAACAATCGAGCACTAGTGCCGTCCCTGGTAGTATATCTACAACTCTAGTTACTGAAAATCCATTGCCTTTAAATAATATTTCTATCCCATCTGTAGTATCCATACCAAAGGTCCAAAAGGAAGGACCCCACACCCAACTCCTCTTTAGTTGTTCTAGTTCAAATAAAGAAGTTAATCTTGTTTCCTGAAGAAATGTCACATCTGTATCTAGTTGTTTAAGAAAATTCAAAAGAGATATTCTCTTTTTATAGTTGTTTAGGCCACACACATTAAAGGAAGATAGATTTAATGTGATCATTCTTTAGTTGTAAAGGATTAGTTAGATGGGGCATTTTTTTCAGTTGGTATCTCCCTATGGGGCCTTATTTTTTCTCTTTTTTCCCTTCTTTTTTCTTTGTCTCTTCTAACTGCCTTTTCTCTTCATCTCCTATCTCTGAAATTGCTTCAGATCTAGTGAAGACATTCGACTCATGATTAGTCTCCATGATCTTTTTGCAAGAGGGAGTATGTATTCTGTGTTGGCAAAACAAATGGAGTATGTGTTTCTTTAGGACCCAGCCTTATTACTCTTCTATTTTTAAGGGCTGTTTTCCATACAGGGGAAGGGATATTATGTGCTCCATTTAGGTCTGCACTATCTTCATTCTCTTGTGTCTCAATTCTCTAACTGGATCACCGGGGGGGGGGTGGCGTAGGCCTGGTTTGGCGTACTTTTATGTCTTTTTCTCCTTCTGACCTTTCACCTTCCTGGTGGTCTGCTGCTGTATCCTGCTTGGTAAGCTCCTTCCGGGGATGGGGGTCACAAGGAAAGGAAGGTCCTCTTCTTTTATTCTGAACATTTTGTACTAGATCATCTTGATCCCAACCCTCGTTCCTAGTGTGTTTTGCCCATGAACATTGATGTAAGGCATGCCCTTTCTCATCACACAAGTTGCATTGAAATATATTTTCACACAAACTACTAGGATACCTGTATCCTTCACACAGAGAACATTTCAGCATGTCGCAGATAATACTCATACGTGTTTTTGCCCCACACTTGTAGCAGACCCTGGGCTTCCCTCCATAAAAACATACACCCCTGTCTTTACCCCCAAAAAAACTGTTTGGAAGATGAATGACTTCTGAATTTACTGGAAACAATTTTACTTTGAATTTCCATCCGCCCATCCATATTCCTTCTGTGTCAATGATAGCTTCTGGGGTCTCTAAGATGACACATCTGTTTTGTAACCTGTGATAAATATCATTTACATTGACCACTTCATTTTAAAGCATTATGGTTGCCTGTTTTGTTATTGGTTTAGTTAATGGAATTGTGTAAAACGGGGTCCATAAGGGAGATTGTTTTACACTCTTATACTTCCACCAAAACCTTTCCATGCCTGAATTAGTTTTAAAGCTAATATCAAAGGTATCCTCACCAGACACATGTATGGGGACATAAATATCCCCTGGAGAAAATTGTAACAAGGTTTTTAATAAATGTCTTGCCACATAGTACCTGTCTGGGTGCTCAGGCAGACCGCTCCTATATTTGAGCCTTACAGCGTTCTTTCTTGGGGCTTGCTCAAGTTTATTTTTAAACAGGTCTGGCAGTGTTCCTCCTCTAACATGGTCTGATGTACCCCCACCATCATTATTCATACCTTGATTAGCATTTGCATTAATATTTTCATTAGTTTTCTCCTTATTATTTCCCCCATTTTCCTGAACTGAATGGCTGCTTTCATTTACCTCAGAGCTTTGAGTACTACTGCTAAACAATTTCCCTCTTAAAGTTCTTAGTCCTTCTTCATGATGATTGCAGCTGTTTTTAGAGTCACTTTTATTTGGGGCCCCTGAAGCAGTATTACCAGGTACCTTTGAGATAAGGTTCAGCATGCCTCAGGAGCGCCAGGTCTGAGCAGGTGCTCCAGTAGTATTAGTTGCAGGCCTGTTTTGATTTCCACATTCTTGCACCTCATCCCACACCAGGTCCGGTATCCACTGACCTGATTCACTTCGTTGCCATCCTGCGTTGATGAGCGCTTCATCCGCCAACAAGTCCTATATGCAGCACTCACTTTCAGCACCTAGCCCGAACCGTTGTCATATCAGCTGAGTAGCTGATACCATCTCAGGCTTCCTCACTGTTCCGACATTATCTCCCGGAAGCTGCAACATACCAGCAGTCATCTCCTGCCCACGATGTACCTTCTCTGAGGTTGGGGTGTCCCTTCTACAATGCCGGGTCTCAATCTCAAAACCCTCTAAGTCCTGGGTATTCCTGTCAGTGTTCTGATCCTTTGCCTTCATAGTCTATCCTGGTACATCATTCTGAGCATTAGATTTTACAGTTTTTCTCAGTTCCACATTTTCAGGATCCTCACTCATAATGATTTCTGAAACTTTTTGGTGAACATTAGCTGGGTGATAAAGCTCCACCTCTGCCTTCACTTCTGCTACCTCCATTCTCTCCACACCTGGATCCTCCATCATAGGAAGACAGAAGTTCCCCCTACTGACAGAGTAGGGGGATTTACCTTGTGCCCTGGCCAGATTTCTCCATTCACTAAAAAAACACCAGCAGCTTAATCTGGTTCAATGTTAGTTGGCATCAGTCTGTATCCCCCTCCCTGGGACAAGTCTGAAAATAAGCAGATTTGACTAGTCCTCCTTTCCTGGTCAACAAAAACTAAATAACAAAATAACAAATAATTCTACAAAAAATGAGGTGGAACCCATATTAAATGAGGTCCCATCTGCCTGGATTGGTGGTAGTTCAGGTGGATGTTAAAGATCCCATGGCACTTCTCAAAAAAAAGAGTAGGAGAATTTCCCCGGTGCCCTGGCCAAATTTCCCTCACTCACTAAAAATACCACCAACAGCGTAAACTGGTTCAAGGTCAGTTGGCATTCATCTGTATTCCCCCTCCCCTGAGTCATGCCTGAAAATAGGCAGGATTTGTCTAATGCATTTATCCGGTCAACAAAAACTAAATAAATAATAAATAAATATTAGGACCATAAACATTTCCGAGTAAAATTTCTATCTGCTTGAGGTGTCCATGTACAAAAATATACCATCCTAAGGGGTCTGTAATAGTATCTATAATAGTAAAAGGGACTGGTCTGGCAATTAATATGATGATGCCTTTTTGCCTGGTACTATATCCTGCCCTGTAAGCCTGCCCAATGTAATCTCTTCGAAAGAGTTTACTTTCAGAAGCCAATAAATGTTTTTCTTGCTAAAATGCCAGTTCAATCCTATAATGTGCCAGATGTTTAATAATTTGATATCTTTTAAGAGAAACATAGAATCATAGAAGTTGATGGCAGATAAGGACTGCAAGGCCCATTAAGTCTGCCCAATTCTTTTTTCTACCTTATGAATGTGCCATTGGTATTTGCTCTGTCAATGGCCTATATATTCATACTTACCTGTATTGCTCCCTTATGCCTATCCCATGCCTGTTTGAAGCCCTGCACTGTATTCATATCCACCACTTCCTGAGGTAGGCCATTCCATGCATCGACCACCCTTTCTGTGAAAAAGAACTTCCTCACATTACCCCTTAATCGGCCTCCCTCTAATCTCATGCTGTGTCCTCTTGTCCTGCTATTTTTCTTATATTGAAACATGTTAGACTCTTTCACCTTGTTAATGCCCTTATGGTGTTTGAATGTTTCAATCATATCACCTCTCTATTTCCTTTGCTTTAGTGTATACATATTGAGTTCCCGTTAATTTGTCCTTGTGTGTTTTCTGATGCAGTCCCTGCACCATTTTGGTTGCCCTTCTCTGGACTGCCTCAATTTGGTTAATGTCCTTGTGTAGGTGCGGCCTCCAGTACTGCATGCAGTACTCCAGATGGGGCCAAATCAGTATCTTGTAAAGATGGATTATTACCTCCCTCTTATGACTTGTGATACCCCTACTAATACACCCCAACATTCCCCTAGCCTTACCTACTGCCTCAGTGGTCTGCTTGGATAATTTCAGGTCATCTGTGATGATGATGATGCCCAAGTATCTTTCTTCCCTTGTGACTGTCAGCAACTCCCCTTCCAACCCATAGGTGACTTCAGGGTTTCTCTTCCCTATGTGCACAATCTTGCACTTCTTTGTGTTAAACCCCAGTTACCACTTTTCCGACCATTTTGCCAGTTTATCCAGATCTCTTCTCATTCTGTCCACCCCATCTGGATCATCTACTCTGTTGCAAATCTTGGTGTCATCTGCAAACAGACAAACCTTACCCTCCAGTCTATCTGCAATGTCACAGATGAAGATATTGAAGATGACTGGCCCCAGGACTGATCTCTGAGTTGCCCCACTTGTGACTTGCATCTCTTCTGACTGTATACCATTTACCACCACTCTCTGTTTTCTGCCTGTCAACCAGTTTGCCACCCAGTTGACCAACTTCTGACATACCCCAAGCCTACCCAGCTTATTAATCAATCTTGTATGTGGAACAGTATCGAAAGCTTTGCTGAAGTCAAGGTAGGCAACATCAACATCAACTGCTCCCCCTTGGTCCACCACTCTGGTTACCCAGTCAAAGAAATCTATTAGATTAGTTTGACAGGACCTTCCTCTTGTAAACCCATGCTGTCCTGGTTCCTGTGCTCCTATGGATTCCAGGTGTTGCACTATCTTTTTGTTAAGGAGTGCCTGCATAATTTTACCCACTACTGAGGTAAGACTGACTAGTCTGTAGTTCTCTGCCTTCTTCTTGCTACCACACTTGTGGAGCGGGATCTCATGAGCCCTTCTCCAGTCTTCTGGGACCTCTCTTGTGCTCAGAGTCTCACTAAACAGTTCTGATAATGGCTCTGCTAGTTCCAGCCTTAGCTCCTTTAGTACCCTGGGATGTATGCCATCATGTCCCATTGCCTTGTCCACCCTGAGCTTATTGAGCTCTTGTAGGATCCTTTCTTTTATAAATGGACTAGTGCACACCTCCCTCTCCCCGTGTCCATGGTACTGAGATTGTGGGCCCTACCCTACCTTCTCCTCAGTAAGTACTGAGCAGAAGTATATATTTAGGATAGATGCTTTTACATGGTCCTCCTCCTCACATGCCCCCTTATCCCCTTTGATCTTAGCAATACCCCCTGTAGACTTTCTCCTTTCACTAATGTGTCTATAGAAAGCCTTGCAACCTTCTTTTACTTTTGTGCTAGTGTTTTCTCAGTTTGGGCCTTTTCCTGCCTTACTGCCTTCCTTGCTTCCCTTAGGGAAGTTTGGTATGCTTCCCTATCTTCATCGCACTGCTTTCCATTATATTTCCTGAAGGCCAACCTTTTGACTCTAACCTTTTCTGCTACTGTTTTTGAGAACCAAAGTGGTTTCCTTTTTCTTTTGCACTTAATTTTCTCTCTAACACAATGGGATGTTGCTTCAAGTATTACATCCTTAATACTTGTCCACTTTGTCTGTACCCCCTCACCTATATTTCTTCTTGCCAGGGCTAGCTTAACTCTGTTGGTCATCTTATCAAAGTCAGCTCCTCTGAAGTCACATATTTGTGCCTTGTACTGGGATGATTTAGTTCTAGTGGCCAAATTGAACCATACCATGTGATGGTTACTGCCCCCCAGGTGACCTACCTGGATATCTGTGATCCTTTCCCAGTTAGTCAGTATTAGATCTAGGATAGCTCTGTCTCTTATAGGTTGTTGTACCAGTTGTTTGCAGTCCTCTCCCTGCAGAGAATCCACTATGTGTCTAGTTCTGGCAGATGTTCCTGCTGGTATTGACTAATCTGTATCTGGCATGTTGAAGTCTCCCATTATCAGAACCTCTCCTTAGCTGACATGTTTTTTATATCTTCTAACAGTAATCTTTTACCTTGCTACTTTAATATTCCATGTTGTGAACTTAAATATGTTTAACATCTAATCTGGGGAAACAAAACAAGTCACTGCCAAATATACCAAATACCAAATATCATACAGTGAATATCAAGAAAAATATACTTCACACTCACTATACCCCACCACCACACACACACACACACACACACACACACACACAATTCCCACCAAAAAACACTCAAACAGAAAGAAAACACTAAAACCAACAGTAACCCTTCTGGGTACCATGCCTAGCCCCGGTCCTCCAACTGCACTCCTGAAATCAGGTTCATGAAGGTTTCCCAGAGGGGCTCCCAGCCTGCCCCCCATGGATGTAAGGTGAGCTGCCCAAGAATAGAGGCGAGAATTGTGCCACCTTTAAAAGTCTATAAGAAACAAACAATTCAAATAAAGTGGAAACACTGCACATAGTGTACACCACAAGCATCAACTGTAACTAGCCTTGAAGCACTAGTATCCATTCCTATGACATTACATAAGATATGATAAATTCCTAAGTCCTGTTTAAATTGATTCCAACATATATCTAGACTGGAAACTCTCAGTGTATTGAAGCCAAAGAAAATGTAAGAAGCAAATAAATGAAGTGAATAGATGTAGTTGCAAAGAAAATAACTAGGAAATAAAACTGAGGCAACTAGGGAAAAGGTAAGAATTATGCCAAGAATAAAAGAATGACTAAAGTTAGTCAAAGTTAAGGGGGAAGGAAATCAAAACAATAAATGAAGTGATGATAAGACTAAGAGAATATTCCTTGGTAGACTTTCAAAAGGGGCTTCTATAAGAAAAGACAAAGAAGAAATCAAAAATAAAATCCAGATTAGTTGTAAATGCTGAATAAAGGAATAGAGGATCCTGATTCCATTATCCAGTTGCCAAATAATAAATAGCAAGACATGAACAATTGTTGATATACAAAAGGTGATCCACCCCCCCTAGCCAGGCAACAGTAAACCTTCTCTTAGAGAAATACCACAAATCAAATAGATAAAGTCAAAACACCAGCCTGCCTCTCAGAGACAGCACTTCTGTGACCCACGATGTCCTGAGCATAGACCTAGAATGAAAAGAGTTAGGCAAGCAAAAAAGGGGGAGGTTGGAACAATATCAGAGTTTGACCCAATGAGCTTTACCGAGTGCATCAAAAATGTTCAAAAGCTTTACAGACTGCAGTGGCATAGTTCATACAGTCCTGATAGTCATATGAACAGGACCCAGTTCAAAGGGACACAGAGTCTTCAAGTCCTTTCTTCCAAAGCACTACTGTTGTATATAGCTGCATCAATAAAGTCTCCAAAAAAAAAGAACAGAAGACAAAATATCAAAGAAGGCTCTGCATCACAAAACCTCGAGCAGGAAAGCAAGCGACTTTGCAATATCATGAAAGTGTAACAAGATCAGCTTGACATGGGAAATGTGTCACAGTAGTCACTGTGACATCATGATGTCCCACTACTCTGCAAATAATTGTGCCTCATCAAATTCAATGAGCAGAAGCACGGTGCAGTGGATATAAGTTGGAGAAGTGTTTTGGGAGTTCAGCCTATGCCCCTGCTGCTGCCTGAAAATGCAGCTCTCCTGATGTCGTAGTGACATGTAACACCACAGGGTATCTTAGGTGAAAGTGGATTCCTGCAGCATAAAGCTTTCGCTTTATGTCCCTGTAAGCTTGTGGTCTGTTCCTGATCCCAGGACTCAGGTCATTAAATACAGAGATGCGGGACCCCTTCCACCATAATTGCCTCTGCCCTGTCCTGGAAAGCATATACATTTTATCCTGAAAATTTAACAAACTGAAGATTGGTATGTGTGGCTTGTCCCCAGGCAGGGGCATCAGTGTCAAGAAACGATGCACAGGTTCAATCACATAGGTGGTCCCATAAGGTGAGAGACCAGCAATCTTTTCTAAAAACTGCTGAACCAAAAGAATGGCATCTGTAATTTCAGCACTTTTAAGGATGCTCAGAATAATCAGATTGTTCCATCTGCTATGGGACTCTTGGTCATCCAGCTTTTCCTCCATTTGTGCCAGCTTCTTCCTCAAATCCACAAGCTCTGGATCTGGTCTATGGATCCGATCTTCCAAGAAGGATGCCCGAGCCTCAGAGCCCAAAATATGGTGGCTTAAATTTTTTAAGGTTGATTTAACCATTTTAAAGTCCACTACTAATTTGAAAAGCACTTCTTTAATTGTAGCCAAGTCCCGAGAAAAACTTTCCAAGGGAGAGAGTGCTCCAGATACTTGTGAACTAGGGGATGGTGCATTTTCTTTTGATAGCTTAGGCAGTGGTGAGCAGGACACAAATTCCTCAAGAGAAAAGTGTCCATGACTAACTGTTCTGTTGCCATCCAGTGATTTATTTATTTATTTTTTGTTGACCGGGTAAGTGCACTAGACAAATCCTGCCTATTTTCTGGCACGGCCCGGGGGAAGGGGATACAGATGAATTCCAACTGACCTTGAACCAGATTAAGCTCTTGGTGGTATTTTTTTTTTTTTAGTGAATGAGGGAAATTTGGCCAGGACACTGGGGTAATTCCCCTACTCTTTTAGATAAGTGCCATGGGACCTTTAACATCCACCTGAACTACCACCAATCCAGGCAGATGGGACCTCGGTTTAACGTCTCATCTGAAAGACGGCACCTCAGAAGTGCAGCACCCCTCTCATGTTGCACTACAGTGTCAGTACTGGGATATTAACCCAAGTGAGAGATGTGGGAACTGAACCCACAGCCCTCTGATTTCCCGGCCTCAGAGGTGAGTGTGCTACCTACTGAGTCACTGACACTGGCTTAGCACTACTAACGGTAAGCCAATGTGTTATAAAACACTTATTGTGTAGATTGGTGTATTTAAAAGTAGAGGTGCCAATCAAAAAGAAGGTTTTTAACACCCAATTCATGGAGCTGGCTGAGGAGCATCTGTTCTCTAGCCTGCCAACACAATACCCCCAAGAATTTAAGTATCAGTTCAGTTCTCTTTATTTGCACGATAAATGCTTGTCTTTACAAAATTGAAAAAGACACAATAATATACAAATACATGGAAACAAAGAATCTGATAGCAGATAAGGATTGCCTGGTCAACCAAGTCTGATCGTTTTTCCTACCTATTGATACTACCTCAGACCTCATTTGGTCTGTAGCTTTCCCATACTCCCTTGTTGCTTTTGTTCCATTTTGTCTGTTCCATGTCCTCTTGAATTCCTCCACTGTTTTCACCTTCACTATCTCCATGAGGAGGCTGTTCCACTTGTCCATCACTCTGTCTGTGAAGAAGTATTTCCTCACATTGCTGCTGGGCCTACCTCCCTCCAACTTCATATCATGACTGGTTGTTCTCAAACCCCATTTTATCTTGTACTTTGTTTATGCCCTTGAGACATTAGAAATTTTCTATAATTTCTCACCTTTCTCTTCTGTCCTTCAGTGAATACACGTTAAGATCCCTCAGACTCTCCTCATATAACATCTGATGCAAACCTTGTACAATTTTCGCAGCCCTTCTCTAAACTGTCTCTGTTCTGTCTATCATGAGATATGGCCTCCAGAATTGTACACCTTATTCCAGATGTGGTCTCACTAATTGTCTATAAAGTGGCATCACCACCGCTCTCTTTCTACTAGTGATACCACTCCCTATGCAACCCAGTATTCTCCTGGCTCTTCCTACTGCCTTATCTCACTGCCTGGACCTCTTTAGGTCATCAGTTATAATCACCCCAGGACCCTTTCTTCATTAATTGTTGTCAGGACTCCCCCACCCCATCATGTACTCCTCCACTGAGTTTCTGTGTCCCAAAAGCAAACTTTTAGAATGTTTAGTATTGCAACTCAGCTGACACACCCATGACCACTCCTTAAGCCTTTCTAGGCCACTTTCCAGTTTCTCCACCCCCTCAGGAGTGTCCACTCTGTTGCAGATTTTCATATCTTTCTTTTCTTTCTTTAAATGTTTTATTCATAAAATTATGAACAGGGATTTGATCGATTGAGCAAGCGCTCATTTACAATGAGGTGTCATCCTCGAAGAGGCACACTTTCCCCTCCAGCCCCTCTGCAATGTCATTGATGAAGACATTAAAGAGAACTGGCCCTAAAACCAAATCCTGCAGTACCTCGCAGGGCACTAACCTCTCATTGGATTGTCCTCCATTTACCACTGCTATCTGTACCCTTCCACTCAGCCAGTTCCTGATCCAGTTTACTACCTTGGATCACACTCCCAGACTGTCAAGCTTGTTTAGAAGCCTCCTGTCTGGAATGGTGTTGAAGGCCTTGCTGAAGTCAAGGTAGGCTACATTCACCACCCCTCTCCATTCTAGCTTTTTTGACATCCAGTCAAAGAAATCTGTCAGATACATTTGACAAGACCGACTCGTTGTGAATTCATGCTGCATCGGATTCTGTGCCCCTCTGTCCTCAAGATATGCCGCAGTCCTTTCTCTTAGCAATGACTCCATTAATTTTCCTTCACTGAGGTCAGGCTGACTGGCCAATAGTTACCCTCCTCCTCCTGCTCCCAGTTTTGTGAATAGGTACTACAATCACCCTTCTCCAGTCTTCTGGAACTTCACCTGTTTCCCTTGGATTGTTAAAAAGGGCTGCCAGCTTTTTCCCAAGTACTTTCAGTATTTTGAAATGTATCCCATCTGGTCTCATAGACTTGCCAGTCTTCAGCGTTTATAGTTCTTGTAGGACTCTCACCTCCATGAATGGATTGATGTCCACTCCTCCTCCCTTGTTGCCTCTATCACCTATCTATGGACATTTCCCTTCCCTTCCCTTTCATTTGTAAAAACAGAACACACATTTGCATTCAGGATTTCTGCTTTTTCTGTGTCTTCTTCAGCACAAACCCCCTTTGCCTTTTTTAGCCTCACACTTATCTCCTGGATGTTTTCCTTTCACTAATGTAGCCATAGAAAGTCTTTCCCCTTTTTTTTCAGATTGTGTTATTTTCTTCTCCATTTGTGCATTTGCTCTTCTGACTATCTTCCCTGCCTCCCCTTGTTTTTCCAGATACAGTCTCCTGTCCTTCTTGCTCTGAGTACTTTGGTACCTCCTAAATGATAACATTTTGTTTCCCTTACTTTTTCAGATACTTCCCTTGAGAACCACAGTGGTCTTCGCCTCCTCTTTCCTTTACTAACTTACCTAACAAACAAGCTTGTTGCTTCAGCTACGGACCCTTTAAGGTATGCCCACTGCTCCTCTACTCTTTCCCCTGTTTCTCTTCCTGCCATGGCTTCCCTGAGACATTCCCTCCTTTTTGCAAAGTCATCCCTCCTAAAATCTAGAGACCTTGACTCAGTGTGGTTTACTTCTTCTGCTATTCTTACTTTGACCCACACCATACTGTGATCACCGGACCCAAAGTTGGCAACTACCTCAACATCTGTAACTCTTTCCCCATTTGTAAGCACTAGGTCCAATATCACTTTTCTCTGGTGGGTCTTCCACTAACTGTTTGAGGCATGCCCCCTGCAGGGCATCCAGAATGTCCCTAACCTTTGTTGTAGCAGCAGTATTGGTGCTCCAATTTATATTTGGCAAATTGAAGTCACTGATAAGCAGCACCTCCAACTTAGCTGCCATCCTATTGATAGCCTCCAGCAATGCCCTGTCCTGCTACTCCCCTTGAGCTGGGGGGGTCTGTTGATCACTCTGACATGAAAGGTGGTGCTCTTATCTGTTTCCAGTGTGACCCACAGAGCTTACCCTCTCCCTGCATTCCTCGTACCTTGGTGGCTTGAAATGCCTCCCTCACCTACACTGCAACTCCTCCTCCTTTTCTTCTTTATCTCTCTCTCTCTCTCTCTTCTCTCTCTTCTCTCTCCTCTCTCCTCTCTCTCTCTTCTCTCTCTCTCTCTCTCTCTCTCTCTCTCCCTCTCTCTGGAACAGAGCATATCCTGGCACTACTATATCCCATTCCTGGTTGTCTGTGCACCATGTCTCAGTCACAGTGACAATATCCAAGACTGCCTCTGCCATTAATGCCATTGGGTCTGTTAGTTTAATACCTAGACTGTGGGCAATTGTTTACATGGCTCTTCAAGTTTTGGTGCCTCCCTTTTTTCCATTTTTCTTGATGTCTTTATGCTTACCTTCTCCACCCCCAGGTCTATTTCCTAAACTTCCCTTTGGATGTATGTTTATTCTTATCTGACCTTCCTTCCTGTCTTTATTGCTATTTTATTTGCTCTTTGTGTCTATTTCTTTTTTGTTTTTGTGGGGGAGTGGCGTCTAAGGTCCTTTCTTCCAGTATCACAGTGATAGGTTCCTTCATCTCAAGCTCCTCCTCGTCTAGTTTAACTGTCAAAATGCTGATGTCGAGCTTCTGTCCCAGTTCTCTTACACCTTCCCTGACATACACTTACAACAGTTAAAAAATATTACAAGGCTGATTTTCATAAGATTAATAGCTCACAAGAAATAATGCATTTTTGTATTACTATACTTATTTTTTTTCAAATGCCATAGGTCTGAATATTAATTTACCTAGAGTTTTATATCAGTTTGCCAAATATTTATCTAAAAGCATTTCTTTGTAAGTTGTATTTAGGACAAATCAACAACATATGCTTGAAATCCTCCAAATCTGAAAATGCAAATCATTGTGTGAGGCAGACTGACAAATCTTCACAAGAGTAAAAGTTGTTTTGAAACAGGTTTTTACATTTATTCCAATTTCAACTAAGAATTGCAAACTACAGACAAAAGTATTGTCCTGTTGGGATTCTTTAGTGTAGTGTAATCACTGTTTTAGCCATTTACAAGGTCACCCACAGAGTAAATAATCATTTGGTACATTTGCAGGAAGCATACCTCAGAGGAAGTTTACAAGATGAGTATTGTGTGGAGTCCTTAAAGTATGTAAGATGAGAACAAGTAATTAAATTGTTAATTTCTGTGTCTCTTTCCAAACCTAGTGCCGAGCACCATGAGTAGGCAAATTGCTGTTTATAGTGGGATTTGAACGTGGATCTCCTTTTGCAATGCCTTGTGATGTAACTACTAGGCCACACTGGATGACAGTCTTCTATCGACTATGCTTTTAATCAGTAGTTATTGCTTTTATAATGCAGAAATGAAATGGAATGTTTCAAATACCATTATGAAATGAATATAAAAATCCAGAAACATGATTGGCTGAGGAGCTAAATCCCAGTGCTGATATCACAGTACAACAGAACTGGAAAAATATTTGTGACCTCACTGAGCTGTTTACAATAAGCAGGCATAGTTGTACCAATATACCTTAATTCACTTATTTGTATTTAAAATGCATTTATACAATGTCTGTAGGGATTCCACTACTTAAATAAATGAATTATTTTCCCAAGACTCTGACACAAATGAAAGATAAACCATGTTATTTACCCAATGGATAAATACCACTGTTTATTTTTCATTTGCCTACATCACAATCAAATTGATTGATATCACATTCTGCCAATCCCACAATGAATCTGCCCCTAATTGTCACACAGAACATGGACATTGTATACACAGAACACACAATGAACTGTGTTCAAATATGCCATTAATTTCCACTTATGAGGTGGCAGGACTTTCATAATTCACTTGTGGCTTTGCCACTCATGCATTATGGTCGCACCCCCTCATGGAAATAAATGACTTACTTGAACACAGGCCATTCTATATCCTCTCTCTCTCTCTCTCTCTCTCTCTCTCTCTCTCTCTCTCTCTATATATATATATATATATATATACAGTATATAGATGTGTGTGTGTGTATATAGCATCTACCACCTTTTAGCCAAACAGCAAAATTACAGTGGTTTAATAGAACTAGATTTTGTTTTTCTCCTTTTTCCTACTTTTCAATGATTTACTTATTTAAATGTAACCCCCCATCAGCCACTTGTTTAACTAGTAAGCACACCTTCCATACTTTTCTGTCTAGAGGAAAGAGAAGGGTGGGGTACAAAGCATAAACAGAATTTACAAGACACAAGTAGACCATCACTAAACCCAGGTCCTGAGGAGAAAAACTTTTTCTAGGGGCTAAGCTACGGTTGAGCTTCTGGAGGGTACCCAGTAATTCCACACAGGAAGCAGTAACTAGATTGTCTATATCAGGCTGGGATTCTAGAGTGTGGCTTTATTCCAAAGAGTTGGTATACAAAAGCAAATATGGACCCCAATGGCACAAGGCAATGCACAGCACAACATCTGTAGAAAACAGAAACTCAGACTTCCCATATAGCATAGAACTTGGACTCTTTTCAGCAGCAAAGCCTGAGCTGAAACACACATATTCTAGAAGCAATGGTCACAACGGAGCACACAAATTCTTTTAGTGGCACTGCTCGCAATGTACCTGTAGAACATTTCCTATATGGCATAGGCTTTAAGTTAGGCAATGTGGCCACTGGCCATGATGGAGCACATTGGTGCACAAGACTAGTACAACACACAGCAGAGGTAAACTTTTTCTTGAGGCATTGGTCACATGACATGAATAAATAGGCACCCATACAGAACCTGAAGAACTGAACCGGTCACTCCAAGTGGGGGATTGCCCACCTTTTGCCCACCTTTGCTTCCTCAGTCCATACCCAGTCATTCCTTTAGAGGTACACCTCAACAATTAGTAAACAATAGAACTGTGAATCTTGGAATGTTTGGAACATTCAGCATTGGAAAAACACTACTTCTGAGTGTGAGGGTAAAGTTCTGTACTACGTGTTAAGTTATACTGGGGACTTGATTATTGTCATCCAACTTTAGAAAAAGGAATGAAAACAGTCTTAACCAGAAAAAAACTTGGGGCCAGATATTCAAAAGAGTTGAGCCATGCGCAATAGGGTTGCACCTGCACAAGTCCGAAAATGCACCATTCTGTGATATTCAGCAGGAGGCAGTTGCGCCCCCCCAAATCATGCTGAGCAACAGCACAATGATAATGAATGTATGTGCAACTGAAGGGGGAGGAACCATGCATAAATGGCGCAGTGTGATATTCAACAACATGCGCCATGCGCAATAGGGGAGCAAGCGGAAGTTGCACCATAGCGGAAATGAGCCAAAATAAAAGGGAGCAAGGGAGAGGCGCAAGAACGCTACAGGGAAGGCACATGAGGCTGAACTCTAGCAAGACAAACTGGGCAGCAGGGACACACAGGGCAGGCCAGGGAAAGGGCTCCTGGAACCCACAGGCTCAGGGGAAGGTGTGGGGAGCCACAATGCAGAAGGGGGAAGTACTTGCCACACAGCAGTGAGGCCACGCTGTCAGGTGTTCCCAGTGCAGGGAAGTAGCAGCAAGGACAGCAGGGGAATACAGAAACAGCTGCCAGGGGTGAACACAAGCCAGAGACATGGCCAGTGCCACTATCCAGATGGAGACAGTAATGAGGGGGGGTAAGAAGTTGGGCAGCAGGGGGGCGTGGCCATGGAAGGGCCCATCAGTGGTATGCCCCCAACAGGCAGTACCGAGCCCGCACCAGCTTCTAGCTGTATAGTGATACAGAGATTGTGGGCCGGTACCACCTGAATCAGGCAATTCTGAGGCAGCTCTGTGAGCTGTGCAGTGATGTGATGCGGCACCCACACGATGGAGCCATGCCCTGTCAGTGGAGACGAAAGTGACAGCTTGCATGTGCTTGCTCACCACGGGTACCTTCCAGAGACCAACTTGGGACACCACAGGCATAACCCAGTCAGCCACGTCATGCCACCTCAGCCAATTCCTCAGCACACTGCTGCCACATGCTACGGAGTACATCCATTTCCCCAGCACACCAGCGGAGTGCACATCAAACATACAGGAGTTCCACAGGGTAGAACATATGCCTTGCATGCTAGGGGCAATAGACTGCACCCATTTGGCCATCCACACACCACCTGGCCCTGAGGGGGCCGCATATATAAATCGCAAGGGCTATGCCAGCATCAACTGCCAGGTGGTGTGCGATGCTAGGGGGCACATAATCAATGTCTGTGCCACGCACCCTAGGGGAGCACATGCTGCCTTCATCTGGCACCAGTCAGCACTGTGCCACAGATTCAAGAGCGGGGATATCCCCACTGGTCACCTAGTGGGTGAGTATGCAAACCACACGGACAATCATAGGACCTGGGGGGCATGGTCAGAGGTGACACGGGTAGTGGCCTACATGGCCCGGGGCAGGGTGATGCTGATCACCAAACTAACCTCGACCCTCTACACACAGGTGACAGTGGATACCCACTCCATCCCTGGCTGCTCACACCCTACCAGGAGCCCATGACCCCATCACAGCAATGCTACAATGAGGCATACGCCACCACACGAAATGTCATCGAGCCGGTGTTCGGGATGCTGAAGGCACATTTCCGTTGCCTGAACGACTCCGGCGGTGCCCTACAGTACAGCCCCTCAAAGGCCTGTGGGCTATTCCTGGCCTGTTGCATCCTGCACAACATGGCCAATGAATGTGGGATAGCCATACAGGTCAAAGAGGGGGACAGCGATGGGGACAATGAGGACGCTGGTGACAATGATGATGGGGAGCCCCCCCTTGGGCGATGGGACCCCCAACTGCTCCAGCTGGCACAGCTGCACCGGGACACCATCATGGAGGAGCACTTCAGCCAACCCAGGTAAGTCATGGGACCATGTGCAGCCAACAGTGGCTAAGGCACAACCCACAAACATGCATGGACACACACCAGGGGTGCATGCCATCAAGGGAACTGGCCGGGCATGGAACCACACACACAACCAGGGATGGGTGAGGTCTAACATGCCACACACAGACACATACACACACACACACACACAAAATGCACCAGACATGCACAAAGGGTAGGAGGCACACCAACCCAGAATGCCACCCCTAGCCACACACATGTCCACAGACCACCATGCCCACTGTCTGTCATTGTGCGTGTGTCAGATGCTTAGCACCATTGCACACTGGTGTACAGCACAATGCAGGCATCTTCATGCACATGCAACTGCAGACAACAGCCGGGAGGGTGTGCAGATGGACTGTGTGTCCGCATGCAGGACTGGGTACCCACCTGTGCATTGCCCGCTGAATGACACAATGCACACAGGGCAGCACCAGACAGTAGCCGCATTGGGAGACAGGTCAGTCCACACCACATAGCCCTGGCCACCACAGATGTGTGGGTGGCCCTGCCGAGACCCGCCAGCACTGACAGGCTGACCATTGGCCTCATGGGGTGGCACCGATGGTCCCCCAAGGGTTCCACTGCATGAATGCTACTGTGCTCATGCAGGGGTCTGCAGCACACCAAACATGCCTGTGCCAGGCATGCTCGGGATTCCCACAGCTGAATCCGGTGTCGGCAAGGATGGTGTCGCACGATGCCGGGAATGAGGGGTGGACAGTGCACTGCATGGTGTCTGCGATGTATGGGCAAATAACTGTGTGCCCATTGTGGCTGTGATAGCAGTGAATGCCTGTGTCTGCCTGTCAATGGCAGTGGTCACATCCTCCCGCAACCGGTCCATCCCTGCCAGGATCAGAGCGGTGTCTCTGCTGTGACGCTCCTCTGCCCGCTCCAGAGCCGCATGCAGTGCATCCACCGACGTCGCAAGCCATATCTGCTGGTTGACTGATGCTTGCAGTATGCGGGTGTGCTCATCCAAGAGGTCATCTGCCTCCTCGGCATCCTGTCCCTCAGGGTGTGTGTGTCCCTGATGCTCAGCACCCCTTGAGGGGCATGCTGCACACCAGGACCAGGTCTGGGCATGTCCATAGGTGGTGCACTGATGCCGCCCCCTGACACTGTACCCCCAAGCCCATTGGCCAACTGCTGATGCTGCCCCTCCAGCTGCCGCTCCCCAGGGCTCACTGGTGCTGCCGCAGTAGCCGCAACAGTCCCACTGTCCTGTACACACACCAGTGCTGCCCCACTGGTGCTGACAGGCACAGGCTGGGACTGTGATGACAAGCAGGCCTCCACGGTGGCACCACCCACAGCCATGGCTGCAATGTTACCTGCTGTGTGGCCATCCCATGGCACACACGTGTCACTGCCCATGGAGTTAGCGACATCATCATTGGTGACGGACCCGGCACCAGCCCGAGTCACAGCATGCTTGCATCCATGGACACTGGCACACTGGGACATGGGCAGGGCCTCCTCTGCACCTGTTCCAACAACATCAGTGTGGACAGCTAGGCACGTCCACTGTCGCACTGAGCCGCGTATACCTGTGGAGGTGGATGGGCCCTCCTCCATCTCCATCTGACTGGCCTCAGTGGACAGGCCCACCACCACTGACCCATGCAGATGCTCAGGATCTGTAAGGGAAAACAAAGTCGTGTTACTGCATGTGACCTACCCTGCCCCCCCAATTGACAGACCATGACCTACCATGCAGTGACAGGCTACCACCTGTCTGGAAGCCACCACCTGGAACACCCTCAATGGCACAACGCTGCATGCTGTCAGCAACCCTCTCCTACTGTGGGGTCAGGCATAGCACCTCCGGCTGTCCCCCACCTGTCGCAGCTCGTGCTGCCCTGATGGCAGCCACCTTCTCCTTTATCCTCCTCCTGTCTGTGCCCATCTTCTTCTTGCACTCCTGCACGGAGTGCTGGTGGCTGCCATGCACGTTCACTGCACATGCCATGTCCTCCCCTGCAGCAGCACGGGCCTGTGGTGTTCCCTGCCATCCACTGAGAAGTGGCTCCTGATCCAGGTAGGCCTCAAACAGGGCATTCGTCTCGGCCTTGGGTGAAATTAGGCCTCCTCCTCCTCCTCCTCCTACCACTCTGTTCCTCCTCTCCCACAACTCGCTCGGTCATGATTTAGCCTGTGAGAATGAAAGTTGTTACCTGTGACTGTGCAGTCCCATGCATGTCTCAAAATCCACAGTCCACACTCCCAAACAGCATGCAACTCACCAGTAGACTACAGTAACTGACTATGACCAGTGCAGCCCAATGTCGCACTTTTATAGCGCAACCCGTGCAAATGAGGTGAGGTGCAACTTTAAGTGGATGCAAATTGCAGTGCTGTGCCAATGAATGGCTGATTAGCTGATTTGCATACGACGGCTGAATATCGCGCTGTTGCGCTTTGCACAATTGTGTTGAACGTGCTGAGCCAAGGGCGCAGTTCTGTGACATGCGCAATACACACCTAACTGCGCATGCCCAGGTTGCTGACACAGGTGCCTGCCACGCTGCTGATGTGCTGTGCACGGGAGGCAATGCAGGGCATGGCCACCATTGTGCCAGTGGCACTACAGCGATGTTCACCTATTTGGCGCTGTGGCACTGGGGCATCATAGGTGCACTGGGGCAACAGCGCGGTAGGCCGATACTGGAGGTAGCACACAGCCGCCCAATTGTGTCACATGCATTGGGTTCAAATCATGCTGTGCCTGTCCGTTCGCCAGAGACCCTTGACCTTGTGCCCGACCTTTGCCCCCTAGGCGTCATGTGTCAGGCATGGGTGCACCACTCTTGCGCTGTTCAGTGACAGCGCGATATGGAATGGCAGCGCTGTACTGCGCAGCATCTCCACATGGTGGAATCACGCTGCAGAGCACCATTTTGAACCTACTGAGCAACAGAGATGGTGCAGAGAAGAGCTGCCCAGTGAAGCCAGATCGAAATGGCAAACCTGGTTGCCATTGTTGAGCCAATTTATGGCCCACTATTTGGGGAGGCACCACTGGACAGGTCTAGGAGCCAGGTGTGGCAGGAGGTGGCCGACGCCCAGGAGGAGGCCACAGGAATGGGGCGGATGGTGGAGCAGTGCCGCCACAGGTATGGGGACCTGAGGTGAAGGGACCCAGACCTGCTTGCCTGCCTGTGGGCACATGCCAGGAGGAGCACGATGCCACTGCCAGGTAGGTGTCACATCCACACACTTTTATCTTCCATATAGGTATCACGGTTGCATGTGTCTGGAACATGGGGGAGGGACTGTCTGGTGTTGGCTGTGGTGGTGTTATCAGGGTGTGGAGTGGGTGGGTCTGGCTGGGTGGGATTGCACACACATGGGGGCAGGGGGACTTTGCTACAGGATTGTACTGATGTTCCTCTCTCATGTTTGCACCTTAGGGCCGGAAGAGAGACGGCTGGCCAAGGAGCAGAGGTGCCAGCAGAAAAACAGGGCCAATAGGAGGGGCGAAGGTCCACAGCGCCAGAGGGACCGGCCTGATGATGGTGAGTGCCATACCTCCATGATTACTATTGCATGCTGTGTAACAGGTTGGGCAGCGGGGCATGGCCACCATCCATTGACACCACTGCCATGCACACAACTTGTTACAGTCAGCACTGTCCAGTGGCACTGCATGTCTGGGAGTGTGTCAATGGTGGTCCATGCATGCACCGGGTACATGGCTGTGCCACTGCCTTTGCACCACATAGCCATGTCACTAAACAGCCACGGTGGTGCTGTGCAGGACTTGGCTGGTGGGTGTGTGCAGTGGTCCGCTTGGCTGTATGCACCTGGGTGGGCAGGTCTTGTGGACGTGATCACTGTGGGTGGTCACACACCATCACAGAGGCATGTCCCATGGCCGAATGCCATGCACAGTGGGTGGGCTGTATGGGGCTGTGCATTCAAAACTATTGACTGTGCTCCCTTGTCCTAGGTGTCCACCAACTGCGTGAAATCCAGGAGGCACTGCAGGAGATACTGACTGTGGCGAGGGCATCATTGGACATCCTGCGAAGGATTGAGCGGCTGGGGGTCTGACGGAGACATGGGAGGCAGAGCAGCCGGAGCAGGGAGTGCGACTCCCACTGAGCATCTATATGTCCCTGATTTCCTCTACCCCTTGGACCCACCCTCACACCCCTCCTTTCCTGTCCCATTTGTTCACCCCTGCCCCTTACCCACCCACACCTTGTTTGTGGCCCTCCCCCCACACATTTGTACATAGTTG
The DNA here is from genome assembly GCA_016271365.2 of Neoceratodus forsteri. NCBI lineage: Eukaryota > Metazoa > Chordata > Ceratodontiformes > Ceratodontidae > Neoceratodus > Neoceratodus forsteri. Next base: position 587,434,569 of record CM028137.1, on the reverse strand, counting down.
TAAATAGTTTTGTTTGATATTTTTGATTACAATTCTTTTGATATGAATACTGTGGTGGTCTCTGATTTGCAGCGGGCTATAGGTGCTCAGCTGCAGTGGTGTGCATGGTGTCAGGTGGTGCAGTATTGGGTATGTGTGTGTGTCTGTGGGGAAGTGACTATGGTGTGGGAGTAGCTATCAATCAGTGTCTGTGGTGTGTGTGTTGTTCCCTGTGCACTAGATGACTCTGTACAGTGGTCCATGGTGTATGCTCTGTGTCCATGGCACACCTGTCAGACCGTCCATGGCCTGTGCAGCTGACACCCTTGCATGTCTGTGACCTGCATGGTCTGCTGGCATGTCAGTGGTGGCTGTCCATGCAGGGCAGCCACTGTACATGTCACAATGCTGGGTTGCCTCCTGACACTGGTGTGGTGCATGTCTGCCTCAGGTGACACTGTGGCCTCCGTGGTTGTTGTCCCACCTCCATGCTGTGGCTGGTGTGTGTTCCAGGGGATGTGTACCACTGTCTGTGACTTGTGCTCTGGGCAAATGATGGTGGCGTACAGGTCCACAGTGCCTGCACAGGGTGGCTGGCACTCCTGTGCCATAGAGGACTGCTGGCCGTGTGTACACAGTTTCCATGGGCCCACGCTGGGGGCTTGGTTGCCCCGCTACTGCATCCCTGTGTTGTTGTGCCCTTGGGTATGGGTATGCACTGTGTTGCATCCGGTGTGGTGCATGCTTCCACTCACCACTGTGGGTGTCTGCGCTGACTGTTGTGTCCAGTGCTGGGTCGGGGTGTGTCCTTGGGAGGGTGTGCAGGGTGCTGTACCACTGGTGGTGGGGTCCGGGGCATGCCCTGTCATGTGTGGGGTACCTCGTGTGCCGACGCATGGTCAGTCTCTCAATTGTACCTGGAGGGGGCTGTGCGTGGTGGCACTGTGTATGCCGTCGTTGCATCGCTGTGTGTTGCCACCTGCTGATGGGTGCTCATGGTGGGGCAGCCTTGCATGGTTCTGTGGTGCACAGGGTTGCATTGTCACAGTTGGGGTGGTGGCATGCATGGGGTATCCTGCACTGGTGGACGCTGCTCCTGGGCAGGGTATCTGGGGGTCACGGTGCAGGGTGTGCTCTGCATTGGGGGGATGGTGTTGCATGGGGTGGTCGGCCCTCCTTGTGTGCTGGTCACAGCTTGCCAGGGTGTGTGATGGGGCATCATGGCCCAGCTGTGGGTTGGTTGCTTGTCTCCATGGGCCAGTGGTTATTCCAGCCCTCCCCGTTGTGCAGTGCATGGAGTGTGGGGGGACGATGTCTGTTCTGCTGTGTGTTCCTCTGCCCATCTGTGGCATGGGTGGTGGGCCCCTGCATCCCTGGTTGTGCAGTTGCATTGCTGCTCTGCTGCTGGGGGGCATCCCTGGTTGCGCTACTGTGCCTCTGGACTGCTCAGCTGAACATCCCTTGTTGTGCTATGGCGCATCAGATATGATCAGCCTCCCTTCCCTAGTTGTGCTATGGTGCAGGTGGTGTGATATCCAGTCATCGGCTGTAGGCACAGCTTGGCCGGCTCAGTTTTTGAATATTGCGCCTCTTGCACATGGGCGCAATGGACTTGCGCTTGCTCCTGCTATTGCACACTTTTTGGGCGCAGTTTGAATATCTGGGCCTTGGTGTAGAAAATCCCTTTTTCAGAGTACATCCCATAAGAAAACAGGCAAAAGCAGGTACATTCTTCCTGGTCATCCAGAGTCAAATCACTCACGATTGTACACAAAAGGCAGCTTCAAATGTCATGGATCAAAGTCAGGGGATTGCCCTTCGTATCCATTCTGCAATCTCCCTCATCCCACTGGGGATGAGAATATCGGAAACTCCTTCCAGATGCTTTACACCACTTCTACAAGACAGATAAAAGGTTATCAAACTAGGGTGAGAAAAAGTAGCCCTTCTTAGAGCCCACACTGCAGCTCTTCACTCCTCCAACTGCTCATACTGAACTCCATTCAGAACACTAACTGAAAATTCTAAAACTCCCCACTCACAGGTAGCTACATGGCTCTGCTGCTGCAAGAGTTCTAAATGACATCACCCATCTGCTCTCAGCTGAGACAAAGTAAACAGAGAGGGAGCAGGTGAAAATCTATTTAACCAGATATTCACCTTCCCTACCTAACACTGACACTGATAGGATTCTAGTAACCCCAGGGAAGTAAGTAAGGGCACCTTAACAGCATCAATAGTACACCTAATCTCCATAATATATTTAAAACAATCAACATACACACAGTGTTATGGTTACAATTTACTGAGTCCGTTCAAAGGCTTGATGGAACAAATGTGCCTTCAACAATTTTTTAAAACCTTCCACGATCAGGCTATCTCGTATCTGGTGTGGTAGAGAATTCCACAGGGTAGGGGCCGTAAAGGCAAATGATCTTCCTCCCAATGTTTTTAGGGATAGCCTGGGAATCTCTAGCAATCCCTTGATGGAGGATTGGAGTGAGCAGGTGGGGCAGTAGGAAGATAGAAATCAATTCAGGTAGAGGGGTCCCTGGTCATGTAGGAGGGTTACATAAATGAAAAAAAAATAAAACATGCTTTCTTTACTTATCCTAGTGGACCTATTTCCTAATCATGAAAACAACATTCCAAGGTGTGTTTTGTGCTGGAATAACAGCACTTCTCAGGCAGTGGAAGCATTCAGCCTTTTGGCCCCATGCCTCAACCCACATAAGGCATACTGTCATACCAGCACAACATATGTTAAAGAACAGAAAAAAAATCCAGATTAGGAATATTTAATAATATATGTATTCCTAGTAACCATTTTATTATTAACTATAAGGAATACTGCGTTGACACAGATGTCCCATTTGAATTGGAATCACTGCTGTATGACACAAGAAGCAATCAAACAATCTCAGTTGTATGTAATACACAAATTAGATATATGGAGCAGAACAAGTGCAAATTTCAAAATCATTTTAGGAGTCTTGGGGTCAATGAATTCAAAGTGAATTAAACAATAATCTTGGAGCTATATAAAGTGAACTCTAGCAGATGAGCTATTTTACCACACATTTTAATTGATAACATATGTATGGCCCAATGTTTTGGTTTTTCATCAAACATTTGGAGGTATTGTTGATTTTCTGAAATAAAAAAAAAGAAAAACAAGTGGTACAAAATACCCATCACCTTAGCATGTAACTGTTTTTTTTTTTATAGATAATGAACATAAATGTATCTACATAAAATATCAGGATTACTCAAATAAACTGTTTGTTTTTTTTACTAACTGCTAAACCCATCACACCGTTAAGAAAACCACCCTTACTCTTTTTGTAGTGGTCAACCATTCAGTTTAAAATGTCCACCCTCCCTAAGCCTAATGGTCATCTTTTGGTAAAATTATCTGCCCCCAACAGAGAAGATTATTTCAGTGATATACCCATTCCACCTCCAACAACTGAGCAATCCTCCCCAATCCACCAGAATGACTAATCATAGCCATAAGAATCTTTCCAGAAGCCACTCAATGGATCAGGTATAATGCAGTGTGCTCCAAAACAGGTCATTGACCACAGGTTTAGGAACAAGCCTGTTTTCTTAGTGACTCAGTGGTCATGGTTGGGGATGTTGCCAGCAGCAGTGCTTACCCACCCAGAGGAGGGTGGCATTACATTCTGTTCTCATAGTAAGTCCTGCAGCTGGCAATAGAGGGTTTGCCCTCCTATGCAGGGGAAACTACTTGCAATTGTGATCATAATGGTATTGGGTAGCATCAGTAAGGGGGTGGGGACAGAGGAGTAATGATCATGCAGCTTGTCGAATGACAGTTGTAGGTACTTCCAGGCCCCACACCACTGGGAAAGGTCCTTCAGGACACATGAGGTTGCTGCTAGGAGTTAGAAAGGGTCTGAGGGGTGGGACTGCACCCAGTACTGGGGTGAAACAGAGCAGAGGATGGAAACAAAAAGCCCTCACTAGCAGGCCATTGATCTACCCCTCCCATTTTATCTTACCCAGTAATGACTATTCCAGTTTGTAGCTATTTTGTTTATAGCTGGTCTCTCAGCATACTGCACAATTTGAGACATAAGGATCTGAGATTTGCTGGTGTTGCTGACTCATATTTTTTAGTAGAAGATTGCTCTGACACTGCTAGGTGATCACATGAGTCAAAAGGATCTGTAAATTCGAATAATCATTACTGAGTAAAGAAACACAGGAGGAGGGTTGTGCTTTGACAGTTGTGTGATTTGATAGGACAGACTGTTTTGGGGATATGTTTAGCCCTCTAGAAAATAAGTGTAGGTTTGCTCAGCTGGTGGAAGTTTTTGGGTGGGTAAATCAATTGACCAGTAAGATAGTTTTCTCTGCTGGAGGTCTTGTAAGTATACTGTGAGATCACCAGGGAGACAGAAGCTGAGAAGGGAGCCAGTGGACTAAAAAGTACATGTGAATGTGACTGAAGCACTCAAAATACCACTCAGACTACCAAAGTCCCACAATGACCCACACCCTGTCATGCCTTATTGTTCAGATTTATATATTCTACTTACCGGAGTTCATTAACTTTCTTCTGTGCCCAAGGGACCCTTGGATTAATACAAACAGCTCCAATCTCTTTTGTGTAAAATCTAAATATATGCAAAATTAAAAAAATGCTGACACTCCTGTTACTAATACAGTAATAAAATAAATAAATGTATTTCTCTTTCTTTTTTTCCTTTTACCATTTTTCTTTTCTTTTTCTCTTTTTTCTATATTCTATTTGTGCTCCTGTCCTCCGTGTCCACTTCCGACTGACCCTCCAAGGCCTGACATTTCAGAATTACTGGGGCTTACCATTGTGCCCCGCCTGGGAGTGGAACCTGCGGACAGTCAGTCTTCATCCTGCAGCTGGAGGATTTCATTTTCTCCCCTGGTCCCCATTGCTGGGGTGCACATGCCAGACATGAGTGCATAGAAACATATAGAAACATAGATTTTGACGGCAGATAAGGACCGCTTGGCCCACCCAGTCTGCCCATTTCCCTACCTAATGGATAAGCTGCAGATCCTAGTTAACCAGCAGCCTACTTCTTCCTACCCCCACCCCCTAGAGTTGCCTTATGACTGTCCCATGCATGCTTGAATTCCACCACTGTTTTTTACTCCACAACCTCCTCCAGAAGGCCATTCTATGCATCCACAACCCTTTCTGTGAAAAAATACTTCCTTAAATTACCTCTGAGCCACTCCCCATCTTCAAATTGTGCCCCTTGTTCTTGCACACCTCTTTTTTGAAAGATGTACCCTCTTGGACTTTGTTGATTCCCTTGAGGTACTTGAAAGTTTCTATCATGTCCCCCCTCTCCCTCCTTTCCTCGAGGCTATACATATTAAGCTCCTTAAGTCTCTCTTCATATGTCTTCCAGTGCAGACCCTGCACCATTTTAGTTGCCTTCCTCTGGACAGCTTCCATCCTGTCTATTTCTTTGTGGAGACTGGGTCTCCAGAACTGCACGCAGTACTCCAGATGGGGTCTCACCAACTGTCTGTACAGAGGAATAATAACTTCCTGTTTTCTACTGGTGATGCCTCTCCCTATGCATCCCAGTATCCCCCCAGCCCTCCTTGCTGCCCTCTCACATTGCTTGCCCACCTTTAGGTCATCTGATATGACTACCCCCAGGTCCCTTTCCATTTTTGTTGTTGTTAGTATATCACCCCCCACTGTGTACTCTTCCCCTGGGTTTTTGTTTCCCAGGTGCATTACCTTGCACTTCTTAGCATTGAATCTAAGCTGCCATACATTTGACCATTCCTCTAACCTTGCCAAGTTCCTTCTCATCCTTTCCACCCCACCTTGTGCATCAACTCTGTTGCAGATCTTTGTGTCATGTGCAAAGAGACATACTTTTCCTTACAGTCCCTCTGCAATGTTGCTTATAAAGACATTGAAGAGGACCGGTCCTAATACTGAACCCTGCGGTACCCCACTAGTAACCCCCCTTTCTTCAGAGTGGACTCCATTTACTATTACTCTCTGTGTCCTATTCTCCAGCCAATTATTTACCCAGGCTGTCATCTTGGGACCCACTGCCAGGCTGGCTAACTTGTATATTAATCTTTGGTGTGGGACTGTGTCAAATGCCTTGCTAAATTCTAGGTAGGCCATGTCCACAGCCCCTCCCTGGTCTACTACTTAGGTCACCCAGTCAAAGAAATCTATCAGATTTGTCTGGCATGATGCATGGAGGTACATGTACCTCCACAGAAGTCCCACAGCACCCACCCCTTCTGTGCACCTGCAGACCTGCAATTCCCCCAGGCCTGTACCTGGGGGCAATCATTTGGTGGGAGTGCAACCCCTCCCCTCCCCTCCTGGGAGAGGAGAGATGTCCTACAGATACTCAACCCTCTCCCTCCTCACTGACTCCTGGCAGCTTGGACTCATTCACGAACCCGGGTCACTGGTGTGGCACGAGGTGTGGCATCCAGCATCTCAACCCTCAGTGCCACCAGGTCAACTGTATTTCTTTTTCCTAATTACATTCATTTCATGTATGTAAAAAAATGAATGTTAGATGCAGACAGTAAGTCACTTATATTATTTAAGGTACAGTACATCATTATAACATCCAAAAACTGGAAACATACTTTATATATTTATAAGTAACAACACCATTATATGATGAGCAGCATTTCTGAAATAAAAGAAAATCACCTGTACAGGTATATGGTCAGTATTTGTTGTGTATGGTTTTCCATTCACTAACAAATACAATTGCTGCAATACACAGAACTGAGACAGTCACAGGTAGCAGCATGTATTTGGCAATGTGTTACCTCCATTGATGCATGTCAATGAGCAGGCATAGTAACCGGTCAACAGCAGTGAGTATCAATGGCACCCACAGTAATTGACGTGTTGAGTGCTACAAAAACAACAAAAACGTTTTCTTTAATTTTTAGCTGCCCATGTTGGTGCATCTTTTGGTGGTGTTAAGCTACTGGAAAACTCTAAGCAGCCGCAGCTTGTTATAGTTACAGGCATACGAGGTATAGAACGGTTGTTCTCTATGAAGGACAATATAGTGTATAAAATATAATAATATACAATGAACCTTACCAACACAACTCATGTTTCCATCTCAGGGATTGTTACAACATAAAAGACCTGCTGAGCTTTGCTCTTGAGATCTCTATGTTTTCACAAACATTTGATGAAAGCACAGAAATGTAGAAAATAATGGCAGAAAAAGACAAATGGTCCAACGGGTTAGCCTATATTACCCTATCATACCCTAGGTTTTATTCTGTCTATGGGGTCTTTGCTTACACTGTCCCTGTTTTTGTTATCTGGTTTTCCACCTTCAGCTTCACTATGAGTAGTTAATATCCCCTTGACTCTACCCCAGAGGAGTTTGAAGCTATTTATGGTTTTGGCATCCACCACCTTTGCTGACAAGCCATTTTATGGCACAAACACTCTGTAAAATAATGCATCCTTGCATCTTTTCTAAACCATTCCCCAATGTATCACCATTTATGACCCCTTGTCCTGTCTTCTCTGTTTCTGATAAATAGCTCACAATCCAGATCATTAATTACTTTAGGAACATGAAAGTGTCTGTCATATCCACATTCTCTTCGGGTTTTGAGTGAATACATGTTCACTCCATTTATTTGATCCTGATAGAATCTTCCCTCATAGCCTTGATTCACCTTGGTCATTGTATGTTGTACCTTCTCTAGCTAGCCCTTGTCCTTTTTAGGTGGGAACTCCAGAACAGGGCATAATACTCCATGGGTGGGATATTCAAAGCAGTTGCACATTGCGCAACTGGGTTGCACATGCGCAACTGCGGCAATGCACCAGAGAGTGATATTCAACAGCAGCAACTGCACAGTGTAAATAGCAGTGCGCCAGTGTGCAATGTCAATGTATGCATGTGCAAGGACAGGGGGTGTACCCATGAATATGTAGCACAGTGCGATATTCAACCTCCGACCAATGGTGCAAGCGAGGAGCAAATGACAGTTGCATGGAGCAGACTTGAGCCTATAAAAACAGGGCACAAATAGGAGGAGGGCACTTACGCCAGAGGGGAGTAGGACAGAGTGAGACAGACAGGCCGTCAGCCCACAAAGGCGGAAACTGTGAGAGAAAGAGACAGGGAACCGGGATAGAGAGGAGAGACAGTGGAGAGAGAGAGAGTGTGTGTGTGTGTGTGTGTGTGTGAGGTGTGACAGACAGGGAGAAGACGGCGGGTGTGAGACAGTGTGGGTTTGACACAGTGCCACCAGGCCCACATGGAGCGACACAGGCACCCACAGGGGTGGGAGACAGAGGCCACAGGCAACAGCCAGCCAGCTGGGGGCAGGGTACATGGGTGTGGGCCCTGCAGAGCAGCACACAAAGCCACACACAGCTGGGTGGGCCAGTGTAGCTGGACGCCCAAGGGGAACAGGACAACAGGGGTCATGGCCAGTGCAATATTCCAGATGGAGGCTGTAATGAGGGGTGTGGCTAGGCAGGAGGCAGTGTGCTGTGGCTGTGGAAGGCAGGCTCCCAAACAGGCCCTGTTCAAGCATGCCTGGGATACCTACAGTGGAGCCCGGCATTGACACCAAGGGGGTCACCTGGTGCTGGGTCTGTGGGTTGGACATTGCACTCTGCGGGGTCTGTGGCACCAAGCCATGCCCCATGGCAGCCAGGGTAGCAAAGCCAACCATGACTGCAGTGGCTAGGTGATCCAGGCCCATGGTCGTGTCCTTCCGCAGGTGATATATGGCATTCTGGACATGTGCAAAGCCCTTTTCATGCTGCTCTGTAGCCTGGTGCACCTCTGCACATAGTGCACACACCCCAGCCATGAGCAGCACCTGTTGGTCCATGGAAGCCCACAGCAATCAGGTGTGCTTGTGAAAGAAATCAGCTCCCGGGGCACGTTTTGCTGACCCACTGGTGGTGTATGACTGTGCTGCACTGCCCCCGTTCTGGTGGGCGCTGCACAGCAGGGTCACCCTGTGGTTGTTCACTGACTGGCACACCAGACGCTGCACCCAGCCCCCCAAAATCCCCAGCCATCTGTGGTTGCCGCCCCTCCAGCTGCTGTGTGCTGGCCAGTGCCTATGCAGCTGTACCACCACCATCCCCCAGCGCCGTGCTGCTGTTGCACACAGTGGTACAAGGGGTGGAGGCGGGTGGCTGACCCACCTACAACAGGCCACTGGCTGCGCTGCCAGGGATGGTGGATTGTATGGGTGTCTCCCTCTGGACAACACCCTCGCTATCCAGGACAATGGTCACATCGTCATCGGTGTCGGACCCCACCCCAAGCTGTGTCTCCACACACTGCATGCCGTGGCTGGTGTCCCACTGGAACACAGCCAGGGTCTTGTCTGCCACCACACCCAGGTCCTTTGGCCAGATGGCAGTGGTGTGCTGCAGCCGATCGGGCCCCCAGATGCCAGTGGAGGTTGATGGCTGGTCCTCCAGGGCTGGGCATGCCCCCACGGCAGTTGCCACCACCCCTGACACTGCATGTTGGCGTTCTGGTGCTGAAAGTGAACACAGTCGCATTAGTGCTGCCGATGCAATGACCCCCCACAATTCCCACCCCTGATGCTGCTGTACCTATCATGCAGTGATGGGCTTCCACCAGTCTGGAAGCCACCACCCGGCACACCCTCGACAGCACTGCGCCACATGGTGGCCACCACCAGCTCCTCCTGTAGTGGGAGCTGTGGCATATCGGCCTGGCCCCCACCTGTGGCCACCCTTGCTTCCCGAATGGCCACCACCTTCTCCTTGATCTGACAATTGTCAGTGCCCACCTTCTTCTTGCATTCCTGTGCAGATCATGGGTGGCTGCCCTGCTGGTTCACAGCCTCTGCCACTTCCTCCCAGGCTGCAGCTCTGGCCTGGGGTGTGCCAGTTGCACCACTCAGCAGAGGCTCTCTATCGAGGTATGCCTCAAACAGGGCATCCACCTCCACCTTCGTAAAGTTGGGCCTGTGCTTGCAGGCAGGCTTACGCTTCTCTCCCTCCTCACGTTTGGACATGCTGCTACCTGTGGGCAATGACATGTGGTTAGTGGCAGCAGCGGCTCACACCAGCTGACCATCCCACTGTGCTGTCTGTCCCCTCGGTGAGTGAAACTTACCTTGGATGGTTGCAATACCGGTCCATGGCCTGTGCATTCCTGCAGTGCCTTTGTAGTGCATTGCATGCAAATGGACTGATGGCAACAGTTATGAGATGCTAATTCCCCCGTGGCACCATGGATAGGCTGATGAGCTGATTTGCATATGCCAGCTGAATATTGTACTGTTGCACCTTGCACAATGGAGTTGCACCTGCACAAGTCATGGCGCAATGCTGTGACATGCGCAGTGCACCCGTCACCACGCATGCGCCATGGCACATACCACTGCCTAGTGCACAGCATGTGCTAGCTGTGCTATTAGTGGCCATTGTGCCCTATGTGCTATAGGGTCTTGGCACCCATATGCTGTAGGGCCTATGGTACTCAGGCGCTATATGGCCCATGGCACTCAGGCGCTATAGGGCCCATGGTGCTCGGGCACTATTAGACCAATGGCCCTCAGGTGCTGTAGGGCCTATGGCATTCAGGCGCTATTAAACCCATGGCGCTCAGGCATGGTAGGGCCTATGGTGCTTGGGTGCTATAGGGCCTATGGTGCTTGGGCGCTATAGGGCCTGTTGGGCATGGTGCCCTCAGATCCCTGTTGTGCAACATGCGTCATGGCCCCAGTAGTGCACACATGCACATTGCACATGATGACCCCTGCCCTATGCCCCCCAGGAACCTCTGCCCCACCTGCCAGTGTGGCCACTCCCATGCCACATGTCCCTGGGGATTCGCGATTGATGCAGACAGCGCATCTCCGGGCGAGGCGTGCATCCCAAGCACATGGAGCTCATGTGCTACAGAGTGCCATTTTTAACTGCTACATTGCGGAGTAAGCCTGCCACAGTGTGCAGTACCCAAAGCACAGAACTGGAGCCAAGTAGAGTTGGTGAACCTGGTGGCCCAGGTGGAGCCCCATGCTGCCAGTTTATTTGGGCAGAAGCCCCTCACCAGGCCCAGGACCGAGGTCTGGCAGGATGTGGCAGATGGCCTTGAACAGGCAACCAGTGTGCGGCGCATCAGGGAGCAGTGTCACCACTGTTATGGGGACCTGATGAGATGGGATCTGGAGAGGCTCAGGTCGCTACAGGTGCATGTCCGCAGGGTGGCCGTGCCATGGCCAGATAAGTGTGCTCCACCTGCATCTGTGCACATCCAGTGTTCCATGGGGTTGGCAGGGCTGCATGCCATGCTGGGGGGGTGCTGTCACTGTGTGCCCTGTGGCCTGGCATTATACATCACTGGGTGCACTGCACCACTGCCCTATGGCTGTGCAAGGCAGGGGTTCACTCTTTGCTTTGAGGGTGAGGGCAGTGGGCTCATGGTGTTGCTGTGTACTGATGTGTGCTTGTTTGTGTTCCTGTCCTAGGCCCTGAGGACAGGAGAAGAGCCAGGGCAGCAGAGACACCTCGTGGGCTGTGGCAGGTTGCTGCAGGCCCTTCAGCTGGAGCTGCAGGACCGAGGGGTGGAGCTGCAGAACCAGCACGTGCTGTGCCACAGTGTGCAGGTAGGCGCTGTGCATTTGTACATTCTTGTGCAGGGTGGTCAGCAGGGGTGGAGGTATGGCCTCGGTCCTCTGTGCGCTGAGCCATGGCAGCTGTGTTCAGCTCACGGTATGCATGGCACCATCGGGTGGACAATGCACATGTGTGGCAGCTGTTGGTGGGTTGTGGGTGTGTCCAGCTGTCACCTGTGCTGCTGTGGTCATGCTGCTGCACCATGCCACCTGCCTGCCACTGTGCTGGTGGTTGGCCCATGGCACTTTGCATAGCCATGGCATGCTGGATAGGTGGCAGCTGTAGGCCCACCCACTGCGAGTGGCCAGGGTGCCACCCCAGGGGTGTGTATCCCCACTGTCTGCTGCACACTATTGGTGGGCTGGGGTGCCCTCAACATGCACTGATCACCTGTTCCTTCCTTTGCCATAGGTGTCCAATGGGGTGTTTACCAGCCACACTATGGCCGCCTCCTGTGGCGAATCATCACAATCACCACCATCACCCTGAGGGTAGCAAGACTGACCAGATGGCTCCTGCTGTGGGGGCAGCACATGGGTTAGCACCAGGTGGTGGGAAATGGCTGCCCATAGGGCCTATTGAACCTGTTGATCCTGTTGTTCCTGCATCTGACCACCCTTCCCCTGCCTTCCCCTGTCCCTTTGTATAGCCTTGTCCCCTGTCCCCATCCCTCCCTTACCTACCCTGTTCCTGTTCTGTACATAGTTTCCTCTGCCTTGTTCCCTGTTGTGTATTTTATATTGTTATTTAATATAGTTTTATATGGTTACCCATCTGTGTCCATGTCTGCTTTGTGGCTAGAGAGTGGAGCCATGCTGCAGTGGTGTGGTGGGTGGCTGTGTGGTGCTCCTGTGTTGTTCTGTGGGCTGTGCATGGTGATGTTTTCCCATCGGTCAGTGCCTGTGTCCTGGGGTGGCCATGGGCTGGCTGTTTGGGCTGTGTGGCGTATGTGTTGGGTGACATGTGCCAGGGTGTAGGTGGCTGTGGACCAGGTGGGTTGGGGCATGCCATCCAGTGGGGGTGGCTGGTGGCAGGCCACCCTTGGATGTTGGTGCCACCTTTCATAGATCCACCTCTCTGGTGCTCCTGGATGGGGGCTGGCTACATGTCCATGCTTCTAGGGCAGTGTTCCATTGTGGGCTGGCTGTGCCTCTTGGCCTGGCTCCACCGTCTTCCCAGCGGCCACCCCCCTTCCCCGGCACCTTGCTCCCTGCTGTGCCTGTGGCAGGTACAATTGTGCCTTTGCACATCTTCCTTGGCCCCTTGCGCATCCATGGTTGCGCTATTGCGTATGTTGGGTTGCTCCCTGGTGCACCTCTGACTGTGCTCTGGTGCATCCATGCGATATTCAGTCATGTTGCTCTGGCACATGTCACCATGCACAACCTTTGAATATTGCGCTCATTGCACCATGGCGCATTGGATTTGCACTGTGCCAGCCTCGTGCTGGCTTCTGGTGCATTTCTGAATATCCCATCACATGTATCTCATCATCGACTTATACAGTGCCAACAGTACCTCCTACCTTCTACTATCCAACCCTTTCCTAATGCAGTTTGACATTCTGTTAGGGGTCTACTAGTAAATCCTCTAATCACTCAGGCCGATTCTCCCTATCCTGATATCGGGTGCCAAAAATATGAGTGCCCGACCTTGGGATTTTCCCCTGCGGCTGAGTTTATTTTATGTCTTTGGGGGCTGCACACCCCTACTTTAAGCTTCCAACTCTGACTCAGGCAAATCCCAATACTGGTTACCTTGTTTTGAGCACCTGGTGTCAGGATACTGAGTGTCAGGCCGAGTGATCACGGGAATTTAAATGGATACCTTCTGCTGGTACCGCTGAATGCCCTGTTATATTGACTGCTTTATTGAAGGCAGTCACAAATGATGACTCCTAGGTCCTGGTTCTCTGATGTTCTGTCGAGTTTCATTGAGTCGCATGTCTCACTAAAGCTGAAGTAGAGTAAATATACAGCATGGCCCTTATCAACTACCTTGATTAAGTCAAAGGATACCATCATGTCAATCTGATAAGATCTCACCGTCACAAATCTGTGCTGCTTACTATTCTGAATTTTTTTTTCAGGTGTTCTACCAGATCTTCGTTGACAAGTGTCTGTATCAGTTTTCCCACCATAGAGCTAAGGCTGATGGGTATATAGTTTCCTGGCTTCTCCTTCTCACATATCTTTGTAGTGTATGACTATACAAAATATTATATTTTAAACAGCTACCCTGTTTATGGAATGAATGCCTCACCTATGCACTTTTTGAAAACAAGACATTGCATGGATTGATTGATTGCTTGACCTTACATTTCTTAATTAGAGATGCTCAGGTAATCTGTATTATTTTAAGATGATCAAGACAATGGAAAGTTCAGTTCCAAGTATTTCTGTTGGGAGAAAATTATGTCTGGGTCACAATCCTGATACACTAGCCAGATTACCTAGGAGTACCAAGACACAGAGTTTGTTTTCAGGATCATTCTGCACTGCTATGGGTGCTTGACCTTTCCATGGATACTGATCTGGACTGGGTAATACACTTTCCAAATATCTCTACTCTTCAGTATCTAATAATCATGTTAATCTACTCTGAACATGATTCATAGTTTGCATCTCCTGTTTGATATTGATCTAGCTACCTTAATATGTTGTATGCAAAATAATTTTCTAACTGAATGAGATGAACAAAAAGATACTCACATGATAGCATTCACACAGGGGCCCAAAGAGTTTTGCAATCTAAATTGAATGATGGTGTAGGGAATCTTGTCTCTGGATACTGATTTGCAGCAGCTAGTGGTCAGCTTGGATGGTCGATGAACTGAAAACAAGTAATTTTATTGCACAAAATGCATCAGCAAATAACATTACAAACACACACACACACACACACACACATTTATATATATTATAGTTGCATGCTAGTGCAGCTATAGTTAGGGTTAATGTGAACGTTTAATGTTAAAGGCCAATTTTTGCAGGGTAATAACTTTGTGCATGTGCACCAGACCTGATTGATATTTTGCATGTGTCATTGGAACTGGCAGGTCTATTGATGTACTAAATTTAGTTTGCATCCCTTGTATGGTTTCTGAGATACAGATTGTTGAATAATAAGAGATTTGTATGTTTTTTTGCTGTTTTTTTTGTCAGCATGTATCTCAAAAATAGCTGTAGCTACAGGGATGAAATGTTCAGGGTTGAAAACTGTGGCCTCACAGATATGCTTTTTGAAGGTGTGGTGAAAAAATATTAATCACTTCCAAAGTTACAAAATGTTATTTTTCCCATTATTTCCTATGGGAAAAAAATACCATATATACTCGCATATAAGCCGAGATTTTTGTACCGTCAGCATGTCAATTTAGGGCTTCTCAGCTTATATGTGGGTCAGTCATTATGGCACAGTAATATTAAGGGTCGGGCATGATAGGTCAACATAGCCAGCTAGAGAGTGGATTGTTCTTTAAAAAAAGAAATGGGAAAGGGAATGGATGCCGTGTGGAACAGACACCAGGAGGACTGCAGCAGTGAGCAGCAGTGCAGAGTGCCCCAAAGACGGAGCTGATCAAAAAGTGAGAGGGAAGGGAATGGAAAGGGGATTAGGCATAGAGGGTAACAAATTGCTCAGCAGGAGTAAGTAACAGGGTGGGGCAGTAGCTGGGGTATTGCAGGTGCTTGCCGGCATTACAAACCGTAAGGGGCTTTGGCATTTGACATTACGAGCAAGCCACCTGGATGAAGGGAAGCACAGCAGACAGGGGGCATGGGGCCGAGAGGGAGGTGGTTGATGAAAAGGGATCAATGTTTCATGGGTTGTTTAGTGACTGGTGGTAAACAAAACAAAAAAAATGAGCCGAGACACTAATCTGAGACACCACGCTTACCGAAACAACAATCCCTTGCCTGAACTTGATGTAGATATTCAGTTGTAAAACTTGACATTGGCTTATTCACAGGTTACTGTATGTTTTGTGAACTCAATGCAGCATTTTGGGAGGTCAGCTTATACATGGGTAGACTTATATGCGAGTATATATGGTGGATGGTCCCTGGAGGCATAGGATTCTAATTCGATGCAGAATCCTGCATTGGCATAGGATTCTAGTTCAATGCAGAATCCTGTAATGAACTGCCATGTTAGATTCAGAATGATGATTTTTTTTGCTCTTATTTTGTCTCTTGAGTATACAGTAATATTGTCTCTTGAATTGTCTTGTTAGCTGTTATTGTACACTGTACACTATATGCATTTTCTTATACCCCCCTACCCCCAGGATGCATCTGGAATCAAGCAATAGTATGCTCAGCATGTCTTCCTTGTAAAACTCTTATATAAACAAACACACAAATAAATAAATAAATAATCATGCATTGAAATGGCATTTTATAATGCAGAGTCCTGCATCGAACTGCCATGTTGCAATGCAGAATCCTGCATCGACCTGTCATTATTCCAGGTGTACCACTTTGTAATTACTGTTTCCCAACACCAGGGTGCCCAATCTCTGTTTTGGCATTTCTTTAACCCTCCACTACTGTGGCACACTGGGGAGACCACCCCCAGTTCACTGAAAGCATTAACTTTCTGATAACTTTCTGTTGTTTCTGACACTGGGATGCCCACCCTCAGTGTCAGATGCCCCAGCCACCCCATAGTCCATTCTTATTATTCTTTGCTGACATCAGAGTGCTCAATCCCCATGTAGGAATTTATTTCTCCCTCTATTACTGTGGCACACTAGGGAGACCACCCCTTGTGTGCAAAAACATTTACTTTTTTTCAGTGTTGTTTCTGACACTGGGAAGCCCACACCTGGTGACGAATGCCCCCCACCCATTCTAATATTAATAGTGTTCACTGACATTGGGGTGCCCAATCCTTGCTGAAATTGTCTGGAGTTCCTTGGAGAAGGAGGTCTTTCCTGATCCCCTCTAGGAGGCGGTCATCCAACCACTCCTTAAAAAATCTTCCTTGGATTCAGACTGTCAAGCTAATTACAGGCTTGCCTCTAACCTACCCTTCGTGGGTAAGGTTATTGAAAAGGTGCTTGCGTTGCAGCTAGATAACCATCTTACAACACACAATGTCTATGATGCTCTCCAATCTGGGTTTAGGAAAAGACATAGCACTGAGACCACCTTTGTTCTTGTTTTAAATGACCTCCTAATTGTGAGAGATTGAAAGGCTCATACTATCTTAGTCCTTCTTGATCTTTCGGTGGCATTTGATACTGTAGACCATGGTGTGGTTTTGGAGTGCCTGTGGCTTTTCTGTGGACTATCTGCAACAGTCCTAAATTGGCTTTGATCTTTCCTCATGGGTAGGTCCCAGAGGGTTGTCACTGGAATTTATTCCTCTGATGCTGTTCCCCTGACTGTGGGGTGCTGCAGGGCTCCACCTTGGCACTCATGTTGTTTGCAGTGTATATGCTGCCATTAGGAAACATTATTAGGCAATACAGTTTGGATTTTCACCGCTATGCAGATGATACCCAACTGTCCTTTATTCCTGGACAGGATGATGTGATCTCCATGCTAAATAACTGTCTGGCCGAAATCAAGAGTTGGATGAGCACTATCTGGCTGCAGTTAAATCTGGATAAGACCACAGTGCTGGTAGTAGACCCGGGTAGTCCAGAGGCAGCTCTTGGGGCTGGGCACCCTTCAGGCTTTATGGTGTCCAGCTCATGACCTCAGACCGGGTGTGAAACCTGGGCATTATTTTTGACAGCAGTTTGACCCTAAAATCATAGGTGTCTGCTGTTGTAAAATCTTACTTTTACCATCTAAGGAATATCACTTGGGTGAAACACCTAGTTCCTCTGGCTGACCTTCCTACACTGGTTCACGCTTTCATAACCACCCACCTTGATTACTGTAATGCCCTCTACATAGGGCTTCCGGTGTTGATATCTATCACTTGCAGCTGGTACAGAATGCTGTACACAGGCTTTTGACTGGTACATCTAGTACTAGTCATATTATGCCTGTGCTGCGCAAACTGCACTGGCTGCCAGTACAGTGATGGATAACCTTCAAGGTCAGTTTACTGACCTACAAAGCCCTACATGAACAGGGACCCTGATATCTGCAAGGGCTCCTTACTCCCTACTGCCCCTCCTGCTCCCTCTGATCCACTGACGAGGGATTGCTAGAGAGTCCCAGGGTTCAGTTAAAAACATCTGGGGCACATGCATTTTCTCATGCTGCCCCTACTCTGTGGAATTCTGTACCTCATCAGTTAAGGGAATGCCTGACCGTATCCAGTTTTAAATCGAGCCTTTTAAGAAGATTTTTAAAATGTATCGATATTATATGTTTATACTGTTTCTGTGACTCACTGTACAGTGCCTTGATATTTGAAAGGCACTTGGACACTGGAGAGCCCACTCTCAGTGACCAAAAAAATTTTCCCTGCCGTAAAAAAAATGAACACTGTCTCCAACGTCTTTTTTTATTCTAGAAAAAATAAAATGGTCCCTTGCCCTCTCTCCTGTCCCCCTTCCCCATTCCGACCCTTCCACTGAGCACCCACCTCCTCACTGTCCCTCTCACCTTGTGCTTACCTCTGGAAGTCAGTGGCTGTCATCTTCTCTGGACTGGGACACATCTGTACTCTTCAAAGTCCAACTGCAAACTGAGGAATCAAGGTAGGCTTGTATTATGGCTCTCAATGGAGTTTTCAACTTATGTTGATATCTCAGTCACTTTTGGGAATTTGTACACCAAATTTTCAACATGGGGTTCTTGGGACCCCACCACATGAACACTGTCCCTGTCATTTCATCATTCAGTCTTGAAAGGTGATTTTGCTGTCACTATGTGATATCGCCTTTCTGGACCGATTAATGAAAGTGCCAGTGTTTATGAGGGGAGGTCCCAAAAAGCCCATGTTGAAAATGTGGTGCAAAAATTCCCTAAAATGATTGTCTTCTTCTTAATGTGTGTTGTGCAGTTTCTATGCATATTTGAAACTTAGCAAATTTTTGATATTTACACTCCAGATTTTTGACATTGAGATTTTTTCACATCTGCTCATGAACAGTGCAGCTGTCATTTTTCAAATCCTGCCCAAAATGTGTTTTCACAGCTGTGGCACAGAATGGCGCAGTCGCTGTGTGGAATCAACTTTTGGGATGTACTAACAAAATTACAGTGCCACTGTTCATTAGGCGGGGTCCCAAAAAGGCCATGTTGAAAATGTGGTGCAACAATTCCCAAAAATGACTTTGTTACAAGTGTGCGTTGTGCAGTTTCTGCGCATATTCGTAACTTCACCAATTTTTCATATTTTATCTCCAAATTTTCAACATTAGGATTTTTTCAAACCACCTCATGAACGATACACCTGTCATTTCTCACATCCTGACCAAAAAGTGTTTAAACAGCAGTGGCATGAAACAGCACAGTTACTGCTCAAAATCACCTTTTGCGACTGAGTAATGAAATTAAAGTGCCAGTGTTCATGAGGTGGGGTCCCAAAAAGGCTGTGTTGACAATTTGCAGTAAAAATGTGAAACAAACTCCCACAAAACTGGGAAACTATTACACTGTTTCAAAAAGTAAGGAAATTAATTAACAAAAACTTCATTTAAAACAAAGCTAGGGTTCTTGACATAGATTTTCAACCAAAGTGATATAGGTCAAGAAACTGGATAATAGGGTTTATAACTGTTTACCCTTCCCCAACCAAACCCTACCATTGTAACTGCACACCACCCATCCTCCACACACAAACAAGTGGCAGGTTGTGCCTTAGGGTCATGGGCCTCACCCCACCCAACCCTACCATCACAACACCACCCCCACCCGCCAAACACCAACAAGTGTCGGGGTGTGCCTTAGGGTCATTGACCCTGACACTCACCCCATTCCATCTATAAGGAACCTGACATGGTACAGTATAGGAGAATTGGGTGAGCATTAGGTTCATGATTCTAAGGCACACACCCCAACACTTGTTGGTGTGTGGAGGGTGGGGTGGTGTTGCAATAGTAGGGTTGGGTGGGTGGGGTCCATGACCCTAAGGCACACCCTGACTCTTGTTTGTGTGTGGAGGGTGGGGGTTTGGTTATAATGGTAGGGTTTGGTGGGGGAGGGGTATAACAATTGTATAACAATTGTAAACCCTAATATCCAATTTTCTGACCTGTATCACTTTGGTTGAAGACCTATGTCTAGAATCCTGACTTTGTTTTAAAGAAAGTTTTTGTTAATAATTAAATATATGTCTATATCTATATCTATATCTATATCTATATCTATATCTATATCTATATCTATATCTATATCTATGTATATATAATAGTGGCACGGTAGTGCCACTATAGTTTGGGTTGAGTGCCCCATTTAAGGCTAAATATGACATTTGGTAGCTTAATAACTTTGCCACTGTATGATGGATTTGCCGGCAGTTTGGCAAGCACAGTATGGTATCATATGTCTCTAGACCTGCCAAGTTTTGTTACTGTCGGATGTACAGTTGAGGAGCTACAGAGCACTGAATAATGCCCAAATTATGCATTTTTGCACATTCTTTGCTCACACCTACAGGTCACACAGTTTGCGTGACTGGTCTAAAACCTTCAGGGAACATGCAGCCAGGGTCCCCGATGTGCTTTTCAAAGATTTTGTGCAAAAATATTAAATGGTTCAAAAAGTATTCAAAAAACAATTTTCCCATTATAGTCAATGGGAAAGTTAACAAAATATGTGAAAGTGTCACAAATGCAATTTTTAGAGTCACAAATGACCATTGTGTTGTCACAAATTGGCCATCTTGTTTTCAGTCGGTGGTCACAGAAATGCTTGCCATTTAAATTTGGGACCCTCTAGGGGCACAATTCGTGTTGTGTTCACCTAGTCGAGCCCTGAGGATCCTAACCATGTCTTCTGTTGGGGGTAAAACACCCCTGAAATATGTTTTTTTTAATTTTTGTATAAAGTAGTGTTGCAAAGTAGTGTTGCATATGCAACACTTTCATGATTTTATTTGTGAAAGTGTCATGATTTGCAACACTACTTTGTAACACTATGGCCAAAACAATAGGGAATCTTTGCTACCCTGCTGCACAAGAACAGTTTGGTGTTTTGGGCTGAAATTTGGATGTAAGAAAGCCAAGACCCCACAAAATATTAGAGGGCTGCAAAGTTACAGCACTCTGAAGTTGACGATTTTTCCCATAGGCTAACATTACGGCATCCGCTGCGCCTTTTGGTCCCATATCTTGAGAACAGTTTGAGATACAGACTTTTCGTCAGAAGAATGCTTAGTCCCCCACTAGGGGGCTAAGTGCAAAACTGGCCTGGAAAGTCATAAATAATATGAGATTTTTAATATTTTTCGACGTTGTACGGTTCCTGAGATACAAGGAATTTAGTATTCCAAGTGCTGATTTTTCTGCTCTGAGGGCCATTATTATGCATACATTCTTTGTATTCACTGTGCTTTTGAATGCACCTTTTTTGGGAAAAAAGGGTGTGCATTTATGTTACTATTACTGATAGCATTTATGCTTGCATTTCCATTACCATTTGTGTTAGTGTTTACGTTTACGTCACTGTGTGCATTACCCTTTGTGTCTGCGTTTTCGCTTGTGTTTGCATTACTGTTACCATTTGTGGTTCTGATATCATTTTTGTTTGCAGTTACTTTTGCATCACCATGTATGTTACCCTATGTGTCTGCACTTGCATTTGCATTACTGTTACCATTTGCATTTTCATTACTGTTTTTGTTTGCGCTTACTTTTGCTTCACCGTGTGCATTACCATTTGAGCCTGTGTACACGGTTGCATTTGTATTCATGTTTACGTTTCCTTTGACATCATCATTGGTGTTACCATAATTGATTGCATTTCCAATTGCGTAACCATGACCGTGTGCGTTACCATTTGCATTTGCGTACCAGCTTGCATTTGCATTTGTGTTAGTGTTTCCTTTGGCATCATCGTTGGTGTTACCATAACCACTTGTGTCTCCAATTGCGTTACCATCATCGTTTGCATGTTCATTACCAATTGTGTTTGCATTTCCACACGTACACGCTTGTGTACATGCTTGCATTTGTATTCATGTTTATGTTTCCTTTGACATTATCATTGGTGTTACAATAATTGATTGCATTTCCAATTGCGTAACCATGACCGTGTGCATTACCATTTGCATTTGTGTACCAGCTTGCATTTGCATTTGTGTTAGTGTTTCCTTTGGCATCATCGTTGGTGTTACCATAACCACTTGTGTCTCCAATTGCATTACCATCATCGTTTGCATGTTCATTACCAATTGTGTTTGCGTTTCCATTGACCTTAGCATTTGCATTTTCGGTGGCATTTCCATTGTCGAGTGCAATACTGTTTCCTTCTGTGTCACCTTTGGCATTACTGTTTGGGTTTCTATTTGCATTGGTGTTACCGTTTGCATTTTCATTACCGTTTTCATTACCATTTGCATTTCCGTGGCTGTACCTCATTCCATTCACTATTTATAGTGCACATTCTTAAAAAGAAGAGAAATTCATGGCAAAAAAATCAATTTAATGCATCAGTTAGGATTGTTCCACAGTGACAAAAGCAAGGAAATTCTGTGTTAGGGTTGCCACCCCTTGCACCCCACACCCACCCCGGCCCCACCAACAGGCATTGGGTGAGCGTTGGGGTTGTTGGTCCTAACTCTCATACCATTCTCCTATACTGCACCACATCACCTTGTTACACATGGAATAGGGTGGGAGTTAGGACAGATGACCCCAATGCACACCTCTGTTGCCTGTTAGTGGGGTTGGTGGGTGGGGGAAGAGGTGGCAACCCTAACACTGAATTTCCTTGCTTTTGTTGTTGTGGAACAACCCTAACTGATGCATTAAACAGAGTTTTTTTCCATGAGTATATATATAGATATATAGATACATACATACACACAGTATATCAAATGCTGTATTAATTTATTTTAACATGTATTTCTTAGTCTTCTAAATTTGTATTATAAATATATCAGGCAAAACAAGGATGAAGTGCCATGGAAATGTAGTGCAAAAGTGTGGTTTCATAAGGCACAAAAAAGGAGAGGAACAATGTCCTCACTCATTGTCATATAACATGAGACAATTATGTTTAAATAAGAGTGATACTCTTTGGCGTAAGGAAACTCAATGTTTCATACTCTTAACAGTTTTTGAAAGAGTTCGCTGAGCACCAATGACTCTTTAAACTATGAAAGAAGTTACTTGCTATTAATATAATATTAGTAAAACGTTCTGTTTACCCTTCACAACATGTAACCAACAGTCCTTTTTTGTATAAGCCTGCATATTGTTTTGTTTGGGAATGGGGGGTTGTACCTTTCCCTCCTCCTGTCCACAGCCATTACTCCTTCTTCACCCTTCTCTTTCCTCTTCTCCAATTTTCACCTTTATTTTCCTTCCCCTTTCTGTTATTCTTTTTGGTCTCTCTTCCCCATTTCTGTCCTCAACCCCTTTTTCATAAGCTTTTAGTCTTGCAAATTAAATCCTCTTTCCTCACCTTATATTCCAGGTCTGGCAAAATAAGGGTCATAACAACCTGATGCACCCTTGAGCTATTAATGTATTACTGTGTCTCTGAGTACCTCTCCTGTTTTGTGCACCATACATATTGACTGCTTGCACAATATTTTTCATGTGGAGGAATATTTTTTTTTTTTTAAGATAGCAGTAGTATGAATTGATAATAAAAAGCTTAAAATTAGCATGGAATAAAGTATTGATCAGCTGACTACATTTAGAAATAAGACAAAGAAGGCTTGCCACCCTTCCACCACAGAAATGCTTTCCCTGAAGAAAAGAATGTGTTCAAGTTACAGCACTGAACTTTGCACAAGATGACCCCAATGTCATATCCTGTCTCAACCATGGACTTGCTGCTTGACTTTGAACAAGTTACTTATCCTCCCTGTGTTTTAGCTCCCCATTTAGAAGTGCTGTGGAGTCCTGCTGAAAGAGATGCCACTTGGTCATCTGAGATGGCTAATCTTGAAAAATGCTGTTCAAGTTCCAAAGATACAGCAAGGAGAGTGTAGACTCAGCTGCTGGATGTTTTCTAACATTTCAATATAAATTAAAAAATCAAAGCATTGCTATCAAAAGCCCAGATACAGCAAGGATCAAAAGATTTTCTAGTTCCTCAGTGTTTTTCATAAACAATTTTTAAAGGTGCTTTATGTTGTATTGTCCATTTATAAATTTTTGATTGCTAACAGATTAGTCTTTAAACAGCCACATGGTTTTCTTACATATACATTAGTTATACTTTTAGGAATGTTTGAACAGAAATAGTAATAAGCCAAAGTGTACACTTTAATGAACCCTAATAAACACAAAACAAAACCTTTTCACTAAAAAGATCAACCTCATTTTACGTATCATATGGTGTAATCCTCTACGAGAATTGTTGCAATATTGAAAAGATTCCAAAATAATATGTAATATATGAAATAAACTTGCACTATGTTATCAGCATGATGATTTTAAATCACTTACACATTTTCCTGTATTTTCCTTTTGAAATGTTTAAACAAATACTTATGCTTCTAAGCAAATCAATAGAATTTTTCTTTTCCAATTGGTTAACCAGGTGAGACACACTAAGCTAAAAGCTTGTTTACAGGTGCAACCTGAGAGCACAGGGAAGTTAAGTGACTTGCTCAGGGTCACACAGTATGCAAGTGGGGGCTGTGGGATTCAAACCCAGGTCTCCAGATTTGCAGCTCAGAGCCTTAAACTACTGTGCTAGACTGCCTCAAGAGAACTGTTTTTTTCATTAATGAATCCTTTTGCCAGCGCAGTTCTGTAACGGAATTTTGCAATATCTATAGTATGTACCATTACAAATATATAAAGTGAGATGCTTACAATCAATCAGTGCAGCAGCAAAACACAGAACCAATAAAATAAATGCTATCTTATGTGGTTTTTGGTTCAAAGAGTAATGCATCTTCAAAGTCTTCTTTGGAAGCAGATAATTGTATTTGAAAATGCCAAAATGTATTCTTTTTATACGTTATGCTTAATGGAAAAAAACTAGTTTGGAAAATACTATTGTAAGATGTGCCATGTCAAAATAATGTGCACTTCCCCCACTTCCCCTTGTAAGTGTTAGCCACACGTTTCTTCTATGCAGGTGCTATGGTTACCAAGCACAAGACCAGTTTGAAACTTGCCTAGGTGCTGAAGTGAAGAAACATTTTGGGACAGAGTTGCGAAAGGGTGCAGCAGCTTGGGTGGAATAATTTATATTTAATCCAAGTTCATAATATTTTTACTGTACACATTTAATTTTTATCTGCTAGCATGTTCAAGGGATATTGTCAGTACTCTCTAGCATCTGCTTTCAAACAGACATTTCTTTGTTATTATGCAATCTGCATTTTGTGGTAGCTTCTTGCAATGAGACACAGCAACACCTCCTTACACCACTGACAGCCTCCTTAGAGCAGTGTTTTGCTGATATCTCTCATCATGCTCTAAGGTACTTGTTTTCAAAAGTTTTGTCAAAGGCACATAATGTGAAAAACTGCTTTGGAAATAGAATCACAGGCTACATATATATATGCTTTTTACCTCCTTTCTAAAACAAGTACATATGAGTATGTACCCTTGCTGTGCAGCAGACTGATATATCAGTCCGGAATTCATATACATTCTAATTCTGTTGGCAGCCTAAGGGTTTATAGTCATACATGATTGCATCATATCCATTTTGAAAAACTAAAAAGCAAATCCCAAGGTTAAGAGTATTGATCCACTCACCACATTTATAAAGTTTATAATATTTTCATTTAATGTGAAAATTCTGACACATCCTCTAAGACTGCAGATGAAAAACATCAGTTTTAAAGGAAAGACCTCTTCATTAGGGTTATACTAGAACTGTTAAGACATTTGAAAATACTTAAGATAATCAGGGGTTAAATTGGGCAGAAGTCCACAGGAACTCAGTTCCACCACCTCTTGAAACATTTCATGACAGCTGCATCACTTCTGTCATCTTCCTCCGTTGACTGCTATAGGAGAATTTCACAACTTAGAAATAACTGTTCCACCAGCTAGAAATCTAAATATGAGAGTTCCCCCACCTAAACATTTCCAATTTCACCACTGACGATAATCCAGATTGAAATTATGCACTTGCACTTAGTACCATCAACAAAAGGACCAGCATTACAAAGTGTCCTACTGAATCATCATGGCAAAAAAGTATTGCAAATTCTACTAGAATGTTTTCAGTTATTAAAGTGCAAAGCTCTCTATAACTCTAACACTGTAAAATAATTGGATAAATCAACAGTCCTGTTTTGACACCATAACTTATTGATGTGTAAGCTCAAAAAAAATAGATTTTAGATAATGCACTTATCAAACCTTCGGTATAATGAGCCAAAAAAAAAAAATAAAATAAACAGTGGGATCACCCAACCTTTCTAGTGTAGTCTGCATGGTTTGCAGATGACTCAAATGTACATGTGTAGCAAAATTTACAAACACACTAGCAGAGCGCTGACACTAGGTATATTTTTTAAAGATTCCTTTAATTCACATCAAATTCATAGCTGGCCACAACATACATCAACGTTTCACTCATAATCCCTGCAGCTTTTTCAAAGCAGTGCTCCGACATGTCAGAAAAGTAATACACAGTGTTCAGCTGTCCCATTTATAAATATTCATACATTTACAGAAATAATGCCTCATTTCATTCAGAGAAATCAACAAGGCTATTCCTTACACATTTGGTGAAGATATACTGCAAGAATCCTAAAGGAGGGAAATAATCCTCCCTGCATCAAATCCACACAAAACAATCTAGTTTCTCCATTATGGCTTTCAAATTCTACCACACTGAAGAGTGACCATATCAGTGTGATGATGCATGTGTGCAGGTGACTTGATGACGTCACTTGCTCTGTCCTGCTATACACAGTGGTGTTCACGCTATGTGCCTGAGGTGGCCTTCAGCAAGGGAAACACTACTATGACAATGTCAAAAAGAACTTGTGTCACAAGTTTGAATACTCTTGCTGAGAAATAATGGTAGAGAAGCTAGAACATATACAAATCCCTTGGTCACAAAGCTAAGATGCTCTATGATTGAAGCCTGGCTAAGGAGAGCACATATGCCTGAACCGGCAACTTAGGCCAGTGGGATGGTAGCTGATCGAGTCCCAGGAGAAAGAAAAAATGCATAGAAATAAAGTAGTACATAAATTACATCAAAAAATGAAATTATGAAAGAAATAAAATAAATATGACAGTTCTGCACAAATATATACACTACACCTGAAATCCTTGTGCATAGCCAAACATAGGCAATGTGAAGTGGGGTAGTGGGGGGTTGGTGGGGGAAGGGGGAAGGAATAGCTAGGGTAAGGGTGGAATTGGGGGCAGGGGAGCATAGGAAAGCAAACCAGGGAATTGCCAGGGCCATTAGTACATAGAAGGAAGGCCAACAGCCATCCATAGTCAGAAGGCCACCAAGGGCAGCCACCTTTAAAAGACTGATTTACAGAATAAGAGCCCACTCTATTTTGTTATTTAGACCTATGTGGTTATAAAGGGCATCAAATCTTTGAATCTAAAATGCTTCTCATTCTAGATAACTCCCAGTTGCTTTCTATCTTAGGTGTGTCCACTCTCTCAATGCCAAAAGAATCTGAGAGAGGTCGTAGGGTGAATTGTTAGGTTAAAATAATGAGGTTAAAATGACAAGCTACACTAGATGCTTTTTACTTATGTATTGAAAAGTTTCACCAGGAAAGTACACTGAACAATCGGGATTGCACATCTCCCTGTGCATCCTGGGGAAGGAGGTAGAGAAGGAAAGTGTATGTACATTTGCCAATCCTGGCTACATAAAATAAAAAAAAAATGATTTATGCAATACATTGTTTATACAAAATGAATGGGATAATACACAATTGATAAAAACAGGGGGCATAACAAACTGCACAAATAAAACACATGACTTAAGTGCTAATAAGTGTTTAAGGTAGAGCTTAGTGGGCAAGGGAGAGTGGAGTAGACATAGACAGTAGAGTGAGAGTTTAAGGAAGATTTTTTAGGAACAGGTGTCATTAGAGGAGAAAAAATTTAGTAGGGCCAAAGATAAGGATGAGAATGATGAGTAGTGATGAATTTCAGGTGGTAATGAGTTCCAGAGTTTAGGGAATTGATATGAAAATGCTGATTGTCCTATAGTTGTGGTACAGTGAGGGACAGTCATAGTGAGAAAGTCATTTGATCTGAGAGAGTGATGGGGGGGTGGAGGAGTAGGAAGGGAGATAGAGAGGTAACAGAGTAGTGTGCCAAACCAGAATTTTGAGATAAGTTTGGTGCAGTGGGGGAGACGTCTGTTGTCCAGCGATTGGAAGGCCATAGAGTGGTAGAGGTCACAGTGGTGGGTGAGAAGGAGTGAGTCCAAAGCAAAATGACAGAAAGAGTTGAAAAGGGTATCTAATTTGGCTAGGGAGGACTTGGGAGCAGCACTGTAGACCATGTCACAATAGTCAAAAATTTGTAATATAATTTTCTGGACAAGTCTGCACCTAGCTGTAAGATGTAGGCTGCTATGGTTCCTGTACAAGGCACCTGGTTTGTGAACAGTTTTCTCTGGATGGCATCCACATGTCCAGAGAAATTGAGGTATTGATCTAGCCAAACCCCAAGTCACCTGAATGAGGATATGTGCTTGATGGTAAACTAGTCTAGGGTGTGGAAGGAGGGTATGGGGTTTAGCCTGGAGAGTCTCTGCCTAGTGCCAAAGGTCATGGAGACTTTCTTTTTAGCATTTAGGAAGAGTTAATGAGAGTGAAGACAGTGTTGAACCTTGTTGAAGTTAAGTTGTAGTCTGGTTGCTATATCAAAGGAGGAATGGCCAGAGGTGCACAGGACAGTGTCATATGCATACATTTGTATAGAGGAAGATGACAAAACTTTTGCAAGATTGTTTAGGAGGATGGAGAATAATAGTGGGCCAATCATTGTGCCCTATGGCACATCTGTGTGTATTTGGAGAGGGGGAATACTGCATCAGCTAGCCTGACTGATTGTGTCCTACCTACCAGATAGGTTCTGAACCAGCTGGTGGCACAGTCAGACTGGCCAGCTGAAGTAAGGTTGTCTAGAAAAAGGGAGTGGGAGACTGTACTGAAAGCCTTAGTGAGGTCAACAAAAATGGCAGAAGTGATTAGACCACCATCCATCCCTGTGAGGATACAGTCAGTGAGTCTAAGAAGGGAAGTCGTGGTGTATTGATTTTTCCTAAAGCCAGACTGGAAGGGTGTCAAGAAGGAGGAGTCAGATAGACAGAAGGAGAGCTGGGAAAGGACCAGATGTTCCTGGAGCTTAGCCAGGACTGGAAGAAATGAAACTGGATGGAGATGTCGATAGGGAAAAGGGAAGGGGTAAATGGAGAATGTGACAAAGGCAATAAGGACAGGGATGGGGCAAAAAGGGGTAAGGCCATAAGGAAATGGAGGGTAATGAGCACCAATGCCTGTAGTCTGAGCAACAAGCTCCTGGAACTGGTGGCCTTGATGGAAGAGGGATGCCTGGATATTGTAGCAGTCAAAGTGACCTGGTACACAGAGAACAATGACTGGGATGTTAACATACCAGGGTACACAACCTACAGGAGAGATAGGGAGGGGAGAAGAGGGGGAGGGATAGCTCTCTCTATGTAAGGGAAGGGATAAAAGCAACTGAAGAAACGAGTAAACAGGGAAGAGAGGAGGCACTGTGGGTTACCTTAGAAACTGGAAATGGCACCACAATCTGCACAGGGGTTGTATACAGACCCCCATGTCAAGGGGAGGGAATGGACAAGGAT
This sequence comes from Neoceratodus forsteri, assembly GCA_016271365.2. Lineage (NCBI taxonomy): Eukaryota > Metazoa > Chordata > Ceratodontiformes > Ceratodontidae > Neoceratodus > Neoceratodus forsteri. Next base: position 587,405,049 of record CM028137.1, on the reverse strand, counting down.
ATGATAAAAGGCATCCTTAGGATGGCAGAGAAAGGGGAGATACTATTGATGGGAGATCTGAATATGCCAGATGTTAACTGGAGCACCTTTTCTGCAGCCACATCCAAGAGCAGAGTCATTCTCTATGCTCTACAGGTGGCATGTCTCAGACAGCTAGTTTTGGAACCCATTCATGAGGGAGAAATCTTAGACCTTGTACTCTCAAATGGGGACAGTTAGAGGATCTCAGATCTAGAAGTGGGTAGCCATCTGGGAACAAGTGACCACTAAACAGTGTGGTTCATGATAAACTCAGCTGCAGAGTCAAACCATACAAAAGTGATGATACTGGACTTCAGGAGGGCTGACTTTGGCAAGATGGGAGAGTGCCTTAGAAATGCACTAGCAAATAGGCTGGAAGGAGGGGTGCAGCAACAATGGGGAAACATCAAAACTGCCATTACAGAGGCAACAAGCCATTGTGTGAAGCAAATAAACAAATCAAAATGAAATAAAAAGCCACTATGGTTCTCAAAAGAGGTGGCGGGGAAGGTCAGGGAGAAAAAGGCAGCATTCAGCAAGTATAAGGAAACGCTGAAGGAGCAGGACAGATAGCTGTACCAGTTAAGGCAGAAGGAAGCAGGGAAGGAAGTCAGAATAGCAAAGGCCCAAACTGAGGAAAAGATAGCCAACTTGGTTAAGAAGGGGGAATAACACCTTTTATAGGTACATCAGCGTAGAAAGACAAAGGGAGGGATAGTGAGGCTGAATAGAATGGATAGTGGGTGGGAAGAGAGAGACAGTGAAAAAAGCATGGATACTGAATGAATACTTCTGCTTAGTATTCACAAAAGAGGAGGAGGAGTGGGAGGTGCCTAATCCAGTTAACAGAAGCACTCTGGATGGGGGGGTCAATCCCAGTCCTTTCACAGAAGAAAGGGTTCTGAAACAACTGCTAAAACTGAAGGTGGACAAAGCAATGGGGCCTGACAGAATTCACCCCAGAATTCTAAAAGAATTAAGGGGAGAACTAGTGAAACCACTGACTACCCTTTTTAACAAATCGTGGGAGGATGGTGTGATAACTGGGGACTGGAGGAAGGCAGATGTGATTCCCCTTCACAAAAGTGAGGTCAAGACAGAGGCAGGAAACTACAGACCTGTCAGTTTGACCTCTGTGGTAGGGAAAGTGATGGAATCACTTCTGAAGGAAAGAATTGTTGAGTAACTAGAGCCCAGTGGGGCACAGGACCCAAAGCAGTATGGGTTCATAGCGGGAAGGTCATGTCAGATGAATCTAATTGATTTTTTTGACTGGGTGACCAAAGTATTAGACCAGGGAGGGACTGTGGACATGGCCTACCTAGACTTTAGCAAGACATTTGACACAGTCCAACACAAAAGATTAATAGTCAAATTAACCAGCCTGTGAGTGGGTCCCAGGGTCGTAGCCTGGGTAAAACATTGGCTGGACAATAGGACACAGAAGGTAATTGTAAATGGAGTCCACTCTGAAGAAAGAGGGGTTACTAGTGGGGTACCACAGGGTTCAGTACTGGGTCACGCCCTTTTTAATATCTTTATAAGTGACATTGCAGAGGGACTGGAAGGAAAATTATGCCTCTTTGCAGATGACACAAAGATCTGCAACAGGGTGGATACACAAGGAGGTGCAGAAAGGATGAGAAGGGACTTGGCAAGGTTGGAGGAATGGTCAGAAGTATGGCAGCTTGGATTCAAGGCAAAGAATTGCAGAACAATGCACCTGGGCAACAAAAACCCATGGGAAGAGTACACAATGGAGGGGGTAGTAACAACAACAAAAATGGAAAGGGACCTGGGGGTAATCATATCACATGACCTTAAGGTTAGCAAGCAATGTAACAAGGCAGTAGGGAAGGCTGGGAGGATACTGGGATGTATAGCGAGAAGCATCACCAGCAGAAAACAGGAATTTGTTATCCCTCTGTACAGACAGTTGGTGAGACCCCATCTGGAGTACCGTGTCCAGTTCTGGAAACCCCATCTCTGCAAGGACATAGACAGGATAGAGGCAGTCCAGAGGAGGGCAACTAAAACGGTGCAGGGTCTACAAGAGAAGCCATATGAGGAGAGACTAAAGGAGTTTAATATGCATACCCCTGAGGAAAGAATGGAGGGGGGGGACATGATAGAAACTTTTAAGTACCTCAGTGGAATCGACAAAGTCCAAGAGGGTAGCATCTTTCAGAAAAAGAGATGTGCAAGAATAAGGGGACACAATTTGAAGATGGGGGTGCAGTTCAGGGGCAATATGATGAAGTATCTTTTCACAGAGAGGGTGATTGACATATGGAACAGCCTTCCTGAGGAGGTTGTGGGATCTAAATCTGTGAGAGAATTCAAGAATGCATGGGACACACATAAGGCAATTTTTGTGTGGGGTAGGAAGAAATAGGCTGCTGGTTAACTAGGATCTGCAGCTTATCCTGTAAGTAGGGAAATGGGCAGACTAGGTGGGCCAAGCTGTCCTTATCTGCTACCAAAGTCAATGTTTCTATTAATTACTTGGAGTGGAAGAGTCACCACCCTTAAGTAGAGGGAGGACAGTAGTATGTTTTCAGTCCGTAGGGACAGATGCAAGGGTGAAGGAGAGGTTAAGAAGGTCAGATAGTTGTGAGAGGTAGCAGACGCAGAGAGATATAACAGTTTAGGGTTGAAACCAATCTGGGGACATGTCTTTGAATGGATTGAGTGCAAGGAGAGCTACAGAAATGTCACTTGGTGAGACTGGTGAGAAGGAGAAGCTCCCAGCAGGGGGTGAGTGGAGTTAGTGGAGAAAACAGGGCAGAGCTATAGGAGGTGGGAGGGAGAGATGACTGAAGGATGGTTATACAGGATGTAAAGTAGGTGTTGCATTCTGATGCGATGGCTGTGTGAACAGAAATAAGGGAGTTATTTACCTTTAGGAGTGGAGTGGGTGGTTTTGATAAAGGGGGGAAGAGAGTGAACAACCTTAAAGAACCTATATTAGTTTGAAATGAGGAGTGAAAGTACTCTGCTTGAGCAAGCCTGAAGGCTTTCGTGCATGAATTACGGAGGGTCTGGCATTTTTCAAGATCACTTGGCAGCTTGATCACGTTGTGCATTTTCCAAGCCTGGTCACAGGCATGCTGTCAGGCCAAATGTTCAGGAGTGACTCATGGAAGGTGGTTCCTGCAGATTTGAAGTGTCTTAGTGGGGCATGCTTGTTCCGGGTGTTGAGGAAGGTATCCTTAAAATAGGCTAATGAATGGTCGATAGAATTAGCCAATACTATTGGTGACCAGTCAGTTTGAGTTAGATCATGATGACTTCAGTGGCTCAGAAAGTAGCATACTAACCTCTGAGGCCAGGAGATCTGAGGGCTGCGGGTTCAATTCCCGCACCTGGCGCTTGAGTTAATATCCCAGTACTGATGCTGTAGTGCAGCACAAGTGGGGGTGCTGCACTTCTGAGGTGCCATCTTTTGGATGAGATGTTAAACCGAGGTCCCATCTGCCTGGATTGGTGGTAGTTCAGGTGGATGTTAAAGATCCCATGGCACTTATCGAAAAAGAGTAGGGGAGTTTTTTATTTATAATTAAAGGCCACAAACAAACAAAAAACAGCATTATTTCATACAAAGTCATGAGGAAAGAGAAACAATGAAACCTTAAAACAGTAGTTCATGATAAGTGGACCCCTTATTCAAGAACCAATTATAGTAAACCGAACCCCTTTCCCCTCCTTATAAAAGGAGTAGTAGAAAAACACTTGACATTCACCAACTGCACTTATTTCAGATATAGTATCTTCAATTTACTTAGTAGGCAATGAAAAAAATGAAAACAAGCATCAAGTAGCAAGAGTTGTAAACCACAAAAAGTGTTCCCAGTAACCATTTGCTTTAACAGCTTTCTCTTCTCTTTCAAATACATAAACACTCTTTAAGTTATGTGTAACTTGTATCAAAACTTGCTGTATACTGTACTCTTTTTGTTGCAATAAAAGAGCGCACCTTGCTTGCTATAAATAAAATCTACAGAGAGAAAAAAATAACCTCATAGTGCTTGTGTGATACTTAGATAAACACGCGGGAAACAAACCCAATACAGCAACCTCATATGTCATTTTGGTAAAGTTACTATTCCCCAAGACGTAAATATCAAAGTCCAAAACTGTTACACATATGGACAAAGTAAAAAGAAGTGCTCCTGAGTACCCAGAAGACATATACATGTAGGTCTTGGGCATGTGCAGTCTTCTAGGGCCAGATATTCAAAACTTTGCCCCGGGGCTGAAGTAGCACTGCCCGGCAGGCAAACTTAGTCCAGAGCAAAATGCAAGCTATATTCAAAAGGGATAGCCCAGTGCAAAACCAGAAGAATATAGCAAGCAAAGGAAGCCAGGCACATAAGGCCAGGAGTGCAGGGCAAAAACCGACCAGGAATAAGACAGCACTGAATATAGCAAATAAGACAGCACTGAATATAGCACCAAGGCAGGCAGTGCAAATACACAATGGAACACAGTGTAGAGGTGAGACAGCCTGACCCTGGGACACATGCAAAGAAACACAGGCTGGAATGAGGTCTCAGGAGCAGACTGCAGTGCACATCCCGGAAGATGACACACATGCATGGGAATGGCAAGCAACAACCTAGACCCAGGTGGGGAACCCAAGGAATAGTACAAACCAAGTGAAACCCCAGCACCGAAGAACCACACAGGACACAGTAAAATGTAGTAAATGCAATGTAATAGTACAGAACACTGATGCAAACCAATACTAAATTAAAGACAAAACCAAACACAGAACAACCAATGCCCCAACCACCACTGGACGATCCACCACAAAACAAAGAAAGACAATGGTACAAATCCCACTAAGTGACATGCCAAGCCCTCCCCCCCAACACACAACTCAATCAACAATAAGCCCATTACGGGACCAACAACTGGAACACACAATAACAAACCAAAGAGTTAAATGTCAAACATAAGTACAAATATTTACAGAATGTACAATAATGCAAAGGAGAAGGGTGAAAAGGGGAGGAGGATGCACACAGGGACACAGGAACAGAGGCCAGGAAACAATATCAAGTCCATTAAGGGGGGAGCCAACACAATACGGGAAGAAGGGCATGGCTAACTGCCCACTGGATCCGGGAGATGAGCCTCCAACACAGATGCCACCCTCCAGGTCTCAGTGATGATGATGATGGCTTGCTGCTCTATAAGGGTTCTCTGTTGCCAGACGATGCGGCGCAGCAGATCTTCCATCCCCTCCAACTCTTCTGGCCTGGTTGCCCACAATGATGAATGGAGTGAACCTACAGGAGGAAGGAGGAGACCATGAGAATGGGACACTGGCCAGGGGGCATACTGCAGCCACAGGTGGTCATACAGGGATGGACAGCATGTCCCAACAGACATTCCCAAGTAGAGGTGAGTGCCGCACTGGTAGGCTCACCCAGAAGGTGCCCACACAGCAGGCCTGGGTGACACAGGCACCAACCCAATACCCAACAGACACTCTGACGACATGCCCAACAGCACCATGGCACAGGTGACACTGCCCACCCCAGGACAGCACACAGCGAGACAGGGCAGACACATAGCCAGTCCCCTGGAGAGCTGTGTGCAAGGGCCACATCACAACATGCACAAGGGCACCCACATGTCAGGACATGCTGCCCAGTGACAGATGGCAGTTTACTGGAATGTTGAGCAGTCACAGTGGCCTGCCAATGACTGACCCAGGCCACGCCTGAATAGGCATACAGGGCACAGATGGTGGCAGGGGTGGGCTGACATATGCTACTAAGAAAGGTCCCAGGATGGCATGGGGTGTGGCATCCTGCAGCCACAGCAGGCACGTGGCCAACACCCTGACCCTGTCCAGTGAAGCCTGTGGACAGCAAGGTAATGCCAACTGTGCACATGTGGATGAACTGTGGGGGGGGCTGGAGGGACGGAGCACATTGCACCGCAGAGGTGAGCATGGCAACCAACAGCATGCATGCCCCACCAAACCTCCACTGCCACAGCCCCCACCACCATCTGGCACCCTCACAGCAATGCAAGCCGACAGTGGCCCACAACCTTCCCCCCACAGGGCACAGCGGCCAGTCAGCCAGCACCCGGCTGAGGTGTACAACACTGGTGTGCAGCACAGCACAGTGCCACAACACCACTGGCCCAACACCTGTGGCAGCCATGCCACTAGCCCAGTCACTGGCAGAACAAAGAATGAACCACACATCACAGTGAAACATCACAGAGTAACAAGACAGGTAGTCACGCAACAGGCCCCTGTCCTCAGGGCTGCTCTCTTGTGCCCACTGCAGACATGGCTGACACCCTCGGGCTGCCTCTCTGCCTGTCCTGGGGCACCTCCTGGCCCCCTTCTCTGGCCCTGTGCTGCTTGATCCACTCTACAGAGGACAGGTGAAACATCAGCGTTAGCGCAAGACACAGCATACACCACATGCAGCACAGCAAGAAGCACATGCAACCCCCACAACACTGCACACACAGGGGCGCCCATGGTCAGTGGCTGAATATAGAGGACACTCACACAGGGGGTGGCATGGCCCATGGAGAATTCAACAGGTGCACACGACATGTTGGCATGGCAGCACAGTGGTGCGACAGTGCCAGTCGCAGGTGTCCTGCGACAGTCTGCACACCCGTGTGTGTAGTCCATCAGTGTCCCAGGGACAATACCCCTGCACCACGGTTCCATCGGCCATAGGCCAGTGCTGCACCAGGACCCACCACCAACACTGTTCTGACCCATCACCCACACCAGTGTCACCCCACTGACACAGCATGCACCGTGCCCCCACCGTGTGTGCTGCCACAAACCCTGTACCGTGATGCCCTCCTAGGTGACCAACATGTGTGTCCCTGCCTGTGCCACATGCACCCAAGCCATACAGAGTGGCACACTGATGCACACACACAGACACACACATGCAATCCGTCAGGCACAGGATAGAGGTGGTCAAAGCGCAATGCCACCTACCTGGCATAGGCACAGTGCCCTCATGCACCATGTGCTTGTAGCGCTCAAGCTGCTGCTGCTGCCACCGGTGCATGTTGGTGTACCAATGCTGACACTTCTCTGCAGGCACACAGCTTCCCAGTGACAGAAGCCCACACCTTCCCTGACCTTCCCAAAGAGCCGTTGGTGCCTCTGCTGTACCAGCTCCACCAGGTTAGCAGTCTCCACCTCCCCCAATGCCTGTCCCTGTGCACCACTGCTCTTTGGTGCCTACCCCTGACCTTGCCCCAACTGCACAGTATGCCTGCCACCTGTCCACTGCACTGCCTGCACCACACCCTGCTCCCAACAGACACTCTGCCATAGCGCCGCGCTATCACATGACATAGCACAGCGCTACCCGGAAGCAGCCCCACAGCACATGCGAGACTCCATCATGACCCTGGGCCACAACACGATGCATGCAAGGAGTGTCATGCTGTGTGGCCTCACACAGCACTACCATGCGCTAACCAGAAAGCTAGTACAGCACAGGGGACATACACACATGTGTGGGTGCCGTGCTATGCCCCATAGCGCTGCGTTACAGGGTCAGTGCGGTGCTGGACACCACATAGCCTGGTGCTAACTTTTGCACAGCAATAAGCAGTTATCCCGGTGCTAGTCAGGCCCATATTCAACCGGCATATGCAAATGAGGGTACTTGTGCACGCACGGTGCAAACACTGTGATTAGCATATCATTATCCAATGATTTGTATGCCTAACAGGCTGGATTGCCCAGCTGGGCTATAAAAGGGCAGGCAGTGCTCCACTGGTGTTGTGATGTGGGATTGCAGCACACAGCCATGACTGCAAACATACATACACACATGACAAGAAGAGCCATGCAACAGGAGGCAAATCAGTAAGAAGCAGGTCTGTATAGTAGCCAGGGGCCTGGTGGAAGGGGACTGGTGCAACACAGGGTTGTGGCATACACACGGCGTGCCTGCTAACCTGACCACAGCTGTACAGGCTGGGGACAGGGCCACTGGATAAGGATGCACAAGGCCATTGGGCCGGCTATCCAGCTAACAGGTCCATGTGCCATGCACATGCACCAGCATCAGCAGGCACCATGCGGGCACCGCGTGTGTGCCAGGCCCGGGGGGGGCCCACAACGCTGCATGCAGGTATGTCCCGCAACAGTGGCTCACTGACATGTGGTCCATGGACACTCACCAGTCACCCTGGATGCAGGACGTGGAGGGTCACAGATGCTCCTATGGTGGTACATGGCTGCAGCCTAGGGGTCATGACTGTGAGGCCCCCAATGTGACATTGACAGCACTGTGTGGTCCATGTCTGGTAACCAGTTATTGTATTCATACCATCTACAGTGACCTTGTCCTGTGTGCCGTGCACATGTCCCCTAGGTGGCCGATGGGGGCACGGTGAACTGACAGGTGGTGGGTGTTGGGACAGCCCTGTCCCAGGGTATACATATCCATTATGGGAGTGGGCAGTTCCCACATGGGTCCAGTGTGTGCAGTCCCTACACCGACAGACGTGCAGTGGCAATGTGCATGCAGGGGTGGCCCCAGTACACTGTGGCTGTGTGCACCATACATGCACATGCTGGCCAGTGCCACATCCATGTGATCGGTGCTGCCATTGGGGTGGCATGCATCACATGTGCCATGCACCACAGGCTCACCACAGCTGGTGACACATGTCCCTGTCCATCTCTCCCATAGGTAGTACAGCGTGACATGAATGAACTGAGGACATTGGTGCATGGTGTGAAGGAGATGGAGCAGGTGCTGAGGCAGCACAGGGCAACAGATGAGGTGGTACGCCAGGCCTGGGATGAGATGACGGCAGGTGTGAACACCTTCGGTGGATGTGGCAGGATGACGGAAGCAGTGCGCAAGCGCTGGATAACCTGCTGTGCCAGGCCAAGTAGCAGCTCCGTGATAGGCTATGGACTGGTGGTGGCCCACAATCCAGACAACAGTGGGAGAAGGACCCACTTATGGCCATGGTGGCATCCACACTGTGCCCGGTGGCCATTGCTGGTGTACCAGGGGGGTGGGTGTGAGATGCCTCTCACACCATCTAGGACAGGTCTATATCCACATGTGCTTGGTGTTGGTGTTGGCATCTTGCCTGAGATGCACTGTGGGGGTGCTCTGCTGTGCACAATGTGCACCTGGGGTGTGTTTGCATGTGTACAGTGCCTGGCATGGCTGCCATCATAGCTGACAGGCCAGGGCATGTGCACTGTGGGGTGGGTGCGTGCATGTGGGCACTGTCTATGGCTGTGGGACTGGTGTGTGGGGTGTGCATGTCTGTAGCTGGTGGCATGTTTCCTAAGGTGTGCATATACTGGTGGTGGTGTGGTGCACCGTGCATGTACCAGTCAGTGACGCTGTCCTGTTTTCTTCCACAGCGGTGTGTGCAGGGCCTGCAGCATGCCAGAACCAGGCTGGGATGGCTGTCTTGGGACTGGAGGCAGAGGCAGAGGAGGAGAACCTGCCATCGACGTCAGGACCAAGTGCTGGTCATGGACCCTCTGATGTGCACCATGGACATGGGTTACAGCTGCCAGGGTGGGGGGCTACAGTGATGGTGGGGACCTGGACTTCAATGCTGCCTTGGAGGATGCCCTGGTGGAGGATCTTGGGGGGTGGGCAGGTGATCCTGCTGACCATCACCAGTGACTTGGAAATGGATGTGTTGGGGGGGTTACATCCTGCCTGTGGAAGAGCCTGTGGACAGGGGCGGGGTAGGGTGCAGTCCATGGTATGCATGCCAGGGGGATTGTTTGCCATGCCAGCATAGATGTATCCATGCACCCTGTTGTTGGCCATGTGGGGGACGGGTGTGTTCCGCTGGACATGTGGTGCTCCCCACAGGCTGGGGTGCAGGATGGGCAGGGATCACAGCACACCGCCACTGGTCTGCAGTGACAGGACAGGCCGTTGGTGCAATGTCGTCCCCACTCTGGTGAGTTGCAGGCACCAGCGCCAGCTGCCAATGAGGGTGCTATGGCCATGAAGCCGGATATCCCGGGGGCCCACCCTCTGATCCAGGCTACACTCACCTCCCAGCAGGAGGCACAGTTGGACCTGCATGGCCCACAGTGGGAGCTCAGGCATGAGCTCTCCCAGATGTATGAGTCACTGTCCCTGGGCTTTGCACGGGCAGAACAGTGGGCCGAGGACTGGATGGGCCACATGGTTGCTACACTTGACTGCGGCTTTGCTGGGCTCTCAACCGTAGTGGTAGACCTCACCACAGTGCTGCACTGGGTGCATGGTGGGCAGCAGGCTGTGCAAGGGGGTCAGTTTGTCTGTGGCACAGGGGCCCACAGGCAGGCCACTCACAGCCGCAAGACTGGCACTGGCTCAAGCACCACAGCTTCATGTGCAACAACAGTCACCCAGCACCACCATGGCCATCCAGCCAACTTGTCTGGCTCTTCTGGTCAGCATGGTCACAGGTGGTCTGTCCTGTCTGCCTCACCATGGTGCTCCCCTACTGTGTCCTCAGCCCTGAGCACCCCCGGATCTGTGTCCCACACACGTGGTGTGCACTGTGTGCGTGGTGGTTGTTGCCAGAGATAGGCACTGCCGCCATGCTCTTCTGTATGGTTGATACTCCCATGTGCACACTAGCACCCCTACATGCCTACTCTCACTTGCACTCACACTGACACACACACACACTCACATACACCATCACTTGCACAGTCTCACATGCACTGCCATGGTGTCCCTCCCCACACTGCCACCACACATCAGGCATCACCCACATCACAGCACCATGGCTGTGTGTCGTCTACGCATGTGTGAACTGCACAACCCACCCATCGCACCGCTCACACACTTGCATTCAGTGCCACTGTCTTGTGCACCTGTTATGTTTGTTATCAGCACTGTTGTGGATGTCTGTGCACATTAAACTGTTCACTATTGTACTGTATCATGTTGATGTGCAGTCTGTAGTCACCCTCTGGCTTGTAACAGTGTCCTGATGATGGAGGCCCTGTGCTCTAAGGCCCTGTGTGCCATGCTAGGATCCCTCCTCTCGAGTTGCTCCACTATCCCCCTGACCACTGACTCTGGGTCAGTGTTGGCCTGTCCCTTGGGTTAAGGTGCTTGTATCCCATGGTTCATTGCCATGTTGTGCAGCATACAACAGGCTAGGATGATACGGCATACCATCTGAGGCCTATACTGTAGGGCACTGCCTGATGTGTCTAGGCATTGGAAGTGCATCCTCAATATGCCAAACACCCTCTCTATGATGTTTCTAGTTCTGGCATGTGCCTCACTGTACATCTCTTCGGCCATTGTGGCTGGCGGGAGAACCAGTGTCAGCAGCCAGGGTGACAGGGGATAGGCGCTGTCCCCTGTCGAGAGATGTGCACTTGTTAGTGATGTACTGCTGTCTGCCCATTGCTGTCTTGCACCACCTGTGTTTCCCTCCCACACCCCTTCCTTGGCCTCCTGTGCCTATCCCCACCCCTGCAGTGGTGTGTGTGTGTTCCCTGTTTGCTGCTACTCACTGACTAGGTGCCCACTGGGTATCCTGCCTTCCTCGAATGCATGGCACAGCTGGGACTGGTGCCAGATGAAGGCATCATGAGCACTGCTGGGGTACTGCGCATATACATTGCTGATGTGCCCAGTCGCATCGCACACCACCTGGCAATTGATGGAGTGGTACCCCTTCCAGTTGACATATACCTCATTGTCATCGCCATGTGGTGCATGGATGGGGACATGGGTGCAGTCAATGGCACTTAGTGCCACTAGTAGGTGAGCAACTTGATGGAATTACTGCATGGTTTCTCTGCACTCTGCTGCCATGCTGGGGAATACTATGAACTCCCCTGCATGTGGCAGGAAAGCCACAAGGAGCTGGGTCAGGAGGAATGAGGTGGCAGACTGCGAAACCCCAATGGTGTCCCCTGTTGGTCGTTGAAATGTCCCTGTGGATAGGAAGCACAACTTCTCCTCTACTGTCATGGCATGGCTGCATCTGGTCTTGGGGCACAGCTGGTCATGCAGGAGTTCACGAAGCTGCCTCAACATACCCCTGTTCATCCTGTACTGGCCAGTAATGTGCTCATCTGACAGGGTCTTAAAGGAGACCCTGGGCTGGTACCAACTGTTTGCAGCATACCGTCTCCTTGGCCTGCATTGCTGCCCATGTTGGACCTGCTTTCTCTCCTCCTCCTCTACTACTGCCACCATCAGTGGCAGCATAACTGCTATCGGTGCAGCACACATTTCCATTTTCTGGTGTGGTCACTACCCCTAAGTGGTTTGCCCTTGGTTAAGACCAGCCTTTTATAGGTGGTATCTAGTGCTGCGCTATGTATCGCGCCATGTGTCCTTGTGCAGAACTATGACTTTGAATATCCCGTAGCGCACGTATGCAGGCCACCCCACCTTTGCCCCTTGCATACATTATCAGTTTGCCCTGCGCTACTGTGGTTAACATGCACTAACCGGTCCTTTCAATATCGCTGCTCCACGCTAGTCCTGTGCTATTCCTGTGCTATTGGTTTGCGCGCTGCACTAAGCTTTGAATATCTGGCCCCTAGCCTCTTATGCTTGTAAGAGTTCCTTTCCCCAATCTTCCTTGATAAGAAAGCCAGGTAACATCCCAAACTTTCAAATGAAGTCTTTTATCTGTAAGCTGCATGCAAATTTTTGTAATATGTTCCTCATATTGAGCTAGCTTATGCAGAATTTCCAAAAAATGTGAAGGTAGTAGGAGGGACTAAAGTGATCATCTTGAATTGGTAGTTGATAGTTGTGGAAACGTTTTCCATGATTAAATCTTATTGCAAATTGAGGAAAAATAGCAGGGCATTTTAAATTGTTTCATATTTCTTGGAAGTGAAAGAGGGGAGGATCTCCAGGCTGATAAAAACCTCTCTATATGGGAATTCATATGGCTAGCCATAAGGGACAGAGATTAGTTAACAAGGAAGCAACATTTTGGTACATAAAGAAACAGAAGAAAAATAACACCAGGTGTACCATATGAACACCAACCAAACAATAATCATGGTAGGTATGTATGCATTTTATAGGGTTTAGCCTACTACCCCAGAACCCATGAAAAAATGTTTTCATTATTTTAGATTCTAAAGTAAAAGGTAATGGAAAAATGTTTGCAACATATACAAATACAGGAATTATTGGAGTGTAAAGCAGTAAAACCATTTTCCTTTTTGAAATAGTTTTATTTTTCCATGACATCACAGTTATTTCAGCCTTCTGCAATGTGAGAACCAATTTAGAACAGCATCATCCTGGCTCCTAAATTGCAACCCTTGAATTTTCACTGGATTCAATGTGACTGGGATGTTAGCAAAATGTGTGGGAGCCCGGAGTCAGGAGAAGGGGGGGGACTTAATCCTGACTCTTTCCATAGTTTAATTTAGAACCTGAAATATTTTTTAAATCTAAAATAACCCTTTGGAATGCAGTCTCATCCACAGGAGTCATGCAGATACAGAGGTCATCTGTGTATGCACAAATGTTCGGTGCAGTGTTATTTTTGGAAAGAATAATTCTGGGAATATCTGGGTGATTTTCAGGTGGGACTTAAATATAGTGTGATTTGAGGCTGGGTTAATATGTGGTGAAATTGGAGGTGAGGCTTACATATAGTGAAATTAGAGGTCAGTCTTACATATGGTGAGATTGGAGGCAGGGTTTATATGTGGTGGAATTGGAGGAGGGGTTTATATTTTGTGGGATTTTAGGTGGGCTTAAATTTGGTGGGATTGGAGGTGGGGATTTAATGTGTTAGGATTGGAGGCAAGGCTTATATATGGTGAGATTGTAGGTAGGGTTTAAATGTGGTGGGATTTAGAGGCAGTGCTTATCTGTCATGGGTTTGGAGGCAGGGCTTACATATGATGAGATTGGAGGAGGGGTTTGTATGTGGTGGGATTGGAGGTGAGGCTTATATGTGGTGGGATTGGAGGCGGGGTTTATATGTGGTGGGATTGGAGGCAGGACTTAGATGTGCTAGGATAGAAGGCTGGGTTTACAGGCGGTGGGACTGGAGGATGGGCTTACATACGGTGAGATAGAATGTGGGGTTTATATGACATGGAATTGGAGGTGGGGCTTATTTGTGGTGGGATTGGAGGCTGGCCTTACATGTGGTGAGTTTCAAGGAAATGCTAGCATATGGAGAGATTGGGGTATGGTTTATATGTGGTGGAATTGAAGGTGGGGCATACTTGTGGTGGGATAGGAGGCAGGGCTGACAGGCTGTGGGATTGGAGGTGGGGTTTACATATGGTGCTATTGGAGGTGGAGCTTTCATATGATTAGATTGGAGGAGATTTTTATATGTGATGGGACTGGAGGAGGGGCTTACGTACGGTGAGATTGGAAACAGGGCTTTTATATTGTGAGATTTTCAGGTGGGGCTTACATGTGGTGAGATCTGAGGGGAGGATAATATATGATGGGACTGGCAGTTGGGATTACATGTGGTGGAATAGGAGGTGGAGCTTATATATGGTGAGACTGGAGGCAGGGTTTATATGTAGTGGGATTGGAGGTGAGGTTTATATGTGGTTTAGTTTGAAGTGGGCTTATATATGATGTGACTGGAGGCAGGGCTTACATATGATGAGACTGGAGGCAGGGTTTATATGTGGTGGAACTGGAGGAGGGGTTTATATGTGGTGGGATTGGATGTGTGACTTACATATGGTGGGAAAGAAGGTGGGGCTTACAGGTGGTTGGATTGGAGGCTGGGAATACATATGGTGAGATTGGAGGCAGGGTTTGTATGTGGTGGGATTGGAGGAGGGGTTTATATTTTGTGGGATTTTAGGTGGGGCTTAAATGTGGTGGGATTGGAGGTGGGGATTTAATGTGGTGGGATTGGAGGCAGGGCTTACATATGCTGAGATTGGAGACAGGGTTTATATGTGGTGGGATTTGGATGTGGGTCTTACATGTTATGGATTTGGAGGCATACTTGTGGTGGGATAGGAGGCAGGGCTGACAGGCTATGGGATTGTAGGTGGGGCTTACAATATGGTGAGCTTGGAGGCAGTTTGTATATGTGGTGGAACTGGAGGCTGGGTTTACATGTGATGGGTGCAGAGATAGGGTTAACATATGGTGAGACTGAAAGCAGGGTGTATTTGTTGTGGGATTGGAGGTGAGCTTACATATGGGGGGAATGGAGGCTGGGCTTACAGGTGGTGGGATTGTAGCCGGGGCTTATATATGGTGATGGTGATGTTGGAGGAGGGGCTTTCACATGGTTAGATTGGAGGAAGTTTTTATACATGATGGGATTGGAGGCAGGGCTTACATGTGGTGAGATTGGTGGCAGAGTTTATATATGGTGGAACTGGATGTTGGGCTTACATGTGGTGGGTTTGGAGACAGTGCTTACATATGGTGAGATTGGAGGAAGGGTTTATATGTGGTGGGATTAGAAGGTGGGTGTATATATGGTGGGATTGGAGGTAGGGCTTACAGGTGGTGGAACTGGAGTCAGGGCTTATATATGGTCAGATTGGAGGTGGGGCTTAAATATGGTTAGATTGGAGATGTGGTTTATATGTGGTGGGGATTAGAAGCAGGGTTTACACATGGTGAGATTGGCGGTGGGGCTAACATATGGCAAGATTTTCAGCCGAGGCTTAAATTTGGTGAGATTGGAGGTGTTGTTTATATGTGGTGGAAATGCAGGCGGTGCATACATATGGTAAGATTGGAGTTAGGGCATACATATAGTGAGATTGGAGGTGGGGTTTATATGTGGTGGGATTGGAGGTAGGGCTTACATATGGTGAGATTGTAGACGAGGTTTATATGTGGTGGGATTCGAGTTGCAGTTTACATATGGTGAGACTGGAGGTGTGACTTACATGTGGTGAGATTGGAGGCAGGGTTTGTATGTGGTGGGAAAGGAGGTGGCCTTTATATGTTTTGGAATTGGAGGTGGGGCTTACATATGGTGAGATTGGAGGCAGGCTTTATCTGTGGTGTAATTGGAGGTGGTGTTTATATGTGGTGGCACTGGAGGTGTGGCTTACATAAGGTAAGATTGGAGGGTGAGCTGTATATGTGATCAGAATGGAGATATGCTGACATGTGGTGGGTTTGGAGGCGGGGTTTATATGTGGTGGGATTTTAGGTGGGTCTTACATATGGTGAGACTAGAGGCGGGGTTTATATATGATGGGATTGGAGGTGGGGCTTAGATGTGGTGCAATAGAAGGTAGAGTTTTCAGCTTGTGGGATTGGAGGTGGGGCTTACATATGGTGAGAGTGGAGGTGCAGTTTCTAAGTTGTGGAATTTGAAGCAGGGTATACATATGGTGAGAATGGAGGCAGGGTTTAAATATCATTGAATTGGATGCTGGGATTACACGTGGTGGGTTTGGAGACTGGGCTTAAATATGTGAGATTGGAAGTGAGGTTTATATGAGGTGGGATTTGAGGTGGGTGTACATATGGTGGGATTGGAGGCCTGACTTATATGTGGTGGGATTGGATGTGGGGCTTATATGTTGTGTGATTGGAGGCATGGTTTACATATGGTGAGATTGTATGCAGGATTTATATATGCTGGGATTGGAAGTGGGATTTACATGTTCTGAGTTTGGAGGCATGGCTTACATGTGGTGAGATTGGAGGCAGAAATTGTATGTGGTGAGATTGGTGGCAGGGCTTACATGTGGTGGAATAGGAGGAAAGACTTACCTATGATGGGTTTGGAGGTGGGGCTTACATATGGTGAGGTTGGAGGCAGGGTTTATATGTGGTAGGATTGGAGGCGTGGCTAACATGTTTTGGGTTTGGAAGTGGGGCTTACATAAGGTGAGACTGGAGATGGGATTTATATGTGGTGGGATTTGAATTGGGGCTTATATATGGTGGTATTGGAGGAGGGGCTTACATATGCTGAGATTGGAGGCAGGGTTTATATGTGGTGGGGTTGGAGGCAGGAATTACATGTTTGGGGTTTAGAGGCAGGGCATGCATATTTTGAGACTATAGGCAGGGTTTATATGTGCTGAAATTGGTGGGGGCTTACATATCTTGAGATTGTGGGAGGGGGTATATATATGGTGGGATTGGAGGCACAGCTTACATGTGGTGAAATTGGAGTCAGGGCTTACATATGGTGAGATTGGAGGCGTTGTTTATATTGTGGGTTTGGATACAGAGCTCACATATTGTGAAAATGGAAGTGGGGTTTATATGTGGTGGGATTGGAGATGGAGTTTATATGTGGTGGGATTGGAGGTGGGGCTTATATGTGGTAGGATTGAAGGTGGGGCTTACATGTTGTGGGTTTGGATACAGAGCTCACATATTGTGAAAATGGAAGTGGTGTTTATATGTGGTGGGATTGGAGATGGGGCTTATATGTGGTGAGATTGGAGGTTGGGCTTATATGTGGTGGAATTGGAGGTGGAGCAGATATGTGGTGGGTTTGTAGGGGGTGCTTTCATATGGTGAGATTGAAGACGGGGTTTCTATGTGGTGGGAATGGAGGTGGGGCTTACATGTGGTGGGATTGAAGATGGGGCTTATAGGCTTTGGGATTGGAGGATGGGCTTACATACGGTGTGATAGGAGGTGGGGTTAATATGTAGTGGAATTGGAGTTGTGACATACTGTATATGTTGTGGGACTGGAGGCAGGAATATATGTGGTGGGATTGGAGGCTCAGTTTAAATCTGGTTAGATTGGAGGCTGGGTTTATATGTGGTGGGATCGGAGGTGGGGTTTACATGTGGTGGGTTTTAAGGGAATACTTGGATATGGAGAGATTGGAGGAGGGGTTTATATGTGGTGGGATTTTAGGCAGGGCTTTTATGTGGTGGGATTGGAGGAGGAGCTGACATGTGGTGGACTTGGAGGGGTGCTTACATATGGTGAGATTGGAGGTGGGATTTATATGTGGTGGGATTGGAGGTGTGTCTTACATATGGTGGGATTGAAGGTGAGGTTTACAGGCTTTTTGATCGGAGGATGAGCTTTCATACAGTGAGATTGGATGCAGGGTTTATATGTAGTGGAATTGGAGGTGGAGCTTATATGTTGTTGGGTTGGAGGCTGGAATTTATGTGGTGTGATTGGAGGCTTGACTTACATCTGGTTAGATTGGAAGCTGGGTTTGTATGTGGTGTTATTTAGGATGGTGCTAAATTGTGGTCGGATAGGAGGCAGGGCTGACAGGTGGTGGGATTGGAGCTGGAGATTACATATGGTGAGACTGGAGGCAGGGTTTATATGTGGTGGAATTGGAGGCCTGGCTTACATCTGGTGGGTTTAGAGACAGGGCTTACATATGGTGAGACCTGAAGGTGAGGTTTATATGTCATGGGGTTGGAGGCAGGATTACAGGTGGTGGGATTGGAGCCAGGGTTTATATATGGTGAGATTGGAAGTGGGGCTTACATATGGTTAGATCTGGAGGTGTTTTTTATATGTGGAAGGACTGGAGGTGTGGACTTACATATGGTGAGATTGGAGGTAGGGCTTACATATGGTAAGATTTTCAAGTGGGTTTTACCTGTGGTGAGATCTGAAGTGAGGTTAATAAGTGGTGGAACTGGAGGTGAGGGTTATATGTCATGCTACTAAATGTGGGGCTTACATGTGGTGGGACTGGATGAGGGGCTTATATGTTATGGGATTGGATGAGGGGCTTACATATGCTCAGATTGTATGTAGTGTTTTTATGTGCTGGGATAGGAGGCGGGGTTTACATGTGGTGGGTTTGGAGGAGAGGTTACATATGGTGAGATTGGAGGCAGGGTTTATATGTGGTGGGATTGGCGGCAGGGCTTGCATGCGGTGGGATAGCAGGTGGAACTTACATATGGTGAGATTGGAGATGGGATTTATATGTGGTGGGAGTGGAAGTGGGTCTTATATGTGGTTGCACTGGAGGCGGGGATTATCTGTGGAGGGACTTGAGGTGGGGCTTGCATATGGTGAGATAGGAGGTTGGATTTACATATGGTGAGATTGGAGGAGGGTTTATATGTGGTGGAATAGGATGCGGAGTTTATATGTGGTGGGAATGGAGGCAAGACTTACATATAGTGGAATAGGAGGAGGGGCTTACACATGGTTGGATTGGAGGTGGGTTTACGTATGTTGAGATTGGAGGCAGGGTTTAGATATGGTTGAATTGGATGCTGGGATTACATGTGGTAGGTTTAAAGACAGGGTTTACATATAGTGAGATTAGAGGTGAGGTTTACATATGGTGGGATTGGAGGCAGGTGTACATATGGTGGGATTGGAGTCAGGGCTTACAGGTGGTTCGACTGGAGCCAGGGCTTATATATGGTCAGATTGGAGGTGGGGTTAAATATGGTTAAATAGGAGGTGGGATTTTTACATGGTGGGATTAGTGGCAGGGTTTTTTATGGTGAGAATGGAGGCAACTTTTATGTGGTGGAATTGTAAGTGAGGCACACATATGGTAAGATTGGAGGCAGGGTTTACAAATGGTGAGACTGGTTGTTGGTTTTATATGTGGTGGTATTGGAGGTGGTGCTTTTATGTGATTGGATAGGAGGTGGGGATTATAAATTGTGGAATTTGAGGTGGGGCTTACATATGATGAGATTGGAGGTGGTTCTTACATATGGTGAAATTGGAGGTGGGGTATATAAGTGGTGGGATTGGAGGATAGGTTTATATGTGGTGGGGTTGGAGGCAGGGCTTACATATGGTGAGATGTATATGTGTGGCATACATATGATGAAATTGCAGGTGTTTTTTATATGTGGTGGAATTGGAGGTGGATATACATATGGTCAGATTGGAGGCATGGCTTACATATGGTGAGATTGGAAGCAGGGTTTATATGTAGTGGAATTCAGGCAGTTTACATATGGTGTGATTTTAGGCAGGGTTTATATGTTGTGGGACTGGAGGATGGTTTAATATGTGGTGGGATTGGAGGTGTGGCTTAAATATTTTGAGATTAGAAGTGAGCTGTATATGTGGTCGAAATGGAGGCAGTGCTGACGTGGTGGGTTTTGAGGTGTTGATTTTATGTGGTGAGATGGGAGGCAGGGTTTATAAGTGATGGAACTTGAGGCAGGACTTACATATGCTGAGAATGGAGGCGGGGTTTATATTCATTTGAATTAGTGGTGGGATTTATTTGTGGTGGGATTGGAAGCAGGGCTTATATGTTGTGGGAATGGAGGCAGGACTTACATATAGTGAGGTTGTAGGCTGGGTTTATATGTGGAGGGGTTGGAGGCGGGTCTTACATGTTTTGGGTTTGGTGGCAGGGATTAATATGGTCTGATTGGAGGATGAGTTTATATGTGGTGGGATTGGTAGCGGGGCTCTCATGTGGTAGGATCATAAGCAGGTCTCACAGGCAGTGGGATTGGAGGAGGGGCTTGCATATGGTGAGAATGGAGGCATGGTTTACATGTGGTCGAATTGGAGGCGGGGTTTATATATGGTGGGATTGGTGGCATGGTTTATTTATGCTGGGATTGAAGACGGGGCTTAAAAGTTTTGGGTTTGAAGGTGTAGCATACATATATTGAGATTGGAGGCAGGGTTTATATATGGTGGGATTGAAGGTGGGATTTATATGTGGTGGGATTGGAAGCAGGGCTTTTATGTGTTGGGATTGGAGGTGGGGCTTCCATGTGGTGGGATTAGAGGTGGTTCTTTTATGTTGTGGGATTGGAGGTGAAGCTGACATGTGGTGGGTTTGGGGGAGGTGCTTACATATGTTGAGATTGGAGGCAGTGTTTAGATGTTCTGGGATTGGAGACAGGGCTTACATTTTGTGGGATTGAAGGTGGGACTTACAGGCAGGGGGATAGGAAGATGGGTTTACATACGGTGAGATGGAGGCGGGGTTCATATATAGTGGAATTGGAGGTGGGACTAATATGTGGAGGGATTGGAGGATGGAATATATGTGGTGGGATTGGAGGCTCAACCTACATCTGGTTAGATTGGAGGCGGGGTTTGTATGTGGTATGACTGGGGTGGGGCTTACTTGTGGTTGGATAGGAGGCAGGGCAGACAGGCAGTGGGATTGGAGTTGGGGCTTATGTATGGTGAGATTGGAGGCAGAGTTTATATGTGGTGGAATTGGGGTTCCATGCCAATTCAGTGAAAAAACAATGGCAATTACAATTTCAGTGACTTTGCCATAGTGATGGTAAATACGGTGAACTACAATATCAGCGCATACATTTTCAGCTACAATTTTACATGTTGAGCTGAAAATTGTAAGCCAAACCACGCAGATATTCATACTGAGAATGTACCCCATACTCGGGAACAATCTGGCATAGCCACTCTGTGAGATCATGGTACCGTCATCTACTACCCCCTGCTACAGCACCTGACACCACCTGCTTCATCTTCACTTCAGAAATGCGCTGTTCCTCCTGTAGACTGAATAAATCTTCACATATTTGGATGACAGTTATGCAGGGGGGCTGTGCCCCCCTGCAACTTCCCCGGGGGCTGTGCTCCCTAACCCCCTGCTATTTCTAAATTAACATCCTCTGAGGCACACCTGGACCTCGGAGGTAGGTTATATGACACCGTGTCACTATAAGCTATCGTCGCTAATATTCTTTACTCGCTAACATTCCAGTTGCTGTATTTGAGTCACTGAATATGACTTGCTGTAATTAACATGCTGAATTAACGTGCTACCGGAACTGGAGGTGGGGTTTGTATGTGGTGGGATTGGAGGTGTAGCTGACATGTGGTGGGTTTGGAGGGGGTGCTTACACATGGTGAGATTGGAGGCTGTTTTTTATGTGTGGTGGGATTGGAGGCAGGGCTTACATGTGCTGGGGTTGAAGGTGGGGCTCACCGGCTTTTTGATTGGAGGATGGTCTTACATATGGTGAGATTTGAGGCTGGGTTTACATGTAGTGGAATTGGAGGTGGGGCTTACATGTTGTGGGATTGGAGGTAGGATTATATGTGGTGGGATTAGAAGCTCAACTTACATCTGGTTAGATTGTAGGTGATGTTTATATGTGGTGGGATTGGAGTCGTGGCTTACAAGTGGTGGAAGTTAAGGGAATACTAGGCTATTGAGAGATTCAAGATGCTGTTTATGTGTGTTGTGATTGGGGCAGGGCATACAGGCTTTTTGATTGGAGAATGGTCTTACATACGGTGAGATTGGAGACAGGGTTTATATGTGGTGGGTTTGGAGGTGGGCTTACATATGGTATGAATGTAGGTGGGCCTTACTGGTGGTGGGATTAGAGCCAGGTCTTTTCTATATGGTGAGATTGGAGGAGGGGCTTAAATATGGTTAGACTGGAGATGGGGTTTATATGTGGTGGGTTTTAAGGTAATACTAGCTAAAGGAAAGATTGGATGTGGGGTTTATGTGTGGTGAGATTGGTGGCAGAGCTTATTTGGAGTGGGATAGTGGGGCCTACATATGGTGGGATTGGAGGTGGGGCTTTTATGTGGTGCAATTGGAAGCGGACCTGACATGTTGTGGGTTTGGAGGCAGTGTTTACATATGGTGAGATTGGAGGTGGAGTTTAAATGTGGTGTAACTGGTGGAGGGGCTTACATATGGTGGGATTGAAGGCCGGGCTTACAGGCGGTGGGATTGGAGGATGGGCTCACATACGGTGTGATTGGAGTCAGGAATATATGTGGTGAGATTTTAGGCTTGTTTTACATCTGGTTAGATTGGAGGTGGGTTTTATATGTGGTGGGATTGGAGGCAGGGCTTACATTTGGTGGGTTTTCATGGAATGCTAGCATATGGAGAGATTGGAGGTGGGCTTTATATGTGGTGGGATTGGGGTGGGGCTAACTTGTGATGGGTTAGCAGGTAGGGCTGACAGGTGGTGGGATCAGAGGCGGGGCTTACATATGTTGAAATTGGAGGCAAGATTTAGATGTGGTGGAATTAGAGGACGGGCTTACATGTGGTGGGCTTAGAGACAGAGCTTACATATGGTGAAACTTGGAGGTGGGGTTTATATGTGGTGGGAATGGAGGCATGCCTTACAGGTGGTGGGACTGGAGCCAGGTTTTATATATGGTGATATTGGAGGTGGGGCTTACATACGGTTAGATTTGGAGGTGTTTTTTATATGTGGTGGTATTGGAGGTGGAGGTCACATATGGTGAGATTGGACGTAGGGTTTACATATGATGAAATCTTCAGGTGGGGTTTACGTATGGTGAGATTTGAGGTGGGGTTAAGATGTAGGGAAATTGGAGGCGGTGCTTACATATGGTGAGACTGGATGTGATGTTTATATGTGATGGAATTGCAGTCAAGATTTATGTGTGGTGAGATTGGAGGTGTAACATGCATGTGTTGGAGTGACACACATGTGATGGCACTTATAGGTGGTGCATTTGGGGCAGGGCTTACATATGGTGAGATTGGAACTAGGTTTATATATGGTAATTAGAGGCGGGGCTTATATGTGCTGGGCTTTAGGACAGGTCTTAAATGGATTGGGAGGTTGGAGTTTACTGTGGAGGATCAGATGTGGGTGTGTAGCATATGGTGGGAAGGTGGGGCTTCAGGTAGTGAGATTGCAGCCGGGTTACTATGTGTGACTGGAGGGGCTTACATATATGTTAGTCTGGATTCTGGGTTTATATGTGGTGGGATTGGAGGCAGGGTTTACATATGGTGAGACTGAGGAAGGGGTTTACATGTGGCAAGATTTTCAGTTGAGGTTTTTATATAGTGAGATTGGAGGCGGGGTTTATATGTGGTGGAATCTGAGGCAGAGCTAACATTATGTTCAGAATGAAGGCAGGGTTTATAGGTGGTGGACTTGGAGGTGGGGTTTATATGTGGTGGGATTGGAGGTGGAGCTTATATATGGTGGGACTGGAGGCGGGGCTTATATTAATGGGTTTGAAGGAGGGGCTTACATATGGTGAGATTTGTGGTGGGGTTTATATGTGGTGGGATTTGAGGCGAGCAAGTGTTTCGGGAGTTCGGCCTGTGCCTCTGCTGCTGACTGATAATGCAGATCTCCTGATGTAGTGACATGTAACACTACGGGGTATCTTAAGTGAAAGTGTCTTCCTGCAGTGTAAGACTTTCACTTTATATCACTGTAAGCTAGTTGTTTATTCCTGATCCCAGGACTCAGGTAACTAAATATAGACATGAGGCACACCTCACACCATAATTGCCTCTGCTCTCTCCTGGAAAGCACATACATTTTATCCTGAAAATGTAACAATCTTAAGACTAGTGTGCATGGCTTGCCCTGGGCAGTGGCATCAGTTTCAAGGAATAGTGCACACGTTCGCTCTCATAGGTGGTCCCATAAGGCAAGAGATGGGCAATTTTTTCACAAAACTGCTGAACCAAAATAATTGTATCTGTAGCTTCAGCATATTTCAGGTTGCTGGAAATAATCAGATTGTTCCATCTGCTATGGGAATCTTGGTCATCCAGCTTTTCCTTCATGTGTTCCAGCTTCTTCTGCAAAACCACATGCTCAGGATCCAGTCTATGGATTAATATTCCAAGAAGGATGTTCGGGCTTCAGAGCCCAAAATGCAGTGGCTTAAATTTTCCAAGGTTGGTTTAATCATTTTAAAGTCCACTACTAATTCAAAAAGCACTTCTTTAATTGTGGCCAAGTCCTGATAAAACCTTTCTAAGGAAGAGAGCTCTCTTGATACTTGTGGTCTAGGTGATGGCGCATCTTCTTTTGATAGTTTAGATGGTGGTGAGCAGGCCTCAAATTCCTCCAGAGGAGAAAAAGTGTCCATAGCTAACTGTTCTGTTGCCATCCAATGATTAGCACTGCGCCTAACAGAAATGCAGGGTGCTAGAAAGCACTTATTGTGTAGATTGACGTATTTAAAAGTAGAGGTGACCATCAAAAAGAAGGTTTTTAACACCTGATTCATTGAGCTGTCTGAGGAACATCTCTTCTCAAGCCTGCAATCACATGACCCTCAAGAATTTAAGTATTAGTTGAGTTCTGTTCTCTTTATTTGCTCAATAAATGTTTGTCGTTCCAAAATTTAAAAAGACATAATGATGTGCAAATACACAGAAACATAGAATCTGACAGCAGATAAGGATTGTCTAGAAAACCAAGTCTGACCGTTTTTCTTACCTATTGATACTACCTCAGACCTTATTTGGTCTGTAGCTTTCCCTTACTCCCTTGTTGCTGTTCTTCCATTATGTCTTTCCCATGTCCTCTTGAATTCCTCTACCGTTTTCATCTTCACTACCTCCACAAGGAGGCTGTTCCACTTGTCCATCACCGTCTCTGTGAATAAGTATTTCTTCACATTACTGCTGGGCCTACCTCCATCCAACTTCATATCATGACTTCTTGTTCGCGAACCCTGTTTTATCTGAAAGAGGCTACTCCTTTGTTCTCTCTTTATGCCCTTAAGGCATTTGAAAGTTTCTCATATCTTGCGTTTCTCTTCTATCCTTCAGTGAATACATGTTGAGGTTTTTCAGTCTCTCCTCATATGACATCTGTTGTAAACCTTGTACCATTTTCGTAGCTCTTCTCTGAACTGTCTCTGTTCTGTCACTCATGAGAAATGGCCTCCAGAATTGTACACTTTATTCCAGATGTAGTCTCTAATTTTCTATAAAGTAGCATAGCCACCTCTCTATTTCTACTAGTGATGCCCCTCCCTATGCAAACCAGTATTCTCCTGGCTCTCCCTACTGCCTTATCACACTTCCTGGACCTCTTTAGGTCCTCAGTTATGATCACTCCAGGACCCTATCTTAGTGCATTGTTGTCAGGACCCCCCCATTATGTACTCCTCCCTTGGTTTCTGTGTCCCAAATGCTTAATTTTACATTTTTCAGTATTGCAACTCAGCTGTCACACCCATGACAACTCTTTGAGCTTATCTAGCTCCCTTTCCATTTTCTCCACCCACTCAGGAGTGTCCACTCCATTGCAGATTTATGTGTCTTTCTTTTCTTTCTTTAAACGTTTTATTCATAAAATGCTATGAACAGGGATTTGTTCAATTGAGCCATGGCTCATTTACAATGAGATGTCATCCTAGAGAGGCACACTTTGCCCTCCAGGCCCTCTGCAATGTCATTTATGAAGACACTAAAGAGAACTGGCCCTAGAACCAAATCCTGCAGTACCTTGCTGGACACTAACTTCTCATTGGATTGTCCTCCATTTACCACCACTATCTGTACCCTTCCACTCAAGCAGTTCCTGATCCAGTTTCCTACCTTGTATCCCATTCCCAGACTGTCAAGTTGGTTTAGAAGCCTCCACTGTGGGATGGTGTTGAAGGCCTTACTGAAGTTGAGGTAGGCCACATTCACCACCCCTCTCTATTCTAGCATTTTTGACACCCACTCAATGAAATCTATCAGATACATTTGACAAGACTGACTCATTGTGAATTTATGCTGCCTCGGATCCTATTCCCCACTGCCCTCAAGCTATGCCACAATCCTTGCAATACTTGAAAGAAGGACAAGAAACAACTTGAGAAAATATATGGCAACCCTTCTATATACTTTTACAACAAGGGATTTAATTTTGAAATAATATTATTAATATACATAAAAGGTAGTAGGAAAAAATAAGCTTAACAATAAAATAATAAAAAAAAAGAAATAAGCTAGCAATCTAAGACAGGACATAAATAGGGTTAATTATATACCAATATATTTATAAAATGTAATTGGATTACCAGATCATTACCATTGGTTAAAGTAGTGTAGCGTAGAGTAGGTTATGATGAAATTATATGTTGAGGATGCACTGATATATAATATATATCAGAAAATAAAGCCCCTCAAATCTCATATCTGAACCTTAAAAAAAGAAAAAAAAAAGATACGACACAATCCTTTCTCTTATCAAGGGCTCCATTAATTTCACTACCACTGAAGTCAGGCTGACTGGCCAATAGTGGCCCACCTACTTCTTGCTCTCACTTTTGTGAATAAGTACTACAATCACCCTTCCCCAGTCTTCTGGAACTTCACCTATTTCCAATGATTTGTTACAAAGGGCTGCCAGTGGTGCTGCCAGCTCTTTCCCAAGTACTTTCAGTATTCTGGGATGTATCCCATCTGGTCCCATAGCCTTGATGACCTTCATCTTTGATAGTTTTTGTAGGACTCTCTCCTCTGTGAATTGATTGCTGTCCATGCCTCCTCACTTGTTGCCTCTACCACCTAACTGTGGACCTTTCCCCATCCCTTTTCATTTGTAAAAACTGAACACACATGTGCATTCAAGAGTTCCGCTTTTTCTATGTCTTCTTCAGCACAACCCCCTCTGCCTTTTTTAGCCTCACACTCCCTCTCCTGGACTTTTTCCTTTCATTAATGTACCTATAGAAAGTCATATCCCCTTTTTTTCAGCTTGTGTTATTTTCTCCTCCATTTGTGCCTTTGCTCTTCTGACTATCTTCCCTGCCTCCATCTATTTTTCCAGATACAGTCACCTGTCCTTTTTGCTCTGAGTACTCTTTTACCTCCTAGATGCTAACCTTTTTTTCCTTACTTTTCCAGTTAGTTCCCTTGAGTACCACAGTGGTCTTCTCCTCCTCTTTGCTTTACTAACTTGACTAACTGAAAAGCTTGTTGCTTCAACTATAGCCCCTTTGAGGTATGATCACTGCTCTCCTTCTCGCCCCCATGTTTCTTTCTGCCATGGCTCCTCTGAGAGATTCCCTCCTTTTCACAAAGTCAGTCCTCCTAAAATCTAGAACTGTTGCCTCAGTATGGTTTACTTCTTCTACTGTTCTTACTTTGAGCCACACCATAGAGTGGTCACTGGATCAAAAGTTGTCTCCTACCTCAACATCTTTAACTCTTTCCCCATTTGTAAGCACTAAGTCCAATATTGCCTTTTCTCTGGTGGGTCTTCCGCTAACTTTTTGAGGCATGCCCCCTAAAGGGCATTCAGAATGTCTCTAACCCTTGTTGTAGCAGTAGTATTGGTGCTCCAATTTATATCTGGCAAATTGAAGCCACCGATAAGTAGCACCTCCCACTTATCTGTCATCCTATTGATAGTCTCCAGCAATGCCCTTTCCTACTACTTCCCTTGAACTGGGGGGTCTGTTGATCACTTCACCATCAATGCTGGTGCTCTTACCTATGTCCAGTGTGACCCACAGTGCTTACCCTCTCCCAGCATCCCTTGTGCCTTGGTGACTGGAAATGCCTCCTTCACCCAGATTGCTACTCCTTCTCCTTTTCTCCCCGCCCCTGGAACAGAGGATTTCCTGG
Organism: Neoceratodus forsteri; assembly: GCA_016271365.2. NCBI lineage: Eukaryota > Metazoa > Chordata > Ceratodontiformes > Ceratodontidae > Neoceratodus > Neoceratodus forsteri. The sequence continues at coordinate 587,376,780 of CM028137.1, read as the reverse complement.
CACTGCTATATCTCATTCCTGGTTGTCTGTGAACCATGTCTCAGTCACAGTGACAATGTCCAGGTATGCCTCTGCCATTAATGCCATTGGGTCCATTAATTTAATACTTAGACTGTGAGCATTTGTTTACATGTCTCTCCAAGTTTTGGTGCATCCCTTTTTTTCATTTTTCCTGCTGTCTTTATGGTCCCCCCCTCCCGGTCTATTTCCTAAACTTCCCTTTGGATGTATGCTGATTCTTATCTGACCTTCCTTCCTGTCTTTATTGCTATTTTATTTGTTCTTTGTGTCTATTTCTTGTTTGAGTTTGTGGGGGAGTGGCATCCAAGGTACTATCTTCCAGTGTTACAGTGATAGGTTCCTTCGTCTCAAGCTCCCCATCATCTAGTTTAACTGTTGAATTGCTAATGTTGAGCTTCTGTCCTAGTGCTCTTACACCTTCCCTGACATACACTTTCTCATAACAGTTAAAAATTATTACAAGGCTTATTTTCATAAGATTAATAGCACACAAGAAACAATGCACTTTTTTAATTACTATAATTCTTCTTTTGTTAAGCCATAGGTCTGAATATTAATTTACCTAGAGATTTATATTAGTTTGCCAAATATTCATCTAAAAACATTTCTTTGTAAGTTGTATTTAGGATAAATCAACAACATATGCTTGAAATCCTCCAAATCTGAATATGCAAATCATTGTGTGAGGCAGAGTGACAAAACTTCACAAGAGCAAAAGCTGTTTCAAAGCAGGTTTTTACATTTATTCCAGTTTCAACTAAGAATTGCAAACTACAGAAAATGTCTCGTCCTGTTGGAATTCTTTAGTGTAATGTAATCAATGTTTTTGCCATTTACAAGGTCACCTGCAGAGTAAATCAATCATTTAGTACGTTTGTGGGACGCATACCAGTGAGGAAGTTTGCGAGATGAGTTGTGTGTAGAATCCAAGAAGCATGTAAGATGAGAGCAAGTATTAAAATCGTAAATTCTGTGTCTCTTTCCAAACCCCAAGGATACGCGTGAAAGGCACAAACCTAGTGCCGAGCACCATGGGTATGCAAATCATTGTTTATTCCCTGCCATTCCCTGCCAACAGAAATAGACATCTATCACATAAATGCTATGAGTATTCTGCCTAAGCTGGACCATATTAAGCCTGGTTTTCACAATGTTCACCCGGTATCCTTTGCATCTCTGAAACATGGCAACCCACCAAAGTCCCTGATGCTTCAGTTGCCATCTCTGGGTACTCCATACTGCAACTCGGCAGGGGTAAGCATAGTGGTTATGTTTCTATCTATGTCCAAGAGTCCCTAAGTGCCTCCATCATCTCATAGGAGGTAGTACCAAAATCCCACAAGATCCTACTCACCAAACTGGTCCTCCCATTCTCATCATCCTTATTTGTTGTTGTCTGCTACTTCTCCTCCAATGCTTCACTTGTCACCCTGTTCTCCAAACTTGCCACTATAACTTCTGCAGCTTCCTCTGGTGAGCTTCTTATGCTGGGTGACCAACTTAAATTGGATCGCCCAACATTTCAAGCAAACGACTCAAGAGATTGAGGCACTCAACCTCTCCCAACTCATGTCTGAGCCCACCAGACTCAACACCCACTCCTCTAACCACTCATTGCTGGACTGGATCCTAATTACTCACCCCAACAAATTATCTTCCAGTGGCACACTTTCTGATGCCTTCAATGACCACTGAATCACTTTCTGTTATAGAAAGCACCACCCCATCACAGCCCTGCCCAAATATATGTGGTTCAGATCCCTAAGATCCCTAAATCAGCAGGTGCTGCTGGTAGACCTCTACCTGGCCAACTGGTCTGGAGTCCTCAAGGCTGCTGACATTGATTCCACTGTGGTAGCTTTTAACTCCACCTTTCTAGGCATTTGAAATGCCCATGCCACCTTAAGAAAGGTGCATCTCCAATGCCAATACCTTGTGTGGCTCTCCCTCCAACTGGTGCAGCTGTTCAAAGCCAGAGGCAAAGCTTGGAAAGTATTCAAGGCATCTGCAAATGCCTTAGACCTCCAAAAGTACAGAACCCTGTGGAATGCTTGAACTAAGGTCATGAACTCCACTAAAGCAGGCTTCTTTAAGTCTCAGCTTGATGACTGTCACTCTTCCTCTGCCACATTCTGGAAAACTCTCTACTCCCTGCTAGGTTCCTCCTTGCAAGCCCCTTCCCCTTGTTCTGACCCACTCAGACATCAGCCCCAAAGCTGTTGCTATATCCATAAACTTATTTTTCACAACTTGTGCCCTACCCCAGGGTCACCCCCCACCCCTCTCTCCCCCCCACATCACCTATACTCACCCCTTCCACCCGGAGAGAATCATCCTCCCTATCTGCCTTCCCCTTCCCTCTTTCCCTTGACCTGACATTCTCCCTGACACCACCACACCCAAATGCACCTTCCCCCCATTACCCCCTTAGATGTACCCCAACCTCTCAAACCTCTGAACTCCTCCAAAGTCTGGATGGCATTAATCCTATACTCTTGAAAATCTTTGCTTCTGCCATTGTCCCCCCATTACCTGCATATTCAGTCTCTCCCTCTACTCATGTTTCCTGCCCAATGCCTTGAAGTTAGCTAAAGTCATCCCCTTACACAAAGGGGTGACCATTTCGTCCCTGGAAAACATAGACCTATCTCCCTCCCTCCTCCCCATCCTCTCTAAAATCCTGGAGTCCCTTATCTCAAAAAGACTAAATGCATTCCTAGCTTCTAATGACATTCTGACTCCTTACCAATCAGGTTTCTGCCATCTCCACTCCACTTCCTTGTACCTTCTCCGTTTCACCAATCACATTCACTTGGACATGGGCAAGGGTCATCTGACACTGGCTATTTTCATAGACTTTGCTAAGGCCCTTGACTCTGTTGCCCATAGACTACCCCTCAATCACGTAATGGCTATTGGGCTATCCTCATCCTCTACCAGCTGGTTCAAGGCCTACCTAACAGACAGGTTCCAATTCGCCCAACTTGGGGACACCAAATCTGATCCCCTCCCTATTCTGGCTGGCGTTCCCCAAGGGTCAATACTGGGACCTACCCTATTCTCCATTTTTGTGAATAGCCTTCCTTTTGCCTGCTCTAACTCACAGATTCAAATGTACACCAACGTTATCATCATCTACCCTTCCAGTCCCACACTAGCCCAGGTCAAATCTACCCTCCAAACTGATTTTGCTAACACCATAAGATGGCTTAATGATAAATCTCTTAAATGCAACACCAAAAAATTGGTAGCTATGGCTTTTGGTACAGCCCAGAAACTTGCCAAAATTACATCTCCACCCTCCTTTTATGGGCTTAATGGCTCCAGAATTGAAGCAGTTGACTCATTAAAATACCTGGGGGTATGGTTAGACCCCAAACTGGACTTTGCCCTCCACTTGGATTCTATTCAGAGCAAGCTGCATCCCAAGCTAAGTATGCTTCATAAACACAAAGATAGCCTCTCTCCTCCCATCAGAAGGGAAATAATCATTAAGCATATCCTACCTCCCCTTCTATTATATGGACAATAATAATAATAATCTTTATTTATAAAGCACCCTTCCAAAAGACCAGGGCACTGAACAAAATCTAAAATACATACAAATTACAACAATAACATTTCATAAAATCAATTAAAATCAATATCACATAAAATAAATACTCTTCAGCATAATTTAATAACCAAAAATATCAGCCAACATCATCTGGGAATGCTAATTTAAATAAATAGGTCCTAAGGACTGACTTAAAACTTTGGATAGTCAGGCAGTCCCTCACCCAATGAGATATAGAGTTCCATAGGGTAGGGGCTACAAAAGCAAAAGAGTGAAGAGGTATTCAAATGCACCCTGGGAATCTCTAGCAATCCCTCATGGGTGGATTGGAGCTGACAGGAGGGGCAGTAGGGACAAAGGAGATCTTTCAGGTAGCAGGGTCCTAGTTCATGTAAGTCTTTATAGGTCAGCAAGTTGACCTTAAAGGTGATCTACCACTGTACTGGCAGCCAGTGCAGACCACGGAGCACAGGTGTAATATGATTGGTCCTAGCAGTACCAGTCACAATCCTGGCTGCCTCTTTCTGCACCAGCTGCAAGCAGTGGATATGAACCCCAGGCAGCCCTAGGTACTGGGCATTGCAGTAGTCAAGGCGAGTGGTCGCAAAGGCGTGGACCAAGATAGCAAGATTGTTGGGAGGAACCAGGTGCTTCACCTGGGTGATACTCTTCAGATGAAAAAATGAGAACTTGACAACTGCCAGCAGCTGAGATTTCAGGGTCAGCACATTGTCAAAAATAACGCCTAGGTTCTGCACCCAATCTGAGGCAGCCAGCTGAGTATCTCCAAGCCATAGCCCTGATGATTGTCCAGCCATAATTCCCACTGCCTGATGATCTAGGTCCACCACCAACATCTCAGTCTTATCCAAATTCAGCCTCAGCCAGCTAGCACTCATCCAGTCCTGAATATCAGGGAGGCAATTGTTAAATACCGAGATTGCATTCTCCTGCCCAGGAACAAAGGACAGGTACAGCTGAGTATCATCTACATAGCAGTGAAAACTCAAGCCATACCACCTAACAATGTCTCCTAACAGCAGTATATACACTACAAACAACATGGGGGCAAAAATGGAGCCCTGGGGAACCCTACCGGATAGGGAGAGAGCATCAGAGGAATACATCCCAATGACCACTCTATGAATCCTAGCCTGGAGGAAAGATCTAAACCATCTGAGGACTGTACCAGACAGTCTGCAGATGAGCCGCAGGCACTCCAATAGCACACCATGGTCCACAGGGTCAAATGCCACAGAGAGATCAATGGGGATCAAGATGAAACGAGACCTCCGACCTCTCGCTATTAGGAGCTCATTCGGCACCCAGATAAGAGCCGTCTCTGTACTATGCCTCTTCCTAAATCTTAACTGGAGAGAATCATAGACCATGTGGATGGTAATATGGTCCTAATATATTCCTTTACAGAATCAGGAAACATTCCCCTCTCTAATGAACTCCAGACAATCTCTTCAAGGATTGGCCGATCTAATCTGCACAACCCACAAGGAGTCGCGTGGGACCCGGATCCAAATTACAGCTAGTTGGCTGCAGAGTCTGGATGATCCTCATGATGCCCATGCATTCTGGCTGACTAAAGTCTGTCCAGACAGACCAGGAGCTTATGGCCTCACGCTGACCACCACAACACCCCTTGGAGGTGGTCTGGTGGATCTCAGACCTGATGGCCGCAACCTTATCTGCAAAAAATCGAGCAAACTGATTACACTTTTCTTGTGAAAAGGCTCCCACAGACTGAAGACAGCCTGTCCACAGTCCAGAAGAGGTGGGTGGGTTGATTTTGTGCAGCAGCAATCTCCCTGAACAGGAATTCTGCCTTCTTACACCTTATTACTGGCTGATAGATCCTATAATGTTCCATCAGTCTAAGCCTGTCACCCTCCAGGCTTGATTTTCGCCAAACCCTTTCTGACCTTCAACCCAGTCTCTTTAACTCCTTCAAGGTCCAATCAAACCATCGAGACCTTGGATGGCGAGTGTGTGGGCGAAAACAAACAGAAGCAATAGAATCCAAGGCCACCATTACTGCCATATTATAGACAAGCACCAGGTGCCCTGGATCCATGCACTCCCTCGGCATGCACGATAGATCCAGCACTGCCGTTAGGCCATCCCAGGTCACTCCCCACAAAGGGCGGTATTGGACCATCATCATAGAGGCAAGCCTATTAGGGGGAGCTGCCAAACTAAACACTATGGTGTGATGATCAGACCATCTGACTGATTCCACCACCAAGTCAGATATCTGCATCTGCAGGAGGAAGACCAAATCCAGTGAGTGCCTCTAATATGGGTTGCAGAGGTAACAACCTGTGTGAGGCCCAACAAAGTCATTAGTTGGAGGAAGTCGCAACCAAATTGCGAGAGTTCACCATCGTCCCAAGCATTGAAATCCCCCAGAATTAACCATCTGGGGGATCTCAACGCTGCGTCAATAATGAAATCTGCAACTTCCTGCAGGAACTCTTTCCCATGTCCAGGTGGATGATATATGAGGAGTATCCTGCACCCCACACCCGTACCCATGATGCACTCAAAGGATTTGGTGCACCCCACTGGCACCTCCACAAGGCCCAGTTCTGATCTATAACACATGGCTACACCCCGCCTTTATGATCTATAGTGTACAGTGCAGTGGTTTAAGGCTCTGAGCTGCCAATCTAATCTGGAGACCTGGGTTTGAATCCCACAACCCCCACCTGCATACTGTGTGACACTGAGCAAGTCACTTAACTTCCTTGTGCTCCCAGGTCACACATGTAAACAAACTTTCAGCTTAGTGTGTCTCTCCTGGTAAAAAAAAAAGCTACAACTAATCCTCGGACGGTGTATCACAGAATACCCTTCTGGAACAGCTAGGGCCAATACCAGGATGGCATTCTCGTCCTGCCAGGTCTCAGTGATGCATGTTAGGTCAGATGTCTCTACAAGATCTTCTATAATAGCAGTCTATAGTTCAGCACCACAATCCTCCCTTATCAAATTGGACCATCTGTACCAAGCTTTCTGTCATTTTGCCACTAGTATCCCTTACAGCACCAATTACTGCCTCCTCTACCAATCTATCTCCTTGCCCTCTCTCAATGATTGCTGTCTTGCTCATTGCATAATCTTTATCTCTAAATTTTGGTTCAGCACCCTTCCCTCTTCCCTCTTACCTCTCCTCATTGTTAGCCCCAGCTCCCAGCACTGGCTACTCCCTGCACTCAGGAGACCATCGGTCTTTGGTCTTGGCCACATCTCGTGCACATGCAGGTAAAATAGAATTCACCCACTGGCTCCCTGCTCTCTGGAACTCTCTTCCTCTCACTGTACAAAACTCACCTACAGCGCTTGTCATTAAAAAGCATTTCAAGCACCTCCCTAACCCCCTTGCCATTGCTTCCAGCCTCCCTAATCTCCTGGTCATCTCTGGCAATGCATTTCTAACCTCTGCCACCACCCAAACCTAGCACTGTGTGTACAACCCTGGCACCACATTATCCTGTACGTAAGCTCCTAGATTTTATGATACTCCAGGCAATTCCATCACTCTGGATGTTAGTAACTACTGTTGTGTACACTGTTTAGGCTTTTACTTGCATATGAGATGTAACCTTGATCAAGCTGTATAAGATGTAATCTATGCTTATTTTATGTATTCCTTCATATCTCTGTTGTGTTTTTAAGTTATGCTTACATATTATGTATACTGCACTACGCCCCCTCCCCCTTCCCTGGGCGCACCTGGAAATGAGCATTGGCTCAGTGTGCCTTTCCTCGTTATCAACTTTTACATAAATAAATAAATATAGTGAGATTTGAACATGGATCTCCTGTTGCAGTGCCTTGTGATGTAACTACTGGGCCACACTGGCTGACAGTCTTGTGTCGACTATTCTTTTAATCAGTAGTTACTGCTTTTATAATGCAGAAATTAATTGGAATGTTTCAAATACCATTATGAAATTAATATAAAAATCCAGAAACCTGATTGGCTGAGGAGCTAAAACCCAGTGCCGATATCATAGTACAACAGAACTGAACACATATTTGTGACTTAATTTGGCTGTTTACAATAAGCAGGCATAGTTGTACCAATAAACATTAATTCACGTACTTATATTTAAAACATATGTATACAATGTACGTAGGGATTGCACTATTTAAATAAATGAATTATTTTCCAAAGCTCTCACCCAAGTGAAAGATAAACCATGTTATTTACCCAATGGGTAAATAGCACTTTATTTTTTACTTGACTTCATCACAATCAAATTGATTGATAGCACATTCTGCCAATCCCACAATGAATCTGTCCTTAATTGTCACACAGAACACAAACATTTTATACAAAGAACACACAGTGGACTGTGTTCAGATATGCCATCAATTTCCACTCATGAGGTGGCAGGACTTTTATAGCTCACTTGTGGCATTGCCACTGGTGAGTTATGGTTCCACTCACTCACTAATGAAAATACATGGCGCATTTGAACACAAGCCATTGTATATCCTCTCTCTCTTTCTCTCTCTCTCTCTATATATATATATATATATGTATATATATATAGCATCTACCATCTTCTAGCCAAACAGCAAAATTACAGTGGTTTAATAGAACTAGATTTTGTTTTTCACCTTTTTCCTGCTTTTCAATGATTTAATTATTTAAATGTAACCCCCCACCAGCCACTTGTTTAACTAGTAAGCACACCTTCCATACTTTGCTGTCTAGGGGAAAGAGAGGGGTGGGGGTACAAAGCATAAACAGAATTTACAAGACAGAAATAGTCCATTACTAATCCCAGGTCCTGAAGAGAGAAACATTTGCTAAGGGCTATTCTAGGTTTGAACTTCTGGAAGGGTACCCAGTAATTCCACACAGGAAGCAGTAACTAGATTGTCCATACCAGACTGGGATTCTAGAATGTGGCTTTATTCCAAACACTTGGTACACAAAAGCAAAGATGGGCCCCCTAATAGTTTACACTTCATGGCACAAGGCAATGTAGAGCACAACATCTGTAGAAAACAGAAACTCAGACTTCCCGAATAGCATAGGACTTGGACTCTTTTCAGTGGCAAAGCCTGAGCTGAAACACACATCTTCTAGAAGCAATGGTCACAAATTCTTCTAGTGACACTGCCTGCAATGTACCTGTAGAACATTTCCTATATGGCATAGGTTTTAAGGTAGGCAATGTGGCAACTGGCCATGATGGTGCACACTGATGCTCAAGACTAGAACAACTGACACCAGGGGGGTAAACTTTTTCTTCAGGCATTGGCCACATAACCTGAAAAAAATAATCACTTTTACAGAGCCTGAAGTGCTGAACTGGTCACTCCAGATGGGGGACTGACCTCCATTTGCTTCCTCAGTCCATACCCAACCATTCTTTCAGAGTTACACCTCAACTATCAGCAAACAGTAGGACTAGGCATCTTGGAATGTATGGCACATTCAGCACTGGAAAAATACTACTTCTGAGTGTAAGGGTAAAGTTCTGTACAGCATGTTAAGTCACATTGGGGACTCCACTATTGTCAGCCAACCTTAGGAAAAGGCATGAGAACAGTCTCAATCAGAAAAGAACTTGGTGTAGAAAATCTCTTTTTCAGAGTACACCCCACATGAAAACAGACAAAAGCAGGTACAATCACCTGGGAATCCACAGTCAGATTATTCATGGTTGTACACAAAAGGAGGCTTCAAATATCCTGGATCAAAGTCAGAGGATTGCCCCTCAGATCCAGTCTGCAGTCCTCCTCATCCCATTGGGGATGAGAACATCATGAACTCCTGCTAGACGGTTTCCACCACTTCTACATGGCAGGTAAAAGGTTCTCAAACTAGGGTGAGAAAAAAATAGGCCCTCCACAGAGCCCACACTGCAACTCTTCACTTCTCCAACTGCTCACACTGATATCCACTCAGAAAACTAACTGAAAATTCTAAAGCTCCCCACTCACAGCTATGTGGCATATGTTGCTGCGAGAGTTCTAAATGACATCACCTCTCTGCTCTCAGCTGAGACCAAGTAAACAGAGAGGGAGCAGGTGAAAATTTATTTAACTAGATATTCACTAGCTGCCTTCCCTACCTAGCACTGACACTGATGGGATTCTAGTGACCCTAGGGAAAATGGGGGTTACATAAACAAAAAAAAAGGGAAACATGCTATTTTTACTTGTCCTAATGGACCTATTTCCTAATCATGAAAACAACAGTCCAAGATGTGTTTTGTGCTGGCATAACTGCACTTCTCAGGCAGTGGAAGCACTCAGTTTTTGACCTCATGCCTCAACCCACATAAGGCATACTGTTATCCCAGCACAACATACATAAAGAACAGAAAAGAAATCCATTTTAGGAATGTTTAATAATAATTGTATTCTTAATAACCATTTTATTGTTAACTATAAGGAATACTGCATTGAAGCAGATATCCCATTTACATTGGGGTCACTAGTGTATGACACAAGAAGCAATCAAACAATCTCAATTATATATAATACACACATTAATTTTATGGAGTAGAACAAGTGCAAATCTCAGAATCATTTTAGTGGTCTTTGGGCCCATGAATTCAAAGTGAATTTAACAATAATCTTGGTGGTATATCAAGTGAGCTCAAGCAGATGACATACTGTATTTTACTACACATTTTAATTGATATCATATGGCCCAATGTTTTGTTTTTTCATCAGACATTTGGAGGTATTGTTGATTTTCTGAAATAAAAAATAAGAAAAACAAGGGTTAGGAGATACCCATCACCCTAGCATGTAATTTTGGTTTTTTATAGATAATGAACATATATGTATCTCCTTAAAATAACAGGATTACTAAAATAAACTTTGTTTTTACTAACTGCTAAACCCATCACACAGTTAAGAAAACCACCCCTACTCTTTTTATAGTGGTCAACTATTCAGCTTAAAATGTTCACCCTCCTTAAGCCTAATGGTCATCTTTTGGTAAAATTAACTCCCCTCAACAGAGAAGATTATTTCAGTGATATACCCATTCCACCTCCAACAACTGAGCAATCCCCCCCAGTCCACCAGAATAACTAATCATAGCCATAAGAATCTTTCCAGAAGCCACTCAATGGATCAGGTATAATGTAGTTTGCTCCGAAACAGACAGTTAACCAGCGGTTTAGGAACAGGCTTGTGCTCTAAGTGACTAAGGGATCATGGTTGTGGGTGTTGCCAGCAGCAGTGCTTACCCACTCAGAGCAGGGTAACATTATATTCTGTTCTCATAGTAAGTCCTGCAGCTGGCAATGGAGGGTTCACCCTCCTATGAAGGGAAAACTACATACAGTTGTGATCATAATTGTACTGGACAGCACCAGTAAGGGGGGGACCAGAGGAGTAATGATCATGCAGCTTATTGAATGACAGCTCTTGGTACTTCCAGGCCTCACATCACTGGGAAAGATCCTTCAGGATGCATGCGGTTGCTGCTAGGAGTTAGAAAGGGTGTGAAGGGTGGATTGCACCAAGTACTGGAGAGAAACAGAGCAGAGGATGGAAACAAAAACACTAACAGACCATTGTTCTGCTCCTTCCCATTTTTCCATACCCAGTAATGATTATTCCAGTTTGTAGCTGTTTTGTTTATAGCTGGTCTCCTAGCAGACTGTGCTATTTGAGTCATACTATAAGGATCTGAGGTTTGCTGGTGTTGCTGACTTAATCTTTTTGTAGAAGGTTGTCCTAACACTGCTAGGTGACCACAAGAGTCAAAAGGAACTGTAAATTAAAATAATAATTTCTGAGTAAAGAAACACAGGAGGAGGGTTGGGTTCTGACAGTTGTGTGATCTGATAGGTCAGGCTTTTTTGGTATGTTTAGCCCTCTAGTAAATAAGTGTAGGTTTGTTCAGCTGGTGGTGGTTTTTGGTGGGTAGAACAGTTGATCAGTAAGATAGATTTCTCTGATAGGTGGTCTTGTAAGTATACTGTGAGATCACCAGGGATACAGAAGCTGGGAAGGGAACCTCCGGACTAAAAAGTACAACATGTGGATATGACTGAAACACACAAAATACCACTCAAACTACTTAAGTCCCACAGTGACCCACACCCTGTCATGTCTTATTGTTCAGATTTATATAATCTACTTACCGGAGTTCAATAACTGTCTTCTTTGCCCAAGGGACCCTTGGATTAACACAAACGGGTCCAATCTCTTTTGTGTAAAATCTAAACATATACAAAATAAAAAAATGCTGTAACTCCTGTATCTAATACAGTAATAAAATAACTAAATGTATTTCTCATTCTTTTTTCTTTTTTCTTTTTTCCCCTCTTTTTTCTATATTTTATTTGTGATCCTGTCGTCCGTGCCCTCTTCTGACTGACCTTCCCTGCCCTGACATCCCAGAATTAGCAAGGCTTACCTTTCTGCCTTGACTGGGAGCAGAGCCTTTAGAGAGTTAGTCATCATCCTGTGGCTGGAGGTTTTGATTTTCTCTTCAGTTTTCTCCCCTGGTCCCTGTGCTGCAGCACACACCAGATGTGTGCATGGAATCTCACATCTGCAGAACTCCCACAGCACAACCCCTTCTGTGCACCCACAGACCTGCATTTCCCCAGACCTCCACCTGGGGCATTCATTTGTGGGAGCCCATCCCCTCCACTCCCTTCCCAGCAGAGGAGAGCTGTCCTACAGACACTCAATCCTCTCCCTCCCTTCCTGCTGACCCCCAATGGCCCAAGATCGTTCCCAAACCCGGGTTGCCGGCATGGCATGAGGTGTGACATCCAGCATCTCAACCCTCAGCACCATCAGACCAACTGTATTTCTCTTTCTTAATTACATTCATTTCACTTATGCAAAAAAATGAATGTCAGATGCAGACAGTAAGTCAGCTATATTATTTAAAGTAGAGTATATCATTATAACATCCAAAAACTAGAAACATACCGTAGATATTTATAAATAACAACACCATTATATGATAAACAGCATTTCTGAAATAAAAGAAAATCACCCATACAGGTATAGGGTCAGTATTTGTTGTGTATGGTTTTCCATACACTCACAAATGCAATTGCTGCAGGACACAGAAATGAGACACTCACAAGTAGCAGCAAGTATTTGACAATGTGTTAACTCCACTGATGCATGTCAATGAGTAGGTATAGTAACCGGTCAACAGAAGCGAGTATCAATGGCACCCACAGTAATTGACGTGTTAAGTGCTACAAAAACAACAAAAATGTTTTCTTTCATTTTTAGCTGCCCATGTTGGTCCCTCTTTTGGTGGCCCTAAGCCACTGGAAAACTCTAAGCAGCCACAGCTTGTTATAGTTACAGACATACATGGTATCGAATGGCTGTCCTCTATGAAGGACAATATAGTGTATAAAATAATATACAGTGAACCTTACCAACGCAACTCATGTTTCTATCTCAGGGATTGTTACAACATCAAAGACCTGCTGAGCTTTTGCTCTTGAGATCTCTATAATGTCTTCACAAACTTTTGATGAAAACACAGACATGTGGATAATAATGGCAGAAAAAGACAAATGGTCCAGCCAGTTAGCCTATATTACCCTACTATACCCTAGGTTCTATTGTCTCTGGGGGGTCTTTGCTTACATTGTCCCCCCTTTTGTTATCTGTTTTTCCACCTCCAGCTTCCCTATGAGCACTTAATATCCCCTTGACTCTACCTCAGAGGAGTTTGTAGCCATTTATGGTTTGGTACCCACCACCTCTGCTGGCAGACCATTCTATGGCACAAACACTCTTTCTGTAAAATAATGCTTCCTCACATCTTTTCTAAGCCTTTCCCCCATTTACCACCACTTGTGACCCCTTGTCCTATTTTCTCTGTTCCTGATAAATACAGTACAAGTCACATTAAGCTGTTCCTCCAATGAGTTGTTCTAGCATTTCTGATTGAGTTGCGTAACTGTTGCTGGATCCAGCACAAAGTCCTGCACAGACTGTTTCTTAATAGTTAAACTATAACTTTGCATTGTACTATGATTGGACTACAGATGCATACAAATTGAGTTACAAAAATATTTTACAAACATTGATGTTCGTCTGGTTAAACACTGAAAAACAATGCAATATGAGTTGCCAGTGCATTGCCATCTGTAAAAATCAATGCTAAACCAACTCATTAGTGAAACAGAGTAATGCAACTTGTACTGTAGTTCATAGTCCACATCATGGGTCTGCCATATTTACTTTCTCTTCTGGTTATGAATGAATACATGTTCACTCCGTTTAGTTGATCTTTATAAAATCTTCCCTCATAGCCTTGATTCATCTTGGTCATTGTTTGTTGTACTTTCTCTAGTGAGTCCCTGAATTTTTTAGGTGGGAAATCCAAAACAAGGCATAGTACTCCATTTGTCTCATCACTGACTTTTACAGTGCCAACAGTACCTCCTACCTTCTACTGTCCAACCCTTTCCTAATGCAGTTCTGCATTCTGTTAGATGTCCACTAGTAAATCCCATAATTGCTGTGGCCGACTCTCCCTATCCTGACACAGAGTGCCTGAAACAAGGGTGCCCAACATCAGGATTTTCTCCCATGACTGAGTTTATTTTATGTTTTGGGGGGCTGCACCCCCCTACTTTAAGCTTCCAGCTCTGCCTTGGGCAAATCCCGATGTTGGGCATCCGTGTTTTAGGCACTCAGTGTTGGAATAGTGAGTGTCAGACAGAGCAATCATGGGAACTTAAATTGATGCCTTCTGTTAGCACTGCTGAAGGTCCTGTTATTTTGACTGCTTTATATAAGGCAGTGTCAAATGATGACTCCTAGGTCCTGGTCCTCTGATGTTCTGTCCAGCTTCAATGATCCATATAACTCACTGAAGTTGAAGTAGAGTATATATACAGCATGGTCCTTATCGACTACCTTGATTAAGCTAAAGGATAATATCATTCCAATCTGACAAGATCTCACTGTCACAGATATGTGCTGCTTACAATTCTGAAGTTTTTCTTCTTTTCAGGTATTCTACCAGATCTTTGTTGACTAGTGTCTCTATCAGTCTTCCTACCATAGAGGTAAGGGTGATGGGTCTATAGTTTTCTGGCTTCTTCTTCTCACACATCTTTGTAGTGTATGGCTGACTATACAATATATTATATTTTAAACAGCTACCCTTTTTATTGAATAAATGCCTCACCTATGTACTTTTTGAAAACAAGACGTTGAATAGATTGATTGATTGATTGACCTTACATTTCTTAATTAGAGATGCTCAGATAATCTGTAGTATCTTAAGATGATCCAGACAATGGAAAGTTCAGTTTCAAGTATTTCTGTTGGGAGAAAATTATGTCTGGGTCATAATCTTGATACACTAGCCAGATTACCCAGGATTACCAAGACACAGCGTTTGATTTCAGGATAATTTTTCACTGCTATGGATGCTTGACCTATCCATGGATACTGATATGAATTGGGTAATGCACTTCCCAAATATCTCTATTCTTCAGTATCTAATAGTCATGTTAATCTATCCTGAACATGATTCACAGTTTATATCTCCTGTTTGATATTGATCTACCTATCTTAATATGTTGTATGCAAAATAATTTTCAGACTGAATGAGATGAACAAAAATATACTCACATGATAGCATTCACACAGGGGCCCAGAGAGTTCTGCAATCTAAACTGAATAATGGTGTAGGGAATCTTGTCTCTGGATACTGATTTGCAGCAGCTAGTGGTCACCTTGGATGGTCGACGAACTGAAAAACAAGTACTTTTGTTGCATAAAATGCATCAGCAAATAATATTACACACACATATATATAATATATATATGTGTGTATATATATATATATATATATATATATATATATAGACAGTATATCAAATGCTGTCCTATTTTTTTATTAAACATGAATTTCTTAGTTTTCTAAATTTGCATTATAAATATCAGGCACACCGAAGATGAAGTGCCATGGAAATGTAGTGCAAAAGTGTGGTTTCAAAAAGGCACAAAAAAGGAGAGGGAAAAATGTCCTCACTCATTGTCATATGACATGAGACAATTATGTAAAAATAAGAGAGATACTCTTTTGCGTGAGGAAACCTAATGTTTCATACTCACTCTAACAATTTTTCAAGAGTTCACAGAGCACCAATGACTCTGTACACTATGGAAGAAGTTAATTATTAATATAAAATTAGTATAACTTTCTATTTACCCTGTGCTACATGTAACCAACAACAGTTCTTTTTGGTATAAGCCTGTGCATTGTTTTGTTGAGTGGTGGCTTGTACATTTCCCTCCTCCTGTCCACAAACATTGTTCCTTCTTCACCCTTCTCTTTCCTCTTCTCTAAATTTCACCTTTCTTTTCCCTCCCTTTTCTGTTATTCTCTTTGGTTTCTCTTCCCCACTTCTGTCCTCTCCCCTTTTTTCATAAGCTTTTAGTCTTGTGAATTAAAATGTCATTCCTCACCTTATATTCCAGGTCTGACACAACAAGGGTCATAACAACCTAATGCACCCTTGAGCTACTAATGTATTACTGTGACTCTGAGTACCTCTCCTGTTTTATGCACCATACATATTGACTGCTTGCACAATGTTTTTCATGTGGAGGAATCTTTTTTTTATAAAGATGGCAGCAGTACGAATTGATAATAAAATGTTTAAAATTAGCATTGAATAAAGTACTGATCAGCAGACTACATTTAGAAACAAGACAAATGAGGTTTGCCATTCTTCCACCATGGAAATGCTTTCCCTGAAAAAGAGACTGTGTTCAAGTTATAGCATTGAACTTAGCACAAGATGACCCCAAGGACATATCCTGTCTCAGCCATGGACTTGTTGCTCGACTTTGAGCAAGTCACTTATCCTCACTATGTTTTAGCTCCCCATTTAGAAGTGCTGTGAAGTCCTGCTGAAAGAGATGCTACATAATCATCTAAGATGCTAATCTGGGAAAATGCTGCTCAGGTGCCAAAGACACAGCAAGGAGAGTGTAGACTCAGCTGCTGGATGTTTGTTAACATTTTCATATATATTTAAACATCAAATCATTGCTATCAAAAGCCCAGATATAGCAATTATCAAATGATTTACTGGTTCCTCAGAGTTTTTCATAAACAATTTATAAAGGTACTTTATGTTGTATTGTCCATTTATTATTTTTTGATTGCTAATTGATTAGTCTTTAGACAGCCACATGGCGTTCTTACATATACATTAGTTATACTTGTAGGAATGATTGAATAGAAATAGTAATAAGCCAAAGTGTATACTTTAATAAACCATAATAAACACAAAACAAAACCTTTTCAATAAAAAAGTCAACCTCATTTTACATATCATATGGTGTAATCCTCTATAACAATTGTTGCAGTATGTAAAAGATTCTAAAATAATATGTAATACATGAAATAAACTTGCACTGTGAGATCAACATAATGATTTTTAATCACTTACACGTTTTCCTTTATTTTCCTATAGAACTGTTTAAACAAATATTTATGCTTCTTAGCAAGTTAATGGAATTCAAGAGAACTGTTTTTTTCATTAACAAATCCTTTTGCCAGTGCAGTTCTGTAACTGAATTTTGCAGTATCTATAGTATGTACCATGATAAATATACAAGGTGAGATACTTACAATCAGCTAGTGCAGCAGCAAAACACAGCACCAATAATACAAATGCTAGCTTATGTCGTTGGTGGTTCAAAGAGTAATGCATCTTCAAAGTCTTCTTTGGAAGCAGATAATTGTATTTGAAAATACCAAGATGTATTCCTTTTATATGCTATGCTTAATGGAAAACTTAAACTAGTTTGGAAAATACTATAGTAAGATGTGTCATGTCCAAATAATGTGCACGTCCCCCACTTCCCCTTGTAAGTGTTAGCCACGCTTTTCTTTTATGCAGATGCTATGGTTACCAAGCACGAGACTCATTTGGAACTTACCTAGGTACTAAACTGAAGAAACATTTTTGGACAGGGTTCCAGCATGTTGGGTGGAACAATTTATATATAATCCAGGTTCATATTATTTTTATTGTACACATTTTATTTTTATCTGCTACCATGTTCAGGGGATATTGTCTGTACTCTCTAGCATATGCAGACATTTCTTTGTTATTATGCAATCTGCATTTTGTGGTAGTTTCTTGCAATGAGACAAAGCAACACCTCCTTACACCACTGAGAGCCTCCATAGAGCAGTGTTTTGCTGATATCTCTCATCATACTCTAAGGCACTTGTTTTCAAAAGTTTTGCCAAAGGCACATCATGTGAGAAACAGCTTTAGAAACAGAATTTGAGGCTACATATACATGCTGCTTACCTCCTTTCTAAAACAAGTACATATGAATATGTACCTTTGCTGTGTAGCAGACTGATATATCAGTCCGGAATTTGTGTAAGTGCTAATTCTGTTGGCAGCCTAAGGGTTTATAATCACACATGATTGCATTAGAGCCATTCTGAAAAACTAAAAAGCAAATCCCAATGTTAAGAATATTGATCCACTTGCCACATTCATAAAGTTTATAATATTTTCATTTAATGTTGTGAAAAGTATGACACATCCTCTAAGACTGCAGATAAAAAAAAAACTTTTTAAAGGAAAGACCTCTTCATCAGAGTTATGCAGGAACTGTAAAGGCATTTGAAAATACTTAACATAATCACAGGGTTAAATTGGGCAGAAGCCCTCTGGAGATCAGTTCCAGCACCTCTTAAAACGTTTCATGACAGCTGAATCACTTCTGTCATCTTCCTCCATTGACTGCTATAGGAGAGTTCCACCACTTAGAAATGACTGTTCCACCAGCTAGAAATCTAGATGTGAGAGTTCCACCACCTAAACATTTCCAATTCAATCACTGAAGATAATACTGATTAAAATGATACACTTGCCCTGAACACCATCAATAAAAGCTGCGATTTTGGTCTTTAACAACTGTCTAGCCGAAATCCAGGACTGGATAAATGTGAGTTGGCTGTGGTTGAATCCAGAGAAAACTAAGGTGTTGGTTGTGGACCCAGGTCGCCAAGAGGCAGGTCTGTTGGAGGGATCACCATCAGGTTTATGGCTTGGGGGTGCTCAGCTAACTACCTCAGACTGGGTGCGAAACCTGGGCATTGTGTCTGATGACTGTTTGACACTTAAATCTCAGGTGTCGGCAGTTGTCAAAGCCTCTTTTTACCATCTGAGGTACATCACCTGGGTGAAGCACCTGGTTCCTCCTGAAGATCTTCCTACTTTGGGCCATGCTTTCATTACCTCTCGCCTTGACTACTGCAATGCCCTTTACCTTGGGCTACCAGGGGTTGATATTCGCTGCTTGCAGCTAGTGCAGAATGCGGCAGCCAGGCTATTGACTGGTTCTTCTAGGGCCAGTCATATAACGCTTGTGCTCCGCGGACTGCACTGGCTGCCAATATGCTGGTGAGTCACCTTCAAGGTTGGTTTGCTGACCTATAAGGCCCTACACAATCAGGGACCTGGTTACCTGAAAGATCTCCTTTGTCCCCACTGTCCCTGCCGCTCTCTATGATCCACTGACGAGGGATTGCTGGAGATTTCCAGGGTTCGTTTAAAGACATCTGGGGCCAGATCTTTTAGTTTTATGTCCCCAACCCTGTGGAATTCTCTACCTCGTCAGGTGAAGATTGCCCGACTGTCCAAAGCTTTAAGGGGGCATTAGAAACATTTCTTTTTAGCCCTGCATATAATGATTTTTAAATGTTGCTGGCTTGGATTAATGTTAATTATTGTTTTAACTATTTATTGATTTTTATTATGTTATGTACAGGAGCCTGGGTTTTGGAAAGGTGCCTTTTACAAATAAAGTTTGATTTGATTTGAAAAGGTCCAGCATTACAAAGTGCCTTACTGAATCATCATGGCAAAGAATGTGTTGCAAATTCTAATAGAATGTTTTCAATTATTAAAGTACAAAGCTATCTATAACTCTGGTTACACTGTAAAATAATTGGATAAAACAACAATCCTGTTTTGGCACCATAATTTATTGATGTGCAAGCTCACAGAAAAAATTGGTTTGAGATAATGTACTTATCAAGCTGTTGGTATAATAAGTCAAAAAGAAGAAATTAAAACAGTGGGGTCACCCAACCTTCCTAGTGTAGTCTGCATGGTTTGCAGATGACTCAAATGTACAAATGAAACAAAATTTATAAACACACTAGCAGAGTGCTGACACTAGGTATGTTTTTTAAAGGTTCATTTAAAGCACATCAAATTCATAGCTGGCTACAACATAAACTGACTTTTCACTCATAATTCCTGCAGCTTTTTCAAAGCAGTGCTCTGACATGTAACAAAATTAATACACTGTCCAGGATATTCAAATCAAGTACGCATGACGCAACTGAGTTGCACTGGTGCAAGTGCGGACTTTCACCAAGGACCGATATTCAGCAGGAGTCATTGCACAGTGCAAATCACAGTGTGCCAATGTACAACTATAATGAATGCAGATGGAAGCATAGGGGGCATGCCCATAAATATCCAGTGCAGTGTGATGTTCAACCATGGAACTATGGCACAAGTGCAGAGCAAAACCGGGATGTGCCGAGCAGACTTGAGCCTATAAATACAGGGTGCATGCAAACAGACAGCACTTGCACCATGCAAGAGGGAGAGGGAGAGAGAGAGAATGCCAGAATAAACAAAAGAAGGAAGCACAGACAGACAGAAAGACAGACCAATAGAGACAAAGTGAGTAAGAGACAGAAAGACAGACACAGGCAGCCATAGAGGGAGAGGGACAGAGGTGGCAGTGGAGATGGAGACTGGGGCACAGCGACTGAGAGGGACAGGCAGGCAGAGCGCCAGGCAGTGCACCAGGGTGGCACACATCCCACAGCAGTTGACTGCCCAGGGGCATACAGGACAGCAGAGGCCATGGATAGTGCGCCCTTCTTGATGGAGGCCATAATGAGGGGTGTGAGGGGGCAGGAGGAAAAGCAACATGGCTGAGGAAGGGCCCATCAGTGGTTTACCTGGAACAGGTGGCACCGTGCCCCCACCACCTTTGAGAACTACTCCAACATGAAGATTGTGGGATGGTACCACCTGAACAGGGCCATTCTCAGGCAACTCTGTGAGCTGTGCAGTGAGGAGATGCATGCACCCACAAGATGGAGCCATGCAATGTCTGTGGAGACCAAAGTGACAGCTGTCATGTACCTGCTCACCATGGGCACCTTGCAGAGACCAACAGGGAACACCACAGGCATAACCCAGTTGGCCACATCATACATCCTCACATAGTTCCTCAACACTCTTCTACCACGTGCTTTGGAATACATCCATTTCCCCAGCACACAGGTGGAGTGTACAGCAACCATGCAGGACTTCCAAAGGGTAGCACATATACCTGGCATGCTTGGGGCCATTGACTGCACCCACGTGGGCATCCACACTCCACCTGGTGCTGAGGGGGTAGCCTACATCAATAGGAAGGGGTTCCTGAGTGTCAGCTGCCAGGTGGTGCACGATGCTATGGGGCACATCATCAATGTCTGTGCCACACACCCTGGAAGTACACATGATGCATTCATCTGGCACAGCTCTGTACTTTGCCACAGGTTCGAGTGTGGGGACATCCCCAAGGGCCACCAAGTGGGTGAGAATGGGATGGGCAAGGGGTGATGGGCAGAGCAGACCATGGGATGGGGGAGGGCAGTGAGGGCACCAGGGACAGGCAAGGGGCACAGCAAAGGATGTCAGAGGGCTAACCATGTCATTATCCACACAGAAGAAAGCTCCCATCCACTGAGGCCCTGGCTGCTCAGTCCCTATCAGCACCCATCGTCCCCAGCAGGGAAACGCTACAATGAGGCACATGCCAGCATGCGCAACATCATTGAGCATGTATTCGGCATGCTGAAGGAATGTTTCCAATACCTAGACAGGTCTGGCAGTGCCCTACAGTACAGCCCCTCAAAAGCCTGTGGACTATTCCTGGCCTGCTGTATACTGCACAACATGGCCATTGACAATGGGATAACTCTCGAGGCTGATGAGGGTGACAGTAGTGGGGATGAAGGAGGCAATGGGCTGGAGGGTGGTGGACAGCCCCCCTGAATGGAGGGATCCCGGCTGCAATGGATGGCGCACCAGCATTTTGAAACCATCACACAGGAGCACTATGGTGCACACAGGTAGATGGAGTGAAACCCATGCAAGAGCCACACACACAGGTACAGCACACAGGCAGGGCATGCATGGCAATGGGCATGCACACACAGAGGAATGGTGCAGAGGTAGGGGAGTCAGCAGCACACAAACACACACAACTGCACACAGCATCACACAGCATCACACACTCATGCACCCACACACTCACACACCCAGGAACTGGCATGTGGTGGGGATCAGATGCATTGCACCAGTGCACAGGTGCAACTGGTGCTGAACTACCCTAATCACACCCATGCCACATGGTCCAGTGGCTGGGCAGGCATGCACGCAGGCAGCATGCGGCGCGACACACAGGCACCACACCAGTGGTATGCACACACACAAACACACACACACACACACACACACATATGCTGCTCATGCATGCACAGGGCAGCGGCTGCAGACTGTGGTCAGGGCAGCATGCACATCAGGCAGTCATGTGGAACCATGGCCACCGTGACCACAGGGGCAGCCATGCCAGGGTCAATTGTCAACCACAGGCTGCTCATGGGCCACAGAGGGTATTTGCATCAGTGCCCCAGGGTTTGAACTGTGGGACCATGACCAGGTCCAAGCAGGCCTGCCCCAGGAGTGCCTGGGATGTCAACATCAAAGCCAGGCATTGACAGTGAGGATGTCGCCTGACACCGGGATCATGGGGTGGAAAGTGCACTACATGGGGTCTGTGATGGCAGGCTATGCCCTGTGGCAGCCAGCAGTTCCAGTTCATCTGTGATCGCATTGGCAATGCAATCCTGGGATGCAATCATGGCCTCCTGCATGTGCTGTATTGCTGCCAGAAGCTGTGCAGTGCCCCTCTCACACTGCTCAGCTGCCTGGCACACCTCTGTGTGCACTGCACACACCCCAGTAGCAAGCAGCACCTGTTGCTCCAAGGAGGCCCACAGCAAATGGGTGTGCTCTGCTAATGGGTCAGCATCCTGGGGTTCCCAAGCAGGTACACTGACCCTCCTGTGGTGACCAGCCATGCTGCACAGCCCACCTCTCAGGTGAATGCCACACAGTGGTGTCCTCGTGGGGTATGTCCCTAACTGGCTCCCCCAACTGCCTTGTGACACCTGCAGCCTTCTGCCTGCTGCCCTTGCCCATCTGGCTGCAGAACGCTGCCCGGTGCCTGTGCAGCCACACCACCACCACATGGCACAGCTGTGGCAGTGCACACAGCAGCACCCACAGTGGCAGCAGGCAGCTGTTCCCCTGCTGTTAGGTCGCTGGGCACGCTGCCTGTGTTGGTGTCTGTTATGGGCATCTCCCCCACAACACCACCCATGCTGTCCAGGATTAGGGTGAGGTCAGCATCGGCATTGGACCCCATCCCGATCTGTGTCTCCACTCAGAGGACACCTAGACTGGCATCCTGTAGAAACACAATGAGGGCCTCAACCGACCCCATGCCCAGGACATCTGGCTGTACAGTGGTGGTGTGCTGCAGCCTATCAGGCCCCCAGATGCCCAGGGAGGTGGATGGCTGGTCCTTCAGGGCTGGTCTTCCCTCCATGGCCACTTTCAGGGGCCCATCCTCTACACACAGGCTTGCCAGTACTAAAAGAGAAAACAGGTTTGTCAGTGATGCAGTGCCCACAAGTGCCCTCCGAAACACAGCCACTGCATGCTGTGCATGGCTGACATACATACTATGCAGTGATGGGCTGCCACCTGTCTGAAATGCTCCACCAGGCACATCCTCCACGGTGCTGCAGCACACAGTCACTGCCACCAACTCCTCCTGCACCATGAGCTGTGGTGCATCGCAGGACCCCCTCCAGTGGTATTCTGGGCTTCACAGGTGGCCACCACCTTCTCCTTAATGCACCTCTTGTCCATGGCCACCTTTTTGCGGCACTCCTGCACTGACCGATGGTGGCTGCCCTGCTGGTTCATGCATGCCACCACCTCCTCCCAGGCCCCAGCCCTGGCCTGTGGTGTGCCCGTGGCACCACTCAACAGTGGCTCCCTGTCAAGGTAGACCTCAAACAGGGCCTCTGCTTCTGCCTTCATGAAGTTGGGCCTGCGCTTGCGAGCAGGCCCATCTCCTCACACTCCTCACGTTCCAACATGTCACTTCCTGTGGACATGGACAGCACAGTATGTCAGTGGCAACAGCACCCTATTCCATTCCCCCTGCTGTGCTGTCTGGGCTTAGTGTGTTCCAGAAGCATGTGCAACTTACCTCAAAAAGATGCAATACCGGTCCATGGCCTGTGCTGATCCATGGCGCTTTTATAGCGCATTGCATGCAAATGAGCTTTGGCACAACAGTAATGACATGGTAATTCCCCCAGTGTACTACAGATTGGCTGATGAGCTTATTTGCATGTGGTGGCTGAATATCATGAATTTGCTTCGTGCACAATGAGATTGCTCCTGAGCAAGTTGCGGCGCAATGTGCAGGACTGCAGTGAGCATGTACCAGATGGTGTACTGTTGCCTATTGCACATTATCCCCCCACTGCACAATAGGGGCTGTGGAGCACAGTGTGCCATGCCTGCTATTGCATAAGTGCACACTGTGTGGTTTCTGACCTCTGACCTCTGCTGTGACCTCTCTCCCTGGGTGACCCCGCACCCGTGACCCCACCTAGCCACTCCCATGCCACACATCTCTGAGACTGCATGATGGGCAGACACAGTGCATGTCCCCTCGGCCCATGCATCTGGCGCATGAAGTGGCCATGTGCACCTACTGCTGCCATTTTGCTCAGCTGCTCACACCTGAGACATGGCACAGCAGCAATCGGGATGAGCAGCAAACTGGTCGCAGGTCAAGCTTGTCAACCTCGTGGACTGTGTCCAGCCCTACACACCTCAACTTTTCAGGCAGGTGCTACTGCAGCAGCCCTGGGTGGCTGTGTGGCAGGCCATTGCTGCCTCACTGTGGCAGCACACAGGCATGGCCAGGATGGGGGAGCAGTGTCAGCACCACTACGGGGACCTGGCTCGGATGACTCAGAGTGCCTCAGGAGGCTGGAGGTGCACATCAGGTGTGGGGCTGTGCCACAGCCAGGTGAGTAGGTCCATCATGCATGTGTGCCCTGGTGCTGTACTGTGGTGTTGGCTAGGCTGCCTGGCATGTCCTGCAGTGCAGTGTACTATCATTGTGCACAATGCGGGGTGGCATCACCCTCTGCCAGTGGCGCTGTTATGCCACTGTGTGGGACGTGTCGGGCAGGGGCTCACCCTGTGCACAGGGATGGGGGTGGTGGGCAGCTGCTGTGGTTGGTTACTGATGTGTACCTGTTTCTGTTCCATTCCCAGGACATGGAGACAGAAGATGGGTGGTACTGGCTGGATGCCAGGCTGCAGCAGACCAGGGTGGAAGAGCATCTTCAGCACCAGTGGGACCACAGAGGGCAGGTAGGCACAGACATTGTCCTGCTCACCATCTTTGGGGTGGCAGGGCCATGGGTATGGGCATGGCCGCCTGTTCTATGTGCCATGGCAGCTGCATGTGTTGCATTGTGTGTGGTGCCCACCACTGTGGTGCATCCATTGGACATGTGTGCAGACTGCTGGTGGGGTGGTTGTGCGCCCAGCCACCACTGATGCTGCTGTGGTGCTGCCAGAGCAGTGTGCCATGTGACTACCATGGTGCAGTCACATGGCCACTGTGCAGTGGGGACCACCACTGTGCACTGATGTGGTGTGCCATGTTGCTGGCAGGCATTGGCCCACACTCCTGTGGGTGGCCTTTAAGGGTTCTCCGGGGGGGATGTTCCCACTGCCCAGTATGCACTGTGGTTGAGCATGGTTCCTTGAGACATTGCACTGATCACCTGTCCTGTCCCTTGTCCTAGGTGTCCGGCAGCAGCGCAGGAGACCCCTCTACTGCCAGCTCCTGAGGCAGCTCATCCTGATTGTGTCAACTACAATGGAGACAGTGATGCAGCTCTGCAGAATGATCTTGGCAGATGGGAGGCAACAACATCTGCAGGAGATGGCAGGCCATGGCCACCACTACTCGGGCCCTGAGTTCCCCTGTTTCCTGAGCCATACCTCCCCCTCCAGTCCCTCATCCCACTATACAGGCCCTGTTCTCTACTCCCTACCCTCACTTTCCTATCCTCCCCCACACCCTTCTCTTGTATATAGTTGTTTTGCACATTACATTGCTTTTGATTTACCTGCCTGTGTCTGTGTCTGCTTTGCAGGTGGGATGAGGAGCCATGCTGCAGTGGCACAGTGCCTGTCTGTGTGGTGTGCATATGTTGGGCACGTGTTGTGCTTCTGTGGATCACTGCTGTGTGCTGCAGTGTGTCTCACAATGGTGGTGTCCCTCCACTTGGTCGATGGCTGTGCCTTGGGGTGCCTGTCAGAGTTGTGTGGTGGGTGTGTCTGCTTGGCTGCATGGTCCTGGGTGTGGCCTGCCCTGGTCAGAATGTGCAGGGGGCATGGCCTGCTGCCTGCGGGGGGCCCCCTTGGTGGCTCTCCATCCCCCATTGGCACCCACTGCTGCCTACTGTCTGTGCCACTGTTGTGTTCTGGGATGGGGGTCTGGGTGCCTGCATGCACCCTGCTGTACCCAGCTGGTGGTTGCCTCCTGTGGCCTGTCACTATGTTTCCCTGGCTCTGTGCCTGGGTCTCCTCTCTGTGCCATGCACCCCTCTGTTGCTCTGTTGCTCTGCTTCCATGGTTGCCCTAGGGCTTCTCTGTCTGCCCATGATGCACCTGTGGTTGCACCATGGTGCACCTCTGGTTGTGCCATGGCACATCCACGGTTCTGCCATGACACATCCACGGTTGCGCCATGGCTCAACTGTGCCATATTCAGCCGGGTTGTGCTGGTGCAGTGTGGCCAGTGCAACTTCTGAATATGGCTCCTGTTGCACCACAGTGCATCAGATTTGCACTGCACCAGACTTGCACCAGTCTTTGGCTCATTTATGAATATCTGGGCCACAGTGCTTAGTTGTCCCATTTAGAAATATTCATGCATTTACAGAAACATTGCCTCATTTCATACAAAGAAACAAACAAAGCTATTCCTTACACATTTGGTGTAGATATACTGTAAGAATCCTAAAGGAGGGAAAGAATCTTCCCAGCACACCATCGAGACAAAGCAATCTGGTGTCTCCATCATGGCATTCAAATAGTGTCACACTAAAAGGTGGACACATCCGTGTGATGATGCATGCACATGGGTGACTTGATGATGTCACTTGCTCTACCCTGCTAAACACAGTGGTGTTCAAACTATGTGCCTGAGGTGGCCTCCAGCAAGGGAAACACTACCATGACAATGTCAAACAGGACTTGTGTCACAAGTTTGAATACTCTTGCTAAGAAACAAAGGTAGAAAACCTAGAACATATACAAATCACTTGTTCACAAAGCTAAGGTACTTGATGATTTAAGCCTGGCTAAGGAGAGCACATATGCCTGAACTGGCAACTTAGGCCAGTGGGATGGTAACTGATTGAGTCCCAGGACAAAGAAAAATGCATAGAAATAAAGTAGTATATAAATTACATCAAGCCAAGAAATAATAATGAAAGAAATAAAAAAAAAGCATTTAACAGTTCTGCTCATATTTACACTACAATTCAAATCCTGGTGCATAACCAAACATAGGCAGTGTGAAGTGGGGTAGTGGGGCTTTGGTGTGTGAAGGGGGAAGGAATAACTAGGGTAAGGGTGGATTGGGGACAGGGGAGCATGGAAAAGCAAACCAGGGAATTGTCAGGGCCATTTGTACACAGAAGGAAGGCCAACAGCCATCCCTAGTCAGAAGGCCACCAAGGGTACCCACCATTAAAAGACTGATTTACAGAATTGGTGCCCACTCTATTGCCTCATTTAGACCTATGTGGTTATAAAGGACTTGAAATCTTTGAATCCCAAATGCCTCTCACTCTAGACAACTCCCAGTTGCTTTCTATCTTAGGCATGTCCACTCTCTTAATGCCAAAGGAATCTGAGAGATGTCACAGGGTGAGTTGTTAGGTTAGAATAATGAGGTTAAAATGATGAGCTACACTAAATGCTTTTTATTTATTTATTGAAAACTTTAACCAGAAAAGCACACTGAACAATTGGGATTGCTCGTCTCTTGGTGCATGCTGGGGAAGGGGGTATAGAAGGAAAGTACATGTACATTTGCCAGTCCTGGCTACATAAAATACAAAACTTGGTTTATGCAATACATTATTTATACAAAACGAATGGGATAGAACACAATTGATGAAAGAAGGGGACATAACAAACTGCACGAATAGAACATAAGAATTAAATGTTTATGGTAGAGCTTAGTGGGCAAGGGAGAGGTGAGTAGACATAGACAGTAAAGTGAGAGTTTAAGGAAGATAGTTTAGGAACAGGTGCAGTTAGAGAAGAAGAAGTTTAGTAGGGCCAAAGATAAGGATGAGGGGAGTGAGGAGTGATGGACTTCAGGTGGTAATGAGTTCCAGAGTTTAGGAAAATGATATATAAACACTGACTGTCCTATAGTTGTGGTGCAGTGAGGGATAGCCATAGTGCAAGAGTCATTTGATCTGAGAGAGTGATGGGGGCGAGGGAGTAGGAAGGGAAGAAG
The DNA here is from genome assembly GCA_016271365.2 of Neoceratodus forsteri. NCBI lineage: Eukaryota > Metazoa > Chordata > Ceratodontiformes > Ceratodontidae > Neoceratodus > Neoceratodus forsteri. Next base: position 587,348,444 of record CM028137.1, on the reverse strand, counting down.
AGGGGTAAGAGTTTAGTGTGCCAAACCAGAATGTTGAGATAAATGTGGTGCAGTGGGAGAGACATTTGTTGTCCAGCAATTAGAAGGCCAGAGAGTGGTAGAGGTCACAGTTGTGGGTGAGAGGGGGTGAGTACAAAACAAAACAACTGAAAGAAATGAAAAGGGTATCTAATTTGGCTAGTGAGGGCTTGGGAGAAGCACTGTAGACCATGTCACAGTAGTCAGAAATAAGTAATATCATTTTCTGGATTACAATTAGCCATAAGAGGTAGAGTACTATGGTTCCTGTACAGGGTGCTTAGTTTGGGGTGCAGTTTCTTCAGGATGGCATCCACATGCCCACAGAAACTGAGGTGTTGGGCTAGCCAAACCCCAAGCTACCTGAGTGAGGATGTGTGCTCGATGGTAGGTTAGTCTAGTGTGTGGAAGGAGGGTAGGGGGTTTAGCCTGGAGATTCTCTGCCTAGTGTCATAGTTCATGGAGACTGGGTATTTTTTAGCATTTAGGAAGAGTGGATGAGAGCGAAGCCAGTGTTGAACCTTGTTGAAGTTAAGTTCTAGTCTCATTCCTGTAACAGAGGAGGAATGGCCAGAGGTGTACAGGACAGTGTCATATGCAAATGTATGTATGGCAGAAGATGAACAGACTGCCATGAGATTGTTTAGGAGGATGGAGAATAATAGTGGGACAATTGCTGTGCCCTGTGACACACCTGTGTGTATTTGGAGAGGGGGGATAATGCATCAGCTATCCTAACTGATTGTGTCCTACCTACAAGGTAGGTTCTGAACCAGCTGGTGGCAGAGTCAGACAAGCCAGTTGAAGTAAGGGTGCCTAGAAGGAGGGAGTGGGAGACTGTGCTAAAAGCCTTAGTGAGGTCTACAAAAATGGCAGAAGTAATTAGACCACCATCCATCCCTGTGAGGATAGAGTCGATGAGTCTAAGAAGGGAAGTTGTGGTGGACTGATTTTTCCTAAAGCCAGATTAGCAGGGAGTCAAGAAGAAGGAGTCAGGTAGATAGGAGGGGAGCTGGGATAGGACCAGATGTTCCTGGAGCTTAGCCAGGACTGGGAAAAAAATGAAATTGGATGGTAATTATTTGGAGTGGAAGAGTCACCACCCTTACGTAGATGGAGGACAGTAGTATGTTTTCAGTCAGTAGGGGAAGATGCAAGTGTGAAGGAGAGGTTGAGAAGCTCAAATAGCAGTGAGAGAGCAGACACAGAGAGATAAAACAGTTAAGGTTCGAGACCATCCAGGGACACACCTTTGAATGGGTTGAGTACAATTGGAGCTTCAGAAATTTCATTTAGTGAGACTGGTGAGAAGGAGAAGCTTCCAGCTGGGGGTGAGTGGAGTGAGTAGAGAAAACAGAGGCAGAGCTATGGGAGGTGGCAGGGAGAGATGATTGGGGGATGGTTGCACGGGATATAAAGTACCGGTAGGTGTTGAATTCTGATGTGCGGTATGGTCAGAAATGAGGGAGTTATTTACCATTAGGAGCGATGTGGGTGGTTTTGATGGGAAGGTGAGAAAAGAGAATGAACAACCTTCCAGAACCTATATTAGTTTCAAATACAGAGTGGAAGTATTCAGCTTTAGTATGCCTGAAGGCTTTTGTGCATGTGTTGCGGAGGGTCAGGTATTTTCAAGATCACTTGGTAGCTTGAATGCTTTGTGCATTTTTCAAACCTGATCACTGGCATGCAGGCAGTCCATAAGTTCAGGGGTAACCCATGGAAGGTGGTTCCTGTGGATCTGAAGTGTCTTAGTGGAGCATGCTTGTTCCAGGTGTTGAGGAAGTTATCATTAAAATAGGCTAACGCATAGTCGATAGAATTAGCCAATATTATTGGTGACGTCAGTTTAAATTAGATCATGATGAAGTCAGTGGCTCAGTAGGTAGCACACTCACCTCTGAGGCTAGGAGATCAGAAGGCTGTGGGTTCAATTCCCACACCTTGCACATGGGTTAATATCCCAATACTGACACTGTAGTGTAGCATGGGGGGGGTTAAATGGATGTTAAAGATCCCATGGCACTTATCAAAAAAGAGTAGGGGAATTTTTTATTTATAATTAAAGGCCACAAACCAATGAAAATAGCATTATTTCATACAAAGTCGTGAGGAAAGAAAAACAGTAAAACCATAAAACAGTAGTTCATGATACGTGGACCCCTTATACAATAAATAATTATAATAAACCAAACCCCTTTCCCCTCCTTATAAAAGGAGTAGTAGAAAAATACTTGAAATTCTCCAACTGCACTTATTTCAGATGCAGTATCTTCAATTTACTTAGTAGTCAATGAAAAAAAATGAAAACAAACATCAAGTAGCAAGTGTTGTAAACCTAAAAAAGTGTTTCCAGTAACCATTTTCTTTAACAGCATTCTTTTCTCATTCAGATACATAAACACTCTCTAACTTATGGATAACTTATATCAAAACTTGCTGTATACTGTACTCTTTTTATTGCATTATAAGAGCGCACCTTGCTTGCCATAAAGAAAATCTACAGAGAGAAAAATAATCTCATAGTGCTTGGGTGATAAATAGATAAACATGCAGGAAACAAACCCAATACTGCAACCTCATATGTCATTTTGGAAAAAGTTACTATCCCCCCAAGAGGTAAACATCAAAGTCCAAAACTGTTGCACACAAGGACAAAGTAAAAAAAAGTGCTCCTGAGTTTCAGGAACACCTATATATGTAGGTCTAGGGCACATGCGATCTTCTAGCCTCATATGCTTATGAGAGTTCCTTACCCCTAATCTTCCATGGCAAGGAAGCCAGATAACATCCCAAACTTTCAAAGAAAGTCATTTATCTGTAAGCTGCATAAAAATTTCACTAATATGTTCCCCATATTGAGCTAGCTTATGTTCAGTTTCAAATAAATGTGAAGACAGAAGGAGGGAATAAAGAGTCCACCTTGAATTGGTAATTAATACAGTAGGTGTGGAGAAATTTTTCATAATTTAATCTTATTGAAAATTGAGGAAAAATAGCCAGGAATTTTAAATTGTTTAATATTTCTTGGAAGTGAAAGAGGGGAGGATCTCCAAGGTTATAAAAACCTCTCTAAAAGGAAATTCATAATGGCTAGCCATAAGGAACAGGAATTAATTAACAAGGGAATTAAATTTTGGTACATAAAGATAAAGAAGAAAAATAACACCAGGTGTACCATGCGAACACCCCCCAAACAATAATCATGGTAGGTATGTATCCATTTTATAGGGTTTAACCTACTACCCCAGAACCCAAGAAGAAAAGTGTTCATTATTTTAGATTCTAAAGTAAAAGGTAATGGAAAAATGTTTGCAACATTTAAAAATACTGGAATTATTGGAGTATACGGTAGTAAAGTACTTTTCCTGTTTGAAATTGTTTTATTTTTCCATGACATCAATTATTTCAGCCTTCTGTGATGCGAGAACCAATTTAGAACAGCGTCATCCTGGCTCCCAAAATTGCAACCCCTGAATTTTCGGTGGATTCGATGTGACTGGAATGTTAACAAAATGTGTGGGAGCCCTGGAGTCAGGCGAAGGGGTGAAAACATAAGCCTGACTCTTGCCATAGTTTAATTTAGAAGCTGAAATATTTTCAAATTCTAAAAGAACCCTTTGGAATGCAGTCTGATCCATACGAGTCTTGTAGATACAGAGGTCAACTGCATATACACAAATGTTTGGTGCAGTACTATTGTCAGAAATAATAATTCTGGGAATATCTCAGTGATGTAAGAGTTTTTTCGCGAGGGGATCAATTTGGAAGACTTATAACAGGGGGCTCAGTGGACAACCTTGTCTTACCCCTTAACGCAATTAAAGGAAGTCCCTGGGGTAGAATTAATGTAAGGTGTGATAATAGAAGAGGTGTACAAAAGTGCTATTCATTTAATAAATTGCTGTGGTATGTCATAAGTATGTAAAACTCAGAACAGGTAGTTATGATCTATCCTATCAAATGCTTTTTCCTGATCTAAACACAAGATCAAGTGCTGTGAATTTAGCCCTTCACTATGTGAGATAATACCTCTCAAGAATGCCAGATTATTGAACAGGGGTCTTTTTGTCATTGTGCATGATTGTACAGAACTGATCACTATTTCAGCAGCTGAAGAGAGTCTTGACAAAAGAATGGAAGCTAAGATTTTATAATCAACATTTAAAAGTTTTATTGGCCTCCAGTTTCTCAAGTCCCTTGTATCCCCTTTTTTGAACAATGATATTACTACGGCTTGAGACAATTCTTCTGGGAGAAATTCAGAGGTGAGAATATCTGAAAACACATTGGATGATATTGGGCCACAATATTTAGCAAATCTTAGATAAAATTCTACAGAGGCCGTCTGACCCTGGTGAGGAATTTTTTTTTCAAGTGGTTCAATGTCTTCAAAGTTTCTGTCGGGGTAACTGGGGCAAGTAACACAGAACAAAGTGCAGTATTCAAACTTGGGATATCTAAATCAATTAACTATTTAGGGTCCCAAGTTGCAGAAGAGGGGAGCCCAAACATGTCCTGTTAATATTTTTGGGAACATTTTTTTGAGATCTGAATCTGTATAACTCATTAGTGAGTTAAAGTCTAAAACTTGTTCTATGAAGGTATATTGTACTCTTTCCTTGCAGCTTTTAAATATGTCCAAAGAGGGTCTAGAATCTTGCATTCTGAATTATGCTTCCAATTTCAATTATTATGCTCTATTGTACTAAACCTTGACCATTTCTTCTTTAATATTGTTAATCTCAGACAATTAATCCATCTTATTTTCATAAGCTCTCAAAATTGTGTTAAAAAGGTTTTCTCTTAAAGCGAGATAATGAAAATAAGTGGATTTTGAGACTTCAGTTGTGGATTTAATAAAAAAGGATTTAAATTCCTGTTTAATGTCTATCCACCAATCTGTAATTGAGTCAAAGCCCTCCAACACTGAATATCTAGCTACTAGCAGGGAAAGAAATTGTTCCTGTATGTGTGGCTGGGACAGAAGTGAATTCTCATGCTTCCATCTGGAGTCCCTGATTCTATAACAGGATGTGCCGTATTTGGCAATGCAAAAAAGAACAACCGCTAGGTGATCTGAAGTTTCACAAGGAATAGTCTGTGCTTGTACCAGTTGTATATTACTGGAAAGAAATAGATAGTCTATTCTAGTTGCAATTGAGCCTTTTACAAATGTTTTTGCCCCGTATTTATGTAACTCTGTGTGCCCATCTATAAAACCTCCCATTACTAGAATAGATTTCAAACAATTAGTATCACTAAAACTTTAGTTGTTCATCCTCCTTTGTCAGCCAGAGATAGCATACAGTCAAAATCTCCTCCTAATAGTACATGCCTACTGGTATGCAAAAAAGGCTGTATTTGTCTAAAAAGGTCTGAAGGTGCTGTGATACTTTGGGGTACATATACATTCAAAAATCAAAATGTGATGTCAACAAGACAACTGTTCATTAATAAAGCCCTACCCGGACTAATATCCACAACTCTATGAACTGCAAACTCATAACCCTTTAATAAGATTCCCACCCTGTCACAATGATCTGAACCTTGAGACCAAAACAAGGGTCCTATGGTCCAGGGATATTTTACTTGAAGTAGTGTACTCTTGGTTTTCAACCTGGTGTCCTGAATAAAAACAATATCGTTAGGCAGGTCTTTCAAATGCTGGAGGATAGTCAGATGCTTCTTGTAAGCCTTAATACTACAGACATTTAAAGTGAGGGGGAACCTCTGACTACCTCCCATGCCTCAACATAAAAAAGAAAACAAGAAAATGCACACGTAAGAAACTTTCTGGTGATAAATCTCTCCTTTCTTTTGTAATGAATCAGATTGCAAGTATGAAAATAAATCTAATCTTGAAGATGTATAGGAGGAGTCTGAATTGCCTTCTTCCTCTTCAGTATCCTCCCACTGCCTTCTTTTTTCTAATGCCTGATATCTATTTCTTGTGACCACAGTAATAGTCTTCGGTGGCATTTGCTCTGCCTTCCTTTTACCTTTTTTCCTTTTCTTTTTTGGAGCCAGTGGGGTAAAAGGGGATTGTGCTGGGGGGCAGGGGGTGGCATGTCTAGTACAATAGGAACTATACCAGTGGTAGGAGGTGCAGAACTGGGTTCCTGAACTGGACCACTAGTAGAGGGGGGAGGGTGAAACCTCAGCCTCCATAGGAATACTGCCAACTGCCAGCATTGTAGGAGAAGAAACAGGCTGAGCTGCAAATGAGATAGTTGGAACTGTTTTTTTTTTTCTTTGACTCTAGAATCTGACATTTCTCAAGCATCTGAACAGGGTCTTGCTGTGCTCTGTCTAACCTATTTTTTTCTACCCTGGGGCACCCGTGATAGGAGTGCCCTTCCTCTTCACACAGGTTGCACTTCAGAGGATTCAGACAGCCCAAGCTCATGTGCCCAGATTTTAAGCAAAGATTACATCTAGGTTTGTCACACATGGAGCTAAGGTGTGTGTGAGCCCCACACTTGTGGCATGTTCTGGGTTGACTTTGATAGAAACATAAACCTCTGTCTGTACCAATACAGAAACTCCCAGGGAGATGTAAAATACTCTGGTCTGAATGTTGCAACTGCACTTTAATCCTCCAATTCCCTGTCCAAACTAGATCTTAATCCAGGATGGTGATGGGGGCTTCTAAAATGGTGCACCATTGTTTTAACCAATACTGAACATCTGCAGTATTCAGCCCCTCATTCCTGAACAATAGAGAATAATTTTAACAGTTGGTTTTGTCAAGGGAGTGAGAAATAAAGTTTGCCATAAAGCACAGTGAGAGACCTGAGGATACATAGCCCAGAAACAATCTATAGTTTGGCTAGTTTTAAAAACTAACATCATATATTATTTCCCCCTTCACATGTATGACTGCAAACAATTCATTAGGGTGAATTCCCATAGTATCTTTTAACATTTTATGTAATAATGTTCTCTTGTCAGGTGCATTATCAGAATTACCATTAAATTTTAGCCGGACAGCGTTTCTGCATTGTGCCAGCTCACCCATGTTCTTAAATAAGTCTGCCTTGTGTAGTCTTTTTGGGGCACCCGAAGTGGGAGTAGGAATAGTACGTAGCTGCTCCTCTTAGTGTCCCAGGACAGAATCTCACTAAGAAGGTCTCTGTGAGGCACAGCCGGTATGTTGAGGTACTTCATTAGCAACCGCAATATTAGGAACACTAGTATCAGCAGGTGCACTGTCAGAGTTTGGTATTTATACATAATTTACTTTGCGAATGTCCACACAAGGAGTCGAGCAATTTTAGTAATATCTGTAGCCCGAACTGGGCCAGGAGATGATCAAAGAGTTTGTCTGGGTTCACACTGCTAGCCCACAGCGTTTAGAGTGGCCTCCAGTGTCCAGGATGTATTCCTTTCCTGTGGCTCGGTAGTACGACATTTTTGTAGTGGTAACTGAGAAATAGGAAGACTGTGTTTGTTCAGGACAACATCTGGTGAGTCAGGGAGGGTCCCCGTATGAACAGGAAAAAGTTGTGAAGGTATAGTAAAAGCCAAGGAGCTAGTTCCTGGGACAGAGGAAATATTATCTAAAGCAACAGTAGATTTTTCCTCTTCATGCAGTAATCACAACAGAAAAGTTCTATTAGATTTCAACACGTCTCATAAAATAACTTCTTGCGTAAGGACAGGCAAGTCTTGGCTTGCACTTGTAATGTCCTGGGTTTGATCTTGATGGTCCCTGTCACTAACCACCAGATGATTATCAATATCTGTAAAATTCTGTACCTCCATAGGATCTTCCTGTGCCATCCTTCTTTCCTTGATATTAAAAGGAGTCTATTGATCTCTGATTCCCAAAACAAATGGACTTTCCTCTCCATTAGCCATTAAAGGATCAGCCATTCTGTCAACTTCTCCTCCACTATCTGTCTGACCATCCGCCATGCTGGAATGGCAGTCAAGGGTTCCTCCTACAGCTCAGAAGGGAAATTTCCCCAGTGTCCTGTCCAAATTTACCCCATTCACTAGAAATACCACAAACAGCTTAATCTGGATTACTCTCACTTGGCATTCATCTGTGTAGGAGATAATTGAGAGGGGGAAGGGCAGCTGCAACACGGGGTACTAGCTGCACACTCCAGCAGATTTGATAGACCATGTGGCCTATATCTGCTGGCAAACAATAAGTAAGCAAATAAGTAAGGGGGGCAAGGTCAAGTGATTTGTAAGTTTGGGTCATCAGTATTTTGTGAGGGACATTTGGTCTGTGAATCTTGCGAACCAGGAAGATCATATGATGATCCCTTAAAGCATCAGGGAGTAGATCTGACTGAATGACTCAGTGAGTGTGAGAGGTGAGGGTCCAGTCAGTCAGGGAGTGGTTTAGGATTTTGTGGTTCAGACATATGGTTGAGAAGTGTTGGTTCTTGAATTAACTGTGTAAGGTCTAAGGCAGTTAGCTCATTTTGTGTTTTCCCTAAGGAGGAGGACAACCAGTTGAGACTGAAATCTCCCATTAGGTATAGTTCATCTGCAGTAGTATGTAATATAATGGTGGCAAAGAGTTCAACTGTGACTCTGGAATTGAGGCCTGGACAGCACTAAATCCTGGCTACACAAAAGGGGATGGAGCAGGACAGAGATAGTCCTATAACTAGTGTCTCATACGCTGAAGGAATGGCTGAAGATAAGATAGTGGTGACTTGAAGTGACAAGGAGGTGTAGTTTGCCATGCTACCACCTCAGTTTATACAATCTTAATAGGAAAGTGTATAGCCTGGGATAGAGATGTAGCATCAGGGATTTTGCTGTTTAACGATGTTTGAGATAGGATGAGGATGTCAAGGTTAAGTGAAATAACTAGTGGTTGGAGTAGGTCGAGTTTTGGAAGAAGACTCCATAAAGAACATCAAGACAAAGATGGCCTCCAGGCTGGGTGAGTCGTGGGCTGTGTTAACAGCTTAACAGCATTTTTAAGCTTTTTTTTTTTTATTTTTATTTTTAACCTCATAACGTTTTAGCGTGTAGTGTGTAGCGCTTTTTAAGTTTGTTGTCTCAGTTTGTCTGTTTGCCTGCTTGCCTGCTTGTTTGAGCCTGCTGTCTATGTTGAACTGCCCACTGTCTGCATTGACCTCCTCAGGACGTCCACGGTGGAGTGTTGCAGCTGGAGCACTTGGAGTGTGTCTTGCCGTGTACTTGAGTGGTGTCATGGTGACTGTGGAGACTGCTCCAGGGTGTGCACTGGGACTGCCCTGCCTTGGCTCGTTACTACCCGTATTTCTGTTCTGCCAGACTGCTGCTCTCTTTACTTTGAAATACCCTGTTGGGGGTTGCTTTGACTGCTCAGACTGTATGGAGTCATGTTGTTGGCTTCTTTTGTGAGTGACTATGGTGAAGATTTAATGGATAGACATTAATTAAGAAGGAGAAGAGCAAAGAGGGGATTGGAATTCTCTCAAGGTGAAGACTATTGGATTACTTTGCCAGATCTGATTTTGAATTTGCTGGACTCATGGATTAACTACAGAGGAGATTCCTGAATGGTAGTAACTCGGCTTGTGCCCAAAAGGAGCGGACATTTGAAGATCAGCCTAATTTGGTATCTGGAGTTAAGGCACTGATCCTGGGGGTGGACCAGCTGTGGTGTGCAGCTGTGCAGGGTCCTGGTGCTATCCCGCCGGATAGCCAGTGGTTTAGCCCATTGTCACCTACGGTCTCTCCCTGGGGCCTGCTGGAAAGTGTGCCCAGGTGGGTGATCTGATAGTTGCGGCTTGGACCTGCGGCCTGGTTACCCATTTGGATTTATTGGGGGCTGTCTCTGGCTCCAGAGTAGTTAACCATCGAAGTGGACCATTTTGGATTTCCTCTCTACAATTACGGTCAGACCTATCTTTACTCTCATATTTAAGTCTGTTTAAGGCAGTGAGAGTGCCTTTTTCTCTTTGGGTCTTTAGTACAGTGAGAGTGTGCCTAGTACTAAAGAGTCTGGACATATTTCACCCCCCTCCCATTTGTAGTGAGAGTATTTTGGGGTTTGGGGAGAGTTTCAAGACTTTCTTTATATATTTATACCCTCTGGTGGTGCACGGACTATTGGGGGTTTGATTTTCTGAATTTCCCAATTATTATTTATAGTTTAACACTTTTAATTATCTAAGCCTTCACTGTGATTAATTTAAAATTGCAGGCTTGGATTAGAAGACTAAGACATTTTAGGTCTACACATTATTTAGTGTTGTCACTGAGATAAATTCATTTTAGTTTATGGTTATTTATGTTGATTATAGATTTTGTTTAATTTTTTCCCTTGAAGTGAGAGTCGAGGGATTTATGGTTTTATTGTATAGGAAACTTGTCCTGTGCTATTATTTAGTAGATTGTATAGATTTATTGGGTTACTGAAATGTGTAGGATACCTGCCCCCACAGTCTCGCATTATTCATCCTCTGCCCTTCATGCCCTCCACCCCTTTACTTCTCCCCTGCTACACTTTTCTATTTAGCAGTACTGTAGAGCACTGGGTATTGCTTGCTGGGGGAGAGGAGTCAGGGGGTGTGAACAGTGGAGGGTGAATGAGCGGGACCATCGCATCAGGGTTGTGAGATGTAGGAGGTGCCCTGGGGCAAAATGGAATCCAGACCATGGTTCTTCATATCTGGTTCCCATACACAAGGGCACCACCAGTTTAGGTGGACAGGTGGCTCAGACGGCCCTGGAAGTTCATCCAGCTCAGGCGGTGTTATGCAATGCCAGGTCCATTAAAAACAAGACTGCAATTATTGCAGATCTTGTCAGAACAGCGGATCTGGCCTGTGTCACCAAGACTTGGCTGGATGAGAAGTCTGGCCCCATATTATAGGCTGCAATTCCGTCCGGGTACTCAGTGATTCACCACCCGAGATTGGATGGTGGAAGGGGTTGTGGTTTGTTTCAAGACTGAACTGGGCCTCACGAGTGTACCAATTGAGGAGACCCAGTCATTTGAATGCAACATGGTAGCAGGTGTAGGTTGTAGGATCACCCTCATCTACCATTCACCCTGGGATGAGCAGTGGTTCCTTTAGGAAGTGGCGGACTTCTTGATCGACATTGCTTTTGAGTCACCCAAGCTGATGTTCCGGGGTGACTTTAACGCCTGGGTCGATGACGAACTCTTGCAGTTTGGTCAGCACTTCCTCCAGTTGATTACATCTTTGGGCCTTACACAGATTGTTTCTACTGCTACCCATAAACACAGTCATTCTCTTGACTTGGTCTTCCTCCTGGGGGTTGAAGCCTCAGATCTGGGGGTGGAACCAGTTAGATGGTCTGATCACTACACTGTGCAGTTCAGTTTTTGCACCCCCCCCTTGTAGGCCTACCCCTGTGGAGATGGTCAGTTACCACCCTTTATGAGATATAAGCTCTGAAGACCTGCTGGCAGTGCTTGACCTATCGGTTCTTCCATTGGCAAATAGTGACCCAGAGGCCCTAGTGGTGGCCTATAATATGGCCATTTCTATGGCTCTGGATGTTATTACTCCTGTCCAAGTTTGTCCTCTCTCCCTTCTCCCTCGGTCCCCTTGGTTCGATGGGTTCTTTAGGGAGATGCGGCAAGTAGGACGGAGGTTAGAGCATTGCTGGTGGAAATATGCCCTCAAAGCCAATCACCTTAGATTGATGAACCATTATCAAGCCTATCAATCCACAATCACCCGTAAGAAGGCAGAGTTCCCATCCAGGGAGATTGTGGCCACCCAGAATCAACCGGTTCAGCTTTTTCAAACTGTGGACAGACTGTGCAACCCATCCTGTCTATAGGTCTGAAAAGCATTTTCGTAAGTTGAGTATGAGGAACTTGCTCAATTATTTGCGGCTAAGGTGGTTGACAGCAGGGCTGTACTCCAACCAGCACAATCTATGGGCATTGCTCTAGACTGGTGTTTGGGCACTGTCCCTCAGTTTTCCAGAAGTACCTTCAGCAAGCCTGAGCTTGCAGACATCATGCAGATTGTCCAGGGCATGCACCCTACCTGCTGTAGTTTGGATCTGGGATCAACTACCCTGATTTTAGGTTGTGGTGACATCCTTGGCCCGGTCTTAGCATGGATAGTCTGGTGCTCCTTGGAAACAGGTGAGTTTCCTAGCTTCCTGAAAGAAGCGATGGTGACACCCTTCTTGAAGAAAGCTTCTTTGGACCCAGACTGCCATGCAGCCTACAGACCAATCTTGAACCTCCAGTTTATGGGGAAGGTGATCGAGAAAATAGTGGCCAAACAACTGGAGAACCATTTGACCATCCATGATGTCTATGAGCCTCTCCAGTCTGGTTATCTTTTTTTTATTGTACTCTTATTTCTACCTCCTCAGTAGAGTGGCCCCCATGATCTCCAGCTGCCGGATCTGCACCCCCAGACCCAGTCGTGTGTGCGGGCCACATGAATCTGCTCCCCAGTAGGCTAGCCTTTCATCACTCTTGCACCCACTGGGTATGCACCCCTTTCAGGTCTCTCCAGGGTGCAAGGCACAGCCATCAGCCGTGAAGATTGCCCTCTGCATTTTTCCACATTTTCTCCCTTATGGAGAGCAGGACGTGCAATGGTGTCCTAGCACATAGTGCTGAAGCACACCGTGCTCTCCCCCCACTTTTTGCATGCCAACTGTAGTGCAGTTGGCCTCCGCCAGTCACTGCTACAGGGTGATGCAAACCCCACTACCCACCCCAGAGAGAGGAGAGCAGTCATCGGACGTTCAATCTCTCCCTCTCCCCTGCCAGCCCCCAGTGGCTCGAGTCTGTTCCCGAACCCAGGTTGCCAGCATGGCAAGAGGTGTGGCATCCAGTGCCTCAACCATCAGTGCCACTGGGCTGCGGTATAGTTTTCGAAAGAGGCATAGTACTGAGACAGCACTGGTTCAGGTGCTCAATGATCTCCTGATGGTTAGAGATCAGAAAAACTGTTCCATCTTGGTTCTCCTTGATCTTTCTTCAGCGTTTAACACTGTGGACCATGGGGTTCTGCTCAACTGTTAAAGGTTCATCTGTGGCCTGTCAGGTATGGTCCTCAGGTGGTTTTCATCTTTCCTCACCAGAAGAACTCAGAGGGTGGTGTCAGGGATTTATTTCTCTGACCCAGTTCTGCTATCATGTGGGGTTCATCAGAGGTCAGTGCTGTCCCCCATATTGTTTGCAGTGTACATGCTACCCCTCAGAGACATTGTAAGAAGGTATGGGCTGAAGTTTCACTGCTATGCTGATGGTATCCAGCTCTAACTTTCTTTCACACCTGACCTGGATGGAGCCCTCTCAGTAATTAATGACTGCCTCACTGAAATCCAGGAGTGAATGAGTTTGAGCTGGCTGAGGTTGAACTCAGAAAAGACTGAGGTGCTGGTGGTGGACCCGGGTCGTTGGATAGGGGGGTTGGTGGTGAGGTCACCCTCTGGATTTCTTCTTGGGGGTTTACTACTTCTGACCTCTGAATGGGTGCAAAACCTGGGGTAATAGTTGATGACAGACTGACACTTCATTCACAGGTGTCAGCCATCGTCAAATCCTCTTTTTACCACCTGAGGAACATCTCCAGAGTCAAGCATCTTGTTCCGTCCAGTGATCTTCCTATGTTGGTCCATGTCTTTGTGTCCTCACACTTGAATTGCTGCAATATCCTATACCTAGGGCTTCCGGGGTGGATATTCCTTGCTTGCAGCTGGTGCAGAATGCAGCAGCCCGGTTATTGACAGAAACCTCTCGGTCCTGTCATATTTCTCCGGTGCTGCACAAACTGCACTGGCTGCCAGTACAGTGTTGAATCACCTTCAAAGTCAGTCTTCTGACTTATAAAACCCTACACAGACAGGGTCCAGTCTACCTGAAAGAACTCCTGGTCCCTTACTGCTCTGGGCGATCACTCCACTCGACTGATAACGGGTTGCTAGAGATTCCAAGGATTTGTTTAAAATCTTCTGGGGCTCATGCATTTATACACCCTTTGGAATTCTCTACCCCATCACCTATGTGAGTGTATGACTGTGGAGGGTTTTAAAAAGGCCTTAAAAACCTTTTTATGGATCCAGGCATTTGGGGAATAACTGGAATACCATTTTATTTTTCACATTTTATACTATTTATAATGTATGTGATCTACTCTGCAGCTGTTTTAATTGTTTTGTGAGGTGCCTTGATAACTTGAAAGACACCATACAAATAAAATTGATTTGATTTGATTTGAAGGTGAATGACCTTAAGGATATGATGGAGGAGTGGAGTAGCTGATGAGGTAGAGTTAAGGCATGAGTTTATGAACATTTGACCAGTGGTAGGAGCAGGGCCTGGGTTGAGATTAATATTCCCAGTGGAGAGTACAGTAGTAGTAATGCAATAAAGATTAATTAGAAATCAGTATTTTTGTACCAGGAGTGAGAGCCCATGGCATGGGGTGAAGTGGGGGGGGGGGCTGGTTGAGGGTGGCAGCCATGTAATTATTTGCATTAGTAGGACATATGAGGTTGGCATATGTATGAGTGTAGCAAGTGGTCTGATTGGAAAGTGAGACTATTTTAGTCGAATAGGGGATGGAATCACCACCAAGGGAATCTTAGGGTTGAGTAGGGAAGGAGTACAGTGGAAGGGAGAGTAGAAGGGCTTGAAGAAAATGTGGTTGGGGATATGGTGAGGAAAGGGAGGAATATTATGAATAGGCACAGGGTGGTAAGCATTCTTTGTGGTCAAATGCAAGTAATAAATAAGCTATTAGTTAAGAGGAGATACCAGTAAAATAGGAGGGTGCATCAAGAGAGGGGAGTTGAAACTAGAAAGGAATGAAACTCCATCTAGTGGTTATAGAGTATACAAAGCAGACAGGAAACTTATGACTTAACATATCAGAAGTGAACAGACATGTGATACTACAGTCCTATTTAAATACATTGAGTAGGGTGGGGTGCTGGCTGGAGAGCTCGGGCAGTGACTGCATCAGGACTGGCTGCACCACATGGAAGAACATGGAGAGGTCCAGTGGAGGGAGTGCCTGAGGTTAGGCCATCACTAAAGAAATCAAAGAAAGTTCTGGAGTTAACTTAGTGAGTAAATTGGTGGGCGGGAGTCAGACAGGTCGAGGAGACAGAAAAACAGCAGGAGATGTGGGGGTAGAGCAATTAGCAGGACAAAAGGAGAGAAGACAGAGTGGCTGGGGTAGAAAACAAGGCAGGTAGACACAGCATTGTAATAAGACTTAATACTTATTTAAGGGTTACACGGGGTTATGTTAAATTCATAACTCTGAAACTGCAAGACTTAACCAGGACTATGAATTTAACACTGCAGGTCAGAGTTTAACAATACACCAGTAAATAGTAAAAGTGTGGCAAGGAGCTGCCTGTAGCTTCAAGTGCAGGGAGCAGCCAGATGAAAAGCACTTGCAGAGGGAAGCAACCAATCAGGAGTCAGGGGAGAAAGGTGCCTAAATTCGACTGGCTATCTGAAGAGCAGAACCTGTCTTCTTGGGTCTACGGGCTGGAAAGCACAGGTGGCAGCATAGTTAGGGCCAGTTGCACTGCAGGGAAAAGAGTGGAGAGGTTCATTGGAGGAGGGAATGCCAAAGGTCAGGTCTCCGCTAAAGAAATCAAAGAAATAGCTGGAGTTAAATTAATGAGTAAATCAGTGGGTGGGGAGCAGACTGGTGGAGGAGACAGAGAAACAGCTGAAGACAAGTGGGTAGAGCAATTAGCAGGACAATAGGAGAACAGACAGTGAAGATGGGGTAGAAAATAAGGCAGATGGACACGGTATCCCATGTATTAGGTGACTGTGATTGAACACTTTCAAAAAGGGCAACTCAATCATGACCCTTTTACACAGGGCTACTGGGCAGGTAGGGCAAACAGATGGGGTTTGGCGATTATAGTGACAGAATGTCACTATGTATACATGCAGATGGGGGTGGGAAGGGACCAGGCCATGTGTAGGGCAAAAGGGAAGAGAGGGTTTGTGAGGCATAGTTCAGTGGTGGGCTGCAGAGCTGGCCTTGTGGCATGATGGGTTGGTGGCAGACTGGGGTTGGGAGGGTTCTGGGTTTGGTTCTGGGCATGCTAGTTTTTTGTGCCATGTCATGGGTTTTCTTTTTTGTTTTTGCCCTCTGACATGCACCCCTCTGGAGCTGAGAATCCTTTAGTGGGGGGGTGGAAGGGGAAAAGCCTCCCACAGGGGTGTGTGCTCAGGGCGCAGCCCCCTGAATAAAAATATAAAATGTAAGTCTCCAGCACTGTCTTGATGTTCTCTGCAAGTCTACATCACTAAAATACATTGTTGGTGATATAGACTCACCCAAAAAGGCAAATGCTATTCTGTGGTCACTGTTATCACATGGAACAGTAGACACAGCACAGTATTAAGTCTTCTTATAATCTTAGCACTCTAAAACAGCAAAACGTAACTAGGACTATGAATTTAATACTGCAGGTCAGATTTGAACAATACAGCAGTAAATAGTAAAACTTCAGCAAAGGAGCTGCAAGTAGCTTCAAATGCAGTGAACAGTCAGTAGGAAAGAGCTTGCAGAGAGAGAAGCAACTATTCTGGAGTTGGGGGGGAGAAGGTGCCTAAATGGGATTGGCTATTTGAAGAACTCAACCTTTCTTATTGGGTCTGCAGGCTGGAAAGCGCAGGGGTGGAAGCTTAGTTAGGGCTGGTTGCACAGCAAGGAAGAGTGCAGAGAGTTCTGGTGGAGGAGGGAGTGCCAGAGGTCACACCTCTACTATAGAAATCCAGGAAAGAGCTGAAGTTAAGTTAATCAGTAAATTGGTAGGCAGGGCAGACAGGTCTAGGAGACAGAGAAACAGCATGAGATGTGGGGGTAGAGCAATTAGCAGGACAATAGGTAAGCAGACAAAGTGGCTGAGCTAGAAAGCAAGGCAGGTAGACACAGCACAGTATTAAGTCTTATTACAATCTTAGCACTGTAAATCAGCAGAACTTAACCAGTACTATGAATTAAACACTGTAGGTCTGATTTTAACAATACAGCAGTAAATTGTAAAAGTGCTGCAAAGCAGCAGCCAGTAGCTTTAAATGCAGGAGCAGCCAGTTGGTAAGTGCTTGCAGAGGGAAGCAACCAGTCAAGAGCTGGGAGAGAATGGCACCTAAATGTGCTTGGCTATATGAAGAACTGCATCTTTCTTCTTGGGTCTGTGGGCTGGAGAGTGTGGGTGGTGGCTTAGTCAGGGCTGGCTGCACTGCAAGGGAGAGCATGGAGAGGTCTGGTGGAGGTTGGAGTGCCCTAGGTTGGGCCTCCACTTTCTTCTTAGATCTGTGGACTGGAGGCAGGACTTACATATGGTGAGATTGGAGGAAGGATTTATATGTGGTGGGATTGGAGGCAGAGCTTACATATGGTGAGATTGGAGGTGGGATTTAGATGAGGTGAGCTTGGATGTGGGGCTTATATGAGGTGGGATTGGAGGTGGGGCTTATATGTGGTGGGATTGGAGACAGAGTTTACATATGGTGAGCTTGGAGGTGAGGTGTATATGTGGTGAGTTTGGGGCTGGACTGACATGTGGTGGGTTTGAAGGCTGTGTTTGCATGTGCTGATGTTGGAGGTGGGGTTTCTATGTGGTGGGATTGAAGGCAGGGCTTACATGTGGTGGGATAGGAGGGGGATTACAGGAGGTGGGATTGGAGGTGGGGTTTAGATAAGTGAGGATGGAAGTGGGGTGTATATGTGGTGGGAATGGATATGGGGCTGACATGTGGTGGGTTCTGAGGCAGTGCTTACATATTGTGAGATTGGAGGCAGGATTTATATGTGGTGGGATTGGAGGTAGGGCTTACATACAGTGAGATTGGAGGAGGGGTTATATGTGGTAGAATTGGATATGAGGTTTACCTATGGTGAAATTAGAGGTAGTGCTTACATATGGTGCGGCTAGAGGCAGGTTTTACATGTGGTGGGATTGGAGGTGGGGTTTACATGTGATGAGAATGTAAGTGGGGTTTATATGTGTTGGAATTGGAGTAGGGTTTTTTATGTGGTGGGATTGAAAGTGTTCCTTATAAGTAGTGGGATTGGATGAGGGGGTTTATATGTTATGGGATTGGCAGTGGGGTTTACATATGCTGAGATTGTAGGTGGTGTTTATAGGTGGTGTGATTGCCGGCAGGTCTTATATGTAATGGGATAGGACATGGGCTTACTGGTGGTGGGATTGGAGGCAGGGCTTACATATGGTGAGATTGGAGGCAGGGTTTAAATGTGGTGAGATTGGAGGTGGGGCTTATATGTGGTGGGATTGGAAGTGTTGATTATATGTGGTGGGATTTGATGTGGAGCTTACATATGGTGAGATTGGAGATGTAGCTTATCTATGGTGAGATTGGAGGTGGGGTTTATATGTGTTGGAATTGGAGGCAGGGTTTATATGTGTTGGGATTGGAGGTATGACTTACATGTGCTGGGATAGGAGGAGGGTCTTGCAGGTGGTGGGATTGGAGGCAGGGTTTACTTATGGTGAGATTGAAGGCAGGGTTTATATATGGTGGAACTGGACGCCAGGTTTACATGTGTTGGGTTTGGAGACAGGGCTTACATAAAATGAGATTGGGGTGGGGTTTATATGTGGTGGGATTGGAGGCGGGAGCACATAAGGTGGGATTGGAGGTGGGGTTTACAGGTAGTGGGATTGGAGCTAGGGTTTAGATATGGTAAGACTGAAGGTGGGGCTTACATATGGTTAGATTTGAGACTGGGTTTATATGTGGTGGGACTGGATGTGGGATTTAGATATGGTGAGAATGGAGGAGGGGCTTACATGTGGCAAGATTTTTAGGTGGGGCTTACATATGGTGAGATTGGAGGTGGGGCTCATATATGGTGCGATTTGAGGCAGGGGTTATATGTGGTGGAACTGGAGGTGGGGCTTACATGTGGTATGTTTAAAGACAGGGCTTACATATTGTGAGACTGGAGGCAGGGTTTATATGTTGTGTAATTGGAGGTATTGAAATCAGGGTTTACAGGTGGTGGGATTGGAGCCAGGGCTTATATATGGTGAGATTGAAGGTGGGGCTTACATATGGTTAGATTTGAGGTGGGGTTTATATGTGGTGGGATTGGAGGCACGACTTACATATGGTGACATTGGTAGCTGGGCTCACATATGGTGAGATTTTCAGACGGTGCTTAGATATGGTGAGATTTGAGGTGGGGTTAATATGTAGTGAAATTGGAGGAGGGGCTTACATATGATGAGACTGGAGGTGGGGCTTAGAAATGGTGAGACTGGAGGTGGGATTTATATGTGGCGGGGACTGGATGTGAGGATAACACATGGGGAGATTGGAGGCCGGGTTTACATATGGTGAGATTGGAGGTGCGGTTTATATGTGGTGGAATTGGAGGCATGTTGTATATGTTGTGGGATTGGAGGCATGATTTACATGTGGTAGGATATGAGATGGAGCTTACAGTTGGTGGGATTGGAGGTGGAGCTTACATATGGTGAGACTGAAGGCAGGGTTTATATATGGTAATTGGAGGGCGATCATATATGTGGTGGGTCTGGAGGCAGGTCTTTCATTTTGTGAGATTGGAGGCAGGGTGTATATGTGGTGGGATTAGAGGTGGGTGTACATATGGTGGAATTGGAGGCAGATTTTACAGGTGGTGGGATTGGAGGAGGGGTTGTATATGGTGAGACTGGAGGCAGGGCTTACATATGGCGAGATTTTCAGGTGTGGTTTGCATATGATGAGATTGGAGGAGGGGTTTATATGTAGTGGAAATGGAGGCAGGGCTTACATATAGTGAAAATGGAGGTGGCATTTATATGCGGTAGAATTTGAGGCAGGGTTTATAAGTGGTAGGATTGGAGGTGGGGCTTACAGTATATGTGGTGGGATTGGATGCAGGGCTTACATATGGTGAGATTGCTGGCGGGTTTATATGTGGTGGGATTGGAGGCATGTCTTACATGTGGTGGGTTTGGATGTGAGGCTTACATATGGTGAGATTGGAGGAGGGGTTTATATATGGTGGGATTGGAGGCAGGGCTTATATATGGTGGGTTTGGAGGTGAGGCTTACATATGGTGAGATTGGAGATGGGGTTAATATATGATGGGATTCCAGGCAGGGCAACTGTTTTGGGAGTTCAGCCTGTGCTTCTGCCATTCACTGAAAATGCAGCTGTCCTGATGTTGTAGTGACATGTAACACCACAGGGTATTCTAAGTGGAAGTGTATTCCTGCAGCGTAAAGCTTTCACTTTATGTCCTTGTCAGCTTGTTGTTTCTTCTTGATCCCAGGACTCAGGTCACTGAACATAGAGGTGTGGGACCCCTCCCGCCATAATTACCTCTGCTTTCTCCTGGAAAGCACATGCATTTTATCCAGAAAGTATAGCAATCTGAAGATTAGTGTGCATGGCTTGTGCCTGTGCAGTGGCATCAGTTTTAAGAAACGATGAGCACGTTCGATCACATAAGTGGTCCTGTAAGGTGAGAGACTGGCAATCTTTTCTAAAAACTTCTGAACTAAAAGAATGGCATATGTACCTTCAGCATGTTTCAGGGTGCTGGAAATAATCACATTGTTCCATCTGTTATGGGACTCTTGGTTATCCTGCTTTTCCTCCATGTGTGCCAACTTCTTCCTCAAATCCACAGGCTCTGGATGCAGTCTATGGATCCAATCTTCCAAAATCGATGTCTGAGCTGCAGAGCCCAAAATGCGGTGGCTTAAATTTTCCAAGGTTGATTTAATCATTTTAAAGTCCGCTACTAATTCAAAAAGCACTTCTTTAATTGTGGCCAAGTCCTGAGAAAACCTTTCTGAGGGAGAGTCCTCTCCTGATACTTGTGAACTAGGTGATTGCGCATCTTCTTTTGATAGCTTAGGCAGTGGTGAGCAGGTGACAAATTCCTCCACAGGAGAGAAAGTGTCCATGGATAACTGTTGTGTTGCCATCCAGTGATTAGCACTGCTCCTAACAGTAAGGCAGGGTGTTAGAAAGCACTTATTGTGTAGGGACATCTGTTCACTAGCCTGCTATCACATGACCCCCAAGAATTTAAGTACCAGTTAAGTTCTCTTTATTTGCTCAATAAATGTTTGTCTTTACAAAATTTAAAGAGACAGAATGATATACAAATACACAGAAACATATTATCTTACAGCAGACAGGATTGCCTGGCCATTTTTCCTACCTATTGATACTACCTCAGACCTCATTTGGTCTGTAGCTTTCGCATATTCCCTTGTTGCTGTTGCTCCATTTCGTCTGTCCCATGTCCTCTTGAATTCCCCTACTGTTTTCACCATCACTACCTCCATGAAGAGGCTGTTCCAGTTGTCCACCATCCTCTCTGTGAAGAAGTATTTCCTCATATTACTGCTGGGCCTACCTCCCTCCAAGTTCATATCATGACTTCTTGTTCTCAAACCCTGTTTTTATCTGGAAGAGGCTACTCCCTTGTACTTTGTTTACGCCCTTGAGGCAATTGAAAGTTTCTATCATATCTTGCCTTTCTCTTCTGTCCTTCAATTAATACATGTTGAGGTCCCTCAATCTCTCTCCTCATATGACATCTGATGCAAACCTTGTACCATTTTTGTAGCCCTTCTCTGAACTGTCTCTATTCTGTCTAGCACAAGAAATGACCTCCAGAATTGTACACTTTGTTCCAGATGTGGTCTCACTAACTGTCTATAAAGTGGCATCACCACCTCTCTCTCTCTTTCTACTAGTGATACCCCTCCCTATGCAACCCAGTATTCTCCTGGCTCTCCCTACTTCCTTATCAAACTGCCTGGACCTCTTTAGGTCATCAGTTATGCTCACCCCAGGACCCTTTCTTGGTTGATGGTTGTCAAGACTCCCCCCTCCCATCACGTAGTCCTCCCCTTGGTTTCTGTGTCCCAAATGCATCATTTTACAATGTTATATTATTGCAACTCAGCTGCCACACCCATGACCACTCTTCAAGCCTGTCTAGGTCCCTTTCTGTTTTCTCCATCCCCTCAGGAGTGTCTACTCTGTTGCAGATTTTGGTGCCTTTTTATTCCTTCTTTAAATGTTTTATTAACAAAATGTTATGAATAGGGATTTGCTCAATTGAGCAAGAGCTCATTTACAATAAGGTGCCATCCTCGAAGAGGCACACTTTCCCCTCCAGCCCCTCTGCAATGTCATTTATGAAGACATTAAAGAGAACTGGCTCTAGAACCAAATTCTGCAGTACCCACAGCAGGACACTATCATCTCATTGGATTGGCCTCCATTTACCACCACTATTTGTATCCTTCCACTCAACCAGTTCCTGATCCAGTTTACTACCTTGGATCCCACTCCCAGACTGTCAAGCTATTTTAGAAGCTTCCTGTGTGGGATGATGTTTAAGGCCTTGCTGAAGTCAAGGTAGGCCACATCCACCATCCCTCTATATTCTAGCTTGTTTGACAAATGCCAAAGAAATCTATCAGATATGTTTGACAAGACTGACTCATTGTGAATTATGTTGCCTCGGAACCTGTGCCCCACTGTCCTCAAGATATGCCAGAATCCTTTCTCTTAGCAATGACTCCATTAATTTCCCTACCACTGAGATCAGGCTGACTGGCTAATAGTTGCCCACCTCCTCCGTGCTCCACTTTTGTGCGTAGGTGCTAAAATCACCCTTCTCCAGTCTTCTGGAACTTCACCTGTTTCCTGTGATTTGTTAAAAAGGGCTGCCAGTGTGGCTGCCAGCTTTTTCCCCAAGTACTTTCAGTATTCCAGGATGTATCCCATCAGGTCCCATTGCCTTGTCACCCTTCAACTTTGATAGTTCTTGTAGGATTCTCTCCTCCGTGAATGGATTGCTGCCCACGCCTCCTCCCTTGTTGCCTCTATTACCTAACTGTGGACCTTTCCCTTCCCTTTCATTTGAAAAAAGTGAACACACATGTGCAGTCAGGATTTCTGCTTTTTCTGTGTATTCTTCAGCACAACCACCCTCTGCCTTTTTTAGCCTCACACTCCCTCTCCTGGACTTTTTCTTTCACTAATCTACCTATAGAAAGTTTTATCCCCCTTTTTTCAGCTTGTGTTATTTTCGCCTCCATTTGTGCCTTTGCTCTTCTGACTACCTCCCCTACTTCACTCTATTTTTCCAGATAAAGTGTCCTGTCCTTCTTGCTCTGAGTAGTCTTGTACCTCATAAATGCTAACCTTTTTTCCTTGCTTTTCCAGATACTTCCCTTGAGAACCGCAGTGGTCTTCTCCTCCACTTTGCTTTACTAAATTGACTGACAGACAATGTAGTAGAAATTTCTGAGTTCATACTAGTATATGCTGTTACAGGGTTACAGAATGTCACTGAGGTTACTTGAGGTACATTTGTAGAAGCAGAAAGCAAAATAAAACTGGATAGAACTGGTTGGTACCAGCCTGTATAACGGGCTCGGACAAAATATAAAGATAACAGCACATAGAGACATTGCTATGGTGTGAGTGAAACTCATTGTCTCTCTCAGGTCAGCTTGACCCAGGCATATGTATCAAGCAGTATTGGGAAAGAAATGAGAGTGTTTTCTGTTACATTGGTATCAACATGTTTTTCTAATTCATGATTGGTTAATACTGCAATGTTGGTATTTTCAAGATAAAGTCGCCTAACAACGCCTTGATAATAAGTGTATATAAGTGATTGACTAATGAAACTCAGGGAGCCTTGCATGATTTTTGGAAGCAGACTCCCATATGCATATGTAATAAACCGTTCTTTCTACTGTGCAGTGGTCCTGAGTCTGATTTTAAACTAAAGTGTAAGAACATATATTTTTTTCCATGACAACAAGCTTATTGCTTCAGCTACAGTGCCTTTGAGGTGTGCACACTGCTCCTTTACTCCCCCCCGTTCCCCTTCCTGCCACGGCTTCCCTGAGACATTCCCTCCTTTTTACAAAGTCATCCCTCAGGAGGTTATGGAGTCTTTAACTGTGGGAGAATTCAAGAATGCATGGGACAGACATAAGGCAATATTTGTGGGGGGTAGGAAGAAATAGGCTGTTGGTTAAATAGGATCTGCAGCTTATCCTCTAGGTAGCAAAATGGGCAGACTAGGTGGGCCAAGCAGTCCTTATCTGCCATCAAAGTCTATGTTTCTATGTAACCCACAGTGCATACCCTCTCCTTGCATTCCATGTATCTTGGTGGCTTGAAAAGCCTCCCTCACCAAGATTGCCTCTCTCTCTCTCGCTCTCTCTCCCCCCCCCTAATAACAGGGCATATCCTGGCACTGCTATATCCCATTCCTGGTTGTCTGTGCACCATGTCTCAGTCACAGTGACAATGCCCTGATCTGCCTCTGCCACTAAAGCCATTTGGTCCAGTAGTTAAATTCTTAAGACTGTGGGCATTTGTTTACATGGCTTTCCAAGTTTGGAGCCTACCTTTTTTCTCTTTTTCCTGCTGTCTTTACACTTACCTTTACCACCACCCCTCCATATCTTTTTCCTATACTTCCCTTTGGATGTATGCTGTTTCTAATCTGACCGTCCTTTCTGTCTTTATTGCTATTTTATTTGCTCTTTGTGTCTATTTCTTGTTAGTGTTTTTGGAGAAGTGGCATCTAAGGTCCTATCTTCCAGTGTCACAGTGATAGGTTCCTTCATCTCAAGCTTCCCCTCCTCTAGTTTAACAGTCAAAATGCTGATGTCGAGCTTCTGTCCCAGTGCTTGTACACCATCCCTAACATACACTTACTCATAACATTACAACATATTACAAGGCTTATTTTCATAAGATTAATAGCCCACAAGAAACAATGCATTGTTTTGATTACTGTACTTATTCTTTTGTAATGCCATAGGTCTGAATTTTAATTTACCTGGAGATTTATATTGGTTTGCCAAATGTTTATCTTCAAACATTTCTTTGTAAGTTGCATTTAGGACAAATCAACAAGATATGCTTGATATCCCCCAAATCTGAATTTGCAAATCATTGCATGAGGCAGACTGACAAAACTTCACAAGAGCAAAAGTTTTTTCAAAACAGGTTTTGTATATTTATTCCAACTGCAACTAAGAATTGCAAAGTACAGACTAATGTCTCATCTTGTTGGGATTCTTTAGTGAAATGTAATCACTGTTTTAGCCATTTACAAGGTCACCTGCAGTGTAAATCAATCATTTGGTACATTTGCAGAAAGCATACCAGAGAAGAAATCTGCAAGATGAGTTGTGTGTAGAGTCCTTGAAGTGTGTAAGATGAGAGCAACTATTTAAATTGTTAATTTATGTTTCTCTTTCCAAACCCCAAGGATACGCTTGAAAGGCACAAACCTAGTGCCAAGCACCATGGGTATGCAAATCATTTTTTCTTTCCTGCCATTCCCTGCCAGTGAAATGGGCATCTATCACTTAAATGCTAGGAGTCTTCTGCCCAAGTTGGACCACATTAAGGCCTGGCTTTCACAATGTACACCCGTTATCCTTTGCATCTCTGAAATGTGGCTATTCACCAAAGTTCCTGAAGCTTCAGTTGCCTTTTGAGGGTACTCCATACTCCAACTCGACAAGGACAAGCCTGGCGGTGATGTTGCTATCTATGTCGAAGAGTCCCTAAGCACCTCCATTGTCTCACAGGAGGTAATACCAAAATTCCATGACATCCTATTCACCAAACTGCTCCTCCCATCTTCATCCCACTATTTGTTGCTGTCTGCTACTTCTCCCCCAGTGCTTCACCCACCACCCTGGTCTCCAAACATGCCACCTTAACTTCTGCAGCTGCCTCGGGCAAGCTTCTTATCCCGGGTGTTTTCAACTTAAATTTTATTTCCCAATATTCCAATGCCACTCATTGCTGTACTGGATTCTAACCACTTGCCCTAACAAATTATTTTCAGCTGGCACACTCCCTGAAGCCTTCGGTGACCACTGAGTCACTTTCTGTCATAAGAAGCACCTCCCCACCCCAGCCTCACACAAACATATGTGGTTCAGGTCCCTAAGATCCCTAAATCAGCAGACACTGCTGGAAGACCTCAATCTGGCTGACTGGTCAGGAGTCTTTATGGCCCCTAATATCAACTCTGCTGTGGTAGATTTTAACTCCACCATTCTAGGCATTTGGAACTCCCATGCCCCCTTCAAAAAGTTGCTTCTCAGATGACGAACACCTTCCATGGATCTCGCTCCAACTGGTGCAGCTGTTCAAAGACAGAGGCAAAGCTTGGAAAGTATTCAAGGCCTCCTCCAATGCCTTGGACATTCAAAATTACAGAACCCTGTGGAATACATACACTAAGGATGTACGCACCACTAAAGCAGGCTTCTTTAAGGCTCAGCTCGATGACTGTTGCCCTTCTCCTGCCGCATTCTGGAAAACTTTCCACTCCCTGCTAGGGTCCTCCTAGCAAGCCCCTTCCCCTTGCTGTGACCACTCAGACATTGGCCCCAAGGCTGTTGCCACATCCATAAACCTATTTTTCACAACATGCACCCTACCCTCAGGGACAACCCCCCACTCCTCTCTCCCCCCCTACAGTCGCCTATACTCACCCCTTCCACCCAGACCCAACAAACTATCTTTCCTTCCCTCTTTCCTCAACCTGACACTCTCCCTGACACCACCACACCCAATCACACCTTCCCCATTACCCCTTAGAAGTACTCTAAGCTCTCAAAACCTCTGAACTCCTCCAAACAAAGTCCAGATGACATTAATCGCATCCACTTGAAAATCTCTGCTCCTGCCATTATCCCCTATTACCACACATTCAATCTCTCCATTACTCATGTTCCCTGCCCAAGGCCTGGAAGTTAGCTGAAGTCATCCCCTACACAAAGGGGGTGACCCTTCTGTCCCTGGAAACTATATTGCCATCTCCCTCCTCCCCGCCCTCTTTAAAACCCTGGAGTCCCTTATCTCAAAAAGACTAAATGCATTCTTAGCTGCCAATGACATTCTGACTCCTTACCAATCAGGTTTCCACCATCTCCACACCACTTCCTCTTCCCTTCTCCATTTCACCAATGACATCCATTCGGCCATGGACAAGGGTGATCTGACACTGACTATTTTCACAGACTCAGTGAAGGCCTTTGACTCTGTTGCCCATAGACTACTTCTCAATTACCTAATGGCTATTGGGCTATCCCCATCCTCTAATGACTGGTTCAAGGCCTACCTAACAAACAGGTTCCAATTCATCCAGCTCTGGGACACCAGATCTGTTCCTCTCCCCAATTTGGCTGGTGTTCCCCAAGGGTCAATAATGGGACCTACTCTATTCTCCATTTTTGTGAATAACCTTCCTTCTGCCTGCTCTAACTCACAGATTCAAATGTACACCGATGATACCGTCATCAATGCTTCTGGTCCAACACTAGCCCAGGTCGAATCTACCCACCAAACTGATTTTGCTAACACCCTGAGATGGCTTAATGATAAATCTCTTAAATGCAACACCACAAAAATCGTACCTATGGCTTTTGGTATGGCCCAGAAACTTGCCAATATTATGTCTCCACCCTCCTTTTATGTGCTCAATGGCTCCAAAATTGAAGCAGTCGACTTATTCAAATACCTGGGGGTAAGGTCAGACCCCAAACTAGACTTTGTCAAGCACTTGGATTCTATTCAGAACAAGCTGTGTCCCAAGCAAAGTATGCTTCATAGACACAAGGATAGCCTCTCTCCTCCTATCAGAAGGGAAATAATCACTAAACTTATCCTACCAATGTTCAATTATGCGGATGTGGTCTATAGTTCAGCACCACAATTCTCCCTTATCAGATTGGACCCTCTGTACCATACTTTTTGTCGTTTTGCCACTAATCTCCCTTACCACACCCATTACTGCCTCCTCTACCAGTCTATCTCATTGCCCTCTCTCAATGGTCACCATCTTGCTCATTGCTCAGCCTTTATCTCTAAATTTTGGTTCAGCATCCTTGCCTTTTACAGTACCACTCCTCATTGTTAGCCCCAGTTCCCAGCACTGGCTACTACCCGTGCTCAAGACACCACTGCTCATTCTCCTTGGCTACACCTCGAACACATACAGGGAAAATAGCCTCACCCACTGGATTCCTGCTCTCTGTAAATCTCTTTCCATCACTCTATAAAACTCTCCGACAGAGCTTGCCATTAAAAAGCACTTCATGCATCTCCCTACCCCCACTTGCCATTGCTTTCTGCCTCCCTAATCTCCTAGTCACAACTGGAAATGCATTTCTAACCTCTGCTACCACCCAAACTTAGCCCTGTGTGCACATCCCTGGCACCAGATTATCCTGTACTTAAACTCCTAGCTTTTTATGATACTCCATGCAATTCCATCACTCTGGATGTTAGAAACTACTGTTGTGTACACTGTTCAGGCTTTTACTTGCATATAAAAAGTAACCTTGATCAAGATGCATAAGTGTAACATATGATTATTTTATGTAGTCCTTCATGTCTCTGTTGTGGATTTAAGCTATTCTTATATGTTATGTATACTGCACTGTACCCCTCCCCCTTCCCCATGTCACACCTGGAAATAAGCATTGGCTCAGTGTGCCTTTCCCAGTTATCAACTTTTAAATAAATAAATAAAATAAATAAATATAGACGGATTTGAACATGGATCTCCTGTTGCATTGCCTTGTGATGTAACTACTGGGCCACACTGGCTGACAGTCTTGTATCGACTATGCTTTTAATCAGTAGTTATTGCTTTTATAATGCAGAAATTAACTGGAATATTTCAAATACCATTATGAAATGAATATAAAAATCCAGAAACCTGATTGGCTGAGGAGCTAAAACCTAGTGCTGATATCACAGTACAACAGAACTGGAAAAATATCTGTGACCTCACTGAGCTGTTTACAATAAGCAGGTATAGTTGTACCAATACACCTTAGTTCACTTACTTATATTTAAAATGTATGTATACAATGTATATAGGGATTCCACTACTTAAATAACTTATTTTCCCAAGACTCTGACCCAAGTGAAAGACAAACCATGTTATTTACCCAATGGGTAAATAACACTGTTTATTTTTCACTTGCCTACATCACAATCAAATTGATTGATAGCACATGCTGCCAATCATACAATGAATCTGACCTTAACTGTTACATAGAACACAGACACTGTATACACAGAACACACAATGGACTGTGTTCAAATATGCCATTAATTTCCACTCATGAAGTGGCAGGATTTTCATAACTCACTCGTGGCTTTGCCATTTGTGAGTTATGGTTTCATCCCCTCACTAATGGAAATAAATAGCATATTTGAACACAGGCCTTTGTATATCCTCTCTCTTTCTCTCACTCTAGATATACATACATATATTACAGTGGCACGGTAGTGCCACTATAGTTAGGGTTGAATATCCCATTTATGGTTAAATGGTGAAATTTTGCACCTTAATAACTTTTCCACTGTACAACAGATTTACCTAATATTAGGCAGACATAGAGCAGTAGCATAGATCTTGGAATATGCCAAGTTTTGTACCAGTCGGATATATGGTTGTGGAGTTATTAAGTGACATTCCATAGAGCAATTAAGCATTTATTCTCACTCTTTGCACGTGCCTATAGATAGCACGGTTTGCATGACCAGTACAAAAACTTCAGGGAACATGAAGCTGGGTCCCTGATGTGCCTTTCAAAGATTTCGTGAAAAAAAATTAAACGGTTCGAAAGTTATTCAAAAAACAATTTCCCATTATAGTCAATGGGAAAAGTTAACAAAAAGGTCAACAGTGTCGCAAATGCAGTTTTTAGTGTTGCAAATTACCCCTGTAGTGTCGTGAGTCAGCCATTTGTTTTTCAGTTACTGGTCACAGAAATGCTTGGCATTTAAATTTGGGACCCGCTAGGGACACAATTCTTTTTGTGTTCACCTAGTTGAGCCCTGAGGATGCTAGCCATGTCTTTTTGGGGTGGTTAAACACCCCAGAAATATGTTTTTCAAATTTTTGCAATCTGTAGTGTCACAAAGTAGTGTCGAACTTGTGACACTTTCATGATTTTTTTTTGCGAAAGTGTCGAAAATCATGACACTACTTTGCAACACTATGGCCAAAATAACAGGAATTGTTTGTGCCCTACTGCACAAGAATGGTTCGGTCTTTTGGGCTGAAGTTTGGAGGGAAGAAAGCCAACATCCCACAGATGCGTCTTTTGGTGGCTTGGGAAAAACTATTGCAGGGATGCAAAGTTACGGTACTCTGAAGTTGACGCTTTTTCCTATAGACTAACATTGTGGCGTCCGCCGCACCATTTGGGGCCTATATCTTGGAAACGGTGTGAGATATGGACTTTTTGTAGGAAAAACACTTAGCCCCCCAACAGGGGCCTAAGTACAACACTAGCCAGGAAAGTCATGAATCATATGCAATTTAAATTTTTTTCTACGTAGTATGGTTTCTGAGATATAAGCAATTTAGTATTCCAAGTGCTCATTTTTTTGGTCCGAGGCCCATTATTATGCATACATCCTTTGTAGTCACTGTGTTTCTCTATGAGCTGTTGAGGAAAACCAGGGTGTGCTCTCCACTTACTGTTACACTTAACGTTTCCACTTGCATTTCCGTACCCATTTGCATTAGCATTCCCGTTTACGCCACCGTGTGCGTTACCCTTTGCGTTTTCATTTTCACTTGCATTTGCGTTACTGTTACCATTTGCATCTGCACTACTGTTTCTGTTTGCGTTTTGATTTGTGTCACTATGCGCATTACCATTTGCGTTTGCGGCCACCCTTCCATTTGTGTTTGCATTTGTCTTTTGTTTTGCATCATAGTTGCAGTTACCATTACCATTTGCATTTCCAATTGCATTAGCATGACCATGCTTGTTACAGTTTGCATTTCAGTACATGTTTGCACTTCTGTTTTCTTTGGCGTTATTATTGCTGTTACCGTTACCATTTGCATTTCCAATTGCGGTATCATGACCGTGTGCATTATGGTTTGCATTTCTGTACATGCTTGCATTTGCATTTCATTTTCCTTTGGCGTTACTGTTGCTGTTACCATTAACATTTGCATTTCCAATTGTGGTACTGTGACCATGCGCATTACGGTTTGCATTTGCATATGCATTTGAATTTGCATTTCTGTTTCTGTTTCTTTTGGTGTTATTGTTACTGTTACCGTTACCATTTGTGTTTCTAATTGTGGTACCATGACCATGTGCATTACGGTTTGTGTTTCCATACACACTTGCATTTGCATTTCCATTTCTGTTTCGTTTGGCATTATTGTTGCTGTTACCATTACCATTTGCATTTCCAATTGCGGTACCGTGACCGTGCACATTACAGTTTGCATTTCTGTATGCACTTGCGTTTGTGTTTCCTTTGGCGTTATTGTTGCTGTTACCATTACCATTTGCGTTTACAATTGTGGTACTGTGACTGTGCACATTACGATTTGCCTTTCTGTACATGCTTGCATTTCCATTTCTGTTTCCGTTGGCATTACTGTTGCTGTTACTGTTACCATTTGCGTTTCCAATTGCAGTACCATGACCATGCACATGACAGATTGTGTTTCCATACGCACTTGCATTTGTATTTCTGTTTCTGTTTCCTTTGGCACTGTTGTTGCTGTTACTGTTACCATTTGCATTTCCAATTGCGTTACCGTCACCATGCACTTTACGTCTTTTGTTTCTGTATGTGCTTGCATTTGCGTTTCTGTTTTCTTTGGTGTTATTGTTGCTGTTACCATTACCATTTGCATTTCCATTTCCATTTGTGGTACCATGACTGTGTGCGTTACCAGTTGCGTTTCTGTACACGCTTGTGTTTGCATCTCCATTTGCATCACTGTTCAATTTGGCATCACTTTGCACTTGCGTTTCTATTACCGTTTGTGCTACCATTTACGTTTGCATCACCATGTGCGTAACCATTTGCGCTTGTGTTTGCATTGCATTTACCATTACTATGTGACAAAAAAAATCACGTGGTGGGAGCACGGGTCCCAAAGGGCCTGAGCTCCCACCACTACATTTCATTCACTATTTATAGTCCTCATTCTCAAAAAGAAGGGAAATTCATGTAAAAAAAACTCCATTTAATGCATCAGTTAGGGTTGTTCCACATCGACAAAAGCAAGGAAATTTGATGTTGGGGTGGAAAGTTCCCCCTTGCACCCCCCAACCGGCATCGGGTGTGCACTGGGGTCATCGGTCCTAACTCTCACCCTATTCTTCTATACTTCACCACATCAGCTTGTTTACACATGGAATGGGGTAAGAGTTAGGGCCGATGACCCCAACGCATGCCCTGATGCCGGTTGGGGGGGGCCGGGTGCAAAGGGGGCTTTCAACCCTAGCATCGAATTTCCTCGCTTTTGTCACTGTGTAACAGCCCTAACTCATGCATTAAATGGAGTTTTTTGCCATGAATATATATATATATGTATTATCTAGCATCTACCATCTTCTAGCCAAAGAGCAAAATTACAGTGGTTTAATAGAATAAAATATTATTTTTCTCCTTTTTCCTGCTTTTCAATGATTTATTTATTTCTGTCTAGAGAAAAGAGAGGTGTGGGGGTACAAAGCATAAACAGAATTTACAAGACACAAATAGACCATTACTAAAACCAGGTCCTGAGGAGAGATACATTTGCTATTGGGTATGCCAGGTTTGCACTTCTGGAAATGTACCCAATAATTCCACACAGGAAGCAGTACCTAGATTGTCCATACCAGGCTGGGATTCTAGAGTTTGGATCTATAGTATTCCAAACAGTTGACACACAAAAGCAAAGATGGACCCCCAATGGTTTGCACTTCGTGGCACAAGGCAATGCAGAGCACAACATCTGTAGAAAACAGAAACTCAAACTTCCCATACAGAATAGGACTTGGACTCCTTTCAGCCACAAAGCCTGAACTGAAACATGCATCTTCTACTGGCAATGGTCAAAACAGAGCACACAAATTCTTCTAGTCCCACTGGCCGCAATGTAGAACATTTTCTATATGGCATCGGCTTTAAGTTAGGCAATGTGGCAACTGGCCATAATGGAGCACACTGGTGCTCAAGACTAGAACAACCCACACCCGGAGGTAAACTTTTTCTTTAGGCACTAACCACATGACCTGAAGTGCTGAACTGGTCACTCCAGATGGAGGATTGCCCAACTTTTGCTTCCACAGTCCATACCCGGTAAGCCATTCTTTCAGAGTTACACCTCAACAAATAGTAAACAGTAGAACTATGCATCTTGGAAAGTATGGCACATTCAGCAGCTGAAAAATACTGCTTCTGAGCTTAAGGGTAAAGTTCTGTACAACGTGCTAAGTAACACCGGGGACTCCACTATTGTCAGACAACTTTAGGAAATGGCATGAGAACAGTCTCAACGAGAAAAGAACTTAGTGTAAAAAATCCCTTTTTTAGACCCCACAAGAAAACAAGCAAAAGCAGGTACATTCCTCTTGGGAATCCACAGTCAGATTACTCACAGTTGTACACAAAAGGCAGCTTCAAATGTTCTGGATAAAAGTCAGGGGATTGCCCCTGGGATCCATTCTGCAGTCCTCATCATCTCACTGGGAATGAGAACATCAGGAACTCCTGCTAGACAGTTTCCATCTCTTTTACATGGCAGGTAAAAGTTTCTCAAACTAGGGAGAGAAAAAGTAGACCCTCCTCATAGCCCACACTGCAGCTCTTCACTCCTCCAACTGCTCACACTGAACTCCACTCAAAACACTAACTGAAAATTCTAAAGCTCCCCACTTACAGCTAGCTACGTGGCTTATGCTGCTTCAAGAGTTCTAAATGACATCACTTTTCTGCTCTCAGCTGAGACAAAGTAAACAGAGAGGGAGCAGGTGAAAATGTATTTAATTAGATATTCACCAGTTGCCTTCCCTCCCTAACACTGACACTAATGGGATTCTAGTAACCCAGGGAAAAAGTGGGGTTACATGAATGAAAAAAAACAAAACACAACATGCTTTCTTTACTTATCCTAATGGACCTATTTCCTAATCATGAAAACAACACTCCAAGGTGTGTTTTGCACTGGAATAACGGCACCTCTCAGGCATTGGAAGCACTAAGCCTTTTACCTCATGCCTCAACCCACATAAGGCATACTGTTATCCCAGCACAACATACGGTAAAGAACAGAAAAAAATCCATCTTAGGAATGTTTAATAATATATGTATTCTTATTAACCATGTTATTATTAACTATAATGAATATTGCATTGAAGCAGATGTCCCATTTCTAGTGGGGTCACTGCTGTATGACACAAGAAGCAATCAAACAATCTGAGTTGTATATAATACACAAATTAATTATATGAAGCAGAACAAGTGCCAATCTCAAAATCATTTTAGGAGTCTTTGGGCCCATGAATTCAAGGTGAATTAAACAATAATCTTGATGCTATATAAAGTGAACTCTAGTAGATGAGCTATTTTACTACATGTTTTAATTGATAACATATGGCCCAATGTTTTGGTTTTTCATCAGACATTTGGAGGTATTGTTGATTTTCTGAAATAAAATAAAAAATAAAAACAAGTGTTAGGAGATACCCATCACCCTAGCATGTAACTTTTTTTTATAGATAATGAACATGAATGCATCTACGTAAAATAGCAGGATTACTCAAACTTTTTTTTTGCTGACTGCTAAACCTATCACACAGTTAATAAAACCACCCCTATTCTTTTTGTAGTGGTCAACCATTCAGTTTAAAATATCCACCCTCCCTGAGCCTAATGGTCATCCTTTAACTCCCCCTAACAGAGAAGATTATTTTAATAATATACCCATTCCACCTCCAAAACTGAGCAATCCCCCCAATTCACCAGAATAACTAATCATAATGATAAAAATCTTTCCAGAAGCCACTCAATGGACCAGCGATGATGTAGTGTGCTCCAAAACAGGCAGTTGACCACAGGTTTAGGAACAAGCCTGTTTTCTTAGTGACTGAGTGGTCATGGTTGAGGGTGCTGCCAGCAGCAGTTCTCACCAACCCAGAGGAGGATGGCATTACATTCTGTTCTCATAGAAAGTCCTGCAGCTGGCAATGGAGGGTTCACCATCTTATGTAGGAGAAACTACATGCAATTGTGATCATAATAGTTCTGTGCAGCATCAGTAAAGGGGGGCAGAGGAGTAATGATCATGCAAGTTGTTGAATGACAGCTGTTGGTACTTTTGGGCCCCCCACAACTGGGAAAGGTCCTTTTGGACTCAAGAGGTTGCTGCTAGGAGTTAAAAAGGGTATGAGGGTGGAACTGCACCAGGAACTGGGGAGAAACGGAGCAGACGATTGAAACAAAAAGGTTTCACTAGCAGACAGACCTTTGATCTGCCCCCCCCCCCAATTTTCCGTACCTAGTAATGATTATTCCAGTTTGTAGCTGTTTTGTTTATAGCCAGTCTTTCAGCATACTGCACAGTCAATTTGAGACATAAGGATCTGAGGATTGCTGATGTTGGTGACTCACGTCTTTTAGGGTAAAGTTGCTCTAACACTGCTAGGTAACCACAAGAGTCAAAAGGAACTGTAAATTAGAATAATCATTACTGAGTAAAGAAACACAGGAGGAGGGTTGTGTTTTGACAGCTGTGTGATTTGATAGGGCAGACTTTTTTGGGATATGTTTAGCCCTCTAGTAAATAAGTGTAGGTTTGCTCAGCTGGTGGTGGTTTTTGAGTGGGTAGATCAATTGATCAGTAAGATAGCTTTCTCTGTTGGGGGTCTCATAAGTGTACTGTGAGATAACCAGGGAGAGAGAAGCTGAGAAGGGAGTCTGTGGACTAAAAAGTACAACATATGGATGTGACTGAAACTCTCAAAATACCACTCAAACTACTGAAGTCCCACAATGACCCACACCCTGTCATGCCTTATTGTTCAGATTTATGTATTTTACTTACTGGAGTTCATTAACTTTCTTCTGTGCCCAAGGGGCCCTTGGATTAACACAAAAAGCTTCAATGTCTTTTATGTAAAATCTAAAAATATGCTAAACAAAAAAACAAAATTCTGTAACTCCTGTATCTAATACAGTAATAAAATAACTAAATGTATTTCTCTTTCCTTTTTTTTTCTCCTTTTTCTATATTTTATTTGTGATCCTGTCTTCTGTGTCACCTTCTGACTGACCCTCCCAGCTCTGACATCACAGAATTACCTGGGCTAACCTTTCTGCCCACTCAGGAGTGGAGCCTGTGGAGAGTCAATCTTTATCCTGTGGCTGGAGGATTTGATTTTCTCCTCTATTTTCTCCCCTGGTCCACATTGCTTGGATGCACACACCAGATGTGTGCATGGAAGCTCTCACATCTGCAGAACTCCCACAGCACCAACCCCTTCTGTGCACCCACAGACCTGCATTTCCCCCAGACCTCCACCTGGGGGCATTCATTTGGTGGGAGCACAACACCTCCGCTCCCCTCCCCTGCAGATATTCAAACCTCTCCCTCCCCGCTGACCCCCGATGGCCCAGGCTTGTTCCCAAACCCAGGTCACCAGCATAGCGTGAGGTGTGGCATCCAGCACCTCAATCCTCAGCACCACCAGACAAACTGTATTTCTCTTTCCTAATTACATTCATTTCACTTATGTAAAAAAAATGAATGTTAGATGTAGACAGTAATTCACCTATATTATTTAAAGTACACTACATCATTATAACATTCAAAAACTAGAAACATACTGTATATGTTTATAAGTAACATTATTATATGATAAACAGCATTTTAGAAATAAAAAAAATCACCGATACAGGTATATGGTCAGTATTTGTTGTATATGGTTTTCCATGCACTCACAAATGCAATTGCTGCAGTACACAGAACTGAGACAGTCACAGGTAGCAGCATGTATTTGGCAATGTGTTAACTCCATTGATGCATGTCAATGAGCAGGCATAGTAACCAGTCAACAGCAGTGAGTATCAATGGCACCCACAGTAATTGATGTGTTGAGTGCTGCAAAAACAACAAAAAAGTTTTCTTTCATTTTTAGCTGCTCATGTTGGTGTCTCTTTTGGTGGTCTTAAGCCACTGGAAAACTCTAAGCAGCCACAGCTTGTTATAGTTACAGGCATACGTGGTACAGAATGGTTGTTCTCTGTGAAGGACAAAATAATATATAAAATAATATACAATGAACCTTACCAACACAACTCATGTTTCCATCTCACAGATTGTTGACATCAAAGACCTGCTGAGCTTTGCTCTTGAGATCTCTATGATGTCTTCACAAACATTTGATGAAAACTTACATAGAAATGTAGACAATAATAGCAGAAAAAGACAAATAGTTCATCCAGTTAGCCTATATTACCCTATAATACCTTAGGATCTATTGTCTCTGTGCAGTCTTTGCTTACACTGTCCCACCTTTTTTATCTGTTTTTCCACCTCCAACTCCCTTATGAGTAGTTAATATCC
Organism: Neoceratodus forsteri; assembly: GCA_016271365.2. Lineage (NCBI taxonomy): Eukaryota > Metazoa > Chordata > Ceratodontiformes > Ceratodontidae > Neoceratodus > Neoceratodus forsteri. The sequence goes on along the minus strand of CM028137.1, from coordinate 587,311,034 downwards.
CCTTGACTCTACCTCAGAGGAGTTTGTAGCCATTTATGGTTTTGGCACACACCACCTCTGCTGGCAGACCATTCTATGGCACAAACACTCTTTCTGTAAAATAATGCTTCCTCACATCTTTTCTAAACCTTCCCCCCCATTTAACACCATTAGTGACCCCTTGTCCTATCTTCTCTGTTCATGATGAATAGCTCACAGTCCACATCTTTAATTCCTTCAGGAACGAACATGAAAGTGTCTGTCATATCCACTTTCTCTTCTGTTTTTGAGTAAATACATGTTCACTCCATTTAGTTGATCCTTATAGAATCTTCACTCATAGCCTTGCTTCATCTTGATCACTGTATGTTGTACCTTCTCTAGAAAGTCCCTGTACTTTTTTAAGTGGGAACTACAGAACAGGGCACGTCTTGGTTGTATACAAAAAAGGTTGAATAAGCTTTAGGACTTCAATCCATTGGAACTTACTTTGAAGGTTGCAAAGGTTAATTAACCATAGATCCAGTCCCTTATATCTAGCATCCAACAGCAACACCCCGAAGCAAATCAATGAACCTAGACACAGTTACCCTATATCCTTCACTAAAATTTCCAGGCCAGAGCAAACCTCCATCCCAAGGACCAAAAAGACGGACCACAGTGCCATTCCCTTCTAGCTAGGAATTGCTCCTGAACAATATGCAATCAGGTGTCCTGTAAGAAAACAATGTCTAAACATAGGTCACATAATAAAGAAAAAGTTGTATGCCTTTTTTCTGGATTCTTTATACTATTGGTATTTAGGGAACCCACAGACAAAGATCAAGCCATTTAGATAATCAAGGTGGCTCTGGTGATACATCCTTTATCTCCTTCTTTACTGAAAGTTTACCAGTTGATTTTTTTGCAGACTTCTTTTTCTTTGCAGTGGCTCTGGGGGCACCCGAGGTAAGTTCTGAGTCTATAGCATGGTCAGGTAAAGAAGAAGCAATTGAAGAAGAATCAGAATCATTATTGTCCTCTATCCATTGTTTCCTCTTGGTCAGGGCTGTAAATCTATTACCAGGCGGAACTTTATAACCATGACTCATAGCCATCTGTGCCTCCTCCTTCTTCATCTGGCTTCTTGTGACTCACCTAGATTTTTGTTGTTCCCATTTTCTGGAGGGCAGTGGGAGCATAAAAATGGTATCTGAGTCAGGATGTGCAGCAGGCATTGGGGTAACCCCATCAACCACTGCCCCAGTATCCATCTCTACATGTGGACCCAAATCAGGCTCATCACCCTCCACGACGGTGTCACCTTCTGATTGTGAGCCTATAACTGGTGTAGGGATCAAAGAACTGGCTGTGATTCCAAAGGCCCTATTGCTCTGGGTAGCTCTGTGAACTTCCTGTTGAGGGGTCTGGGAGTCATTGGGGGGGTGGCTCCTGGTCGATATCATCTTCAATATCAGGGTTATTATCTGCCACCCAAGGACAAGTCCAGAATGAGTGCATCATATCCTCGCATAAGTTGCAATACAAGGGCATGGGACAATTCAAAGCCACATGGCCAATACCACATCACAGTGTACACGTCAGCTGGTCACAGTTGCTGCTTAAATGTGTGTAAGCATCACATCGAAAGCAAGACCTCATCTAGCCAGCATAAAATACGAAGCCACGGTTTTAGCCAAGAAACAAACAACTGGGAAGGTGTTGAATAGTGCTATTTAACTGGGGCAACTGTACCCTGATACACCAACCTCTGGTCTAGATATCTTCCATATCCACAATCAGATTAGGAAGGCCCAATACTGTACATTTACTTTTTAACCAATACAATATATCATCAATAGCTACCTCCTAATTTTTAAAAAGAACTGTGATAGTACGGAAGGTAGGTCTAGACGGGGGATCACCATGAAAGGTGATTACTCAGGAGATTGACGAAGGCCTTGGAACCTCTGCAAAACAATTCCAACCCAGCTGCCATTTTAAAACTTGCCACGAAAATTGGGTCACCTGAGGTGTGTATCAAAGCTTAGATTTCCTGGGCCAAAAAAAAACATGCTATCCTTCAAAAGAGACTTGCCGGACATAAATTCTGTTAGGGTAAATTTCAAGGCCTCCTCAATATTTAATGCGTACAGCATTCTGGTGTTTAGCCAGTTCTGGGGGAGCATGAAAAAGTCCAGCAAAGGTCCTAGCATTTGGGCCAGAGGTTGAAGGGGTTGATCTTGTTGCACCCTGTCAACTATTCCTCGATCCTCTGTTTCCCTGGGCCAGAGCCGACAAAGCGGTAGTAGAATCGTGACTACTGTGTTCTGCTACTACAGGCACATGAACTGAGATGGAGGGGGGTTTAGGTTGCTACTGGCAGAGCCAGGGGAAGAACCATGCAATACATTGGCTGATTCCTGGTGCAATTTTGATAACTGTGCCTGGGAGTTAAGGGAAGCAACCATTTCAAGAGAGGCTGGGATTTCCATAAAGTCCATAGGCAGGTCAGGTACTCTGTCAGAAGAGGCCCATGGTTGGTCTTTTGAATGACGAACCCAACCTGCTTGGCAGAGGGCCTCGTTGACCGATTAACCAGTCACTAGAATACTGTCATCATAGTGTGGTGCACTTTGTAATGGCACAGGTACTGCTAGATCCTCCGTGCAATCAGCCTACCTCTTATGCTGGTTTTTCAAATCCTCATCATTTACCTTGTCTGCCCCAGCTTTAATCATATCTCTGAAATCCCCATTCTTAAGTAGAGGAATCTAATCTGAAGTCACAGTATCTGACCCCACCTCCATTGTGTCACCAAGCTGCTGTAATTCATTTTTGTTCATGTATACAGTCCCAACTGAAGAAACAACCCCCCCCCCACCCAACAAGTGCTGAGGTGGCACAGCCTGAGCAGTAGATACAGGCGCTGCTTTGATAATGTTAGTGGTTTTAACATTGTAACATCAGCCATGAAAGTCTTTGAAATATTTTTACTCACTGTGACCCTCCAGTTGTAACTGAGCACTTATTAGCAACTGCAGTGTTCAGTACTAAATCTGCATCCCCAAGAACTCCAGCTTGGGGCATTGAGCCAGCTTCCAGTCCACACTCAGCCCTGTAGTCTGGGCATTAAGGGGGATATTCAAGCTCATCTGAACAAGTAAGCTGGTCTCCAAATCATCAGGTCCATTGCTCGAATCTGAGAGCATTAACAATTGCAATAAGCACCATTGTTGTTGCACGGAAAGCTGTGCAACCAAATCATCCTCTGAGAACACCACCTGGAGTTCAGTAACTTGCTCCTCTACCATTTCAATTGGTTCCTCAGTCACAACAAAAACAATCTCCTCAGAAGAACCTGCAGGCAGGGAGTATTGCCCACTTGCAGGTTCACCAGTCAACAGGCCCAGCCCAGGATCAAAAGCATTGTTGTAGACTTTTACCTCTGTGGCAGTTTTTCAATCTCCTGTTTTTCTTTCCTTATAAACCTCAGCCTTTTTTCCAGCAATCTCTGTTTCTTTTTCTTATTCAGTGGACATATTTTCTGTTTTTTCATTCTCCAATTCTGTCTCCATTTCTTCAGCCACTAGTGGAAGCAAGACAGGGGAGGAGGCCTGCTCTCCTGTCTCCAGCACATCCTTCCTTTCCAAAGTTTCACCAGAAGTGACCATCTTGGGAGATGGCCAGCAATTCCCCCTGTGGTGAGTATGGGAATTTCCCCGGTGCCTGGCCAAATTTCCCCATTCACTAAAAATAACACCGACAGCTTAATCTGGTACAGTGTTAGTTGTCATCCGTCGGTATCCCCCTCCCCGGGATGAGGCTGAAAATAAGCAGATTTGTCTAGTCCTCCTTTCCCAGTCAACAAAAACTAAATAACAAAATAACAAATATTTCTCTGAAAAATTAGTGGGAATCCATATTAGAACCATAAACACTTCTGATTAAAATTTCTGTCTGCTTGAGGTGTCCATGTACAAAAATATACCATCCTAAGGGGTCTGTGATAGCATCTATAATAGTAAAAGGGACTGGTCTGGCAATTAATATGATGACACCTTTTTGCCTGGTACTATTTCCTGCCCCATAAACTTGCCCAATGTAATCTCTTTGAAAGAGTGTACTTTCAGAAGCCAACAAATGCTTTTCTTGCAAAAATACCTGTTGGATCCCATAATGTGCCAGATGCTTAATAATTTATATATTTTAATCTCTGACCTTGCTCCTTTAATATTCCATGTTGCAAACTTAAATCTGTTTAACATCTAATCTGGGGAAACAAAACAAGTCACTGCCCATGCCAAATAGCATAATGTGAATATCAAGAAAAACATACTTCACACTTGCTATGTCCCCCCCCCCCACACTCACAACTCCCAAAACAAACCAACCCAAACAGAAAGGAAACACGAAAAGCAACAGTAACCCTTATGGGTACGATGCCTACCCTGGTCCTCCAACTGCACTCCTGCAGTCAGGTTCATGAAGGTTCCCAAGAGGGCTCCCAGCCTGCCCCCTGGTGGGTGTAAACTGAGCAGCCCAAGAATAGAGGACAGAATAGCACCACCTTTCAAACTCTATAAAGAAACCAACAATTCCAACAAAGTGGAAACACTGCACAGATACTGTATACCACAAGCACCAAATATAACTATCCTTGAAGCACTAGTATCCATTCCTAGTACATATCATAAAAATATATAGTAAATTCCTAAGTCCTGTGTAAATTGGTTCCAACATATAACTAGACTGTAAACTCTCAGGGTATTACAGCTGAAGAAAATATAAGGAACTAATAAATAAAGGGAGTAGATGAAGTTGCAAAGAAAATAACTAGAAAATAAAACTGAGGAGACTAGGGAAAAGGTAAGAATTATGCCAAGAATAAAAGAATTACTTAAGTAAGTCAGAGTTAAGAGGGAAGGAAATCAAGAAAATAAATGGAGAGATGATAAGACTAAGAAAGGGCCCCTTGGTAGACTTTACGAAGGGGCTTCTATAAGAAACGACAAAGAATAAATCGAAAATAAATAAGATCCAGATTATTTCTAAATGCTGAATAAAGGAATAGAGGATCCTGATCCCATTATCCAGTAGCTGAATGATAAATAACAAAACAGGAAAAATAGTTGATATTAAAAGGGAATCACCCCTCCTAGCTAGGCAATAGTAAATCTTCTCTTAAAGCAATACCACAAATCAGATAGATAAAGTCAAAACACCAGCCTGCCTCTCAGAGAGAGAGCACTTTTGTGTCCCCACAATGTCCAGAGAAGAGACCTATAATGAAAAGAGTCAGGCAAGAAAAAAAAAGGGGGGGGGTGGGAACAATATCACAGTTTGACCCAATGAGCTGTGCTGAGTGCATCAAAAATGTCCAAAAGATTTCCAGACAGCAGTGGCATAATTTGTATGGTCCTGATAATCAGTTGAATGGGACCCAGGTCAGAGGTACACAGAATCAAGTCCCCCTCTTTCAAAACACTATTGTAGTATACAGCTGTATCAACAAAGTCTCCAGAAAAAAAAAACAGAAGGCAAAACATCAAAGAAGGCTAGGCATCCCAAAACCTCGAGCAGGAAAGTAAGTGACTTTAAAATATCTTGAAACTATAACAAGTTCAGCTTGAAGTGGGAAAAGGGTCACAAAAGTCATTATGAGATCATGATGTCCCACCATCTGCAAATAATTGTGCCTCATCAAATTCAATCAGCAGGAGCATGGTGCAGTGGGAATAAGATGGGGAAGTGTTTCAGGAGTTCAGCCTATGCTTCTGCCGCTGACTGACAATGCAGCTCTCCCTAATGATGTAGTGACATGTAGGACCACAGGGTATCTTAGGTGAAAGTGGATTCCTGCAGTGTAAGCATCTGCTTTATGTCCCTGTAAGCTTGTTGTTTATTCCTGATCCCAGGACTCAGGTCACAAAATATAGAGATGTGGGACCCCTCCCACCATAATTGCCTCTGCTTGCTCCTGAAAAGCACATAGATTTTTTTTTTGAAAATGTAACAATCTGAAGATTAGTTTGTGCAGCTTGTCCCCAGGCAGGGGAATCAGTTTCAAGAAATGATACACGTGTTCAATCACATAGGTGGTCCCGTAAGACGAGAGACCGGCAATCTTTTCTAAAAAAATGCTGAACCAAAAAAATAGCATCTGTACCTTCAGCACATTTTGGGATGCCCTAAATAATCAGATTGTTCCATCTGCTATGGGACTCTTGGTCATCCAGCTTTTCCTCCATGTGTGCCAGCTTCTTCTGCAAATTCACAAGCTCCGGATCCAGTCTATGGAAACAATCTTCCAAGAAGGATACCCAGGCCTCAGAACCTGAAATGCAGTGACTTAAATTTTCCAAGGTTGGTTTAACCATTTTAAAGTTCTCTACTAATTCAAAAAGTACTTCTTTAGTTGTGGCCAAGACCCGAGAAAAACGTTCCAAGGCAGAGAGCTCTCCTGATACTTTTGAAATAGGCAATGGCCATCTTCTTTTGATAGCTTAGGCAGTGGTGAGCAGGCCACAAATTCTTCCAGAGGAGAGCAAGTGTTCATGGCTAACTGTTCGGTTGCCATCTAATGATTAGCATTGCTAACAGTAAGACAAGGTGTTAGAAAGCACTTATTGTGTAGATCGCTGTATTTAAAAGTAGAGGTGCCTATCAAAAATAAGGTTTTTAACACCTGATTCATGGAGCTGGCTGAGGAGCATCTGTTCTCTAGCCTGCCATCACATGACCCCCAAGAATTTAACTGTCAGTTCAGTTATCTTTATTTGCTCAACAAAATGTTTGTCTTTACAAAATTTAAGACACAATGATATACAAATACATAGAAACATAGAATCTGACAGCAGATAAGGTTTGCCAGGCCAATCAAGTCTGACCATATTTCCTACCTATTGATACTACCTCAGACCTCATTTGGTCTGTAGCTTTCCCTTACTCCCTTGTTGCTATCGTTCCACTATGTCTGTCCTATTCCTTTTGAATTCTTCTACTGTTTTTGCCTTCACTACCTCCACAAGGAGGCTATTCCACTTGTCCACCACCCTCTCTGGAAAGAAGTATTTTCTCACATTACTGTTGAGCCTACCTCCCTCCAAATTCATGTCATGACCTCTTGTTCTTGAACCCTGTTTTATCTGGAAGAGGCTACTCCCTTGTACTTTGTTTATGCCCTTGAGGTATTTGAAAGTTTCTATCATATCTCCCCTTTCTCTTCTGTTCTTCATGGAATACATCATGTTGAGGTCCCTCAGTCTCTCCTCATATGACATCTGATGCAAACCTTGTACCATTTTCATAGCCCTTCTCTGAACTGTCTCTATTTTGTTTTTCATGAGATATGGCCTCCAGAATTGTACACTTTATTCCAGATGTGGTCTCACTAATTATCTATAAAGTGGCATCACCACCTCTCTCTTTCTACTAGTGATACCCCTCCCTAAGCAGTCCACTATTCTCATGACTCCCCCTACTGCCTTATCACACTGCCTGAACCTCTTTAGGTCATCAATTATGACCACCCCAGGACCCTTTCTTGGTTCATTGTTGTCAGCCCCCACCCCCCAATTATGTAGTCTTCCCCTGGGTTTCGGTGTCCCAAATGCATCATTTTACCTTTTCTTAGTATTGCAACTCAGCTGCCACACCCATGACCACTCTTTGAGCCTGTCTAAGCCCCTTTCTCCACCCCCTCAGCAGTGTCCACTCTGTTGCAGATTTTGGTGTCTTTCTTTTCTTTCTTTAAATGTTTTATTCATAAAATCTTAGAAACAGGGATTTGCTCTATTGAGCCAGGGCTCATTTACAATGTGGTGTCATCCTTGAAGAGGCACAATTTCCCCTCCAGCCCTTCTGCAATGTCATTTATGGAGACATTAAAGAGAACTGGCCATAGAATCAAATCCTGCAGTACCCCACAGGACACTACCCTCTCATTAGATTGTGCTCCATTTACCACCATTATCTCTATCCTTCTACTCAGCCAGTTCCTGATCCAGTTTACTACCTTGGATCCCACTCCCAGATGGTCAAGCTTGTTTAGAAGCCTCCTGTGTGAGACAGTGTTGAAGGCCTTGCTGATGTTGAGGTAGGCCATGTCCACCACCCCTCTCCATTCTAGCTTTTTTGACACCCAGTCAAAGAAATCTATCTGATATGTTTGACAAGACTGACTCATTGTGAATTTATGCTGCCACGGATCCTGTCCCCACTGTCTTCAAGATATGGCACAATCCTTTATTTTAGCAATGACTCCATTAATTTCCCTACCAATAAGGTCAGGCTGACCGGTCAATAGTTACCTGCCTCCTCCCTGCTCCCACTTTTGTGAATAAGGACTACAATCACCCTTCTCCAGTTTTATGGAACTTCATCTGTTTCCAATGATTTGTTAAAAAGGGCTGCCAGTGGTGCTGCCAGCTCTTTCCCAAGTACTTTCAGTATTCTAGGATGTATCCCATCTGGTCCCATAGCCTTGTCACCCTTCAGCTTTGATAGTTCTTGTAGGACTCTCTCCTCCGTGAATGGATTGCTGTTCACTCCTTATCCCTTGTTGTCTCTATCACTTAACTGTGGACCTTTCCCTTCCTTTTCATTTGTAAAAACTGAACAAACATGTGCTGTCAGGATTTCTGCTTTTTCTGTGTCTTCTTCAGCACAACCCCATCTCTGCCTTTTTTAGACTCCCTCTCCCTCTCCTAGATGTTTTCCTTTCACTAATGTACCTATAGAAAGTCTTATCCCCATATATTTTAGCTTGTGTTATTTTCTAATCCATTTGTGCTTTTCTCTTCTGACTATCTTCTCTGCCTCCCTCTGTTTTTCCAGACACAGTCTCCTGTCCTTCTTGCTCTGAGTACTCTTGTACCTCTTAAATGCTAACCTTTTTTCCCTTACTTTTCCAGTTACTTCCCTTTAGAACCACAGTGGTCTTCTCCTTCTCTTTGCATTACTAACTTGCCTAACACACAAGCTTGTTGCTTCAGCTATGGCCCCTTTGAGGTATGCCTACTGCTCCTCTACTCTCTCGTGTTTCTCTTCCTGTCATGGCTTCCCTAAGACATGCCCCTTTTTTCACAAAGTCATCCCTCCTAAAATCTAGGAACTTTGCCTCAGTGGGGATTGCTTCTTCTACTAGTCTTACTTTGAACCACACCGTACGGTGGTCACTGTACCCAAAGTTGTCACCTACCTCAACATCTGTAACTCTTTCCCCATTTGCAAGCACTAGGTCCAGTATCACTTTTTCTCTGGTGGGTCTTCCACTAACTGTTTGAAGCCTGCCCCCAACTGGGCATCCAGAATGTCCCTAACCCTTGTTATAGCAGTAATGCAGCATAGCAGCATAGTTATGCAGTATTGGTGCTCCAATTTATATCCAGCAAGTTGAAGTCATCGATAAGCAGCACCTCAAGCTTACCTGCCATATTATTGATAGCCTCCAGCAATGAACTGTCCTGCTCCTCCCCTTGAGCCAGGGGTCTGTTGATCACTCTGGCATGAATGGCGGTGCTTTTACCTGTATTCCCTGTGACCCACATTGCTTACTCACTCCTTGCATCCCTTCTACCTTGGTGGCTTGAACTGCCTCCCTTACAGAGACTGATACTCCTCCTCCTTTTCTTCCCACTCTCTCTTTCTCTGGAACAGAGCATGTCCTGGCATTACTATATCCCATTCCTGGTTGTCTGTGCACCATTTTTCAGTCACAGTGACAATGTCCAGGTCTGCCTCTGCCATTAAAGCCATTAGGTCTGGTAGTCTTTATGCCTACTTTCTCCACCCCCAGGTTTATTTCCTGTACTTCCCTTTGGATGTACGCTGATTCTTATCTGACCATCCTTCCTGTGTTTACTGATATTTTTTTTGCTCTTTGTATCTATTTCTTGTTTGTGTTTGTGAGGGAGTGGTGTGTAAGGTCCTATCTTCCAGTGTCACAGTGATAGGCTCCTTTGTCTCAAGCTCCCCCTCCTCTAGTTTAACAATCTGATGCTGACATTGAGATTCTGTCCCAGTGCTCTTACACCTTCCTTGACATACACTTACTCATATGTTTTAGCCAATTATCTCTGAAATCAAACATAGGGGCAGAGGATGCTGCAGAGCAGGACACTGCAGCACAGGAGCTAGGACAACAAAACTCACCCAAACCAGGAACCAAAACAAAAAAAGCAAAAAGGAAATCCAAAAAACTTCTCATCATAGGAGACTCCATGATTCGGGGAGTTGATACCTATCTCCAGCCATGGGTAATGGTCAGATGTCTCCCAGGTACATCAGCATGGAGAGACACTGACCGCATCACTAAAATTGTTCAGGAAGCAGGAGAAAACATTGATGTCCTGGTACACATAGGGTCTAACGATCTCACCAGATGGTAAGTTGTGGAGACCAAGGAAAACCAGACCAGGCTGGGTGACAAACTATCGTCCATTTCATCTGGCATCTCCTTCTCCGAGATGCTGCCAGTCTGGGAAAGCGGGCCAGATGGACGGAAGGTCAGAGAAGGGGAGATATGTCAGCTAAACATGTGGCTCAAGGGCTGGTGCCAGGAAAAAGTACACAAATTTGTAGGGAATTGGCAACAGTTTCGGGAGCGAAAGTTCTTTAACTTTGATGGACTGCATCTGACTAAGGAGGAAGTCTGTGCATTGGGGTAGAGTTTGACATCTTTGCAGAATATTTAAACTAGCAAATGGGGTGATGGGTACAGCACTCCATACGTCAAATGGGAAGAACACCCCTTCCCCCTCAGCTAGTGGTTAAACAGGAGTTCAACATGTTTGTAGTTCATTTGCATCATTAGGTAAGGAAAAATGTCTGGCTCCCAATACAATGCACAGGGGTAATGCCGGACCTCGACCAACAACTAACACACCGAAATCAGGCCAATGGAAAATCATGGACACAAATGTTCGCAGTCTGGAAACAAGATCTCAGACCTACAGGCAATAATGACAGAGGCTAAACTGGACATAGCAGCCATTAGCGAGACATGGTTTACCAGTAAACACACTTGGGAGACTTCAGTACCTGGCTATGTACTGTTCAGAAGAGACCAAAGTGCAAAAAGGAGAGTGTGGAGTGGCCCTTCATGTCAATAAAAATATCAAAGCTACAAAAATTCAGAATACACATAAGGAGCTAGAATAATTGTGGGTCACCCTGGAAACAGGAAATGGGACAGCCATATGAACTGGGATTGTGTATAGGCCTCCAGACCAGGTTGAGAACATAGACACGTTACTGTTAGAAGGTATATAAAACATGACAGCTAAAGGGGAGTTTCTGATAATGGGAAACTTCAACATGCCAGATACAGATTGGTTAATACCAGAAGGGACATCTGCCAGAACTAGACACATGGTGGATTCCCTGCAGGGGGAGGGCCTCAAACAACTGGTACAACAACCCACAAGAGACAGGGCTATCCTAGATCTAGTACTGACTAACAGGAAAAGGATCACAGATCTCCAGGTAGAAGGTCACCTAGGTGCCAGTGACCATCACATGGTATGGTTCAATTTGGCCACTAGAATAAAATCATCCCATTCCAAGGCAAAAATATGGGACTTCAGAGGAGCTGACTTTGATAAGATGACCAACAGAGTTAAGCTAGCCCTGGCAAAAAGAAAAATAGGTGAGGCAATACAGGCAAAGTGGGCAAGCATTAAAGATGCAATTCTTGAAGAAACATCCCATTGTGTTAGTGAGAAAAGGAAGTGCAAAAGAAGAAGGAAACCACTTTGATTCTCAAGCACAGTAGCAGAAAAGGTCAGAGCCAAAAGGTTGGCCTTCAGGAAAAATAAGGGAACGCAGCAGGATGAAGATAGGGATGCATACCAAACTTCCCTAAGGGAAGCAGGGAAGGCAGTGAGGCAGGCAAAGGCCCAAACTGAGGAAACACTAGCACAAACAGTAAAAGAAGGTGACAAGAATTTCTATAGTTACATTAGTGAAAGGAGAAAGTCCAGAGGGGGTATTACTAAGATCATAGGGGATGAGGGTGTGTGGGAGGAGGAGGACCACGTAAAAGCATCTATCCTAAATAGATACTTCTGCTCAGTATTTACTGAAGAGAAGGTAGGGCAGGGCCCACAGCTCAGCACCATGGACACAGGGGGGAAGGAGATGTGCACTAGTCCCTTCACAAAAGAAATGATCCTACAAGAGCTCGATAAGCTCAGGGTGGACAAGGCATTGGGACCTGATGGCATACATCCCAGGGTTCTAAAGGAGCTAAGGGTGGAACTAGCAGAGCCATTATCAGAACTGTTTAGTGAGTCTCTGAGCACAGAAGAGGTCCCAGAAGACTGGAGAGGGACTCATGTGATCCCACTCCACAAGAGTGGTGGGAGGGAGGAGGCAGGGAACTACAGACCAGTCAATCATACCTCAGTAGTTGGCAGGATTATAGAGATGCTCCTTAAGGAAAGGATAGTGCAACACCTGGAATCCATAGAAGCACAGGATCCAGGACAGCATGGGTTTATAAAAGGAAGGTTCTGTCAAACTAATCTCATAGATTTCTTTGACTGGGTAACCAGAGTGGTGGACCAAGGGGGCGCAGTTGATGTTGTCTACCTTGACTTCAGCAAAGCTTTCGATACTGTTCCACATAGAAGATTAATTAATAAGCTGGGCAGGCTCTGGGTGGGGCAGAAGTTAGTCAACTGGGTGGCAACAGGTTGTTGGTCAGAAAACAGAGAGTGGTGATAAATCATATACAGTTAGATGAGATGCAAGTCACAAGTGGGGTACCTCAGGGATCTGTCCTGGGGCCAGTCCTCTTCAATATCTTCATCAGTGACATTGCAGATGGACTGGACAGTAAGGTTTGTCTGTTTGCAGATGACACCAAGATCTGCAACAGAGTAGATGATCCTGATGGGGTGGGCAGAATGAGAAGAGATCTGGATAAACTAGCAAAATGGTCAGAATAGTGGCAACTGGGGTTTAACACAAAGAAGTGCAAGATCATGCACATAGGGAAGAGAAACCCTGAAGCCACCTATGGATTGGGAGGGGAGTTGCTGGCAGTCACAAGGGAAGAAAGAAACTTGGGCATCATCATCACCGATAACCTGAAATCTTCCAGGCAGACCACTAAAGCAGTAGGTAAGGCTAGAGGGATGTTGGGGTGTATTAGTTGAGGTATCACAAGTCAGAAGAGGGAGGTAATAATCCCTCTTTACAAGACACTGGTTAGGCCCCATCTGGAGTACTGCATGCAGTACTGGAGGCCACACCTTCACAAGGACATTAACCAAATTGAGGCAGTCCAGAGAAGGGCAACCAAAATGGTGCAGGGACTGCATCAGAAAACATATGAGGACAGATTAACTGAGCTCAATATGTATACCCTACAGCAAAGGAGGGAGATAGGTGATATGATCGAAACATTCAAACATCTTAAGGGCATTAACAAGGTGAAAGAGCCTAATATGTTTCAATGTAAGAAAACTTGCAGAACAAGAGGACACAGCATGAGATTAGAGGGAAGCTGATTAAGGGGTAATGTGAGGAATTTCTTTTTCACAGAAACGGTGGTGGATGCATGGAACGGCCTACCTCAGGAAGTAGTGGATATGAATACAATGCAAGGCTTCAAACAGGCATGGGATAGGCATAAGGGAGCAATACAGATGAGTATGAATAGATTGGCCATTGACAGAGCAACGGCCAATAGCACATTCATAAGGTAGAAAAATAAATTGGCAGACTGGATGGGCCTTGCAGGCCTTATCTGCCTCCAATTTCTATGTTTCTATGTTTCATAACAGTTAAAAAATATTACAAGGCTTAATTTCATATGATTAATAGCCCACAAGAAACAATGCATTTTTTTATTACTGTACTTATTCTTTTCTAATGCCATAGGTCTGAATTTTCATTTACCTAGAGATTTATATTAGTTTGCCAAATATCCATCTAAAACAATTCTTTGTAAGTTGTATTTAGGACAACTCAACAAGATATGCTTGGCATCCTCCAAATCTGATTACGCAAATCATTGTGTTATGCAGATGGACAAAACTTCATAAGAGGAACAGTTGTTTCAAAGCAAGTTTTTACATTCATTCCAGTTTCAACTAAGTATTGCAAATTACAGACAAATGTTTAATCCTGGTAGGATTTTTTAGTGTAGAGTAATACCTGTTTTAGCCAATTACAACGTCACCCGCAGAGTAAATCAAACATTTGGTACATTTGCAGGAATCATACCAAAGAGGAAGTTTGCAAGATGAGTAGTGTATAGAGTCCATGAAGCATGTAAGATGAAAGCAAGTATTTAAATTGACTCTCAAATCCTACGCCTAAGTATCTCATCCACCCCACATTCGTAACAACAGAAACCTAGGACCTACAAGCTTAGTTCCCTTATTCCAAGATGGCCCTGCCTATTCCCTACCTTTTACTTATTCTGGCCTCCCTTTTGGCTGCCTACACTTTCAACCCAATTTCTACCCTATTCCTTAATACCTCCTTATTTTTTATCATTTAGGTATGAGCTCTTACTTAGCGGAGACTATATGGGATTGTTGTCATTTCAGTAAAGCATATCATTATGTACCTTTGCATGTTAATTATGTTGACCAGTATGTATAGGCCCATATTGACCGGCACCTTCACAATGTTTTTTTTTTTTTTTTTTTTTGCACCATTGTCCACTGTAATTGTAATATTATGAAGTGTACTGTATTGTATTAATGCCCAGGACCACCTTGAAAATGAGCTTGCTCAATGGTGTTTATGCCTGGTTAAATAAAGTGATTGATTGATTGATTGAAATTGTTAATTTCTGTGTATCTTTCCAAACCCCAAGGATACACATTATAGGCACAGACCTAGTGCCGAGCACCATATGTATGCAAATTATTTTTTATAGTGGGATTTGAACATGGATCTTCTGTTGCAGTGCCTTGTGATGTAACTACTGGGCCACACTGGCTGACAGTCTTGTATCGACTATGCTTCTAATCAGTAGTTATTACCTTTATAATGCAGAAATGAATTGGAATGTTTCAAATACCATTATGAAATGAATATAAAATCCAAAAACGTGGTTGACTGAGGAGCTAAAACCCAGTGCTGATATCACAGTACAACAGAACTGGAAAAATATCTGTGACCTCACTGAGTTGTTTACAATAAGCAAGCATAGCTGTACCAATACAACTTAATTCACTTACTTCTATTTAAAATATGTGTATACAATGGCCCAGATATTCAAACTGCACCATTGTGTGGCGCAAGCCCCTGCGTCGCTCAAAAAAGTTGCGTAGGGGTGTGGCCAGAGATATTTAACAGAGTTGCGCTTATTATGCAACTTCTTTGAATATCGCTCTTATTACACCTCCACTGCAGTATGGCACAGTGGAAACCGTACCACCGCAAGTGGTCAGAGTGGAGCATTGAGATGCAGCGGCGCAAGTTCCATTGCGCCATGCACAGCACCTGCGATATTCAAAGGGTGACATGCAAATGGGGCCATAATTTATACAAGGCATGGGGGGGCCATTTGCATCTAATTACGGCCCCATTTGCATGCCATTAGCATGCAGGTGCACCGATCCCCGATGACTTGCATCTGGCGCCCTGCCAGGCAGCAGCCATGGGGAACCGACGCCCCCTGCAGCCCGATCGCGGGCATAATAGTATCCCCGACCCCTGCTGCCCGATCATGGGCAGAACAGTATTCCATCCCCAGCAGCCCGATCGTGGGGATAATGTAAATCTCCCCGTAGCCCGATCGCGGGCATAATGTAAACTCCCCGAGCAGCCTGATCGCTGGCATATCTGAATAGTCCCCCAGCAGCCTGATCAAGGGCATGGAATATTCCCCAGCAGCCCAATTGTGGGCATAATGGAATAGTCCCCCAGTAGCCCGATCACAGGCATCGGACCCCCAAAGTCCAATATCCCTGGTGGCCCAGTGGACCGTGGTAGCCCAATCACGGGCAGCATCTCTCCCCACGCCGAAGTCACCTGGTGATCTAGTGGCCCCCACCCACAGAGCAACACCACCTCACTCCCCATCAGCTGGGAGGCAGCACCCACCCGCCTGCTGCCCGCGGCTGGCTGACTGACAACCGGTGGACTGCGCTCATTGGTTGAGCATGAGCCACAAGCAGGCAGCCCACAACGCACAAGCAGAAGTCTGGATATGAATGAATTCTTCATTCACATATCTGACTGCCTTAGCGGTATGGGCGTGCATGCCCATTGGCTCATGCTCTGAACCATCGGGCGGCAGCCCCACCGAGCTGTCAGTTGGTGGAGGTGGGGGGGCAGCAGGCAGGTGGGGTGCTGCCGCCTACCGGCTGATGGGGAGAGGGGTGGTGGGGCTCCATGGGTGGGTGGGTGGGGGCCACTAGATCACCAGGTATTTCCGATGTGGGGTGAGGATGCCGCCCGCGATCGGGCTACTGACAATCACTGGACCACCAGGGATATTGGACTTTGGGGGTCTGATGACTGTGATCAGGCTACTGGGGATATTCCATTATGCCCACGATCGGGCTGCTCTGGGGACTAGGTGCAGATATGCCCACCACCGGCTGCTCGGGGGGGACTATCATGCCGCGATCGGCTGCTCAGGGGGATATTCCATTATGCCTGCGATCGGCTGCTGGGGATGCTTCAGCCCCCAATCGGGGCTTGGGGGGGCACCACCAGGTGCGGCGAGAACAGGTCCAGGGCCACCCACAGGTAGCAGCTGCTGTGTTGCACCCTGCAATGCGGCAGCTCACCTGTGGGTAGCCCTCAACTTGTTCCTGTTTTTCTTAAGCGTAACTTTGTGCAGGCGCAGGTAGGTGTTGCGCCTGCATAACTCTGCATGGCCCAGCTGAATATCGGGCTGTGAAGTTTATGCATGGGCACGCCCCCCACCTGTGCCTGCATACAGTACTGATGCGCCCCGGTGCATCAGGATTTGTGCAGGTGCACTTTTCCCTTTTAAATACCGCACCGGGGCACATCAGTGGGTTGTGCATGGTGCAACACTGTTGCGCCATACGCAACGCTTTTGAATATCTGGGCCAATGTATGTAGGGATTCCACTACTTAAATAAATGAATTATTTTCCGAAGACTCTGACCCAAGTGAAATATAAACCATGTTATTTACCCAATGGTTAAATAACACTGTTAATTTTTCACTTGCCTACATCACAATCAAATTGATTGATACCACATTCTGCCAATCTCACAATGAATCTTCCCTTTATTGTCACACAGAACACAGACATTGTATACACAGAACATACAATGGACTGTGTTCAAATATGCCATTAATTTCCACTCATGAGGTGGCAGGACTTTATGCTCCCCCCCTCACTAATGGAAATCAATGGCATATTTGAGCACATGCCATTGCATATCCTCTCTATATAGAGCACCAACCATCTTCAAGCCAAACAGCAAAATTACAGTGGTTTAATAGAACTAGATTTTCTTTTTCTCATTTTTCTTGCTTTTCAATGATTTACTTATTTAAACAAAAAAAAATACAGGCTTTCTTTACTTATCCTAATGGACCTATTTCCTAATCATGAAAACAACAGTCCAAGGTGTGTTTTTTGCTGGGATAACTGCACTTCTCGGGGAGTGGAATCACTCAGCATTTGGCCTCATGCCTCAACCCACATAAGGAATCCTGTTATCCCAGCACAATGTATGTTAAAGAACAGAAAGCAAATCCATTTTAGGAATATTTAATGATATATATATTTTTATTAACCATTTTATTATTAACTATAAGGAATACTGCATTGAAGCAAACATCTCATTTGCATTAGGGTCAGTGCTATATGACACAAGAAACAATCAAACAATCTCAGTGTATATAATACACACATTGATTATATGGAGCAGAAAAAGTGCAAATCTCAGTCATTTTATGAGTCTTTGGTCCCATGAATTCAAAGTGAATTAAACAATAATCTTGGAGCTATATAAAGTGAACTCTAGCAGATGAGATATTTTGCTACACATTTTAATTGATAACATATGGCATAATGTTTTGGTTTTTCATCAGACATTTGGAGGTATTGTTGATTTTCTGAAATAAAAAAAAGAAAAACAAGTGTTAGGAAATACCCATCAGCACTATAACCCTAGTATGTAACTGTTTTTTTTTCTTTTTGTAGACAATGAACATAAAGGTATATATGCAAAATAGTAGGATTACTCAAATAAACTCTTTTTTTTTTTACTAAATGCTAAACCTATCACACAGTTAACAAAACCACCCCTACTCTTTTTGTAGTGGTCAACCATTCAGTTTAAAATGTTCTCCCTCCCTAAGCCTAATGGTCATCCTTTGGTAAAATTAACTCCCCCAACATAGAGGATTATTTCAGTGATATACCCATTTCACCTCTAACAACTGAGCAATCCCCCCAAAGCCACCAGAATAACTAATCATAGCCATAAGAATCTTTCCAGAAGCCACTCAATGGACCAGTGATAGTGCCGTTTGCTCCAAAACAAGCAGTTGACCACAGGTTTAGGAACAAGCCTGTGTTCTTAGTGACTCAGTGGTCATGGTTGGGGGTGTTACCAGCAGCAGTGCTTACCCACCCAGAGGAGGGTGGCATTACATTCTGTTCTCATTGAAAGTCCTGCGGGTGGCAATGGAGGGTTCACCCTCCTATGCAGGAGAAACTACATGCAATTGTGATCATAATGGTGCTGGACAGCATCAGTGGGGGGGGGGCAGAGGAGGAGTAATGATCGTGCAACTTGTTGAATGACAGCTGTTAGTGTGTTCAGGAACCACACCATTGGGAAAGGTCATTCAGGACCCATGAGGCTGCTTCTAGGAGTAAGAAAGGGTCTGAGGGGTGGGACTGCACCAGGTACTGAGGAGAAACAGAGCAGACGATGGAAACAAAAAGGTTTCACTAGCAGACCATTGATATGGCCCACCCCATTTTTTCTTACTCAGTAATGATTATTCCAGTTTGTAGCTGTTTTGTTTATAGCTTGTCTCTCAGCACATTGAACGTATTGAGACATAAGGATTTGAGGTTTGCTGGTGTTGCTGCCTCACAACTTTTAGTAGAAGGTTGCTCTAACACTGCTAGGTGACCACAAGAGTCAAAAGGAACTGTAAATTAGAATAATCATTACTGAGTAAAGAAACACAGGAGGAGGAGGGTTGGGTTTTGACAGCTGTGTGATTTGAGAGGATAGACTTTTTGGGATATGTTTATCCCTTTAATAAATAAGTGTAGGTTTGCTCAGCTGATGGTGGTTTTTGGGTGGATAGATCAGTTGATCAGTAAGATAGCTTTCTCTGGTGGGGGATCTCATAAGCATACTGTGAGATCCCCAGGGATCAAGAAGCTGAGAAGGGAGCCTGTGGACTAAAAAGTACAACATGAGGATGTGACTGAAGCACTTAAAATACCACTCAAACTACTTAAGCCCCACAGTGATCCACACCCTGTCATGCCTTACTGTTCAGATTTATATATGCTACTTACCGGAGTTCATTAACTTTCTTCTTTACCCAAGGGACCCTTGGATTAACACAAACAGCTCCAATCTCTTTTGTGTAAAATCTAAACATATGCAAAATATATATATTTTTTTTAAATGCTGTAACTCCTGTATCTAATACAGTAATAAAATAACTAAATGTATTTCTCTTTCCTAATTACTTTAATTTCACTTATGTAAAAAATGAATGTTAGATGCAGACAGTAAGTTACCTATATTATTGAAAGTACAGAACATCATTATAACATCCAACAACTGGAAACATACTGTATATATTTATAATTAACAACTCCATTATATGATAAATAGCATTTTAGAAAGAAACGAAAATCACCCATACAGGTATATGGTCAGTATTTGTTGTGTATAGCTTTCCATACACTCACAGATGCAATTGCTGCAGGACACAGAAATGAGACAGTCACAAGTAGCAGCATGTATTTGACAATGTGTTAACTTCATTGATGCATGTCAATGAGCAGGCATAGCAACCAGTCAACAGCAGTGAGTATCAATGGCACCCACAGTAATTGACCTGTTGAGTGCTACAAAAACAACCAAAAAGTTTTCTTTCATTTTTAGCTGCCCATGTTGGTGCCTCTTTTGGTGGCCCTAAGCCACTGGAAAACTCCAAGCAGCCACAGCTTGTTATAGTTACAGGCATACCTGGTACAGAATGGTCGTTCTCTGTGAAGGACAAAATAATGTGTAAAATAATATACAGGGAACCTTTCCAACACAACTCATGTTTCCATCTCAGGGATTGTTACAACATCAAAGACCTGCTGAGCTTTGCTCTTGAGATCTCTATGATGTCTTCACAAGCATTTGAGGAAAACATAGAAATATAGACAATAATGGTAGAAAAAGACAAATGGCCCATCTAGTTAGCCTATATTACCCTATCATACCTTAGGTTCTATTGTCTCTGTGGGGTCTTTGCTTACACTGCCCCCACTTTTGTTATCTGTTTTTCCACCTCCAGCTTCCCTATGAGTACTTAATATCCCCTTGACTCTACCTCAGAGGAGTTTGTAGCCATTTATGGTTTGGCACACACCACCTCTGCTGGCAGACCATTCTATGGCACAAACACTCTTTCTGTAAGATAATGCTTCCTCACATCTTTTCTAAACCTTCCCCCCATTTACCACCATTAGTGACCCCCTGTCCTATCTTCTCTGTTCATGATGAATAGCTCACAGTTCACATCTTTAATTCCTTCAGGAATGAACATGAAAGTGTCTGTCATATCCGCTTTCTCTTCTGGTTTTGAGTAAATACATGTTCACTCCATTTAGTTGATCCTTATAGAATCTTCCCTCACAGCCTTGCTTCATCTTGATCATTGTATGTTGTATCTTCTCTAGCAAGCCCCAGTCCTTTTTTAAGTGGGAACTACAGAACAGGGCACAGTACTCCATTTGTATCATCATTGACCTATACAGTGCCAGCAGCACATTCTTCCTTCTACTATCCAACCCTTTCCTAATGCAGTTCAGCATTCTGTTAGGGGTCTACTAGTAATTCCCGTAATTGCTCTGGTCAACTCTCCCTATCCCGATGCTGGGAGCCTGAAACACAGGTGCCCAAAATTGGGATTTTCCCAACAGCTGAGTTTATTTTATATTTCGTGGGGCTGTACCCCCTGCAGCCCCCTAGTTTAAGATTCCAACTCCACCGCAGTAAAATTCCAATGTCAGGCACCAGTGTATCGGGCACCCAGTGTCAGAATAGTGATCATCAGGCAGAGCGATCACAGGAAGTTAAATGGATACCTTCTGTTAGTACTGCTGAAGGCCCTGTTATATTGACTGTTTTATATAAGGCAGTCGGTTCACCGATTCATATACGTCGCTGAAGTTGAAGTAGAGTAAATATACAGCATGGCCCTTAGCAACTACCTTGATTAAATCAAAGGATACCATCATGTCAATCTGACAAGATCTCACTGTCACAAATCTGTGTTGCTTACTATTCGGGAGTATTTTTTTTTCAGGTATTCTATCAGATCTTCATTGATTAGTGTCTCTATCAGTTTTCCTACCATAGAGGTAAAGCTGATGGGTCTAGAGTTTTCTGGCTTCTCCTTCTCAGTGTATGGCTGACTATACAATACATTATATTTTAAACAGCTACCTTTTCTGTTGAATGAATGTCTCACCTATGTACTTTTTGAAAACAAGACATGGCATGGATTGATTGATTGACCTAGAATTTCTTAATTAGAGATGCTCAGATAAGCTGTATTATTTTAAGATGATCAAGAAAATGGGAAGTTCAGTTCCAGGTATTTCTGTTGGGAGAAGATTATGTCTGTGTCATAATCCTGATACACTAGCCAGATTATCCAGGATTACCCAGACACAGAGATTGTTTTCAGGGTCATTCTGCATTGCTATGGATGCTTGATCTATCCATGGATACTGATCTAGACTGGGTAATGCACTTTCCAAATATCTCTACTCTTCAGTATCTAATAGACATGTTAATCTAGTCTGAACATGATTCATAGTTTCCATCTCCTGTTTCATATTGATCTACCTACCTTAATATGTTTTATGCAAAACTATTTTTTTTCCACTGAAAGAGAGGAACAAAAAGATACTCACATAATAGCATTCACACAGGGTCCCAGAGAGTTTTGCAATCTAAACTGAATGATGGTGTAGGGAATCTTGTCTCTGGATACTGATTTACAGCAGCTGGTGGTCACCTTGGATGGTCGACGAACTGAAAAACAAGTATTTTTGTTGTATAAAATGCATCAGCACATAATATTACATATATATATATATATATATATATATATATATGTATAATATACAGTGTATGTATATATATATATATATATATATATATATATATGTATAGCTACATCAAATGCTGTCTTATTTTTTTTTTACCTGAATTTCTTAGTTTTCTAAATTTGCATTATAAATATATCAGGCAAAATGAGGATGAAGTGCCATGGAAATGTAGTGCAAAAGTGTGGTTTCATAAGACATAAATAAGAAGAGGAACAATGTCCTCACTGATTGCCATATAACAAGAGACAATTATGTCGAAATAAGAGTGATACCCTTCTGCTTGAGGAAACCCAATATTTCATAGTCACACTAACACATTTTCAAGAGTTCACTGAGCACCAATGCCTCTATACACT
This sequence comes from Neoceratodus forsteri, assembly GCA_016271365.2. Classification (NCBI taxonomy): domain Eukaryota; kingdom Metazoa; phylum Chordata; order Ceratodontiformes; family Ceratodontidae; genus Neoceratodus; species Neoceratodus forsteri. Next base: position 587,288,393 of record CM028137.1, on the reverse strand, counting down.
ATGGAAGAAGTTAATTGTTATTAATATAATATTAATATAACTTTCTATTTTTCCTGTGCTACATGTGACCAACAGTCCTTGTTTTATTAGCCTGGACATTGTTTTGTTTTATTGAGGGGGTTGTTCCTTTTCCTCCTCCTGTCCACAATCATTGTTCCTTCCTCACCCATCTCTTTCCTTGTCTCCAATTTTCACCTTCCTTTTTCCTCCCCTTCTGTTATGCTCTTTGGTCGCTCTTCCCCATTTCTCTCCTCACCCCTTTTTTCATAAGCTTTTAGTCTTGTGAATTAAAACCTCTTTCCTCACCTTATATTCCAGCTGTGGCACAACAAGGGTCATAACAACCTGATGCATCCTTGAGCTACTAATGCATTACTGTGACTCTGAGTACCTCTCCTGTTTTGCGTACCATACATATTCATGCTTGTACAATGTTTTTCATGTGGATAAATATTTTTTATAATGATGGCAGCAGTATGAATTGACAATAAAAAGTTCAAAAATTAACATTGAATAAAGTACTGATCAGAAGACTATATTTATAAACAAGACAAACAAGGCTTGCAACCCTTCCATCACAGAAATGCATTCCCTTGAGAGGAGAATGTGTTCATGTTGCAGCACTGAACTTTGCACAACATAACCCCGAGCTCATATCCTGTCTCTGCTATGAACTTTCTGCTTGACTTTGGGCAAGTTAGTTATCCTCACTTTGTTTTAGCTCCACATTTAGAAGTGTTGTGGAGTCCTGCTGAAAGAGTTGCTACACAATCATCTAAGATGGATCATCTTGTAAAATGTTGTTCAGGTTCCAAAGACACAGCAAGGACAGATGAGGCTCAGCTGCTGGATGTTTGTTAACATTGCCATACCAATTTATAAATCAAAGCATTGCTATCAAAAGCCCAGATACAGCAAGGATCAAAAGATTTACTGGTTCCTCTGAGTTTTTCATAAACAATTTATATAGGTGCTTTATTTTGCATTATTCATTTATTATTTTTTTGATTGCTAACCAACTAGTCTTTAGACAGAGGCATGGTTTTCTTACATATACATTAGTTATATGTTTAGGAATATTTGATTAGAAATAGTAGTAAGCCAAATTGTATACCTTAAAAAAACCCTAATAAACCCAAACAAAACCTTTTCACTAAAATGGTCTACCTCATTTTACATATCATATGGTGTAATCCTCTATGACAATTGTTGCGGTGTTTAAAAGATTCAAAAATAACATGAAATACATGAAATAAACTTGCACTTTGAGAAAAGCATGATGATTTTTAATCACTTACATATTTTCCTATATTTTCCTTTTGAACTGTTTAAACAAATACTCATGCTTCTGAGCAAGTTAATGGAATTTAAGAGCAATGCTTTTTTTTCATTAACAAATACTTTTGCCAGTGCAGTTCTGTAACTGAATTTTGCAATATCTATAGTATGTACCAGGATGAATATACAAGGTGAGATACTTACAATCAGCCAGTGCAGCAGCAAAACATAGCACCAATAACACAAATGCTAGCTTATGTATTGGGTGGTTCAAAGAGTAATGCATCTTCAACGTCTTCTTTGGATGCAGGTAATTGTATTTGAAAATGCCAAGATGTATTCCTTTTATACGCTATGCTTAATGGAAATATTAAACTAGTTTGGAAAATACTATAGTAAGATGTGCCATGTCTAAATAATGTGCACATCCCCCACTTCCCCTTGTAAGTGTTAGCCACACTTTTCTTTTATGCAGAAGCTATGGTTACCAAGCACAAGAGCCGTCTGAAACTTGTCTAGGTGCTGAACTGAAGAAACATTTTTTGGACAGGGTTGCAAAAGGGTGCAGCAGGTTGGGTGGAATAATTTATATTTAATCCAGGTTCATATTATTTTTACTGTACACATTTTATTTTTATCTGCTACCATGTTCAGGGGATATTGTCAGTACTCTCTAGCATCTGCTTTCAAGCAGACATTTCTTTGTTGTTATGCAATCTGCATTTTGTGGTAGTTTCTTGCAATGAGACACAGCAACACCACCTTATACCACTGAGCACCTCCATTGAGCAGTGTTTGCTGATATCTCTCATCATACTCAAAGGCACTTGTTTTCAAAAGTTTTGCCAAAGGCATATAATGTGAGCAACAGGTTTGGAAACAGAAGCTCAGGCTACACACACACACATATATATATATATATATATATATATATATATATATATGCTGTTTACCTCCTTTCTAAAACAAGTACATATGAATATGTACCCTTGCTGTGCAGCAGACTGATGTATCAGTCCAGAATTTGTATACATTCTAAATCTATTGGCTGCCTAAGGGTTTATAGTCATACATGACTGCATCATATTTATTTTGAAAAACTAAAAAGCAAATCCCAAGGTTAGGAATATTGACCCTCTCACCACATTCATAAAGTTTATTTTTTCATTTAATGTTTTGAAATGTCTGACATATTCCCTAGGACAGCAGATAAAAAAAAAAAAAGCTTTTAAAGGAAAGACCTCTTCCTCAGCGCTATGCAGGAACTGTTCAGGCATTTGAAAACACTTAAGATAATCAGGGGTTAAACTGGGCAGAAACCCACAGGAACTCAGTTCCACCACCTCTTAAAAAATTTCATGACAGCTGCATCACCTCTGTCATCCTCCTCCATTGACTGCTATAGGGAGTTCCACCACCTAGAAATGACTGTTCCACCAGCTAGAAATCTAGGTATGAGAATTGCCCCACCTAAACATTTACCGATTTAACCACTGAAGATTATCCTGATTGAAATAATGCACTTGCACTGAGTACCATAAACAAAAGGACCAGCATTACAAAGTGTCCTACTGAATCATCATGACAAAAAAATGCATTGCAAATTTTACTGGAATGTTTTCAATTATTAAAGTGCAAAGCTCTCTTTAACTCTGGTAACACTGTAAAATAAATGGATAAAGCAACAATTCAGTTTTGACACCTTAACTTATTGATGTGTAAGCTCACACACAAAAAAAAATAGATTTTAGATAATGCACTTATCAACCTGTTGGTAGAATAAGCCAAAAATAAGAAATTATAACAGTGGGGTCACCCAATCTTCCTAGCGCAGTCTGCATGGCTTGCAGATGGTCATCCTTGCTTTGTTCCCATACCCAAGGGCTCTGACTTCACCAGGCAAGAAGTGGGGCCATCCTTGGATTCCTGTCCCTTTCAGGTGGTGTTAAGCAATGCAAGGTCAAATAGGAATAAGACCATTGTGGTTGCAGATCTTGTTGCTTCTCTTGACCTGGCTTGTATCACTGAGACCTATCTGGATGGAAGTGTGGGCCCTATTTTGGAGTTTGTGGTTCTGGTTGGGTTCTCAGTGATTCACCACCTTAGAGTGGACCGTAGGGGCGGAGGGGGTTGTGGTCTGTTTAAGATAGGAACTGGATCTCAGGGAGGTGCCAGTTGGAGGTACCAACTTCTTTGAGTGTATTGTGGGTGCAGGTACTGGCTACAGGACCCTTCTCATTTACCATCCACCAGGTGATGAGAGGGAGTTCCTGAAGGATATTGCGAACTTCATCACAGAGATGGTATTGAAGTCCCCCAGATGGTAAATTCTGGGGGACTTCAATGCCTGGGTCATCAATGAACTCTCACCTTTTGGACAAAACCTCCTCCAGTTGACAGATTCATTAGGCCTGACATGGATTATTACCTCTGCAACTCATGAATGGGGGGACACATTGGATTTGGTGTTCCACCTGGGGATGGACATCTCCAATGTGGAGATGGAACCTATCGGTTGGTCAGACCATCGTACCCCAAGATTCAGTTTCATGGCCCCCAAAATAGGCCTGCCCCTAAGGAGTTAGTGCAGTTCCATCCTTTAAGAGGAGTTACCTCAGAAGGCCAAATGATGAAGCTGGATTTCTCTGACTTCCAGTGGATAGTACTGACCCAGGGCCCCTGATGTTGGCCTATAATAGGGCTGTTGTGGGGTTCTTGGATGTCATTACTCCAACTCATGTTTGCTCCCTTACCCTTCACCCAGTGGCCCCCTTGTTTAATGGGAAAATCGGTGAGTTGAAGAGACGGGGCAAATATTGGAAAGACACTGGCAGAAAACTCGCCTGGAGGTGGATAAGCTTAGATTGCTGGATCATTACAACATCTACGAATCAGCAATTTCCCATAAGAAGGCAGATTTCCTGTCCAGGGAAACTGCTACAGTGAAGAATAGGCTAGCCCAGCTCTTCCAGACTGTGGACAGACTGTGCAATCCAATCTGTCTTCATGCCAGTCGAGCATTGTCACAAGTACAATGTGAGGAATTTGCCCAATTTTTCGCTAATAAGGTGTCCACCATCAGGGATGAGATCAGCCAATGCCTTCTCATTGGACCTTGCCCTGAACAATCAGGTGGCTCTAATACCCAGTTGACTTGGTTCACCTTTAGCCAACCAGCAGTCATAGATATAGTGAGGATTGTCCAGACTTAATGGTCAACCTAGTGAAGTTTGGATCCAGGTCCTACACGTCTACAAGCGGGGTGTGCAGAGGTCATTAACTCGGTCCTGGCTGGGATAGTGGCAGTTTCATTGGTGAACAGGATCTTTCCAGATCCCTTAAAGGAGGTAGTAGTATGCCCCCTTTTGAAAAAACCCTTCCTTGACCCTGGCTGCCCAGCAAATTATGGACCAGTCTCGAACTTACCCTTTACAGGGAAAGTTATTGAGAAGGTGGTCACTTTGCAGCTGAAGGTTGACCAACCACAATATCTATGAACCTCTCCAGTCTGGCTTCAGGAAGTGGCACAGCACTGAGACAGCCCTGGTGTGGTTACTAAATGATCTCCTGATGGTGAGAGATCAGAGAACCCATTCCATCTTGGTTCTCCTTGATCTCTCAGCACCATTTGACACCATGGAGCATGGGGTGATGCTTGAGCACCTGTGGTTCTTCTGTGGACTGAGAGGGTAGCCCTCATTTGGTTTCAATCTTTCTTTGAGGGCAGCTCTCAGAGAATGGTGATGGGGATTCATTCCTTGGTACCTCACTGGCTGCCCTGTGGGGTTCCACAGGGCTAGGTGCTGTCCCCCATGTTATTCATGGTGTATATGCTCCCATTAGTGGACATTATAAGATGGTATGGGATGATTTTCCATTGCTATGCTGATGACGCTCAACTGCCTGCTGGAGATACAGAACTGGATGAGTACTTGTCGGCATTGGTTGAACTCGAGTAAAACAGAGGTATTGGTGGTGGACCCTAGTTTTAGGATGACAGGGGCAAAGGCAGGGAAACCCTCAGGTTTATACATTGGGGGGACCCCACTTATGGCCTTGGGTCAGGTATGTAACCTGGGCATGGTATTTGATGAGGGCCTGACCCTGAGGGTGCTGGTTTCAGCTGTAGTCAAATCTTCCTTTTTCCATATAAAGAACATAGCCCAGGTAAAGCAACTGGTCCCACCTGAAGATCTTCCTACCTTTGTCTACACCTTTGTCATCAGTCCTTTTAATTACTGCAATGCCCTTTATCTAGGGCTACCAAGGATGGATATCCACTGCTTGCAGCTAATGCAGAACACGATGGACAGGTTGCTGACTGGAACCCCTAGATCCAGTCACATAATACCTGTGCTGCATGAACTGCTCTGGCTGCCCATACAGTGGTGGATCACCTTCAAGGTCACATTGCTGACATATAAGGCCCTACATGAGCTGGGACCTCACTACCTGAAAGAGCTGTGGTTTTCTTACTACCCCTTCTGCTCATTCTGATTATCTGGTGAGGGATTGCTAGAGATTCCCAGGGTATCCCTGAAAACATCTGGAGGAAGATGTCTTGCCATTATGGCACCTACCCTGTGGAATTCTCTACCTTGCCAGATATGAGCTAGCCTGACCATGGAAGGATTTAAAAAATCCTTAAAAACTTACCTGTTTAACCAGGCATTCTCAGGGACTTACTGATTGAGTGTTACTGTTTCACTGATTATAAATATAACATTGTTTATGTTACTGAATGGTATCTTGTAAAGGCACCCTGAGCTCAAGAAGGGCACTACATAAAAATAAAATTTTACTTACTTACTTTACAAATGTACAAATGTAGCAAAATTTACAAGCACACTAGCAGAGCGCTGACACTAGGTATATTTTTTAAAGGTTCCTTTAATTCACATCAAATTCGTAGCTGGCCACAGCATACACTGACTTTTCTCTCATAATCCCTGCAGCTTTTTCAAAGCAGTTCTCTGACATGTAACAAAATTAATACACAGTGTTTAGTTGTTCCATTTACAAATATTCATGTATCTACAGAAACAATGCCTCATTTCATACAAAGAAACCAACAAGGCTATTCCTTACACATTTGGTGCAGATATACTGCAAGAATCCTGAAGGAGGGAAATAATCCTCATAGCACAGCATCCAGACAAAGCAATCTGGTGTCTCCATCATGGCTCTCAAATAGTGCCACACTGAAAGGTGGACACATTGGTGTGATGATGCATGCACGTGGCTGACTTGATGATGTCACCCACTCTGCACTACTAAACACAGTGGTGTTCACACTATGTGCTTGAGGAGGCCTCCAGCAAGAGAAATACTACCATGACAATGTCAAACAGGACTTGTGTCACAAGTCTGAATACTCTTGCAGAGAAACAAAGGTAGAAAACCTAGAACATATAAAAATCACTTGTTCACAGAGCTAAGGTGCTTGATGATTGAAGCCTGGCTAATGGGAGCACACATGCCTAAACTGGCAACTTAGGCCAGTGGGATGGTAGCTGATCAAGTCCCAGAATAAAGAAAAATGCATAGAAATAAGTAGTGTATAAATTACATCAAACCCAAAAATAATGATGAAAGAAATAGAACAAAAAAAACATACAAAAAACATACAACAGTTCTGCACATATATAAACTCCAAATTCTGGTGCATAACCAATCATAGGAAGTGTGAAGTGGGGTAGTGGGGATTTGGTGAGCAAAGGGGGAAGGGATAGCCAGGGTAAGGGTGGAGTCGGTGACAGGGGAGCAAGGGAAAGCAAACCAGGGAATTGCCAAGGCCATTAGTACACAGAAGGAAGGCCAACAGTCATCCCTAGTCAGAAGGCCACCAAGGGCACTCACCTTTAAAAGAATGATTTACAGAATTGGAGCCCAGTCTACGTCCTCATTCACAGTTATGTGGTTACAAAGGGCATCAAATTTTTGAATCCAAAATGACTCTCATTTGAAACAACTCCCTCTTGCTTTGTATCTTAGGCATGCCTACTCTCTCAATGCCAAAAGAATCTGAGAGAGGTCACAGGGTGAATTGTTAGGTTAAAATGATGAGGTTAAGATGAAAAGCTACACTAGATGCTTTTTATTTATTTATTGAAAAGTTTCACCAGGAAAGCACAATGAGCAATCGGGATCACTCGTCTCCTGGTGAATCATGGGGGAAGGGGTACAGAAGGAATGTAGATGTACATTTGCCAATCCTGGCTACATAAAGTACAAAACATGCTTTATACAATACATTGCTTATGAATGGGGATAATACATGATTGATGAAAGCAGGGGACATAACAAACTGCACAAATAGAATATAAGATTTAAGTGCTAATAAGTTCTTAAGGTACAGCGTAGTGGGCAAAGGAGGGGCGAGTAGACACGGACAGTAGAGTGAGAGTTTAAGGAAGATTGTTTAGGAACAGGTGCGGTTAGGAGAGAAGAAGATTAGTATGACCAAAGATAAGGATGAGGAGGATAAGGAGTGATGAATTTAAAGTGGCAATGAGTTCCAGAGTTTAGGGGAATGATATGAAAATGCTGATTGTCCTATAGTTGTGGTGCAGTGAGGGACAGCCATAGTGAGAGAGTCATTCGATCTGAGAGAGTGATGGGGGGGTGGGGGAGTAGGATGTGAGGTAGAGAGGTAAGAGGGTAATGTGCCAAACCAAAACTTTGAGATAAATTTGTTGCAGTGGGAGAGAGATGTCTTTTCTCCAGTAATTGGAAGGCCGGAGAGTGGTAGAGGTTGCAGTGGTGAGTGAGAGGGGGTGACTTCAAAGCAAAACAACAGAAAAAGTAGAAAAGAGTATCTAATTTGGCTAGGAAGAACTTTGGAGCAGCACTGTAGACCATGTTGCTGTAGCTGAAAATAGGTATTATACAATGACAAGACAATTTCCAGGGCTCTGATTGGTCAGTGTGTGCCTGAGATAATGATGTTATTACACAATAACATCACTGTATTGATTTTTTGATTGTTCTTTGGATGCCTCTTTCAGAAACAAAGATATATTGCTACACTAAAAATCTACTCTAACCTTTTTTAAATATTTTTTTATTTTGTATAACATCGAGCCATTGTATAATTGCAATAAGGCACTCCAAGGTGTGTGATATTGTGTAATAACATCACTCCTGGGGTGGTGGAAGCATCCAGCTTCACCTCGTGCTTCAATCCATCCCAAGAGTGACGTTATTACAAGGTAACAGACACAATGTTGTGCCTTATTGCTTAAATATCATTTTCTGGACAAGTCTGCACATAGCCATATGAGGTAGACTGCTTTGGTTCCTATACACAGTCCCTAGTTTGGGTGCAGTTTTTTCAGGATGGTGTCCACATATCCAGTGAAATTGAGGTGTTAGTCTAGCCAAACCCCAAGGTAGCTGAATGAGGCTGTGTCTCCAATGGTAGTCTAGTTCTAGGGTGCGGAAGGAAGGTAAGGGGTTTTTGCCTGGACAGTCTAGTGCCATGTAAGAAGAGTTGATGAGAGTGAAGCCAGTGTTGAACCTTGTTGAAGTCAAGTTGTAATCTGGTTGCTATATCAGAGGAGGAATGGCAGGAGGTGTAAAGGACAGTGTCATATGCATACATATATATGTAGGAAGATGAACAGACTGTCGGCAGGTTGTTTAGGAGGATGGAGAATAATAGTGGACCAAGCTCTGAGCCCTGTGGCACACTTGTGTGTATTTGGAAGGGGGATACTGCACCAGGTATCCTGACTTATTGTGTCCTGCCTACCAGGTAGGCTCTGGACCAGCTGGTGGCAGAGTCAGACAGGCCAGCCGAAGTAAGGGTGTCTAGAAGGAGGGAGTGGGAGACCATGCTGAAAACCTTAGCAAGGTTAACAAAAATGGCAGAAGTAATTAGATCACCATCCATCACTGTGAGGATATAGTCAGTGAGTCTAAGAAGGGAAGTTGTGGTGGAGTGATTTTTCCTAAAGCCAGATTGGGAGGGAGTGAAGAACGAGGAGTCAGATTGATAGATAGAAAGAGGTTGAAGGGGTTGGTCTTGTTGCACCCAGTCTACTATTCCTCGATCTCTGTTTCCCTGTGCCAGAGCCGACAATGCGGTAGTAGAATCATGACTACTGTGTTCTGCTACTACAGGCATATGAACTGGGATGGGGGGGGTAGGTTGCTACTGGCAGAGCCAGGGGAAGAACCATGCAATACATTGGCTGATTCCTGGTGCAATTTTGATAAAAACTTTGCCTGGAATTCAGGGAAGCAACCATTTCAAGAAAGGCTGGGATTGCCATAAAGTCCATAGGCAGGTCAGATACTCTGTCAGGAGAGGCCCATGGTTGGCCTTTAGAATGATGAACCCAACCCACTTGGCAGAGGGCTTCATTGACCAATTAACCAGTCACTAGAATACTGTCATCATAGTCTGGGGCACTCTGTAATTGTGCAGGTATGGCTAGATCCTCTGGGCAATCAGCCAACCTCTTATGCTGGTTTTTCAAATCCTCATCATTTACCTTGTCTCCCCCAGCTTTAATCATATCTCTGAAATCCCCATTCTTAAGTAGAAGAATCCAATCTGAAGTCACAGTATCTGACCCCACCTCCATTGTGTCACCAGCTGCTGTAATTCATTTTTGTTCATGTATACAGTCCCAACTGAAGAAACAACCCCCCCACCCAACAAGTGCTTAGGTGGCACAGCCTGAGCAGTAGATACAGGTGCTACTTTGATAATGTTAGTGGTTTTTAACATTGTAACATCAGCCATGAAAGTCTTTGAAATATTTTTACTCACTGTGACCCCTCCAGTTTTAATCGAGCACTTATTCGCAACTGCAGTGTTCAGTACTAAATCTGCATCCCCAAGAACTCCAGCTTGGGGCATTGGCCAGCTTCCCAGTCCACACTCAGCCCTGTAGTCTGGGCATTAAGGGGGATATTCAAGCTCATCTGTACAAGTAAGCTGGTCTCCAAATCATCGGGTCCATCGCTCGAATCCGAGAGCATTAACAATTGCAATAAGCACGGTTGTTGTTGCACGGAAAGCTGTGCAACCAAATCATCCTCTGAGAACACCACCTGGTGTTCAGTAACTTGCTCCTCTTCCATTTCAATGGGTTCCTCAGTCACAACAAAAACATTCTCCTCAGAAGAACCTGCAGGCAGGGAGTACTGCCCACTTGCAGGTTCACCAGTCAACAGGCCCAGCCCAGGATCAAAAGCATTATTGTAGACTTTTACCTCTGCGGCAGTTTTTCAATCTCCTGTTTTTCTTTCCTTATACAGTAAACCTCAGCCTTTTTTCCAGCAATCTCTTTTTTTTCTTTCTTTTTCAGTTGACATATTTTCTGTTTTTTCATTCTCCAATTCTGTCTCCATTTCTTCAGCCACTAGTGGAATCAAGACAGGGGAGGAGGCCTGCTCTCCTGTCTCCAGCACATCCTTCCCTTCCAAAGTTTCACCAGAAGTGACCATCTTGGGAGACAGCCAGCAATTCCCCCTGTGGTGAGTATGGGAATTTCCCCGGTGTCCTGGCCAAATTTCCCCATTCACTAAAAATACCACCAACAACTTAATCTGGTACAGTATTAGTTGGCATCCATCTGTATCCCCCTCCCCAGGATGAGGCTGAAAATAAGCAGATTTGTTAAATAACAAAATAACAAATATTTCTCTGAAAAATCAGTGGGAATCCATATTAGAACCATAAACACTTCTGATTAAAATTTCTGTCTGCTTAAGGTGTCCATGTACAAAAATATACCATCCTAAGTGGTCTGTGATAGTATCTATAATAGTAAAAGGGACTGGTCTGGCAATTAATATGATGACATCTTTTTGCCTGGTACTATCTCCTGCCCCATAAACTTGCCCAATGTAATCTCTTCGAAAGAGTTTGCTTTCAGAAACCAATAAATGTTTTTCTTGCTAAAATGCCAGTTGGTTCCCTTAATGTGCCAGAAGCTTAATAATTTGATATATTTTAATCTCTGACCTTGCTCTTTTAATATTCCATGTTGCAAACTTAAATCTGTTTAACATCTAATCTGGGGAAACAAAACAAGTCACTTCCCATACCAAATATCATAATGTGAATGTCAAGAAAAAACATACTTCACACTCACTATGTCCCCCCCCCCCACACTCACAACTCCCAAAACAAACCAACCCAAACAGAAAGGAAACACTAAAACCAACAGTAAACCTTATGGGTACCATGCCTACCCTCGTCCTCCAACTGCACCCTGCAGTCAGGTTCATGAAGGTTCCCACGAGGGCTCCCAGCCTGCCCCCCCTGTGGGTTAAGGTAAGCAGCCCAAGAACAGAGGACAGAATAGCACCACCTTTCAAACTCTATAAAGAAACCAACAATTCCAATAAAGTGGAAACACTGCACAGATACTGTATACTACAAGCACCAAATGTAACTATCCTTCAAGCACTAGTATCCATTCCTAGGACATATCATGAAAAGATATGGTAAATTCCTAAGTCCTGTGTAAATTGGTTCCAACATATATCTAGACTGTAAACTCTCAGGGTATTGCAGTGGAAGAAAATATAAGGAACTAATAAATAAAGAGAGTAGGTGAAGTTGCAAAGAAAATAACTGGGAAATAAAACTGAGGAGACTACGGAAAAGGTAAGCATTATGCCAAGAATAAAATAATTACTTAAGTAAGTCAGAGTTAAGAGGGAAGGAAATCAAGAAAATAAATGGAGAGATGATAAGACTAAGAAAGGGTCGCTTGGTAGACTTTACGAAGGGGCTTCTATAAGAAAAGACAAAGAATAAATTGAAAATAAATAAGATCCAGATTAGTTCTAAATCCTGAATAAAGGAATAGAGGATCCTGATCCCATTATCCAGTAGCTGAATGCTAAATAACAAGACAAGAACAATTGTTGATATGCAAAAGGGAATCACCCCTTCTAGCTAGGCAATAGAAAATCTTCTCTTAAAGCAATACCACAAATCAGATAGATAAAGTCAAAACACCAGCCTGCCTCTCAGAGAGAGCACTTTTGTGTCCCACAGTGTCCAGAGAAGAGAACTATAATGAAAAGAGTCAGGCAAGAAGAACAAAAGGGGATAGGAACAATATCACAGTTTGACCCACTGAGCTGTGCTGAGTGCATCAAAAATGTCCAAAAGATTTCCAGACAGCAGCAGCATAATTCATATGGTCCTGATAATCAGTTGAATGGGACCCAGGTCAGAGGTACACAGAATCAAGTCCCCTGTTTCAAAACACTATTGTAGTATAGAGCTGCGTCAACAAAGTCTCCAGAAAAAAAAAACAGAAGGCGAAACATTAAAGAAGGCTATGCATCCCAAAACCTCGATCAGGAAAGCAAGTGACTTTGCAATATCTTGAAAGTTTAACAAGTTCAGCTTGAAGTGGGAAAAGGGTCACAATAGTCATGATGAGATCATAATGTCCCACAATCTGCAAATAATGGTGCCTCATCAAATTCAATAAGCAGGAGCACTGTGCAGAGGGAATAAGTTGGGGAAGTGTTTCGGGAGTTCAGCCTATGCTTCTGCCACTGACTGACAATGCAGCTCTCCTAATGATGTAGTGACATGTAACACCACAGGGTATCTTAGGTGAAAGTTGATTCCTGCAGTGTAAAGCATTCGCTTTATGTCCCTGTAAGCATGCTGTTTATTCCTGATCCCAGGACTCAGGTCACAAAATATAGAGATGTGGGACCCCTTCCACCATAATTGCCTCTGCTCGCTCCTGGAAAGCACATACATTTTATTTTGAAAATGTAGCAATCTGAAGATTAGTATGTGCAGCTTGTCCTCAGGCAGGGGCATCAGTTTCAAGGAACGATACACATGTTCGATCACATACAGTAGGTAGTCCCGTAAGGCGAGAGACCAGCAATATTTTCTAAGAAACACAACCAAAAGAATGGCATCTGTACCTTCAGCACATTTTGGGATGCCCTAAATAATCAGATTGTTCCATCTGCTATGGGACTCTTGGTCATCCAGCTTTTCCTCCATGTGTGCCAGCTTCTTCTGCAAATTCACATGCTCCGGATCCAGTCTATGGATACAATCTTCCAAAAAGGATATCCAGGCCTCAGAGCCTGAAATGCAGTGACTTAAATTTTCCAAGGTTGGTTTAGCCATTTTAAAGTTCTCTACTAATTCAAAAAGCACTTCTTTAATTGTGGCCAAGTCCCGAGAAAAACTTTCTAAGAGAAAGAGCTCTCCTGATACTTTTGAAATAGGCAATGGCCATCTTCTTTTGATAGCTTAGGCAGTGGTGATCAGGCCAGAAATTTTTCCAGAGGACAGCAAGTGTCCATGGCTAACTGTTCTGTTGCCATCTAATGATTAGCATTACTAACAGTAAGCCAAGGTGTTAGAAAGCACTTATTGTGTAGATTGGCATATTTAAAAGTAGAGGTGCCAATCAAAAATAAGGTTTTTAACACCTGATTCATGGAGCTGGCTGAGGAGCATCTGTTCTTTAGCCTGCCATCACATGACCCCTAAGAATTTAAATATCAGTTCAGTTATCTTTATTTGCGCGACAAAATGTTTGTCTTTACAAACTATAAAAAGACACAGTGATATACAAATACATAGAAACATAGAATCTGACAGCAGATAAGGTTTGCCAGACCAATCAAGTCTGACCATATTTCCTACATATTGATACTACCTCAGACCTCATTTGGTCTGTAGCTTTCCCTTACTCCCTTGTTGCTACTGTTCCATTATGCCTGTCCCATTTCTTCTTGAATTCTACTGTTTTCGCTTTCACTACCTCCACAAGGAGGCTATTCCACTTGTCCACCACCCTCTCTGGAAAGAAGTATTTCCTCACATTACTGTTGAGCCTACCTCCCTCCAACTTCATGTCATGACCTCTTGTTCTTGAACCCTGTTTTATCTGGAAGAGGCTACTCCCTTGTACTTTGTTTATGCCCTTGAGGTATTTGAAAGTTTCTTTCATATCTCCCCTTTCTCTTATGTTCTTCAGTGAATACATCATATTGAGGTCCCTCAGTCTCTCCTCATATGACATCTGATGCAAACCTTGTACCATTTTCTTAGTCCTTCTCTGAACTGTTTCTATGCTGTTTTTCATGATATATGGCCTCCAGAATTGCATACTTTATTCCAGATGTGGTCTCACTAATTATCTATAAAGTGGCATCACCACCTCTCTCTTTCTACTAGTGATACCCCTCCCTAAGCAGTCCACTGTTCTTCTGGCTCCCCCTACTGCCTTATCACACTGCCTGAACCTTTTTAGGTCATCAATTATGATCACCCCAGGACCCTTTCTTGGTTCATTGTTGTCAGCCCCCAACCCCCAATTATGTAGTCTTCCCCTGGGTTTCTGTGTCCCAAATGCATCATTTTACCTTTTCTTAGTATTGCAACTCAGCTGCCACACCCATTACCACTCTTCAAGCCTGTCTATGCCCCTTTCCATTTTCTCCACCCCTCAGGAGTGTCCAATCTGTTGCAGATTTTGGTGTCTTTCTTTTCTTTCTTTAAACATTTTATTCATAAAATCTTAGGAGCAGGGATTTGCTCGATTGAGCCAGAGCTCATTTACAATGAGGTGTCATCCTTGAAGAGGCACACTTTCCCCTCCAGCCCCTCTGCAATGTCATTTATGAAGACATTAAAGAGAACTGGCCCTAGAACCAAATCCTGCAGTACCCCAAAGGACACTACCCTCTCATTGGATTGTGCTCCATTTTCCACCATTATCTCTACCATTCTACTCAACCAGTTCCTGATACAGTTTACTGCCTTGGATCCCACTCCCAGACAGTCAAGCTTGTTTAAAAGCCTCCTGTGTGAGACAGTGTTGAAGGCCTTGCTGATGTCGAGGTAGGCCACATCCACCGCCCCTCTCCATTCTAGCTTTTTTGACACCCAGTCAAAGAAATCTATCTGATATGTTTGACAAGACTGACTCATTGTGAATTTATGCTGCCACGATCCTGTGCCCCACTGTCCTCAAGATATGCCACAATCCTTTATCTTAGCAATGACTCCATTAATTTCCCTACCAGTAAGGTCAGGCTGACCAATAATGGTCAATAGTTACCCACCACCTTCCTGCTCTCACTTTTGTGAATAAGGACTACAATCACCCTTCTCCAGTCTTCTGGAACTTCACCTGTTTCCAATGATTTGTTAAAATGGGCTGCCAGTGGTTCTGCCAGCTCTTTCCCAAGTACTTTCAGTATTCTAGGATGTATCCCATCTGGTCTCATAGCCTTGTCACCCTTCAGCTTTGATAGTTCTTGTTGGACTGTCTTCTCCGTGAATGGACTGCTGTTCACTTCTCCCCCTTGTTGCCTCTATCACCTAACCGTGGATCATTTCCTTCCCTTTCATTTGTAAAAACTGAACAAACATGTGCAGTCAGGAGTTCTGCATTTTCTGTGTCTTCTTCAGCACAACCCATCCTCTGCCTTTTTTAGTCTCACTCTCCCTCTCCTGGACTTTTCCCTTTCACTAATGTACCTATAGAAAGTCTTATCCCCATATATTTTAGCTTGTTTTATTTTCTCCTCCATTTGTGATTTTGCTCTTCTGACTATCTTCTCTGCCTCCCTCTGTTTTTCCAGATACAGTATCATGTCCTTCTTGCTCTGAGTACTCTTGTACCTCCTAAATGCTAACCTTTTTCCCCCCTTACTTTTCCAGTTATTTCCCTTTAGAACCACAGTGGTATTCTTCTCCTCTTTGCATTACTAACTTACCTAACACACAAGCTTGTTGCTTCAGCTATGGCCCCTTTGAGGTATGCCCACTGCTCCTCTACTCTCTCGTGTTTCTCTTCCTGTCATGGCTTCCCTAAGACATGCCTTTTTTTCACAAAGTCATCCCTCCTAAAATCTAGAAACCTTGCCTCAGTGTGGTTTGCTTCTTCTACTAGTCTTACTTTGAACCACACCCTATGGTGGTCACCGGACCCAAAGTTGTCACCTACCTCAACATCTGTAACTCTTTCTCCATTTGCAAGTACTAGGTTCAATATCACTTTTTCTCTGGTGGGTCTTCCACTAACTGTTTGAGGCATGCCATCTGCTGGGCATCCAGAATGTCCCTAACCCTTGTTATAGCTGAAGTATTGGTGCTCCAATTTATATCCAGCAAATTGAAGTCATCGATAAGCAGCACCCCAAGCTTATCTGCCATCCTATTGATAGCCTCCAGCAATGAACTGTCCTGCTCCTCCCCTTGAGCCAGGGGTCTGTTGAACTCGCATGAATGGTGGTGCTTTTACCTGTATCCCCTGTCACCCACAATGCTTACTCTCTCCTTGCATCCCTTCTACCTTGGTGGCTTGAACTGCCTCCCTTACAGAGACTGATACTCCTCCTCCTTTTCTTCCCACTCTCTCTCTCTCTCTCTCTGGAACAGAGCAAGACCTGGCATTACTATATCCCAATCCTGGTTGTCTGTGCACCATTTCTCAGTCACAGTGACAATGTCCATGTCTGCCTCTGCCATTAATGTCATTAGATCTGGTAGATTAATATTTAGACTGTGGGCATTTGTTTACATGGCTCTCCAAGTTTTGGTGCCTCTCTTTTTTCCATGTTTCCTGCTGTCTTTATGCTCACCTTCTCCACCCCCAGGGCTGTTTCCTGTACTTCCCTTTGGATGTACGCTGATTCTTATCTGACCTTCCTTCATGTCTTTACTGGTATTTTTTTTTTGCTCTTTGTATCTATTTCTTGTTTGTGTTTGTGAGGGAGTGGAGTCTAAGGTCCTATCTTCCAGTGTCACAGTGATAGGTTCCTTTGTCTCAAGCTCCCCCTCCTCTAGCTTAACCATCCGATGCTGACATTAAGCTTCTGTCCCAGTGCTCTTATAACTTCCCTGACATACACTTACTCATATGTTTTAGCCAATTATCTCTGAAATCAAACATAGGGGCAGAGGATGCTGCAGAGCAGGACACTGCAGCACAGGAGCTAGCACAACAAAACTCGACCAAAACAGGAACCAAAACAAAAAAAGCAAAAAGGAAATCCAAAAAACTTCTAATCGTAGGAGACTCCATGATTCGGGGAGTTGGGACCTATTTCCAGCTAAGGGTAATGGTCAGATGTCTCCCAGGCACATCAGCATAGAGAGACACTGACCACTTTACTAAAATTGTTCAGGAAGCAGGAGAAAACACTGATGTCCTGGTACACATAGGGGCTAACAATCTCACCAGATGGTCAGTTGTGGAGAACAAGGAACACCTGACCAGGCTGGGTGACAAACTATCATCCATTTCATCCGGCATCTCCTTCTCTGAGATCCTGCCAGTCTGGGAGAGGGGGGCAGATGGCCGGAATGTCAGAGAAGGGGAGATAGGGGAGCTAAACATATGGCTCAAGGGCTGGTGCCAGGAAAAAGGACACAAATTTGTAGGGAACTGGCAACAGTTTTGGGAGCGAAAGTTCTTTAAATTTGATGTACTGCATCTGACTAAGGAAGGAGTCTGTGCATTGAGGTAGAAGTTTAACATCTTTGCAGAATATTTAAACTAGCAAATGGGGAGAGGGGTGCAGCACTCCATACGCCGAATGGGAAGAACACCCCTCCCCCCTCAGCTAGTGGTTAAACAGGAGATCACCATGTTTGTTGTTCATTTGCATCACTAGGTAAGGAAAATGTCTGGCTCCCAATACAATGCACAGGGTAATGCGGACCTCGACCAACAACTAACACACACGAAATCAGGCCAATGGAAAATCATGGACACAAATGTTGCAGTCTGGGAAACAAGATCCCAGACCTACAGGCAATAATGACAGAGGCTAAACTGGACATAGTAGTCATTAGCGAGACATGGTTTACCAGTAAACACACTTGGGAGACTTCAGTACCTGGCTATGTACTGTTCAGAAGAGACCGAGGTGCAAAAAGGGGTGTGGGGAGTGGCCCTTTATGTTAATAAAAATATCAATGCTACAGAAATTCAGAATACACATAAGGAGCTAGAAGAACTGTGGGTCATCCTAGAAACAGGAAATGGGACCACCATATGAACTGGGGTTGTGTACAGGCCCCCAGACCAGGGTGAGGACATAGACATGTTACTGTTAGAAGATATGTAAAACATGACAGCCAAAGGGGAGATTCTGATAATGGGAGACTTCAACATGACAGAAACAGAATGGTCAATACCAGAAGGAACATCTGCCGGAATTAAACACGTGGTGGATTCCCTGCAGGGGAGGGCCTCAAACAAGTGGTACAGCAACCCACAAGAGACAGGGCTATCCTAGATCTAGTACTGACTATCAGGGAAAGGATCACAGATCTCCAGGTAGAAGGTCACCTGGGTGCCAATGACCATCACATGGTATGGTTCAATTTGGCCACTAGAACAAAATCATCCCATTCCAAGGCAAAAATATGGGACTTCAGAGGAGCTGACTTTGATAAGATGGCCAACAGAGTTAAGCTAGCCCTGGCAAAAAGAAATACAGGTGAGGTGATACAGGCAAAGTGGGCAAGCATTAAAGATGCAATACTTGAAGCAACATCCCGTTGTGTTATTGAGAGAAGGAAGTGCAAAAGAAGAAGGAAACCACATTGGTTCTCAAACACAGTAGCAGAAAGGTCAGAGCCAAAAGGCTGGCCTTCAGGAAATATAAAGGAACGCAGCAGGGTGAAGATAGGGATGCATACCAAACTTCCCTAAGGGAAGCAGTGAAGGCAGTAAGGCAGTCAAAGGCCCAATCCGAGGAAACACTAGCACAAACAGTAAAAGAAGTTGACAAGACTTTCTATAGCTACATTAGTGAAAGGAGAAAGTCCAGAGGGATATTACTAAGGTCAAAGGGGATGAGGGTGTGTGGGAGGAGGAGGACCATGTAAAAGCATCTATTCTAAATAGATACTTCTGCTCAGTATTTACTGAAGAGAAGGTAGGGCAGGGCCCACAGCTCAGCACCATGGACACAGGGGGGGAAGGAGGTATGCACTAGTCCCTTCACAAAAGAAAGGATCCTACAAGAGCTCGATAAGCTCAGGGTGGACAAGGCAATGGGACCTGATGGCATACATCCCAGGGTACTAAAGGAGCTAATGGTGGAACTAGCAGAGCCATTATCAGAACTGTTTAGTGAGTCTCTGAGCACAGGAGAGGTCCCAGAAGACTGGAAAAAGGCTATTGTGATCCTGCGCCATAAGAGTGGTAGGAGGGAGGAGGCAGAGAACTACAGACCAGTCAGTTTTACCTCAGTAATGGGCAGGATTATGGAGAAGCTTCTTAAGGAAAGGATAGTGCAACACCTGGAATCCATAGAAGCACAGGATCCAGGACAGCATGGATTTACAAAAGGAAGGTTCTGTCAAACTAATTTCATAGATTTCTTTGACTGGGTAACCAGACTGGTGGACCAAGGGGGTGCAGTTGATGTTGTCTACCTTGACTTCAGCAAAGCTTTCGATACTGTTCCACATAGAAGATTGATTAATAAGCTGGGCAGGCTCTGGGTGGGTCAGAAGTTAGTCAACTGGGTGGCAACAGGTTGTTGGTCAGAAAACAGAGAGTGGTGATAAATGGTATACAGTCAGAAGAGATGCAAGTCACAAGTGGGGTACCTCAGGGATCAGTTCTGGGTCCAGTCCTCTTCAATATCTTCATCAGTGACATTGCAGATAGACTGGACAGTAAGGTTTGTCTGTTTGCAGATGACACCAATATCTGCAACAGAGTAGATGATCCTGATGGGGTGGGCAGAATGAGAAGAGATCTGGATAAACTAGCAAAATGGTCAGAAGAGTGGCAACTGGGGTTTAACACAAAGAAGTGCAAGATCATGCACATAGGGAAGAGAAACCCTGGAGCCACCTATAGGCTGGGAGGGGAGTTGCTGGCAGTCACAAGGGAAGAAACAGACTTGGGCATCATCATCACTGATGACCTGAAATCATCCAGGCAGACCACTAAAGCAGTAGGCAAGGCTAGAGGGATGTTGGGGTGTATTAGTAGGGGTATCACAATTCAGAAGAGGGAGGTAATAATCCCTCTTTACAAGACACTGGTTAGGCCCTATCTGGATTACTGCATGCAGTACTGGAGGACACACCTTCACAAGGACATTAACCAAATTGAGGCAGTCCAGAGGAGGACAACCAAAATGGTAAAGGGACTGCATCAGAAAACATATGAGGACAGATTAACTGAGCTCACTATGTATACCCTACAGCAAAGGAGGGAGATAGGTGATATGATCGAAACATTCAAACACCTTAAGGGCATTAACAAGGTGAAAGAGTCTAATATGTTTCAATATAAGAAAACTTGCAGGACAAGAGGACACAGCATGAGATTATAGGGAGGCCGATTAAGGGGTAATGTGAGGAATTTCTTTTTCACAGAAACAGTGGTGGATGCATGGAATGGCCTACCTCAGGAAGTGGTGGATATGAATGCAGTGCAAGGCTTCAAACAGGCATGGGATAGGCATAAGGTAGCAATACAGATGAGTATGAATAGATAGGCCTTTGACAGAGCAAAGGCCAATGGCACATTCATAAGGTAGAAAAAGAAATTGGCAGACTGGATGGGCATTGCAGGCCTTATCTGCCTTCAACTTCTATGTTTCTATGTTTCATAACAGTTAAAAAATATTACAAGGCTTAATTTCATAAGATTAATAGCCCACAAGAAACAATGCATTTTTTTTTTATTACTGTACTTATTCTTTTCTAATGCCATAGGTCTGAATTTTCATTTACCTAGAGATTTATCTTAGTTTGCCAAATATTCATCTAAAAGAAAATATCTGTAAGTTGTATTTAGGACAACTCAACAAGATATGCTTGACATCCTCCAAATCTGAATACGCAAATCATTGTGTTATGCAGATTGACAAAACTTCACAAGAGCAAAAGTTGTATCAAAGCAGGTTTTTACATTCATTCCAATTTCAAGTAAGTATTGCAAATTACAGACATATGTTTCATCCTGGCAGGATTCTTTAGCGTAGTGTAATCACTGTTTTATCCAATTACAAGGCCACCTGCAGAGTAAATCAAACATTTGGCAGATTTGCAGGAATCATACCAAAGAGGAAGTTTGAAAGATGAGTAGTGTGTAGAGTCCATGAAGCATGTACAATGAGAGCAAGTATTTAAACTGTTAATTTCTGTGTCTCTTTCCAAACCCCAAGGATACACATTATAGGCACAGACCTAGTGCCGAGCACCATGTGTATGCAAATCATTTTTTATAGTGGGATTTGAACATGGATCTCCTGTTGCAATGCCTTGTGACGTAACTACTGGGCCACACTGGCTGACAGACTTGTATCGACTATGCTTCTAATCAGTAGTTATTGCCTTTATAATGCAGAAATGAATTGGGACATTTCAAATACCATTATGAAATGAATATAAAATCCAGAAACCTGATTGAGTGAGGAGCTAAAACCCAGTGCTGATATCACAGTACAACAGAACTGGAAAAATATCTGTGACCTCACTGAGCTGTTTACAATAAGCAAGCATAGCTGTACCAATACAACTTAATTCACTTACTCATATTTAAAATATATGTATACAATGTATGTAGGGATTCCACTACTTAAATAAATGAATTATTTTCCCAAGACTCTGACCCAAATGAAATATAAACCATGTTATTTACCCAATGGTTAAATAACACTGTTTATTTTTCACTTGCCTACATCGCAATCAAATTGATTGATACCACATTCTGCCAATCTCACAATGAATCTTCCCTTAATTGTCACACAGAACACAGACATTGTACACACAGAACATACAATGGACCGTGTTCAAATATGCCATAAATTTCCACTCATGAGGTGGCAGGACTTTCATAACTCACTGGTGGCTTTGCCACTATTGAGTTACGGTCCCGCCCCCTCACTAATGGAAATAAATGGCATATTTGAGAACATGCCATTGCATATCCTCTCTATGTATAGCATCTACCATCTTCTAGCCAAACAGCAAAATTACAGTGGTTTAATAGAACTAGATTTTCTTTTTCTCCTTTTTCTTGCTTTTCAATGATTTACTTATTTAAATAAAAAAAATGCAGTCTTTCTTTACTTATCCTAATGGACCTATTATCATGAAAACAACACTACAAGGTGTGTTTTTTGCTGGGATAACTGCACTTCTCTGGGAGTGGAATCACTCAACATTTGGCCTCATGCCTCAGCCCACATAAGGCATACTGTTATCCTAGCACAATATATGTTAAAGAACAGAAAGTGAATCCATCTTAGGAATATTTAATAATATATATATTTTTATTAACCATTTTATTATTAACTATAAGGAATACTGCATTGATGCAAACAACCCTTTTGCATTGGGGTCACTGCAATATGACACAAGAAACAATCAAACAATCTCAGTTGTATATAATACACACATTGATTATTTGGAGCAGAACAAGTGCAGATCTCAAAGTCATTTTATGAGTCTTTGGGCCCATAAATTCAAAGTGAATTAAACAATAATCTTGGAGATATATAAAGTGAACTCTAGCAGATGAGATATTTTACTGCACATTTTAATTGATAACATATGGCACAATGTTTTAAGTTTTTCATCAGACATTTGTAGGTATTGCTGATTTTCTGAAATAAAAAAAAGAAAAACAATGTTAGGAAATACCCATCAGCTCTGTAACTGTAGCATGTAACTGTTTTTTTTTTCTTTTTATAGGCAATGAACATAAAGGTATCTATGCAAAACAGTAGGATTACCCAAATAAACAGTTTTTTTTACTAAATGCTAAACCTATCACACAGTCAACAAAACCACCCCTACTCTTTTTGTAGTGGTCAACCATTCAGTTTAAAATGTTCTCCCTCCCTAAGCCTAATGGTCATCCTTTGGTAAAATTAACTCCCCCAACATAGAGGATTATTTCAGTGATATACCCATTTCACCTCTAACAACTGAGCAATCCCCCCCAAGCCACCAGAATAACTAATCATAGCCATAAGAATCTTTCCAGAAGCCACTCAATGGACCAGCGATAGTGCACTTTGCTCCAAAACAAGCAGTTGACCACAGGTTTAGGAACAAGCCTGTGTTCTTAGTGACTCAGTGGTCATGATTGGGGATGTTACCAGCAGCAGTGCTTACCCACCCAGAGGAGGGTGGCATTACATTCTGTTCTCATAGAAAGTCCTGCAGGTGGCAAAGGAGGGTTCACCCTCCTATGCAGGAGAAACTGCATGCAATTGTGATCATAATGGTGCTGGACAGCATCAGTGGGGGGGGGCAGAGGAGGAGTAATGATCGTGCAACTTGTTGAATGACAGCTGTTAGTGCTTCCAGGAACCACACCACTGGGAAAGGTCCTTCAGGACCCATGAGGCTGCTTCTAGGAACAAGAAAGGGTCTGAGGGTGGGACTGCACCAGGTATTGAGGAGAAATAGAGCAGACGATGGAAACAAAAAATGCCTCACTAGCAGACCATTGATATGCCCCACCCCATTTTTCCTTACCCAGTAATGATTATTTCAGTTTGTAGCTGTTTTGTTTATAGCTTGTCTCTCAGCACATTGCACATATTGAGACATAAGGATTTGAGGTTTGCTGGTGTTGCTGACTCACAACTTTTAGTAGAAGGTTGCTCTAACACTGCTAGGTCACCACAGGAGTCAAAAGGAACTGTAAATTACAATAATCATTACTGAGTAAAGAAACACAGGAGGAGGAGGGTTGGATCTTGACAGCTGTGTGATTTGATAGGACAGACTTTTTAGGATATATTTATCCCTTTAGTAAATAAGTGTAGGTTTGCTCAGCTGACGGTGTTTTTTGGGTGGATAGATCAGTTGATCAGTAAGATAGCTTTCTCTGGTGGGGGATCTCATAAGCATACTGTGAGATCCCCAGGGATCAAGAAGCTGAGAAGGGAGCCTGTGGACTAAAAAGTACAACATGAGGATGTGACTGAAGCACTTAAAATACCACTCAAACTACTTAAGCCCCACAGTGATCCACACCCTGTCATGCCTTACTGTTCAGATTTATATATGCTACTTACCGGAGTTCATTAACTTTCTTCTTTACCCAAGGGACCCTTGGATTAACACAAACAGCTCCAATCTCTTTTGTGTAAAATCTAAACATATACAAAATCATTTTTTTAAATGCTGTAACTCCTGTATCTAATACAGTAATAAAATAACTAAATGTATTTCTCTTTCCTAATTACATTCATTTCACTTATGTAAAAAAATGAATGTTAGATGCGGAGAGTGTTACCTATATTATTGAAAGTACAGTACATCATTATAACTTCCAAAAACTGGAAACATACTGGGCCAGATATTCAAAAGAGTTGTGCCATGTGCAACAGAGATGCACCAGCGCAAGTCCAAAAATGTGCCATTGTGCGATATTCAGCAGGAGGCAGCTGCACCGCTCAAGTTGCAAGAGACCCTTGACCCTGTGCTTGACCTTTGCCCCCTAGGTGCCATGCGTCCACATGGGTGCACCCCTATCGTGCTGTTTGGTGACAGTGCAATGGAGAATGGCAGCTCTGTACTGCACAGCATCTGCTTGTGGCAGATGTGTGCTACAGAGCGCCATTTTGTTTCCTAACTGATGCTGAGATGGCAAGAAGGAGGGCTGCTGTCTGGATCCAAGTGGAGGTGGCCAATTTGGTGGCCATCATGGAGCCCCATGCTGGGGCCCTTTTTGGGAATGACCCCCTGGACAGGGCCAGAAGTGCCATCTGGGAGGAGGAGGTGGCAGTGGCACTGGAAGAGACCACAGGAATCACCAGAACATCAAAGCAGTGTCGCCACCACTACGGGGACCTCCAGCGGAGGGACCAGGACAGGCTTGCCCACCTGTGGACACACGCCAGGCAAAGCGCAGTGACACGTCCAGGTAGGTGCTCCATCCATACACTGGTTGCATCCATACGGGTATCATGGTGGGCATGTGTCCACCACATGGGGGGTGGGCTGTCTAATGTGGGCAGTGGTGGTGGTGGGGTAGCGGCATGGCCAGGCTGTGTGGGATCACACACACCCGGGGGTTGGGAGCCTTTGCTACTGGATTGTACTGATGTTCCCCTCTCCATGTTTGCACCCTAGGCCCTGAGGAGCAGCACAGAGCCCGGGAGGAATGCCACTGCCAGGAGGACAGGGTTGCTGGGCAACAGCCATTCGCTGCTGGTCCCAACCTGCAACAGCGCCCTGATTAGGCCGATGAGGGTGAGTGCCTTTCTTCCAGGATATTCTATGCATGCTGTGTTGCTGGGTAGGTGGCGGGGCATGGCCACCATCCATTGACACCACTGTCATGCACACCACACGGTATACTCAGCACTGTCCTGTGGCACTGCATGTGTGGGTGTGCATCGTTGGTGGTCCATGCATGCACCGGGTACTTGGATGTGCCACTGTCTTTGCACCGCATAGCCATGTCACTGTACAGCCACGGTGGTGCTGTGCAGGACTTGGGAGGTGGTTGTGTGAAGCAGTCCACATGGCTGTGTGCACCTGGGTAGGCAGATCATGTGGACACGATCACTGTGGGTGGTCGCACACCATCACAGGGGTGTGTCCCATGGCTGTATGCCATGCACAATGGGTGGGCTGCAGGGAGATGGCCATTCACACTTATTGATGCTGCTCCCTTGTCCTAGGTGGATGGCAGCTGATGCAGCTGGAGAGGGCCGTGCAGGAGCTCCTCCAAATTGCAAGGGCATCATTGGAGGTACTCCAGAGGTTGGACCAGCACTGTGTCCGGAGGTGGTGAACCAAGATACACACTACCCCCCTGAACCCATCCTCACACCCCTTCTTCCCGTTCCCATTTGTTCACCCCTGCCTCTTACCCACCCTCACCTGGTATGTGGCCCTCACCCCCCCCTTATGTATATAGCTGTATATAGTTTTTTGTACCTTGGAAAAATACATTTGTTTAGTTACGCCTACTGTGGTGGTCTCTGATCTGCAGTGGGCTTCAGGTGCTCAGCTGCAGTGGTGTACATAGCATCAGGGGTGGTGCAGGCATGGGTGTGTGTCCGTAGGGGAAGCCCCTATGGTGTGGGCATAGCTATCAGTCACTGTCTGTGGTTTGTGTGTTGTTCCCTGTGCATTGGATGACTGAGTGCAGTGGTCCACAGTGCATGCACTGTGTCCATGGTGCCCCTGTCAGACCGTCTATGGCCTATGCAGCTGACACCCTTGCATGTCTGTGATCTGCAAGGTCTGCTGGCATGTCAGTGGTGGCTGGCCATGCTGGACAGCCACTGTACCCAGCACAATGCCGGGTTGCCTCCTGTCACCGGTATGGTGCACGTCTGCCTCGGGTGGCACTGTGGCCTCCACTGTTGTTGTCCCACCTCCATGCTGTTGCATGTGTCTGTTGCAGGGGATGTGCTCCACTGTCTGTCACTTGTGCTCCTGCTGCATGCTGGTGGTGTACAACTTCATGGTGCCTGTGCAGGGTGGCTGGCACACCTGTGCCATGGAGGGGTGCTGGCTGTGTGTACACGGCTGCCGTGGCCACACACCAGTGGCTTGGTTGACCCACTGCTGTGTCCCTGTGTTGATGTTCCCCTTGGGTATGGGTGGGTGTTTGTAAATGCACTGTGTTGCATCCTGTGTGGTGCATGCTTCCATGCATCACTGTGAGTGTCTGTGCTAGCTGTTGTGGCCAGTTCTGGGACAGGGTGTGTCCTTGGGGGGGTGTGCAGGGTGCTTTACCACTGGTGGTGGGGTCCAGGGCATGCTCTGTTGCATGTGGGGTACCTCGTTTGCTGACGCATGGTCGGTCTGTCAGCTGTACCTCGGGGGGATGTGCTGGGTGGCACTGTGTATGCAGTTGTTGCATTGCTGTCTGTTGCCACCCACTGCAGGTTGCTCATGGTGCAGCTGCCTTGCATGACTCCATGGTGCAAAAGGGTTGCATTGTCACAGAGCGGGTGGTGGCATGCATGGAGTGTCCTGCACTGTTGGGTGCTACTCCTGGGCAGGGTGTATGGGGATCGTGGTGCAGGGTGTGCTCTGCATTGGTGGGATGGTGTGGAATGGGGTGGCAAGGCATCCTTGTGTGCCTGTCACAGCTTGCCAGGGAGTGTGCTGGGGCACCATGCCCAGGCTGTGGGATTGTTGCTGGTGTCCATGGGCCGGTGGTTCTTCCAGCTCTCCTCAGGTTGTGCAGTGCATGGGGTGTGGGGGCGATGTCTGTTCTGCTGTGTGCTCCTCTGCCCATCTCTACCATGGGTGGTGGACCCCTGCATCCTGTCCCTGTGCATCCCTGGTTGTGCTGATGCGCTGCTACCCTGCACCACTGCGCATCCCTGGTTGTGCCATGGTGCAGTTGGTGTGATATTCAGTAGTGTGCCACAGGCGCATCTTGACCTGGGCAGTGTTTAAATATCATACGTGTTGCGCATGGGTGCACTCGACTTGCGACTGCTCCTGCTATTGCACTACTTTGTGGTGCAGTTTGAATATCTTGGCCACTGTATATATTTATAATTAACAACACCATTATATAATAAATAGCATTTTAGAAAGACAAGAAAATCATCCATACAGGTATATGGTCAGTATATGTTGTGTATGTTTTTCCATACACTCACAGATGCAATTGCTGCAGGACGCAGAAATGAGACAGTCACAGGTAGCAGCATGTATTTGGCAATGTGTTAACTTCATTGATGCATGTCAATGAGCAGGCATAGCAACCAGTCAACAGCAGTGAGTATCGATGGCACCCACAGTAATTGACCTGTTGAGTGCTACAAAAACTACAAAAAAGTTTTCTTTCATTTTTATCTGCCCATATTGGTGCCTCTTTTGGTGGCCCTAAGCCACTGGAAAACTCCAAGCAGCCACAGCTTGTTATAGTTACAGGCATATATGGTACAGAATGGTTGTTCTCTGTGAAGGACAAAATAATGTATAAAATAATATACAGTGAACCTTTCCAACACAACTCAGGTTTCCATCTCAGGGACATCAAAGACCTGCTGAGCTTTGCTCTTGAGATCTCTATGATGTCTTCACAAACATTTGATGAAAACATAGAAATGTAGACACTAATGGCAGAAAAATACAAATGACCCATCCAGTTAGCCTATATTACCCTATCATACCCTAGGTTCTATTGTCTCTGTGGGGTCTTTGCTGACATTGTCCCTGCTTTTGTTATCTGTTTTTCCACCTCCAGCTTCCCTATGAGCAGCTAATATCCCCTTGGCTCTACCCAAGAAGAGTTTGTAGCCATTTATGGTTTGGCACCCACCACCTCTGCTGGCAGACCATTCTGTGGCACAAACACTCTTTCTGTAAAATAATGCTTCCTCACATCTTTTCTAAACCTTCTCCCCATTTACCACCATTAGTGACCCCCTGTCCTATCTTCTCTGTTCCTGATTAATAGCTCACAGTCCACATCTTTAATTCCTTCAGGAATGAACAGGAAAGTGCCTGTCATATCCACTTTCTCTTCTGGTTTTGAGTAAATACATGTTCACTCAATTTAGTTGATCCTTATAGAATCTTCACTCATAGCCTTGCTTCATCTTGATCATTGTATGTTGTACCTTCTCTAGCAAGTCCTTGTCCTTTTTTAAGTGGGAACTACAGAACAGGGCACAGTACTCCATTTGTATCATCATCAACCTATACAGTGCCAGCAATACCTTCTACCTTCTACTGTCCAACCCTTTCCTAATGCAGTTCAGCATTCTGTTAAGGGGTCTACTAGTAATTCCCGTAATCACACTGGTTGACTCTCCCTATCCCGATGCTGGGAGCCTGAAACACAGTGCCCAAAATTGGGATTTTCCCTGCAGCTGAGTTTATTTTATATTTCGGGGGGCTGCACCCCTTGCAGACCCCTAGTTTAAGATTCCAACTGCACCGCAGTAAAATTCTGATGTCAGGCACCAGTGGATCGGGCACCCGGTGTCAGGATAGTGAGCATCAGGCAGAGCAATCACAGGAATTAAATGGATACCTTCTGTTAGTACTGCTGAAGGCCCTGTAATATTGATTGCTTTATATAAGGCAGTCACAAATGATGACTCCTTGGTCCCGGTCCTCGGATGCTCTCTCCAGGTTCACCGATTCATATGCCTCGCTGAAGTTGAAGTAGAGTAAATATACAGCATGGCCCTTAGCAACTACCTTAATTAAGTCAAAGGATAGCATCATGTCAATCTGACAAGATCTCACTGTCAAAAATCTGTGTTGCTTACTATTCGGAAGTATTTTTTTTTTCAGGTATTCTATCAGATCTTCATTGACTAGTGTCTCTTATCAGTTTTCCTACCATAGAGGTAAAGCTGATGGGTCTAGAGTTTCCTGGCTTCTCCTTCTCAGTGTATGGCTGACTATACAATACATTATATTTTAAACAGCTGTCTTTTTTATTGAATGAATGCCTCACTTATGTACTTTTTGAAAACAAGACATGGCATGGATTGATTGATTGACCTAGAATTTCTAAATTACAGATGCTCAGATAAGCTGTATTATTTTAAGATGATCAAGACAATGGGAAGTTCAGTTCCAAGTATTTCTGTTGGGAGAAGATTATGTCTCGGTCATAATTCTGATACACCAGCCAGATTACCCAGGATTACCCAGACACAGAGATTGTTTTCATGGTCATTCTGCACTGCTATGGATGCTTGATCTACCCATGGATACTGATCTAGATTGAGTAATGCACTTTCCAAATATCTACTCTTTAGTGTCTAACAGACATGTTAATCTAGTCTGAACAGGATTCAGAGTTTGCATCTCCTGTTTCATGTTGATCTACCTACCTTAATATGTTTTATGCAAAACAAATGTTTTTCACTGAAAGAGAGGAACAAAAAGATACTCACATGATAGCATTCACACAGGGGCCCAGAGAGTTTTGTGATCTAAACTGAATGATGGTGTAGGGAATCTTGTCTCTGGATACTGATTTGCAGCAGCTGGTGGTCACCTTGGATGGTCGACGAACTGAAAAACAAGTACTTTTGTTGCATAAAATGCATCAGCACATAACATTACATACATTGCTTTTTTTCATTAACAAATACTTTTGCCAGTGCAGTTCTGTAACTGAATTTTGCAGTATCTATAGTACATACCAGGATGAATATACAAGGTGAGATACTTACAATCAGCCAGTGCAGCAGCAAAACACAGCACAAATTAAACAAATGCTAGCTTATGTGGTTGGTGGCTCAAAGAGTAATGCATCTTCAAAGTGTTCTTTGGAAGCAGGTAATTGTATTTGAAAATACCAAGATGTATTCCTTTTATACGCTATGCTTAATGGAAATATTAAACTAGTTTGGAAAATACTATAGTAAGATGTGCCATGTCTAAATAATGTGCACGTCCCCCACTTCCCCTTGTAAGTGTTAGCCACACTTTTCTTTTACGCAGAAGCTATGGTTACCAAGCACAAGACCCGTCTGAAACTTGTCTAGGTGCTGAACTGAAGAAACATTTTTTGGACAGGGTTGCAAAAGGGCGCAGCAGGTTGGGTGGAATAATTTATAATTAATCCAGGTTCATACTATTTTTACTGTACACATTTTATTTTTATCTGCTACCATGTTCAGGGGATATTGTCTGTACTCTCTAGCATCTGCTTTCAAGCAGTCATTTCTTTGCTGTTATGCAATCTGCATTTTGTTGTAGTTTCTTGCAATGAGACACAGCAACACCTCCTTACACCACTGAGAGCCTCCATAGAGCAGTGTTTTGCTGCTATCTCTCATCATACTCTAAGGCACTTGTTTTCAAAAGTTTTGCCAAAGGCACATAATGTGAGAAACAGGTTTGGAAACAGAATCTCAGGCTACATATATATATATATATATATATTTTTATATATATGCTGTTTACCTCTTTTCTAAAACAAGTACACATGAATATGTACCCTTGCTGTGCAGCAGACTGATGTATCAGTCCAGAATTTGTATACGTTCTAAATCTGTTGGCCACCTAAGGGTTTATAGTCATACATGACTGCATCACATCTATTTTGAAAAACTAAAAAGCAAATCCCAAGGTTAGGAATATTGACCCTCTCACCACATTCATAAAGTTTATATTTTCATTTAATGTTGTGAAATGTCTGACACATCCTCTAGGATTGCAGATAAAAAAAAAAACTCCACTTTTAAAGGAAAGACCTCTTCCTCAGGGCTATGCAGGAACTGTTAAGGCATTTGAAAATACTTAAGATAATCAGGGTTAAACTGGGCAGAAACCCACAGGAACTCAGTTCCACCACCTCTTAAAAAATGTCATGACAGCTGCATCACCTCTGTCATCTTCCTCCATTGACTGCTATAGGAGAGTTCCACCACCTAGAAATGACTGTTCCACTAGCTAGAAATCTAGATATGAGAATTCCCCCACCTAAACATTTACCGATTTAGCCACTGAAGATTATCCTATTTGAAATAATGCACTTGCACTGAGTACCATAAACAAATGGACCAGCATTACAAAGTGTCCTACTGAATCATCATGACAAAAAATGCATTGCAAATTTTGCTAGAATGTTTTCATTTATTAATGTGCAAAGATCTCTTTAACTCTGGTAACACAGTAAAATAATTGGATAAAGCAACAGTTCAGTTTTGACACCATAACTTATTGATGTGCAAGCTCACAAAAAAAAAGGTTTAAGATAATGCATTTATCAACCTGTTGGTAGAATAAGCCAAAAATAAGAAATTATAACAGTGGGGTCACCCAACCTTCCTAGCGCAGTCTGCATGGCTTGCAGATGGTCATCCTTGCCTTGTTCCCATACCCAAGGGCTCTGACTTCATCAGGCAGGAAGTAGGGCCATCCTTGGATTCCTGTCCCTTTCAAGTGGAGTTAAGCAATGCAAGATCAATTAGAAATAAGACCATTGTGGTTGCAGATCATGTTACTTCTGTTGACCTGGCTTGTATCACTGAGACCTATCTGGATGGAAGTGTGGGCCCTATTTTGGAATCTGAAGTTCTGACTGGGTTCTCAGTGATTCATCGCCTTAGAGTGGACTGTAGGGGTGGAGGGGGGGTTGCGGTCTGTTTATGACAGGAACTGGATTTCAGGGAGGTGCCAGTTGGAGGTACCAACTTCTTTGAGTGTATTGTTGGTGCAGGTGCTGGCTACAGGATCCTTCTCACTTACCATCCACGAGGTGATGGGAGGGAGTTCCTGAAGGAGATTGCGAACTTCATCACAGAGATTGTATTGAAGTCCCCCAGCTGGTTAATTCTGGGGGACTTCAATGCCTGGGTCATCGATGAACTCTCACCATTTGGACAAAACCTCCTCCGATTGACAGATTCATTAGGCCTGACATGGGTTATGAACTCTGCAACTCATGAATGGGGGCACACATTGGATTTGGTGTTCCACCTGAGGATGGGCATCTCCAATGTGGAGATGGAACCGATCGGTTGGTCAGACCATCATGCCCCAAGATTCAGTTTCATGGCCCCCAAAATAGGCCTGCCCCTAAGGAGTTAGTGCAGTTCCATCCTTTAAGAGGAGTTACCTCAGAAGGCCTAATGATGGAGCTGGACTTCTCTGACTTCCAATGGATAGTACTGACCCAGGGCCCCTGATGTTGGCCTATAATAGGGCTGTTGTGGGGGTCTTGGATGTCATTGCTCCAACTCATGTTTGCTCCCTTACCCTTCACCCGGGGGCCCCCTTGTTTAATGGGGAAATCGGTGAGTTGAAGAGACAGGGGCAAATATTGGAAAGACACTGGCAGAAAACTCGCCTGGAGGTGGATAAGCTTAGATTGCTGGATCATTACAACATCTACCAATCAGCAATTTCCCATAAGAAGGCAGATTTCCTGTCCAAGGAAACTGCTACAGTGAAGAATAGGCTAGCCCAGCTCTTCCAGACTATGGACAGACTGTGCAATCCAATCTGTCTTCATGCCGGTCGAGCATTGTCACAAGTACAATGAGAGGAATTTGCCCAATTTTTTGCTGATAAGGTGTCCACCATCAGCGATGAGATCAGCCAATGCCTTCTCATTGGACCTTGCCCTGAACAGTCAGGTGGTTCTAATACCCAGTTGAGTTGGTTCACCTTTAGCCAACCAGCAGTCATAGATATAGTGAGGATTGTCCAGACTTAATGGTCAGCATACTGAAGTTTGGATCCAGGTCCTACACGTCTACAAGTGGGCTGTGCAGAGGTCATTAACTCGGTCCTGGCTGGGATAGTGGCAGTTTCATTGGTGAATAGGATCTTTCCAGATCCCTTAAAGGAGGTAGTAGTATGCCCCCTTTTGAAAAAACCCTTCCTTGACCCCGGCTGCCCAGCAAATTATGGACCAGCCTCGAACTTACCCTTTACAGGGAAAGTTATTGAGAAGGTGGTCACTTTGCAGCTGGAGGATCATTTGACCAACCACAATATCTATGACCCTCTCCAGTCTGGCTTCAGGAAGTGGCACAGCACTGAGACAGCCCTGGTGTGGTTACTAAATGATTTCCTGATGGTGAGAGATCAGAGAACCCATTCCATCTTGGTTCTCCTTGATCTCTCAGCAGCATTTGACACCATGGAGCATGGGGTGATGCTTGAGCACCTGTGGTTCTTCTGTGGACTGAGAGGGCAGCTCTCATTTGGTTTCAATCTTTCCTCGAGGGCAGCTCTCAGAGAATGGTAATGTGGATTCATTCCTTGGCCCCTCACTGGCTGCCCTGTGGGTTTTCACAGGGTTAGGTGCTGTCCCCCCATGTTATTCGCGGTGTATATGCTCCCATTAGTGGACATTATAAGATGATATGGGCTAAGTTTTCATTGCTATGCTGATGACTCTCAACTGCCTGCTGGAGATACAGAACTGGATGAGTACTAGTTGGCATTGGTTGAACTCGAGTAAAACAGAGGTATTGGTGGTGGACCCTGGTTTTAGGATGATAAGGGCAAGGGCGGGGAAACCCTCAGATTTATACCTTGGGGGGGACCCCACTTATGGCCTCGGGCCAGGTATGTAACCTGGGCATGGTATTTGATGAGGGCCTGACCCTGAGGGTGCAGGTTTCAACTGTAGTCAAATCTTCCTTTTTCCATATAAGGAACATAGCCCAGGTAAAGCAACTGGTCCCACCTGAAGATCTTCCTACCTTTGTCCACGCCTTTTTCATCAGTCCTGTTTATTACTGCAATGCCCTTTATCTAGGGCTACTGAGGGTGGATATCCACTGCTTGCAACTAGTGCAGAACACGATGGACAGGTTGCTGACTGGAACCCCTAGATCCAGTCACATAATACCTGTGCTGCATGAACTGCTCTGGCTGCCCATACAGTGTTGGATCACCTTCATGGTCACATTGCTGACATATAAAGCCCTACATGAGCTGGGACCTCACTACCTGAAAGAGCTGCTGTTTTCTTTCTTCTCTTTCTGCTCACTTTTATCCTCTGGTGAGGGATTGCTAGAGATTCCCAGGGTATCCCTGGAAACATCTGGAGGAAGATCTCTTGCCTTTATGGCACCTACCCTGTGGAATTCTCTACCTCACCAGATATGAGATAGCCTGACCATGGAAGGATTTAAAAAATCCTTAAAAACTTATCTGTTTAACCAGGCATTCTCAGGGACTTTTTGATTGATTGTTACTGTTTTGCTGGTTTTAAATATAACATTGTTTACGTTACTGAATGGTATATTGTAAAGGGACCCTGAGCTCAGGAAGGGTGCCTCATATAAATAAAATTTTACTTACTTACTTACTTTACAAATCTACAAATGTAGCAAAATTTGCAAACACACTAGCAGAGCACTGACACTAGGTATATTTTTTAAAGGTTCCTTTAATTCACATCAAATTCATAGCTGGCCACAGCATACACTGACTTTTCACTCATAATCCCTGCAGCTTTTTCAAAGCAGTGCTCCAACATGTAACAAAATTAATACACAGTGTTTAGTTGTCCCATTTACAAATATTCATGTATCTACAGAAACAATGTCTCATTTCACACAAAGAAACCAACAAGGCTATTCCTTACACATTTGGTGCAGATATACTGCAAGAATCCTAAAGGAGGGAAAGAATCCTCATAGGGCGCCATCCAAACAAAGCAATCTGGTGTCTCCATCATGACACTCAAATAGTGCTTCACTGAAAGGTGGACACATCGGTGTGATGATGCATGCACGTGGGTGACTTGATAATGTCACCCACTCTGCCCTACTAAACACAGTGGTGTTCACACTATGTGCTTGAGGAGGCCTTCAGCAAGAGAAATACTACCATGACAATGTCAAACAGGACTTGTGTCACCGGTTTGAATACTCTTGCAGAGAAACAAAGGTAGAAAACCTAGAACATATACAAATCAGTTGTTCACAAAGCTAAGGTGCTTGATGATTGAATCCTGGCTAAAGGGAGCACATATGACTAAACTGGCAACTTAGGCCAGTGGGATGGTAGCTGATCAAGTCCCAGGACAAAGAAAAATGCATAGAAATAAGCAGTTTATAAATTGCATCAAACACAGAAATAATGATGAAAGAAATAGAATAAAAAAAACATACAAAAAACATACAACAGTTCTGCACAAATATACGCTTTTAAATTCTGGTGCATAACCAATCATAGGAAGTGTGAAGTGGTGTAGTGGGGGTTTGGTGGGCAAAGGGGGAAGGAATAGCCATGGTAAGGGTGGCGTCGGTGACAGGGGAGCAATGGAAAGCAAACCAGGGAATTGCCAGGGCCATTAGTACACAGAAGCAAGGCCAACGGTCATCCCTAGTCAGAAGGCCACCAAGGGCACCCACCTTTAAAAGAATGATTTACAGAATTGGAGCCCAGTCTACTTCCTCATTCACACCTATGTGCTTACAAAGGGCATCAAATCTTTGAATCCAAAATGACTCTCATTCTAGACAACTTCCTCTTGCTTTGTATCTTAGGAGTGTCTACTCTCTCAATGCCAAAGGAATCTGAGAGAGGTCACAGGGTGAATTGTTAGGTTAAAATGATGAGGTTAAAATGACAAGCTACACTAGATGCTTTTTATTTATTTATTGAAAAGTTTCACCAGGAAAGCACACTGAACAATCAGGATCACTCGTCTCCTGGTGAATAATGGGGGAGGGGGTACAGAAGGAAAGTACATGTACATTTGCCGATCCTGGCTACATGAAGTACAAAACATGCTTTATACAACACATTACTTATACAAAATGAATGGGATAATACATGATTGATGAAAGCAGGGGATATAACAAAATGCACAAATAGAAAATAAAACTTAAGTGATAATAAGTTCTTAAAATACAGTGTAGTGGGCAAGGGAGACGCAAGTTGACATGGACAGTAGAGTGAGAGTTTAAGGAAGATTGAACAGGTGCGGTTAGCAGAGAAGAAGATAAGTATTACCAAAGATAAGGATGAGGGGGATGAGGAGTGATGAATTTAAGGTGGTAATGAGTTTCAGAGTTTACGGGAATGATATGAAAATGCTGATTGTCCTATAGTTGTGGTGCAGTGAGGGACAGCCATGGTGAGAGAGTCACTTGATCTGAGAGAGTGATGGGGGGGTTGGGGAGTAGGATGTGAGGTAGAGAGGTAAGAGGGTAATATGCCAAACCAAAACTTTGAGATAAATTTGGTGCAGTGGGAGAGACGTCTTTTCTCCAGCAATTGTAAGGCCAGAGAGTGGTAGAGGCTGCAGTGATGAGTGAGACGGGGTGACTCCAAAGCAAAACAACAGAAAAAGTAGAAAAGGGTATTTAATTTGGCTAGGAAGGACTTGGGAGCAGCACTGTAGACCATGTTGCAGTAGTTAAAAATAGGTATTATGAACTGCCAATCGTAAATAGATGAATCTGATTAGCTGAGAGCTCTTTGAAGCCTGATGATATCGGCAACATTATCATGGCTTCAAAAAGCCTCCAGCCACCAGCCTCCTCACAGACAGAAATTCCTCTGGAAGCTGCATTTCCCTGCTTTACCTCAAACAACTGTGCCCACTGCCTCTGGAAAAACGGACGGAGTTCTCCAACACAAGCGTCACGGAGTGTCTGTATAAAAACAACCTCCGCTCATTCCTCCTCATACAACAAATACCACAAAGCAGAAAACACATTCAGTGTGGTATCAGGCACGCCTGGAGCAACTCCCGTGAAACACAAAATTAAAAACTGTTCACAGGATGTGTGTGTGCGTTCCTGTTTAGTTTCTCTCTCCCACTGCCACCAGATCAGAGTTTCAGATAAATACAGTCCATCTTCACACAGCCTCAGAGCACACAGCATGACCAGGTTAAATGTAAAGAGCACACAC
This sequence comes from Neoceratodus forsteri, assembly GCA_016271365.2. Taxonomy (NCBI): domain Eukaryota; kingdom Metazoa; phylum Chordata; order Ceratodontiformes; family Ceratodontidae; genus Neoceratodus; species Neoceratodus forsteri. The sequence goes on along the minus strand of CM028137.1, from coordinate 587,250,817 downwards.
TGCTGGGAGGTGAGAGTTCAGAGCAGCACCTCTTCAACCATCTCCACTTATAACAGCACCACTTGCTGACCAGAGAATTATAGGAACTTTTTTCTGAAAACATACTCCTCCACCACTCTAAAAGTCATTTTAAAAATATTTTAAACATTTTTTTTTTGTATTTTATACTACTAAAATTTTGAAGACAGTTCATAGTAGCAATAAGTCACTCCAGGGTGTGGTATATTGTGGGATATGGTCACTTCTCGGATGGTTGGGCATACTCGGCCTGCAGCCTCATGCCCAACCACCTGAGGCATGATGATATCCCATGATATACCACTCCCTGTCATGCCTTAGTGCTTAGTTATACAATGGCAGGACAATTTCCAGGGCTCTGATTGGTCAGCATGTGCCTGAGACAGTGATGTTACTACACAATAACATCACTGTATTGATTTTTTGGATTGTTCTTTGGATGCCTGTTTCAGAAACAAAGATATATTGCTACACTAAAAATCTACTAAAACCTTTTTTAAAATGTTTTTTATTTTGTATAACATCGAGCCATTGTATAATTGCAATAAGGCACTCCAAGGAGTGTGTTATTGTGTAATAACATCACTCCTGGGGTGGTGGAAGCACTCGGCTTCACCTCATGCTTCAACCCATCTGAGGAGTAACGTTATTACAAGATAACACACACCTTGTTGTGCCTTATTGCTTAAATATCATTTTCTGGACAAGTTTGCACATAGCCGTATGAAGTAGACTGCTTCGGTTCCTATACACAGCACCTAGTTTGGGTGCGGTTTTTCTAGGATGGTGTCCACATAACCAGCAAAATTGAGGTGTTGGTCTAGCCAAACCCCAAGGTACCTGAATGAGGATGTCTTCGATGATAGACTAGTTCTACGGTGTGGAAGGAAGGTAGGGGGTTTTGCCTGGACAGTCTAGTGCCATTTAGGAAGAGTTGATGAGAGTGAAGCCAGTGTTGAACCTTGTCGAAGTCAAGTTGAAATCTAGTTGCTATATCAGAGGAGGAGTGGCAGGAGGTGTAAAGGACAGTGTCATATGCATACATATATATGGAGGAAGATGAACAGACTGTCGGGAGGTTATTTAGGAGGATGGAGAATAATAGTGGACCAAGCACTGAGCCCTGTGGCACACTTGTGTGTATTTGGAGGGGGGGATACTGCATCAGGTATCCTGACTTATTGTGTCCTGCCTACCAGGTAGGCTCTGGACCAGCTGGTGGCAGAGTCAAACAGGCCAGCCGAAGTAAGGGTGTCTAGAAGGAGGGAGTGGGAGACAGTGTTGAAAACCTTAGCAAGGTCAACAAAAATAGCAGAAGTAATTAGACCACTGTCCATCACTGTGAGGATAGAGTCAGTAAGTCTAAGAAGGGAAGTTGTGATGGAGTGATTTTTTTCCTAAAGCCAGATTGGGAGGGAGTGAAGAACGAGGAGTCAGACAGATAGATAGAAAGAGAGCTGGGAAAGGGCCAGATGTTCCTGGAGCTTAACCAGGACTGGAAGAAGTGAAAGTGGATGGTAATTACTTGGCATGGAACTCACTCCCCATAGGTAGAGGTAGGACAGTAACATGTTTCCAGTCAGTAGGGACAGATGCAAGGGTGAAGGAGAGGTTGAAAATGTCAGATAGCAGTGAAGAGAAAGCAGATGCAGAGAGATATAAAGGTTTATGATAAAGACCATCAGGGGACCTGCCTTTGAATGGGTTCAGTGTAAGGAGAGCATCAGAAATGTCATTTGCTGACATGGGTGAGAAGAAGAAGCTCCCAGCTGGGGTGTGAGTGGAGTAAGTGGAGGAAACAGAGGCACAGTTAAGGTGGGTGGGAGGGTGAGATGATAGGAGGATGGTTGCACAGGATGTAAAGTAGGTACTGAATTTTGATGCAATGGCAGTATAGTCAGAAATGAGGTAGCTATTTACCTTTAGGAGTGGTATGGCTGGTTTTGATGGAGGGGGCAGAAAAGAGAGTGAATGACCTCCCAGAACATATATTAGTTTGAAATGAGGAGTGGAAGTATTTGGCTTTAGCAAGCCAGAAGGCTGTTGTGCATGAGCTGTGGAGGGTCTGGTATTTTTCAAGGTCACTTGGCAGCTTGGATGCTTTGTGCATTTTCCAAGCCAGGTCACGAGCATGCTGGCAGGCCAAAAGTTCAGGGGTGAGCTATGGAAGGTGATTCCTGTGGACTCTGGAGAGTCTTAGTGGGGTATGCTTGTTCCAGGTGTTGAGGAAGTTATCCTTAAAATAGGATAATGCATAGTCGATAGAATTAGTCGATACTATTTGTGACCAATCAGTTTGAGTTAGATCATGATGAAGGGGGAGCAAGGTCAAGTGATTTGTAAGATTGGGTTATCAGTATTTTGTGAGGGACATTTGGTCTGTGGCTCTTACGACTCTTGTGAACCAGGAAGATCATGTGATGATCATATGATCATATGATGATCACTTAAAGCTTCAGGGAGTAGACCTGACTGAATGACTCAATGAGGATGAGAAGTGAGGGCCCAGTTGATCAGGGAGTGGTTTAGGATTTTTATAGTTGAGATGAGTTGGTTCATGAATTAACTGTGTAAGGTTTAGGACAGTTAGCTCATTTCATGTTTTCCAAAGGGAAGAGGACAACCAGTTCAGATTGAAATCTCCCATTATGTATAGTTCGCCTGTAGTAGTATGCAACATAATGGCGGTAAAGAGTTCAACAGTGACTCCAGAATCGAGGCCTGGGCAGCACTAAATCCCAGCTACAAAAATGGGGATGAAGTAGGACAAGGCTAGTCTTTCAATTAGTGCCTCATACACTGAGGGAATGGATGAAGATAAGATAGTGGTGACATGAAGTGAGAAGGAGGTGTAGATTGCCACATCACCACCTTGTTTTACACAGTCTTGATGGGAAAGTGCATAGCCTGGGATAGAGATGGTAGCATCAGGGATTTTGTTGTTTAATCATGTTTCAGATAGGATGAGGATGTCAGGGTTAAGAGAAACAACTAGTGGTTGGAGCAGGTCAAGTTTTGGAAGGAGGCTCCACATATTAAGGTGAATGACCTTAAAGCCACGACGGAGGAGAGGAGTAGTTGATGAGGTAGAGTAAAGGCATGGGTTTATGAGCGCTGAACCAGTGGTAGAGGCAGGACCTGGGTTGGGACTAATATTCCTAGTGGAGAGTACTGTAGTGGTAATGCAATAATGATGAAATGGAGATTAGTATTTTTGTACCAGAAGCGAGAGCCCATGGCATGGGGAGAAGTGGGGGAGCTGGGTCAGGATGGCAGCCGTATAATTATTCGCAGTAGTAGGACATACGAGTTTGGCATAAGTATGAGTCTAGCGAGTGGTCTGATTGGAAAGTGAGCCCATGTTAGTTGAATGGGGGAAGGAATCACCACCAAGGGAAACTTTGAGTTGAGCAGGGAAAGAGTGCAGTGGAAGGGTGGGGGGGAGTAGAAGGGCTTGGAGATAATGTGGTTGGAGATATGGTGAGGAGAGAGAGTAATATTATGAATAGGCACAGGATGGTAAGTATTCTTTGTGGTCAAATCCAAGTAATAAATTAGCTATCTGTAAAGAGGAGACACCAGTAAAATAGGAGGGTGCGGCAAGAGAGGGGAGTTGAAAATAGAAAGGAATGAAACTCCCTCTAGTGGTTATAGAGTATAACTAGCAGATGGGAAACTTGGCACTTAATCTACCAGAAGTGAACAGACACGTGATACTATAGGCCTATTTAAGAAATACGCTGAGTAGGGTGGGGGTGGGTGGGATCTGGCTATAAAGTGCAGGCAGCAGCTAGTCAGACTGGCAGCACCACAAAGAAGAGCGTGGAGAGGTCCAGTGGAGGAGGGAGAGCCTGAGGTCTGGCCTCTGCTAAAGAAATTAAGGAAAGAGCTGGAGTTAAATAATTGAGTAAATCTGTGGGAGGGAGACAGACAGGTCAAGGAGACAGAGAAACAGCAAGAGATGTGGGGGTAGAGCATTTAGCAGGACAACAGGAGAGAAGACAGAGTGGCTGGGGTAGAAAACAAGGCAGGTAGACACAGCACAGTATTAAGTCTTATTACGATCTTAGCACCTCAAAACAGCAAGACTTAACCAGGACTATGAATTTAACACTGTAGGTCAGATTTTAAAAATACAGCAGTAAATAGTAAAAGTGCAGCAAAGGAGCTGCCGGTAGCTTGAAATGCAGGGAGCAGCCTGATGAAAAGTGCTTGCAGAGGGAAGCAACCAATCAGGAGTTGGGGAGAAAGGTTCCTAAATGTGATTGGCTATCTGAAGAACTGAACCTTTCTTCTTTCTTCTTGGGTCTGGGGGCTGGAGAGAGTGGGTGACAGCCTAGTCAGGGCAGGTCACACCACAAGAAAGAGCATTGAGAGGTCCAGTGGAGGAGGGAGCGCCTGAGGTTGGGTCTCCGCTAAAGAAATCAAGGAAATGGCTGGAGTTAAATTAATGAATAAATCAGTGGGTGGAGAGCAGACATGTGGAGGAGATAGAGAAACAGTAGGAGATGTGGGGGGGTACAGCAATTAGCAGGACAATAGGAAAGCAGACAGAGTGGCTGGAGTAGAAAACAAGGCAGGTAGACACAGCACTGTACTAAGTCTTATTACAATCTTAGCACTCTAAAACAGCAAAACTTAGCCAGGACTATGAATTTTACACTGTAGGTCAGATTTTAACAATACAGCAGTAAATAGTAAAAGTGCGGCAAAGGAGCTGCCAGTAGTTTCAAATGCAGGGAGCAGCCTGTTGGAAAGCACTTGCAGAGGGAAGCAATCAATCAGGAGTTGGGGGAGAAAGGCACCTAATTGTGATTGGTTATCTGAAGAACTGTACCTTTCTTCTTGGGTCTGTGGGCTGGAGAGCATGGATGGTGGATTAGTTAGGGCCAGCCATGCCTCAAAGAAGATTGTGGAGAGGTACAGTGGAGGAGGGAGCACCTGAGGTTGGGCTTCCGCTTTCTTCTTTGGTCTGTGCTCTGGAGAGTGCAGGAGGCAGCTTAGTCAGGGCAGGCCACATCACAGGGAAGAGCATGGAGAGGTCTGGTGGAGAAGAGAGCTCCTGAGGTTGGGCCTCTGCTTTCTTCTTGGGTCTGTGGGCTGGAAAGTGTGGGGGTGGCAGCATAATCAGGGATGGCCACACTGCAAGGAAGAGCATGGAGAGGTTTGGTGGAGGAGGGAGAGCCCAAGGTCAGAAGGCTATCAGAATGTATTCCTTCTAATAGCTGATGGAGGGTCCAAATTAAGCAAGGAATAACTTGCTCATCCACATTAGTAACATATATACTGAACTGTCCTTGTGGCATGGTATATATTGGAAAGACTGCCTATATATTAAAGAATCATGTTTTGGAGCATAAATCGGCTATCAGAAGGAATAAGATTGGGCTCCCATTTTATAAATCAGCCATTAAAAGTTATGGGATCTTAGTGGCCTTCTAGGGAATAACCCACTAGGATGTCTGCAGTGCTGTCCCTGTTTGTTAAGCACCAGCTTCAGAACTTCCCATCCCTAGTGGGTTTGCTGACTAGCTGCCTGAGCTATGCCCCCCTGTATGGAGTCAAGAATGATTCTGCTTCTTGCTGAAGCTGCAGCTGGAAGGCTCCAATCAACATCTGGCAAACTGAAGTCCTCAATTAGCAGAACTTCCCTCTTTTCTGCCACCTTGATAATGGTTTCCTTAGTGCATTATCCAACTCCTGTCCCTGTACTGGAGGCATGTATACAACCCCTATATGGATAGTGTGCCCAGATCCTTCCTCCAGGATGACCCACAGCACCGCCATCCCTTCCTTTTCCTCCAGGTGCCCCTGTATTTAAAAGACCTTGATTCCCTCCCTCACATATAAATCAACCCCTCCTCTCCTCTCTACCAGTTCTAAATAGAGACAAGCCTGGTATGGCCATGTCCCATTCATGATTGTAAGTGCACCACGACTTACTCATGGCCTCCAAATCCAGACTAGCATCCTCCATGATGGCCTACAGGTTTGAAATGTTCTTTCCCAGACTCCTGGCATTGATTCACATGGCTTTCCATACTTTGATCCCCCAAGCCCACAACCTTACCCCCTTTCTGCCTGTGCTGCTCCCTGAAGCTCTCCTTGACCCCCATCTTCCCTCATTACTCCTCCATTTCTTTTCTTTTTTTACTCCTCTCTTCATGTATTCTTGATTTATATCCCTCTTGTCCCTCTACCTTGTCTTCACCTATTTCTTGTGCCCCTGCCCTGTGGGAGCTTCCTCCCTTTGAGCTCTCATTCCATGCTGCTGCATCATGAGTGAGTGTGGGGGGGGGGGCAAACAAGCAAAACACGGGGTGTGCAAAGGACTGTGACTCCTAAAGGACCAGTCCACAAACCTTGACCCACAAGAAAAAATGGATGCACACACTGAGGCTAGCAAGAAGAAATAAATTAAAATTTTACACAAGTGCAACAAACCCCATGCAAATTCACCCTCAACTGGGCTTCATCAGGGGAACAGTGCTTACATCAGAATGTGCAGAATGTATAAACCATCTTGTCAAGCCTCACTAAATATCTTTATTATTTGCTAATATAATAAAATCTGTGACATTCTTTTAAATAAAGCATGGGACTAACCAACAGGGTCAAGTGTGATTAATGAAAGTGATGGATAAAAAACAATTACATCACAATTCAGGGCTATTCTGATAAATAGACATGGTTTGACAATTCAGTACAAGTATCCTGTACTCTGTCGTAATTTAATTTTCGCACCTCACCATCATCTGTCTATCAGTGTAACCAGTTACCATTATATAACTTTTCACTATGTCCAGCTGTTTACTATTGCTCTTAAAATAATAAATGAGTCTATAAGAGTGTGTGTGTCTGTGTGTGGGGGGGGTCTATGGGAGTTGGGGTGGGGACGCACAATTTTATTAAATGAGCAACAGCATACAAATCCTAACTGGGGTTTCAGGAAAGGTTATCATTTTCTAATGTCTGGATTCCTACTATTCCAAACTCTTTCCAGAAAATGCCCCTACCCCGTGACCACACAGTTTCCACAAAATACTCTATTAGACACAGTATGACCACACAAAAACAGGAACCCTCCTAAAAAAATAATTTAGATTAGGCATGTCTCTAATATCACACAGAAAAATATATAATATAAAATCCTATAGCATAGACAATATTTCACAATAGCAAGACTAGAGATCTGCACCAATATTTTTAAATTTAATAAAGTCTTTTCATCTATATATCTGCTTCAATTCATCGGATTCCCTGCAACTGACGAGGCGGGTGAGCGACTGGCTGCATCGGGTCCCCCCCCCCCGAGATCGCTTTGGATCGATTGCTTGGGTCGTGGCACCGGCAGCTCCTGAAAGCCGGGCGGACCTTCCCTGGACCTTCTGCCTGCTCCCACTGTCCAAGCCAGCAAGCGGAGGGAAGAACAAGCTCCTTTGTTGTTTTAAATTTCCGCCACCCACCCTGTAGTAGTGGAGACTTAACTAGGTGGCTATGGGTCATAAGCCTGCCCTGACTGCCTCTCCCCAATCGAATTCCCTTAATCACTTTACTAGGAGGAGCTTCCTTCCCATGTCACCAGCTCACTACTCCCTAAGCTTTGCCCATCTGCTACGACTCTCAGCTGAGATTCTCCCTGGTTCTCTTCACTCCTGCCACCGCCAGGTACTTCAGAGTGTGCCCTGTCTTTCCCCAGAGATTTAGCCTCTCAGACAACTGCTATTTCAACCCTCGAAGTAACTTTCTCATGCAGGCACATCGGAGTGCACCCTGTTTTTCCCCCTGCGACTGATTCCTTTCAAATTAGCGCTTGCTATCACTATATTGTATTTTCCTGCTGGACAATTTTTGCCTGACTTTTTGCTATAATCTCTAATAGTAGCTAACGTAACTTGTCTCCTTCTGTCTCCTACTGTCGCTGTGCCTAAGGTCAACTTGTACTGCTAGCCTTGGTTAGACCTATTCTTGCTGCAACAAATCCAATCCTCAGCCTACTGTATTCCACTGTCACTGTAGCTTAAGGGCTGGTCATAATGTAACTTAGGACTTATAACGTTAGCCTGTGTTTAATAATACATAAAAACTACGTTATGTACCAGCAACCTTAGCCTGTGTTTAATAATACAGGTAACCGACACTCTGTATCCGCAGCCTAACTGTTAGTCTATAATACTGATGATCCTACACTTTACCGGTGATACTGTGTTGTAAGCCTTAATCCTGTTCTCTTCTATTGCATTACAAATGACTTATAACATTAGCTTGTGGTAAATAACACCTAAAAACTAAGTTCTGTATTTGCAGCCAAATTTGTTAGTCAATCTTATTGCAGAACCGACACAATATAGGTGATACTGTGTTGTAAGATCTAATCCTGCATTCTTCTATTGCAAGACATTGTGTTGAGGAGGTTCCACAAGCAACCTAGACGCTCAGTGACTCCTGCCTGTATTTTGTTCTTATCTCCCGAGGCAGTAACCACATATTGTACCCCTGCTGGTGTGCCTGTGTTAGTGGTCTCTTCCCCTAAAGACCTACATGCATTACTAACTCTCTGGGAACCTGTTACTAAGGGCGTGAACTGCTCTTGCCATATGTATCTGTCTGGGTGCTGAACTTACCCCTGTGCACTAGCAGCGGTAGTGTTGTACTAGGGAACTTAGACATAGGCTCTACCGCCTGTAACAATCCTGTTGCCTCCTGGCCCTGTACTTGATATCAAGGTGAGAAGCACAGATAAGCCCTATCATGCCCCCCTCCAACTGGAATAGGGGCACTATCCTCGCAACAATTTTCATTCTGGTGCAACTAGGGTCTGACTCCCTCGCCAGAAATGCCTTCTGCCCCCATGACCCCCATGGGGGGTCAAGAGAGGGCATGATCGGACACTTTTGGTGTCCATCCCCAAGGTGTAACTTACTTCTCCTAGCAGTGCATGAATTATCTCGGAAAGGGGTCCTCTACAGGGTCCTTCTCTGTAGTAGGAGCCCAACCTCTTGTCAGATCATCCTGTCCATTCCACTCCCAACCCTCACTCTCCTGAGCTCACAGCTGCCCTGCTACTAATGGCAAGAGATATCCAGCCTAAGCCTGGTCCAGCGACATCTAATGTCTCTATCTCCTCCCCCCTAGATAAGGCTTGGGATGGAGCCAAGGGTCTGAGGCTGGTGCAGATGAACATTTGCAGCCTGAGACCGAAGATCTCAGAGGAACAGGCATGGCTGTCAGTCTACAAACTGGATCTATTAGCGGTCTCGGAGACCTGGCTAAAACCCCACATTCTGGATCACGAAGTAGAAATCTCCGGTTATGTCCTTTTCAGAAAGGATAGATCCTCTAAAAGAGGTGGCGGTGTGCTAATATATGTTAAGGACACTATCCCTTCCTCCCTCATCAGGCTGCCCCTCGACATGTCCCTGGACGCTGAAGCAATCTTCGTACGGCTCATAATAGGTGGCGCTAAACACCTCACTATTGGCTGTGTATACAGCCCCCCCTCCTAATGCTCTCAGCTCTCTGGATGCACTCCTGTGAAGAGCCCAGTGGTCGACACTGCATCTGAGATTATCCTCTTAGGCGACTTCAATTTAAACTGGGGACATGAAGTGAAGCCCGCCATCAACGAAATGGTGCACGCACTCACCTCACTCAAATTATTACCCTTCTGACCAGAATGAACCACAAAACCGGCAGGCACTCTACAATAGACTGGGTCCTGACCTCATCCCCAAGTAATGTAAAGCTGGCCGGGATCCTGGGCGATGCCTTGAGTGACCATTCATCTATATTTGCCATTTGGAAGAATAGTGGTATCAAAATCCCTCCTAGAACTTTTACTACTAGGGACTACAACAACTTCCACCCTGATCAGCTTATAGGCCACCTTAATAGTATTGATTGGAGCCCCATCAGACACCTCCCTAACCTGGAGGAAGCTGTAAAATTTTTCCAAGCCACCCTTACTAGAGTCACTGACCTCGTTGCCCCTATGAAAACCCATAGGGTTAAGGGTAGCTGTTATAAGTGGATCTCACCACCCCTGAAAGCCATGATGGCTACTCAGGACAAAGCATGGAAAAAATTCAGGACAACAATGTTTCCTGCGGACTTTACTAGATACAGGGACCTTAGGAACCAATGCAAACTGGCCATAAAGAAAGCTAAGAGAGAATATATCACTAATCTCCAAAAAACTAGCCTGGGAAACCCTAGACACTTCTGGTCACACATTAATGAACTCCTAAAAAGATATACGAAAACAACAACTGGCCCGATTCTTGCGAATGGGGAGCTACTCGAAGAGGCGCCACTCATAGCAGAGGCCCTAAATGGGAACTTCACAAATCTTGATGCATACAAGGCGGGACCCTTAGATAACAGGATTGAGCCTTACTTACCCCTGCCCTGTCAACTTGACCACCCTCTGTTTCATCTGCGGCTGGTTAGGGTTAGGGAGGTTCTGCTCAGCCTTAAATCCCTGCAGGCGAGAGGCTCTGGGGGTCCTGATGGGATCCAGACTCGAATCCTCAAGGAGGGTGCCCCAGCATTAGCCAAGCCTCTAACTTGGCTGATAAACCAGTCCATTACGGAGGGGTCTGTTGCCGAGCCTTGGAAGCAGGCCCTAGTGATCCCCATTCACAAGGGAGGGTCTACCAAACCTATTGGGAACTATAGGCCTATCTCCTTGTTGTGCGCTATAGCAAAAATACAAGAGAAGCTAGTCTACTCCCAACTACGTGAATATCTGGAAACTCACCAGATAATCTCTTCGTCTCAGCACGGCTTCAGAGCCAAGCATGGGACCGACACTGCACTAACCAAATTTTTGGTAGAATTCCTGTGCAATAATGACTCAGGGGTTAGTACAGGTGCAGTCTTCATAGACCTCTCTAAAGCTTTTGACCTGGTAAACCACAACCTCCTTTTACAAAAAATGGGCTCTCTTGGCCTGGACACACATGCCCTAGGATGGTTTACGAGTTACCTCATGGGCCATACCCAGAGGGTCAAGTAGAAAGACTATGTCTCCCAGTCGGCACTGCTCAAAGAAGGGGTACCTCAGGGTTCAATACTTGGCCCCCTTCTCTTTACTCTGTTTATAAATGATCTGCACTTACATTGCGGGAGCAGCAGCGTCATCCAATATGCGGACGATGCTGTCATTTACCGACCTCCTAACTTAGGAGAACTGAAGCATGCCCTTCAAGAGGACATCCTTCAGATGGAGGACTACATTACCCAGAACAAAATGGTATTAAATACCAGCAAAACTAAGGCGATGTTGTTTGGGCCCAGATCCTTGGGAACCAAGAGGTCGCTGCTCCTCCAGCTGCAGTCCAGAAGGGGTGCTAAACTTGAGGTGGTTACCTCCACTAAATACCTGGGGCTAACCCTGGACCAAGGCTTCACCCTAAAAAATCATGTTGACCAACTCACCAAAACTATACATGGGAAACTCAGTATCCTCTACAGATTAAAGGACCAGATTATCCCTGAAGCCAGAGTTGCCATCGCAACTAGTGTCCTTCTCCCTAAGCTCACTTACGCTGGCACCTGTTCTCCAAGGCATTGCCTTTATGGAACTTGCAGGCTCAGACCCTATACAATAAGATTGTCTGATTTGCCACATTATCACACCCCAGAACCCACCACTGCGAGGCTCAATCTAAGCTCAGCTGGCCGTCATTGGAAGCCTGCCTCATCTACCCAACACTAAGCCTCACGTTCAAGCTTCTGGGGCCCACATCTCCCCCTAGTCTCAAAGGAATAGTTAGGGGAAAATCCAATCTGAGGTGTCTTCATTCCTCAGATCAAAATCTCCTTGTGGTCCCCAAAACAAAGACCAAAGCTGGGTCCAGGTCCTTTGCTTTCTCAGCCCTTCCTTCTGGAACAAACTCCCGCTGGAGCACGGAGGCAGGATTGAGCCCCTGCTTCCAGTCTAAGCTCAAAGCACACCTGCTTGACAGGAGCACTTGCCAATGCCTTAGGATCTGACCTTACGGCAGGGCCCCTCCCTCACAGGGAGGCGAGTAGTCTTCCCCCTCCCATCTACCCATAAAAAAAAAAATAATCTGTTTTTGCCCTTGTGGCTTTCACTGTTAGACAATATGTAATTTACCCAATACGTACTGCTCTGTTTACCTGTATGTACTTTCTGCTTACCTGTATGTTACCAATATGTACTGCTCTGTTTACCTGTATGTATTTTCTGCTTACCTGTATGTTATATTTTACCCCCGGGTCGCCCCTGAAAAAGGGACCTCCGAGGCCCAGTGGGCCTACCCGGTCAACAAAATTCACTAAATAAATAAATATATCAAACAAATTTCACAGAAATGGTCTTTTGTCAAATGTTTCATTCTGACCTCCTAGGGCATGGGAGCTCAGCTTGTGTATCCATCCCATGTCTGTTCTGGCCAGTTTGTTTATTCTGTCCTTCCTTTTTCAATTTTAGGGGCATGCTCAAGTGCTCTAAATTTAAATACACTGGAATAGCTGTTATGTTCACATTTAAAATGTTTACCAAGCACATTTTGCATGTCCCCACTATTGTTGGCTCCAATTTGTTTCTGAATTCTACACTACAAAGGTCTTTGAATTCTACCCACATATATTTGATTTAATTTGTTTATTCGTTCTGGTTAGTCCATGAGCCACATGGCCTGTTTACATGATTGACCAGAGTGCAAACAACAAGGTACAGATTACATCACAGTATCAAATTACAATCTGAATATACAAAAATACAAAAAAAAGTAGTACAATAACACATGAAAAGATGTCACAAGGGAATACATAAAATAATACTACAATGTCTACCTATAGCATTCACATACTTCATTCTGTTTCAGCAGTCTCCATAAACTATTTTTAAACCCAATAATAGACATTCCCAGACAATCAAAGTGACTCACGATAGAATTAAAAAATTTAGGTAAATTGAAAAGTATGGATCTCTGTCCCAAAGCTGTTTTCCTCTTCGGTGTTTGAAAATATGAAATACTTGACATTCTGGTATTGAATGGATTGGCATATTTTTGAAAAAATGTATGAAATATTTTAGGAACTTTTCCCATTGTAACTTTTTTGCTAGTATACTCAAATAAAATTCATATCTTTGTTTCAGAGTTAATATCTCTACTGTTTTGAGTAGAAAACAATGGTGAGTTTTCAATGGTACTGTAACTGGGTGATAAACCTAGCGACTTGGTTGAGTAAAACTCTAACTTTTCCTAATAAACTGTCAGATGCAGAGCAATAAAAGATCAAATCATAATTCATGGCTAGCAGGAGAAAACTTTGGGCTAATAATACCCTTGTGGCTGGTGTTAACAGAGCATTCACCCAGTATAATGCTCCTAACCTTTGGTGTATTACTTATATAGGATGTAACACTCGCACCATCCTACATATGTCACGTGTTGTTTTGCAGTTTGCATAATGATTGATACAATACATTTCCTTTGCTTCTGAATGTATAAAGCATGGTCACAGGGCTGCATATCTGTAAGCATTACAGCTATGACACTTCTGAAATGTTTCTGAAAGTACGATTTTGTCCCTTCTATCAACAAAGTAACTATGAGTCATCAAACCAGCAATGTATTGCCATCCCCTGTACGACATCCTAGGTTTCTGTTCTATCATTTGGGCAGCATGGGATCAGAAGTCAGTATTTCCACTCTACTATAAAAGATTTGTATAATCTTACCTGATAGGTTATTATAGTCAGAAACAAAGTATATTTTATCATAATCATATGCTTTCTTTTTGTTCTTTGGGACTAACAAGGACTTTTGAGCCCTATTTTTCGCTTCCTAATAAGTCTGTTTAAATGTCACACATGAATATCCCCATCCCTGAAGCTGTTGGCAGCATCCCCACCTTCTCAAGAAATGTGTCATCCAATGTACAGTTCATTCATATTCAAAGGAACTGACTGTAAAGGATGGAGTCTACCAGAGACCAAGGACAGGCATTCAGCCCTCAGCAATGTACAAAATTACCTGACATGGGTTTCCTGAATGGTTCCAATATAAAGTGTGGGGTGAGGGTACAATTTTGGCCTCACTGGATAATGTAGCTTCCCACCCCCAGCTTACTTTAAATGCTCACCAAAGTAACATTTACACCTCCCACTAAGCAGTGTGGTCTCCCTTATAAAATATGCAGGCCATCAGCCCTTTAGAGGCCCATGCCCTCCAAGGCTGGCCCCCAGTCTCCAATGTTGCAACAGCCCTCCTACCTGCAACATGCCTTTGACCAATTGTTGAAAGTCCTAGTGCAGAGTGCCCCATCTTCCCTTCAGCTGTTCATAGGTAACACCTCACTGAACACCAAAATGTGTGCTACTTGCTTAAGGCCCCTCCCCAGCTCCCTGAAATTACCCTGCACTACCCCTACTCCATCCCTCGCCAGATGATTTGTTCTGAGGTAGACAATGACATGTAGCTGTCTCCCGTGACCTGCCAACCTTGCAGTCTTTAGGATCTGCTCGCCATCCCTCCAAGCAGAAGTGCCAGGGTGGCACTTTGATTTCTTCTCTACCCCTCCACCTCCTACTCCCAAGTCTATCCTCCTAATGATAGAATCCCTCACCAGCAGCTGCTTCCTCCTTCTCAGCTTTGGGTCTCTTAAACACATCCTGCTTTGCCACTGCTTTGGATGCCTCCTTGTGGCTGTCCATCTTGCCAGTGTGGCAAAGGAATTTTGCACTGGCACAGGCTGAGGAGTATGTACCCTACCTGTCACCCCCACTCTCCAGGAACCCACCAAGGTCCACCCAGTTTTCTGCCTCTGTCTAGACATTTTCTAGGGAAGCTGTGGTGACCTTGGTGACACCTGTGTGGGGCAAAACATTCTCTTCACCCTTGTCAGTTCAACCCAAATTCCAACAAATGTTGGCCTCAACTCAGAGAGGTGAGTACATATGGGGCAGCATCTCAGTCTCTAGATGGTGTTTTGAAAGTCTGCAGTTCCATACTTGTTTCACTGTACCACTCCCATATTATGTACTTGCTTAACCCTTTTTTATTTATTCTTTTGAACCTTTCCTGTCCCCTCCTTTCTCCATTCAAGACGTTCCTCTTTACCTGTTTATCTTCTCTCCCTCTCTTTCCTTACTTGAAATGGCTTTATTACATTACCCTAGATAAGGTGTCTCCTATTTTCCCATCTGTCAGTTGAACTTTCCCCAGTACTCTACTGCCACCTTTCTCTGACTGTTTCCTCCTTCTCTTCTAATATCCCCTGATTGATGTTGTGTGTATGAGATAAGTTCTTCACACTGTATATTTTACTTATTTTACTTTTATCCTGTATTTATGCACTATTTATGTGTAACTTGTGTTGTCTATGCAAAATGGCTCCTGATTTCAAATGGGCGTGCAATAAAGCTGGAGGAGAGAATGTTTAAGAGAGATGAGAGCAAATATTTATTCAGTGAAAGGGTGGTAGAAGCCTGAAACTCTTAAACTTTCTCCAGTCTAGCTTCATTATATTATCCCTGATCCCTGTGCTCTTTCTCATTTGAAAGGGACTCCCCTTCAGCACCGTGTTCACCCCATGAGCTACTTATAGTGATGGGTGAAGTTAGAAAACTTTGATTTGTGGATTTTTTTGTGAAGTTTTCAGAATTCATGAAATTAATCCACAAAATTATATTGTACTTTACCTGAAAGGTGGAATTCATGAATGCATAAAATGGCAACTTCGGCTAGAAATAAGGGTCCTAAGGCAAAGTTAGCAATGATTCATGGGATAGGAGGTCACATGCAGAGGCTGACTTCAGTGCGGTGTGCAAAGAAGAGAGTTGGAGTCAGTTGTGTTCTCAGGGATGTGTTCACAAACAACTTTTAAAACCCCTCAAACTGTGGAGTTGGTTCTCCAAAATCACTCTATTAATGGTCTGTTGTGCCTTGTGCCTGTGGATCATGAACCATGTACTGATTAGTCATTTTCCTACTTAAATTAGTACGTTCAGTTTCTGTATTGCAGACAGTGCTGTAGCGTGCTTTGGGGGAAGGGAGTTTCTGTAGCTCCAGTCCTGAAGCAGCAAAAGACATACTTGCTGTAAGTGTCCCTACCTGTGTAGTGCTGTTTTTTACTTATTGGTTTTGGATTTTTTCCCTGTTTTCTGTGCATTGCTAGTTTAGTTGTGTTTAACTGTGAGGTTTGTTTACTGAATTGTTTCTGTGAGTACGCTTACTTCAGTTATTGTTTCGATTGTTTAGAAGGACCGGTATCTTTATTTCATGTATGTGTAATGTGTAGTGCCTTGCATGAGTCTGAGTCCGACCCCTTGTGTAAAATAGCTGTCATGTACTGTGTTTTCTGAAAAACACACACACACATGAAAAAAATATACCTGGTGTTGTTTGATTAAAGTGTTGCATAGTCGTCACTTGTGTGTGTGTGTGTGTGTGTGTCCCTTTAGTCCCAATAGTCCCACTTGTTTATTGCTTTGTGTTTAAACCCAAAAAAGCCAAAAAAAAAGTAAAAGGAAAAAAACAAACACACATTTCTGGCATATTTGTTTCAGTGTAAAGTCTTTTAAAGATTTGTGCTGTCTTGCATGGGTACCACACTAGTTGTAGCCTTAAATCCATCCTGTGTATTGACTTGTTAACACCTCACCATAAGAAAAAAAAAATATTTCTGTTGTTCTACTGTCTGTCTAAAGTGACAATGATACATCTTGCAGGCAACAAGAATACCAAGTCTTTGTACAGCAAGCCTGCTCATTGCCACCTGTTCATTTCTGCCACCTCGTATTCATGGCCTGAACCATGCCAAGTAATGCTGTTCCAAACTTGTTATCCTCCAGCACTATATGTTCCATCAAGTTAGCATGTCCTCTACTCTGCATCATCCTTGAAAACATTTCTGCAAGTGACTGTGCTGCCTTCTTGTACAATGCAGACTTTAATTGTACATATGTGAAATACCTGAAATGAGTGAAATAGGAGAAGGCATCAGTTCTCATGACATCTGTTGAACAGTGATGGCCTCATTTTAGGCTGAAAAATAAAATACTTACCCTCCCGTGTTACACAACACTCCAAATAAAATTATCATGGCCCACACACCTCTCCAGCAGAAGCAGTGAATCTCCATGATAAGTCCCTGCAAGGAGAGAAACAGTGGCAACATGTGTTTTATTTATTGATTTATTTATTTTAGAGATCAGAATTACAACCCTTTGAGTCAGAGACTCCTTCACAAAGGTTCCATGTCATTGTGAGAATAATAACAAAGGAGGAAAAAAATAACATACTAGCAACGGTAGGGAATAACATATTAACAGAGGTAGAGAGAACACTGAAAGTACTGTGAATACACATTATGCTGGTTACAGAAGAAAAGTTGTGATGGGCAAGTTACCCTGAGTTAATATAATAAAATGGTGGGACAATTAGGAGGCAGTGTCAACAGAAACATTGAGTATTTAGATCAGCACATTGAAACATAAGGATGATACATAAAGTAAGGCAAACAGGGAGAGTAGAGGGGTCAGGGGCGGGGTGCAGGAGGGGGGTCAGAAATACTAAACCAGGGTGTTGTTCAGTGGCAGTCACAGCTTCTGGAAGAAATTATCACTTCTCTGAGACTAGACTTGAAATGGCCAATGCTCAGTATAGTTTTGGCGGGTAGTTCATTTTGGCACACTTCACATTAAATGAATAGCTGTACACAACAGCGTGGGAAACTGTACAAACACACAGGATATTACCAGATAGTGGAACATGAACCAAAGTGTGATATATCTATTCTGGTAGTTGAGGAAAATTAAGAGAAGACAAAGGTAGATACCGATGTAAAATATAGAGAAGCCATATAGATATGAGTCAAATTTTAACAAATGTAATACACAGGTAGAAAAGATGGAATTTGTTTGTATTTTCACACTTTTTTGTATTTTAACTTTCTTTTTAGGAGAACAAGAAAGGATTTTGAAAGTTGGAAAGCTGTAAAGGGTATAAAGAGGACAGCACCGTTTTTGGGAGATATTTTTTATCCTTTTCTTGTTTTGTTTTATGTATTTTTATTTTTCTTTAAGGAATGAATGGGAGATAGGATCTAAGCAAACAGAAACAGTAAGGAATATATTAATAACAGAAAGGGATCACATTCTCATGGCACCACAGCCACCACCACCACCCACACCACCATGGTGGATCTCCTTCAAGACCATCAGCAACTTCTCCTTGGTGACAAAAAGAACTTTAATAGCTTGCTGAACTTCAGTCAAGTGGTGGCACAAGTTCCCCATTTTTTTTAATTGATAGTTTATTAAAGTTTTACAAGATATCAAGTTCAACCTTACACAAATTGTATACCATTTCAGAACCTGGCCAGAGCAGAATCCTGCTCCTTAGATTACAGACCAACAAACATGCTGAGATACTGCACATATACAAGAATCATGTGATACACTTACAGGTACCCCAGGAAAACAATAGAATGTACACTGCTGGTCATTTAAACAAATTAATGCTACTGTACAAACACAATAATAAGGTGAATAAGTTGTCCTCTATATTATAGTCCCTAAATTGTCAATATACACGTTAACAAGATAAGACACCACAAAATAGAACTGTAAGAACATCTAGTCACTAAAAACAAATATTAATGCAGCGGTGAACTAATAACTCTAACAAGAACTGGGCACCACCACCCAGGAGAGGTAAGAGAGAGGAGGAGGAGATGGACTCAGAATGAGCAGGAATTGTACCCTCAACAAAGATTCTAAAGTCAATCTACCACAGTACTACTCCCACTACTAGGGTCACAGAAATGTTGGGGAAGGTTCCCACCATACCTAATGAGGTTGAAAATGCAAACATAGTCAGGAAAGGAGCCCAAACTAGTTCATAACAATGGCTCTTTCCCACTGCCAAATAGGATAACCATTCATAACTAGCAAAGCAGTACAAGCATCAATCCATTCCTTGATAGAGGGGATATCCATCATGTGCCAGAGTCAGAACAAATGCCTCGATGCTTCTGTGATAGCTGCAATAAACCATTCATGATGTGATTTATGATAGGTAGGAGGTCTCAGGGTATTCCTCAAAACAATCAGAGATGCATCCCGAGGAATGGCAAGAGCCATAACTTTTTTCCATGAAAGAAAAAACAATGTTCCTCCAGTTGCTTAGTTTGGGACATTCCTATAGGAGGTGGAGAAGAGTGCCTTCAGCACTGTCACATCACCAACACTCAAAAGTATGGATCAGTTCCAATTTTGTGTAAAAGAGCTGGGGTGTGATACCAAAGATGCAGAGTCATAAGCTGCATCAACCTTCCAGCCGTATCCTTATAGGCACCATAAGCGTTAGCCCATGCCCTCTCCCATTCTTCATCTGTATGGACATACCCTAGCTGCTTCTCCCAGTGTGCTTTCAGATGGACAATGTCTGGGGTATAGTCCTATAAAAGGCTTTGTAAGTGAGGCCTATATATGGAGGAGTAGCAAACTGATTCCTACTAGTGAGCCCTCTCATGATTTCCTCCCACTTGCCTCTATCTGGCAAGCACAATTGAGAACCAAATATCAAAGAAAGTAAGTGGCAGAACTATGATGTGATATTGGGAGGGAGCCTTATGATTGTCATTCAGAGAAGAATTTGAAATAATTAGTTCTTGGAGAAAAAAGGTTATCAAATTGAAGAAGGCGACCCTTCTTCCACATGGGCTAAAATAGCGTACAGCCTCCAACTTTTAGCCCTTGAATTTATGCCACAAGGGCCAACAGGAAATGGTAACATCCCAATTTCATAGAATCACACAGAATCACAAAAGCTTGAAAGCAGAAAAGGACCATACTGGCCCATCTAGTCTGCCCTTGTTTCACCCTACACCTCCCTGACAGCCCCCGCCCTTCCCCTGACACTCATCCCCATATGCTTATCCCATGCCTTCTTGAATTAATCCATCGATTTAGCCCCCACTACTCCATCTGGTAGTCTGTTCCAGGGCTCCACCACCCTCTTCATGAAGAAACACCCTCTCACATTGCCCCTGTATCTTTTTCCTTTCAGTCTGAGGCTGTGCCCTCTTGTTTTGACCCCCTCCTTCCTCTTAAGTAAACACTGTTCCCCCACTTTATTGAGCCCCTTTATAGATTTAAAAGTTTCATTGATGTCTCCTCTTTCCCTCCTTGTCTCCAGAGAGTACAGATCCAGCTCCTTACACCTCTGCTCATATGACTTTCCTTGCACACCCTGCACCCTCTTGGTTGCTCTTCTCTGAACCAATTCCAATGCATCTATATTGTTGTGGAGATGTGGCCTCCAGAATTGACCCCATACTTCAGGTGCAGCCTCACCATGGCTTAGTAAAGCGGCATTATTACCACCTTCTTTCTGATAGCAATGGCCCTGCCTATGCATGCCAACATTCCATTGGTCTTTCCTGATGCCCTGCTGTACTGGATTACTACCTTAAGATTCAAGGAGACTATGATCCCCAGATCCCTCTCATGTTCTGTTACTATAATTTCCTCCTCAACTAGGGTATATTCTGCTCTTCTTTTCCTACTTCCCAAGTGCATCAGAGTGCAGTTCTTGGCATTGAATTTCAGCTGCCATGTCCCAGACTATTTTCAAGTTGATCTTAAAATAGGCTTTACCTTTTTTCTGACATGGACAGCTATCTATTGGGTAGTGGTACAGTGCACCCTCTGTGTCATATCCCAAAGGACTCCTTCTGGTGAAAAGTCCCCACCCATATCTGCTTCAAGTTCTAACCAGCTTGCCACCGTACAAGCTCTTTCTGCATTGAACCACATCCAGATTCACCTCAATCCAGATGCTAAGTAATAACCCTTGAACCATGGTACACAAAAGCCACCTTTATTACACTGGCAATCAGATGCAAGGCAAAACAAGCAAGCCTTCCCACCCTCCCATTGAAATGCTGAAATAATAGTGGACAACTGTTTCCAAATAGCAAGGAACATAAAGCAATTTAGGGAGAATTATCATTTGTAATGTGTGTACCTTCCCCAGAGAGACAGTTAACTATGTTTCCACCTAACAATATCTTCCTTTAGTTTCTTAAGGAATGAGGTGACATTTTAACCATACCATTGTTTCCAGTTTAATGAAATACATATTTCCAGGTATTTAATGGATTGGAATACCCAGGTTTGTACTGTTCTAACCTAGCATCCATACAGCAATGATTAA
Organism: Neoceratodus forsteri; assembly: GCA_016271365.2. Classification (NCBI taxonomy): domain Eukaryota; kingdom Metazoa; phylum Chordata; order Ceratodontiformes; family Ceratodontidae; genus Neoceratodus; species Neoceratodus forsteri. The sequence continues at coordinate 587,229,602 of CM028137.1, read as the reverse complement.
GAGATAGTTCTTCTGTCTTGTTCCAGTTATTGCAGAGTCCAGAGAGGGCTGCAAATTGGTCAAGAAGCTGAACTTAGAGCTGGAATACAAGAAGCTGGATTTTTATATTGAACAAAATATCATCAGCAAAATCCATAGATTTATATGAATGATTGCTAACATCAATATCTTTTATGATGGGGTACTCCTATAACTTCTGAGCCATGCTCTCAATAGCTAACTCAAATAATGCCAGCGGCAGGGGGCATACCTATCAAGCATCTCTGCCCAGCTTAAAAGGTGTGGAAAGTCTCCCATTAGTAAAAGTCACAGCTTGTGTCTGAAGTATACAGTGGTAGTTATAGAAGAGTTGCAGGGTTCCCCAGTATGACAAATAGTATTGAGGCGGTACCCCAGTATGATGAGCGGTAATGAGATGGTGGAGTGGTAACACGGTGTTAAAGGCAATATTGGAGAAAGTGCTTAGTGTGATTCTGGATTGGCTACTAGATGGCAATCACCTCATTCTGGAGTGATTTCTGTAATGGGGTGCAATTCACCAGCAGATGGCATTGATCTCGGCTGCACATCAACAACCCCATTACTGCCTGAGTTATTGCTGCAATGTGTTTATCGAGGATAGCTCACCTGAGATACTGTACATATCTTGTTATCAGTTGGGTCTTGCTCATACCCATTTTACCTCTTTATGCAGCAGAGTGAGATGAAGTACGGATAGGTTATTTCTTGTCATGTTTAATGTATTGCAATACACAGACACCACAGTCTCATTTACAGCAGTCATGGAATTCATATAACTATTGTAGCATTTTATCTCATTCACTTTTTTACTATCACATGACTGAATGCCTAGATGAGCTATTCCTTGGTTTGACAACATTACATTAAACTACCTGGTAAAGTGAAGAAATAGCACAATACAGTATGTCTGATGTCAGTTTTGACTCCTGCAATGCCTGTAACAGACATGTTATATCAGTAGCAAGATTAGAGGAATCATTTCTAGTAACTTCTTTACCCACATAAATGCTATGACCTTGTTATGTCTTGTCATGCTGGTGTGTTATTTATACTTTTTTATATTTCCAAATATATTCACCATCTGGTTTACAGTGAGACATGCTGTGAGACGGCTTTATTGTTGGGAGAGTTGAAGCACTTAAAGTGCCTTGCCTAGTATCATACAATATACTTGTGGCTATGCTGGTGTTTTAGCCTTTGTTGTAGCAATCGAGCCACATTGTTCACAGTCCTAAAAGAATGAGTAGTTTAATTAGTTTAAGAGATCATTGCAGTTTTCCTTTGCAATCCAAATGCAGTTGCAAACTTTAAACAGTTTTATTTGGTTTCACTGTGTACTGTACTGTACTGTACACAACTTGTTTTTTTTTTTTGTTTGTTTTTTTATATATATAAAATGATCTGTATGGATTTTTTTATTTCGGGTATCTTTATTAGCTCACAAATAAAAGTTATGGCCCAAAAATGGGATTACTCTATTTCCTGGAACAAGTAATGCTGTAATCTCAATACAGACTTCTGATATCCAAGCAACTGCCACAATACTGCCCCATAATGGTGTACTGACTCTAGAGCAACACCACCCCAGCAATGACCATCATAGTGACAGAATTCACCTGAAAGCATTGGGTCACTGTGATGGTCCCCACTGACACCAGCAGTGCATCTCCAAGTGTTTCAAGCCCTCCCCAAGAAAACTCCAACTTGCAGTTGAATATTTAAAGACCGGGGGTGTAAGGGGCAAAGTCCCCCAAAGAAAACACACTGACATCCTCCACAGTACAATGCCGACACTTGGCATTGTGGCTGTTGCTGTCAGGGATGTCGGCACAGTAGATGTCACCACGCGATACTAGAACCCCACATAATATGCAACCCAGCCTGCTATAATGATTAGTGAGGACTCAAATCCAGTCCTGATTCTTCAGGATATCATCATAGAAATATGATCAGGATTTCAGTCAGTAAACACACAAACGGAGCAACTCCATCTACCAGTCTGTGCAAGGATACACAAACTTCAAATACTGTAGTTAAGCACCAAACACATTATGTTTGAGTAGAGACCGTCTTCAATTTCAGTCCAAATATGCATATTTGAAATATTTATTTGAAATAGATCTATTTTGCACATAGTCAGGCAGTATGCAATGAGACATTGTGGGAATCAAACCCATGGCCACCTGGATAAACAAAGCTCATTCACACAGTTTTAATCTGACCTCAAAACTATTCAACCAGTCCATTTTGACAGCAGCTGTCAGTTTGTAATAAGGGTCTATATTACTGCAATCTTATTTTTTCCACATTGTTAGCAATTCTAGATAAGTGAAGGATGTTTTGCGAAAGTTTTTTTTTTTTAATGCTTTCTCCTTACTCTTCTGTATTACAGGACATCCTCCTTTCCATCATGGATCCTGCCCCCCTTTCTCTGAATGATATGTTTTATTGGCTGCCTTCACTTATCTGTTTGTTTTTCTTTTCACACGTCTCTCTCAGTCTCTTTACTTTGAATTTAATTTATTGTTTGTTTGTTTGTTTGATAGTGAGTAGATATTACAATATAAGCATTTAGTAATCATTGCATCTATAATATATCTTATTTGCACATTTGGTCATTCTGTCAATCTGCAGATCTTGCTGCCAGTTTGAGAGAAAGACAGTGCTTATATAAAGCTGGTTTTGACCCTACCTTTGTATCTTAATGTATATCCTGAGATCATTTTTTCTTGGGGCTTTTTTCCTATGGTATTTTTATGGTATCTTGGATTCAAATTATCTCCTGGTCATCTCATGCCTTCCCCCTTTTTGCTTATTGTTTTTTGCTTATTACTTAATAGCTTTCTGGTTTCTGTACCTTGTTTTTATGGTCTGTTATTTCTTCTTAATTCTCAGTTTACTATTACTTTGCAATAATGTTGGCTTATTATTCATGTCTTTTTTCTATAGTGATACATTGTAATCACCCCTTTATTCCCCCACCCTAATATGGGTTTAATCATCTTTGTTTGATTTTCTCTCAAAGTGTTTATTGGATGTTTAACTCTATTTTTCATTATATTGCCTTGTCTGTTCATCTTGTTATATGGCTTTTTATTAAAATTTAATAGAGAGGTTAAAAAAAGAGAAAGACAGTGCAAGAGTTTTATATTTGACATTTTTTTAATGTTTACAGCACTGTTAGTTGAGAAATTATTACAAAGTGTGCATTCCATAACAACCTTTTTGCTGTACCACAATGTATTTTGTCAGTGTCAGTGGCTCAGTAGGTAGCACACTCACCTCTGAGGCCGGGAGATCATAGGGCTGTGGGTTCAGTTCCCACATATGGCACTTGGATTACTATCCCAATACTGACACTGTAGTGCAGCATGAGAGGGGTGCTGCACTTCTGAGGTGCCATCTTTCAGATGAGACATTAAATCGAGGTCCCATCTGCCTGGATTGGTGGTACTTGAGGTGGATGTTAAAGATCCCATGGCACTTATTGAAAAGAGTGAGGGAAATTCCCTGATGTCCTGGCCAAATTTCCCTCATTCACTAAAAATACCACCAACAGCTTAATCCGGTTGAAGGTCAGTTGGCATTCATCTGTATCCCCTTCCCTCAGGTCGTGCCTGAAAATAGGCAGGATTAGCCTAGTGCACTTACCCAGTCAACAAAAACTAAATAAAAATAAAAAATAAAATAAACAATGTCTGAACCGTTCTCTATATTTCTCAAATTGTGTAGCTGCAACCTTAAAAAAAAGCCATAAACATGTAAGTACACCTTTATTCCTATTAATCTCAGATTGAATTGATAACATTTTGATTCAGTAGAATATAACAGTAGCCACAATTGTAACATCTTCTCACATCTGCTGTTAAAATATATTACCCTGTCCATCTGATGGTGTTTGCATTTGAGTCTGTGGTATAGAGAAGGGGGCTGGGGGAGTGGTTGGTTGGTCTGCAATGGTAAGGAGTCTATGAGAACTGGAGTCTGCAAAACATACACATAATCAAACACTCATAAACACGCATTGTGTAGCAATATTTGATAGAGCTTATGTAGTATAGTCAATCAATTTTTTCTCTCTCTTTTTGTTTTTTTTCTTTTTGTTAATTTTTTTTCCATTTTTGCTTTGGTTTTCTGTTTTACATAATCTGCTTGTTTTAATTGTTTTGCTGTTCATAGTTTTATACATGCTTGACTTTACTTCAGTATGTCTACTGCATAACTCTCTTCAGCTCATCTTTCCATTGTGGACCACAATCACCCAGTCCCGTACATCACCCTCTACCTCTACCACCAACAGTCACTTAATGCAATGTTTTGGAAGTAGGCTGCTTGGCTTACTGCTAATCTCTATGTCTGTTGTTCTTTTTATCTATATCTACTTCACTAATTTTTTTCCACTGACTGAAAGAAACTAAAAAGGTCAGACTAAGCACTTTATCCATCTCTCAGAACCTCTTACTTGCACACTTTCTCTGAACGTACATCACCGACTGTACTAGCAGGTTAAAAAAGAAGGGAATAAAAAAAGACTGAATCAGTAAAACTACACCATGTACCACCTGTTTTAATTGTTTAGGGAATCCTTTATTATTACTTTCTTTAATGAAATACAGTCAGTCTATCTAATATCACTCATCTCCATCTCATTTGCTCCTTTTTACACTCAGGGTTTGTTTTTTTTTAATTTGCTTACTTGCTCCTAGTTATCCACAAACAAACAAACAAACAAAAAAACACATTAAAAGAAAAAACTCAGAGTAAGCACTTCCACCATTCAAACCCATGGCATCTCCCAGAACCAATGCATGGAATTACTACAAGGCACTGCAGGTGGCACTTATAAGTAGGTTCACCTTCAGAAAGCTTATAGTTTGATCATAGATCCTATAATAGGTTCTATAAAAGAATATCTGCAGAATCCTGTACAGTCAAATAGAGGCATGAATTCTACAGAAATGGCTGTGAAAAAAAACTATACAAGTGCCCTAAGTGATGATTAACAGTCGTCCTTTCCATAGATTCATTGGGCCAAATATCTGTGACTTAAAACAGTTCGTAGTGAATTTAATAAAGGAAGTACTACAAGCTGAAACTCGTATCCATGATATAAAAGACACAGGAATTTTAATAGGGGAGTCTGAAGTAGTGTTAGTTAGGTGGGGGGCACAAGACACCAGGGATTTGGTAAAAAAAAATGTATGCATTGGGGTGCTAGCGATCGGGGGGAGGGGCACCACTAGGCACCAGGGATTTAATAAAAAAAATTATTTATTTGTGCATTGGGAGCCAGCAATTGGTGGGAGGGGGAATAGTCACCAGGGATTTATTTAACAAAAAATAATTTATTTATGTATTGGGGTAGTGAAGGGTGGGGGGGGATTAAAACTAGACACCAGGGATTGCCATTTCTAGCATCTTTTTGCTTTTTTTAAGCTCAATTTTCACTTAAAATAAATAAAAAAAAAAGCAAGGCAAAGTTATTAAAGGTGAATTTCTTATCAAATGGAGCAACTTTGCTGAAGTGATCCTCTGAGGCAAGTTTGGCGACCTTGAAAAAAATTTGCCAGCTAAGTTAAACTTTTCTGCATCTCTACTCATAAGTTTTGAAGAATTAAAAAAAGCATTTTCTGTATCAAAATCACATACAATAAAAGTGAATCAGTGACAGCATAAGTAGCACAGACTTACTTTGGACAATAGCCCATGCACAATAGGACTCTCTATCAAATGAATGATGGCACTTTGCACATGATGCTTTGTCTGTAATAATGCTAGCACTAATAACATTTTTGTATTTGATTTAGACAAAGTAAATACTTGTTTTTTTAACCCTTAGGCTGCTGAAAGAATGAGAACGTATAGGAATTCTGCACTGATGTATCAGTTGGCAGCACAGCAAGGGTTAACTTAAACAAGCTTTATTAATACTTTGAAATAGTTCAAAAACCAGAACAAGAATGAGAAACAACAAAATACAATATGTTTAGACAAAAATAAATATATACCCCCCCCCCCACCGAGTGCAGACCAACCGGCTGAACCAAAAATTGCTTCAGCACTAATAACAAAAAGAAAAAGGGAAAGAAAACAGACCCACAACAAGGAAATACCCATAATAAGGCAACAATAGAATACAGAATATCCCAATAAGTGTACAAAAGCCTCAAGATGTCCTAACCAATAAATGATTACCAAGAAAAGAAAGACAAGTGGCCATGATAGCAAAAATGTTAAAGGGCTAGAACACGGGAAAGAGTAGAAAGATCATAAAGTGTAGCCCATTTTCTCTCGTATGCTGGCAAATTATTATGCTTTCTTGCAATCTGAATATTATACATGAGTTCATTGAGCCATTCCACATAGGAGATGAACTGAGGGTCTTTCCAAAGAGGGAGTACTATCCTTTTCACCAACATTTATATAAGGTTCATATAGTATTGTCATTCCTTAACTGGCACAGATTAAAAGTCCCTGACAATACAAACTTCACAGGTAAAATAGTCTGTAAGCCCTAACAGAGGATCCAATTTGTCTCTAATCTCAGTCCAAAAAGGTTTTACTGCATCACATTTCCAGAAAATATGCTGTAGCATGCCTTCTTCTCAACCACATCTATAACACAGGGAAGATAAAGATTTGCCCATTCTAAACAGTTTGTATGGCGTAAAATACAAATTGTGAAGAATAAATAATTGAGTTAGTCATAATTTATCCTGTGAGAAATATTGAAAAAGGTGCTTCCATATTTTAGACCAGTTTAATAGAAAGTCAAGGAAAACAGACTGCCAGTACTTATAGGCTCTGTCAGAAGTTTTGGTAATTCCTGATAACAGGACTTGATAAATTTTAGAGACTGAATGAGGGAGAGATGCCGCACCTAGTACCAAAGAAAAAAGTTGCAAGTATGATTTTGCCAATGATGGGGATCCCATGTAAGAGGCTACTGCATGTTTAACCTGAAACAACTTGAGTGTAGAGAGTGCAGAGGACCAAAAAAGATTCTTGGCTTGTGGTATTCATATCATGTGCCCTTCTTAAGCAAAGACCCTAACCAAAAGCTTATTCAGTCCTGGCAACCAGTTGGGAAGTATAACCATACTAGCTATCTTAAAGTTGTGGTTGCCCACAATTGGTTGCTCAGAATCTTTACTGAAGTCCAACAAAAGAGCTCCCCACCACCCCGCCATGAAGGGTAAGTCATGGGGGCATAGGAGAGGAGGTCTGATGTTTGAGTAAGGGCACGGGGGGTACTGCTGAGGTAGCCAGCCAGGGATCACAGAGTAACAAAAAAAGGGCCTTAGAAAATTGCTGGTGAACTAACATGGAAACCCCCACCACTAAATTGGTGGGAGACATTAATTGGGCAAATGTGTCTTAACAATCTAAAGTATCTAAAGTAAAGTAGCTAAAGTACTGGGAAGGGACATATATTTTGTGTAAAGAAGCATTGTAGGATTAAAATTAAACCCTCAAATTAAATCTCTTCCAATCTTAATCCATAGTGGGTAATGAGATAGAAAATCAGTGGATGTTTTGGAAGAAGGCCAACAGAAATATTTACTAAGGTGAGAGGCTTAGTAGTACAGATGAAAATCTGGAAGCTGCAAGGCCACTTTGGATTTAGAATAGATGAGTTTATTGTATGCCCAATGAGGAGTTTTGTGGGCCCCAATGAACTTCAAAATTATGGAGTGGAGATTTTTTAACCAAGAGACAGGGAGATATAAATTTAACAAGTTAAGTGGGTAGAAGATCCAAGGAAGAATGTTCATTTTAATTATATTAATCCTCCCCCATAATGTGAATGGAAGTGTAGTCCACTGCTCCAAATCTGCCTTAATCAAATCTAATAAGGCATCTAAATTCAGCTTTTTAAGTTGAGATATATCTGTAGTAAGCTGTAACCCCAAATATTTGATAAAATGAGGAACCTAAATGGAACCGTAATGAGATATGTCCATGTGTGTTACCAACATATTAAGGGACATCACTGCAGTTTTCTCAAAGTTGAGTTTATAATTGGACTTTAGGCTAAATTAATTGATGGTATCCAGAATAGCTGGGAGTGCCTAATAGGATTCACAATGTGAAGTAATATGTCATCTGCATAGGTGGATAATTGGTAATTGGAGAAACCATGGGGAATTCTGACGATAAGAGGATTATTATTAAGCTTCCATAAAAGGGGATCCTAGTATAAATTAAATAAAAGAGGAGATAATGGTAAACCTTGTTGAGTCCTACAAAATAAAGGAAATAAAGGGGAAAATACTCCATTACAGTATATTTTGGCTGTAGAGCAGGAATACAGTACTTGAATCCCTTTTTTAAAAAATGTGTGAGCCTGACCATAAATTGCATTGGTTACTTATACCTAGGAATATGTCTGGGTATAATTTGCAAAGTAAGGAGATGTGGGAAAAACCAGTGGTAAGAACTTAAACTTACAGTAAATCTTTGGGCAATATTTGAATGTAGTGAAATGAATGTTATTTTTTATTCTTTTCTTGCTTTAAAATTGTATAATTTTATGTTTTGGATCTGCTATATGTAAAAGTGTATTGTTGTATGCTGTATAGAACTTCAACCTGTATTTTTGTGCTTGGTTGCAATATTATGTAATAAAGTATTAAGTAAGTAAGTAAGTAATTTTATAAATTTAGAATGTAACCTGAACATCTTTAAAGCTGCAAATAAAAAGGGCCACAAGACCCTACCAAAAGCTTTTTCAGCATCTCTCCTCAGATCCTGAGACACTGCTAGTATGTGTGCAAGTTTACGAAGATGAATAGCAACAGATCTAGTAGGCATAAAACCCATTTGCTCTGGCCAATGAATGAAGCCCACACCTTATTAATTCAGGCAGTTAGCACCTAACAGAGGATGTTGTAGTTTTGATTCATTGAAGAGATTGGCTGATAAGTTATACCTGTTTGGGGTCTCTACCAGGTTTTGGTAGTAAAGGGATTAGGGCTTCAGCTATGGAAGAGTCTGAGAACACATTTTCCAAGAAATGCATTAAAACCTGTACTAAACTAGGGGTCAGTTCTTGTGTAATATGTTTGTAAAAATTATTTTATTAGTGAAGCCATCAGGGCCTGGGGCTTTGACAGGGCTATGGGTCATGAAAGATAATCCATTTGGACTTCAGAGAGAGTTAGTAACAGAACTGTCTCCAAATTTGGTTTTATTTCCTTCTCAGTTACCAATTCAGGAATAGGACCATATAATTTCTGATAATAATTTAAAAAATTCAAAGGCAATGTCTCTAGGAAGGGTCTTCACTGAATCATCAGAAAGGAAGCATACCAAGGAAAACAATCTAGATGTTTCCTGTTTACGTAAACATAATGCCGTTAATTTTCCAGCTTTTCTCCCTGATCAGTATATGTTGATTTTGTTTTAAAAATAGCATATTCCTCTTTTTCTCTCAATAATTCAGCATATTGATCCTCAAAGTTTCCACCTCCAGTCTGGATTCTGGGGTGGAAGACAGGTTCATGAAGTTCTCTAATAATCTAAGTTGATGGAGTAAAGATATGAACAGCCTGTCCTAACAAATTTTCTTTCATTTAGAGGCAAGAGTTATAAATTCTCATTAAAAGAAGGCTTTGCAGGCTGCCCACTCAGTATCTCTGCAGGACTCTGAGCCCCAATTCTCTTTTAAAAAGGAAGGGATAAGTTGCTTAATGTGGTCAACTATGGGGGTATCCTTTTGGATTTGATTAAGCTTCCATACAGAGTCTTTATCCCCATTTAGAATTAAGGAATAGAGAAGCCAAACTAAAGAGTGGTCAGACAGAATTCTTGAGGTAATTATTGCAGAGTATAGGACAACTAGTGTACTTTAGTTGAGTAAGGAAAAATCAATCCTTGAATATGAATTATGTACTGGGGAAAAAATGTAAATTGTTTATCAGTCATAAGGTCCAAAATGGACCACTGGGCAGGGGACAAGCCCACTGATGGCCTATGGGTTCTGTCCATTTCACATGTTAGTGTAATGTTCCAATTCCCCAACCCCAAAGGATCAGTAAGTGGGAAAAAGGGTCTCATATATTGGTTAAGGATATAAAAAGGATGGGGACTCAACATTAGGCCCATATAAAGTACCAAGGAATACTTTAGTCTACCCCAGGATGCCCTGTAAAACAAAATATAATGACCCACCAGGTCTAAAATACTGGAAATGAGGGCAGAGTAGATCTAGCAAACAAAATTGCTCCCCCATGCTGCCTAGTATCATCCCCACCCCCATATACTTGGCCAATATAATCCCTCCCAAAACAATAAGCACCCCAACGGCAATAAATTGGTCACCTGAAGGCATGTTACTTGAATGGTTCCAGGATACTGACTGGAATACTAACATACCTGGTTACATAAAATTATCTAAAAATCATACTCAAAAAAGAGGTGGTGGTATTGCTATATATATATATATATATATATATATATATATATCAGAAAATATTAAGCACACACGGTATCCCCTTCAACAGGTATGGACATGTAGACCAAACTTATCTGGGCTGAAATAATGTTACCTACTAAAAAAATGCTGTTAGGCTTGGTATATCAATCCACTAATTTAAATCCAGAATAAAATGTTGACTTTCTGTTAGCAATAGATAGTATGGTGACATCATCAGAATACATTTTAATCAGGGATTTCAATTTCCCAACCATAAATGGTCCACTCTACAGGGTTCAAATAGCATGGAAAACAATGTCATTGATATAACAGTTCAACATAACTTAGAACAGCTAGTCATAAATGGAAAAAGAGAACAGAACATATTAGGTCTTATACTGACTAATAGGAAGATATCACTCCACCAATAGTGACAGAACCCCTAGGTGACAATGACCACAATATGGTTTGCTGGAATATTGTTGTCAATAACACACAGATAATGTATGTAACTGAAGTAGAAGATTTCCTTAAAGCAGATTACTGCAAAGTCAAATAACACCTATCAGCTTGGAACTGGGAGACTGACTTAAGTAACCAAAGCTTGAACCATATCTGGGATAGTATCTCTAATAAAATATATTATTTTATTAACACCTGGGTCCCCAAACATATTAAATATAAAACAAGCAGAGAGTCCCACTTTGGTGGAACAATAATCTCAAACAATTTATTAAAAAGAAGAACAAATCTTATGCAACATACAAGAGGCATCAAACCAATGTAAACTGGAACACTTATAAAACAATGGCAAACAAGGTTACAGCTGCCATTAGGAGAGCTAAGCAAAATTTAGAGCTTAAACTAGTTACAGACACAAAGGGGAAGAAGAAGAAATTCTATAATTTTGTAGATTCCCTCAGGGGAGATCATACTACAATTGGACCATTAGAAACAAACAAGGAAATTGTCAGTGATGAGACCAGTATGGCAGCAGAATTTAATGAATTATTTCTGAGTGTTTTTAGACCAAATGACCCCTTCCCAGGATGTACTCACAATACTACAAATCAATGTAGTCATTTCACTTCATAAGAAGTCCCAGAAGTACTCCAAAACCTACAAATAAATACCTCTGCAGGTCCTGATGGGATTCATCCTAAGTTCTTAAGGAAGACAATGGCAGAATTATCAGGACCTCTTATGATCTTGTTCAATGCATCCCTGAATTAAGGGAAAACTAAGTGGAATGAAACAAATCTCACTCCTATATACAAGTCAGGAAATAAGAAGGGTGTAGTTAATTATAGGCCTATCAGCCTAATCTCAGTTGTAGGTAAACTACTAGGAAAAACAGATACAGCAACGTATGGAACAATGCATAAAACATAACAAACAGTGGGATATTACTCAGCATGAATTTCTCCAGGGCAGATCTTGTCTCACAAATCTTCACTTTTTCAAATCTGGCAATCCTGCATTAGACAGAGGCCTGCCAGCAGATGTAATATTGTTGGATGTTTCCAAGGCCTTTGATATCATTTCCCACAACATATTAATAGAAAAAATGATCAAGCTTAAGTTACATAATAACAACATAAACTGGGTACCTTCCTAACTTACAAATTGGCAACAGAAAGTGGTTATCAGAGGACACTTTTCTACATGGGGTTTTGTGACGAGTGGGGTCCCCCAGGGCTCTGTCCTGGGACCAACATTATTTAACTTACTAATTTCTTCCATGCAAATTACCAGTAATGCATGGATGTCAAAATATGCGGACAACTGTAAAATAGGATGTATTGTTGACAACATCCAGTCTGCACAAGAGTTTCAGGATAACCCAAACAGTTTAGAAATATGGGTTCAAGAAACTAAAATGAGCTTTAATTAAACAAAATACAAGGTTATGCATCTAGGTCATAACAATCACAGAAGTCCCTATAAGCTCAACAATATACAGTTACAGGAAACAATAAATGATAAAGATCTTGGTATCATAGTAAATAATAAACTGACTTTCAATACCCATACCAAACTCATGGAGAAGAAATGTCAATGAATTGTTGGGTGCATTTTTAAAACCATCAAAAGCCATACCCCAGAAGTAATATTTTCTTTGTACATCAGTTTAGCCAGACCCCAACGTGATTATTGCTCCCCCTTCTGCACCCCCACTACTAAGAGTTGAAAAAATCTTATAGAGGGAGTGCAAAGAAGAATTACAAAAAGGGTGAAGAACATGCATAATCTGAATTATGGCCAGAGGTTAGAACATCTAGATCTGTATTCGTTGAAATATAGACGTCTAAGAGAGGACTTATGCCTCACATACAGTACTATGAAGAATGCCCACCTAATTGAGACTGTAGGACTAGTGAGAAACAAAATTACTGTCAGTACTAGTACTCATAATCAGAAACTCAAAGGGGAAGTTAATAAGACCAAAAAGTGAAAAGAATGGTACACTCAGAGAGTGGTAATACCATAGAATGTGCTTCCAGAAAAGGTAGTGGAAAGTGAGAATATGAATACTTTTAAACATAGGTTAGACCAATATATGGGAAATAAAAAAATACAGTTCCCACAGTGAGTTACGTAACTCATTATCTCCAGTGCAGCCATTTTGTGTCAGGTAAACAATGGATAGTTCAGACTTCATATGGAGCTATTGGAGGCAATGAGTTCTACCTTCACTGGTGGCGAGTTCTAAAAAGGCCTATGGCCTCCTGAATTCATAATTACCTATGAACCTATGAATTAAGGCATAGGTAAGGAGGAATCACTGCTTTCAAATGATCAAGGTATAGACCCTAAGCACACTGATGCATAAACTGGCAGTTAGCTGTCTCAGCTGAAAACAACTCAATATTCTGTCACTCCCTATGCTTTGTTACAGAGGCAGAAGTAAGTCAGCTTTGCAAAAAAAAACATACTGACAAGGCATATGGATTTTGATATAATGCATTGCTTGCAGGGTGTCTTGGTGAAGAGGGACCACAGTATGCACACCTAGTGATGTAGTTTTACCTTGCAAAACTGCTGCAATGTCACTGTACCGCAGTGTAAGTCACTCTTCTGCCATATAGTGATGTCAGCAGTACAGCCCTGGGTCCAGAGCAACACCAGGCTTGCTATAGAAGCTCTGGTACTCCCTGCAGTTTTTAGCAGCTCAGAATGCAAAAACTAAGTGCAGAGGACAGTAATGAAATACAATTTCAGAATCAATGCAAGAAGGGCTAATTTATGCATGAAAGTCAAAAGGACTGGAAAAGGTATTGACAGAAGCTCGATCTTCTCTCACTCCCCATGCTTTGTTACAGAGGCAGAAGTAAGTCAGTTTTACAAAAAAAAAAAAAAACATACTGAAAAAGCATTTGCATTTTGGCATAATGCATTGCTAACCGGGTGTCTTGGGGAAGGGGTAGTGGGGGGACACAGTATGTGCACCTAATACTAGTAGTTTTCCTTGCAAAACTTCTAGAAATGCACTGTACAGAACAGTGTGAGTCACTCCTCTGACATATAGTGATATCAAGAGGAAGCAGCAGCCAAGCAGTTGAACAGCAAAGGCAAGTGCAGCAGGGCTAAAGCAGGGCTCCAAAACAAATGCAAAATATGGAAGACAGACTAACCTTGGCCAAAAATAACAAATTCACACACCCTTTCAGGTATAATACTACATATTATGACTTCAAGCAGTAACTTTTTGGACCATCATGAAAGGTTCCCTTTAAGGAGACCAAATCTGTATGCAATATACCAGTTGGGGCCTGACCGGGCATTGTAAAAGGGTCAGGATTACTTTGATTTCTATGCTGTCATCCTCTTTTAATGTACCCAATCATTATTTTGACCCTTTTTCTCCTCAGCACCTAAGCACTGTTTGCCAACCCTTCATCTGTTAATACCCTAGGTCCTTTTCCTCCTTGACTACAGAAAGAGGAGACCCTCACAGTGTGTTGGTCCTAACTCTGTTTTTTCTCCCTAAGTACAGCACCTTAGACTTGGCTACATTGATTCTTTAGCTCCAGAAGTCATGCCAATCATGTACTTTGTTCAAATTGTCCTGTTGATTGTCCCTATCCTCAAAGGAATCCACCACCCTGACTAGCTTAGCATCATCAATGAATGTTAGCAACTTGCTAAGGATCCCAGTTTACAGATTGCTAATGAGATGTTGAAGTCCAGTGGACCAGGTTGGATCTCTGAGGGGTGTCACTGTGTACTGCTTTCAGCTTGGAGTACTGTCCATCCACCTCCAGCCTTTACATTCTGCCCCAGAACCAATTAATAACCTTCCTTGTATATGCTCTTGTATACCTCATTGGTTTACTTTGCCAAGAAGCTTGTCATGTGCCACAGTATCAAAGGCCTTGCTGAAGTCCGCATAGACAACCTCCACTACACTGGCTTTCTCCACCTCTCAGGTCAAAGAAAGTGATACCCTCAAAGAAAGAGATAATGTTGGTTTAGGAATATCTGCCACATATAAAGCCATACTAAGAGGGGGAAAGAACACTGGCCTTAATGAAGTGTTCCCTTATTTGGTCCTTGATATGGCCTCCATGGCCTTGCCTAGTACTGATGACAGGCTGACAAGCCTATAGTTGCCCTGGACTGACCTTACTTCCCTACCTGAAGATGTGAACTACACTGGCTTCTTTCCTGTCATATGATATTACACCTTTGTGGACAGACTCCTAAAAGATTATTGCAAATGGCACCATCAATTGTTGTTTAGCTATACTATGATCCTCAGGAGTATTCCATCCACCCCTTAAGACTTACTTGGCTTAATCTTTGCCAGGTAGTCAGCTACCAATGCAGGCATGGTTCCCAAAGGCTGCATTGTAGCTACCCCTGTTGTTATGGGCTTTTCCAGTCAGCCCCTTCATTCATCAGCATCCCATTGGTGAATAATGAAGAAAAGTACTGTATTTTTCAAGCATTTCTGCATCTCAGCCATTACCTCTGACTCTTTTACAGATTCTTCCCTCTTCCTCTGTTTTAAGGGCCCAGTCATCTCCTTCACCTTCCTTCTTCCGCTTATACACAGAAAAATAGTGTTGGTGCTGTTTGCAGCTCAGGCTGCTATCCTGGCTTTCTACTTTCCCTTTGGTGTCTTAGTTCTGGTGTTTTACAGTTCCTCAGTGCTATTCTTTACTCCTCTGTGGCCTGGAAGTAACCTGTCTATTTTCAGGGATAACATAACTTCTTTTGTTGTTTTTGCTACCCTCTTCCTCACCAAAAACTCAGCATCAGTCCCAAAGTAAATGCTAACTGTTCTACATTGTAAAGTTGTAAGCCCATGGGGGCTTAAAAGAGGGGACAGTGGGCCCTTAAGAACGTGAGAATGGTTTCTTTGGTTAGGAAGATGGAATTTAAGTAGGGCTGAAGGAGTGTCCAGGTTACTCTACAAAAAGGAGAAACATGTCTTCCAAGAAAATGAAGCCTATTGAATAAAATGGAGCATTAGTAAAGATCCAACCCCCCCCAAGTTTTAACGTTCCACAACATTTTATGTGAATGGAAAAAAAATGTCTCTGTTCACCCAGTGATTGTGCAAGAGTAACACTCTAGCCATTGTTACTGTTCCCTCCCCACACACACACACAAACACGTCTGCACAGTCCTGTAGAAGATGTAGATATATGCAGTGGTAAAATTGAAGATTTCTATGTGGGTGGGGGAACTCTTATACCTAGACTTTTAGGAGGCGGAATGACATTTTGAGGTAGTGGAAGTCTCTTCTAGTAGTCAATGGACAAAGATGACAGAGGTGGTGGAACTGTCATACAGTTTTTTAAGAGGTGGTGGAACTCATTTCCTGTGGGATTCTGCCCAATTTAACCCCTGGTTATACGTCTAATGTGGTCTGTACTGGAAGACTAATGATGTACGCAGTTCCTAAACCATTAACCTGAGCTGGCTGTAGCAAAGTGTGAACTATGCAACTGCACAGGGTCCTGGAAAAAGAGGCAGGGCCTCACAAGACACTCTAGCTGTTCAGTGGAACACGCACTTTCTGGTTTTCTTTCTGTCCAGTTTTCTCAAGCATGACTAATTGGTGTATCTCCTCATTCCTTTAAGACTACATTCTAATTTGGGGGTGCCAAAAAAAACCAAAAAGCTGTTTTCTAAATTAAATGGTAAGATGTAAAAGGGAACTGATGGGTTAAGGACATTTCTTGGCTTCCCTTTCCTGATATGGGGCCTCAGTAAGAAAGCTTTCAATCACTAAGACCAGCACTGCCTTGATCAGAAAATCAGGTCATGTGTAAGGAATCCATGGAGAACCTTGTGTAGGCAGTTCTGGACATGTTAACCACAAGTGCACACATTTCCATATATGCAAGCAAATTGTTTGAGACATCTTTGTTTTAAAAAAATAGACTATTTCCAGCAAAAAGTCCCCATTTGATAAAATGATTGTTTACACATTTGCCCCTTCTTACCTTTTATACCTGTCCTATTAACTACTATCAATTCCCAGAATAACCAAAGGACTTTTCTCTGCCTGCTTTAGTAGGAGTTGTACATTTACACTCTGTGGGTAAATGTGATATATGGTTATTAAATTAAATTGGATTTTTTATAAAAAAAAAAAATTAAAAGTAAACCCAGGCAAAACCCTTTCTCTCTCAAAAACCAAAACTAAAAGTCTTGGTGTTCCATTTTCAAAGATTGCAATACCTTCAGTGCTGTAGCCGAACCATAAAAAACACATAGTTATAGAATATATCTTAGTAGAGTCAAAATTGCTGCTGCATTTCTGAAGGTGTCAGACACAAAATGTAAGTAAAGTGGTAAAAGAGTCTCTCAGGTAGGTACGATCGATGTTAAATTGCCAGAAAGCTTTAATGTACTGTATTTGTACATTTCGGTGAACCCATCTTTCTTTCAGTTCTATTCTATCCTTTAATGTGCTTTGGCAGTTTTTTTTATCAAAACATGGCTTTTACTGCTTTATTTACTATTACAGGAAGTGCTCTAAATGTTGCCTCTTTGGTGCTTACACTGTTGGTTTCTAGGTTTATTGGACATGTTACATCATTTTATTACAATGCACAATATTAAAGCATTGTGCACTATTTTACTTTATCTTATGCATGTTGCAATACTGCATACACATATAAAACAAACATACATGTCTGTGAGTATCACGCAGAAAGGGAAACAACATGTTTATATTTTAACAGCAATGGGCATTGTCTGCTCACTGCATTTTGTGTACTTTTTGCTGTGGCCTTTTAAAACTTAATGAACGTTGCTATTCATGAAAGGAAAAGTCCTCGGAGAAAAAAAAAAACTGTGACAGTGCCACCTTCAGGTGGTTTTCGTTTCTTTTTTTTTTTTTTTTATTTCTATTCCTTTTTTTTCTCACTGCTCAGCCATCGACTATCACCAGCATCCCCCTACCCTGTCACTTGCCATCTCTGGGGTTTAGTGCCGATTACTGCAATGCCATACAGTTTACCCTCTATGGCTAAGCCTCTCAGGGGTCCCAACCCTGAGAAACGTTTTGCTCAGGTGACTTAATGGGCAGATATATACCATTAGAACAGCAACATCATTAGGGTGCCCTAATGCGAGCACTATAGTCAGTTTGCCTGTCATAATGGCAAACTGGATTTTGCAGCGCTCACCATGGACAGTGCTGTAGGAGTGTTGGGCTCTTTGCCCCATACACCTCAGATGTGGTGGTGGTGATTATATTATAGTTTTGGGGGGGTGCATGGGGTGAAGCCCCCGCCCCCAGTGGGAGTGCAGGGGCACAGTCCCAGCAAACAACCCACACTTGCCATGGGATATTGGTCACAACTTGGGTCAGGCAGCACAATTGCCAGGTGCAATGATCGCCATCAGCATTCTTCTGGCACCCTAATGTCCCTCAACACTTTCCTTGTTGCACTGGCATGGGTGAACCTTGAGCACTTGAGCAGATCAGTAGGTAGTGCAGGCCCTGTGCTCAGCCAAGCAGTTCACCTTTAATTTCCTCTTCACCAGGCACCTCATGGACTGGAACTGAGTGGATGCTGAGCATGCAAAGAGTACCTCATTTCGCAGTCAAGGATGTGCTAAACCTCCCATCACAGCGCATAGATACATAGATGCAAAGATTATGTCAGCAGATGAGGGCTGCCTGGCCCACCTAGTCTGCCCATTTGCCCTATTCCTCCACGTTCTCTGTCTACCCTTTTGTCCCTACATTAGCATTCCCTTGTGTCCATCCCAAGCATTTTTGAATTCTCTCACTGTTTGCATACCAATGACCTCCCTAGGGAGGCTGTTCCATGCATCCACCACCTATTCTGTGAAAAAATATTTCCTCACATTTCCCCTAAATCTCCCACCCTCCAACCTCATCTTATGACCCCTTGTTGTTGAGCACACACTTTTCTTAAATATGCTCCCCTCCTGAACCCTGTTTATACCTTTTAGGTATTCAAAGATCTCTATCATGCCCCCCCTTTCCCTTTGCATCTCTAACAAGTACATATCAAGGTTCCTCAGTCTCTCCTCATATGGCTTCTGGTGTAACCTCTGCACCATTTTTGTAGCCCTTCTCTGCACTGCCTCCAGCCTATGTTCTTCCTGAGATATGATCTCCAGAACTGGATGCAGTAGTCATAGAATCATAGAAACATAGAAACATAGAAATTGTCAGCAGATAAGGACCACTAGGCCCATTTAGTCTGCCCATAAGCCTATCCTTGTTTGTGGCCTTTGACCCTGATCAGTCAGCAGCTTTCTCATTACTTTCCTGCCATAAGGGTCCTTGTATGCCTGACTCATGCATATTTGAATCTCCCCACTGTGTTTGCTCCCACCACCTCCTGTGGCAGACTGTTCCTTGTGTCCACCACCCTTTCCATAAAGAAAAACTTCCTCACATTCCCCCTTATCCTGCCCCCTCCAGTCTCATATCATGTCCCCTCATTCTCGTACTTCTCCTATATTCAAAGATGTCACACCCCGTGCACCTTGTTTATGCCCTTAAGTTACCTGAAGTTCTCTATCATGTCTCCCCACTCCCTCTTTTCCTCCAGTGAGTACATATCAAGGTCCTTTAACCTCTCTTTTCATGTTTTTGGATGCAAGCCCAGTACCATCTTTGTCACCATTCTCTGGACTGCCTCCACCAAGTCTATGTCCTTTCAAAGATGCGGCCTCCAGAACTGTACACCGTATTCCAGGTCAGGTCTCACGAGTGTTCTATACAATGGAATCATCACCTCCCTCCTTCTGCTAGTGATACCCCTGCCTATATACCCTAGCATGCCACTGTCCTTCGCTGCAGCCTTTGTACTCTGATTAGACACCGTTATGTTGTCAGAAATGATAATCCCCAGATCTCTTTCTTTCTTGGTGACTGTCAGAAACTAGCAACGCACCCCCATCCGGTAGCTCTCCCCTGGGTTTCTGCATCCAGGGTGCATTATTTTGCACTTTTTAGAATTGAACCTCAGTTGCCACACCTTGGACCAGTTTTCTAGTTTCCTTAGTTGTCTCCTTCTTTCTTCACCCGTTCCGGAGTATTTACCCTTTTGCAGATCTTGTTGTCATCTGCAAACAGGCAGATCTTTCCCTCCAGCCCTTCCACTATGTCACTAATGTAGACATTAAACAGTACTCACCCAAGGACTGATCCCTGAGGTGCCCCACTTGTTACCCCCCTTTTCCAGGATTGGATCCCATCTACCATCGCCCTTGGCCTCCTGCCGGTTAACCAGTTTCTTACCCAGTTTACCATATTGTGGCCCATGCCCAGACTACCCATCTTGTTGATCAGATTTTTATGTGGGACAGTGATGAAGGTCTTTGTGAAATTGAGGTAGGCCACGTCCACTGCTCCCCCCAATTCACCTCCTTTGTAACCCAGTCAAATCAGACTTGTTTGACACAACCTCCCTGCTGTGAATCCATGCTGCCTCAGGCACCGTAGGATTCCAAGGGCCCCGCTATTCTTTTTTCAAGCAGTGCCTCCATGATTTTATCCACTACTGAGGTGAGTCTGACTGGCCTATAATGTCCTACTTCCTCCCTACTACCATTTTTGTGAAGAGGGACTACATGTGTCCTCCTCCAGTCCTGTGGCACCACTTCTGTGTTGAGTGACTCTGTGAACAGGGTTGCCATTGCCAGAGGCACTGCCAGTTCCCTTCATAGTTCCTTTAATATTCTTGGGTGTATACCATCAGGCTCCATTGCTTTGTCCACCTCCAGTTTTGCAAGCTCCTCCAGGACTCTATCCATTGTACATGGACTTTCGTTGGCCTCCCCCCCCTTTGTATCTGTTGCCCAGCTGTGGTCTCTGACCCTCCCCTTCTTCAGTCAATACTCCCCCATACGCCCCTGCAGGAGGGTGCAGGGAGGGTGGACAGCATTAGTAAGGGGAAGGAGTATCTGGTGGAAAGGCTTGTACATGAATGCCCGGAGTTTAGTGAACAAGGTGGTGGAATTAGAAGCCATGATGGTGGACAAGGACCTAGAAATCTTGGCCATAACATAGACCTGGTGGTCTGAGCACCATGAATGGGAGGTGGGCATCCCAGGTTACAGACTCTTTAGAAAAGATAGGCCTGGAAGAAAAAGGGGGAGGGAAGGAGCACTGTATGTCAAGTAAGACATCAGGGTGATGGAAGGGCAGGAGGAACAGGATACGGTGAAGGTCCTGTGGGTCATGCTGGAAAAACTGTCTGGTACAGCTTTATGACTGGGTGTGATCTACAGACACCAAGAAAGGGGGAGGAGGTGGACAGACAGCTGATGTGGGTGTTCCAGAGGATGGCACTCAGAGTGGAATGTCTACTGGTAGGGGACCTTAACCTCCCTGTTGTTGACTGGGACATCCAGTCGGCTAAGTCAGCCAAAAGTAGGGAGATCTTGGAGACTCTCCAAGGAGCATTCCTGCAACAGCTGGTAAGGGAGTCAACCAGGGGTGGCAACATATTGGACATGGTTCTTACTAATGGGGAAGGTGTGGAAGAGACGGTAGAGGGGGACAGCCTAGGTGCAAGTGACCACAACAAGGTGAGGTTCAGGGTAACGATGAGGAAGACAGAAGGCCGGTCGATCTCTAAGGTTCTGGATTTCAGGCAGGCAGATTTTGCAAGAATGTGTGTGATTTTTGGAGAGGAAATGAAGAGGAAAGGGAAGACAGAGGATGTGGAGGAGTTATGGGAAGCAGTTGGGGGGGTTACTAACAGCCATGATCCTCTGCATGAGGAGGGTTAAGAAAAGCAAAAGACAGAAGAGACCATTGTTGTTCAACTGGGAGGTGAGGGAAGCAACTGGGGAGAAAAGAAGGGCATTCAAAACATATATGAGGACCCAGAGAGACAAAGACAGGGAGATCTACAAGTAAAAACTGAGGATGGCAGGGTTGAAGATTAGGAGGCTAAAGTGGACATAGAAGAGGGAATAGCCAGACATGCCAGAAGGGGGGATAAAACTTTTTTTAGGCATGTTAGGAAGTGAAAGAAGGCAAAGCAGGGGATAGTTAGACTGAAGGGGGAGGGGTGACTATAGGTGGAGAAGGACTTCAAGAAGGCGGAAGTGCTAAATAGGTATTTCTGCTCGGTTTTCATGGTAGAGGGGAAGAGACCAGAGATAAAAGGAAGGGGAAGGGAAGGCCCAAAGGTAGATCAAAGCCCATTCACCAAAAACTGAGTAAAAGAGGAGCTAGGTAGGTTGAGAGAGGACAAAGCTATGGGTCCAGACACCCTGCATCCTAGGGTACACCGGGAATTGAAGGAGGAGCTAGCAGCTCTCTTGGCGAGGCTGTTTAACTTGTCCCTGGACATGGGACAGGTGCAGAGGAACTGGAGAAGGGTAGATGTGATACCAATCCACAAGAGTGGCAGCAGAGTGGAAAACTATTGTCCTGTCAGGTTTATGTCGGTGGTGGGTAAAGTGATGGAAGCACTCTTGAAAGAAAGGGTGGTCAAATGCCTTGCTGATAATGGACTGCAGGATGACAAGCAACATGATTTCACTGCAGGGAGGTCATGCCAGACGAACCTCATTGAGTTTTTCTATTGGGTGACAAGGTTGGTGGATTGGGGGGTGGACTTGGCCTACCTGGACTTCAGGAAGGTCTTTGACTCCATCCCTCACAGAAGGCTGGTTAATAAGTTGGAAAGTTTGAGGATGGGACCAAAAATAGTGAGGTGGGTAGAAAACTGTTTGTGGGATAGGAGCCAGAGGGTAGTGGTGAATGAAGTACATTCCAGGGAGGAAAAGGTGATGATTGGGGTGCCCCAAGGCTAAGTGCTAGGGCCCACACACACACACATACACACACACACATATATATATATATATATACACACACGCACATATATTTATATATCAGCGATATATGGGAGGGACTGGAAGGGAAGGTGTGCATGTTTACATATGATACCAAGATCTACAATAGGGAGGACACCACGCTGGGATGGAGGCAATGAGGAGAGACCTAAAGAGGCTGGAGGGGTGGTCAGAAGCATAGCAGTTGAAGTTTAATGTGAAAAAATTCACTGTGTTGCACACGGGACATAATAACCAGCAAGCCAGCTACATTCTGGCAGAGGAGGAAATAAAGGTGACCAGACAGGAAAGGGATCTTGGGGTTATAATTTCAGATAACGTCAAGATAGGGAATCAATGCAACAAGGTGGTGGGCAGGGCAAATGCAATGCTGGCATGCATTAGGAGGAGTATAACAAAGAGGAAGAAGGAGGTACTCATACCTTGCTACAAGTCAATGGTGAGGCCTCACCTGGAGTATAGGGTACAGTTCTGGAGGCCACACCTGAGGAAGGATATTGATGGGATGGAAAGCGTCGAGAGAAGTGCAACAAAGATGGTGTAGGGCATGCGTTGGCTGTCCTATGAAGAGAGGCTGAAGTAGCTGGACCTGTACTTACTGGAGACTAGGAGGGAGAGGGGGGACATGATAGAAATGTTCAAGTACATGAAAGGGATAAATAAGGTGGGAGAAGGGGGCTTATCCAAAAGAAAAAGAAATAATAGAACAAGAGGTCATGGTCTGAGGTTGGAGGGGGGAAGATTCAGGGACAGTACATGGGTGCATTATTTCACCAAAAGGGTGGTGGGCCCCGGAACAGTGTACCAGAGGAGGTGGTGGGCACAGAAACCATAGAGGAATTCAAGAGGGCATTGCAAAGATGTAAAGGATTGGCTGGAGGGTGGCGAGAGGTGTATCTGGATGGGAGGGGAGTATGGTGGGGGAAGTATTGGGGCAGACTTGATGGGCATTAGTGTCCTTTTCTGCTGACAGTCTTCTATGATTCTGTGAATACTGAGCAGAAGTATTTATTCAGTATTTCTGCCATTTCCAGGTCTCCCTTCTTACACTCCCCTGCATCCTCAAGCTTTACAATCCCTCCCCTAGCTTTCCTTCTTTTGCTGATGTACATATAGAATGTGTTTTCCCCTTTCTTTACTGTCAGAACTAATCTTTCCTCAGTCTGCTCCTTCATGCTCATAACAGCCTTCCCTGCTTCCTTTAGACACTTTAGGTACTCCTCCCTGTCTTCTTCCTTTTGAGTCCCATTATATTTCCTGAATCCCACCCTTTAGGCCCTTACCTTCTCTGACACGTTTTTAGAGAACCATAGTGGTTACCTCCATCTCTTGCCTTTGGTTATCACCCTAGTGCATTGGTTTGTTACCTCCCCTATGACTCTTTTATGTGTTCCCACTGTGCCTCAACCCACTACCTTCCCTCCTCCTAGGCAGTGCTTCCTTGATACAACTCCCCATCTTATCAAAATCTGCACTCCTGAAATCTAAGACCCTGGCCTTAGTGTGACTTAACTGTGTCCCTGTCCCCAAGCTAAACCACACTATGTGGTGGTCGCTGGACCCCAGTTGACCTTCTAGCCAGACTTCTATGATTTTGTCACTATTTGTCAGTAGTAGATCCAGAATTGCCCTGTCTCTGGTGGAATCAAGCACTAGCTGCTCGAAGTATGCCTCCTGTAGGGAATCCAAGATGTCTATACTCCTGGTTGAAGTGGCTGCCGGGATGGTGTAATCCACATCTGGCATATTGAAATCACCCAGCAGTAGTACTTCCCATTTTGATGCCATCTCGTGTATTTCTTCCACTAGCTGCCTATCCACCTCCTCTCCCTGCGCTGGAGGCCTGTAGATCACCCCTGTGCAGATTGCTGTGCCCTTATCTGACTCAAGGGTGACCCACAGTGCCTCGGCCTACCCCATCTACCTTTTACCTCCATTGCCTGTATACTCTCCCTGATGTACATGGCCAACCTCCACCTTTTCTTACTCCCCCTATCCCTCCTGAATAGAGCATACACAGAGTACAGTCATGTCCCAGTCATGATTTGCAACGTACCAAGTCTCTGTTATTGCTGCTATGTCCAGGTGTGCCACTACTAGCAATGCCTCCAGGTCAGGGATTTTATTTCCCAGCCTGCAAGCATTTGCAACCATGGCATTCCATGTTTTGCTGCCTATCTTCCCTCTATTCATGCCTTTGCTTTCCTGCTTCATCCCCTCAACCATGATCCTCTTTTTCTACTGCCTTCTTTCTTCTGCCTTTCCCTTTACATGTGTTTCAGGTGTTACTGCCTGCATCTTGCTTTTCTTGTTCCACCTATCTGTCTTCTCTAACTTGTGGGGGTGGGCTGCTAGAGTCTACCTGCTCCCATGGACCAGGTGGAGTCTCACCATTGACCTGTAAAGTGACATTACCATCTCTCTCTTTCTGTTAGTTATGCCCCTCCCTATGTACCCTGCATTTCGCTGACCTTCCCCACTGCCTTCCCGAACTGCCTGATAACCTGTGGGTCATTTGTTATAATCACCCCTAGGTCTCTTTCCTTCTTGGTGGTGTCAGCAATTCCCCACTGCCATGGTGTATTTTTCCCTAGGGTTCCCCTCCCTAAATGCATTATTTTGCATTTCTTTGCATTACACTTTCGCTGCCACAACCTTCACCATTCCTTGAGCCCACACAAGACCCTCCTTATTCTGTCTACCCCTAAATCAGGACACCCAAGAGGGAGGGAAAGTGGGTTGTGTGAGTAGAGTGTTGTCCAACTATCCAGGGCAAAAGGAAGGTGGTTGACATTATTAGGTGCCTTCCAGGGTGCAGGGAAGGGGGTTTGTAAAGAAAAAATTTACTGGGACTCTGGGATGGAGATGGGGTGCTATGTCTGTTGGGGATGGGGTATTTTTTATAATCTGGGACCCTGGACTGATGTGTAGAAGGAGGGTTGATGAGATGCTATAAATGAGGGGAATAATTAACTTTGTTTACCATATATTTTATCTTTTAGCTATTCTCCAACATAGTCCACTGAGTTTGACAGTAGACCCTGAATCACATGTTTCACCAGGGAAGGGCACAGTTTCCAACATTTTTGGTTGAAGTCTCAAGCTTGCCAGCATTTTGTCAACCTTTGTGAAAGGTGAAGATTGCCTTTTCACCACATCTCCACCCGTAAAATATTACTTCACAAACATTTAACTTTACAACCTCAGGTATTGATTCCCTGCTTAATTTTTGCTTCCATAGATATTGATATGGTGCCATTTTAACTTGTTAAGACGCTATAGCTCATGTTATGTGGCCAATGATTAACCCTAAAGTTCCCAAAGTCCCATTAGGTTAGGGAGCAGTTCCAGTTTAGCTCACCTTATTCCCAAGAAAGGTGGTGTTAAACAATTCTTGTTCAAAAACTGTTGGGGATATTGATGAAAAAATTGAAACAGCTATACTTAATGTTACTCACTGTCAATTTTTCAAATAAAATAACATGCTAATGTATTTCAATTGTATTATATTGTATTAAAGTACATTGTGTACCTGTCACAGTACTGTTCAAACTTGATGTATCACAATTGTACTATATTGCATTGTATTATATTGTATTGTAATTTTGTGTATACTTTGTACCAAGCTGTCCTTCCAGGACCTCCTTGTAAATCAGCGAGCTCAATAGAGTTGTCCGGCAAATGAACTTGAACTTGAACATGAACAAACTTGAAACAGGAAAAAAAAAAGAATTGTAAGCAATAGGAGAAAAAGGGCAAACAAAAGTGAATTTAAATGTATTTTATTGGTAACATGAACTGCTGTTTTAATTAATCAGCATGAAACACTGGAAGCAAAAATCATACAATGTCCAGAAAACACTGGAACACAAAATTATAATGAATAAAGTGCATTAATCAATACAGTCTGTGAATTTAAAATAAATTACGGGGCATTTAAAAACACAAGAACTCATTTTACTGCATCAATAAACTGCCACAACAAGTCTGCAGAGCTTATACATATTTGAAAGAAAAACACCCAAGGTTATTTCAAGATATTTCCTTAAAACCCTTTGGGTGGGATATTCAAAAGGGTTGCGCCATGTGCAATAGGGTTGCGCCTGCGCAAGTCCAAAAGTGCGCCATTCTGCCATATTAAGCAGGAGGCAGTTGCGCCACCGAAAACATGCTGAGCAACAGCGCAATGCAAATGACGGCATGCGCAACCGAAGGGGGTGGATCCATGCATAAAGAGCGCAATGCGATATCCAAAGACTTGCGCAATGCGCAACAGTGGACCAGCCGGAAGTTGCGCCCCAGTGGAAATGAGCCAAAATAAAAAGGCTCAAGGAAGCGGCGCAAGAACACCACAGGGATGCCAAGTGGGGAAGAGAGAGAGAGAAAGACAGACAGTGACAGGCCAGGGCAGGCAAGGGAAGCAGTGTGGGCCATAGGCTGCAGAGGCCAGTGGGGGGGTGCCCAGTGCAGTGGAAGTAGCAGTCAGGACAGTAGGGGTAACAGAAGCTGTAATGAGGGGGTGAGAATGCAAGGTGCAGGGGGACATGGCCGTGGAGGGGCCCGTCGGCGGTACACCCCCAACAGGCAGTACCGTGCCCGCATCAGCTTTGAGTTGTACACAGATGTAGAGATCGTGGGCTGGTACCACCTGAACAGGGCAATACTGAGGTGGCTCTGTGAGCTGTGCAGTGATGTGATGCAGGCACCCTCACGACGGAGTCATGCTCTGTCAGTGGAGACCAAGGTGACAGCCTGCATGTGCCTGCTCACCATGGGCACCTTCCAGAGGCCAACAGGGGACACCACAGGCATCACAAAGTCGGCCACGTCACGCATCCTCACCCAATTCCTCAGCGCATTGCTGCCACATGCTGTAGAGCACATCCATTTCCCCAGCACCGTGGTAGAGTGTACAGCAAACATGCAGGTGTTCCACAGGGTAGCACGTATGCCTGGTGTGCTAGGGGCCATAGACTGCACCCATGTGGCCATTCGCATGCCACCTGGCCCCGATGGGGCCACATTCAGGAATAGAAAGGGCTTCCCCAGTGTCAACTGCCAGGTGGTGTGTGATGCCACTAGGTGTATAATCAATGTCTGTGCCACACACCCTGGCAGAGCACATGATGTCTTTATATGGCATCAGTCCACACTGTGCCATTGATTCGAGAGTGGGGACATCCCCACAGGCCATCTAGTGGGTGAGTACACATGTAGGAAATGCAAACTCTGGGCAAGGGTGGGAATGCCACAGGTGCCATGGTAGTGGCACACAGGGATATGGGCAATATGGACCTGAACATGAGACTGATCTCCACTATCACCACACAGGTGACAGCGGATACCCACTCCGTCCCTGGCTGCTCACACCATACCGGTGCCCCATGACCCCATCGCAGCAATGCTATAATGAGGCACATGCCGCCACACGCAACATCATTGAGCGGGTGTTTGGGATGCTCAAGGCACGCTTCCGATGCCTAGACACCTCCGGCGGTGCCCTACAGTACAGCCCCTCAAAGGCTTGTGGGATATTCCTGGCCTGTTGTATCCAGCACAACATGGCCAATGACTGTGGGATAGTCGTACAGGTTGAAGAGGGGGACAGCGATGGGGACACCAGCGGCGCTGGTGTTGATGGTGATGAGCAGCCCCCCCTTGGACGGCGGGACCCCTGACTGATCCGGCAGGCCTAGCTGCACCGGGACACCATCACGGAGGAGCATTATGCACAACACAGGTAAGTCAAGGGGACATGTGCAAACAACACTGTCCTGGTGCAACCCACAGGCACACAGAGTAACACACCAGGGGTGCATGACGGCAAGGGGGTGGAAGGGACCAGGCACACAAACACACTATCAGGGAGGGCTAACAGTCATATGGACACACACACACACACACAAACACACCAGGCACAAAGCGCATGGGCAGGTG
Organism: Neoceratodus forsteri; assembly: GCA_016271365.2. Taxonomy (NCBI): domain Eukaryota; kingdom Metazoa; phylum Chordata; order Ceratodontiformes; family Ceratodontidae; genus Neoceratodus; species Neoceratodus forsteri. The sequence continues at coordinate 587,200,909 of CM028137.1, read as the reverse complement.
CACAGCACAGGAACAGACATGGCAAACACACAGATCCACAGACCACACCCACCACCTGTACTGTCCAAGCACGTGTGTCAGATGCTGGGCACCCTTGCACCTTGGTGTACAGTACAATGCGGGCATCATCATGCACACGCACCTGTGGACATCAGTCGGGATGGTGTGCAGGTGGTCCGTATGTTGGCGTGATGGGCAGGGCACCCACCAGTGCACTGCCCACCATGACGCACAGTGCACACAGGGCAGCAGCAGACAGGGCCTGCACTGGGAGACAGGTCAGTCATGTTGCACCATTCCATGGCCACCGCGGATGCGTGGGTGACCCCACCGTGACCCAACAGCACTGGCAGGCTGAGCAGGGGCCACATGGGGTGGCACCGATGGACCACCAGGGGTCCAACTGCATGATTGCGACCTTGTCCGCAGTGGGGTCTGTAGGATGCCAAACATACCTGCACCAGGGGTGCTTGGGATGCCCACAGCAGAACCCGGCATCAACAGGCCTGGTATCACATGATGCCGGAAACAGGGAGTGGAGAGCATACTGTGTGAGGTGCGTGGTACAGGAGCACCTTCGTGTGTGCCCAATGCAGCCACGACAGCGACCAATGCCTGGGTCTGCCTGTCAATGGCGGTGGTCACATCCATCCGCATATGGACCATCTCTGCACAGTCCAGAGCACACTCCCTGCTGTGCCGCTCCACAGCCGCACACAGTGTCTCCACAGACGTTGCAACCCACCTTTGCTGCTGTACTGATTCCCACAGCAGGTGGGTGTGCTCATCCAATGGGTACTCTGCCACAATGGCATCCTGTCCCCCAGGGTGTGGAAGGTCCTGATGCACAACACCCCTTGAGGGTTGGCGCTGTTTGCCTGGACCAGGAATGGGCATATCAAAGGGCGGCGGGCATGTGCCACAGCTGGACACTGTACCCCTAGACCTGGTGGGTGACTGCTGCTGCTGCCCCTCCAACCGCTGTGCCCCAGGGACCACTCATTCCACTGCTGTGGCCACAACAGTGCCAGACACCTGCACAGCCACCGGTGCTGCCCCACCGGTGTTGACAGGCACAGCCTGGGACTGTGCCGACATGCTGGCACACAAGTTGGAACCCGCAAGGCCTAGGGGCACGTGCTGGCCTGCTGTGTGTCCATCATGGGACACACACATGTCACTGCCCATTGCAGTCCTTGCATCATCAATGGTGCAGGTACGTGCTACAGCCACAGTCACAGCGTGCTGGCATGCTTGCATGCCAGACTGCTGAGACACAGGCTGTGCATCCTCCACACCCGAATCACCAACACCAGAGTTGGCAGCCCAGCATGCATGCTGGTGCAGTGCATGCTGGCTGGTGTCAGAGGTGGATGGACCCCTCCTCCATGTCCAGCAGGTCATCCTCACTGCCTGGACCCACCACCACCGTCCCCTGAAGACAAACAGGATCTGTAACAGAAAGAGAGGACATGTGAGTGCATGTGAACAACCTTCCCCCCCCAACACCACCACCATGTCATACCGTGCAGTGATGGGCTTCCACCTGTCTGGAATCCACCTCCTGGTACGCCCTCAATAGCACTGCACTGCATTGATGCAGCCAGTCTGTCCTCAGCCGGAGTCAGCTCCATCACCGCTGGCTGGCCCCCGCCAGTGCCAGCACATGCCGCCCTGAGGGCTGCCACCTTCTCCTTCACCCTCCTGAGGTCTGTCCCAATCTTCTTTTTGCATTCCTGCATGGAGTGCTGGTGGCTTCCGTGCAGGTTCACTGCCCGGGCTACCCCCTCCCATGCAGCCGCACAGGCCTGAGGGGTGCCCCGCCATCCACTCAGTAGTGCCTCCTCCTCCAGGTAGGCCTGGAAGAGGGCATCAGTCTCTGCCGTGGTGAAGTTGGGCCTCCTCCTCCTCTTCGCCCACCATCCTCACCCTCACCTTGGCTCTGCTCGGTCATGGCGATCTGTATGGGTGGAAGTGGACACCTGTCACTGTGCAGTCTACAGCGTTATCCCATGCCCATTGTCCAGAACATCCCACTTCATGCAACTCATCTCTCACCTGCAGTAACCGAATCTGGCCAGCGCAGCCCACTGTCGCACTTTTATAGCGCAATGCATGCAAATTAGGAGTGGAGCAACTGTAATGAGATGCAAATCACGCCACTGCACCTTTAAATGGCTGATCGGATAATTTGCATGTGCCGGCTGAATATCGCGCCATTGCGCTTTTTGCAATACGGTTGAGCTGGCTGAGCCAATAGTGCAGATCTGTGACTGTGCGGTACACTGCATTGCGCATGCCCAGGTAGCTTACGCAGGCGTCTGCCGCGCTGATGACGTGCAGTGCGCGATTGGCAATTCAGGCCATGGCCACCATTGTGCCAGTGGCGCTACAGCTGTGGGCACTATATGGCGCTGTGGCACTACTGTGCAATAGTCCACTGTGGCACTGTCATGCAGGTGGTTGATCGCGCAGGATGCGTAGACGTCAGATGGCGCTGTGCGTGGCCTTGCGTCATAGACCCCTGACCTGGTGTCCGACCTTTGCCCCCTGGCGCTGTTCGGCTGCCATGTGTACAGCCCTATTGCGCTGTCTGGTGACAGCGCTATGTGGACCAACGGCGCTGTACGAACAGCGTGATTGGAACCTATGGTGGTCTATTGCACAGCATTTCCACGTGGGGTTGCAGCGCTGCGGGGTGCCATATTGCCTGCTGTAAAGTTGGAGGAATGGCACGCAGGAGGGCAGTCCAATGGAGCCCGGTGGAGGTGGTCAACCTGGTGGCCCTGGTAGAGCCCCACTATGGGGTACTGTATGGGGAGGAGCCCCTCACCATAGCCTGAACCCAGGTCTGGCTACAAGTGGCCAATGACCTGGTGGGGATCACTGGGTGGCGCCGGTCTGCTGAGCACTGCCGGCACAGGTACAGTGACCTCCGCAGGAGGGAGCCGGACCTGCATGAGCGGCTATGGTCACGTGCCAGGAGGGGCGTTGTGCCTAGGCCAGGTGGGTGTACCATCTATGCACCTGTATTCTCTGTAGGGGTGTGAGTGTGTTTTGGTGGCTGTGCATGGGTGATGGCTCTGACATGGTTGGCTGTGTCAGTGTGTGCAGGTGTGAGATGCATGGTCTGGCTGTGTGGGCAGGCACCTCACTGGGGCAGGGGCAGTCTGCTTTGGAGTCACACTGATGTTTTTCTCAACATTTGTCTCCCACAGGCCGGGCTGAGAGGATGAAGGCACGGGATGAGGAGGGCCGTGGCAGGGCCCCGGTGGCAGTCGGTGGTGCTGCGAGGGGTGGGCCACAGCAGCAGCAGCAGCAGCAGCCACAGCTGCTTGCGGAGTGTGAGTATCATTACATCATGGATGCTATTGCATGCTGGAGGGGGTGGGCATGACCACCAGCCATGCACAACACAACCATGCACAACACAGGCAACATTCATCACTGTCCAGTGTCACTGCACGTCTGTGTGTGTGTCACTGGTGGCCCATGCATGCACTGGGCACATGGCTGTGGAACTGGCATCGCACCATGTTGCCACGTCACTTGACAGCCTTGTTTGTGCTCTGATGGACATGGGCAGTGTGTGTGTGCAGTGGTGCACATAGCTGGTGCCGCCTGGCTTGGGCTGGCTATGTGCATGTTCACTGTGGGTGGGTGCATACCATCACAGGTGCGGACATTGGGCATGTGGCTTGCAGGTTGGGTGGTGTTCAGGGTTGTGGTCAGTCACAGCCATTGACTGTGTTCCCATTTTCCTAGGCCTCATTGTGCTCTGGAGAATAGAGCGGGCACTGCAGCAGCTCACCCAGGTGTCCATGGACAACAGGACCATCCTCCACGACATCCAGCGCCATGGCCTACGGAGGAGGCACAGCCAGACACGACGGCACCAGGCGGCAGAGGACCAGCCTGCTAGGCCTTAGGCCAGCTTCCCCTTCCCACTTCACCCATCCCTCCCACCCTGCCTTCCTCTCCAAGTTGTTCATCCCTACCCTTGCCCACCTTCCTTGTATTCCTACCCCCTCTTGTAAATAGTTTTGTTGTTGTTAATTTTGTAATTTACATTTTCTAATAGATATATATTTTGATATGAATACTGTGTTGGTCTCTGATTTGCAGCTGGCTATGGTTGCTCAGTTGCAGTGTGTGCATGCCATCTGGAGTGGTATGGTCCTGGGTATGTGTGTGTGTGTGTGTGTGTGTGTGTGTGTGTGTGTGTGTGTGTGCATGGGGAGGTGTCTCCAGTGTGGCAGTGACTTTCTGTTGGTCTTGCCATCTGCTGCCACCCACTGCTGGGTGCACAGGGTGGGTCTAGCTTGTATGGTTCTCTGCTACATGGGGTTGAAGTGTGCCGGGGGGGATGCATGGTGTTTCCTGCAGTGCCAGTCACTGCACATGGGTGGTGTCTTGGGGTCATGGTGCAGGGTGTACTGTGTGTACGGGGGGCTGATGTGCACTGTGGTTGTCAACCCCCTGTGTGTGGCAGTCTCAGCCTACCAGTGGTTGTGCTGGGGCATCATGGCCCTGCTGTGCTTTGTTGGCTTGTCCCCATGGGCCAGTAGATCATCCGTCCCACCCCCAGTGATGCTGTGCTTGGGGTGTGCAGGTGTCTTGTTGATTCTGCAGTGTGTTCCTGTGCCCATGTGTGGCATGGCTGGTGGTAGGCCCCATCCTGCCTCCCTGGTTGTGCAGTTCCATTGATCTGCTGGGGGGGGGCTCCGCTTGCACTATGGCACCTCTGGACTGCTCAGCTGGGCTGCCCTTGCTGCGCTATGGCGCAACCTTTCTGCTCAGCTTCCTTCCTGTTGCGCTTATATGCAGTTTGTGTGATATTCAGATGTTGGTTGCTTATACAATTTGTTCTGCTCCATGTTTGAATATCCGCCTGTTACATATGCTAATTGAATTGTGCTTGCTCCTGCTGTTGAGCACATTTTGGGAGCAGTTTGAATATCTGGGCCTTTAATTTTGGCATGCCTATTCCTAAAGGTGGTAATAAATTCTTAAGAATGTTTGAGGGTGGAAGTAAGGAGGGAGAGGCTGTTGCATAGTGTGTCATTTTAAAATAAGAGCAACATCAATTGTTATACTGTATGAAAGGCTTTGGGACATATTTTTAAGGCTGACCTGCTGTGTGACCAGTGTTACTCTTTGATCAGCTCAGCTGCACTGCAGCCAACTGGGCCATATTTAGCATTGCTTGTGATGGTGATGAGGCAGGAGTTCAGCCTGCTGTCCTCCAGAATGAAGCGGTAGGTAATTCGGGTGGTACTTGTCCTAGCACATAGGGTTTTATGGAACCAGTTTGTAAGTTGTTCCTGTGAAGAACACAATCCCTTATTGGAGGGTTGCAACTGGAGGTTTAATGATCCTTACCGCATTGTCAAAGCCCATAAAGGCACATAACGCTCATGTAATGGCATGTTACCACAGAATGGTAAGGTGCAATAAGTGGAGTCAGATATACATTGTCAGTGTTTGCAGATGAGGCACCATATACACTTCATGACCCCTCTGATTCTGCCAGAATGAGGATTTGCAGCTTTGTTAAAGGAGTTTCTTAATTGTGATGGAGGAAGGGAGCTAGTGCACTGGTGCAGAAATTAGATATCTACGTGGACAGTTTTTTTAAACTAAAGAGTGTAGTAACTGCTGCTGGGAACACCCTTGAAGCTGGTAAGTGCAGGGTGGACCCAACAAAATCTACCTTGGACACAGAGCCAAGGCCAGGGGAAGCTAGCAGTGATGAGAGCAACAGACAAATGAAAGCATCAAGTAAGGTACTGGGTAGCAAATGTAGCAAAAATGGAGTGGATGATATGAAGACTCAGGTAGGAGGGGAGGATAGGAGTGAATAAGATGTAGGCACAGTGCTTGGTTTGCTTAAAAGCCAGAAGTTCAGTTGCCTGCAGGAACTGGTGGCAGTGGCTAAGTTAGTTCTACTGCCCATCACAGAGACTTGGGCCAGAGGCAACAATGGCTGGGATCTAGCAGTTCCAGGCTATACATGACTTAGGAGAGACTGGAGCAAGGGGAGAGGAGGAGGGAGTGGCCCTATATATTAGGAATAGAATCAAAGTGATAGGTTATTGGACTATAAACGAAATCTGGTTAGAGCCAATACAGCTGTAAAGTGATTGTAATGATGGTGTTAAGAGTGTGTAGAGAAGATGCAGTAGTGCAATGATGGATGAATCAGTTAAGTGTTGTGGTTTTTTGAAATTATATTGCATCTTGGGGGATCCTTATACTAGGATCCTAAGTACATGGAAATATCCTGCAATTAATAATGTCCAGATTTCAAAGCAAGATCATAAATTAATTCAAATGTCCATAAAAATACATTGCTTGGCAGCAGTGACTGAGAGATCACTGTAGCTAAAGCATGTAAGAAGTAATGTTTCAATTTGGTGGACAACATCAGTAACGGCACCCCATGGTTTATGATGTAAGAACTACAATTATTAATACATAATTATTTTAAACTGTAATTTCAATGAAGTGTAGTTTATTTATTTATTTATTTTCATTTATTTATTTGTTAACAGGGTAAGTACATTGGTCCCAGAACCATTTTCAGGCATGATCAGGGCCATTGAGATGGCACGAAAATACAAAGATACAGAGAGTCATACTGTAGGTACATCAAGCGAAAGTACAAGGATTTAACAGTTTTGGAATACATACAAAAGTACTTGAAATTATTTACAGTACAGATACAACAAACAATATGAATAGCACTATATGGTGAAGTAGCCATTTGGGGTACAGTTATGGGTGCCAGGATGTTATGAGGTGCAAATGCAGACAGATTTGGATAGGAGGGCTGAGAATACATTTGATTTGAAGGCCTGTGAAGTGCCAATGTTACAGATAGAGGTGGAAAGGCTGTTCCAGAGCTTAGGAGCTGCTACAGAGAATGCTCTCTGGCCCAAGTTCATGGTGGAGTGAGGGGCACTTAATAATTGTTGAGATGAAGAACTTATCATCCTAGAGCTTTGCTTAATGCAGAGAAACCTACCTAGAGGGGAGGTTGCACTAGCCACAAGGGATTTATGTACAAGGGCACCCAGGTGGAAGTCACATTGAACCTGGGGAGAATGCCATCCTAGTGATGCATACAGCGAGCAGTGATGGGTAGTTAGAGGGGCAGACAGAATAAACTGACAGATGCAGTTATAAACGAAAGAGTTCCTTAGAACAGGTTTTGGGAGAAGCCAAAGGAGGCATGTTTATGGATAAGGAGGTTGTACTAACATACTAACATAATAATTGCCAGCAGATTAGGCCTTAATGTTTATCGAGTCTGCTTGAACCTCAGATCCCTAGTTGGGTACCGAGGGCCCCCCCTTGCATTCCAGAAACCCCAATCATCCATCCTCACCCACCTGGGCCAGGGCATCATCTGATGTCTGATACATCCTCTTTCTGTATCTGTCCCACCCTCTCTTGAAGCCCTCCACCGTGGATATCTGAACCAGCTCACCAGGCAGTGCATTCCGAGGATCCACCACCCTCTCAATGAAAAACCTCCTCCTCTTTTCCCCCTCATCCTTCCACCTTCCAACTTCAAACCATGTTCTCTGGTGATACCTCCCTGCTTTAGTCTAAAGATCCCCTCTGTGTCTACCCTATTTATTCCCTTGAGGTACTTGAAGACCTCAATCATGTCCCCCCGTCTCTCCTCTCCTCTCCACCAATGAGAACAGGCCAAGCTTCTCAAGTCTGTCCTCATATGTCAAATCCCCTAGTCCTCATATCATCCTAGTAGCCCTCCTTTGTGCCCTCTCCAGGAGCTGTATGTCACTCTTTAAGTGTGGTCTCCAGTACTGAAAACAGTACTCAAAGTGTGGTCTAACCAGTCCATTGCACAGTGACAGAATCACTTCCCTGCTCCTAGAGGTGATCCCCTTATAATGCATCCGAACATCCTGTTTGCTTTGCTAGCCACTCTTGTTGTGGTCAATGAGATTTGAGGCCTTGGATAAGTCAGTGAAGATTGCTGTGATTAGCATACCCTCATCAGCAGATCTGAGTACCTGGTCAGTGAAAGAGGTGGTGGTTGAGGTGGTGGTGCGGAAACCCTTCCTGAAACCATGTTGAAGAAGGGAGAGTAGCCCATTTTTATCTATGTAATTGAACATTTGCTGAAAGACTGTCTTCTCCAGCTGAGGTGAGACAGTATGGAAACAGGTCTGTAATTCTCCATGAGCAGTTCATCCCCAGATTTAAAAATGGGGACAACTCTTGCCTGCTTCCATAACCTGGTGTGCAGTGAAGGAGGTGAGAAAACAAAGACAGTTGGTGCAGTGGAGGGTGAAGGGATGTAATCATACTGAGAGTAACACATGTAGCTTAATAATACCCGACAGGGTGGGCGGTGTGTGCTGTCGGACCGCCCAGGGGCATAATGAGGCCTTGACGCCAGAGGGCGGAGGGCCTATAGTCCCTGGAAGGTCCGGGTATAGCACACACCATTTGCACCCTGAAGGGTATTATTTGGCAGCTTTAGAAAATGGGCCATTTTATTATCTATGTTTGAAAGAATAAATGTACATGCTAAAATGTTAAAACTATTAAGTGTTATATTTATTTTGTAAAAATAGTTCCTCCGCCAATATTACAATGATATGTTTTTTTGATTTCTGATGTTTGTCCTAGTACAGCCTTCCTAACACCTACCATTTAAAAAAAACAGAGTGATGAGGTGTGTTAGAAGGATTCAAGGCACTACGAGGGGTTTAAATCAACAAAAAAAATATTTGACACGGTGCTGGAAGTGCAAGGGAGTAGTTTGAAAGCTAAATGTATTGGGGATCAGCATGGAGACTGGACAGCATGACAGGAGTCGGGAGAGAAAAGGTAGTTTTATTTTCCAGCAAACGTCCCATTTATGGGATTTAAGATGTGGAGGCGACGGGCGAAAGTATGTGCAGTACAGCGGAAAGGAAGGGGAGCCGGACAGCTAATGGCATGGTATGTAGAGTTTTATGCCGAGAGCTTAGGGACTCTGTGATCCACTGCTTTCATGCCCCCCCCCCGATCGCGATCGCATGAAGGGGAGGTTTTAATACACTTACCGCCTGTTACAGTTGTCCCCCCCGAGTTTCTGAGAGTTTTTCCGGTCAGTGGCTTGTATCAGGTAGGAACGTACAGAAGGTCGGGTGATAAGGCAGCTAAAAAGAAAAGTAAACCTGTAAAAACAGGTCGATTATTTTGTTTTCTCCTGGTGTTGCTGTTCAGTTTGGAGCGGGGTACTCAGCCGGACAATAATGTTACAAATGAAGGGATCGGGGAATCGGGCCAAGGGCTGGTGGTGGCAGTTCCGTAAGTTTGTTTACCTATAAATTGAGACAGTAAGCGAGAGGCAGAAAGTAGGCGAGCGGGACAGCGATCAGGGAGCTGCTAGAGGAGCGCGAGACTGTTTATATTAATAACAGCTTACCATTTACTTAAAAATAAAATAAAATATTGTGCATTTAGTTTGCTGTTTGGTGTCTAGTTTATTTCATTTATTTAAATTATAGTAAGATGAACTCACTTTGGGGATCTCATTCGCTACACTCGCTAAACGTAAATACAACATGGTGGTGCTTGCCTTTTCAACGTTCTACTAGCCCACTAATATTTAGAACTATATGAGGCAACTGAGACTGGGGCTAGTTATTTCCCAGTCTCTGTTGTCTCATACCGGACCGGCAAATTGGCTCTTGCAGCCAATCAGGAACATGAATACACTTTGCCCATTTTCTAAATTGACATTATTTACCTGTTATGGACATTTGCACATAGTTTGCATCCTGCTGCACATTTTGGTCATTAATTATAGTTGATGGATATTTGCATGCATTCCAGACATGTAAACTATTATTATGGACATTTCCATGAATTTAAGATCCAGGTTTGAAATCTAGACATTCATAATTATGATACATTTGCATATCTTTACAATTCTATTTTGAACATAGGGATGTTTATGGGCTTTCTAATTGAATATGACTTTTTGGGACACTAATTTATCAACATTTTATTATGGGTTCTTTTTGTACTCCTTGCTGCTACTTATGTCATTTTACTGTCTTGTTCATTAACCTGCCCTGAAATGTATCTGTGTATCCTGCATCTTGTGGAGACCCTTATGATAGGATGCTAAACACGAGGAAATGTCCTGCAATTATAAATGTCCAGATTTTAAAGAAGGATCATAAAATCATAAAAATGTCCATAAAAATGCACTGAACAGCAGCAGAGACTGAGCTATCACTCTAGCTACTGTAAAGCATGTTGGAAGTAATGCTTCCATTTGGTGGACAACATCAGCAATGGCATTGTATGTTTTATGATGTAAGCAATCACTCCTACTCTAATTAAATACTCTGTTTGATGTTGGTTTGTTTCTGCATTCAAACTCTCCAGAGTCATCATACTATAAGGCTGCCAATTAATTCTCTCATTATGGCTGGCATGTCTCTCATAGTTATTTCCCTTTGCTGTGGATCTGATACATAATAAAATATTAAATGTTGTACAGCAAGACAGCAAGTACTGAAAAGTCAAAGAGTGATCCCCCTACCTTCCTGAAAAATTCAGTAATCAGAAACAAGTGAAGGAGAAGTCTCACATCTTTTCACAGCAATGTTTTCCTAACTCCTTATGTGTAAGTGTTGTGTGCCTCCTCTGGTTGTCAGCAATCCTATTTCTGTCCAAATATGGTTTGTAAATAAAAACATATAGCCTCCAGAAGTTATCATTGTGTTTCTCCTCCGTTTTTCCTTCAAAGTTGCTGGAGGGTGATGTCATCAGAACAACAATGATAGTGGTTTTATAAAAAATGCAGTTCCACCAGTAATCTGCTGCCAATAAGGATCACGCAGACATAATTTCTGTTAATATGTGTATTTGCAATATTTATAATTATGTTCCCTTAATGTACTGTATTGCTGTATACGACTATTATTTTTGTAATGCTGTTAATTATTATTTAATTTTTTCCTGTTATACAATACAATGAGGGGCAGTGGGTGTGCAGGCCCACAAACTCCGAAAGGACATAAGTGACCCCCTCACCGTGATGGAACAGGTCTGGAAGGAGGAGGTGGAAGGAGCAAGAACACAGTTAGCAAAGGGTGTAGGGGTTGAGGAACATATAACAAGGGTATGTGGAGGTGTGCACACAGAGGGAATAAATGTGAATAGAAGAATAGAAGGAAGGGAAGGAAGGTCAGATTCTAGGTGGAGGGTGGTATCTCTGAATGTGCAGAGTCTTGGAAACAAGATGGATAACCTGCAGGCACTATTAGCAGACAGGAGGGTGGACATAGCTGCAGTAATTGAGACTTGGGCAACATCACACCATGACTGGGACCTTGCATTCCCTGGATATAAACTATACAGGAGGGACAGGGTAGTCGGGAAGGGGGGGGAGGGGTGGCAGTTTATAACAGGAACGGAATAACTTTCATGAGAGAGAAGTCAAAGGAAGGAGAAGTGGAGGCCTTATGGGTTCAGTTAAGGTCCATATGAAGGAGAAAGATGAGGTTGGGGGTGGTTTACAGACCACCCAGTCAGGATAGGGGGAAGGAGAGGGAACTGAACTCACAAATATTGGAAGCTGCAGGGAAATGAGAGGTGATAATTGTAGGGGACTTCAACCTGCCAAATGTGGACTGGAGCATACCATCCACAACATGTGTAAGGAGTAAGGTGATCCTGAAAGGACTGTGGAGTGGGTTCCTGACTCAGGGCATCATTGAACCAACAACAGCCAAGGTAATTATTGATCTGGTGCTCACAAACGGGGAGCATGTACAGGAAATAATGGTCAGGGAGCCACTGGGTGGAAGTAACCATTGTACAGTGTGGTTCCAGTTGGATATGGGCAGGGAAAGCATCCTTACTAAGACCAAAATCTTGGATTTCAGGAGGGTGGACTTCAGGAAAATGGGTGAAGTGCTAAGGTGCCATCTGATGGGCATCAAAGCAGATATGGGGGTGGATCAAAGGTGGTCTGTCATTGAGGAAGTAATACTGGTTGCCACAGATGAGTGCATTAGGCTCAGGGGTAAGAACACAAGGGTCAAAGCGCCCAGCTGATTCAGTTCTGGGGTTGCCCAGGCAGTAAGGGAAAAGAGGCTGACCTATAGAAAGTTCAGGAAGATCGAGAGAGATGGATAGGGAAAATTACCTAAGATTGGATAGTGAGTCAACTAAGACCAAAGGCACAGAAGGAGATGCAGATAGCTCAAGGAATTAAGAAGGGGTGAAGGCATTCTTTTGATATATAAGTGAGAAAAAGGACAAGAAGGAAGGGATTATTAGGCTTAAGAAAGGGGTACAGTGGGTGGAGGATAATGGGGGAAAAGCATAGATACAAAATTAATACTTTGGTTCTGTCTTCACCAAGAAGAAGGATGGACCAGTGCCTTCCAGAGGGAAAAGAGGAGTGGGGGAAGGGAAACACAGATGTAGTGATAGAGGAGGCTAGAGTGAGGGAGGGGCTGCTGGCATTGAAGGTGGACAAATCATCAGGCCTGGACAGAGAACATCCAAAGTTACTAAAGGACCTGGCTAAGCAACTGGCAGGGCCATTGGCAGACCTATTTAACTTAGTTAACTAGAGTCAGGAGTGGTACCACAGGAATGGAGAACAGCACATGTAGTGCCCCTACACAAAAGTGGTCCCAAGGATGATCCAGAAAATTACAGACCAATCAGTCTGACATCCATTGTGGGTAACTTCATGAAGAAAATACTAAAGGAAAGTTTTGTTAAATATCTGGAGGAGCATGGTCTTCAGGAAGCAAGACATCATGGGTTCATTGTGGGGAGAGCATGTCAAACAACTCTGATTAACTTCTTTGACTGTGCCACTAAGACAGTAGACAGGGGCCAAGCAATAGATATCCTCAATCTTGATTTCAGCAAGGCCTTTGACTCTGTGCCCCACAAAAGGTTGATCAGGAAGTTGGTGGATCTTGGGGTTGGGGAAAAAATGGCCAGATGGGTGGAAAACTGGCTGGGGGTCAGAACAAAGAGGGCACTTGTGGGGGAAGAGTTATCTGGTACCAGAGAGGCAACCAGTGGGGTCCAACAGGGCTTGGTGCTGGGGCTGGTGTTGCTTAATGTCTTCATCAATGACATTGGAAATGGCATTAAGGGTAAAATGTGTCTATTTGTGGATGACACCAAGCTCTGTGGGAGAGCGGACAGCTGTAGGGATGCAGGACCTACAGAAAGATCTGAAAAAGCTGGGGAAGTGGTCCAGGATCTGGCAGCTTGGCTTCAATGCCAAGAAATGCAAAGTTATGCAACTGTTTGTTTGTTAAAAGTTTATTTTTATATAGGATACAATTGCTGGGAAAAAAATGCCCATTTACAACAATGTAATGTGTTACCAGAGAAACATACAAAATATAAACACGGTACAAACAGACACATCATAAAATCTATCTAAAACAACAACAGTTTGTATTCAAATACAAATTTTACTGCTTTTTGAACATTTTCTTATTGCTGTTTTTAACTTGTATGGGAGTTTATTCCAATAAGTTGCTATACTATTTTGTAATGTATGGTCCCCAAATCTGTTAATTGATCTCTGGAAAGGTATCCTGTGTGATGAGGGCCTCAGTCTCACCATTTGACAACTTATTGCCTGAATTTCCACATAATTACCTAAGGGATGACTATTACTTGAAAACATGATCTGATGGCAAAAAGTTAACCATAAATATTCTCTCTGGTTTCCTGGTATTAATCAACCTAGCCTCGAGAAGATTTCACAAGGATGGGTGCCATAGGCACTTTTAGCAATAAATCTTCCCATTCTATAAAACGTACGATCCAATTTCTTTAATATTTTTTTTCCATAGAATGCTTGTATAATAGCAAGCCATATTCAAGAACAGGAATTAGTAATTGTTTTATTAATTTTTTCCTCCCATCCATAGTAAGTGAACCTGATACTCTTCTCATGGCCCCCAACCTCTGATTAACTTTTTGAATTTGTAATTGAACATGATTTCCATATGTCAATCTATGATCCACTTGTACTCCTAAATACTTATAGGAATGTGCATTATGGATAAGTAACCCAGTTTGTAAGATAAGCTGTAAATCTGTTCTATTCCTGTTTATCTGTCCCAATGAAAGCACCATACTCTGCATTTTTGTCATTCATAAACAGATCTGAGTTTCTTATCCATTTTTCCAACAACAATAGATCCTCCTGAAGGCGTCCTTCCAGATCCTCCATACTGTCGGCAGAGGCCACCAACATGGTACCATCTGCATACAGTCTTATCTCACATTGTTTTAACACTTATGGTAAGTTGTTTACATGCACATTAAATAAAAGGGGTCCAAGTATTGAACCCTGTGGAACTCCCCTTTTCACTTCAATTAGATCTGAAATGACAGTCCCACTGTTGACACATTGCTTTCAGTTTGATAGAGAGGACTTAAACCATCTAAGTGATTCTTCTTGGACTCCCAGCTCTTCCAGCCTCACCAAGAGATATTGATATTGGAGCCAAGAATCCCAGGACAGAGTACTATCTGGGTGGAGTCTTAGTATCTGCATCAGAGGAGGAGGAGGAGGAGGAGGAGAAGGACCTCGGAATGATGATCATTATTGACCCAAAGCACTCCATGCAGTGCAAGAAAGCAGCAGCAAAGGCAAACAAGATGCTGGGATGCATATCTAGAGGGATCAGTAGTAGGAAAGAGGAGGTCATACTTGCCCTTGTACAGGTTAGTGGTAAGACCGCATCTAGAGTATGGAGTTCAGTACTGGTGCCCACACCTCATAAAGGACATTAACCTGCTAGAGAAGGTCCAAAGGAGACTACAAAGTTAATAGCGGGTCAACAGGGTAAGGCATACGAGGAGGGCACTGAGCATGTACTCCCTGGAAGATAGGGGAGAGAGAGGGGACATGATTGGGACCATCAAGTACTTGAAAGGGATAAGTAAGATTGATAAAAAGAGTCTCTTTAAGATGAGTGGCAACCATAACGTGAGGGAGCAAAGTCTTAAGCTGGAAGGTGGGAGGTTTAGGGGAGGTCAGGAAGCACTGCTTCACAGAAAGGGTGGTGGACACTTGTAATGCACTGCCTGAAGAGGTCATCTCATTGAAAACAGTGGGCAGCTTTATGAACAGCTGGGATAGGCATGGGGGAAAGTGAGAATCATAGGTAGAGAGAATGGGAGAAGTGGGGAAGGAGGGCAGGGATATTAGCTCAAGCTGTGGACCCTGCAATATGAGCAGACATGATAGACCAAATGGTCTTCTTCTGCTGGCTTCTTCATATGTTCATATGTATGTAATACTCCATAACCCTCCTCCAGGACACATCTGGAAATGAGCTGCTTGTGCGTCACTACATACCCTAGAAAGAGCATACCATTACTGTTTCACAACACACAATTATGGGTGCAGTTATTCCCCAAACCTTGTGTCACATTTGTGTGATAGGCTGCTGGTATATGCCACCTTGGTTACATGAACACACCTGACTCTGCTTCATGCCTCACCGCACACCCAGGAAAATGCATACTACGGTGTATTCAGTCCATACAAATAAAATTGTACTTATTGTACAAACTTTACTCTCACTTTGCATGATCAGCCACTGATATATGCTAACATGCTTTAATGAACACTTGTTTCTGCCTTGTGCCTCAGTATCTATCCAGATAGCTGAATAACTTTGTTTGATCACTATGTACAATTGCGAGTGTAGTTATTTTGAAAAATCTTCTGTCACTTTATATGATCGGCCTCTGATGTATGCCCACCTGGGTTACTTAAAGGCACATGGCTCTGCCTTGTGCCTCACTGCATACTCTGGTAAGTGCATACCATGGCTGCAATACAAGGTACAAATGGGTCTGCAGTTATTCTGCGCACCTTGTGTCACTGTTCCATGACTGGCCTCTGCTATATGCTCCCCTAGAGTACTTGAACACACTTGGCTCTGCTTAATGCTTCAGTGCATATGCAGGAAAGTGCATACCATGATTCCATCACCATCACTATGTATACATGTGGCCAAAATTATTTTGCATACCTTGTCCCACTTTGTGTGATCAGTCTCTGATACACTATCTCCCAGGTTACATGAGCACATGGCTCTGCCTCATGCCTCAGTGCATACCCAGGAAAGTGCATGCTATGGCTCTATCACTCTGTACAAAGGTGACTGCACTTATTCTGAAAACCTTGTCTTCGTATGTGTTATCGGACTCTGATATATACTATCCTGTGTTCACTGAATATTCTTGGCTCAACCTCATGCCTCAATCTTTACCAAGGTACCTTTTCTCCATCACAATGTACAATTGTCTCTTTCTGTGATTGGCCTCTGATGTTTGCCCACCTGAGTAACATGAACTCACTTGACCGTGCCCATGCCTCTCAGGGTACACTGGTAAGTGCATGGCACAGCTCCATCACAGTGTACAACTGTGAGTTCAGTTATTCTGCAAATCCTGTGTCACTTTTGTGTGATCAGCCTATGCTGTATGCTCACTTTGGTTACATAAAGACACTTGACTCTACCACATGCCTCTGTGCACACCTGGAAAAGAACATACCATGATTCTATCACTATGTACAAATGTGACTGCACTTATTTTGCAAACCATGTTTCACTTTCTGTGAATAGCCTCAGATAAACTCTCACCTAGGATGCATGAGCACATCAGGCTCTGCCTCGTGCCTCAGATCATACCAGGAAAGTGCATACCATGGCTCCATCACTATGTACAAATGTGACTACACTTATTTTGCAAACCTTATCTCACTTTGTGTAATTAGTCTTTGATATATGTTATCCTGTGTTAAATGAACACACTCAACTCTGCATTGTACCTCAGTGTCTACACAGGGAACTGCATACCATTTCTTGATCACTATGTGCTATTGTGAGTGCAGTTATTCTGAAAACCTTCTATCACTTTGTTTGATCTGCCTCTGATATATGCTCACCTGGGTCAAGTGAACACACTTTGCTTTGCATTGTGTCCTGCTGCATATCCTTTTAGGCACATACCATGGCTCCATCACCATGTACTGTACATTTGTGAGTGGAGGTATTCTACAAACCTAATTAATTGGTGCGATCAGTTTCTTATATGCACTCACCTTGGTTACAAGAACACACTGGGCTCTGCACTGTGCCTCAGTGTCTCCCAAGGTTACTGCATACCTTTGCTCAATTACTATTTACAATTCTGAGTGCAGTTATTCTGCAAACCTTGTGTTATTTTTATGTGATCGACCTGATATAATCTCACCTTTGTTCTGTTAACTTACTTGCCTTTGCCTCATACCTCACTGCATACCTGGGTAAGTGCATAATACGGCTCGATCCATGTACAACAATGTATACTCAGGTATGTACATATCACATCATCGCTACAGTATGCTAGTCTTGGATTACTCACTTCTTTGCATTGAAAGACACACAGATCACTTACTGCAATGTAACAACAGTCACATATTCTTTCTAAAGTTCAGCTATAGCCACATCAGTAGCTCCAGTTCTGTTTTATCCACAGGAATGTGTTGCAGATGCAAGCAAGCTGTGTTCTCAGAAATCATGACACCATGTTAGGGAAATCAGGAGAGGAGAGATTTTCCCAGCCAGAAAGTGATAAAAGGGCTATTATTTTGTCACATGCTTTTATTTTGACATAGGCATACCAAATTACTATTCACTGAGCATTTCTGTATGAGGGACAAAACATGTGTTGGGAATCTCCCCTCCGCCATGGAGAACAAATACACACACACACACACACACACACACACACGTATTCATTGCAATGACAGAAATCCTTCACAGACTTATATAATGTTAGGAAGTGCTTGAGCGCTGGAATCCAGGGAGCAATCCAAAACAAATTAAATACCTGTGCCATATAGTACTATGCACTCCATGAGGCCCAGCAGTGATGAACATTACATACATACCTCTCAACCTCCTGCCTCATAAATCAGGGACAAGGCTTAGAATAATCAGGGACAAAGGACCAAAAGCAGAGACACATCTTCAAAGTTGATGATATCCTCTCAGAAAGCTGGTAGAATAAGTGGCTTAGTGAAAAATGTATTTTTGAAGGAAAAACAAGTCTGTAGCTTTAATGTTTGACATTATTTTGTACTTACAACTCCCACTGTTTGGTCATGGAAACAACACTTTTTAGGAGGGGCAGAGTAACATTTTGAGGCAAAATCAGGGACATCCCTGAAAATCAGGGACAGTTGAGAGGTATGATTACATACATATTCTGTAGGTTACAGTCATTGAGTTCAGAAATACATATTTTTTATCCAAGCCATCAGCCTCCATTCAGTGCACATAGTAGGCTTTATTTGTAAATGGCTGGGAATAGATCAGTCCTGAAAGGGTTAATAAACTCCAGCTCTGGTTTTGCTCTAACAGCTACACCTCAATGTGAAGAAAACCGTCTCCATGATCTTCGGCACAAGGCAGAGGCTTTTGAGGCTCCCCCACACCTCTACCTTCCACAATCTGGACAGTGCCACTCTGGAGGACAGCTACTACTTCACATATCTCAGACTCTGGCTTGACCAGCACCTTGACTTTTCTGTGTGCATTGATAACATCCACAAAAAACTGCACCCCAGACTGGGTACTCTTTATCAGAACATGGATGCATCCCTTTGCCAGCTCACCACACTATTGTACAGAAAATTATCCTGCCAGTTATCGACTATGATGACATAGTCTACACTGCCACCCCCAAGTCCACCCTGGCCAGACTGGACTCTTTCTTCCACACCTGCTGTCATTTCACTCTTGACTGCCCCTACAATACCCATCACTGTGCCCTTTAGCAGTCGCTGGCTCTCCCTTCACTACAGTACCATTGTCTGATGCACTGCACTCTCCTCGCAACCAAGTTCTGTTCACAGTCCCTGCCCACTTACCTCTCCTCAGTTCTCTCCACCTCCTTCCAGCATACCTACTTACTCACTCAAGAACAATGCTAACTGTCTCTTCTCCATCCCACACATATCCACAACCGCAGACCAGTCCACCTTCAGATATAAGCTATCTAAGCTGTTGAACTCCCTCCCTGCAGACATTCATCATGCCCCTACTACCCAGTAACTCAATGCCCATCTCACTACTCACTTCTCCTCCACTTGCACTTGTGACTAACCTAAACTCTGCCTCCTCCAGCAACTAGTTAAACACTGGTTCATCATACTTGCTCATCTTACTCCTAATGAGCCATGTTGTTCTGCTATATTTATGGAGTGAACTGTGCCTTGTTCTGTTGTACCTTGACCTGAACAGTCTGTACGGGTTAATTGTTATTAGCTTATTATATTTGTATATGTATACTTTTGTTGAACCTGCATACCAATTGTATCTATTGTACTCTCCCCTCTCCCCAGGACACATCTGCAGTCAAGTAGTACTCTGCTCAGCATGCTTTCCTTGTAGAACTCTTAAATAAATAAACTTTACAGACAGCAGTAAGTCATTGTATACTGCCCCCATTCAACACAGTCACACTTGGGAGAGAAATGTAATTTGAAACTCTGATGGAGCAATGCAGTCTCATTACAAACTCAGCTTTGACCAACAGGAGTCTGTTTAGATAGAAATATATAGAAAGAAGGCTTAGTTGTCCTTTAAGACTAAAGACAGCAGAGAGAAATTTCTACAGTGATGCTTGCCTCTGCTGTTTACACTGAATGTATCCGCTGATAGTAATTTGAGCTGGCATGAATATGCAACATGTTGGAAAGGGAACCCCCCCCCCACACACACACAGTGCAGTTATTTCAGGCAATAGAGAGATCATACTTCAACTCCATAATTGTGGTTTGGTGGGATTCTGAAGTGCCCTTTTTTCCCAAGTTATAGCAAAAAGTCTACAGGGCTCCACCCTCTGCAGCCATAAAAAGTTGGTTCAGAAGTGGAATCTATATAGGTGAAGCTGACAACAGCTGTTAGTTAGATAGTTAGTTTAGGTGTGGTCTACAGATGATCAGGGCAGAAAGCAGAAGAAGTCTGAGAGCTGAGAGAAAATCAGTAAGGGAACAGCATAAGGGGATCAGGTGTTAGTGAGGCACCTGAACCTGCAGGACATAAACTGGGATATCTGGGGAGCTAGAGCCACCAAATGTCAAGCACTACTAGATGCAGTTCAGTGCTATCTACTGATGTAGTTGGTTAAGGACATCACATGGCAGAATGCCCCACTTGACTTGGTACTCACCATCTTGGACATGGTAAAGGGGTGACCATGAGGGAAATGCTGGAGCACAGTGACCTCAACAATGTGCTGGTTGAATTGATGAGGAAAACAATAGACACCGTCAAAGACCATAGTTCTGGACCTCAAGCAGATGGATTTGGGAAAGATGCAGGATCAAGTTAGTGGAAGATTGTCAGGTATAGGCAAGACAGAGGGAATGGAGGAACAATGGAGCAGGATTAAGTGGACACTCCTTGAAGTGTCCAAAAGTTGTACAAAGAAGGTCTCCAAAAGGAGCAAGCTCAAAAAGCCAATCTGATTCTTGACAGGGCTGAAGGAGGCAATGATGGTGAAAAGAAAGGCTTTCACTGAATGCAAGAGGAACAAGGGTGAGGAATCTTGGAAGGGGTATCAAGCAAAACTCAAAAGAGGCAAGGGTAGAGGTTAGGATGACAATGGCACATACAGAGCTACAGATTGCCAAGGCATTTAAAACATGGTGAAAAAGAATTATCAGGTACATATGGGAAAAAGGAAAACAAGTAGTAGAATTGTTAGGCTAGATTAGGGATAGGGTACTTGTGGATGACAGACAGAAGACAAATGTATTAAACAATTACTTCTGCTTGCAATTCAGGGTACAGGACAATGGTCCTCTGCTGGAGCATGCTATCAAGGCTGATACAAAGGGGATCCAGGAAAGGAGCAGATTACAGATCACAGTGGACAAGGTACAAAAGGGACTAGAAGCTGTCAGGGTAGACCATGTGCCAGACCTACATGGCCTGAACCCATGAGTTCTAAGGGAATTTGTTCCAGTATTGGCAGTACACATAGCTTGCCTATTCAATGACTCATAGCAGTCTGCAGTGGTGCCAGCAGATCAGAGATCGTCTGATGCAGTAACACTCCATAGAGAGGAGGGTGGATAGGGAGGATCCAGGCAACTGTCAGCCTTACCTCCAGGTAGGTAAGCTAACAGAGACCATAGGGATGAACAGTTTGGTGGCCTACCTAGAGGACAATGGACTACAGGATGAAAATGCAACATGGGTTTCTGTCTTGGAGGTCATACCAGACAAACCAAATACTGTTTTTTGTTTGGGTCACCAAGGCAACAGACAGGGGATGGGTAGTAGATCTGCTGTACTTTGACATCAGCAAGGCCAATGATTCTGTACCATACAGGAGGCTGCAAAAGGAGTTAGAAAAGTTGGAAGCAGACAGGTTTAGTTACACAGGTAGGAAACTGGCTTAGGAGGAGGCAACAGAGAATAATGTTTAACAGGACTAAATCATGCACAGAGAGGTCATGAATGGAGTGCCAGAGGGATTGGTCCTGGGACTTGTACTATTTAATATGTTTACAAGTGACATTTTGGAGGGTATCCAGAGAAAACTTTGTCTCATTGCTGATGAATTGAAGCTGTTCTATAGGGTTTATCATGGGAAACGAGTGCAGAAGATCCAGAAAGACCTAGGGAAACTAGAGAAATGGCTAAGGTCTAGCAGTTAAGATTTCATTCTAGAAAGTGCAAAGTAATGCAATTAGGCAGATGGAGTTCACACACAGAATACTGTATTGGACTGGACAGATAGGCTGGCCACTTCAACACAGGAAAGAGATCTGGGGATCATAATCAGTGACTCCCAGAAGTAAACAAATTAATGCTGCTAAGCATACAGCAAAGGCATTGAAGAAGCTGAATTGTAGAGGTAGGAGATTTGGGAGCATGAGAAGTGAGGGGAGTTTGCCACTGTACAAATTCCTAGTGAGGCTTCATCTTGAGTACTGTGCCCCATTCTGGAGCCCTCACCTGAGGAAGGGTATTGACAAACTATTGCTGGTACAGCAAAGTGTAACCAAGATGATCCAGAGTCAGCAGGGCAGATCCTATCAGGAATGGTTGGAGGTCCTAAAAATGTTTCGCTGGAGGCCAGATGGGAGTAGGGGTACATGACTGAAACATGTAAATTTCTCAGGACTATAAACAAAGCAAACATTGAGGAACTATTTGTAAGAATAGGGATGCAGTCACTGGAGGCAGGTGGAGGCAGATTGAGGAGGAACAAACTTCTGGAGGAAGTGATGAGTGCAGTTACTCGTAACAGGTTCAAACACAGTTGCAACAGCGCAAGAGAATTCATAGTCCCCCAGGGGGTCAACAGTGGTTTAAGGGGGTGGAGAGGGACACAGCCCACCAGGCCAGTAGATCAGTGAGGTGAAGTAGTATATACAGAACAGAGTATTGCATGGGAGGAGTTCAGCTGGATACAACATCAGAAATAAGGAACCTAGGAGATATCATTAGTAACTCCCCTAAAATAAATCAGCCAATGTAACAAACCCTTCAGCAAGTCTAACAGGATGCTAGGTTGCATTTTGAGGGGGTCTGTCAGTAGAAAACAGGAGGTACCTTTACCTTTGTATAGGTCACTGGTAAAGCCACACCTGGAGTACTGTGCTAGTTCTGGAGTCCCCACTTAATAAATGACGGACAGGCTCATAAGGTTACAACACTGGGCGATCAACATGATTCAGGGTCATGGTGCAGATTCTATGAGGGTCAACTAAAGATGCTGAATATGTGTTTGGTCAAAACCAGATGAGAGAGGGGGGACATGATAGAGACCTTCAAGTTTTCGAAAGGAATAGATAAGGTTAATTGTGAAGAGCAATTTACCAGGAACAGAGAAAGATAGGACACTGGGTCATGAGAAAAAGTCAATGGGGAAAGGTATAAAAAGGAAGTAAGGAGATATTGTTTTATAGAAAGAATGGTTGCACCATAGAATTGTCTGCTGGCAGAGGTAGTGGGTGCAAAAAGGATGAATGGTCTCAAACATGGCTGCGACAGAGCCAAAAGTATAGTAGTTACTCAGAGGGATGAGGAATGTGGAAACACAGATAACAATTGGGAGAATAAGATATGCAAAGACCCCACAGGGAAAAGAGGTCCTAGGGTATGATAGGATAACATGAGCAGACTAGATGAATCATTGGTCATTTTCTGCAGTCATCATCTATGATTCTACTGTATGTTTTGGATCAAGACACAGCTGAATGCTGTTCCTGCTGTGGAGGAGCAGTTACAGTAGGAGACTGACAAGAAGAGTTGTCATAAAGGGCAACCACCTTTGTTCCAGGCCAAGGACCCAGAAGGAGCTGACATGGTAACAGCTTAGAGGGGGCGGGGGGTGGAGTATAGTGAGGTCAGAAAAGGGGGAGGAGTGTTCCATGGGAAAACGGGCATGACATCAGGAGAAGGAGGATGGGGGGGCAAATAGGGGGCAAGGAGGCAAGGCCAGGGGTGGGGCAAGAAGGGGTTCAAAAAAGCTCACACAGAGGAGCTCTTCCACTTTTTGTTAGGCTGGAAAATATTTTTCATGTCTAGCACATCAGTCGGAGAGTTCCTGGAGAAAACATAAGGTAATGAGAATGTTTTTTAATTAGTAGATGGTAAGGATAAGACGTTGGTTGATTTAGTTGTCTAGTCTGCAGAAAAGCAATGCAACTGTTGGCAGAATAAGAATGTTTGTGAAGTGGATTGATGTTTTTCATTGGTTTAGATGATACGGATAAGACGTGGTTGAGTTAGTTATCTAGTTGCAGAAAGAGGAATGCAATTGTGGCAGAATAAGAAGGTTTGTGAAGTGGATTGCAGATTGCGGAAAAGATGCCATGTTCAAAAAAAAAATGGGTTGGCGGATAGGAATTTTTGTCAATAGGTAAAGAATTTTCTGAGTTAGCAATGGTGGCTAAGGAGCACAGTATATCAGTGGGATGGTAAGGGCAGTGAATATTCGCACAGTTCGTGTGCACAGGACTAGAACAGAAAGAGTACAAGACTATAACGGCATGCAATGGCCTAGGGTTGCGTGGTGACCATAGTGGAACAGAAACAGGAGTCCAGAAAAAGACAAGCCATGCGGTGAGTGAGCATTGATGGCGCAGTTTTTGGTAGGCCCTGGGTTTGATGCAGTTGCAATAAACCATGAGGAAGGCCAGGACAGATTGAAAGTAGACCGCGTGGGAACCCAAAAAACGGACTGGGAGGACAGCTGAGAATGACTATGTCCAATAGGACAGGCAGGGCCCCATGAGGTGAATAGTGCCAGTGGGAAAGCAAAATTTGGAGCTGAGAGGAAAGTGTATTTTGTTTCAAGGAGGGAGCAGAAAAGAGATCAGATCATGGCTTGTGTTCAAGGGGAAAAGAATCAGAACAGTAGGGTGAGGGTGGGGAGAGAGCCACAGACTGCACAAAGATTGGGCTGGAGTAATCCGATTGTTTGTTTGACCCAGCTGCCAGCAGATTGTTGCTTCAGAAAGCAAGTTGGAAGGGCACCACAGTGTAAAGAGAGAGAGTGAAGGAGCATGCCATGGACAAGAAAAGGTAGAAGTCCTGGATAGAGAGGTGGTGTGGGGCTGGCAGTGGAAACTAGAGGACAGTTTTTTGCAGCTTGCAGCCATGAACAGACACCAGTAGTAGGGCATGCGGGGGATGCCATTTTGGGGACAAGGAAAAGCACGCAGGGCAGCTGCCATTTTAGAATGTAAGGGGAGGCACATGTCGGCGCCAGTTCCTGTTGGACCCCACGCGGTGGCAGCCTTATTGGGGATGAGGTTAATCATGCATGGCAGCCAGCAGTGTAGACCATGATGGATTGTGCATGCAGCCACTATTTCAGAGCTGCCAAGTTATAATGAATTAGACGGCCAGGGGAGAGGGAGGAAAAAGTTGTGGGCGTTGTTTGCCAATAAAAGGAGTGGGTCATAGGCAGAAAAAGTGGTTTTGAAAAAGAAGCGTTTTTGAGAATAGGGGTTTCCAATAAAAATAAGGTTTTGTTCCATCCAAGTATAGAGAAAAAGAGGGCAAGTGTAGTGACTATGTGACTGTCTTTCACTTGCAGGTATGGAATGGACACAAGAGGATCCAGGGCGATGAAAGCAGACACCATGAAAGCGATTATGGATCTGGTGGACAGGGACCACAAGGTCCTGGATGCTGTGGATGATGCAGAAAGGGGGGATGGGCCACCCCAGAAGGAGAGAGCAAAAGGGAAAGAGCGGGGAGGTGCAGGTGAGAAGGAGAAGGGACTAGGGGCCCCAGCTCCTATATTTTCCAGAACAAGTTCCCTGGGACAGCAGCCTGCAACCTAATTGATCCCTGACCCAGTACCTTCACGGATCCAAGGGTGCTGACTCCTTGTCCAGAACACAATTCAGGACAGGGGACTAGACCACACCCAGGACTGGTGCCCATCTTCTCCCCAGCAGACTCATCCCCGCCCTTGGCACCACAACCAGGCAGGGGGCCAGCTAGACAGGAACCTGGGCCTAGCCCACAGGCTCTGATACCTGAACCATAGAATGGGATAGAACTGGGAGACAGGCCAACCCCAGGACAATCAAAGGAACCACAAAAAGAACTAGGTACGGTGTTAACACAGAAGAGCAGTATGAAAGAATACGTAGAGCAATTATTGTTGGGTATGGGGGGTGACGGAATTAAAAAGCTGCAGAATGTGTTGGGTGAGTTGGAAAAAGGTAAGAAGGAGGAGGAACGGATGTGAGAGAAAGAAAAGGAACTGGTAGAATAGAAAAAAGAGGGAGGGAAGGGTACGAATAGGGGATCATGTGCCAGTGGCAAGGAAGGAAAAAATTTGGAAGGGAGAGTTCGTGGACATTTTCACCCTGGTGAATAAAAAGATGGCGGAACTGTATGAGGAGAAGGAGAGTTTTAGCAAAAAGGGAGCTAGCTGCAGCAGTGGTGTTGGTGCAGAAAGGAGAGGAGCGGAAGGGGCCCACATACAAAGGGAAAACATGGGAGGTGTGCACTCTAGGTTTTACATATTACAGCACCATAGCACAGGAGAAAAAGCCAGAGTTAGGGATTACGTTGTTGGCATACTCCTTAATTATCAGAAAAGTGTATAAGATGATGAGGGGCACGAATTGGCTACAGTGTAACGAAAAGTTCAGGACCAGGATGGCTAGTTATGGGAAGGACTGCTGGTGAGATTCCAGGCACAATGATTTGTGGTGGAAAACCATGACAGTAGCAGGGAGGGCAGGGGGGAATGGCAAAAGGGGGGAGCACGATACCAAAAATGTTGTTGGGGGTACAATAGGCACACTGTTCCTTCCCCCATTGCGGATTTAGATATACATGTTCAAAATGAGGGGGCACACACCCGGCCTCTCGGTGTAGGTTGTATGGTGACGGTAACTTGGGAGGGAGACAGGGAAATTATTCCTTTCGGGGGGGACAGAGAGGGACACACAGGGATAGCACTGGGAGGGGAAGGGGGTAAACTGGGGGGGAGGGAGAGGTTACCACCAGGGAGGAAAATGAAAGGGACATTAGAGTCTTCTATTTGGCCAAGACCCCAATTAAGGGAAAAATCTTTGAGCAATGGATGAAGGGGTACCTGGTTGCAGAGGCCAGTGTAGACTTTATAGAAGGTTTTCAGAGGGATTTTAATTTACATTACAAAGGGGTGAGATTTTGGACATGGGCCAAAAATTTGAAATCAATACAAGGAAAGGAAGAGCTCTTGAGGAAAAAGATTGGAAAAGAAAAGGAGTCTGTGAGGGTTGAAGGACCTTTTAAGGAGCCCCCGTTCCCAAGCCTAAGGGTGCCCCCATTGGGCTTAATGCCTAAAAAACAAGAATGGGAGTACCGGGTGATACACCACCTATCCTACCCGGAAAATGGATTGGTCAATGATTTTATAGCGGAGGAAGAGAGCAAGGTTTCCTATGGGACCTTGGAAGATGCAGTGGACATCATCAGGGCAAGGGAAACAGCATGGATGGCAAAGACTGACATCAAGTCCGCCTTTCGACTGCTACCAGTCTGGAAAGAGGACTGGGAACTGTTGGGCTTCCAGTTCAGTGGAGATTATTTTGACAAAGCCATGCCAATAGGATGTTCAGTGGCCTGTGCAACTTTTGAGAGGTTTAGCACCTGATTACAGTGGTTATTTAAAGTCAGGTATGGAAACAGTAAAGTAGTCCATTACCTGTACGATTTTCTATTCATAGGGGAGGGAAGAGAGGGGGTGAAGGCAATGTTGAAAGATTTCAGGAATTGTGTGAGGAGCTAGGAGTACCATTGGCTGAAGAGAAAACAGAAGGCCGTAGCAGATATTTGGAATTCTTAGGGATAGAAGTAGATGCAAGGTGGGGGGGTGTTCTGCCAAGTCAGAAAGTGATCAAGCTGAGGAGTTTGTTGACAGAGGTTGGGCAAAGGAAAAGAGTGCCCTTACACTTAGTTCAGCAATTGGGTCACTTGAATTTTGCAGGCAGGGCAATAGGGCCAGGATGTACGTTTACACGACGGCTGGCGAGGGCTGCGTCAGGGGTTTTGAAGCCACACCATTTGGTCAGTCTTGGGGTGGATATCAAGGATGACTTAAAGGTGTGGGAGGAATTTCTAAATACATTCAACAAGATAGCCATTTGGCAGGAGGAATGGCTTTTTAATACTGATCTGGAACTTTACACGGATGGGTCAGGAGGTTACGGAGTAGGAGCCTACTTCCGGGGTAAGTGAATGTTGGAGCCATGGCCACAGGAATGGGTGCAGAGAGGGCTAACAAAAGATATTACATTTTTGGAGATATTCCTGATTTGGACTGTGACAAAAATGTGGGGAGAATGGCTGGAGAACCAGTGGGTTACATTTTGGTGTGACAACAAGGCAGTGGTCAAGATGCTGAACAACAGAGTGTCAAAATCACGGTTAGTGCTATGCATCTTGTGGCAGTTTGTGTTGCAAGGGCTCAAGCTCAATATTAGTTTTTGGACCAGTCACATTGCAGAGGAGAGGAACACCATATCTGACAGCCTCTCCCGCCTACAGATGGAGAGGTTCTGGGCACTACCACCCAGAACAGCCCCGGTGGGAGAGAAGATCCCAGAGGATTTGTGGGAGATTGGTTGGATGGAGCAGAATACCTCCTTCGCAACTCGTGGGCGGACAACACTTTAAAGGCCTATGAGAGTTCATGGAAGGCATTCCAGGCATTCGGGGCACTCTACCCAATGGAGGTAAGTGGGGCAGTTACAGAGGAACAGGTGGGTAGGTTTGTGGTGGTAAGCTGGCAGGAAGGATTGGCACACACCACCATGGGGGTACATCTAGCAGCTATTGGATGGGTGAGCCTGATGAAGGGCTGGGGTGAGCCATGCAAGAGCATCCTGGTAAAAAGAATGATGGCTGGGTGGTAGAGGGTAAAAGGGGGGGTACGAGAGATGAGAGAGTGCCGATATCAGAGCAGCTATTGGAAAATGTAATGGCAACATTATCAGAAGTGTGTTACACTCTGTATGAAGGGGTACTGTTTAAGGCCTTGTTTGCAGTATTGCATAAGGGAGCATTCCGAGCATCAGAGATGGTAGGGCCAACAAAACCCACTGCAAGAAGAGGATTGCAAGATAAAGATGTACACTGGAAAGGGAAGACCCTTTCGCTGTTTACAGCAAGATCAAAGATGGACCAGGCGGAAAAGAGGTGCTGGGTCAACCTAGAACCCATTCCGAATGCGGGCATCTGCCCATGCTGGCGGACAAGAAAATACCAGAGGCTTAGACCAAAGCAAAGGGGCTTGTTTTTTATACATGAGAACAGGAGGGAGGTAAAAGGAAGTCAAGTGTCAGGAGTGCTAAAACGGAGTATCAAGAAATTGGGGGAGAACCCGGATAGATTCTCGTCCCACTCATTTCGGACTGGGGCAGCTTCAGAAGTAGCAACACGGGGGATACAAGGTGATGGCATAAAAGCTATAGAACAAGAACATCTGATTGCTATAAGAAGTACATCAGAAATACAATGCATTAACCCTGTCATTTTGCTTCTTCCTCAACAGGAACTGTGGAAAAGAATGGGGTGGGGGGAAGGGAAGGGTTTCAAATCAGTCTTTGCCTTTAGCTACTCCTATCCACTTGTGCTTAGCCACTTTGTCTGCAATCAATTGAATTGTTGTTACTGTGAAGTGAACTGCTGACCTGTCCTGTTACCCAACGGTGACATTTTGTCCAAATGTTGTACCTACTTCTGATTTTGTCAGTATCTTGCATTGCTCTGTATCCTGGTCACTTTTGTCTGTAATCTACTGAAGTGTTGTTAGTGAACCTTGACCTGTCCTGTAACCTAATGGTGAAATCTTGGCCAATTTTGTACCTACTCACTGACTTTGCCAATATATTGTACTGCTCTGTATTGAGTTTTATCCTGTATTATTTCTAATGTCTATTCCTTGCCTATTGTATGTATTCTCCCGGGTCGTGCCTGAAAATAGTCATGCCTTGGTTATGGTACTTACCTGTTTAACAAAAACTAAATAAATAAAATAAAAATAAATAAAAAGGGTGAGGCTGGAAAAGAAGAAAGAGGGACTGCTAAAAGACTCTCTCACTTATGTGTTTATAGATACAAGACGCAGAAAGGACATTTGGATTGTGGGGCACTCAAACATTTATTGGGCGGAAAGGGAGGTGGAAAACAACTGGGCTTGGACCACAGTGCAATATGGATCACCTGGAAAGGAATATGAGGGGTGAGATGGGGGCAGCTCCTTCCATTACTAACAGAGATGAGGAGGAACAATAAAGACCCAAACCTCCTCATAATACATCTAGGGGGAAATGATGTAGGGCACGGCCCGTGGCTGGACATCTTTAATAAAATTCAAAGGGACATCAAGGATTTTAAAGGCATGGTGGCCAAAGATCACAATAATGTGGTCTGAGATGGTACCACAGCAGGTGTGGAGACAAGCCAGACTGCATAAGGCCATAGAAAAGGTCAGGAGGTGAATGAACAGTAGAGTGGGAAGGTGCATAGCTTTTAATGGGGGGCAGAGTATATGGCATGACGAGGTGGTAGAGAAGATACGGGGACTGTACAGGTCAGACGGGGTGCATTTAGCCACAATGGGCAACTGCATATTTATTACTAAGCTAGACAGAGGCATAGACCAGTGGTTAAAACAGTGACCTAAAAAAATAAAATAATGGAGAAGAAAGAAGGGGGTGGGGGAGCCTGCCATCCAATGCAAGCTGGAGGCAGGCTAGTGGAAAAGGGAAGAAGTATTTACTAAGGAAGAGGAGGGATGGAAACAAAAGTGGAAACAGAGTTGAAAGAAGAGAAGGTGAAGGTGTATGGACACCCAGGTAAGTTGAAAAAGAAAGGGGGAGCAGGAATTGGACCTGCCCAGAAAAGAAGGAAATAATAAGAACCACTCAGGTTTACACCTGGGAATAGAAGGAGTGAATCAAGACCCCCTCAAGTTTCGATGCCTGGGGGTGAAGCAAGTTAAGGAAAAAGAACCATAAACAAGAATAACGAGAAGGACAAAAACTGGTGTAAAGGAGTAAGATTTGAATGGACAAAAAGTATGGACATAAAAAGAGGAATAAAAATGAACCCAATATTGTGTATGATTGTATATAGTTGTACGTTATGTGATGGTAATAATAAAAGATTTTGCTGACCGAGCAGCCAAATCTACAATATTGGGTGTGTGTGTCTTTCACGGGGGAATGAATCTGGAACAAGGCCCATATTTGGCCTAGGTAAGGTAAACCACCATTGTCCAAACTTAAAGGCTTTATTTCGGTCTCTTTCCGGTGTAACCCCCCTGCAAATGGGGGTTCCCAAAAGACTTCCAGGAGCTTGCTTGAATGCTCCAAGCCTGAATGGTGTTTGGCATTTAAGCC
The DNA here is from genome assembly GCA_016271365.2 of Neoceratodus forsteri. Classification (NCBI taxonomy): domain Eukaryota; kingdom Metazoa; phylum Chordata; order Ceratodontiformes; family Ceratodontidae; genus Neoceratodus; species Neoceratodus forsteri. Next base: position 587,169,936 of record CM028137.1, on the reverse strand, counting down.
ATTTATCAGTGAGTGTTTTTAGAGCCTCTGGTACTGTCTCTTTTAAGAGCTGTCTGCTTGCAGACATAATTAGTTTGTATGGGGGGACTGTGTGCTTCTCTGTTTGAGTACCACTCGAGCTGCTGCCAATTCACTCCATTTTTGCAGTCACTAGGAGTGCAAAGGGAACCTATCTAAAAGATGTAACTGTTTGCCAGAAATCATTTAGAGTAATAATGAAATTACAGTTTGTCTAACCTGCTTTCTTTGCAGTCAGAACTGTGTCTGCCTAGTTCCCCATTCTGGTTTTGAACTGCTGAACTGGACCAATCAGTGTGGGTAGCTAGCTCTAAAATGGTGCCTTGGACGAATCAGAACTGACTCATAATCTGAGCCAGCCACAAGAGATGTGCAGTGAGAGATGAAGTGACTCGCCTTTGGACCAACAGGAGCAGTCTATTGTGAGTGACAGCCAATCCAGTCAAGAACTGGGAGGAACTCAAAGAAGTGCCCGGTTTTGTCTGTTGGAGTTTCAGTTTTAGCTCTGGCAGTGAAGGGAAAGGAACCCTGTGCTCCTTCAGTGCACAGTTTAGTCGGAAACATGTGTAAGGTCCGAGTTCCGGTCTGCAGCTTGTGTAACTGCTTGTTAGGACTGAATCCATCCTGTGAAGAGAATCAAAGGATATCTGAAGAGTAGAAACCAGGCTCACCCTGTAGAGACTGGAGAAATTGCTGAATTGCACTCGGTCTGTCAGGAACTGAATCTGCTGTGTGTTCTCCGGTATTGTGCAGTAAGTGCGATCGGACAGAGAAGCAGCCTGTCTGGTATAGTACTTTCTTTTGCCATATAAATGTGTGAGGAGTCTCGTGGAGCTCAAGAGTAGCCCTGCTGACATTGAAGGACCCTATCTTGTTTGGAGGTCTTGAGTACTAATTCAGGGTTGCTCCCCTGTTGAATTGCCACATTGAATCCAAATAGAATTACTGTACTGCTGACTGTTTAACAAATTTTTCTCTGTGTGAAAGGCCCCTACCAGCTGCCACGGTTTGGACTAGCCACTAGGGCTTGGGTACCCAGGGACAGTAACTGTTAGGGATAGGCCTGTGCACAGAGCCATAGGTAGATGAGTAAAGTATAAGCTAACTAACCTGATTTCCCCCTGTCCTTGTTATATTCCCCCTAAATAAATCAGAGCCTCTTGTTTCAGCAAAGTTATACTGCCTGAGGTATTTGTCTATGTTAAAGTATTGTACTGTGATTGTTGCACTGTATCTTATTTTACAGGAGGTCCCAGTGCCTGAACCAGCCCTGGGGGTAAATGTATACTGTGAAGGTAATACTGATATATTGTGTGGGCCACTAGTGGGAAGAAAGGGGGGTTGCAGTATCCCAGAGGGCTGTGACCAAGTAAGTTTAACTATTGCAAACCCTGACCCCTGGGTGGAGGCACCGCCATTGATCCAGGCCCCTCAACCTGTTAGTGGCAAATCAGGCAGGGTAGTAGCCCTGGGAGAGCCCCATCTAGGGTAACATCTTGAGGCTCACCGCTGGGATTGTGTGTCCTCTAGTGGCCATATTTAAAAACCACTGTTAGGAAAAAAATAAATAAATGGGTACCGAAAAAGTGGCCTGCACCGGCTGGTGGAGTGGTGTACTGGGGGAGATCGACCCCAAAATGCTATGCTTATCCTGGACATCCCCTGGGTATCAATACGGACACTGTGTAGGGAGTACTTTCCAAGGTGGAAGGTTTACAAAACCCTGTGGTGGTGGGTCGGCATGCTAATCTGCTCACCCACACTTTCCTGGCCCTAGTAGAGTTTAAGGATCCCATAGATAGCTCCAAAATGCCACAGACCATTACCCCAGAGGAGCCCTCACTGCTTGGAGTGATAACTAAGGACAGTAAAGACCCAGGGGGAATGAGCCCACCCACTATCTGAAACTTTTGAGGAGAAATTTGATAAATGGTTGCTGGGGAAGGAAAACTGTGGAGGACTTGAAGAAACTATTCTTGCCACCTGGGGTGTTCTCCCCAACACCCTCTCCCGCTCCAGTACCCGTAATGGTGGCTAACCAATGCAGACCCTATTTCTGCACCTGCCATTAGTCACGACTCTTACAGAAGGTTGAGGATCTTCTCGCACCCTCCCACCCCCCAAGGGAGGATGACTGGGAGACCTGGATAGACTATGTTGCCTCAAGTGCTAGAATGGCAATGCTTGGAAGCCTCAAAAGCAAAGAGGGTTAGTGAGAGCCTCCAAGGTCCTGCCCTGGCTACCATCTGTGCTAAACAGGCCAGTACCCTGAAGTGACTGCACAGGCTATCTTGAGGCCCTGGAGAATGTGTATGGGAGCCCAGATTCTGATGAAGACCTATGGTGGAGAGTAAGAGATGCACAACAGTACCAAGGGGAGTTGTTGTCTGTGTATGTATCTCAGCTGGAAAAATTGTTGCAAGAATGCCTCAGAAAGGGTAGTTTTCCAGCAATTGAACTGGACCGAACCAGGCTGGACAGGATCCTTAAGTCTGCCCCCTTCTCAGAACTGTTGTTGTTTCAGTTACACCTGGCAAATCAACTGGAATCCCCACCCTCCTATGATGAGTTAATGAGAGAAATTCGAGGAGTTGAGAAAAGGCAACCTTGGGAGGGACCTGCACCAACAGCTGCGGCTACGACCCGAGTGACTGAGGGTGACCCATCAAGTGAAGTTCAGGGGCAGAGGTTGGCAGTAAATGAGTGCTCTGACAAGGAAAAAGATATGCCACAATGGGGCAAACTGTTGAGAGAGATCCGGGAATTCAAAAACAGTCCCTTTATGAAGGCCACGCCTGCATGTACGGGCCCTGACCTATATCCAACTGCATCTGCTATGGGGGTGGGGGTACCCACCCATGTATCTCCTGCTGATAACAGCTCTGAACTTGATTCCTTGACCATGGAAGTGGAGAAACTGATGAGATGTCTCCAAATGCTTATCACGCCGCAGACAGAGATGACACTAAGGTTTCCAGTTAGTAATACCCCCGCCCTGACTCCCAGTGTGGCGCCTCAGCCAGCTCAAACTCCAGAAAGTATGTTTTGCTATAATTGTGGGAAAGATGGGCACATGAAAAGGGAATGCCGGTCCCCAAAAGACACTGACAAAGTTGCATATAGGCTACAAGGAGAGCTTCAGAGAACAAATCAGTGATTAAGAGGTGCACGAAATGATCCCAGTGAGGGCACCAAAAATGCTAACTCACGTCCTTTTGTGGCAAGGTCAGTTGCCCAGGCCCCCACTACCGCCTCTCCAGACTGGTCCAGAATAGTGGGTCCCTCCATGGAGACCACTGTAAAGGTGAATGGAGTGTCTACAAGAGCTGTATTAGACAGTGGCTCCCAAGTGACAATTATGTTCCAGATTGGTATCAGAAGCATTTGTCAGACGATCCTTACAACCATTAGAAGGACTGCATGTATGGGGTTATGAGAAGGCCTACCCCTATTCTGGGTATATCCGAATTTGGCTGTCTTTCCCCACCTCCGTTGGCTGGGTGGCCGAACAAGAGAGACCCTAGCCTTAGTGTGTCCCCCACTGGACTGTATGACGGTGTCCCTTTGTTGATTGGAACAAATGCTCATATGTTCGGAAGGCTGGCACAGTTGTGTTATGAAAAACAGGGGTCAAAGACTAGTAGAGCTTAAGAGTCTGGCTTTAATTAAGAAGGCCTATGAGGCACAGAGAGATGCTGAAAAATAGAACCAGAGGAACCGGTCGGAATTGTATGGAAGAAGGATCCTGAGTCTCTGATCCTGGCGCCAAATGCCCAGTGTACCTTACAGGGAGAGGTCCATATCAGAAAGGATGTTAAGAATAAAATATTAATGTTGGATGCACCAGGCGATGGAAAAATTGCCAGAGGGACTGCTGGTCAAGCCTAGTATTTTGCCCGCTAGAGCCCATGCTTATGCCAGAAGGGTAATGGTCCAAGTTCATAATGTGTCTGAAAGAGACATTGAGTAAATAGAGGTTGCATCCTGGCTAATGTGCATTGTGCAGACACTGCAGTGCTACCCAGCAGCAAGAGTTCAAGGAAGAATGACAGAGCAGCCTGACTTGTTTGATTTCGGCACTTCCGCCAGCTGAATGGAAAGTGAGGATCAGTGAGAAGCTTGCCCAGAGAGACCAGGTGTTTTCTTTAAAGGAATGGGATGTAGGATGCGTGCAGGAGCTGAGCACAATATCCGGCTGCATGAGCTGAAGACCATTTCATGAGAGGTCTCGACGCCTGGCACCTGCCGACATAGATGATGTGGAGATGGCATCTGCAAGAGATGTTAGCTGCTGGTGTAATACAAGAATCCAGAAGCCCTTATGCTGCTACCTTTGTGATAGTGAGGAAAAGAATGGAACAGTAAGGATGTGTGTGGATTATCGATACCTTAAACGGGCGGACTATCCCTGATCAGTACACAATGCCCCGCATTCAGGATGCTTTGGACTGCCTAAGCGGGAGCAAGTGGTTCTCTGTGCTGGATCTCCGCAGTGGGTACTACCAGATCCCGATGGCCCCAGAGGACCGTGGAGAAGACAGCCTTTATCTGTCCACTTGGCTTCTATGAATTCATGAGGATGCCTCAAGGATTTCAGGTGCCCCAGCCACTTTTCAACGATTGATGGGCGTGCAGTGGGGACATGAACTTACTAGAGTGCCTGGTATACCTAGATGATGTTATTGTGTTTGGCAGCTCACTGGAGGAACATGAGAGCAGATTATTTAAGGTATTGGACCGACTGGAGGACTTTGGCCTTAAACTGTCCATTGATAAGTGTCAATTCTTTCAAACATCAGTAAAGTATGTGGACACATAGTATCCACCGAGGAATAGAGACCCGACCCAAGTAAAGTTGAGGCCTTGACCACCTGGCCACATGCCCAAAAATCTAAAGAACTTCAAAGATTCCTGGGATTCTGTGGTTATTATCGGCGATTTCATCAAGGACTATTCAAGAGTGATCCGCCTTTACTTAACCTTACTCAAGGGTATCCCCAACCCACAAAAATATAAAGTCAGCATCCCTCAAGACTGAAAGAGTGTATTTTCATCCGAGTGAAGTATTTGGGGCCCGCTGGACTCCTGATTGTGAGACTGCTTTTCATGAGATCATATATCAACTTACCCATGCTCCAGTGCTGGCCTATGCCGATCCAAGAAAACCTACGTCCTGCACACTGATGCTAGCTTTCAAGGGTTGGGGCTGTGTTGTACCAAGAGCACGAGAATGGCCTGAGACCAGTGGCCTTTGCCAGTAGAAGCCTGACCCCATCCGAAAAGAACTATCCTGTACATAAGTTAGAGTTCTAGCTTTGAAGTGGGCTATTGTTGACCAATTCCATGAGTACTTGTATGGGGCTAAAATACTAGTAAAACTGACAATAATCCTTTGACCTATGTGTGCAGACCTCAGCTAAGTTGGATGCCACTGGCCATAGGTGGCTTTCTGCATTATCTACATATGACTATGCTCTCGAATACCGAGAAAGGTCTGAACCACATAGATGCTGATGCTCTCTCTCCGAGGCCTGTTCCCCAGAATGATTGGGTCGATTGGCAGAACCTGACATTCGTGCACTCTGCGGAGGTTTGACAGGGAGGAACAAATATCCACGGACGCAGTGGACTGCATGGTGGATTGCTTGGGACCCTCTGAGAATTGCATACCTGCTGCTTATTGCCACTTTTCTGCAATAGACATGGTGCACTGCCTCAGCTGGACAATGACAGTATTCGGCGGCTCAATCGCGATCCCATGATCAAAGCAGCTTTGAGAAGCCCTCTATGCAGGAAAAGATGTCCAAATTACGCCCACGGATTTGAGAACTGCACTATTATACAAAGAAGGTCCTAAGTTGAAACTGATCAATAAACTGTTATACAGAGAAACAGTAGACAGAGGGGACAAGTAGACAAACAAAAACTAGTACTGCCCACTGCCTTTCGAGACTCAGTACTGATGTCCTTGCACAACCACATGGGGCACCTTGGTATAGACAGAACACTTGACTTGGTGAGATCCAGATTCTATTGGCCTAAGATGGGGGCTGATGTGGAGCAACACATTCGAACTTGTAGTCGCTGCTTACAGAGGAAAGCTTGTCCCCAGAGGGCTGCCCCCCCTTGTTAACATCACCACCAGTGCACCCATGGAGCTGGTCTGTATTGATTTTCTGAGTTTGGAGTCAGATCAAAGAAATATCAGTAATGTGCTGGTGGTCACTGACCATTTCACGAGATATGCCCAGGCTTTCCCCACCAAAGACCAGAAAGCATCCACTGTGGCCAAAGTACTTGTAGAAACTTTTTGTTCACTATGGGGCTCACAAAGAATCCATTCTGATCAAGGGAGAGACTTTGAGAGTCGTCTGATCAAAGAGATGCTTTCTCTGGGGAGTCGGAAGTCCAGAACCACCCTTACCACCCCAGGGGACCCTCAGCCTGAACGTTTCAACCGCACTTTGCTAGATATGCTAGGCACCCTGCACCCAAAGACAAGCCTAGATGAAGCCAACAAATTAGCACCCTGGTACATGCTTATAACTGCACCAAAGTGATGCCACTGGGTTCTCCCCTACCGCCTGATGTTTGGAAGAAAGCTCGACTACCGGTAGATGTGTGTTTTGGGTCTCTCTGATGGGGTTCAAGCTGACAACTATTTACAGTATGTGCAAAAGTTAAAGGCCCAGCTAACTCATGCGTACCAACTGGCTCAAACCATGGCTGCCAAAAGAAATCTGGCCAACAAAGAAAGGTATGATAAAAGGTGAAAGCACAGAAACTCCAGGAGGGAGATCGGGTATTGCTAAGAAATCTGGGACTGCATGGCAAACACAAGATTGCTGACAGATGGCACCATCTCCCTCACTTTGTAGGGCAAACTAGATGATCTGCCAGTGTACAAAGTAAGGCCTGAGAATAATTCAAAAGATGTAAAAACAATGCATGGAAATCATTTACTGCCCATTGGACAAATCTTGATTGAGTCTGAGCCCCAGAAGATGCCCCTCTGGACCAGTGACTAGAGCTGCTGCTAAGAAAAGATCAAGAAAGTCTGCACCTACAGAAGCAAAGTTAAAGTGTTCCCTCCACAAGTCCCAGTTGAGCATGACTGTCAGTCCATATCGGAAGAAAGTGAGAGTGACTTTGAATACTATCCTTCTACGAACTGAGTCAATTGTTTCGAGGCAATCCCTAGTCAATACTGGAGATGAAGCTGGGCCTTCTGGACTGTCTAAGCCCCAAGCTTCGTCCCTGGAGCCAATGCTCCCAGAAAGTGAAGTGCAAGCATCAGATCAGATGAAATGGAATCATTGTGCATGGTTGAACTGTTTGAGCTTTCAGGGTAGGAAAATGATGGATTGGGTCAGACTGGTGATACACCAGAACAAGAAGAGTATTTTGAGTGCCCTGACAGTCCACTGCCAGTGTCTGAAAGCTCTCCATGTGAGCCAAATGTTGTGGACTCAAAAACTGTAACTCCTGGAGCTGAAAGTGCCCCAAGTTCTAGCCTCTCTACCCCCATGGAGACTCCCCTGACAAGTGAGGACAATGCTGAAAATGAGGCTCAGAGTGCAGAGACTGTAACAGTTCCCCTAGAAAGACTAGTCGAGCTGTAAAGCCTGTGGTGCACCTCAGTTATGATTCCCTTGGGAGGCCTGTGGACTTGCCTCTCAATGTTGTCCATAAAGGAGTGTATGTCCCGAGCTCATTGCCCAAACTGACGTCAGTGCTAACTCCAAGTTACTTGTGTTGCCCTCTAAGTATGGTGCCCTTGCCACATCCAGCCCCAAGGTAACTGATAGGAAGGGCCCTCTCTTCAGGTTTCATGTACAAGAGGTAATAACTTGAGTTATGGTACAATGTGTATGTAATACTGTGTAAAGAGTGACGTACTGCAATGTTTCAGAAATGTGTTCTTGGTAAAATGATATATTGACTGATGATTACATATGCGAGCCTAATGCAAATGTATATGGTTGCAGTTGAAACTTATGGACTTGCTTGACGCGGATGTCAAGCTTTCCCAGGCCAGGAAGGTGTAACCCCTGCAAATGGGGTTCCCAAAAGACTTCCAGGAGCTTGCTTGAATGCTCCAAGCCTGAATGGTGTTTGGCATTTAAGCCATTTATCAGTGAGTGTTTTAGAGCCTCTGGTACTGTCTCTTTTAAGAGCTGTCTGCTTGCAGACATAATTTGTTGTATGGGGGACTGTGTGCTTCTCTGTTTGAGTACCACTCGAGCTGCTGCCAATTCACTCCATTTTGCAGTCACTAGGAGTGCAAAGGGAACCTATCTGAAAGATGTAATTGTTTGCCAGAAATCATTTAGAGTAACAATGAAATTACAGTTTGTCTAAGCTGCTTTCTTTGCAGTCAGAACTGTGTCTGCCTAGTTCCCCATTCTGGTTTTGAACTGCTGAACTGGACCAATCAGTGTGGGGTAAGCTAGCTCTAAAACGGTGCCTTGGACGAATCAGAACTTGGACTCATAATCTGAGCCAGCCACAAGAGGATTGTATGGGCAGTGACTCTGGGAGATGTAGTTTAGACTTCGGCGCCTTTTTGGACCAACATGAGCAGTCTATTGTGAGTGACAGCCAATCCAGTCAAGAACTGGGAGGAACTCAAAGGAAGTGCCCGGATTTGTCTGTTGGAGTTTCAGTTTTAGCTCTGGCAGTGAAGGGAAAAGGAACCCTGTGCTCCTTCAGTGCACAGTTTTAGTCAGGAAACATGTGTAAGGTCCGGAGTTCTGGTCTGCAGCTTGTGTAACTGCTTGTTAGGACTGAATCCATCCTGTGAAGAGAATCAAAGGATATCTGAAGAGTAGAAACCAGGCTCACCCTGTAGAAGACTGGAGAAATTGCTGAATTGCACTCGGTCTGTCAGGAACTGAATCTGCTGTGTGTTCTCCCGGGTATTGTGCAGTAATTGTGATCGGGATAGAGAAGCAGCCTGCCTGGTATAGTACTTTCTTTTTGCCATATAGAAGAAGAAGAAGAATCAGCATTTATATAGCGCTTTTCATACATCCAAAGCGCTTTACAAGCAATGCTAGACTGGTAGTGAAGTGACTGAATGTGTGGTGGCGGCCATATCGCACCACATCACCCACACACAGCCTGGATAATTGCATGAACCGGTTTTATGGGAAGGGGAATGTTGGCCAGGACACCGGGAATGTTCCCTACTCTTTGCGAAGAGTGCCCTGGGTTCTTTACTTCCACCTGGGCACCCACCAGGACAACACCAGGATGGGCAGAAGGGACCTCGGTTTAACGTCTCATCCGAAGGACGGCACACCCCACCAGTACAGCACCCCCCAATACTGCACTTGGATGCCAGCGATTTTTAGGTGCAAGTCCAATCCTGGTGTTGGACGAGAACCCACAACCTTCTGGTCCAGAGGCGGATGTGCTACCAACTGAGCCACGCTGACATCCATATAAATGTGTGAGGAGTCTCGTGGAGCTCAAGAGTAGCCCTGCTGACATTGAAGGACCCTATCTTGTTTGGAGGTCGTGAGCACTAATTCAGGGTCACTCCCTGTTGAATTGCCACATTGAATCCAAATAGAATTACTGTACTGCTGACTGTTTAACTAATTTTTCTTTTCTCTGTGTGAAAGAGCCCTACCAGCTGCCACGGTTTGGACTAGCCACTAGGGCTTGGGTACCCAGGGACAGTAACTGGTAGGGATAGGCCTGTCACAGAGCCATAAGTAGATGAGTAAAGTATAAGCGAATTAACCTGATTTCCCCTGTCCTTGTTATATTCCCCTAAATAAATCAGAGCTGCTTGTTTCAGCAAAGTTATACTGCCTGAGGTATTTGTCTATGTTAAAGTATTGTACTGTGATTGTTGCACTGTATCTTATTTTACAGGAGGTCCCAGTGCCTGAACCAGCCCTGGGGTAAGTGTATACTGTGAAGGTAATTCTGATATATTGTGTGGGCCACTAGTGGGAAGAAAGGGGGGTTGCAGTGTCCCAGAGGGCTGTGACCAAGTAAGTTTAACTATTGCAAACCCTGACCTCTGGGTGGAGGCACCCGCCATTGGATCCAGGCCCCTCAACCTGTTAGTGGCAAATCAGGCAGGGGTAGTAGCCCCTGGGATAGCGCCATCTAGGGGTTACACCAGTCTATGCTGAGCTGCCAGCAAAATGGTGTTTTTTGTTCTCCTGCTTTGTTTGCTTTACCAGTTTTTTTTCAAATTCTGTGGATTATTTCACAGAATTCCCTCAGGTAATGAATTGGAAAAGATGAAGTTCAACTGCGTGTGTGTAGAAATGCAAAGTTCAACCAGTGGGGGTTGGGGGACTCTTGCATATAATAAGGACAGACAAATTCCTTTACTGCTGTTGTTCTTTTTAATTTTCCAAAGGTTAAGCAGGCTGAAATCGCAATGTTTCAGATACAAATAAATATGCTTCCTCAGGAGAATGCCATAAGACTCTCTTAATTTGCCTGTGAGCACATTCACTGAACATCCAGCACTATAATGCATTGCAAATAATTATTCCAAATGCTGGCTTTGCTGAGTGACAAGTGTGCATGTTTCTGCTTTAACTATTTCTCATGCCCCTAAATGAGGTTGGGACCTTGTCTGCGTGCTTACATTGTGGACGCCATTTGGTAATTTCTCCATGTCGCTCAGCCACGCCAGCATTTGAAGCAATTATGCTATGTGTAAGTATGTTTCTAGGGGTTATATGCACTAAAGGCTATTGTTTTCCATTGCTTGCCATTGTAAGCATTCATTCACAACTTTGCAGCAGACACTAAGTTGTGAATGAATGCTCATAGTACTCACTGCAAGCCCATTGGTCGATGATGTAAGCCAGTGGTTTTACAGAAACTTACTGTAAGCTGCCATTCAGTGACAGCACAGTCGGCAGGCAGACATGGAGGTGTACAGGTGGGTTTTGCTGCCACGGCTCTCATGTCCATGCTGGGATAGAGTGGGGGAAGGTTTGGTTGCCTCAGTGGGTGGTGGGGGTGGGGGGGTCCATTGGACTACCAGGGAGCTCTCAAGCATGGGATTTGCTGTAATTGGGGCTATGAGGGGGGTACCACTCAACTAGCAGGGATGGAAGTTAATATTATATTGACTCGTCGGGTATCAGGGATGGGAGGGGGTACCACTGGACTACCAAGGATGGGATGGCTATTATATTCCATTTGTATTCAGGGTATGGGGAAGGGGGGTCCACTAGACTTCTAGGCATATGGGGGTTTAATGCTCGCCCTCATTATCTGGCCTGGGGGGTATCTACACAGGGGCTGGGCTGCTGTTTTGAGCTGTGCAATACAGTGGCCCACCGATGCGTGGCTACGACTTATGCATGGTTTTTCCATACCTATCTTTGCTCAGCACATCTCTAAGATGTTCAGGTAGCTGCACCACACATCTCGGCTTAATATGGAGATATGCTGCATATGAAGGGGAACGCCTTCTCCAAAGGTGCCGCACACATTATTTATTTATTTATATATTAGCTTTTGGTAACCGGGTAAGTGGACTAGGCAACAATCCTGCCTATTTTCAGGCACGACCCGGGAGAGTACAAACAGGTGTAACAAAATCAAGACAACAGCACAGCACTGACAATTCAAATACTGGCACAAAAGTATGGGATAACACATACGGTATAAATACTATACAGTGTACAATATGTTGAACAAGATCAGGATACAGCAAGAAAAGGCAATGCCTCAACATCCCCAAAACAGGAGGAATGGAGGGGAGACACACAGTTAATTACATTTACAGATTCCAAGAGCATTGAGGTGTGAGAACAGCAACCGCTTAAAGGAATGGTGAGAGGGGGAGTGTTGAACAAGGGGTGGGAGAGAGTTCCAGAAGTTAGGTGCAAAATAAGCAAAGGCCTATTCTCCCATTTTTGTAGCACACGGCCGAACTGATAGCATGGGGACAGAGGATGACCTGAGCAAGTGGGTATGTGAGAGAGGGGTTAGCAAGTTCCTTAGGGAGGACGGGCTGTGGGGTCTAGTGAGAGAATCAATAAAGCACCCTAGGGAGCAAGAGCACAGGTCTTTGGGAGATAGCCAGTGTAGGCAAGAATAGAGAAGGCAGTGATGTATCATTCTAGGGACAGATAAGGCAAACCTACATATATTATTGTAGGAAGTGTCCTATTTGCTGAGCACACTGGTATTAATATTGTAGAGAACAGGGAGGGCATAGAGAAGTTGCATGAGTAATATGCCTTTGGCTACTGCTAACTTTGCAGAGGGGATGAGTGAGTGCCGCACACGATAGGCAACACCTATTCTGATGTTAACAGCCTGGTAAATCTCATTGATATGCAAGGAGAAATCAAGGGCAAGGTCAAGCATGACCCCAAGGTATTTGATAGTCACCGCATTAGTAACAGGTGTCCCCTCCTGACTGAGGACAAGGAGTTTAGAGGATTCTAAGAGCACTTTTTTAGTTGACCCAAACAGCATAACCTGCGTTTTACCTATGTTAAGGATTTGTTGGTTAGCAGAGTGCCAGGATTGGAGAGATTGAAAATCCCGGGTGAGATTATGGTTAATATCAGCAACAGTTTTGGCAGAATGGTAAAGCACTATGTCATCAGCATACACGAGGTGGTTGCTGTGTAGGGACGTACACTGAATGTCATTAAGGAAGAGGGAAGAGAGAAGATGACCAAGAATTGAGCCCTGAGGAACACCCTGAGTAATTGGGATGGGGGAGGAAAGAGTTTTGCAGAAGGAAACAACCTGGAAGTGGTTATCCAGGTAGCTACTAAACCAAGATAGGGTGGAGCCAGAAGCACCTATATCACTAAGTTTGGACAGCAGGAGCGGGTGGTTTACCTTATTGAAAGCTTTGGACAGGCCAATGAACACTGCACCAGTGACCAGGCCCTTATCCATGTTGCTTCTGATATTGTTAGTGAGGAGGGTCAGTGCTGTGGTAGTACTATGCCCCACCCTAAACCCATGTTGGGAGGGGGACTGAAGATCATGGAGACTGAGATGATCAGAGACCTGTCGATGGATGAGTTTCTCCAGAAGCTTACTAAGAGTGGGGAGAAGAGAGAGATGGGTCGGTAATTTGTCAGAAGTTTAGCATCACCCTTTTCATAAACAGGGATGGTTCTAGTTGATTTCCAGATCAGGGGCACAGTGGCAGTGTTAATCGAGAGGTTGAAAAGCCTGGTTACGGGCCAGGCAAGCCAGGCCGCAAACTGCCTAATAATCCATGGGTGCAATCCATCAGGGCCAGGGCTGCCACTGGCAGGAACTGATTTGAGTAGGTCCAGAACTTGCTGGTGGGTGACCTGAGCTAGCACCAGTGCAGGTGGTGAGGGGGAGCAAGTCGAAGGGACCATCCCAGGATTCAGGAGCATAGTAGAGACTAAAGTAGGAAGGAAGGAGAAGAGGGAGTTGAAAGCATTGGCAATGGTGAGAGGATGGTTGCAGTGGACATCATTAATATGCATAGAAACATAGAAACATAGACTTTGATGGGAGATAAGGACCGCTTGGTCCATCTAGTCTGCCCATTTCCCTACCTGCAGGATAGGCCGCAGATCCTAGTTATCCAACAGCCTATTTCTTCTTACCCCCTACAAGAATTGCCTTATGTCTGTCCCATGCATTCTTGATTTCTCCCACAGTTTTAGATTCCACAACCTCCTCAGGAAGGCTGTTCCATGAACCCAATACCCTCTCTGTGAAATAATACTTCCTCACATTGCCCCTGAACCGCCCCCCTTCTATCTTTAAATTGTGTCCCCTTGTTCTTGCAAGTCTCTTTTTCTGAAAGATGCCACCCTCTTGGACTTTGTTGATTCCACTGAGGTACTTAAAAGTTTCTATCATGTCCCCCCCCCCCTTCTTTCCTCAAGGGTATACATATTAAGATCCTTTAGTCTCTCCTCATACGGCTTCTCTTGCAGACCCTGCACCATTTTAGTTGCCCTCCTCTGAACTGCTTCTATCCGTCTATGTCCTTGCGGAGATGGGTTCTCCAGAACTGGATGCAGTACTCCAGATGGGTCTCACCAGCTGTCTGTACAGAGGGATAACAACTTCCTGTTTTCTGCTGCTGATGCCTCTCCTATGCATCCCAGTATACCCCTAGCCCTCCCTACTGCCTTCTCACATTGCTTGCTAACCTTAAGGTCATCTGATATGATTACCCCCAGGTCCCTTTCCTTTTTTGTTGTTGTTACTACCTCCCCCAACTGTGTATTCTTCCCTGGGTTCTTGTTTCCCAGGTGCATTATTTTGCACTTCTTTGCATTGAATCCTAGCTGTCATACTTCTGACCATTCCTCCAACCTTGCCAAGTCCCTTCTCATCCTTTCCACACCTCCTTGTGTATCAACCCTGTTGCAGATCTTTGTGTCATCTGCAAAAAGGCATACTTTTCCTTCCAGTCCCTCTGCAATGTCACTGATGAAGATATTAAAAAGGACATATTGGTAGGAGTAGAGGACCTGTTGTTCCCAAGAATATCTTTGCTCTGTGGCACATCTGAATTTGTGCAGCACATCATCCCCTTTTGAGTATGGCCCAGTAGTGCATTTTGGGGATGCACCAGCCAACTCAGTTGCACAGGGTGCATCTCCTTTGAATATCCTGACCCTGCTCTTTAAGTGATGAGAGATAATATACCCCCTACATAGCTAATCTCATGATGATGGAACAACTAGTTATAATTTGCAATGCATTTGACACTGTTAGGGAAGATCTTGGCATTAATGGGGCCAGGATGTCTGATATTATGACAGCATTTCAACAACATCATCCTATAAAAGAAACATTGTATGCTGTGCCCGAAGAAGTAGAAGAGTCAGCCCCAGAACCATTCCAGTGTCTGGATTTAAGTTTTTATTTTATTTCTGAAATTAGTCCAGTAAAAGGTTGTTTGAAGAATAATAGGAAGAAAAAATCTATGAAAAAAAGGGAAAGAAAAACCCTGGATAATATAAATTATGCCTTCTCAAGATTCAAAAGTGATGGGAAGGTGTCAGGTTCTAATAATAGATACAGTCTGGCTGGGCTCAATAATGAGCACTGTGTCATGGCAATGGCAAATGAAATACCGTCTGCACCTCCCACCAGAAGTAAGGAAAAGGGTCACTTTATTTGCAAATTCCTGGCTGTCGGTGAGGGTATAGTTGTAATTAAGGACATTTATGTGAAGTATTAATGGATAATAGGGTGAAAAAGGGGATAGAACAGGGAACTCACTTAGTAGCATCTGGTTGTACTCTTCTTCATGATTGGGCCTTACCAACATCCTTCCAAATGTATCCCTGTCAGGTTCCCCCTCAGATGCAGGTCCACATGGAGAGAATTAAAGAGCTACTAACGGCAAAGTCAGATCCACTGTCTGAGGGTTGGAACATGGAGGAAGAACTACCTCTCCGGTGCTTGAAGGGACCCTAATTCATGGTATTTTGAGATTGTATGGTCATATGATGAAGAACTTAGCATCTAGCAATAATTTGCTAGGTGCAAACATGGTTTTTCTGAGGTCAAAAATGGAGGTCCAGTTTGAGGCAGGTGACATTGTAAAAGCATGCTATTTGGAAGGGGAGTCTGAAATGGACTGCATTCAGATTTTTTGTGCCAATCATAGAGTGGTGAATTTTTTGTGGAATAGTGGAAGTTTGATAGATAATTTGAATGTTTTCCTTACCTACAGTATGTTAATAAGGAAGAAAGTGTGAAGGGGCAGCTTCTACTCAGCCAAACTCAGAATCCTTTGCACTCACCTTTTTTGGCTTAAAAAAACAATGTGGGGAAGCACACACTAAGTTAACAATATATATGTTATCTCTGGTGCTACTGTTATCACCCTCTGCCAATCACCAAACTGAATAGGTACTGTATGAAAGTATTAACGATACATACATTGAAAACCCTTTGTTTCCCTCATTTCGTGAAGCATATAGATGCCTGCATCCACATGTTTAGCCACATCTAATACTGCTATAGATAGAGCTACAGTTATAGATAAATAGAAGAAAATCAGACAGTGAAATACTTCAGGTGTAATATAAATACAGTTTGAATTTAGAGATGTTAAAAAACTTAAAAGAAACATAAAGATCTGGCTCCATGGCTCTGAGTGAAGGGGTTCGCTCAGCATGCGAGTGACCCAGGCTCACACCCCGAGCCCGGGTGTCAGGACTGGAAACTGGCAGGGAGAGGGTCTAGGGCATCCATTGGATGCTTCCCTCCTGGCGGGGATTGGGCAGGGCCTCTGCACCTGGAGGTGGATTGGGCAACGTGCAAGGAGCAAGAAGAGCCTCAACATGCTACTGCACATCCTCACCTCAGATTGCCATCCCCACATAGGTTCAATCAGGGTGGAGAGGGATGGCCAGAAAACTGAAAATTGACCCCAGTCAGCTGCATGATGGCCATTGATCCCCGTCACCACAAAGTCCTGGATCCCCCAAACTGACACCCCCATTACCTGGGTCAAAGAGATGCACATATCAGCATCATCTCCCTCAGAAGAGAGGGACCAATCCAATGAAGGATATGTCAGGTTTCCTGGGGGCTGCCAATACAGGGGCAGTGGATGGCGGCAGATTTGGAGAGGTGATAGGCTGCAACTAGGAGGCCCGGAGGAGTGGCCAATCAGGGGTGCTTGGGAGGAGCAAGAAAAAAAGGGACATGAAGAGTAAAATCCATACTTTTATAAAAATTTATCAGAAATTCATGAATTTTACCTCCCTTTATGAATTCCAAGGAGGCCTTGTGCACACATGGAATGGTGCTTATTTGGGGCTCATGGAGCACAGAGGTCCCATTCCACACATTTCTGAGACCTCTGTTCATCCACAGCTAAAGATAATATTTATTTAATGAAAACTTTACCATCCCTTAATGGGATATAGCACTATTGGAGGACTGCCACAATCCCATGGTCTCAGGCTCCATGGGGAACTGTGTAGTGACTGAAAAGCCAACATGAGCATCTGATTAGATTCCCAATGTCTGCATAGCTCCACCCCCCATTCCATCTCCTTTCCCCGCAGGATGCTCAGAACACATGGAGAGTGGCAGGCAGGGGCTGTGGATGCCTCCCAGTATTGACAGGCTTCATGTGCAGAGGAATGCATCCAGGATAACTACAAATGCCACATGTCCCAGGCTGCTCTGTGGATTGGACCCTTAGTATGTTTATGATATATTACTTGTTCTGTACATCATCTAATATTATGGTGCTGCCAATTTACAGTAATTACAAGAAATGATGGTTATAAAATTATAATGAGTACAAAAGCACAGTATGAACAGTAATACTGTACTTATGAAATTAAAGAAAATGCTGAAAAGAAAAACTTTCTGATCCAAAGCAGATTCCTTATTTAGGTTTACAGGCTTTGAAGAATTAGTTTTGTAAAGTCTATTTTTTCTCATTTTGGGAGGCAGTAGGTGTTGCAGAAAAATGGACCATGTCATTTCATAAGTAACAATGTATTGAAAAGCAAGTAGGAGCAAACACCGGGATGGTGGTGCAGTTCACAGACTTCTTACTGCTGAGGTAAATTAGATGTTGCACTCACTCCTGCCAATAGGGACTCTCACACAAACTTATTTGTTCTCAAGAACTGTAGTTTGATTCAGCCATCATCAGTATGCAGCAGTCTGGAGTTCTTATGATTTACTCCATATCCTGGGGCTTCATCAGAGAATATAATTCATCAAAACAGTTAACCCTTTATACACTACGTCATGTGCTATCATCCAATCAGATACCACCAAGTGCAATTTCAAAACAAATGTGACACATAGATTCATTAAAACTGTTTTGGAGTCTAAGATACACAAGATAATCAGCTGCAAAACTTTTACTTATAAATTTCATAACTCAAGGACATTTTTATCCGAGAAACGATATTCTTGTGTCTCCAGTTCCTAATGGTGGGCAAACATGATATCCCACAGAATCTGTAAAAAGAAATACCAAAAACATGAGAAAATGGTTTACAACTGCTTGTTATATCCAAAGTATTCAAAACAGATACAATTTAATTCTCACTGGAGAAGGATACACCAACAGTGTAACTGGGGGAGAGAAGCTTACCTGTATAAAAGTAAATGAGCAAGCCAACAATTTGTTTGTTTTTGTTTCTTTTAACAAGAGGGGTAATTTCAAAACTTAGAGATCCACTCTTGCTCTTTTTGATTTAGAGTGATATGCAGGTCTCCTCCCCTTATGTTTTTAGGAATTGCTTCTCTTCCAAATGCTTTCATTTTATGTGCCTCTTTCTTAGTCTGGCTATTATTGGGCACTGCCATGGCACAGTCTGTATTACAATTCCTGATCACAAGGGCATGTTCATTAATTCTATACCTGATTTTCTCTTCGTTTAGCTGAAAATAATATTTACTACATGTACATGTCAAGAGGTACACCACTCTCTCAGTCTCACAATTAATTTGCCCCTTAATTTTCTCTGCACAACCTGTTCTAGGATTCATAAAACTGGTCTTGTTTTCCATTAAGTGACAGGTGCAGCAGCGTCTATAAGGTTTAGACCCCATCTTTTTGAGCTCAATATGCTGGTAACTCTGGGTTGATAGCTATGTACCAAATGATCCTTTAAGTTCCTGCCCCATCTGTAGGATACCCTAAGGGGTTTCTCTACAATGGACTTCAGTTGTGGTGTACCTCTGAGAGTACTTAAGTTTTCATGTGCAATTTTCAACACTTCATTTGACCCCCCATCCTCTTCACTGTACCCTGTTTTCTCAGCCTTTCATTTAGTTCTTTTGCCCTTTTTACATATAAAACTTCATTTCCACAGTTTCTTTTGGTTCTGATATACTGACCCTTTGGTAGATTTCTGGTTGTGTGTGAAGGGTGACAGCTATCTGTGTGCAGTAAGCAGTTGCAGTCAGTAGGTTATTGTATAGTCAGTTAGTACAATCCTATCTATTTGCTTCATTATAGTAAGATAAACACAATTAATGGACTGTAAATAAACATTTACTTTGAACCTTAAGTTTGAGTTTGTTTTTTCTAAGTAATCTACAAACTCTGTCCATTCATCCCTTGTTCCCTGCCAGACCAAGAACACATAATCAATAAACCATTTATATATACATATATATATTAGAGGCAAAAAAACTCAATTTAATGCATCAGTTAGGGTTGTTCCACAGCGACAAAAGTGAGGAAATTTGATGTTAGGGTTGAAACCCCCTTTGCACCCCTCCAGCCCACCCCCCAACTGGAATCGGGGTGTGCATTGTGGGTCATCGGCCCTAACTGTCACCCCATCACATGTGGCAAGAAGCTGAGGAACAGGAGAATGGGGTGACAGTTAGGACCGATGACCACAATGTGCACCCCGATTCCAGTTGGGGGGTGGGCTGGAGGGGTGCAAAGGGGGTTTCAACCCTAACATCGAATTTCCTCACTTTTGTCGCTGTGGAACAACCCTAACTGATGCATTAAATGGAGTTTTTGCCCTAATTTCCTTCTTTGAGGATGATAATGAGAAATAGTGAATGAAATGCGGAAGCGGGAGTGCGGGGCCCGCGCTCCCACCACGTGATGTCTTGTCACATAGTAACATTGTGCCTGCAAACACAAATCATAATGCACATGGTGACGCAAAGTGAAACAGAAAGAGAAACAGCACCATAGACAGAAATGTTAAAAACAATGCAACCGCAAATGAAAACGCAAAGGGTAACGCACATGGTGGCGTAAACGTGAACGGTAAGTGAAACAGGTACGGAACCGCAGACAGAAATGGTAATGGTAACAGTAATGTAAGCGCACAGGCTGGTTTTCCCCAAAAGCTGTATAGAGAAAGACAGTGAGTAGAAAGAATGTATGCAAAATAATGACTCTCGGAACACAAAAATGAGGTCTTGGAATAGTAAATTGCTTATATCTCAGTAACCGTACGACATAGAAAAAAAAATTAAAAGTCATATGTATTATCACTTTCCTGGCTAGTTTTGTACTTAGTCCCTGTAAGGGGGCTAAGAATTTTTTTTTACAAAAAGTCTGTATCTCGCACTGTTTTCGAGATACGGGCCATAATGTTACCCTATGGGAAAAAACAGAAGTTTGGACTGCCATAACTTTGCCTTCCTGTAATATTTTTTCTCCAAACCACTGAAAGGCACATCTGTGGATGTTGGCTGTGCTCTCTGCAAATTTCAGCCCCAAAGACCAAACCTTTATTTTGCAGCAGGGCACCAAACGATTGCTGCAATGCGTTTTTGGCCGTAATGTTATCCTATGGGAAAAAGTGTCAAATTTGGAGTACTGTAACTTTGCCACTGTGTAATATTTTTTCAGCAAAACACTGAAAAGCACATCTGTGAGATGTTTGCTGTGTTGTCTCCAAGTTTCAGCCCAAAACTCCAAACCGTTCTTTAGTAGCAGGGTGCCAAAGAATTACTGTTATTTTGGGCATAGTGTCGCAAAGTACTGTCGTGATTTGCTAAAGCTTTCACAAAAATTTGTGACACTTTCATGAGTGCGACACTACTTTGTGAAAGTACTTTTTCCAGAAATCTGAAAAACATATTTCTGGGGTGTTTTACCCCCAAATAAAGACATGGCTAGCATCCTCAGGGCACGACTAGGTGAATACAAAAATAATTAGGTTGCTGAGGGTCTAAATTTTAAATGCCAAGCATTTTTCTGATCACTAACTGAAAACAAAATGGTGGGTTTGTGACAGTAAAAGGGCCATTTGCGACAGTAAAATGTGCATTTGCCAAAGTGTTGAACTTTTTTGTTAACTTTTCCCATTGACTTATATTGGGAACTTGTTTTTTGAATAACTTTTGAACCGTTTAATATTTTTTCATGAAATCTTTGAAAGGCACATTGGGGACACTGGCTGCACATTTCCTGAAGATTTCAGATCGGTCGTGCAAACCACGTGACCTATAGGCACGACCGTAGAATTCCAAAAAAAGTGTAAACACACGCGCAGATCACACTTAATAACTCCAAAGCTGTATATCTGACCAGTACACAACTTGACAGATCCCAAGGTGTATGGGTCTTGATTCTGTATTCAAAATTTCAGGCAAATCTGTTGAACGGTTGCAAAGTTATTAAGGTGCAAATCTTTGGGTTTAACATGTAAATGGCTCCTCAACCGTAACTATGGTAGCACGGAAAATATATATATGTATAGATATATATCTATAGTTGTCAGAAGAGGTAATCTCATTGAAGACAGTGGGCAGCTTTAAGAGATTATAAGGATAATAAAGGAACTGGTTGACGAGCTGGCAGGGCCACTGACAGACATATTTAATAGTTCACTAGAGACAAGCAAAGTACTGCAGCACTGCAGAACAGTGTATGTAGTACCACTCCACAAATGTGGTCCCAAGGATGACCCAGAGAATTACAGACCAGTCAGTCTGACCTCCACTGTGGGCAGGCTCATGGAGACCATATTAAAGGAGAGGTGAGTAGAATATCTAGAGGAGCATGGTCTCTAGAATGCGAGGCAGCATGGGTTCATGGGGGGAATCATGTCAAACAAATCTGATTGACTTCTTTGACTGTGTTACTAAGACAGTAGACAGGGGTCAAATGGTAGACATCCTCTATCTTAATTTCAGCATGGCCTTTGACTCTGTGCCCCACACATTGTTGATCAGGAAGGTGGTGGATCTTGGTGTTGGGGAAAAGATGGCAAGATGGGTGGAAAACTGGCTGAAGGACAGAACCCAGAGGGTGGTTGTGGGGGGAGAGTTATCTGGCACCAGACAGGTAATCAGTGGGGTCCTGCTGGGCTCGGTGCTGGGTCCGGTGCTATTCAATGTCTTCATCAGTGACATTGGAGATAACATTATGAGAAAAATGTGCCTATTCACAGATGACACAAACTCTGTGGGAGAGTAGACACAGCTGAAGGGATACAGGACCTACAGGAAGATCTGGAAAAGCTAGGGAGGTGGTCCAGGATATGGCAGCTTGGCTTCAATGCCAAGAAAAGCAAAGTTATGCATATTGGAGCCATGAATCCAGAACAGAGTACTATCTGGATGGAGTCCAAGTATCTGCATCAGAAGAAGAGGAGAAGGACCTGGGAGTGATGATCGCTAGTGACCTGAAGCACTCTATGTAGAGCAAGAAAGCAGCAGCAAAGGCAAACAAGATGCTGGGATGCATTGCATATCTAAATCAGTAGTAGGAGAGCTAAGGTTATACTGACTTTGTACAGGTCACTGGTAAGGCCGCATCTAGAATATGGAGTTCAGTACTGGTGCCCATACCTCAAAAAGGACATTAACCTGCTGGAGAAGGTCCAGGAGAGGGCTACAAAGATGACAGCTTGTCAGCAGCATATCGCATATGAGGAGAGGTTGAGGGCACTGAACAAGTGCTCCCTGGAAGACAGGAGAGAGAGAGGGGGCATGATTAGGACCTTCAGGTACTTGAAAGGGATAAATAAGGTTGATAAGGAGAGTCTCTTTAATCTGAGTGGCAACCATGACACGAGGGGATACAATCTTTAGCTGGAGGGTGGGAGGTTTTGGAGGGAAGTTAGGAAGCACTTCTTCACAGAGAGGGTGCTGGACACTTGGAATGCGCTGCCAGAAGAGGTAATCTCATTGAAGACAGTGGGCAACTTTAAGAGAGACTTGGACAGGCATAGGGGGAGGGTAAGGCTCATTGGTAGGGGAGGATGGGAGGAGTGGGGAGGGAGGGTAGGGACAGTACCTCAAGCTATGCACCCTGCAATATGAGCAGACTTGATAGACCAAATGGCCTTCTTCTGCTGGCTTCTTTGTATGGTCATATGATTTTATCAATGTATGGGTTATTATCCCTGTTGTACACATATCTCTTGCCCTTCCCCCAATACAGGTTAGCAAGACTGGGTGCCAGAGTAGCACCCTTCACTGTTCCTTTAACGTGTTTGTTGATCTTCCCCTCAAACATGAAAATGTTATTTTTTAGTACGTTTTCAGCAAGATCCAGAATTAAGTTTATCTTACTCTGTGGGAGGTCAGTAAGGGCCAGAAGTAGTGCTCAATAGCCATCAGGCACCCCTCATGTGGGATATCAGTGTGCAATGTGTCCATATCCATTGTCACTAAAAAACATTCATCTTCATTTTGCATTTCCTGCAGTGTACAGTAGATAACAAATGACCTGTATCCCTAATGTGACTTCTAACCTTATAGTAGATACAATTGGATTAATGAAAATATCCACATATCAAGAGAATGGTTCTGTCAGCCAACCAATACTAGTGATGATGGGGCATGCAGGTGGTTCAGTGAGATATTTATGAACTTTAGGCAGGGTGTAGATAGCATTTTTCTGGCTTTCTACTGACAGATAATATAATTCATTTGTGTCAATTAAATCATTTTGGTATGACTCTAACAAACTGAGCTCAATACTGTTTTGGATTAGTGACGTAGGGTCGTACATCAGACACATAGAAATTACTGTCAGACAGCTGTCTATTGGCTTCTCTGACATATTTGTTTCTGTCTTGCATAACAATACTGCCTCCTTTATCAGCGGGTTTTATCACTATGTTTTTGTCCTGTGCAACATTATACTTCTATCTGATGTGCATGAATAATTGGGTCCTGTTTCAGGCAGAGTTTTCATATACTGTGCCTATAGGCAAAAACCTTTGGAAAACAGGCAAAGTCATTTCTCTGGATTGGTACTGTATATGTAGTTACTGTTTTTATTAAAATACTGCATTTATCATTTCTCTGGATTGGTATACGTAGTTACTGTTTTTATTAAAATACTGCATTTAACTAGCTTGTAAAATGTATTATCTGGTAAAGTCAAATGGAGGCTTATTTCCTGGTGCAGATTTAGGAAAGTTGGTTACAGGGAGAAAGCTGATGATATTGCACACTATACAAATAGTGCACCCCAGGTTGACCCTGAAAAAAGGACTGTAATTGTCTCAGTGTACTTACCCAGCTACCAAAACTCAAATAAACAAATACAGTGCAATTACTGAAAAAGATTATCAGTAGCAACAATCTGTAAGAATGCTGCTGAAGAGTAAGCTGAGGGTTACTGACTCATGGAATCACAGATCTCACCAGGATGGGGGCAATCCATGATCTAGTACTGATGAATGTGGAGCATGTCCAGGATATAGTAGTCAAGGAAGAACACATTACTTTTTATTGTTTACAACAGTTAGAGGGAAGATAACTACAAGTTATAGCCATACTACAAGTGGAAAAGAAGATGTAGGCAGGTAGGATAGGTACAAGTAGAAGGGTTTAAAAGGAGAAACAAGAGACATCCAGTCTAAAGTAGGGTAGCAAATTTATTTTAAGGAAGCAAAACTGAGTGTATAATAGGAGTAGAAAGTAGTCTGAAAGGCACAGAGTCATTTGAATAGACACTAGACAAAGGACGGAAAGATTATGGTTGTGGTGCAGTGCAATTGTGGGGCAGCAGTCCTTTGGGACACCTTCTGCAGACTGATGGACTACCACATTTGTATTCACTTCTCTGGTTTGTGGGCTGAGATTTCTGGGCTTCGGACCAAACTGGCAAGAGAACAGGGGACCTTCTGCCCCCCTCTTCCCCAGTGGGGCAAGCAAATCTGCTGTCACTCCCCCAGGAACTACCTAGACAGAGGCAGAGCGGATGGATCTTGGTGGGCTTTAGGGGGTGTGGGTGGTGGGAAGGTTGCACACTACACCACCCTAACCACAGCAGAATTCTTTGACCATACTTCCAGGATGTGGTAGATGAGACATGACACCCATTGCAGTGGGAAGGGAGAAGGTGGATGTCCTTAGATGTCAAGGACACAGGAAGGGAAGGAGAGGTCATCAGCCTAGGAGGAATCGGCTGCTGGTAGGGGAAGCTATTGTCAGGGCGATAGCTTTGGGAGTGGGAGGTAGGAAGGATAGGAAAATGGAATGCCTGAGTGGGAAGGATAAGGTAGGTGCAAGCTAGCTAACTTCAAAGACTTGGGAAGCATCCTTAGCAGGTACCATCTACAATGGCTTTTTCCAAGATATTATCTGTATATAACCAAAGAGATGCAAGGGTATTCCACATCAGTACATTTAATGACAGGTTGAAGGCATCTTGCATGAAGGAGTTCTTCTGCTACATCAGAGACTGTGGTTGGAAAACTGTTAGTGAGATGGCCTGCATCCTTCCAGGAAGGGGAACACAGTCCTTAGAGGAAGGTTTAAATGCTACTTGGATGAGATTTGATTTAAACTAGCTGGGGGGAGTTAGTAAAAAAAGGATACAACTGTTGCCCCCAAGATGATGGGGCAGGATGGAAGAAGGGTCCAGGTGGGAGAAAACTCCATCAGGACAGGAGTGCATAAAGGCAGGGAATGGGACAAGGCAGAAGAAAAGCAGAGTAAAACACAGGCAAGCAAGGGTAGAGGACTGAAGGTAAAAGGAATAAGGAAGTTAAAATGGTAGGAAGAGTCAGAGGGAACACCAGGAAGAGCACAGTCAGAAATGGGAGGGGGAAGCAGGGCTGGGGAGGAAGAGGCTGACCTGGATTTAGTGGCCATAACAGAGTT
The DNA here is from genome assembly GCA_016271365.2 of Neoceratodus forsteri. Lineage (NCBI taxonomy): Eukaryota > Metazoa > Chordata > Ceratodontiformes > Ceratodontidae > Neoceratodus > Neoceratodus forsteri. Next base: position 587,144,376 of record CM028137.1, on the reverse strand, counting down.
GTGGTGCACTGAGTACTACAACTGGGACATGGCTATACTTGGCTACTCAATGTTCAGGAACAACAGGGCAGGCAGAAAAGTAGAAGAAGTTATTTCATACAGTATGTGAGGGAGTGAATCAAGGCCATAGAGATACAGGGGCACCATGAGGAAAAAGACTTTGCTGGAGGTGCTGTGGGTCATCCTGAAGACAGGTTCTGGGGCCTCTATACAAACTAGGTTAGTGTACCGACCTCCAGCATAGGAAGGGGAGTTGGGGCACTTAGGGAAGCTGTCATCAGAATTGCAAGTAATAAGCTGCTGCTACAATATACTTCATTCTACTGGATGTGGAGTGGAGCTTTCCAGCTGCAGCTTTGGCAAGGAGTGGGCCATTCTTAACTCCCTACAAGACGCTTTTCTCAAGTAGCTAGTCAATGAACCCAATAGGGGGCAGAGCTGGGCCTGGTGCTTACAAATAGGCACAGTGTTGTACATATCATAGTGGACAGTCCAGATCACCATACACTGTGGTTTAACTTTAAGTTAGGAACAGGAGCTACCCACATGAGGACAAGGGTCCTGGAGGGCAGATTTTAAAGAAATAGGGGACTGCCTCAGAAGCTGCCTCAAATGGGTTGATTGCAAGGGAAGGGAAGGGTGGAGGCATAGTGGGCATAAAATAAAGCAAGCAACCTCTGCATGAAGGAAGTAACTAAAAGCAAAAAGAAAAAGTCTCCATTATGGTTCTCAAAGGAAGTGGCAAAGGCGGCGAAGAACAAACGGGTAACATATAGGAGATGCAAGTAAACACAGAGGGAGGAGAAGAGGGAGGTATACTTTATAAAGCAGAGAGAAGCATGCAAAGTGATGAGGGGAGCAAAGGCCCAGACAGAGAAAAGAATCATCAAAGAGGTCGTTAAGAGGGATAAGACTATCTTCAGGTACTGTACATACTGTAAGCGAGAAGCAAAGGGAGATATAGTGAGTATTAGGAGGGCAGATGGGGAGACAGCACAGAGGAGGACCAAAAAAAAAAGTAGACATCCTAAACAGGTATTTCTTCTCAGTCTTCCCAATGGATGGATGTAGCCACAAGTCCATTTACAGAGTAAAGAGTCCAGAAGGGACCTGCTGCTTTGAAGGTGGACAAAGCTACGGGACCAAACAGAATACACCCAAGAGTTCTGAAGGAACTTGGAGAGATGTTAGCTTCCCCACTGAAAGCCTTGTTCAACAGCTCACTGAAAAAAGGCATGATTCTGGAAGACTGCAGAAGTGCTGATGTAGTCCCTATAGATAACAGCGGCAGGAGGGAGGGACTAACAACTAACAATCAGTGTTACTTCAGTGGTGGGGAAACTAAAGGAAAGCAATGAAGAAAAAGGCTCACACTCCAAGGTGCACAGTAAAGGATATAAGCCATGAGTTAGACAAAGTGCCAGATTAGGGCACAAAATGCCATCGGGTTTTTCTGGTTATGGGCACTGTGTTTATATGGTTGGTCTTCACTACATTTATGTAAGTTATAATAAATCTGTTAATTATTGCATCTGACTCATGGCTTATATCCTTTAGTGTGCACCTTGAGTGTGAGCCTTTTTCTTCTTTGCTGACTGTGCTTATTGGCTTGTGCACCATTTGTCCCCTTGGTGGTCCTTTCTTTTTAGTATTAAATTAATGGAAACCCTGCTAAAGGATAGACTGTTACAGTATCTTGAATCCAATGGCTGCAAGACCATAGACAAGCATTGGAATTCAAGGGGGAGGCAGGAGAAGGTCATACAAAAGGAATCTGATGGATTCGGGGGTGGGAGAATGTCGCAAAATGAATCTGATGGATTTTTGACTGGGAGACCAGGAAAATAAATCAGTGGATTGCAATGGACATGGCCTCTCTGGACATTAGCAAGTCCTTCAATATTATACCACACAGGAGTCTAACAAAAAACTGAGCAGCCCAGGGGTAGGATCTAAAGAGGTAGATCAGGTTAGAAACTGGTTAATAGATAGGAGACAAAGGGTGATGGTAAATGGCACCCACTCAAATGATGGAGGAGAGATCAGCAGTGTGCCACAGGGCTGGGACTGTGTCTCGTCAACCTCTTCATAAATGTCATTGCTGAGAAACTGGAAAGGAAGGTATGCCTATTTGCAGATAAAACCAAAATCTGCAATTGGGTGGATACCTGGGAAGGGGAGGAGAGAATGTGCAGGGATCTATAGAAAATAGAAGAGAGGTCCAAGGCATGACAGTGGGGTTCAATGCCAAAAAAGTGCAAAATCACGCAACTAGATGCTAAGTATAGGATGGTGGGGGTAATTGACGGTCATTAGACAGGAAAGGGGCCCTTGGGTTATCATGTCTGATGACTTCAAAGGGGCAAGGTAGTGTGCCAAAGAACTGAGTAGGGCTAGTGGGATGCTGCAGTACATTGTGAGGGGTATCTCAAGCAGTTGGAGAAAGGTGAATGTTGCCACTATATCACTTGCTTATGATACCACACCTAGAGTTCCGTGTCCAGTTTAGGAGGCTGCACCTAGTAAAGGACATAGGCAGGGTAGATGCAGTCCAGAGAAGGGAACAGAACTGTTGCTGGGTTGTAGGAGAAGCCCTATGACGGGAGACTGAAGAATCACATTTACACCCTAAAAGAGAGGACAGCAAGAGGTGACATGATGGAGACCTGTAAGTACCTCATAGGAGTGAAAAGAGTGCAGGATGGGAGTCTCTTTCTAAGGAGAAGTAGCACCAGGACCAGGGGCATGCAATAAATCTGGTGGGGGGGATATTTTTTCTCTGAAAGGGTGCTAGACTCCTTGAACAGACTTCCAGCAGAAGTGGTGAAGGCAAAAACAGTTGTAGGCTTCAAGCATGTGTAGGACAGAGATAAGGGTGAATTAGTAAAAAGGCAGGGAGGAAGGATGGTCACTGGTGGCCAGTGAGGGTCTTTTGGAACAGATTAGGCAGAAAATATCCAGGTAGACTGGGTGGAACAAACAGTCTTTTGCTGCCAACAAATTCTATGTTTCTATGTATCTCGGCATAGAAAAATGTTTATTTTGGTCAGCCCATCTGCGCAGCAGTCAGGTTTTGCTCACCATGTAAATGACCCAGTTTAGGAGCAAACCAGAGTCTCCATGGGGAGGGGGTGGAGAAGGACTGAGCATCCCAGAAGATGCTCTTGTTTTCTGAGGAGAAAGGACAGCCAGCTTCAGTGCACCACCTCCACCTTGGTGACCACAAGTGGTAGTACACCTGAAGCAGCTCATGGAAGGAAGGACATGGTTGAACTTGTGTGCATCCTTATGTTAGCATCAGCACAGGAGAAAATGGGAAAAGAAAGGAGTCTGAATGAGGATCTTACGCTTCACAAACTCTGCACTGGTGACATGGCCTGCCCCTGAGAACTGGATCCTGTGTACAGCAGGTTGAGAGGGGGACCCACCTAAGCAGCCATGGAGGGCAAGCAATGGGTGCAGAAAGGGGATGACAATAAGCCCATGAAAATCCATATTATGGAGCTGGGAGTTTCAGACTGCTGAAAGAGCCTTAGCAGAGGGGAGAGAATACAAAAAATGTAAATGAAGGCCATGAGTCTGATTAACATAAACAAATCCGAACATTACAGTTCTCACATGTTGCTACATGTCTGTATGTGTTGACAGCATATGTTGTTTAATATAGCAGGACATTAAAAAAAATTAGTGAAGCATTTAATGATTTTTTTATAACATTATATGACAACTAAAAAAGTGATCTTGATGAAAACTTAGCCAACTCCAGGCTTTCATTTAAAAAGAATACATTTATAGCCCTAAGGTTACAGCAAAAAGAAAAGCTGCAAGCCACACGCACTGTCCACAAATAAATTCCAATGTTAGGAAATGTTAAAAAAGGTTTTATTAACACAAAGTAGCTCCCCTCTACATGTCAACATTTCACCCTTCTCTAGTACTTTTTCAAGACAATTGCTCCTTGTAGTGGACAGCATAAATACACTCATTACCATATTTACTAGTACTATTGACTATCATAATGATAGGTCTATCAGTAGAATACACAACTAACGAGCAAGTTTAAAAATGTAATCCTGATAAAAAGAATGTTAAAATTCACTACATGAACTACGTATACACCTGTGAGGCTAACCTTAAGAATTATCATCAAAAGATGATGCATGATCTGATAGCAAGTGTTAAAATATTAATAAATACCAACACCATATTAATGTTACTACTAAGGAAATATATATATATATATAGATATATATTGTATGCCCTGAAAAAAAACTTTTTATTCATACAACCTAAGTATGTTAAAAATTGTCTATCCACTTATTTCTAATTGACTGCTAATAAATAGATGTAAATAAATATAAATTAGAAATAACAGACTACATAAAGCATTTCATTTAAAAGTTCAAGTTATCTTTTATGTAATAGTGGAGCTACCTGAAAGTGTTCATTTAGATCTGGTAAAACACCAGGTCTCAGTTTGTGCTGCTAAAAGGATTCTCTATATAGAAGTCTATTGTCCAGGTCACCAGCCCTAGAGCCCAAAGATACTTTCTTAATACCAAAAAATGTGAACGTATGTCCATGTCCTTTAGTCTTTACATGTAATATCAATGCATTTTTGTAATTCTCTGCCTTGATGTGTCTAACATGCTCCAGAATTTGAGTTCTGAATTTTCTAATGGTCTTTCCTACATACTGTAGTAGCTCTTACAATATCATTGTCCCCTGATTCCCCCGCCAGAAATAAAACTTTCCACACTTGCTTTATGTTGGATGCACGGTGACAAATTTTATTATGGCACACCAGTTTTATTTTACATTCCCAACTTCATATTTCAAAAGTATACAGTACAGCACAGCACAGCACAACCAAAATTCAGTCTGCTTCTTATTCCAACTTGATCCTTTTCTTCTTGCTTGCATCACTTCGGGGTCTGGACTCACTTGATCTGGCCCCTTCACCATCACCAGTACCAAGTACCCCCACCAGGTACCACCATAAACCAGGTACCCCCACCAGGTACCACCATTTTAACCGGGCAGCACCCGCACAGGGTCAGTTCCCGGTCCATACCCCACTAGGTCCGGACCTGTGATCCGACCCCTAGTTTTCTATCCCTCACCCTCCCCTTACTTCCATGCCTGTGATCCTGTGCATCCAGCCTGTGCTGCTTACCCTCCCTCCTATCCCCTTTTTCCCATTCTGCCACCCCTTTTCCCTCTTCTTTCTTCCTGATTTTTCCCCTTCCTGTGGGCTCCTTTCTGCCCCCCTGCACCATTCGCTGTCCTTTTACAGCTCCCCTGACTCCCGACTAGGTGCACACCAGGGTCCATGTTTCAATGCCCTTTGCAGCTCCTTTGACCCCTTGCCGGGGCACACCAGGCTCCATGTTCCATACCTGCCAATTTCTTATCCATGCCAGCCAACGCCTAATCAGACTCCCAAGTTCAGGGGTGGGTGGGAAATCTTTTCCCAGCAAAGAGGGAGACCAGAGGTTGCAAGCCTTTAAGTATCCTCCCGGTCCATCCCCCCCCCTTAGCCCCTCCCCAGCCAATTGAAACCTCTCTCATACCACAGGTCATTTGACCCTCTCTGATGTCACTGGTCTCCTTCTCTTTTCTATCCCCCCTTCCCCTCTCCATCTACTTATTTCTGGCAGTGGCCATTTGACAACCTGGCCTGCCTTTTAATGGCAAGCCCCATTGTACCCTGATCCCCCACCAGTAATAAAACTCTCCACACTTGCTTTATGTTGGATGCACACTGGCAAATTTTATTAAGGCACACCAATTTTATTTTACATTCCCAACTTCATATTTCAAAAGTATACAATACAGTACAGTACAGCACAACCAAAATTCAGTCTGCTTCATCTTCCAACTTGATCCTCTTCTTCTTGCTTGTATCGCTTCGGGGTCTGGACTCACTGGATCTGGCCCTCCTCACCATCACCAATATCCGGTGTCCCAACCAGGTACCACCAGAACCAAGTAACCCCACCAGGAACCACCATTAACCAGGTACCCCCACCAGGTACCACCATTTTACCCAGTCTGCAGCCACACAGGGTCAATTCCCGGTCCATACCCAAATAGGTCCAGACATGTGATCCAACCCCTAGTTTTCTATCCCCTCCCCCCCCCACTTGCCTCTATGCATGGGTTCCTCTTAGCCCAGCTGCTGCCTCCCCTCCTCCTAGCCTCCTTTCCCATTTGCTCCCCCCTTTTCCACTGACCCATCTCAGCTTCGCGACAGATGATGGAGCTCCACCATACAGGCTGGGAAAACTGGTACCCTCCCTATGGCACTCCCTCATCCTCACAAGGCCTCACGGAGCACCCCACCTCCTGCTAAGGTGCCCTCTTGCATCCTTGCCACTTGCCTTCTCCCTCAGTCTGGCCGAGGCATGCTTTCACCCATTATTTGGCCCCGGCCCCTTTAAGCAATTCCTGTGGCCCCCCCACCCACATGCTGGCCATCTCCCTCGGGTGTGACATGCCCCATCCTACTCTCCCTTGCCTTCCACACCTTGCAACCATCTTCTGCACCACCTGCTGTGGTGGACCCCCACCACAATTATGCGGATCAATCAGGCCACCTGTAAGCCAGCCACTGGACCTCAGATCGCTTGCCCAATTTGCCTTGCCCTGGTTTCCCCATCTGCTTATGGCCCCCTGTACCACAACCTCCTGTTATCATGCCTGTCTCCCTGGTGTGCAACCTGTGCCATCGCTGTGGTTCAAATAGTATGGGGCTCAGGGGCACCCCTTTTCAGGCCTGGCTGATTGTGATCTCCTTCTGCTTTGAGATAAACCCGACCTATGGGAGGGCTGCCTCTCCTATTCCTGCTGTGGCCAGCTGGGTTTTCTTTTTTTTGGGGGGGAGGCCCTTGCTCTCCGGCACCCCCCAACTTGTGCCATGATAAGCTGTTCCTCATCGTTCCCCAGCTCAGCCAGCTGCTTCTCTGTTGGCATGTATTCCTCAATTGCTCCTGGCCTCCTTCCCAGAGAACTTGCTGAAGGCCAACCTGCAGCCCCTGTTGAGCCTCCTGTTCGGTCACTGTGGTCAACCCACCTGAGGCTTGCGAGTGTCTTCCCTGCCTGCCAAGCCTGACTGCTGTAACCTCTTCCTTCTCCTTTTGAGAGGTAACCTGCCCTATGAGAGGAGCTGCACCTCCCTGCACTGCCGTGGTCAGCTGGCCTATCCGGGATTATGTCCTTCGGCAGCCCTTTAATTAGTGCCTTATTATTCCGAATCACCTAGTCCCCCAGCTGCTTCTCTGCTGGCGTTACCCAACCAGAGTTCCATTCTCCACTCTTCTGGCTCTTCTCCTCTCCTCTCCTCCTGCCAGGCTCCCCCCCCACAGTCTGCCCTCCCCTCTCCCTCTCCCTTCTGAGTCTGCTGTGGACAGTCTCGGGTGAACCTGCTTTCCCCGGGGGTGTGTTGGGTACTTAGCCAGGCACCCTTCCATGCCCCTGGGCCTCTCTTGTGGTTTGCACTCACCACCCTGTGGCCATGAAGGCCCTCTCCAGCCTTTGGGTCTGCCCGGCACTGGCCTGGCCTCAGAGGTCCCTAGGATGCTAGTACCATTGCTGTCAGCCTACTGCCCCCACTGCTGCCTGCTGGCCCAGTCCTGTGCCCTTTTTATCACATTCCTCACTAGCCCCTGCCCTTGCTCCCTTCCACTCTCAAGCTCTCTCTCCCCATGAGCGGAGGTTCCATGGCCTGGTCTGTAACCCGGCTCATCTCTCCTTACGTGCTGCAACCCCTCCTTCAGGAGCCCTTCCCCCTCTCTCTTCCTTCCTATAGCTGGATCAGAAACCCTGACCACACCAACATGTGCTGACAGACTTATCACAATGCTCCACAGATAAATTCTCCAGGTTGCTAGCAAAGCATGGTGGAAGTTCTCCCCAAGTCTGCTTCTTGACCCTTTCTCTGTGCCCTCACACTTTTTTTTTTCTTTACCACCCACCTGGGATCCCATAATGGTGAGTCTAACACCTACTGCGAGACTTGCCTGGGGATCTGTAATCACATGAGGCTGTGGGATCAAAACCCCGGGCCTCCCTATCCTTCCTCTTGGGGCCCCCAATGAAAACTCTGGCTTCTCTTACCTCTTGAGAGTCACTCCATGGACTGCAATGCCTCCCAAAAGTCCTTCCTTGCACTAGATTAGGCCACCCCCCTCTGCCTGTGTTCTGCTGTCAACCTCCCCCAGGTCCTGAAACTATTGTCGTCGTGACGGCAGCTTCCTGGTAGCCCTGTGGTGACTCTACCTATGCCCTATACCCAACTCCCCTTCTCCAGCCAAGGGGGACTCAATTTGAACCCCCCCACTCTTTCAATCATTGTCACGAGGCCGCTTATATCTAAAAATCCAGCCCCCATCCTGGCAAGGCATTCTCTGGCCCAATCAGGCCTTCGCCCCGCCACTGTGTTCCTCACCTGCCAGCCTCCACCTAGATTTATAACCAGTGCTGGGGAGTCCAAGTACCCTGCAGGAATTCTTCACCTACTCTAAATTTCCACCTCCCTGGGCCACAGCAGCCCTCAGTTACCCCCGCCTTTTGTCTGTTCCCCAGGTATATGAGGCTGTATGGCTGCACCCAGCCCATTGCCCCTTATGCTTTCTCCCCATCGTATTACGACCCTCCTAGCCTCACCATGAGTGTACCTTCATCCCCTTTCAGCTTGTCTCATGTGTCCTGCATGCAATGCCCCCCTTTGGCATGATGCCACTGTGTTGCCTATCTCCCTACCCCGACAGTCACCAGCCCCTTCCTGCAGCATCACCGAATGTATACCACAGTGGCCACGGGGTTCTCGGCCTCCACAGCCACCTCTCATGTCATCCCCACCATATCCTCCCTCCCTCCCTTCTAGGTAAGGGATGGTGACACGTTACCCTCCACCCTTGAGCCCCCAGCCTACCCTGAAGTTTGGTGCATACTACTTTTTGTCCCCCATGTCTCTCATGAGAACAATGTCTTTTGCGTGCAGCGTACCAGGTACCCTGAACCAGCATCCTTTCATCTCTGCATTTGCTGCAAGGCCCAAGATGTCTTGCTATGCTTCAGTTTGGGGCCCTGCACCACCCTAGCTGAATTAACCTAAATGAAGCTATTATGTCCAGCCTCCCAGCCTATGCCGAAGTGTGGCCATGTCCCTATTTGGAGAAACCACTCCTCTGGCACTGCTATGCCTCTCCTCCCCTGAAAGAGGGTATCAATCACTGCAGCAATGGCAGGGAAACAACTAATCTAAACCTTGCTGCCAGGACCAGACTGCAAGATTTGCTACCGATAACTCAAACCCTGCCTAATCTTGACTCCCAGGGCGTAAAGTAGACACAAGGTCCATGGTCAGCTGTGTTACGATGGAACTTGACACCATTAAGCTTCTTGCCCCTGGGGTGAACTTATCTGTGTTCCAGCACGGGGCAGCCAGACTACTGCTGCATGTCTTAACCAAGTTACCCCCCTGGGAGACAAGGAATAGACTATCATCCAATTTAAATCACAGGTATGTAACACCTTCTGGCTGCTCTAATTTTAGCCCATATTAGTAAATGCCCAAAGGGCATGGCATTGCCTTCCTATACTTATCAAACTATTCTTAGAGAACCCTCTTCCTAAATTTTTTGCTTTGCCTGCCGAACGTAAAACAGACTGTCCTTGCTGGGTTGTCTTGCCAAAAACCTCAACGTGTCATCTGTCCACAACAGTACGTTGGATGACTGACAGTCTAACACAGTCACTTTGAACAGGCCAACTAACATTGGGCCCAAAATGAAACCTGAGGTATTCCCACATAGACAGTTCTACCCACTGAGGTCCCCCCTCCCCAGACTCCTAAGTTTAACCTTTTGGGTTCGCTTATTTGGACGACTCCCAACCAAGATATAGAATCCATAACCAGACCCAGATTCAACCATTTTCAAATAGGAGTGTATAGATGGCAAGATCAAAGGTCTTTTCAAGCTAATGTAAATTACTCCACCCTACCACCATTGTCCAAAGCCTCATGAAGAAAGCTATTGTATATCACCAAACTGGATAGTACTACATAATTTCCTAACTCTGTATTTGTTGGATGCATTGGATGGCGTAATTATCTAGATGGGAGATATTTTGGCCACTTAATACTTAGCAAAACCTTTTGGTGTTTGCATACTCATTAACAAGTAGTACCCCTGTCCACCAAAAGTCTTTGAATTAAAACATAGGCCCTATCCAGTCCTCATGGCCTTTCCTGGTTTTGTGTTAAACTTAGTAGAAAATTCCCCTGGGAATATCCTTATTCAATTCTACTGAAAGTATCCACAAAAAGATCCTACCCTTATCCCATCTTCCTGGTGGTGTATAGCTGGTCATAAGCGCCCCCCCCCCCCGACAGGATACTTGAGGCCATTACCACCTAAACAGTTTATATAGCCAAAACCCTCCCATTCACTTGACTTCCCTTTTACTTATATTCCGAGATGTTTACAATGTCCCTGTAGCCAACTGCACACCCTGCCACTCGTTCCTCATCTGTACTCTAAGCAGATGAAACTGTTTTTTTAAACCACCCACAAAACTCTTTTTTTTTTTTTTTTTTACAAAAAAGGCAGTGCTTCTTACTGTCTCACCCCAGCTCATTGCCCAGCCTGCTTCTTCCTCCCACTAGGTCCGGGGCCTCTGGTGACCATACCTGTATGGTGAACGGACCTACTGGCAAAATGCAGACCCTCTCCGCAGGCCCAACCTGCTTGGCAAACACCAGCTAATCACTAGCCTGTAAGCCCCTTGACCGCACCGCACGTTGGATCAAACAGGCCCACTGCCCACATAGCCCATCCTTCCCGATCGCCTGCTCCAACCCTATTCAAACTGCCAGACAAACCAAACAATGGTGACTTCCCTTGTGGTGACCAGCACACCACTTCCTTCCCTAACTGCTCTATCCCTGTGACCGGCAGTCCCCAGGAGGCTTTGGCCAGTGTTTCCCCCCTTTTTTTTTTTTTTGCAAAAGAGGGAGACCAGAGGGTTGCAAGCCTTTAAGTATCCCCCCGGTCCCTCCCCCAACCCCCTTAGCCCCTTCCCCGGCCAATTGAAACCTTTCTCATATCCTTGGTCATTTGGCCCTCTCTGATGTCACTGGTCTCCTCCCATTTCCTATCCCCCTTTCCCCCTCTCCTTCTCCTTATTTCTGGCAGGGGTCATTTGACAACCTGGCCTGCCTTTTAATGGCAAGCCCCATTGTGCCAAATAGATTACTGCTTCTTTTCTGCTGGTGATAAAATCACACACATCATACTTCATAGACTGTATTGAAAATTAATTTCCCACCTGTACATATGGACAGAAGGAACAGTTTCCACACTTGTGATTACCAATTAAGGGTGCCATCCTGGAATTCAGGCTCTCTTTATCATTCCTCTCAGCACTGTGCACAGTTTGGTCTTTTAAATTACTTCCCCTTCTATAAGTAACAACTGGGCCTTCAGCCGTAATTTTCTGCAAGGTAAGTTGTAATTCCAAAATGTGCCTGTTCTTCTTCAGGATTTCCACTACTTTGTTGCTCTGTGTAGAAAAAGTTGTTATAAAGTTAGGATCATTCACTCTTTGATTCCATCTATTATTTATTTTACTTCTAGGTGTCAGCAAAACATTCCTGTCAAAATAATCTACCTCTGCTTTTGCCTTTTGTTAAACATCCTGTGCCATAACCCCTATCTCTAAATCACTCAATTAACAGTTCTGCTCTCTGTTTAAAATCCTTTTCAGAGCTAGAATTTCTTTTGACTCTCATGTATTGACCTTTTGGGATATTTGAAACAACATGTTTAGGATCACAACTTTTGTAAAATAACACTGTATTTTTGTCTGTCATTTTTCTATGCAGGTCATTTACAATGTTTCCTTCATTTCCCTTTTTGACCACGAGTACCAGAAATGCTACTTCTACAAACTTAGCAGTAAGGATAAATTCTAGATTACAGTAGCTACTTTCAAGATATCCTACAAATGCTTGCAATGTTTCCATGTCACATCTCCAAATGATGAATACATCATCAATAAAACATTTGTACAGATCCAAATGCTCAAAAAATGAGTTAACATCTTGATCATATACATACATCATCTCCCATTCTGACAAGTAGATATTTGCATAGTTGGGAGCCATAGCTGCTCCTATTGCAGTTCCTTTGACTTAGTGGAACATCTGGTTCACAAACCAGAATACATTTTTAGTCAAAATATGTTCCGTTAGCCCCACTAAAAATTCAACAAACCTCCTAAGTAAGTTGTATTATCATACAGGGCTTCCCTTAATTCTCCTAATCCCTGATCATAGGGAATGTTAGTATATAATAATATAATTACTGGTTATGGTCAAGTAACCACTGCTGGCAGAACCCAACAAACTCCATAATTCACACTTGTGAATTAAGGAGTTCCGTAAACCATGGGTCTCAGAAACAGCCTTCTGTGCACCCAAACCCCTTCAGCAGAGACTGTCCTCATGCTGGACATTCATTCACTCCACAAAACTGCCAGTGTGAATGGCAGTCCTCTGAAAAGTTAAAGAAAAAAGAAAACCAGGCACAATTCAGTACTAAAACTGTGACAGAAAAACATTATAAAATGGCAAGCTGTTCAGGTTCATTCCATCGAATTAAACAGTTGAGGGGCCGGAGGGCAGAGAGCAGGCTAAGGACAGTGGGAAAAAGTGGGACTGAAAGACAGTGTGAGGAGAGCACACTAAATGGAGAGTTGGAGGAGAGGTGAGAGAGCACAGAAACTGGATGCAGACGACATGGAGAAACCAGTAAATATAAAAAAATAAAATATGGAGAAGTGTTCTAACTCAGATTTTATGTACACCATTGGTGTGCGATGCCCTGATAAACCTCTCAGGCTTTGCTCTCAATGTTGATAGAGCCTCACACACCTCGTGTGTGCATAAAATCTTCATTAACCACACTTCCCCATGCATTAGTCTATATTTAACATCTCATATTGCTAAGATCCAATTCTTTTCAATACAACATCAGACAAAATTTCCAGAATGCGCATTGTATCCCTTGAGTTAGCTCTATTTTAATGTGGTCATTCACAAATTGGGCAAACGGCTCTCTTAGTGAGCCACTGCTGGACACTATGGGTCTTATGGGAGGGTTCTGCAAATCCTTGTGTATTTTAGGAAGGCCATAAATGACAGCCTTCCTTGAACAATCCACATTTGAAAAGTCACATTTGTAGAATGATGATTCCATCTCTAACTGCTTCAAAAAGGAACATGTCAATTTCTGTTTTAAATTAACTGGTGGGATCCACAAACAGCTTGACATAAAATGACACATCATTTAGCTGATTAATTTTTCCAGAAGTATACTTATCTTTCCTAATGGTGACAAAGATATCCCATTTTAAAACAATTATATTTTGAAAGGTCTAAGGGCACAAAGCACAAAAAGTGCAGTCACCCTTTTCAGCCGTGTAGCAAAAGTGTGCATCGATTTATGCACATAATGGTGGCTTTCCACAAATGCGAGCCAGGTACATGTAGCTTTGCACCCACAGACAGGCATATGAGGTGTGGTATGCACTAATGCACATCACCATGTGGTGCCCATCTGCAGTCCCAGCCCCTAGTGTGCTGCTGCATGAGGGGGCATATCGGAGGACACAGGCAGGCATCCAGTTGGATGCCCAACCTGGTCCCAGAGTGGATCCTCTGTTCCATACACAACATAAGATTCTGGGATGGCATGGGATGTCTATTTTTTTAAAAAGAAGGGCAAGCACACAAATGGCTGCTCCCAGCCCTCACAGTCAGCCTAATGGGATAGGGCAGAATGGCGAGGGGATTCCTTGTCCCACCATATCCAGGGGGTGTAAACTGAGGGGACATGCTGAAGATATGGCTGGGTCCCTGCTGCTGTATCCTGCACACCCCTTTCCTGGTGCTCCACATCTGCATGAAAGATGCTGAGTACAGGCACACCCCCAGACATGCCCTCTAGATTAGCCACGTATGTAGCTACATGATCTGCCAGGGGATCCTGCATGGAAGAGGCATGTGTCCCTTCAGTGAATGTGCACAGGGGTCCACAGTACCCTAGGTTCACAGCACTCAGATGCAGAGTTGCATAAGCACCATGGATCTGTGGTGTATATGCAACCCACCCCTTAATGTATAGGGGCCAATGTGCATAAGAGCACACCATGTGGATATTCAGCAGTTTGTGCACAGGGTATACAGATGATCCTCAGAGGCATCCACATGGAAGAGCACAGACATAGGGTGTGGTCATTGATACTAACATGTGCTAGGTGCATATACCAGTTCACATCCCCTCAAGGACCACTGCACATTTGGGCAAAGGACCAAGCACCTATCAAAGCAGGAGGTAGGCCATAGGGAATAATCTGTTCTGCATATGGCATGAAGGGATGCATACATAGCAGACACTGTGTAGTGCTGCCATTACTTGCACTGTACCCAGGTCCTATGCCATCCCCTGCCTCCCCGCGTAGCCCAATCCTCTCCAACACAGACATAGGAGCCCCCCACATCCCCATACCAGCACCACATCCCCTGACCCACACATCCCCCACTGGCCCACCATACACTCAAATTAACACAGCATACATGGGTGTGTGATGCTCACTGGAAAGGCATGAATTAAATGCTGACAGTACAGTTGCTGTATACAGATGTGCCCTCACAATCACCTTAGAAAGCACCATATCATAAGCCTACTATGATTAGCTGTCCATAAAAACAGTCCTTCAAACTGGGGTCCAACCTCACACCCTGATACAACACATACCAGTTGTTTGCCACAGTCAATAGTCTTGCATTGGCCAAGTCCCTTCTTGGATACCTGATGGCACCCCTTATGGCTAGACAATCCTTGAGGTGACTAGGACCATTGAGTCAGCAGCAGAAGGACCCATTCACCCATTCCTGCAGCTGCATTCTGGGGTTTGGGTGATTCACTACCTGGGTCGAAGGGTCCACACTGGCCACTCTTCTATCTTTCTCTCATCTATCTAGCCATCCATGGGTGGCCAATCATTGGGGACTTAAACTAGAGTGAAATTATATACCTGGTACATCATGTCTAGTGTTGTGCGCAATTGAAATATTTCGCCTGGTGAAATATTTTGCATAATTCCACAACTACCTGACATTTTTCACCTGTCCTAGGTGAAACAAAATTTCTCCTGTTTTCATGATTTTGTGCAATGGCAAAATTTCACTTAAAATGACTTTGTGAAATGTTTTGCCTAGGCAAAGTGAAATTTTGCCTGGTTTCACAATTTCGCATAATGGCAAAATTTCTCGTAAATGCCTTGGTCTGCCAATTTCATCCATTGATGCTCAAAATTTCACCTTGTGGCACAATTTAGCTAGCATAACTTTTGATTTTCATGGGGCAAATTTTTCTCCAAAAGCAAATTTGCTATGCATTTTGGGTAAATAGGTCAAATATCATGTGCAGCTTGTTTACATCTCATTCTGCTGCATGTTGAGTCAAAGAGCATTCTGTTGTGGTGTATCAGAGCCAATAAAGCATTTTAAACCTCACTAAAACTTGTTACTGAGAACTAATTGCTCCAAAATATATTTTTTGTCCTAGTGCTACTAGGGAACATTTTCTAATTTTGTGGATTTTTGCATAATACATAGTTCAATTAGTTTTTACTTTTGTCTCTGTCTTTGAAGAAGTTGAGTGGGGTAGAGTAGGAGTGTAAAGCAGTGCAGGCTATTTCTAGCCTTTTACAAACAGATTACTCACAAATTGTGAGTTGTTTATTTACTGTAATTTCTTAGTAATTTTGTTCTATCTTGCCATTTTTTTCTCTGAAAAGTTACTCCATCCTGTTTGAGAGAGTTCCTGCCACTGTTCGCCTGTGTTATACATACCATTCTTCCACTTTTAGTTGTAATTGTGAATTCTAAAGTTTTAAATACACAGAGCTGATCCATTATTTTATTTGTTTGTAGTTAGTTCTGTTTGCTAGAGTGTTAACTTGTGTCACTTGAACTGTCAAAATCAACAGTTCTATATTTGTTTGTATGTTTACTTAAGTACTTTTACTTGATCACTTGAACTTGTCCATTTACAGTCGCACTGCTTTTTTGAATTGCTACCCTGTATTTTATTGCTGGGGCTCGCCTCAGCACATTGTGTGGTGTTCCTGTTTTAGTTGACTTACCTTACCCTTTCCCTGTTACAGCATTGTTTATTTAACACCTGATGCGTGCATTATAAAAAACTATACAATATAATAATATAGTCATTTTCAAGAGATTGCTTGATGATCCCTCCCATCCAGACCACTATCATATTGTGTGGTACTTACCTTTGTTGAGGTGTTATGTTTGTCTCTGCCCTTATATAATAAAGAAAAATGTGGTATCAACTAAGTAATAACACATTACAGTAATTTATTTGTCCAGACACAGGTAATCTGTATTTAAAGTCAATCACTTGTGCCCTTTTTCCTTCTGTGTGTTTCTTTAATTCCTGTTTGGGGAAAGAAAAAAGTTACCTTTTTGGTTTTACTAGAATAGGCTATCTACAATATATGGTATTAGTTGTACTGTGAGTACAGCAACCTGTCCTAATTGTGTTTGGACTTGTAAGGAAGTCAATACTGTAGATGTGACATCACAAGTGAGGTGTTATTCACAGTTAGCAATACATCTTTTCTTCAAATACTCCCAGAGAAAGGCAAAGCTTTGAAGCAGCAGCCAGCAAAAATGTCTGCTAGGAGATGGCCCAGTAGAGGTGGGAAACGTGGTAGGGGGGTACAGCTTCAGTTCCAGTTCCCCATAGCAGTGAAAGCACATGTATGGCTGCATCAGTGTCTTCTGAAGTGAGCTCTGGTGGTGTGGCAGTAACTAGCAAAGGAGTTGTGGGCAGAACTGGGTCTGGCATACCTGTGTCTTATTTTTATAAGGATCAAAGTGTTGCTTCTATGCTAGTGGGGGATGAAGACAGTGAGAAGAAGGGAGGCACTGACCAGCACAGAAATAGTAGTCACGGAAGAGGGGGACAGGGATAGTCAACCCCCTGAGATGGTTGTAGAGAAAGAAAAAGGTGATATGCTGCAAGGAGACAGTGATAGGGAGGAGGAGGAAGAGGAGAAAGACAAGGACATCATCGCTATTGGTGATGATGATGGTGACTGGGATGATCCTACATGGAAGCCTACATTAAAAAAGGTCAAGGGTGATGTAAGCCATTTACATGCACAGCCTGTGGGTCAGTCTGTCACCAAGCCTATAAGCAAACCTCCAAGCAGTCAAGTAAGCCCCCCTCCCAATAGTAGTCTTATGGAAGTGATGAGAGCAGCCTAAAAAACATGCACTTCCAGACCTGTTTCTGAATTATCTCAGTCCCAGAAACATCTGAAGTCCAGAGGTCAAAAGTTCCTAGTTTAGGATTTTAATGTGCATGATCCTACTGATAGCACCATAGCAATATGCCAACTTTGACAAGCACGTGTTAGTCAGGGGATAAAGGGAAGCCACATAGACACCGGAGACTATCACACCCACCTGAAAAACAGACACCTGCTGAGATGGTGGAAACACCAGAAAGACGCCAGAACTGTTGGTGGCGAGTTAACTGCAGTACAGCAGGAGGAGGAAGGGCAGAGTGGGTTGGTGTCAGAGGAGGAGGATGAGCAATCCTTTGATCTCTCGAGTAGTGGACATAGCAGTGAAGGTGCGAGTCCCAGTCCCTTGAGTCTGAAAAGTACACCACCACACCCACAAGCAACCAAAATAACTAGTTTCATGTGGTCTATACAGCCCCAAGAGTCAAGTGTTACCCCTACAAGAACACCATTGCTGCCAGAAGTACAGCGTTCTGGTTGAAAAGCCCCAAAGATGCAGCCCACTCTGAAGATGGACCTTGAGTGGCAGACAAAGTACCTCCCAATCATGCTGCTGCATGAGAGTTAAATGCTGCCACTGCTGAAATGCTGACCATCGATCTGTTGACATTCTCGTTCATGGAGAATGCTGATTTCTCCAGGTTGATGGCCCATGCCTGTGTCAAATGGCAAGTTCCATTGCAAACTTAATTTACTAAGCATGCCATGCCACAGCTGAACAGTAGAGTTACTAATTCCATTAGACATGCATTGAAGCATAGTGCATCACAATATATCCATCTTGGCATGGATATGTGGATCAGGGGACTAACAGCAGCAAGCTCATATCTATGCATAACAGCACACTGGGCACAGCTGCCTGGGGTGGTACTTGATTTTGGGCCTGGCAAAACCTGTGTGAAGCAAAACTGTGGTGGTAGCAACACACCTGGTATTCAGCAGCATACGACCCTGACTATGACAAGTGTTACTGGTTCTCACATGGCTGAAAAAATACTTAATGTTCTGATGGACAAGACTGATGGTTGGCTACACACACAGTCACTTATGGCAGAATTCATTGCAAGTGATAATGACTCCAGTATAGTGAAGTGCATTAGAGATGGTGTTTTTTTTAGGGTGCCCTGCCAGGCACACTGCCTTAATCTTTTGTTCAGCAGTTTCTCAACCATCCGGACATTATGGAAACAGTCATTGTCACCCATTGCATCTGTGTCAACCTTGATCATTCTGCAAAGGCCCATGACCATCTACGTGAGCTACAGTGCAATAACCATCTGCCTCAGCACTGGATAAAGCTTGATGTTGTGACCAGGTGTAACTCCACACTGTACATGCTTGACCGGCTATATGAACAGTATACGGCTATGTCAGAATACCTGCTGCTGCACACCATCCATGACAGTGCTGGATTTTCCATCGCTGTAACAACAGAGAAGTGACACTAAATGGATGGGCTAATATTCATTCTCGATCCACTCAAGCATGCTACATAGGCAATGAGTCAATCCATACCCCTCATACATATACTGAGGCAGACACTAGTTAATGTGCGACACCAGATGAAGGCAAGTGAGGATCATGGCCGTTGTGATCTAATGGATCACATGCTCCATGTGTCGGACACAAATACCCATGTTGCCAGCATTTTACAGTCAGATGACTTTGTAATCACCACCATGCTGGATCCACGCTACAAACGTGGCCTGGCCTCTATAATTGAAGGCACTAGTCAGTGAGTACAACAGTTGACAGAGAACCTCATTAGAATGGTACATGCTAAACACATGAAAAAGGCATGCACTGCGGCAAAAACGGGTGTTGCTACCATCACTAGCAGTGGCTCACAGACAACTCAATCAGAGAAAATGGGCAAGGCACAGCAGAAAACAGCAAGCAATCCCATGTGGGATGTTCTCTTTCAGGTGGGAATGAAAGATATAGAGGTAGGAGGAGGAGACAGATGAGGCAGCTGGATTCTGGGCAGCAGAATGAATGGTAGAGGCTTACATCCTAGGAGTGATGGAGACCTGGCTGAAACCCTATGTCCCTGACTCTGCCTGTGAACTCACTGGGTATGAATTCACCCAACTGGACAGAGCTGGGGGCAAGGGGGGGTGGCATACTAATGTACCATAAGAGCCACTTAAAAATCTCCCAAATTGCCCACCAGGATTCAAACGTGTCCCCCTGTGAGTTGCTATATGTGTTACTGCTACTTGGGGACACAAAGAAACTGCACTTGGTGTGCACCTATAATCCTCCAAGAGGTGGGCTACCTGGATTAACTCACCTCATGGACAAAATTGGTCCCAGAGTTGGGGATAATGAACTCATAATCCTGGGGGTGTAAACCTTAACTGGGACAGTGGTAATGTTAAGCAGTTTGAGCCTCTGCTTGCTAACCTTGCCCTGACCCAGCTCATCCAGGAACCAACTAGGCAGACAGCAAATGGATCCTCCAGCACCTTACTGGACTGGATCATGTCTAACCATCCTGACAGGATCTCATCAGCGGGTACATTATCTGACTCCATCTCTGACCACTCACCGGTTTTCTGAGTATGGAAAATTCCCACCCCCAAAATTCCACACAAAATTATGCATGTCAGAAACTACTCTAGATTCGATACTGAAGAGTTCCTGGAGGACCTAAGAGTTACTGACTGGTCTGGGGTGTATGGTGCCACTGACCCCTCGGCAGCAACCTCTTACTTCCTCTCCACCTTTGGGGCCTTGCAAGGCAAGCATGCTCCCAAGGTCACCTGTAGGGTGAGGTGGCCCGCTACCCTCTGGTTAAATGGGAATCTCCTAGCCCAGATGTGGGAGAGAGAGATAAGTGTTGGGCTCGTTCCAAAGGTACCAGTGATCCCATGATTATTCAAAGGTACAGACACCTCAGGAATAAGTGCAAAAAGTCCATCAGGGCAGCAAAGAGTGACTTTTGCAAGTCCTTCCTACTAAGCTCTGCCAGTAATCCCAGGAGGTTCTGAAGAGATATTAAATCCCTTGTCAGCGGATCCTCCCTTCCGGAGGTTATGGACATGGTCATAAATGAAGTCTCCTGCAATAATCCCCATACTATTGCCAACTCCCAAAATAATCACTTCTCTGACCTATCTGCCTTCACAACCCTCTTCTCACCTGATGAGGCTCTCCTACCCCCTTCCCTCCACTCTGCTGGAGGGTCACCCTCCTCGTCAAATGTTCCACCTCAGGGCTGTATCAGTTCAGGACTTGCAGAAATGCCTAGCTGGCTCTCCCAGTACTCCAGTCCTGGCCTAGACAACCTGGAGCCTAAACTCCTTAAGCTTGGTGCTGCACACATTGCCTCACCAGTAGCCTTTATCTTCAACCTATCCCTTGGTCTGGGGACCATCCCAGACATCTGGAAAGAGGCGAGGATTGTCCCTGTACTGAAGCAAGGAAATCCCAAACTGCCTGACAATTATTGACTGATTACCATTCTCCCAACCCTTAGCAAGCTCCTTGAAAAGGTAGTGGCTTCGCAGCTTTTGGAATATATCCACTCTCATTAACTTCTGTCCCCAGCCCAGCATGGCTTTTGTAAGGGACACAGCACCACCACAGCCTTAATCTCAGTTACATCAAGTATTCAGACAGCCATGGACCAGGGAAAACTCTCTGGCACAACATTTATCAACCTGTCCAAAGCCTTTGACCTCATTGACCACAAATTGCTTGGTGCATAGTTGTGATCACTTGGCCTCTCCCCCCATGCCATGAAATGGCTAATGGGTTATCTACATGGCAGAAAGCAGCGTACCTGCTTCAATAAAGTCCTCTCTGAGCCCCTACTGGTGAGCTTCGAAGTGCCTCAAGGCTTGGTACTGGGTCCCCTCCTCTTCTCCCTCTTCATCAATCAACTACCCATGGTTACTATCAGCTGTAACGCCACCATGTATGCAGATGATCTGGTAATCCTGGCTCACTCCCAGAATGCCACTACCCTAAACCAGAACCTGACCAATGACTTTAACAGGGTATTGTCATGGGTTACTGGTTCTGAACCTGAAAAAGACACAGGCTATGCTGTTTGGCTCAAAGGATAAAATCAAAGCCTCATCAGCCTGCTTACACGTCATCAGCGCAGATGGATCCTCACTACCCATAGTGAGCTCCATCAAATATCTGGGGGTAATACTTGACCCCCAACTTGACATGGGTAACCAATATCCTTAACATCTGCAGGGTGGCAAACTGCAAACTGGGTCTGGCCTATAGGGCCAAGTATAACCTAACACCAGCAGCCAGGCTTGCCCTAGTGAAGGGTGTGCTCCTTCCCTCCCTCAGCTATGGGCTGCACTTATTTGCTCACTCTCCAAAGACACATCTCACTTGGTGGTACACTGCTTACAATAACATTTGTTATTTTGCCTTGGCTGCCCCACCACTCACCCACCTTTGTGAGCTATATCAGAAACTCTGCTGGCTCTCACCAGCTAGATACCTTGATTTTGGTTTAGGATGCCTCTCTGAGAAAGTGATCAGAACTAGCACCCCCCAAGGGCTGGCCCAGCTTCTCCCTAAACTGAATCCCATCCCCTACCAACTTAAGTCTCTCACATCAGGGATGCTCAAAGTTCCTCCTACCCGGACCCTCATGGGGGATTGGAACTTTGCCATAAGTGCGCCCAGACTCTGGAATTCGCTGCCTGTGGATATCCAAGCTGCCACCTCCTATCTGAGTTTTCAAAATTCCCTGTGGGGTTTCCTAAAACTAGCATCAGAGTGTGACTTCCCCAAACCTCCCTAGAGTAAAGTGTCAAATTGTATTGTCTGAACCTCCCCAGGGTGTCTCCATTGAATTCCTGGAGATATTTTCCCCACTGTATCAATGACTTCTGACTACTCCTGCCTAAAAAGCCTTGGGCATTTTTACACCCATTATTGCTCCATGGCCATAGGCTAACCATGACATATTGCACCTTGGTCACTTGGTAGAAACTTGTACTACCAAGTGTTTCTGTTTCTGTCTAACATGTGCATATTTAGAAACATAGAAACATAGAATTTGATGGCAGATAAGGATCGCTTGGCCCACCTAGTCTGCCCATTTTCCTACCTAACAGATAAGCTGCAGATCCTAGTTAACCAACAGCTTACTTCCTCCTACCCCCCCATTTAGAAAAATGTGATGAGCTGTATATACTTGTCCGTGATCCAACTAGCCTAGGGGGTGTATACGACAATGTTATAAGTTATATTATGACCAATCCAGTCTTTGAGCTATGCTCCACTCCTATGTATGATGACCTGTATATATCTGTCAGTTGAACTAGCTAGTCTAGAGTGTATAATCTGAAATGTGCTTACTACTATATGTTTCCCTTAGCATCAAATGATGTATTTCCCACATGTTTGTTTACTGTGACAAAAAACTGTACTCTCTTTGCCATGTCTCCTTGACTGTTGTTCCTCATGTTGTATTCTCCTGGGTCATTCCTGAAAGTAGGCATAATACTTGCTTAGTGTACTTACCCAGTAAACAAAAGCTAAATAATAAATAAATACATGAGGGACCCAAAGCACCTTGCCATTATTGACAAGCCACTGCTGTACTGGAGCAGCAAAATGACGGACTGACCAGCACTAACATCGGTTGCTTTGAAATACCTGAGCTGCCCACAATCCAGTGTCACTGTGGAATGAGTGTTTAGTGTGGCTGAGGCCATTGTGAGTGACCGTAGGACCAATTTGTCACCCAAGAATGTGTCCATGCTAACATTCATAAAAATGAATGAAAGGCACATTTCACACAACACGGTGAAGGCAGTGGTGGTGCCACAGGAACTGTGTTTCAGTGATGAGGATGATGATGATCCCTCGACTAAGGCATCCACCGGCAGCGAGGTGGATGAGGCAGCAAAGGTAAGAGAATTCCCACCTGGTGAGAACTCCAGTCTTGAAGACTGTGAGGGTTGCTTCTTGGATGATGTGGAAGTGGAAAATGGCTGAGTTTACTGGAAGACCACCCCAAATCACTTTCAGCTCAGTATAGGGTATTGTACCTTAGTTGTGTACCATTGGATTGGTTATGGTAATGTGTTATCTGCTGCAGTGTGTATAAGTTTTATTTGATCACCTTTTGCTGTAACCCATTGTTTGGTCAGCACCAGTCCATCAGCCTATATACTGTAAAGCCGCAACAATGTAATTACCATAATTGTGAAGATTTCGCAGTTGCATGATTACAGTAAGAATGTGTTGCTGGACTCATTTATACAAAATAGCAGAATCAGGCCTTTCAAGTTTCCAGCACAATAAATTACATTAGATGAGGTTAAAAGGGCAATTCAAAATCTTTCCAACAATAAAGCTTTAGGCCTAGATGCTTCACAAATGAACTTTACAAAACCTTCTCTAATTTGTTAGCCCCATGGATGCAAAGAATGATTCAGTACTGGGTGGATGGGGCGGGGGGGATCCCTCCATCAATGTTATAAGGAAAAGTTGTTTTGATTCATAAAGACGGAAAACCAAAATATTTACCAAGCAGTTACAGATCAATAGCCCTTTTGAATAGTGATTATAAACTTATTGCAAAAATTGTTGCTTCCAGATTACTAGAGGTTTTGCCCCCTCCACATCCACCCAGACCAGAAAGGTTTCATTCTTGGTAGAACTGCAGCTTCTGCCTTTAAAAAAGTCCAGTTATGCTTCGAGTATGCTCAAGCTCTAGACAAAGCACATTATGCCTTGGCCCTAGACACCTCCAAGGCTTTTATTTGGTAAATAGAGCGTGCATGTTCTACATTTTGGAAAAATTGAATATTCCTTAAAATTTATTACAAATCATAAAATTGCTTTATAGTAATCCCACTATTAGTATTTTGATAAACAGTTAATTAACTTCAGAAATCAATATGGAGGCAGGAGTAAGGTAGGGATGCCCTTTGTCCACAATAATTTTCATATTATGTCTCAAACCATTACATTAGAAAAACTAAAGAAATCCAGGGGATTATTATTAATAAAGTGTGGCATAAATTTAGCATTTATGCTGATGACATTCTTTTAATTTTTTCAAATATGAAAAATTCAGTTGAAGCTTTATTGAAAACCCTAGACTCCTTTTCTTCTTTTGTGGGGTATCAGTTAAACCAACAAAAATCCATGATCTTACCTTTATTTAAAGGGAAAACTATACAAGACTTCTCCTTATGGCAGAACTTTAATAAGGTACAATAACTAAACTATTTAGGGATCATATTAACCAATAATGCTATAGAAACAATTAAAAATAACTACCAGAGGGTTGAAGAGAAGATCTCGGAGAAACTGCATTTCTGGAATAAAGTATCTCTTTCACTGTGGGGATCAATTCAAACCATCAAAATGATGGTCCTCTTTATTTAATGTTTGTGTTATGGTCATTAATTCAGATTCCTAATTCTAAATGGTTCAATGATATTAAAACAATTTTTTCAAAATGTCTATTTATTTATTTATTTATTTATTTTTATTTATTGAAATGTTTCACCAGGAGGGCGCACTGAACAACAAGTTGCTCATCTCATGGTGCGACCTGGAGGGAAGGGGTTACATAGGGTTGTGAAGGATGATCAGATACAATAGTATGTGGGTAGTACAAACAATACAACATTGTAAGATTATTCAACAGTTGGATCACAAGGTATTGTACAATAAGCAGTAGTGGAACATTGGGTAAATTACAATAAAATCATACAAAAGAATATATAAACATAAAAAAACAGTAATAATACAACAGAATCATTTCTATGGTGGGGTGGTCAACCCAGAATTGTATGGTCTTTACTCACTTTAGCTGAGAGGGAAGGAGGATGAGGTTGTCCTGATCCACTTAGTTATTTAAAAGCACAAGTTATTATTCTGATTTGGAACTGGTCATATTCATCTGAAGGGGAGGCATAGGAAATTATTAGATGGCAAATTCCGGATTTCAGAATTCAAGATTTATTATACTTTCATAATTTTCAAAAATTGAATGATTATGACTTAATTTATTCTATTCTTATACAATTATCAGCATCTAAAAAAAATCAGCACTCTCACATATGATTCCATGGTTACATTCACACCAGTTATACTCTCCACAACTTCAGAGCATAATTAACTTAAAATTTGTCATATTTTATAAAATCAAGAGAAGAATCAATGAAGGTTGTTTATTGATAATGGTAACTTTATTATATACATTGGCCCAGATATTCAAACTGCTCCCAAAATGTGCGCAACAGCAGGAGCAAGCACAATTCAATTGCGCATATGCGCAACAGACGCGATATTCAAACATGGAGCAAAACAAATTGCACAAGCAGCCAACGTCTGACTATCACACAAACTGCGCCATAGCGCAACCAGGAAGGGGAAGCTGAGCAGAAAGGTTGCGCCATAGTGCAACAAGGCCAGCCCAGCTGAGCAGTCCAGAGGTGCCATAGCACAGGCAGAGCCCCCCCCAACCCCAGCAAAGCAATGGAACTGCACAACCAGGGAGGCAGGCTGGGGCCCACTGCCAGCCATGCCACACATGGGCACAGGAACACACTGCAGAACCAACAAGACACCTGCACACCCCAAGCACAGCATCACTGGGGGTGGGACGGATGATCCACTGGCCCATGGGGACAAGCCAACAAAGCACAGCAGGGCCATGACGCCCCAGCACAACCACTGGCAGGCTGAGACTGCCACACACAGGGGGTTGACAACCACAGTGCACATCAGCCCACCGTATGCACAGCACACCCTGCACCGTGACCCCAAGACACCACCCATGTGCAGTGACTGGCACTGCAGGAAACACCATGCATCCCCCCCAGAACAAGTCAACCTCGTGTAGCACAGAACCATTCAAGCCAGACCCACCCTGTGCACCCAGCAGTGGGTGGCAGCAGATGGCAAGACCAACAGAAAGTCACTGCCACACTGGAGACACCTCCCCATGCACACACACGCACGCACACACACACACACACATACCCAGGACCATACCACCCCAGATGGCATGCACACCACTGCAACTGAGCAACCATAGCCAGCTGCAAATCAGAGACCACCACAGTATTCATATCAAAATATATATATATTAAAAAATGGAAAGTACAACATGAACAACAACAAACTATTTACAAGAGAGGGGGTAGGGCACAAGGTAGGTGGGCAAGGGTAGGGATGAACAACTGGAGAGGGAAGGCAGGGTGGAGGGATGGGTGAGTGGGAAGGAAGCCGGCCTAAGGCCCAGCAGGCTGGTCCTCCACTGCCTGGTGCTGTCTCGCTTGGCTGTGCCTCCTCCGTAGCCCATGGCACTGGATATCCTGGAGGATGTTCCGGTTCTCCAGGGACATCCGGGTCAGCTGGTGCAGTGCCCGCTCAATCCTGCGGAGCATGATGAGGCCTAGGAAAAGGGAACACAGTCAATGGCTGTGACTGACCACAACCCTGAACACCACCCAACCTGCAAGGCATATAGCCCAATGTCCCGCACCTGTGATGGTATGCACCCACTCACAGTGACCATGCACATGACAAGCCCAACCAGGCGGCACCAGCTATGTGCACCACTGCACACACACTGCCCATGTCCATCACAGCACAAACAAGGCTGTCAAGTGACGTGGCAATGTGGTGGGATGCCAGTTCCACAGCCATGTGCCCAGTGCATGCATGGACCACCAGTGACACACACACAGACGTGCAGTGACACTGGACAGTGATGAATGTCACCTGTGTCGTGCATGGTTGTGTTGTCCATGGCTGGTGGTCATGACCACCCCCTCCAGCATGCAATAGCATCCATGATGTAATGATACTCACACTCCGCAAGCAGCTGTGGCTGCTGCTGCTGCTGCTGCTGCTGCTGTACCACCTGTAGCACCACCGTCCACCGGGCCCTGCCAGGCCCTCCTCATCCCGCGTGCCTGCATCCTCTCTGCCCGGCCTGTGGGAGACAAATGTTGAGAAAAACATCAGTGTGACTCCAAAGCAGACTGCCCCCTGCCCCAGTGAGTGTGCCTGCCCACACAGCCAGACCCATGCATCTCACACCTGCACACACTGACACAGCCAACCATGGCAGAGCCATCACCCATGCACAGCCACCAAAACACACTCACACCCCTACGGAGAATACAGGTGCATAGATGGTACACCCACCTGGCCTAGGCACAACGCCCCTCCTGGCACGTGACCGTAGTCTGTCAAGCAACTCTGCCTTCCTCCTGCGGAGGTCACTGTACCTGTGCCGGCACTGCTTGGCAGACCGGTGCCACCCTGTGACCCCTACCAGGTCATTGGCCACCTGCAGCCAGACCTGGGTTCGAGCCATGGTGAGGGGCTCCTCCCCATACAGTGCCCCATAGTGGGGCTCTACCAGGGCCACCAGGTTGGCCACCTCCACTGGGCTCCATTGGGGTGCCCTCCTGCATGCCATGGTTGTAGTGTTACAGCAGGCAATATGACGCCACGCAGCGTGGCAACCCCACGTGGAAATGTTGCACAATAGACCACCATAGGTTCTAATCGCGCTGTTCGTACAGCACCGTCGGTTCACATAGCGCTGTCACCAGACAGCGCAATATTGCCATACACATGGCAGCCGAACAGTGCCAGGGGGCAAAGGTCGGACACCAGGTCAGGGGTCTATGACATAAGGCCACGCACAGCGCCATCTGATGTCTACACATCCTTTGTGACCGACCACCTGCGTGCCAGTGCCACAGTGGACTATTGTGCAGTAGTGCCACAGCGCCATATTGTGCCCAGTGCTGTAGCGCCACTGGCACAATGGTGGCCATGGACTGAATTGCCGATCGCGCACAGCACGTCATCAGCGTGGCAGACACCTGCGTAAGCTACCTGAGCATGCACAATGCAGTGTACCACACAGTCACAGATCTGCGCTATTGGCTCAGCCGGATCAACCATATTGCAAAAAGCGCAATGGCGTGATATTCAGCCGACATGCAAATCATCTGATCAGCCATTCAAAGGCGCGAGTGGCGCGATTTGCATCTCATTACAGTTGCTCCACTCCTAATTTGCATGCATTGCGCTATAAATGTGCGACATTGGGCTGCGCTGGCCAGATTCGGTTACTGCAGGTGAGAGGTGGATTGCATGCTGTGGGATGTTCTGGACAATGGGCATGGGATAACACTGTAGACTGCACAGTGACAGGTGTCTACTTCCACCCATACAGATCACCATGACCGAGCAGAGCCAAGGTGAGGGTGAGGATGGTGGGCGAAGGAGGAGGAGGCCCAACTTCACCACGGCAGAGACTGAGGCCCTCTTCCAGGCCTACCTGGAGGAGGAGTCACTACTGAGTGGATGGAGGGGCACCCCTCAGGCCCGTGCGGCTACATGGGAGGGGGTAGCCTGGGCAGTGAACCTGCATGGAAGCCACCAGCGCTCCATGCAGGAATGCAAAAAGAAGATTGGGACAGACCACAGGAGGGTGAAGGAGCAGGTGGCAGCCCTCAGGGTGGCACGTGCTGGCACTGGCGGGGGCCAGCCAGCGGTGGTGGAGCTGATCCCAGCTGAGGACCGACTCGCTACATCAATGCAGCGCAGTGCTATTGAGGGCGTACCAGGAGGTGGATTCCAGACAGGTGGAAGCCCATCACTGCACAGTATGACATGGTGGTGGTGTTGGGGGGGGAAGGTTGTTCACATGCACTCACATGTCCTCTCTTTCTGTTACAGATCCTGTTCATCTTCAGGGGATGGTGGTGGTGGGTCCAGGCAGTGAGGATGACCTGCTGGACATGGAGGAGGGTCCATCCACCTCTGTCACCAGCCAGCCTGCACTGCACCAGCATGCACGCTAGGCTGCCAACTCTGGTGTCGGTGAGTCGGGTGTACCAGGGGGTGCACAGCCTGTGTCTCAGCAGTCTGGCATGCAAGCATGCCAGCACGCTGTGACTGTGGCTGTAGCACGCACTGCACCATTGATGATGCAAGGACTGCAATGGGCAGTGACATGTGTGTCCCATGACGGACACAGCAGGCCAGCATGTGCCCCTGGGCCTTGCTGGTTCCAACTTGTGTGCCAGCATGTCGGCACAGTCCCAGGCTGTGCCTGTCAGCACCGGTGGGGCAGCACCGGTGGCTGTGCAGGTGTCTGGCACTGTTGCGGCCACAGCAGTGGAACGAGTGGTCCCTGGGGCACAGTGGTTGGAGGGGCAGCAGCAGCAGTCACCCACCAGGTCTGGAGGTACAGTGTCCAGTGGTGGCACATACCCACCGCCCTTTGATATGCCCATTCCTGGTCCTGGCGAACAGCGCCCACCCTCAAGGGGTGTTGTGCATCAGGACATTCCACACCCTGCCAGTGCTGTTGGGTCACGGTGGGGCTGCCCATGCATCCACGGTGGCCATGGAATGGTGCAACATGACTGACCTGTCTCCCAGTGTGGGCCCTGTCTGGTGCTGCCCTGTGTGCACTGTGCGTCATGGTGGGCAGTGCACTGGTGGGTGCCCTGCCCATCACGCCGACATACGGACCACCTGCACACCATCCCGACTGCTGTCCACAGGTGCATGTGCATGATGATGCCTGCATTGTACTGTACACCAAGGTGCAAGGGTGCCCAGCATCTGACACATGTGCTTGGACAGTACAGGTGGTGGGTGTGGTCTGTAGATCTGTGTGTTTGCCATGTCTGTTCCTGCTCTGCTGTGCAACTGCCCATGTATGCTTTGTGCCTGGTGTCTTTTTGTGTGTGTGTGTGTGTGTCCATATGACTGTTCACCCCTCCCTGATGGTGTGTTTGTGTGCCTGGTCCTTTCCACCCCCCTTGCCATCATGCACCCCTGGTGTGTTACTCTGTGTGCCTGTGGGTTGTGCCAGGACAGTGTTGTTTGCACATGGCCCCTTGACTTACCTGTGTTGTGCATAATGCTCCTCCGTGGTGGTGTCCCGGTGCAGCTGGGCCCGCTGGATCAGTTGGGGGTCCCGCCGTCCAAGGGGGAGCTGCTTATCACCATCAACACCGGCGCCACTGGCGTCCCCATCGCTGTCCCCCTCTTCAACCTGTACGGCTATCCCATGTCATTGGCTATGTTGCAGCAGGATACAACTGCTGAATAGCCTCGTCTTTGAGGGGCTGTACTGTAGGGCACCGCCAGAGGTGTCTAGCATTGGAAGCATGCCTTGAGCATCCCAAACACCCGCTCAATGATGTTGCATGTGGGTGCATGTGCCTCATTATAGCGCTGCTGCGATGGGGTCATGGGGCGCCGGTTCGGTGTGAACAGCCAGGGACAGAGTGGGTATCCGCTGTCACCTGTGTGGAGATAGTGGAGATCAGTCTCATGTTCAGGTCCATATTGCCCATATCCCTGTGTGGTGTGCCACTACCATGGCACCTGTGGCATTCCCACCCTTGCCCCGAGTTTGCATTTCCTACATGCGTACTCACCCACTAGATGGCCTGTGGGGATGTCCTCACTCTCGAATCGATGGCACAGTGCAGACTGATGCCATATAAAGGCATCATGTGCTCCACCAGGGTGTGTGGCACAGACATTGATTATACGCCCAGTGGCATCACACATCACCTGGCAGTTGACACTGAGGAAGTCCTTTCTATTCCTATATGCGGCCCCCTCGGGGCCAGGTGGCGTGCGAATGGTCACATGGGTGCAGTCTATGGCCCCTAGCATGCCAGGCATATGTGCTACCCTGTGGAACGCCTGCATGTTTGCTGTACGCTCTGCCGAGGTGCTGGGGAAATGGATGTGCTCCTCAGCATGTGGCAGCAGTGTGCTGAGGAATTGGGTGAGGATGCATGACGTGGCCGACTGTGTGATGCCTGTGGTGTCCCCTGTTTGCCTCTGGAAGGTGCCTGTGGTGAGCAGGCACATGCAGGCTGTCACCTTGGTCTCCACTGACAGAGCATGACTCCGTCGTGAGGTTGCCTGCATCACATCACTGCACAGCTCACAGAGCCACCTCAGTATTGCCCTGTTCAGGTGGTACCAGCCCACGATCTCTACATCTGTGTACAACTCAAAGCTGATGCGGGCACGGTACTGCCTGTTGGGGGCGTACCGCCGACGGGCCCATCCACGGCCACCGCCCCTGCACCTTGCACTCACCCCTCATTACAGCTTCCATGTGGAAGCTGCCACTGTCCATCTCCCTGGCTTGTGCCCCCGCTGATGTTGCTCTGTTACCCGCTGTCCTGACTGCTACTTCCACTGCACCGGCACCCCCCGCTGGCCTCTGCAGCCTATGGCCCACACTGCTTCCCTTGCCTGCCCTGGCCTGTCACTGTATGTCTTCTCTCTCTTCCCACTTGGCATCCCTCTTGTGGCATTCTTGTGCCTCTTCCTTGACCCTTTTTATTTTGGCTCATTTCCGCTGGGGCGCAGCTTCTGGCTGGTCCGCTGTTGCGCATTGCGCAACTCTTTGGATATCACATTGCGCTCTTTATGCATGGATCCACTCCCTTCAGTTGCGCATGCCATCATTTGCATTGCGCTGTTGCTCAGCATGTTTTCGGTGGCGCAACTGCCTCCTGCTGAATATCGCAGAATGGCGCACTTTTGGACTTGTGCAGGCGTAACCCTATTGTGCATGGTGCAACCCTTTTGAATATCCCACCCATTAGGTATAAGGATTTAGTTAGAAATCAGTATATTCAAAATTACATTTCTTATATAGCTCTTTTATCTTATTTCAAATACAACTGCTCAATAAATAAGATTGAAATAGATAATTTATCTAAAAAAAGGGAAAATGAAGAAAGAATAATTATGTTAGCCAAAAAGAAATGATTATCTTTATTTTATAATTTAATTAGTAAACCTCAACAATATGTAAAAATAAAACAATATAAAAGCCGGGAAAAAGGACTTGAGGTAAATTTACAAATAAATCAATGGAACGCAATTAGAATTGGTGCAAATAAAACAATGATTTATGCTAAGAACAGAAGTATTCAGCATTATATTATCAATAGAGCCTATATTACACTGGTCACTATTGCAAAGATAAACCCACAATACTTCAGTCTTTGTTGGCATGGATACACAGAAGAAGGAATACTCACTCATAATTTATGGGAATGTCCCACCATTAATAGCTGGTGGCAAGACTTGGCCAAGGAACTTTCATTTATCTTAGGAGTCAACATCCCATGCACTCCAATAGTGCTTCTTTTAAATCTTTATGACTTATTGGAAATTACTCATTCTTGAGAGAAAGTAATTACTATTGTCACACTCACTCTGAAAAGAGTGATTTTAAAATATTGGAATACTCCCTCCCTCCCCCACAAAGTAGAGATTAAAAGAGACTGGTGGCACACTTTAAAGGACACCTTTCTTGCCCAAAAATGGGGGTATGTCATAGAAGAATTAGACAATACTGATACTGGTATTGAATTTAGTGAGATTTTACCACCAATATTGAACCTGTAAACATGTGAAAATGCCCTTATATTTAGATTTTTTGTATTTGCTTATGTATAATGATTTTTTTCCCTAACCTGTTCCCTATTAATTTATATTTGTGTCATTTGTGGTGTGTGTCTATTTTTCATAAATAACTAATAAAAAAATACACTAAAAAATTAAAAAGGTAATGTTTTGCTGCCAAAAATATCTTACTTTTCATGTTGACTATCAACCCCATCTTACAGCAAGATATGTTGTCTTGATGTCCTTAAAAGTGCCCATGCTGGCAAATACCACACTACCCCCACACCCCTTCTCATCACCTGACCTGACATACCCATGCACTCCATGCAACCAAATAAATATTTTCTGCCATTTACTATTGGTGACATGTACAAGAACCCTGGCTCCTACTACAAGTAGCAGATGAATGTAATACACTAATTCAGCCGTTAACACCACAAGTTGAACACATTTTAAAAAATTGTGAATGGTGGCTATCTTTATTGATAAGAGTCATTAATTACAAAAGTAATCATGAAAAGGCTTAAGAACTTACAACATTAAATTCCCCCCAAATGGTTACTTATGCTATACTACCAGGTTAAAGTTCTTATACCAAAACTGTGATAGTTCCGGGAAGGGGCAGGACAGGGTGAGGTGCTTGCTGTCATAAGTTTAGATTCAAAAATGTTCATGATTACTGCAGCTATGCCACCTCAAATGATTAGACAAGACAGCCCCTCCACCTAAATATTTACTAAACACCATCTCAACCATCCATTTCTGCATATAATTCATCCCTGCATGTGGGTGGTGTTTACTCGTTAATGGTATGGACACCAGTCCAGTGGCCAACATCACAGTTCAAGCAACACCCCCTGTCTTCCACACAACAATGCTCCTGCAGGGCCTGGATGGATGTAGTCATCACACAGAGATATGATGAAACCTCAACAGAGGAAAATGACCTAAGCAAGACCAAAGATAAGACAAAATGACAAATACTCTTCAATCTGCATTCCTCTTTTAAGTAAGAAAGTTGAAACAAACAGAGAAAAAATTTATACTTACCATACCCTGTGATGTCATTAAACTGTGTAAATTCCCTCCAGGAACATGCTGTGTGGTGCACATGATTCCAGACCAAGATCCACGATAAAGCACAGTAGCAGGCATTCCCCTTCCCCTATCAGTACTGAGTACCTTGAAGTAAGATAAAAATAAGAACACATTTTGAGAATTGTAAAAAGTTCCCTCCCACCACCACCACCATAACCTACACCGTGCCTCCCCTACCACAGAAGACTATAAAAAATGAAGAAATACTTAACTCAGGGACTGTGAAAGTGGAACCATTGCAAAATAAAACAAATCCCCCAGATCTGGTTGAGCAGCAGAGGCAGTAGGAACGAGAGTTTACTTTGCCAGAATTCCTGATATTGGCAAAAACAAAGAAGAACACAATTACTATCAAACTCAGACATCCAGATGACAGTAACAGACATACCATTCTAGTAATGAAAATGTCAATACTTACCGTCTGCATTGAAAATGTGGGAAATGCTGTGCATTCAAACATTCCTAGATTCTAATCCTGGCCTGGCATGATGATGTCATCCACAGCACACTGAAAAATAATATAAAAGCAGCACAAGCATATTAGAACTCAAGACACTATAATACCAACCCTCCAACACCCTTATCTTGCACAGGAAAAAAAAAGACAGATACTTACGTGTTCAGCAGCAGCAGTATAGACTGTGTGACTTGAAATGACCCATCAACCATCCAGAACAGTACTTCTTGTGGCAACTTGGCACGTAGTAGGGACTGCAGCATGCTGTGAGCTACAGAGTCCTCCAGATGGAGGCACCCATTTTCAGTACCCAGGCCCCTTAACCTGCACCCAGTCATGCAGGCAGGGGTAGTAGTCCTTGGGATAGTGCCACCAAGGGGTTCATTAGGACTTTTTTTTTGTCAACAAAGTCCAGTTTGGCTTTTGCATGTAGTATGTAACTGTTAATGGGCTAAGTAATAGTGAGTGGTTCAAGTTTTTGCTGACTGCCCCATCCCCACTACTGTGCTTGCTTAGCTTTTTGATCCAAATCTACACACAGCCCCTGTGGTATTTTCTATTTCTTTTGTGAAGCAAATTGGTATTTTGCTGTCATCAGGTTCCAGGCTCGGTTTCCTGCATAAGTGAGGTGTAATTGTTATCTGACTCTCTCTTGTTGTGCGTTGCAGCTCACTGCGGCACATACATTGCCTGTGCATGTGTTGTATTGTTCTTGTAATCTGTGCCCTGCAAGTGCATGCACAGTTGTCTGCACACATTTTTTATGTGCTTTATAAAGCATTGTATTTTTTTCTCATTGGGTCAGGCTTGGCTCATTGAATTGTTGCTGACTGTGGTCTGATTCTTGGCTCAGTTCAGTGTACAACTGAGTAAGGAGGGTGTCGTAATTAACTCCTCCCCCCACTGCTCACTGCACTTGAGTGCCTCCTGTGTATGTGAGTTTTTTTTCTTTTTTGCATGTCTTGACCCCGTGTGTGCACTGCTGTGAGTGTGTACACATACATTTTCTGTGAACTGCTTTAGTATTTCTGGGTGTGCCAGGCATCACTTACTGGGTTCTGTGTGTTGTAAGTTGTCTGGTGCACCTTCAAAGCTTGAATTACTGTACTGTATGACTGCACAACTGACACTGTAAAAGTAAGAAGTTGTTTACCGACTACACTACATCTCTCTCTAGTATCTGCCTGTCTTTATTAGCTGTTAATTGAACAATGTAGGTATTGTTGTTTTCTGCAAGAAGCACCAACATAAACAAAGACACTAATCACAAATGAAATACACAGTAAGTTACAGATCATGTCTCATCAATCCCATAAAAGTGCATGGCCCAGCCCAAGCAAGCCATCTTCATCACCAGTCATAAGTGGTGAGGAACAGGGTGAGAGAAGGTCTGTTCATAATCACCACTCTAAAATAGTTTTCTCCCCTGATAAGCCTTCAGGTTCTGGTGTCAGTAGGACTGGGGGTAGTACTAGTACTATTATAACTACAACTGCTACAACTACTACTACTAGTACTGCATTAGGACTTTACAGCTGACATCTTCAGTCATACAAAAACAAGAACCTACCCCCACTAGCAGTGATAGTGCTATTCTCACAACCACACCCATAGAGGCAACATTGCCTATCAATGTGCTCCTCCTCACCAAAACTAGTGCTGTGATTTCAGCAACCAGAGCAAATCCTTTGTGTACTGTTGACACCATCACTTCCATAACAGTGTGCACTGTTATTTGTGTTCATTGTACAGCCACTGTCACCACAACTTTTGCCTCCATTAGTAGTCCTGAGTGTTCTGCTGTCACCATGACTACTGCTGCCAGTATTACAACTAGCTGTAATATGATGTCAGTTTCTTCAACTGTAACTCCTGATAGTAATTCTGGCACCAGGACTACTGTCAACAGTGCTACTACCTTGCCAACTGTGCCCATGACCATAGGCACTGTGACTAGTACTGACTGCGACACTGTTACAATGACTGCTTCAATTGTGT
The DNA here is from genome assembly GCA_016271365.2 of Neoceratodus forsteri. Taxonomy (NCBI): domain Eukaryota; kingdom Metazoa; phylum Chordata; order Ceratodontiformes; family Ceratodontidae; genus Neoceratodus; species Neoceratodus forsteri. The sequence goes on along the minus strand of CM028137.1, from coordinate 587,107,985 downwards.
TGCCAAAACGTACTGCTGCTCAGCCTCATAAATTTTCTCTCACCACGTTTCCTTTTGCTGATGTGGAGGATTCTGAAGAAGAGCTTTCATCTGGTTCTGAATATTTACCAGTGCCACAAGACTTGCTCAGTACATCATCTGACAGTGATACCCACCTAAGCAAATTTGGCGATGAGGCCAAATATGCGGTATATCTGTGTGAGAAGTGTGAATGTGCAGCTGCCAAAAAATGCAGTGCTGCTCGTCATGGCAAGCAGGTCAGTCAGGGTCACCCTCCTCCTCCTAAAAAAAAAGAGTCCACCCTGTCCTTTCTAACAGTTGTGTCACGTTCAGCTCCATCTGATATACAAAGTAGTTCTACAATTACATCTGTTGCAGAGAAAGAAAGGGGCGGAACAACTGTATCCACTGCAGCCAGGTCTGAAAGGAGAAAAGGGACAAAACATGGCCATGGTCACCCTATTGGGGACAGTACTTCCACTGTCAGTGGGGAGAAGAGTGCGGTGTGGCTGTACTTTAGTGTTGTGAAAGATGATTCAACAAAGGCGGTATGTTCTGTTTGTGACTGTACTATAAGTTGTGGTAAAAACCTTTCAAATCTCACAACAACATCAATGATGAACCATCTCAGAATGAAACATCCCAGGCACTTCAAAGATCCACAGCTGTTCCTCCCCTTCCACAACATGTGCCTGTCAGCCCCTCTTTTGGTACTGGTCCAGTAGATGCACAAAGTATTGGTAGTGATTCTATTACTGAGACAGACAGTGTGCCCTCAACTGCCCCTGCACCACTTGTAGTGCATCCCCATACAGGAGCTTCACCCATTCTGCCGTCTTCTGCTCAATTGTCTATTACTGTAATGCCCTCCACCATGGTTCAAAGTCAAAATCAATTCAATGTGATATCACTTTTTCCATGCCCACACCAAATACCAGGCATCACACCAAACAGCACAGTAGATCATCAATTTAATTGGTGAGATAATGGCCTTGGATCTGTTGCCATTTTCGATTGTGCAAAATGCAGGTTTCCATAGGCTGCTGCAGCATTTGCACCCCAGGAATAAATTACCATTATGGACCACATTTTCACATACTATAGTACCCAACATTTACCATGATTTGAGAAAAGAAGTTGCCAGACTACTAGAACAGGCTGTTGGTGGAGTTTTTGACTGCACAACTGACATATGGACAAGCATGAATTCAAATCATATATATATATATATATATATATATATATATATATATATATATATATATATATATGTCACTGACAGCACACTGGTGTGTTGCAGATGTAGTAGATCACTGGTGGTGATGGTGGTACTGGCACTGGTTCTGACTCTTCCCCCTCTCCCTGCAGGTCTGCTTTGCTAAATGTCAATATTATGGAAAAAGATCACTGGGCTGTAAACATACTGTCATTCCTGCAGAGATGTTGATCTCATGGACTGTTGGTAACAATTTGCAGGAAGGGTCTGTGGTCACAGACAATGCCACAAATATGATAAAAGTACTTAGAGATGACAATTTTGAGGGGATACGCTGCTTTGCTCATACACTAAATTTTGTGGTGACAAAGGTTTTGGCAGACACAATGGAGGCAGTTCCCACAGTCAAAGTAGCCAGAAGCATATGCAGGCACTTTCACCACTCTGTGAAAGCCACAAGCTGTCTGCATTAGCTACAAGAGCATCTTCAAATGCCACAGCATCATCTCATCCAAGATGTACAGACCTGGCGGAATTCCACCTACTACATTCTGCAAAGGCTTCTGGAGCAGAACAGGGTCCTTCATGAGATGAGCATGGAAAATGACATGGGGGGGTCCTCGGACATCAGGACTGAGCTGTGATTGAGGGCTTGGTAAAGGTTGTAGCCCCATTTGAAAGGTGCCCTCATGACCATAATTCTGATTATGCACTGCTAAGTTAGGTAATTCCTGCTGTACAGATCCTGAAAAAAGCCATGAGGATATTCGATAAAAATGCTGAGAAAGATCCAAACCAGACACCAGGAACAGTGATATCTCTTGTGGAAAATCTCACTACAGAACCTGAAGTATGATTTTCTGATCTCTGTTCCAATAAAAAGCATATATTTGCAGTTATGTTGGATCCACATTTCAAGTGTGAGGTACTACACCTTATAATGCCCACTCACAGAGTTACAGACTTTCAGAAGCAGATATGCTCAGAACTTAGTTTCTACATGCTTGGGTAGATGAGACCAGCAGGTAACCCTCTCAATGACCCTGTCTCAGAATCACAATCTGAAAGCAGTATGGAAAACCTTGAGAAGGAGGATGATTGTTGGGCTGAACTCAGCTCATCACTACAGGATGAACAGAGGAAGAGAACACAACAGCAACCACAGTCAGCACCCAATTTGCTGAACAGTTATTTTCAATGAGCTCTGGAGTCATTCTCCATAATATCATTCACACTGTGTGGTGGCTGCCTGTGTTTGTCTGTGTCTGTAGCTTAGTTTTTGTGGATTTACATGGTTTTCTGGTTGGAGTAACTACACCATTCTTGCTCACTACATCCTTGAAAGTCTCCTGGACTGGATTTCTACAAAGCATCATTACCAGGTATCTGCATTTTTCATTTTAAAATCATTTTAAAATCAACTTGTTGGAAGGTGTCCCAAGCAAAACATAAGTGAAGCAAGGAAGTCTGACAAATTCAGTGACACAGGGCCTTGCTTGAATCCACATTTCGTCTGACCTGACCCATGATCTGTAGTTGGGCTTTTCAAGACCTCTTTGAATGACAAAGACGATACAGACAAAAGGATTTCACATCCTGCATATGTACAGGCAGAGTTCATCCTTTCAGGAATTCTAACACATTCTATGACTGTGGACCCAGCTGTTGATTATTTCTTTTAGCTTTTGACTTAACCACAGGTATCAAACATTTTGAATTGAAAGCAACTCTTAATGTACTTGTCTCTAAGGGCTATCTATCCAACAACCATTTTGAAGAATGCCCACTAGGCATTCTTTCTGCTAAACTACTTATTCACCTGGCCAGTGCTCCTTATGCTAGCTGGAGATATTGAACCCAACCCTGGCCCTAAAGTTTGCACCTTACCCCCACAATGGCTGGCACAAAAGGGACTGGTGATAGCCCATATGAATATTGAAGCCTCACAATCACCTGGCTGAGCTCGAAACCTGGACTAAACTGATTGCCCCTGACATATTATGCCTCTCAGAAACTTGGCTGAAGCCTTCTGTACCTGATGCTTCATGTCTTATACCTGGGTATAATATTCTCACTGGAGACCGTGCTGGGTCTGGGGGTTGCGATTATTTATAAAATCATCTGTCTCTCAACATCCTACCCTGCCCTGATTCCCCATACCTTGTGAAATGCTGCATGCTACCCTGGCACTGGTTCAAACTGCTGCACATCAGATGTGTATACAACCCACCAACCAGTGGGCTGAGTGGTCTTCAGAACCTACTACAGTATGTCTCTCAGAATACAAAATCAAATGAGGCACTTCTGCTTGGGGACCTGAACCTTAACTGGCTGGGTCCACAGCACAATATCTTGCCATCTCTGATCCAGAAGTACAATCTCCATCAAATTATTACAGACTGTACTAGAGCTACGACTCCTCACTCAGGGTCACTACTTGACTGGATCCTCACTAATAGACTGGACCATGTCTCAGTACTTCAGTGTTGGCTGATTCAATTACTGATCATTCCCCTACACTCTGCTCATCATAGGCTCCTGTCCACCACCTCCTCCTCAACCACGACTGATCACTTTTATGAACTATGCTGCCCTGGATAAACAAGCCTTCTATTGGATATCTCCTGTATTGACTGGACTGACATTTTCACCAATACCAATGTTGATACTGCCCTCAACTCATTTCTAACCAAGTTTGAAATGTTCAAAGAAGCACCTCCCAAAAGCCAAAAGGAGAGTTAGAGGCCAGCACTCTAGATGGCTGAAAAAGACCTTCTGCACAAGTTAAAGTCAGAGACAAGCAATGGAGGAGATACAAACAGACTGGACTTCAGCCTGATCTCATTCTGTATAAGCAATACAGAAATGACTGCAAAGGTGCATCAGGCAGGCCAAAGTAAATACTGCCAAAACCTGCTGGTTAATTCCTCCCATGACCCTCGTAAGTTTGGGGTCACATTAAGTCCTTCTTAGGATCTGCTAAAGATGTCCTCCCTCTGATATGGTTCTACATGGCGTACACTGCAATGACTCTACCACAATTGCTAATGCATTTAATCAACAGTTTTCAGACTTATCTGCCTACACAGATTCCTTCAATCACAATCTCCTGCCTCACAACCTAACTTCTCAGCACCTGGCAGACCATCTAACCTACCTAACCCCTTCTACTTCAGGGCAGTGTCTAGGCATCAAGTTCTCAAGCTGCTCAGAGCCCTCTCTGACAACACCAGCACTTCATGGCTTGGAACCAAGGCTACTAAAATGGCTTCTCACTACATCTCTGGCCCCTAGCAAGAATATTCACCTCTCTCTCCCAATGGCGTTGTCCCTGAAGTCTGGAAAGCAGCCAGAATCACTCCAGTATTTAAGAAAGGTAGCAAAAATGACACATCTAACTACCGGCCTATTGCTATTTTGTCTGTCCTGAACAAAATCCTGGAAAAAATAGTATCAACACAAATCACAGAATACATTGAGAACTTCAATTTGCTCAGTCCAGCCCAACATGGCTTTAGAAAGCATCACAGCACCATGACTGCACTTGTAAAATTCTCTTCTGACATTGTCACAAACATGGATAGAGGGAAGATAACAGGGGCAGTCTTCATTGACTTAACCAAAGCTTTCGACCTGGTTGATCATACATTACTACTCTCTACCCTCAGTACCTTGGGCTTCTCCCTTCCAGCAACTACCTGGTTTAAAAGCTACCTCACCAACAGAACCCAGGCTGTGAAGTTTAATTCAGCAATTTCAGACAGTGCTGTCATCAACATTGGTGTCCCTCAGGGGTCCATACTTGGCCCTCTTCTATTTTCATTATTCGTAAATAATCTCCCAGAGATGGTAACCACTGGTCACTCACTGCTGTATGCGGATGACCTGGTCGTTTATGCTCACTCTGACAATGTTCTGGAACTGAATGCTGCCCTCACTGCTGATTTTCACTGGTACAACACTGGCTGAACTCTCAACGCCTTGTTTTAAAACACAAACAAAACCAAAGTCATGCTATTTGGCTCCACTCAAAGCTCAGATCATGTCCTTCGACTATCTCTGTTCCTGACATTGATGGGAACCCACTAGAACCTGTCACTTCTTTCCGTTGCCTGGGCATCCACCTCGACCAAACCTTGGACCTAAAACACACATCCAGGATACTTGCAAGTCAGTCAATTGCAAGTTAGGGGCTACACAAGAACCAACTACCTCCTTACCCTGCTGCTAAACTGGCAGTAGCTAGAGGTATACTGTTGCCAACCCTACCATATGGTTGTCCCATTCTATCTTTGGCCAATAAATCTGTACTGCATCTGTGGGACACTACTTTCAATAATGTATGCAGGTATGCAACCAAAGCACCTCGACTGCAGCATCACTGCCAACTATATCAAGACCTTGGCTGGCTCTCTCCTCCTCTACCAGACAATACTACCTGTACAATCTATCAGATACCATCATAAGGACATCCAAACCTGCTATCCTATCAGAACTCCTTAGACCAGCTATTCCCACACGGAACCTTAGATCTGCAGATCAGACCTTATTATCCATCCCCTCTGTCTGACAAAAAGGGCATGGGCTCCTTCCATTATGCTGCTCCTCACCTGTGGAACCTGCTGCCTCAGGAACTAAGGGATGTCCCTACTCATGCAACTTTTAAGGGCAAACTCAGGACTTTTCTTACTGCTTTGGACAAATGTGTTTGCTTTGATCCTACCTGATCCCTGCTCTTAACCTGTTTTCCCACTTCCTTATTGCTAGCACTTGTGCCTTTCCCAATGGTTGTTTTATTGGTGTTTTACTATAATTGCTGCTTGAATCTGTTTGACTGTATGCCAAATATTAGCTTTTGCCATTTACAAGTTGTTGTTTACTTCCGCCACCACTTGGCTTCCCCTTGATCCCTGTTCTCTTCTCCCCTCACCTCTCAGCCTTCCTTCACTCAACTCCTGCTCCTCTCTTCCCCCAACCCATCTCCTGCACTCTCCTTTTCCCCTCCCCTCTGCCTCCCCTTCCTTTCTCTGCTTGCCTCGCCTTTACCTCCTCCTGAGTCACCCCTGCCCGTTCGCTCGTCCCACCCTCCCAGCTGAGCATTGTTCCCTATTACCTCCACTTGCCATAAACTTACCTCCTCCTACCGACCTCTTCTTCCCTGCCCTGCCCTGCCGTCTCTCGGTTCCACTGGCTCAGCTTGGCATTGTTACCTTTTCCGCTACTGCCGTAACTCTTTCGCTTCTCTCCTCCTCTTACCGGCATCATCACCCTTGCCCTGCCATCTATCGGTTCCACCAGCCCAGCCGCATTCTGCTACCTTTTGCCGCTGTTGCCGTCTTTTGCCGTAACCACCTGTCACCCTTTCTCCGCTTGCCGTCTTTCAGCTCCAACGACTCGGCCACAGGTTGGAACCTTGTAATGCCGCTGCCGTATTTGCCGGCTTTCTTTTAACCCTCACTCCCCTCCCTCCCCTCTCCCGGCCATCCCTCCTCTACTCCCTCCTACCTCCCTATTCCTGCCACCGCCTCTCTGTCCTTATATTCTTAGCCATTTCTTTAGCCCCCGTTTTGGCCCTTGCCCTCTATCCTTCCCTCTATCCTTTCCTCACCTCCTCACCTTCCCCTTTTGTCATTTTCCATCTTGTTTCTGGCTTACCCCTACACCTATCCTCTCCCTTTCCTAGGTCCTTCAATGCACTTTATGTATGCGCTCCAATGGAAAATGTCCTGAAATGTATTTTGCCTTGTATTTTCCTTTGTCATGCATTGTATCCTGCCATATGTATCTTCCTGTATTTCTGTGCATCATGTATTTTCGTTATCCTTACTGTATCGTTATGTTCTGTAATTTTACCTCCCGGGTCGTGCCTGAAAACAGTCACTTGCTGGCTAGTGCACTTACCCGGTTAACAAAAACTAAATAAATAAAAAAGGATGAAAGCATCTCTGCACTTGGCACAGTTAGCCCTTAAATATATCTATTGTCCCCCTACCAGTGTATCATCTGAATGGATGTTTAGCGCTGCTGGGGATGTGGTGGGACCTCACTGATCCTCACTTGACCCAGCACATATGGAACAACTTGTGGTTATAAAACTAAATCTACCTCACCTTGGGTACACATATGATCACTAGCAATTCTATTGAATAATCATCTTGTACAGGACATGTTTGTATGTTGTAGCATGGACCCATACACAATCCATTCTGTGTTAACCATCATTGTTCTGTTAGCAAATAAGCACAGTATGTTAACATTTAGTCAAACATGTTCATCATATTCATAGTTATACTAACACAAATCTGTGGTCAGCACCCTTTTTCTTTATTACTTCCACTATCATGGTGTATTCTTTTAAAAGAGCATGCCCTGCAGTTCCCACGCCTAAAACTCCCACCCACCTATTGACTGCTCTTCCTAATAAAAATCCTCAACTGGTGTTACTACATCGCTCATCCTCTGTGTGTTGCTGGTGGCCATATTCTATCCAACCCTTTAACAGCTTTCCAGATGCCAGTTACCAGTGTGGCATTACCAGCCTCAAGTATTTCACGTGCTTAAAATATAGCAGTTAACAGTGTGTCATCTCCAGTCTCAGTGTTTCCCATGCCTGAAATATAGCAGTTACAAGTGTGGCATCACCAGTCTCAGTGTTTCCCAGGCTTGAAATATGGCAGTTACAAGTGTGGCATCACCAGTCTCAAGTATTTTGCGTGCATAAAATACAGCAGTTAATGTGGCATCTCTAGTCTCAGTATTTCCCATGCCTGAAATATGGCAGTTAACAGTGCAGCATCTCGAGTCTCAAGTATTTCAAATGGCTAAAATATTCCAGTTACCAGTATAGCATCACACGTCTCAAGTATTTCACATGATTGAAATGTTCCAGTTACTGTACCAGTATGGCATCTCCATTCTCCAGTATTTCGCATGACTGAAATATTCTGGTTACCAGTATGGCATCACCCGTCTCAAGTATTTCCCATGCCTGAAATATTCCGGTTATCAGTGTGGCATCACCAGTCTCAGGTATTTCATATGCCTGAAATATTCCGGTTACCAGTGTGGCATCACCAGTCTCAGGTATTTCATATGCCTGAAATATTCCGGCTACTGGTGTGGCATCCCCAGTCTCAAGTATTTCCCATGACTGAAATATTCTGGTTGCCTTACTATGACCAGTTTGTACCATTGTTTTGTTGCAATAAGTTGTTGGTGTTGTTGCTGATGATGATGACAATGATTCCAAGAAACCTAAAATATATTACTGATGACCGATGTCCCCCAAAGCCAGAGTCTGATGCTTCTCATCTTCAGTGAACACACTGGGTACTACAAGCAGCAGTAAGTGAAATATACAATCTTTAAATGCTTTTATTTCTGTTTGTGTTTTGGGGGAGGGGGTAAATTGTGATTGAAGTGCATCTATAATCATGTTTTTCTAATTTTTTTTTTTTGGTATACAGGTATTTTACCACCAGAGTGACAAACTCTTGGTAACACATTGGGTGTGAACAGCAAATGTAAGTAAAGTATTTAATCTGTTAATTGTTTTCTTTCTGTTTTGGGGTGTGGGGTGGGGGCCTTTTAAAACAGAACAGGGAGACTGATCTGGATGTGTGTAGGCCATTTTGGAAAAGCACTACATTTCATTATGTCTTCCTCACAGGTAGCATCCAATCCAAAGACCTTTTTGGAATAGCATATCTTAGGCCGAATGGGTGTCATGCTTGAGTGCCATTCCCACAGCTGTACCTCTCATCTTCGAAGGTAAGATGTGAATGTGTATGTTGGCCTGCTGAAGTTACAGTGTTATCCTATGGACTTAATTATGTCTTATTGCTTGCTTTTCTTAATGGTCACAATTATTTATGGCTCTGGCTTATGGTATTCTTGTAGTGGCCACTGAGACCTTTCAGACCATATATAGATTGTTACTTAGCTCCAAATATTGCCAGAATTATGGCCTGTTGAAGTTACAGTGTTATTCTATAGGCTTAATTATGTCTTATTACTTGCTTTTCTTCATGGCCACAATTATTTAGGGCTCTTGCATATGGCATTCTAGTAGTGGCCACTGTGACCTTTCTGACCCTAACTCCAAATATTGACAAAGTTATGGCATCTTATGTTTCTAGTGTTATCCCATGGAAACTGCATGCCTATGATGAACTCCTTTCCTCTCCATCCTCCTCCTGAAGCATCAGCGTCAGAAGACATCTTCTGGCACCACTGTACAAGGCAAAGTGTCATGACCTCTACATTCTCCTCCTGAAGTAACAGCAGGAAAAAACAGCCTCAAGCACCCATGTACAAGCCAAAGTGCCTTGACCTCTTCGTCCTACTCCTGAAGCACCAGTGGCAGAAGACAGCTCTGGTACCATTGTACAAGGCAAAGAGCCATGACCTTTGCATCCTCCTCCTTAAGCACCAGCAGCACAAGATAGCCTCTGGCACAAATGGGCAAGCCAAATTGCCATGACCACTGCATCCTCCTCCTGAAGCACCAGCAGAAGAAGAAGACAGACTCTGGCACCAGTGTACAAGCCCAAGTGATGTTACGTCTTTATCCTCCTTGTAAAGCACCAGTGGTAGAAGACAGCCTCTGGCACCAGTGTACAAGCCAAAGTGCCATTAACTCTCATCCTCCCCCTCCCGAAGCCATTTAAAGGTGTTATATAGCAATTCTTCATTAAGGCAAATTATATACCTGAATAATGAATAATGAATATACCTGGGACCCAAATACCGAATATTCTGCCGAATATTTGGAAAATGGTATTTGCACAGCCCTAATTTTAATGTCTGAGTGCTGGGGGGGGGGGGGGGGGCACCCTAAAACATCAGGACTGACACCACATTTCAGTCTCAATTTGATGTAACATTTTTTGGTAATCATTTCTGAACATGCATTGCCTGCGCGTCAATTGCTGGAAAAAGACGTGGCCTAAAAAACAATTGCAAACAATGGACCAAAGACCATCCTTTAGTCAGGCTGGGGGTTTGGGCTCCATAAAACATAATGGCTGAGACCATATTTCTGTCTGAATTTAATGTACCATTTCTTAGGAAACATTTCTGGACATGTACTGCCTGTGCTGCACTTGCAGAAACAAGATGTGGACTAACACCAATTGCAAACAGTGGCCAAAACAGCATTTTAATGTCTGAGTGCTGAGGGGGCACCATAAAACATCTTGGCTGAGACCAGATCTCTGTCTGAATTTAATGTAACTTTTTTTTGGAAGCATTTCTTTACTTGAGGGCCCTGTTTGGCATGAGCAGAGCCAAGATTCACACTCACATAGCTTTGTAAAATATGTTTGTTCATAGTAACAAGTTCAAATACTGGACATTTGTGGATAGAATAGAAGAAGGAAACATATAAAAAAAAATGGAGTAAGACAAAAGAAGAAAGGTATACAGTTTATGGGCATGGTACTACAAAAAGGGAATGGGGAGGCGGGGACCGGGGACATGCATGGTCGGGAAGACAAAGGTATTCACATATGAGAGTGGATAGGAAAGGGAGGGAGCATAAACAACTGGACAAGAAAAAAATAAACAAGAGGATATAGAAAGGAAGACAAAGAGGACAGCCTTTTTTTGTTGCTTTTTTTAATTTCTTTTTTTTTTTTTTTAGGGCAGGGGTTGCAGAAGAAGAAGAAGAAGAGTGACACTAACAAAGAAAGGAGAAGAAAAAGAAAATAATACTGGTCCACCACAGGCCATTGCATTAGACACTGTCACCTATGCCACCTCCACAAAGCTCCGCTAGGAGGTCTAAGACCATCTTCTTCTCTTCCATTATTTTTTGTAGGTCTCCCTGACCTCCTGATGGAGCTGGTAATTGTCCTGATGGACACTTTGGACCTCAGCATGCACAGCTTCCAGGTCTGCATTGGTGACCGCTGCCTGAATTGGGGGGCTGCAGGATGCTCAGGACAGGGGCAGCACTACCGGGTCTGCCACCATGCATCACTGCTGGGGGTTGGAGATGCTGTTTCCATCTCCTGTGGCTCTGGGTGCATCCTGCTGCTAGACCTCATCTTGGTATGGCGCCCCCTAGACTGGTGCCACCGAGCCTCAGTGCTGCCTCCTGCTGCGGTCTCTTGCTGTTTGGAGAGCCACTCTTCAGCATGGTGGTGCTCCAGGTGACTCCCTTGACCAGAAGTCCCAAAGTGGGACTCTGGTTTCCCCCTTTTCACATTTTTACCACAAAGGTTGCAGACAACCACACTTTTATCATCTGCCTTCATGCTAAAAAATGACCAGACTGATGATCTTTGGCTGGGGGAAAGCCAGCTGATGTCCCAGTAGTGGCCTCACTCTTCTTCATCATCATCCTGACCATGCTGGAGGCTGGTGGTAGCCACATGCTCCTCCAGCGGGGGGGCAATGGACTCAGAGTCTGAGTGCTGGGTGGCAGTGGTGAAGGCCACATCCTGCTGCTGAGAGGGGGAAGCTGCTCCTGCTGACAGTGCTGCAGACCAGGGGTGGGGGAAACCTGCTGGTTCGGGGCCAATGACCAGTGCCTGTTGCTGCTGGGAAGCAGAGGCCGGGACCACATGCTCCTGCTGCTGGGGGGGGCATCACTAATAAATACACGCCTGTTAAGGATAACTCATCGTCCTCCCCTTTCACTTTGTCCAGCTCCAGAGTCAGACCCACTCCCTTCCATCATTGTTTTTTTTTCAAATAAAAAGGTTTATTAAGAAAATAACAAAGAAAAATAGAAAAAGGGGGAATGAAACACACACACAGACTGTAAAGATAAAGAGAAAAAAATAGAACACAAGAGAAAGATAACACACACACACACAACACTGACTCTCTCACTCACAAAATAATATGTTTTTACTCTCTGTCTCTCTCTGTCTGTGCTATTCTCTCTAGCTTATAAACTGCAGGAAAAGGATGTAGATTCAGTGGCTTACTGTATGAGTACAGGCACACATGTGACCTGCAGTCTGCTGCAGAAAGCAAGTCATGTGACAATCCTGTTTTCCTAATTTTGCCTTAGTTAAAGGGTAAGGTGAAACTTACAGGTGGAAGTGAAATTTATAGGCAAAATTTTGCCTCACTATACAGGTGAAATTTCACCTCACTATACAGGTGAAATTTTGCCTCACTCTACAGGTGAAATTGTGCCCCAAGGTCGTAATTTCATGAAATTTTCCTCGAGGCGAAATTGGTGATTTCAGAATTTCACTGGCAAAATTAAATGTCGTTGCAGCTCTAATCGTGTCACCTCAGTGGCTGTTCCTCTTCAGTATGATGATCCTGATGTGCTGTTGACTTCTGGAATTACAACCGGAAAAGAGCAATCACTAAACAGTAGGATATCCAAATAAACAAACCACAACAGAATATCATACAGATGAACACCTATCCTAACTGGCTCTATGGGCTGCCAGTAGCCGTCATCCTTTTCTGGTACCCATTACCTTTCAGGGTAAGGTTCCAGGGAAAATAGCTCTCTCAGGGAATGGCTGCAGGACATGGGTGTGTGCACTTCATTTGAGGCATTCTGATGATTGATCTATGACACAGATACTGCTGTGTCACACGTACTGGTGCATATTTGTGGTAGCATGATGCCACAAGCACAGCTCCCCCTCACCCGTCCACCAGTAATTGGCCACAACTGTGTAAGTGATCCATCTGAAATGCAAGCAACTGGAAGATGTGGCAAAGTTTCTAGACATCCTGATGAACAGGTTATGTATTCAATAAGACATGATGGGCCGGCCCAGTGGCACTGAGGGTTGAGGCTCTGGATGCCACACCTCACGCTACACCGACAACCCGGGTTTGGGAATGAGCTCAAGTCATTGGGAGTAAGCAGGGGAGAACTGGGATTGAGTGTCAGGAGATAGCTCTCCTAGTCCTGGGGTGGGATGGGGACTTTACATTGCTCTGTGGTGACCCCTGGGGATGCCCGGAGGTACCGCATGCAGTGGTGTAATAGAGAGCTGGACCACAGCAGACATCTGCATGTATGTGCGTGGATGTCATTGCATGTCCATGGTCCCAATGGGGAAAAAAGAACAGAGGAAAATAGCATCATGGGTCCGAGGCAGCTTGATAGCTGCAGCTCCACCGGCAGACGATGCCTGGAGGCATGTGCCAGTACTGGTTCCTCGCCGGGCATGGGAGGCTATGGGGGGCCCCCTTTCACAGGTGCAGTTGCATCTGCTAGCTGGGCATGTGAACTTGGGGGTCAGCGGTGGAGTGGAGCGGTGGCTGGATATACAGCAGGACCGTGGCTGAGAGGAGAAAATGTTAAAAAAAAAAGACATGATGGGGTTGTGCTGGATTTAACACATGTTCAGTGGCATAGTAAGACAAAAGACTGCATGCCTCATGTCTTCAGCCCCTGGAAATGTGGTAAAATCAGCACGCCCAGTGTCCCAAAGTATCTCATTACACTGATAAAATTCGCTCATTTGCAACTTTTGAAAAAGTTTTAAAAGACACAAAAATATATAATATTGTTAAAAATATATATAAAATAGTTCCTCCACAGATGATTTACACCTGTTAGTCATCTCTCTTTCTACACATTCAGTACATAGTGTGTCTGTTTTCCATGGAATACAAGAATTCAAAATTATTCAGTATTCCACTAGAAGAATCCCCACACACACACACACACATATGCACACATACATAAGCACATGGAATGGTAAAATAGAATACATGAATTGAAAATGCTTTAGAATTCCACTGGCATACATATACAAATGCAAACACTGACACAGACATACATAGGCCTCAGGTAGAATCAATCACTACCTCACTTTCATCCGTTGCAGGGAACAGAGAATGGAGTTCTCTGGAAAACTTGTAAGGACAGGAGGATTATTTTTCACTGTTATAAAAGAAACATGAGAAATGGAAACTCTGAATACTATGTGATTTAAAAAAATGTTTATGTGTGTAAGGAGTGGCTCACGAGTCGAAATAATATTCTACTTTTTTTGTTTTGTTAATTTAAGGGAGTTTTATTTTTCAGGCCTAGCTGAAGGTTTTTATAGGTGAGTAAATGTGGTAGTCATGTTTTTGATTGCAATCAGAAATGAGTGAAGTGGCTCATGAATGTCATATGTGTGCTTCCAAAACTCCACCTCCCCTGCCTGAACTTGTTCAAACCTGTGCAATTATGGATAAATAAGACATGGGTCTCAGAGCTTTCATAGCCAATCAGGAAGCAGGAAATTTCAAGCCCATTTTATAATTCTGGAGATACACAACAAAGTGATGGAGGATGCAGTCATTGTACAGGATGACCCTGTCCCTAATGGCTGAATGGTGACAGGACAGCACTCACTGAGCTGCAGTGAATAGAAACTCACCGCTTCAATACAGGCACTCCATTGGGAGCTGTGCCAGCTATTGGAACCACATCCACACACAAGAATATGCCATAGCCATGCACTGAAGGGGTGGACACTCATTCTAACAGCCATGGACTACTGTGGGACAGGTGCCTTCCAGTGCGTGACATAGCCCATGGCCAGTATGAGCCAGCCATCTATTAGTAGGTTCCTCACACAGTTGACCGATGCACTACAGGCACATTGCAGTGACCATATAACATTCTCATTGTTGTAGCAGGAGCTGAAGGAGATAATAGCAGACGTCCATTCCATTTCAGTCATGTCAAATGCCGTTGGTGCCACTGACTGCACACACATGGCAGTCATCACCCGGTACAGGCAGAGGAGGCATACAGGAACCACACGGCATAACACAGTATGAACATACAGGTTGTATATTATGCTGTAGGCATAATTACACATGTCTGTGCCAGGTACTCAGGTTTTACACATGACTCATACATACTGGAGAATTCAGGACTGTGGGCAAAACTGTGTGCCATGCCCACCAACCACGATTGCTTCATTTGTAGGTGCACATAGGCACAGGTACTGGGCACTGGTGGGGAACACATGTGGCACACACTAATGATGTTCCCTCCTACATAGGTAACAGTGTATACCCATAACACACATTTCTACCAACCCCATTCCTGCAGTTACAGAGCATAGGTACAGTGAGGCATATCACCAGACTTGGGGTATCATCAAGAGGGTGTTTGACCAGCAAAAGATACCCTTCTGGTGCTCTGACAGGACCAGGGAGACACTGCAACTAGTAGCATTGTGAATTTATAATTCACCTACAAATTTGCCCACTATGAGTAGCATTTGCATCGGGTGAACTATGCAATTTGCTATAGTTGTAGCAGATTTTAACTTTGAGAAATGACATAATTTACACTTTGTGGAGAATTATTACATGAAGTGTATAAATTTGCAGTGCCAAATTTGCTGCAACTGCATACTACATGTATAGTGCAGCAATTTGTGTACTAAAACTGCACTTGCTCCTGCTTCAAACCCCTTTAGCCCATTCATCTCCCCTCTTTTACCTTTCACCCCCTAATTATCCCTTCTGAGTTCATTCCTTATCACCTTGCGCTCAGCATTTTTCCACCTCTCCCCTCCTTGCCCTACTCTTCTCTTATTATCTGTGCCTTCATCCCTGATCTGACTTCTCTATCCCATCCTCCCCTCCTACTTTTGCGTCCCTAACCTATTACCATCTCGTGATTTTTTCTATAGTCATCCTACATGACCATTATAATGGTTCTCCTCATCATATTATCTCACTATATCTGCTAATTAAAAGTTGCCTGATGGCTGTATTTTGCTTTCTTATTCTCTTTATGTTATACATTATAGTTGTATCTATTGTACACATTGTTTTTTCCTGCCTGCATTGTTCCATAATTGTCTGAACTTTTCTGTTTAGTGATTGTACTGGCTCTGTTTCAATAATGTATTGTTTCTGTACACTCCCGGGTCATGCCTGAAAATAATTGTTTCTATGGCTAGTGCACCTTACCCGGTCAACAAAAACTAAACTAAATAAAATAAAATAAATAAATAAATAAAATTCACTCAATTGCACAAATTGTACTATGCAAATTGTGGCACTATGCTTTGCACTATGCCATCTGCCACCTTTTCCCAGTGGGACAGTGCACCTGTGCCATCAGTGTCACCCTGGAGTTCTGCAGCTGTGTCCAGGGGCTGCTGTATTGCTCCTACCTTCATCCTTGGCCACAGGCACTTGGCTGGGGGAAAGGAGGTCAACTATGGGTTGGGGACTTGTGGGCCATGGCCTGCCTGCTTGACTTGTGTCAAGAGTGGTGAGGCCCTCTCTGAGGACCTTGGCTAGGTGAACAAAGCCACCATTCATGGATTAAGGGATGGTCACTAGCTCCTTCTTCATGTATACAACCTCTGTAGACAGGCCACTAACATTGTGGGTCAGGCGCTGAAACTGCTTGTTGCTAGCTTTGTCTGATGGATGTGATGGTGCTCCAATGCATGAGCCTAAGCGCACATACCTTCCAAGGGCTGCTGCCTGGGCCAGCATGCAGGGGGTGCCACACTTGATGGATCATCCAGGGGGGCAGTGTCCCTGCTGGGTGACCCTTGTGGACCTCATGCACCCTGTGCCATGTCCTGTGGCTGTGCAAGTGTGGTGGTGTACAGTGCACAGGGCACAGTGACTGCCAGTGTTCCTTGTGTGTCTGTGGTTTGGGGTGAATGTGGTGTGGATGGTGGGGCTGTTGATTGAGCAGAGAGGGTAGCATCTGTGTGTCCAGGTTGGTGACAGTGTGTTGGGTGTTCTGTGATATGCTGCTGGGGCTGCTTGCCTAGGTCATTGGTGCCCTGGGTGTCCTTGAGCATACTGGGTGTGGGATGTGTGGGGAGGGTATGGATAGGTTATGCATTCTGCCCCTCTGACTGCCACTGCATGTTGCAAGATGTTTGATATCCTATGCCTCTGGAGTGCCTACCTGTGTCTCCTCATCCTTTGCATCCACAACCACTTCCTAGGCTGGAGTTGGTGGTCCTTCATCTATGGGCACAACCACAGAGTCAACAGTGGTCACTGTCCATGGCCAACCCTGCCCTGGTGTGGCACCATGCCTGTACTCACCTTCAAGCATGTTGAGCCCCTTCCCCTCTCCATTGGTCACCTGCTGGCTGATGTCAACCATGATACTCTACACCCTTGTGAAATCTGAGTCCCCTACTGGACGACTACTTCCCATCACCAACTGTGAATGCGGCCTTTGTGCCATCTTCTGCTTTACTGCCCCCAGGCCATACCACTAGTACTTCATGGGACTGATGGTACATGGCATGTTCTCTGCCATGTTGATAACATCCTGTATGCTTATGAAGATGATGTTCTTTTGGATGAGTGTCCCCTTCAATATCATCAAGCCATATCGGCTGTCACATTTTGCCCTTACATCCATGGCTAGTATGTTGGTCTCCTTGGCCATGAAGTTCATTGTCTATGGCTTGGTGCAGTAACCACAGACACCTTGGCTTTCCTCCCTGCTTTGATACCCATGCAGAGTGCAGTTCTGTTTTCCCTTCTGCCAGCATGGCTGGTGTCTATACTCTGCTGTTTCACTCAGGTGACATCCACAGCTATCATTTCCACATTTCATTCTGTGGTGGTGGGCATCCCCTTATACCGCAGGGTAACTAAGTGTTCCATGAACATGTGCCATCCCACATGGATCCCTGGCCCGTATTCTAACTGCCCCTATGCGATGCTATCAGCACCTTTCGGCCACCCCCCCACCTCTGTGGATCACTGTACCTGCAGACAGTGCATGTTGTGTGGCCTGCCTTATGCATCTGTTCAGGGAGATCCACGCTTTTCTGTGGCTCATTCCTTAACATTGGAACCATTGGATTGGAAACTTAATTTCTTCTTATGTGAAAGTGAACATTGTTAAGTATAACCTGTCTTGATACTTTTTGTATGTGTTGTTACTATACATTAGATGATGGTTAAAAAATATAGAAAATATCTATTTTACTTTTATGAATGTTGATAATATAACACATCATTTAATTAGAAATTGTGTAGTTTACAACTTAATATTCATTCACCTTATAGCTTTAATAACACTGCAAATATTTCACTCTCCCCTCTAGCAGTACGTAATCTTCCATGCTTTCCAAGGCTTTGCCTGCAAAAGCATTGGAAGATAATAAAATTACCTGATGTGTATGTTTATCCCTATTAACTGCACACCCTGTCATGCCTTAATGCTTACATAATATCTTTCCTATTTAGGCATGGTGTTTTGTCACTGTGGCTGGGTGCCCCTTGTAATTGCTTTGTGCCTTATAAATAAGGGTCCAGAGTTACAAACTGTAAATGGTATTGCCGTGATCTGGCCTTGCTCAAGGCAGCAGTTAATCAGTAGCAGAAGTGTTGTTTCAGTTTAGGAGCCACTTTCTGAAGAAAAATAAGCAAAACTCAAACTCACATTTTCTATGGCAAGCTATTAGGGACATAATTCATAATCTCTGGCTGTATAGTAAAACACACACTACATAGTGAAATACATTTATCATATAATGAAATATATACATCATATAGTGAAATGCATAAACAATGTAATGAACCACATACACTATCTACTGAAATATATACATCATATAGTGAAATACATATACTGTATATTGAAATACATAGATAGTGAAACACATACACTATATAGTTATAAGCTTACATTATACAGCAAAATACATACACTATCTACTGAAATCCACATACTGAGTACTGAAAATCCACTACACTGTATACTGAAACATATGTGCTATGTACTGAAACATTTACACTGCCTATTGAGATACATACATTACAGACTGAAACATCCACATAAACTATCTACTGAAACAAATACTCTATACATTGTAACACATACACTATATATTGAAAAAATCTGCATACACTATATACTGAAACAAATACACTATATATTGAAATACATACACTATCTATTGAAATGCATACACTACACATTGAAAAAAAGCACACACGTTGTCCACTGAAATAAATACACTATATTTTGAAACATCTACACTTTATATTGAAATACATACACTACCTATTGAAATAAATACACTATGCACTGAAATTTTTGCATACACTATATACTGAAGCAAATAAACTATATATTTAAAACACCCTCTTGATTGAAAAATGTTGCATACTCTATATACTGAAATAAATATATTACTTATTGAAATACATACACAATATATTAAAAAAATCAATATACACTGTATACTGAAACAAATGCACTACATGCTGAAACACATACACTATGTATTATACAATGGCAAAAAAAATCTTGGGCTCTGATTGGTCAGTTGGAGACTGGACCCGTGATGTTATCCCAGTACAACATCACGGGTCTAGTCCCAGCACCTAGATGACCGCATTAAAAAGAAATCAATCCATGGACCTCCTCAGCAGTGCAACCTATCCGTTTGTAATTCGCGCTCTCAACCATGCTTTAACCCACTGTCAGGAGGCTTCCCAACGGCTTCTGAAGCCGTTCTCTGCATCAGACACCTGAAAGTTCAAACCGCCCCACCCAACAAATCACCTTTTAGTCCCCCAACACAGAACTCAGAGGAGAATTGTACTTCTGCACCATTTCTTCCCCAAGCAGTCGGCTTCAGTGCCTTCAGAGACCGTAACTGTTGGTCGCACGATTCACTGATGCCTCTCACTTCCTCACAGTACAACAGCTGTCCCCAAGGGCTAAAATAACTTTTAGCTTCAAAAAAACAGCAAGGTAAACCTCTCCTTTCTTGCAAGAGACACGCAATCTTAAAACCGGAAGTGCACATCTACGTCCTTCTCCCGAGCCCCTATCACGCACATGCAGCAATATATTTAAAAATCCTCAGCCAGTACATGCAAGACTGCAGAACCAGCTCAGTTAAACCTGATGGCAAAAAAAAGAGAAAAAGAAACTAGTGTGTATGTGGGGGGGGGGGAGTGTTAAAGGGAAACAGCAAATGCAGCACCACCACCTACTGAGCAAACAATAGAACTGCATTATTTTTTAATTATGTATTTCTACTCAATGAAAAAATCAGGAATAAAACACATTTAAACTAATTTCCTATCTATTTTTTATTTAATTTTGCAAAGGAGCCATTGTATAATAGCAATAATGCACTCCAGGGTGTGTGTTGTGCTGGGATTACATCACTTCTGGGGTGATTAGTCGCACTCGGCCTCCAGCCTCATGCCTAATCACCCCAGGCATGACGTTATCCTAGAACAACACACACCCTGTTGTGCATTATTGCTTAATTGAAATGAATACGCTGCAGACTGAAACATTTACATACACTATATACTGAAACAAATGAACTATATACTGAAGTGGACTACATTCTGAAACTACCCATCCCCCAGCACTTCCCCCTTGAATGGCCTGCCACTGCACTCCTTGCCTGTTGCATTCAGTTAGCTGCTGACTTGATGAGAGGATGTCTAAAACTGCAGAGCAGGAGGTAAACAAAACAGGGCTATCTCTTACCTTACTTCTTTATGAGGTTTTACATCTTGTTTTGTTTGCATACCTTTAATCAAATTTCAGAACAATGTGATGTGACAAGAAACTGTTAGAACTAATTTAAAATGCTGTAGTTTATTCTTTTAATAAGTGCTGACTTCACTTACTGTTAGACACATTTGTATAGGAAGCTAATTCTTAGAATATTCCTAACATGTCACTCTCATACCATATAAAGATAGGGGACTGCATGTGTTTTTCTAAGATAAAGTTTTGATCAGATTTATGTGTAATTAATTACTGTGTTGGTCCAACAACTTATCTGAGCTGAATGCTTGGCAACTGTATTACAGTGTACTGCAGGAGCTGTGAAAGTATAAGCCAAATGCTTTCCTAGTTTGTACGCTACTGAGTTAGTTTTGATTTAGTTTTTGGTTTTATTTGAATGTTTTGTTTAATAAGGGTTCTTAGTTAAGAAAAATGTATGTATATTTTGCAGCAATTGCTCAGGGCCCAATTCTTGTCAGGAGCTCAGCTGTCACATGCATAATTTGCACTTTCTATTCTGAATAACTTCCCCGTGATGCCTCACTGGTGCCTCTCACAGCTCCTAACCTCCCCATTACATATCTGTGGAGCACTGCAAGGTGAACAGAGCTTTGCCAGGCACTTGGTCTCCTCTAATAAACCTGCCCTGGTCTAGCCTCATAGTGCATAATTATGCTGTTTATATGGTATGACTGCTTTATTGAGTTTGAGATTCCCAAACTGTGTTTCATTTCTTTTTCTATTGAGATGTTTATCTTCTAGGTCACCCAAGCCATTCAGCCAGGTCTCTCCATGCCTTCTCCATTGGCTGCCATTTACTAAAGATTTCAGCCAGTTTCCCTGTGACTGTGATCAATACAGTGCCTTAGCTCATTACCTTGGCTGATCACTGTCTGAGTGAAAGGGAGTGAGTGTGCACCTACTGTAGAATATCTGTTTCTATAATAGGTGTGTGCTCACTCCCTGTCACTCAGAAAGTGACCAGCTGAGGTGGTGAGCAGAGGGGCTGGACCTGGTCACTGTCACAGTGGGAGGGACTGGCAGCTGGGGTAATTTATGAGCCACCATGGGGAGAAGGGTGGAAGGGGGCTCAGACTTGCAATCAGGCTGATCTAGATGCCAGGGATCCTCTTAATATACTAATCAGAAGCATCTGAATGGTGATTGAGGGTGGAGAAATTCTAGATGCCAGGGATCATTTTACTAATTGGGGTTATCTGAATGTGACTGGGGGGAACTACTAGATGCCAGGGATCATTTTATTATAATATCAAGGGCATCTGCATTGCAATGAGGAGGTGGTGGCTGGCACTGCTCTGTATAATTCCTCCATGAAGTCATGCAAAGAGGCAATGTGTGGAGATGTTAGTTAGCCCATATGGGCCAGCAAATGTCCCACTAGCACCTTTCCTACCCTAAGGATTTAGCATGCTGAGAGTTAAAAATGACTAATGGGGTAAAGTTGCTATCCTATTTGGGACATGCTTTCTCCCTTTGTTCCTCTGAATCCCTGTCCTACTGGAGGCTGTGATAGTGCCTAGGCATGTCACAGTGGGCTATCCAATGGGAGCCAGTGATCACTGTACAGTGTGATTCAATATTACAATGGGTGCAGAAGCAAGCCACAGAAAGACGATGGTCCTGGACTTTAGTAAGTTGGATTTTAAAGAAATGGGAGACTTCTTCAGAAGCAGCCTAGCCAGGGAGGGTTGTCAGAGAGGGGTAGAGGAACAGTGGAGAAAATTAAGTAAAGGCATAGGGAAGGCAACCAGCATCTGCATGAAGGAAGTGAGCAAAAGCAGGATGAAACAAACATTTATCAATGCTGAATGTTATCTTGCTGGCATTGGTAGTGCAGGAGTTAGAGAGAAGCATAATAGAAATGGCAGTGAAGTATGGAAGTGACGCCAACCCCACACCACCCTGCAGAGACTGACAGGCATTGAGGTGTGCCTTTGGCTCATTGGTCGTAATGCTCATGCCATTTTACCTCACCCTACCCTGCAGACTCTGACAAGTGTCGCATTGTGCCTTGGGGTCATTGGGGCTTTTGCTCACCCCATTCCATAAGGAAATACATTGAGATGGATGCAGTATAGGAGAATGGGGTGAACTTTGGGGCTGAAGAGTCCAAGGCACCCTTTGATGCATGTCACAGGCTGCAGGGTGGGGGTGGGGTGGAATGTAAGTAGTAGTAATAGTAAAAAAGTTTATTTTTATATGGGATAGTAGGTGGAAAAACACATCATTAGGACTTTACATCCTATTTACAAGATGGTCCTGTTGCAAAGTTTCACAATCTAAAATCTTACAAATAGTGACAAAATTTAACAAAGACAACATAGAGACTTATTACAAATGCATAATATAAATACCATCATTCAAAGTCATGCAATATTAATTCATACACCGACAAATGTATAACAAATTTAAAATGTTGTATTCTTCAGACAGGTACAATAAAACTCATATTCTAATAAACAGAGGATTCTACCCATAACACTCACATCTAGTCTTCAGTTAAATTTTCAAACTAGTTGAAAAGGCCTTGATATTCTCATATTGCTTAACTGTAATTAATTTTAGGGAGTTCCATAATTTATTCATAATTATGGGAAAGCGCATATTACTATATTTATTCTTAAATTTTGGGAACTCAAAATGTCTCATATTTATACCTCTCCAATTATGGGCATAGGTTTTCCTTTCCAATTTCTCATAAAGATAAGTTGGCTGATTTGTATTTACAACCTTATATATCTGATTTTCCCAGACTAGCTTTCTTTTACTTTCTTGGCTCAGCCAACTAAGTTCCTTATATAAATTACAATGGTGTTCATGATAATTCTTTCTCAGTGTAAATCGAGCCAAACAATTATACATTGCATCAATTTTAGACAACATTCCTTTAGTAGCAAGGCTGTACACATGGTTATCATAGTCAAACACAGAGAGGAGTTGGTTTACTATGGTCTCCCTCATTAACTTGTTTATACAGAAGCTGGACTGCCTAAATGCCCCCAGCTTTTTATTGATCTTTGATATTATTTCAGTTATATGGTATTCAAATGTTAGGGTATTATCAAGCCATACCCCAAGGTATCTGTATTCGGAGACCTGGGCTAGTACTTCATTCTGTGATGTTATAATTTGCACTTGTTTTTTAATTTTACCCTGTACCGTACCTCTTTTGAAATACCATAAATTTTGTTTTCTTAGTATTTACTATGAACCCCAAGTCTGATAAACATGTGTAGAGCCTTGCAAAATCTTCTTGCAGACTCACTTCCATAATCTCTGGGTTTTTTCCACTGGAGATCAGGATAGTGTTGTCTGCATATAAGTGAATGTTTGAATACTTTACACCATCAACTAACTGATTTATATATATATATATATATATATATATATAAGGAAAGGTGCTGGCCCCAAAATAGAGCCCTGGGGCACCCCTCACTTTACCAAGGCTTTATCAGATAATATTCCATCAATATATACTTGTTGAGTTCTATTCTCTAAATAAGACCTGAACCAATTCAATGAATTTTCCACAAGTCCTACCTCTTCTAGTCATTCTCCCAACAGTCCATGTGCCACAGTATCGAAGGCCTTTGATAAATCCATGAACACCACACCCACCAACAGGGCATCCTCTAATTTGGAGGCTATAATATCTACCATGTTGGTGAGTGCGGTGCCCGTGGAGAAACCCTTATGGAATCCAGACTGATACTTTGTCAATAAGGAATATTTCTCCAGATGGTCACCAAGTTGTTTCTGCACCAGTCTCTCCTTAACCTTTGAAAGACCCGATAATAAGGCAATGGGCCAATAATTTGTAGGCACAAAAGAATCCCCTTCTCCTTTGTAAATAGGAACAATCTTTGCATTTTTCCAAGTGCAGGGAAAAATTCCCTCTTTTAAGCTCCAGTTAAAGAGTTTAGTTAGAACCGGGGCAATAATCTGTAGGGAATCTTTAAAAAAACGGTTTTCGATGTAGTCCAGGCCAAAAGCCTTTTTTGTTTTAAACTTTCTTATTTCATCCTTAACCTGCTTACAGGAGAAGTATTAAATCTAAATCTGGGAACATCAAACTTTTCTTTTGAAGAAGCATTATTTTTTAATATAGGGTTTGGAATATTTAAGGCTGGCAAATTTACAAAATAGTTGTTTAAAATATTTGCAGTCGTCCTAGAGGGCTGGAGAATGTCCTTGCTTAACATTTGGACTGAGGGTCTTAAATTAACAGGTGAATTACAGTAAACGATCTAATCAACAACCAGAATGTTTTAACATCTGTAGTTTCATTTGTCTTAGTTTCATAATATTTGTGTTTAGACTTTCTTGTTTGAAGTCTTAATAAATTTCTGGCTCTTTTATATCTTTCCCAGTCCTCTGAATTTTAATGTCTTCCCCTCAATTTTCCATAACCTATTTTTCCCTCATATCTGTTTCTTTAATTTCTCTCTTACCCAGGGACATGGGTCTTCCTTTGTACAATTGTTTTAAAGGGGGTCAATTCATTACAGACTTCAAGGAACCATTTGGAAAATTCCTGAATTGCTAGATCTACAGAAGGAATTGAAAATAGTCTATATCATTTTATAGAGGCTAGTCTGGCCAAAAAATCATCTTTATTAAAATTTTTAAAACATCTATTTCTATCTTTTAAAGGAGTCTAACCTACAATTTTTTTCTCCCTCAGTTTAAAAGTATAATTTATTGAGCTATGGTCACCTATAATTTGTTTTACTTCTAAATTTTGGGCTGAGATTCCTGTTGCAACAAAGATTAGGTCCAAAATGTTACCCATGCTAGTTTGAGAGGTTTTCCTAGTAGGGAGTATTATTTTCAAACAACATGAAGTCTTGCTGTATTCTGACTATTGCAGTGATATCCAACCTTTGAACTGCCCCGGAGAGGAAAGAATTAACTTTCCATGCAAGGCATGGAACGCTGAGCTCGAGCTCGGTTGAGACTCTGTCTGTTGTTGTTTGAACCCAAACCACCAGATTCTTTACTCCGCCTCACTGAACAGTCACTCCGGAGATTTCTCCTTCACTCGGTTCAATTTAGTCAGTTAAAGTGTCATTTTTTTCCCTCGGTTCAACTGAATTTCTTCCATCTAAACTGTCAGTTCAGTCTCTGTCTGTGGTACCGTGAGTACTAGATAGGTTTGTTATTATTAGTTTCTGTGTGGAACTTGTAAACATTGGATTGGTTCACTTTGAACCGATCAGATTTGTAAAAAAAGTTTGTTCTGCTTTTTAGAGTGTGGTAACTGGTCCTTATCGGTTCTTAAAAAATGGATTTCATTACAGTTTTTTCCACGACCCTTGGACCTAGGTAGACCAGTGGACTTCCTCTTTCTAGACTTCAGCAAGGCATTTGACTCTGTTCCTCACGTGGGCCTGTTGGATAAGCTGGGAGAAATGGGGGGTGGGGAACCAGATGATCAGATGGATAGGCAATTGGCTCCAGGACCAGACCCAGGAGGTCATAGTTGGCAGGATAGGCTCATCCCCAAGGAGGGTCATTAGTGGGGTCCCACAGGGATCGGTCCTTGGGCCCCTCCTGTTCAACACCTACATCTCTGACTTAAGGACAGGTATCAGGAGTGGGATGAGTCTCTTTGCGGATGACTCAAAACTGGGGGCGGTGGTGGATGGGGAGGAGGGGAGGGTGGTCCTACAGGCAGACCTGGAGGCTCTGGAAAGATGGTCTAGAAAGTGGAAGCTGAGGTTCAGTGCAGGGAAATGCAAGGTGCTGCACCTGGGGGCCAGAAACCCGGGCCAAGTATACACCCTCGGGGGGGGGGCAAATGCTACAAGTCTCGATGGTTGAAAGGGACCTGGGGATGGCGGTGGATGTCAAGATGAACAACTTGGAGACTTGTAGGATGGCAGCAGCCAAGGCCAACAGGATGCTGGGATGCATTGCTAGAAGGATCACCTCCAGAAGGAGGGACGTGATTCTCCCTCTGTATAACTGCTTGGTGAGGCCACACCTCGAGTACCGCATGCAGTTTTGGAGGCCACACTTAAAGAGGGACATTAAACTTCTGGAGAGGGTCCAGAGGAGGGCAACCAAAATGATTTGGGGCTTGGGGGACAGGACCTATGAGGAGAGGCTCGAAGAGCTAAATATGTACACATTGGAAGAGAGAAGGGACCAGGGGGACATGATAGCAGTCTTCAGGTACATGAAGGTGGTAAACAGGGGAGGAACAGTCAGGGTGCTTCAAAGGAAGGAGGAGGGGGCCACAAGAGGCCATGGGTGGAAGCTGGAGGGGGGAAGATTCAGGGGAGAAAGGAGGAGGTGCTACTTCACTGAGAGGGTGGTGGAGCCATGGAATGTGCTGCCTAGGGGGCTGGTGGAGGCAGAGACGGTGGAGGGGTTCAAGAGGGGGTAGGACAGGTACAGGGGAAGGGTTCTAGAAGCAAAATCCAATGCAGCGAGAATATCCAGAACTGGGAAGGGAGAAGCCAGAGAAGGCAAGGGGGGCAGAAAGGTCAGCTCCCAGGGTGGGGGCTGACCAAACAAGCAGACGCGAAAGACCGTTAGGCCTATTCTGCTGGCATTTTAGTATGTTAGTATATTAGTAACACAGTCAGGAACTGATAAGGGTGTCTGGCCTGGTGGATTGCTTAAAAAAGGTAAGTTTTCATTAGGACTGGCCATGTCTGAGAAACCCAAGAGAAAAACTGGGCCCACTGGGTTTCAACACTGTAGTGTGTGTGGGGAAGCCTTTGCTAAGGCTGAACCCCACACCACCTGTGTTTATTGTCTGGGGTTTGACCACCTCGATTCAGACTGCCAGATTTGCAAATATTTTCCCTCAGCTACCCTGGAAAAGAGAGTAGATAGGCTGAGGGAAAGGGAGGCCAAGAAATCCGCTGACCCAGATGGCCAGCCTGGTTCAGTTCCAACCAAACCAGAAGGAGTGCCCTCTGACCAGAGTGAAACTTCTTTAGGCTAAAGGAGAACCAACTCTGAGGAGTCGGTTCCGGTTAAAAGAAAAAGAAGGGATAAGTCAGCTGGTTCGGATCCACAAGTTATTTCTCCGACCGCTGATGAAATAGCCAAAGTGATAAGGATTGTTCAATCGCTAAGTTCGGCTCTGACCAAACCGGCACCATCGGTTAGGGGCTTGGTTCGGTTGGTTCATCCGGTTCCGGATTATAATTTAGAGGATTTTTATGAACCGGAGGAGAAGGAGGGAGAGTATGAGGATAGTGATGGTGATTATGAAAGTCTGGATGTGCCTATTGACCCGGACATCTCCCCAGACAGACCTTCAGGTGTCTCTCCTCCTAGGCTTTCGGAGTTCCCTTCCCACTTTATGTTTTACAAAAAAGTGGCTAAAACTCTCCAGTTTCCTATGGAGGAAGCAGTAGAGGATCAGGAGGAGCCTGATTATATTGAGATGATGGACATCCCAGAGTCCAGGAGACTGTCTATTCCCCTCCATAAGTCTTTTGGGAAGCAGACTTTTAAAATTTTAAAGACTCCTAATTCCATACCTCCTGTGGACAGAAGAATGGACAAGAGGTATACTCTTTCAGGCTCAGATATGGAGTTCCTTTCCCAGCAATGCAGCCATGTTGTGGCAGTGCAGGCTGCTGCCTGTGATAAGGCAAATATACCCTTGGCTTCACACACCCCAGATAAGGACTCCAGGAGGATTGATGCCATGGCAAAGAAACAGTACATGGCAGCATCTTTGGGACTCAGGCAGACTAATTATATGGCCTACACAGCTAGATACCAGAAGTCTAGATGGGACACTGTGATGGCTCTAGCTAAACAGGTCCCTGACCAGCTTGCCAAGGAGCTGGAGCAGGTGGCTGCAGATGGTATTGAGGCATCCAAGGTGTAATTTCATGCTGCAGTGGACTCCAACGATGTTTCATCTAGAGTCATGGCTACATCTGTGGCCCTTCGTAGGATGGCTTGGCTCAGATGTACTAGCCTGTCACAGGATACCCAGACTAAGGCCATGGATTCTCCTGTTATTGGTAATTCTTTGTTTGGGGAGCAGACAGAGAACTACATGAAGAAAATGGATGAGCACAGGACCACCTATAGGAGTGCTCAGGCCAAGGAAAGGCAAGCCACTCCCCAGAAGCAGCATTCCAAGGGCAGGGGCAGGCCTTTTCATAGGCCTTTCTACCAAGCCCAGGCCTCCTCTTCCACCTTTGCTCAGAGGGGGTTCTTCAGAAGGAGAGGCAGACAGAGTGTAAGCAGGCCTGCTACCGCCCCTCAGCCTAAAGCCCCTGCCAAACAGGCACCCTGATGGGTTTGCTCGGGCCAATTCTCCACTATCCGTAGGGGGCAGGTGGGCTTACTTTGTCCAGGACTGGATGTCTTTAACATCAGACAAATTGGTCCTGGAAGTAGTAAGCCAGGGACTGGTTCTCAGCTTCAAACAATTTCCCAAGATGAGAACCAGATCCTTTCCACCTGCAAATCCTTCAGAGGCCCTTGCCCTAGCGGCAGAAGTCTCTTCCCTCTTGTCTCTCAGAGCCATAGAAAGGGTTCCACCCCTGCACAGGGGAAAAGGATTGTACTCCAGGTACTTCCTATCCCCCAAAATGACAGGAGAATGGCGGCCCATCCTGGATCTCAGATATTTAAACAAGCACCTTTTAAAGCCAAAGTTCAAAATGGTGACTCTGGGAATAATTCTACCCTCTCTAAGGCCAGGGGACTGGCTAGTCTCCCTGGACCTCAAGGATGTCTATTTCCACATTCTCATCAGATGCTCCCACAGAAGGTACCTCAGGTTCAAGTTGCCCTCAGGCCACTATCAATTCAGAGCAATGCCCTTTGGCCTAACATCAGCTCCAAGGGTGTTCACAAAATGCCTGGCAGTAGTGGTTGCTTTCCTAAGGAGAAAAAAGATCTCCATCTTTCCATACCTGGATGACTGGCTCATAGTGGGTCAGTCTCCAGACCAAGTCAAGTGACACCTACAGATAACTCAGCAACTGCTCACTTCTTTAGGATTCCTCCTAAATCTTTCAAAGTCAGTTCTAGAGCCAGTGCAGCTCCTCACCTTCATAGGGTGGAGCTGGATACAATAAGGGCAAGAGCCTTCCTTCCCCTGGACAGGGCAAGGACTCTTGTGACACTGGCCTCTTCTTTCACCCTGCAGGTGTCTCGACCAGCAAGGCATTTTCTACAGCTCCTGGGCCACATGGCTGCCTCTACAGCAGTGGTCCAAGGAGCAAGATTTCAGATGAGGGACATTCAGTTCCACTTAAGAGCCTTCTGGTCCCAGAGGAAGGATTCTCTGACCAAGCTAATCCTGGTGACTCAAACCCTGATCCAGGCTTTGCAGTGGTGGCAGGATCAAGACAATCTAAGGCAAGGAGTTCCCTTTGTCACTCAATCTCATTCTCTAATCCTTACCACAGATGCCTCCCTCTTGGGCTGGGGAGCCCACTTGGTGGATTTGACCACCAAGGATTGTGGTCACCTCAAGAATCTCTGCTTCACATCAGTGTCTTAGAACTCAGAGCAGTGTTTCTAGCACTTCAAGTTTTTTCCAAGTCTGTTCAGAACAAACTAGTTCAGATCAGGACAGACAATACCACCACAATGTGGTACATCAACAAGCAAGGGGGCACTCGGTCTATAGCTTGTGCACAGAAGCAATGAAGTTGTGGTCTCTGGCCTATTCCCAGAATACCTCTCTGATAGTAGTGCACCTCCCAGGGAAGGACAATGTCCTGGCAGATGATCTTAGCAGGATATCTCAGAGCCATCACGAATGGTCCCTGGATCCCCTAATTTTGAAAGTGATCTTCTCCAGATGGGGCACTCCACAGATAGATCTTTTTGCAGCCCCAGACAATCACCAACTTCCTCTTTTTTGCTGAAGACCCCCAGTGTTGGGCTCAGTCCCCCTGGATGCTCTAGTTCTCAACTGGGAAGGGAAATTCCTGCATGCTTTCCCCCCTTCCCTCTCCTGTTCAAGGAACTAGTAAAAATCAGGTCTCAGCCCTGCAAAGTGATTCTGGTTGCTCCAGACTGGGCCAGACAGCCCTGATACCCTCTCTTGCTGTCCTTAGCAGTCCACCTTCCCTTGTCTCTTCCCAGAAATTACAACCTGTTAACATGTTCTCAGGGGAGGGTTTGGTATCTGAATCTCAAATCTCTCAATGTCAAGGCCTGGCTTTTGAAGAGTTAGAGTTTGCTGATTTTCATCTCTCTCAAGGTGTTCTGGATATTCTAAAGGCTTCTTGAAAGCCTTCCACCAGAAAGACTTACAACTCCAAATGGAAAAGGTTTACTATTTGGTGCTCTGGTAAGTATATTTCTCCAGAGTCTGCTGGGTTGCCTACAGTCCTGGACTATATGGTTAATCTCAATAGCTTGGGACTCAGACCAGCTACACTTAGAGTGCATCTGGCAGCTGTTTCTGCCTTCTTGTCAGCAGGCAAGCCCTCTTCCCTTTCGGCTCATCCTGTATTATGTAAATTCTTCAAGGGATTGCTGCATACCAATCCTCCCTTCAGGGACCCTACCCCTGCTTGGGACGTTAGTGTTTGCATTGCTCAGCTTATGCAATCCCCTTTTGAGCCTTTGTCCTCAGCACAGCTTAAGTACTTGACTTGGAAAACTGTGTTCTTGGTAGCCATTACTTCTGCCAGATGCATAAATGAGTTACAGGCCCTGTCAGTGGAGCCTGATTTTATCTCTTTCCATAGAGATAAGGTGGTCCTCAGGACTAATAGGAGGTTTTTGCCTAAGGTGGTTTCAGATTTCCACCTTAATCAGTCTGTGTCTCTTCCTGTTTTCTTCACTGACCATTCCTCCTCCTCTGGGGAGAGGAAGCTACACAGCCTGGATGTGAAAAGGGCCCTTAGCTACTACATAGAGTGCACCAAGGGTCACAGGTTTGACTCCCTCCAATTGTTCCTCACTTATGGTGAGGTTGGTAAGGGAAAACCTGCTACTAACAGATCTATTGCCAGGTGGATTGTCTCTTGTATACAATTCTGCTATGAAAAATTAGGTAGAATCCCACCCTCAGGCCTGAGGGCTCACTCTACTAGAGGTACAGCTGCTTCCCTGGCTGCTGCCAGGTATATTCCTATCTTAGAAACATAGAATTTGATGGCAGATAAGGACCACTTGGCCCACCTAGTCTGCCCATTTTCCTACCTAACAGATAAGCTGCAGATCCTAGTTAACCAACAGCTTACTTCATCTTACCCGCCACTAGGACTGCCTTATGCCTGTCCCATGCATTCTTGAAGTCCACCACTGCTCTTGACTCCACAACCTCCTCAGGGAGGCTGTTCCATGCATCCACAACCCTCTCAGTGAAAAAATACTTCCTCACATAACTCCGGAGCCGTCCCCCCTCTATCTTCAAATTATGGCCCCTTGTTCTTGCACATCTCTTTTTCTGGAAGATGCTACCCTCTTGGACTTTGTTAATTCCCTTGAGGTACTTGAAAGTTTCTATCATGTCCCTTTCTCCCTTCTTTCCTCAAAGTATACATATTAAGCTCCTTTAGTCTTTCTTATTATGTCTTCTGGTGCAGACCCTGCACCATTTTGGTTGCCCTCCTCTGGACAGCCTCCACTCTGTCTATGTCTTTGCAGATATGGGGTCTCCAGAACTGCACACAGTACTCCAGATGGGGTCTTATCAACTGTCTGTACAGAGGGATAACAACTTCCTGTTTTCTACTATTGATGCCTCTTCCTATGCATCCCAGTATCTCCCAGCCTTCCTTACTGCCTTCTCACGTTGCTTGCCCACCTTTAGGTCATCTGATATAATTACCCCCAGGTCCCTTTCTATTTTTATTGTTGTCAGTATCTCACGTCCCAATGTGTACGCGTCCCCTGGGTTTTTGTTTCCCATGTGCATTACCTTGTACTTCTTTGCATTGAATCTGAGCTACCATACATTTGACCATTCCTCCAACCTTGCCAAGTCCCTTCTCATCCTTTCCACTCCATCTTGTGTATCAACCCTGTTGCAGATCCTTGTGTCATCTGCAAAGAGACATACTTTTCCTTTCAGTTCCTCTGCAATGTCACTTATAAAGACGTTAAAAAAGACCGGTCTCAGTACTGAACCCTGCGGTACCCCGCTAGTAACCCTCCTTTCTTCACTGTGTACTCCATTTACTACTACCCTTTGAGTCCTGTTGTCTAGCCAATTTTTTATCCAGGCTACCACCTTGGGACCCACTCCAAGGCTGGATGTCTTGTGTATTAATCTTTTGTGTGGGACTGTATCAAATGCCTTGCTAAAATCTAGGTAGACCATGTCCACAGCCCCTCCCTGGTCTACTACTTTGGTCACCCAGTCAAAAAAATCTATTAGATTCATCTGACATGACCTTCCCATCGTGAATCCATGCTGCCTTGGGTCCTGTGCCCCACTGGCCTCTAGGTGCTCAACAATTCTTTCCTTCAGAAGTGATTCCATCATTTCCCTACCACTGAGGTCAAACTAACTGGTATGTAGTTTCCTGCCTCTGTCCTGCTTCCACTTTTGTGAAGAGGAATCACATCTGCCCTCCTCCAGTCCTCAGGTACCACCCCATCCTCCCATGATTTGTTAAAGAGAGTAGTCAGCGTTGTCACTAGTTCTACCCTTAGTTCTTTTAGAATTCTTGGGTGAATCCCATCAGGCCCCATTGCTTTGTCTACCTACAATTTTATTAGTTCTTTCAGAACCCTTTCTTCTGTAAATGGACTGGTATAGACCCCCGTCTTCAGAGTGTTTCTCTTGTTTGGTTTAGGTAACTCCCCCTCCTCTTCCTTTGTGAATACTGAGCAGAAATATTCATTCAGTATCCCTGCTTTTTCACTGTCACCCTCTACCCACATTCCCTCCCCTTTATTAAGCTTCACTATTCCTCCTTTGATCTTTCTTCTCTCCCTAATGTACCTATAAAAGGTCTTATCCCCCTTCTTAACAGAATTGGCTATCCTTTCCTCGGTTTGGGCCTTTGCTATTCTGACTGCCTTCCCAGCCTCTTTCTGCTTTAACTGATAAAGTTCTCTGTCCTACTCCTTCTGTTTTTCCTTATATTTCCTGAATGCTGTCCTTTTCTCCTTAACCTTCCCTGCCAATTCTTTTGTGAACCATAGCGGTTTTTACCTTCGTTGTGTTTTATTGATTCGCTTTACACAAAGGCTTGTTGCCTCTGTGATGGCTGTTTTGATCACTCCCCATTGTTCCTCCACCCTCCTTCTTGCCTGTTTGCTAGTGCTTTCTGAGGCACTCTCTCTCATTTCCCAAAGTCAGCCCTCCTAAAGTCTTTTACTCTTGCTTTTGTATGGCTTGATTGTATGGCTGTGTTTATCGTGAACCACACTGTTTGGTGGTCGCTTGTTCCCAGATGGCTACCCACTTCTAAATCTGAGATTCTTTCTCCATCACCATTTGAAAGTACCAGGTCTAAGATTGCTCCCTCCCGAGTGGGTTCCAATACTAGCTGTCTGAGGCATGCCCCCTGTAAGGCATCAAGAATGACCCTGCTCTTGGATGTGCCTGCAGCACAGGTGCTCCAGTTAACATCTGGCATATTCAGGTCCCCCATCAACAATATCTCCCCTTTTTCTGCCATTCTAAGAAAGCCTTCTATCATTTCCTTGTCCATTCCCTCCCCCTGAGATGGGGGTCTGTATACAACCCCCAAGAGGATTGTGGTGCCATTTTCTGTCTCCAGGGTGACCCAAAGTGCCTCATCTGCTCCCTGTTTACTCTTTAGTTCTGTTGCTTTGATCCCTTCCTTTACATAGAGAGCTAGTCCTCCTCCTCTTTTACCATCCCTGTCCCTCCTGTAGACTGTGTATCCTGGTATGTTGACATCCCAGTCATGGTTCTCTGTGTACCATGTTTCTGTGGCTGCCACAATACCCAGGCAACCATCTTCCATCCAGTCCACTAGTTCAGGGAGCTTGTTACACAGACTACAGGCATTGGTACTCATCACCCTCCACTTTTTGATAGCCTTACCCCTTTTATCCCCATTTCTGTCCTTACTGCCTTTGCCTTTTCACATTTAAATCTGTTCTGCTCCCTAATAACTACAGCACCGGTGTTTACCTCACTAATCACCCATGCTTTGGGGAGGCACAGATTTCTCTGCTCACCTGGTGCCTCCCCCTTTGGCTAGTTTAAATGCTTGCCAATGAAGCATTTAAACCTCTCACCTAGGATCCTGGTTCCTCCTGGACAGATGCAGATCATCGCACCAGTATAGGTCTGCATCCCTCCAGGTGGCTCCCCAGTCCCCAATGAAGCCAAAACCCTGAGCTCCACACCAGTTTTTCAACCACTCATTGAATTCCCTGGTGAGAAGTGCCCTAGCATCTCCCTTGCCATAGACAGGCAGCACCTCCAAGAAGGTTACTGTATGCGGTACTTGTCTAAGGCCCCTTCCCAACTCTACAAACTCCTCTTGTACTGCTCTGATCCCATTCCTAGCCAGGTCATTTGTCCCTAGGTGGACAATGACATCCAGCTCCCTCCCTCATGCAGCTCCTCCCATGATCCTGGGGATTCACTTCCTGTCCCTCCAAGCAGTGGTGCCAGGAAGGCACCTTACCTCCCTCTCCCCTTCCTCCCCCATTTCCACCCCCCTAATGATTGAGTCCCCCACCAGGAGTTGTTTCATTCCCCTGTGGGGTCCCATGCCACCCTCCTGTGGGTCTCTTTTGTGAAGGTTCCCAGCATCCTCCTTGGTCTCCACAGCAAGTGCCTCCATAGAGGAACCACTATCCACCAGAAGAGCGAATGAATTGTGGAGAGGTACAGCTGGAGGGATGCAACTCTGTTCCACCACCCTCTCCCTCCTTGAGCCCACCCTGGTCCAGCCTCTCCTCTTTCTTGGCAACCTCTGAGGTAGAGGCATTGGCCCTGGTGGTCCCTGGGGGGGAGGAGGTTTCATGAATCCTAGCCAGGTCAGCCTGGAGATGGGCAACCTCCTCTCTCAGACCAGAGAGATCTTAGAGATTTGTCAAGTAGCTACCTGAAAAACAGTACATACTTTCACCAAGCATTACTCTCTGGATATCCAGGCTAGGAGTGATGCTCAGTTTGGCACAGCAGTGCTTCAGAGCCTGTTCCCAAAGTAGGTTCTGTCCCTCCTCCATGGAGGTACTGCTTGGTAGTCTGCAATAGTCAGAATACAGCAAGACTTCATGTTGTTTGAAGAAAAAATTACTCACCTTAGTAATGTTGTTTCTTCTAATGGAGTCTTGCTGTATTCTGACCTCCCCCCCGCCTCCCCTCTTAGAACCTGGGTTTTGGGATGTGGGTGGGCAGGAACAGTGTTGGCACCCTAGAGGTGCCCCTTTTCTCACCCCTCTTATTTTTGGGTGTGTGTTGTGTTTTGTTTTTTGGGTTTCCTGACTTGAGTCTTTGCCTTGGAACCAAAAAATCTTTTTATTAAATTTAGTTGCCGGTTGGCTAGTGTGAGTTTACAGTTTCTACACAGGACTCCCAGTGAGTATAGCTCATAAAGATCTGGTGGTTTGGGTTCAAACAACAACAGAGAGTCTCAACCGAGCTTGAGCTCAGCGTTCCATGCCTTGCATGGAAAGTTAACTCTTTCCTCTCCAGGGCAGTTCAAAGGTTGGATATCACTGCAATAGTCAGAATATAGCAAGACTCCATTAGGAGAAACAACATTACTAAGGTGAGTAATTTTTTCTTTTAGTCTACATTTAGGGCTTTAAAACTTTTATGTAATGCTAGCCCACAAGGTTTTTCCCATGCCACATTAAAGTCCCCTATCAGTAGTAGATCAAATCCCATAGTGTGAGTTTGTATAGCCAAAGCTAGTTTATCAAATTCACAGATAGGGAATTTTGGTGGGGCATAAATAACACCCACGATAAGGGCTAGTTTATGGATCTTCACCAGTAGGCAATCAATGAGCCCTACTTGACCAGCGAACTGAACTGATGTTTGCCCTAACTCCCCTTTTGTAAATAGGAGAACACCCCCTTCCTGTCTCCCTACCCTATCTAATCAGTGACCAAATAATCCCTCTGGCACTATTCCTTTGGTGTCTCTGTTTTTTGTTAACCAGGATTCAGTCAGAGCCACCAGTTCTGGGGATTCTGTAGCTGTCCAGGTTTTAAACAAATCTATTTTATTCTTTATACTTCATGCATTATCATATATGATTTTAAGCTCACTTTTATTTTCAGGACCTGGATTTATTTCAATGTCCCCTCCCAATAACAATGTAATAATTAAACTGTTTGTCAATATTAGTTGATCAATGCTACAAGTGTACTCATAGTTTACTGGCTCCTAATTTTTGCAAAGGGATTTCTATCATTTACTTTGTCCCTATATCCTCTACTAATTAAACTTTTCCTAGAATCTATTGAGGGCCCTATCTCCAGTGCCATGGCACTCTAGACTTCAATTAAACAGAGAGTTGAAACCTTCCCATAAAACACACATAAAATACAGCCATAAAACATTAGCCTAACATATAACTCCATTTTATATGTATAAATGTTCTATTTCACAGGCTAATTCTTAATACTTTTAAGTTACCCCTTTTCACTTTTAAAACAAACTTTACAATTGTTTTATATATAAACTGCTCAACATTAATAGCATAACCACTACAGCTGACAACCCAAAGTCACCCCCCTGATACCAGTCAGTCTCTGCAAGGTGGGATATTATGGTTAGAAATCTTAATGCCCTGGGCATTTGTTGGTATTTGCACTCCAAATTTTCAACATGGCCTTTTTGTGACTCCACCTCATGAAAGCATTTGGGACCTCTGCTCATGAACAGTGGCACTGTGATTTTGTTAATGTGTCTTGAGCATTGATTTCCCACAGCAACTGTGGCATTCTGCACCAGATGTGCAGAAACACATTTTGGGTAGGTTGTGAAAAATGACAGCTCAACTGTTCATAAGGAGGTACGAAGAAATGGCAATGTTGGAACTCTGGAGTGAAAATACTAAAAATTATCAAAGTTATGAGCGTGCATGGAAACTGCGCAATGTATGCTCATAACACAGTCATTTTGAGGAAGTTGTTCACCAGATTTTCAACATAGGCATTTTGGGGGCCTATCTGAAGAACAGTGACACTGTTGTTTTGTTAATTGGTCCCAAAAGGTGATTCTGTGCAGTGACCATGAAATCAGCTTTCAGGATGACGGTGACTGCGTTCATGAGGTGGGGTCCTAAGAACCCCATGTTGAAAATTTGGAGCCAAAAGTCACTAAAATGGATGAGTTATCCAGCTAAGTTGACCCCCCCTCATTGATGCCATTATACAGCTTACCAGCATTTCTTCAGTTTGCGGTCAGCTTTGAAGAGCGCAGACGTGTTCCCACTCCACTGAAGATCACAGCGCTGGACTTCGGAGGTAAGTAAGGGGTGAGGCGGGTGTGTGGGAAGGTGGGGTGCACAAAGGAAGGCTGCAGGTTAGGGGAAGGGACCTGATGGCAAATGACCATTTTCTTTGTTTCAGGTTATAATAAAAATAAAAGAAAGAACACTGTGGACCATATTCTTTTTTTTTACAGGTGTAAGAAAAATGTTGGGCACACTGGGGTGGGTTCCCAGTGTGTCCCATGAGTTTGTGATGTGATGTTAGCCACACTGCAGTGGGCAGGGGCAGGAAAGTGCTGATGCAATTGACTTTTGAACACAGAGGCACACTGGGGTGGGCTCCCAATGTGCCACACAATATTGGAGAGTTAACTATGTTGACAGGAGGATTGGACACCCACGAAGTTGGCTTGCTGTGATTGTGAGAGGTGGAGGGTGACCACCACAACAATGTTTATGGAAATGTTACACCAGGCAAGAAATGCCCTGCAGTGACAGGGAGCACCCTCATTGCAGCAGTGAAATTGTTTCAAGTTGGTGGCACGCTTTTGCAGTGCAGTCATAGACAGTGTGCTATTTCATTCATGCCACAGAGCCCAGTAGAGGCATCATCTGCCATAACATGAACACACCTCCGAAACCTGCCACCACAATATGTTGTCTGTGCTGTGCACACAAGACAACATAAAAAAAGACCATTATGGTACTGTAGGGAAGTTGCCATGAAGGTGTCTGAAGCACATCCCCCAACCAGTCTAGTTAAGCAATTCCTACGCTGTTTTGGAGGAGTAAGATAGCCCCACAATGGCACCCACAGCCAAGAACAAGGTGGATGGGCAGATCCTCAGGGATGCAGCACCAAGAAAAGGGGAAAGAAAACCCCAGAGAAGGAGCAAGCTTCTCCTGGTAGATGGGGGGGCTCAGTTGTCCGAGAAGTGAAGTTAAGGGAACCTTGCAGGAAGGACATGGAGGTAAAGTGCATTTCAGAAGGCACTGCATGGTGGGCTGAGAAGTGGATCAATAAGATCACAAGGGTAATGGCAAGGAGGGAGGAACTGGATGTTATTGTCCACCTGGGGATGAATGACCTGTCAGGAGACAAAGTGGAAGTAGCTAGAATGCAAAAGGATTTCAGGAAGTTGGGGGAAGGCTGAAGCAAGTTGAACACTTCAAGGAGGCAGTATAGCGCAGTGGTTTAAGACTCTAAGCTGCAAACCTGGAGACCTGCATTTGAATCCCACAGCCCCCACTTGCATACTGTGTGACCCTGAGCAAACATCAGTGGATTATCACAATGCACTGAGCGGTCATTCCTATTTCTGGTACACTAGTGCTAAGATTAACCTTAAGAGAAAGTGATTTTATTGCAGGTAAAACATCTCTCAGAGACTTATTTCCTAAAGCTGATATTTATTTAAAGTTAATAAAAGGAAGTAAATAACAAAATAATTTTTTTTTTTATTTAGAGGGTACCCAGGAGCCAGAAAACCAAGAGTAATTTGTAAATATTGAAAGAGAAAAAATAACAGGTGTGTTCCCCACGAATTCAGACTTTTTAGAACCACTCTGTTATTATATTAATTATAATCTTTCGGGTTACTAAAATATAAATTTATTTTTCTTCAAAAATAGGGCACACAAAACTATTAATGGGGTCTGAAGAAGGGACAGGATGGTCCTAAAAACGTTTACCCAGGAAATTGTACATATTAAAAAGATTGTTTAAAAATTTGAATTTCAAGTGCTGTGATTGTTTTTTTTTACCTGAATATAGCCAGTTAAATGCTATTTAGTGTTATATGAATAATTACAGACAACAAGAAAAGTACTTTAGGAAGAAGCCCATGGAAAAGAAAGGTGTGCTGCTGGAGGAAGAGGGGTGGATGAAGGGGCAAGGAAAAATGCTTGTGTGTAGAGTGAGGAGAGCAGTCCTTAAATGGGCTAAATTGGAGTGTGTCCTGTTGCATCGCCCCCCCTTGAACTACAGACTGTAGCCTTAAAATTAGTACAGTAGCTAGTTAATGGATAAGAGACAGAGGGTGGTGGTTAATGGCACTCAATCTAATGATAGGAAAGTGATCAGTGGGGTACCACAGGGCTCAGTACTGGCAACAATCCTTCTGAACATAGGGGACACTGCAGAAGAACTGAAGGGAAGGCATGCCTTTTTGGAGATTATATCAACATTTGCAATGGGGTGGACACCCAGGAGTGGTGGAGAGAATGAGCAGGGATCCTATGAATTTTGAGGAATGGTAAAAAGGATGGCAGCTGGAATCAATGCCAAAAAGTGCAAAATCATGCACCTAGGGCATAGGAACCCAAGAGCTGAGTATAGGGTGGGGGAGTATTGACAGTCAATAAACAGGAAAGGGATCTTGGGGTTAGTGTGTCTAAGGACCTCAAGGTGGCACTGTGCAAAGCAATGAGTAGGGCTAGTGGGATGCTGGGGTGTGTTGGGAGGGTATCTCCATAAGGAGGATGGAGGTGGTGTTGCCAGACCCCACCTGGAGTGCGATGTAATTTTGGAGAACAAACCTCAAAAAGAACATAGACAGGCTGGAGGAAGTCCACAGGAGGGCAACTAAAATGATGCAGGATTTACATAAGAAGCCCTAAGAGGAGAGATAGAGGGATCTCAGCATGTACACCCTAGAAGAGAGGAAAGAGAAAAATGACATGATACAGGCCTACAAGTATCTTGCAGGAGTGAACAGGGTCCAGGGGAGTCTCTTTCAAATATGAAAGGGCACCAGGACCAGGTGGAATGCAATGAAGCTGGGGGGGGTCAAGAAAGATGTGAGAAAATATTGTTAGATGCCAGGAACAGAGTGCCAGCTGAAGGGTTGGAGGTAAAACAGTAGGGGGCTTCAAGCATGTGTGGCGTAGACATAGCGGTATATTAGAGAAGAGGTGGGGAGGTGGGAGGGTAGATGGAAATCAGACAGCATGTGAGGAAGAAGATGAGGCAGGAAACATCTAAGCAGACTAGGTAGTCCATGCAGTCCTTTTCTGATGACAAAGTCAGTGTTTCTATGTTTCTATGTTTATGATCGCACACCTACTATAGAAACAGCTTTTACTACAGTAGGCATCTGATTGTGAACTGTCATTCAGTTGGTGGCTGCTATGGATGTGAGTGGAGGGTCTGTGCTGGTCGCCATACACCATAGGTTGGGGGCAAGTGAGGGCAGTAGTAGTGGTACTGGGTGCGCTGATTGGGGGGGTAGATATTATACTTATGGGGCAGGGGAATCACTCAACACCAAGGATGTGGTATGGTATGGAAGAATTAAAGCTCTTGCCAGACTACTAGTTGGGACATGTGGGGAACCCTGGTCTGGATATCAGGCAAATGGTACCAAAGAATTTCTAAGTTTATCAAGCGTCTGATTGGGATCAAGTTGATCAGTGGTGGGGGGTCTGCTGTCTGCTGGACACATGGGACAGATGTTTTATTACACAGGCATGCAATTTGGGGGTGATACCTTAGCAGTTATGTCATGTACCAGTGGAGGGACCAGGGCTAGTGGTAGCCTGACATGGCCAGGTGTTGGAAGTGTAGGAATGTACAGTCCATAACACCTGGTTTGGTGAAACAGTAACTAGTGTTGCACTAATGGATAGCTACACCTTCCCAAATCTGCCAGCATGCCGATGTGCCTATGTGCAAGGTGCTGTCAGCAGCTTTACATAGGTGCACAAGGATGGATTAGGGCCACTTACAAATGGGCTAGTGACTTGGTAATCAAGCAGTCATATTACCCTGTGCAGTACTATCCTGCTTTAGAGGTGTAAATTGGGATTAGCAAGTTGATAACCTGTCTAACACAAGCAAAAAAGTTTGAATATTTTGCCTTAGGGCTTTTTAAAACCATTTTTTCA
This sequence comes from Neoceratodus forsteri, assembly GCA_016271365.2. Taxonomy (NCBI): domain Eukaryota; kingdom Metazoa; phylum Chordata; order Ceratodontiformes; family Ceratodontidae; genus Neoceratodus; species Neoceratodus forsteri. The sequence continues at coordinate 587,066,053 of CM028137.1, read as the reverse complement.
CAGAGAGGGTTGTGGATGCATGGAATGGCCTTCCAGAGTAGGTTATGGAGTCAAAAACAGTGGTGGAATTCAAGCATGCATGGGACAATCATAAGGCAATTCTAGGGGGTGGAGGTAGGAAGAAGTAGGCTGCTGGTTAACTAGGATCTGCAGCTTATCCATTAGGTAGGGAAATGGGCAGACTGGGTGGGCCAAGTGGTCTTTATCTGCCATCAAATTCTATGTTTTATTGTAACTCTGTTAAATGAACAAGGAAACACCCTGGAGTTGTGGTTGGTGATGGTGAACCTTGACCCCATACCCACTGCCGGACTCCACCCAACTGGGTCCCAATCCTCTGTGTGCCTCCTCTGTCTGGATGATATTGGCTGTCTTGAGTGCCAGAAGGAGTGGTGGTCCCGCCCTATTGGTAAGCCAGGGAGGTCTCTCGCCAGGCAGAGGTAGGCATTAATGGAGCCTCGGAAGGGGACCCAGAGTGGGGGGGGGGACAATTGGGGGGACGAGAACTGGGGATGACACCTGAGAGAGGCCACATCTCAGGCGATTGGAGGAAAAAGGGTTGGTAAAAAAAGAAAAACTAAATTTCCCAAACAGCATTCCCACTGTTGATTTTAACCCAAATCACCTTTTGATAATGGAGCCACCAAACTATCTGACTATCTATACTGCTGCCGGTATTACCAAACCCAAAGGTATCAGTTCACAAAGACACCCTGAATTTTGTCCCTGGGTACCTAAATGCCAAGCTGCAGGCCTGAGGTGCAGCTGGTCAGTTGGCGCTGGAACACCCACCTGAACAAAACAACCCTCAACATGTTCCCCTTGATTGATTTAAATCTTGAACTGGCTTTCAGCACCAGTGGACTTGAACACAGATAACTATATATACACTAACTTTTTTTTTTTTTTCTTTTAGATATTTCCTGAGGAAGACCTAAGGTTGAAACATAGATTTTTAACTCTGTTTTCTATTTTCAGTGTACATTTAATATAACCATTTTGTTTTGCTTTTAGACCACATGCTGATGCAGCGCCTTTTTGGTTTTTACTATATATATATATATATATATATGTATATTTATATTTATATATATATATATATATTTCCCAGGTGCAGGGCAATTCCTGGCCTAACTCACAGCTCTGCTGTATCAGTCCTAGGATGGCATACATGACTGAAGCCCTGGGGAAAATGGATCAGCAGACGCAGAATCAGGCCTGATGCTTAACACTTGAAGGTGTAGAAGCTGCAGCTTGGCTCTTCACTGTGACCCAAGATCTTGCAGCTCGGCCCACAGAGGTCCACTGCAGGGCATCATACAAGACCCACCAGAAATAAGGGACCCAAACATGGGAGCGTCCCCATGGTCCGGCTCTCCCACAGGTCAGAGCAGCCCAGCACCAGAGCACAAACCCACAATCCCTTGCCACCAGCAGCTCCACATAATGGTGGTCACCGAGCTCACCACCTGGCACGTTTAGAATGGATTCTTCAGATCATTTCCATTCTTTCCTCAATTACTACTCTGTGTAGTCAAGCAGTCTCAGCTACCTTCTTGAATAGCAGGCTCTGGGGGACTGTGCAGAGTCTGAAAATCCAGGGATTTAATACAACAGTCTCCCATCTTGCTGCATCTCAGGAGCAGACAGCAGGCAACCACCCAGGCAGCACCCGCTCATCCCCTGCCCCCACAGTCTTTCAACTCCAGTACAGTGGCCACTCCTGTGCTCTGACTCACACACAACTTCAGCAACTGTTTTTCAGAAATACATCAAGAAAGTCCCTTTTCTCACTGTGCAGGTGCCAGTTGACTGCAGACAGAAGAGGGTCTCTTGTCAGCTTCTTAAAACTTGGGTTCAAACCCAGTTTTCATGCCGATTTTCTACAATCCAGTTTTGTCTGCCAAAATTCAGTCCTTTAACCTTGTCTTTTCCTTTTCCTGTTTACATCTTGTCATTGCCAGGGTCAGACAGAACCTTTACACTTTTTCTTTCTTCTCTCATCAAAACTCTTTGATCATCCATGTCTCATTGATGTGGTGCAGATAAAAGTGAAGAGGCTTTCTCCCCATCATCTTGACACAAATCCATTTTCTTAATCCTTTTTCTCAATCCATTTAACCTTTACTCTGAACAATTTCACAGCTGTGGTGCAATTTTTCTGGCAGCAACAGAATATTGCAGATCTCCCTCTCTGCAGAGCTGCCCACAAAATCCTCTATTTTCTCTCTAGATGGGGAAAGGCACAACCAGCTCTGGGGGACAGGTGTCTGGCAGCCCCAGGCAGCCCCCCTCACAGCCCCACAACCCCACCTTCTCCTTTGGGTTGGAGACCCCTTCCCTGTGGAGGGTCTCCCACCAAACTGAACTTAGAAACCAAAGTTCTTTCCCCTTGGAAGCTTTATGGCAGCTCCCCATTGACAGAAGCATTTATCAATCAAAATTAACATGTACGAGGTTCCCGCGACACCTCACTGGTTGCTGAAAAAAGTGCCCAGATTGTCCCCGGTATTTTCCCAAGAGTCTTCACTGAAGTTTTCGCTTTAGCAGCCTCTTCCCTCTGATGGTCCAACACAAAATTTAGCATTTTTAGTTATTTTCCAGACAGTCACTAATGCTAAAACTTGTTTTCCCCAGCACCAGACAGCCTGAGAAATATGTGTAGTATAACAGTAGCAGGAATGAGGAATAAATATTCTAGTTCTACCTGGATTAGGTGAGTGGGGGTCCACCGGACTACCAAAGAATTATTAATTTTTTATTGTGTCCAGGACTGACAGTGTGTATGTGTGTTGGGGGGGGGGGTGTTGCTGGCAGGTTGCGTGTGTACAGTTATACAGTTAAACCATGATTCCCAGAATCATTAACTAGCACACAGTGTGTTAGCACTTCCAGAAAGCATTTAATATACCTGTACACTTTATATGCATTAGAGGAGAGGAGGGCTGGCAGGACAGTGTAGTTGCATAAGGGGGAGGGCTCAGGCATGCACAAAGCAAGCATGTGCCTTTATATGCAATTGCATCATTGCATGCTTGGCTGCCCAAGGGATGAAACCAAAGGTAGAAACCCTCCAATGGCAGAATGATCCAACAACCTGCCGCAGATTCTGCACTACTAATCAGGCTCTACTCCTGTCTGAATATGTGTCTCCTTGTCAATGGCCCTCCCCCTCCTGGCCCCAACATGGGGGATGTGTGTGTGTGGGGGGGGATCTCAGAGCAAGTATGTCCTAGGGATGGAGGGTGATTGGGCTGGAGATGTCAGTGGGCAAAGGGGTCATAGGGCGACTAAGGAGATAAAAATTTTTATGGGGAAAAAAAAGAAAAAAAAAACAGTTTGAGAAGGTCAAACCCCCAAACACAATGTGAATGCCTCCAGTGCGGCATCACAGTAGAGTTATTTAGTATAGAAACAATGCAAAATGTATGCATATGCTGGCTAAACTCCTGATGAGAATTGGATACTGAGGGGTTGCAGCAAAAATATATATTTTTGTTTCTTAACCAAGAAGCCTTTATTAAACAAAACATCAAAATAAAACCAAATACTTAATCAAAACATATTCTACAGAGTACAAACTAGCAACATTTTTGGGTTACACTATTACAGTTCCTGAAGTGCTTCCCAAGCATTCAGCTCAGATAAGCTGCTGGACTAACACAGTAATTAATTACACATAAATCTAATCAAAAATTTAAATTGGAAAAACCCATGCAGCCCCCTGTGTATATGTTAGCAATATCCAGTATTAGCTTCCTATACAAATGTGTTGTCTAACAGTAAATGAAGGCAGCACTTACTTAAAAGAATAAACTACAGCATTTTAAATTAGTTCTAAAAGTTTCTTGTCACATCACAGTTTCCTGAAATTTGATTAAAGATGTGCAAGCAAAACAAGATGTAAACCCCGATAGAGAAGTAGAATAAGAGATAGCCCAGTTTTGTTTACCTCCTGCTCTGCAGTTTTAGACATAGAAACATAGAAACATAGAAGCTGACAGCAGATAAGGACCACAAGGCCCATCCAGTCTGCCCATTTCTTTTTCTACCTTATGAATGTGCCATCAGCCTTTGCTCTGTCAATGGCCTATCTATTCATACTCATCTGTATTGCTCTCTTATGCCTATCCCACGCCTGTTTGAAGCCCTGCACTGTATTCATGTCCACCACTTCCTGAGGTAGGTCGTTCCATGCATCCACCACCTTTTCTGTGAAAAAGAACTTCCTTACATTACCTCTTAATCGGCCTCCCTCTAATCTCATGCTGTGTACTCTTGTCCTGCTATTTTCCTTATATTGAAACATGTTAGACACTTTCACCTTGTTAATGCACTTAAGGTGTTTGAATGTTTCGATCATATCACCTCTCTCCCTCCTTTGCTCTAGGGTATAAATATTGAGCTCCATTAATCTGTCCTCATATTTTTTCTGATGCAGTCACTTCACCATTTTGGTTGCCCTTCTCTGGACTGCCTCAATTTGGTTAATATCCTTGTGAAAGTGTGGCCTCCAGAACTGCAAACAATACTCCAGATGGGGCCTAACCAGTGTCTTGTAAAGAGGGATTATTACCTCCCTCTTATGACTTGCGATACCCCTACTAATAGACCCCAACACCCCCCTAGCCCTACCTACTGCTTTAGTGGTCCGCTTGGATGATTTCAGGTCATCTGTGATGATGATGATGCACAAGTCTCTTTCTTCCCTTTTGACTACCAGCAACCCCCCCCCCAGCCTATAGGTGTCTTCAGTGTCTCTTTTCCTTATGTGCATGATCTTGTTCTTCTTTGCTTTAAACCCCAGCTGCTACTCATCCAACCATTTTCCAGTTTATCCAGATTGCTTCTCATTCGACTAACACAATCTAGATCATCTACTCTGTTGCAGATCTTGGCGTCATCTGAAAACAGACAAACCTTCCCCTCCAGTCCATCTGCAATGTCACTGATGAAGATATTGAAGAGGACTGCCCTAAGACTGATCCCTGAGGTACCCCACTTGTGACTTGCATTTCTTCTGACTGTATACCATTTACCACCACTCCCTGTTTTCTGCCAGTCAACCAGTTTTCCACCCAGTTGACCAACTTCTGACCCACCCCGAGCCTACCCAGCCTATTAATCAATCTTCTATATGGAACAGTACCGAAAGCTTTGCTGAGTCAAGGTAGGCTGCATCAACTGCTCCCCCTTGGTCCACCACTCTGGTTACCCAGTCAAAGAAATCTATGAGATTAGTTTGACAGGACCTTCCTGTTGTAAACCCATATTGTCTTGTATCTTATGCTCCTATGGATTCCAGGTGTTGCACTATCCTTTCCTTAAGGAGTGCCTCCATAATCGTGCCCACTACTGAGGTAAGACTGACTGGTATGTAGTTCCCTTCCTCTTCCCTGCTACCTTGCTTGTGGAGCGGGATCACATGAGCCCTCCTCCAGTCTTCTGGGACCTCTCCCGTGCTCAGAGAATTACTAAACTGTTCTGATAATGGCTCTGCTAGTTCCACCCTTAGCTCCTTTAGTACCCTGGGATGTATGCCATCAGGTCCCATTGCCTTGCCCACCCTGAGCTTATCAAGCTCATGTAGGACCCTTTCTTTAGTAAAGGGACTAGTGCACAACTCCCTTCCCCCTGTGTCCATGGTGCTGATCTGTGGGCCCTGCCCTACCTTCTCTTCAGTAAATACTGAGCAGAAGTATCTATTTAGGATAGATGCTTTTACATGGTCCTCCTCCTTACACACACCCTTATCCCTTTTGATCTTAACAATACCCCATCTGGACTTTCTCCTTTCACTAATGTATCTAAAGAAAGTCTTGTCACCTTCTTTAACTATTAGTGCTAGTGTTTCCTCAGTTTGGGCCTTTGTCTGCCTTACTGCCTTCCGTGCTTCCCTTAGGGAAGTTTGGTATGCCTCCCTAGCTTATCTCGCTGTGTTCCCTTATATTTCCTGAAGGCCAGCCATTTGACTCTGACCTTTCCTGCTACTGTTTTTGAGCACCAAAGAGGTTTCCTTCTTCTTTTGCACTTCCTTTTCTCTCTAACACAGTGGATGTTGCTTCAAGTATTGCATCCTTAATGCTTGCCCACTTTGCCTGTACTCCCTCACCTGTACTTCTTTTACCAGGGATAGCTTATCTCTGTTGGCCATCTTATCGAAGTCAGCTCATCTGAAGTCCAATATTTTTGCCTTGGAATGGGATGATTTAGTTTTAGTGGCCAAATTGAACCATACCATGTAATGGTCACTGGCCCCCAGGTGACCTTGTACCTGGAGATCTGTGATCCTTTCCCTGTTAGTCAGTACTTGATCTAGGATAGCCCTGTCTCTTGTGGGTTGTTGTACCAGTTGTTTGAGGCCCTCCCCCTGCAGGGAATCCACTATATGTCTAGTTCTGGAAGATGTTCCTGCTGGTATTGACCAATCTGTATCTGGCATATTGAAGTCTCCCATTATCAGAACCTCCCCTTTAGCTGTTATGTTTTGTATATCTTCTTACAGTAATGTGTCTATATCCTTACCCTGGTCTGGAGGCCTGTAGACAACCCCAGTTCATATGGCTGTCTCATTTTCTGTTTCCAGGGTGACCCACAGTTCTTCTGGCTCTGTACGTGTATTCTGAATTTCTGTAGCTTTGATATTTTCATTTATATAAAGGGCCACTCCACCCCCCTTCCTTTTTGCACCTCTGTCTCTTTTGAACAGTACATAGCCAGGTACTGAAGTCTTCCAAGTGTGGTTACTGGTGAACTATGTCTCGCTAATGGCTACTATGTCCAGTTTAGCCTCTGTCATTATTGTCTGCAGGTCTGGGACCAGACTGCAAGCATTTGTGTACATGATTTTCCATTGGCCAGATTTCAGTGTGTTAGTTGTTGGGTGATGTCTGGCATTTCCCCTGTGTGTTGCATGGGAAGCCAGACCTTTTTCCTTACCCGGTGATGCAAATGAACTAAAAACATGCTGAACTCTTGTTTGATCACTAGCTGGGGGGGGGTGTTCTTCCCATTTTATGTGTTGGGTGCTGCACCCCTCTCCCCATTGTTAGTTTAAATATTCTGCAAAGATGTCAAACTTCTGCCCCAATGCACTGACTCCCTTCATAGTCAGATGCAGTCCATCAAATTTAAAGAACTTTCACTCCCAAAACTGCTGTCAGTTACTTACAAATTTGTGTCCTTCCCTCATGCATGTCATCCCCTTCTTTAAAACTCCCATCACCTGGTAACCCATGACTGCCCTCCCATCGTTGTGCACAAAGAACTGAAGGCCCCCTTCTGGTCTTGTCTCCCTGCAGTCCCATCGGGAAACCACCAGGCAAACCCCTTGACCTTCCTGCTTGTGCAATATGTCCTCTGTCCCCATTCCCACCTGGTCCGTCTTTGATTGCTTCAACCATATTACTATCCTATCTGTACCCCCAATTTATTTTTATTTATTTAGTTTTTGTTGATCGGGTAAGTGCACTAGACAAATTCTGCCTATTTTCAGGCACGACCTGGGGGAAGGCGATACAGATGAATGCCAACTGACCTTGAAGCAGATTAAGCTGTTGGTGGTATTTTTAGTGAATGAGGGAAATCTGGCCAGGACACCAGGGAAACTTCCCCTACTCTTTTTGACAATTGCCATGGGATCTTTAACATCCATCTGAACTACCACCAGAACAGGCAGATTGGACCTCAGTTAAATGTCTCATCTGAAAGACTGCACTTTAGGAGAGCAGCACCCCCCCCATGTTGCACTGCAGTGTCAGTAATTGGGATATTAACCCAAGTGCCTGGTGTGGGGATAGAACCCACAGCCATCTGATCTCCCAGCCTCAGAGGTGAGTGTGCTACCTGCTGAGCCACTGACACTGAGGCCCCCTCCCCTTTGCAGGGAATCCACTATGTGTCTAGTTCTGGAAGATATTCCTGCTGGTGTTGACCAATCTGTATCTGGCATGATGAAGTTTCCCATTATCAGAACCTCCCCTTTAGCTATCATGTCTCTAGAGGCCCCCTTTCCCATCCTTCTTGCTTTCTACTACCACTTCGCCTACTTTAAATGTTCCCTTTGCCATTAACATGAATGTGGTCTTAAATAGACAGGCCTCATATTCCAAAATACATATCTGACACAGAACCCCCACTAAAATTTGACCCAGAACCCCCACTAAAACTCTGGAGTGCCCAACCCGCTACTGACTTCTTAGTATCACCCAGCCTTCCTTTCATCCTTTGCCAACCCGTCAACATACAGCATATTACCTTGAATTTATTTGGCTTCTTACATCCTCTAACACTACTTGCCCATCTAATCCCCGCTAGCTGCCCTATTGTCCAGCTCACCATCCCCACTTCCCATTTCTGTACCATGTACCTTGCCATCTGGCCCTGAGTAGCTGGCTCACTTACCTCAAACTCTTTCCATTCTCAGAACTCCTGGAATGCACCCCACACCCTCTTGTATGCCCTTACCATGTTCACAGACCAAGAGCTGCTAAACAGCAGTCAGGCTCCTTCCAACCAGTTTCACAAACCTGATCTGTTACCTGTGTTCTTTGTGCAGCTGATTGTGCACCACGGACCTGAACCTGTCCAATTGCAAATGGGAAAGGCTGTCAGCTATATCATTATTAATCACTTTGGCAACACCAGCTGCCGTAACACCCTGTTCTTCGACTCCGTGCATTCTCCCTGCCTGTTAATCACTTCCACCACTGCTTTGTTGTCACACCAAAAGATGATCTTCCTATTCCTAAGATGCTCCTCCAAGTCAAGATTGCAACCCATATTGGAAATATTTCTAAAAAACATGATGTCACTTAGTATCCCTCTCTCCCTCCATGACTTGGGTGATGCCTCTGAGATCCATTCTCCTCTGAAATAAAACCCTATCTCAAATGACCCTTCTGCATCAGTTTACTTTCACTGTCTGGAAGCTCACAATCATGCAGTACCCTGGTCAGCTTTGCCCTATGCAGGAGATAACTAGAAACTACTACACCCAATGCTATTGCTCCCGACGGTAGCAGATGTGACAGAATGCTACCTTACCCCATGTGATCCACAGGAAAGAATGGCTGGATGAGGTTGCTGGCAGAGCTACCCTGGTTGTGTGGAGCAGAATACCACTGGTAACTCAGCTGGCATACTGTGTATGACCCAGGTTCTGGTCCAGGTCACACCATTTTACACACTGCACCCCCTGTAACTGTTATCATTTTACTCCAGGGTCTGTTCTCCCTCAGAGTTGGATATTTTAGTTATGGGGGTGTGGTGGGAAGAGCCACTCACATGGGTCATGTGGGGGGCAAAGCCCCCAACATTTTACACTTTATTTTCCTGACATGCCTGAAATTCATATGTTGGGCATGTTAGTGATTCAGGGATGTGCATTTTGGGCAGCTTTACTTGGTATGCCAAGCATCGGCATACCAAGTTTAGGGATATCATATTATATCCTCCTCATCAGTGTAAAGGTCTATGTCATTATTTCCCAGCCACTCATCCTGCCAAAATGTGACACCATTGTACTCCTCTAAAAACTGGCCCCATACCTCCAGATCCTGCCGTATTCCCCCCTTGTTATAGCCACCCAATGATGTGGTAACTTTGCTTTTTCATTCGCCCTTGCCAATCTCCTGGTAATCTGGTGCCACCACCCTACATGCAAAGTTCAAGTGACCCGGAAGCTGCTGCACTGTGTCCAATGGCATTCTCCTTCTCCTTCTCCTTCTGACCTCCACCACCAAATCTTTTAACCTTGCTACTTTAGCCTGGGGTAAACCTCGTTCTCTGCATCCACCTCTATCCTTTAAAAATTCCAACTTCCTCACTGAACTTTCCATCCTTCCCTTCGCTAGTGGCACTCCCATCATTCTGCACATGTCCTGAAAGTCCCCAAGCATCCTTTCTGCCCACTCCTTATTTTGCCCTATGAAGAGAAAATCTTCCAAGTAGCCCACTACTGCTTTTTAGCCATAATTCTCCCCAAACACCCATTGCATCCATGTACTAAATGCTTTGAATGTTGCACCGGCTGTGAAACAGCCCATAGGCATTGCCTTGTCAAAATAGTATTTCGCTTGAAAGCACAATCCCAACTGGTCCCAATTCTCCGGTCTGATGGGTAGCAGCCAAAAAGCTGACTGTATGTAAGTTTTTGCCAACCAAGCCCCATCAACTACCTTAATCAGTTCCACTGCTTGTTCCAATGTCGTGTACAACACTGCACAGCACTCTTCAGGGATATGATCATTCACCGATGCCCCCTCTGAATATGATAAATGATGTATTAACCTATACTCTCCCAGTTGCTTCTTTGGCACAATTCTGAATGGAGAAACCCTGACATTTTTGAATGGTGGCCCTGAAAATGATCCCGCTATCCTTCCCGCCTTTAGCTCCTTCTAAATCTTCCTATCTACAATGTCCTCTTTTCCTCTTATAGAACCCAAATTCTTGGCTCTCATACCCTCCCCAATCCCCTGGTAACCAAAACTAAAATCTCTTTTGAAACCCTCCCTCAGCATCCTCCCTGCCTCCGTGTCTGGGTATCCTTTGGTCCATTGTCTTATTATCCCCACTCTGACTGGCATGTTTTGCCAATTGGAAAATCCCAGCCCCACCATTCTCTTCCACCTTACTGAGTCCCTGTATATGCTGTACCCAACCCCCCAACCTTGGAACCCCTTCCTCTCCTCCTTGGTACAATCCCCTCTTGTCCCCAGACACCCCCGAAAAGGCTGTCAGCTGGCAGTCTACACTCATGTCCTGTCCCCATTTACCTACATCTGGACACTGGATAATGGCCTGCACATTTCAAACATACGTGTCTAAATGTACAATTTGTCCAGGTGCATGAGGCTTTGTTATATCCCCAGCATGCCTTCACCACCTGTCCTCCTCCCACTTGCTTATATCCTTCCCCACCATGTCATGATAATGTCCTAACCCACAGCTCCAAGTGTGTGGAATCCCACCATAAATCTCCCCTTGCTGCCATCCTCTGCCTGAATGATTCATCATACTTCAACCAACCATAGCCTGTCTTTACCTTGTATGCATCCTTTACAATGGCAGAGAGAGTAAGCAATGAACTAGCTAATTCCAGTTTCTTCTCTAGCAGAATGGCACTAAATATCATGAATCCCACTTGCCATGTGTCAATGTGTTTCCCCTTATACGTGGTTTCCTCCAACTTCCTCCCCACTATGGCTAATGCCACCACCATTTCTGATGTTCCTACCATTTCCTTCTGCTCGTTCCTCTTTTCTGTTTCCTTCTCCACCAGTGAAAACATATCCACATATTCCCCCTTCCATAGTTTTTCTTTGATGGTTAGGGGTACGTGATTCCCCCAAGGTAATGCCTGGTACTCATCATTACCTAACCTAATATCTTTGCCACCTCCTTTGGCCCCCCTTTACATCCTTTGCTACTCCATTTAACTCCTCCAGTGCCTGTCCCATTTTTTCTAAACCTTTCTCCACCATATCACCCAGCACACCTGCCAAATATTCTGTTAAATCACCCTCCTGTGGCTGCTCACCACCATCCTTACCATTGTTGTCCCTGGTATCCTCTAGTTCCAGCCCCAGTTCCTGATCTGTCACCTCCTGCACTAGCCACTTCCCTGCCAGGCTCTTCCCTGCTCTCTCTGCTGGTGTCTTCCTTTTTTCCATAGTTTCCTCTGCCTCCTTTTGCCGTGCTGCCTCCCTTAGCGCATTCACTTTATCCATCAGGCCTTTTTCTGGCACCTTCTTTGCCTTTGCATGTGCTACTTCCTCCTCTGCTTCCTTCTTCCTTGCCAGCTCTAACATCTCATTGACCTTTAACGTCATCTCCGCTGCTTGCTCCATCATCTGAACACTTGTGACATCTCTGTTGGTTGCCATCTTACTAATCAGATTTTAAATAAAATGACAATATAACTTAAGAACATCCTTAATTTTCTTTTTCTTCAATTTCCCCATCATCTCAACCATATCCCTGCCAATAATTTGAGGATCCCAGCAAAAAGAAGGGTGACCCTAGCCTTACGTCTCCTTTCATACTCCCTGAGGACCCCTTACTAGGACCCCGATAGCTCCTGCCCTTGACCATCCCCCATCCTGCCTTCACCTGTGTTGTTTTACCACCTAGTGACCTCATAGCCCCTCCTCTTAATGTCACCTGTGCTCAGCTAACCTCAGCCCCCCCACCAGGCCCCCACTCTGTCATTATCCAGGGAATCCCCCTGACAATTTAGGTTGCCTTATATAGGCAGCCACATTTGATGGCTTTATGGTACCTAAGTTCGGACAATTCTGGCAGTTAATGGGGAGGTTCCTAGTATTTAAAATATGCTATAAACTCTTAATAAAGAGAATATGAATCATGTCATTAGTGAATATGCATAGTATTATTTTCTGTTTCAATGAGTGTTTAATTATCTCTGTTTCTTTTGTGATATTGGTACACTGAATTTTAATGATGTAATATTTGGATTTCACTGACAGATCATATGATTCTGTAAGCTATAAAAAGGCTCCCTCAGCACGTTTTAGTCTGCTGGCTACAGAACTCCAAGACAGAGACTGCCTGGCTAACTAGAGTAAGAGAAAAGCCTATGCAGAGCTAGAAGTGGCAAACTTAAAAACATAGAATTTGAAGGCAGATAAAGACTGCTTAGTCCATCTAGTCTACCCATTTCCCTGCCTACTTAATAAACCCCAGATCCTGTTTGATCTGCAGCTTATCTTCTCCTTCCTACCTCTAGAGTGGCCTTCTGCTTTTCCATACATTCATGAATTCACCTATCGTTTTTGCCCCTACAACCATCTTAGGGAGGCTGTTCCATGCATCCACCATCCTTTACGTGAAAAAATATTTCCCCACATTGCCCCTGAGCCTTCTCCCTCTAGCCTCATTCTGTGACCCCTCTTTCTTGCACATCTCTTTTTCTGAAAGATGCTGCCCTCTTGAACTTTATTTATCCCCTTGAGGTACTTGAATGTCTCTATCATATCCCCCCTCTCCTTTCTTTCCTCCAGGGTATACATGTTGAGGTCCTTCATACTCTCCTCATATGGTTTCTGATGTAGTCCTTGCACCATTTTTGTTGTTATCCTCTGGACCGCCTCTACTAGTAGTGTTTGGTGCTGAACAGCAAGTTGAGCTGTTCAGTTGCATTTCTGGCTTGGAAGGGGGGTATGAACCACTAGAACAGAGGGATGTAAGTGAGGGGGTTTGGTTCAGCCGGTCAAATAGTACTAAAGGTAGTTCCAACTTGCCATGAGGGAGCTGAATGCAGACTCTGACAGACTCCAGCTGTTTGTTTCTGGCTAGATTGGACTCATAGGAAAGTACAGAGTCTGGAAAGATCCCTCCTTAGCAAAGGTCATCCCTAGTGTAACCTTAGTAAGTGGGAGCCAACACCCAGTAGCTAGGCTTGACTGGTGAAGACAAAAATAGCCAATTTCTGAAGTAGCCAGACCTGCAAAAACTGTTTTATTATTTCACATCTGTTAAAGTGTCTAAAGACTGCCAAAAGTAAATAAAGTGTACCGCACTGTGGAACCTTTACCTAAATTCTTGCCAGCTGGGTCCTTTAACAGCCACACTTTCACCCCCTCCCCCAAAAAAAGAAAACACAATATATGCTGCTTTTTTCATAAAAAAGAGAACACAATATCCTGATTTGCAGGTCATATTTTTTCAGGTACTGTTAAATGTGGATTATTTGGGTATGAATGCCATTTCTAAAAGCAGAAACATTACAAACTGTTGTAAATTAGAGAACTGTTTCCTGATCTCTTTAACGTTTATCTGGTGCATCCCACCCAGCACCTGATGTTGAATATATCCACATTATATTATATAGTACAAGAGTATCCTTTGTTAGTACCAATAACTGTGGGATCTAGCATAAGGGAAGGAAAAAGCTGCAATCATTGATGAAACAATCTGCCCTTTGGGCCATAGCAACTTACAGGACAGTTGTATGGGTATACTGCTTCACTGGGCTGCCATGACCTGATTATATCAGACAAATAACCCATTGCTCAGATTCAGCAAGGTTAACCACTATAATATTAGGTAGAGTGCAATTTGGATAATGGACTGTGAACAGAGAATTCATAGTGCCAGCAGACATATTAAATATCTTCTCAATAATGAGGCACAGTCACTGATTCTAGAAATACAGAGTCTTTACTAATACAGTTGACTCCACTTATTCTGACCACGGCTATGGTGGCAATCCATTTTAGAGGGCAAATTTAATTTACTATTTGTCAAATCCATAGGCTGCAATGTTAAGAATGGTGGTTATAATGTTCCATGCCCACCTTCAATTGCGGGCAAATTAGCTGCTAACTAGTGTCAGTTAGTATCAGTTCACACTTCAGCATGCAGTTTGTCAGGCTAGTCAAAGTGTGAACTGACACTAATTAGCAGCTAACATGTCCAAAAACACTGTAGAAGGCAGGCATGGCTACATGCTGCAGTGTCACTCAATTGTAATTTAGCCACCCCCTGCTGCCGGTACAAACACAGTATGCCACAATCACCGAAGAAGGAATCGGGGGAATCGGAGTGAGATGTCTAAATGAAAGTCATTGCCGCAGCTCTCAGAAAATGAAATGAAAATTGAACCCAAAAGTTCTGATGGCAAATAAAGAAGTGCTGACAAGCTCAACTACGCTGCCACACTTTTAAAATTATTTTCTGTACAGTATCTTAGTCTGCCATTAATGCTAGGTATGTTGCTAAGTCCCAAGGTTGCTAGACATGTTACTAGGTCCAGAGGTTGCTAGGCATATTGCTAGGTCCAGAGGTTGCTAGACATGTTGCTAGGTACTGCATTGGTGAGTGCTAAGATTAAAGGTCACCACCTGTAAAAAGAGGGAAGTAAAGTACGGTACTGGACTGTAAATAAATAAATATATGTAGAAAATCTTTCTGTGCCCAAATACTGTTTGTCCCAAGGAGGGAAGTGAAGTGTCCACTAATCATGATCACTGTGTCCATGTTTTAATAAAAAAATATAATTTTTTGGTTATAACGCCCACTCCGTATAACAGGCAAAATCATCTTGCATGAATGCGCCCATTATAAGCAGCTTACACTGTAATTGCTATAGGTATTAACAAATAAACAGAATATATAAAGCAAGACAAAAGGGGTTACATGTTTACTAGCAAAAGGAAAATAATGTCAAGTGCACAGACAGAAGACTGATAGAAGAATCTCAAGGTCTAGGCACCTTTAGTGTCTACTTTATTTACTGATTGATTGATTGATTGATTTTAATTATTAATCATCTCAGAATAACAACCTTTGAGCTAGAAGCTCATTAACAGAGATTCCATGTCATGACAGTTACAATATACAAGTACAGATATACAGCACATAAAACTGAGAACAAAGAATCTTATACAGCTATGATTACATATTTGTAGAAACTGGGGTTAAAAAACTCAGAGGTTGGCTTTGTCAAGAGGTGTAAGGGTGGAGAAGGAGTGGATTGCGAGGTAGTACCAAGGGGGTGGGTGGAAGGTAGTTAAGAGGTCAGGAGAAGGGGGGGCTGCCACTACCCTGAAAAGAACTTCAGCTAAGCCTGTCCTTCCCTCACACAGATAGCTAGCTCCAACAGGGCTCCCACCTTTTTCCAGATATAGAGTAATATATATATATCTATATATATAGAGAGAGAGAGAGAGAAAGAGAGAGAGAGAGAGTGCATAGCTTCCCAGTTTTATGTGCTCAGGGCTGTGGTGTAGTAACCTTGGCATCCTTCACAAATATGATATCCTTCTTCTAGCTTTTACAACCTTATTTTGCAGGATGTCTCAGGAGTTGGGAATAGCACCCTCACATCGGCCAGGGCCTGAAACTATATGAGCGATGAGCTCATGTGCACCTTAGTATTAGCAGCTGGCCAGCATTTTCTTCTGAGAGCTGCCTGAACATGTGACCAGGAAGCCATTTTTTGTGCCCATCCCAAAAAGAATTTATAACAGAAGAATATGTAAACTAATAGAAAATAAAGGAATAAATCAATCTAGTCACATTTCCCGTCACAGTTTAAATTGCCAGGAATCAACAGTATGGCCATGAACAATCCTGTATATCATACAGTAGGTACAGTATGCTGCAGTGTAAAAGAATGTATTATTTGCTAGTTGTTATGTTGAATAGTAATTGATACATTTCTCTATAAGAAACATCACAGCCAGCCTTAAGCAATTTCACTGTGACTGCTGGATCCATACTTTCCTTAGGCTGAATGTTTCATATAGTATCTACTTTTTTGGTGTGACTGGTGCAGAAATTGGTGGGGCAGAGCAGCAAGATGGCCACAGTGCTGCTCTGCTCCCTGTAGCCCACAACATGCCTGAACGTTATTTGGTTTTATCTCGATTATTTCTATTTTACTTTTAAGTTCGTGAGTGAAACTAATGCTTATTATGGTATTTCTGGTTGATGCAGCATTGTTTTTCATTTTTCTGCATTATAATTCCACATCCACTGCCGTAACTGGCGTTCGGTTAGTAAAGACTCCCGCGTTGGCATCTGACTGCATCTGAAAGCTTTAAAAGTTTTATTTGCTCTCAGATTTAAACTTGCTGAATGAACCACATGCTATTTTTGCTCAAGATTGATAAAAATGCTTTTTTTTTTTTTGAGGTAAACTTAAAGGCATAAGAGCTGTGCCCATTGTTCAACAGATGTATTTGATAATGGCTAAGTTTGCTGGTGTTTTCGGCTAAGCATTGGGTAGGAGAGAACAGATGTTTCATGACCCATTCTTACTCAGATACTGGTAAAATGCTGGTGAAATGCCTCTAGAGTGACAGGAGGACTGCTGACATTTGTTTAAGCCGGCTGTTTTGGAAAACTTTTTTTGTGGTGAATGGCATGCAGGAACAAGGTATGTATTGAAACTGCCGGCTCCTATAAAGAAAGAGAAATTCATTTGGCTGGTCTATGCCATTTGCTGCATTCCTGCCTACATTGTTGTGTGCTGAAAGATGAGAGGGTTGAAGAGCGGTGGACATGGAATAAGCAATACTGCATAAATGCACACTATGTTGTTGATAAGCATTAAATGCTTTAATTAAAAGTATGCCATGATTACATGGGGAAGGGGGATTTCAACATAATGACTTAAATGAAATTTACTAAGCTCAGTGGAGTGTACTTCCTTTCTTCTTTTTTTCAGTTATTTTTGCAGGTAAAAAAAATTATAATAACTAAACTGGAGTAAGGAGAAAGTAGCAAATTGTGAGAATGAATGAAGGAAGGAATGCTGCAGCTTTTACTGATTTCATTTGGAATGGGCCTGTTATGAAATATCTTTACTTACGAACTGAGGATCGTAAATAGAGGAATCTAATTGGCTGAGAGCTCTTTGAAGCCATGGTGACATCGGACTACATCATCACATCTTCAGAAAAGTTCCAGTGCCACCAGCCTCCTTGCTCTCTACAGTCTGAGAACTATTTTTTCAAAATGTACTCCTTCACCACCCAAAAACTCATTCATAAAACATTTTAAAACCTGTTTCTTTTATTTTTTTTTTATTTAAAAAACTTGAAACTCAGTTCATAATAGCAATAAGTCACTCCAGGGTGTGGTATATCATGGGATATCGTCACTTCTTGGGTGGTTGGATGCACTCAGCATGTGGCCTCGTGCCCAATCACCCAAGGCATGACGATAGCTCATGATATACCACACCCTGTTATGCCTTATTGCTTAATTGTGGCCTATAGGACCAGATCCTTAGCTTATTTTACTGCATTCTTATAATTTTTAAACATTTTTACGTTCGCTTGCGTGCATGCGCAAGGAACGTTTTGGGAGAGTAGCACACTTGGAGGTGTGCCTCTCCCACCCAATGCACTGCTCCCTTGAGCAGGCATGGTGGTCCTGCACCAATGGGAGCAGGAGCTCAGTATGACAGCAGTGTTCCTCTGCTTCAAAGGAAAGCACCGCTGCAATACTGAGTGCCGCCCCCCCTCGCATCACGCGCAACCTCCCACCGCGCATGTCACGCCACCCCCCCAAAGCTTTGGTGCCAGGCTGGGAGCCCACCCCAGTGTGGCAAATGTTGTTTGCCAACGGGGGGTGTTCAATCCCCCATTGGCTCCACGGCCCCCCCAAGCTGTCCTGCTGCCATGCTGGGAGCCCACCCCAGGGTGGCAAACCGTTTGTTTACTTTGCCGATGGGGGTGCCCAATCCCCCGCCAGCTCCTCACCCCCCAGCCATCTTCTGCCACACTGGGAGCCCACCCCAGTGTGGCAAAGGACCCATGTTGTCTTTTTTTTAACCTGGAAAACAAAAACAGTCCTGCGGTCGCGTCTCCCAGCCCCCTCCCACAATCTGCACCCACCCACTGAGCACCCAGCCTCCCCACCCTCCCTCACCCCATACCTACCTCCGGACTCCGGCACGATGATCTTGGTGGACCGGGAACACGTCTGCACTTTCAAAGCTGACCGCGAACTGAGAAATGCGGTAAGCTGTATAATACTGGAGCTACATAGGGGTTTCAACTTTGCATATCTCAGTCATTTTTGAATTTTGCCAAATTTTCAACAAGGGTTTTGGGACCCCTTCTCATGAATGATGTCACTGTCATGGAGTTATTCAGGCCGAGGGTGATTTCAGGCACTGCACAGTCACTGCGTGAAATCACCCTTAGGCGTAATAACACCATGACAGTGTATCATTCATGAGAACCAAAACCAATGGTGAATCTAAAGTCAAAAAAAAAAGGCGACTATTCAGCGTCGTTCGCAGTTCCTATGCGGGCTCGTAACCCGGCGAATTTTCAATATTTTCACTCCAGATTTTCAACATTGCCATTTTATCACACCTTCTTATGAGTTGTACAGATGTAATTTTTCACATCTCACCCAAAATGTGTTTCTGCCCATGTAGCGCACAATGGCGCAGTCGATGTGCGAAATCAATGTTTGGAACACATTAAGAAAATCACAGTGACACTGTTCATGAGCAGAGGTCTTAAAATGGCTATGTTGAAAATTTGGTGAAAAAATTCCTAAAAATGACTGTTTTACGAGCGTGCATTGTGCAGTTCCTACGCACACTGGTACGTTTGCGAATTTTCAATATTTGCACTCCAGATTTTCAACATTGCCATTTTACCACACCTCCTCATGAGCAGTACAGCCATTTTATCACACCTTCTTATGAGTTGTACAGCTGTCATTTTTCACATCCTGCCCAAAATGTGTTTCTGCCCATGTGGCGCACAATGGCGCAGTCGGTGTGCGAACTCAATGTATGGCACACATTAAGAAAATCAAAGTGACACTGATCATGAGCAGTGGTCTTAAAATGGCTGTGCTGAAAATCTGGTGAAAAAATTCCTAAAAATGACTGTTTTATGACTCTGTGTTGCGCAGTTCCTATGCACGCTTGTAATTTTGCAAATTTTCAATATTTTCACTCCAGATTTTCAACATTGCTATTTTACCACACCTCTTTATGAGCAGTACAGCTGTCATTTTTCACGTCCTGCCCAAAATGTCTTTCCTCCCATGTACTGCACAATGGCGCAGTCGGTGTGCGAAATCAATGTATGGGACACAGTAAGAAAATCACAGTGACACTGTTCATTAGCAGAGATTTTAAAATGGCAATGTTGAAAATTTGGTGAAAAAATCCTACAAATGACTGTTTTACGAGCGTGCATTGCACAGTTCCCACGCATGCTCATAGGTTTGCGAATTTTCAATATTTCCACTCCAGATTTTCAACATTGCCATTTTACCACACTTCCTTATGAGCAGTACAGCTGTCATTTTTCACATCCTCCCCAAAACATGTTTCTGCCTATGTAGCGCACAATGGGGGTAACAACAAGGTCATGCTGACAATTTATTGTGCAAATACCAGCAATCGCACAGGGCATTAGAGTAAAGCACCATACATGCCAAACACCACTGCAAATACCTGCAAGCGAACGTTCGGCATTGACAAATGCTTGTTTTTTTATTTATACTGACGGACTCCTGAACACAACTGGAGCCTTTAACCATGTATTAATTTATGAAATCCTGAGCAAATGGAACCTCGACTGTTTGATTTAAAATGGATGGACTCCTGAGTATAATGGAATAACAACTCTGTTTAGTTGAAATTAAATTTTTCAATCTCAAAAAATGTTAAAGGGACACTGTCAATCTGTTTTTCACCATATTATTTTTAATTAAAACCCCGCATTTTATGGTTGCTTACATTCTCTAAAATTCATTAGTGTTGATATTTTTTCATCTGTCTCTTTGTTTAGTAGAACTGAAATGCATACTAATGTAATGTATATTTATAAATAACTTTGTTTTGTTTACAATTCTGGACAGTACCGTAGGAAGGGTGGGGAGGGTGGTGCACTGGCACTGGGCGCAACCCTCAGGGGGGCGCAATTTTTAACTGAAGCTCATTTGTTTATTAACTTGTGCTACTGCTTTTTTAAATTTATTTTGGCTTGGTAAACTATAATTATGTCTGGCTGTCAGTAGGGGCGCATCTGCGGACCAAGGACCAGCAGGTTGGCTTGGGGGGTGGTCACATGAGCTGCAGACAAATAATCACGTGGTGTGGTGTTGCTGCGATGAGAAAGAAAGAGAAACTGTGGGTGGGCCAGCACCCCCCACTAGTATAAAAGGTACGGGCGGTGAACTTAGCACGGAGAGGCAGTTAAACTTGAAGTAGGACACAATTATATTGTTGAGAGTAGAGCCTAGAAATAGAGTGACTAGCAGGCAGCAAAAAAAGTGATAGACAGAGTGTATGTAGAGAGAGAAGATTGGGAGAGACGATAGACAGAGAAGACAAGAGAAATCCATCTTGAAGATTTTTAAGCAAAGCAATGTAGTGCATCACTGTAGTAGTCCATCTACATTATGTACAAGTCCGTCCCAGCCATCTCCTATGTTTCTGTGTGATTCTGTATTCCATACTGTTTTAAAATGAAAATGAATTCTTCAAATTTGTTTACTGTTTAGTTTGTTGTGCCTGTGTGACAGTGTCAGTGAATGAAGTGTGAGTGTGTTGTACGCTGCACATGGCAGTGGCAGCGGCGGCACCACAAGGGGGGATTCTTGATTGAAATTTGAAAAACACACTGCACTTCAGTGATCGGGAGGAAGGATTGGATCTGATTTTTAATTTGATTGTGGGACTGGGCTGAGGGACCCACGGCCCAAGCCTAACTCATGTGTGACAAGACAACTTAGTAGTTCACGGGACTGGGATGGGAGTGAAGACGTCCGTGCCCTCCAGTCTGCTGCTTGTGTGCTAACTAATTGCCAAGATGTGGGCGGGCCACGGGCACCCTCACTCCAGCCCACCACATTGTTTTCTCTCATCTTGACCCGTGTTCCTCCTGCACTCCAATTCCACACCAGGGAGTCTCTCCCAGTCTCACCCCGCACTGTTTCCTTCTACTCCATGCAGGTGGGTGGTGGAGGGATGGCACAGACAGTCCCAGTCGGAGCAAAGCCTGCAGTCAGACCAAAGTCACACTGCGACTCCATTGCACTGCATTGACTAGTCTCCCTCAAGTTGGTTGGTACATGCTTTTTTTCTTTATTGTACATACAGTGGGACTGGGTGCCAGGTTACAGACACTGTGCAGACTGTGGTCTCTGAATGGCTGGTCGCATGACCCCTGAGATGGAGACGGGTCAGAATCATCTCTAGCAACAGTCACATACAGAAGTAGCTGAGTTGTAATATTCAGTTTTCAGAGGATTCTTCAGTAAGTGCACATGTATTTCCTTGTGTCTCAATTTTGAAGATACAGGAAATTCTTATATCTTCAAACTGAGACATAAGAAAATACATGTACTGTGTTTTCCTAAGCCCAGTTATCCCATTCAAATGTTTAGTATGCAGAAAAATAGTTTCAGTCATACCCATGAATGCTACAAGAATCATGCATCTGTAGTGCATTGCTTTTAATAAAGAATCAGACTACCCTCCCCAATAGATTGACACATTTCCAGGCACCACTCCCCCAACCTAGACCTCAAAAACATAGCTGCAATGCCCCCTACTTAAAGTAAACTGTAAAGAAAATAAAAAAATACTGCCTGTCTAAATGTGCTTCAAGCCAGCCAGAGTCTCCTGGCTCAGTTGGTAGCACATCCACCTATGGACCAGAAGGTTATATATTCTCTGCCCACACGGGGATTGGACTTGCACCTAAAATGCTGGCATCAGAGTGCAATAGTAAAGGGTGCTGAACTGCTGGGGTGTGCCATCCTTCAGATGAGATGTTAAACCAAGATCCCTTCTACCCATCCTGGTGTTGTCCTGGTGGGTGTCCAGGTGGAAATAAAAGAACCGAGGGGCACTCTTTGCAAAGAGTAGGGGACATTCCCGGTGTCCTGGCCAACATTCCCTTCCCATAAACCGGTTCATGCAATTGTCCAGGCTGTGTGTGATATAGCCGCCACCACACATTTAGTCACTTCACTACCAGTCTAGCACTGTGTGTAAAGTGCTTTGGGATATACTGCATATGAAAAGTGCTATGTAAATGCTGATTCTTCTTCCCACACCTCAGATTCATGGCAGCAAAAGTTTCCCTTAAATAAGGGGTAGGGACTGACCATGTAGCAAAAGTGTTTTGTTTTTTTCTTCAAGAAAAGCCCCAAATCTCACCGCAGAGCTGGAGCATGTAAACCCTCCAGAGCTTCTTGCTCTTTTGGGGGGGGGGGCGCAAAATTTGTCTCTTGCCCAGGGCACCCAAATGCCTTCCTATGGCTCTGATTCTGGATCTGTTCTTACTGCATACTTTTAGAGCATTAGAAACACCCCCAAACAGTGCAGTCACTCTTGAAGCAGTAGTCTTCTAAACTCCCACTGCACCATGAGAGGCTAGTCTGTATTTTGGGTGTACACAAGTCCAGGAAAGATGCAGCTGGAGCTGATCAAGGAATGTAGACAAACCTGTTTCTGTGTGTAACACCAGTACGGTGTGCAATTTGTTTTTCACTTTTTAAAGAAAAAAAGAATCAGAATCAAACTAATAGCTACATCAGCAGTATTTACAGAATGCTGGCAATCGTAGAAAGTGTTTTTTAAACTAGGGACACTTTGAGACTTAAATGGGTTGACAATATCCCTTTAAGCTTTATTCAAGCTTATATGTCTGTCTAATACTTCTCAACTATCCATGCATATTGCTCATATTTAGTGTTTCGAAATGAATATAAATTAACATTGTATCTGAGTCTTTAAGACAAAGGGGCTTGGATTATTAATCTCTTAGCTGTGGCAGTTTATATTGCTTAGATTAATCATTGCAATCTAAATGTTAATTTTCATCTATTTAATTAGTTGATATTAAATGGCTTACTAGCTGGCAGCTTGGTTATAGTTTTAATGTGCTGTCTGTTAAACATGGAATAAGAATATGAATAACAAAACATTTTATGACACTCATACTTTTTCCTGCATCAGCCATGTTTATATCATTTTAGTAAAGAGTGATTATTTAAATATCACCTGTATGGAATATGCATAGATTGCTGAATATTATCTGTATGGAAATGCATATATTTGCTAAGTGTGCACAAAATCTCTTACGTTTTTGTAAGTCTTGTAAAGGCTTTTGTGCTGAAAAATAATCTCTGTGAAATTGAATACTACTCTACTTTTTGTGTGAAATGATTTCTCCTATTTTTCACTTTAATCTTCCTTTAATCATCTAGCAGGCCAACCACAGCTAAGGTGAAGTAAAACTAAAACATTCTAAATTTAGTTGCCTGTGACACTCTGATAATATTTCCTTCCTTTTGCAGATTAACAACTACCTTATCTATGCAGCAAAAACCACAGAAAAGTTATCTCTACTGAGCCCTGCCCACATTTTATAGATCACCCATTAGATACTAAAGCAAGATGAGACATAAATACTTTTGAATTAGTTTCTATCTAATGTGCTTCCAGCCCACACTTCCACATTTATTGTTGCTTGTGAATGGGCTGTGCATAAAAGCAGTGGCTCCAGTCACCAGCTGACAGACTGCAAAAGTATAACTGTTTATTAATGTGTTCAGCAGCTAAAATGTAATAGGCAGAAATATTTTTAAGTTACCAGATCTATGTACAGTACATTGTATAAGTCACAATTCATAATCACGATTCCGTAACTGGTCACAATAAATAGAGGATAATAGATAGGGAAGTGTGTATTACAAGGCTATAATACCATCGAGAGGTTCCTATGTCCCCAGAACCTCGAGATGGTATTGTAGCATTGAAATACACACTTCCCTATTTATTCTTTTTTTTAATATATGGATCTGAGAAGCTTTCCTATTCTGTGGCAATGAGGTGCTAAAGAGGCAGGTTGCTGTAGTCTGAGTTCATGTATCTTTAAACGTAGGTGCTTGGCAGGCATTGCCATGGATGCCAGAATGTAGAGACACCTCTGAAACACACAGCATGTGTTTCTATCGGTTCTGCTTTGCTGTCTTCAAAAATATTATGGGGAAAATGGTGGCATCTTTATGCGAGCGGTCTGTGCGAGTGAGCGGTCCAGTCTGAAGCACATAGGAAGCATGGAGGACAGAAGATGGAGGTTAGCTGCTTCTGTTTCATAATATGTGGCCACAGGTTCAGTGTTTTGTGTTTTGGATGAGCGGGGAGTCAGTTTTTACAGTCTGCAACAGTTATACTAAAAGCCGACTCCCACTCTACATGAGGGATTCTTGCACCTGAGCTTTGGTGTTTTCCTGATAATACTATCATTCAGGTACTAAATGATTCACTGTGCTATTATCACTGTGGGAGCAAGTATATTACCGAGAATTTTTCGTATGCTTTAGAATAGTATTAATTTCACAATCCATATACTGTATTAACAGTCTTTAAGTGGACTCCCCCTAAGCCTCTTTTATAACTTGATGGTTCCATGCTGCCCTTTTCTATCCATGGATACATATATAGATGTGTAGAAATTGTCAGCAGATAAAGGCCTATCAGCCTATCCAGTCTGCCCAACCTACCTAACTACTCTGCTCTAGCCTTAGTGGAAATATTACCCCTTAGTTTCTATCCCTCTTATTCTGACTAAGTCCATATGTCTGCCCCTATACTCCCTTGACATTGTTTACCACTTTGGCCCTTACTATTTCTTCTGGTAGCTTCTTCTACTTATTCACCACTCTTTCTCTGAAAAAGTGTCACAGACATCATTCTTGAATCTCCCCCTGATAGTTTAAGTGAATTCACAATTGTCCCTGTATTTGAGCTTGAGGTAAACATTCCATTGGCATCCTCTCTGTTTATGCCATGCAGGTACTTGTCTCTATCATATCACCTCTTTCCCTGTCTACATGTGTCCAGCAGCCTTGCTTTGTAAGAGATGCCCCTAGTTCCTGGATCATCCTAGATGCCCTGCCCTGTACTGTTTCCACTTTAGGATAGTCTTTTCTCAGATGTGGCTTCCACTACCTTGCACTGCACTCTTTTTTTTGTAAATATCATTTTTATTAGAGAAGCTTTTCAGTACATACATAGTTTGACAGTCACAATTCATCATGAGTACTACCGTCATATCATCAGGCATTCAGAGTTACCAGTTTACAAATAGGTTCTCCCATTATTATTTTAACAGTAATCCTAAACCCCCACCTCACAACCCATCATCTTTCCATTAATTATGTCATAGTTGAATCCACTCACCACACCCCCACCTCACCACCCCAAACCCCTCCATTCATCCAGTCAGTGTCATCATAGTCTCCCCTCGCTGAGCCTCTAGGGCTCAGGAGGAAACCTGGTGCCATTAAACTATGACCTGAGGAGCCTGCCAATGAAGCGTTGCCTTAAGGCACAAAAAGGGGGTCTTTGGCCATAATATAAATGATCCATCTCCTCCACTTCAAGGAGCCTAGCTCAGCCTGCTCATTTAAATTGTGAATTATTTTTTCGGACTTATATGTAAGATGGACTATCTCTCTCCAGTCAGAAAGGGAAGGGGGTTTAGCTGTGAGCCAGCGTTTAGTGATAGCTTTCTTCGCTGCCAGTAGAAGGATATTTAGTAGGTATCGGGCGTGAGGGTCAAATGGGTCCAGGGGGAAGCAATGCAGGATAAAAAAGTCACCACTCTAGGGGAGGCCGACCCCCAGGAGTTCCTCCAACTCCTCATATAAACCCTGCAGAAAGGGCTGCAGTATGGGGCAGGACCAGAAAATATGGGAGTGGTGAGCTGTGGCATCTCCACACAGGCGCCAACACTCCCGCAGATCAGGTAGCACCATAATGAGATGTTATTACCGGGGTTTGGAAGAATCTGACCAATAATTGCCATGCAAATAACCTCCAAGAATGGGAGTAGGTGATTCTTGATGTCATATGGAAAAGGGCCTCCCACTGTTGGGGTGTGATATGAGTATCCAACTCCTCACTCCACCTTTCCCTTAGTCGCTAGGTGTCTCCCCCTATAGTTTCCAGAAGGGATCTGTATAACACTGAGATGGCGTGTGGGAGCTGTCGAGATTTGAATACCTGCTGGAGTACTCGAACAACAGGGGGGTGGGCCTCAGGTGAACGGACATTGAGGGGTAATGATTCGAAGTAGTGGCGAATTTGCAGATACCGAAAAAAATCTGATCGACGTAAGTGAAAATCACGACTGAGTTCTCCAAACTCTCTAAAGTGGGGGCCAATCTGCAGTTGTAAGAGCTGAGAGAGGCCTGCATGTTGCCAAGTCTGAAAGGTATGGTCTAAGAGGGCTGGGGGGGAAAGTCTTCCAGCAGATCTATTGGACAAAACAGGACCAGGAAAGGGGCAATCCATAGGGCCTTTCTCATAGAGCACCAGACCTGTGCCTGGTACTCCATCCATGGATTCCAAGTGAACCGTCCCATTGAAGTTAAGGTTTTATGGTATATCAGCTTTTGATATTCCCCGGGACGGTAGGACGCCTTCCTCCACTTCCCTCCACCTGGCCGTAGTCATTCCCACTAGGCGCTGTATTATAAAAGAAAGGTGAGTAGCCCAGTAATAAAGTTTCAGATTAGGAAGTGCCAACCTTCCCTTGGCTTTAGGGAGGCAAAGCATCTCCAATTTAATTCTATGGCATTTACCTGCCCAAACAAATTTCACTATGGCCCTGTTCCAAACTTTAAAAAGACTGTTTAGCAAATTGAAGAGTAAATTCTGAAACAGGTAGAGAATCCTCGGAAGGGTCACCATCCGGATCACCTCAATGCGCTGCAGCATATTCAGTGGGAGAATATTCCACCTTTCAAGGTCCTGCTTCATTTGGGCTGTTATGGGGCGGTAATTATTGTCTAAGGTGTCTTCTGCCTAATGCGAGAAGGTAGATTCCTAAATATTTTAGCTTGGTAAGTCCCCAGCGAAAGGGGTATCTTGTCTTAGTTGTATCCGATTGGACGTAGTGAAAGGTGAGGGCATCGGTTTTGCTGGTATTCAGCTTGTAGCCTGAATGTGACCCAAATTCATCCAGGAGGCGGAAAATTGAGGGCACCGATTGCTCGGGGTTAGTGAGGAATAGCAGAACATCGTCTGCGTACAGGGCTACCCGGTGCTCCGTGCCGTCCATAATCACTCCTGAAATCTCAGTTGACATTCTGATCGCCTGGGCCAGGGGTTCAATAAAGACAGCAAAAAGGCCTGGCGACAATGGGCAACCCTGCCGGGTACCCCTGAAAAGAGGGACGTATTCAGAGTGGTGTTCTGATGTCTTAACACAAGCTTTCTGGGCCGCATATATTTTCTTAAGAGTATCAATGAGTGGTCTCGGAAAACTCATAGCCGCCATTGTGGCAAACAGGAAAGGCCAAGACACCCGGTCAAAGGCCTTCTATGCATCAAGACTTAGAAGGACTGTTGGGTCAGCCCGGGATTGCATCTTATGTACCAGATGAAGGGCCCTACGAGTGTTGTCCGATGTGGACCTTGAACTCACAAAACCTGTCTGGTCAGGGTCAATCATTTCCAGTAGTACTGTGTCCAGTCGTCAGGCCAGGATGGACATGAAGAATTTGTAATCTGAATTGAGGACCGATATGGCTCTGTAAGAACTACATTGTAGCGGGTCCTTACCTGGTTTGGGGATGACAGAAATTGTGGCATACGCCCAGCTGGGTGGAGGGGGTTCACCAGCCAAAACCTCATTGCATGCTGCGAGTAACAACTTACTGACAGACTGCGTTGAGTTTTCATAAAATTCAGCCCCATAACCGTCAGGCCCTGGGGCTTTTTGGGTTTTGGACCTGGCGATGACCGACCACAGCTCCTCCGGTGAAATT
Organism: Neoceratodus forsteri; assembly: GCA_016271365.2. Lineage (NCBI taxonomy): Eukaryota > Metazoa > Chordata > Ceratodontiformes > Ceratodontidae > Neoceratodus > Neoceratodus forsteri. The sequence goes on along the minus strand of CM028137.1, from coordinate 587,037,754 downwards.
GGTTTCACCATGAGTGCCTGCTGTTCATGGCTAAGCGTTGGTAACTTTAGGGCCGATAAAAAGGATTCGGTTTGTGTCAAATCTGTCCTCTGATCTGGCGCATACAGGGTTTTATAATATTGACAAAAGACCTGAGATATGTTTTTAAATTTAGTATGACACTCTCCTGTTCCAGGGTCCTTTATCATAGCAATGGTAGACAGCTTGCAATGTTGGCCAAGCCGATACGCAAGCAACCCGGAGGCTCGGGGGCCAATCTCACCGTATCTTTGGCGAAGGTAGGCAAGGGAGTCCTCAGTTTGCTGCAGGCAAAGGGAATCCAGCTCATTTTTAATCTGTTTTATCTGGGGGAGGGTCGAGGCATCACCTTGTTGGTGGGTCTGCTGGAGAAATTGGAGGGTCTGTTCCAGCTGAAGCTGTCTTTCCTTGAATGCCCTCGCCACCCCGGCAGAATATTTTATTAAGTGACCTCTTAGTACTGCTTTTAGTGTGTCCCACTGAATTGTTGACGATATTTCTTGTGTGGAGTTGTCCCGAGTGATTTCCTCAATTTTATCACTGAGGAATTCTTTAAATTGCTCACTTTTTAAGTGTATGGGGTTAAATCTCCACCCAGTGTTGAGTCTCTCTAGGCCCAGATTCCACTGAGTGATGAGTGGGGCATGATCTGAGTGGGCTATCGGGCCCAATGTGGCCTCGACCAGGGAGCCAAGCTGTTCCTTCTGTGTATAACAATGATCAATTCTTGTATAAGTCCCATGTACTGCAGAATAAAAGGAGTATCCCCTATCTCTGGGGTGCAAGGACCGCCACACATCCAGCCACCCTACCCCCTCTGCAAGCCTTTTAAAGAATTTGTGTGGGGCTGGTTGCACACCAGGCTGGGCCTTGGATGTATCCAAGGTGGTATTTGGGGCAATATTGAAGTCGCCTGCCAGGATCAGGGTCCCCCTAGTCATCTTAACCACTTTGTCCATTAAATGGCGGATAGTGGGGGAATTTGAAGCCGGAGGGAGATAGATGTTAGCCAGTGTTAGTTCCTGCTCATTTAAAGTGCCCTGAACTATAATTAATCTACCAGCAGGATCAGCCCATTCTTTTATTTTCCAGAATGGAAGGAGAGATGAGATCAGAATAGCGACCCCCCTCTTCCTTCCCTTCGGGATGGCCGAAGCAAAGACCTGTGAATAGCCCCTACTGCGGAGCTTCTCATGTTCTCTATAAGTCAGGTGGGTTTTCTGCCAGTATACAATGTCGGCACATGACTTTTTGGCTAACGTAATCATTCTAGACCTCTTGACCGGGCTACTCAGGCCATTCGCATTCAATGAAAATAATTTCAAGTGGTTATGAGCCATTTCCTTTTCTAGTATATTCTGTCTCTCTACTAAGCCTGTTATTCTCCTGAAATAATGTTCTTATCACTATTTTCAATGCTGATGGACCATGACTGTCCATTTTTCTTTATAGCTTGCTCTTCTCTATACTTTTCAGTAACCCTAAACTATCATAACACAGGCCCAGGAAGTACTCCTGCGGGCTTAATTGCTTTGTTTTAACTGTCCGAACTAGGCAGAAATTTAAACCTCCCTGTGTGCCCTCCCGCTCCACATGGCACCGCTAAGTCCTATGGTACATTAACATAGACAAAATAACTTGTAACACAACTTGGCACATTTCAAAAGTTGCCTTAACTATATACATTGCCCAGCATAGTACCAGGCCATACCATAACAGTGGGAGGAGATACATCCGGAGCTAACCTTAAATTCCAGATATTCCGCTTCCCCAAAACTAATCTTAGCTTCCAAGAGCTGCTGAGGGTGGTAAATCAGCAAGAAGGCCACTGCCACAATGCAGTATTAGGAGGACTCTCCTATTATTAAGGAAGAGACCTACCTACTCTAGGGAGTAATCCCTGTATCGAGCGAGCCTTACTAATAACAGCGATGTGTCCAGATTGCTCTGCCCTGAGCGGGGCCCCAACCGGACCAGAAAAATTTTCAATACAATGTAATCACCAAAATTGTATTCTATTATTAAAATAATGTAAACTGCCAACCTCCGGGAATACCACGGGGAACGCGTGCCAAGGGGCACATCGGGTGACTAGGGAAGAGGTAAGGGAGGAGGCATCAGCCCCATCTCCCATTGTTGACCAGTTATGAGGCAGGGTAAGCAGCCCAGACCTCGGGGGCAAATATGTCTCTCCACGCGTCACCAACGTGGTGTATTCAATATGCGGGCGTGGACACTCGGCATGGCCCCATGCCTCGCTACCGGTCCACTGTTAGATTAACCTGGGGGAGATAGTTCTGGAGAAGGACTCACCTGTCATCCACATTCCTCGGGCCAAGTGCCCCACCAGCCACCAGAGCATTCCGCGGGTAAGGGCCAATGAGGGCGAGGAAGTAAGCAGCAGACAACTCACCTCCTATCCCTGTGCAAGATGATTTACCAGTTCATATTACTTTAAGAAGCCTCTGCCGAGACTGACCCCCCGTGGGGTATATCGTCGCTAAGATAGACTCTCCCCAGGATTCAGCCTCCTCTAGGTGGTCCCACTCATCCCCCTCCATCCCCCACGATCCAAAAGTCTCAGTTCCATCCTTGGGCCTGCTTAGTCCCCCTCACGATGATACAGTTCAACCTGGAGGACACCAGAGCCAGTTATAGAGGGACAATTCTAACAGGGAAGGAAGGGAAGAGAACATAGCACTTCGAAAATAATAATATAATATCCAGAGAGAGAAAAAAAAAAGGGGAGGGAGGGGATAAGAACCATATCCCAGGAGTACAATCCCTGCCTCTAAGGATCCCCTTTCTTATTACTCATCAGAGGGGACCCCCGGGGCCAAAATGTCCCATCTCACCGCCCCCCTGGCTATACACAACTAGGTTAGCAGGGTGTTAGAGGCTTCGTCTCCAGGGTCAGGAAGTCCCAGATTCCTCAAGGAGAAGATCTTCCAGCCTTCCCTCTGGTTCCCCCAGATGAGAGTCTCCCCCGAAACTGGGAGCTCCTCTGCTGCGGACCTGTCTGCTTAACAACCCATCAACCCTTCCTGACCCCTTAGGGGGGCAAACTGCCTCCTCTCCTGCAAGTTAGCTTGTTGGGTCATCTCCCATACCAGATGTAGACAAGGTTTATCTTATGGCAGTTGAGAAGCACCCGACATCAGTCACTTACGAAGATGGGCGCAGCCCAATCAACCACAGGTCCCAGGAGAGCCCGTCGGGAAAAGGCAGAATTTCAGGGGGGGGGGGAACAGAAGGTAAAAAGAGGGGTCTCTCAACGGTGCAGATTCACTTTGAATAAGGACGATCGTCACGTAGGGGATCAAGTGTTCGCTCTTGCTGAGTGAGAATCATTTTTAGACGATCCCTGCCTGTCCTCTGAAAGGTGTGGGGGCTTTTTGTTTATTTTGGAGGAATCGCCATATCGCCTGAGTTGGGCAGCAACATCTGCTCACAAGTTCGTGTGTTCATTCCTCTGCAATGATCCGGGCTTTGTAGCACCCTTCTGGGATATCGTCCAGGCTGACGCAAGTAGGTCTTTCTCAAGTCTTTCCTTAATGGGGGGGAGAAGTAATTCCCTGTGAGCTTACGAACGAGGAGGCGGCCAGGAGGTCCGGGAAAACTTTCGGGCCTGCTTCAGTGGAAACTTTCAACCTTGCAGGGAACAGGATTTGTGCTTTAATGTTCTTATCCCAAAGCTGCTTCACAACCAGCCACAGGGTTCTTCTAGCTTCCTGAACTGCTGTAGTGTGATCGCTATCTAGCGTAATGCGCGAGCCAGTATATTTCAGCTGGCCCTTCTGCCAGGCTTTCTGTGGTAATTCCTCTTTTACTTTATAGGACGTTATTTTGGTGACAATTGATCGGGGCTTTGAGTCTGGTGCAGTAGGCTTAGGGGTAAGCGCTCTGTGGGCCCGGTCCATCTCTATTACAAACTCCGGTGATAGTTCCAACAGTTCCCTCAGCAAATTTTGCAAGAAAGCCATCACACTGGGGTATCCATCCTCCAAGCCCTCAGGGACCCCCTAAATCCTTAGATTCTGCCTCCTGCTCCTGCCCTCCAGATCATCCAAGCGGTGCATGAGTTCACGGTCTCTCGCCAGTAGGTACATAATTAGGCGATCCTGTCGATCTGACTGGTCTGAGATTTGAGTAGTGCATATTTCCAGTTGATCTGTCTTGTGGCTAATTTGGTTGATGTCTGCCCTGAAGTCAGCTATAGATTGGTCTATCCTGTTGACCGTTTGAGCCGTTTGCTTAATTGTGGCCACTAGGTCTAATAGAGAGTCTTCCTCATGCGGGCCTGTCTGAGGCAGTTCGGATGGGGCCTCTGAAGAATCCGATGCATCCCCATGATCCCCACGAACTAACGCCCGCAGTTTTTGTGCCTGAGTGGGCTGAGGTCTCCCAGACCTATTCTTTTTGGTTTTGGTTGGCAATGACATTCTGAAGCTAGTGATTTGAATCTTTTATTACCAGTTGGGGCGCGGAGCTACGGGGCTAGGCAACCATTACGACGCTGACGTCACCGGAAGTCCCTTGCACTGCACTCTAAACATGGTCTCACCAATAACCTGCACACATGGGCAAATCCACTTCTGTGGGTTGTCAATTTTGTCATGGGCTAGAACATTCCGTGAAGAATATAAAATATCCCCTTCAAAGCTTAAATTAGCCTGAAACAGCTTTTGGTTGCTGTCCTAAGGAGGTAGCAGTTGTTTCTGTGCTACATACAGTATTTGGATCCACTAGTGCATGTACTCTGAGATGATTAACTTGTGAATTTAGCTGTGTATCCACCTCCCTATGCATCCAAACAACCTGGTTGCATTTCCTAAAGCTATGTTACAGTGTTCTGTGGATTTGTTGCAGTTTTACATCATGATTCATGTTCTATTTCTCCTTGGTGCATTCCAGCACCACCACAGCCATGTCATACTGCACTCCTGGGTTCCTTTCCTCAATGTGCATTTTTGGCACTGATGCACAGCTGTCAGACTTTGACCATTTCTACAGTCTGCCCATATCATCTCAGAGTTCCTTTATCCCTTCCTACTGTGTGCTTTAACCCATATACAGATCTTTGCATCACCTGGAAAAAGGCAGACCTTGACCTTAATGTCTTCCCCATATCAAAGATGAACACATTGAGAAGAAGAGGACTCAGCACCAGTCCGTGTGGTACTCTGCTCAAAGCCTACCTTACCTCAGAGAACTCCCCATTTACTATAGCCCATTCCATCCTTTCCCTCAACCAGATGTCTACCCAATTCACCAACATTCTCTGCACAAACAAGTCCCTCAGCTTCTTTATCAGCCTCTTTTAGGGAACTGAGTCAAAGGCCTCACTAAAATCCAAGTACACTATAATAACTGCTTGTCCCTCATCAGCCAACCTGATCACCCAGTTGAAGAATTCAATAATCATTTGTCTGGCAGGACTTCTCCTTGTGAATCCATGCTGTCTGGGGACCTGTGTCCCATTTCCTTTTAAGAAGCCCACCAGTTCCTCACTCAGTATAGAGTCATTTGCCTTCTGCACTATAGATATCAGGCCGACTGGTCCATAGTTTCTTGGTTCATCCTACCTTCGACTCCTGTGGAGAGGAACAATGTCTGCTGACCATTTTACTATTGGAACAGCTCCTGTAGCCAGTGAACAGTTGAATATGTTTGCAAGTGGAGCTTTTGTTACTTCCACAGTCTCCTTCAACATTCTTGGGAGTATGCCATTGGTTCCAATAGCTTCATCTACTTTTTACCCTTCTATATATTCCATTTTTCTTTTCCCAGTTATACTGCTCATTCTGCTTTTGCACCCACCACCTTTACTTTCCTCCTTATCAAAATTCCAGCAGCAGTCCCTTATTTTCCCTGGTAAATGCTGAACAAAGGTATTTGCTCAATATTTTTGCCTTAGCTTTGCCCCTGTCCAACCAGTTTTCCTCCTTCTTAAGCCTCACTATGTCTCCTCTTTACTTCCTTTTCTTCCCAATGTATCTGAAGCACACTTTTCCACCTGGTTTTACCCTCTTAGCTAGACCAAGTTCCATCTCATCATGGCATCCTTACATTATTACTAGCTTCCATGATGGCTTTTAGGTACTCTTTCATATCCTCCTGCCTTTGTGAGCTACAGGGTTCTCAAAGGGTTAAGTTTGACCTTAAGAGTTTCCCTCTAGAGGGGCCCCTTGCTGGCTCGATGACATGGTTACAAGATGTTTACACAAGATGTTCTGGCTCAAATAGAAGTGGGTTAATGCTGTCATGAATATTCATATTCCCATCCTCCCCTTTGCACTTTAACAAGGGGAGGCAAGTGAACAATGTGTAGTTTAGTTTTATCCAGCATCAAAGAGGAAATCCAGCCTCTATATGCAACCAAGGCAAGGGCCTACAGTCCCAGGGATGGTGGCAGGGTCCCTGGGTCTAGGTACCAGGAGGATGGGTCTCCAAAGATGGCCTCAAGAACCCCAGTGTGAATAAGAAATAGAATGGTACCACAGGGAATAGTGGAGGGCTTCCCTTCAATAGTGGACAGCTGGAATCCTTTCTGATCCACTCTCATTAAATGCAACCTAATGATAGCTCAAGTTTTGAGAGGAAAAACTGTTTGCAATGGGAATACTGTATACAGTATGTATGTAAGTAAGTAAGTCTTGCAGTAGAGATGCTCAGGAAAACCATAAAAACTTAGGTACAATTGTGCGATACCCTCTATCAAGAAGACAAATGAATATGCCTTAGGAGGAGAGAGCCTGGCAAGAGCTGAGGTTAGTTAGTCCTGGTCTTAGGGGCCAGGCATAGAAGCCTGTTGCTTTGGATCATTAGGGCTGGCAGTACACTTTCAGAGGGTGGCAGGTATGGCCAGACCAAGTATTAATTATTATGAGTGCTGTCACAATTCTGACATGCTTTAATGTAATGTTGTCCTTCAAGGGCATAGAAAAACAAGTACAGGCATGGAATTGTACTTGAGATAGTGCTCCCCCTACCTAGAAGCAGGCCACACACAAATAGTCTTGGGAGCACCAGGACTCCAGTGACCCCATAGAGATGTTAGAGATTGTTGTAGCAATATGAATGCATTCGCACTATATCCATTAACACAATCACATTTGAAAATAGGCACGTGTTGCTTACAGATCACTTCAATTTAGGGTAAAAACAAACAAAAACAAACAAAAAAGAATGTGTTTATTTGAGTTGGGTGAAGGAATTGTTATCTGTGCAGTTAGCTAGGTGAATAAAAAACTGAATTAGGGTGAAGGAATTGTTATCTGTGCAGTGAGCTAGGTGAACAAACAAACTGTTAATTAGGGGGGAGTGGCTTAGAGAGAAGGAATCCAGGTGTTTGCATTTTAAAAACTGACCTAGATAGCTTGTGACAGAGAACAGCAAGAAGAATAAGGTGCTGTTAGAACTATACTACTCTATTGGGACTATGTTGCTGTCCATACCGCCTGTCAACCCCCCCCCCCCATAAGCTGGTTCTACTTTTATAGGCACAGGATTTGACTAACATGAACTTCCTGTTTGGGAGCAGGAACTGAGTGATCACAGAGGCACAAAAGAATCACCATCCTAGAAGGAAAAGAGTAGCTCTCCATCACCCCCTAGCTGCTGGAGATCTGACTCTGAGCAAGAAAGAAGGAGACTACTGAGGAATATAGAAACTTACTGTCCCAGAACAGGAAGATCAGGTGCTTTAAGAGCACAGAAGCAGTAGGAAACTAGGGAAATATATATATAAAAAAGAAATAAATAAAATAAACAGAGGAAAGAGTAAGTATACAAATCAACAGTTAAAGGGACCACAAATAAAGACATGATGGGAGTGGTGCAGTGCAGTGGCTGTAGAGCAGGAGTCTTCTGGGAGACGTTCTGGAGAAAGCAGTGATGTCCCATCTACAGACACCTCTCTGGGCTGAGGGAGGAGGTTGCTCAATTCCAGGCTGATGAGTTGGCCAGGATTCATGGGACCTCCTTTTCCACCCAGGATCCACCAGGGCCACTGCTGCTGCCTCAGAGGTTGCCAAGAAAGAGTAGCAGTTGGACCACAGTGGGCTCAGGGTGGGTGAGGGTGATGGAACAGAGGTGCATCCCTCCAATTGTACCTCTCCACAATTCATATGCCATTCTGGCAGAGTGCGGTCCCTCTATGGAGGCACCCACAGTGGTGACCAAGGAGGATGCTGGGAACCTCCCAAAAGGAGACCCACAGTAGGGTGGCATGGGACCCCACAGAGGAAGGAAACAACTCCTGGTGGGGGACTCCATTATTAGGAGGGCAGAACTGGGGGAGAGAGGTAAGGTGCCTGCCTGGCACCATGGCTTGGAGGGACAGGGAGTGAATCCTCAGGATCACTGGAGCAGCTGCATGGAGGAGAAAGCTGGATGTCATTGTCTACCTAGGGACAAATGACCTGGCTGGGATTGGAGCAGTGCAGAAGGAGTTTGTGGAGTTGGGGAGGGGCCTTAGACAAGTAACAGACGCAGTAACCTTCTCAGAGGTGCTTCCTGTCTATAGTATGGGTAAGACTAGGGTACTCCACACCATGGGATTCAATCAGTGGTTGAAAAATTGGTGCAGAGCTCAGGGTTTCAGATTCATTGGGGACTGGGGCTCCACCTGGAGGGATACAGGCCTATACCAGTGAAATGGCCAGCATCTGTCCAGGAGGGGAACCAGGATCCTAGGTAATAGGTTTAAATGCTTCATTAACAAGCATTAAACTAGCTAAGGGAGGAGACACTGAAAAGGAGAAGGGAAATCATAGCCCACCCGAAAAAATCAGGGTAGTTAGTGAGATAAACACCAAGATAGAGCAGTCGATAGGTAGAAGGGCAGGGGTAAATGGAGAAAAAGACAAAGGCAGTAAGGACATGGATGGGGCACAAAGGGATAAGGCCATCAAAAATGGAGAGTAATGAGTACCAATGCCCATAGTCTAGGTAACAAGCTCCCTGAACTAGTGGCCTTGATGGAAGATGGTTGCCTGGATATCATGGCAGTCACAGAAACATGGAACACAGAGAATCATGACTGGGATGTCAACATACCAGGGTACAGAATCTATAGGAGGGACAGGAAAGATAGAAGCAAAGGAGGAGTAGCTCTCTATATAAGGGAAGGGATCAAAGCAACTGAAATAAACGATAAACCAGGAGGAGAAGAGGCACTGTGGGTCATCCTGGAGACTGGAAATGGTACCACAATCTGCACAGGGGTTGAATACAGACCCCCATCTGAGGGGGAAGAAATGGACAAGAAAATAATAGAAGGCATCCTTAGGAAGGCAGAGAAAGGGGAGATATTGCTGATGGGGACCTGAATATGCCAGATATTAACTGGAGAACCTTTGCTGCAGCCACATCCAAGAGCAGGGCCATTCTCAATGCCCTACATGGGGCATACTTCAGACAGCTAGTATTGGAACCCATTAGGGAGGGAGCAATCTTAGACCTGGTACTTTCAAATGGGAATGGAGAGAGGATCTCAGATCTAGAAGTGAGTAGTCATCTGGGAACAAGCAACCACCAAACAGTGTGGTTCACGATAAACTTAGCTGTAGAGTCAAGTCACACAAAAGTGAAGGTACCGGACTTCAGGAGGGCTGATTTTGTCAAAATGGTAGAGTGCCTCAGAAAAGCACTAGAAAACAGGCAAGAAGATGGGGTGAAGCAACAGTGGGGAAACATCAAATCTGTCATCAGAGAGGCAACAAGACTTTGTGTGAAGCAAATAAATCAAAACAAAAGAAAAAAACGCTATGGTTCTCAAAAGAAGTGGCAGGAAAGGTTAGGGAGAAAATATAGCATTTGGGAAGTACAAGAAAACACAGAAGGAGCAGGACAGAGAACTTTACTGTACCATTTAAAGCAGAAGGAGGTGGGGAAAGCAGTCAGAATAGCAAAGGCCCAAACCGAGGAAAAGATAGCCAATTCGGTTAAGAAGGGAGATAAAACCTTTTATAGGAACATTAGGGAGAGAAGAAAGAATAAGTCAGTGATACTGAGGCTGAATAAAGAGGAGGGTGGCTGGACAGAGAGGAACAGTAAAAATGCAGGGACACTGAATTAATGCTTCTGCTCAGTATTCACAAAAGGAAAGGAGAGGAAGGTACCTAATCCAGTCAATACAGTCAATAGAAGCACTCTGGATGGGGGGGGGGGTGATATCATCCCTTTCACAGAAGAAAGGGTTCTGAAAGAACTGCTAAAACTGAAGGTGGATAAAGCAATGGGGCCTGATGGGATTCAACCCAGAGTTCTAAAAGAACTAAGGGGAGAACTAGTAACATCACTGACTACCCTTTTTCACAAATCATGGGATGATGGTGTGGTACCTGAGGACTGGAAGAGGGCAGATGTGATTCTCCTTCACAAAAGTAGGAGCAAGACAGAGGCAGGAAACTCCTGACCTTTAAGTTAGACTTCAGTGGTACAGAAAGTGATGGAATCACTTCTGAAGGAAAGAATTGTTGAGTACCTAGAGGCCAATGGGGCACAGGACCCAAGGCAGCATTGATTCACAGTGGAAAGGTCAAGGCAGACAAATCTAATATATTTTACTGACTGGATGACCAAAGTAGTAGACAGGGAGGGCTATGGACTTGACCTACTTAGATTTAAAAAAAGGCATTTAACACAGTCCTGCACATAAAATTAATAAACAAATTAGCCACCCTGGGAGTGGGTCCCAGGGTGGTAGCCCAGGTAAAACATTGGCTGGACAACAGGACCCAGAGGGTAATAGTAAATGGAGTCCACAGTGAAGAAAGGGGTGTTACTAGTGGGGTACCACAGGGTTCAGTATTGGATCTGGTCCTTTTTAATGTCTTTATAAGTGACATTGCAGATGGACTGTAAGAAAAAGTATGTATCTTTGCAAATGACACGAAGATCTGCAACAAGGTTGATACACAAGGTGGGGTGGAAAGGATAAGAAGGGACTTGGCAAGGCTGGAGGAATGGTAAAATGTAAGTCAGCTTTGAGTCAACTCAAAGAAGTGCAAAGTAATGCACCTGGGAAATAAAAACACAGGGGAAGAGTACACAATGGGGAGTGAAATACTGACAACAACAACAATGGAAAGGAACCTGGGGTAGTTATATCAGATAACCTAAAGGTGGGCAAGCAATGTGAGAAGGCAGTAAGGAGGGTTGGGGGGATACTGGGATGCACATGGAGAGGCATCACCAGTAGAAAACAAGAAGTTGTTATCCATCTGTACAGGCAGTTGGTGAGACCACATCTGCGGTACTGTGCTTTTCTGGTGACCCAATCTCCACAAAGATATAGACAGGATGAAAGCTGTTCAGAGGAGGGCAACCAAAATGGTGCAGGGTCTGCACCAGATAACATATAAAGAAAGACTAAAGGGGTTTAATATGTATAGCCTACAGGAAATGAGGGGGGGGGGCATGACAGACATTTTCAAGAACCTCAAGGGAATCAACAAAGTCCAAGAGGGTAGCATCTTTCAGAAAAAGAGATGTGTAAGAACAAGGGGGCACAATTTGAAGATAGAGGGGGATGACGCAGAGGCAATGTGAGGAAGTTTTTTTTTTCATGGAGAGGGTTGTAGATGCATGAAACAGCCTTTCAGAGGACGTTGTGGAGTCAAAAACAGTGGGGAAATTCAAGAATGCATGGGACAGACATAGAGGATTGTGTATGATCGCTCATACACAACAAAAGTATTTTTCACTCAAGAGGTTTCCATGGTAGCTGGAGACCTCAAGAGTGCAGCTTGAGAGGTCTCATTACCATGGAAACCTCAAGAGTCAAAAAATACCCCCGTTGTGTGTGAGCAATCATACACAGTCTTTTATAGTGTATGGTCATTCATAAAAACACTGCCCTTACTTTCTTTGAGATTCTTGTGTGGTTTTTGGTTCCTTCCAGCCTGTTTCACTGCTCTGGCCATTCTTTGCACTTCGCCGGTCTCCCAATCACGCATGCGCACTCAGCTTCCATGCATGCGCATCCACCTTCTAGGTGTTATGCTGCACTAGTTACATAGCTAGTGCAGCACAACAGCTACGGTGATGTAGCTAGTGCAGCATAACAATGCTGTTGGAAGCATGAATTTCCATTCTCAACAGCGTTCTACCATACACTATAAGGCAATTCTAGTGGGGGTAGGAGGAAGTAGGCTGTTGGTTACTTAGTATCTGCAGCTTATTCATTAGGTAGGGAAATGGACAGACTAGTTGGGCCAAGCAATCCTTATCTGCTATTAAATAACTCTGTTTCTATGTTTCACTTCCCTAACAAACAAATAATTATTCCCCTTACTGTAGCTAAAGGGAGGAACTGGCAACTTTGAGAGGATTTAGGATGGCTATACACTGGAACGGTGGGATTAGAAATTGGATCCCCAAATGGATTAAAGGGTACAGTGTGATACAACTAATACTTTACTTTTGGAATGAAGTGAATGGAATAATTGTGATAGAATGCCTTAGAAATCTGTGTAATCAGACAGTTAATGAATGCACTCAGCTTGATCCCAGCTTCATGTTTGGTCAATAAGTTTGTATGTGGGATCATGGTTACAGGTGCCCCAGTGTTTGGTTTATGGAGCCTCTAATCCAACATCCCATGACTGTTGTGGTAAAGTGTTTGTGCAGGTAGATGTACAGGTTCTATGATGTAAGGGGGATGCTGTTCTGATGAGAATTCCACCACATACTTTTGGGCACAGGGAGGTGCTTGTCCCTTACATTTGCATTAAATATTGTTAAAAGACAGTTCTCAAATGTGTACAATAAATTCTATCTTGCCATGGCCAGTGATTATAAAAAAACAAAGATGGTAGGAAGATATAATAAATAACTGAGTGTCTTGGCACTTTTTGGAGCGAGTCCCAAACTGAGTGTTGGCAACTGGATTTTTTTAATCTCTGACACTGACGAGAAGACTGTAGGCTTCCCCTCAACTCTGAGTTCTCCTGCAAATGTCATAGTGTTTGTCTCCCTTCAGAAAGCCAGCAATTCCTCAAACAATTTCACACCAGTGGTGGTGGCACATGTTGCCATGCTGTCATGTCTGGTAAATGAGAAAAGATTCCCACAAAGAACTGTTAATGTCAAAACTCTGGCATATGATACTTTCTCTCCAGCTTCTGTATACAACTGTACCATAAAAACGTAATTTGATATATTTATACTTATTTGCTGTCAACCTAGCCAAAAAGAGAATTTAATAATGATGTGTCATGAATACTTATTATCAATTGTTATCACAGATAATGTTCAAACTTCAAAAACCATCATTGAGATCATGAATAACAATGATTAAATATGAATGTTAAATGGCTGACAAAAACTACAATGTTATGGAAAAAAATATTTGCACTTAATGATGATCTCATATTATCAGGATTTTTCATAACTGGTCATGGTCAAGATTACTACAATAAATTACAAGAAAAATAATGTATTGTTTTTCATCTTGCTTTCTAATTACACATGTTTATTGGAATCATCAGTCATGACACATCTTCTACACAAATGCACTGCATTCAGTTATACTTTATCTGACTTCTCACTTCTTGCCAGTGTTGTAAAGGCTCAGATTAGTTTATATAGCTCCATTCAATGGTTCCTTTAGAGTTGTGCTGAGTTCCTAAAAGTACCTTGTTTGTGCTCAGAATCTTTCCCAACAGTCTGCAACCTAATACTGTCAAGGCAAAAATATGTTAACAACAGAAGTTACCACTGTATTAGTCCATAAACTGTTCCACTGTATTAGTCCACAAACTGTTCCACTGTATTAGTCCATAAACTGTTCTTTTAAAATTTGGCAGAAATATGCAGATTAGCTATTCAAATGTGCATACTATACCTAACAACTCATGTACTCATCCTAAAGTGATTGCAATTTAACTTCAGGTGATTTACATTATAATGTGCTTCTGCTGATAGTGACATTCATATTTTCATGTTAGTCACAGAATGTTGTTAAGTATTACTGATGTGACTTACAATTGTATAATAGAGAACTAATATAATCATTAATGATCATCAGTGATAATCTCTTGATGTTGCACAGATCATCAAAAACCATCATGCTGATTTAAGCTTACAAAAAGAATCAATTGTCACCAGTTGTCAACTTAACAGTTACATTTGACAATTACATAATAATCTAAATTATGATCTTAGATCATGATCTGCCTTGATTATCAGATGTTAACATTTGATAATTAACAAATCAGTAATGACTGACCTTCAAAAAAGATGATTCATGATTTGCCAATTCCCCTGGGTAGCACCATTTTCTTTTGGAATCCATAGATAGCATGCTTCATGTGTGATTTGTTCAAAATAAAATTGATTAATACATAAATTACTGTTCCCTACATTCTTTTCGTTTTTACCACACATATAACGTTGTTGTCAATCAGACATTTAAAGTGATCAATAACAATGTTGCATACGGTTTTTAGTGATTGTTTATAACCACTGAGGACAGTATTCAAAATTCAGGGCCCTATATATAGTCACGGTGCCCACTGCTCTTTCGAAGCCACCCACCAAAGCTGCCATACTCATGGATATGCCACTGCCTGCAGGGGATAGATTTGCCACAGCAATACAGTGTACAGTTATGCAAATTGCCATTCCCTATGTTAATGTTCACACAGAGACTGTGTAACCATAAACAAACTGGCAGTGTTGTAGTCACAAGTGTCTGACCATGGCATAGCACCAGGAACATAGTGCTATACAATTTGCCATGCCCTGGGCACATAACATTACCATCAATATCATCCCCCTTCTAACATTTTACCTTAAGAACCACCTTTAAATGTCATGCTATTGGTGACTGAGATCCTATGAATCCAGAAAGTGGATCCCCTTCACTAACCCTGCTCCTGTTTTGTCTAGTGCTTGGTGGCACTGTGTACTGTGTACTACCTAACCCTTGTCCCTGCCAAAATGCACTTTATATCTTGCAAAACAGTGACCTCTTCAAGAACTGCTTTCAGCGGTTCTTCTGGCAATGGAGTCACTGCACCTTGTGACTAGGAGTGAGGGCACTGGAAGCCATTTTGCATAGCATAGCACCACAGCACATACCAGTGCCCTCTTTAATTCTGACTCCTCTTCTCCTTTCCATATGATGGTGCATTGACCTGTGCACTAGTGCAGACAAATGCTTCCTTTCTGTTTATACAACAAAGAAGCACACTACTGTAATGTGCTAGAAAGTGGTCATTGTGTCCACTTTGTGGCATAACATTATGATGGGATCCGTACTAAGTTCCAACAGCTATAATCCTGACATTAAAATCCCAACAACACAAATTACTGACATACCAAAATCTCAACATGAAAAATCCTGACATTACAATTGCCTGTATTCACATAATCCCGGCATGCATAACAAACAATAAATTGTGACTTCCCATCATTGACTTTTTCAGGACCTTCATGACTTGACAGATGAGTCTGATTCAAGTCTGTTGCCTGAGTTTATAATAATGGATTTTGAGCAGGCAGCAGTAAATTCCTGCAAAATAGAGTATCAGGAAACATCTAATAAGTGGTGTTTGTTTCATTTTGGACAAATAGTGTGGGGAAGAATACAGGGGCTGGGTTTAGTATCACAGTATGGCAGGGAAACTGAGTTTAGTCTCCTCATGAGGCACCTGGTTGCTCTGGCTTTTATTTATTTAGTTTTTGTTTACCTGGTAAGGTGTCATAGCCACAAAATATGACTATTTTCAGACACACAACCCAAGAGGTTACAACACAAAATTGGCAGACAAAATAAATAACAGCTACAGTTCAGATGTAATCAACCATACAAGGAAAAATCTACACAATGTTCTGTGATGTAAACAGTAATGCTAATATGACAGAGACAATGCAAGGAAAATACACAACAGTACAAAATATAATACGGTTGCTCTGGCTTTTCTGCCAGCTGATGAAAAAAAGGCAACACTCATTGAAGTGAAAAGTATTATGCCAGACAATAGTGCTCCACTGTTGGCATGGTTAGAAGAAAATTATATTTTGGGCAGAGTCAAGAGACAAGTAGGGAGGAACAAAACTACTATTAGGAGTCCACCACTTTTCCCACCTGAATTCTGGTCTGTCCGTGACCAGGTCGACAATGTAATTCCATGCACACAAAACAATGTAGAAGCGTGGAACTGCAGATTGGGTAAATTAATAGGTTCTTCACATGTGGGCACCAACCAATTCATAGCTCAGCGGGAAGAGGAGGCAATGTTTGCTGAGACAACAGTTGAGAAGATCATATGAGGCTTGTCTAGATCACCTGCAAAGGCTTTCCTAGATCATCCAGGGGATTGCGCATAACATGACACCATAAATACTTTAAATACAGAGTTTTAACTTTTAAGTTAACTTTTAACTATTACTATAATTAAAGATAAATATTTTAATGGTGTCATTAATTGGATTACTGAATTTCTGGATCAGACTAGATAACTGGATTACAAATGGAATGAACCTCAATGATGGTAAATTACAATTTATTGTTTGTCATACATGTCGGGATTATGTGAATATAGGCAAATGTAATGTCAGGATTTTTAATGTTGGGATTTTAGTATGTCAGTATTTTGTGCTGTCAGGATTTTGGTGTCAGGATTTTTCATTTCAGGATTATGGTTGTCGAGATGTAGTACCTAACTCCATTATGACTGTGTATAGGGCACTAGTTCTTCACTGATAGTCCTATTTTTTCTGTCCATATGGCCAAGAATCCCATATATCATGTTTTATTTTTTATTATATGGACTGATAAATTTTTGACTTTTTACATGTTGTTTATTTATTTTATTTAAGTTTTTGGTAACCGGGTAAGTGCATTGATCCAGGGGACCCTTTTCAGGCATGACCTGGGCCACACAGATGGCAGTTACAGAGCTGGTGACAGGTTGTACAATGAGTACAAGCCATGTGGAAATACAGGCATCATTGCTGAACAAAGTGGAAATACAGATATCATTGGTGAACAAAGAAAATGACATAGGAAAGTAAAATTAATGTGAAGCTAAAAAAAAAAAAATAGAACATCATGATAAGCAACAATTATTATACAATTATTTACTAAGGATTAGTTGCCAGTGCAAGTTAGTGCACAATTTAAAATAAACAAACAAACAAAAAAAATATACAAGACAATAGCCAAGTGGGAGAGCCCAAGAAGCAGGCAGTAAGGGATGTAAGACAGGCGTTCAGAGAAATGGAAGAGGGCCTCTTCTATATTTGCCTGTATCTTTCCTAAACTGTGCAATATCTTTTAAAATCTATTTCTCATTTTAATTAAACCCCCTTCATATTTTTGATTTATCATTGTGAGTGAAGAAAGAGATGTGTTTACCCTATGTACTTCTTTGTTCGGGTAACACAGATGGCTCTATAACATATCATAGACAAGCTTGGACTTCTATGAAGGATGCAATATTTTTCTTTGTTCTTAAAATTTCTAGTGGGAAGAAATTATTTATTTTAACAAGCAATTTAGTCCCAGTCACGTATTTGATTTACTGACTTTAACAGATAGTACCTGTTAAAACCTAAAAACCAGAAAATGATGAAAAGATTCTTAAAGCAAAATAATATTTTGCTATGATCAGCACATCAGAGGCTTGCAGCATTCTTTCCCAGGGGCTTTGAAAATTTGACCCATTATCTCTTGTGTTCTGCATCATATCCTGGCTTGCCTTGGGATTACATATTTTATTCCTACATATTGATATTTTATTTTATTTTTGTATTGTATCTAAGAGTATGCATTTGTACCCCATTGTAAATGTGTTTCAGCTCAATTGGGCTATCCTGTTCGTGGTCACAAAAATAAAACTACTGGATTTGGTAAGTAATATTAAAATGGCTATGAATGTTGAAATTAAATGTGGATTTGTACTGTACGGCAAAGTCAAAAACAATGTTTTATGACATAGGCCTTAAAATAAGATCCCAAAATGAAACTTATTATCCCATATATTCAGGTGCTGCTTTCAGTGATGCACAGAAAATGTGCTGCTTGGAAAATAGCTCATGGGTACATGAAGGCCAATATAAAGTAGGGCTGAACAGGGGCCGAATATTATTTTCTGAATTCCATGAATAGGCTTCTGAATATTTAAAAATGTTTTATGTAAAGGGGACTATTTGCATTTGGAAAACAATATTTGACTAGCTGCATAATTAAAAACATAAATGCAAAAATAAAAAAAAAAACTCGTTCACAACCCAAAACCCAGTAAAATAAATATAAACTGCATTTCCCACCATCTCTCAGCAGCCTGATGCCGCCCTCCTCTTCCCAAGCATGAAAAATGATATTTATTTTCATTCATTTGAACAAAAAATGACCAACTCGGTGGCACAGATGGCTGAGGTGCTCAGCGATTTAACTCATCCATGCCAGCAACCCAGGTTCAGGAATGAACTCAGGCTGCAGGGAGTCAGCTGGGAGGAGAAAGGATTGAGCATCCCGATGGACATTCTCCCTCTCAGGGAAGGGAGAACAGCTGAATCTGCTGATTTACTGCCACCAGGGTGACCACAAGTGGCAGTGCAGTTGCAGCAGCTTGTGGGAGAGGGGATGTCAGCAGGCACTGTATGCCACATGCTTATGTGGGGATGTGCCTGGCAAGCCCTTGATACTGATGTCCCTGAAGCATGGGAACAAAAGGAGAAAATACTCCCTGATGGCAGGATGATAGCCTGCATAGTTTGCAGACCCAGCACCTGGCTACTCAGGCAGGTCCCTTCCTAACCAGATCTGGTCCATGGTGGAAGGTAGGGGGGACCTTCATCATGCCCAAAAGAGGTGGAAAACTTTGGAAGATCAAGGATAAACCCACAAAAGCCCTGGTGGCTGCCAGAGTGATGAGGCTTGGATCAGGGGAGCAAAAGTGGGTAGCTGGGGAGAGCAGGAACAAAATAAAAAAAGAAATTTGAACAAATAGAGTCAATTAAAAAAAAATTCTCTATGAATAACATGTACAACATGGCCACCTCCATGTCCAGCTGCCATCTTTCTTAGCACTCATTTATGTCTAAAAACAAGTATTAGAGTTATGTGCACCAAAACCCAATTCTCTTAATACACAGAAGGCAACTGGCACCGAACCGCCTTCCTCCATTGCCAGCCATCATCTTTCTTAGTACTCATTTGGGTCTAAAAACAAGTATTAGAATTATATCATTCCCCAAACAGCATCCTGACCCCACTAGGACTAGCACTCAATTCTGTTAATACAGAGAAGGAAACTGGCATAGACCCTCCCTCCTCCATGGCCAGCTACCTTCTCATGACTGAAAGTGGTCACATGATCAGTTTGTTTTACTGTACAGAGAGAGCAAGCATGGGAGTGCTTCCATGCATGAGATGGTGGCCAACCATGGAGAAGAGCAGATCTCTGCATGTCATATTCTCTGCATTAAGAGAACTGGGTGTTGGTGCTGGCATGGTCAGGGTGCTACTGGGGAGAAGGGACATAACTCTAATACTTGATTTTAGACACAAATGAGTACTTAGAAAGTTGACAACTGGCTGAGGAGGTGGGCTGGTTGTACCGCTCGTCCATCGGGGGATTTCTTACACTGTTCAAACTGATAAAAATAAATGTAGTTATTGGTGCTTGGGGGGAGAGAAGGGTGTCATTGGGCTGCTAAGAGAGGTTGAGGCAACAAGGGTTATGTAATTATATTGGGTTTTGTGCTGGGGAGGAGAAGAGGCTTAATTTTTTTTTTTTAATTTTGTTTTAAATGGACTAGCTGAATACAGAATGCTGAATGCCCAAATATTTGGGTGCCAAATACTGAATATTCAGAAAAAGTCATTTGCACAGCCCTAATAAAAAGATAGATTTTTTACAGATATCATAACTACACCTCTGTCTGAATATCTGACAACAGCAAACTGACTGCAATCACCATAGTGCCAGTATAGCGCAAATGCATGAGGTCAATGCTAAAGGGACTGAATACTGCAACACAGAACACAGCACAGTGCAGCACAGTATGATCACCCACAAAAACTGCTGTTAAAAAATAAAATTCCATCTGTGAAATTACTGAGAAAGTCAGAGTATCCCTTCCACAACATTTTGGAATACACTTTGGCAGCTTTTATGGAAATTCTGACTTAGAACAGCAGAATGAATATATGAATTGCATATTCATGTCAAAGATATGTTATGTAGAAGTTATTTTCATAGTTTAATATATATTAATGCATAAATTTGTAAATTCATTCTACAGCTCATTGAGTCACTGAACTGTGGAATGCATACATGAATTCTGAAATGTATTGTACTGTGGAAAGAAATTATTTAGAAAATATGGATCCAAAAGCAAATGATTTGATACCTTTAATGGACCAACATAAATCTAACAACAAGAACAAAGTGCTCTAGCTTTCAGACCAAGAAGTCCTTTATCAGAAGCGGAATGACAGTTATTTAGAAAAAAACAATACTTTTAACACCCAGATCATATAAAAAAAAACTAGAAAAATCCCCATTGGTTTAAAATACTCATAAAAAAAAAAGAAAGACAATTATGTCAGAGAAGCTTAACAGTACCATGTTCACCTTCAGCTGGGAGAGTCTCAGGGTCAAAGGTGCTTAGTGCAAAAGACATACAAAGAACTCTACTGCATATAAATTAAATTGATGTATAAGATAACAGTTACTTGAGCAGATGGCTCTTAAATCAAATTAACCCCCACCCAGATTAAAGACATACTAAAATTGTCTTTGGACTACAAGAAGCATCTATGTATATATAACAGACAAAGAGTAAGTAGTAAAGCCTTCTTAAAAAGATCAGTAGTTACACACTGTATGATGTGTAAAACTTAGCTGGACCCATTACCCAGCTATAATCTCCAGCTCGATATTATGCCCCATAAACTTTAAAAGCCTATAGTTTAGTAACAGGACTTTATAAATGATAATATAAATATAAATTGACAGTATAGGTATCAAACAAAAAACTACTTGTCAAGGACCACCACGGAATTAAGACCATGCAGCTTGATATGTACTGATGTCAATAAATTCTCAGTGTATAATATAACAACTTGATGTACCAAAAATGTCTAAGGAATCTGAATAAGAAATAAAAATTAAATTCTCTCCTCACCTTCACACACAACACAGCCCCACCCCCATTGCGTGAAAGGGGGGGATAACTAGTTTTAAGGATACACACACACACACACGCACGCGTGCACACACACACACACACACACACACACACCTCCTAATGCATGCATCATTCACATCAATCACTGCAATTGTTACCCAAAGGAATTCAACTTGTCATGAAATCGCAAGTAAAAGGGATCACATTTCTTAATATCTACAGAGTAAAAATGTGACACTATTTAACCTTACTCTTATCTGCACAGTAACATCTCCAAGGATTCTGGATAGAACCACAATACAATAAAATTTCCACCCTCCCCAGAGTAAAGTTACTAGAAGTAAATATGAAGTACAGTATGTGTTAAGACAAGAGTCCTAACATACCAACATTTCCACAAATCACTACAGTATTAGCCTACTATAAATAGATCTGTCCAGTACCCCATGCAAATGAGATCTTGCACCCCAATATGTTCAGAGTTAAAAAATGTGACAGTCTATAATAACACTACTGTGTGTACAGTAACATGCTAGGGAGTCTGAATATGGCACAATGGAATCAACCCCACTCCCAGGAGAAGGTAAATAGTAAGAAGGAATTAATATTCATAATGTGGATGAAGTAAGAGTAATAACACATTGTGACTCCATGTATCTAAATAGGAGCCTACCTCAATGTGACAGCAAGCCCCACACCTGCTATATTTACATACCTCCCAAAACACACACACACATATACTGAAGTCCTATAATATGTCAGTCTGAAGAAGAAGACGTCTGTGGATGTTAAATCTTGTAATGTCCCATGAAATCCAAATCTATATTCATCCCATCTGCTACCATATTGAGATGTAAAATAAGTTTAATCTCAAAAGCCCATCTCTGTTGTGTGCTTTTGAGATTTTCTTTTAAGACCATTACTGACATATCTGAAATTGAGTGGTCAGGCTGAGGAAAGTGTTGCCCCACTGGTTTTTAAGTCTTCTTCATTTTAATAGTATGTCTGTGCAAGTTCATCCTAGTGTGGAACTGTTGGCATGTCTCTCAACATAACCTGTTTGTGGACATCTCTTGCTCCAAATTAAATAAACAACATGTGCTGTACATGTATAACTCCCATGTTCCTTGAATTTTCTGTGTTGTGATGTAACCACACAGTCCAAAGTGGAAATGAGCTCGCAAGTCTTACAGATGCATTGATTGCAGGGTCACATACCATTTAGTGTCATGGTTTTCCATTCTGGCAGAAGTTTGCTCCTAGTAATCAGGCTGGCTAAGTTTGGTGGTTGTTTAAAAGATAGTAGTAGTGGTAGTTCCTTAAAAATACAATTAAGGGTTGGCTTGGTGGCACTGAGGGTTGAGACACTGGAACCCACACCTCCCACCACACTGGAGACCCAGGTTTTGGAATGGACTCAGGTTGTTGGGCATGGGAGGGGAGGAGGAGGAGGATCAAGCACCCCAGTGGATGCTCTCCTCCTCCAGGGGCTGGTTCCTGGGGTGTTTCGTGCACCTGACACTCTGGTGCCTGTGGAAGCATGGGCACCAGTGCTCAGCCAGCTCAATGGAGTCAGGGAGGGAGGACATTGGGGGCATTTGACAATGGCATGCATCTGTACGTGGTCTGCCTGGACATTAGTCCTGTGTGCCAATGTCCTCAGGGGTCAGGGAACAACAAGGGAGAAAAATGGAAAAACATCCTCTCAACCTGATGACTGATCCAACCCCTGGACCACCTACCCACAGGCAAGACCCCAATGTGCAAGCACTCTGAAGGAAGGAACAAGGTAGGAGAGATACAGGAAGTTAGCCAGGCATTCTAGGGGCAGACTCCATGGGTGGGATCTGTAGGGAATGATCAAGTCCGAGGGAGTAGGGTGACAGGGCAGTAAGGTGGGATAAACAGAAAGTCTAAAAAAAATATACAATTAAGGGTCTCGTCCTCACTAAATATTGGTTGGGGAGCTTTAATAATCTTACGCAGAAGTTTAAGGTCTGGATGATATGTGACTACTAAGGGTATTCTGTCTGTAGCTGTCTTTTCTTTATACTGAAGTTGTTGCTGTCTTTGAACTTGTGTTGCACATTCTGTTGTCCTGTCAATTTCTCTGGAAAAGTGTCCCTGTTCAATAAAGGTGTTTTTCAGCATAGCCAAATGTGTATCTCTGTCCTCCTCATTTAAACAAATATGGTGACTTCGGGGTGCTTGACTATACATGACAGATTTGTTTGTGTGGTTTGAGTGATTACTTTTCTTGTGTATGTATCGCTGTCTGTCTGTTGGCTTCCTGTAAATAGATGTATGTAAGGTTCCATCCTTAATGGCGACTGTGGTGTCCAGGAAATTATCATTGATGGCAGAATACTCCAGGGTAAGCTTTATGGTATGGTGAAGGTTATTACGTTCCTGATGAAAATCTTTAAGTGCATCTGTGCCCTTCATCCAAATGACAAACAAATCATCAGTGCAACAGATATAAGCTATTGGTTTGTGGGGACAGTGCCTTAAGAAGTCCTCCTCCTCCAAGTCTGCCATAAAGAGGTTAGCATACTGTGGAGCCATCCTGGTTCCCATTGCTGTTCCCACAGTTTGAACATAATGTTTACCATTGAAGTAGAAGTTACGTGTCAAAATGAATTCCATAAGTTTCCCCAGCACTTCAGTGTTGATGTTTTGGTCCAGTCCTTTCTCCTCTATGTGTTTAAGGCAGGCTGAAATGCCATTCATGTGTGGAATAGTAGTGTAGAGGGATGTTACATCTATCAACACTAAAATGGTATCAGGTGGTAAGTCCTTATAACCAGAAAGTATATGCAGAAAGTGCGTAGTGTCTTATTATAACTGTCTCTTCCCATAACCAAATGGTTTCTACAAACCCTGAGATCCCTCAGTCAGGGTACCATTACTAGAGACTATGGGTCTTCTCGGATTGTCAGGTTTATGTATTTTAGGCAGCAAGTAGAATGTCACTGGCTTGGGTTCAGCAGGGATGAGCTTAGTTAGGTTTTTTTTAGACATGGTCTGGAAAAGTCCCAATTATGTCAGGTAGTTCTTTTTATGTTTGCTTGCATGCATGTGCATGAAACATAGTGCCACCATAAGAGTTTTTGTAGGTGTGGCACCCTACTTCCAATGCCCTGCTCCTTTTTGCAAGTGCGGCCTCACCACACCAGTGACTGTCTGAGATGTCTATGACAGCAGTTCAGATGCAGTGGCTTAGAGTTGAAAGCAAATGACTGCTACAGTCAGCGGTGGTAACGTGTAGGCAATTTGCATACTGCCCTGCCATCAGCAGTATGCAAATTGCCAACATGTCACAACCTTAGCAGTCGAACTGTACGCATCTGTATGATGTGCCCCTCCATTTGTTGTGTGCTGAGGGGGTGCCCAATCCCCCTCGGCACATGCACATGCCCCTCAGGCACACTGTATGTCTAACAGGGTGCCTAATCCCCATCAGCTCCAGTGTCCCCCCCAAAAACAAACTTCACGCTGCCACACTGGAAGCCCACCCCAGTGAGGTAAAAGTCCAGTGTCATCATGTGTTCCCACACACTGTGTAACCAACAGGGGTGCCCAATTCCTTGTTGGCTCCATTGCCCCCCAAGCTTCCAGGTGCCATGCTGGGAACCCACCCCAGCTTGGCAAACGTTCTGCATTGTCTTTTTAAAAAATAAACCTGTGAAAAAAGGAAATGGTCCCTCGCTGTTTCTCATGCCTCCTCCCCCAACCTGCACCCACTCTCTGTGCACCCCACCTCCCCACACCCCCCTCACCTCATACCTACCTCCAGAGCTCGGCACAATGATCTTCGGTGTACTGGGAACACATCTTCCCTCTTCAAAGCCAACTGTGAACTGAAGAAATGTCGGTAAGCTGTATAATGGCATACAAATGTTTTTTTCAACTTTGGTTCATACCTGGGTCATTTTTTTTGAATTTTTGCACCAACTTTTCAACATGGGGTTCTTGGGACCCCATTTCATGAATTCAGTCACTGTCATCTGGTTATTCAGTCCTAAAAGGTGATTTTGCAGTCACTGAGTGGAATCACCTTTTGGGACAAATTAATTACATGACAGTGTCACTGTTTATGAGGTGGACTCTCAAAATGCCTATGTTGCAAATTTGGTGAAAAAATTCTCAAAAATGACTGAGTTATGAGCATGCATTGCGCAGTTTCCATGCACACTCACAAGTTTGTGAATTTGTAATATTTTCACTCCAGATTTTTAATATTGGCATCTTTTCACACAGCTGTCATTTTTCACATCCTGGCCGAAATGTGTTTTCATATTTCTGGTGCAGAATAGTGAGGCCGCTGTGGGAAATCAGTGTTCAGGACAGATTAAGAAAATCACAGTGACACTGTTCATGGGCAGAGGTCCTAAAATGCCTATGTTGAAAATTTGGTGACAAAAGTCCATAAAATGACTGTGTTACGAGCATGCATTGGGCAGTTTCTACACACCCTCGTAACTTCATGAATTTGTACCATTTTCACTCCAGAATTTTAACATTGGCATTTTTCCACACATCCTTATGAACGTTATAGCTGTCATTTTTCACATCCTGGCCAAAATGTGTTTTCACACTTTTGGCACAGAATAGCGTGCTCGCTGTGGGAAATCATTTTTCGTGTCAGATTAAGAAAATCATAGTAACACTGTTTATGAATGGAGGTCTCAAAATGCCTATATTAAAAATCTGGTACAAAAAAATCCTCACAAGAATAGATGATCACGCCATTCCATCCCCAACCCCACCCCCACCCTTCCAGCCAGTGATAGGCATTGAGGTGCACCTTGGACTCTTTGGCCCCAGAGTTCACACCATTCTCCTCTACTGCACCCATTTCAGCATATTTCCTTATGGAATGAGGTGAGTGTAAAGCCCGATCACCCCAAGGCACACCTCACCTCGACATTTGTCAGTGTCTGCAGGGTAGGGTGAGGTGAAATGTTGCGACCCTTATGGGCGATGACCCAAAGGCACACCCCAATGCCTGTCCATCTCTACACAGTGCGGGTGGAGTTGTCATCAGTTCAATACATCACTGCCATTTCTGTACTGCATCTGTCTAACTCTTGCACTTAATTTATTCATTATAAATTGGGTTTACAATCTTTGAGTCAGAGACTCATTTACAAAGGCGCCTCGTCGTGGGGGGCAGACATCAAGACAGTTATTACAGTGCAGATTAAAACAGAGGATAACATTACAAGTGCAGTAAATGGAACATTCAACATAGATACACTTAGGTTACATAATGTAGTAGTTTGTATGTTACTTAGGTTACATAATGTTACAAAATTGTGAGTTACACTCATGGATATAGTAGACCCTCAGAGAAGACAGTGGGTTACATCCCTGTTTGGACCTAGTAGGGAATAGATAGGTCTGAGGGAGGGAGAGGCTGTCCAGTGGACATTGTCAAGCCAGGGGACAAGGTGGGCAGGAACCACAGGTGACAAAAAGGGGTTAATTGCACCTACAACAGTGGGTAGTAAAGATATGGTTCTGAAGGGCTGTTTTGAAGAAGCCAATTTTTGGCAAGTTGGAGATGCTGTTAGGGAAGGAATTGAACCAGGTGGGGGCTCCATAGAGGAAGGATCTCTGGGAAAGAGAGGTTTTGGTTCTGGTCACCTTGAAAGTGGCCTTAACAGAGCTACGGGTGGTGATGGATGAAGATGGCTGCTGTAGGGAGGTGGAGACCCCAGGGGGAAGAGTCCTAGCAGAGATTTCTTAGTGAGAAGGCAGGTCTGGTAGAGCAGTAGCTCCACAAAGTTGAGAAGATTGGTGGTAGTATAGAGAAGGCAAGTGTGAGTATGGCTGGGGGCACTGGTCAGGAGCCTACAGGCCTTTTTGATGGAGAGTTGGATTTTGGAGAGTGCAGAGTTGTCAGCTGCAGCGTAGATGGGCAAGCCATAGACCAC
The DNA here is from genome assembly GCA_016271365.2 of Neoceratodus forsteri. NCBI lineage: Eukaryota > Metazoa > Chordata > Ceratodontiformes > Ceratodontidae > Neoceratodus > Neoceratodus forsteri. Next base: position 587,010,644 of record CM028137.1, on the reverse strand, counting down.
AAGGGACAAGATGGAGGAGGTGATAGCTAGCCCCAGGGCAATCTGAGGCAGGCAGTCCCTGTGCCGGTATAGCAGGCCAATCTGAGAGTTAATGGTGGCTGACAGGGCATTAATGTGGGTGTGGAAGGAGAAGGCAGTATCGAATGTGATGCCTAGGTACTTGTATGTGGTCACTTGTTCTAGCGGGTGCAGAGTGCTGTGGATAATCAAGAGGGGGTATTTTTAGCTTTATTTTGGTGGTTGGAGAAGAGCATTGATTTGGTTTTCTTTAGGTTAATGACCAGTCTGTGGTCTCCGAACCACCTTTCGGCTTGGTTGTAAGCTTGCTGGAGGGATAATTGGAGGCAGGTGGAATTGGGATGTGAGGCAATGAGGACTGCATCATTAGTGTAGAGGAGCATTTTACCAGTACGTGAGCTGGGGAAGGTGTTGAGGTAGAGACTAAAAAGTATTGGAAACAGGATGGAGCCCTGAGGGACCCTGGAGCAAACAGGAAGAGTACTGGAGAGGGAGCCGCTGATCTTGACATGCTGGGATCTAGCAGAGAGGTAGCTAGAGAACCAGGAAATGGGACCACCAGAGAAGCCAAGTTGGTGGAGAGAGAGTTGAGTATAAGTGGATGACAGACAGTGTCAAAGACCCTGGAGAGGTCAATGAACACTGCTCCTGCAAGGCTGCCAGAGTCAAGAGCAGCATGCAGGTGTTGGGAGAATTCCAGGAGAGCCATGGTTGTACTGTGTTCTGGGTGGAAACAGTGCTGCTCTGGGTACATAATGTCATACTTAGTTAGGTATTCAGAGAGCTGGATCAACACCACTTTTTCAGGGTTTTAGAGAGTGGGGGGAGGATGGAGATGGGCCGGTAATTGTTGGAGGTGGATCAGTCCCCACTCTTTTGAATAGGTATGATTTCAGCAGTTTTCCAAGCACTTGGGAACTGACCCAGGCATAGAGACCAGTTTAGAAGGTCAGTCAGGGGGACTAGGATTTCATCCAAGACTATACAGAGGATCCTGCAGTCGAAGGGGTCACTGCTCGGGTTATTGCTGCCTAAGGCTTTTAGCAGGTGCTGCCTGGCTTCTAGGGGGGATAGGGTGCACAGGTAGAATGGGGGCAATGCAGGACCAGAGGGAGAGAGGTGGGGATTGGGTCAAAGGGGCTGCTGGGGAGGACCGAGCTTAGGTCAGAGAAGGCAGTGTTAAGGCAATTGGCTATGAAGAGTGGATCTGTGGTGGGGGTGCCATTGATGGAGAGCTGAGATGGTGGGGGGAGCGGGACTTCCCATTAGCTCTTTCATATTATCCCAGAAGGTCCAGGCTGAACCCCAAGTGGAAGTGAGGGTGGTCTGGTAGTGCTCTGCCTTGGCCCGCCTAATGGCCCAAGTGCACGTATTGCATTCTGTGTTGTAGGCCTGTCTGTCAGACACCTTTCCAGATTCTACAGCAATGTGCCAGAGATTATCTCTGTTTTTGAGTCTCTGGAGGAGGGGTTGGGTGATCCATGGGGCATTGCATTTTTTGGAGCTGATCTTGGTGAGGGGGGCAAAAAGATCACAAGCCTTACAGAAGGTATTTGTGAAGTGGTCAAGAGCTGAGTCACTTCCACTGCTAATGCCAGCAAGCAAACATTCTGCATTGACAAATGCTTGTTTATATCTTGTAGTGGGGTCACTCTCCAGTTCTCTGTAGTAGGTATGATAAATTAACTGTCTGTTAGCTTCATTAATATAATCCTCTCTATTTAAGAGCACCACTGCAGAGCCTTTATCAGCTTTTATGATGACAATGCTGTGGCTTGATTTCAGTGTCTATATAGCTCTCCATTCCAGTGGAGAGATGTTATAACGGGCCTCTTTTTGCCTAGGAAGGATCTGACAACTGACTTGCTGGCAGAAACAATGAATGTAATTGTCCAGTTTTTTGTTACACCCACTTGAGGGGATAAATTTAGATTTATTTTTCTTATCCATTAAATAGTTACAGATTGTGATGTCTTTGCTACCAGTGATTTCTTCCTTGCCATGAAAGAATTCTTTAAGTCTCAATCTGTGGAAGTATTCCTCCAGTTCACCACAAAACTATATTTTGTCCAGTGGTTTTGTTGGGCAGAAAGTGAAGGCCTTTGAAAGTACAGTTAGTTCCTCAGTAGTCAGTGTGTGGTTGGACAAATTAACAACTGAAAGGTGCCTATCTGTGTGGTGTTGTTCAGTTACTCTATTATGTCCTTCATGGTTATTAGGAAGTAGGGTATGTTGAAGGGCATCCAATTTCCTGTTTTTCATATGCATTGCTTCTCTTAAGGTCCTTTTGTAGTTAATGTGTATCTCTTGCAAGATGTCCTGAATAGGTTCCCCAGACATCCTCTCCAGTGTATTAACAATTTCAGTGAACTCTGTGTTCAAAACCACTTTCTTGACATATGACATGTGAATCTTGTGATTTCTCAATTTCTCAGAAGTCCTACGACAGAATTATTCTGCATGTATAGAATTGTCTGTGTTTTTTAATGGATTTCAAATAGTAAGACCGTTAGGGATTATGTTGCTCTTCTTGCACTGGGTTGGAAAATAGATGTCACTGTCTAGCTGTGCCAGTTTCTTCTTGATGTTATGTAACTGCCGTATTCTACAGTGAATTCTGGCATCTTCCATGTTGAAATCTAGATTAGCAAATGATTTGATACCTTTTAATGAACCAACATAAATGTAACAACAAGAATAAAGTGCTCTAGCTTCTGGACCAACAAGTCCTTCATCAGAAGCATAATGACAGTTATTTAGAAAAACAATACTTTTAACACCCAGATCATGCAGAAAAAAACCCCAGAACAAATCCCCACTGGTTTAGCAAATACTAAATCTAGATTAGAAAATACAGTACTTGTTTCATTCATCATAAGCTGCACTGTATCACAAAAACATTAATACAATGTTGAATTCATATTGGTATCATTTTATCATTATTCTATTACAAATCCACAGAATGAACATTATTGCATACATTGGAAAATACTTTTTAGAGAGCTAGTGTGCTGCCAAAAACTAATATTAGTTTTTAAAAGCAGTCAAGCATTACCTTTTATATCTGAGGTACATTTTGTTTTCCCTTTGTTTAATGAAAAGATTGTTTACCTGATGTTAGTAGGTGTGGTGTGTGGGACAGCACTATGACTTGTAGCTGACATATCTGTCTCTGTTCCCCCCACTATGTCATCAGCATTGTGACCACACTACCTGTGACATCACTTCTGCTTAGGAACAACCACTTAGTGGCTCAAGGTCAGTCACTTGTGATAGAGACAGATATGTCAGCTGCCAGGCTAAGAGCTATTCCATGCATCCAACACAATATTATCACATGGAAGGATTTCTAATGGGCAAAAGGAAAAAGAAAAATACTTCAGAAATAGAAGTTACCATTGACTGCTTAAAATGTGTGTTCTTTTCCTGTCTGCCTGTTTTCTTTTTTTTTATTTACTGAGAAATTGGAATAACACCCTTTGAGTCGTAGACTCTTTTGCAAGGGCTCCTCATCAGTTACAATAGTATGCAAGCATTACTCAGAGAAGTTAACAAAGGTGCATATCAAACAATCAATTAATGTAGTACATAGCGATTACTGGGGAGAAAATAGTATAACTGGTTCATGTTACATTCTATGGGTAGAGGCAACTCAGAACCAATTAAAAAGAAACAGGAGATACAATAATAAGTCATTTGTTTGACCATATTAACTATTACAATGCAGTGAAAATATAGATGGGAGACTAGCAGAGATATGGTTTATATTTTGCTCCATTAGCTTTTTAATGTCACTCTATGCACTGCCAAGCTCTTTATGAGATTAACCCAATATGTTGGCTACTGCCAAATGTTGATATGGAATACAGCGATGCAACATCAGCAGCTGTCACAATGGCGAGCATCGCAAATGCCCCATACAGTAGTGATGGCTCTTGTCACAATATGGCGACACATTAGAGGGGCAACCTGACTTCACAACACAACATAACAGAACTAGGAAAATACCCAGGAGCCATACAATAACAGAAAGTGCAGTCTTCACAACCAGGGCATGTCAGAAACTGTAACATGGGTGAGCACACAGAAATTGAGATTCCCGCATGCTCACGCATGCCCAGGCACATCAACAACAAACACCATGCTGCTGTAAAACCATCCTCCAGACCACAGTCACTTGGACCACTGCCCACTGAGCACACCACCTGGAATTCCACAAGGGTGCCCACAGTCAGGCAGCCAGCATGCTGACCTTGTGACATTACATGCTAGACTGACAACTCTGGGTGAAGGAGCTTGTGTGCTGTGGGATCAAACCCCACCAGCAGCTGCACTGCCCACCCCCACTCCTCCATGTACAGGACACAGCAGCAGCTATGCTGCACAACACTGTGATATGGCCATTGGCAGATACAGGCACAGCAGTATCGGGCACTCTGGCTGCACATATATGAACATGCCAAATCAGAGTGTAACTCATTGTGCCTGCACACCCATCCATGCTCCTCCACACTGCTGGTGGTGATGCTGATGTCCATACATTGAGCAGTTGACTAGGTGGTGGGAGTGCTACAAAGGCACATGCCCCCACCCACAACACAGCACACATGTTCTGCCACTATATGGGACCAAAGCTCCAGCCCCACACTCTTTCGTACTCTCCAGGGACAAGGGGGGTGTCCCAGTATGCATGTATGCACGCACAGCAACATGGGCACATGACCATACATGCCTTCTTTAAAAAGGCCAGAACCAGGAAGTGCAGCTGTCCCTCAAAGATGGCAAATTGAACATGGAAGACTTGAGATTTTTGATAAAGCAAGAAACAGAGGCCTCTTCTTGCTTATCGCAGTTATGTATACCACAGAGACAAGGAGCTGCATTCCACGGTGTACTGGAGATGCATGTAGGACCGTAGATATGCCTGCCCTGCAAGATTGCACACTGAGGCTGACCACTTAGTGCACACTGGCCACCTGCATCACCATGTAGCAGACGCGGGTGAGGTTGGTGTCCATGGTGTGCTGGCAGATGTACATGAACAGGCGTGCACCAGCCTCGCGAGCACATCTCAGGTGGTAGTGCAGTGTACCACGGGTGTGAGTCAGATGCTTTGGCTGGCAGGCTGCCAGCACTTCCCCTGCTACAGCGGACCATCCAGAATGTGTGGCAGGCAGTGAGGGGGCTGTCCAACAACAGCCACCAGTATAGCTGAGCTGAGCTGACCATCCTTTAGGAGTATTCTATTATGAGTGTGGGGAACAGGTCCCTGCAATATGATAGTGGCCCGAGCAGGGACTGAATACTCATATTTGCCACACAACATGCACTGCTCTTCCTACCTGGGTGTGAAGACTGTTTCCTTGATGGCACTTTCCATGCCATACCACCACTCTTCAGACAATTATACACCATCCACTGCATGCGGTCCAAGGTCATCATGCCAGCCGTACATGTCCTCATGTGTACATGCATGGAAAAGGAGTATGTCAGGGTGTTCTCTGAGGTCTGACAGCTCTTGGGTGATGGGCAACGGGCTCTTGGATTTTGAGCATGCCGCATGGAGGGCATTTGTGACTGTGTTCGAGGGGGCATCTGTGCATGGCTGCTTCTTTCATTTTTGCCATTCCATGTGGCATCATGTACAACACATCCCTGAGGTGAACACCCAGTATGCCAGGGAAGAGGAGTCTGCATTGCAGATATGCATACTCTTTACCCTGGAATTTCTCACTGTAGATGCTATGCCCGCCTATATGGTGAACTTCTCGTCATGCCCTTCAACTGTGCCAATGATGAGCAACTATGATCCATTCTAGATTACATAAAGGAGACCTGGGTCAGACGGCCCATCAGAAGGACTGTGAGGAGATGTCCACCATTTCAGATGTCCACCTGGAACATGTGTAAGCCCACGCATGCAGGACTTGCTAGTACCAACAATGCAGTCGAAGGCTGGGAGTGGGGATTCAACACCCATCTCAGTGCTTGCCATCCGAGCATTCCTGGACTGCCTCTGGGAAGATCAGAGGCTCAATGAATTGTGAATGGAGCAGCTTGTGTCCATGTCAGGTGGTAGTGCTAAGAAGAAGAGATACAGGGACCTGACTCGGTGCATCGAGGCAATTGCAGTGGAGTACAGGGTGCACAGCATGCCAAACTACCTTCGAGGTCTGACATACAACTTTCAGCTACAGGTGCAGTGTGCTGCTCCACTACCTGCATTGATATCACTGTCCTGTTGCTTCACCATCCACATGTTTGTACCAGGTTCCACCCCCCGCATCCCGAGCCATCCATGCCACTTACCCCTCACCCCCACCCCTGCATCCAGCTATGTCATGCACAGCTTCTGGCCCCATCTTGTGTCCTGCTGTGTCTGTGTCTGTTGCCTTCCACCCACCTAGCTGCTGCTTCCAGTATTCGATCCCCCCCCCCTTGGGTGTCCTGCAGTGTCTGTGCCAGCTCCCTGCCACCCATGTAGCTGCTGCTTCCAGTTTCTGATTCCTCCCCCCAAGGGTGTCCTGCTGTGTCTGTGTCCATTCCCCACCACAAGCCTTCCCGATGCCACAGGTCCCCCCTCCACTGACACCCTCACTCCCCACATCGGTCACTGGTGTTGCTGCCTGTCTTTAGTACTCCACGTACCTGCGGCTTCCCGTACCTACTGTTCTGTACCCCCCCCCACAAACCCTCTGTTCATCATGGTACTGTTGCCCTCTGTCCACACATTCCTGCTGTGTCCCATCGCTGATTGTTCACACTCCACCCATTTCTGAAGGTCTTCCCACAGAGGTTCCTCATCCCCCAGCACCATCCCATGGCTGACCATGCTCCATATTTTCACCTTGTTCAGTGTCCTTCTGCTGTGCATTGCAGTGAATTGTGTGGGTCATGCTTGACTGCCCAGGTGACGATAGCTCACATTTGCAGCTGTTCCTGTTTGTGCCTCCATTTGGTGCATTGCTGTTCCTGGGTTGTTGCATTCCATTATGTCCTGCATTCCTGTGGTGGTTGTGGTTGCATTTTTTTTTTAAATTGGGCCATTCACCATTCTGATGAGCATGGTGGTTGCCAGCTAGCCCTCCCATTTTTCTCCACTATGCCTGTGCTGTTCCATTAGTCGCCATTCAGCAGTTGCCCTTCTGACACGGAGCATTTATAAGTATTTCTCACTTTTCACTTCTTCTTTTGGTAAAATAACATTGTGAATAAGATTTGATAGTACTGTGCAGGATTTTGTTTTGGTTCCCAAAAGATTCCTATCAGTATGATTTTCCTGTACATTAATACAAGCTGGTGTCCACATATTACAGACCATCCATCTATAAAGAAAACACAAGGCTTCATGCACACTACCCTGTTGGGAGGAGTGCACGCTACAGGTAAACAAGGGCTAGACAATATGGGAATTCACAAAATAGCTGCACTTCAGAAAAAATTATAATAAAGGAGCAAATTCATACAGACTCCTGATTTATTCAGTCTCTTTGTAGTTGGCATAGCATTTTGTGATTCACCAGCTACAAAGTGCTTGAATAAACCATGAATCTGAATGAATTTACTAATTTGTATTCATTTTTTATGGAGTGTAACTACAGTGTTCTCTTGCTATAATGGACAGAATGGGAGCCAAAACATGAATTTGTTATAGCTCCTTGTTCATTACATTAAGGGATGTGGAAAAGAAAATTCTGTTATACACCTGTGCCTCTCATTACTCCCACCCGCAACCCCTGCACAGTAAACAGTATACTGCCACTTAACCATTTGTTTTATATTTTTCTTGCAGCTTTTTTGTTTTATTCTTATCTTGTAGCTGTTGGAACAGCAACAGCTAAGTGCTATACATCAAGGGACCCACTAAACAAACTCAGCACTGTTTTTACCTCTCAGCCCTGTTACTGTACACCTACCTGCTTGTTCACTTCTCCAGACTGTGTAAGCACCATGTTGAGAATGACAGAGTCTAATTAGACTAGAAAAGAATGTGTTAATTCTTAGACAGAACAACCACGAGTATCTTCCAACCTTTTCCAAAAATAATTTTATGTATTTTTATAGAACTTGAAGCTACATTTCGGAAGCTGTAACATTTGAACAGTTAACACACTTCTCATGTGTTACTACAGGCATATACTTATCAGTATAATATAGTAGTCCCTTACGATAATGAACAGAATTGGAGCCATAACAGGGGTTTGTTATAGCTCCCTGTCCGAAATAATGATGGCTGCTGAAAACCAGAAAAAAGGCAATGCAAATTAATGAGCACTACTGCTGTACTAACACTCTCCAGTTCCATAATACACAACCATGCTTATTGCAGGCACAATTTTGTGTTTAACTTAACTGATATTTTGCTGGTTTCTGTATGATAATTTTTGTAATTGTATACCATACTTTCTGTAGCACCCCCCCTGTCCTCATGGCTGCTTTTCCCCGACATTACATTTCACTACAAAAGTGGGAGTAAGACAGAGGCAGGAAATTACTGGTTAGGCCCTATTTGAAGTACTGTGTTCAGTACTGGAGGCCACACCTACACAAGGACATTAACAAAATAGAGGCAGTCCAGAGGTGGGCAACCAAAATGGTGCAGGGACTTCATCAGAAAACACATGAGGACAGATTTACGGAGCTCAATATGTATACCCTAGAGCAAAGGAGGGAGAGAGGTGATATGATCGAAACATTCTAACACCTTAAGGGCATTAACAAGGTGAAGGAGTCTAACATGTTTCAATATAAGAAAAATAGCAGGACACGAGGACACAGCATGAGATTAGAGAGAGGCCGATTAAGGGGGAATGTGAGGAAGTTCTATTTCACAGAAAGGGTGGTGGATGCATGGAATGGCCTACTTCAGGAAGTGGTGGATATTAATACAGTTCAGGGCTTCAAACAGGCATGGGATAGGCATAAGGGAGCAATAAAGATGAGTATGACTAGATAGGTCATTGACAGAGCACAGGCCTATGGGCAGACTAGATGGGCCAAGCGGTCTTTATCTGCCATCAAAGTCTATGTTTCTATGGAACATTCATAAGGTACAAAAAATGAGCAGACTGGATGAACCTTGCGGTCCTTATCTGCCATCAGCTTCTATGTTCCTAAACTTTCACGTACCTCAAGGGAATCAACAAAGTCCAAGAGGGTAGCATCTTTCAGAAAAAGAGATGTGCAAAAACAATGGGGCACAATTTGAAGATAGAGTGGTGATGGCTCAGAGGTAATGCAAGGAAGTATTTTTTCCTGGAGAGGGTTGTGTATACATGGAGCAGCCTTCCCGAGGAGGTAGTGGAGTCAAAAATAGTGAGGGAATTCAAAAATGCATGACACAGACATAAGTCAATTCTAGTTGTGGGTAGGAAGAAATAGGCTGTTGGTCAACTAAGATCTGCAGCTTATCCATTAGGTAGGGAAATGGGCACACTAGATGAGCCAAGCAGTCCTTATCTGCTGTCAAATTCCATGTTACATTACACTTTCCCGACCCCGACTATTGACTTGTACAGCATTATCCTTCTTATTTTTTTATTTTATTTATATTCACATAGGAATTATAAACCTTTGAGTCATGGACTTATTTCCAAAGGCTCCACATCAGTTAACAGAGTATACAAAGGATAGACAGAAGATTCAATAACAGACAATTCATGAAATAGAGACTTGATTACAGGCTTTGGTAATGTGTAAGAAGATTTGACAATATTAGATTAAGCATGAAAACATTGTCAAACACAGTGGAAACTGTGACCTTATACAGGTAGTGGCTAGGCAGTTAACACTGTGGAAGTACAGAATTCTTTCGGTTTTCGGGGATGCTGTCTCACGAGAGACATTGTCAGTGGTGGAGATTAGCTTCAGACTGTATTGGGAGTGGGGTACCCAAGGGAATAGGGTCTAGCCAATTGAGTGCATGCGCATCTGCGGGTAGAGAGAATGTGATTCCTAAGTGCGACCTTGAAAGGGCCTATTTTAGGGAGGGTGAAGATTGAGGAGGGGAGGGAGTTGTACCAGAAAAGGGTCCAGTAGCAAAAGGATCTTTGGGCAAATGAGGTCCGAACCCTGGGAACCTGTAAAGCAGTCTTGGAGGCACTACGAGTAGAAACAGAGGGGGACAGCAGGGAGAAGTGATGTGGAGACCCCAGAGGGGGGAGGGACCAAGGAGCATTTTTTTTTGCCTGGTGGCAGGACTGATATTGTAGTCTTTCCTCAAAAGTGAGTATGTGGGCTAAGGAATATAGACTGCACATATGTTTCCGCTTATCGGAACCGGACAGGAGCTGACAGGCCTTGTTAATGGACATTTGGATTTTGTTGAGAGCCATGGCACCGGCAGCTGCATAAACAGGGAGTCTGTAATCAATTAGGGACAAGACAGAGGAAATGACAGCCAGATGGAGGGCTTCTGGGGGCAGGAAGTCCTTGTGTCGGTATAGAAGGTCGATTCGAACATTGGTGGCTGATGTGAGTGTGTTGATGTATGAGTGAAATTTTATTTATTTATTTATTGAAATGTTTCACCAGGAAAGGCACACTGAGCAACACGATGCTCATCTCACGGTGCGACCTGGGGGGTGGGGATGGTTACAGAAGGAGAGCAGAGTATACATATAGTGGTGTGATAGTGGTGTGACATGAATTATCAGATACAATGTGCAAGGATTATAGCACTTGAGAAGATTTGGTTACATACATAGGGTTAAATCAACAACGGGTACAAAAAGAAAAAAGAAAGAAAAATGGGTTAGGTTGCAACAATACAGTGATGTACAGAACTAGACAGCCATAGTGCTCAGCAAAGACAACTTGGAGACAGGGACAACAGGATTTAAGTTCAAATCCGACAAGTGCGTAGGTTGGTTGTATAAGCCAGAATTCATAGCAGTTGCTATATGCCGCTTAGGGTAGGTAAAAACACTGAGGTAGGGAAGCAGTGGGAAAATGCTGTGGGAGGGGAGCAGTGAGATACGGTTGTCAGTTACACAAGCAATTTACCATGTAGAAGCTTGACAGGGCGGCGGATAGAGAGTGGTTAGAGGAGGAGTGGCAGATTTTGGCCAGAAGGTCGTTCCAGATTTTGGGGAGGTGGTAGGAGAAGACGGATGAAATGGCTCTCACCAATTCTGGCCTTTCCCCTGAAGCAACCTGCTGGTTCTCCAGCTACCTTACACAGAGACATCAGCAGATAAAGATAGGCATAGCTGTCTCTGCATCCCTACCAGTCAGATCTCAGGTCCCACAGGGTTCCATCCTTGGGTCCCTCCTCTTCAGCATCTTTCTTAACACCTTACCTACAGCCTGCTCTGGGCAGCTGGTTCTCTATGCTGATGACACGGGTACTGTTCTCATCTCACCCTGACACCAATCAACTACAATCCACCTCCAACTAGCATTCACTGAAGCTGAGTCCTGGTTCTCTGATCACCGCCTTGTATTGAATTACAAAAAGACCAAGGTGATGCTCTTTGCCAACCCCCAGAATCAGCACAAGGACCATTTCCTCAGCATCCTCAACTCCAAGTCCCAACCTCTTGACCAGGCTACTTCATTCAAATACTTAGGCATTCACCTGGACCCTGCACTTAATTTCCATTCCCACATCCACCACCTCTGCTCTGTGGTAAATACAAGGATTGGCCTCCTTTATCATATTAAGCACTGTCTTATCCCTGAGGCCCTCCACCTGGCTGTCTTCTCCTCCTCAATCCTTACCCTCATTGACTACGGGATCCTTATCTATGGGGCTGCTGATACCACTTCTCTCCAGCGGGTCAGAGTTACCCTTAACAAAGCCTGTCACCTCATACTTAATTGTGACCGGTATACACACAGATGCTGTCTCTACCAGCAAGCCAAATGGCTCAACTTTAACAACAGACTTAGGTACAACACCTGCCTTATGGCTAAAAAGATAGCCATGGGAATATCCCCACCTGGCCTTATACACCTACTGACATCCGCTCCACACACTAGAACTACCTGCAACTCTATCAAATCCACATTTCTTGTCCCCTGCCTCCAAACATCCCTAGGCCAATGCACCTTTGCCTAGTGAGCCTCACTTTGGATGAACGCCACGCTGTACCCAATCACCTCTGAACCCAAACCTGGCCTTTTCAAAAAACTTCTCAAAGGCTACAGTATCTCCAGGACACCAATGGCTGTGACTGTCCATAAATTATTAAAAAGCAGTAATCTCAACTGTGAGTCTCAACTTCTACTTCTCTCTGTTCAGCCCTCACACTAAGTTGGGCTCACAGTCCAGCACCCTTCCAAAGCTCTCTAGCAAGCTGCCTGCACATTCTCAGACACGGCTTGGCATATGACCTGTCTACATCTCCACACTTCCCACTGCTCTCTCCTTCTGCCTCTCACTCTATTAGTTTTAGAGCCTATGGCCTATTACTGTACACAACTGATCTTAATGCTGTAAAACTGTTGACATTGACTCCGTCAGGCATGTTTCCTGACTTTAACTTTTTTTGGTCCTATGTAACTGCTGTAAAACATTTGCATTCTGAATTGTAACCTCTCTATTTTCAACTTGCAATTGCTGCTATATGTTGTTAATTGTTTATTAAGTTGTTATTGTTTGCTGATGTGGTGCCTTTGGAAATGAATCTCTGGCTCAAAGGTTGTATAGCTGAAATGTTCAATAAATAAAATAAAAAGACTTCCCGTTAGGACGTGGCTCTGTAAACGCATGGGGAAGAGAGCTCCCACCCTGCTACATAAGAAAAAGGACATTTCTGCCTCACTCTACTAAAAACTAACACTTCAAAATGAGTGGCTTACTTCTTTTATTATCGGGGCAGAAACTTGTAGCAGTGAAATTCCCCCCAGGGCACGGCACATCAGGATCACAATAGTAATCGCTACCAGCCCCTGCATGAGTTATCAGACGATGAGGACCACAGCCTGCCAGACTCCGATGCTTCTCCTGCTCCTACTCCTCTCCTTGCTCTGTAGACTGATGGTTGGAGGGGAAGGGGGGACAAAAAGAAAGCAATGACCAGTGAATCCCAGTCACAGTCTGAGGCAATTCTCTCAGCTATCTCTGAGTTTCGCGCCAGTATGAGAGACACCCTCACGACTTTTTGCACAGACCTGGTGGACCTGCAGACCCGGGTCACGGAGGCTGACACCCAAATCATGGAAAATACAGCCAAAATCACTACTCTAGAAAGGGCTGTGCAAGCTTTGGCCAAGGAACAGCTATACACCTCCATGAGACAAGAGGATTTGGAAAATCGAGGGAGGAGAAAAAATACACGGGTCTATGAAATTCCAGAGGGGGTGGAGGGGAATGATCTGGGGGCATTTGCAGACTATTTGCTGTGCTCAGTGCTTGACTTAGGCCAGGACTTCCAGACTGACACTGAAAGGGCTCACAGGACGCTGAGTCCCTGACCATCGAAGCCAGAAGCTAGACCCAGATCCTTTGTAATGCACTTTGACAACTTCTACCAGAAGGATCAACTTCTTACAAAAGCCTGGTGTAAACAGAAAGTGATGCTGGGCAATCATTGGATCATTTCTGATAATGACTATGCGCCGGCCACCCAGCACATGAGATGAGAGTATTCCCCCTTGTTCTTCCTCTTAAGGGCCAAGAACTTGAAATTTCACATTCCTTATCCCGCCAAGCTGGTAGTCCTGTTTCCTACTGGATCTGCCACCTATAATACAGCAGCTGAGGCTAAGGCTGACTTACTCCACCAAGGGATTCTGCCACAGAATGAGCCAAAATTGGCAGCGAGGGCCATACCTCTACTTTTCAGATCTGGCACTCAAGAAAATGTTCATGCGGAGATCGGCGATTCCCACCTCCAGAAGTTACTGGACAGGGTGCTTTTGCTGAGGAATCCATCACTGCAGGCTGACTAGGAGCTGGATTTTCAGTTTAAGGTACTGTTTGGGTTGGGGGTGGTTGCAGGGGTGGTTGCAGGGGTGGGCCTGGCTGTGTTACAGTGACAAGGGTAGAGGGCGGGTAATTGCTTTACAATAGGCCTCATGGTTATTACAGAATTATCAATACCTGCCTCTAACACAGATTTGGCAGACAGATGAGGCCTGTGAGGTGCCTTGTTCTCCCCTCTCCTCTGTGTGGCCTGGCTTAAGTCGACTCCCCTCTCCCCCTCCTCTTCCCAGCAGTGGAGGAGTGTTTCCCTTTCTGCCCCATTTGTTGGGGATAGTTGGACAGCATTTTCCAAGTCACCTACCTGCTTGCCTAACTATTTCAAAAGTTGATTTATTTAGAAACCACTGGTAATGGACCCTCAAGTTATATGGTGAACCTGGGAAACTGGAAATACACTGTGGATCAGGAAAAGTGACTTTGGGGACTGGGTCAGGGGAGGCTTTGGCAAGCAGGCCATAAAGCACGTATCACAAACACTTGTCCTGGATTGGGGGGGGGTGCAACCTGAGGAAGTGAGTGGCCTGTCATAGAACTGGTAGTCCTGTATGGACAATGGTCACTGATCCACAGGCAACAAGAGAACAAGACTCGTAAAGTTAAAACTGAGAGTCTGGTACTGGGACGGTGGTGGGGTCCCTCCCCCCTTCCTGGCCTATTAGAAGCCCTCCCCCTTGTGTTGGGTTTAATTCCATTTATTTGAATCTTGTGTCTCCACCTGAAGGCATGTTTATCTAGTTCTCATGTGTTTTACTAAATTTTCTGGTTCCTTAGCCTATTAACATACGAGGACAACTCAATTTATCTGGCTCCGTTGTGCCCATTCCCCCTCCTTTTCATCACCATCTAGCTAGACAGGGGAGCTATGCTCTATATTCTTTAGAGTTGCCATGAGTTTTTAGAAGGGGCATGGTGACCTCACATCTTGAGAGCCTTTCATTTACCCTCCCTCAGGGGCCACTAATCCTTAGATTACACCTGGGCAGGGGAGTAGTCCCCATCCTACTAATCCTGAGTTGTACCTACATATTTCATTTTGACTCCTGAGGGGAGTTAGTTCCTTTCATTGGAAAGTGGGGTACCTGCTTTCCCCCATTAATTCCATGATAATTCGACATGTTCATTTGAGATGTGACACCCATGTCGCTACCACTATGGAAGCAGTTCTCTTCCATGAGCGGAACTCTTCCTCTGGGAGATGTTCCTCCTCAGGTGAGTCTCTACCCACTGTAGGTGGGTTGTGCCTCACTTTCCAAGGGCTAAGAAACTTTCTTACCCTGGGACCTGGGTGGGAGATGGCAATGTCTCCCCCACTTGTGGAAGAATGCTTGTATATAGTTTTCTCCATGAGGAGAGATGTTATTAAGCAAAGATTTTTGATGCTGGTATTAGGGTTGCAGTTAATGTTTGTTATGCTATATTTCAAAAAGGAAGGTGGAACAACTTTCAAGAGTATTCATGGTACCCCCTTTAAGTTTGGAGGCTTTGTTTCCCTGAAGGCTATTGCTTTGGTTACTACCACTCGGTCTAGAATTGCTGGACATGGTCTGCTAGGGGCACCGAATGTAGGGTGGGAAGTAAGTAGTAGACTCTTTGCCTATTTTTTATGCCCTCCTGAGATTCAATGATCCTCTGGGTCCATAACTACATCATTTCCCCCAAGGGTAATGGTTAATGTACCAGTAAACAATTTTTTGCAGCATGTGAATGGATTGCACTGTCCTGTAAAGCGGTATAAGATTATGCAGCATATGGGAAAGCAAAAGGCAGATTTGTATTTTTTACAGGAATCTCACCTCTCAGCGGTTGAGCACTCCAAGTTGCATTGGGGAGGCTGATATCGAGTGACAGCATCCTCTCATCCAAGGGGACGTAAGAGGGGAACATATATTGTGATCCCATCCTCAACCCCCTAGAAATCCATGACCCTTACCTAGATTCACAAGGTAGATATGTAATTTTGACAGGGTCATTGTACTCTCAAACAGTGACCTTAGTTAATACCTACCATCCCCCACAGACATCGCTCTCTGTTATACGGACCTTTTTACAAAGGGTGGTGGAGAGGTTCAAGGGAATCCTAATTATCGGTGGGGAATTTAATATTCCCTTTAATCCTCAGTTTGATTCCTCTAATCCCAAGCCTAGTATGCTCTCCTAGGCAGCTAAATATTTAAAAGGGAACTTTACGTTTCTGGGTTTTGAGGATGCTTGGAGGAGGCTCTTCCCATTAGTCCCAGGATATACTCAGTTTTCAGGAAGGCATAACACATATTCACGGCTAGATTATTTTTTTATTACAGGGGAGCATTTTACACTAATACACGATATATTAATCGAGCCTAGGGAATTATCTGATCATAATCCAATAATCCTCAAAATTGACCTGGGTAAACAAAAGAGGTTCAGGCTCTGGAGGTTCAATGCTTCCCTCTTCTGGGATCAGGAATTTCTAGATCCTTTCAGAAAGCACATCCCACAGATAATCCAAAACAATTCATCTCCCGAAGTTTCTCACTCAATTCAATGGGACACTTTAAAAAAAAAAAGTGGTTCTTCGAGGTGAATTATTGAAATACGCCTCCCGAAAACAAAAAAAAAAGATAAATGCAAGGCTTCATTTTCTAACAGATCATATAGCCTAATACCAACTCTTATATAGGGAGGGTGATGTAACTCTACAGCATTGGATAAGAAGTCTAAAACAGGAAATACAGCAAATTTTAGACTATAGAACTCACCAGAGCCTGCATTACTTAAGACACTACAACTATGAGGGGGTGCCAGGGGAGCTAGGACACCAGCTCAGAAACTTAGAGCAAACAAACGGACCTCGACTATCTTAAAAATAAGATCTAATGCATTAGGCACAACCACTTACAAGGAAGAACAAATCAGGCAAGTTTTTACACAATTTTATGAATCCCTTTATGCCACTCCCCACACATCACAAACTCAAACTAGGTTGATATCTGAGTTCTTAGACAAGCTTCACCTACCCCAGTTGACAGAGATACAAATCAGCACTTTGGAGCGGCCGATGAGACTGGAAGAAATACTCCAACAGGTTAAGGATTTAAAACCCTTGAAGTGTTCTGGCTTGGATGGCTTTAGCCCAGAGTGGTACAAGACCTTTGCACCACAGCTTCTCTCCAGCTTTTTGCCAGCCTGTAGAGCGGTGGCAGAGGGGGAAACACCACCGCCATCCTGGAGTTATGCTGTTCTCTCTCCCTTATTCAAACCCGGAAAAGACCCTACTCTTCCATCATCCTACCTCCCCATCTCGATTTTGAATGTGGACTACAAAATATTTATGGCAGTGTGGGCCAAACGGTTGGAACCCATACTGTTACAACTAATACATAAAGACCAGTCAGGCTTCATCAAACAGAGAAGTACATCTGATAATTTATGCCACGTTTTACTCCTCTTGGAATATATCCATGCCAGAAAAATCCCCTCCACTATAATAAGCTTTGACGCCGATAAAGCATTCAACAAAGTGGGATGGAAGTTTTTGGGGCCACCCTATCCAAATTTTCTTTCCCAGATTCCTTTCTCTCTTGCCTGCAAAAGATTTAGACCCATCCCAAGGCCTATATTCGGGTTAATGGCTCCCTATCTCAACCTATACCTATACAAAGGGGTACGAGACAGGGATGCCCTTATCTCCCTTATTATTTGCACTTTATGATGAACCTTTGGCTGAAGCCATTCACCAGAACATCCAGATAGAGGGCGCCCCAGCGGGTCAGAGAGAACATAAGGTGGCTTTGTTTGCCGACGACATTCTGGTGACAGCTCTTTCTCCAGAGACCTCTCCCCCTGCATTGTGGGACACTCTAGAACATTTTGCTACTGTATCTGGTTTTCAGTTAAATATAGACAAAACAGACCTTCTTCCACTTTTTTTACTCCCTTGACTACTCTTAAAAAAGATTTTCCAAAAAGTGGCACCAAACAAAATTTAAATATTTGAGAATTTATATCCCAAAGGATTTGGATAATTTGGAGCTGCTCAATTACGAACCCCCTAGCAACCCATATTCAAGCTGATTTAGTTGTGTGGTCCAGGTTACCGTTAACGTTTTTCCAAAGAATCGAAACCATTCACATGATAATATTGCCTAAGCTCCTGTATCTCTTCCAGAACATTCCCTTTCTTCGCTCTAAATTTTATTTCCAGTCATGGGACAAAATTATATTGAACTTTATTTGGAATGGTCAAAGACCTAGAATTAGGATGTCCCCATTACAACTCCTGCTTTCACTAGGTGGCGCTAACTTACCTAACCTGAAACTTTATGCATTAGCAGCCTATTTTAAGATATTATTTCTATGATTATCCCCTACATATGAGGCACTTTGGAAGGATTTGGAATTTGCAACAAATGCCTTATATGATATTACTAAGGTAACTTTATCCACAAGAGCTAAGGCACCACCTATACGGGATTATACACCATTTACAGCCCAAATTTTAAAACTGTGGCAAAAGTTAAAAACACATAAAGGTTTCAGGGCATTTTTTTCTTTTATGCTCACATATCTGGGGACGATAGGTTTTTTCCAGCAGCTATAGATCATACTTTTTCAAAGTGGAGGAGAGTGGGACTTCAATTTTTTAAGCAATTCCTTCCCCCGACAGGAATAATTCATTTCGAAATTCTTAAAACAATCTATGACCTATCCGATACAGATCAGTATCGATACATCCAGGTTAGAAATTATATACTACAATAGAGGGAGGTAACCTCTAAGTTAGCAGACCCCATTCCAATGGCATGGAACTGTCTTGAAGATAGCATTAATGGATATACTTGGGGTCATCAAATAGGACATCTTTATAAAATTCTTACAGAGGGGATGGGGAATAGCATGCTCTCAATTTTGAATAGCTGGTGCAGGGACCTAGAATTAGATATTTCAGAACAGGAATGGCTGCAAGGATCTCCCCTGGCATACAAAGTAACCCATTCTACTGAATGGTGTGAGTTTGCCTAGAAATGCCGCAGTCGATTTTTTTTATCTCCAGCAATCCTAATTAAATATCTCCCCTCCCACTATAGTAGATGCTGATGGAAATGCTCATGTCCACACGTTAACCTCAGCAATGCTTTTTGGACTTGCCTGTAGTTGACACCATTTTGGTGCTTGCTACAGTGGGAGATGTCAGATTGCTGGGAGAGGTGGTGGAGCTTACACCCGAAATGGTCTTCCTATCCATATCCCCCCACATAGACCTTCCTGATATTGAACTCTACTACTGATTTATATTTTAGCTGCCAAGAAGGCAATCACCAGAAGATGGGGCACCTTGACTATTCCAACTCTGGGAGATTGGAGGAGCTTGATTTCAGATATCTATCACATGGAATCCCTCTCGACCAAACTCCATAACAAATATCCCACATTTAAAATGCAGTGGAGACCCTGGGTGATGTACCTATCTAGTCATGACCATGATTTTGTCCCTTGAGCCTCTCCACATAGCTTCAACTTGCTGCTACTGGGAGATTTTGGACATCGCGAGGTCCGCAAATGCAACCATCACATCTACTTTAATAAAGTTTTTAGTTTATGGGGGATCATAATTTAGATAACATTTTTGGGGGGTGGTAAGCCCTTACGATAAATTAATCAGTCATGTTTTAAAAAGAACTACACAGACACAGGTATGAAGAGGTTATTATTTTTATTGTCCTTATAACTCGAACATCAATGATCAAGAAATTTGTAACAATTTGACATGATACATACTGTATAACATGTTGTTCTCACCTTTATTCAATAAAAAGAAATAAAAAAAAATAAATAAATAAAAATAAAACAAATAAAACGTGATGCCCAGGTATTTATATGAAAGCACTTGATCCAGTGGATGATTTAAGCTGGAGAGTATCTGGAGGGGAGAGTCCCTGGACTTGCTTTAATGGTGGGCAAAAAGCATAGATTTGTTTTTTTTAATATTAATGATAAATCTACAGTCCAAAAACCAGCTTTCAATCTGGTTGAAAGTGTGCTGGAGAGAGGCGTGAGGTGAAGAGGGGTCTGGGTGGGAGGCGAAGAGGACAGCATCATCTGCATAAAGCAGAACCTTACCTGAGCAGGAGCTGGGCAGGAAGTTTACATAAAGACTAAAGAGAAGTAGGCCCAGAATGGAGCCCTGGGGGACTCCAGAGCAGACAGGATGGGTGCTGTGTATTTTAATGCATTGGGACCTTGAAGAGAGGTAGCAGGAGAACCAGTAGAGGGGTCCTTGAAAGTAACCGAGTTATACGAGCGAATCCAGTAGAAGGGAGTGGCAGACCGTATCAATGGCCTTGGAGAGGTTGATGAGGACAGCTCCAGCTTGATGGCTCTTGTCTAGGGCTGAGTGAAGGAAGTTGGGGAATTCCATGAGGGCTGTGATCATATGGTATACCATCCCAACAATGACATGTTGACAGCGGGGTCTCCTACAGCAACAACAGTGCCACATCACTGTAGAGAACCTGCTGGAAAGTGGCACTGTCTGTTGGGGGTCCTGCACCTCCCTCCCGAATCAACTCCGACCTGGAGTTGATAATCCTAAGTGGGGGGTACGGGGGTACAGACCCCCACGTGGAGGGTTCAGGGGAAAATCCCCCTGAAGAAACACTTAGCTTGCCAAGAAACTGGCAGTCGACTGCTAAATGCGGTTGACCTGCCTATTTCGCTGTTGGGGCGTTCAACAAAACTTTTGTTGAACACCCGTCATGGATCCTGATCATACTATGACTTAATTGGAAGCCATGCTGCTCCCTACATAGCAGGCCATGGACGGCCAAGTACTCTGCGAGTTGGTTAGCCACTATTCTTTCCAAGGCTTTGGAGAGTAGAAGGAGGATGGAGATCAGCCGATAGTTACTAGGAGAAGAGCTATTTCCTCCTTTGAATATGGGGTTGATTACTGACATTTTCCTGGTGGTTCGGAACTGTCTGAGACACAGAGAGTGGTTGAGTAGGTCTGTGAGCAGGGCGAGCACTACATCCTGCAAACTTTGTGGCTAACTACAGGTATATTTTGCGCATTTAGCTTATTTTGGTTTGTTAAGATAGCGATCGAAATTGGTCCAGTTTGAGAGTGTGCTATTTACTGTCAGTACACTTGTGACTAATAATAACTTTTTATGAGTATGCGGTGTCTCTGTCTCTCTACATGATTAATCAAACAGCACAGAGGGGCTTAAACTAGAGGGCATAGCCTAAGATTGGAAGCAGGAAGATATAGAGGAATTGTGAAGGGGGGAAATTCTTCATAGAGATGGTGGCCTGGAACAAACTGCCATAAGAGGTGGTGGGGGCTGAAATGGTAGAGGGATTCTATAGGGCATGGACAGACATATAGGGTTGGGCAGTGGAGGGAAGGGGTGTCCACAAAAGTGGAGATGAGCAGGGGAGGAGGAGGAAAGGTACAGACTTAATGGGCCGGTAAAGTTCTTTTCTGCCATCAGATTTCTGTGATTCTGTAATTCTGTGATTACACTCCTACAGTCTGTGCTTGTGTAGCCACCATGTTTCCACTGTGCCAGTTTGTGTGTGTGGAGATTTCTTCCTCCTGTGGCTATGCAAGGAAACTGAAAAACTTTACAACAGCTGATTGTAGTCTGGAGCCACATGAACCATTTGTTATAACCAGGAGTTCAGTATAATGAGGTTTGATATAGCAAGTGAGCACTTTATGTTAACAAGCATTTGTCAATGCCAAATGTTTGCTTGCTGGTATTAGTATTGGAAATGCAGGAGTTAGACAGAAGCAGAGTAGGAATGGCAGTGAAGTATTGAACTTCACGCCAACCCCATCTCTGCCCTGCAGAGACAGAAAAGCATTGGGGCATGTGTTTGGGTTGTCGCCCATAACGTTCATGCCATTTCACCTCACCCTATCCTGCAGACACTAACAAGTGTTGAGGTGTGCCTTGGGGTGTTCAGCTTTACAGTAACCCCACTCCATAAGGACATATGCTGAAATGGGTGCAGTACAGAATGGGGTGAACTGTGGGGCTGAAGAGTCCAAGGCACAGCTCGATGCCTGTCAGTGGCTGCAGGGTAGGGGGTGGGGTTGGAATGGCATGAGCATTACAGTTGGCAATCCAAAGACAAACCCCTGATGCCTGTCAGTCTGTACAGGGTGGGACATTATGGCTAGAAACTGTAATGCCCCGGGCATGTGTTGATATTTGCAGTACAGATTTTCAACATGGGTATTTTGTGGCCCCCACCTCATGAAAGCATTTGGGACCTCTTCTCATGAACAGTGGCACTCTGATTTTGTCAATGTGTCCCAAAATTTGAGTCTCCACAGTGACCGTGCCATTGTGCACCAGATGTACGAAAACACAGATTGGACAGGATGTGAAGAATGACAGCTGTACCATTCATAGGGAGGTGTGAAGAGATGGCAATGTTGAAAATCTGTAGTGAAAGTATTAAAAATGCTCAAACTTCTGAGCATACGTGGAAACTGTGCAATGCATCCATGTAATACAGTCATTTAGTGGAATTATTTCACCAAATTTTCAACATAGGCATTTTGTGACCTCTGCTCATGAACACTGTCACTATGATTTTCTTAATCTGTCCGGAACATTGATTTCCCACAGCAACCGTGGTATTCTGCGCCAGATGTATAAACGCATATTTTGGGCAGGATATGAAAAATGACAGCTGTACTGTTCATAAGGAGGTCTTAAAAAATGGCAATGTTGAAAATCTGGGGTGAAAACACTACAAAACTGCATCATGCACACTTGTAACACAGTCATTTTATAGACATTTGTCACCAAATTTTCAACATAGGCATTTTAGGACCTCTGCTCATGAACAGTCACTGTGATTTTAAATACGAACATACGAATCTGCCAGCAGAACACACCAATCGATCTATGTAAGTCTGCCCGAGTGTGCAGCTGCCCCAGCCTTCTTCCCATCAGTTCCTCCCCCGCTTGTACCAGCCCCTGCCCCCAGAGTCTTCCTCTTGCTTTATCCCACTGCTCCTTAAAGCTATTGACTGTCCTACATGTTACCACCTCCTTTGGCAGCGCATTCCAACTAGACACCACCTTCTCAGAGAAGAAGTGCCTCCTCATTTCCCACTTGAAATGTCCCCCTTTCAACCTTAGTGCATGCCCGCTCATCTCTCTTCCACTCTTCAGTTTAAACCTCCCTCGGTGCTAGGTTTAGTTACCCCCTCAGGTATTTAAACGCTTCAATCATATCCCCCATCCCTCCTCTCCTCTCCTCTCCTCCAGTGTGTACTTGTTCAGGTCCTTCAGCCTAACTTCATATTTCTTTCCTTCCATCCCCTTTAACATTTTTGTTGCCCTCCTTTGCATCCCCTCCAGTAACTTTATATCTCTCCGCAGGTATGGCCTCCAGAATTGCTCATAGTACTCTAGGTGCGGTCTGACCAATGATCTGTAGAGGGGTAGGATCACATCCCTGTATCTGGATGAGAACCCTCTTGTGATGCACCCCAGCATCCTGTTTACCTTCGCTGCTGCTGTCATGCAGTGGGCTGAGTTGTTCATGCTCCCAGTTACCAAGACCCCTAGGTCCTTCTCCTCCTGTCTGATCCCCAACCAGTAGTCCCTCTTCTGGTTCTTTGCCCTGAAGTGCATCACCTTACACTTCTTTGCATTGAATCCTAGCTGCCACTCCACCGACCATGTCTCTAGTTTGGTTAGGTCCCCCTGCAGTTTTCCCCATCCATCCTCTTCATCCACCACCACCCCCAAGTTAGTATAATGTGTGAACAGACTAACCCTGCTCCACACTCCATGTGCTATATCAGAGATAAAGGCCCAAATAGCAGCGGGCCCAGCACTAACCCCTGCGGTACCCTGCTTGTCACTGCTCTGGATGCCGAGAGCTCCCCCACCACCACCACCACCCTCTGCACTCTCTCCTGTAACCAGTTCTCTATCCATTTAGTCAGCTTTTTCCCCATCCCCACTGCCATCAGCTCCCCCCAGTCTCCCATAAGGCACTATATCAAAGGCCTTACTGAAGTCCAAGTACAGGACATGTACCACATGGCCCCTGTCCATCTCCCTTGTCACCCACTCACAATACTCTATTAGGTTGGTTTGACAAGACCTCCCTGAGATGAACCCATATTGCTGCCCATTTTGGCAGCCATTACTGTCTAGGAATGCCACCAGCCTCTCCTTCAGTATCGGCTCCATAGGCTTACCCACTATAGACGTGAGACTTACCAGATGATAATTTCCTGGCTTCTCCCTAGGCCCACTCTTGTGTATGGGCACCACATGGGCCACCCTCCAGTCCTGGGGCATACACCTCGTTTTCAGGGAGGTGTTGAACAGATCTGCCAGCGGCTCAGCCAATAGCTCCACCAACTCCCTGGGCACCCTGGGGTGGATGGCATTGAGACTTGGTGCCTTGTCCACCCTTACTGCCCTCAGCTCCTCTAGCACCCTACTTACTGTGATCACTTTGTCTGACACCTCCTCCCCTCCTTTCCCCACCACTCCAGCCCATTCTGGTAGTGGGCCATCCCTCTCCTTAGTGAAAACAGAGCAGAAGTACTCATTTAAAATTTCCACTTGCTCCTCCCCCATATCCAGCCAATCCCCTCCCCACTTTATTCTCACAATATGTTCCTTGAACTTCCTCTTTTCCCTGACATACCTAAAAAAGTCCTTTTCCCCTCCTTTTATGTCCTATGCAGAACTTAATTGCCTGGACGCCTTAGCTTTTTTCACCCTACTGGCAACCTCCCTTGACCAACTCCCGAAAGCCTCCCTACCCTCTACCTTCCCTGTTCTCCTGTACTTCCGGTATGCAGCCGTCTTTGCCCTCACCCCTTGCAGCACTTTCTTGTTCAACCAGCATGGTTTCTTGCCTCTGCTCTTCTTACTCCTGGCCCTGGTACAGGCTACTGTGGCCTCTGTTAGCCCAGTCTTTGTGACTCCTCACTTTTGTTCTGCATTCATCCCAGGCCTTATATCCTGGAGTCTTCCTTGCAGTATTGCTCCCATCCCCCCAAAGTCCACCCTAATAAAGTCCACCACCTTTACACGAAGACCTTCTGTATACCTAACATAAATATTGCTGTGTTTAGTCATGGGATAGAGTGGAATGACTGCATGATAATTCTCTCTATTTTGGAATTTATTATTCTGATTCCATAGGGCTTGTGATTTTTATAATAGAACACATCAGAGGGGATGTGGGGAGTGGGGGCCAATTTGCTTGTGAGCTAGCAGCTAGACATCACCTGGAGGGATTCTTAAGCTAGTACAGTCTGTAGAACTGGGGGAAGTCTAGATTATAGTTGCTTAAAGGAATAGTTAGGGGAACAAATTTATAATGGGACAGTATTGTATTGTTTTATGTGGGGGGGTTGGGGTGCCAAAATGTATTTCTTCAAGATATAGACTGCTTAAAAACATATGGGAAGGACAAAACCTAACATAACATCTTGAACATAGATTGATTACTAGTCAATGCTTAAGTAATGAGTGGAGTATATAGTATTGTGACATGGAACGTCAGGGGTGTTAGAGATAGGCGCAAGCGTCAAATGATTTTAAAGCATTTACATCACTTATATATAAGGATTGCCTGTTTGCAGGGGACCCATCTCAGGAGAGAAGATACCTCTCTGTTATGTAAAACTTGGGTCGGCCATGCTTACGGATTGGGAATTTCTACTACTGGGGGAAGGGGTAGCCATACTAATTGGCAAAACAGTCCCCTTTAAATAGATACAGGAGATTTGGGATGTTAATGGCCGCTATTTGTTATTACATAGATAACTACAGTTCCAATAAATTTTATTGGGGTCTATATATGTCCCTAATGTTTATTATCCCCATTTCTTTACTCATCTCCTGAGTTTAGTGGCCTCATCAGATCAAAAGGTCATACTCCTGGGAGGGGACTGGAATGTGACGCCACAATTGTAACTTGATAAGTCAGACAATAGAAGGGTTGTCCCCTCCCCAGCCCGAAGAGCCTTGTCAGACCTCATGACTAGAGCCGGCTTGGTGGATGTATGGAGAGTACTAAACCCAACTGAGAAATTTTGTACCTTTTTTTCATCTCCCCACCGTACCTGCTCCAGAATTGATTACTTTCTGGTAAGCTCTTCCTTTTTGCCCTGGGTTTTAGCTAGTGAAGTAAACGCAAGAGTCATCTCTGATCTCTCTCCAGTTACTCACACTTTCCTTCAAGGCCCTACTATAAAAAGAGTTACCCTATGGCGATTAAATACCCAATTACTCAAAAATCCAGCTACCCTACTTCATGTCAAGGATTTCATTACCCAATTTTTAAAAACCAATAGTGACTTAGTCGTAAAAATCGATGTGGAATTGGCTGCTCTGAAATGCGCTCTACATGGCGAATGTATATGCCTTGCGTCCATTAGATCCAGGCAGTTCAGAAACAAAGTAGAAGATTTACTGTCTTCTATTAAAACTATGGAGAGGAATATCTGTAGTAATTCCCTAGAGGTGGATTGGGTTAAATTGCACAACATGCATACGCAATTTTTTGATCTAATGCCCCAGAAGGTGGAGTTAGCATTGAAGAGGACAAAACCTAAGTACTTACAGTAGAATCAGGTGAGCGACCAGGAAAACTACTTGCTATCCGAATTAAACATGCAGAAACAACCTGAAGCATACCGGGACTAAGATCAGGAGGAGATAACTCAATCATCACATCCTAGAAAAATTGCAGCTGCATTTAAAAATTATTTCCAAGAATTATATACTACTCCCATCAGTAATGTCTCAGTGCAGACAGAGATAACCGAATACCTTGAGTTAATGGACCTACCCTGCCTTTCTCAGGAAATGATAGTAACCCTTGGTAACCCTATCACGGAGCAGGAAATAGTGCAGGCCATACAACAACTTCCCCAAGATAAATACCCTGGACCAGATAGTTTAACTAATAATTTATACAAATCCTGCTCTCCAGAATTTGCCCCCTTATTAACTGAAGTATTCAATCATTGGTTTAATAGTGTTTTTTTTAAACTAGATTCCTTGAGGCAATTATCACCCTTATCCCCAAACCTGATATAGATACCCTCTACCCAGAAAATTACAGCCCCATATCACTTTTTCAATACTGATGTTAAAATTCTAGCAAAAATGTTAGCAAATAGATTGGGACCTTTCATGGGTAATTTAATTGGCCCAGAACAAGTAGGCTTTATGGCAGGTAGGTCCTCTAGTGTCCATATGCGTCATCTATTACACCTACTTTCCATAACCAATTGCTCAGACACTCCAGCAGTGTTGATTTCATTAGATGGTGAGAAGGCGTTTGATAGAGTTTTCTGGGCCTTCTCTTTTGTGGTATTGGCCAAAATGGGATCCCCTAAAAATGTTATTAAATGGATATGACTCCTCTACTGTGCACCTACTGCCCGTTTCTGGTATAATGGTATACTCTCTGATCCAATTGCATTACAATGGGGTACCAGACAAGGCTGCCCCTTATCCCCTCTCCTCTTTAATCTATATCTAGAGCCTTTCCTCTGGAAACTAATGTCTTCACCAGATCTTCTGGGTATAAAAGCAGGAAATAACTGGCACCTTGTATCTGTCTATGCAGATGATCTATTATTGCACCTGGAAAATCCAACCTGTGGTGTGCCAGCCTTACTTAGGGAAATAGAACTCTTTTCGAAAGTTTCTTATTACAAAATTAATTTGTCCAAAACTAAAGTCTTTCCATTGAATGGGAAAACTTTACCATCAGACATTCAGGGATATAATTTAGTATGGGAGCTGAAATCCTTGACATATTTAGGCATTAAAATTTACAAGGAAATCTCCACCATAATGAGAGAAAACTTTACCACCTTGCTTACTAACCTTAAATCAGACCTAGCTAGATGGGGGCATTGCCAATCTCATTATGGGGATGAATAGCCACAATAAAAATGAATGTGTTACCCTGTATTCTTTATCCCATGGGTATGCTGGGGCTCTTTCTTCCTAAGAGGTGGTTTACACAACTGCAAACATTAATTAATAGTTGCCTCTGGAAAGGAAAGGTAGTTTGACAAGCATATTTTAAGCTTACTGCTCCAAAATCACAAGGAGGCCTTGCACTTCCCTCATTTTTCATGTGCTACTGTGCAATCCATATTTGTAAAGTGGTTCATTGGCTATTGACACCTGATCATAGAGACCAGACAACTCTCAAACCATTATGGTTAGATATAGAGATAGATCTGACAGGAAAAACATCTTGCACTTTACCCACCCTACTTCACTCCTTACCCCAGTGTATACCCAGAGTATTAAGAAATACTCCCATTGGATGGTCTATCAGGGCTTTACATCAATTACAAAATCACTTAAATTTAGATTGGCACAAATCCCTGGAACAACCACTGATAGGGAATCCACATTTCTATACTGGTAAACTACCTATTTTACCTTCTTTTTGGACCCCTTTAACATGTCTCAAACTTCAGGATATTGTTTCAGAGAATAAAGTGCTTCCCTTTTTGCAATTCTGCCATTCTCTGAACATTCTGGATAGAAACCCTTTTAAGTACTAGCAATTAAAGCAAGCTGTTGCTTCATTTTTTGGTAAGACATCACATATTGTCTCAGTGGTCAAGGAAATGCACCCCCTCTTATTGGTGGCAAAACAGCCACATTCCATATCCAGAGTATATAAAGAACTCCAAGCCCTAGATTCTAGTTTACCAGAAGGTATTTGTTATTATTGGGTTAACAAGCTTTCCCTACAAGCTGATGCCAACTTATGGCACTCCATATGGTGTAACCAATACAGATATATTAAGCAAGATAGACTTCGCCTAATACAATTTAATATCATGCATAACTTGTACTTCACACTGGAAAGATTATTCAAAATTGGAAAACTTTCATCTCCACAATGTCAACGCTGTACTGGTTCCCCTGGAGACCTTTACCGTATGATTTGGTCTTGTCCTAAAGTTGTAAACTTTTGGCTCAGTGTTAAAAAGTCCTTGGATCCACTGCTGGGATTAGAATAATTATTTACATCAGAGATTTGCCTCCTCAACAGATTCCCTCTGGGAATTATCAAGATTAGGAAAAACTATAAGGCTCTCATTTCTGCAGTGGTCAAACTTGTTATCATGAGACATTGGAAAGCTGAATCGCTTCCATCTATACTGGAGTGGCATAAAGAAGTGCTATAGGATTTACAACTAGAAAAACACATTTTCATGATGGCTAATAAGAACCAGGTGTATCTTGATAAATGGGGACCACTTGAAGTTCTACTTAGTCTGGAAGTCCTGAGTAATCAGATGCTTGATGGACATTCAGTATTATTATATAAATTCCCACTTTACAATTTTGGCACAGGGATAGGGGATGTTTTGGAAATAGATAGGTAGGGAAGGATGTAAGGGATGTTATTGAATGTCTATTTTATATGTCCAGATAGAAGAGACTCTCCTCCATAGATTGTTGCATTTATTTTGTATCGCCTCTTTATTTGTCTTCAGAACAATTACACATGTATCATAATAAAAAACTGAATAAAGCATATTACATAAAAATAAATTCCACCACCTTAGTGCCCATGCCTCCTGTCTCCCTACCCAGCACAACAACAAGCCACACTGTTTGGTGGTCACTACCTGCAAGTGGGTCCTCTACCCTTACCTCCCTCAACACCTCCCCAATTGGCAGTACTAGGTCCAGAGTGCTACCAAGCCTTGTAGGCCCACTTACCAACTGTATGAGAAGGCCATCCTAGAATCCATCAAGGAGCACCTGCTCCCTGGCACTGCTAGTGATGGGGTGCTCCAGTCAACCTGTGGTAGGTTAAAATCCCCACTATCACCGCACTCCCCCTTCTACACACCCTCCTTATCTGCTCTGCCAACTCCCCATCCAATTCCCCCGATTGGGCTGGTGGTCTGTACTCCACTCACAGCCTCAGTTTTCTGCCCTTGGAGTCCAGGAGCTGCACCCAAAGCGCCTCTGTCCTTTTCTCTTCTCCCTCATCCCTTATGCATTTAATCCCTTCCCTCACATAAAGTGCAACCCCCCCTTTCCAACCCCCCAGTCCCTCCTGTATATCCTGTATTCTGGGATTGCAAACCCCCAATCATGGTACTCTGTGGCCCAAGTCTCTGTCACTGCAGCAATGTCCACCTTCCCCTCCGAAAGGAGTGCCTCAAGCTCTGCAGTTTTGTTCCCAAGGCTTCTTTCACTGAGAGAGACCACCTTCCACCTGTACCCTTCCTTCTCCTCACTCTTCTCCTCCTTAGCCTCCCGGTAGTCTGCACCCTTTCTCCTTCTTATTCTTACTAGGTGGTGGTGCCTTCTGTATTACACTCAGACCACTCTGCCCGCCCTCTCCCAGGGTTACTATGCCTCTGCCTTTACCTATATCTAGGGGGGTGAGCTCATTAGGATCCCTTGTCCGGACCATTCTACTAACCTCAGACTTTTGGCCACCCCCTCACTAGATTAAATCCACCTTAGTAGAGATATACCCCTCTAATCCTGCCTTTAATACTCTCCTCCCCTTCCTGCTCAAGTGTACCCTGTCCCCCGCATACAAGTCACTATTTCCCCAGACCATATCACAGTTAGTCATTAACCCATAATTTTTAGTGTGGCACCAATCACTCTGCCCCTCATTGAACTCCTCAATCCTACCCTTCCTTCCCATGCTTGCACATGGTATGGGGAGTAACTCCAAGAATCCCACTCCCTCACAATGCTTGCCCAACTACTCGAACCTCCCCCTCACTACTTCCACAGTCTCCCCCACCAAGTCATTTGTACCCACTTGCAACAGTCAATGAGGTCTCTTCCTCCCCCTTGCTGCACACATGAGCAGTGCCTGCCCTGCCCCTCCTGCAGTCAAACTGGGGATAGCTTCAACCTAAATATCGCTGTGCCTTCCCCCCTTCCGCCCCATCTCACCCCTTTCAGTACACAATCCCCTAGGATGAGAACCCCCCCCATCCCTTAGCCTCTTTCCCTTCTAATGCCCCTTCCACCAAACCAGTATTCGATCTTCCCTGTCCCTTACCCTCACCAGCTGCACCCTCTGTGACTTCTGTATCTGTGCCTCCTACTTCTGCCTCACCCCTTTTCTCTGCCTTATTCCTCCCATCCCCTTTGAACCCCTGCCCAGCCTGATTACTTCCTACTGGGCTTCCCATGTCGACGTCCCCTCCTCCCCTGCTGATTTCCAACCCCTCTCCTATCCCCACTGTTGTCAATTTAGAGCCTCTATTCTCTTCTACCACGATAGTGATGCCCCTCCCATTCTTCCCCCTTCCTGTAGCCTTCTCTTCTCCAGTCACCACCCCTCCTTCCTTACTAGCCCGCCTTCTACCCTTTCATCCTCGCTATTTCTTCCCCTAGCTGTTGCCATCCCTCTCATGCCCTGCTTGTCCTCAACCCTTCAGTATGTTCCTGCTACCCCCTCTCTATCCATAGCAGAGGCTTGAATCTATTCCTAGTCGATAGCCCTCTTACATTTCTTCCCCCTATCGATCACTCCCTCCTACTTTTTTTCTCCATGCCACCCCTGGTCCCACCCCTGGTCCCTCCCTACTCACAGCCATCTGCTCTCTCCTGGTACTTTTATGGTCTCTTCCTCCCCAACAGGAGGCCCCCTTAACCTTTTCATCCTTGCTATCTCTTCCCTAGCTGTTGCCATCCCTCTCATGCCCGCTTGTCCTCCCCCTTCACTATGTTCTTACCCCCTCTCTCCCATAGCAGAGGCTCGAATCTATGCCTAGTCAATACCCCTCCTACATCTCTTCAACCTATCAGTCCCCCCCTCCTCCTACTTGTTCCCCTGTGCCACCCCTGGTCCCTCTCTACCTGCAGCCATCTGCTCTCTCCCCTGGTACTCCTCGAGGTCTCTTCCTCCTCCAACAAGAGGCCACCACCTTACCTCAGGCACCCCCTCCCTTGTCCTCTCTTTTCTGCTAGTGCCTCTGATACTGGGGTCAGTTTCAGTACCTAGTTGTTCTTTCTCCATCCCACTTGCCATCCCCTATTCCCCCCCCCAGCCAGGATGCCTTTCATACTCATCTGCCCTGCCACTTAGACTCCTCCCTAACCTCCACAGTTCCTCCCTCAAACTAGCCAGTCATCTACAGACCATACACCCCCATCCTCCAAGCCCAGTCCAGGATCATGGCGGACCCACACCCTGTACACCCTACCACCCTTTCAAAGATGCCCTCCCTATTGACATGTGGCACCTGCCCCATTTTGGCCCCAATCTTATGTTATGGCTCTTACTCCCAGGTTCTGTTCCCTACCACAACTGTCAGGCCCCTATTTACTCAAATTCCTGTTCCCCCCCACACTAGTCCCCCTACTGGTCCCTTGCCGACTGGGGTAATTCAGTCTCAAATCTCATCCGTTAGATACTGTATTACTGTAGCAATCCTAAAGCCTCCTTGTCCATCTTTCACCCCTCAGCTACCATACATTTCGTTCTCAGCTCTCATATAGTTTCACTTAGCCCAGTTAGAAATCGTATTGCACTCCAAGTATTACACTGCTCAGTTAGAGAAATAAACAGAACAAATAAATATGTATTATTACAGCAATCATAACAGTATAGCTCAGTACTTAGCTCAGTTAGAGAAATAAACAGAACAACTAAATCTGTATTATTACAGCATTCCTCAAAGTATCCAGTCATTGCTTTGTCTCCATCCCAGAGACCCTGCTGTAATATGGGCAGGAGGGTGGGCAACTCTAAGGTCCCGGCAGAGCTTTGTTGAGCTCGCTCACTCCCCCTCTCTCACTCACTCGTTCTGTTTCTCCCGGCACTGCAGGCTGCCCTTTTGTACTGTGCTCCTGCCTGTATTGGCACCTTTTTCTGCCCACAAAGAAATCTGCAGCAGTCCCAACAGAGCTCCGTTGAGCTCGCTACCTCTCCTTCTGTCACTCATTCCTTCTAGTTCTCCCAGTGCTGCAGGCTGCCCTTTTGTACTGGGCTCCTGGATCTGTTGGTGCCTTTTTCTGCCCACAAAGAAATCCGCAGTAGTCCTGACAGAGCTCAGCTGAGCTCGCTCACTCCCCCTCTCTCACTCACTCATTCTGTTTCTCCAGGCCCTGCAGGCTGCCCTTTTGTACTGGGCTCCTACCCGTGTTGGCGCCTTCTTCTGCCCACAAAGAAATTTGCAGCAGTCCTGACAAAGTTCTATTGAGCTTGCTGACTTCCCCTCCCTCACTCATTCGCTCATTCTGTTTTTCCCGGCACTGCAGGCTGCCCTTTTGTACTGGGCCCCTGCCTGTGTTAACACCTTTTTCTGCCCACAAAGAAATCCGCAGCAGTCCTGACAGAGCTCCATTGGGCTCGCTCACTCCCCCTCCCTCACTCACTCATTCTGACTCTCCTGGTGCTGCAGGCTTCCCTTTTGTACTGGGCTTCTGCCAGCATTGGTGCTTTTTTCTGTCCACAAAGAAATCTGCAGCTGTCCCAACAGAGCTCAGTTGACACGATCACTCCCCCTCTCTCACTCGCTCGATCTTTAATCTGTCCCAAACACTGATTTCCTGCAGCAATCGTGCTATTCTGCACCAGAAGTGCAAAAACACATTTCAGCCAGGATGTGAAAAATAACAGCTGTACTGTTCATAAGGAGATGTGACAAAATGCCAGTGTTGAAAATCTGGCATGAAAATATTACAGATTTGCAAAGTTACAGGCGTGCGTGGAAACAGTGCAACGCACACTTGTAACACAATCATTTTATGGACTTTCATCACCAAATTTTCAACAAAGGCATTTTAGGACCTCTGCTCATGAACAGCATTCCTGTCATTTTCATAATCTGCCCCAAACACTGATTTCCCACAGCGACTGTACTATTGTGCGCCAGAAGTGCGGAAACACATTTCAGGCAGGATGTGGAAAATGACAGCTGTACTGTTCACAAGGAGGTGTACAAAAATGACAATGCTGAAAATCCAGCAGTAAAATATTGTGAATGCGTGAAGTTACTAGCCTGCGTAGCAACTGCACAACGCACGCTCATAAAACAGGCATTTGTTGGATTTTTTCCACCAAATTTGGAACTTAGGCTTTTTAAGAGGGCACCTCATGAACGCCACCACTGTCATTTCATTAATGGGCCCTGAAAGGTGATTTTGCGCAGTGACTGCGAAATCACCTTTCAAGGCCGATAAACGCCATGACAGTGACAGAATTCATGAGGAGGGGCCCCAAAAACCCCATGTTGAAAATTTGGTGCAAAAAGTCCCAAAATGCCTGAGATATGCAACAAAGTTGAAAAAACCCTATCTAGCCATTATACAGCTTACGGCATTTCCTCAGTTCGCGGTCAGCTTTGAAGAGTGCAGGCGTGTTCCCGGTCCCACCAAGATCGCGTGCCGGACTCGGAGGTAGTATGGGGTGAGGAGGGGTGTGGGAGCAAGGGTGCAGTGGGTGGGTGCGGGTTGTGGGGGGGCAGGAGAAGCGCCATGGAACCGTTTTTAATTTGCAGGTTTAAAAAAAAAAAAGATGACGAGGGACGTTTGCCATGCTGGGGTGGGCTCCCAGCATGGCAGAAGGATGGCTGGGGGGGCGTGGAGCCGATGGAGGAATTGGGCATCCCCATTGGCCATGGCATCAGTTGTCATGCTGGGGTGGGCTCCCAGTGTGGCACCCTGTACTGGGGGGGGATGGCACGTAGTAAAGTGGACATAACTTCTAAACAAAGTGACGCTGCATGACGAACTTGCCTCTGATTGCAGCGGCACTTTGTTTAGAAGTTTTGTCCACTTTACATAATGTTGGTGTCAGTGCTAGCATGCTGGCTTATTGGGGAATGAGGGACGCACCTACTGATGCGTGCCCTGCATTCGCCCAACAGCAGCCGCGCCCCCAAGGCTGCACTCTCCCAATATGTTGACTGCTGCGCAAGCGCGGCAAGCCAACATAAAAATAATAATTAAATACAATAATGTACTGTAGCTGCTTTCAAACACGAAAGTGGCTCAGGTATAATTTTGCCTGCACTAGCTGCTCCCTCTGACCTTCTCCAACTGCAAGTCTCAGCTGGGAGCCAAGCAGCTCAAAGTTCTCTCTCCCACCATCCCAACTGAACAGTCCCTTAAAATGAACAGGTTTAGGCAGGTTATTGAATTTTGTGAATTCCCATATGTCTGCAAATACACCTCAGTGTTTAAAATGTCTCTCTAAGTAGTTAAATTTCCCTTGACCAGGGGCACTTCATCAGCACAGTGGTAGCACTACCACTCATGATGCCAGTGACGTGTGTGGAAAAGAGGATGGGTCATAGGGGGAGGGCTGGGGGGAGATGGATAGAGCATCCCAGAGGACGTTCTCCTCCTCCAGGGATAGTGAGTTAACAGATCCCTGCTCTACTGCCACTTGGGTGACAATAGGTAGCAGTGCAGTCAGGGAGGCATTGGGAAGAAGGATGCTGGCTGGTGCTGCACTAAGCATGGTCACATGTGTGCTCATGTGAACCCTTGCTGCCTGCATCCTGAGGGACAGCACCAGAAAGGCAGAAAAGACCTGGCCAGTCAGGATGCATATCAGCTCACTGTAGGCCCCACACTGGTGATGTGGGCCTCTTCTTTTCTGGGTACTTATCTGTGCAGCAAGATGTCTAGCCTGCCACCCCCTGCTGAAAGAGTGTGACACATGGAGGATGATGTTGGAAGGTAAGCCCACAAGAAGCCAAGTGACAGGGCTGGGGGCAGCAGGTATAAAAGAGGGCCTGGACAGTGAAGGTGGGGGAGTCCCTTGACCAAAGTGGTATAAAATAAGTCATCACCATTGGACTCCACCTGAGCTACCAACTCGAGTCCCTGCCCACGGTGCTGCCAGACCCACTGCATACCGTTGATGCTAACAGACAAACCAAATACTTTATAGGTCAGCCTGATGTACTTCTCAGGCTTCTTGACACCTCTGCCAGACTCAAGTCAGTATAATATCAGACAGGACACCTGGGGCCCGATTCCAAAAGGGGTTATGCATGTCACAAGGTGACTTGCGCCAAACTCTATGGCACAAATCATACCTTGTGAGATGCATTATGCCCAATGCAATTTCAAGTGACAGCTCACGACATGGCACAGGCCACCTGCACCAAATCTGGGTTACGCCAACCACTACACCCATAACCCCTGCAACAGGGTGCAAGGGGGATTCTGGAATCGATCAGTATTCCAAGAGGGCAGCCAGTGGAATTGCAAATCATGATTCCAAGTGGGATCCGGCAGACATTTGCGTAAGTACAGTTAGACCAGCTACTGGCTGGTCTACCCATACCTATGTCCAACAGGAACACACCACTGAGCCTGCCACCCCTCTAGCTGACCCTCCTATGATCCTCCACAAGTGCCCACCACAACCCCCATGGCAGGGCTGCCCACTGTGGGCTTTTGGCACCCCCTCACCCCAACCCTGTGAAGTGTCTCCATTGGTCAGTTCCAATGCCCCAACATGCCAGACACCATAGGGTGGTCCTATGACCCCCAAGCCCATCCCCAGCCCTGTGGGGCATTGCCATGGTGTTGGGATGTAGGATCTGGGGGGACATGCCTTGTGCCACTTGCACCCTGCAGTCTGTGGCTTGTGGCATCCATGTTGGGTGCACCCTTGCTGTGGCACAGCCCTGTGGCTGCTGCAAGTTGCAGGGCATAAGTGCCAGGGACCCTGCCTGTTCTGGGATAGGTGCAGGGTCCCCAGTGTAGTGGCACATGTTACTACTCGCATATGCCTGCGAGTTACGGCATAAGTCTTGGAATTGGGCCCCTGGAAGTAAAATGCTTATTAGTACATCATAATAATTTAGAAAAGAAGTTGAAACATCAATACATTTCATTACCTGTTGAGCAGACCAGTATTATCCAGTGACTTAATAGCATGTGCATGTGCATGTTTGAAAACTTAAAATATTCAGCTAATCAGTACAAGCTGCAGTATACTGGCACTTAACATTTGAGAACGGCTCTTTTATAAAATGAAGATGCCTGCCACAATTAAATTTGCACACTGTCATGGAAATGGATCAACCAGCCCCTCTGCTACTCTTGTCTATAAAAGGAAATTTGTATTTATTTTTGCTCCCCAAACACACATGACCTCAGACTATGTTAATTGAACGATGAGTATGAGTAAGAGTGTGATTAGGGTTTGGCAACTTGATTTCAATGCAAACAAGTGCAAAATAATGCATTTAGGGATACAGGAACTCAGAAGCTGAATACAAAATGGGAGGAGTGATACTGACAACAACCAAGCAGAAGAGAGATCTAGGTTTAATGTTTTCAAATGACCTTCAGGTAGCTAGGCAATATGGCAAGGCAGTTGGGAATGCTGATGGCGTGCTGGGTTGAATAGGGAGGGGGATCACCAGCAGAAGTAGAGAGATTGTGTTACCTCTGTATAGATCAGTGGTGAGACCTCATCTGGAGTACTATGTATATAGTTCTGGAGTCAAACATCTACAGAAGAACATAGAGTGGGGGTGGTACAGAGGAGGGCAACTAAGATGGTGAGGAGCCTGCTAAGTAAGACCTATGAGGAGATACTGAAGGAACTCAATATGTATCCTTGAGGAAAGGAGAGAGAGACAATGGGATATGATAGAGACATTTAAATGGTGAAATGGGGTGAACAAAGGTGCAGGAAGGGAGTATTTTTCAGAAGAAGATGTGCCAATGAAAGAGTGGCATGGTGGGAAGCTGGAGGGGGTAAATTTAAGAGGGATATAAGAAAGTTTTTCACACAAAGAGTGGTAGATCCCTGGAACAGGATACCAGCTGAGGTAGTTGTGACTAAAACAGTGTAAGAATTAAAAAAGTATGGGACAGGCATAAGAAAATCTTGCAGAAAAGAAACAAAGGGTGAGTGAAAGAACTGGAGATCATGGAGGGTCTGTGGGGATACTGTAGGCAGGTTGGGTGCATCAAGTACTGTAATCCTTATCTGTTGAGAAATTCAGTGTTTCTGGTAGTCAAATGATGCACAAGTAGTGGTTCGCAATCAGATAACATTGCAATATCCCATGGTTCAACTGATCACTGAGCTGCAGAATAATTACATGTTTTGTAGATTGATGTAGTAATCTGAGGAATGAAATTCCTCAGAACTGTCATTCTGCAGATCATATCTATTATTCCATAATTCAGCCATAAAGGTTCATGGACCGGAGTGAAAATTCACCAAACACATTCAGAAGATTTGGACATCACCAAAGTCAGAGTTTCAGAAAATTCCACTAAATTTGCAAACTTTTATGAAAGTTCTACAGATTCAGATTTAGCAAATTCTGCCCATCTCTACCTACAAACCATGGACAACACAGCAGTCAGATACAAACGTTTTAATAGCACAACACAATATTATAAACAGTTCAACACTCCAGGATGTGACCTGGAAAATGTGAGCCAAAACAAAACAGGCATATTCTCTGTCCAACATAAAATCCATCCACTCTGGATATACCCCATGCCAGTTAAAACTCAGAATAACAACACCACAGAACCCAACAGAGCAGAGCAAACTGATGTCCAAGAATGCTGCTTGTTAATGGCTGCCATGGTTAATGTTGCCACTTACAGGCAGCCCAAGGGGCTGCTGCCCCCTCAACAGTTCCCACAAGAGGATCACGAGGTCCTGCAGCACAGTCGTGCCGTGGTCCACTGCTGCCATATCTCCCAGCAAATGGACTTCAGTGATAGTTGCCATCTCCAAAAGTAGTAGGAGTCTATTTTATTTGGCACATTTCCCTGGAGGTGCAGGGCATCATTATAATATCAACAGTAGCAGCAATTTAAGTAACACATTCACAGTAATTACAAAGCATATACCATAACAAACTACAGTATTAAAATATCATAATACATTCTCAATAAATAACTTCCTAAATAAATCATCCAATACCTTCATAAAACTGGGATAGAACAGCTATGCAGAAGTTAGGGCCCAAAATGTCTGAGTAAATAGAAAAGTGTCCAGACTCCACCTAAAGGCCCACACCGAGGGGACCTCCCTCAAAGTTCTTGGCAAGGAATTCCAGTGGACTGGGCCCACCACCTCAAATGCCCAGTACCCCAGGGTCTTCAACCTTGCCCTAGGAACTACCAGGAGGCCCCTCTCAGTGGATCACAAAGGGTGCAATGCTACATGAGGGTGCATGCACTCAGTCAGTTAGCCTTAGCCCAGCCTGTGCAGGTCCTTATAAGTTAGATAGTAAGTCCTGCCCTGATGGACTGCTGTAACATGACAGGCCATCACAGGAGGTAGTCTTGACCTTCTCCCTGCAGTCATCTGTGGCACATCCCTGGAGGCATCTGTAGAAGAAAAGGTACACCTGTCAGTATACAGTACACACAAGATACAGGCAACCCAGCATTTTAATGCAGTACACTCCATGAAGGGGGTTGATTCTTTACATTAAGGAGTAAAAGCAAGCCCAGTTTAGCACTTATTTGTGTGTGGATTATAGCTAAGGTAGAGCAAGGGTTACAGAGACTTGCAGTACATGCTCTACGGAGGACCTACAACTTTCCCCTACCCTGCAGCATCAAAGATGATTCTCTGTGATTTGGGCAGCTAACAAGTGGGTTGACTGCAGTTTTAACTGCAAACCTTCACTAAAATGACTTTTGCATATTTTAAATCTTTATAGTAAGAGTTTCGGGATACAAGTGGAGCAAGGTCACATGACCTCTCTACTTCCTGGTTGGGGCTCTATTTAAACTCGCCCGTGAGCGAGCGGAGCAAGTGCTCAGCTACGCATGTGGAGACACGGCCGAGACACATGCGTTCGGCAGGTTTCTGGCATGTCCGGTGAGGTCCGAAGAGACCAAGAGGTAATTACAAACATAATTCACTAGAGGGTACTCTTATAAGGGCTTATAGAGACTTGCATCAATATAATACATATCCAAATAATAAAATGGACTACACAGAAGATATAGATCAGTTAATCAATACTCTGTGCCTGCCTAGGAGGCTAATGAAATGTGATACATGTCAGATGTACTGCATTGTGAATAAGGATGTACCAAGTGAAGAAGAATGTGAAACATGTGTTCGATTAGGAGTTACTTTGTATGAGCTGAATAATGCTATTATGGAAATAAAAAACTTGAAAGAACTGATGAACTTGGAGCAGGAAAATTGTATTAAAAACACGTCTCCTTGTGCAACTACAAATGTAACAACATGTGGTTTGACCATGGATAGTTATGAAGGTAGTAACAAGCCAGAACTGTACATTTCAAATCAAACACATATCATTAGAGGCGAACATAAGATAGTATTACATACAAATCCCACAATATCTGAGCATTGTATTACAAATCAGGGACTCACAAGTCAAATTATTTTATTTTATTTATTTATTTTATTAAACTCTTGGATTACAAGTACCTTTGAGCAGGAGATGCTCATTTACAAAGGTTCCACATCAAAGGAATGGAGAAACATAAATACAAAGGTTGGTAATGGTAAACAGGCATAGTATAGACAAGGTTGACATTTCTTTGCAGCTGAAGATCACTTTAGAGATAATGGTTATTAGTAGGGAGCAACGTAAATAGGCAGATAGATGATGCAGCAGAGTAAGAGAATTAAGAAAAAAGGGGACTATCGGCCTGATATTGTATAGGAGATTGCCAGAGAGAAGTGGCAGGCTGAGGGGCCTTTGTGATGAGGGGGAGTGGCAGGCTGAGGGGCCTTTGTCATGAGGCCTTTGTCAACAATTAATTGTAACACACAGTCAAAGAAAAGAGTTAGGGATGACATGGTAATTAATACTGCAGAACCTGATTCAAATAGCTTAAATCTATCTAAGAAACAAAAGCAAGCTGATTACAATGAAAATAATGAATGGTGTCTAGTACAAGGCATTAAAGGGAGGCAAAAGGGTACACAGGCTTTGAACAGTAATGACATTAGTATTCACAACAGATATAGTTTATTGCACAATGATAATATGACAAATTCAGAAATAACATATGATTCTTTTGATAGTCCAGAGTTAATACTATTAGGTGATTCAATAACAAGGAAATGTGATACCAATTTTTGTCAAGGGGATAAAGAAAATAACATGGCACTTTGCTATCCAGAAGCTAAGATAAATGATATAAAAATTATAATTCCAAAGGTAATTAGACAAACAAATTCTGAGAAACTTGTCACAATTCATGTTGGAGTAAATGACATAGGGTATAGTCATGGGAAAGACATATGTACTGATTTATTAGATATTGCTGTTCAACTTAAGAATCTAGGTGCAAAAGTATTTATTTCAGATATTTTACCAATTCCAAGAGTATCAGAAGAAAAAATAGAACTATATCAAGAATTAACATCAGACTGCAAAACTGGTGTCTAAAAGAGAATATTGGCTTTATAAATACATGGACTAGGTTTTCTAGCAATTGACATTTACTTAGTAGAGATGGGATGTATCTGAATAATGAAGGAGCAAATCTACTAAGTGGCATTATTAAAGGACAAATGGAACAATCTAATTTAAGCTAAGTGATAGGGGGATCTGAAAAACAGTCATTACAAACAATCCAGCACTTGGTGTTAAATCAATGGAAAAGGTACACAAAATTAAGTGTTTACTTAGTAATATCAGAAGCATGCCTAATAAAATTAGTGAATTGGAAATTATATTAAATTCAGAGAATATAGATGTGGCCTTATTAACCGAAACTTGACTTGGGGAAAATGATGATTGGAACTACAATTTACAGGGTTATAATATCATACATAAGGACAGAAAGGGGAAGAAAGGAGGTGGAGTAGCTGTCTATATATCAACAGATCTGAAATATGTGGACATTACTGATAAAATCAAATATGGTGTTAGCAGTCATGTTGAAACATTGTGGATTAAAATTTTAAATGACAATAAAACAGAATTCATTTTGGGTCTCTGTTATAGACCACCTAATACTAAATCTAATACAACAAAATTAATAATGGATGAGATCTCAACAGCCTTAGATCTTGGTCAAGTAGTATTGTCAG
Source organism: Neoceratodus forsteri (assembly GCA_016271365.2). Lineage (NCBI taxonomy): Eukaryota > Metazoa > Chordata > Ceratodontiformes > Ceratodontidae > Neoceratodus > Neoceratodus forsteri. Next base: position 586,968,658 of record CM028137.1, on the reverse strand, counting down.
GTGATTTTAATTTCCAAGACATAGATTGGGATAAAAATCTTGCAGTTAACACTCACAGCAAAGATTTCTTAGGTTTCTGTAATGAAAAAAATGTAATTCAGTCTGTAAAACAACATACAAGACTTGATAAAATTCTTGATTTAATATTGACAAGTGAGGATATTAATCTTGCTAACTGTAAGACAGTATCTTCAATTGGTAATAGTGACCATTCCTCTGTTTTGTTTACCCTAGATTATGAAAAAACAGTTACCTCAGGGTGTACCAAGATATATTTATATAACACTGCAAACAAGGAGGGTATACATAAAGACCTGAATAGTATACAATGGGAGGTGATATTATCAGATAAAACTGTTGAAGAGACATGAGATTTTATTAAAACTACTATTCATAATATTATGACTACCCATGTTAAACAAATCAACAAATATCATAAAGCTGGTAGAAAACTCAAACGGTTAAAAAAAAAGCTTAACCAAATTAATAAAAAATAAAAATAAAATATATGGACAATATATCAAAACGAAAACTGAGTTCAGCTTGTCACAATTTAAAAGTATTGAAAGAAAATGCAAGAATAAAATTAATAAAGCTAAAAAAAGAGTATGAATTGCATTTAGCTAATACAGCTACAAAATCGACCAGCAAACAGTTTTTTAGCTACATTAATTCATTAAAAAAGAAAAAAAGGGGAGTTATTTTCTATTACAGTACATGATGAAGTGATTTCAGAACCAACAGAAATTGCTAATTCATTTAATAGTTATTTCTCTTCCGTATATACAGAACAGATTATGCACAATACTCAGAAGGATTATAGAATAATAGAAGGACACCACAGTTTCTCAAAAGATGAAATTATTGCAGTAATTGATAAATTAAAAGATCACGGTGCTCCTGGAATGGATAACATAACTTCTACTATGCTTAAACTTATGAAAAATAACATCTGGTTGCCTTGGTAATTATTGTATGAAAAATTGCTTAACACTGGGAAAGTACCTAAAGAGTGGAAAAAATCTGTGGTTACTCCTATTCATAAATCTGTCAGTAAAATGCTTGTTGACCATTACAGACCTATAGTCTAACATCTATACCATGTAAAATATTATAAACCCTTATAAAAGATAAGATAAATCAACACATTAACATTGATCCATTGTTTGATCAGAATCAGCATGGCTTCAAGAAGGGGTATTCCTGTGCCACCAATATGGTTACCTTTTGCAATCAGGTTAGCAAATTGAGGGACAATGGTGTTCCTGTTGATATACTTTTATTTGATCTAAGTAAAGCTTTTGATCGAGTTCCATATTGGGCAATTCACCAAAAATTAAATACATTAGGAATAAATAAAACTTATGTTAGATGGATTGATGATTTGCTTTACAAGCGTTCCCACATAGTCTCAGTTCGCGGTCACCTCTTTACAGAGGGTCGGGTGATAAGCGAAGTTCCACAGGGGTCATTTTTTGGACCCTTGATTTTTCAGATCTTTATGACCAACCTGGAAGATAACATCATGAGCACTATCTTGAAATATGCAGATGACATCAAAATTTGTGGTCCATGTCAGACCGATGATCAAACTTTAAACATCCAAAATGATATCAATGCAATATGTGTAGGGGTCAAAAAATGTGGGATGCAAATAATTATAAAAAAGTAGTGTTTTACATATAGGTAAACATAATCCAAATCAGGGTTACTATTTAGATGGGGCACCAATTGAATCTAAAGTTACAGAAAAAGATCTTGGGATTCTTATTGACAACAAGCTGAACTTTAAAGTACAAAAATCCTCAGTCATTGCAAAAGCTAATAGGGTAATAGTATCAATTAAAAGAAATATCATAAGTAGGACATCCAAAGTTTTGTTGCCATTGTATCTGTCATATGTAAGACCTATCTTGGATTTTGGATCATATATATGGTCCCCTTATAAAATAACAGATTAAGAGTTGAAAAAATACAGAGAAGATATACTAAATCAATAAAAGGAATGAATCAATATTCATAAAAAGATAGATTGGACAGATTAGGATTGCATAGTTTAGAGATTAGAAGACAGAGAGGTGATCTTCTGTTCTTTTATAATATAATAAATAATCCATTATTAATATTCAATCAATCAATTTATTTGGAAAGCAAGATTGAGAGAAATTCTCTCTTTTACAATTGCATCGTTCAGTACAAAAACATAGAACACACATACATATAAATACAAATACAAAAAATGTATTTCAAATTACATAGGTTCACAGAATTAAACAGTTACAGTTCACTTAAAAGCATCTACATTCATATGCCATTAATCTGACAAGCAATCGTTTAAAATGCGACAATGTAATAATAATTGTCAATTTTAACTTTTTTTTTGAATAGATAACCAAGTCATGGAGACTGCTACTGCTATCCTATAACTACCAAACTTAGTTTTAAATTTTGGCAGGAAATATTGGGGAAAATCGGCAGATCTAAAAGAATATTCTTTTTTAATAACTGATCCCATGAGATATAAAGGCAATTTGTTAAGAACAAATTTGTAAACATAATGCATCCAATGAATTTGTCAGTGAACTGATAAAGGTTGACAGCCTAATTCTAGGTAAAGTTTGCAATGATGAGTATGCCACAGAAAACCAGCAATAGAAACATAGACTTTGATGGCCAATAAGGACCACTTGGCCCACCCAGTCTGCCGATTTCCCTACCTATTGGATAAGTTGCAGATTCTAGTTAACGAACAGCCTACTTCATGCAACCCCCCATTACAATTGTCTTATGTCTGTCCCATGCATGTTTGAATTCCCCCACTGTTTTAGACCCAACAACCTCCCCAGGAAGGTGGTTCCATGCATCCACCACTCTCTCCATGAAAAAAAATGTCCTCACATTACCCCTGACCATCCCCCCTCTATCTTTAAATTGTTCCCCCTTGTTCTTACACATCTCTTTTTCTGAAAGATGCTACCCTCCTCAACTTTGTTGATTCCCTTGAGGTACTAGAAAGTTTCTATCATTTCCCCCCTGTCCCTCCTTTCATCAAGGGTATACATAGTAAGCTCTCCCAGTCTCTCTTCATATAGTTTCTGATGCAGACCCTGCACCATTTTAGTTGCCCTCCTCTGGACTGCTTCCATCCTGTCTATGTCCTTGCGTAGATGGGGTCTCCAAAACAGCGCACAGTATTCCAGATGGGGTCTCACTAACTGTCTGTACAGAGGGATAACCATTTCCCTTTTTCTACTTGTGATGCCCCTTCCTATGCATCCCAGTATCCCCCTGGCTCTGCTTACTGACTTCTCACATTGCTTACCCACCTTTAGGTCATCTGATATGACTACCCCCAAGTCCCTTTCCATTTTTGTTGTTGTTAGTACCTCCTCTGCTACTGTGTACTCTTCTCCTGGGTTTTTGTTTCCCAGATGCATTACTTTGCACTTCTTTGCATTGAATCTAAGTTGCCATATGTCTGACCATTCCTCCAACCTTGCCAAGTCCCTTCTCATCCTTTCTACCTCCCCTTGTGTATCAACTCTGTTACAGATCTTTGTGTAATCTACAAAGAGGCATACCTTTCCCTCCAGACCCTCTGCAATGTCACCTATAAAGATGTTAAAGAGGATTGGACCCAGTACTGAGCCCTGAGGTAATCCACTAGTAACCCCTCTTTCTTCAGAATGTATTCTATTCACTATTACCTTCTGTGTCCTGCTGTGAAGCCAGTTTGCTACCCAGGCTACCACCCTGGAACCCACTCCCAGGCTGGCTAACTTTATTATTAATCTTTTGTGCGGGACTGTGTCAAATGCCTTGCTAAAGTCTAGGCAGACCATATCCACAGCCCCTCCCTGGTCTATTACTTTGGTCACCCAGTCAAAGAAATCAATTAGGTTTGTCTGACATGACCTTCCTGCTGTAAATCCATGCTCCTTTGGGTTCTGTGCCCCACTGGCCTCTAGGTACTCAACAATTCTTTCTTTCAGAAGCGATTCCATAATTTTCCCAACCACTGAGGTCAAACTTACAGGTCTGTAGTTTCCTGCTTCTGCATTGCTCCCACTTTTGTGAAGGGGAATCACATCTGCCCTCCTCCAGTCCTCAGGTACCACCCCATCCTCCCATGATTTGTTAAAAAGTGTGGTCAGTGGTGTCACTAGATCCTCCCTTAGTTCTTTTAGGATTCTAGGGTGAATCCCATCAGGCCCCATTGCTTTGTCCACCTTGAATTTTAGGAGTTCTTTCAAGACTCTTTCTTCTGTAAATGGACTGGTGTCAATCCCCCTACCCAGAGTGCTTCTATTGTCTGGTTTAGGTAATTCCTCCTCATCTTCTTTTGTGAATACTGAACAAAACTATTCATTCAGTATCTCTGCCTTTTCACTGCCTCCCTCTGCCCACCTTCCCTCTCCTTTATTAATCTTCACTATTCCTCCCTTAACCTTTCTATGCTCCCTAATGTACCTATAAAAGGTTTTATCCCCCTTCTTAACTGAGTAGGCTATTTTTTCCTCAGTTTGGGCCTTTGCTATTCTGACTGCCTTCCCCTCTTCTTTCTGCTTTAATTGATACAGTTCACTGTCGTGCTCCTTCTGTGATTCCTTATACTTTTTGAAAGCAGCCTTTTTCTCCTTAACCTTCCCTGCCACCTCTTTTGAGAACCATAGTGTTTTTTTGGTCCGCTTTGTTTTCTTTATTTGTTTCACACAAAGGCTTCTGTCCTGAGATATCTATCTCATGGCAGTTTTGATTTTTCTCCATTGTTCTTCCACCCCTCCTTTTTGGCCATTTTCTAGTGCATTCCTCAGGTATTCACCTATTTTGCCAAAATCAGCCCTTCTAAAGTCCAGTATCCTTGTTTTTGTATGGCTTGTCTCCATGGTTGTGCTTATCGTGAAGCACACTGCGCAGTGGTTGATTTGTTTCCAGATGTCTACTGACTTCTAAATTTGTAATATAAATATTAATGCACTGTGAAACAAAGGATCCAGTACTTTTAAGACTGCTTCTGTTGTTCTCATATAGATACAATCACCATAATCTATTTGTGATATAAACAGGGAATTTACTAATTGTTTACAAATTTTAAAACTAAAGCAGGATTTATTCCTATAAAAAACACAATAATTTCTTAAGCTTATTAGAAAGCATACGAATATGTAATTCAAAATTCATAGACTCATCTAACTTAATACCCAGGTATTTATACGAAGAAGTTCTAACCAAATTAGTCCCATCCAAAGCTTTAACTTTCAAATTTGTGGTAGTTTGATGATCTACTTTAGAGTTCCCAGCAAATAAGGTCCATCGGGTTTTATTAACATTTAGCAATAATCGTGAATTGATCAAAGTTTGTTGAACAATATCAAAATCTTTCTGCAAAGTGCAAATAGCATCTAGGGGATCCCTGCTCTGACAATACATAATGGCATCGTCAGTGTACAAAAGAATATTAGTGTCAGCTGACACACCTTTTGCCAAATCATTTATGTAAATGAGAAACAACAGGGGTCCAAGTACTGATCCTTTAGGTACCCCCCTGCCAATCAAATTAAATCTGGACATGGAATTTAAAAATGATCAAGTGAATACTAGGGGACATCCATTACAGATTACTAAGGGGAGATTTAAAACTAAGGATAGAAAATATTGTTATACATTATGAACAGTTTCACTTTGGAATAGATTGCCATTGAATATTATTCTAAGTAGTTCAAAGGAAAACTTCAAGAAGAATCTTGATATTTATATTTCTAATAAAGGGACACTAAATTACTTTAATTTATCTTAATTGGAGCTATTATGGGCCTATGCCTTTTCTGCTCCATCAGAACCCAGTAAACCCATGGTCCATAAAGAATATAATGAACATGAAAGATGTACAAGGGTCATACATGCATAAACATAAAATATCCTTTTCTGCCAAGGACACACAAGGTAACTTGTCGCAAACATACAACATGTGCAACCATTCCGTGCCCATAAGGTGTGTAATTCCGATACATAATGATGAACTTGACACATATGAAAGCACACTGTGCCATACAAATGTATATCTGGTCACAACATGAAAGGACTTGATTAAGTACAGGTATACCATCTCTGGCAGTGGTGATAGTTGCAGGGAGGTGTGTGTGTGTAACATAAAAATTTACCCTGGCTAGAACTGGTGACATGGGCAAGTAAATAAGTAAGCATGCCAGAGCACAAATATGTACACATGAATGCAAGAAACACATGATACCAGCTGACAGAGATACAGGACACTACACTGTACTAGCATGTGTATAACAACATCATGTAGCATGCAATTACAGCCAGCACATGTGCCTGCTGATACAGACATAATTCACACATATAACAGACACTACATGAAAAAGGTACAGAAGCTCTGCCAGAGAGATATGGACCATGCATATGGTCTGCTGAGACCCCTGGTGGTCTGCAGCAGGGAGAGAACACAGCTGTGGTGTCTGGACAACCCAAACACAGTACACCAGCACGTGTCAGAAAGCCATTCACCAGTCAGAACGACCACAATGAAACAAACATAATGTGGATAGGCAGCTAATGGAAGCATAGTAGGAGCGGGGAAGGGTGTGAGCATGTGCTCCAATCCATACCCATAGCTGTGAAACATTGGTCAAGTGGTCCATTGCACACCAGGGTGTTTTTGATGCCAAAGTAGGAGCAAGAAGGTGACTGATGGGTAGGTGGCATGGCATGTGTTCCAACCCTGTACTGGTCACAGAGGTGCACACCAAAGTGCAACCTGAACTGACTTAGTGTGTAATTCCCTGAAAGTGTGGAAGGAGCTAACATGTTGCTGTGCCTACATGTTATTGGGTTACACCCACTCACTGAATGAGGTCCATCCATACACACAAAGTACAAAATGACACTTGTTAGTGATGTAGTAACATCACCACACTGATTAATAGCAGATCCCTAGGTGTAAGTCCCATTCCAGCTGCACATCATACAGGTGGTGCTGTGTACCCTGACAGCCTCATCCCTGACCACTACCAGTGTAAACACCAAGCGAAAGGAACCCCATATGCAGGAGAAGATCAATGTACAAAACCCCCACTTCTTGACATGAAGCTGACATAGCAGACATACCCCTGGCTGAATTGTTAAGTCATTCCCATGCATGTGCATTCCCTCTCCAACCATGGAGAGCCCTACATAAAGAGAATGGGGAGTTGTATGGTCATCAATGCATATTTTTGGGGTTCATCATCTTATCTCACACAGCTAAACACAGCTCTGTGACAAAGTGCTATGCACATCAATCCACGAAAGGCACCCAGCAGTAACCTGAAGGTTTAGGCCATCACTGTGACCTGAAAAGTGTGACTACTGTGCACAACACAGCAGGCCTTGACCCCAGCCCACCCCATCAGCAATGCTTGGTATGTCACTGTTCAGTATACTGCTGACACCCTGTAAGCCACAACACAGGGAATGAGTAGTAATTATAACCATGTACTCCATACGCTACTGTGAGAAGTCAGACATTCTCAGTAATACAGTATTATGATCGTACAATGCAATATGGTTATGTCCCGCCAACTATGTGAGTGAAAGGTCAATGATCACACTGGCACAGAATGTACTGGCACCAATAAGACTGCACTGCTGCAGTAACAGCACATGCATGAGCCAGTGTCCCCATGCATTAGATAACACCCATGTGACACAGTGCAGGTGATGTGTACAAACACTGTGGCATGTAACCCAACAGAGGGCTATCCCTGGCAACAGAAAAAAGTGCACAGTCATGCATACAGCAATATGGCACCAACACCCACATCCATTGTGCACATGGTAGCAAGTTATCACAGACGCGTGTGTCAGTGCAGCCCTGCCTAGCAACAGGATAGGAGAACAGGCATGATAAAAACAAACTATATACTAGTTGTTAGTACAACATGATTCAAAATATGCAGCGTACATCATTACACTACAAATTCAAGCCCCTGATGCAGACCAATGGCCATGTGCAAGTGCATAGACCACCATGCATCAAACCCTAACAACAGTACTAGTCAAAAGGATACATATGATATGAAGCATACATGTGAAGCTACTAATGAACATCCACCACAGTGATGCCCTGATGAACACACACACAAACACCATATACTGTATCATGTCAATGCACTGTATTTAAGGGTATGCCCACCATCTAATTGGCAGTCTGATTCCCCTGGAGCAGTGTCATCAGCACCCTCTCTGGTCCTCCTCTTCCACTTGTGCCTGTTTGTCTGTGGTGTGACCTCTTAACTCCTGCCATCGGCCAACCCTGTCTCCTCTGATTCCCTTCTGGTTGTCCTGCCTTTGGACTGCAGCACTCTGGACATCATCACACTGCAGGATCAAACTGTGCATGACAATGTCAGTGACATTGGTATGTCATATGGAATCCTACACAATGCATAGCACTTTAGCTGACATAGTCAGCATCATGTTACCAATGATACCGTACTGCTGCAGTAACAGAACACACATGTACCAGTGTGGCAAAAACTGTCTGCTGCAACTGAGCTCCACGGAGCTCACTTGATATCCATTTTGAAGGACTGTGCTAGTCGGGGCTCCCCGGCTAGTGTTGCTGGACTGGAATTTTTTCACCCACCCATGCAAACCCCTCCTCCTCAACATATTAAATAGACTTATTCCCCACCCCGGGGCTGGAACTTATTGTGACCTAAAGTGTTATTGATCCTGCATGCCTAAGCCTAGGGATTGAATATTTCTAGGACACATTCTTGTAGTAGCTTGCATCCTGACTGCACTGATGGTTCTAATTCCTGTCTGTATGTATGCTTCTTCCCTGTATTACTAGGGTGCTTCTGACTGTGTACTCATGCCTCTTCTGGGCGGGGTAGCCTATGGTGACTAGCCAGCTCAGTTTTCCACAAAGTTATTCTAGTAGAACCAATGCTAGTTTATGGGGTGCTTTTCCCACTGGCTTGTTGGTATATTTTCTCCTTTCCGTAAAGCCAAATCTACTTGCATCCTACTTAGGTCCTGCATTAAGGGATCGCTGTGGGTGGAATATTTGGCCAGTACTAAAACTAATGTCTCTGGTCTAGCCTGAACAACCCCAGAACCATACTTCTAATCATGCCCTCATATATCTTGCTGGCTCCTGCTAGCATCTTACTCTCGCTTGTCATCCTGGACTGTAGCCTCTCCCTCTACCCTGCTCCTAACTATAGCAAACTAAAAGAGAGCAAACCACTATCCATCTCTTTTTATTCAGCAACAACCTACTCTCCTGGTTTGGTTACACTTCTGGGACTTAGGGCTATGGGGAACTGCTAAAGCTCATTTCCTACCTAATGGGTGCACTTGTATGTCCCAAATGGCCCACACCCTACTTGCCCTAGTAACTAAGAAAGCATGTCCTTCACCTTGCAGGAGATATTGAGATGAACCCAGGACCCCCCAGTTGTAGAATCTCCTCCCCCTTGGACCCAACGTGGAACCTCACCAAAGTGTTGAAGATAGTTAAAATGAATATCTGCAGCCTACGACCCAAATTGCAGGAACTTGAAGCCTGGGTGGATCACTACTCCCCTGATGTCATCGGTATCATAGAAATATGGCTCAAACCCTACATGCTTACCCATGAGATAGATATCTCGGGATACACTGTTTTTCGGAAGGACAGAATAAACAGAAAAGGAGGAGGAGGAGTGATTATTTACATATGGAACTCCCTTAATGCCCTTAATATCTGTCCATCCTGGTTGGATAACAGGGATTCTGAGTGTCTCCTAATTATGCTCACCCTGGGTGGGACCAAATCCATAACCATTGGATGCACCTACAACCCACCCATAAAGGGGCCCAAGGCCATAAAATGTGAACTGGAGTTCCTCATCAGTCAGTTGGCCAGTAACCCTGTGGGGGGACTTATTCTCATGGGTGACTTTAACTTAAACTGGCTAAGCAATGCAGTAAGCAAATCTTCGCTAACCAATGTGTCCCTCACACAGGTAATCAGTGAACCCACGAGGCCTAACCATAAGACTGGAAACCATACTGTACTAGACTGGATACTGGTAAACCATTCAGACAAATGTAGAGCAGCAGGCCTGATGCCTGACTCTCTCAGTGATCACGTTCCCGTCTTTTGCATCTGGAGGAACAACTCTTCGAATGTTCCCCCTAGGATCATACTTGCCGGGGACCTATCAAGTTTTGTTCCCAATGATTTTCTCTGAGATCTGAGAGGGATATACTGGGCGGATCTCAATAATCTCACCCACATCGATGTGGCTCTTGATTGCTTTACCCATAACTTCTTAAGTGTACTTAATAAGCATTGTGACGTAGACAGCCAGATCTGAGTGCTGTATCAAATTTTTTATTACATATAAAATATGTGATGGGAAGGTCAGTTTGAGGAAACTACTGTCTTACTGGAACTGACACATCAAGACCCCCCAAGGATAAGTTCAAAGGACAGGACATAGCTAAACTGCAGATATCTGGGGTGCAATTACCTTGTCAATTTGCTTTCATCCCAGGAAATAAGATTAGCCATTCATAATTCCCTCAGGGTAAATCCTTTGACTTACAATAGTTGTCAGAAAGAACTTGATAGGGAGGGGTGTCAGAGAGAAGCCAGAATGGACATTGAAGAGAGGTTGATGGCGGGGCCAGGGAGCACCCAAACAAATTTGGAAGATTCAATACATTCCCGGGGAACCCTTCAATTACATCAGAGAGACCTTTGAGGTGTAGATTCCAAGGCCCAGACGGGATTAAAAAGGCAAATACACTTTTGCTTTGAATACAGTGACTTAGATTAAAGAAACTTTTGAGATGTATGTGTAGCAGAGCACAAACCAGTTTGGTCTGGTTAACCTGAGGGAAGAAAGGCAGTGAGGTCACCTATTATGTTTTTTTTTAATATTTTATTTGGACATCCTGTGAGATAAAATACAGATGTTGTTACACCAAGGCAGGGTTAGTGACCTCATGAGAAGGCCAGCTCAGAACTGTGTTTAATTGCTGAAAGAACCTTGACAGAGACACACAAGACAATATTACCTGACTGAGGGAGAATCATCACAGCACTGAAAGAGAGTAAGATTAGACCAGTCTGAATGTATGTATTGTAGAAACTTACACTTTAAACCTATTTGCTTTAAGGCTGTATGTGTTGGGATATATTTTGTTCTGTAATTATTGTTCTGTTTTGATATTTTAAAAGTAAAGATATATTTTATAAACAGAAACTGCATGGAGTGCCTTGACATTTCTTTTTATTTTAAGTGGAGCTTTTAAAGGTTATAAGTAACACTGTGTATGGGCTTATTGTATACCAAACTGGGAAATGGATAGAGTTCTCTAAAGTCTTGCATAGAGTTCTAAGGGTTCATTTGAAAGACCTGGTTGGGTGCCCGTAGGCAAAGATATCTGGTCCCCTGAGGACAGAATTATCTGAGCCTGATAATTGGGTACGCTAACAAGAGGTTATCAGTTTGAATCCCTCCAGAGCTTGAGACTAAGGTGAATTGAACCCACAAAACAGACAAGAGGGTTAACTTGTTCTGTTCACTGCACACAAATCATATGCTCAGAGGCTGGCACTTTGGAAGTAGAGGGCTGACTAGCTGAGTGAGTTTGTGACAAGCATGCCCTACTTAAACAACAGAGAGTCCATGGCAAATGTGCATATTGGCTGGATCGAGATAGAAGAAAACGAATGAAACTCAGAGATAAGGCATGGGGCAGGTTCAAATGCTCAGGTGTTCATGCTTATTGGCTGTTATACAGGGCCCTGAGGAATAGCAGTACGAAAGAGCTAAAAATGCTAAAAGGGATTACATTACATGATTCCAAACCTCAAACCTGTCAAAACCAAAAAAGTTCTGGTCTCAAATAAATTGCCTCCTGAAGGGACGCTCAGCTGAAGCCCCTCAGAGCATTGCAGACAAAGGCAACCTGATGTCAGATCCAGAAGAGTTAACAAATGCATTCAACAGCTTCTTCATTGACCTGGATAGATACATTGACCCCACACTTGGCAACATTAACTTCTCTCCTTCTGGCACTCACACTGGTCCCAACTTCCACTTCTGCCCGGTTACACGGAAGGAAGTCCTCTCTCTGCTAAACACCATCAAACTGGATGGTGCTCCTGGGTTCGACAATCTGGAGCCTAAGTTTCTGAAAATGGCTGACCCAATTATTGTGGCTCCACTCAGGAACCTGTTTAACAAATCCCTCCTTCTCAGGCAATTCCCCATTAAATGGAAAATGTCCACTGTAGTCCCTATACATAAAGGTGGTGTCAAGGACCAAACTGAAAACTATAGACCTATATTCATACTCAGTGGGCTTGTGAAAATGCTGGAGAAACTTGTGCATAGACAGATCCTTGACTATATTGAAACCCATAATCTACTTACAGAGGTGCAGCATGGATTCAGGAAAAACCACGGCACAGACACAGCCTTTGTCAAGTTCACCTCTGATGTACTAGGGGCTATGGATCAAGATCTAGCCACTGGAGCCCTATTCCATGATCTAATGAAAGCCTTCAACTTGGTGAACCAAGATCTTCTTGTTACCTGCCTTCAGAACCTTAGTCTGGACTCACTTGCCTCCTCCTGGTTTCAACATTACCTCTGTGGGAGAAAGCAGCTGGTAAAATGGAAGGGTATGATCTCCATAATTAGGCCAGTGCACCAAGGAGTCCCCAAGGATCCATCCTTGGACCCCTGCTATTTACTATCCTCATTAACGGAATACCAAAGCATTGCAGAGGGGCCAATATCCAATTGTACGCAGATGATGCTAGTATCTACAGTAGTTGGAAAGACTTAAATCAACTAAACCAGAACCTCAGTATGGACTTCAGAGTGTTGGAAAATTGGCTAGTGGATAAGAAACTTGTCCTCAACCTCAATAAATCCAAGGCCATGCTCTTTGGTCCCAAACACCTAGGAGCCAATAGATCAAACCTCTTACAGATCTCATTGTCCAATGGGACTACACTTAAGGTCTGTGCATTCACAAAATATCTTGGAGTACACCTGGATCAAGAGCTAACCCTAAGCCCGCACATTGAGGCAACCACCAAGATCCTACATCAAAGAATTGGCCTCTTATACAGATTTGGCGGATTCCTCTCCAGTGAAGCCCACATGGCAATCACCACAGATACCATCCTTCCAGTACTTCTCTATGGTTCTCCCCTATTACAACCTCTTCGTGACCCTGAACTCAACAAAGTCAGAGTCCTTTATCACAAAATTGCCCACTTTGCAGCTGCTGCTCATCCCTGAGATCACCACTGCAACATTCTTATGTCACTGGGCTGGCCATCACTCGAGGCCAGGCTTGCATATCCTACACTCTGTCTTACTTTCAAAACAGCCAAACTATCAGTCTCCCCTAGCCTAAATGGAGTTCTCCTATTCAAGACAGCTAAACGTGACCTGAGGTCTGCTTCCCACCCCATCCTGGATGTCCCTAGGACAAGATCCCGAGCTGGAGACAGGTCCTTTGCCATCTCCACCCCGGCACTCTGGAACAGCCTACCCTCAGCAGTGACAAACTGCACTACTTGATACTCATTGAAAAATGCCCTAATATTTCACTTGCTGGTAGTAAATCAGTGCTGCTGCACTTGAAATGATGGTGTCCTTATATTTACTGTGTACTCTTATGCATTCCAAGGCCTTCCTCCCCTGCTTGGCCACCCACATATTCAGTGCCCAGCTAAAGCACACCTCTTGTCGAGTTGGTGTTCCCCAGCAACAGCATTATGATATCCCCCCACCATTCCTCAGTTTTGACATGTTTCTATTTACATTTATATTGATTAGCGGCAGTTCGCCTGGACACCTACCCTGTATACCTGACTACCTCTACCGCTACCTGTCTTTATGTCTACTGTGTGCTCCTTATGTGTGATTCTATGTGATTAATTGCCCTATCTTTGTCTCCTGTATGCTAATGTGCCTTTCATTTATAATTAATTTCGGGTCGCCCCTGAAAAAGGGACTCTGTTTTCTCATTGGCTCACCCGGTCAACAAATTTCAATGAATAACTCATATGTGGACACCATGGACTGTACACATGAGTGTGACATGTGCCCCATGAGGGCACATGTGTGTGCAACGACAGTCAGACACATATGTTAGGGTGCACACGTGCCCTGAAGTATGCAGCTTGCTAGTGTTACAAAGGGTCTGTAATAAAGAACATAGTACAGTCTATGAATTGCCCCCTGCAGACATGGCTGCATGTATCACACAGACACCTCATAAGCCCAATAGAGTGACACCAAACATGCATGTGATACAGCATGACCTAGTGGCATGTTTGTAGAAGCATAGTAAAGTCCTGCCTTCATCTCCCCACAATGAAATTGTTGTCCTAACCGGCATATGTGTTCCCACACATGTGAGAGTGTGATACCACAGTGTACCCTTACACACCTGGCCGTGTAAATGCTGCCAGTACAAACTGGCTGACACTATCAGCACAGTGATGTACAAGAACACTGGCCACGTGGGAACACAGCACAATCGTGGCCCCTGGGATGCAATGGCACTACAGCTAGGTCTAGTCACAGTGCTACACAATACGGGACACAATAACCTCACCTGGGTGTAATCCCATTCACCACAGTAATCTACAGCTGTTCCAGTGACTGCTGCTCTTGCTTGGACAAGTCATTACATCAGTGCCTGCACTGAATACCGGTATATGAGACCCCAGTGTGCCTCAGCAAGGAGCGTTTAATGGATGTCTAGATACAGAGTATGTCCAAGCATGGTACAGCCTCTGGATCATTCCTATATAGGATACTCCTCCCTGGCTACCACGAGGTCCACCAATTGGATCAGCTCCTCAGGAGTGAACCCCCTGTCCTTTATTCTGTTATCACTGTCATGCTATTTGGCTCTTTCTGAGCTGTGCAGAAGTTTGAGGGTTGTCCATTTGTGCAAAAATCTTGCTTTTTTATGTATTTGCACTCAGCAACCATTAGTTAGCATTGCAAATATTGGTTTCCACGATAAGGATGTGGCCTCATGCATCCAGCAGTGACTGGTCTGCACAATGCACATGTGGGAAAAGCACTTTTGTGCAAGCGCAGTGGCCATTGTCTGTGCATATACACCATAATGTGTGTGTGAGTGTGTGTGTGTTCAAGTTCAAGTTTATTGGCAGGAAAAAAATTCAGTTGAGCAGGCTCATTTACAAGGACATCCTGATTAACAACAGGGACATTACACAAGCATATACAAAGTAATATGCATTAAACACACAAATAATCCATGAGAAGAAAATAGGACAATTATATTTACATCATGTATACCTAGGCGCACTAAGGCTAGGAGTTAAATAAATGGTTAGCACTGAGTAACAAGATAGGGCCACAAGAGGGAAGTAGAATTACAAGGTCAGCAAGGAAAGTAAAGATAGTGTCACAGGCAGGGTGGGATTTGGTCAGAGAGAGGGGGGCAGAGGATGGTAGGACGGAGGTAGGAGGGGCAGAAAACAAGGTGGAGGGGATGGGAAAAGTGAATATAACAGGGTGGCTATGTTGGCTGGGGCAAGGGCACTATGGAGATGGTGAGGAGAGAAGGTAGAGAACGAAGGTAAAGAAAGGATAGCTGTAGATAAGGGCAGGGACTGCTGAGTGACGATAGTGTGGGATACAAACTAGGGGTAGATCATGTGGAGATGGTAGTGTAACATGGAGAGGGGAAGGGGAGAGAAGGAAAGGGATGGGAAGTATAATGGTGTGTGTGTGTGTGTGTGTGTGTATGAAGCTCCATTAGTCTTGAAGTAGACCTCCAACTACTAATGATTTTTTTTAACTTCAAATTCTTGATTCATCAAGGTATGAGATTTGAGATGTCAGATCCAGAAGAGTTAGCAAATGCATTCAACAGCTTCTTCACTGACCTGGATAGATACATTGACCACACACTTGGCAACATTAACTTCTCTCCCTCTGACACTCACACCGGTCCCAACTTCCACTTCCATCTGGCTACACAGAAGGAAGTCCTCTCTCTGCTAAACACCATCAAACCGAACGGTGCTCCTGGGTTCGACAATCTGGAGCCTAAGTTTCTTAAAATAGCTGCCCAAATTATTGCAGCTCCACTCAGGAACCTGTTTAACAAATCCCTCCTTCTCGGGCAATTCTCCACTAAATGGACAATGTCCACTGTAGTCCCTATACATAAAGGTGGTGTCAAGGACCAAATTGAAAACTATATACCTATATCCATAATCAGTGTGCTTGTGATAACGCTGGAGAAACTTGTGCATAGACAGATCCATGACTTTATTGAAACCCATAATCTACTTACAGAGGTGCAGCATGGTTTCAGGAAAAACCATGGCACAGACACAGCCCTTGTCAAGTTCACCTTTGATGTACTATGGGCTATGGATCAAGGTCTAGCCACTGGAGCCCTATTCCTGGATTTAATGAAAGCCTTCGACTTGGTGAACCATGATCCTTGTTACCTGCCTTCAGAACCTTGGTCTGGACTCACATGCCTCCTCCTGGTTTCAACATTACCTCTGTGGGAGAAAGCAGCAGGTAAAATGGAAGGGTATGACCTCCATAATTTGGCCAGTGCACCAAGGAGTCCCCCAAAGATCCATCTTCGACCAATGCTATTTACTATTTACTATTTTCATCAACGGCATACCAAAGCATTGCAGAGGGGCCAATATCCAATTGTATGCAGATGATGCTATCATCTACAAGAGTTCAAAAGACTTAAATCAAGTAAACTAGAACCTCAATATTGACTTCAGAGTGTTGAAAAAGTGGCTAGTGGATAAGAAACTAGTCCTCAACCTCAATAAATCCAAGGCCATGCTCTTCAGTCCCAAACACCTGGGAGCCAATAGATCAAACCACCTACAGATCTCATTGTCCAGTGGTACTACACTTACAGTCTGTGCATCCGCAAAATATCTTGGAGTACACCTGGATCAGGAGCAAACCCTAAGCCCGAACATTGAGACAACCACCAAGATCCTCCATCAAAGAATTGGCCTCTTAAACAGACTTGGCGGACTCTTCTCCAATGAATCCCACATGGTAACAATCATCACAGATACCATCCTTCCAGTACTTCTCTATGGTTCTCCACTATTACAACCTCTTTGGGGCCCTGAACTCAACAAAGTCAGAGTCCTTTATCACAATATTGCCCACTTTGCAGCTGCTGCTCATCCCTGAGATCACCACTGCAATGTTCTTATCTCACTGGGCTGGCAATCACTCGAGGCCAGGCTTGCATATCCTACATTCTGTCTTACTTTCAAAACAGCCAAACTGTCAGCCTCCCTGAGCCTAAATGGAGTTCTCCTATTCAAGACAGCTAAACGTGACCTGAGATCTGCTCCCACCCTGTCCTGGATGTCCCTAGGACAAGATCCCGAGCTGGAGACAGGTCCTTTGCCATCTCCGGCCCGGCACTATGAAACAGCCAACCCTCAGCAGTGACAAACTGCACTACTCAGTACTCATTGAAAAATACCCTAAAGTCTCATTTGCTGGTAGTAAATCAGTGCTGTTGCACTTGAAATGATGGTGCCCTTATATTTACTGTGTACCCTTATGCACTCCAGGTCTTCCTCCTGTGCCTGGCCACCCACACATTCAGTGCCCAGCTAAAGCACACCTCTTGACGAGCTGGTGTCCCCCAGCAACAGCATTATGATAAGCCCCTCCCCATACCTGAGTTTTGACATGTTTCTATTTACCTTTATATCGATTAGTGGCAGTTTGCCTGTACACCTACCCTGTATACCTGACTACCTCTACTGCTACCTGTCTTTATGTCTACTGTGTGCTCCTTATGTGTGATTCTATGTGATTAATTGCCCTACCTTTGTCTCCTGTATGCTAATGTGCCTTTCATTTATAATTAATTTCGGGCCGCCCCTCAAAAAGGGACTCTGTTGTCTCATTGGCTCACCCGGTCAACAAATTTAAATAAATAACTCATATGTGGACAACATGGACTGTACACATGAATGTGACATGTGCCCCATGAGGGCACATGCGTGTGCAATGACAGTCAGACACATATGTTAGGGTGCACACGTGCCCTGAAGCATGCAGCATGCTAGTGCTACAAAGGGTCAGAAATAAAGAACATAGTACAGTCTGTGAATTGCCCCCCTGCAGACGTGGCTGCATGTATTACACAGACACCTCATAAGTCCAATAGAGTGACACCAAACATGCATGTGATATAGCATGACTTAGTGGCATGTTTGTAGAAGCATAGTAAAGTCCTGCCTTCATCTCCCCACAGTGAAATTGTTGTCCTAACCAGCACATGTGTTCCCCACACATGTGAGAGTGTGATACCACAGTGTACGCTTACACACCTGGCCTTGTAAATGCTGCCAGTACAAATGACTGACATTATCAGCACAGTATTGTACAAGAACACTGGCCACATGGGTACACAGCACAAGTGTGGCCCCTGGGATGCAATGGCACTACAGCTAGGTCTAGTCACAGTGCTACACAATACAGGACACACTAACCTCACCTGGGTGTAATCCCACTCTCCACAGTAATCTGCAGCTGTTCCAGTCACTGCTGCTCTTGCTGGGACAAGTCATTATATCAGTGCCTGCACTGAATAACGGGTATATGAGACCCCAGTGTGCCTCAGCAAGGAGCGTCTAATGGATGTCTAGATACTGAGTATGTCCAAGCATGGTACAGCCTCTGGATCATTCCTATAGAGGATACTCCTCCCTGGCTACCACAAGGTCCACCAAGTGGATCAGCTAATCAGGAGTGAACCCCCTGTCCCTTATCCTGTTATCACTGTCATGCTATTCGGCTCCTTCTGAGCTGTGCAGAAGTTTGAGGGTTGTCCATTTGTGCAAAAATCCTGCTTTTTTATGTATTTGCACTCTGCAACCATTAGTTAGCATTGCAAATATTGGTTTCCACCATAAGGATGTGGCCTCATGTGTCCAGCAGTGACTGGTCTGCACAATGCACATGTGAGAAAAGCACTTTTGTGCAAGTGCAGTGGCCATTGTCTGTGCATATACACCATAAAGTGTGTGTGTGTGTGTGTGTGTGTGTTCAAGTTCAAGTTTATTGGCAGGAAAAAAACTCAGTTGAGCAGGCTCATTTACAAGGACGTCCTGATTAACAACATTGGCATTACACAAGCATATACAAAGTAATATGCATTAAACACACAAATAATCCATGAGAAGAAAATAGGACAATTATATTTACATCATGTATACCTAGGTGCACTAAGGCTAGTAGTTAAATAAATGGTTAGCACTGAGTAACAAGATAGTGCCACATGAGGGAAGTAGAATTACAAGGCCAGCAAGGAAAGTAAAGATAGTGGCACAGGCAGGGTGGGATTTGGTCGGGGGGGGACAGAGGATGGTAGGACGAAGGTAGGAGGGGCAGACAACAGGGTGGAGGGGGTGGGAAAAGTAAATATAAAAGGGTGGCTATGTTGGCTGGGGCAAGGGCACTATGGAGGTGGTGGGGAGAGGAGGTAGAGATAGAAGGTAAAGAAAGAATAGCTGTAGATAAGGGCAAGAACTGTTGAGTGACAATAGTGTGGGATACAAACTAGGGGTAGATCATGTGGCGATGGTAGTGTAACATGGAGAGGGGGAAGGGGAGAGAAGGAAGGGATGGGAAGTATAATGGGGTGTGTGTGTCTGTGTGTGTGTGTGTGTGTGTGTGTGTGTGTGTGTGTGTGTGTGTGTGTGTGTGTGAAGCTACATTAGTCTTGGAGGAGACCTCCACCCACTAATGATTTTTTTTAACTTCAAATTCTTTATTGATCAAGGTATGAGATTTGAGATGTTAGAGCCAGAAGAGTTAGCAAATGCATTCAACAGCTTCTTCACTGACCTGAAGAGATACATTGACGCAACACCTGGCAACATTAACTTCTCTCCCTCTGACACTCACAACGGTTCCAACTTCCACTTCCGCCTGGTTACGCAGAAGGAAGTCCTCTCTCTGCTAAACACCCTCAAACCAGATGGCGCTCCTGGGTTTGACAATCTGGAGCCTAAGTTTCTGAAAATGGCTGCCCAAATTATTGTGGCTCCACTCAGGAACCTGTTTAGCAAATCCCTCCTTCTCAGGCAATTCCCCACTAAATGGACAATGTCCACTGTAGTCCCTATACATAAAGGTGGTGTCAAGGACCAAATTGAAAGCTATAAACCTATATCCATACTCAGTGTGCTTGCGAAAACGCTGGAGAAACTTGTGCATAGACAGATCCATGACTTTATTGAAACCCATAAACTACTTACAGAGGTGTAGCATGGATTAAGAAAAAAAACATGGCACAGACACAGTCCTTGTCACGTTCCCCTCTGATGTACTAGGGACTATGGATCAAGTTCTAGCCATTGGAGCCCTGTTCCTGGATCTAATGAAAGCCTTCGACTTGGTGAACCATGATCTCCTTGTTACCTGCCTTCAGATCCTTGGTCTGGACTCACTTGCCTCCTCCTGGTTTCAGCATTAACTCTGTGGGAGAAAGCAAGTGGTAAAATGGAAGGGTATGACCTGCATAATTAGGCCAGTGCACCAAGGAGTCCCCCAAGGATTCATCCTTGGTCCCCTGCTATTTACTATCTTCATCAACGGCATACCAAAGCATTGCAGAGGGACCAATATCCAATTGTATGTAGATGATGCTATTAGCTACAGGAGTTCGAAAGACTTAAATCAAGTAAACCAGAGCCTCAATATTGACTTCAGAGTGTTAGAAAAGTGGCTAGTGGATAAGAAACTTGTCCTCAACCTCAATAAATCCAAGGCCATGCTCTTCAGTCCCAAACGCCTGGGAGTCAATAGATCAAACCACCTACAGATCTCATTGTCCAATGGGACTACACTTAAGGTCCATGCATCCACAAAATATCTTCGAGTACACCTGGATCAGGAGCTAACCCTAAGCCCGCACATTGAGACAACCACCAAGATCCTCCATCAAAGAATTGGCCTCTTATACAGACTTGGCGGATTCCTCTCCAGTGAAGCCCACATGACAATCACCACAGATACCATCCTTCCAGTGCTTCTCTATGGGTCTCCCCTATTACAACCTCTTTGGGGCCCTGAACTCAACAAAGTCAGAGTCCTTTATCACAAAATTGCCCACTTTGCAGCTGCTGCTCATCCCTGAGATCAACTCTGCAACGTTCTTACTTCACTCGGCTGGCCAGCACTCGAGGCCAGGCTTGCATATCCTACTGTCTTACTTTCAAAACAGGGAAACTATCAGCCTCCCCAAGCCTAAATGTAGTTCTCCTATTCAAGACAGCTAAACGTGACCTGAGCTCTGCTTCCCACCCCATCCTGGATGTCCCTAGGACAAGATCCCGAGCTGGAGACAGGTCCTTTGCCATCTCCACCCCAGCACTCTGGAACAGCTTACCCTCAGCATTGACAAACTGCACTACTTGGTACTCATTGAAAAATGCCCTAAAATTTCCCTTGCTGGTAGTAAATCAGTGCTGTTGCACTTGAAATGATGGTGTCCTTATATTTACTGTGTACTCTTATGCACTCCAGGGCCTTCCTCCCCTGCTTGGCTGCCCATACATCCAGTGCCCAGCTAAAGCACACCTCTTGCCGAGTTGGTGTCCCCCAGCAACAGCATTATGATATTCCCCCACCATTCCTCAGTTTTGACATGTTTCTATTTACCTTTATATTGATTAGTGGCAGTTTGCCTGCACACCTACCCTGTATACCTGACTACCTCTACTGCTACCTGTCTTTATGTCTACTGTATGCTTCTTATGTGTGATTCTATGTGATTAATTGCCCTACCCTTGTCTCCTGTATGCTAATGTGCCTTTCATTCATAATTAATTTCGTGTCGTCCCTGAAAAAGGGACTCTGTTTTCTCATTGACTCACCCGGTCAACAAATTTCAATAAATAACTCATATGTGGACACCATGGACTGTACACATGAGTGTGACATGTGCCCCATGAGGGCACATGTGTGTGCAATGACAGTCAGACACATATGTTAGGGTGCACACGTGCCCTGAAGTATGCAGCATGCTAGTGTTACAAAGGGTCTGTAATAAAGAACATAGTACAGTCTATGAATTGCCCCCTGCAGACATGGCTGCATGTATTACACAGACACCTCATAAGCCCAATATAATGACACGAAACATGCATGTGTTATAGCATGACCTAGTGGCATGATTGTAGAAGCATAGTAAAGTCCTGCCTTCATCTCCCCACAATGAAATTGTTGTCCTAACCAGCACATGTGTTCCCACACATGTGAGAGTGTGATACCACAGTGTACCCTTACACACCTGGCCTTGTAAATGCTGCTAGTACAAACTGGCTGACACTATCAGCACAGTAATGTTCAAGAATACTGGCCACGTGGGAACACAGCACAATCGTGGCCCCTGGGATGCAATGGCACTACAGCTAGGTCTAGTCACAGTGCTACACAATACGGGACACAATAACCTCACCTGGGTGTAATCCCACTCACCACAGTAATCTGCAGCTGTTCCAGTCACTGCTGCTCTTACTTGGACAAGTCATTATATCAGTGCCTGCACTGAATAACGGTATATGAGACCCCAGTGTGCCTCAGCAAGGAGTGTCTAATGGATGTCTAGATACTGAGTATGTCCAAGCACAGTACAGCCTCTGGATCATTCCTATAGAGGATACTCCTCCCTGGCTACCACGAGGTCCACCAAGTGGATCAGCTCCTCAGGAGAGAACCCCCTGTCCCTTATCCTGTTATCACTGTCATGCTATTCGGCTCCTTCTGAGCTGTGCAGAAGTTTGAGGGTTGTCCATTTGTGCAAAAATCTTGCTTTTTTATATATTTGCACTCAGCAACCATTAGTTAGCATTGCAAATATTGGATTCCACCATATAAGGATGTGGCCTCATGCATCCAGCAGTGACTGGTCTGCACAATGCACATGTGGGAAAAGCACTTTTGTGCAAGTGCAGTGGCCATCGTCTGTGCATATACACCATAATGTGTGTGTGTGTGTGTGTGTGTGTGTTCAAGTTCAAGTTTATTGTAAAGAAAAAAAACTCAGTTGAGCAGGCTCATTTACAAGGACGTTCTGATTAACAACAGGGACATTACACAAGCATATACAAAGTAATATGCATTAAACACACAAATAATCCATGAGAAGAAAATAGGACAATTATATTTACATCATGTATACCTAGGCACTCTAAGGCTAGGAGTTAAATAAATGGTTAGCACTGGGTAACTAGATAGTGCCACATGAGGGAAGTAGAATTACAAGGCCAGCGAGGAAAGTAAAGATAGTGGCACAGGCAGGGTGGGATAAGGTCAGAGGAAGGGGGGGGCAGAGAATGGTAGGATGGGCAGACAACAAGGTGGAGGGGGTGGGAAAAGTGAATATAACAGGGTGGCTATGTTGGCTGGGGCAAGGGCACTGTGGAGGTGGTGGGGAGAGGAGGTAGAGATAGAAGGTAAAGAAAGAATAGATGTAGATAAGGGCAAGGACTGTTGAGTGACGATAGTGTGGGATACAAACTAGGGGTAGATCATGTGGAGATGGTAGTGTAACATGGAGAGGGGAAGGGGAGAGAAGGAAAGGGATGGGAAGTATAATGGTGTGTGTGTGTGTGTGTGTGTTCAAGTTTAAGTTAATTGGCAGGAAAAAAACTCAGTTGAGCAGGCTCATTTACAAGGAGGTCCTGATTAACAACAGCAACATTACACAAGCACATACAAAGTAATATGCATTAAACACAGAAATAATCCATGAGAAGAAAATATGACAATTATATTTATATCATGTATACCTAGGCGCACTAAGGCTAGGAGATAAATTAATGGTTAGCACTGTGTAACAAGATAGTGCCACATGAAGGAAGTAGAATTACAAGGCCAGCAAGGAAAGTAAAGATAGTGGCACAGGCAGGGTAGGACAAGGTCGGGTGGGGGGGACAGAGGGCAGTGGTAGGATAGAGGTAGGAGGGGCAGACAACAAGGTGGAAGGGGTGTGAAAAGTGAATATAACAGGGTGGCTATATTGGCTGAGGCATGGGCATTATGGAGGAGGTTGGGAGAGGAAGTAGAGATAGAAGGTAAAGAAAGGATTGCTCTAGGTAAGGGCAGGGACTGTTGAGTGATGATAGTGTGGGATACAGACTAGGGGTAGATCATGTGGTGATGGTAGTGTAGTATGGAGGAGAAGGGGAGAAGGAGGGATATTCAAAGGAGTTATGCATGGCGCAACAGGGTTGCGCCAGCACCTGGCTAATCGCCCTAGCACAATTCAAAGGGCAAGTTGCACTGTGCAACACCCGATGTGCCGGAGTGCATCGGTAATGTATGTGGCACAAGTGCGGTGGGCGTGCACATGCATATGTTCCACATCCCCATATTCAGCCCAGGATGTGTGGCGGATATGCTGGCCTTGCGCCGCTTGGGTGGGGTGCAAAGTTGTGCCTGGTAAAACCAGGAACAAGTCCTTGCCACCCACAGGCTAGCTGCCATATTGCAGGGCACAACACAGTAGCCGCCAGCTGTGGGTGGTCACCCACCCACCCAGAACACTGTCCACAAGCTCCCTGACCTTGGAGCGTTGTGCCCCCCCATTGTCCAATCTGCCATGTATAAGAAAGTCCCTGATGGTTCAGTGGACCGCTCTCCATCATCTGATTGCAAGCATGTGTAAAATAAAGTCCCTGGTGGTCCAGTGGAAACTCCCCAAGCACCCGATCGCGGGCGGTAATAGTGAATGACACCCTGGTGGACCAGTGGTACCCCCTCCACCCGCCCACTGGGGTCCCCACCACCAGAACCCCCAAGTCAGTGGCAGGTGACCGCAACCCGCCTGCATGCCACCCGGCCCCTCTGCCCACCTGCTGACTGACAGTGTACGATGCGGTCTGTATGCCTATTGGTCCACTGTGTGGGCCAATGGGCGTCGGTACATTTTAGCCTACACACAGGCCCGATATGTGAATGAACATGTTCATTCATATCGGGTCTGTGGTACAGTATGGTCTGCACTCTCATTGTCCCACGCAGTGAACCAATCGGTGTACAGACCGTACTGTATGCTGTCTGTTGGTGGGCAGACGGGCAGCATGCAAGCAGTGTTCTGACGCCCACCACTGACTGGGGAGGGTGCTGGGTGTCAGGGGACCTCAGTGGGTGAGTGGGGAGGGGGGTACCACTGGTCCACCAGGGTGTCATTTGCTATTTCCGCCAGCGATCGGGCACTGGGGGGTTTTCACTGGACCACCAGGGACTTTCTTTTACATATGCCCGCGATTGGGTGATGGAGTGTGGTCCAGTGGACCACCAGGGATTTCATCTACATATGCCCATGATCGAGCAATGGAGAGTGGTCCACTGGACCACCAGGGAGTTCTTATACATCTGCCAGCGATCGGGCGGAGGGGGGGCTTCACCACTGGTCCACCATGGACTCATTTAATACATATGCCCACAATCAGGCAAACAGGAGAGGGGACCACCATGGGTCTGCAGGGCCTCGATCCCCGACAGCTGCAGTCTGGCAGGGTGCCAGGTCAGGTGCAAGTCACCGGTGATCAGCACACCACATGTAAATGGGGCCATAATGATATGCAAATGGCCCCTTTTGCACCTTGCATGCATAATTGCCTCATTTGCATGCCCAATGCTGAATATCATGGTTGATGCACCCAGTGCAACTGCACTTGCATTAGCACATCCCCCTGCTCCCTTCTGCCATTTGCACTGGTGCAGTGCCACTGCTCCATGTGCAGTGCATGTGCCCTCAGTGCCATATTCAATGGTGCTGAGCCATGGTGCAGCACCATTGAATATCACCTGGTCCATTCCCTGGGCAGCCCAGTTGTGCTGAGCCCAGGCTTGCACCCCTGCCTGGTGCAGTCTGAATATCCAGACCTTGGATTTCTGGGCATGCCCAGAAAATATGAAAATGATTTCCTGTTCAAAGGTCTGAGTGGGAAGACCTAAAATGCCTGGTTATGACCCAGGTTAAAAAAAAAAGTGAACTAACACTTTATTTATTTATTTGAATTTTGATAACTGGGTGAGCCCACTGAGACAAGCATGTCCCTTTTTTAAGGGTGACCCAGGGAATAAAACTATTCCACAGCTAGGTGCATTTTACATTTGGAAAACAATACACAGAATGAGTACAATAGAATGATTAGTAAATTAAGCTGCAGGTGTGATTAATGGGTTGGCAGATTGAATCCATAACTGCTGTCCAGTGACTCCAGCATCCAGGGGCAGGCTGGAAGTCATTGTTGAGGTCCCAGGTTGATGAGTCATTGATAGGGCTTGGGGCCACTGTGGTTGAGGCTGATGATCACTAAGGTTATGCAGGGGAGTGCTGCACAGACAACAAAGTATCAAACATTCTGTACATGGTGTTCATTATGCCCCCAAAATAGTGAAAGCAGAAGCAGTTCTAGCAATTTACATATTTACAAAATAACATAGATGGTTAAAGGAGGAAGCATAAATAGTATAGTCAGTAGATAGTGTGCGTTAATGCAACAAAGATAGTGTATAACGGAATTGGTTCTAGAAATGTACATATTCCTAAGTAACTTAGTTGGTTGAAAGGAGAAAATAGGAGGGGGAAGGGATTCGGTAGAAAGCTAGAAAAGCAGAGATGGTTAGTAGAGGATGCAGGGGAGAGGGGGTATTGGTAGGAGATAGAAAAGCAGGGAGAGGGTGTGACAGACAACTGATGGAAGAGGGAGTGGGGGGTTAGTAGGAAAGCTAGAGACGGTGGGGGAGAGATAGGGATTGCATAAGGTCTTAAAAGAAAG
The DNA here is from genome assembly GCA_016271365.2 of Neoceratodus forsteri. Classification (NCBI taxonomy): domain Eukaryota; kingdom Metazoa; phylum Chordata; order Ceratodontiformes; family Ceratodontidae; genus Neoceratodus; species Neoceratodus forsteri. The sequence continues at coordinate 586,941,774 of CM028137.1, read as the reverse complement.
GACTAGGAGAGGTAGTAGAGATACACGATACTAGTGAGTGGTGTAAGGAGGTAAGAGGAGGATGTTAGGTACAGTTGCCACTGCAGGTTGGAGAGGGGGAAGAAGGTTTCCTTGTATATTCTTTTAAACAGGGAAAGAGATGCACAGAAGAGTAGTCTATTTGGAAGGGTGTTCAGTTTTTGAGGAGCAGAGAAAGTGAAAGATTGCCTGCCAATGGCTAGGCAAGTGTTTGGTAGTATCAACAGTGGAAGGTGGGAGTGATAAAGGGTCCTGGAGAAGGTTTTCTGAGTGATTGGCCCAGAGACAATAGGTGGGGGAGGCAGATGGGCTAGTTTGATCATGGTACAAAGTACTGGGAAGTCCATTTTAGGCTTGAAGGATGGCCAGCCTAGGGCTTTGAGTACATCACAGTGGTGCACCCGAGCTGGAGCTGCTCCTGCAAAATGTGTGACCCTGTGGTAAGCCTGTTTGATTTTGGCCAGGGTGGTGGTCCAGGCAGAGTGAATTAAGGCCACCCCATAGAATAGGGCAGGAAGCAAGGTAACTGAAGAGATTATCTTCCAAATACACAGAGTAAGGTAGGGGAGGTATGATGGGGGAGGCTGAGTTTCAGATTAGTAGCTTTGACGTTGTTGTTAACATGAGTGTCAAAGGATAAGTGCTCGTTGAGCAACAAGCCCAGGTATTTGAAGGATGCTATGCCTTCGAGAGATTTGCCTGATGCTGTCCTGATTAGTAAAGGAGGCTGGGAGGTTACATTAAAAGATGTATGGCAGATGCTCTCCATGCAGTCTCATCTGACAGACCCCACCAGGTCTGCCTATACCACCAGTTCCACCTAACCTGTTTAATCTATCACCTCAAACCCATTTATTTCCAGATCCAGCCCTGACTGGCCCACAGCCTGCACCTGTCTCACTTAACCCACCTATCCCACTAAACCCTTATGTCCCATGGTTAGAAAATTACCTAAAGTTGACTGTACAACTGCCCCAGTCAATAAATACACGTCTGCAGAAGAAGAGAGAATATTGGATGAGTGAATTGCTGAAAACAATCCATTCCCTAGATTTTAAGAACATGACTGTAACTAGGCCAAATTGTTTAAGCTTTAGCTTGTCTTTTACTTGACTGATAATCATAATTATAAACGTTTGATTTTGTTCTAACTGATTAATAGTTTGTAGCGTACAAAAGGATTCACACATGTTTTGATTTTATAGTAACTTATTAATAATCTGTAACCTGATATTTATTGATGGCTTTGGGAGTATTTAATCTAAGTATTGATTGACTAACAACTTGTAACCTATAAGCTCTGCAAGCTAGAAAACTTGAATGATTATTTTTTTCTGTAACTTCTTATGAGAGCACATTAGTAACCACCAGACAGCTTATGTCTTCATGAGGCCTGAGAATGAACTTCTTAGGTACTTTCCTATGGTGCCTATAAGATAGTCTAATTATGTCTACAAGGTCTAGCTGCAAGGCGTTAGTAGAAGGTTAGCCCTATCCTATAGTGTAAAACAGTAACCGCCTGAGTGGTCACAAGCAGTCAACCCTGTCCTCTAAGCACTATAACTTACCACCTTAATAGTCAACTATGCCCTGCTGAGTAAACAACTGACCACGTGAGTGGCCAGGTGCTCACACTCCTAGACTGGTACCATGCTTGGAAAAGCACTAATGCTACCTTATAATACTATCTAATATTTTTATATATAGCAATATATTGGCCATGTTTTGTTTAGAAGTGATGACATAAAAATTAAGATTACAACCCCAAGCAAACCTACTACATCAGATAGAAGCCTTTTAATTGATCATTTCTGTCAAAGTGGCTGCTAAGACCCAAAAGAGTATCAGAATATCCGGAATCTCCCAATTGTGTGCCTTGACAAGAATATTTAAAAGCCCCAAAATCCAAAGCAAGATAGGACACTCAGAGGGAGACAGCTGCAGGTCACCCCACTCTTAGGATCTCAGAGGACATCAGGTTATATAAGGTCTGGTGAGTGTTGTTACCACATCCTAGGCATCGGAACTAGGACTGACAAATCTGGCTTCTATTTAATTCCTGTTCATGACTACCTTAGTCAAAACAGAAAATATTATTTTCTGTTTGCACTGTTGTCTAAAAAAATGATAGAAATATTTTAAGATGTGATGTAATTTACAATCCTGTGTTTGCCTATCTACATGCCAAAAGAAACTTGCATTGTTACACACTAGTTTCATAGACATTTTAGGGAATGTGCTTTTAGTTGTGTAACTGAATATTTATTTCTAAAAAAATTAAAATCATTTTATAGATGTTGTCCAAGTGGGCAACTTAGGAAATTGACTGTGACTTTAAGACTTGCCACAAATTCATTTATTTCACTATCACCAATTGCCCTATTGACATTGTCTCCTTAGACAGTCAACAACTGTGATTACACTTGTAGAAATTGTAGATGTCCATTGATTTACTGTCAAAACTGCCTTGTAAGCTGTAAAATGACTGTTATCAAAAGTAAACGTATTTTATCATGAATCCTGAATTTGACTTTCATTCTCAACATAATATTTATCAAATTCAGAGCACTAAATTTTTAAAAAGACAATTTTAGAAATATTTGGGATGGTGTATTGAATATTCTCATAAAAGACACTGGTGCAAGATATAAAACTGCCATAGGCACAGACAGAGAAATGGTTTTAAAGTAACTATAAAAATATTAAAACAACTATAAAGGACTTATGCTCCACTAACAAATAAACATGCCCATAAAGAAACTTGGACTGAGATCACATAGTCTTGGTCAGTCAAGTGTCAGATGAAACAATTGTGGCAGGTGGGATAGACCATAACACAAAAGTCACTCTTCCAACTGTCTGTGTTTTCATCCCTAACCTAGCCCAATTAGCTGACAACTTGAAAAAACTGCCAGTCTCTGAAGGTCTCAGTGAAAGCCATGTACACGAGACTGAGCAAAAAAAGTGAACTTTTATATCGGAGAAGCCAAAAGGCACTCAAGACATAACCCACATTTATCACAGAACAGCATGGACTTAGTCTTCTTTGTGTTCAAAACCAGCAGGTTCTCTTTAAACCAGCCTTCTAATTGTTGGAAGTCATTCTCTAGGCTGTCACCAATGGAGGAGATGCCTGTGCCATGACGGTATAAGATAGCATCATCAGCATATAGCTGAATTGATCCTTTCTCACAGTTTTGAGGCAGGTCCTTTCCAACTGAATTCTCTCCACGGGCGAAGCTGCTATTTGCCATCCCCATTTTAATCTTCTAGTCCATTGTTCTAAATCTATTTGTGCCCCTATTTCAGCTTCCCACTTAGTCCTTAAATTATCCAGAGGGAGAGTCACTTGACTGTTCAGTAAAGTGTGAAGTTGTGAAAGGTAACAGAGATTGTCCCTGAGGATGATGGCCTAGTAAAAGAAAGATTCCAGGTTTGTACACTCTCACCGAATCTGAGGTAGATTCCCTAGTATTAACAACAAGTGGTGAACCTAATGAAACCTAAAGTGGTCTTTCCTGTGAAGGGAATATTTGGCCTGTGATTGCACAAATAGTAGACAACTGTGGTTGCCTAAATATTGGACAAAAGTTGTCAATTTATTGGCTGTCCAATATTTATAACCCTGGTCTGTTTTGGGGGAGTTCAAAAGAAGTTTCATGCCTAATAAGGGATAGAGGTCCTGGTTCATCTGGTGCACTAGAGAGTTTGCACGGCCTACAGAAGATTCTCTAGAAGTGTTTTACCCACAGAGTGTCCATTTTGGACCACACCCTCAGTGGAAAACTGTTTGTAGGTAATGTCCACAGGGCCTAATTCTGTAAGGAGGCCTCCTCCAGTTGGTACCATCCTGCCTGAATCTACTCATTGTTTGGCCCAGGAGCACAGCTGAGCCTCTTGTGCCATTAAATAATAACAGTATAAATTGGGGAAGGCTTGGGGGGGAGTCTGGAGTAAGCCCTTCACAAGTGGGATAAGCACTCAACCAAATAAACCATTGGGTTTCCTTCTGGAGGTGGTTGCAAACAAATTTCTGTATTGGAATTGGGAGGGTTTGAAATAGAAACAATAGGCGAGGTAAGACATTAATTTTTAATGATTGAATTCTACCATATTGTGATGCAATGTACTCTGCAAACACCAGCAGAGGGGGCCAAACTGGAAAAGCAGGGAATCCAGTCCAGAAAAAAATAACATAAAATGGGCCCCTTCACATTTTTACTATCATCAGAGCTTACATTATTTTCCATTCACCTTATCTCATTGAAATAAGTCAGGTTAGATAGTTACATGGCAACCTGAAACCTCTGTAATGTAGATTATATTAATGTTTTACAAACACTACACAGATGATCATTCTGTATTTTAAACAGTAGTTGCTCCTTCCTATGTAATCTATTAATTTTATGTTGCATTCTGCAGGATAAAATCTGTTGAACTGCAAATTTTGCCATAGTTTACAAGGGTCAGTTACTAGACAGAAGATGCTCACTTACTGCATTCATCCTTACTCTATTAAAATTTATACCACATAACATTTCATTTGGTGACTATATAGTTAAGATTTATTGCAAACAAAAATACATGAATTCACAAGTTACAGTTATAACACAAAATGTAGAAATTGGGAAAATGCAACATTAAAAGCCACTGAGACTTGCTCAACCTCTGGTACTGCATTTCTCAGGGTTTGTTCTACCTCAACAGGTACACCTTGGAAGATAGAAGGGAGAGGGGTTACATGATCAAAACTTATAAATACTTTAAGAGGTTTCAGCAAAGTGAACTCAGAGGGTCTCTTCAACTTTAGTGGAAACAGGACCACTGAGAGCACTGCCTTAAACTGGTGGGAGGACCCTTCAAGATGTGAAGAGACACTGTTTCACTGAGAGGGCAGTAGCAAAGTGGAATGAGTTGCATAGGAAGTTGTCTCTCTGAAGACCGTAGACTGCTTCAGTAGAGGCTGGGATAGGTAAAAGGGAAAATTGCATGGAGAAGGGGGAAGGTGGGGGGGATGGAGTAAGTCAAAGGAATGGGAAAACTAGATAGTGGGGTGGGGGAATCCCTTATTAGATACTGGAGGGTCTGCAAACTCAAACAGAATAGATGGACCATAAGGCCTTTTTCTGCTGGCTATTTTTAAGTATGTTCTCATGTCATGATGTCACAGCAACACTGAGTGACAGCATGAGTGTACTGTACATAGCCATAGCACATCACAACTGTGTTAGCACATTGTACCAGTACAATATTCAAACAGTATGCAATTGTCCCAATTACAGTCAGGATGGAAATGTTCACTTAATATGTCAGTATCGTAATGCAGTCCCTAATTTGCAAATTAGCACTCCATTGTCCCTGGAGTGCAATTAAAAGCCAAGACAGAAGCATATCCACCCACACTAAGCAAAGTGACACTGCAGGTCAAGGTAGCATATTTATTTGTTGACATGCATTTTTGATCTTTACACTGTAGCAATATGAGATGTGGGACAGGGCACTATGTGATGATTCTGTGGGCCATACAAGCTGTGGTGACCAAGGAGGACCTCTTGAGTGGCAGAGCACTGCGTAGCCTTGCCTGCTGTAAGCCAGAGGTGCACACAGCACCTAAAGCTTGAAATGTTAACATAACATTAACATAGTTACATGTTTGGTATGTGCACTGCATGCTCTGGTTCTGTATCTTTGATTGATTGCCCTATCTATAGTAGTGGTGTGTGTGTGCAGGAACACAATGTGGCTGTTTATTGTTAGAATGTCAGGGAGTTGCTGCCTTGTCCAACAATGCTGGAAGTAGTCTGGAGGACTTTGCTGCCATCTGGTGGCAATGGATGCACACACTGACATGTTTGCTGTGACAGGTGAGCTCTGAATGCTACTTTGTTGTTACCTAGGTATTGTCATAGGAGTACTTTGGGGCTTTGTAAGAGTTGTAACAAGCTAAGATTATTGAGGGAACCAACAAAAAAAACTCCATGCAAACAAACTTCGATGAAATAAAAAAAAGTTGCTTTACTTCAGCAATAAATTAAGGTTCACAACAGCTTGTTTTCATAGAGCAAATACAAAACAAAATTATGTTTAGCTGCATTCAGCTCTCCACTTCACAGCAGTCTTGTGTTCTCTCTCTTTCTCTCTCTCTCTCTCCAGCCTTGAAACCTCCTTCTTGCGTTTTCTGGGTTTTTCTAATGACCCTTAGGTAAAAGGATCATTTGTGCCCCCACAGAGAATTCCAGACTTGGACGCATCAAGAACAGATGACCTATAAAGGGCCAGGCTAGTAATCAGCAGAGCTGTGTTTCAGTTCCCCCTGTTCTTCTGCTAGTATCTTAGTGAAGAGGGGGGGTGACAAGTGATGGTTGTATAGAACCCTTCACATGCCCTTCCCCTCAGAGCTGTGCCTGTGGCATGCTCAGTACTGGCTACCCTCAAGCTGTCATCCTGTGAGAAAAAGCAACATTACTATGCGGGGAACCAGCCCTGTGATTAACCTGAAATAAAAATGTCTGCAGACCTAGGTACTGCAGTGTGACTTGGGAATTAGTGTTCCACATGGCATGCAACCATTTTAGGGATGCATGATAAGTGACTAAGGTGAAGCATCTTCCCAACAAATAGTAATGCAGGGCTACTACGGCCCACATTACTGCAAGACACTTTCTCCAGCCTGGCACAACATTGTTGCCTGGGAAACAATTTTATGGACAAATGGAAAATAGAGTGAATCCCATCATCAGAATTTGTGACATGACAGCGCTCAAACCTACTTCTGAAGTGTCAGTGTACAAAACAAATGGACGCTTGAAATCAGTACTTGTATGGCAGGTCCCTCACCTAACACACCATTGATAGTTTGGAAGGCCTTTTGACACTTTGAGGACCACTGAACCTGTTTCATGGTCTGCCTTTTCAGTCAGGGTTCAGGAGTTAGTGGGATTTGCCAAAACCCCTTGTTCAAATCTCAGGTACTAATGTACTGGGTCTTATCCAGTTTGTCCAGAAGTTCATCCACCCTTGGCATAGGATATGTATCAAACCAGGAGGCCACATTGATTTTCTAGAATTTGATATAAAACTGAGTGGACCCATCTGGTTTTGGGACTAATGTAATAGGGCTAGAGCAGTCACTCTGAGATTCCTCAGTGACTCCCATTTCCAACATAAAGCAAATCTTCTCACGCACTGTGTCTCTGACTTTTTCTAGGACCCTATATGGCTGTTGGCTGATCTGGACACCTGGGTCTGTGTCTATGTGATGCTGGACCACATGAGTTCATCATGGTTTTGGGGAGAACAATTCTCCAAAATTTCTTACTAGTTGATGATCTTCATTTTTCTGGTTCAGGGAAGGGTAACCCATTTGTCCAATGGGATAGGACTTATTTCTTTTAAAATTTTAGGAACTAAATCAAGGATTCCATCTTCAGTGTCCTCATGTGTCATCTGACAAGGGACCCTTTTAGGGTCTTCTGGGTCAACTAGCAAAACATCTCTTTTTTCTAGGGTTTCAACAAATGAACATAATAAATGTGTTTTTCCCTTTTTCTGTCAGGTTGTAATACCTCATAAATAACTGACCCCACTTTTCTTAGAACTTAATTCAGTCCTTGCCATTTAGCCAGAAATTTACTTTCAGAGCTAGGGAGCAGAAGAAGTACTGTCACCAGGGTTGAACTCACATAGCCTGGCCCCTTGGTTATAGTTTTCTGCCTGGATTTGCTGTGCTTTGAATAAATTTTTCAGTCAAATCTGTCAATCATGTCTAATCTTTCTCTCATTTCCATGACATATTAGAGAACGTTAGGGAAAATAAGTGCCTTTTCTTCCCATATATCTTTTGTGAGATCCAGCATCCCTCAAGGCTGTCGCTGGTGCAACAATTCAAAGGGTAAGAAACCCATGAAAGATTGTGGCACCTCCAAAACTGCAAACATTAAATAGGGTAACTGTTCATCCCAGTTTTCTTCATCAGTTGAAATAAATTTAGACAGCATACTCTATAAAGATTTGTTAAATTTTTTGACTAAGCCATTAGTCCAAGGGCAGTACACTGATGTCTGGATGGAGTTAACCTTCAATAAAGAACACACCTCCCTCATAAGACTTGACATAAATTTGGTGCCCTGATCAGTTATGATCTCCTTTAGCAGCCCAAGTTGTGAAAATACCTTTAACAATTCTTTGGCTACTGACTGGGCTGTAGTGGAGCATATGGGAATAACCTTGGGATATCAGGTGGTGTGATACATTATCACCATAATATACTGGTAACCTGCTGAACATTTTATCAGGGGTGCCACCATATCTCCCCCAATTCTTTCAAATGGAATGTTTGTTATGGGTATAGGGATCATGAGGCCTGCTTTATACATCTGGGGACAACCAACTGACATGGTGGGCAGGAAGCAAAAAATCTGCCACTTTCTTCCATATACCTAGCCAGAAAATACAGCAACTATGAACTTCTCAATTTTCTCTTGTCCTAAGAGATCCAAAATAGGAATGGTATGAACAAGTCATACTAGCTCCCTTCTTTCAGACTTGTGAACCAAAAGCTGATAGTGTACGGTTCCTGGTTGTTTTTCCTGTCCACCCTGTACAAAATGTCATTTTTCACAAACCTTGGAAATATTTGTGCTTTTTGTTTATCAACCACTGTCCCATTTACCAAAGCTAGGTTCTAATAAGTATTTTAAGAACCTCATCATTTCTTTGTTCAGTAATGATATTGACTAAATTTTAAAACATGTCTGGCCTGACATCTGGAAGTGCCTTGTGACCTCCCACAGATGTGGACACTCATTCCTCATCAGAGTCACTTCTGACCTTACTTGAACCCACATTCTTGCAGTCCCCAACCACTGCAACCTTGTTCAGAGGGGTTCCCTTGTTTTATCCCTCCATCACTATCCCCAAGACTTCTTGGGCTTCCCTTCTAGGTCAGATAGCTCAGCATCAGTGAAGGGAAATATGTGTTCCAATCCCTTATTATTTTCCTCCTCTAATGAGCATACACTTTCAGAATTATTTTATAAGAGAGCTTGAAAACCTTCCTAACCTTGGCATAGGACTACTGGCCAAGATAGGGTTTTTGAAATTTCCACCTTTGTTATTACTATCCAGTTGCCCACTTTTAACTGCATTTGGGCAGTATGATATGTGCTGGTATCCCCGTGTACACAGGCAACTTTAATGGGTTCTTCCTAGTGGACTACATTGGATCTTAGCACAGATTCTTTAACCAATGTCTGCCCACAACTCATTTCCACCAGAGACATAAATCTTTGGTGCCCCATTTGCATTGGGACCTTATCCAGATGGCTGGAATGGGGTCCACTGTTGTGGTCTGTAGCTACATATTCCACAAAGTCACAGTCCATACTGTCACAGAACTTATAGATATGCCCCACTTTACTACAGAAAAATCATATAATAGTACTATCAGGTTGTGTTTACCTCTCCCCCCCACCGCCTGTTTGGGGACCAAGTTCTTAGGACTTAAAGAATTATAGTAGGTCCTGCAGCTATAATTTGGGGGCATGGAGGGGAACCAACTTGACCACTTACTCATACCAGAACACTCATTCCAATCCACCCATTGTCCTTTGCCCCATCTTCTACAGGGATCTTCTCATTGGGTCACACTCAAGGTTTGTTGTGGGTTCTGCTTTTCGTATCGGTCTCTGGTCTCTAAACTTCCAAATGATGGTCTGTGATCTTGATGGCAGCTACCAGGGTGGTTTGCTCATTATCACTCCCCGGTCATGTACCCTATGTGGCATAATGTTCAGGAAGTGCTCCAATGCAAACAAATCCAAAATGTTCTCTTTAGAGTGTACCTCTGGTTTTAACAAATGGGTAGACTTTTAATTTTTGAGCCTCTACTCTGGGTTGAGTTACAGCTTTAAAATGAAATGTGTGAAAGTTCCAGTGATAGCTCACTTCAGATATTCCAATCCGGTTGAGAATTATCATTTTTACCTGGTCATTGTTAGTATCTTGCAGCATATCATCTAGGCTCTGACAAGCAGCTTGTGCATCTCCAGTCAGACATAGTGCAATGCAAGTGGTCTAACTTTCTCATGGCTAGGCTGTGGAACTGGCAATTCTCTCAAAAGTCATAAGGTAGACTTTGAGGTTTTCCTTAGGACCTATTTTTGTTAGTGTAGGGTGGGGTCCTATAGTGACTGGATTCCCTTTGACCTGGAAATAAGGCACAGCTGCTCTCTCTGCTTGAAGCACCTGCTTCATAATCTGCTGCTGTTGCTGGACTCTCTACACCTGTTGCTGTGCCTGCCACTGGTTTCTCTATGCCTGCTGCTGCACCTGCTGCTGGTCACGCTGGTCCTGCAATTGTGTTTGCTTGGCAATCTAGTCTCTTGGTATCTGGACCTGTTGCAACAGTTGGTCTCTCTGAGTCTACTGTTCTGCCAGTGGAATATTTTATTGTGCCTGCTTCTTCTCTCTGAGCCTACTGTTGCATTTGCTGGCCATCCAGTCCTTTTGTATTTTGACCTGTTGTGCTTGATGTTGTGCCAGCCATTTCAATACTTTCTTTGAGTCCATCTTACCATTATTTAGACAGTGGGAGGTTTAATTCAACCACTAAAGCCATCGTTTGTAACAGTGTTGTAGCAAGCTTAGACTTTTGAGAGAATCGTCAAAAAATACTTCAGTTAAACAAAATTTGATTGAACAAAAAAAATGCTTTAATTCAGCACCAAAGATTCTGAACAACTTGTTTTGGCAGCACTACAAAATACTATTTAGTTTCAATCAGCTGTCCCGTTCAAAGCAACCCTGCTCTGTCCGCAGCCCCCAAACCTCCTTTTTGACTTTTCTTGTTTATTATGGCTGCATGGTGAGAGCTATGCTGACGTCTTGCTGAGATAGTACAGAGATATGGGGTCTGGGGTCGTGGCCATGGCCTGACACCGAATACAGCACAGATGTGTCTTTTCACAGAGTGGAGTTGAATCACATGTCACTGCATGCTTTCCATTCAGTATACAGCAGTTTCTTTGTTCCTCCCCCACTCTCTGGTACATTATTTTCTTACTTCTGACTCAGCTGCCTGACCAGTTTCTCCCTGTTGTACCAGTGGATCCAAGGTTCCTCCTGAAGTGGGCAGCCCAGGCACTCAGGCTGGCACCTAATCTTCACTGGCTTCTGTGCAGTGGTGTTATCTGGGCTCTGATGTACTGTCCATTTATAAATGCCTGCAGCTCAGAGTGGGTGGGGCATGTATGCATCTCTATCAAATTGGAGCTGCTCGCTCCAATGGCTGGAAGGACAGCAGAGTTGAGTGGGTACAGAAGCACAGACATGCAATAAGCAGTAACCAAGTGGTGGGATGTATGTCCAAAAGCAGTAACTGGACTGAGGGCTCTTCTTGTTAGCAGTGGCAGTCAGATTGAGCAGCAATTACATCAGGCAGCAGTCGGGGGATGCTTTCAGTTCTGTTTATTGTTTGTTTGCCAAATTGAGCTATGTATGAAAAAGTACAGTACTTGTTCAGTTCAAGTTCTTGCTTGCATATTTCACCAAGTGCTGCTGCTACCATGGTTCCTCACAGTAACCATAGCAGCACACAGCATGCATAGCACACACTCTCTCTCTCTCTCTCTCTCTCTCTCTCTCTCTCTCAATTATGTCAGTGGATGAAAAAAAATACACTTCTGATCTCCACTTCAGTGAAGACCATCTGTTTTCATAGCATACATGCTTTTTGCATCTGGCACCGCTTCCGATCTCTGATGCCTACTCTCGCTGCCACACTGACAGCACGCACATAAGCCATCCAATCTCCCTGATGTACTGCAAGCCACAGCAGCTTGCTTCTTTGAGAGAAGGATCTAAAGGTAAGGCCATAGAAGCACAGACAGGTAGTAAGCAGTATCCAAGTGGAGTCCATGTCTGAAGGCAGTAATTGGGTCGGGTGCTCTTCTTGTTAGAAGCAGCAATTAGATTGAGCAGCAATATCAGGCAGCAGTCAGGGATGTTTTCAGTTCTGTTCTCTTTCCATTTGCCAAACTGATCTGACTAGGTATAAAACAGTACATTATTGTTTCAGCTCAAGTTCTTTCTGGCATATCTCACTGAGTGTTGCTGCTACTACGTCCCTCACAGTAAGCATGGCAGCACACAGCCTGCACAGGGTATCCTGTGATATGGGGCACTAGCAAGTGGGCATCTGCCAAAACGGTGACCCACTTTCGGCTAGTGCCTCGATGGCGGGGGGGGGGGTAGGTGACCAAATGGGTGTTGTCACGAAAAGACAACAGGATATTGCGCAGGTATGAGTGCATGGGGGGTGGGAGTGAGCCTGATAGATGTATGGTGGGACGGTATGTGAGGGGTGGTGCTGTGGGATTCTGGCAAGCTGATGTGGTAGCGTGGTGGGATAGGTGCCTGCTTGGGGTGGTGGGGATACAGGGTTCTGGACCAGGCGCCAGTGTGTTTTTTTGCGCCCGGGCCAAGACAGTGTATTTTTTTTTATTTTGACTTGCGCCCTCCGACATTCACCCCCCTGGAGTTGAGAATCCTTAAGCAGGGTGATGCAAGAAAAATTTGTTTTTGTGTACTGGGATTGCTTGCACTGGGATCCCACATTGCCGAAATTGCCCTTATGACATGGAACCCCCACACAGCACACTCTCTCTCTTTCAGTGATGTCAATCGATGGACAGCTGCTACAGATCTCAGTCTCTCTATCTCAAAGAGCAAATCAGATGGCACTCCCTCTCACTCACATACTACCAATTTAGCATACAACCCATGTCTTTCTAGTTCAGTAGCAGCTGTTGTGGCTGTGACCTGAACTTGTTCTTAATGGCCCATAGGTAAGACTCATGTGTACCCATCACCAGCAGGGAATTCTAGGCTTGCATGCATCCAGAACAGATGGCCATTTAAAGGGCCAGGCCAGAAATCAGCAGGGCTTGGTTTCAATTCCCCTTGTTCTCCTGCTAGTATCTTTGTGGAGATGAGGGTCAGAGTGAAGGTTGTGTAGACTCCTTCACAGGTCACAAGACTATGTACTGTTGGCATTCAGCTGTAGTCTTGCAGCTGAGGCAGGAACATGCAGGTACTAATGTGGGGTGCATACGTGACTGACTGCATACTGACAGATTGCACTTGTAACTGTCAGTGTAACTGTAGCACCTAGCCAGATACAGTTCAATTCCTGCATGAGCCATATACCATGCACTGCATGACTGTTATGCTGTGCATGGTATACACTACTATAGCTCTGTGAACTAACATATTGTATCCTTGTCATAGGTCATAACTGAAAAAGAGCAAGAGAGAAATAAGCAGGCAAAGTTCATGGAGGTGGAGCTTTCTGTCCTGGCTGCCTAGTATATGGTATAGAAGAATGCATAGGTGCCAGAACCTATGGGTGAGAGGTGTAGGCAGTCCCCCCAACATTTGCACAAGTACATTCAAAGTGTTCCTTTCATGCATGCAAGGTTGGAAGGAAGGCAATCTTGGTCACGTGTTTTATTACCAGAGATCCCACCAACTCATACCCATGTTCTGACACCTGTGTGGTTTGATGATGCATGAAAAGCTCAAAGCTCCCCAGGATGTCCAGGAACAAACCTTGTAAGGAGGTCTCTGAGGTACACAGTTCTGAGAGGGGACAGTTTTGCACAGCAATGGAATGTCACAAACAAATCAGTGGTATGTGCATGTGGATCAAGATGTTGCTTGCTATAGTCCAAGCAAATCATACATGCATGAGTGGTTGACCAATGACAGCCCCCACACTGATACCTGCAGATGAGGTGTGGTCCAGCACACTATTGAAGGGATCTATGCATGGTGTACTGGATGAGGAATTTGACAGTGCCTCTGGTTCATCACAGACATTTAAATAACCTCTGCCACACCTGCATGGTGGCTGGTACATGTTAGAACCTATACTATTGTGATGCTGCATGTCACAGGGTGTTCGTAAATGTCTGTGTACTATGCTCATAGTGCTCTCTTATGGGAGTAGACTGCACCATGGGTGATGTGCATGCTCTTACAATCACTGGTATCAGACATTACTGGGTATAGCAGTGTTTTGTGAGTGTGTCCATTGTCACGGTGAGACGTGTGGACACACGCTGTATGCCATGGTACATCACCATGCAATACACTCATATGTTCTCTTTTCCTCCCTCTCCACATCCAATTGTTACAACACTGATAACAGCTGCCAGGTCTGTCGACTAGTGAGGAGATGATGCAGCAAGTGTGCAGCAACAATAGGATGTCTCGGTGCTGCTAGGTGATATAGCTGCCAGACATACCCTAGTCCTGTTTAGCAATGAGGATGAGCAGTTGCTGGAGGTGGAGGAGATGGCGGAGGTCATCCTGTAGACACAAGATAGTGAAATGGATGATGATGGGGGGACATGTCTATTGACATTCACCACTGTGAAGCAGCAGCAGCAGCAGGCACCTCCCCCTGCTGTGGCTCTACAGCAGCTAGCTCCTGTGGATATTGCACAGGAGATCCCCGGACTACAGCAACAGTCACCGACACCAAGTCCACACAGGCAACAGGCCACTGCAGGTAGCTAGATTCTGCATGTGATTGTGGATGCCCAATCACAGTTGGAACAGGAGATCCCCAAGCTGAGGTGCCAGCTACTGCTGCAAGAGAAACCTGCAGTTGTTCATGTTCGATGACATGGTCATAATAGTAGATGAAGTTGTGGCTAACAATACAGCAGGCATCACTGCTGCTGTATGAGAGATGTCACATGCATTCCTTGCCCTGGCAATGATGCATGCCAAGGTGCCCGTGCACCTCCACATCATGTCATGTGCTATGCATGCCAGAGAGAATGAGGTTCTGCCCATTAGGGTTGCCCTGTCACATGAGCATGGCTAACTGTCTTGTTCAATGAAAGGTAATTCACATGCATTGGGCTGTGCAGTGTGTGTGTAGGCAACATGTGGCATGACAACACCATGGCTATACATCACCACTCCCTGTACAGCTATCACAGGGCACTGTACCTTCACCCGGTGGCCCTGGGATGTGCTAGTCACATATTAGGGGTGACCGTGCATTGCTGTGGGGACCTCAAGGGTCCAAACAATGACTATTCTGCCCTGTCCCTCCATGGCAGCATGTTATCCTCCCAACCACACCAATTTCCTGCCAGTAGTCCTCTGTTTATGTTGTGCATCATTAATTTAGCTTACTTTGTGCAAGTCATGAATTCCTGAGTTTTGTTTTGAACTGTTGGGGGATTGGGTTCCTGGTTGCCCTCATCTTTAGTAAACTGAATCTAATGCGTCATGGTGGAGGAGCTCCCTATGGTGTGAATATTAGTAGCAATTCATATAGCAATAAGGGACTTAACTCCACTTCAGTAAATAACTTTACAATTTAGTTTGAGAAATATTAAAATGCCACTATTACATAGGAAGTGCTGCCAAACGTTTTGTGGCCAATACATATAGACTGCTCTAGAAAGTGGACTATTTACTTTACACAAAACATTAGCCCTACTTACCATGTATATACAGTGGCGTGAAAAAGTATTTGGCCCCTTCCTGATTTTCTCTATTATTGCATATTTGTCACACTGGATGTTTTCAGGTCTTTAGACAAAATATAATATTAGATAAAGGGAACCTGAGTGAACAAATAACACTTTTCTTTTTTACTTATTTCATTTATTTAATGAAAAAAGTTAACCAACACCAACTGGCACTGTGTGAAAAAGTAATTGCCCCCTAGTTAAATCAACCCAATTAAAGGGATAATTAGAGTCAGCTGATTGAACACAGCCAGGCTTGATTACAGCCAGCCCTGCTCAATATAAACCTCACTTATTTTGGCCCTTACCATCAGAGTCACGTTGCCAGCACAAAGATTCAACAAGCACATTATGCCATGATCAAAGGAAGTTCCTGAAAAGATCAGAAAAAATTTGTTGCCCTCTATCAGTCTGGAAGGGTTACAAAGATATTTCTAAGGCTCTGGGACTCCATCGAACCACAGTGAGAGCCATAATCTCAAATGGAGAACACTTGGAACAGTAGTGAACCTTCCCAGAGTGGGCGGCCTGCCAAAATTACTCCAAGGGCACAGTGTAAAATCATCCAAGAAGTCTCAAAGGATCCTAAAACAACATCCAAAGAACTGCAGGCTACTCTTGCCTCAGCTAAGGTCAGTGTTCATGACTCCACAATCAGAAAGAGACTGGGCAAAAATGGGCTTCATGTGAGAGTAGCAGCAGGAAACCACTGCTAACCAAGAAGAACATAAATGCTCGTCTCTCATTTGCCAAGAAGCACCTGGATGATCCACAAGCCTTTTGGGAAAATGTTCTATGGACAGATGAGTCCAAAGTGGAACTTTTGGACAACATGGATCCCATAATGTCTCGCTAAAGCAAACACAGCATTCCCACAGTAAGAACGCCATACCAACAGTCAAACATGGTGGTGGTAGTGTGATGGTGTGGGGATGCTTTGCTGCCTAAGGACCTGGATGACTTGCCATAATTAAAAGGAACCATGAATTCTGCTCTGTACCAGAAAATTCTTAAGGAGAATGTCCAGTCATCCTTCCGTCAGCTGAAGCTGAAGCGTGGTTGGGTCATGCAGCAAGACAATGATCCAAAACACAAAAGCAAGTCCAATCAGAATGGCTAAAAAGTAAAATTAAAGTTTTGGAGTGGTCTAGTCAAAGTCAGACTGAAACCTAATAAAGATGCTGTGGCAGGACCTGAAGCGAGCAGTTCATGCTTGAAAACCTACCAAATGTTACTGAATTAAAGCAGTTCTCGAGGAAGAGTGGGTTAAAATTCCTCCACAGCGATGTGAAAGACTGATATTGAATTATAGGAAGTGTTTGGTTGCAGTCATTGCAGCTAAATGTGGCATAACCAGTTATTAAGTGTAAGGGGCAATTACTTCACACAGTGCCAGTTGGTGTTGGTTAACTTTTTTTTCATTAAATAAGTGAAATTAAAAAAAAAAACAAGTGTTATTTGTTCACTCAGGTTCCCTTTATCTAATATTACATTTTCTCTAAAGACCTGAAAACATCCAGTGTGACAAATATGCAATAATAGAGAAAATCAGGAAGGGGGCAAATACTTTTTCACGCCACTGTACCTACTGTAGCTGCTGTCTAATTTATGTTCTAACATCACTGTTGGGTCCATAGTTACATGGAATGAGCCTTGCTCATATGTCCCATCTGTCCAACTGCTCCTGTAGGCCATGTTCTGGGGCCTCCAAATCTGCAGCATTTTTTCCGTTAAGGCAGTGCAAGCATATTCCATGCTTTACTAACTTGTTGTGTTGCATGCAGAATGCAACAAATATCTTACAGACCTTTTCAGGGCTATGCTGTAGTATCACACCTGAGCTATCAAGGCATCTGAGCTGGACTTTGAGCATGCCAAATGCATGCAAAACTGTGTTGTGGGTAGCTATGTAGTAGGCATGGGCTACCCGACGGGTAGCTTGATCGAGTAGTGCAGGTATCATCTAGTTTTAGCCAAGTAGAGTACTTCAGGTAAATTACTTCCTTACCCAACTTGACAATGTAATTCTTGGGTCAGGTAGTTTATCACAGATAAGGGGTAGGTTATTATGCAGTGTTAAATTGTTTTTGTCTCACCAGAAGTAATGCATGTGGCAGGGGTCTCATCTGAGTTGGAGTCTTGGAGACAGCAGCAGTAGTGGGAGTGAGATGGAGGGGTCACATGTTGCACTAACCTGAGTGCCATTAACTTACCACATGTCGTCTCTGTAATGAACCGCTACAGAATCATGTGGTACTTGATGTGCATATGTCAGCAGTGGAGCTCACACTGTCTTCGAGAGGAGAAGACATCTGTGTGCATAGTAGGTGGCTCGCTCACTCGCTGTCAAGCCTGTCAGGAAAAAAATGTATTTCTTTTTCTGAATCTGTCTGAATTTCTGAATAAAATTAAAATACATCAGCTTAGCAAGCATTTAACTGAAAGGAGCAAGTGAACTGAACGGAGCAGAGCAAGAAGAAAATAACCAAAAAAAAAATAATTTTTTATGGTGTGCAGTCAGTGTGCTTTCGAGATGAGCTGTCCTGGAAATGGAATAAGATGTGGAGGCACTGTGATGCCATCTCTCTCAAAAGGAATGAGGTGGAATCAGCCTCTCAGAGAGATTATAGCCTTATCTGCAAACAAAACCAATACAAAAGAGAACTGCAGCCTGCAGCAGCAGATCTGGCCAGTTAAAGTGGTATGAGGGGAATGGCGTGCAGAAAGGACGAACCTGGTCACCATGGTGTTAGGTGTTAGTAGTTTACCTGGAAAATAGGCCAAGAGGGTTGAAGTCAGCAGATAATTCTTCATGTTTTAGACTTTAGGGAAGAGAGATGTAAGGCGTGCTTGCTGAGACAGGGTTTGGGGAACAGGAAGTGAGCAATTTTTTGTTGTACTTCTAGTCTAGTAATGTAGCTCAATCATGTGCACAACAGAATGAAAGTGGGTCCCAGTATCTACTCACCATAGGAAGCGTTCTGCAAACACCATATCTGAAGTGCAGAGGAGTAGATTTGAACATAATAAGTAACTCCAATATTAGTTTAGCTTCAGAACTAAATTTACATTATAAATTCAGATGTACTAAATTAAGAAAAAATATATATGTATTTCCTTGCAGTTATTCAAACCTACAATTACATAGAAACATAGACTTTGACGGCAGATAAGGACCACTTGGCCCATCTAGTCTGCCCATTTCCCTACCTACAGGATAGGCTGCAGATCCTAGTTAACCAACAGCCTATTTCTTCCTACCCCCCACAAGAATTGCCTTATTTCTGTCCCATGCATTCTTGAATTTTCCCACAGTTTTAAACCCCACAACCTCCTCAGGAAGGCTGTTCCATGCATCCACTACCCTCTCTGTGAAATAATACTTCCTCACATTGCCCCTGAATCGCCCTCCTTCTATCTTTAAATTGTGTCCCCTTGTTCTTGCACGTCTCTTTTTCTGAAAGATGCTACCCTCTTGGATTTTGTTGATTCCACTGAGGTACTTAAAAGTTTCTATCATGTCCCCCCTCTCCTTTCTTTCCTCAAGGGTATACATATTAAGCTCCTTAAGTCTCTCCTCATACGGCTTCTCTTGCAGACCCTGCACCATTTTAGTTACCTATATTACCTGACTCAAGACTAATCCTTTTGAGTAGTTTTCTCTCTGTAGTGCAGTCAAAAATAAGTTTTTCACATTTTGTTAGAGTCAGAGTAGAGTAGTAGGATAATAGAAAGATCAGGGTAGTAACTACCCTACCCTAACCAACTACCAGTTTTGCATTAGGGTATTTTTAGGGTAATTTATGGTAGGTAGGAGGTACCCACGGATAGTGTTTAAGGTAAAGTATTTTACTACCTGCCCATGCCTACTATGTGGGCCATATTATATTTGTCCCCAGTGACAGATGTGGGTGTAGTACTGTTGTCATTATCTGGCATAACTGGGGGTATGCACTATCCCTTTTGAATAGCACATATGTTGGTTATAAATCACAGATACAGGTACATACTACACTGAAGTCATTTGTTTGTACTTACCAATTAGATATCCTTCAGGTATCTGTCCAGCCTTAAACATCTGGCACAAGGTGGAAGCTGTGCCAGATAAAAATGTGTACTCCCCAAGGATACCATCCTAAGACATTGATGATGTGCCCCATGGCATGACCCATACCATCTGCATATCCCTCTCCACAAAAATGGGAGCAAGGAGACTGCAAGCAATTACTATCCAGTAAGCCTCACCTCAGTTATGGGCAAAACAATGGAACCCCTTCTCACGGACAGGATTATATCCTTTCTAGAGGAAAGCAGCAAATTAGACCCCAAACAGTCCAACTTTACCACAGGTAGATAGTGCCAGACTAATCTAATTGACCTTTTCAACTGGGTAACCAAGATAGTGTATCAGGGCAGTGCTGTAGATGTAGTATACTTGGACTTCAGCAAGGCCTTTGACTCGGTTCCACATAGAAGGCTAATAAACAAGTTAGACAACATGGGAGTAAGGCAAAAGGTGGTTAACTGGATACAGAGCTGGCTTAGTGGAATGACCTAGAGGGTACTAGTAAATGGCTCCCTATCAGAAGAAAGGGAAGTAACTAGCAGTGTGCCACAGGTGTCAGTAGTAGGTCCCTTCCTCTTTAATATTTTTTATTAGCAACATATTTGAGGGCTGGAAGGGAAAGTGAGTCTGGTCACAGATGAGATGAAGTTATGCAATAGGGTAGACATTCCAAGTGGAGTGGGAAAAGATGAAAGCAAACATAAGGACTCTGGAACTATGGTCAAAAACATGGCAATTAAATTTGAATGCAAAAAAAATGCAAGATAAAGCACCTTGAAAGAGGTAACCCACAAGTGGAATACTACCTAGGAGGAGTAAAACTGGAATCCACCAAGAGGGAAAGAGATATGGGGATAGTTATAACGGATGACCCGAAAATGTCCAAGCAATTTGAAAAAGCCGCACTACAGGCGAATGGTATATTGGACTGCATAGGAATGGAACATAACTGTCTCAAACAATTATGAAGTTTTAGAAATGCAGTATAATTGACTGCTGAATGAACAGCCTTCTGAAACTCTGTAAGACACTAACAAACCTTTTCTATTTATATCATGGAATATTTCAGGGCTTTTAGCAAAATTTGCAGATAGAGTTTGGGTGGATTTTATTAATAGGCATTTTTAAATTTGTATACAAGAGACTTGGCATACCATTGACTCAAATGTAGCACTGAATGTGTATAGCACCTATCATGTTCCATTCAAAAGAATTGCTAAAACAGAGAGATTTGTAGGAGGCTTAGTCTCATGGATAAAGACTGATTAAAATGTGAAGGCAAACAATAATTTCTAACACCAATTTTCAAGCATTTCTAGTGCAATTTAATCAAAGAAATGTCTGTCTTATTATTTCATATATGCCTCCAACTAACTCCAAATATTACTATCACCATGTTTACATGTCAGGCAGTAATCTGATATCTGAAGGAATCAGATTCCTGAGTCTTCTGTGGTGCTGTTTACATGGAGGCTCACTCAGTAATGTGAATCAGTGTCCCCATTTATATGTTTGATAGGAATCTGGTTTCTTTTACCTTGGGTCCATTTGTAACATGACTGTTTCTTCTGCAGTATGCAGTTAACATTTATTTATTTTACTTTTATTTATTTTTTTTTTTTTAACCGGAATTGAAAAAAGAAATCTTATCCATAAAAAAGTAATAGTATTTGACCTCAACTACCTCAAAACCAAAGCTCTACCCCATAGGTACACCCACTTTGGTAATTTCTCATGGCTAGCTACTCAATATTCTAGCCTGCAATTACCCCACCCCAGTGTCAGGGTCACAACTACCCTCACTCCAGTATCTCTCTTATATTGACTATCCAGTATTCTGTCCTACAACTATCACTACCCCAATATCTAGTGCACAAGAACCCCCACTCTAGTATCCCTGTAGTAACTACCCAATATTGTGCTCTGTAAATCCCTCACCCCAATATCTGCCCCATAACTACCCCCACTCTAGTAAAACTCTTGAAGCTGCCCAACATTCTGCCCTACAGCTATACCACCCCAATATCTACCACACAACTACCCTCACTCTAGCAACACCAATGCAGGTAATTCTTCCCAACTTCCCCACACCACAATACTTGTCCGAGAATTGCCCACTGTTCAAACATTGTCAGTGTCACAGCTACCAAATATTATGCCCTGTGACTACCCGACACCACAATATCTGCCGCAAGCTACCCCACTCCAGTAACACTTTCACAGCTACCCAATATTCTGCCCGGCAACTACCCACTCTCAAATATCAGTCTCACAACTACCCCCACTGTAGAAACAATCTTAGAACTACTCAACATCTTGCCCTGCAACTACTCCACATTACAAGATTTCCACTATAGCTACCCTATGCAATCTAATACTCTGCCCTGCAACTACACCACACCCCAATATTTGTCCCAGAGCTGCCCCAATCAAGTAACACAATTGCAGCTACCCAACATTGTGCTGTATAACCACCCCATTCCACAATATCTGTTCTACAACTACCCCACTCTAGTAACACTCATGCAACTACCCAATATTCTGATCTGCATCTTTCCTCACTGGTAGAACACAGAGAGTGGTGTCGGGGGTATTTTCCTCTGACCCTATCTCTCTGTCCTGTGGGGTTCCCCAGGGTTCGGTGCTGTCCCCCATGTTGTTTGCGGTGTACATGCTTCCCCTCAGAGACATTGTAAGACATTACAGGCTGGAGTTTCATTGTTATGCCGATGATGCTCAGCTCTACCTGTGTTTTGCACCCGACCAGAATGGAGCACTCTTGGTGTTTAAAAACTGTCTCGAGGAAATCCAAGGATGGATGAGGTCCAGCTGGCTGAAGCTGAATTCTGGAAAGACAGAGGTGATGGTCGTGGATCCAGGTCAACGGATAGGGGGGTGGGAGACAGACCATCCCTCAGGTTTATTCCTGGGGGTGGTTGAGCTTCCTATCTCTGAACAGGTACGCGACCTAGGGGTAATTCTTGATGATCGGCTGACACTGCATGCGCAAGTGTCGGCGGTCGTTAAGCTATCCTTTTACCATCTCAGGAATATCGCTAGGATCAAGCACCTTGTTCCGTCCGGAGACCTACCTACATTGATCCACGCCTTTGTGACCTCGCGCTTGGACTACTGCAATTCCCTTTACTTTGGGCCTCCAGGGGTTGATATCCGCCGCATGCAGCTGGTGCAGAACTCTTCAGCCCGGTTGTTAACTGGGACGCCTCGTTCCTCCCATATTACCCCATTGTTGCGGGGTCTGCACTGGCTGCTGGTTCAGTGGCGGTTCTCCTTTAAAGTCAGCTTGCTGACTTATAAAGCCCTGCATGGTCTGGGCTCTGACTACCTGAAAGAGCTTCTGGTGCCTTACATCCTGGAGCAACTGCTCCGCTCAACCAACGAGGGGTTGCTAGAGATTCCAAGGGTAGTTTTGAAATCTTCCTGAGCTCGGGCTTTTGTATTCGCAGCACCGACCCATTGGAATTCTCTACCCTGTTGGATTAGAGAGTGCATGACGATGGGGGGCTTTAAAAAAGCTTTGAAATCTTTTTTGTGGAGAAAAGCGTTTGGGGAGGATATTGAGTCGATCTGATTTTATTATTTATTATGTGGATGTCATTACTTATTTTATTGATTTTATGATATGTTATTTGGATGTATTTTAAAGCCTGTTCTGCGCCTTGATTTTTGAAGGCGCAATAAAAATAAAGATTACTATTATTATTATTATTATTATTACAACTACCCCACTCTACTAACACACTCACAGCTATACAATATTCTGCTCTCCAACCACCACAAGCTAACATATTTGCCTAATAACTACCCCACTGTAGTATCACTCTCACAGGAGCCCAAAAATGTGTCCTGTAACTACCACACACTCCATATCGGCCCCCAAAACTACCCCACTCTAGTAACACTCATGCAGCTACCCAATATTCTGATCTGCAAATACCCTTTTTCCCAATATGTGTCTCACAACTACCCCATCACTAGTAATACACTCACAGTAACTCAATATTTTGTCCTTCAACTACCCCACACCACAATATATGTCCCAGAACTACCCCACTGTAGTAACACTCTCACAGCTTCCCAATATTATGTTCTGCAACTACCCCCACATTACTAAATATATCCCACAACTACCCCAATCAAGTACCACACTTACCGTAACCCAATATTCTTCCCTGTAACTACTGCACACCACAATATCTGCCACACAGTTACTCCATTAGTAACACTCAGGCAGCTACCCTGCGATCCCTCAGGCCACTTGCTCGCTCCTTGCCACTCTGGTCTGCTCTTCCTCAGTGAGGAGGTTTTTGAATCTTGACGCCTTTTTGTCAGTGTAGCTGTGCTGATTGTTTTTTTCTTTTTAAAGTAAAGTTGCTGTGCTCAGGACTAGTCTCAGAGTTACTCTGCATATGTACTTTAATTGTCTTCTGGCAAAAAGCATGCATCGCTTGCTTTTTAAAAAGTGATTCCTGACAATTTTTCCTGATGCCCTCGATACCAACTGTGATTTCTAATGTTACCTTAAATGTGTTACCTTACCTGCAGGCTGATATAGTTGCCACATTTATAGGATCAGTCAGTTGCTTTAATTAGAATAGCGCTTGCAGTACTGTAAAGTAATTTAAACTGACTCCCAGTCAACTTGAGTCTAGGGGCCAGATACTGCTGTATTGTAAAGTTATGCTATTTGCTGATCTCAAGTTTCCATAACTGTTTTTATCCAATTACAACTTACTGAAACCTCCGTTATCCATCTCGCATGGCTGGGAACCTACCTATCCACCCCCCCTCCTAGCTATTTAAACCTTCACCTTACCTTTTCTCTTTATCACAGGTGCCCCGGAGCCCACCGGACCGGCCAGGAGGTTGTGAGGGCCGCTGCTGCTGCTGCTCTCCCCCACCCATGCTCGCAACTCCCGCAAGGTAACTTTCCTCTCTCCCCCGGAGCTGCACTGGGACTGCTCATGTGCATCTCTAGGGCTGCTGACTTGCAATAAGCCTGGACTCTAGTTTTTCTACTAATCTCCTTGCCTGCCTTTTAAACGGAGCTTACCTGTGATCCCTCAGGCCACCTGCTCGCTCCTTGCCATGCTGGTCTGCTCCTCCTCAGTGAGGAGGTTCTGCCCCGCCACCCCCACCACCACCCGTAGTCATCACCTGTTTATATAAGCACTGAATCAGTCACGTGAGCTGCAAATCCTATCAGCTCACTTTACCATCTGCTAGTTATACTGACTGTCCTCTAGGGGCTCCCTAAGCGACTCTGATAATCCTGTGTATCCTAGAGACAGTTTTCTGTTTCCTTCTCCCCAGCCCAGTCATTTTTAAGTCTACCCCCCCCCCCAACTGGTGTTTCTAGCTTGAGGTAACTTTTTGCTGTCAGCATGTCACGTCTCTTCTCCTCCTACACAGGCCCCTCTCCCCATTGGGTCATTATGATACTCCCCCAACCACTTCTTTTAAACCATATTATTCCCTATGTCTGTAACCTTATCCCTGTCCCTTACTACAGAGAAATTGACCAGCAAAGGCCCCCTATCATCCCCTACAAATGCATCTGCTTCCTCATCAGGTTATTACTGGCTTTAGGGGGGATATTGAATCTAATCCTGGCCCCTACTCCCCCAACCTCACTCTCAGTTATCCCTCTAACCCCCTCTGGGCTGAACCCAAAGGACTTAAGCTAGCTCATATGAACATTGGCAGCTTGAGGAATAAAATCCATGACCTCGAGGCATGGACCACCTTTATAAACCTGACATCCTAGCCGTGACTGAAACCAGGCTCAAACCTCAGATTCTCCCCCATGAAGTTGACCTGTTGGGATACCATGCTTTCAGAAAGGACAGAGTGGGAAAAAAAGGTGGAGGGGTTATTATCTATATCAACTTTGCCCTTCAAGCCGTGATTCTCAACTGCCCCTCTCTCTCTGGATCCCCTGGAGAGACACTTTTTGTAAAAATCCTTCTCGGAAACACCAAGCCCCTCTATATAGGGTGTGTCTACCTCCCCCCCCAAGCCACCGTTTCCTCCCTTGAATACCTAACTCATGTCCTCGAGGAGTTCCCTTTAGGGGAGACCATCCTCCTTGGTGACTTCAACCTCCACTGGCCAGCCCTTGTGTTCTCCTCCTCAAAGAATGTGATACTCGGTTCCCCACTGACCCAGATCATAGACCTGCCCACTAGACACAACCCTAAATCTGGTAACCACTCCCTCATTGACTGGATACTTGTATCTTGTCCTGATCATATCCTATCTGCTGGGATTATGTCAGACTCGCTTAGCGACCACTCTCCCATCTTTTGCACCTGGTCCAACAAGCCTCCAAAAACTTCCGCTAAGGTCATAACAGCTAGGAACTACAGTAAGCTGGTACCTACAGACTTCTGCGCTGACCTTAGGAACATAGCTTGGGACCCCATCGTCTCCCTCCCCTCCCTTGATGAGGCACTTGACTACTTCACCCAGTTCTTCCAGTCTACAGCTAATAAGCATGCTCCCAGAAAGAAGCTTAGGGTGCAGGGAAGGTGCCATAAATGGCTGAACCCTAGCCTCAAGCACTCCATGCTACTCTGCGATAGAGCATGGGGTACCTACAAATCCTCTGGCAATCCTTAGGACTGGGAGAAGTACAGGGAACTGAGGAACCAAAGTAAAAATTCCTCAAAACAGGCTAAGTGCCAGTACCTAAGTGCCCTCCAAACTAATCACCTACGTGACCCAAAAAAATTTTGGGGCCACATAAACTCCCTTCTTAAGGGGACTTCAGCGTCACAAGTGGACTCCGTCCTTGTCGGGGACTCGTTGACCAATGTCCCATCCATTATTGCCGAGGCTTTCTGCGCCTCCTTCTCAAACCAAGCCGGGTCCTCCCCTTCCCGACCCTCCCAGGTCACCCCCTTACCCTGGAGTGGACTGGACGCCTCCTAGGCCCCAATTCCACCTGAAACTGGTCTCACAGTTGGCAGTACTCCCTCTCCTACTTAAGATTAAACCCAGTTCCACCCCGGGACCTGACCTGCTAGAACCTTGTCTGCTGAGGATGGCCGCCCCGGCTATCGCCTACCCGCTCACCCTACTCATCAACAGGTCCTTTCTTGAAGGCATTGTCCCAAAAATGTGGAAAGCAGCGACTATTGTCCCCGTACACAAAAATGGCCCCTGTGACAAACTAGGAAACTATAGACCTATCTCCCTGCTTAGCCCGCTAGGGAAAATACAGGAAAGACTGGTATCCGACCAGCTCCAGGACTATCTTGAGCGGCACCAACTCCTAGCCGATGTACAACATGGCTTCAGGAAAGGCCATGTGACTGATACTGCTCTCATCCAGCTAACAACGGACATCCTTACGGCTATGGACCTTGGCTCCCCTACAGGTACAATATTAATTGAACTCTCCAAGGCCTTTGACCTGGTCAACCACAAACTCCTACTCTCCAAACTCCACCTTATAGGACTGGACGACCACTCGCTCTCCTGGTTCGAAAGCTACCTAAACGACCGCACCCAAAAAGTCAGCTGGAGAGGTATCCAGTCCAGCTCTAAATCTGTTGCCTCTGGAGTACCCCAAGGCTCTATCTTGGGTCCCCTGCTCTTTTCACTCTTCCTCAACAATATTGAGGAAAATTGCCTGCTCAGTAACCTCATCCTATATGCAGATGACACTGTCATCTACTGCAGTGACCCTCAACCCAATGTCATCACTTCCAAACTGCGGATTAGACTCTCTGCTCTCGAATCCTGGTTTTCCTCAAACTACCTCAAGCTCAATGAAGACAAAACCAAAGCAGTCCTGTTTGGGACAAGACGTCTGGGCACTAACAGAAGCGAGCTGCTCCAGCTCCGAACAGCACATGGTAAAAGCGTGGAGGTCACTGACAGCTTCAAATACCTTGGGGTTCTTCTCGACCAAGAGTTAACCTACAAACCTCATGTGAACTTCATAACTCGGTCCATCCATCAAAGGCTAGGCCTTCTCTACCATCTGGGCAACTCTCTTTCCGGGGAAGCACGGTGAGCCATTGCCTACAGCAACCTCCTCCCTACCATCCTATATGGCGCCCCCTTACTGCAGTCCCTCCGTGAGTCAGTACTCAGTAAACTCTCTGTGCTCTACAACCGAGTGGCTCGTTTTGCTACCCATTCCTCCCCTAGGAGACACCACTGCGAGGCCCTTGGGGACCTAAATTGGCCCTCTCTGTGGCACAAATTGGCTTACCCGACCGCTTGCCTTGCCTATAAATTCTCTACCCTTGGCCCCTCCTCACCTCCAAGAACTCCTCACCCCTAAAGCCCAAAGCGAACCTCCGATCCTCTGCAACGCCTCTAGACATCCTCTGATTGCCTAACCATGGCAACGCTCATTCCAATACTCGGCCTCCACCTATGGAACTCCCTCCCAGGTAGCCTGATTAACAAACCTTCCCTCTCCCATTTAAATCTGGCCTCAAACCTATCTCCTCGAACTCAGCCTTTGTAGCTGTAACTGCTAGCCCCTTGCCCATGTCTCCTGCCTACCTCCACTGCCTTGACCCTGACTACCCTCCTGAAATATCTACTGTGCTAGGCTGTTTATCGGACTGCTTACCATTTCTCAAAATTTGTTGTATCCTGTGGTCTCTCAACTGTATGTATGTGCCTGAGTTTGATTATTGATTACTGATGTGCGATGTATTTTATATATATATCTGTTATAACTGTAAATGTTCCTAAGTTTGTACTCTCTGTAACTAATTCTGGGTCCCCCCTGAAAAAGGGACCCCAGGTCTCAGTGGGCTTAACCGGTTACCAAAATCTAAATAAATAAATAAATTGTCTGCCTTGCAAAAACTCTATAACCTAATATCTGCTCCAAAATTACCCTAATCTCATAGTACTCATAAACTTACCAAGCATTCTGCCCTACAACTACTCCCAAACCTTAGTATATGTCCTGTCACTATTACTTACCACTGTATCTGCCCCAACTACCCTGCACCATGGTATCTGCCCAGCAACTACCTCTTATCCATATATTTAACAACTGCCCCACCCCAGCATTTTCTCTAAACTAGTAGACCACATACTATTACAGTAGCCATCCCAAATCACAGTATCTGCCCCACAAATACCCACACGCTGGTATCAGCTTCAAAACTATCCAATATTATTCTAACAACTACACCACATCCCAATATCTGCCCTGCAACTACCCATCCACAGCCTACACACCATTGTTTCTGCCCCTTAGTAACCCTACACCATGGTACCTGATCAGAAACCTACCCTTCATCCTTATATCTGTCTCACAATTACACCACACCATAGTATGTGTGTAAATCACTGATATACCAGTATCTGTCCCACCACTACCACCACCATACCCCACTAGATGCTACACAGCTGCCAAATACTCATCGTCAAGTCCTCAACTAATCCCCATTTCAATGAAGAGTACTACTGAGTCAGCCTCTGGGGTGTGGGCTGATTATGGGTGTGTACTGGCGTGTAGTAGCTGTGAGTCGAAAACAAGACTAAGGCAATTTTCAGAGCAAAAACTGAAGTCTAATAGTGGTTGTTGGCATAACCTTGGGTCTCTGGTGGTTCTTGGCATATACTGGGTTGGGGGTAGTGGTGGGGTAGAAACTTGAGTGTGGGAACTACCTTACAGCTATATACTCATCAATTACCCAACATCAAGATATCATCTCCACAATGCTCCCATTCATTGGTGGGAGGCCACAACCTTCCAGATATAGAAAGTGGACTCCAGAGGCTAGGAGCCAGAGGAATCAGACCTTGGTGGAGGTCACAATGGTCTGCTTCCTCAGGTGACTTTGGTATTTTTCAGAAAGGATGTGATATGTGTGTGTGTGTGTGTGTGTGTGTGTGTGTGTGTGTGTATATATAAATATATCTATAGATAGATAGATAGATAGATAGATAGATAGATAGATAGATAGATAGATGAATTAATAAAAGAAATGAGAACTAATGAAGTGCCCTATCTGGAATTTGAACCCAGGCCACTCTGAATGCCATTCTGTTGCATAACCAACTGTGTCACCCAAGAACTGGAAATCTGTGACTCCCAGATACCCCCATTCTTTCTCAAATACACAACCTGGTGTTTCACAAATTTTAATAACTTTCAACCCCCCCATGTGACCCCAACTTCCAGCCTACAGTTGCTGGCAACAGAGGAGTGACCTTAATAGTAAGGCATGTTCTGTGATGTTGGTGGTGAGTGAACACTGGTATTGTTATACTTCCAGGAGTGGAGGTTTGTAGCAGTTTTGCCTATTATCTCTCCAAGAGAAGCTGATTTAAATAAATGAATTATGAAGCTGGTACAGTGGCACTGAGGGCTGAGGCACTTGATGCCTTACCTTGCTCTACGCTGGTGATCTGGGTTTGGGAATTATCTCAGGTAGTCAGGGAGCTGGCATGGGCTGGGGACAGAGTGGGATCAAGCAGCCACAAGGCAGCTCTCCCCTCCAAGGGGTGGCGGCCCACATCCCACATAGTTCCACTCTCACTGGGTAGCAGTCCAGTGGGAAGCAAAGGTAGGTAGGGGAGGTGCTGATAGCCAGAGATGGGGTAGAAGGGGCTGAGCTGGTACCCAGTGTGTGCCTTTACGTATGTTTCGGGATAGGAAAATGGGGTAAAAACATAAAAAAAATAAATACAGAAACAACATAAATGGATTATGTAAAAAAATATTAAAAAGTTTCACTTCACATATAATACAAAAGAACAGTGAACCATTTTAAAATTGCAAGTAGTTGCACTTTTCAGGGGCGTAAGGATACTTGGACTTCAGCTTTGTGCTGCACACCCCACGGTGTGCATTAAAAATAGAATAAAGTATGGGTCGGGGTGTGTGATGAGAAGTTTACACACACACAAGGGGTTAGATGCTACATAAAACCCCAAGAAGCTCAAGGGGTTTATGCATAGCATCTAACCCCGAGGGTGTGTGTAAACTTCTAGTTCACACACACTGACCAATATTTTATTTTATATAATTGCTGGGTTTCATTTTTTCTCCACAGAAATTACATAAAATAAAAAGAAGACGTCTGGTGCAGCCATGGACCAACTGAGTTTCAGCAGTGTCAGCGGCTGGACATGGCTGTTGGAAGGAAGGGTCTTTGTTTTTATTTTTTTTTCCCTGCTCTTGGTAGTAGGCAGTTGAATTTTTTTTGTGCAGCTGTTTCTTTTTTAGAAAAAATAATGTATTTACCACTGAGCTAGAGTGGTGGTTGCTGGGGTTAGGGAAATGCAGAAGAGCGGCGACTGTGCTAGTCTGGCACATGCTCAGCAGAAACAAAACATGGTGTGTGTTTGCCCGTAATAAACACTCCTTTATTATGGCAAATTATGTTATAGGTTTGTATAGTAAAAATAAAACCCATTAACCTACAATAGAAACAAAGCATGGGTGTGTAATGAGAATTTTACATACGCCTGAGGTGTTGAGTGCCACATAAACGCCGAGAGCAAAGTTCAAAGAGTTTATCTAGGCACTGAACACTGACGGTGTGTGTAAAATTTGAATTTCTTTTGCTATATAGGTGAGAAAAGGGACAAGAAGGAAGGGATTGTTAAGCTTAAGCAAGGGGTGGAGTGGGTGGAGGATAATGGGGCAAAAGCAGAGATACTAAATGAATACTTCTGTTCTGTCTTCACCAAGGAGAAGAGTGAAACATTGCCTTCAGAACGGAAAAGAGGAATGGGGGACAGGAACACAGATGTAGTGACAGAGGAGGATCGAGTGAGGGAGGGGCTGCTGTCATTGAAGGAGGACAAAACACCAGGCCTGGACAGGGTACATCAAAGGGTACTAAAGGAACTGGCTGAGGAGCTGGCAGGGCCACTGGCAGACCTATTTAATAGTTCACTAGAGTTAGGCATGGTACTGCCGGACTGGAGAACAGCACAGGTAGTGCCCTTCCATGAAAAAGTCCCAAGGATGACCCAGGGAATTACAGACTAGTCAGTCTGCCCTCCATTATGGGCAAGCTTATGGAGACCATGCTAAAGGAAAGGTTGGCAGACTATCAAGAGGTGCATGGTCTCCAGGATGTGAGACAGCATGGGTTCATGGGGGGGTCAAACAAGTTTGATTGACTTCTTTGATGGTGTCACTAAGACAATAGACAGGGTCCAAGTGGTAGACATCCTTTATCTTGATTTCAGCAAAGCCTTTGTCTCTGTGCCCCACAAAAAGGTTGATGAGGAAGTTTGTGGATCTTGGGGTTGGGGAAAAGATGGTTTGATGGGTGGAAAACTGGCTGAGGGACAGAATCCAGAGGGTGGTTGTGGCTGAAGAGTTATCTGGCACCAGAAAGGTAACCAGTGGGGTCCCACAGGGCTCGTGCTGGGGCTGGTGTTGTTCAATGTCTTCAGTGACAATGGGGATGGCGTTAATGACAAAATGTGCCTATTCGTGGATGACACCAAACTCAGCAGAAGAGTGGACACAGCTGAAGGGATACAGGACCTACAGGAAGATATGTAAAAGCTGGAGAGGTGGTCCAGAATCTGGAAGCTTGGCTTCAATGCCAAGAAATGCAAAAGTTATGCATATTGGAGCCAAGAATCCCAGGATGGAGTACTACCTAAGTGAAATCCCGGTATCTGCATCAAAGGAGAAGAAGGGCCTGGGAGTGATGATCACTAGTGACCTGAAGCATTCCACGCAGTACAAGAAAGCAGCAGCAAAGCCAAACAAGATGCTGAGATGCATATCTAGGGGGATCAGGAGTAGGAGAGAGGAGGTTTTACTGCCTTGTTCAGGTTACTGGTAAGGTTCAGTACTGGTGTACACCTAAGTACATTAACCTGCTGGAGAAGGTCCAGAGCAGGCCTACAAAGATAATAGCAGATAAGCAGTGTAAGGCATAAAAGGAGAGGTTTAGGGTACTTAACATGTGCTGCCTGGAAGACAGGTGAGAGGGGACATGATTGGAACCTTCAAGTGCCTGAAAGAGATAGGTAAGATTGATAAGGTGGCAACCATAGCACAAGGAGGTACAATATTAAGCTGGAGGGTGGGAGGTTTAGGAGGGAGGTTAAGAAACACTTTTGCACAGAGGGAGTGCTGGACTCTTGGAATGCTCTGTCAGAAGAGGTCATCTCATTGAAGACAGTGGGTAGCTTTAAGAGAGGCTGGGATGGACATGTGGGAAAGTAAGGATCATGGGTAGGGAGGATGGGACTAGTGGGGATGGAGGGCAGGAACAGTAGCTCAAGCTGTGGACCCTGCACTGTGAGTACATGTGATAGACCAAATGGCCTTCTTCTACTGGCTTCTTCATATGTTTATATTTTTTCATCAGGCTCTGTTTTCTTGTGGCTAAAATGTGTAACTAGCATACTAAAGAACAGGCACTGTACTTCTGAAAATACTGCAATAAACCTGATCCAAAGGAACTTCTTTTATTACTTCAAATGTAAAACAAAGGGCTAAGAAGATTCAAAATTTGGAAGGAAGGGCATCATAAATGACAGGAGGCAAGGATCAATTGAAACTGGAATAAAAAGGTATGGGTAAAAATGTTTATCCTAACATGCACTGCAACTTTGAAAGCAAAAAAAATATATAACATTAATATTTTCTTTAAAAAAAATTTTTTTTTCTTTCTCTTTTAGACACTTTAAAATTCTAGATAATTTTCATGCACATATACAGCCATCTAACAAACCTATTGTCACTCTCCTCCTCCCCCTCCCACCAACCTTTAATTGTTCTTACAGGTTTTGCCTGTTAAAACTTCAGAAGGTAATATTTGTTAATCTAAAAGTGCCACTAGATCTGTTTACATGATCCAGTAATCAGATTCGAACAAGATTTGAACAAAAAAACCCAGGTATGTAAATTAGATTTCTACTAATTCAAGAAATCTGATTCGAACGAGAATTCTCCTGTTTACATGGATCTACATAATCTGATTCGGTAATCAGATTTCTCAGTATTCCAATTCAAATCAGATTACTGAGTGACTACCCGAGGTAATTCCCAAACCCAGATCACCAGCGTAGAGCAACGTAAGGCATTGAGTGCCTCAGCCCTCAGTGCCACTGTACCAGCTTCATAATTAATTTATTTAAATCAGCTTCTTTTGGAGAGATAATAGGCAAAACTGCTGTAAACATGGTGAATGATGGTATCTGGGATATGTTGAAAGATACAATACAAGAGTTGGGCTATTAGAGCATGCAAAAATATCAACTTGTGTGGGGACTTCAATGCAAGAATTGGTGTATATGATGGTTATTCAGAAAATAATTTTCATAATTGGTGTCATGACAAAGCCTATGAATTTTCTAGGACGTCAATGGATTTAAAAGTAAATAGTCGGTAATAGATTAATTGAGATACTA
The DNA here is from genome assembly GCA_016271365.2 of Neoceratodus forsteri. Classification (NCBI taxonomy): domain Eukaryota; kingdom Metazoa; phylum Chordata; order Ceratodontiformes; family Ceratodontidae; genus Neoceratodus; species Neoceratodus forsteri. The sequence continues at coordinate 586,907,745 of CM028137.1, read as the reverse complement.
AATACACACTACTTAGCACCATTAAACAATAGGTTGGAAGGGGACAGAACTGGTAATTATACCCACTATGGACCTTTTGGACCAACAGTAATAGACTATATATTCTAAAATGGTGATATGAATGTTTGGGATACCTGTCAAATTATTAGAAAGGTACGCAGTGATCATTACCCTCTGGTATCTAAACCAAAAAGTTTAAATAAGATAGACAATACCCCTCAAACCTTTCCACACTTAGAAATATGGAATCAAAACAGAATTAAATGGCAAAACGCATGCAAAAGACATCTCTCAAACAATGCAATCTTTAATTCCATCGCTAGGTAGTGTTACTAATGATTTTGAACTTAATGAAATGATACAGGTATGTATTAGGAAATTAGAACAATCTTATCAGACTCAACTCCTCAGCATAGAAAAGTAATTCTCTGAATACTTGGTTTGAATCAGACTGTCGAAGAGCCAAAAAAGAACTACATTGATTAATCAGGTCCTAGAAACATAAGAATCTTAAAGAGGAATGCAAAATCTTAAAAAGAAGCTTGGAAAAACTATAAGATGTTCTTGAAATCGAAAGAAAAAGAATTAAAACCAAATCAATGGTACAAAATGTTATCCATAGTAGAAAAGAAAAGACAGTCATTTCTATTGGCTATTAGTTGCAAAAGGAACAAACAACTTCAAATATGATATTTATTCTCATATTTCTGTGGATACATGGATTGTACATTATATTAAAACCTTTTATTATCCAAGTTTAACATTTATGGAAGATACAAAGGTTATATAGACGTCACACATTTTATACTTATTACAACTTCAGAAGTCCATTTTTCAATAAACACTCCTGAATAGAAATAAGGCCTCTGCCCCTGATTTAATTCCAGCTGAAGTATTTCTTAACTGCCCCTTCACAGTGGGCTAACATTCTTACCTTGTATTTTAATTACTGTTGTAATAGGTTAGATTTTCCATCTTCATGGAAAGGTGCAATAATCATCTCCATTTATGAAAGAGGTGACAAAAATAATCCATTAATGTATAGACCGATATCACTCTTAGACAATCTGGGCAACATTTTTGCCAAAATAACACTGGAAAGATTAACAGAACAAGTTTTGCAACTAGCAGAATACTAAGCAGGCTTTCGTGTAGGATCCTGTACAACTGATAACTGCTTTATTATCAGGCATCTTTGTGAGAAATATGTTAAACTCCGGAAACAAAAATTGTATTCTGCATTTATTGATTTTAATTCAGCCTTTGATACTATACTACATGGTTTATTGTGGAATCTTATAAGGAAATGGGAATTTCACAAGAAATTGATGGCATTGTGAGAAAATCCTATACAGATACATCAGCACTAATCAGGCTAGGTGCAAAAGGCCAACGTTCTTCTAGTTTTTCAACAAATACAGGTGTCAGTCAAGGTTGCGTATGCCCTCCCCTGCTTTTTTGTATATACATTAATAAGTTATTGATATAACTTGATGATCCTGGCTCCGAATATGCAAACATTTTGACTAGGAACTGTGCTGCACTTGTTTATGCAGCTGACTTGGTGTTATTTTCACTTACACAATGTGGATTATAAGCAAAATTAAAAAGTTTGTATTCAAATATAAATGAATACAAACTTAAAATAAATGAAACAAAAAGTCAGGTCATGGTATTTGCTTCAAATCGAATTAATAAAACCTTGCAGATTGGGGATTAAATTGATTGCTGCAAAAGCTTGAATTCTGTGTAATACTTTGCTTTCAGAAATAACAGTGCTTCCCTCCATGATGTACCAAAGGAATACATATTCATATACTCTCAGTCATAGAATGATTACCAACAATCTTCTGATGAACCTGTTCAATGGTAATGCATGTCATGTATTTGATAAAATTCTGTAAATAAAGTAAAATAAAAAGTGGCCGTGGAGTTTGACTGAGAAACCCACCAAACAGAAACAAAACTTAACCCCATGATCCATCAGAGACAGAAGAAGGACAACTTCTTTCCAGTCTGCCCAGCAATACTTGATGTTTCAGCAAATTAAAGGGTGGTAACAGACCTGGCTTGCATTCTGGAGAGAAGACTGCTAGATCAGCTATATCCCATTCAACCAGACATATTAAACATATGATGTTCGTCCTCCATGGTAAATCTTCAAATTGCAGCACTAAGCTAAAAGACTGTCTTGACAGCCAACGATACGACAGGCCTTAAAGATCCAGCTGACAAAGAGCTAGAAAAAATGTTGAAGAAAATCTTCAAAATGGCTGACTTAGCAGAAAGAGTCACATCTACAACAATTTATACCAGCTAGGTCACAGATTTTCTGACTAGAAGAGTCACAAAAACGTGACCCCAAAGTCACATGACGCAGACTTAGCAAACTGCACCCTACAGACAGCAAAGTACCTGGAGGACATGTCCGTAGATACCTTGTAATTTAACACAAGAGCATCAGCAGTGATAAACAGGGCCAGGAGACATCTCTGGCTCAAGCTATAGGAAGCAAATACAGAATCCAAGAACAGGCTACAAAATCTTCCATTCAAAAAGGGGTAATCTGTTTGGAGAAGTACTTAAGGAGTTCTTAAATCAAAGAAAAGAAGGCATGGACCTGAGCTGGGACAGGTCCAGAGCAACATACCTCCCATCTGCATGCAATAGATTTCATGGCAACAGAAACTTTCAAACTGGATGAAACAACCAGTCATTCTGAAGCAGAGGAACAAGCTCTCATTTCAGAATACACTCCAACACAGACAAGAGCAAGGGCTTTCACTCCAGAGGCAGAGGAATACCAGACAGATGGAGATTCAGAGGAACCAGTAGAGGCCTCAGATAACTGAGACAAGGACTACTGTCGATCACCTTCACAAAACAAACACCCAGTTCAGACAAGGTTACACCAACAATACATAGAGACCAAGATGAAAGTTCGAGTAGGAGACCGAATGGCACAATTCAAGGATGCCCGGTTCAAAGCAACAATGGACAAGTGGGTATGAGAGGTAGTCTTTGAAGGGTATGCAACTGAATTTTAGGAAAAAACAAAGAGAAATTGAGATTGGACCTATCCCAATTATTGAAAAAGAAAGACAACATCCCAAGTCCAAGAAATATTGACAAACTAAGCTATCCACCCGGTCCGAAGAGAAAATTGAAAAAATATATTTTGAACATTTAAGATGTCATAGTGGCTCAAGATGTACTATATCAATAATCCCATTACTGACACATATTTCATAAATACAAATAAATATATATATATATATATATATATATATATATATATATATATATATATATATATTTCAATTTTATGTAATGGCTATATTCTATACTAAACTAAGTTGTTTATGAACAAAATACCCCCAAATACTCTGGCAAAATAAGTCCAGAATGGATTTGAGTTTAATTATCTAAAATTTCAACAAAATGAAAATCGAGTAATCTGTTTGGCTGCTGCAATACAATTTATAATATTCAATAATTTCTCACTCAGAATCATTGCCACTGTTATTTGGGGCATGATAGTTAATTTTCTTTTTAATTTTCTTGTTGTGTCTTCATAAATTGTATATTTCTGCTATGCTGTAATTTGACTGGTCGACATATGTGATGTCACAGAATTTAAATTTTTGAAGTATAAATGGAGACTACTGATTGCAAGAACCATTCCCCTGATGAAGCCTTAATTGGCAAAGCACCAGGGACCTTGCACATAACTGTTGTGCCATTGTTATTCCCTCTGAAGTATTATGAATAAATCCTTGAATTTTGCATCAGCAATTTGGACATTTTGGTATTATTTACAATACCTTCACTGGAGAGGTATAATATCCTCCTGACTCTGGAGTGCATGGTGGTTTTTGTGTTGTGGATTTGTTTGGGGCACACAGATCTCACCCACACCCCGCCCTTGCTCAGTAGCTTGGTGTCTGCTTTGTTTTTAATGTTCATAGCATTTATACCACAGCTCAGATGATGCTTTTTATAAAGTGACTAGAGGTATAGGAATCCAGAACTAGGCACAACAGTCTGCTTACAGTTACAATAACTGAGTTATCTCTTCTCAGAATTTATAGAAGACAAGCATCAAGTTAACTTGTGTATACAAGTGTACCTCAAGTGTCGGTATGAATCCAGGAAATGTGAGTAGCTTGTCTGAGGAAGAAATTGAGGATGTCCAGCCTGTTTGTTGAAGTGCAACTGATGATCTGTCAACTTGTTTAGCAAGAATTAAGCAAAAACTCTCAATGCCTGGAGGTGGAGGACCAACTGAGACAGGTGAGCTGAAGACTGTGTTCCAAATTCTGGAATGTCAACTCTTTACGGAGATTAATTTAACTTTTAACATCAGTAGTTTATAACAATATCTCAACAACAACATAGCACCACAAGGTCTATGAGTCACAATAGTACCCGAGGAGGTTTTGAAGATTTTATAGCTTTAGAAGAATGGGAGGATGCAGTGCAAGTCTGTGCATTAACCTTTGTGAGGGTAATAATTAAAAATGGCTCCGCTAAATAGTCACAATTGATTAAAGAAATACCTGAAACAAAGTCTGCTCTAAAAAGCTTTATCAACCACCTTGACGTTAAATAAATGGACATTGCCCTACAAAATAAACTTAGAACCCAGGAGAATGAAATAAAAAAAATGTAAATAGCATAAAATAGAAAAAAGATACACTCGATTACACAGAGGATCAATGTTTTAACTGGTCCTGGTTAAATAAAGAAAGATTAAGTTCCAGAGGAAGATCTCAGTCCAGCTTTAGGTCATGTGAGAAACAAGGCTGGAAATCTGGGAAAAAATAGATTCCATACAAGCTGCTCCAAGTGAACCAGACACCGGTAAGGATTCAGGTACAACAACATCAAGTCCCAGACCTGCAGTAGCAGTGACATTCTCTGAGAGACCTCAAGATAAAATCAAATCAAAGAAATCAAAAAACAGAAAAGGACCTGGAGGGGGAAAAGGGGTGATAAATGAACCAAACACCAAGCCCAAAACAAGGAGTGACAAATAATAAACTTATCTAAAGTGGTTCAAACTGAAAGAGAAATAAGTCTTCTAAGGAAGGAGTTATCTTTTGTCCCTAGTGTAAAACCACATGAATTCAACGTTATCATAGATTTAGGGAAGTTTTTCAGGAAAGTGGAACTTAAGGAATATTTCCTAAAATGATTTACAAACCCAGTTGACTCCATGGAATATTCAAAGAATGATTTAGTGGACATTGGACAGGATGATAGAAGTGTGATTTGCCTTCTAGAGTTTTCAAACCTGGGGCCAGAGGACGAGGAGGTGCCTCAGAAGTATACAGTCTCAGCAGATGAACAAATTGATATGGGAACATGGGATAATATGGATATTCAGAATTATTTGAACTTAAATTATTTATTATTTAAAAACTTGGAACAGAATACAGTAAGCAAAACAGGGAATTTCAATGTGTTATTATATGATCTAAATGTCTCTAGATTTAAACAGATGAGAAAAGAGATGTTTAGACAGAAATCATTTTTTTTGTCCCCAGAGCTTAAATTCAAATATTACTGCCTACAAAAATACAGTATTAAGGGAAGTGAAGAAAGTACTCTGTCAGACTAATCGACATTATTCCAATAATTTGTCTCAGTTAGAGAAACAGGCACTGGATAAACTTCAATCTAATAATGACCTGGTAATCAAACCAGTTGACAAGGGTGGTAATATTGCGGTAATGGACAGGGACTTTTACTGCATTAAGGTACTTAAACTATTAAGCAACACTGACAAGTATCAGTTGCTGAATGGTAATCCTGTATTCCGTTATAAAACTGAATTACTGTCTATTCCTGAATAAGCCAAAAATGAGGGAGAAATTACAGAATCTGAATTTCAATTTCTCTATTCAAAATTTTCCATAACCCCGACCTTTTACATCCTCCCCAAAATCCATAAAAACTTCCAGAGCCGCTCAGGTCAACCAATAGTGTCCGGCATGGGTTCTCTCTCTGAAAATATGTGCCACATTATTGATTTTTTGCATGAAACAAAGTGTCCAATGTCTATCATTGTATATATGAGACACCATGCATGTTTTGGATCAATTACAGGGCTTCAAGTGGGACCTTGGCATGTCATGGCTCACCATAGATGTTGAGTCCCCTACACCTCCATATGACATGCAGATGGTGTGCAGGCATGTAAATACTTCCTTTTAAAGGACCAGTTATGTGAACACATACCTTTGAACCTAATCTTACAAGGGCTGGAATTTGTTTTCAAGAGAAATTACTTTGAATTTAGTGGGGCATACTACTTACAGAAATGTAGAACTGCAATGGGGGCAGTAATGACCGCCTCCTTTGCAAATTTGTTTTTGGGGTACTGGGAAGAAAAATGCTATTTGATGAATAGTCAAACTGATTTGGCAAACACATTGCCAAGTGGATTAGCTTTACCAATGATATACTATGTATATGGCAGGGCACAGATGTAGAAGTTTCAGTCTTCATGGAATGGCTCAACAACAATGATAGAAACCTAAGATTCAGAAATAGAGTATTTAGACTTAATTTTAAAAAGGGGTAATGACAATCAAATTACGATCAGAGGTTTTGGGATAGATACTGTAACAAATAATTATTTATTAGAAACCAGGCCACATCCTGAATCACTCAAAGACTCCATCCCATACAGCCAATTCCTTACATTACATCAAAATTGCAGTGATTATGATACTTTTGTTTCGCAAGCTGACCAGCTGCAGAAAAGAGTTTTGAACAGAGGCTGTAATAAAGACTTACTGGACAAAGATTTGGAGAAAGCTAGCAATCTAAACAGGAATGAATTATTAGTTCCCAAGATAAGAACCAGAGATTTTGATTGAAACCCAATTAGTTTTGTCACCAGATACAACATAGTGGCAGGAACCATAGGGAACATTGTGACCAGATATTGGCCTATTTTACCTAATGACCCTACACTAGTAGGGAATATAGGGAGCAAACCCAGATTCACTTTTTCCAAAGGAAAGAGTCTGAGAGATGACTTAGTATGTAGCCAATTTCAAAGGAATGTACAGATGAATCAAACCTGGTTACCTGTCAAACCCCCAGGTATGTATAAATGTGCTAACTGCAATATTTGTATCAACTGCCAGCAAGGTAAAACATTTAGAGCACCAACAAATCAGAGACTGGTAGAGAGAAGACAGTTTGTATCTTCTGTCACAACATTTGTAGTATATGCACTTTGGTGTCCCTGTCAGAAACTATACATAGGCAGAACCCCGAGACCTCTAAAGACAAGGACACAGGAACACATCAGGGATATTAAGAATGTAAATCTAACAAGTCATGTTGCAACACATTTTTTGAATCACATAATGGTGACCCTGCATCCCTAAGATTTACAGGTTTAGAACAAGTGAAAATAGGGAAAAGAGGAGGGGATCATCTCAGCAGGCAAGAACAAAGAGAAATGTTCAAGATCTATGTTTTAAGAGCACTAACACCTGATTGACTAAACAGAGCATGGGATCCTAAACCCTACCTGTAAAAATGTAAACAAGTTAGAGTTGCACCCTGTATCATGTACTTATATATGTATCATCCATTATTTACCCCACTAGTTGTTTATTATATATAAACATATGCCCTCTTCTTACCCTTTTCCTTATATAGCCAATATATAATAAGCTTAGTTGTTTAGGAGGCAGTATAGCACAGTGGTCTAAGGCTCTGAGCTGCAAATCTGGTGACATCCAGCAGACCAGACCTGGGTCTGAATCCTTCCACTTGCATACTGTGTGACCCTGAGCAAGTCACTTAACCTCCTTGTGCTCCCAGGTCGCTCCTGTAAAAAAGCTTTCAGCTTAGTATGCTATACCTGGTTAAACAACTAAATAAAAAAAAAAAATGCATGTTTTTGTCCTAGCTGCCATAACATTATGACACCTGTTTGTTAATGGATATTAGTATGTTTAAAATAAGGTTTAATCTGTTGGTCTGACATTACAATTAAGTAATTTTTCTTTCTTGTATTTTTCTCTACAGGTGATTTGTGAGTGCAGACAATCCTGCTTTCCCCATGTAACCTTGCTATATTTATGGCTTGGACCAGTGGATTCTGGTCCTGATCCCTTTCTTTCTACCTTTCAGCTAAGAGATAAGAATATATCCTTAAACATTATTAGTTGAATTTAATCCAATTTGGAATTTATGAAATATGAGTTAGTAATGGGATTTATTGATATAGTACGTCATGAACCACTATGGCATCTTAAATGTCCAAAATATATTTTTTCAGTTTTATGTAATGGCTACATTCTATGCTAAACTATGCTGTTTATGAACAAAATACCCCCAATACACTGGAAACATAAGTCCAGAATATATTTGAGTTTAATTATTTACAATGTCAACAAAATGAAAATTGAGCAATTGGATTGGCTGCTGCAATCAAATGTACTAATTTTCAATAATTTCCCACACAGAATCATTGTCAATGTAATTTGAGGCATGGTAATTAAGTTACTTTTTATTTTCTTGTTGTGTCTTCATAAATTGTATATTTCTGCTATGCTATAATTTAATTGGTCGGAATATGTGATGTCACAGAATTTAAATGTTTGAAGTATTAATGGAGACTATTGCTTACAAGGGCCATCCCCCATATGCCCCCTGATGAAGCCTTAATTGGCAAAGCACCAGGAACCTTGCACATAACTGTTGTGCCATTGTTATTCCCTCTGAAGTATTATGGAATAAATCCTTGAATTTTGCATTAGCAATTTGGACATTTTGATATTATTTATAATACCTTCACTGGAGGGGTATAAATATAAAAATTATGTTTTAGACTGACTTGATCATTGTTTTAATTGTATAGTTTTAATGTTTTATTGTATAATGATATTTTATGTACAGGTGCCTTGGTTCAAGAAAGGCACCTTTAAAGAAATAACGTTTGATTTGATTTGATCCTCCTGTCTCAAGAGTGTGTGGTGATTTTTGTTTTTTGGATTTGTTTGGGGCAGGCAGCCCTCACCTGCACCCTGCCCTTGCTCAGCAGTGTGGCGTCTTCTTTGTTTTTAGACTTCCTAACCTCCATCAACCTGACAGATGCCAATCTGCATGTCCCAATATGTCAGGCACACCACCAATTTCTCAGATTAATCATAATGCATCAACACTTTCAATATCAATCTCTCCTATTTGGCCTGGATTCTGCCCCAAAGGTATTCACCAAGGTGTCACTGGCAATTGCTGCACACCTCAGGGAGAAAGAAATCCATGTGATCCCATATCTGGATGACTGACATCAGAACCAGGTTCCCATCCCAATCAGACAAAGACACAAGACAGGTACAGTAGTGCACATTCTAGAAGAACACAGGCGGGCAGTCAATGCCAGACAGATCTCATTGACACCATAAGAGGTAGTTTAGCACCTGGGGGCAGAGATACACTCACTAGATGGAGTGGTCTGATCCTCTAAGAAAAGAAGAGATACTATCTCAAAGCTAACAGGGCAGCTAAGGAGCAAGAAGGTAGTAGATATTGTGTCTCAGGTGTCTCAGGCACTAGGTTCTATGCCATCCTGCATAGATTTTGTACAGTGGCAGAGATGGAACATGACACCTTTGCAAATGCTGGTCCTTTAAAATGACCTCACAGAACAAGAGAACATGCATGAGAAAATTGTTATCACAGAGGTAGTGCCCACATCACTACTGTGGAGGGAAAATTAACAAAACCTAGCAAAGGGAATACCTCCTTGAAATAGAGTTCAACACAATAATTGACATAGTCACAAGCCTACTGGTCTGGGGTGCATCACTGGACCTCAGGATTGCACAAGAAATGTGGTCCAAGTCAGGGGCCAGTCTGTCAATAAACATGCTGGAGATGCAGACGGTGTACCATGCTCTATGTGCAGTCAAGAAAGAGGATATCAAACTAGTAAGGTCAAACAAATTAGCCACAGTAGCATAGATTTCAAAACAAGGAGGTAAAAAAAGCCCAGGAATGCTGAGAGAGGTCGCCAAGGTAGTATCATGTGCCCAATAGAATCTAAAACACAAATCTGCCATACATCTGGTGGGCAAGCTGAACACAACAGAGGACTGGCACAGCAGACAGAAGGTGCATCCTAGGTGATGTTGTCCTCACACAGCCACACTCCAGGCAATACAAGGGAGATGGGGTCCTGTGGTAGTGTGGGTCCCAATAAACAGATCATACAACCAGATAGGATGCATAAAAAATGCATATGTCTGCATTTATCATTTTATTCAAAAAGAAGAAAAAATAAATAAATAAAATACTAAATTTAATATATACAGAAAGGAAAAATAAATGGTGTTAATCCGTCACACCTCTTCAAACATCAGGAGATAATTTTTGCAAAATAAAACAATTACAGAATTCCTGAGTTCTTTCCCTTCTCTCAAACAATGTGGAAACTTGCACAATTTCTTCTTAGAACCTTCTCTCTCCTTGGCCAGAACCTTACTGACCACCTATCTCTCTTGGTTCTCCTAGAGGAACCTTTTATAATGCCACAGGGTGACCTCATCAATCATGTGATATCTTAATTAAGATGAACAATGGCATTTTCAAGCTTATATATATAAATATATATATATTAAACCAACTAGTATCATTCTAGCACTTCAAGGGTTTACCCCAAAAAAACATTTATTTCCTCACAAGGTCCTAAAACAAAAATATAAACTTAATTATAGGACTATGATGTCAGAGCATTAGCTTAGCTCCTCCCCCTTCTGACATCACTCCTCCCTGAGACCATATAAGCTGCCATTTCATGAGTTGCCTGCTCTATAGAAGGACCTCTGCAACTAACATGGGCACTCAGGTAACAGTTTATTTTAGTACAATACCTTTTATTTGTTCCAGTTTCCCTTAGTTTTACAGCCACTGCTTCTTAACTTACTAGCTGAAGTTGCAGCAGACACTTGCTTCTCAACTCAGCCCTCTGCTGTTTAGAGGCTCTTTTGTTTACAAATGAAACAGCTCCTTCTTGACATTTGTTTTGGGACACTGAGCTTGTTGGACTGCTTTTCCCAGTAGCCACTGAAGGTTTGCTGAGCAAGATGCAATTAATTAATGACAGAAAAAAAAAGGACAGTAAAGGATAGATAGAAGATTGCCAGGTTGGCCACCCTGACAAGAAAGTATAGGATAGATATTGAAATATAATAGAGGATAGGAAAGAGTGAAAAGAAATAATGGGGGGGGGTTATTGCATCTTTAAGTGATTGTTTATACTTCACAACAGGACCCCCTGTTACAGGGCCATTCACGATAGACCTCATGACCACAAGACACAATGCACAACAGAGCAAGTACTTCTCATGGTTTAAGAAATACTACTCATCCAGCATAGATGCCCTGTCACAAATGTGAATAAAGGATTTTGCCAATGTTTTTCCACCATTCCCATTGATAACACAGGTCCACAACAAGATATGCCATTCCAGAAGAAAAATAGTACTAATAACACCATACTGGCCAAGGAGAACCTGGTTTGCCACAGTAATGGCAATGATACTGAACTCTCGGCAACTACCAACCAGACCACACATTCTGACACAGGATCCAATCAACCACCCCAACCCCCTCAATCCACATCTTACACTTGGCTCCTGAAAGGGAGAGACTGTTGAATGCAGGCAATCATCAATCAGTCCTGGATGCAATACTACAGTCCAGAAGAGTGTCAACTACTACCACATATGACAGACAGTGGTGTATATTCACTAAATGGTGCACAACTAATAACATCCGACCACTTGTGGTCTCAATACCACAAATATTGTGCTACTTGCTACAAGGCCATGACAAAGGATTATCTCCTACATCCCAAAGGGTGCAGTTATCATCAATAGGGGCTGCACTGGGCCAGATAGGAAACACAGCCCCAGGTACATCTTATGGCCTATCAGGTGAACAAAACCCAAAAGGTAAAGGTGATGGAGTGCCATGGATATGCTCTAACATAATCATCTTTACCAGGCGAGTTAACTGCCATTGTGAATTCCTGGTACACTGTTCAATTATTTTTTAAATTCCTTCAAAGTGTCAAACTTGTCCTCCCAAATGACAAATATGTAATATATGTAACCCCCGTGCCACTTTTGGAAAGTTGGCACTCCCATAATACAGGACTAGTAACCACATTTGGCATAGCAGAATTTCTAAGATTGGTACCACCCCTAGTGCTAGGATGTATACCAGGCTCATTATCTTGAGCAAGGGGTGGGGGTACAACTATCAAAAATGAGCTTTTGTAACTACAGGTATGTCCAGGGGAGAGGATGCTGGGTGTATGCTAAACCAAACTGCTGAGGGGTCTCATTAATTCCATACAGAAGCAGTGATCAGAATGTCCAAAGCAGTAGCTGGGTTTGTACAGTATGGCTTTATTCACAGATGTTACTAACACATCAGTGGACCCCCAAGGGTCAGTCATGGCAAACAAGCATTTTTCTTCCACAACTCTTTACTTGACAGTACACTTCTCCACCAAAACAATTCCTTTCTCTTCCTCATGGTGTATGCTCATGGGCTATGTCACACACCTGAACACATTTCCATTTCCCAAGAGTATATTCATGTGAGTTGTTTGCCACACACTCAAAACATCTTCTTTCCCAATAGGTGTATACTTGTGATTTTTATCACCCACCTCATCTTGCAGCAATGGCCTTTGCTCAGGGTAAACTGGTGCCCATCAACAAATCAGTTAGCCCTGCCTTGTAAGCTTCCAGATGGTGTACCTCCCACCCTTTGCCCCAACTGACAGTTTCTGCCATTACTTCAGGGTTATACCACAGAAGCCTTCATTCCACACTAAAATGCTAAAGACTCCAAACTTTACTTCACTTCACTCACTTGTGTGAACAAAGGGTAATGACAGGTGTGATCTCGCCTTATCTTTGGGCATACACACCCAGAACAAACCACTTAATAGAGAACTTATCTCTCAAATTATACTCACAGTTAAGTTGTTCCTTCCTGTAGGCATGAAAAACAACCCCAAAAGCACACTTTTCCACAGATTAGTTGTTCCTTCCTCTAGGCATGGAAACAACACAAAACACACTTTTCATTCTGTACTCACAGACATGTTGCCCCTTCCTTTAGGCATGGGAGAAACAGAAAGCACCATTTCCCTTGGTGGCTTGTCAGAAATATGTCACGCCGAGTCCTTCTCAAAGGCAGCTGTACATGCACAAGGACCTACAGGGGATTGCCCCTTGGATCCACTGAGCTAGCAGTCGCTTTCACTTCTCCTTTAATGAACATCAAGGAATCCTGCTGAAGAAAGGTCTCCACCACTTCACACGGACTTGATAATTGTAATCCAAACTAGGATGAAAAACACAAGGCCCTCTGACTCAAGAGTCCCAGTGGCAGAGCTCTGCCACTCTGACTGCCACTACTGAACTAACTGAACATTCTAAAACTTCCCCAGAACAGCTGATTCAAAAAATGGTTATGCTGCTGTGAGAGTTCTAAATGACATACTCATCCTTCCCTCAGGATAGCTGAGTAAACAATGATGTCATTATGTAAGAAGCCCCTAAGTGAGCTCCTTACCAGCTGCCTTTTCTTGCTACCTAACACTGATACTAATAGGATTCTAGTAACCCTAGGGGACTGGGTGTTTACATATTCTGTATGTATGTATGTATGTATGTGTGTGTGTATGTATGTGTATATATATATATATATATTCTATGCAAAAACTGCGTTTATGCATCATTTAGGGTTAAAACACAAAAAGTCAGGAAATGAAACCTTTAGGATTGCCCCTTCCCTTCCTTGTACACCCCCTCATCCTCCCAAGATTGAAAGATACCGGGGTGTGTCATTGGGGTTGTGAGGCCTAAATGTCACCCCATTCTTCTTTACTGTGGCTTGTGAATATGATTACACATGGAATGGGGTGACATTTAGGCCTAACGACCCCAATGACACCCTCCAGGCGTATGTCAATCTCGGGAGGATGGGGGTACTCGAGGGGGGTGGGGCAACCCTTAAGGTCTCATTTCCTGACTTTTTCTGTTTTAACATTTCTAATGATGCATTAACACAGTTTTTGCATAGAATATATATATATATATATATATATATATATATATATATCTATATATATATATGTATTAGAGGCAAAAACCCATTTAATGCATTAGTTAGGGGTTTTCCACATGACAAAAGCAGGAAATTCAGTGTTAGGGTTGAAAGCCCCCTTGGACCCCCAGCCCACCCCCAACCGGCATCAGGGTGTGCATTGGGGTTGTCGGCCCTAACTCTCACCCCATCACATGTGTGAAGAAGCAGATATATAGTAGAATGGGGTGAGAGTGCTGGGCCCTTCCATTGCTGTGCAAAATTTGACCCTTTAACTTTAAAGTGCTACTCAACCTAACTATGGTAGCACTACCGTACTACCATAATATATATATATATATATATATATATATATATATATATATATAGAGCAAAAAACTCCATTTAATGCATCAGTTAGGGTTGTTCCACAGCGACAAAAGTGAGGACGGTTTAGGGTTAAAGCCCCTTGACCCCCATGCCCACCCCCAACCGCATCAGGTGCGATTGGGGTCATCAGACATAACACTCACCCCATCACATGTGTAAAGAAGCAGTGATATAGGAGAATGGGGTGAGAGTTGGACCGACGACCCCAATCGCACCCCACTGCTGTTGGGGATGGGCTGGGGGCCAAGGGGGGCTTTCAACCCTAACACCGAATTTTCTCGCTTTTGTCACTATGGAACAACCCTAACTGATGCATTAAATGGAGTTTTTTGCTCTAATTGCCCTTCTTTTTAAGAATGATAACGAGAAATAGTGAATGTAATTCAGGCCCTGCACTCCCACCAAGTGATGTCTTGTCACATAGTAACACGGTGGTGGCAAACGCAAATGGTAATGCGCAAGGTGATGCAAAGTGAAACAGAAAGAGAAACAGTACTGTAGACACAAATGGTAAAAATAATGCAAACACAAGCTCAAACGAAAATGCAAAGAATAACGCACATGGTGGTGTAGATGGGAATGGTAAGTGAAACCAGTATGGAACCGCAAGTGGAAGCGGTAATGGTAATAGTAATGTAAGCACACAGGCTGGTTTTCCACAAAAGCTGCATAGAGAAAGACAGATGAGTACAAAGAATGTATGCATAATAATGGGTCTCGGAGCAGAAAATGAGGAGTTGGAATACTAAATTGCTTATATCTCAGGAACCGTACGATGTAGAAAACAAATTTGAAAGTCATATGATTTATGACTTTCCTGGCTAGTTTTATGCTTAGCCCCTATTAAGGGGCTAAGCATTTTACCAACGAAAAGTCCGTATCTCGCACCGTTTCTGAGATACAGGCCCTGAAAGGCACAGCAAATGCCGTCATGTTATCCTATGGGAAAAAAAGAGAAGTTCGGAGTGCCATAACTTTACCGCTCTGTAATATTTTTTCATCAAACCACCAAAAGGCACATCTGTGAGATGTTGGCTTTCTTCTCTCCAAATTTCAGTGTAAAAGACCAAACTGTTATTTTGCAACAGGGTGGCAAAGAATTCCTATCATGCAGCGGACGCAGCAACTTTAGTCTATGGGAAAAAGTGTCAACTTCAGAGTACAGTAACTTTGCATCCATGCAATATTTTGTCACCAAATCACCAAAAGGCACATCTGTGAGATGTTGGCTGCGTTCCCTCCAAATTGCAGCCCAAAAGACCAAACCGTTCATTTGCAGCAGGGTGGCAAAGAACTGTTGTCATTTTGGCCATAGTCTGAATAAGTAGTGCCGTGATTTGCGACAGCTTTTGCAAGCATTTGCGAAAGTGTCGTGAGTGTGACACTACTTTGCAACACTTCTTTTTCCAGAAATTTGAAAAATATATTTCTAGGGTGTTTCACCCCAAAATAAAGACATGGCTAGCATCCTCAGGGTCAGACTAGGTGAACACAAAAAGAATTGTGTTGCTAGAGGGTCCCAAATTTAAATGCCAAGCATTTTTCTGATCATCAACTGAAAACAAAATGGTGGATTTGTGACACTACTAGGGCCATTTGCGACACTAAAAAGTGCATTTGCGACACTGTTGAACTTTTTGTTAACTTTTCCCTTTGACTTAAAATGGGAAATTGTTTTTTGAATAACTTTTGAACCATTTAATATTTTTTCACGAAATCTTCAGAAGGCACATTGGGGACTCTGGCCGCACATTCCCTGAAGATTTCGGACCAGTTGCACAAACCGTGTGACCTGTAGAGATGAGCAAAGAATTCAAAAAAGTGTAAAGATGCATGCAGATCACGCTTAACTCCGCAGCCGTATATCCGAACAGTACAAAAGTTGGCAGATCCCAAGATGTATGGTTCTTGATCGTGTATTCCAAATGTCAGGCAAATCCGTTGAACAGTTGCAAAGTTATTAAGGTGCAAAATTTTATTTTTAACATGTAAACGGCTCCTCAACATTAACTATGGTAGCACTACCATGCTACCATAATATATATGTATATATATGTATACAGAGATATATATATAGGGAATACATGATGGGGCTGAGTGGGATATGTAAAATATTGTCACTCTTGCAGAGTGAGGCATGGATATCTCACTCGTGCCTTCGGCACTCGTGAGATATCCATGACTCACGAGGCAGGAGTGACAATATTTTACATATCCTACTCAGCCCCATCATGTGTTCGATTTATACAATAGGGTAGGTTTGGTAGGTGTTGCTGAATTGCATGTTTTAGTGATGAAAATGGGCGTTACTTTATGTATCAGTGGTGCTCCGTTGTAATGAGGCTGTTTTGATTGTGGATACTGAAGTTTTTTATGAATACATGTTGTTTGTCCTCTGTGATTGGCTATTACAACATTTGCTGAATTGTCATTGGTTAATGTGTGTGAAGTGGAGTAGAAATGCAGCTTATTGGTTCCTGTTGTGCAATTATTGGTTACTGTTTGTGAGTGACAGCATGATTTCTACTTTGATAGGGTTATTTTGCGTGAGTGGGCGTGTACTTACATTAGTTCTGTGTATACAGCGTGTCGGTATGTGCTTACGATGCTGGGAAGAACTTTATTTACTTTAAGTTTATGTTTTTGTACTTTATATTTCTATGTGGTGCTTGTGAGACTGTATTGTGACTTCGTGGACGGACCCATTTACGCCTTTGGACTTCGGAGATTTTCACTGTGTGCTGCTTGTCGGGTAACAGGATTTAATCTGATGTGGAGTCTGAGAACATCTGCTTAGCTTTCTTGTGAGGAGGGCTTTCTTTTGGGTGACCTGTAAAAATAAAGATATTTGTTAACGTGTAGTAATTCAGCTGTTACTGTTCTTTTACAATATTCATTTACTAGTTTACTGTGCTATTAAGTTTTATTGCTTACTGTGATATATATTGAACGTAATGTTTTTAGCAGAAATTGTAGGTCTGCTGAAACACGTGGAGAATGACTTGTATATCTCAAATTCTTTCCCAGTTTCTTCTATGCTTTGCGTTTTTCTGGAACTCGTGACATGTGGAACACAAGCCGGCATTTCATTTTGCAGGACAGCTTTCTTGTGCTCTTCCAGTGCAGTTTTACATTCGGCAGAGGTAGACGGCTCTGAGTCACTGTGGTTGCTAAGTAGATTAGAGATATTTTTCTGTTTTTCAACATTTATTTTTGAGTAATCGTTAAGCGACTGCAATTTTTTGTGCCCCGAGATCAGTATTACCTCCGTCGGAGGTACATTACTATCAACCAGTTTCTGTACTAGGTGTTTTCTTATGGAATGGTTGGTAAGCCTGCTGTCTGTTTGGATGCCTGCAGTTTGTATCATCGTTTTTAGTATGGTAGCGATGGTATTTACACCTAGTGCTTGTTGTTTGAACCATGAGTTGTTACTTGCAACTTTATATTGGTGGTTTACAGCTAAAAAAAAAGGGGCCGAATCAAAATTGAATTTGGCAAGTCTCTTCTCCATATAAAACATAAAGTTCACCACTGGACTCTTCTTTCTATTAGCAATGGGATATGCCCATGGTTTTAAGATTCGAGTGTCTTTTGGGTTACTGCCACTCCTTGTTTTAGTTTGTCTCTCTTGGGAATATTCTATGTATTTGTCTCCTTTGTCATCTGAGCAAAATTTTATATCTTCCCACTTCAAATTCCTGCATTCAGAGTTTCCCTGGATACCAAAGAACATTGTTGTGTTGCGCCACATAGTGTTTAACAGTGACTGTGGAGTTCTTGGTCTTAGTACATCTTTTCATAAAGATCATGAATTAAGCTTTGTTTCGTTAGTTCGTCAGCTGCGAACGGTTCATTGCCTTCACTGTCCCTCCTTTAATTTTTTTGTTTAGAGAGCAAAACATCTCTACACTTCATAAAGGCAGGGGAGGTCGACAGAGATTCAGGATACTGGTGTTTTTTCAAGTGTCTCTCAAAACTTTGAAATTTTGCTCTCAGGCTCAATGGTTCATATTGAGAGCTGTCTTTTTTTGGCAGTGAATAAAGTAATGACACAAAAGGTTGTTTAAATCATGTGCAGGAAGACATTCAATGAATGTTGTAATATTGAAATTGTCCTTGAGAAACTTCTGCAGATTGCTAACATCACATTCCGTTTTTCAGCGTGTATTGTCATTTTTGGCTGATTCGATATACTCATCAATATAATTAGTATCTATAAATACTTTTGAAGTGGTAGTACGACTTGCTTTTGGATTTGACACATTTGCTATGCATTTCTCTACTGCAGTTGGCTCTAACAGTGGCTCTGTATCCAGCTCGAATTGCGAGCAGCTCAAAAATATTTCCTGTTGCTTGTTTACATGGTCTGCATTTTCTTCTGCTTTCATTGTATTCAATAGTTCAGCATCCCATTGTAATATACTGGTTTTTACATAGTTTTCCATGACTTTCGATTCTTTCTGCTATGCTGTAGTGTACATAGATTTTGTGTCTGAATGACTATCGTGTACTGTTTCAGTTCGGGGCTTTTAGATGTTTTTAATAGTCTTGTGTGAATTAATAGCAGCTGTGTAATGCGCAGCATGGAAAATTCATTCTGCTTTTCTAAACCTTTCATTAATCTGACAGGTGAATCTAATTTGTTTTAGTTTGCTAGGAAACAGAGCTGCATGCACTTTTTACTCTTAGTGACATAGCAACTGTGAGAATATCAGTTGGTGACATAAGAACTGTGTGTGTAAATGTACATATCTACCACAGTTCCTACGTCAGCAACATTTATCTCACTCTTGTGAGAATACATGTTTTTATCTGCAATGTTTATCAGCCACCCCATTGTATAAATCTCTCTCTCTCTATATATATATATAATAATATATATATATATATATATATATATATATATATATATATTATGGTAGTATGGTAATGCCGCCATAGTTAGGGTTGAGTAGCCCTTTTAAGGTTAAAGGGTCAAATTTTGCACCTTAATAACTTTGCCACCATTCAACGGATTTGCCTGAAATGTGGTATGCCCGATTTGGCATGGTAGATCTTGGGATCTTCCAAGTTTTGTGATGGTCAGATATATGTCTGCAGAGTTATTAAGTGACCACAAAATGTGCAATTACGCTTTTTTGTGAATTCTTTGCTACCAGCTACAGGTCGCATGTTTGCGCGACCAGTTCAAAAACTTAAGGGAATGTGTGGATAAGGTCCCCAATGTGCCTGTTGAAGATTTCGTGAAAAAATATTGAACGATTCAAAAGTTACTCAAAAAACAAGTTCCCATTATAAGTCAAAGGGAAGAGTTAACAAAAAGTTCGACAGTGTCGCAAATGGACTTTTTAGTGTCGCAAATGGCCCTAGAAGTGTTGCAACTCTGCCATTTTGTTTTCAGTTGGTGATCAGAAAACTGCTTGGCATTTAAAATTGGGAACCTCTAGGGACACAATTCTTTCTGTGTTCACTTAGTCAGACCTTGAGGATGCTAGCCATGTCTTTATTTTGGGGTAAAACACCCCAGAAATATGATTTTCAAACTTCTGGAAGCAGTAGTGTGACAAAGTAGTGTCGCAAGCACAACACTTTCGCAAATTTTTGCGAAAAATGCCGCAAATTGCAACACTACTTTTTCAGACTTGGCCAAAATGACAGGAATTCTTTGCCACCCTGCTGCAAAAGAATAGTTTGCTCTTTTGAGCTGAAATTTGGAAGACAGGCAGCCAACATCTCTCTTTGTGAGTTATGTAGCCCTTTGGGCTATGTAATATCAAAAAAACCTAGCCAGGAAAATCATGCTTTCTGTGAAATTTTAATTTTTTTTCTATGTAGTGCGGTTGCTGAATTATTAGCAATTAAGTACTTCCAATGCTCATTTTAAGCTTTGATGCCCATTACAATGCATTCATTCTTTGTACACACTGTGTTTCTCTATGCACCTGTTCAGCAAAAACAGGGTATGCACTTCAGTTATTATTACAGTTACTGTTCCCACTTGCGTTTATGGCCCTGTTTGTGTTACCGTTACCGTGTATGCCACCGTGTGCGTTACCCTTTGTGTTGTCATTTGCGCTTGCATTTTTGTTACTGTTACCATTTGCATTTCCACGACTGTTTCTGTTTGCATGTTTGTTTGTGTCACAGTGTGCATTGCCATTTGCGTTTCCGTTTCTCTTTTGTTTTGCGTCTTCCTTGTTGTTACTGTTACTATTTGCGTTTGCAATTGCATTACTATGCCCATGCGCATTATGGTTTGCATTTCCATATGCGCTTGCATTTTCTTTTGTGTTTGTGTTTCCTTTGCTGTTATTGTTGCTGTTACCATTACCATTTGCGTTTACAATTGCACTACTGTGCCCGTGCGCATTTTGGTTTCCGTTTCCGTGTGCGCTTCTCTTCCCCATTTCTATCTCTGTTTACTTTGGCATTATTCTTCATGTTAACTTTACAGTTTGCATTTACAATTGCGGTATCGTGCCTGTGCACTTTATGATTTGTGTTTACGTGTGCCCTTGCGTTCGCGTTTCCGTTTCTTTTCCCTTTTGCATTCTTTTTGCTGTGATGCTTAACATTTCCATTTAAAATACCACTGCCATCACTGTTCGCATTACCAGTTGCATTTTTGTATGTGCTTCAATGTCCATTTGCATCACTGTTCGCTTCGGCGTCACTTTGCACTTGCGTTTCTATCAACGTTTCCTTTACCATTTACTTTTGGGTTACCATGTGCGCCACTGTTGGTGCTTCTATTTGCATTGCTGTTCCTGTTACTATGTCACAAGACATCATGTGGCAGGAGTGCGGGTGCCTTTGGGGCCCCGTGCTCCCACCACCGCATTACATTCACAATTTCTCGTCATCATTCTCAAAAAGAAGGGAAACTAGAGGCAAACAACTCCATTTAATGCATCAGTTAGGGTTGTTCCACAGTGACAAAAGCAAGGAAATTCGGTGTTAGGGTTGAAGGCCCCCCTTAAACCCCTCAGCCACCCCAACCGGCATCGAGGGTGCTCATTGGGGTCGTCGGTCCTAACTCTCACCCCATTCTCCTATACCTCTGCTTCTTTACTCATGTGAAGGGGTGAGAGTTAGGGCCAATGATCCAAACATGCACCTCGATGCCAGTTGGGGGGGGGGCTCGGGGCTCCAAGGGGGGCTTTCATCCCTAACACCGAATTTCCTTGCTTTTGTAGCTGTGGAACAACCCTAACTGATGCAGTAAATGGAGTTTTTTGCCTCTAATATATATCAAATAGGTATGAAAAATCTGTGATAATCCAATATCCTGATTGGCTGAAACATGTCGCATGACCGTGCATTATTCCACAACGACCGCACATCTCACAGTACGACCGCATGCCTGTACTACTTTCCAGCCCCCTTCCAGAACTTTCTCACCAGTAGTAAGATTACTCTACACCTGGCACAGAAAAGCTATCACAAACACACACACACACCTAGCACATGCAGACTGCCACAAACAGGCTAATACCAACAGAAATAACAAATCAATACAGCAATCCCCAGCCCAGTGAACACAAAATATGTTTAAATCTGCCATATGTTTTTAATAAAATGTAATTTAAAAGTCTTATCTGGTTGATCCTGCAATTTGCGCAGTGGCACCATGTTGAAGGGCTTTCACTTTCTTCTGCAATGTAGTGTGACTGAGTGCTGTCACTGTCTGTGACTTGCTGCCAGATTTTTAAGTGTCACTCGGTTTATAAAGTGAAAAAAAAAGTACTTTCATTCTGTTTTATTAATTTTCTCAGAAAAAGAAAGCTGCCATCCATACATGGAGAAGATCCTCTGCAGAGCACTTTCACTTTTAATATATTGAACTGTAGCATGACTGAGTGTGCTTAGTCTCCAAAAGAAAAATACAAATACATGTTTAAAGTAAGTCCCTCTTAGCTCAAATCTAAAGTAAAGTGTTTGTTTTCTCCATTTTTTAGCTCTTGTTTCTAGAAAAGAAGCTGCTGACTGAAGTGTGAGGAGAAGAAGGGCAGAGCAAGGCAGTTGGTGACTTCAGAATAACAGACACAAGGCAGAGTGAGCATTGCCATAGCAATGCTCACTCTGCCTTGCATCAGAATAAAAGTCCTTTTTTCTTACTTTTTAAACAGAGTGACACTTAAACTTCTGGCAGCAAGTCACAAACATTGACAGCACTCAGTCATGCTACGTTGCAGCAGAAAGTGAAAGCCATTCAACATGGAGCTACTGCGAAAAATGGCAGGATCAACCAGATAACCATTACCAACAATGTAAACCCATGCAAATTATGGCAGCATCAACCAGATATTCTACAGATAAAACAATTGTTTGTGCCACATAAGCACTACTTTTCCACAGGCATGCACACACACACACATATTTATGCCCATTTTTTAAGATAGGTAACCCAATCTGGGGTGTGTGGTCTCGCTGTGATATACACATGCTTGGGTGGTTGAACACACACCAAGGTGTGTGTATATCAGAGCATGACTGCACACCCCAGAGTGGGTTATGTATTACTTATATATAAATACAGTAGATATATGTATATTTGTGTGTGTGTGTATATATATATATATATATATATATATATATATGTGCCTTTATATATATGTGTGCGTGTGTGTGTGTGTGTAGTAAAACCCTAGTTATCAAACCTCAATTATTTGAAACTCTCAGTTATCCAAAACTGTGGTGTGTCTCCCAGCTTAATAGACTGAAATGTAAAGTTCCTCCATTTATCCGAAACCCCATTTATCAAAACAATTTTATTGTCCCCCAGCACATTTGGAGAAATGAGGGTATATAGTAAGGGTCTGACCTCACAATCTCACATAAAAAAGTTGGCATATACCAGGAGCATTATAGTCCCCATGACAATGCTCATAACCTGTTCATAGAACTGTTCTTGAATTGTGAACTAATTCCTTCTCGGTACTATTTCACCCAGCTAAGTCAAATACTCACTTGGATGATATGTATTATCTCTCTCTCTCTCTCAAGGCTGTGAGCAATGCATCCAAACCTTGTTTGAAGAAGAAGTTGGAATAAAATCATTTATGTCAAAAGTCATCAAAAATATGGTATCCCAATCTTTTTCTGTTGAGTTCAGATCTTTCAGTAAGTTGGTTATATAATCCTGAATTCTTAATATATATGGACATTTTTACTGCCTCAGGTTGGATGTAGAAATTTATGTCTTCAGAGACAGACTCTAGCATATAACCAATTCCAGAGTCAATGGGCTGGATATTCAAATAAAAGCACAAGTGCAGCCCAAATGTTTGCACAGTATGCTTGTTCTTGCACCTGCACATGACCTGGTTGCTGCTATATTTAGTTGGATAGTGAGTCTCACTATCTGACCACATATTGGGCCATGTCAGTGTAGCACTGAGTGCAACTGTACTGCCCCAACATGGCACTAGGCTGTATATAGCCCACAGGAAATAATGCTGTCCAAAATGGTATAGTGCCTAGACCCATGTGGGCTATATTCATCCCAAATATAACAAGTTCTGACAAAAGCTGATGGGGCTATAGTTGAGGAATTTTGTGTAAAAATATTGAAAATTACCAAAGTTATGAGCCTGCATTAGCAAAATATAATGTAGGCTCATAAATTTGTTGTTTTATAATATTTTTACTCAAAGTTTTCAACAGTGCCTTGCTATGACCCTGCCTCATAAAGCAGGGCAGAGCAAATGTTCAACTCTTGCCTGAAAGGTGATTTCCTGCAGGGACAACAAAATCAAGTTTTGAGAAGCAAAAACACATTTTGGGCAGGAGTTGAAAAATGAAAGCTGTCATATTCATAAGGTGGTGTAATGAAATGGCTATGTTTAAAATGTGGGCTAAAAATATTAAATATTACCAAAGTTATGAGTCTGCATTTGAAAAATTCAACTTAGTCTCATCATTTTAAAAAAAAATATTTTAACACTAAATCTAGAACATAGCTTTCGTATGACCCCACCCTGATGAACAAGGGCAGAGAAAATATTCAACTCCTGCCCGAAAGGTGATTTCACACAGGGACTGCAGAATCAACTTTCGGGATACAAAAATACATTTTGTGCATGACTTTAAAAATGACAGCTGTCACATTCATGAGGTGCTGTAAAGAAATGACTATGTTAAAAATTGGGGGTAAAAATATTGAATAATACCAAACTTACGAGCTTGAATTTGCAAAATTCAACATAGCCTCATAACTTATTTTAAAAATATTGTTACACAGAATTTAGAACACAGCCTTCTTATGACCCCACCTGATGAACAAGGGCAGAGAAAATTGTCAGCTCCTGCCCAAAAGGTGATTTTGTGCAGGGACCACAAAATCACCTTTTGGGATGAAAAAAACATTTTGGCCAGGATTTGAAAAAATGACAACTGTCACATTCATGAGGTGCTATAAAGATAAAGCTATGTTGTAAATTTTGGGTAAAAATATTGAAAATTACTAAAGTAATGATCCTGTATTTGCAAAATTCAGTGTAGGCTCATAACGTAGTTGTTTTTCAGTATTTGTACACCACATTTTCACTCTAGCCTTCTTATGACTGCATCTCATGAACAAGGGCAGAGAAAATGTTGAACTCCTGCCAGAGAGGTGATTTCACACAGGGACCCTGAAATCACCCTTTGAGACATATTTGCCTAATGTAAATGTATTTGTTCATGAGGTGGTGTCCCAGAGAAGGCATGTTGAAAATATGGGCAACAAATATGCAACAATGGCCAAGTTATGCCACTAAGTTTAAAACACCATTGAAATACATTGAACCAAACACCTGTTTTTGCAGTTCATGGTCCAGCTTCGAAGACTGAAGATGTGTCAGTGGTACAAAGAGGATTACAGCATTGGACCCCAATAGGTAAGTAAGGGCTTGAGGGGTATGGGTGGTGGTTGCTGAGTGGGATGGTGAGTGGGGGGACAGGAACAGCCACAAAAGACATTGATGGATGTTTTTCTTTTTAGAGGGTAAAAAAAACAACAACAAAGATTCTGGGTCATGACACTAGGAGATTGGGCACCCTCAGTATCACTCTTATGATCCTGGGGGTAGCATGGGGTGGTACATGCTGAGAGGGAGGGTCAGGTGTAGGGGACACCCATAATAAAAAAAATTGATGGTGTCCTGATCACGACACCAAGGGATAGAGCACCCCCAGTGTCACTCTTATGTTTCTGGAGGGGGGGTGTAGGGTGGTGGGTGCTGAGAGTGAAGGTCAGGTGGTGGGATATCATTAATTTAAAAAGAAAACTGATGGTTATGGCAGAAGACAGCATATTCCACTATGTCCAAGATGGCCACTGTACTCTACTGCACATGCACGACTACTAGCGCATGTGCAGAACAGGGCAGCAACCATTTTGGACATGGCGGAGTGAGCCATGCTCTGATGTCACCACAGATGGAGTCAAAATTGTGCAGGACAACTGCTAATGGAGACAGCGAGCTGAGTGCTTCATGGGCATGGAGGTGACTGTGTTGTAACTCCAACATGTTATCTGGTCAGAAGGAATGTGCTGAGTCCTTTTTTAATAGCAAGAGGTCTGCAGGACTTCACCTACTGCAGCCCTAAAAGTGAGCCCATTGAGCATGCAAGGCACTAAGGGGCCATTTGCATGCCCATTATGGGTTCATTTCCATGTGGCACAGCAGCCCCTTAGCACTATTTCTTAACAGGAAAATGCAGGCAAAGAAACAGGAAATCTTGATGGGCTGATGAGCACAATATCAGTGCTGCTCTGTTATATCCCTTAACAGCACCTTCAAGCACAATTACACAACATTCAGTCTCAGATCAGTATTTTTTTTTTATTTAAAGAGGAACTCTCATTACTAAGTGCCCCACACTTGCCCTAACTTACACTTTGTGGTAACAACATATTACTGTTTACTACAATGTAATAGTTTGTGTCACACTAATTCTGTTGACTTGCATGCTGACATTTTCTGTAACCAAAAATATCAGAATCCCCTTCTCCTGACATCAGAGGAGGGCTGCTGCAGTGGGAGATTTAATAGCCTGCAGTACATGTTAGAGTTTTATGAGCTCTGGGGCTAGATTCACAAAAACTCACAAAGTGCAATGGAAAGAGTCTGCATTGCTCTTTGCAATTGTTCTGGTGGTAAAAAATGCTATTCACAGATGGATAGCATAGGGCACTATCCAACTGTGAACAGGACTAGGTAGAGGCAGCGGTAGCTCCCAATACCATTACCTCTAACCCCACTAGCACTGCCCTGACCTGCATGCTAGTAAATTGCCCTGCAATGGTTCCATGTCAAGTCCACGCAATTCATTTTGTCATGGTCAAGCACAGCATGGCTATTTTGCCGCATGCTGTTTCAGTGCTGTAAAATCACAGTGCTTGTCATTACAGCGCTAGACTGCTCTGAGAAGTGTAAACATTGATCTTCAGCAGTCTGCCAGCAATCTGCCAGTGACAGTACAAAATTACACTGCAAGAGCTGTTATCAGTTGATGTTAATTGCAATGAAATTAGCAGCATAGGTTGCTGTGCCACTCTATTGCTATTGCTGGAGGTTACTGTAGGTTAATTGGTAAAGCAGTTAATTAAGCTGTAATTACAGTGCAGGTCTTCCAGCTTAAATGCTTTGCTTATCTGCTGATCTGGTCATCCTTTTCTCAAACTCTGTCTCTTGCTTGGTGCCATGTCACGGCACTATGTGCTATGCACTAAAGGGCAGCCCCTGCTTTCACATGGGAGATATCTACACAGAAAAGAATGCACATATGGGGGAAAAGAATACTGGAAGTGTCTCCAGTATAATGCCTTTAGGTGCTCCGCAAGATATCATACTTTGGCGGACGAGATTGTTCGTTTCATTCAGAAACATAACTATGTTCCTGATGCCGGTGCAACTGAGCTACGTAAAGTAATAAATGTTATCAAGCATCATGCTGTAAGCTCACAGGAGACCACAAACCAAGTGGTCACAACTGCTACCAACAATTTGAGCCAAGCAGTGTGCGGTAAGCTGCCATCTGTTCCCTGCCTAAAACGTACAACCCAGAGAGCAAGACAAGCAGCTGCAGTGGCTCCTAGTCAGCCCACATTCTTAGCTGACCTGCATATACCAGCAGAATATACTAAAACTGATAATGGTGATCTTTTTTTGCTGCATGACTCAGGGAACAATGAAGTTAAAGGCTTTCTCATATTCTCAAGTAACAAAAATCTGCAGTACATGAGAACCACACCCCATTGGTATGCAGATGGTACCTTTAAAGCTACCCCCCCCCCCACTTTTCTCTCAACTCTACACTATACATGGTGTCAGGTACTCTGCTGTGATACCCACTGTTTACATCCTTATGGTAAACAAAACTATTGGAGTTATGTTAGGGTGTTGTCAGAACTGAAAAGCTCATATCCCAAACTTGTGCCACCATGACAGATTTTAAATTAGCAGCAGCTAAGGCATTTAGTACAGAGTTCCCAACAGCAGCCATAAGTGGATGCTTTTTTCATCTGTGCCAAGCTGTATGGTGCAGGGTGCAAGAAAATGCAGACATCCACAAAAACTATACCATTGATGAGGAGTTTGCTCTCCAAATTAGGATGCTCCCTGAACTTGCCTATGTACCCCCCTGCTGATATGGTGAATGTTTTTGCACAGCTACAGTTCACTGACATTTACATGATGCATGATGGCCAACTGGCCACCCTAATCGATTATTTTGAGGACAAATGGATAGGGAGGCCAGTTGGTGGTTGTGGGTGCCATAGACCACATTTTGCCCTAGAATTCTGGTATTGTTACTCATCTGTTAAGGAAGGGCTGTCCAGAACAATAAACTTGGTGGAAGGGTAGCATTGAGCATTTAATAGTCTGCTCGGGGCAAGTCAGCCCACAATATGGAAGTTGATAAAAGCCCTGAATGTGGCACAAAATCTAAATGAATTAAAAATGGAGCAGTACATGGCAGAGTTTGAGCCTCCAACTCCATGAAAAAAATATAGGGATACAGTGAAGAGAATTGCCTCAGTTGTGGATACCTATGAGAACATGAAGTGCTTAGATTACTTGAGAGAAGTAGCAAACAGTTTTCAGCTACAGGTTTGAAGATTCAGAAGCATCATAACATATGGTTTTAGCTGCTGCTTTACTACAATTGAATAAAGTTTTTGTATTTTAACTGTGACACTTAAGGAGCAACTCACCCCCCTACTAACTCCGGACTTGGTGCCTTCTACTGATCATGTGACCTGCTGATGAATACACACACCTCCGGACCCCCAGCTCATCAGCTTGGATTATGTTATAGAATGGTAAGAAAACCTTAACATTACTTTGTATTGTCCACACTGTATTGATATATGTTACAGTTTGATGACTTCCGTGGCCATTTGCACTGAAATTATAATGCGGCATACTGTTGCTTTAGCGGTAATGATTTTCGAGTAAAGGGTTACACACAGATGCTCACATTGAAAAGGTTGAGCTGAAATGACATGATACCCCTTGCAATGAATAGCATCTGTGTGCTATTTGTGATCCACAAAAGCAGCCATGCAAATGAGCCTATTGGGCATGCAAGGCGCTAGCTGGCCATTTTCATAACTATTATGGGCCAATTTTCATGGGCTGTGATGGAAATTTGCACCCCCTCAATGCAGACTACATTCCCCTATTGAGATAAAGCCTTCCCTGGTGGTGTAGTGACCCTTCCCCTTCCCCATCTCTGATGGCCATCCCAACATTAAAAACTATTCTTCCTTGGTAGTCTAATGGTCCCTCCCCCCCTCCAGTCTCCAATAGCCATCCTGTAACATAAATTTAATATCCCTGGTAGTCTAGTGGTCCCACCCCCATTCTCCAATTGCTGACCTGTAATATAGGATTTCATTTCCCTGGTAGTCCATTGGTCTCTATCACAAGCCCCGATCACCATCCCCTAATATAAAAGTTAATTTCCCAGTTAGTCCAGTGGTCCCTCCCCCCTTCCCAAGCCTTGATCACCACCCCAGCATGAATACCATAATAATCCTGGTGGTCAAGTCATATCCTCACCCTATCCCTGACCCTATCTTGCTCATAATGTGAAAAATAACTCTGGTGGTCTAGTGGTTCCCTCCACCCATCCCCGATCTTCCCCTATAACATATAGATAATTTTCCCTGGTGGTCTAGTGGACCCCCCACATTGTCAGTCATTGATCCCTCACCCAAATCTCCCCCAAACCTGATCCATAGCCAGTGACCAACACTGCCCTTGTCTCACCATCATGGCTGGCAGCTGACTGAGATCTCAGTGAGCATGTACTATATACAGAAGGTGCTCACTGACTAACAGTTCAGCTAAGGGATGGCAATCAGCTCTTGTGGATGGGGAGGGACCACTATACCACCATTAAAACATTCACATTTGTTCATACAGGGGTGGTGATCTGCGAGGGAAGGGGGGATGCAATACCTCCCCCTGGTTATAAGGGTTGTGTGGACTTACTGCCAGGACTGGCTAAGTGGTATTTTCTCCATGCAAGGGACTCTTGCAAAGGCCCCTTATTTTATTTATTTATTTTAAGGAGTAATCAGAATTACAACCCTTGCATGAAGAAAATGGTTTGTGAATGGGACTGCTCGAATATGCAGGTTGCCTTCACCTCATTGGCACTGCAGAACCCTCAAAACATTGCCCCCTAGCAAACTCAGTTTGTGGGTGCAAACTGGGCTTTTGTGAGTACCACACTGGGACAAAACCCAGTTTGCTGGGCACAAACTGGGTTTGCACCAAGTCAAAGTTTTGTGGCTCTGGCCCCTGATCTTGTTTGCTGTTTCTGCTGTCCTCCCTGGATAAGTACAGTTACAGACAGATGACTGAACTTAGCCCCAGGAGAACAGTTGAATCAGCAAACATATGATCAGAGCTTATAAAAGCTTTAAAATACACTGCAGGCTATGACTGTCTAACTGCTGTAGCCCTCCTCTGATGTCAGCTGCAGGACATCCTGGAATTTGTAGTTACAGAAAATGTCAGCTTGAAGGTCGAGAGACTTAATGTGATACAATCTATTATACTGCAGTAAACAGTAGGTTAACAAAATGTTTTTGCTAAGAGTGAAAATTAGGACCACCCCATGCTTGAAAGTGGAGCTCGGACTGCTGACAGCTCCTCTTTAAAGTGCAGACAGTACCATCAAAACCTCTGGAGCTTTGAGGCGATCTGCCTCTTTATCAGGAAGATGCGTTACACACAGCTGATGGGGTTTCAAGGTGGGATAAATTAACAACAAATGGCATTACCACAAGATTAATGTGGTTATTTTGTTCAATGGTGCTTCAACATACATTCTTTCTTATTAAGTTAATTCATTACTATTAACTCATGGCTAATTGCTAAACAGAATCCACTTCAAGTGATCCCTTCAAATGTCCCCACAATGAATAGTTCAAACCACCACCCTTGGTGAACTGTGAAACAAAATGTATGACATATTTTTCAAAGTTAGCACATCTTGATAAACTTAAACCTCTAAAAATAATATTTAATGGCTTCAGGATCTGAAATAATTTTATAATTTTCTTCTATTATCCCCCTGAATAAATACCAGTACAAAAATTATTCTGATACATTATGATAAAACATATCAAGTTGTTCAAATGCAGTATATTCATATAAATAATTGCAACCCTATTTGAGATATATAAACTCATTCTTATGAAACCCTCCATCTAACCTACTGTATGCTTCCACAATATTATCATACACTACTATCTGTAAACTAATTAAAAATACAGAAAAAAATAAGAAAACTTTTAATGTTTGTCATAAAAGTCTGAAGGATTGCTGCTCAGGCTTAAAAAAAAAAAAAGAAATACAACACTTAACTTCTTTGTAGTACCGCCTTATTCCAGTTAATACATGTTCAGTGTCAGGCATGGCTGAAAAATGGCAGTGCCCAGTCCATCTCTTGGTTAAAAAAAGAAAAATACATGCCCCAACATATTGCCTTCATAAGGCTCCCTCTGGGGACAAATCTATGACAAAACAAAATAAAATACTGAAATGTGTACTCTGTATTTTTTTTAAAATGTATATATAAACTATTTTATGACACTTGTATAATCCAAAAAGTGTGAACTAAAAAAAAAAACTTCTTTTACTCTTATTTCTTGTGCTCCAATTTCATTAATTTTATACACAGCAGTACACATGCCTAAATTATTGACAAATAAATCACTGTCAAATTAATTTACACTGTCATTCTCAGAGTGCAGTACTGAATTTAACACATGTTTTCTGTAGAGCACAAACATAATGCCTTTGTTGAAATGTTTTATATGTGGCAGCCACCACTATGAGGAGAGTCAAAACAGTAGTTGTGTAGTTTTCAACACTGATTGAATTCAGTACTGTACTGTAGGTGATTTTGAGCAGTGGTGGTAGTCCATTTATAAATTATGTTATAGCCTTGTCACTGACCTTTTCATGAATGTAGCAGCAGCAGGTTGGTCCTGCCCACCTACCCCTCACCCACCCACCCCAGCTCCATATTTCCTTTATAGGTGGGACCTGTGACATCACTCCTGCTGAATACTTCCTGGTGACAGGGAAGGTCAATGTCTGTCACTATAGCATAAAAGAAAACAGAAAAAAGGGGAAGAAAAAGAAAAGGAAAAAGAAAAGAAAACTGTATGAAAATAGTTCAAGGAAGCTGCATTTGAAACAAAGAGCACCAATCTCACAAAATCTGATCATCATATAGGAAATACCTCACCAGAATGTTCAACTTGGGGATACTACACTGTGATGTCTGTGAAGTGCTCATCTCTCAGGAACACCTCTGGAGGATAGCTCATTGCCCAGTATTCAGGAAGATACATGACCTGCCAGCCTAGCTGGTAGCAGCCTGGAATGGAATTGAAAGGCTTTGGCAACTTTTGACTTGGAGCACTTTATTCCCCCCCCCACCTCAAAGATCCACAGGACCAGGAGGCTGGAATGTGGAGAAAAGAGGACATGGGAAACCGGCAAAGAAAACCATGGACAACACAACTTGAGACACCCCAGTTAGGTCAACAAATCACTTTGCGCTACTAGCAGAAGGGAATCAGTCAGCTCCGCTTAGGTGGGATGGATGCTAGTCCCATCAAGGGGGTGAAGACTGCAGCAACCACAACAAACAGCTGCAGACCTTAGCAAGACAGTCAAGGAACCAAGAAATCCTGATAGTCTGTGACTCCATTATCAGAGGAATGAAATCTAGGATGCATACACACTCACAAAAGAGTGTGACAGTCAGATGTCTTCCAGGTATCTCAGCAACAACAGACTGCGTTCATATTGGGAGAATTGCAGACAGGGAAGAAGGAGACATGGGAATACTGGTACACATTGGAACAACTGATCTGGCTGATCAGATGCTGGAAGATGCAAAATGGAGTATTGAGAAGCTGGGAGATAGGCTTTCGACAACTGCGACCACAGTAGCCTTCTCAGAAGTCTTGCCAATATGGGGTAAAGATGTCAGCATGGAAAGAATCAGATTGAAGGAAATAGATGAATTCAGCAACTGATTGAAGAGCTGGTGCCAGACATGAGGCTTCCATTTTATCCGATCCAGGGGGAATTTCTGGGATAGATCACTCTTCAAATGCGATGGACTTCACCTCACACAAGAGGGAACAAGAGCACTAGCCCAGAAGATGGAAGTATACTTGGACCATTTAAACTAATTGGAGGGAAGACTAAGGCATGGAAACAGGCAGTTTGCTATGCCAAACCCTCCCCCAACAGGACAACTGAGAGCAAACGTAACTGCACCAATCACATTAGGACAAACAAAGCATACAACAAAGGACCAGCATCAGAAAAATGACACAAGGAACATACAGCAGGAAAAAGAAAACAAAATCATCCAACAAAAGTCATGATGCTAGCTCATGGCAAGGAGTCTGCCTCAATGCTAGGAGCCTGGGCAACATGATCAGTGACCTCCAGGCTCTAGTGGCAGATACAAAGGTTGATCTGGTAGCTATTACTGAAAGCTTGGCCATGGACAACAATGAATGGGGCCTGGCCATCCCAGGCTACACACTGTTTAGAAGGGACAGACAGGTAGGGAGAGGCCGGGGGTTGCCCTCTATGTGAGGAAGGGCATCGATGCAGCAGAGGATGAAAGCACCAAGGTGGGGGGGGGGGAGTTGGACTTATTCTGGATCCACTTAGCAACCAATGTAGGAAATAAATTGCCCATGGGTGTAATATACAGACTCCCTTGGTAGGGAGAGGGGAAAGATGAACAAATAGCTGATGAATTACAAAAAGATGGCTGATAAAGGTGACATAGTGGTGGTTGGGGACCTTAACCTGCTAGATGTGGACTGGAATATCCCAGCAGCCAAGAGCTCCAGAAGTCAGGCTTTACTGGACACATTCCAGGACTACCTGCTGTCTCAAATTGTGAAGGACCTGACCAGGGGTGATGCCATCTTGGATCTGATCCTCACAAACTCTGAAGAAATTAGATCCATGAAGGTGGAAGAACCCTTGGAAAACAGCGATCACAATACAGTCTGGTTTGAAATAACCACGGGCCGTACTAAAACCACCTCAAGCACAGAGGTGCTGTGCTTTCAGAAGTCTGATTTTGGTAGATTCAGGCAGATAGTGAGGGAAAAGTTAACAAACATCAGAGAAAAGCCAGATGTGGAGGAAGTATGGAAAGATATTAGGGATACTGTTCTAGAGGCAACACGACTCCACATCAGGACTGCAACAAGGAAAAATAGGTTTAAAAGAACACTGTGGTTCTCCCATCCAGTAAGAGAGGCAATCAGGGCCAAACAAAATGCATACAACTGGTTCAGGCAACATAAAGAGGACAGGGAGTGGGAGGATTACACTCAGAAAAGTAAGGAGGCCAAGAAAATAGTGAAGGAGGCCAAGGAAGCAAAAAAGCTGCAAATTGCTTGTGGAGTCAAATTAGGGGAGAAACCCTTTTTCTGCGTCATCAGTGAAAAAAGGAAGAAAGGGGGAGGAATTGTAAGGTTAAAAGTGGTGGATGAGGCTGGGGATGACAGTGGACAAAAAGCTGAGACCCTAAATGAATATTTTTGCTCGGTATTCATGAGGGAGAATCGGGGCGCACTGCCAGACAGTGGTATCAGAGCCGAGATCAGAGGGGTTCAGAGAATGTGCACCCAGAAGTTCACCACAGACAGGGTCAGGAAGGGTCTTTCAGACATTAAACCCGACAAGCCCCCTGGCCCTGATGGTTTACACCCTAGAGTGCTTAGGGAGTTTGCAGAAGAGCCGGCAGCACCTCTTGCGCACCTATTCAACAGGTCACTGGAGTCAGGGGTAGTTACAGATGACTGAAGGGTGGCTGACGTGGTGCCACTGCACAAGAGTGGAGGCAGCGAAGATAAAGGTAACTATAGGCCAGTCAGCCTCACATCAGTAGTGGGTAAACTTATGGAGGCCTTTATCAAGTGAGATCTAGTGGAATACCTGGAAGTAAATCATCTCCACAACTACAAACAACATGGGTTTGTGATGGGCAGGTCATGTCAAACAAACCATATTACATTCTTTGACAAAGTGACCAAGGAGTTGGACGGGGTCATGTGGTGGACTTACTTTACTTTGACTTCAGTAAGGCATTTGACACACTCTCGCATAGATGTCTCTTCAAAAAGCTAGAAGACCTTGGGGTAGTAGAACAGATGGTAACGTGGGTACAGAGTTGACTGACGGACAGAAAACAAAGGGTGGTAGTAAATGGGGTGAAATCTAACAAGAAGCAGGTAACTAGTGGGTTGCCTCAGGAGTCAGTCCTGGGGCGGGTCCTCTTCAATGTATTCATTAGAGACATCGGCGAGGGCATAAATGGCAACATCGCCCTGCTTGTGCACTACACGAAACTCAGCAGATGAGTGGATAGTACGGAGGGAGTCAGACAACTGCAGGTGGACCATAAGAAGTTGGAAAGGTGGTCATAAATATGGCAATTAAACTTCAACGCTATGAAGTGTAAGGTGATGCACCTGGGCAGGACCAACCCCAAGGAAGAATACTGGCTAAACAGAGTCCAACTGAGCTCATCTGCTGAGGAACATGATCTGAGAGTCATCATCCAATTTACATATAGATACACTAGTTAGTAAAACAAATAAAAACTTGGGGCTTTTAGGAGATTAAAACACTGTATGGATCAAAATATGAGAACAAAAATAGTCACACAATTGATAATCCCATGAAGCCATATATATGGGATAGCATGTAAAAAAAGTCTTCAGAAATTAAATGTTACTTATAACAAGTTGGCTAGATTTGTTATGAAGTGTGACTATTTTGCTCACCATTGTGATTTGTTAGCCTCTCTACAGTGGATTTCATTAGAACAAAAAGGAAGATTAAAATGGTTAAATCAGATTTATCAGGTTGTTCGATTGGAAACGCCCAGGTGCTTGATGGTTAAGTTGCAAAACACTGATAAACAGAATTACAATCTGAGAGACATAACGAGTAAATACAAACAAATAAGGATAAAAATAGATTTGGGACCCTGACATGTATGGCTAAAGTAACACATTTATGGGATCCACTAAAAGAAAGCTTGAAACAGATACAGGGTATAAAAAATTTTACGCAAGCTGCTAAACAAGAATTAAAGATTAAATGAATGTGTAAAGTTTGAGTTTAATGATTGCTCTATGCCTATGGCTGCTTGCTGAACATGATTATTTAGTAAGGAGATTTATTATATCATAGAAAGTAATTTATTTTTATTATTTTAATTTTTATATGTTAACTTTTCCTGTAAACAGGACCATCTTGAAAATGGGTCTTTGACCTAACGATGTTCAAGTGGATCTTTCCTGTATAAAAATAAAACTTTTACTACTACTACATTAGGGATGACCTCAAGCAGCAAAGTCAGTACAATAAGGCTTAGAGCAGGGCTAGCAGGGTGTTAGGTTGCATTGGCAGGGGGATAGACAGCAGAGACAGGGAGGTGATACTACCACTTTACCAGTCATTAGACAGGCCTCATCTGGAGTACTGTGTACACTTCTGGAAGCCTCACCTAAGAAAGGACATTGATAGATTGGAAGTGGTCCAGAGAAGGGCAACAAAAATGATACATGGCCTTCAGGAAATCACCTATGAAGAGAGGCTTGGAGCTCTGTATTTGTACTCGCTAGAGGCTAGGAGGGAGAAGGGGGATATGATTGAGACCTTCAAGTTCCTTATAGGTATCAACAAGGTGCCAGAAGTGCAGCTTTTTACCAGGAACATCAGTTCTACCATAAGAGGGCACAAGTGGAAATTGAAGGATGGAGTGTTCAAAAGGAACATCAGAAAGTATTACTTCTCAGAGAGGGTGGTGGAATCTTGGAATAGTTTACCTTCTGAGGTGGTGGCTGCAAAGTCAATATCAAGCTTTAAGCATGGGTGGGACAAGTATTGGGAACAAACACATGGCACTGGTAAGAGCTAGGCTGGGTGTCTATGACAGAACACCAGTGAACAATAGGTCCTGGGATACCTCACTTGGGTAGACTCGGTGGACCACAGGTCCCCTTCTGCATCATCTTCTATGTTTCTATGTTTAATGTACACAATCACCGCTTACCAAGGACCACTGCACTGGTGGGGGCCAAACTATGGTAGTCATGCATGGAGTGTGGGGGTTATCAGCTTCACTTTTGCTGGTCCTTTTTGTTTCAGATTTCTCTCTCATTTGGATGCTTATCTACACAATGACACACACATTGCACCATTGTAAGAATATCCCTGCATCTGGAGGTGACTCTCCCTTGTTTGAGGATCTAACTGAGGTACCATCTGGCCACTAGATAGAAACATAGAAACATAGAAGTTGATGGCACATCAGGGCCATCAGGGCCATAAGGCCCAACCAGTCTGCCCATTTTTTCTACCTTATGAATATGCCGTAGGCCTTTACTATATCAATGGCCTATTTATTCATAATCATCTATATTGCTCCCTTATGCCTATCCCATGCATGTCTGAAACAAGCACTGTATTCATATTCACCACTTCCTCAGGTAGGCCGTTCCATGAATCCACCACCCTTTCTGTGAAAAAAGAACTTCCTCACATTACCTCTTAATCTGCCTTCCTCTAATCTCATGCTGTGTTCTCTTGTCCTGCTATTTTTCTTATATTGAAACATGTTAAACTCTTTCACCTTGTTAATGCCCTTAAGGTATTTGAATGTTTCGATCAAATCACCTCTCTCCCTCCTTTGCTCTAGGCTATACATATTGCGCTCCATTAACCTGTCCTCATATGTTTTCGGATGCAGTCCCTGCACCATTTTGGTTGCCGTTCTCTGAACTGCCTCCATTCTGTTAATGTCCTCATGCACGGGCGGCATCCAGTACTGCACACAGTACTCCAGATGGGGCTTAACCAGTGTCTTGTAAAGAGGGATTATTACCTCCCTCTTACAACTTAATACATGTCAACATCCCTCTAGCCTTACCTACTGCTTTAGTGGTCTGCTTGGATGATTTCAGGTCATCTGTGATGATAATGCCCAAGTCTCTTTCTTCCCTTTTGATTGCCACCAACTCCCCTCCCAAACTATAGGTAGCTTCAGAGTTTCTCTTCCCTATGTGAATGATGTTGCACTTCTTTGCGTTAAACCCCAATTGCCACTCTTCAGACCATCTTGACAGTTTTTCCAGATCGCTTCTCATTCTGCCCCCCCCATCTGGATCATCTACTCTGTTGCAGATCTTGGTGTCATCTGCAAACAGGCAAATCTTACCCTCCAGTCCATCTGTAATGTCACTGATGAAGATATTGAAGAGGACTGATCCCTGAGGTACCCCACTTGTGACTTGCCTCTCTTCTGACTATATACTGTTTACCACCACTCTGTTTTCTGTCCGACAATCAGTTGCCACCCAGTTGATCAACTTCTGACCCACCCCGAGCCTACCCAGCTTATTAATTAATCTTCTATGTGGAACAGTATTGAAAGCTTTGCTGAAGTCAAGGTAGGTGACACCAACTGCACCCCTTTGGTCCACTACTCTGGTTACCCAGTCACAGAAATCTATGAGATTAGTTTGACAGAACCTTCCTGTTGTAAACCCATGCTTTCTTTGATCCTGTGCTCCTATGAATTCCAGGTGTTGCACTATCCTTTCCTTAAGGACTGCCTCCATAATCTTGCCAACTACTGAGGTAAGACTGATTGGTCTGTAGCTCCGTGCCTCCTCCCTGCTGCCACTCTTATGGAGCAGGATCACATGAGCCCTTATCCAGTCTTCTGGGTCATCTCCTGTGGTCAGAGACTCACTAAGCAGTTCTGCTAATGGCTCAGCTAGTTCCAATCTTAGCTGCTTTAGTACCCTGGGATGTATGCCATCAGGTCCCATTGCCTTGTCCACCCTGAGCTTACTGAGCTCTTGTATGACCCTTTCTTTTGCGAAGAGACTTGTGCACACCTCCCTCCCCCCTGTACCCATGGTGATCAGCTGTGATCCTGCCCTAACTTCTCCTCAGTAAATACAGAGCAGTAGTATCTATTTAGGACAGATGCTTTTCCTTGGTCCTCCTCCTCACACGACCCTTTATCCCCTTTGATCATAGCAATACCCCCTTTGAACTTTCTCCTTTCACTAATGTATCAATAGTAAGTCATGTCCCCTTCTTTTACTGTTTGTGCTAGTGTTTCCTCGGTTTGGGCCTTCGCCTGCTTTATTGCCTTCACTGCTTCCCTTAAGGAAGTTTGGTATGCCTCCCTGTCTTCATCCCACTGTGTTCCCTTATATTTCCTGAAGGCCAGCCTTTTGGCTATGAACTTTTCTGCTACTGTTTTTGAGAATCAACTTGGTTCCTCCTTCTCTTGCTCTTGCTTTTCTTCCTAACACAATGGGATGTTGGTTCAAGTATTGCAACCTTAATGCTTGCCCAGTTTGCCTGTACCCCCTCACCTGTATTTCTTCTTGTCTGGGCTAGCTTAACTCTGTTGGCCATCTTACCAAAGTCAGCTCCTCTGAAGTACCATATTTTTACCTTGGAATGGAATGATTTAGTTCTAGTGGCCAAATTGTACCCCACCATGTGATGGTCACTGGCCCCCAGGTGACCTTTTACCTGGAGATCTGTGATCCTTTCCCTGTTAGTTAGTACTAGATCCAGGACAGCCCTGCCTGTTGTGGTTTGTTGTACTAATTGTTTGAGGCCCTCCCCCTGCAGGGAATCCACTATGTGCCTAGTTCTGAAAGATGTTCTGGCTGGTATTGACCAATCTGTATCTGGCATGTTGAAGTCTCCCATTAGCAGAACCTCCCCTTTAGCTGCCATGCTTTGTGTATCTCCTAACAGTAATGTGTCTTTGTCTTCCCCCTGGCCTGGAGGCCTGTAGACAACACCAGTTCGTATGGCTGTCCCATTTCCTGTTTCCAGGCTGACCCACAGTTCTTCTGGCTCCTTATGTGTGTTCTGAATTTCTTTAGCTCTGATATTTTCATTGACATAAAGGGCCACTCCATCCCCCTTTTTTTACCGTGGTCTCTTCTGAAAGGTATATAGCCAAGTATGGTAGTTTCCCAAGTGTGGTTACTGTTGAACCATGTCTCACTAATGGCTACTGTGTCTAGTTTAGCCTCTGACATTGTTGCCTCCATGTCTAGGATCTTGTTTTCCAGACTGCAGGCATTTATGTACATGATTTTCCATTGGCCAGATTTTGGTGTGTTAGTTGTGGTGCGAGATCCTGCTTTTCCCCTATGCATCATATGGGGAGCCAGACCTTTTTCCTCACCTGGTGATGCAAATGAACTACAAACATGCTGAACTCCTGTTTGATTACTAGCTGAGGGAGGACGGGTGCTCTTCCCATTTGATGTGTCGAGTGTTGCACCCCCCTCATCATTTGCTAGTTTAAATATTCTGCAAAGACACCAACCTTCTGCTCCAATGTACTGACTACCTCCTTAGTCAGATGCAGTCCATCGAATTTAAAGAACATTCACTACTAAAATTGTTGCCAGTTACCTACAAATCTGTGTCCTTTTTCCTGGCACTAGACCTTGAGCCACATGTTTAGCTCCCCTATCTCCCCATCTCTGACCTTTCACCCATCTGGCCCTCTCTACCAGACTGGCAGGACCTCAGAGAAGGAGATGCCAGATGAAATGGTGACAGTTTGTCTCTCAGCCTGGTCAGGTGTTCCTTGGTCTCCACAACTGACTGGCTGGCTAGATCATTAGTTCCGATGTGTACCAGGACATAGATGTTTTCTCCTGCTTCCTGCATGATTTTAGCAATGTGGTCAGTGTCTCTCTATGCTGATGTACCTGGGAGACATCTCACCATTACCCCTGGCCGGAGGTAAGTATCAACTCCCCGAACCATGGAGTCTACTATGATCAGAAATGTTCTGGATTTTCTTTTTGCCTTTTTTGTTTTGGTCCCTATTATAGATGAGTTATGTAGCGCTCGATCCTTTGCTGCAGTGTCCTGCTCTGCAGTGTCCTTTGCCCCTTTATTTGATTTCAGAGACAGAGGCAGATGCCTGTTTGTAGTTTTTATATAGTTTGTGGAGGTGATACGCTGGTGAGCATTGAGTGATGGGGCACCTGAGTTGCCCCTCCAAACCACCTGCCAACCGCCCATCCAACTACCCTCTGCAGCTGAGGTGCTTCAGTTAGATGTTGGGAAAATCGCAGGTGGTTCTTGTATTACATTTCCACCTGAATATGTGATTTGAGGTGCGCAATCTCTGTCCATGCTGCCCGGAGCTAAGCCCTTAGATCTCCGATGGTCCAGCATGTAGTATAGTGCCCTAAATCCTGTATAACTGCTCTTTTGAAACGTGTCCCACAGTACCTGCAGTTAATAATATCCATTCCAGCTGAGCTGCTGAGTTTATAACCAGGTCTGAGTAATTAGGAGGAAAATGAAAGCAAACGTATATATATTTTTTTATATTTTTTTGTTTGTTTTGTTTTTTTATAACTTTTTGTAACAAGTTAAATTAATTGTGTCCCTTTAAGTGAAGTCACTGTGTGGATACCACTCTGATCCTCCCCTTCCTGCTTTGCTACAGGAAATGTCATGACAGTGCTACTTTATAAAAGGATTTAGAATGCAGTGGTTGGTGATGTTGGTGGGTAGTTGAGCCCTTCCCCTGCTGAAAAAGAAGAACCATGGGCAAAAGAAACAAGGAGGTAAGAGCAGAAACAATCAACTAACAACAAATGCAGATGCTGTCCCATAGTCTGTATCTCATAGGTGCTCCTGAAATTAGCCTAATGATAGATAAAACTGTAAAACCTGTCAGCACAAAAAGTAACAAAACCTGTAAGCACTACCTGTAATAATTTAACAGAAGATATACCCTTCAAAAAACACTTTGCCATAGAGAAAAATAGAACAGTAATCTGTAAGCACAAAAAGTAACAAAACCTGGAATCACAACCTGCAGAACAATTTAACAGAAGATATACCTTGCAAAAAAACTCTCTGAATCAGAGAAAAATAAAGCAGTAATCTACAAGCACAAAAAGTGACAACCTATAAGCACAACCTTCACAACAATTTTTTTTTTTTGTAGACGCTTTTTATTCACTGCCACTTCGGGGAACTCTCTCAGGCAGCTACCTTACCCCCAGCTCTACCTCCTGAGCCTGCAACTCCCTCTTGTGTCCTGGCACCAACCCAACCAACCTCCCCAGCTCTGAGCTCCTCTGAGGTAGGGCTGCCCTATCTGCCCAGGGCGCTCTATCTACAATTATTGTGGCTGGGTTGGGCTCGGCACAGGACATGAGGAAGTCCGACTTGGTGGAGTGTGGCTGATGGGAGGCAGTACCATCGCCTATCCCCAAGAGCAGGGCATTTTTTCCTTGTTTTTTCTCACGAAGCTTGGACGTGCAATGACGTCCAGCTCGGCAGATGCATGCTACCGTGCACCCCTGAAAGATGTCCGCCACAGCTTCCATCTCCTGTATTCTACGGCCATGCACTGTGATGCCTTCAGTCTCCACTAGAAGTCAGCAGTGCAGCGACGTGTGGATCCCCCCCCCAGGGAAGGAGAGCAGTCCGTGGGATGCTTGATTCTTTCCTGTCCCTGCCAACCCCCTGATGACCCGAGCTTGTTCCTGAACCCGGGTCGCCAGCATGGCGCAAGGTGTGGCATCCAGTGCCTCAACCCTCAGCTCCACCGGGCCGGCCTACCTTCACAACAATTTAACAGAAAATATACTTGCAATAAAAACCTTGAAACAGAGAAAAATAAAGCAGTAATCTGTAAGCACAACACAGTATCAATCTGCAAGCATGCCCTGTAACAATTTAGCA
Source organism: Neoceratodus forsteri (assembly GCA_016271365.2). Classification (NCBI taxonomy): domain Eukaryota; kingdom Metazoa; phylum Chordata; order Ceratodontiformes; family Ceratodontidae; genus Neoceratodus; species Neoceratodus forsteri. Next base: position 586,864,882 of record CM028137.1, on the reverse strand, counting down.
GAATACATACCCTGCAAAAAAACAAATTTCTATCAGAGAAAAAAAAAGCCATAAACTCTAACACCTATAGGCACAACACAGTGACAAAAACCTGTAGGCCCAACCTTGAACAATTCCACAAAAAATGTACCCTGCAAAGAAACAATTTGAATTAGAGAAAATAAAACAGTAATCTGTAAGCACAAAACAGTAATCTGTAAGCACAAAACAGTAACAAACCTGTAGGTACACCCTGTAACAATGTAGCAGAAAGTGTACCCTGCAAATACAATCTGAATCAAAGAACTGTAAAGCAATAATATGTATGCAAAAAACAGTAACAAATCCTATAAGCACAAAAGAAAATAGTTGCACACAGTAAATCTGCCTAGCCAAGAGAAGCCTAAATTATTCTCCTTGCTTTGATAATGTTGTTCCTTACTCTGTCCTTACAAGCAAACCTAGAAGAAAAGAGCTCAGGTGAACCGAGGTGCCTTTGCCAGCAAACCTAGTCTTCCACACTTGCAGACTACATCCATCCTGTCCCAGAAGAATGAAAGCTGTCCCCGTGATGCTAAATCCTCCTGTTCCTGGCTATCCCCTGTGACTTAGTCTATTCCTGAACAATGGTTGCCAGGCATTGAAAGTGGTAGGGCTACTGCTGCACCAGAGGGCCAACGTGGGTCACTCTAATTTATTTTAACTGTTGGGTATTGGTCCTGAAGCTTCCACTGTGAATGCCAAACTAACATACTCATTTCAGACATTTGCTTTTCTCATGTCATCCTACATGTTCACCCTATTCTATGACATCCTTTCTATGTTGTCCATTGTCTGTCTCTTTTCTCCAACACACATGAAGAAGGCATTTTCATTTATTGCCTTTCACCATCCTTAGTTCAGCATCTGCTTTTGCCTCCTAATGAATAGTTTGCTTATCCCCAGTTTTCCTTGCACAGCTCCCTACTGGTATCTTATTGTTCCAACTTGTGGGTCTTAAAATATCTCTTTTTTCTTTGCTTAATGTCTTGAATACCAAAGCAAAGTGGTATCTTCTGTTTTTCAGACTTCCAGTACTATGTACCTAATGCTTGCTTTAAGTTCCCCTAATACTGCTCCTTTTATGATCATCTGTTTGTTGCTTGCCTTCTTTATATAATTGATGCCAGTGAGTCTGTTAGTAATTACAGTAAATCCTCCATTCCAGGGATTTCTATTTTTCTCAAGTTAAAAACCATACTGCTTGAGTTAAGGTTTTTTAGCCCCCTAAACAATATAGAATCCCATAGAATTATGGTTACTCTGTTCTACAAAATCATCCAACTTGACATTACTAATCACGTCCTGGCTGAACATAATGAGGTTGAAGATGTTCTCACCTTGTGTTGTCTCAGGTATATATTGTTTGGGAAAGCAGTCCTGTATAACCATCACAAACCTCAAGCTCTTTAGACTTGTGGCCTCTAGAACTTCCCAGTCTATGTCTGGGAGATTAAAATCTCCCACAAGTATAAGTTACCAAGGCATGCTGCTATTTTAATTTCCCTTTCCGATACTGCATCCATTTCTGCTGACTGGCTGGATGTCCTGTATCTCAGTCTTATCCATAGTTTCTTTCTCCACACCAAAGTCACCACATGTCACAGTGATACTGCTACCTTCCCCTGAGAGAAGGACTTTTCTTCTAACACCACTAACTTCTTTTCTTACTGCCACCTTCCCCCATCCTTTCTGTCTTTCCAACTACAGCATGTCCTGGGACTTGTAGACCCCTGCAGTTATTTTAGTTCTCCTATGATTTAGCAACTGACACTTTCTCTAACTTTTCAGCCACTGTAATTGTTTCCAGCTAATGCATTTTGTTTTCCAGGCTCCTTGTGTTCGTTCAGAGAATTTTCCATCTATACCTCCTTACCATTCCAGACTACCTTCTGTTGTTTACCAAAGGTGTCTATTACTTCTGATTGTATCTCTGACCATAGCAAAATTGTTTGAAAGTTTTTAAGTTTCTCATATTCTGCATTTATTTTATTATTGTATTTTGTCATATAACATACAGGGTGTCACACCTATTTTTCTAACGCACTGGCACAGGGAGAGAGGTGGGTACCAGATGGACTAGATGGAGCAATGGACTTTGTGTAATTAATTTTCATTTTTTTTTTCTACTAGAAAGGCATGTGGGCCAAAATGCCCATTTTCACAAGTGTCCAGATATAACAAACCATGGGAGGGTATATACACATTTACAGAAAATACATTTTTTTAGAGATAAACTAATTACACAGGTACAACAGAGATATACAAAGCTGAAGAAAATGCAGCTATAGAGAAGTACATTTATTTTTATTTTATTCAGAATTTAGAAAAATACCTTTGAGTCAGAGACTCATTTACAAAGGTTCCACGTCACATTAATGGGACAAAACAGTAATAAGGTAAATACAATGCAGAAAACAGAACAAGCTAGTTACACAGTGATAATGTCATTAAATACAGTTAAAGGCTCACAGTCAGTATCAGACAAACTTAGACCAGGTGAGCATGTCAGTATTTATGCTGAGATGCTCGAAAATTGGTGATAAGGGGGAAAAAAGGGGTGAGGGGGCCGGTAGGGTAAGCCAGCCAGAGGCAATTGTCATGGTAGGGGGAGGAATGAGTGACAGCAGGATCAACGGCAATCACAGCTGTTTAGGGACTGGAGATGCCCCTTAAGACATAATCATAGGCCGCAGACACAGTTATAACATAATTATAAGGCCATAAACATGTTGAACGAACTGACAGCAAGGCAAAAAAATAAAACATTCGAGCTCTGTTTCTTCTGTCCCCTCCTGCTGTGAGCTAGCAACCCCCCTCCACTTCTCACATTTCAGCCTGCCCCCTTTGACCAGCCAGCCCACTTACTTGTGCCTTCTTTTTTCTCTCTAGCACTATCTTCCTCCCAGATTCCAGGTAGCAGCAGGGTCATTAGGGCAGCAATGGCAGAGACCTTCCCCAGCATATGGACCTCCTGAAACAGATACAGTCAGTGTTCTGTGCCATCTTGGAGCACGGAAATGGACCGCATGGTTCCCAGTCAGCCTGACTCAGAAATGCAGCTTGCCAGAGTGTGGTGCCACTGTGTGGCACCGCACAGCATCTGCCACCCATCCAACCCTCCACCCTCCCACCCTAAGGTTGTTGGATTTTATTGATGTGTGAGCCAAACAGCTTACTTTTACCCCTCCTCCACCCCAATAGTGACTCATCTCAGCCTGGTGTTTCCTTCTCAGCCTGCTCCTACTATGGTTTTACTCAACATTATACAATGGCAAGAAAGAATGCTGGTCCCTGATTGGTCCATCTGGGCCTGAACCCGGGATGTTATCCCAGCATAACATGCCAGCTCTAGTCCCACCACAGTCATGACTGCATTAAAAGTTAAAACAATAAATAGTCTGCAGCTGTCCCTTGCTTCCCACTCACAACCAAAATGAAGCACACATTCCCGATTGCCGCTATCTGCCCTGTTCAGAATTGGCACTCTCCGCTGACTGTAAACACTGGAAGTGTGTATTACTTCAATCTCCCAGTACAAAATTCACAACCACTATACCAGGAGAACTACAAGAACAATTCCAGTTTAAACAATTACCAGCATGTCATGAGCAGCTGACCACGCGACTCCCCCCAAAAAACAGTCAGTTACAGAAGGGAGCAAAGCGGACTGCTGCCAAGCGGCTTTCATACCAAAATGAAAAAAAAAAAAGAAGTTACTCGCCTTTTTAGTCATGTTATCCCCAGTTTCTTCTCCTCCAAAACACAAGCCCAATAGCCACTGACAAACTATGACGGAAAGATTAAGGCGCAGTGGGTGGGGTAGCTGAAGTCAGAGTACTTCCGGTCTCACTGACATAAAAAAAGACATAGACACCGAGACATGCTACAAAATACAGGAGAGCAGAATCCCCTTTATAACTAAAAAAAGAACAAAATAAAAAAATACAGAGCAAACAACCTCTCTCCTGTTATCTTCTGCCAACTGTATTAAAATAACAACAGGGTGGGGGTGGGAGACAGAGAACCCTATTGGACAAAATACACAATATGCACTATTTTTTCAATAAGTATAGCTACCCCTTCAAAAATGACAAAAAAAATTAATTTTAATAAACCTTTTAATGTTTTCTCTGTTTTTTTTTTTTTTTCAGTTCAAGCCATTGTTTTATAGGAATAATGCCCTCCAGGGTGAGTTTTATGCTGGGATAACATCCCTTCTCGGGTGTTGTTTGCACTCAGCCTGTGGCCTCAAGCCCAGCCACCCAAAGCAGGATGTTATCCCAGCATGATACCCACTCTGGAGGGCATTATTCCTTTATTTGCCCTTCCCATACTGGGTCTCCCCTCACTCTTCACTCAGTATTGGTTCATTCCATCCTAGGGTTTCCCCTCAGTCTGTTTCTACGCAGGTGCCTCGTTGCACAATCCACTCTCTTAAAACCCTGAAAGGACACCAGGCAAAATTGCATTCTGGCTTTCTTAAATTAGTTCAGCTCAAACCTTTTCAAGTCTGCACTGCATTAACCACAATTACCCCTCATGGATACTGACTACCATCCCATCCCACAACCCCCTTTTTCGATGTATTTTTGCACCTCCTTACTAAAATGGCCTTATCAGTCTGCATACTGGGCACTGCAGTGTGTACTCTCTTTATTTCAGCAGATAGTTTTGTTTCAGGCAGCCTTTCTCACATAAATAACTCCTCGCATACTTCTGCCTGTATTTTCTGACCGATGATAATTCTTAATGTCACAAGTAATGTCACCATGAGGTTCATTTGCAGTAAACAACGCTTTATGTTCTTCCACTCATTAAAATACGCTCAGATTAATAGAAAGCATATTACAAATTACTGGCCAGTATCCAGGCTACTAGTGATTTTAATACTGTTACCCAGAGATGCAGAATGTAATCCTGGTCCTGAAATTCATATGGGTAATGATCACAATTGCTGTACCAGCGACAAAGGTCTGCGAATTATGCACCTAAGCATACACAGCCTTACCTCTAAAATAGCAGAACTGGAGTCACAAACAACAAAGCACAAGCTGCACATATGCGCTATCGGTGAAAGTTGGCTGAAACATTCCATCCTAGATCATGAAGTGGTGCTGTAAAATTAAGTTACCTTCAGAAAGGATTGACCACAAAAAAGGTCTGGGGTGTCATGTTTTACAGTATATGGAAAAAAATTTGAATGCTGAAATTGTTAACCATGACTTTTCAGCAAAGTCTACCTGGAATGGCTGATCATAAAACTAAAATTAGGCACAAAAAAACATTATTTATGCTGTGTCTACAATCCATCAACAGTTGGTGTGGAAGGACTTAGAGATCTACTAGTCATGTTATCACAACTAGGACAGAGATTATTGCGCTTGGTGATCTAAACCTGGATTGGACCAGCAACACCACAATTTATAGGGACTTACTGCAGAACTATGGATTTAGTCAAATTATCCTTGACAACACCATGCCAAATAATGAATCATCCAAGCACACACTCGCAGATTGGGTAATGGTCAATGGAAATAACAGAGTAATTGAAGCTGGCTCTCTGCTGGACTCCATCAGTGACCATGCTACATTCTTCAGTGTGTGGTCATATAGTGCTGTTCAGAAACCCAGATCTGCTTTGCAATGGTTTCATGACTGTTCGAAGCTGGTCCTTTAAGAATTTCTTGAAGATCTCCGCAATATTGACTGGTGTTACCTGGAGTTAATTCCAGACATTAATCATGCTCTGCATTTTTTCATTACTGGGTTCTCCAGAGCAATACATAAGCAGTGCCTTTATAAAGAAGGAGGTTTAAAAGTTTAAAATCTATGTGGTTAACAAAAGCTGGGCCCTATGCATGAATGGGCAGGAACTATGTGCCAGAGGCACATATTCCACCTGCGTAGATCCACACCTGCAGACAGGTGCACACCTGGGGGGTATACACCACTGAAGTGCACCTGTCCGCAGCCCCACCTCCTCCAGGAAGCAGGATTCTGCAAAGAGGCCAGGGGCAGGATTGCAGTCCAAGGCAGACATCCAATCAGATGCCCATCATGGGCCAAAAGTGGATCCCTTTCACTGAGAAGTGCAATAGGGGTGCATGAATGCCCATTGCAGGCACCTGGACTCATGCACATATGCCCCCATGATGGGCTGTTGGTTGGCTGCCCCCCCATCCACCACACTGCAGGGCCACTACAGGAGATGGCAACCAGAACCCCCCTCCCATGCCACTGCCTGCAGAGGGAAAACCCCATGCTGGTACAACATCTGCTGGTGACCACTCTCACCTGCAGTCACCCAAACTGGCAAGCTGGCTAGATGATGAACCGTCAATGGCACAGTCACCCACCATCCCGTGTACCTTTTTGCTGGTGCCACCCCCAAGATGGCCAGTGGCACAGCCCTCCTCTCACTGCCATGGCTGCCTGCCATCTGACTTATGTGGGGATGCATCTGCTGCATGCCCTTGCGTATGGCAGATGGCCGTTGGCCATGGCAGTGAGAGGAGGTCTGTGCCACTGGCCATCTTGAGGCGACACTGGTGAAAAGGTATGGGGGATGGGGATACTGGTGCTGGGGGGCCTCTGGACATCAATGTGGGGCAGCAGTGCCTGGTTCAGGGTGGGAAGCATGCACTGTGCTGTGTTGGGGAGGTGTGTGTGGCGGGGTTGGGTTGCTGTGCACATATGGGGTCGGGGTGCAGAAGGGTGTGTGTGTGTGTGTGTGTGTGTGTGTGTGTTGGAGGGCCACCTCAGTCATCTGGACTGGGGCACTGGTCAGTGGTTGGAGGGTGTTGTAGGAGTGGCCCCGTGTATGAGACTGTCATGTGGGGTTGGGGGGGCACATAGGGGCAACTACCATGGCTTCCTTGGCACTCACCTTTTTGGGTGCCCCAGCCCTCCAAATCAGCTAGTGGGCAGTGGCAACAGGGGACCCCATTACCAGTCCCCCCAGCAACAGATGGTGCAGTAACTGTGGGCACACAGTGGGTTATGGCAGGGTCCCGGAAGCCGTAAAGTATGCTCAGCTCTGCAGCCATGCAGCCAGCAGTATGCAGTTCTGTGCTTACCACGTAGTGCTGGCACATGCCCAGAATGCTCCCAGTGCATTGCGGTCCTTGCAGCCGGGAGGGAAGCCTTGTACCTACCTTGTGCCCTGTTCCTGAATGCTATGCTGGGTGCATGGGGCCCTGCTCCATGGCATTCCTGCGTATTGATGCCAACATGCCCGGTTTCTGCAGTGCACTGGCATTGTGTATGGGGCCTGATATATTTAAAATTATAAAAGACAGAGATGGAACCTGGACCAAATTCAAAAGCACTAGCCTAAAGTCCAAAATATCAACAACATTACCAAAAAAAAATCACCTCAGGGAGCAGCAGACCGCTAACCTAGATGACCCTAAGAGTTTCTGGAAATGCTTAAATAACAGTAAATCCAACTAAGAAGCCACCTCAGCTGAGCCTGGAACAAAATGGTAATAACATAACTGATCCACTGGAAATATTCAATATCTCAAATGACTTCTTTTGCGACTTTGTGAAACATAGCTCTTGCCTTAACTGCAGTCCCTGACATACGGCACAGTCCTTAAATCTACCCATTACTAACCAACCACTATTTTATTTTCAGGCAGTCACCAGTGCACAGGTGTACAAACAACTACGGAGCATTAAAAAAGACAAATCTGCCACAGCTGACAGTCTACACCCTAAGTTCTTATGCCCGGCTGCCCCAGCCATAGCCTATCCAGTAACAAGGTTAATCAACTCTCTTTCAAATTCCAATAAGTACCTGACCTCTGGAAGTGCACACAGGAAGTACCACTATTCAAAAAGGGTAATGTGCATCTAGTGGAGAACAATAGACCCATCTCCATTCTGCCAGGGCTGTCAAAGATTCAGAAGAGGATCATTCACACCCAAATGACTGACTACCTTGAGCAGGATCACTTAATGAGAGAGTAACAGCATGGATTTGTTGTAATCATAGAACAGAGTCTGCATTGTTGGGGCTCACAGACACTTTACCAATGGTGAAAGGATCACAGATCTCTAGGCAGAAGGTCACCTGGGGGTCAGTGACCATCACATGGTATGGTTCAATTTGGCCACTAGAACTAAATCGTCCCATTTCAAGGCAAAAATATGGGACGTCAGAGGTGCTGACTTTGATAAGATGGCCAACAGAGTTAAGGTAGCCCCGGCAAGAAGAAATACAGGTGAGGTGGTACAGGCAAAGTGGGCATGCATTAAGGATGTAATACTTGAAGCAACATCCCATTGTGTTAGAGAGAAAAGCAAGATCAAAAGCAGGAGGAAACCACTTTGATTCTCAAAAACAGAAGCAGAAAAGGTCATAGCCAAAAGGTTGGCTTTCAAGAAATATAAGGGACCACAGTGTGACGAAGACAGGGAGGCATACCAAACTTCCCTAACAGAAGTAGGGAAGGCAGTAAGGCAGGCAAAGGCCCAAACCAAGGAAACACTAGCACGAACAGTAAAAGAAGGGGACAAGACTTTCTATAGAAACATTAGTGAAAGGAGAAAGTCCTAAGGGGGTATTGCTAAGATCAAAGGGGATAACGGGGAGTGTGTGGAGGAGGACCAAGGAAAAGCATCTATCCTAAATAGATACTTCTGCTCAGTATTTACTGAGGAGAAGATAGGGAAGGTCCCACAGCTCAGCACCATGGACACGGGGGGGAAGGAGGCATGCACTTGTCCCTTCACAAAAGAAAGGGTCCTACAAGAGCTTGATAAGCTCAGGGTGAACAAGGCAATGGGACCTGATGGCATACATCCCAGGGTACTAAAGGAACTAAAGGTGGAACTAGCAGAGCCATTATCTGCACTGTTTAGTGAGTCTCTGAGCACAGGAGAGGTACCAGAAGACTGAAGAAGGGCTCATGTGATCCTGCTCCACAAGAGTGGTAGCAGGGAGGAAGCAGGGAACTACAGACCAATCAGTCTTACCTCAGTAGTAGGAAAGATTATGGAGGTACTCCTTAAGGAAAGGATGGTGCAACACCTGAAATTCATAGGAGCACAGGGTCCAAGACAGCATGGGTTTGTGAAAGGAAGGTCCTGTCAAACTAATTTCATAGATTTTTTAACTAGGTAGCCAGAGTGGTGGACCAAGGGGGTGCAGTTGATGTCACCTACCTTGACTTCAGCAAAGCTTTCAATACTGTTCCACATAGAAACATAGAAACATAGATTTTGATGGCAGACAAGGACCACTTGGCCCACCCAGTCTGCCCATTTCCCTACCTATTGGATAAGCTGCAGATTCTAGCTAATCAACTGCCTACTTCCTGCAACCCCCCACTATAATTGCCTTATGTCTGTCCAATGCATGTTTGAATTCCCCCACTGTTTTAGACCCCACAACCTCTCCAGGAAGGTGGTTCCATGTGTCCACCACTCTCTCCTTAAAAAAAAATTTCCTCACACTACCCCTGAGTCGTTCCCCTCTGTCTTTAAATTGTGCCCCCTTGTTCTTACACATCTCTTTTTCTGAAAGATGCTACCCTCCAGGACTTTACTGATTCTCTTGAGGTACTTAAAAGTTTCTATCATGCCCCCCCCCCGTCCCTCCTTTCATCAAGATTATACATATTAAGCTCTCTCAGTCTCTCTTCATATGGTTTCTGATGTAGGCCCAGCACCATTTTAGTTGTCCTCCTCTGGACTGCTTCCATCCTGTCTATGTCATTGCGTAGATGAGGTCTCCAAAACTGCACGCAGTACTCCAGATGGGGTCTCACCAACCGTCTGTACAAAGGGAAAACCACTTTCCTTTTTCTACTTGTGATGCCTCTCCCTATGCATCCCAGTATCCCCCTGGCTCTCCTTACCGACTTCTCACATTGCTTACCCACCTTTAGGTCATCTGATATGACTACCCCCAGGTCCCTTTCCATTATTGTTGTTGTTAGTACCTCCCCTGTTATTGTGTACTCTTCTCCTGGATTTTTATTTTACAGGTGCATTACTTTGCACTTCTTTGCATTGAATCTAAGTTGCTATATGTCTGACCATTCCTCAAACCTTGCCAAGTCCCTTCTCATCCTTTCTACCCCCCCTTGTGTATCAGCTCTGTTATAGATCTTTGTGTCATCTGCAAAGATGCATACCTTTCCTTCAAGACCCTCTGCAATGTCACCTATAAAGACGTTAAAGAGGACTGGACACAGTACTGAGGCCTGAGGTACTGCACTAGTAACCCCCCTTTCTTCTGAATGTGTTCCATTCACTATTACCTTCTGTGTCCTGTTGTGCAGCCAGTTTGCTACCCAGGCTACCACCCTGGGACCCACTCCCAGGCTGGCTAACTTGATTATTAATCTTTTGTGCGGGACTGTGTAAAATGCCTTGCTAAAGTCTAGGTAGGCCATGTCCACAGCCCCTCCCTGGTCTATTACTTGGTCACCCAGTCAAAGAAATCGATTAGATTCATCTGACATGACCTTCCTGCTGTGAATCCATGCTGCTTTGGGTCCTGTGCCCTGCTGGCCTCTAGGTACTCAACAATTCTTTCTTTCAAGTAATTCCATCATTTTCCCTACCACTGAGGTCAAACTAACAGGTCTGTAGTTTTCTGCTTCTGCCTTGCTCCCACTTTTGTGAAGGGGAATCACATCTGCCCTCCTCCAATCCTCAGGTACCACCCCATCTTCCCATGATTTGTTAAAAAGTGTGGTCAGTGGTGTCACTAGGTCCTCCCTTCATTCTTTTAGGATTCTAGAGTGAATCCCGTCAGGCCCCATTGCTTTGTCCACCTCAAGTTTTAGGAGTTCTTTCAGGACTATTTCTTCTGTAAATGGACTGGCGTCAACCCTACTACCCAGAGTGCTTCTATTGTTTGGTTTAGGTAACTCCTCCTCTTCTTCTTTTGTGAATACTGAGCAAAAGTATTCATTCAGTATCTCTGCATTTTCACTGTCTCCCTCTGCCTACCTCCCCTCTCCTTTATTAATCTTCACTATCCCTCCCTTAACCTTTCTATGCTCCCTAAATTACCTATAAAAGGTTTTATACCCCTTCTTAACTGAGTTAGTGATCTTTTCCTCAGTTTGGGCCTTTGCTTTTCTGACTGCCTTCCCCACTTCTTTCTGCTTTAATTGATACAGTTCCTTGTTGTGCTCCTTCTGTGATTTCTTATACTTTTTGAATGCAGCCTTTTTCTCCTTAACCTTCCCTGACACCTCTTTTGAGAACCATAGTGGTTTTTTATTCCTCTTTGTTTTCTTTATTTGTTTCACACAAAGGCTTGTTGCCTCCATGATGGCAGTTTTGATTTTTCTCCATTGTTCTTCCACGCCTCCTTTCAGGCCATTTGCTAATGCATTCCTCAGGTATTCACCCATTATGTCAAAGTCAGCCCTTCTAAAGTCCAGTATCCTTGTCTTTGTATGGCTTGTCTCCATGGCTGTGTTTATTGTGAAACACACTGTGCAGTGGTCACTTGTTCCCAGATGTCTACTAACTTTTAAATTTGTGATCCTCTCTCCATTTGAAAGTACCAGGTCTAATATAGCTCCCTCCCGAGTTGGGTCTACCACTAGCTGTCTAAGGCATGCCCCCTGTAGGGCATCAAGAATGACCCTAGTCTTGGATGTGGCTGCAGTCCATGTCATCCAGTTAACATCTGGCATATTCAGGTCCCCCATCAACAGTATCTCCCCTTTTTCAGCCATTTTGAGAATGTCCTCTATCATTTTCTTGTCCATTTCCTCCCCTTGAGATGGGGTTCTGTATACAAGACCTGTGCGGATTGTGATGCCATTCCCTGTCTCCAAGGTGACCCAGAGTGCCTCTTGTCCTCCCCCTTTACTTTTTAGTTCTGTAGCTTTGATCCCTTCCCTTATGTAGAGAGCTACTCCACCTCTTCTTTTACCCTCCCTGTCCCTTCTGTAGATTGTGTACCCTGGTATGTTGACATCCCAGTCATGGTTCTCCATGTACCATGTTTCTGTGACTACCACCATATCCATGTGTTCCTCTTCCATCAGGGCTACTGGCTCAGGAAGCTTGTTTCCCAAACTATGGGTACTGGTACTCATTGCCCTCCATTTAATGTTGGCTTTATCCTTTTTTACCCCATCCCTGCTCTTATTGCTCTTGTCTATTTTTCCATTTACCCCTGTCCTGCCCTCTGTCAAGCTCTGCGCCTCAGTGTTTACCCTACTATCTGCCATGTTTTGTGGGGGGAGGCTTGAACCTTCCTGCTTCCTATCAGCACCTCCCCCCTTGGCTAGTTTAAAAGCTTGCCAAGGAACCATTTAAACATGTCATCTAGGAGCACCTAGGAGCTTGTTTCCCTTCCTGGACAGATGCAAACCATCATGTCAGTATAGACCTTCATCTCTCCAGGTGGACCCCCAGTCCCCAATGAAGCCAAAGCCATGTGCTCTGCACCAGTTTTGCAACCATTCATTAAACTGCATGATGTGCAGTACCCTAGCCTCAACCCTGCCATAGACTGTCAGCACCTCTGAGAAGGTTACCATGCTTGCTACCTTTTTTGATTGATAGGCTGGGTAGGCTGGGATTGATTAATAAGCTGGGTAGGCTTGGGATGGGTCACACGTTGGTCATCTGGGTGGTAAACTGGTTGGCGGGCAGAAAACCAAGAGTGGTGGTAAACAGTATAAAGTCAGAAGACATGCAAGTCACAAGTGGGGTACCTCAGGGATCTGTCCCGGGGCCAGTCCTGTTCAATACCTTCATCAGTGACATTGCAGATGACACCAAGATCTGCAACAGAGTAGATGATCTAGATGGGATGGGCAGAATGAGAAGCGATCTGGATAAACTGGCAAAATGGTAAGAAGAGTGGCAAATGGGGTTTAACGAAAAGAAGTGCAAGATCATGCACATAGGGAAGAGAAACCCTTAACTTAACTCACTTAACTTCCCTTTGCTCCCAGGTCACACCTGTAAAAAAGCTTTCAGTTTAGTGTGCTACTCCTGGTTAAACAACTAAAAACAAACAAACCCTGAAGCCACTTATAGGTTGGGAGGGGAGTTGCTGGCAATCACAAGAGAAGAAAGAGACTTGGGCATCACCATCACAGATTACCTGAAATCATCCAAGAAGACCACTAAAGCACTAGGTAAGGCTAGAGGGATGTCAGGGTGTATTTTTAGGGGTATTCCAAGTCATATGAGGGAAGTAATAATCCCTCTTTACAAGACACTGGTTAGGCCCCATCTGTAGTACTGTGTGCAGTACTGGAGGCCACGCCTGCCCAAGGACGTTAACAAAATGGAGGCAGTCCAGAGAAGGGCAACCTAAATGGTGCAGGGGCTGCATCAGACAACATATGAGGACAGATTAACAGAGCTCAATATGTATGCTCTAGAGCAAAGGAGGGAGAGAGAGAGAGAGAGACGATATGATTGAAACATTCAAACATCTTAAGGGCACTAACAAGGTGAAAGAGTCTATCATGTTTCAATATAAGAAAAATAGCCAGACAAGAGGACACAGCATGAGAGTAGAAGGAGGCTGATTAAGGGGTAATATGAGGAAGTTCTTTTTCACAGAAAGGGTGGCGGATGCATGAAACGGCCTACCTCAGGAAGTGTTGGATTTGAATACAGTGCAGGGCTTCAAACAGGCATAGGATAGGCATAACAGAACAATACAGATGAGTGTGAATAGATAGGCTATTGACAGAGTACAGGCGTATGGCACAGTCATAAGGTAGAAAAAATGGGCAGACTGGATGCTTCTTGAGGTCCTTGTCTGCCATCAACCTTTATGTTTCTATGTTTACAGAACTATGGATAAAGGTTTGATGACAGGTACTGTGTTCACAGACCTCATGAAAGCATTTGACCTGGAAGACCACAATCTATTAATTACTAAATTAAAAGGAGTAGCAGCAGTGGGAAAGAGTTCCCCAGAGAAAAAAGGAAGACCACCAGAAGGAGAAGGCAGGGTTATGAGTGGCAGCCAATCAGGTTACCAACACAGGGGAGCAGCGGCTCCAATGCGGCCACTGACAAAGGAGGACAGGGGGACCAATCAGAGCAGCTGCAGCAGTTTCAAATAGCCAACAGCAGCCCTTTTAAAGTGTGGTCAGCGCTTGGAAGGGCCCAGTAGGAGTGGCAGCAGTGGAGAAGAGTTCCCCAGAGGAAAAAGAAGGAGCACCTGAAGGAGCGAGCAGGGTGAAGAGCACCAGTCAATTGGTCCACCAACACAGGAGATCAGTGGCTCCAATTCAGCCGCTGATAAAGGAGGATGGGGGACCAATAGCGCAGCCACAGCAGTTTCAGATAGCCATCGGCAGCCCTTTTAAAGCATGGTTGACACTTAGAAGGGCCCAGTAGGAATGGCAGCAGTGGGGAAGAGTTCCCCAGAGGAAAAAGGAGGAGCACCTGAAGAAGCGAGCAGGGGAAGAGGGGGCAGCCCTTCGGGCTGCTACCACAGGGGAGAAGTGGCTCCAGTTCAGCCGCTGACAAAAAAGGACCTGGGGACCTAGTAGAACAACCATGGCAGTTTCAGGCAACTGCCTGCAGCCCTTTTAAAGTGCAGTTAATGCTTGGAAGGGCCCAGTGGGAGTGGTAGCAGTGGGAAAGAGTTCCCCAGAGGAAAAAGGAGGTGCACCTGAAGGAACGAGTAGGGGGAAATAGTGGCAGTCAATCAGGCCACCAATAAAGAGGAGCAGCGACTCCAATTAGGTTGCTGACAAAAGGTGGACCGGGGGACCAATCAGAGCAGCTACAGCGGTTTCAAACAGCCAGTGCAGCCCTTTTAAAGCATGGTCAGTACTTGGAAGGGCCCAGTAGGAGTGGCAGCAGTAGGGAAGAGTTAACCAGAGGAAAAAGGAGGAGCACTCAAAGGAGCGAGCAGGGTGAAGAGTGCCAGTCAATTGGTCTGCCAACACAGGAGAGCAGCAGCTCCAATTCTGCTGCTGATAAACGAGGACCGGATACCCATCAGAGCAGCCGCAGCAGTTTCAAACAGCCATCTGCAGCCTTTTTAATGCACGGTCAGTGCTTGGAAGGGCCCAGTAGGAGTGGCAGCAGTGGGGAAGAGTTCCCCAGAAGAAAAAGGAGGAGCACCTGAAGGAGCGAGCAGGGGAAGAGAGGAAGCCCTTCGGCCTGCTAACACAGGGGAGCAGTGGCTCCAGTTCAGCTACTGACAAAGAAGGACCAGGGGATCAAGCAGAGCAGCCACAGCAGTTTCAAACAGCTGGTGGCAGCCCTTTTAAAGCGCAGTCAATGCTTGAAAGGGCCCAGTGGGAAGGGCAGCAGCAGGAAAGAGATCCCCAGAAGAAAATGGAGGAGCACCCAAAGAAGTGAGCAGGGGAAATAGTGGCAACCAATCAGGCCACCATTACAGGGGAGCAGCGGCTCCAATTTGGCTGCTGGCAAAAGAGGACCAGGGGACCAATCAGAGCAGCTGAGTCAGTTTCAAACAGCTGGCAGCAGCCCTTTTAAAGTGTGGTTGGCACTTGGAAGGGCCCAGTAAGAGCGACAGCAGTGGGGAAGAATTCCCCTGAGGAAAAAGGCCCTCCTATCCTACCCCCACCATGTCCATTTAAATATTCGGAGGCCAGGTGGGGGTTGGGAAATCAAGAAAGGGGAGGAGCAGAAGACTGAATCCTGGAAGGAACTGAAATTGGGCTGAATGTAGGGCACCACAAGGAGAGGGGCAAGTAAGAGCTGATCATGACTGGGTCAGGGCTGGACCAGATGGTGAGTAGTTCCTTTGTCACAGGGGTTTGTAGTGGTGTGGGGCTGGTAGGCTAAAGCAGCAGTACTGTAGAACTGCATTTTGCTCTAGATACAACTGTAATTCTTAGATAGCTCTCAGGGAGCTTTTCTCTAAATAAGCAGTTGTTTCAGGTATAGTAGAATGGTAGTGTATAGGTAGTTTAGAACTGTATGTTGTCTTATATGTTAATGTGCTTTTAGTCAGTATTTTATTCTTCATGCAGGTATAGTTGGTAATGTAGCCTATAGATATTTTTAGTACTGTATTACATTCTAGGTGAACTGTACATGTTGGTCAGTACTGTGTAGGTATAATTGGTAATATAAATTATAGGTATTTTTAGGACTATAATTTGTTTTGGATAGACTTTTTAGTCAGTACTGTGCTGTATTATTTGCCCTAATTAAGTGGGTATAGTTGGTAAGGTATCATGGGTGAATACTGTCTTACGCCTTGTACAGGTTAGGGATATGGGACTAGACTAGTACAATTAGTATAGATAGTATTGTATTATCTTTTATTTCATTAATAGGTAGTGATAGCCATGGGTAGGATTGTGAGATTCAATGGTTGTGGGGCAGTGGTATGAATGAACATACAGTGGAGACTGGGAGGGTGTCCAATCTGTCACAGACTGAGGGGGCTTGAGGATGAGCTGTGGTGCTTTGGTGGAGAGTTGGAGAGGATGGTGGGAGGGGTGGGAGATTCTAGGGCAGGTGGGCCCTCAACAGGGAGTAAAATGGGGACATCATATGGGCCATCACCAGGGAGTAACATGAGGGCACCACATGGGAGGAACACTGGGCCGAGGGAAGAGATGGGGGAAGGGGCAAGTGCAAAAAGGACAGAAGGCCTAATGATGAAGGATAGACTCAAGCTGGGCCTGGCAATAGAGAGGGGACTCAAGTTAGGATGGAGGAAACAAGGCATAGCAGAACAGAGGGTGGGGAATTGGTTTGCTGTACTGATGACACTGGTGGGGGAGGAAGAGGATGAGAAGGAGGGAGGGCTCCAGGAGGGGGCAGGAAAGGGAAGAGGAGGAGACTGCACAAGGGACAGTATTTGGGAATTGGAGGGGAGGGGGCAATATTGGTGGGGCTGAGAGGGCTATTGCAGAGATGGGGGAGCCCAGGGCAGATGGGGGGTGGAGAATAGTGAGTAAGTGATGAAGAGGGTAGCGGTTAGGTCAGAGATGGAGAGGAGGGGACCGCAGGTGAAAACAGGAGAGCATCTAATATGGGGAACTCTAGAAATGGAAACCGGGGTAGAAGGGTGGGCCGAGAGTGAGGAATGAAGAAGGGGGTGTACTGGTATTGGGGGACACCATACTTAAAGGGGATCAGATGGTGCATGAAGGGGGGAATGGCATAGTTGCATATGGGTGGAGTCTGTACTAGGGCTAACAGCAGACAATGCGGGGCAGTCAATTCTAAAGTGTGTAAGGAGGGTAGGAGGAAACCACAGATAGTGGTGCTTGTAGGGATGAACGATCTGGTGGAGGAGATGGTGGAGGTAGTGAGAGAGAGAGAGGTTTTAGAATGTGAGAAGGCTGTGCAAAGGGATAGGGGAGTTGGTGGCCTTCTCAAAGGTGCTCACAGTACCCTGTTCGAGTACGGTGAGGAAAGGGAGGATTGGGGAGTTCAACACATGGCTGGGAGAGTGGTGTCAATCCAAGGGGTATGGGGTAGTGGGTGGATGGGGCAGGACCCGGGACCTTAATGATCTACATGCAGGGGGACAGGCTGCACTTGAGTGGAGAGGGGAAGGGGGTGTTAAAGCAGAAGTTAGAGGGGTACATAGGAATGAAGGTGGATTTAAACTAGGTGGGGGGTGGAGAGTGGGTGGCTAGTAGGCAGGGATTCTGAAGAGAGGGACCAAATTAACTTACCCTCAAGTTATCAGGAAAGGATTTGGGGAAGTTGCACATAGGTGTAATAGGAGAGAGGGGAAGCAAAGAGAGGGAAAGGGACAGGTTGGAGGGTGGTCTCACTGAATGTGAGAAGTTTAAGTAACAAATCAGCTGAGTTTCAGGCACTCATGTCAGTGGGGAGGGTGGATATAGAAACATAGAAACAGAATCTGATGGCAAATAAGGACTGATTGGCTCACCTAGTCTGACCATTTCCCTACCTAATAGATAAGCTGCAGATCCTAGTTAACCAACAGCTTACTTCCTCCTACCCCCCACTAGAATTGCCTTATATCTGTTCCATGCGTTCCCTACCCTCTTGGACGTTGCTGATCCCCTTGAGGTACTTGAAAGCTTCTATTATGTCTGCCCTCTCTAACTTTGAGGGTATATATATTATGCTCCTTTAATCTCTCTTTGTATGTCTTCTGGTGCAGAGCCTGCACCATTTTAGTTGCCTTCCTCTGGACAGACTCAATCCTGTCCATATCCTTGCAGAGACGGGGTCTCCAGAACTGCACACAGTACTCTAGATGAGGTCTCACCATCTGTCTGTACAGAGGGATAAGAACTTCCTGATTTCTACTGGTTATGCCTCTCCCTATGCATCCCAGCATCCTGCCAGCCCTCCTTACTGCCATCTCACATTGCTTGCCCATCTTTAGGTCATTTAATATGACTACCACCAGGTATCTTTCCATTTTTGTTATTATCTCACCCCATTGCGTACTCTTCCCCTGGGTTTTTGTTTCCCATGTGCATTACTTTGCACTTCTTTGCATTCAGTCTAAGCTGCCATGCATTTGACCATTTCTCCAACCTTGTCAAGTCCCTTCTCATCCTTTTCACCCCACCTTCTGTATCAACTCTGTTGCAGATCTTTGTGTAGTCTGCAAAGGCACATTTTTTTCTGTCCAGTCCTCTGCAATGTCACATAGAGACATTAAAGAGCACTGGTCCCAGTACTGAACCCTGTGGTACCCCACTAGTAAACTCCCTTTCATCAGAGTGGACTCAGTTTAATATTACCCTCTGCGTCCTGTTGTCCAGACAGTTTTTTACCCAGGCTACCACCTTGGGACCCTCTCCAAGGCTGGCTAACTTGTATATTAATCTTTTGTGTGGGACTGTGTCAAATGCCTTGCTAAAGTCCAAGTAGGCCATGTCCACAGCCTCTTCCTGGTTTACTACTTTGGTCACCCAGTTAAAGAAATCTATTAAATTCATCTGACATGACCTTCCCACTGTGAAGCCATGCTGTCTTGGGTCCTGTGCCTCACTGGCTTTCAGGTACTCAACAGTTCTTTCCTTCAGAAGTATTGCCATCATTTTCCCTACCACTGAGGTCAAACTAACAGGTCTATAGTTTCCTGCTTCTGCCTTGTTTGCACTTTTGTGAAGTGGAATCACATCCACCCTCTTCCAGTCCCTAGGAACCACCCCATCCTCCAATGATTTGTTAAAGACTGGTGTCACTAGTTCTACCTTTAGTTCTTTTAGAATTCTTGGGTGAATCCTGTCAGGCCCCATTGCTTTGTCCGCCTTCAGTTTTAAGAGTTTTTTCAGAACCCTTTCTTATGTAAATGGACTAGTATCGACCCCCCCATCTAGAGTATTTTTGTTTGGATTAGGTACCTCCCCCTCCTCTTCTTTTGTGAATACTGAGCAGAAGTATTCGTTCAGTATCCCTGCTTTTTCACTGTCACCCTCTGCCCACATTCCCTCCCCTTTATAAAGCCTCACTATCCCTTCCTTGGTCTTTCTTCGCTCCCTAATGTACCTATAAAATGTTTTATCACTCTTCTTAACAGAGTTAGCTATCTTTTCCTCAGTTTGGGCCATTGCTATTCTGACTGCCTTCCCTGCCTCCTTCTGCTTTATCTGATGTACTTCTCCATCCTGCTCCTTCTTTGTTTCCTTATCTTTTCTGAATACTATCCTTTTCTCTTTAACCTCCCCTGACACTTCTTTTAAGAACCGTAGTGGCTTTTTCCTTCATTTTGTTTTGTTGATTTGCTTTACACAAAGGCTCGTTGCCTCTGTGATGGCAGTTCTGATTTTTCCCCATTGTTCTTCCACCCCTCCTTCTTGCCTGTTTGCTAGTGCTTTTCTGAGGCACTCTCCCATTTTGCTAAAGTCAGCCCTCCTAAACTCCAGCACCCTTGCTTTTATATGACTTGACTCTACAGCTGTGTTTATTGTGAACCACACTGTTTGGTGGCCTCTTGTTCCCAGATGGCTACCCACTTCTAAATTTGAGATCCTCTCTTCATCCCCATTTGAAAGTACCAGGTCTAAGATTGCTCCCTCCTGAGAGGGTTCCAACACTAGCTGTCTGAGACATGCCCCCTGTAGGGCATCAAGAATGACCCTGCTCTTGGATGTGGCTGCAGAAAAGGTGTTCCAGTTAACATCTGACATATTCAGGTCCCTCATCAACAATATCTCTCCCTTTTCTGCCATTCTAAGGATTCCTTATATCATTTTCTTGTCCATTGCCTCCCCAAGACGGAGTATTTAAACAGCCCCTGTGCAGATTGTAGTGCCATTTCCTGTCTCTAGGGTGACCCACAGTGCCTCTTCCCCTTCCTGTTTACCCTTTAGTTCCATTGCTTTGATTCCTTCCCTTATGTAGAGAGCTAATCCTTCTTTTTTATCCTCCCTGTCCCTTCTGTAAATTGTGTACCCTGGTATGTTGACATCCCAGTCATGGTTCTCTGTTTACCATGTTTCTGTGACTGCTACGATATCCAGACCTCCCTTTTCCATTAAAGAGCCCCTGACTAGTTCAGGGAGCTTGAGCTATGGTCATAGGTGCTCATCACACTCCTTTTTCGATGGTCTTACCCCTTTTAGGCCCATCCCTGTCTTTACTGCCTGTGTCTTTTCAGGATTTACCTCTGTTCTGCTGCCTATTAACTTCTCTACCATTGTGTCTACTTCACTAACTACCCTGTTTTGTGGTGGGGGCTGGGATTTCCCTGCTTCTCTTCAGTGCCTTCCCCCATGGCTAGTTCAAATGCTTGCCAATGAAGCATTTAAAGCTATCACCTAGGATCCTGGCTCCCCTCCTGGACAGATGCAGACCATCACACCAGTATAGGCCTGCATCCCTCCAGGAGGACCCCCAGTCCCCAGTGAAGCCAAATCACTGAGCTCCACACCAGTTTTTCAACCAGTCATTGAATCCCATGGTGTGAATCACCCTCGCCTCACCCAAGCCATAGACTAGTAGCACTTCCAAGAGAGTTACCATGGCCAGGAGATGATGGAGGGTGTAATGGCCAAGAGAAAAGTATTCCAGAGACTCAAGAAATCAGGAGTTGCAGGAGACAAGGAGCAGTATATGAAGAGGTCTAGGGAGGTTATTGCAGCCATCATGGAAACATAAGCCACCGAGTACGAGGACTGGGATATGATGATCCCAGGGAATAGGATATTCAGGAAGGATAAGATGGAGTGGAGTGAGGGGTGTGGCAATCTATGTGTGAGAAAGGATAAGGTGTGTAAGGGAAAAGGGGGAGGCAGGCAGGACTGAGGACCTATAGATGCAGTTCAAGGACTCAAAGAAAAGTATATTGAGAATGGGGCTAGTGCACAGACCACCAGCACAAGTGGATGATTTGAATAGGCAATTAGCTGATCAGATTAGAAGGGTCTTTAGGAAGGGGGAAAACAGTGGTGGTGGGGGACTTCAATCTACCGGCAGTGGATTGGAGCACCCCAACCACCATGAGTAAAAGGGAACAGGTCATATTAGATGCAGTTCTGGACAGCTTCCTAGTGCAGCTGGTCAGAGAAAAGACTAGTGAAGGAAGAACTCTGGACCTGGTATTATCAAATGGAAAGTCTGTTAGGGATCTGGAGGTAGAGGACTCTCTTGCTGGGAGTGACCACCACATGGTGTGATTCACGCTCAATATGGGAAGGGAAAAGGGGGGACAGGGAACCAGGGTGATCAATTTTAAGGGGACAGACTTTAAAAGGATGGGGAAGATTGTGGGTAGGCACCTAGCAGGATTCAGCTTAACATGGATGCTTGTCAAAAGTGGGAGATTATTAAGGCAGAGCTGGTAGAAGCTACTAGGATATGTACAAAGACATGAAGCAAACAGGGCAGGGCAAAGAAGCCCAGTTGGTTAACCCAGGAAGTGATGGAGGGGGTGAGGGCCAAGAGAAAAGCATTCCAGAGACTCAAGAAATCGGGAGTGACAGGAGACATGGAGGAGTATACAAAGAGGTCTAGGGAGGTGAGCAGGCTGGTCAGAGCAGCCAAGGCTTAAAGAGAACTGAGGCTGGCACAAGGTTTCAAGAATGGTGAAAAGGACTTCTTCAGATACATTAGGGAGACAAGGAAGAACTAGGACCAGATTGTGAGGATTAAGAAGGACGGATGTAGGTGGAGAAGGAGGGAGATCAGGCAGAGGTACTAAATTAGTATTTCTGTTCTGTGTTCACATAGGAGAAAGGGGGCAGATACCTCGGGGGAGGATGGGGGCCAGCAGTAGAGGGGAGGGGGTGACTGATGCAGGGATTACAGATGACAGGGTTCTGGATGGGTTAAGGGCACTGAGGGTGGACAAGACACTGGGTCCAGATGGCATTCACCCTAAGGTGCTAAAAGAACAAGCAGAGATCCTGGTGGGACCACTGGCTAACCTGTTCAACACCTCCCTGGACACAGAATGTGTACCAGAAGACTGGGGGAAGGCCCATGTGGTGCCCATTCACAAAAGTGGCCCTAGGGAAGAGCTGGAAAACTACAGACCAATGAAGTTCTCATCGATTGTGGGAAAGCTCATGGAGACAATCCTGGAAGAGAGGATGGTGGCATTTTTGGAGGACAATGGACAACAGGACGATCAGCAACGTGAGTTTGTCTCAGGAAGATCATGCCAGACAAACCTAGTTGAGTACTAGGACTGGGTGACCAGGGAACTGGACATGGGCCACACAGTGAATGTCCTGTATTTAGATTTCAGCAAGGCCTTTGATTTGGTGCCACATGGGAGGCTGAAGGGGGGGGGCCTGGAGGATTTATTTATTTAGTTTTTGTTGGCCGGGTAAGTGCATTAGACAAATCCTGCCTATTTTCAGGCATGACCCGGGGGAAGGGGATATAGATGAATGCCAACTGACCTTGAACCAGATTAAGCTGTTAGTGGTATTTTTTGTGAATGAGGGAAATTTGGCCAGGACACCAGGAAAATTCCCTACTCTTTTTGATAAGTCTCATGGGATCTTTAACATCCACCTGAACTACCACCAGTTCAGGCAGATGGGACCTCGGTTTAACAACTCATCTGAAAGACTGCACCTCAGCAGTGCAGCACCCCTCTCATGCTGCACTACAGTGTCAGTACTGGGATATTAACCCAAGCGCCAGATGTGGGAACTGAACCCACAGCCCTCTGATCTCCCAGCCTCGGAGGCGAGTATGCTACCTACTGAGCCACTGACACCGGTACCGGGGTGGGAACAAAAATGGTCAGATGGATTACCACTTGGCTGAAGGGAAGACAGCATAGGGTGGTGGTCAGGGATCTTATCACCAAGGGATGTGATGAGCTGAGTGCCACAGGGATTGGTACTGGGACCTGTGCTGTTTGGGATATTTATAGTGGATAGCTCACACGGGATCCAAAGATCAGTCTGTTCCCAGATGATACTAAAATGGGAGCTGTGGTGGATGATGTAGATGGGTGGAAAGGGCTGCAGGATCACCTGACCAAACTTAAGGAATGTTCAGAAACATGGCAGCTGGGGTTCAACACCAAGAAATGCAGAGTACTGCACTTTGGATCTAGGAACCAGGGGAGGAGCTATCAGCTGGGAGGGGTTCAGTTGGAAAGTACCGGGGAGGAAAAAGATCTTGGGGTGATTATAATGGGGAAGATGAACAACTCAGCACCTTGCAGGAGGGCGGCAGCAAAGCCAACAAGATGCTGGGGTGTATAGAGAGGGATGTCTCTTCAAGGAATAGGGAGGTGATCCTTCCCCTGTACAGGTCACTGGTCAGAACGCACCTAGAATACTGTGTGCCTTACTGGCACCTTTTCCTGAAGAAAGACATCAGATTATTAGAGGGGTTACAGCACAGAGTAACAAAGATAATCCAGGGTCTAGACTGTAAGTCCTACAAAGATAGGCTGGGCAAGCTGAACATGTATTCACTGGAGGAGAGGTGGGATGGGGGGATATGATAAAATCATTTAAAGGGGATTAACAAAACTGATACAGAGAGGATCTTCCAGATTAGAAGCGGGAGGAATACTAGAGGCCACAGGTTGGGATTGGTGGGGGGAAGATTCAGAAGGGAAATCAAGAGACACTTTTTCACTGAATGGGTGGTAGACAAGTGTAATGCCCTGCCTGATGAGGTGGTTGCCTGTAGTACATTGGGGGAGTTTTAAGAGGGGTGGGACAGAGTGAGGGGAGGGGTAATTAAGAGGAGCAGGAAAGAGGGAGGGGCAGCTGCAAGTTGAGGGGCTAGCTGCACAATTGAGCACACTCGATAAACAGGCCTGTTCCTGCTGGCATTGTCATTTGTTCATAAAATAAAATGGGCTTTGTGTCCACTGTATCAGGCTGGTTCATTAACTGTCTAGATAATAGAAGGCAGTGGGTCAAAATAAGATCAGCATTGTCAGAGTCAAGGCTTGTCACATGTGGGGTGTCACAGGGTCTATACTTGGACCTCTGCTTTTCTCACTTTTCATAAATGACACCCCCACAGTCTGCTGCAATACTAGTATGCTACTTTATGCAGATGATGCCGTACTATTCACTCAGGAAAAAGAGGTTGCAGTTATCAATAAAAGTCTAAATGTTGATATAGTTCCTCTATATAGCTGGTTCAAGGAAAGTATGATGATCGTTAATGTTACTAAATCACAATGAATGCTTCTGGGGTCAGTCTCAAAAACTAGAATAAATGCCGACAATTTATCAGTATCAACTCACAAGGATGAACCCCTTGACGTGGTTAATGTTTTTAAATACCTCGGTGTTCGTTTAGACTCAGACCTGACTTTCAGCTCCCATATTGAATTACTAACATGCAAAATCCATCAAAAACATGGTCAGCTCTACCGTATTAACAAATTCCTGGCACACGATGCCAGACTTAATACTGCAAGACACCACTTACTTTCCCTATTTGATTATGGCTCCTTGGTTGTTGACACAGCACCAAAAGTCAACCTTGACCAAGGGTCGATCTTAACATTGTTTTACTAGCCCAAAAACTAGTGCAAATTGACCAGGGCTAGTGCAGCTAGCTCTTTACTTGCCCATCTTGACTAGTGCAGATTTTCATGGCAGTTAAAGAATTTAAAAAAGTCTGTACTTTAGCATTCTCTAATCCTCATGCTAATCTCTCTCAATGTTTCAAATGGCCAGGTGTGATTAACAGCTCATTAAGAGCTGCAATTATTTGGCAGTTCAAGACAGGGATCCCACAAAAGACTCAGGCCCTGTCCACACTATGCCTCTGTAATGTTACACAGTGCCCAAACCATTACCACAATGGTTTGCATTTATACTTGTAAAGTTACAGAGGGCGTTTTCGTAACTGTTGTTGAAACCACATATGAGGTGGTTTCAACAATGGTTATGAAACCGGTCCCGCCTTGGTAAAGTTGCCGGCCGAAGTGTAGACAGGTGGTAATGGTTCCCTGCAGGGCCCGAAGTGCAGCACGAGCTGCATTGTGAGATTGGGTGCCGCCGTAATGGTCGCCCAGCTGCCGAAGTGTTGCCCAGCTCCCGAAGTGTGGACCGGAGGTGCCGGTCCTGTAACGGACACCACCACGGTGTGGATGCACTGCACCACTCCCCGGCCATAACAGATTGTATCTGTTACCGGGCCGGAGCAGTGTAGTGTGGACAGGGCCTCAATGTGAGTCATTATCACTCCACTGCTAAGACATTCAGCTAGTGTCCAGGGTGTGATCAAGGGTAGAGTACTGTTAAGTCACTAGCTTCCTGTTTTCTGAATGCTCCTATGTCTAACAATTTGACCAATATTATTAAGACCAGTGTCCCTCATTTCTCTACATTTTCAGTGTTTATATCCAACATTTCAGTGACAAAATGCAAAGAGGTATACAGGATCGGCCCTGCAGGTGGTGGGTTTTATTCCAGCCTCACCATAACTTCCCTCTCCCCTCCAAATCTCTTATCTCTGTTCTTTCCCTGGACACCACTGCAGACCAGACTCCGAAGTGACCATCCATAGATCCATAGTTGCCATTACTGGCAAGTGTAGGGGGTCCCCAGCTTTTGTAAATGGACCATGCCAGCCATCACCAACCATTCATACAGTCCCACTCGTATCCCACTCAGCATGTCCTTTCAGCCTAAAAACAAAACTTTGGATCATGTACGGTACAAAACTAAACCCTGATAAAATACATAATTTGAAACCTTGAAATAGGCATTCCTGGGGTGCATAGATCATCCTATACAGAAATAGAGACAGTATAGCATTATGCCTGTGTATTGTTCCCCTGGGCTGATGAAAGGACAATGTTAAAGAAAAATCTGTTATTGTTGGGGCAGAGCATAGTAACATCAATGCTTTTACAAATAAAAATGTCATAGTTTTCTATTTCCCAAGCCCCTTAGGGTTGTCTAGCCCCCACCCCAAAGAAACCTTAGATGTGCTCCTGGCTCACTTGAGACTGTACACAAACATCCAGAAGTGCAGGTCTCCAGTTGACTATAGGGTGGGGGCTGAGAGTGTCTTTCTCTGCCTGACTCTGCTCATTGCCCTGTGGGTGGTGGTGACAGTGTGGTGAGGTGCATGATGTCAGATATTGTGCGTGCAGAGCTAGGACTGCTTGTTGAACATTTGCTGTTCTGATGTCCTCTCTCTGTTTGGTGTGTGTGTGGAGGGGGGGGCAGAAAGAGGAAGAGAGGAGGCCATGGTACAAAACAATGGGGAGGGGGCTCACTGTCTGTGATGACACTGTAGTCTTGTTTTCTGCTGTGGAGCTGGAAGCAAGGTGGGATCAGGATAAATGTGCAATAATCAGAGTATTTCCTGGCTTTTCTTGCATTGTTTCCTGCATAAGTGATCAAAATGTACCATTGTAATTAAGGGCTAGTGCAACCATCTGCGGGCTAGTGCAATTTTGAATCAACTTGCCCTGCTGGCTATTGCAAAAAAAGATTAAGGTTGACCCCTGATTATGACGCTAAAAAACCCTTTCCCTTAAAATTTCAAAGTTTGCTGGTCAGCACAATAACAGGGTACATCATTGCTCCATTCTTGAAGGGTTAGGATGGCCCACTTTTGAAATGAAATACAAACCAGCTCTGGCAAACTTCAGTTTCAAACTATTAGACAAATAATAGCTGGCGAGACTGGCAGGCCTGCTTAAACTGGTTGCAGCAAACTTCAACTCAAGATCAACCCAAAATCTCTGCCTATCAGTTTCACGAATGTCCATAAGCATGGGTCAGAAATCATTCATTTTCCATGTCCCCTTTATATGGAACACCATCCCTGTCCTAGTTAGAACACTAACCAATTTTGCCTCATTTTCTGAAGAACTGAAAACTTGTGCTTTAACTTTGAACGACTGCATGTGTTCTGGCTGGCGTCCTCTGTATTACATTACTGTCTCTCTCTCTCTCTCTCTCTCTCTCTCTCTCTGTTCTATTGCTGCCTCTTTATCTGTGAGCTGAGAATTGTTTCTTTAATTTGGTCATTGCACTATGTACACCTATATCTTATAGTACCTGTTCATATTGTAACTCATCTGTCCTTTGGCACTACCATGCCACAAATACGTATTGTTGTTCCTGATCATAATGTAATCCAGCTGTTTGTTATTATCCTGTTGATAATGTACTACTGTACATTGGGTCATGCTTGTAAAAGCCGCCTTTGACATCAGTGCATCTCACCTGGTCATCAAAATAAAAACAAACACACACAAAAAAGAAAAGCCATTTGGGGGGGTATAAAGGGGTTCTAAACAAAATAAAAATCCATCACGGCAGGGGGGTTTCATAGGGTTATTTGAACAAAAACACAGCCATCCAGGCAGAGGCGAGTACAAAGGGGGATCCAAACAAATGAAAAGCCATCCAAGCAGGAGGTATAAAGGTGGATTAAATAAATAAAAAGTCATCCAAGTGGGGGAGGGTTAAAAGGGGGATTTGAACAAAAACATAGCCATCCAATTGGAAGGGGTTCAAAGGGGGATTAAAATAAATAAAAAGCCATTGGGGGACATGTTTATTAGGAAGGGGGCATGAGGTGGTATATCCGTGGTAGGGCCAAGTGACACCAGCACTTGCTGTGCATCCTGTACCACCGCCATGGATATGGGGCTGGTGTGTGCAATATTTCACAGTAGGTAGCAAGGGGAACATCATCCACTCAATGGAGGACAGGTGTGGGGACAACATAAGCCATGCAGGGACACACAGGGTCTTAGCCCCATCCAAGAGACAGGCAATAGCCAGGGGTACATGACATCTGGCCACTATGTGCTAGCATGTGAAATATGCTTGGTGTCCTGGGTGTCTCTCTGCCTGTACTGTAGGGGGTGGCTGGATGCCACGGATTCTACCAGGGGTGACACACCTTAAAGTGGAACAGCCAGTGATGTGGCTGGAACCTGCATTGCCTGAGATCATGGCTGCTGCCTTCAGCACGACAGCAGCCACCCTACCCAAGCAAGCCACAATTTACTGTTCCAGTCTCCTGAAGCTATCATCCAAGCTGGACAACAGGGACTACTCCAGTCTATCCAAGGCTGGCATGTGCTTTGCATGGCAGGCCTGGCATGCTCCTTATGGTGCTGCAGCACGTGGAGCATGTGGCCTATCTCAGCCTGCGTGCCTTCCTGGAACCCCACGGCAGACTGAAGCAGCTGCCTGTTGGCTACCACGTGTCTGCTGGTGTGGACTGTCTTGAGGGACAGGGTTAGGCTGCACTGTGGCATTTTGTGTATGTGCCAGTGTTGCACTGTAGTCAGAACTGCACCTGGAAACTGGGTCCTGGGTGGCACAGCAATGATTGGGATAGGGGACTGGCCTGGGGTGGCAAGGTCGTGGCCATGCCAGGGGCAGGATCATGTGGTAGAATGGTGGTGGCTGGGCCAGGGGCAGGGTCCTGGGGCAGCACAGCAGTGGCTGGGCAGGGGGCATTAGCCAGGGATGACACAGCAATGGCTGGTCCAAGAGGGTGGGTGGCTGGGCTCCATTAGTAGGGCGGCCAGCAGGGATGGCCAACTCTTCCTAGTCTGAGATGGACCCAGAGATCCCCTCTCTCCTCCACTCCTCCATAAATGTCTCCTCATCACTTTCCAACTCCAGGTGGGTCCCAACATGGGTTGGCCCCAGTGCAGCAGCAATCTTGATGGCACGGGGGTGTCCTCATCAACTGTGTCCACAACAATGGAGTGGGCTTTTAAGAGAAAAGAAGAGAAGAGAGTGAAGTTGCTGAATAATGCACATACCTGTGCGATGACCATGGCATCATGCAGGCACAGTATACTGTGTACTGTTATACATGTCATCCATGCAGTGCATTACCCATACATCCCCACTGCTGTACACATACACCTCCCATCATCAGTGATCACACAGTATAAAACACTCATGTGGCCTACTTGGGGATTACCTAACAGATGTCCACATCACCAGGAATCCTGCATAACAGCAGCTGGCCCACACCCGTTGTGTAACATATCCAACAGCCTGAGTTGGGTTCTGTGAGCACACCTGCAATGTAGGTACAGGGGCCCACTTGGAAAATCTGTGGGTAAGGTCCCAGGGTAACAGATGTATGTCAGTATTCCAGTTTAATTTGATACACCAGCTCTGTGTTTGTCTTTTACATTTGCCTGCAGTTAACATACTAGCATACTAACTGCCAGCAGATTTGGCCTTACGGTCTATCAAGTCTGCTCAAACCTCAGATCCCTAATGGGATGCCAAGGCCCTTCCCGCCTTGTGTTCTAGAAACCCCTATCATCCATCTCCACCCCCCTGGGTGAGGCCATCATCTGATACATCCGCTTTCTGTGTCTGTCCCAACCTGTCTTGAAGCCCTCCACTGTGGATATCTGAACCAGCTTGCCAGGCAGCACATTCCAAGGGTCCACCACCTTCTCAGTGAAAAACCTCCTTCTCTTCCCCCCCTCACCCTTCCACCTTCCAACTTCAAACCATGCCCTCTGGTGATACCTCCCTGCTTTAGTCTAAAGATCCCCTCCATGTTTACCCTATTTATTCCCTTGAGGTACTTAAAGACCTCAATTATGTCCCCTCTGTCTCTCCTCTCCTCCAGTGAAAACAGGCAGAGCTCCTCAAGTCTGTCCTCATATGTCAAATCCCCTAGTCCTCATATCATCTTAGTTGCCCTCCTCTGTACCCTCTCCAGGAACTGTATGTTCCTCTTCAAGTGTGGTCTCCAGTACTGTACACAGTACTCAAGGTGTGGTCTAACCAATCCATTGTACAGCGGCAGAATCACTTCCCTGCTTCTAGAGGTGATCCCCCTTACGATGCATCCCAACATCCTGTTTGCCTTGCTAGCTGCTCTCCTGCACTGCTCAGAGTTATTCATACATGCATCCACCATGACCCCTAGATCTTTTTCCCCTGTTGAGGCTCTCGCAGCCCCTCCCAGGGTGTACCTGTGTTTAGGGTTTCCCCGCCCAAGATGTAACACCTTGCACTTGGTGATATTGAAATTTAATTTCCATGTGTGAGCCCAGCTTTCCAGGGTGTCCAGGTCCCCTTGCAGTGCCAACCTCCCCTCTTCCCCCTGAACTACTGCTCCCATCTTGGAGTCATCAGCAAAGAGACTAATTTCACACCCTATACCCTCCCTGATGTCCAATATGTATGCATTAAACAGGATCGGATCCAGGACCGAGCCCTGCAGTACCTCACTACAGACCTCTCTAGGGTTTGAGAGCTCCTCACCAACCACTACTGTCTGGGTGCATCCAGCTAGCCAGTTTTCAATCCAACTGACCATCAAAGGGCCTACGCCCAACCCCATCAGTTTCTCCACCAGACCAGTTCCAAAAATTATCTGTTTAATTTGAAAAAAGATGATAAATGCAAGGATTTGCTGAGTTCAGAAGGTGGGCAGGAACCCAGTTAGGGGCCCATGGAAATTTCTGGGTATCTTGGTGGCCCAGTCTGACTCTGCCCAGTGGTACATAATTACTGATGGCATGCAGCAGTGATGGCCCACCTGCATGGTGTACTGAAGCCCATGCAGGATGTATGCAGAGGGCTGTGACAGAATGTGTATGCATAACACAAACCTGTGCAGTACATCCTGTGCTTTCCCAGCCATGGCCCATGCCACCATGGCATGCTGTCCCACAAGAATTCAACCCCCAATACTGCTGGTGCACATGCATACATGAGCTCAGTGTGATGGTGTTACCACATTGAATCACAAGGCTGTTGTAGTCCAACCTGTCTTTCATAGTCACTTCCCAGAATGTCAGTTATTTCTATAGGCTTCATGGTGCCAGCCATTTCCTGTACAGAGAGGGTGAAAAGGGGAGTCAGAGGGAGCTTCAGGTAGCAGCTTAGGAAAAAGGGGAAGGGAAAAGAGGATTTGCAGGCAGGGAGGAAGCAAGGTATGAAAACCCATGTGCATCAATGCAAGGAGTCTGGGAAATGATATTCCAGGTCTGGAGGCGAACACAGAGGAAGCTAGTCTGGATTTGGTGGCCATAACTGAGTTGTGGTTGAACTGACAATTATGACTGGGACATGGCTATACCATGCTACTCGCTGTTGAAGAGGGATAGGGAAGGGAGGAGCGTGTGGAATGGCAGTGGATTTGCAAAAGGAAAACAGATGTCAGGAGTCAGGCTTAATATGTAACCAGCTTGGCTTTATTCAGCAAAGTCAATTTTTCATAAAAAGGCAAGTCTTTGAAACCACTTTACAGATAATGCAGGAAGTTCTTTGTAAGAACCTATTATGTTAACTAGACTAACCAGGTAAATCAGCAGGTATCTGTCTCTGGATTATCAACCAGATCTCAGCTTGAAACCTTTTTCTCTTAGAGTTTCAGACTCCTTTTTAGCAGTAAGGTCTTTCCCTTACCCAGACCAAAGATAGACTTGACTAGCTTCAGTTTCACAGGGCTTATATACCCCCTCCTGTATGGGTCACATGATCTGCCTCACTTCCATCTCACAGGTATAACAGGCCTCATTATATAATCAGCTTGCTTCCAAGAAATAAGGCTCCCTTTGAGGTAAGATTTCTGTTTTATTTCATACATAATCAATGGACACGCAGGGTAAGGATATTCTATCACACAAATAGCAGTTAAACACATACATTTAACAACCATGCCCTCCATATCACTTAGTGTGTGGTTATGCTTAGACTGTGTGTGACTTTAAACAATTATTTTTATTTACATTTGGCTGGTTTAGCCTATAACTTTTCTACACTGCTAGGCAGCCATGTGTTCATTACAGAAGGGACTACTCGGCAGTGGACATGCAACACTATGTGTTTGAGGGCTGGGTAGTCCATGCACACTGATCCATATTCAACCTTGGGGCTCAGCCTTCCCTAAAGAAATACCATATTTTTTATATCTACACAGTTTCTGGGCTCAGTCTGCAGTGATGACCCTGTGTGTGTGGAGTACACGGCTCCATGTTTCACTCTTTTCCTGCTGGCTGCAGTGCTTGCAGTCTGGGTGGAGAAAAGAAATATGAATTTTATTAAATAAGCTCATTTGTTTAAAAGCTAATTTTATGTTTTTAATTCTGCTCCCTTTTGGAGTGAAGGCTGACAGGATCTGTGTCTCAAGGCTCAGCATTTGCCTTGCTGGCCAAAGACTTTTGCATAACTGGCTGTCTGCCAGCTGGGAGTGCTAGTCCCCGGAGCCGCCATCTGCCATTGGAATTGCCAGCTGCAATTTACTGCAGTTGCATTTAGTTGTAATTGCAGTAAATTGCAATCATAATGGGAGCAGTTGCAATCGTCGAACCTACCTCACAGTAGACTGGATTGTCTTCCATTAGTTCCATTCGCTAGTCCCTCCTGCACTCCTGCTCCCTCTCAAGTCCAAAAAAAATCCTTTCATTAATCCATGGCAGTGGCGGGCAGCCGCACTGCAGCCCATGATACTCTCATCTCGCCATTGTGTCCCAATTTGAATGCACACACTACGTGTGACATAGGGGGTTCTGATGTAACCACCCTCTTATCGAATCCCAGTGCTCCATTGTGGTCCATTGCTGTTAGCACCCCCACCCACTCGCAGACCTGAACTTTTGTGTCCCCAGTCAGGTCTGAACATGGACCATAAAATCAGTCCCTCTGGCACTCTTGGAATTACAGCCAAGGAAGGAGAGTTAGTTCCAGAGTGCCAGAGAGAAACTAAGAAGAGCAACCACTCCCAATCCAGAAAGCAGAGCAGCCAGAGGTCCAGAGCAGAGCTGCAAGGAGAAAAGCAGCCAGAGGAGCAGAGCAGCAAGGAGAAGAGCACCACAGCAGCACTCTCGACTCCCGATCCTCCTGACTGGACTCCCGACTCACTCCTAATCGGCACCCAGTCCACACCATCACCGGAGAAAAGTCTAGCCATCAGCTGCTGCTAAAATAAAAAAAAGAGCTAAACAGCAGCGCGGCAGCAGCATTAATTTTTTTTCTGGTGGCAGGAAGGAACCGTGTCTGTCTGGGGCAGAGGAGGGGAGCACCGGAGCAGCAACAGACTTGTCCCAGGACCCAGGTGAGCCGAGTATAGTAGCACAGAGGGACTTTGCTTTTGTTTTGACTGGTATGTATGTACTTACTAATTTAAGCAGCATAATTACTGTTTCCTGGGGTTTACAGTTGTAAATCTTGTGGATGACATAATCCAGGAACTGAAACATACATATTTAATGGAAGAAACAAAGAGACAAGAAGCATTAGTTAACAGTAGAGAAAGTAAAAAAACAATAACCTCTATAGAGACCGAGGAATAGCAAGTTAAATGTGTACAGTGGTTATCTGAGTGGCCTTTAGAATAAGATTTTAAAAGGTGCATGGAAGAAACGAGGATTGTTTTGTAAAAAGCCCTTTGAGATTTTATTGCTATTCATTTTTAAATATGTTTGTAGTGATTTTGAATTTTAACTTCGCTGATGGTTTCTAGCTTGGGACACTTTATACCTCATTCACATGTGCGTACTAATCCCCAGAATGACTTGGCAGCCAAGCAGATGTGTTTGCTACCAGGCTTCAGAGTCACATGAGGGGAAAGAAAGCATGCTGTGATGACACAGTATACAGAAAGTGAAATTTTTATTCTTTATTTGTATTATTTATGTGTGTGTCTGCTGAAATGTGTCTAGTTAACATTCTCAGTTTATGCAGTTGGACTATGGTGGTTGCAATAGTTACAGCTGGCATACGCGCAAACAATAAAGTGTGGGAAAAAGAGTCACTCACCAAGTGACCCAGTATTGTGCTATCTAAACATTCACCACCATGTGACTCAGAGGTGCTTATAAGTGCTTATGTTGTATTCTGGGTGTGGTTTAATTACAGCTGTGTAGTACTTGGAACCTTGACATTTTCCTCAAGTTCAAAGATTACTTACATATTAGCTACAATTTTAGCTTGCTTAATTTATTGAAAAAATATTAATTGGCTGGTCCAATAAATTAACTCAAGGTTATAAAGTGTGGTAGTACTACTGGGGAAAAGTCTGACATTAACTAGCACATGGATTTAAAAAGTACTGTAGTTGATAAAAAGGTTTTTGTATATATGTGTTGAAAAGGGTTTGCATTACATTTTATGCATTTAACAATGGAATTCAAGTTCACAGGGCTTTTTTACACTTTAAGGGTAGGGAAGAAGATGTATTCAAGTGGGTACCAGAGGGCAGCATCTTTCAGAAAAGGAGATGTCCAGGAATGAGGGGGCATGACATGAGGTTGGAAGGAGGTAGAGTAAGGAGTAGCGTGAGGAAATATTTCTTCATGGAAAGGGTGACAGATGCATGGAATAGACTCCCAGTGGAGGTGGTGGGGACAAACACAGTGGGGGAATTCAGACATGCATAAGACAGGCATAGGGGATCCATAGAGATAGGAACAAGGAGGGAAAGCCAAAGATCAAGTAGAGTCTGCAGCTTTTACAGTAGGCAGGGTAAATGGGCAGACTGGATGGGCCTAGTGGTCCTTATCTGCCATCAATTTCTGTGTCTGTCTGTGTTTTATAACAGAATTTTTGTTGAGTGACTCCTTGCACTCTGGGTTGTCTCAACCCCCTGCAAGGCTTAAAATAATTGGTAACATTTTTTCAAATTCGGAGAGAAGTGTATCCACTGAGGTAAAATAAGGGGCTTTAGAATAAAATGTTTACTGCTCTTAAAATGCTTACAATCCCCACTTAAGTCACATAAGTACAAGTGTTACAAAAGCAGAAAGGGAGTAAGAGAAGACTTGGGTGTGCAGTTTGCTACTGTGAAATTATGTAATTTGACATTTTAACCATTTTCTCAGTATAAATGAATGTGACTGTACTCACTAAATTCTGTGTAATTTGAACTATTCTCCTTCTGATTATGTAGCTTTAGGTCAGGATTTTACTATTGTTGACCAGCTATGCAGTATATGCTTTTTTTTGTAATTACAACACTAGTTGTCTGTAAGAAAAAAATATTAATTATATTACTTAGATTTGCCAATATGCTTAGCTTAAAATGGATGAAAATAAGTTGCCTCATCCTTTGTCTCCCTCCATTGTGGCCCACTTCTAGTTGTGTCCCTTTCTTGGGGGGGGGTCTGTGTATATCGGTGGGGAGAGGGGCATGTTCATTTGCAAACAGGGTCACGTCCACCCTGTTGTCTGTCAAGTCATATGCATTTTGCGTCATTTGAGTGAGAAAGGTGTGTGTGTGTGTGTGTTGCAAATCCAGTCTTGTACAGCCTATTTCTTCCTACCCCTCACAAAAATTGTCTTATGTCTGTCCCATGTATTCTTGAATTCTCCCACAGTTTTAGACCCCACAACCTCCTCAGGAAGGCTGTTCCATGTGTCCACCACCCTCTCTGTGAAAAAATACTTCCTCACATTGCCTCTGACCCCCCCATCTTCAAATTGTGTCCCCTTGTTCTTGCACATCTCTTTTTCTGAAAGATGCTACCCTCTTGGACTTTGTTGATTCCACTGAGGTACTTAAAAGTTTCTATCATGTACCCCCTCTCCCTCCTTTCCTCAAGGGTATACATGTTAAGCTCCTTTTTTGTGGGGGGGGTAGGAAGAAATAGGCTGTTGGCTAACTAGGATCTACAGCTTATCCTGTAGGTAGGGAAATGGGCAGACTAGGTGGGCCAAGTAGTCCTTATCTACCTTCAAAGTCTGTTTCCTTTAGTATCTCCTCATATGGCTTCTCTTGCAGACCATGCACCATTTTAGTTGCCTCTCCTCTACTGACTCAGTGACTCTGTCTCTCACTGCTGCACTCCCAGATTAAAATATGCACCTTGAGGGGCGAGGCTGTATGTAGTATGCAAAACAAATAAAGCACAGAAAATCAATCTAAGAATAACTTTGTCTGGGTGATGAAGTTCTTCTTGGAGTTATGTTCTGTCATGTTCTGTGCTTTTTGCATACTACATACAGCATTAACTATCAACTTAAGTGCATATTTTGTGTGGTACAGTATAGCAGTGAGAGTGACAGTGTGTGCATGTTTCGCATCTGATAGTTCACTTTACCACTGTGTTTAACATACATAGAAACATGGACTTTGACGGCAGATGAGGACCATTCTAGGCCTTTTGGTTCATTTGATTATGTCAGTAAGGTTATGATTCCGGGGGGGAGGGGAAATGAGCAGACAAGATGAACATCATAGGCTACATCTGCTGGCACATTCTGTGTGTAGAAACCTAGACTTTGATGGCAGATAAGAACCACTTGGCCCACTCAGTCTACCCATTTCCCTGCCTACAGGATAAGCTGCAGATCCTAGTTAAGGATTAAAGTAAATAGGACTCCATGGATTGATCATTCTTTTATGTCAAAAAGTACAGATTAAACACTGGCCAAAGTGGCTGACAAACTCTGAAGAAACCTGGCAGCATGCCAGGAGAAATGTCAGTTTATTTGCTAGCCACTTTGGTCAGTGTTTTATCTGCACTTTTTACATAAAGGAATGATTAACTCAATCCATGGAGTCCTAGTTCTCTGTCTGGAGTGTGGGTGCTGAGCTATTTACTTTAATCCTTGGATATGAATGCAGAATAGCACCACACAGGTGCTCACATGTGTTTCTCTGAAGAGATCCTAGTTAACCAACAGCCTATTTCTTCCTATTCCCTCATAAGAATTGTCTTATGTCTGTCCCATGAATTCTTGAATTTTCCCACAGTTTTAGATCCCACAACCTCCTCAGGAAAGCAGTTCCATGCATTCACCACCCTCTCTGTTGAAAAATACTTCCTCACAGTGTCACTGGCCTGGGCCATCCCCCCTCTATCTTCAAATTGTGTCTGTCCTCTTGTTCTTCCACATCACTTTCTGAAAGATGCTACCCCTTTGTTGATTCTACTGAGGTAGTTAAAAGTTTCAATCATGCCATCCCTCCCTCCTTTCCTCAAGGGTATACATATTCAGCTCCTTTAGTCTTTCCTTGTATGGCTTCTCTTGCAGACTCTGCACTATTTTAGTTGTCCTCCTCTGGACTGCCTCAATTTTGTCTATGTCCTTGCTGAGATGGGGTCTTCAGAACTGGACGCAGTACTCCAAATGGGGTCTCACCAACTGACTGTACAGAGGGATAACAACTTCCTGTTTTCTGCTGGTGATGCTTCTCCCCCATACATCCCAGTATCCCCACAGCCCTCCCTACTGCCTTCTCACATTGCTTGCTAACCTTAAAGTCATCTGATATGATTACCTCCAGGTCCCTTTCCATTTTTGTTGTTGTTACTGCCTACGCCCCCCCATTGTGTAATCTTACCCTTGGTTTTTGTTTCCCAGGTGCATTATTTTGCACTTCTTTCCATTGAATCCAAGCTGACATACTTCTGACCATTTCTCCAACCTTGCCAAGTCCCTTCTTATCCTTTCCAAACCCATCCCCCCTTGTGTATCAACCCTATTGCAGATTTTTGTGTCATTTGCAAAGAGGTATACTTTTCCTTCCAATCCCTCTGCAATGTCACTTATAAAGACATTAAAAAGGACTGGATCCAGTACTGAATCCTGCAGTACCCCACTAGTAACCCCCTTTCTTCAGAGTGGACTCCTTTTACTATTACCTTACGTATCCTGTTGTCCAGCCAATGTTTTACCCAGGTTACCACCCTAGGACCCACTCCCAGGTTGGCTAATTTGTTTATTAATCTTTTGTGTGGGACTGTGTCAAATGCCTTGCTAAAGTCTAGGTAGGCCATGTCCACAGCCCCTCCCTGGTCTACCACTGTGGTTATGTTTTGTATATCTTCTAACAGTAATGTGCCTATGTCCTCCCTCTGGTCTGGAGGCCTATAGACAACCCCAGTTCATAGGGCTGTCCCATTTCCTATTTCCAGGTTGACTCACAGTTCTTCTGGCTCCTTTCAGACCTGGCAGGGGGACTTTTACAAAAGTGTGGCTCATGAGCCAAATCATTAAGTTTTATTAAGACCTGGCAGACAACTGAGTCGCCAACTCATGACTCATTAGCAGCTCTTTATGTGTGCTGATAGAATGTGCTGTGAAGGCCAGATGGATAACATGCATATAGATGTAGATGCATTAGCAGGTAACTATGTGCACCTGGTAAAATTTGTAGGACAAATGTAAAAAAAAATGGGGACAAGTTAAGTTTGATTTGGACTCATTAACAGCTGCTTAGTATACTTGGGAGATACTACATCACAAAGGTGGACATTGTTATCCAGCTATCTAAAAGTGATGCTGCTCTGCCTCTATCTTCCTCCCCCCAACCTTAGCTGTACCTAGGTGCATTATTGAGGAGCCAATATTTTCTTGCCCTTTGTAATGTGTCTAATGTGTATTGTTAGCAATGTAATTGTGACTTTAGAGTTTAGGACTCATGATAAAATAGAAAGTGACACATCTGAACAAAGACACCAATATAATAATTTTATTTAATATATTTATTAGAGTTGAAGTGGAGAAAGCCTCAACAGCAGCTGCACTACAGTGTAGTGACCTGCCTCCTTCTGGACCTCAATGGAGTCGTCAACCCTAGGGTAAGTAAATGTCTTATTCTCAGTCTCTGTCTCAGGGGATCCATAGTCTAACACATCCACACTAGAAAGTAAGACCACAATGCAGTTATGCATTTTATTTCTATGTACAGTACATGCACATTATTGTGAAGTAGCATTTTGGCAGCAGCTTCAATGCAAAGTTAGCTTAATGGGGATGTGCACTGGACAGTTCTAATGCATAGCTAGTGGGTTCAACCTGCAGCCTCATTCCTCACCGTGCCCCCTAGCCATGCGTTTGCATTAGAACTGTCCAACGCACACCCCATTGTTTGTTATTGCACTTTTGATGAATCAGTCTTCCTGTTTGATTTCAGAATGCTTAAAGGGACACTGTCAACCTATATTTCACCGTATTTTGTCTAGTTAAAAAGCTACATTTTATGATTACCTGCCTTCTCTAAAATTCATTGATGGTGCAGTTTGTTTTGTCTGTCTCTTTGTTTAGAACTACTAGCTAGTTCTGACCTGGTGGCACTGAGGGTTAGGCGTTGGACGCCACACCTCGCTCCATGCCAGTGACCCAGATTTGGGGACGAGCTTGGACTAATGGGGGTCAGTAGGGGGAGAGAAGGATTGAGCACCAGCGGTGGCTCTCCTTCTCTGGGAAGGGTTCCATGCAAGTCTCGCTGCACTACTGCCATCTCTCGGGTGTACCTGGGGTTAACAGTGCAGATCGGGCACACAGAAGGTATGGTGGCAGCATTGGCTGAGAAGCCCTAGGAGGAGTTGTCTTCATGCACACCTCCCATTGGATCTCCTAAAGTGCTGACATCTGTGGGGAACAGAATATGGGAAAATGGTGACCTGTCACTCCTAGGTGATGACCCCTCACTGAGCACCTCAGAAAACTGCCAGGACGGGAGCAGACTCCACTGTGCAGCACTCACTCCACCATTGTGTGGGGAGAAGGTAGGAGGGGAACCTCTCCTCACCCCACCCAGGGGGATATCCAGGATACCTAGGAGTTTGGAGTGGGTGAACACTCTAGGGGCAGATTCCTGTGTGTCGGGATGCCAAGGTTAGCGAGGCATTTAGGGGCTCTGATTGAGTGATGTGGCTGGAAGGAGGAAAAAGATCAGAGTAAAAAAAAACTAACAGCTACATCAGCAATCTTTACAGAAAGTTGGTAATCAAAAACATTTTTTTTGTGTGTGTGATTTGTTTTTAACTAGGGGTCACTTTGAGACCTCATGGGGTTGACAGTGTCCTTTTAACATAAGACAAGCTCAAACCCTGCTGATGAATCAATCCTCCTGTTTAATAATGTCTAAAGAGCTACTGACAACTCGGCAAAACTAAAACACAATAATTGGGCACAGTTCAGGTTGCATTCTATCTATATTTATTTGTAACTGTCACAATCACAAGAACTGCATTATGACCTCTGGAAGAATAGATTAACTGTTCAGGAGCAAAGATCTTGTTTTCATGCAAATTACCTTAGTAATAATTGAGAGGGGGGCCATAAACTAATGTGAAATATACACTGAACTTCTAAATATTGTGTTTAGTTAAATTTCTCCTGAAGGTGTCAGCTGCTCTTTAAAAGGCAGGTATACACTGTAATTGTTCCAGCCCCTCACACATACAGGGTAGCTGCCTGCTCCAGTGTTGAGAGGTATTAAAAATACCTTGTGTTTCTGTTCTCCAGTAAAAAAGTTACAGGACAACTAATATGTACCCAAGGAAAAATGAAGCCACTTCCAGAACCAGCTGAGGCTGACACACCCACTGGCTGGCAGGCACCCAAAGCCCCCTTAGGGGTGTGTGTGTGTGTGTGTGTGTGTGTGTGTGTGTGCTAATGAGTCATGAGCTGGCTGATTCAGTGTTGTCCTGCCAGATCTTAAACTTAATGAAGCGCATGGTATTTTTAATACCTCTCGGCACTGGAGTAAGTTGGCTACCGTATATGTTTAAGAGCAGGAAAAATTACAGTGCACACCTGCTCCTTAAAATAAGATGAACTCTGTAAACGTTGTTGAATCACTCTTCCTGTTTGATGTAAGAATGCTCAACTGAGGTGTAGACAAACTCGATAAATACTGAATCAATCTC
Organism: Neoceratodus forsteri; assembly: GCA_016271365.2. Classification (NCBI taxonomy): domain Eukaryota; kingdom Metazoa; phylum Chordata; order Ceratodontiformes; family Ceratodontidae; genus Neoceratodus; species Neoceratodus forsteri. Next base: position 586,823,922 of record CM028137.1, on the reverse strand, counting down.
CCTGTTTAAAGAATGCTGAAGCTAAGAATACTGTCTCAAACATTGTTGAAGAATCAATCTTCCTGTTTAAAGAATGTGAATACTTAACATAAGAATCAATCAGGGTCTGGCCCGGTAGTGCTGAGGGTTGAGGCAGTGTACGCTACACCTCGTGCTACACTGGGGACCCGGGTTCGGATATGGACTCTGGTTGCCAGGGTCGGCAGGGAGAGGATGAAGCATCTGGAAGACAGATCCCCTCTCCCGGGGGAGGGCTAAGGGCTGTTCAGCATCCTAGTGGCCCCCAATGGAGATCAGGTACACTACAGGGCAGTCAACACAGCGTAACAGGGTAAGTGCACCAGACATCAGAGTTGCCATGCACCTTGATGTAATTGCATGTCTCTCTCAGAGGGAGGGGCAACACTCTCTGGACACAAGCCAATAACCCCCGTTGAGGATTGTGGAGATGAAGAGGGCTCCAATGGCATGGCCCACATCCCAAGGCTGGCAAAGCACAGCAGGATTCTCCCCAGGCATCAACCCGACAGCCATATAGATTGTGTTTCAGATTACAGTATTTGAGACCATGTTTTTAGTGGTGCTTATTACTTAAGTGATAAATGATAGAATAAGGATACCATGCAGCATTATCATCTTGTTACTTGTGCAGTCTTCCATAGATGGACACAGTCCCAAATTCTGGTAGATAAGCAGTTGCACCACTTGACTTATACCATTTCCATACCTTAGTGGTCGGATGGACTAGATGTGCATAGCAGTTGTCGGTAACAGTTGTCGGTCACATTTTCATGAATTACAGCATTTGTTTCTAACTATTCAATTTGTTAATGTAGTACAGCAACATATAGTAACCATACCTGGCCCTTAAAATAACTTTCTGTATTGTAGGATAAGGTAGATTGCCTGAGAACTAATCAAGCGGAAGCAAGCAAGGCTCATCTTCTTGAATTGGAAAGACACTTTGTATTGAGGATGGACACTTTGTAGTAAGGAAGAGGCAAAGACCTGGAGTGTACAACATTAACAAATAGGCTTTTTCAGAACTAAGCTGTATCAGTTTTTTTGTCTGTGCTGGACATCACATCCTGATCTTGGGTATCCAAGTCTTGCTTTGATTTTGTGTTCTGTAATATTTCTTACCAGTGTATACAGAAAAGACAGTACTTATTAGTAGAAGGGTAGTATTCTGATTGTCAGTATGGCTGGTGCATCTCCCCATCATAAAACTAATAAGTATGTAAGTACATCACTACTGTCATGAAGTGAAAAATCAGAAATATGCAACCTGTTTGTTGCCCCCCAAATTGTGGTCTCATGGCAACAGTAAATCCATTGTTTGGAAATACTTTGGCTCACTGTATGTTAAAACGCAGGTCCCAGATACCACTTCAGGTGACCCAGGTTCAGTTTCTCCTGTTTTGCTTGATGATGGTAGATATTTCTGTTCCCTCTGCTTAGATGACCAGCAGGCACTGTATGCAAAAGGACAGTCTTCTGCACACATTAGCAAAGTTAAAAGTTATGCCATGCAAACAGCTACTACATTCTTAATGGAAAACTTAATCCATGATCATAACATAGATGTACATGACGGTAACAAAGTACAGAAACTTAAGCAAAGTACAATTAATATGAGCCTTGGTGGTGCCAGTGGTAGTGTTTGGCCAGCTGCATCCAATTTTGAACTTGTTCGCGCTGTGTTTTGGTCTGGTTTTCTTTGGATATGATGCCTTTCGATTCAGTCAACTAAACTGACTTCCAACTATTCTTCTCCAAAAATTTCCCAAGCATAAAAATACCTAATGAGAGAAGTTTATGTGGTAAAGCTCTACATGATGTATACAGCTTATTAAAAAACAAAGTGAAGGAGGACCTCAGTACAATGCATTCCATTTGTGTTGTTTGATGGATGGACCGACAAACACAAATGTTGTCCCTTCCTTGGTATACGCCTAGCTTTGTTACATTGTCATGTAAAGTGTTGCTTAACCATACTGGGGAAGCCGTGGCACAGCCTGTCTGCAGAGAGCTTGAACAGTTCACCATCGACAGAACAGTGAAACTTTTCTCAGCACATGATGGAGCAGAGAACATGAAGAAGGCCAGCCACATGTTAAGGGTGAAACAGTGTAATCACTGTTGCACATGCGTTGCACCTTTTGCTGATGACTGACTCCATGAATCGTGTCAGTGATGTTCAAGATTTGATGGAGAAATGCAAATCAATAGTGACCACATTATATTTCAAAGGGTACCTCATTGAAGAGGAAGTTGTCAACAGTGATGACCGGCAAGTGATGGACATCCTCCTGGAGAAGACTGCAAATGCGCAAAACATTCTAGCACTGGATTCTGTTTACCCAGTTGAAGATGGTGGAAGTGGAACAGATGACGAAGATATGCATTCAGATTTTGGTCTCTTTCTCAGTGATGATGATGATGCTGCAACACCAGACACCATTCTCAATCCCATCAGAGGCGCACAGGAAAGAAACAATCAAGGAGCCACTTCTTCCAGAGTCGTGCAACACAAGGCATTCTCACATAACTTTAAAACAGCAGGTCATGATGTGATGGAATTCAGTGCTTGTTATGTTTGAAAGCATCATGGATCTTCACCCGGGGGCTGAGCAAGCTTTGAAATGCTCAGGACACAGCGAGCTGTGCCTCACAACTGAAGAGTTTGATATTGTTGAACTAAAACATTTTCTTCTCCCATTTAAGGAGCTCACTGAACTGGTCAGTAGCAATCAGCCACACCTGGCACTAATACCACTCATAAAAAATTAGATTATGGAAAAATCACAGATCACTAAAAAAGATCATCCAACTGTGCAGCAGGTAAAAAGACTTGTGCAGAAAAATGTAGAAAAGTGATTTCCAGAAAGTGACACAGTCAAACTAGCATGCTTACTGGATCCATCCACAAAAGAAGCTTTGCAGCTGTCTATGGAGGAATAAATAGTGGTACTGAAACATGCAGTTCAAGAACTGACTGAGTTTGAAACTATGTCAACAGCTTTCTCAACAAGTTCAAGGGCCAGCAGCACACCCAGCAGCACACCATCTATGATATAATTTGCAAGAATCTCTGTCAGTGATGGAGAGGCAGAGGACAATCCAAATTTTCAGGAGGATGATAAATGTGTTCCTTTGACTAAGAAAAGGAAAATGCTTCAGAAGCTCAAACAAAGCTTGCAACTTGGCGAAGACAGCTCAGCTGTGGAAGATGAAATCAACCGATATTTGACAGTGAAGCCTACAACTGAAGAGGAAGATTTCCCACTTACATTTTGGAAGAATAATGAACATAGATACCCTACTCTGGCTCAGCTTGCAAAATTTACCTTGGCATTACGGCATCCAGTGTGCCAGTGGAATGCATGTTCTCGGTCACCGGGTTATTGTTGAATGGTAAACGATCGAGCATTGCCCCATATCATCTGAACTATATGCCATTTATTCATGATAACTATCCACTCTTTTTCCCATTGCCAAATAAAAAAAACTAAGCCCCTCGGACACTCTTTTTGGGGGGAAGGAACTTGTCTGCTACAGTAAGACTCTACAAAAGTTATTCTAGCTGCTGCCAACAGTCTCATCAGCTACTTGTCTTGCACTTGATCAGTCAACACCTGCACCCACCATGCCCTGGTAAAACACTATACCTGTTACTACTCTGGTTAGACTACAACCAAGAGGTTCCTTCAGATACGCTGCCCTTCTTAGAAGTTGGCACCAATGTCAAATGGCTTCTTAGAAGCTAGCTACCTAGATCATATAGCTTACAATTAAGAGCAACAGTTTACTAATGTGGGGGTGGGAGTGGGCATGCACAGTTTGCACACTGTACATTTTTTTTTTATTGCTGACTGTTCACCTTTAATAAATCTTTAAAGAATGTGAATTTATTTCTTGCAGGTTTATATATGTATGTGCTGTTGCTAATGTGGTGAGACTTCACTGTATACTTAATGGGACACTGTCAATGGAATCTCTCACTATTATTTTGTTTGTATACATTTTGCTGCTGAGGTGATTATTGTATTTATTGCAGGTCATCTAAGCCTGCCTCTTAGGTCAGTGATATTTCTGTATTATGTAACATATGCCAAATAATTAATCATTTATTAAATGATATGAGATTAAAGTATGCCAAACTATTAATAAATAAAATTCAAGGATGGTGAAAGTTGAAAAAATTGTTTGTATTTTCTTTAGTTAGTTGAAGTCACAAATTTCAAACTAGTTGGAAAAGTCAGTTGCAATGAGTTAGTCAGTCATAATTGTTTTTTCAACTGACTCCTGGGTCTATCCCGGAGTGCTGAGTTCCCTGCAGGCTTTCTCTCCTGTCCACCCAACACTCAGCTGTTGTGAAGGTGAAGTGAGGAGAAAATATATAAATATGTCAAAAGTATACCTATGTTTAGAGCTTCTGAGCTCCCTCAGCAATCCCTCTTTAAATAAGAAGCTCCAAGGAGGTGAGTTAAACTGTCTCTCTAGTATCCCTTCTACTTAAACAAAGGGAGGTTGGAATACAAACAATAAGAAAACAAAGAATTGTTTTCAAGGGCACTATTTTGAGATGTCTCCCAGCAGGGACACATTTTATTTACATTTGACTTCCCAGTGGGGTGGTCACTATGCATTAAAGCCCTCCAGCTGTATTCACTTCCTTGGCATCTCTGGGCACAGACCTAATGCTGTCCTGGGGGAGAGAACAGAAAGGAAAAGGAGAAAGAGAAACAGAGAAGAAGAAATCACAACTGGATGGCTAGCTCAGGGTGAAGCCAAGGGAAAGAGCGGGAGCATAGAACAGGCAGAATGAAGGAAGCATATTTTCATCTCTCTCTCTCTCTCTCTCTCTCTCTCTCTATCTACAGGTCATCCACAGTCTGTTCTGGCTCTGATCAATGGTCTGACAATACTATGTTATTGACACAGAACAGGAGGGGGGCTTTTATTGTGAGACTAATTTGGTGGACTCTTGTTTCAGGTGGGGAACTAAAAGAAATTACAAACATGCAAAGATGTATATCAGCCTGGGATGATGTCAAGATGGCGTCACTACTTGCACATCCCCACAGGCTCTAACCTGACCCTTACCTGTAATAGGTCACCTACTGACCCTATCACCGAGGTGTTGGTTTATAAGTGAGGGATGGAAACTGCCACAGAAATGCAGGTGAACCCATAGGAAAAGGAAGGGCTGGAGGTGCTGTATGTCACTCTGGAGACTGAGCCTGGACCACTATCCATACAGAAGTTGTATACAGACCTCCAGTACAGTGAGAGGAGTTGGATAAGGCATTAGTGGAAGCCATCATCAGCATGGCTAATAAGAAGCAGGTGGTGCTAGTTCAGGACTTCAAGCTGCCATATGTGGATTGGAGCCTTCCAGCTGCTGCTTTGTCGAGGAGCAGGGCCATCCTTGACTCCCAACAGGAGGGTATTTCTCAGGCAGCTAGTTAGTGAACCCACTAAGGACAGGGTAGTGCTGGACCTAGTGATTACAAACAGGTAAACCAGGAAGTGTCTGACTGCAACTAGGGTTGCAGAGTTGGTGCAGGAGCCAACAGGTAGTCCACCTGTAACTCAGAACACAAGAAAATGATACACACTCACAGAAACAATGTATAAATCCACCCAAATGCTGGAAATGTTTCCAAAGATTTCAGCTTTATTCATTTTTGTTTTTTTCAGTTGACAAATCGCAGACCAAGCTGAAAACCACTCCTGCCTCAGTGCTTCGAGAATTACTTCTCTTCATCGGGGGGGGGGTGCATGGCAAGTAGAGACAAACTTCAGTTTATATACTGTACATAAGCACATGAATATTAAGCACATTCATAATGACATCAGCAACCCTAAATACAAACAACCAAAGTAAAAAATGACAAATAATGTAATAGATAATGCAGCAACTACTTGTAAATGAAAAGACAATTCAAATCATTACTATAGAATCATGTTTTTTTGGCATATGTAGTGAGCTGCTCTAAAACACTTGTCAAGCTAACCAACTCATAATTGTACTATTAAATTCTAGACAGTAGCTAAAGTATGCAGTCTGAACAAAGTGACAGATACTTGGAATAGGGACACAATGATCCAATGCTCCATAGCAAAACCCTAATCAAAAATGTATAGAATTATAATGAATTTGACTTACATAATGAGTTTTGATGGCGCAAGAAACACATAACACCAGGGAAACATGAAAGGAAATGGTGCGTGAGGGTGGGGGGTAAAGGTGGGAAAAAACAATAAAAAACAGACATACATGGATCAATTGTAATCTGGAGAAGAGGTCCTGAAAAATAAAGAAAAATAATAAGGAAAAAATTAGCATAATATATACATTTTCTTTGATAAAATGTAAAAATAAAAAGTTCTGACAATCAAAAATGTCTACAGCAGAAATGGTTTCAAATCCTCTAATGGCTTAACACATTGCAGAGTGAAGCTCCAGAAACTTTATTTTTTAAAGAGCATTATTTTTCCTATCCCCACCCTTAACAAGACCCTCAACATGCTCAAGACCCTTGAACTTCAATGAATTAGGATCAGAGTTGTGATAAGTGGTGAAATGACAACCAACTGGAGTATCTGACCTTTGAGTAATGATAGATCTTGTGTGTTCTTGTATCAGCTGTTTTAATGGGCAGATAGTTTTTCCTACATACACCAATTCCTAGGGGCACCAAACTGCATACTCATTGAATGAGGTGTCACATGTAATGCATTGTTTAATTGCAACCATCTTGGATCGGTCATGTGGATGCTCAAAACTAGCCCCTGGTTGTGCATACTTTCAAATGTTACAATGAGTGCATTTGAGAATCCTTTGGGTCTTACTGGTAACCAGGAAGTTCTGGGTTCAGTTTGAATTCTAGGTAAACAACTTCATCCTTATATCCTTTAGATTCCTAGCTCTTTGAAAATAAACCTTTGGTTTAACCCCTATAGAGGTGCCGACAATGCCATCACTAAGAAGGATTGGCCAATTTTGATAGATAATGTTGCCAATGTGCCCCGGACCGCTACCTCATTATACTCCATGATAAATGTGACAAGGTTATGTACATTCAAATTATGAGGTGCTACACCTTTCTGTAGTAGGCAGTCCCTGTCAAAACCAAATGTTCTTTCATTGGATTTGGCTACCAATAGTTTGCTATATCCATAAGTCAAAAATCTACTATCAAGTTCTTTGGCTTGCATTAGAAAGTCATCCACAGCAGAGCAGGTTTACCTCAATCTCATCATTTGGCTATATGGAATAGAATATTTTAATCTGCATGAATGCACACTGTCAGCTCTTAGAACTGCTTGGTTGAAGTCAACTTTCTATAGTATCTTGTCTGCACAAGTTCTCCTGGCACTGACATAAATTCAAGGTCCAAAAACTGCAATCTTTTTTCACAGACACTGTATGTAAACTTTAAAGTCAGATAATTTTCATTTAACCAAATTATAATTTTGGATGTCTCTTCTAGTCTACCTTTGCACGCACACACACACACACACACACTCGTCTATATAAAAAACACACTGCAAAATATTCTTGAAAAAAGGGTTTTTGATTATCTCCCACTATCCTACAAATAAATTGGCAAAGCTGGGAGCCATACTGGCTCCCATAGTTGTGCTGCACAATTGCAATAAATATGTTTTGGAACTCAAAAACATTGTGAGTAAGCACAAATTCTAGTGCTTATATCAGAAAGTCAACAGGTACATCATTAGTCTAAGATAGATGTTCAGTAAATAATCTACTAGCATGAATACTTTGCATATGTTGAGTGGAAATATAAAAGGACTCCACATCTTTCCCCAGCCAAGTAAATTCATCACTCCAAACCAGCTTATCAAATTTCTTAACAGCATCGCTGCTATCTGTAAGACATGAATGCATTTCCAGGATGCATTTCCATAGGAAAAAAAATTCCTGAAATGTCCAAGGTTTTCACACAGTACCCCATTATCAAATACAATGGGTTTACCCAGTGGTTTAGGAATGTTTTTATGCATTTTGGACAAGATGTAAAAACCTGGGTCAACAGGGAATTCTTGTCAGATGCATTGATATTCATTCTCTGAAATACTGCCTTCTTTTACTGCTATAATTAAAAGGTCAAGTATTTTTTTTTTCTTGAACATAATAATAATAATTTTTATTTATTTAGTGCCTTTCAACTGTCACAGGGGTTATATATAGACCCCCATCTCAGAGTGAGGAAATGGACAAGGAAATGATAAAAGACATTCTCAGAATCGCTGAAAAAGGGCAGATATTGTTGATGGGGACCTTAATATGCCAGATGTTAACTGGACGACATGTACTGTAGCCACATCCAAGAGCAGGGTCATTCTCAATGCCCTACAGGGGGCATACCTTAGACAGCTTGCATTGGAACCCACTCAGGAGGGAGCAATATTAGACCTAGTACTCTCAAATGAGGAGATGATCACAGATTTAGAAGTGGGTAACCATCTGGGAACAAGTGACCACCACACAGTGTGGTTCACAATAAGCACAACCATGGAGACAAGCCATACAAAAACAAGAATATTGGACTTTAGAAGGGCTGACTTTGGCAAAATGGGTGAATACCTAAGGAATGCGCTAGCAAATGGCCAGAAAGGAGGGGTAGAAGAATAATGGAGAAAAATCAAAACTGCCATTATGGAGGTAACAAGCCTTTGTGTGAAACAAATAAAGAAAACAAAATGGAGTGAAAAACCACCACTATGGTTCTCAAAAGAGGTGGCAGGGAAGGTTAGGGAGAAAAAGGTGACATTCAAGAAGTATAAGGAATCACAGAAGGAGCACAACAGGGAACTGTATCAGTAAAAAGCAGAAGGAAGTGGGGAAGGCAGTCAGAATAGCAAAGGCCCAAACTGAGGAAAAGATAGCCAATTCAGTTAAGAAGGGGGATAAAACCTTTTATAGGTACATTAGGGAGCAAAGAAAGGTCAAGGGAGGAATAGTGAAGATTAATAAAGGGGAGGGGAGGTGGGCAGAGGGAGACAGTGAAAAGGCAGAGTTATTGAATGAATACTTTTGCTCAGTATTCACAAAAGGAGAAGAGGAGTTACTTAAACCAAACAATAGAAGTACTGTGGGCAGGAGGGTTAACACCAGTCCATTTACAGAAGAGTCCTGAAAGAACTCCTAAAACTCAAGGTGGACACAGTAATGGGGCCTGATGGGATTCACCCACAGAATCCTAAAAGAACTAAGGGGGGACCTAGTGACACCACTGACCACTCTTGTTGACAAATCATGGGAGGATGGGGTGGTACCTGAGGACTGGAGGAGGATGGATGTGATTCCCCTTCACAAAAGTGGGAGCAAGGCTGAAGCAGGAAACTAGAGACCTGTTAGTTTGACCTCAGTGGTAGGAAAATGATGGAATCACTTCTGAAAGAAAGAATTGTTGAGCATCTAGAGGTCAGTGGGGCACAGGACCCATGGCAGCATGAATTCACAGCCGGAAGGTCATGTCAGACAAATCTAATTGATTTCTTTGACTGGGTGACTAAAGTAATAGACCAGGGAGGGGCTGTGGATACAGCCTACCTAGACTTTAGCAAGGCATTTGACACAGTCTCACACAAAATATTAATAATCAAGTTAGCCAACCTGGGAGTGGGTCCCAGGGTGGTAGCCTGGGTAGCAAACTGGCTGCACAACAAGACACAGAAGGTAATAGTAAATGGAACTCACTCCAAAGAAAGAGGGGTTACTAGTGGAGTACCTCAGGGTTCAGTACTGGGTCCAGTCCTCTTTAATGTCTTTATAGGTGACATTGCAGAGGGTCTGGAAGGAAAAGTATGCTTCTTTGCAGATGGCACAAAGATCTGTAATAGAGCTGATACACAAGGTGGGTGGAAAGGATGAGAAGGGACTTGACAAGGTTGGAGGAATGGTCAGACGTATGGCAACTTAGATTCAATGCAAAGATGTGCAAAGTAATGCACCTGGGAAGCAAAAACTCAGGAGAAGAGTACACAATGACTGGGGAGGTACTAACAACAATAATGGAAAGGGACCTGGGGGTAGTCATATCAGATAACCTAAAGGTGTGCAAGCAATGTGAGAAGGCAGGAAGGAGAGCTGGGAGGATACTGGGATGCATAGGGAGAGGCATCACAAGTAGAAAATGCGAAGTGGTTATCCCTCTGTACAGACAGTTGGTGAGACCCCATTGGCAGTACTGCATGTAGTTTTGGAGACCCCATCCCTGCAAGGACATAGACAGGATGGAGGTGATCCAAAGGAGGGCAACTAAAATGGTGCAGGGTCTGCATCAGAAACTGAAGAGAGACTGAGACAGCTTAATATGTATACCCATGATGAAAGTAGGGACAGGGGGAACATGATAGAAACTTTAAAGTACCTCAAGGAATCAACAAAGTCCTGGAGGGTAGCATCTTTCAGAAAAAGAGATGTGCAAGAACAAGGGGGCACAATTCAAAGTTAGAGGGGGGATGGCTCAAGGGCAACATGAGGAAATATTTTTTCATGGAGAGAGTGGTAGACACATGGAACTGCCTTCTTGGGGAGGCTGTGGGCAGTTAAACAGTGGGGTAATTCAAACATGCATGGGACAGACATAAGGCAATTATAGTGGGGGGGTAGGAGGAAGTAGGCTGTTGGTTAACTGGAATTTGCAGCTTATCCAATAGGTAGGGAAATGAGCAGACTGGGTGGGCCAAGCGTTCCTTATCTGCCATCAAAGTCTATGTTTCTATGTTTCAAGGAACTTTACAACAAATAAATACAGGATAGCATAGTGTAGCAATATAAAACGGATAATTAATAAAATCAAAGATCCAAGAACTCAATTGGGATAGGCCTGATGCCACAAAAATGTCTAATGCCTGTTTAAAATCTCCCAAGGTTGTACACTCACGAAGTTGGTGAGGTAGAGAATTCCAAAGGGCAGGAGCTGCACACACGAATGCACGGGCCCCAGATGATTTTAAAAATACCCTTGGAATCTCTAACAACCACTCATCAGCTGAGCGGAGCGATCACCTAGGGCAGTAGGGAGAAAGAAGCTCTTTCAGGTAGTCAGGGCCGAATACATGTAGGGCCTTATAAGTCAGTAATCCGACTTTAAAGGTGATCCACCACTGAATCAGCAGCCAGTGCAGTTTGCGCAGCACCGGTATAATGTGACACATCCCAGAAGTCCCCATCAACAACCGGGCTGCTGTGTTCTGTACCAGCTGCAGGCAGGAGATATCAACCCCTGGTAGCCCTAGGTGGAGTGAGTTGCAGTAATGAAGGCATGAGGTTACAAAGGTGTGGATTAGTGTGGGAAGGTCACTGGGTGAAACTAGGTGCTTAATCCTGGTGATGTTCCTAAGATGATAAAAGAACAACTTCACTACGGCAGACACCTGAGATCATAATGTCAGACCATCATCAAGCAGCACCCCCAGGTCTCACATTTGTTCAGAGGCAAGAAGCTGGGAACCCCCTAGGAAAAGATCCATAGGCTGACCAGCTCCAACCCCTCTGCCCACTGACCTGGATCCACAACCATCACCTCAGACTTATCCGAGTTCAACTTTAGTAAGCTGGCATTCATCCAATCCTGGATTTCAGTGAGGCAGTTATTAAAGACTGTGAGTGCACTATCTTGGTCAGGTGTAAAAGACAGGTAGAACTGGGTATCATCAGCAGTGAAACCTCAGCCCATACCATCTTACAAAGTCTCTGAGGGTAGCATGTACACAGTGAACATCATTGGGGACAGCACTGAGCCCTGAGGAACCCCACATGACAGAGAGGGGGGGGGGGTCAGAGGAATAAATCCCCGATACCACCCTCTGAGTTCTGCCAATGAGGAAGGACTTAAACCATTTGAGGACTGTACCAGTCAGGGAGTGGGATCATTAGATAATTCTCTGTAGTTACCTATGTTTAAAAGTTCCATGACTATATCTATATACTGTTGCCTATCCATCATTACTATGTTCCTGCCTTTGTCTGCAGATTTGATTATGATCTCATGCCTTTTACTTAATCTTTCAAGTTATTCTGACTATTTTTTTTTTGTACTATTAAGCCTACACATAGTATTACCTTTTTCTGAAAGTTCCTACATTTGTTTAACTACAGCCCTCTCCTAGAGAGTGATGGCAGCATTGTTAATGTTAGGGCAAAACACAAATGTAGGTTTAAACAAAATCTTTCTTTGTTTTTTACTATCATGAGATGCATATAATATTCTAAGAAGTCAAACATGTTCACAATTTCATTTTCATTTTCCTGCAGTAGCGACTCAAGTACCTGAAGGTCAGAAAATCCATTAGTATTAGTTGTCCCAGAATGCTTATTAATTACAGCTAGCAAAAAAATCCAAGTCCTCACCCTGAACTGGATTGAAGATATTAATATCCTGCCTCCCATATTAGCAAGGGAAACTTCTGAGTCTTGTTGGGCAAAGAAAACCTTAAGTCAGATTTTTCTGAAAAATGTTTGTTAATCCACAAAAATATGAAAGGTGTTAATATGAGGACTAGGGACAAAACTCGGGCCTTGTTTTCAGTACTGCAATCGTCAATGTGTCCAAATGGCATGTAGAAATATTTATGAAACCTGTAGTTGTTCTCCTGAGTGTTCTTTGTGTCTTCCATTGCCAATGGAGTACTGGATCAGTGTCCCTATTCCAAGTATCTATCTCTTTGTTCAGACTGCATACTTTAATTACTGTCTAGAATTTAATTGTACAATTATGAGTTGGTTACCTTGGAAAGCACTTTTAAAGCAGCTCGCTACATATGCCAACAAGCATTTGTCAATGCCGAACGTTCGCTTGCAGGTATTTGCAGTGGTGTTTGGCATGTATGGTGCTTTACCCTAATGCCCTGTGCAACTGCTGGTATTTGCACAATAAATTGTCAGCATTACCTGTTTGTTACCCCCATTGTGCGCTACATAGGCGGAAACACGTTTTGGGCAGGATGTGAAAAATGACAGCTGTACTGCTCATAAGGAAGTGTGGTAAAATGCCAATTTTGAAAATCTGGAGTGGAAATATTGAAAATTGGCAAACCTACGAGCGTGCGTGGCAACTGTGCAATGCACACTCGTAAAACAGTCATTTTTAGGAATTGTTTCACCAAATTTTCAACATTGCCATTTTAAAACCTGTGCTAATGAACAGTGTCACTGTGATTTTCTTACTGTGTCCCATACATTGATTTTGCACACGGACTGAGCCATTGTGCACTACATGGGGGAAAAGACGTTTTGGGCAGGATGTGAAAAATGACAGCTGTACTGCTCATAAGGAGGTGTGGTAAAATGGCAATGTTGAAAATCTGGAGTGAAAATACTGAAAATTGGCAAACTTACAAGCATGCATAGGAACTGCGCAACGCAGACTCATAAAACAGTCATTTTTAAGAATTTTTTCACCAAATTTTCAGCACAGCCATTTTAAGACCTCTGCTCATGATCAGTGTCACTGTTATTTACTTAATGTGTCCCATACATTCAGTTCGCACACTGACTGCGCCATTGCACGCTACATGGGCAGAAACACATTTTGGGCAGGATGTGAAAAATGACAGCTGTACTGCTCATGAGGAGGTGTGGTAAAATGGCAGTGTTGAAAATCTGGAGTGCAAATATTGAAAATTAAGCGTCACGGCGTGCGTACAAACTGCTAGCGCACCTTTCGTCAAACGGTCATTGAATTTTTCACAAATTTTCCAACATAGCCATTTTAAGACCTGATACTTATGAACAGTGTCACTGTGATTTTCTTAATGTGTTCCATACATTGATTTTGCACACTGACTCGCCATTGTGCGCTACATGGCGGAAACACATTTGGGTGAGATGTGAAAAATGACAGCTATACAACTCATAAGAAGGTGTGATAAAATGGCAATTTTGAAAATCTGGAGTGAAAATATTGAAAATTCACAAACTTACGAGCCTGCGTAGGAACTGTGCAAAGCACGTTCGTAAAACAGTCATTTTTTGGAATTTTTGCGCCAAATTCTCAACATGGGGTTTTTGGGACCCCTTCTCATGAATGATGTCACTGTCATGTTGTTATCCAAGGCTGAAGGGTGATTTCGCACAGTGACTGCGCAGTGCCTGCGAAATCACCCTTCAGGCCCAAATAAAGCCATGACAGTGACATCATTCATGAGATGGGGTCCCAAAAACCCCATGTTGAAAATTTGGTGCAAAAATTCCACAAAATGATTGAGATACGCAATAAAGTTGAACCCCCATCTAGCCCATTATAGAGCTTACCGGCATTTCCTCAGTTCGCGGTCGGCTTTGAAGAGTGCAGATGTGTTCCCGGTCCACCGAAGATCGTCGCGCCGGAGTCAGAGATAAGTATGGGGTTGGGGGGTGTGGGGAAGCTGGGTGAGCAGTGGGTGGAGTGCGGGTTGTGGGGGCAGGAGGCGCATGCGGGACCATTTTTGTTTACAGGTTAAAAAGAAAAAGACTATGAGGGATGTTTGCCACACTGGGGTGGGCTCCCAGCATGGCAGAAGATGTGTGTGGGTTGGGCTGAGGAGCCGACGAGAGATTGGGCACCCCTGTCGGCAATCCAAACAAACGGTTTGCCACACTGGGGTGGGCTCCCAGCATGGCAGCAGTATGGCTTTGGGGGGGTCGTGGAGCCGACGGGGGATTGGGCACCCCCATCAGCAAACAATGTTTGCCACGCTGGGGTGGGCTCCCAGCGTGGCCAGCTTTGGGGGTGGCGTGGCGGACGTGTGGTGAGGAGGTAGCACATGGCCTTGAGGCAGTGCTCAGTATGGCAGCGGTGTTTTCTTTGGGCGAAGACCCGCTCATACTGAGCTGCTGCACCATTAGTGCTGAGACCGCCATGCCTGCTGAACTGAGAGTGCATTGGGTGGGAGAGGCACACCTCCAAGTGTGCTACTCTCCCAATACGTGCCTTGCACATGCGTGCAAGCGAACGTAAAAATGTATTGTTTTATGGTAATTGTTTAAACAGTCTTTTCATTTACAAGTAGTTGCTGCATTATCTATTATGTCACTTATTCATCATTTTGTACTTTGGTTGTTTGTATTTTGAGTTGGTGATGTCATTATGGATGTGCTTAATATTCATGTGGTGATGTATATAAACTGACGTTTGTCTCTACCTGCCCTGCCCCCTGATGAAGAGAAGGAATTCTTGAAGCACCGGGGTAGGAGTGGTTTTCAACTTGGTCTGTGATTTTTCACCCATGAAAACTCAGATAAAGCTGCAATCTTTGCAAACATTTCTAGTGTTTAGGTGGATTTATATGTTATGTCCATGAGTGCATAGCCTTTTCTTCTTGTGTGCTTAAGAACAGGGACAGCTTTGAAGACATTGTAGTGGGCAGTCCTCTGGGTACCAGTGATCGCCATACAGTGTGATTTAACACCAAGACCAGTCCAGAAGCAAACCACACAAGGATGAGGGTCCTGGACTTTAGCAGGGCAGATTTTAAAGGACTGGGAGGCTGCCTCAGAAACTAATTAGTAGGAAAGAATTGCTGGGGGGGGGTAGAGTAGCAATGAGGACAAATAATGGATGGCATAATTAAGCAAACCAGCCTCTGCATGAAGGAAGTGAGCAAAGGCAAACGGAAGTGGTCAAAGTGGTGAAGGAAAAAAGTGTGGCATTCCGGAGGTACTAATAATTCTAGAGGAAGGAAGGAAGACGGGGAGATGTACCAGGTAAAACAGAAGGAAGCAGGTAAGGCAGTGAGGTGAGCAAAGGTACAGAAAGAGGTAAAGATAGCCAGTTGAGTAGCTAAAGGGAATAAGGCTTTCTTCAGGCACATAAGTGAAAAGAGGAAAGCAAGAGGAGGGATAGTGAGGATAGTGAGGATGAGGGGATGACAGTGGGAGACTGTGCTGAAGATGACCAAGAAAAAACTGACATCCTGAAAAGGTACTTCTGCTCACTCTTCACAGTAGAGGGAGAGGGAGAGGCAGAGGGAGACAGACCTCTGGGGAGCAGCAGGAACAATTGGGGTGGTGGGGAGGGAGGCAGACACAAGCCTATTTTAGGTGAAAAGAGTCCTGAAGGGACTTGTAAATCTGAAAATGGACAAGGCCAAGGGACTGGATGGGATACACTCAAGAGTTCTAAAGGAACTCAGGGAGGTTATTTCTGTACCATTAACAGCCTTATTCAGCTGCTCACTGGAAAAAGATGTAGTTCCAGAGGGCTGGAGGAGAGCAGACTTAGTTCCTCTCCATGAGACTGGCAACAGGGTGAAGTCTAGCAACTATAGGCCAGTCAGTTTCACATCAGTGATAGACAAGCTAATGGAAACCCCATTGTTAGAAAGGTTAGAGTATCTTGAATCCAAGGGGCTGCAAGATGAAAGTCAGCACCGATTTACAGGAGAAGTTTTTTTAACTGGGTGACCAGTGAAATAAATCAGGGAGAGCTGTGGACATGACCTGTTTGGACTTTATCAAGGCCTTCAACATTGCACTAGATAGGATTGATTAAGCAGACTTGGGGTGACACCTAAAGTGGTAAACTGCATAAAACCCTGGTAAATGGATAGGCAACAGAAGGTGGTGGCAAATGGCACTCACTCTAATGAAGGGAGAGTGTTCAGCAGGCTGCCACAGGACTGAATACTGGGACCAGCCCTCTTCAGTGTCTTCGTTAGTGACACTGCAGATGAACTGGAAGGGAAGTTGTGCCTTTTTGCAGATGACACCAAAATCTGAATTAGGGTGTATACTCAGGAAGGTCTTGTCTTTTAAAAACAAGGTATCAGAGTTGTGCAGAATGAGACATTTCTGCATTTTCAGAATTTTGATGTAATTCCAATATTTTTTTTAAATTTATTAATTTTATCATAACTCATCTGTTACTTGAGCTACAGATCTGACTTTTGGCATAATTATTTGCAGCTAGGTGACCTAACAGTATGTAAAATATCCTGACAATAGGATGCTCCTTCTCAAAATTATAGGTGCTCAAATGTCCATTTTATTTTTAGTGGTAAATTTCATGGACATTTTTATCTGCATATAACTCGGGCACCATTGAAGCTAGAAATCTGAAACTTGATACATATACAAATGTAGTAATAATCCTTATGTATTCAATATTTTGTAATATTTTGAAGAATGCTTTCAAAATTAGACTAAAATAACTAAAATTAAAATGTTGGCAAAATGTTAGGTTATCTATGGCACAGCCCCTTTTTAAAGCTTGATACTTAAATCTTGGTGCACATACCCATGTTGCACATTTCTATAAATCCTGACACTGTAGAGAAATTTGGATAAGGCTTTTTTTTAATTAGATGTAAATACTTGAAAATTAAATTGTAATTAAACATTTTGTCAGTGTCAGTGGCTCAGTAGGTAGCACACTCACCTCTGAGGCTGGGAGATCAGAGGGCTGTGGGTTCAGTTCCCACATCTGGTACTTGGGTTAATATCCCAGTACTGACACTGTAGTGCAGCATGAGAGGGGTGCTGCACTTCTGAGGTGCCGTCTTTCGGATGAGACGTTAAACCGAGGTCCCATCTGCCTGGATTGGTGGTAGTTCAGGTGGATGTTAAAGATCTAATGGTACTTATCGAAAAGAGATGGGGAATTTCCCTGGTGTCCTGGCCAAATTTCCCTCATTCACTAAAAATACCACCAACAGCTTAATCTGGTTCAAGGTCAATTGGCATTCATCTGTATCCCCCTTCCCCAGGTCGTGGGTGAAAATGGGCAGGATTTGTCTAGTGCACTTACCTGGTCAACAAAAAAAAACTAAACAACTCACCCCCTTTAAATCTAGCACTCTGAAATTTGGTACACATATGAAAGCCATTAGTACCTGTATACCTGCCAGATTTGGTATCATTTGGGTATGTACTTTGAAAACTAAATTTAACGGAATGTTTTACATTTATTGCTCATAACTTAACCTTCTATTGAGCTAGAGATCTGAATTTGCCATGATTACCTGTTGATAGGAGTTCTAATGGTGTGCCAGATATCATATCAGGATGTATTGTCTCAAAATGATACCATAGGTGCTCAAAGTCTGTCATTTTATTTTTTTATGGGGCATTTCATGAAAATTTGTATCTGCAAATAACTCTGGCACCATTGGCACTATAAATATGAAACTCGGTACTTGTATAATTGCAATATCAAACCACATACCCACAAAATTGTATAATATTTTGATTAATGCTTTCAAAACTATATTCAACTAAAGTCTAACTTTTGGTGAGATGCTTGGCTAACTATAGCATAGGCCCCTTTAAAGCTTGAGACCTACAAACTGGTGCACATTGAGGTGTCAGCGTGGCTCAGTTGGTAGCACATCTGCCTCTGGAACAGATGGTTATGGGTTCTTGTCCCACACTGGGATTGGGCTTGCACCTAAAAAAATCGCTGGCATCCGAGTGCAGTATAAGAGGGGTCCTGTACTGCTGAGGTGTGCCATCCTTCATATGAGATGTTAAACTGAGGTCCCGTCTACCCATCCTGGTGGGTGTCCAGATGGAAGTAAAAGAATCCAGGGCACTCTTTGCAAAGAGTAGGGGACATTCCCGGTGTCATGGCCAACATTCCTCTTCCCATAAACTGATTCATGCAATTATCCAGGCTGTGTGTGTGGGTAATGATGTGTGATATGGCAGCCACTACACATTCAGTCACTTCACTACCAGTCTAGCATTGCTTGTAAAGTGCTTTGGGATACATTGTGTATGAAAGGCGCTATATAAATGCTGATTCTTCTTCTTCACATAACTATGTTGTATGTTTAGTTAAATCCTGAAATTGTGGATCTATGTGGATAAGAAATTTTAAAATTAGATGGACAAAAATGAAAATTAAATTTTGATTAATTGTTCAGCCACTGATAACTCGGCTCTCTTTCAGTCTAGGACTCTACAATTTGGTACATGTATGTGAAATATTAGAACCTGTACACCTGCCAAATTTGGTATCATGTAAATATATACAGTATAAAAACTAGACCAAAATAACTGCAATTTTAAATTTAGCAAAATTCTTCAGAATTTTCATGCACATTCTACAAAATTCCACAGAAACAGAATGGTAATTCTGTGGGTATTCCAGCAGCAGACTTTTATATTTTGTATAGTACCACAAGGTAACAGGAAACTATTGCCTGGAAAAATTGCCTTCTGCTCGAATATAATATAGTTTTGTAACTATTATGCAAACAATAACACAGAAAAAGAGTGGATTATCTCCTGATAAGAGTACACCCAGGTGTGTTATGAGGCACAAGGAACTTGCACTTAGTGCCTTATGCACCTGGGCGTGCTCTTATCAGGAGATAACCTACACTGTGGAGTGTGTTATTGCCCTTATAAAATGGGCTTCTCCAAGTAAATGTGAAAAAAAAGGAAGAAAGGCAATTAAAAAAAAATAGTTTTTGAATACTGATGATTGGAAAATAGTTCCTCTGTTGATGTAATTTGGTGTATTTAAGATTGCCTAGTTTGCCAGTACAGGGCTCCCCTCCCTCTGAAACAGAGAGTGCCGAGGTTAGCCCCCATCAGGTATACATTTTTGTGTTAATATGTTTGCTTTCATTACATTTTTTACTTTGTCTTTTTCTCTGAGGAGTGCCTGACTGCCCAGTGAGTTTCAGTTACGTCGAGCAGGAGCACATCTGACATTGGCTGCTGTAGTAGATTAGTCAGTGTAATGTTTCTTGCCTCCTCCCCCCCCCACCATATAAACAAATCAATTTTGTGTCCAAAGGTGTTTTTTTTTTTTGGTCTTTGTCTCCTCTGCATTTACACTGAGCAGCCTGGTTGATGAGCGAGCTTGTCCCTTAGCAGGCGCAATACAGAGTCGTTTCCTGGTTTCCGGTTTTCAAACCGTAACATTTGCTCTGCAGTGTTGCTGATTATTTTTTTTCCTTTTGCTCACTCTAAGTGTTGTGCCCCACAATATCAGAGTTGTATATGGTGCGGGCATGGGTCTCTGGTTTTGTTGCCAGTACGGAGGGATGCTCCATCGTGGATTGCAGGCAGCTCTCTGTGGAGATTACGAATGGACTGTGAAACAAGGACGGCTCTTTGATGAGATTGTGAATGCCTGTTTTGTGAACCAGTGGGAGCAGAGGTCAGAGTTTCACACAAAAAATGTTTCAGTGTACTGTATTTGGGTGGTGTTGCAGAGCGGGGGTTGGGGGAATTGCAGGTTGGCCACAATCTACAGGATGCAGTTCTGGAGGGCTCCAGCTCAGACAGGACAGACTTGAGCACAGTGATTTCTATTGTTAGCTGCCCTGACTGGCTGAAGAGGTGCTGGTTGGCACAATATGCTCTGATAAGGACACGGCCACAGGCACCTCTCAGCCGATCAGGACGCAGAATTCTCCAGGTCCATGTTATAAACTTTATTAATTGTATTGTTAATTGTCTGTTTAATGTCTGGGTCATTAATGAAAATGGGCATTTCATGCTCATGGAGCTAACCTGGTTAACACATTTTAAATAAAAAATATATGCATGTGTACTGTTTAGGGTTCATCATGGTAATGTGCCATGTGTTCTGCAGGACACCACTGATCACATGTCACCTCTGTTACCATTCACAGACAACAGGACCCAGCCAGGGCTGATCGGGTCCAGATAGGACAACAGACAGTGTCAGGGATTGCCCAGCCATGAAGGTGGAAGGTGGGAGACCAGGGAGGCTTAGTGGCCTCAGCCACACTTTCATGTAAGTAAACTGCCTTGTGTGTTTTGCAGTCTGTGATGCATGTATACACTATGCTGCATGTTTATACTGTGCGGAGGATGTTCTTGTGCATCTAGACAGGTTGCAGTCATGCATTTGGGGTAGCATCTAAGCTCTTGTAGTTGGTGACATTAACCTGACCTTTGGGGCAGTGCCTACCATTGACACTATGGTTTATCTGGGACTGTACCATCTAATGATTTGATTGTTATTGTGACAGGTATGCTGCTTTGTGTGTGTTATGTGCCTTGGCATA
The DNA here is from genome assembly GCA_016271365.2 of Neoceratodus forsteri. NCBI lineage: Eukaryota > Metazoa > Chordata > Ceratodontiformes > Ceratodontidae > Neoceratodus > Neoceratodus forsteri. The sequence goes on along the minus strand of CM028137.1, from coordinate 586,802,913 downwards.
CATTACACCAACAGGGTGGCATGGCCCCTGTGCTGCAGCTTTGGTACAACAGGCCAGTAACTGTAATACACACTACCCCAGGTGGTACACCTGTCATTGTTTGTCAGATCTGTTTTGCCACATGGTTGAGCCTAGATATGTATGTCTTTCTGGTGGCAGTAGACATTGGCCACTCTTATACTAGTACACCCCATAGGCATGCTATGTGCAGCATACGGTACGCATAGCAACCTGTCCACATTCATGCCATCTCCAGTGCCATCTGCCCTGGGTGACATGCCAATGCATCACATCAGAACTGGCTTTATCTGGCATGGGTTCAATGGCAGGGGTGGTCATTGATGGGCCTTTAATGTACCTTAACATGTATTTGTTCAACATTGATGTATAGCTGGTAGTGTCTACCCAACAAATTGATGTCTATAGTGTGAGCATTCCACAGTACATGTGCAGTGCCATGCATACATTTAAACACAACTGGTCTTCACAAGGCCAACGACCTGCTCAGCCTCTGTATGAAGGGAACCCATATATTTACAGCAGGGTGGGATAGAGGGTGACTCCAAGTGGCTCAGCATCTCACACTGGTGTTATGGTGACCATGGTACAGTGTGGCAGGTGCCCACTCATGTACAACACCACTTCATTCATGTGTTACCCTGTCTGTTGCACACAGTGTTGCATCACAGTACCATACATATTCAGCTGTGCTGAGCATACCATTGGTGTGAGTGCCTGGGCCCAACCCCTGCTGCCGACCAGGATGGCGACTGATGTCCATTGTCCAGCACACCTGTGTGTGCCTGGTCTGCAGAGTGCTGGGTCTGGTTGCATCTCATAGCTGCTTGGGCCATTTCACTGCCTATCATGTTCTGGCTTAGCACTGCTGTTGCATGTGCTATGTTTTCACATCTGGGTTGCCTGTCGGTGTTGTGTGCCCCTTTCATAGCTCAGTCATGCTCCGTTGAAGCATGAAACACTCATTGTATGTGCAGTCCTCTTCTGTTTTGGTCCACAATGCTGGTATGCCATGCACATTCTATTCCTGCCATGTGACTTTGTTCACCTGTGCGTAGTATGCTGACCCATGTATTGGCTGGTTGTACATCTGTTATGCACATCATGCCACTTCTGTATCCTCATCCTATGTACACAGTGGGTTGAGCTCTGTGTTTTTCTATCCGTAGGTGCCTGAGGTACTGCAGGAAGGCAGGATATGTAATACATGAGGAAATGGATGACCTTCTCCATCTGCTGGTTTGCCTCCTCAAACTGCTGGTGAGGTGGCTGGAGAAGTGTACCCATGCAATACAGGCACTTCCAGAAGCAATAAGCAGCCAGCTGCAGCAGCCAACACTACCACCACCACAAACAGTCCCTTAATGGGCAATGGACTAGGCCGTTCTCCCAGGCATGGTGCCTTTTCTTTTTGTTTTTCGTATATTTAGCTGGCAGGGTTCCCATTTTGTTACTGCCATTTCACAGGCTGGTGGCATTTTTTTAAATTTACTGTATGTACTGGGTGGGTGCCCTTTTTTATTTTATATACTATATACTAGGTCAGGCTTTTTACGGCTGCAGTGGGTGGAGCCTGCAGATGTTTTTCATGTACAAAAGGGCTGATGTCATGTTTTCTGCCTGTGGAACTGACTGAAGGTTTAAATAGTCTCCTCCACCTTACCCACCTCCAAGAAATGTTTTCTGCCCTCAAATAAATACACTTTCATGTTAGTCAGTGGTTGTAGATCACTATTTTCTTTCTTAAATGGGAGGTACAAGAACTGGAACCTGAGTAGTAGGAGGCAGCATTAGTTTTTTTGGGGGAGGAGAGTAAGATGTACCCCAACTGCCACCCAAGAAGCTCCCAAAGATCCACCCCCACCTTTTTGTTGGTTCCTGTGGAAGGGGCATGAGGTTGATCTATCATGTTGGAACAACTATCAAAGCTGCCTGGGGAAGTAATAAGAAGTGCCTGAAACTACATTTAGGCACATCCCCCCCCCCCCCACACACACACATAGACATCATGATTTTTTTTAACTCTATACATGTCAATATTTGGCTCTAACAGCATGGGCAAGTCAGGCATAAAAATAAATGGAAAAAAGGATCAAGATGTGCCTTTTCCTTGTCCGATACATACAGACAGACAGTAGGTTACAAATCCAGTATGACAAGTTCATTATACCGATGTTTTCCATGTAAAACAGAAGTTTTGTTATTGTTATGTCTGTAGCATTGTTTGTAGCCAGTAAACTTCTATTTATGTAGGTACTATACACACACACACACACACACACACACACACACACACACACACACACACACACACACAGTGTCATGGGCACCTGAAAAGGAAGGAGGTACTACCGAAATAAATGCTATTCTGATGATTTATTTATTTATGTGTAAAATTTTAATTTTAGTTCTGCCTAGGTCCCAGACACATACTGTAAGCTATAAAAAGTGCATTTAAGGATGGATGTAGTAGTCAAAGCTTTTAGTGGCAAAATAAAGCAAGAGAAATAACATATTTTTTTTCTCTTTCAATTGTTTAACCAGGAGTGGCACACTAAGCTGAAAGCTTGTTTACAGGGGCAACCTGGGAGCACATGTAAGTTAAATGACTTGTTCAGAGTCACCCAGTACGCAAGTGGAGACTGTGGGATTGAAACCCAGATCTGCAGATTTGCATCTTGGAGCCTTAAACCACTGTACTATACTGCCTCCCTAGTTATGGTAGTCATCTGTTTTATGGTTCATGATGTCGGTGTAGTAAGCAGCAGTACATTGCATAGTAGGTGTAAAATGTCAATAAGTAGGTCATGCAATAGATGTGCTGAGCTGTTACTGAAGCAAGGAATGTATTTAGGATAGTAAAATATTCCTGTTAGAAAACTGATAAATGTGTGGCATTTGCATCTCAGTTTCAAGGAGGTCCTTCTGGGGTGTTAGTGTACAATATAAGTAGTTATCATTTTCAAGTTGTCTGAGTAATTGCTTTGTACTACCACTGTTACTAAATTTAAATTATTCTATGAAGGAAATTAAGTTTATGTAACTGTCTGTAAAGGGTTAGGTACTAAATCTCGACAACCACAATCCCAACATGTAAAATCCTGACAACAACAATATACTGACATACCAAAATGCCAACATGAAAAATCCTGACAACTGCATGTATTCACATAATCCTGACATATAAAATAAACAATAAATTGCAATTTCTCATCATTGTTGTTCATTCCAGTCTTCAGTAATCCAGTTACCCAGTGAAATCCAGAAATTCAGTAATCCAATTAACAACACCATTAAAATGTGTATCTTTAATTATATTAATAATTTAAAGTTAACTTAAAATTTGAAGGCTGTAATTAAAGTATTTATAGTGTCAGGTTATGCGAAATCCCCCGGAGATGATCTAGACAAGTCTTTGCAGGTAATCTAGGCAAGCTTCATAAGATCTTCTCAATTGTTGCCTCAGCAAGCATTGTCTCTTTGTGCAGCTGAGCTATGAATCGGTTGGTGCCCACATCCTATTAATGCACGCAGTCTGCGATGCCATGCTTCTACATTGTTTTGTGTACATGGAATTCCATTGTCGACCTCATCATGGGCAGACCAGAATTCAGGAGGGAAAAGTGGTGGCCTTCTAATAGCAGTTTTGCTCCTCACTTGTCTCTTGACTCTGCTCAAAATATAATTTTCTTCAAACCATGCCAACAGTGGAGCACTACTATCTGGAAGAATACTTTTCACTTAAATGAATGCTGCCTTTATTTCATCAGGTGGCAGAAAAGCCAGAGCAACCAGGTGCCTCATGAGGAGACTACACTCAGGGGCACTGCCATATTGTGGTGCTAAACCCAGCCCCTGTGTCCTTCTCCACACTATTTGTCCAAAATGAAACAAACACCCCTTATTAGATGTTTCAGGATACTCTATTTTGCAGGCATTTACTACCTCCAGCTCAAAATCCATTATTATAAACTCAGGTTACAGACTTGAATCAGACTCATCTGCCAAGTCCTGAAGGTCCTAGAGTAGTCAATGATAATAAGTTACAATGTATTGTTTGTTATACATGTAGGGATTATGTGAATACATGCAGTTATAATATCAGGATTTTGATATGTCAGTATTTTGTGTTGTCAGAATTTTGGTGTTAGGATTTTACATGGTGGAATTATGGCTGTCGGGATTTAGTACAGATCCCATCTGTAAATGTATTAAAAACATTTACTTGTTCTTATACTGTAATGCATTAAATGCTGTTGCTAGGTTAAGAAGTCACATAATGGCAATAGAGATGAAAACAATAGGATGCATAGGAATTTGAAAAAAGTACACTGCACATCAGCAGGAGCAGTGTCATGACTTCACCAATTTTTTTTTAGTTTCACTCCAGATTTTCAACATCACCATTTTTTACACCTTCTCATAAACAGTACAGCTGTCATTTTTTGCATCCCATTCAACATGTGTTTTTGCACCTGTGTTGCCAAATGGCAGTCTCTGTGCAAAATCAGCTTTTGTCTAATGACTTGATAGTGTCACTGTTCATGCGGTGGGGCCACAAGAAGACCATGCTGAAAACATGGAGTGAAAATGCCAAGAAATGCCCAGAGCATTAAGGTTTCTGACCATAACACCTTGCCTTGTAGGGACTGATAGGCATCAGGGGTGTGACTTGGGATTGTCAACAGTAATGCTCACACCATTCCACCCCCCATCCCCATCTTCCAGCCAGTGACAGGTATCAAGGTGTGCCTTTGACTCTTCAGCCCTAAAGTTCACTCCATTCTCTTATACTGTACCTATTTCAGCATATTTCTTTATGGAATGGGGTGAGTGTAAAGTCTGAACACCCCAAGGCACACCTTGATACTTGTCTGTGTCTGTGTCTGCAGGGTAGGGTGAGGTGAAATGGCATGAGCATTATGGGCAATGACCCAAAGGCACACCCCAATGCCTGTCCATATCTGTCCATACCTGTAGGGTGGAGGTGGGGTTGGCTTCACTTCAATACTTCACTGCCATTCCTATTCTGCCTGTCTGTCTGTCTGTCTCTTTCTCTCTCTCTCTCTCTCTCTCTCTCTCTCTATATATATATATATATATATACAATCTTCATAATTATCTATCTTTCTATCTACTGCATGTATCACTATTTTTACCTATTTCTAAAACAAACCTGCATATCATATTTGCCTGCACTCTGTACACATACTTACAAAACTATGCATATTTGTACTCCACTTCTTCATAGACTTCACACTTTCTTAATATTCCCATTATCACAAGCATAACTGCCTTGCCCTTATCAAAAGTAGACCCCCTCTGAAAGTTACTATCACATTTTCTTTGATAATGGTCCATCATTACACCTGACTTCCTGACATCAACAAATTGCTTAAACATAACTTACGTCTCCTCATGGACAAAAACCCTGTTTCTCTAAAAAAAAAAAAACTGTGTAAATAATCCCAAGGCTGAATATATGCCAGCCATCACTTTTTCATATACTACCACCTTCTGTACCATCATGGGGATTTTCATATGTTTCCCATGATGCTTTGCAGCATTGGGGTATGTGCAATTGTGTTTTCTTTAAAATATGGCTGTTTGGCTAATATCATCCAGGATAACATATACCTCAGTGGCATTTGCTCTGGGATTCTTTCATAAGCCTATATTGCTTCCAATTCCTTCCATTAAAATGTACACCTCCATATATTTTTTCTAAAAATGTGTATGCCCTACTTAGAACAGAAACTAAAACAAATCTTACTACTTAAAAATAAATGTGTTGTTTCTCCGTATCTCCTTAACAATTCCACACAACTTCACTAACTTCATTATGCAGCCATGGTGGATCTGACCAGAACTAGTTTTACATGTAATGAGTGGGTGGGTGTCTTTTTTTTTTCATCTGTATTGGGCAGGTGCCCTTTTTTAATATGTGTAACAGGCTGATATCCTTTTTTATTTTATATGTACAGGGTGGGTGCCCTTTTTTATTTAATGTGCAATAGGTGGGTGCTGATTTCATTATATATACTCTGTGGGTGCCCTTATTTCTTTGTTTACCAGCATGGTGCCCTTTTATCGTTGCTGTTTTCTACAGGTCATTGCCCTGCTGTACTTTAATAAATACAGTATTTGTGATACCTTTTCTGCTATGTTGTGTGGCTTTCATCAGTACCCTCCTCTCCCAACCACCCCCACCCCACTGCACTGTTCTCTGTGCTACTTGCTCTGTACTGTGAATAGCACTAAATTCAGAGCTATATTCAGTGCTGCACCTGTGCCCTGCACTGTGCTTGTGCTATGCTGTTGCACTATACATGTAGACTGCACTGAGGCCCAATATTCAGAGGTGTTAGTGCCTGTGTGCTGCTTTTGAATCTCTCAGTTGTAGTGTACTACCACTAGGGCTAGTGTCTGCATGGCTGGCTGAATATGGGGGCCCATTAAGTTTTACCTGGGAAACCAGCAGCAGGATTAATATAAAGAATGCAAAAGGGTTTGGGAAAAGTGAAGAGGAATTGCATTAATGTAAAATAGATTCACAAGATGTCTCAATATGACATACACAAAAATAACCAAATAGCATCCTCTTGTGATAAAAACAATTCTAAGAATCTGTGAAATATAAGGTTTTTTCAGTTTTATTCTTTTTTCCAAGAAAGCAGTTGTTCTGTGCCACTTTTTATGACTGCGTAGCCAGAGCTATGCTACCATAGTGCTATTACATAAAAGAAGGCTCTGCCAATGAAGCACATAATTGGTGTCTAGAACCACATGACTGTAAACACACCACAGTTGTTTCCTTCCACCAAGTGGACTTGAAGCACATCTCTCCTCATCCTCTCAATTCAGTACAGTGAGGTCACTTCCTTCCCCTGCCACACTATTTTCTTGCCACCAACCCCACTGCCTGCTTTAATCTAATATCACCATAAATCGGAAGGCTCCATTCCACACTTAGATGAGTGTGCAGCAGAGATTTACCATTTACAGTGATATTATATAACATCCAACTTTACTCATTAACTTTTAGTATTGCTCCCAACCATGCTCCCTGCTTTGTCTGTACCTCCAGTAAAATGAACTTTAACCAGGCTAAAATATGGTTGTCATCTTGCCTGCAAGCTAAACTGATTATTTTGATTGTAAAATAAATTAGTTCCAAATGTTTTAAATTCTAACACTCATTGTGGACATCTTAAGCAGGGTTTTGGAGCTACACATTGAGAAACGACAATTAACTACATGTTTTCTGGTCCAGTGCAAGTGCAACAGCCATAAGCATGCTGTTATGAAGATGCAGTGACAGGAACTAGTAGTTGCTGATACAAGAGAAGGGGCAAGAAAACTAATAGTGAAGCACCAAAGGGCATGCACATTTTATTTACCTACCCCAGTATCCTGTAAGAAGAACACAATGTCTTGAGACAAGATCAGTGAGCTGGTGCACTTCTGGTTCTAATTATGCCCGGGCTTGTGCATCTGCACCATACTGATTTAAATGCCAGGGTAGACCAGGTGGAAAAAGAGTGACAGCAGGGCCTGAGGCCTACACTGTGGGAGAGGACAGCACTTTAACATCTTACACCAGCCAGGGCTTTGTTTTACTGGAGCCGCACTCAGTGAAGGTCTTGCATGCACCCCCATTCCAGGTTAGAGGGGTATCCCTACATGGAACTGCATACCAGTATAGATAGGTATAAGTGGCAGTCATAGATAATGGTCAGATATTTCCTGAAATTTCTGTGATATATCTGGGAGTTGAACCTCAGAACTCTGATATGCCATTCCAACACTCTAACCATTAAACTACAGGCTCATTGGCTAGAATGCCTGAGGACTTCTTTACAGCCACACAGTCCTTTCCTCAAATGTGTTGCATAATCCAGCAACCAGGAACATGTCACAAATACAAACTTCTCTTAGTGCAGTTTAACCCCTGCAAGGTATATTTTTTTAAAAATCATAGATGGAAACAAGAAAGGAAAGGTGTGGTCCACTGGGAATTGAACCTCAGACCTCCGGTATGTCATTCCAGCATTCTGACCATTAAGCTACAGGCTCACTGGCTTGAGTGCCTGAGTGGATTAGGCAACATATTTGATGCAAGGGGCGCTCCAGTTGCTGAAAAGGTGTGGCAAAGCACCACTCTATTTATTACTTTTGTATTGAAGCGAGTGGTGTGTCACTACACCTTTTCAGCAAATGGAGTGCCCCCTGCATCTTCAGTATGTCTGGATTTTGTACTTTTTTAAATTAAAATATAGCAAGTTGTGGCATGAGAAAATGCTGCTCTTGCTGTTAAAAGATAAACCGCAGGGTTAGCTTTTCTGGTCTTGGAGCCCAGGATATCTGGAGATTTCCTTTAAATAGCAATGTTTGCTGCTCATAAAGGATCTTGTGCTCTTCAGACAATTGTTGTCCCTTTTCATACTTTATTCATTGCAACTGTCTTTTCAAGTCTTCTGTCAGTTCTTATTAATTTTTCAATAATCCTGTCTAATTTTTGAGGATCTGAAATAAATGTCTGTGTTAGTCTTGTTTTGTCCTTTCTCTCACATGTATGATCAGCTGTTTGTTTCTTCAGCACAGTACCGCTACCAGTCAGATCACTGCTACTGTGCTAAAGGGAGGCCTGAGTGCAGATTTTCAGATGCTGTACACTAACATCGCCGCCCACTGGACACATTGGGACACAGTACTGCCTCATTATTTTTAGCAATACAAGATTGGGATCCTTGGAAGTGTGTGTACACTTGTGAAAATAATGCAAATGTAGTGAATGAACAAAAGACCAGTTAAGAAAGAAAAGAGCCAAATGGAGCCTTGTGTGGGGATTTAAACTGGAAAATATTGTAAAAAACCTAAATGACTTACAATGAATGGCTGCTTTGAAATATGTGTGCAGGAGGGCACTCGGAGCTCAGTGTTAATGGTTTCTAGGTGTGTCCAAGGGTAGGGGACATCAATCCCACAACACTTCTCAAAAGTAAGAGAATTTCGCTGATATCCTGGCCCTATTTCCTCTGTTCACTAATCCTCCAGCCGATTGACCCATTTTAATGGAAATCAGTCCTCATTTGGACTGAGGGAGTAGGACAACTGTTGTGTATAGTGCATGGAGAGTAGGAGAGGTGTTATGTAGTATGCACACAGAGTAAGAGAATAAGAGAGGTGCTGTCCAGTGTGGCGGCACAAAATGGCTGCCAGGTTCCACACCTGAGGTGACTTCACTTTAGTGAATGTTTTTGTCTTAAGTTGTGTAATATTTTTTACAGTGATTTGAGATGTTTGCATGAAAGATATTTTATAAATGTAAATGGTACAGCATTCCTTCAAACCTCAACCACAATATGATATGCCATCTCTTCAATAAATGTATTAGGCTGTCAGTTCTAAGACTTATTTAACATTAAATTTAATACATGGGTAGAAATTAATAGCATTCCCACCTTGTTTTACATGCCAGTTTTCAAGGCGGAATACTATTTTCATTCATGTTGGTATTACAACTGGAATATCTCTCCTCTGTCTCCACTCCATAATTTAATCTATAGCATGCTTTCTTCGATAGCCGGAATACTGTACATTGAGGTGGAATACCAAATCTGGGTTTTTGGTATTCTGCCTTTCACACCAGATTATTTTTCTTATTTCCATTGACAATGCAGTGCCTAAATGATTGCATTTCTGGAAGCCTGGAATGCTTTAAGATGTCAATGGAACTTACTGGCTCTTATTCCAGTAGCTGCAGAAATGGGAGCTGATGATGCACTACACCATAGGCAGCACACAAACAGAAAGGAAATGGCAGTGCCCAGCCCATGAATGGAGTGCACTCAAATGACCTGGAAATGGTGCTGCCCCGAAATAGGGATTACTCCTATATAATAAAAAGCAATAACACAGTTGTTCTCCATGTTATTGAAGTTCAGACATGGTTCTATGGCACACTTCATATTATGATTTGAAGGTACACATTCCCTGTAAAGTGGGAGGCATCCATCAGAAGACCTGGTTTGCTTCTCACACAGCTTGCAGTTTTGGTCCCAGTATACTGTATGTCATTCCAAGGCCTGAGTTGTGCTGTTACAGGAGCAGTCAGCATCTCTCCTACCCATGACTGAGACTACAATGCTCCCAGAGCCACTAGAAGGACAGCAATTAGGCTGGCCTCAGTCTGGTAAATTGTAGCTAGCACTAGTTTTTTTATTTTGTTCACCCTAACTGGTGTTCCACCCTTCTGTTCAGGAAGGAGGGTAGATGCATCTGATTTTGTAGCCATTACTATAAGGAACACCAATACAGTCCCTTAGTCAGTTGGCAGAGATTTTGTAAACACTGATCAGTCAGTGCTGTCCCTCCCTGAGGACCTCCAACCTCAATTCTGCAACATAACAGCCCACTGGATTTTCTGTAGATTTTCCCAAAACAAAAATTGATAGTTTTCCTCAAAGTTCAGATTCACAGATTCACAGAAATTTGACAACAGAAAAGGACCACACCGGCCCACCTAGTCTGCCCTAAATCCATCCCTCCCCCTTCTCCTTACTGTCTCAGAACTTCCCCATCATCCTAACCCCATATATCTGTCCCATGCCCTCTGGAATCCCCCCCAACATTTTGGATCCCATTACCTCCTCTGGTAACCTGTTCCGGGCCTCCACCACCCTCTCTGAAGAATTTCCCCCTCACGTTGCCTCTGTATTTCCATCCTTCCAAGCTGCGGCTATACCCCCCTGTTCTAGCTCCCTCCTTCCTTTTGAACTAGCGCCTCTCCTTCACCTTATTGAGCCCCTACAAATATTTAAAAGTTTCTATCATGTCCCCCTCCCCAGTCTCTAGTGGGTATAGATTCAGCTCCCTCCACCTCTGTTCATATGTTTTTCCCCGCATCCGATGCACCATCTTGGTTGCTGTTCTCTGAACCCTCGCCATCCCCTCAATGTCCCTACATAGATGCGGTCTCCAGAACTGTACCCTGTGCAGCCTCACCATTGTTTTGTACAGTGGCATTAGCATCTCCCTCCTTCTGCTAGTTATGCCCCTTCCAGTGGAGGCCAACATGCCATTTGCCTTTCCCACATCCTTGCTGCACTGGTTCCCCACCTTAAGATTGCTAGACATAATAATCCCCAGATCCCTCTCCTACTCGGTTTCCTTGATTTCCTCCCCTCAAAGGGTATAAGCTGCTAGCATGTTTTTCTGCCTCAGGAGCATCGCCGCACACTTTTTCACACTGAATTTTAGTTGCCAGGTTTCCGACCACCTCTCCAGATTCTCCAGGTCTTGCTTCATAGCCTCCACTCCACCTTGAGTGTCCACCCTATTCCACACTTTTGTATTGTCTGTAAATAGGCATACCCTACCCTCTAGTCCTTCTGCTAGATCATGAATATAAATGTTAAAAAGTAGCGGTCCCAATACTGACCCCTGAGGCACCCCACTCATTACCCAATTTACCACCACAGTTTGGCTCCTTCCCATCAACCAGTTTTCCACCTACCTAGTTACCTTCTGGCCCACCCCAAGCTCTCCAGCTTATTTACTAGCCTTCTGTGTAGGACAGTGTTGAAGACCATACTGAAGTCCCGATAGGCCACTTCTACCACCCCTCCCTGGTCCGCTACCTGCATCACCCAATTGAAAAACTCTATCAGGTTGGTCTGATGTGACTTCCCATTCATGAAGCCATGCTGCTTTTTGTCCTACATATCAATGACCACCAAGTAGTCTACCACCCTTTCTTTTCTTAACATCTCCATTACCTTTCTCACCACTGAGGGTAGACTGACAGGGTGGTAGTTAGCGGCCTCCTCCTTGCTTCCCCCTTTGTGTAGTACAACCACCTAACCACCTCCACCCTCTTCCAATCCCTAGGCACCCAGCTTATATCCATGGACAAGTTGAACAGTCTTGTCAAAGGTGCTGCCAGCTCCTCCCTCAGCTCACAGAGTACCCTTGGGTACAAGCCATTCAGCCCCATTGCTTTATCCACCTTTAACCATCTCAATTTTTCCCTTACTCTATTGATTGTGAACATTCTAGAATCCATTCCCCTGCCTTCCCTTCCCCTCCAGCTCTGGTCCTCTATCCTCACCCTCTTTCATGAAGATGGAACAGAAGTAGCTATTTAATACCTCTGCTTTTTCAAAGGCCCCCTCTAATTTTATTCCACCCTCCCCCTCAATCTCACTATTCCCTGCCATGCCTTCCTTCTTTCTCCCACATACCTAAAAAGGTTTTATCTCCCCTCTTGGCCTGCTTTGCTAATTTCTCCTTGGAGACCTCTTTAGACCTCCTTATCTTCTACCCTGCCTCCGTCCTCTTCACTATCCTCCACCCTTTGTGTCATCTTATACCTCCTGAATTCCCTTTTCCTCTCCCTGACTGTCCCTGCCACATCCCGTGTAAACTATAGAGGTCTCCTCCTTCTTCTGTTCTTCCTAACCTTCTTGACACAATTTTCGGTGGCTTTCAGCACCCCTCTCTTAATAGCTGCCAGAAATACAAACTTCTCTCAGTGCAGTTTAACCCCTGCAATTAATAGCTGCCTATAAGTCCTCCACATCCTTTATATTCCCCATTCCCAACATTTCTCCCCCAAATATCCTTTTCATTCTGTTAGTCTGCTTTCTTGAAGTTCATTACCCTAGTTCTTGTCCTGTGTACTTCCCTTCCCATTTACAGCCCTGTTGTCACTTGTGCCTAATCCTTCCTCCACCTTCACCTCCTCAACACTGTCCCCATTTGTGAGGACTACATCCAACAGGTTTTCTCCCCTGGTGGGCTTACCAGTTGTTGCAGGAATACCCCTTGTAGTGTCTCTAAGATCTCCTAGCTCCTAGCTGATACTGCTGCTGGGATCTCCTAGTCGATGTCAATGAGGTTTAGGTCCTCTACTAGCAGAATCTCCTTTTTTTGTGCCATTTTTTTCACTGGCTGTATAAGTTGTTTATCGCCTATTCCCCCCCTTGCATAGAAGATCTGTAAACTACCCTACCCTCACTGTGAATGATTTCCCATTCCTTTTGGCTAAAGTAACCCACATTATCTTAGTCTCCCTTTCCTCTTCCAGTCCCTCTGTGGCCCCAATTTCTTTTTTGATGTATAATGCTGTCCCCCTTCCCTTTTCCCCGCCTTGTCTTTCATAAACAGTCAGTAACCAGGTATGACTGTCTCCCTGGCATGATGCTCATTCAACCAAGTCTCACTTACTGCTACTATGTCGAGATCCTCTTCCACCATGGTGGTCTCTGAGTCCCTTAGTTTATTCCCCAAGCTCCTGGCATTTGCTAGCAATCCACTCCAATATGTAGCCCACTCTTCCCTGTCCTCCTCTTCCAACCCCTCCTTGTTGTTGCACATTGCCTGCTTTTCCTCTTTGTCTGTTTGGGGGGGGGGAGCTGATAGCCTGCTAACTCTTCTACCTGTATGAGTGGTGTTTTCTTTAACCCCCCCCAATAAGTTTAAATTTCACTTCCTTACTATAAAGTCCTCCAGTCTGCCCTTTAGTACAGCTGTCCTTTCTACACTCAGGTACAGCCTGTCAGGGGCATATAGTCCCTCTTCCTCCCATGTTGATCCCCAATCACCTATTAATCCAAACCCCATCTGCCGACACTATCCCTTCAGCCACTGATTGAATTCCACAATCTTTTCCTTCCTAGGTGTGCTTACTCCTGGTACAGGCAACACCTCCGAGAAGGAAATGGAAGGGAAAACCATGCCACTGCAGAACCTAGTAAGCTCCTTGAACCTTGCCTGTACCTCTTTCAGACTGTTCCCCTCCAGATCATTGGTGCCAAGGTGAAACACCAAGGGAGTCCTACTATTCTGATGCTTGCCCCAAGATGGTATATTGTGCCTCACCTCTAGTGCTGTCATTCCTGGCATACACTGAACACATACTGCACTGTTCCTTGCTCCCTTTCTCCCTATCTGATTCCCTTTATAATTGAGTCCCCTATGAGTGCTACCTTTATACTCCCTTTCATCCTGCATGTTCTTTTGGTATTCCAGTTTACACTTTAGTTCATGCCTCCCCTTGGCCACCCTATTTCCATTTTCCTCCTTGTCCTTGCCCCATTTGTATTTTCTCTCTCTCCCATTTCCACTTCCTCTCCTCACCCCCATAGACTTTCTCTTAGTCCTTCTTCTGCCCACACTCTTCCCTAGCTCTGCCCCTTCCTTGTGCTCTGTGGTTACACTTCTACTGAATGCATTTCTTTTGAAGCATGCACTATCCCCTTTCACCTCCCCACTGACATTTTCCTTACTAGCATCTGATATATTCTCCTTTCCTGACTCCTCTGTTATCTGTGTCCCCTTGAGGGAATTTTCTTCATCACCACTTGCTCTTCTTGGATAATTCCCTCTTTGTTTGCCCCCCAGGCACTCCTCCCATTTAATTAATTTCCCTTTCTCCTTTCCCTATGAACTCCTTTCCATGGATGACCCCCAAAGGTGCTATCTCCTGTCTTTTGCTTTCCCTACCCTTGCTCCTACCTCTATGGGCTCCTCGCTGCCTCTTACCCTAAGATCATCCTCCACTATCATGTCTCCCTGGTTTGGCCCCAAATGGTCTATACCCATCTCTCCCAACGTCCCTGCCCCTGCTACCTCCTATGTTGGCTTCTCGCGGCCACTATCCTCCATATCATCCTCCACTAGTGCCTTGAGGGAGTGCAAATCTGTTTCTCTGCTCTGCTCCCTTGCTTCTCTTTTCTTTGTCTGTTGTACCCTTGTTGATTTCCACCCCCAAGTTGCAGATGTCTGCCTAATTTTTCCTGAACCTACTACCCTCCACACCTCCTGACCCCTTATTTCCTCTATACTTCCTGTTCCTAGGTCCCTTGCCTCTCCCCTTATGTTGCCGCTATCTTCTCTATGTGATCTGTTGCATCCACTGGACCTCCACACATCCACATTCCTCTGCACCATGATGTTCTTAACCCATGAGCCTATTCCCACACAGATCTTCCTTATTTTCTCCCTCCCTCCCTCACCCAGCTGGTACTGTCCTTGTTCCTCCACCCCTCCTCCCCACTCTTCCCCTTCTGCTTACTATCCACCTCAACCACCCCACTTCCTCCCTTGGCTGTGTAAGCTGTCTGAACACTGTGTATCCTCCCATCTTCCAAGCCCAATTTAATACCATGGCCATCCCGCACCCACTACACCCTACCACTCTACCAAAGATTACCCCTCTTTGTATGTCCCTCCAGTTGCACTGCCTTTCCATGTCAATGTCAGCCCTGCCAACAAATTTGGTAGAATGTAAAATACATAATCTATACAGTTTAGCAATGAATAGCTGTACAGTTCCCCCACAGTAAGCAATTTGTTCCCAGTAGACCCCTGCCCTTCACCCCACAACATCAGCTGTACATGACTTCAGTAATTTCAGTAAGCAGTTATACCCAATTAGCCCCCCGGCCACCTCTCCCCCACAGCAACTACACACAGTGCACAATGTTGTCAGATTGTAGTGATGTAAGCAATTTCAGCCTCCCATGCATATGCTCAAACCTCACCTTTCAGCCCCCCACAGGTAGCAGTAGTACTCTATTCACTCCAGCATGTAACCCAGCTTATCAAATCTCCATTCAATGCTGATCACTTTGAAGTTCCATCAATCCAGCTTCTTTTAAAATTCAAAACTCCTTCGGTTGAAGTTGAAGGAAAATCAAGCCATTACAGCTCCTTTCCAACAATTGCCTTCAGTAGTCCCCTGCCATCTACACAGTTCCAATTTTAAGGACACAGACCAGTTCAGAGTACAGAGTTCAAACATTCAGATCAGTTTAGAGTACAGAGCTCAGTCATTCACAGTACAGTACCTTGCTCACCCAGCTTCCTTTCTCATCTCCTGGCCATACCCTGGTTCTTTCCATTAGTGTGCCCCTCCTCCCAGCAGCATTTAATAGCAGCCTGAGTCAGGTGGGATGAAAAAGCTCCCCTTGTGCACACAGATCCTGTGGCCTGGCTCCGGCTTCTTTAAAGCCTGGCTGCTTTCAAAGATTGGCACCTCCTGCCCTGATTGGCTGGCTGTCTTCCTCAGCCACTGATGTGGCCAGTCAGGGGTGCTCTCGCTTTCTCTGTGGCCTCATCTCACTGACAACTGCGGTGACCCCCTCCTGCCACAGCTCCAATTTCCACCTGGCTCCTCCTGCACTTTCCTGCCACCGATGCAGCCAATCCCCTCTACGTGCCACCGACCGTGACCTTCCACAGCTCCCCTTGTGCTCACCTCTTATCAGTGTGAGCAATTTGTTCTCCCCAACTGTTAGGACAGGTGAGATAGTGATATCATGTGTCACAATTCTTGATATATATACACACATATATGTATACATGGAGTAATACAGTATATAAAATATTAATGTATGTATGTACAGTATATATGTGTGTGTGTATATATATATAGGGGATACATGATGGGTGAGTGTGGAATATGGAAAATATTTGCATGAGTGCAGAGTGAACTGTGATAATATCACGAATGCCAAGGCACTCGTGATATTATTGCAGTTCACTCTGCACGAGTGCAAATGTTTGCCATATTCCACAAGTCTCACATCATGTGTGCGATTTATACAATAGGGCTACTATCCATTGGGAACATTTTTGTCTGTGTTTTCTCCCTGTTTACTCTGTTTTTTTGTTTTGGTAACTTGGTAAGTTTTTTTTTTGGGGGGGGGGACCTGGGAGCATTGGGCAGTTAAGTGCTTTGTTCAGAGTCACACAGTATTGAAATGGAAGTTGTGAGAATCAAACACTGGACTGGGCTGCTGGATGTAGGAAGTTTGTTCATTGCTTGTTACTCTAAACACTAAACTATACTGACAGCACTGTTTGTGTGTGGTCTGAGTGTGTGTACTGTAAGTGTTTCTGAATGGGCTGAGATTGTTAGACACTATGAGAAACAGATGCATGAATTTGCAATGATAATTGTGTTACCTGCAGCTAGGAGTGAGAAACAGACTGTTTTTTCAGTAAGTTGCTGGCTTCACTGAAACAGAGAAACTGTTGCAGTCAGCACTCAGAAAGAGAAACTGGTTTATGAAGGAGGCTGGTTTGAAGATTAGAGCAGCGCAGTAATGGGCTAGGATTGTCAGAATAACTATGAGACACAGGTGATTGTCTTTTACAATGCTAATTGAGTTAGTTGCAGGATTCAGTGAGAAAGAGAAACTGTGAAGCTATTAAATGCAGGTTGCAGTTTAGATGGTCTCACTCTGGTGACATCACCATTGTTGTATATTTGCTGGTGATGTAGACACTGTGGGTTTATCAGAAATAAATCCACAGTGGTGATGTTCATCACAGTGGTTATACAATGGCTGTGAAAATAACACCATTTACTTCATAGCATATCACTTCACCCTATTGTATAAATATATATATATGTGTGTGTGTGTGTGTATATATATATATATATATATATATATATATGTATATGTGTGTGTATATATATTATATATATATCTATTATAGTGGCATGGTAGTGCCACTATACTTAGGGTTGAGTAGGCACTTTAATGCAAAACCTCACATTTTGCACCTTAATAACTTTGCCACCATACAATGGATTTGCCTAAAAGTTTGCATGCGCGGTCTGGTACTATCACTATCTGGATCTGGCATGTTTCATTAGTCAGATGTACAGCTGTGGAGCTACAGAACACCAAAAAACAAAAAAAAATGACTTTTTGCGTGTTTCTTTGCTCACTCTTACAGCCTGCATGCTTGGTCCGTTCGGTCCAAAAACTTCAGGGAAGATGCAGCCTTGGTCACCTATGTGCCTTTCAAAGATTTGGTGAAAAACTATTAAACTGTTCAAAGGTTATTCAGAAAAACAAATTTCCCATTATGGTCAATAGGAAAAGTTAGCAAAAATCACAAAGCTTTCGTGAGAGGCCATTTTTACTGTCGCATATGGCCCTTTTACTTTTGCGAGTTGGCTATCTTGTTCACAGTTTGTGACACAGAAAAATGCCTGGTGTCTGGGTCCTAAGGATGCTAGACATATCTTTTTTGGGGGGGTTAAACCCCCCAGAAATGCGTTTTTAAACTTTTGGGGAAAAATACTTTTCACAAAATGCTTTTGTAAATGCAAAAGTTTAGTGATTTGTTTTGTAAAACTTTCATGATTTGTGAAAGTATTTTGTGAAACAATGCTCAAAATAACTGCAAATCTTTGCCAGCCTCCTGCAACAAAATGGTTTGGTGTTTTGGGCTGAAATGTGCAGTGTTGCAAGCCTTGGCCCCACAGATGTGCCTTTTTTCATGGTTTGGTTCCAAAACATTACAGGGGCCCACAGTTATAGTATTCCAAAATTCAAAAATTTCCCATAGGATAACATTGCGGCATCTGTGATGCCTTTCGGGGCCCGTATCTTGAAAATGGTTCAAAATATGTACTTTGTGTCACTAGAATTCTTAGGTTGGAAAGACATAAATAACATGAAATTAGAATTGTTTTCTACCTTGTATGGTTCCTGAGATATTTGTGATTTACTATTCCAATTGCTCATTTTCATGTCCGAGGCCCACTATTATGCTCACAGTGCTTATTGCTGCCCCTATCTTGGACACACTGCGAGATACAGATTCAGTCAACTTTATTTTGTGAGAACTATTCCCTCTCTTGATTACAACCACACTAGAATTTTTTTACTAGCTGCTACAGTATCCCAGATATGGGCAAATTAGTGTTACAAGGCTTCCTTAGCCTATAGGGCTGCTGTATGGCTTTGTCATTATATGTAAGTGGAGTGCAGAGCCCGGAGGGCCCGTGCTCCCACAAACACATATCATTAGGCAGAAATGGGCAACTTAGTGGGAGTGTGCAGCCCGAAGGGCCCCACACTTCCATCAACACATACCATTTGCTATTTACATTACACTTTCTCAAAAAGAAGGGGAAATTCATGACAACAAATTCCATTAATGCATCAGTTAGGGTTGTTTCCACAGTTGTAAAACTGGAAATTCAATGTTAGGGTTACCACCCCACCACCCCACCCCCACGTCCCATCCTCAAGCCCCTAGCTTTGCATTCCCCCCCCACATACACACAACACGCACATGCCAGGCACATGCAACACTGTAAGACACTATACCACTCAGTCACATCTGTAAGCGCAATAATCACAACACTGTACTCTTCCACATACCACTGTGTGTGATGGAAAACAAATACAGTACAATTGAATCTATACTGCCAGCACAATATGAAGATACATTATTGCTGGCATATCTTTGTCATAAAGTGAAACTTAGTCTGCACAAATGTTCTATATACTGCTTTTTATCTGTCATAATTCAACGATTGGCTCGCTGCAGGTATCGTTGACACCACATAGACATGTGGTAGCAGTACAGACACAGCTGACAGATACAGTGTACTTTTCACATACTGCTCAGGTATGAAACTAGCACCATCACATGCTGTAATACTGCTGTGTTAACTGGAAATACTCATTAACAGCATGTTATGGTTAGCTTTGGATGTTACAACTGTTGCTGTCACATCTTGCTTGGAAAGTACACTACAAAACATTGTTGTGGTTATCCAAACTCTTATTTCCAATACAGCTATTTATAGGTAACATACTATGTGTTTCATCATTTCTTAACAATTAAAACATAGGCATCTGCTTAAATCTTGTTATTGATGTTTTGTTACAGAGCAATGCTTACTGTGGTCCATCTCCCATGGTTGCCCAGTGTGCGTGTATACTCACAGGGCACTCTGATGGCAGCAGAACTCATGCAGTGGATGGACCATGAGGATGGATGTGTCTTCTACTGCTTGCATGTGTGTGTGGGAGGTAGGGATGGGGGGAATAAAGAGTTAGGGGTTTGAGGATGAGGACGTGGGGGAGGAGTGGTAAGGTGGTAACCCTAATATTGCATTTCCACACTTTGTCACTGTGGATAAAATCCTAGCTGATGCATTAACAGAGGTTTATTTTGTCATGGAAAAAAAAAATATATATATATATATAACATTTCATTAATGCTCCAGTTATGGTCACAGTGACAAAAGTTGGGAAATGAGCTCTTAGGGTTTCCAACCCTAACATCCCATCCTCCCAAACCAGTCAGGACAGCAAATGTGGAGCATGCCTTGTGCTTCTCATGCCTAACGCTCATCCCATTCCATCTGTAAATGAGGTCAGATATGTAGACTTTATGAGAATGGCATGAGCGTTAGGCTTGAGAAGCCCAAGGCTCACCCCACACCTGCTCTCCTGCCTGGTTTGGGAGGGTGGAGTGTTAGGGTTGGAATCCCTAATGGCTCATTTCCCAGCTTTTGTCACTACGACCCTAACTGGAGGACTAACAACGTTTTTTGCAACTTATTTCCTTACTTTTTGAGATAGTATAATATTATGCTTATTTTTCTGTGAGAGTGCAGGGTCCCAAGGACCCTGCGCTCCCATCCTTCCCTAGATGCATATACGTATGTAGCTGTGGAAGGACACTATATTGTCAATATAGCCACTTTATTGCCCCATGTCATGTATCTGGTAAAGAAAATGTTTGAATCCCTGCCCAAACATAACTGTACACAATTTCAATGCCTTTCCACGCCATGGATGCGAAAACACTTTTCGAGCAGGATTTGAAAAATGACAGCTGTGATATATAGTACATGAGGAGAGATAATAAAAAAGGGCTATGTTGGAAATCTGGTGTAAAAATATTTAAAATGTCCCAATTAATGAGCATGCATAGCAAAATTGCAACAAATGGTCATGACTTTGGTATTTTTTCCATATTGTGACCCCACATTTTCAACATAGCCTTCTTATGACCCCACCTCATGAACAAGGGCAGAAAAAAATTCCAAATCCTGCCCAAAAGGTGAATTTGCCAAGCGACCACAAAATCAACTTTTGGACAGGAGTTACATGCAAACAGTCCTATTGTTCATGAGGAGGGGCCACCAAAAGGCCATGTTGAAAATTTGGAGTCAAAATCTCAAACAACTGCTAAGTTATGCATAAAAGTTGAAACCCCCATTGAACCACATTTATCTTAATTTCTCATATTGCAGTCACCGATTCCAGCAGCACAATGTGTTTTTGATCAGAGAACAGATTGAAAACCTTGGACCAGCTCAGATGAGTGAGGCCATGTGTGGATGTACTGGGGAGTGTGGGGGTGGTGGGTGCTGAGTGGGAGGTGTGGGGTGGGCTGATTGGTGAGGGAAAGTGTTTTTTACAGGCTTGAAAAAAGAAAGACAGGCTTGAAAAAAGAAAGACATGGAGGAATCTTTTTCCTTATTTCAGGTTTGTCATACAATGAGAGGGTGGGATGGTGCCACTAGACACCAGGGAATACAAAACTAACACAGGGATGGGGATTGGTGAGTGGATGGTGCCACTAGACACCAGGGAATACATATAATTTATTTGCGAGGAGTTGGGGGACAGCAACTGGCAGCTGGGGGGGAGTGCCCTAGACACCATGGAATAGAATTTATGAACAGGACCTCGATCTGAGGATGCATGGTGCCACTAGACACCAGGGAATACATTAGATGTTTGCATGGTGGGTCAGAGCCAGTGATCAGCTGGTGGCGAGTCACTAGAAGCTAATAAAAAAAAACAAATTTATTTGTTGGGAGGCAGGGACAGCAATCGGTGGTTAGGGATGCCACTAGACACCAGGAAATAGAAATTGCAAACAGGACATTGATTGGTGGATGGGGGATGCCACTAGACTGCAGGAAATAAATGTAATTTATTAATTGGGAGTCAGGGTCAGTGATTGGCAGGTGGGTGCCACTAGACACTAAGGAAAAATTTAATTTATTTGTGGGGAATAGGGGACAGTAATCGGTATGTGGGGGTGCCATTAGACACCAGGAAATAGAAATTGCAAATGGGACATTGATTGGCAGGTGGAGAGTGTCATTAGACAACAGGGAAAAGGGCAGCTCATAGCTAACACTGCAGCCTGCAGCATGACAACAGCTGCAGCTGCAGAACTCCCCCAAAGGTGGAAAACTAGGTTTGCTGTAAGGACAGAGCAAAGAACCTTACCAGAGTAAGGAAAAGGATTAAGGCTTCTTTTGGCTAGACAGATGTACTGTGTGTTATTATTTTCTTTTGTACTCACAGGCATTGTTACTGTTTGTTGCTAACATTTTATTGCTTTATTTTTCTCTGATTCAAATTGTTGTTGCTGGGTATACCTTCTGCTACATTATTACAGGGTGTGCCTACAGTTCTGTTCTTACAGATTACTGCTGTAATCTTTTGATTCAAATTCTCTTTTGCAATGTATAGCTTCTGTTACTGCTTTATTTTTCTCTGTAGCAAAGTGTTTCTTACAGGGTATATCTTCTGTGAAATTATTACAGGTGTTGCTTTACAGGTTTTACAGTTTTATCTATCATTACGATAAGCTTTCAGGGCTACCGCATTTGGTGCTGGCTGATTGTTTCAGCTCTTACCTCATTGTTTCTTTTGTCCATGGTTCTTCTTTTTTGGCAGGGGAAGGGCCCAGCCACCCACCCCCATTCTCAACCATCCCATGCTTCACTCCTTTTAAAGGATAGCACAGTCGTGACATTTCCTGTAGCAAAGCAGGAAGGGGCAGATCAGAGTCGTATCCACACAGTGACCTCATTTACAGGGGCACAAGTAATTTAACTTGTTATAACAAGTTATACAAAAACAAACAAACAAAACACAAAATCAAACTTTTGCTTTCATTTTCCTCCTTCTAATTACTCTGGCAAGGTTATAAACCCAGCAACTTATCTGGAATTGATATTATTAACTGCAGGTACTGTGGGTCACTTTTCAAAAGGGCAGTTATACAGGATTTAGGACCCAGTCCTACATGCTGGACCAGTGGATATCGAAGGGATCAGTTCCAGGCAGCATGGGCAGAGACTGCATGTCTCAAATCGCATATTTAAAAGGAAATGTATTATAAGAACCACCTGCCATTTCCCCAACATCCAACAGAAGCACCTCGACTGCAGAGGATAGTTGATTCAGGAGGATGGCAGGTGGTTAGGAGGGGCAAATTGGGTGCCCCATCACTCAGAGCTCTCCAACATATCACCTCCACAAACCATATAAAAACTACAAACAGGTATCTGCCTCTGTCTCTGAAATCAAACAAAGGGGCAGAGGACACTGCAGAGCAGGACACTGCAGCACTGGAGCTAGCACAACAAAACTCACCCAAAACAGGAACCAAAACAAAAAACGCAAAAAGGAAATCCAAAACACTTCTGATCATAAGAGACTCCATGATTCGGTGAGTTGATACCTATCTCCAGCCAGGGGTAATGGTCAGATGTATCCCAGGTACATCAGCATGGAGAGACACTGACCAAAATGCTAAAACTGTACAGGAAGCAGGAGAAAACATTGATATCCTGCTACACATAGGGACTAACGATCTCGCCAGCCGATCAGTTGTGAAGACCAAGGAACACCTGATCAAGCTGGGTGACAAACTATCATCCATGTCACCCAGAATCTCCTTCTCTCAGATCCTGCCAGTCTGGGAGAGGGGGGCAGATGAATGGAAGATCAGAAAAGGGGAGATAGGGGAGCTAAACGTGTGGCTCAAGGGCTGGTGCCAGGAAAAAAGACAACAATTTGTAGGTAACTGGCAACAGTTTTGGGAGCAAAAATTATTTAAATTCGATGGACTGCATCTGACTAAGGAGGGAGTTGGTGCATTGGGGCAGAAGTTTGATGTCTTTGCAGTATATTTAAACTAACAAATGGGTAGAGGGGTGCAGCACCTGATATGTCGAATGGGAAGAACACACCTCCCCCCTCAGCTAGTGATCAAACAGGAGTTCAGCATGTTTGTAGTTCATTTGAATCACCAGGTAAAGAAAAAGGTCCAGCTCCTCATACAAGGCTGAGGGGAAATGCCAGACCTCGCCCAACAATTAGCACACCAAAATATGGCCAATGGAAAATCATGTACACAAATGCTCGCAGTCTGGGAAACAAGATCCCAGATCTGAAGGCAATAATGACAGAGGCTAAAATGGACATAGTAGCCATTAGCAAGACATGGTTCACTAGTAACCACACTTGGGCGACTTCAGTACCTAGCTATGTACTGTTCATTAGAGACTGAGGTGCAAACTGGGGGGGGGGGTTAGAGTGGCTCTTTATCTCAATGAAAATATCAAAGCTACAGAAATTCAGAATACACATAGGGAGCCAGAAGAACTGTGGGTCACCCTAGAAACAGGAAATGGGACAGCCATATGAACTGGGGTTTTCTACAGGGCTCCAGACTAGGGGGAGGACATAGACACATTACTGTTAGAAGATATACAACACATTACAGTGAAAGGGGAGGTTCTGATAATGGGAGACTTCAACATGCCAGATACAGATTGTTCAATTCAAACAGGAACATCTGCCAGAACTAGACACATAGTGGATTCCCTGCAGGGGGAGGGCCTCAAACAACTGGTACAACAACCCACAAGAGAAAGAGCTATCCTACATATAGTAGTGACTAACAGGGAAAGGATCATAGATCTCCAGGTAGAAGGTCACCTGGAGGCCAGTGACCATCACGTGATATGGTTCAATTTGGCCACTAGAACAAAATCATCTCATTCCAAGGCAAAAATATGGGGCTTCAGAACTGATGACTTTGATAAGATGACCAACAGAGTTAAGCTAGCCCTGGCAAGAAGAACTACAGATGAGGGGGTACAGGCAAAGTGGGAAAGCATTAAGGATGCAGTACGTGAAGCAACATCCCATTGTGTTAGAGAGAAACATAAGTGCAAAAGAAGAAGGAAACCACTTTGGTTCTCAAAGACAGTAGCAGAAAAGGTCGGAGCCAAAAGGCTGGCCTTCAGGAAATATAAAGGAACGCAGCAGGAAGAAGATAGGGAGGCATACCACACTTCCCTAAGGGAAGCAGGAAAGGCAGTAAGGCAGGCAAATACCCAAACTGAGGAAACACTAGCACAAACAGTAAAGGAAGCTGACAGGACTTTCTATAGATGCATTAGTGAAAGAAGAAAGTCCAGAAGGGGTATTGCTAAGATCAATGGGGATAAGGGGGCATGTGAGGAGGAGGATCATATAAAAGCATCTATCCTAAATAGACACTTTTGCTCAGTATTTACTGAGGAGAAGGTAGGACAGGGCCAACAGCTCAGCACCATGGATAAAGGGGGGAGGGAGGTGTGCACTAGTCCCTTCACAAAAGGAAGGGTCCTACAACAGATCAATAAGCTCAGGGTGGACAAGGCAATAGGACCTGATGGTATACATCCCAGGATACTAAAGGAGATAAGGGTGGAACTAGCAGAGCCATTATCAGAACTGTTTAGTGAGTCTCTGAGCACAGGAGAGGTCCCAGAAGATTGGAGAAGGACTCATGTGATCCCGCTCCACAAGACTGGTAGCAGAGAGGAGACAGGGAATTACAGACCAGTCAGTCTTACTTCAGTAGTGGGCAAGATTATGGAGGCACTCCTTAAGAAAAGAATAGTGCAACACCTGGAATCCATGGGAGCACAAGATCCAAGACAGCATGGGTTTACAAAAAGAAGGTCCTGTCAAACTAATCTCATAGATCTCTTTGACTGGGTAACCAGAGTGGTGGACCAAGGAGGAGCAGTTGATGTTGCCTACCTTGACTTCAGCAAAGCTTTCGATACTGTTCCACACAGAAGATTGATTAATAAGCTGGGTAGGCTCAGGGTGGGTCAAAAGTTGTTCAACTGGGTGGCAACCTGGTTGATGGGCAGAAAACAGAGAGTGGTGGTAAACGGTATACAGTCAGAAGAGATGCAAGTCATAAGTGGGGTACCTCAGGGATCAATCCTGGGGATGGACTGGAGGGTAAGGTTTGTCTGTTTGCAGATGACACCAAGATTTGCAACAGAGTAGATGATCCAAATGGGTTGGGCAGAATGAGAAGCAATCTGGATAAACTGGCAAAATGTTCAGAAGAGTGGCAACTGGGGTTTAATACAAAGAAGTGCAAGATCATGTACATAGGGAAGAGAAACCCTGAAGCCACCTATAGGTTGGGAGGGGAGTTTCTGGCAGTCACAAGGGAAGAAACAGACTTTGACATCATCATCACAGATGACTTGAAATCATCCAAGCAGACCACTAAAGCAGAAGGTAAGGCTAGGAGGATGTTGGGGTGTATTAGTAGGGTATCACAAGTCATAAGAGGGGAGGTAATAATCCCTTTTTACAAGACACTGGATAGGCCCCATCTGGAGTACTGCATGCAGTACTGGAGGCTGCACCTGCACAAGGACATTAACAAAATGGAGGCAGTCCAGAGAAGGGCAACAAAATGGTGCAGGGACTGCATCAGAAAACACATGAGGACAGACTAACGGAGCGCAATATGTATACCCTAGAGGAAAGGAGGGAGAGAGGTGAAATGATCGAAACATTCAAACATCTTAAGGGCATTAACAAGGTTAAAGAGTCTAACAATGCTTCAATATAAAAAAAATAGCAGGACACGAGGACACTGCAAGAAATTAGAGGGAGGCCAATTAAGGGGCAATGTGAGGAAGTTATTCTTCACAGAAAGGGTGGTGGATGCTTGGGAATGGCCTACCTCAGTAAGTGGTGGATATGAATACAGTGCAGGGCTTCATACAGGTATGGGATAGGCATAAGGGAGCAATACAGATGATTATGAATAGAAAGGCCATTGACAGAGTCAAGGCTGATGGCATATTCATAAGGTAGGAAAAGAAATAGGCTGAGTGGATTGGCTTTGCGGTCCTTATCTGCTGTCAACTTCTATGTTTCTATATGTGAATGCTGGGAAGCGCTCCTCTCGCTAAGCTGTGCACCCAGGATTTTGCATACATAGAAAACATATTTGTGGGCACAATATAAAAAAACAAAACATCAGAATCTAGCTAAACAGCGCCCTGTTTAGCTAGGTTCTGGTGCTTGATTTTTAAAATGACAAAATTTTTATGTAGTTTCCATGCTTTTAAGTTTGTGGGAAAAAAACAAGATGGCAACTCACAAGAAAGGAATTTTTTGTGTTGAATCCTTTTTTGGGGCCAAATCCTTTGCTGAACTTTTACCTTCTGCCCTGAAGAGTGATCTTCCCTTTGAAAACAATGAGAACTTAAAAATGTAATAACTTTGCAACAGATTAATATGTTTACATCAAACAAATGCATGTCAGTTCTACTCCCCGAGCTGTATCTACCAAAAAAGATTCATATGAAAATTCAACACCGTCTAGGTGCAAGGAGTTGAGGAAAAAACTGCAAAAAGTGTCAACTTTCAAGGTTGTTACAATATCCAGATCTCAGAATCTGCATATCCAACTGGAACAAAACTTACCACATCAAGAGATCCACCCGAGTGAACAGTGCACGCCAGATTTTGTGCAAATCTGTTGATTGGTTGCACAGTTATTAAAGTCCAAATTTGATGTTTAACATTAAACATGTTGCTGAAATAGATATATCTATATATGTGTTTTATATATACATATATATATATATATATATATATGTGTGTGTATATATATATATATATATATAGAGAGAGAGAGAGAGGCAAAAATCAGTTTAATGCATTAGTTAAGTTAGTTCCACAGTGACAAAAAAGGATATTCGGGTTGTTGAACCCCTTGACCTCTCATTCATTTTCAACCGACTGTATTGGGGTCTTCATCCCTAACTCTCACCCCATCACATGTGTAAAACAGCAGAAGTATAGGAGAATGGGTGAGAGTTAGGACCGACAACCCCAATGCACACCGTAATGCCGGTTGTGGTGCAGGGGGTCCAAGGGGTTCAACCCTAACACCGAATTTCCTCACTTTTGTCGCTGTGGAACAACCCTAACTAATGCATTAAATGGATTTTTTGCTCTAATTTCCTTCTTTGAGAATGATAACAAGAAATAGTAATGTAATGCGTGGGGAAGGGGCCTCCCGCCACGTGATGTCTTGTGGCATAGTAACAGGAACAGCAATGTAAACAGAAGCACTAACAGTGGCATACGTGGTAATGCAAGCGCAAATGAGAACAGAAAGGGTAACGCACACGGTGGCGCAGACGGGAACGGTCTGCCACGTGATGTGTTGTCACATAGTAACATGGTGCCTACAAACGGAAATGTCAATGGGCATGGCGACGCAAAGTGTAACAGAAAGAGAAACAGTACTGTAGACACAAATGGCAAAAAATAACAGAAACACAAGCGCAAATGAAAACGCAAAGGATAACGCAGATGGTGGAGTAGACGTCAACGGTAAGTGAAACGGGTACGGAACCACAAGCGGAAAGGGCAACAGTAACAGTAATGTAAGCGCACAGGCTGGTTTTCTCCAAAACCTGCACAGAGAAAGACAGTGAGTACAAAGAATGTATGCTTAATAATAGGTATCGGAGCAGAAAATGAGGACTTGGAATACTAAATAAGTTATATCTCAGGAACCTTACGATGTAGAAAAAAAATTTCAAAGTCATATGATTTATGACTGTCCTGGCTAGTTTTGGGGGCTAAGCATTTTTCTGATGAAAAGTCCGTATCTCACACCGTTTCCGAGACACGGGCCCTGAAAGGCGCGGCTAACGCCGTAATGTTATCCTATGGGGAAAATAGAGAAGTTTGGAGCACCATAACTTTGCCTCCCTGTAATATTTTTTCACCAATCTACTGAAAGGCACATCTGTGGGCTATTGGCTGTCTTCCCTCCAAATTTCAGGAAAAAAGACCAAACCGTTATTTTGCAGCAGGGTGCCAAAGGATTCCTGCAATGCGTCAGGTGACGTAATGTTATCCTATGGGAAAAACTGTCAATTTGGGAGTGCCATAACTTTGCCGCTGTGTAATATTTTTCAACACAACACTAAAAGGCACATCTGTGAGATGTCGGCTGCGTTTCCTCCAAATTTCAGCCCAAAACTCCCAGCCGTTCTTTTGCAGCGCAGTGCCAAAGAATTGCTGTCATTTTCCCACAGACTAGAAAACTACTGTGCAATTTGCAAAAGCTTTCACAAAAATTTGCGACACTTCCATGAGCATGAAAGTACTTTGTGAAAGTACTTTTTCCAGAAATTTTAAAAACATTTTTCTGGGTTGTTTTACCCCAAAATAAAGACATGACTAGCATCCTCAGGGTCCGACTAGGTGAATACAAAAAAAATTAGGTTGCTAGAGGGTCCCAAATTTAAAAGCCAAGCATTTTTCTGATCACTAACTGAAAACAAAATGGCAGATTTGCGAAAGTAACAGGGCCATTTGCGAAAGTAAAAATGCATTTGCGAAAGTGTTGAACTTTTTGTTAACTTTTCCCTTTGACTTATAATGGGAAATTGTTTTTTGAATAACTTTTGAACCGTTTAATAATGTTTCACCAAATCTTCGAAAGGCACATTGGGGACCCCGGCCACACGTTCCCTGAAGATTTTGGGCCGGTCATGCAAACCATGCGACCTGTAGGAGCGACCATAGAATTCCAGAAAAAGCGTACACGCTCGCGCAGATCATGCTTAATAACTCCACAGTCGTATATCTGACCGGTACAAAACTTGGCAGATCCCAAGGCCTATAGTTCTTGATCATGTATTCCAAATTTCAGGTAAATCCGTCAAACGGTAGCAAAGTTATTAAGGTGCAAAATTTGGGGTTTAACATAGAAATGGCTCCTCAACCCTAATTATGGTAGCATCATTGCTACTATATTATATATATATATATATATATAATCTACAGATGTATCATCCATGATGAAGTGCAGTAACTTGCAGTAATGACATGTCACAAAATCCTGCATGACAAAAGGGCTTAATTGCCATTGACTTACAATAGCCCCTACAGTAAATTGCAGTATTCTTTGATATTCTGCAGCATTTCTGTGCTTCATCCTGGCTTTCGACTACATCTGTGTATAAAGATATATATATATATATATATATATATATATATGTAAATAAACCCTCTGAGTGTGTATTCATGTTCTGATATACGCCTTTTGTGTGCTTGTTTGTGCCCTTTCAAGGTCAACTACCCAAGGCGTGCATATATCAGAGCATGACTGCATATCTCAAAGTGGTTTATCTATCTTATAAATGTCAAAATTGTTTTGGAGGGGAGTAAAAGGGCAGATGTGCGGTCACGCTCTGATATATGCATAGTCATGTGATGCTCAATATCCAATAAATCCCAAGCAATTTCCCTACCCATTGTATACATGTATATATACTGTATATATATACAGTATATAGAAACACAGAAACATAGACTTTGATGGCAGATAAGGACCACTTGGCCCACCTAGTCTGCCCATTTCGCTACTTAGAGGATAAGCTGCAGATCCTATTTAATTAACAGCTTATTTCTTCCTACCCCCCACAAAAATTGCCTTATGTCTGTCCCATGCATTCTTAAATTCTTCCACAGTTTTAGACCCCACATCCTCCTCAGGAAGGCTGTTCCATGCGTCCACCACACTCTCTGTGAAAAAATACTTCCTCACATTGCCCCTGAGCCATCCTCCCTCTATCTTCAAATTGTGTCCCCTTGTTCTTGCACATCTCTTTTTCTGAAAGATGCTACCCTCTTGGACTTTGTTGATTCCACTGAGGTACTTAAATATTTCTATCATGTCCCCCCTCTCCCTCCTTTCCTCAAGGGTATACATATTAAGCTCCTTTAGCCTCTCCTCGTATGGTTTCTCTTGCAGACCCTGCACCATTTTAGTTGCCCTCCTCTGAGCTGCCTCCATCCTGTCTATGTCCTTGCGGAGATGGGGCCTCCAGAACTGGACACAGTACTCCAGATGGGGTCTCACCAACTGTCTGTACAGGGGGATAACAACTTCCTGTTTTCTGCTGGTGATGCCTCTCCCTATACATCCCAGTATCCCCCCAGCCCTCCCTACCGCCTTCTCATATTGCTTGCCAAACTTAAGGTCATCGGATATGATTACCCACAGAACCCTTTCCATTTTTGTTGTTGTTACTACCCCCCCCATTGTGTAATCTTCCCCTGGGTTTTTGTTTCCCTGGTGCATTACTTTGCACTTCTTTGCATTGAATCCAAGTTGCCATACTTCTGACCATTCCTCCAACCTTGCCAAGTCCCTTCTCAACCTTTCCACGCTTCCTTGTGTATCAACCCTGTTGCAGATCTTTGTGTCATCTGCGAAGAGGCATACTTTTCCTTCCAGTCCCTCTGCAATGTCACTTATAAAGACATTAAAAAGGACTGGACCCAGCACTGAACCCTTCGGTACCCCACTAGTAAACCCTGTTTCTTCAGAGTGGACTCCATTTACAATTACCTTCTGTGTCCTGTGGCTCAGCCAATGTTTTACCCAGGCTACCACCCTGGGACCCACTCCAAGGCTGGTTAATTTGACTACTAATCTTTTGTGTAGGACTGTGTCAAATGCCTTGCTAAAGTCTAGGTAGGCCATGTCCACAGCCACTCCCTGGTCTACTACTTTGGTCACCCAGTCAAATAAATCAATTAGATTCATCTGACATGACCTTCCTGCTGTCAACCCATGCTGCCTTGGGTCCTGTGCCCCACTGGCCTCTAGGTACTCAACAGTTCTTTCCTTCAGAAGTGATTCCATCACTTTCCCTACCACAGAGGTCAAACTGACAGGTCTGTAGTTTCCTGCCTATGTCTTGCTCCCACTTTTGTGAAAAGGAATCACATCAGCCTTCTTCCAGTCCTCAGGTACCACACCATCCTCCCATGATTTGTTATAAAGGGTAGTCAGTGGTGTCACTAGTTCTCTGCCTAATTCTTTTAGAATTCTGGGGTGAATTCCATCTATTTCCATTGCTTTGTCCACCTTCCAGTTTTAGGAGTTCTTTCAAGACCCTTTCTTCTGTGAAAGGACTGGAATCGACCCCCTCTCCAGAGTGCTTCTGTTAATTGGATTAGGCACCTCCTTTACTTCCTCTTTTGTGAATAATGAACAGAAATATTCATTCAGTATCCCTGCTTTTCACTGTCACTCTGCCCACTCACCATCCATTCTATTCAGCCTCACTATCCCTCCCTTTGTCTTTCTATGCACCCTGATATACCTATAAAAGGTTTTATCCCCCTTCTTAACCAAGTTGACTATCTTTTCCTCAGTTTGTGCCTTTGCTATTCTGACTACCCTCCCTGCTTCCTTCTGCCTTAACTGGTACAGTTCTCTGTCCTGCTCCTTCTGTGCTTCCTTATGCTTCCTAAATACTATCTTTTTCTCCCTAACTTTCACTGCCACTTCTTTTGAGAACCATAGAGGCTTTTTCTTTCATTTTGATTTGTTCATTTGCTTCACACAAAGGCTTGTTGCCTCTGTGATGGCAGTTTTGATATTTCCCCATTGTTGCTCCACCCTCCTTCTAGCCTGTTTGCTAGTGCTTTTCTAAGGCACTCTCCTATCTTGCCAAAGTCAGCCCTTCTGAAGTCCAGAACCCTCACTTTTGTATGGCTTGACTCTGTAGCTGAGTTTATCATGAACCACACTGTTTGGTGGTCACTTGTTCCCAAATGGCTACCCATTTCTAGATCTGAGATCCTCTCATTGTCCCCATTTGAGAGTATGAGGTCTACGATTGCTCCCTCATGAGTAGGTTCCAAAACTAGCTGTCCGAGGTATGCTACCTGAGGGGCATCAAGAATGGCCCTGCTTTTGGATGTGGCTGCAGCAAAGGTGCTCCAGTTAACATTTGGCATATTAAGGTCCCCCATCAGCAGTATCTCCCCTTTCTCTGCCATCCTAAGTATGCCTTCTATCATATCCTTGTCCATTCCCTCCCCCTGACATAGGGGTCTGTATACAACTGCTGTGCGGATTGTGGTGCTATTTCCAGTCTCTAAGGTGACCCACAGTGCCTCCTCTCCTCCCTCTTTACTCTTTTGTTCAGTTGCCTTTATCCCTTCCCTTACATAGAGAGCTACTCCCCCTCTTCTGCCCTCCCTGTCTCTCCTGTAGGTTGTGTACCCTGGTATGTTAACATCCGAGTCATGGTTCTCTGTGTACCATGTTTCTGTGACTGCTACGATATCCAGGCATCCCTCTTCCATTGAGGCCACCAGTTCAGGGAGCTTGTTGCCCAGACTACGGGCATTGGTACTATTACCCTCCATTTCTTGATGGCCTTACCCCTTTTTGCCCCATCCCTGGCCTTATTGTGTTTGTCACTTTCTCCATTTACTCCTGTGCTTCTCCCTATTGACATCTCTATGTTGGTGTCTACATCACTTATTACCCTGATTTTTTTTGGGGGGGGCTAGGATTTCCCTGCTCCTTTCCAGTGCGTCCCCCTTGGCAAGTTTAAATGCTTGCCAATGAAGTTTTAAACCTATCACCTAGGATCCTGGTTCTCCTCCTTGACAGATGCAGACCATCACACCAGTATAGGATGGGCACCTTACCTCCCTCTCCCCTTCCTCCCCCAGTTCTACCTTCCTAACAATGGAGTCCCCCTACCAAGAGTGTTTTCTTCCCTTGTGGGGTCACATGCCACCCTCCTGTGGGTCTCCTTTGTGGAGGTTCCCAGCATCCTCCTTGGTCTCCACTGTGGATGCCTCCATTGAGGAACCACACTTTTCCAGAATGGCATAGAAATTGTGGAGAGGTACAACTGGAGGGATGGGCCTCTGTTCCACCACCCTCACCCTCCGTGAGCCCAATGTGGTCCAACTGCTTCTCTTTCTTGGCAACCTCTGAGGCAAGGCAGTGACCCTGGTGGTCACTGGGTGGGAGAGGAGGTCCCACAAATCCTGCCAACTCAGGCTGGAGATGTGCAACCTCCTCCCTCAGCCCAGAGAGGTGCCTGCAGATGGGACAACACTGCATCCTCCAGAACATCTCTCGGAAGACTGCTGCTCCACAGCCACTGCTCTGCACTACTCCCATCATGTCTTTTTTCTGGCCTCCTAACTATTGTTTGGAATACTTACTATTTCAACTGTTTGATTATTTCCTTTTTTTTCTTCCCCTACTTACTTACTGCCTCTGTGCCCTTTTAGCCCCTGATCTTCCTGTTCTAAGACAAGAAGGTCCTATATTTCTCAGTAGTCTCCTTACTTGCTCAGAGTGAGGCCTCCAGCAGCTGGGGGGGGGACAAAGAGCAACACTTGCCCTTTTAGATAGTGAGTCTTTCATGGCTCTGTGATCATTCACTTCCTGCTCCCAAACAGGAAGTTCCTGTTGTCAGTTAAATCCTGTGCCTATAAAAGTAGAACTGGTTTAGGGTGGGGGGTGGAGGGGGGAAGGAGGGTAATATAGTCCCAGTAGAGAAGTTTTAGTTATACCAGTTGCTCCTTCCCCCTGGTGTTCTGTCTGTTCTCTGGCAGAAGCTATCTAGGGCAGTGCTTAAATCTGGTTTTAACCTGGCTCCTTCGAGCTTAGCCACTCCCCCTACTTTGCAAATCTTTCTACACTTAGTTAATTTCACAGATAACAATTCCCTTCTGACACCTGTGACAAGCACCTAGATAAGTACACAGATAACACAGATAACAGATAACAATTTACTTCAACTACCTATGACAAACACACTAACTCTTTTTTTTTACTCTAAATTGAAGGTCCCAGTACAATATTTCTAGTTCTTAGTCCCAGTAGAGAAGTTTTAGTTATACCAGTAGCTCCTTCCTCCTGGTGTTCTGTCTGTTCTCTGGCAGAGCTATATATCTGGCAGAAGCTATATATCAGAGCATGACAAAATGGCTATATATATATATATATATATATATATATATATATATATATGTATGTATGTATGCATATATGTATGCAGATTTATGCATGTATATATATATATATATGTATATATATATATATATATATATATATATATATATATAAAATAGTAAATAGTAAAGAGTAATGGTAAATGGAGTCCACTCTGAAGAAATGGGGGTTTACTAGTGGGGTACCGCAGGGTTCAGTATTAGGACCGGTCCTCTTCAATGTCTTTATAAGTGACATTGCAGAGGGACTGGAAGGAAAAGTATGTCTCTTTGCAGATGACACAAAGATCTGCAACAGAGCTGATGCACAAGGTGGGGTGGAAAGGATAAGAAGAGACTTGGCAAGGTTAGAGGAATGGTCAAATGTATGGCAGCATAGATTCAATGCTAAGAAGTGCAGGTAATGCACCTGGGGAAACAAAACCCAGGGAAGAGTATACAATGGGGTGAGATACTAACAACAACAAAATGGAAAGGAACCTGGGGTAGTCATATCAGATGACCTAAAGGTTGCAAGCAATGTGAGAGGGCAGCAAGGAGGGTTGGGGGATACTGGGATGCATAGGGAGAGGCATCACCAGTAGAAAACAGGAAGTTATTATCCCTCTGTACAGACAGTTGGTGAGACCCCATCTGGAGTTCTGCGTGCAGTTCTGGAGACCAAGTCTCCACAAAGACATAGACAGGATGGAAGCTGTCCAGAGGAGGGCAACTAAAATGGTGCAGGGTCTGCACCGGAAGATATATGAAGAGAGACTTAAGGAGCTAAATATGTATAACCTCGAGGAAAGGAGGGAGAGGGGGGACATGATAGAAACTTTCATACCTCAAGGAATCAACAAAGTCCTAGAGGTAGCATCTTTCAAAAAAGGGTGTGCAAGAACAAGGGGGCACAATTGGAAAGATAGAAGGGAGCGGCTCAGAGGTAACTTAAGGAAGTATTTTTCACAGAGAGGGTTGTGGATGCATGGAACGGCCTTCCAGTGGAGGTTGTGGAGTCAAAAACAGTGGTAGAATTCAAGCATGCATGGGACAGTCATAAGGCAATTCTAGGGGGTGGGGGTTGGGGTAGGAAGAAGTAGGCTGCTGGTTAACTAGGATCTGCAGCTTATCCATTAGGTAGGGAAATGGGAAGACTGGGTAGGCCAAGCGGTCCTTATCTGCCATCAAAATCTGTTTCTATATATAGTAGAGGCAAAAAACTCCATTTAATGCATCAGTTAGGGTTGTTCCACAGCGACAAAAGTGAGAAATTCGGTGATAGAGTTGAAAACCCCTTTGGACCTTAGCCCACCCCAACCCCAGACGCATTGGGGTCGCTGGCCCTAACTCTCACCACATCACATGTGTAAAGAAGCAGAGGTATAGGAGAATGGGTGAGAGTTAGGACTGAACACCCCAATGCGCACCCCAATGCCAGTTGAGTGGGGAGGGGTTCCAAGGGGGTTTTAAACCCTAACACAGAATTTCTCACTTTTGTCACTGTGAACAATCCTAACTGATGCATTAAATGGAGTTTTTTTGGCTCTAATTGCCCTTCTTTTTAAGAATGATAATGAGAAATACTGAATGTAATGCAGCAGCGGGAGGGCCCCGCGCTCCCACCACGTTATGTCTTGTGACATAGTAACAGGAACAGCAACACAAACAGAAGTGCTAACAGTGGCGTACATGGTAATGCAAGCGCAAATAAGAACAGAAAGGGTAACGCACACGGTGGCGTGGACGGGAACGGTCCACCACGTGATGTCTTGCCACATAGTAAGATGGTGCCCGCAAATGGAAATGGCAATGGGCATGGTGACGCAAAGCAAAACAGAAAGAGAAACAGTACTGTAGACACAAATGGAAAAAAATAATGGAAATGCAAGAGCAAATGGAAATGCAAAGGATAACACACATGGTGGCGTAGACATCAACGGTAAGTGAAACGGGTACAGAACCGCAAGTGGAAAGGGCAACGGTAACAGTTATGTAAGCGCACAGGCTGGTTTTCCCCAAAAGCTGCATAGAGAAAGACAGTGAGTACAAAGAATGTATGCATAATAATGTGTCTCGGAGCAGAAAATGAGGAGTTGGAATACTAAATTGCTTATATCTCAGAAACCGTACGACATAGGAAAAAAAATTAAAAGTCATATGATTTAAGACTTTCCTGGCTATTTTGATCCGATGAAAAGTCCGTATCTCGCACCGTTTCCAAGATACGGGCCCTGAAAGGCGAAGAGAACGCCGTAATGTTATCCTATGGGAAAAAAAGAGAAGTTCGGAGTGGCATAACTTTGGCTCCCTGTAATATTTTTTCACCAAACCACTGAAAGAAACATCTGTGGGATGTTGGCTCTCTTCCCTCCAAATTTCAGCCCAAAAGACCAAGCCGTTATTTTGCAGCAGGGCGCCAAAGGATTGCTGCAATGCGCCAGATGCCGTAATGTTATCCTATGGGAAAAAGCATCAACTTTGGAGTGCCATAACTTTGCCGCCGTGTAATATTTTTTCAACACAATACTGAAAGGCATATTAGTGAGATGTCGGCTGCGTTCTCTCCAAATTTCAGGCCAAAGCACCAAACCGTTCTTTTGCAGCAGGGTGCCAAAGAATTGCTGTCATTTTCCCACAGCCTAGAAAAGTATTGTCGCAATTTGAAAAAGCTTTCACAAAAACTTGCGACACTTTCGTGAGTGCGACACTACTTTGCAAAAGTACTTTTTCCAGAAATCTGAAAAACATATTTCTGGGGTGTTTTACCCCAAAATAAAAACATGCCTAGCATCCTCAGGGCCTGACTAGGTGACTACAAAAAGAATTAGGTTGCTAAAGGGTCTCAATTTTAAATGACAAGCATTTTTCTGATCACTAACTGAAAACAAAATGGCGGATTTGAGACAGTTAAAGGGCCATTTGCGACAGTAAAAATGCATTTGCGAAAGTGTTGAACATTTTGTTAACTTTTCCCATTGACTTATAATGGGAACTTGTTTTTTGAATAACTTTTGAACCATTTAATATTTTTTCATGAAATCTTCAAAAGGCACATCAGGGACCCCGGCTGCACGTTCTCTGAAGATTTCGGACCAGTTGAGCAAACCATGTGACCTGTAGGCATGACCGTAGAATTCCCAAAAAAACATTAAAGCACACGCAGATCACGCTTAATAACTCCACAGCCGTATATCCAACCGGTACGAAACTTGGCAGATCCCAAGGTGTATGGGTCTTGATTCAGTATTCCAAATTTATGGCAAATCCGTTGAATGGTGGCAAAGTTATTAAGGTGCAAAATTTTGGGTTTAACATGTAAATGGCTCCTCAACCCCAACTATGGTAGCACTACCGTGCTACCATAATATATAAATGTATGTATATATATATATATATATATATATATATATATATATGTAAGCAATAACCCATGACAGGGTATGGAGTTACAGAGTTACAGGCATTTTATCTAAGCTTGGAGTGTATTGTGAGGCAAAAGGCCACAGGCCGCGTGTCCTCAGAGCACCCCAGGCGTGGATTAAATGCCTATAACCCCACAACCTTGAGTGGACTATTTCACTTATAACATGGGTTCTGTGTGGGATGACATGACATGGCTGAAGACACTGTAAATGTCATGTTGAAAGGCCAGAGAGGACATGTATCCTGCTGCAAGTTAAAGTAGTCCATAGGAAAAAACCCTTATAATGTACAGTACTCATGTGTTACACAAAGAAAAATGTCACACAGACAGTGACACACAGATCTGTGATAGGTGGCATGCACAAAATGTTTTCTGCTGTATACAGCCAGCAAGACAACCGTGGGATGCACAACACTATTTAGTGTTGTAAGAAGATTGAAATACTATAAGCAGCTACTCAGCCTAGGGAGAAAGAAAACTACCAATTCATTTGATCATGATAAAAAAGCTTCTTTTAATATTAGAAAATGCTTTTTTAAAAAGGCACACAGCACACCATATTCATGTAAACAGTACCCCGCTCCACATCAAAGTTTCAAGACTAACATGTCTCTTTATCAATCAGCATCGGTTGTTT
This sequence comes from Neoceratodus forsteri, assembly GCA_016271365.2. Lineage (NCBI taxonomy): Eukaryota > Metazoa > Chordata > Ceratodontiformes > Ceratodontidae > Neoceratodus > Neoceratodus forsteri. Next base: position 586,764,098 of record CM028137.1, on the reverse strand, counting down.
TCTTTCTGCCTGGGCTGAGTAGCCGCTTGTAGTAGTTGAAAAGTGCCGTGTGGAAACATTGTGGAAGTTGGCACCACTTTGATATCCTGAGTCACCTAATTGTCTTTTTCTGCTAGTTAGAAGATTGAAATGTGTGTGTGTGTGTGTGTGTGTGTATACTGGCACCCACCCTCCCCAAATTGTGTGTGACACCGTGCACTCACTGATTATATAGCTGAAATGCAGCACTTTCATGTGCTGTTATTAATAGTGCAATATTATAAAGAAGTGAAGGACATGATCATCTACACATGCACAAGGTTTCAAGGTATACACATTATAGGCACGATGTGGAATGCTGAACAAACCCATTCATGGCACTTTACACATTTGCAGTATGAGGAGACACAACGTGAGCTGCGGTCTAGCTAACATATGGCTACATTACTCTTCCAAAGGAGGGAGGAAGACAGGAAGAGGGAGAGATATAGAGAGAAGACACCGCTGCAATTCTGACAGAGAGAGCATGTACCAGTTGCCCAAAGCAGACCCCCAATTCAAATAACACACCACACTGTTTTTGGTATAAAAAAGGGCCACAGCTCGTTTTACTTGCTCAAAAGTTGTATACATTACATGGGACACAACATTTATAAAAACCTAATATGTACATCACAATTTACATATATATGCACTTTACAAAATATCATAGATACATACAACACTTATAAAGAACCATCGTTTTAACATATGTACATTACGTATCCCATCCCGTAAGACCCCTTGGGCAGTCCTAATTCATGTATTGTTGAAACTCCGGCTCCTTCATCTGCTTGTTTGAGGGGAACTCTGGCCCTTTAGTCCAACAGACGCATTGAGGGCCGTGCCTTTCCGCAAGACAGTTCCCCCCCATCTTACCCGAATTTAGGGCTTTCTAGACCCTTGACGAGGAGCATGCCCATTGGGGCCGCACTCCCCATCTCGGAGTCTTGGATCCCAGTGTTTTGGTGCATGCCCCAGCCTGGGTGCATTCATCTCCTGATCTTCCAAGGCATACCCATCCTAGGGTCATGCCTGTCCCCGGTGACACCCAATTGCAGCTCTTCTTATGTCCATCTTACCCAGGGTCAGCCATGAATTACCCGCCACTTACATACGGTGTCAACACGTATCTCCCACTAATGCCCAAGGGATCTTACTCTTTCCAAACAGTACTGTTTCACAGAAATCGTTGATGGTATTGTTAAAAATGTCGTTCCCAATATCCGATAAATGAACCTCATCACGGCTATATAGGCCCTTATCTGTTTTGGTGATTAGGAAATGCCTGATTACCTCCACGCCCAGTGAGGCTGCAAAATGGGACACCTCCCTATTCACGGACCTCCGTGCCTTGTCCATGGCCCCTGCCTTTTGCTCCCCATGCCACTGCTGGCGTGGTATCATTCTAGTCCATGCTAGAAAGGTGTGAGGCAACATCTGCTTTAAGTGGGACAAACCCCTCTTAATATCCCCAATTAATCTCGGTGCCCCTAGGGTGACCAAGCCATTCCCTCCCAGGTGAATAACCAGCGAGACCGGTGGTTGATGATGTAGGCCCAATGTAACAATAGTTTTGCATAATGCCCCCCACTTCATCCTGCCTTTTCCTGCCCATTTTATCACAGCTCGACTTCTTGGGATGCCCAGCTGTCTGGTGTAAGGCCGTTTTTTTGCCCTCGTGTATGCCTCCCTCATGTGCGAATGACCCACGATCCATATCTAAGGGGTTGTTTTAGCCATGCCTGTAAGACAAAGATAGAAATGTGAGTATTCTCCTAATTTGTACTTCAATTACCACTTGTGCTGGGTTCCCCAACGTCACTTCCTGCTGGGTTGTGCTGAGGCCTAATGTATCCCATGTATGCTTTTGATGCCCACCTGCCGACCCCTTTTATCTGGTCCTCTTTTAACCCACACCTGGCTGCCTCAGTGGCTGCTCCAATTTTGAATGAATGGGTGTTGTATGAGGTTGGGTTTTTACCTGCCATCCATAAATCCTTTCGTAGGACAGCCATGAACTGCTTCCTTGTGACTGCTTTTCCGTCCCCATGCACAAACAAATGCCCCGGTCCTATTGGATGACCCGTCACATATTCCTTCATTGCCGACCATGGGCAAATGTTCCCTGGTGGAGCCATAAACAGTGTTATAATGGCGGGGGGCCGCACTGGTTCGTTTTTGATTTTCACAGCTGAAGACAGTCTGTCTTGCCAGATGACAAAAATCACTAAACTGAAGATTGGTGTTCCGGCTCGATGAGTTAGACTGTGGTACCAACTCTGAAACCCAGAAGGCCCCCAAAAATGCACATATTTATAGGGCCCTGAAATGCTTGGTTTCGTAGCCCGAGCTGCAAGTGACTGACATTGCTTTCAGGATGCTGGACAGCTCAGGTAGTCCTATGAGCTTCCTCGTGTCAGCCTTTTTTCCTGCAAGTCTAGACATGCCCTGTATCATTTTCTTCATAATAAAACTGCTGGTTGGGTCAGGGAAACCCTTGTACTTATGAAGAAAAGCGATGCCCGCTAGTTGGAGGCGTACAGCTCCTGGGGATTTTTCTAGGCTTTCTAAGTGGAGGAAGTGGCTTTGAACTTGTCTTTGGGTATTGTGCAGTTCTGCGCTTACCTTGTGACCACAAAATTGCTGGAAAGACCCATAGCTACCTACATACTTCCTCCATGATGAGGGGGCCACAGCAAGTTGTACCAGTTGCTGCAATCTTGGTTCCCAAGTCTCCAGACCGCTTCCAGTATTTGTGCGGGGAACTGGTCCGCCCACGGGGCTAACTGCCTGAAGTGCTCGAGCTGAAATCGAGACCGGGCATCAGCTATAACATTTTCTTTTCCTGGAAAATGACGTGCCTTAAAAGAGATGTTGTTCCGTAGGCAGCATAACACAAAGACCTGCAAGACCTTCATCACCTCTTCAGAACGAGATGTCTGCGAGTTCAATATGTCTGCTACTGCCCTTTTGTCCGTGTGAAACAGCACTTTCTTATTCTGAATTTTGTGCCCCCACACCCTTACGGCTACCATGATAGAGAACAATTCGAGAAGGGTGATGTTTTTTGTGAGCCCCCTCGATACTCAATCCTGTGGCCAGCGTCCTGCAAACCATGCTTCTTGCCAGAATGCCCCAAAACCAGTGCCACCCGAGGCATCAGTCACCATATGCAGATCTAACAAGTGGTCTGCCAGTGTTTGCCAGATGGTGATACCATTGAAATCTTGTAAGAAGAGTTCCCAAACCTGTAAGTCTGCTTTTTATGTCCTGTGTTAGTCTGATGTGATGGTAAGGTTTTAGAGCCCCCCCCAGTGGCTGACGCCATCTGCCTGAGGTATGGCCTGCCTGGGCGAATTGCCCGGCATGCAAAATTCAAGTGACCTATAACAGATTGCAGCTGTTCTAGGGTCACCTTCTTTGCCCTTCCCATCTCCCCCAACAGTTTGCTCAAAAGTGCCACCTTGTCTTGCGGTAGCCGGGAAACCATAGCCTCGGAATCTATTTCTATGCCCAGGTATGAGATGCAGGTAGCAGGGCCCTCCGTTTTTCCCATGCTAGCAGGACACCAAAATACCCCATTAATGAGGTGAAACCTTGCAGCGTCTCCGCACACGTGGTTCCCCCCCAGGGCCCACAAATAGGGAATCATCGAGATAATGAACTATATGTACGTTATGTGTGTGTTCTCTGGTGGCTCACTCCAAGAAGGTTGAGAAAGTTTCGGAAGCTGAGCAGCTTATGGAGCATCCCATGGGCATAGCCTTATCCATATACCATTGGCCTTCTACTTTGAAACCCAGAAAATCCTGGTCATTCGGATGTACTGGTAGCAGATGGAAAGTGGATTTGATGTTGCTTTTTGCCATCATTGCCCCGCAGCCTAGCGCTTGTATGTAGCGCAGTGCCACATCGAACGTTATGTATTGCACTGTGCAATCCTCTGGGTTGATGAAGTCATTTACTGAATTGCCTTTTGGGTAGGACAGGTCATGAATGAGCCCGTATTCCCCTACTTCCTTCTTGGGGACCAGCCCCAATGGGGATACCCTGAGGTTGTGAACGCGGGGGTAATTGAATGGTCCCGCCACCCTGCCCGCCTGTATTTCTTTGGCAATTTTCCTTTCCAGGATGTTGGGAAGTAAATTTTCAGACCTGAGATTGCGAGCTGTAGTTTCCAACCTTGGCCCCTTGTATGGTATCCTAAAACCATACTTGAAACCGTCATGTATATATTTGGCTTTTGTTTTTTCTGGGTAGCAGTCAAGCCAGGGATCCATTCGGTCTAACCGTACTGGTGAGTTAGCTAAACTTCCCAGACCCCTTTCCTTTTTCACTGCCTGCTCCCTCAATGTTTGATTTCTTGGAGGATTGTCGTGTGCATTACGAGAACTTGTGTTCTCCTCTGCACAACTTGCATATGTGCCTGTACTTACAAAAGGAACAAAAACATTTTCCTTTATTGTAGTCATAGCATGCCTTCCTCCCTGCCCCCTTCCTCTGTTCCTTCCTGTACTCTCCCCCTGTTTGTCTGGCAATGACATGACCACTATCAGTATAAGTTACCACATTGGGCCGGCCACATGTCATATAGCGGACTCACAGGTCTATGTGTGTGTTTTCCCATTTGAGATTGGGTTGCCTAGATAATTTCAGACGAAACTGTTTGCCATATTTTAACCACGCATATCCATCAAAGGACAGATATGCAAATTTTATGGTGTCCCTGTATTTTAGCAGAGCAAGTAGCTTATCAGGGTGTTTCATCCCATAAACTGACATAAATATGTCAAAGGCTGCTGCCCAACTCTCAAATGTGAACGGTACCTTCGGCCACCGTGGCCTCTCTTGTTTATTCTTTTTTTCATCGCTCATTTCCAGGATTTCTCTATGCAATAATGAGAACATGTCTATAAATTCCCCTTTCCAGATTTTTTCCCGGACAGAGTCAGATAAGTGGTCCCCCAATGGGTCTTCCACCCAGCATATGCCCAACATCCCAGAGATGCTAATAATATGCTGTTTGATTTTTCCCCCGTTGCCGTATTGAGAGCGGTATCCATTTTAGAGGCTACCGTCTCCCGCTCTTGTAAGCTTGGTGTCAAGCTTTCGTTGTTAGTTGGGGGGGGTTGAATTGTTGAAGGCCCTACACCTGTCCATATCTGAACTGCTGCCCCTTGTGCATTACCCCCTCCTATTGAGGCCCCTTGGGAGACAATGGAGTGAGGAGGCTGAATCAAATGAGCCTGGACCCCCGTGGTGATCTGCTGTCCGCCTCCCATGTGACTTAACAGGATTCATCCTGTCCTGCCTCTGCAGATTCGGTCCATTGGTGTGCCCCGAAGCCATAGTTATCCACTGGCCCAGAGGCCCTGGCTGTACCCAGAGAGGTACTCTCACCAGGCTCATTGGCTGGAATTGCCCTAGGCCCCACGATGGGGTTGGTCATTCCACCTGCTGGGTTTTTGGGAAACCAGAGGTGAAGGGGCCCCAAGGATTCATTGCTGGCCAAGAGATGGGCATGTTACCCAGTCCCCCATACATAAATGGCCACATGAAGGGGTTATGCTGCCATGTTTGATGCCCTGGCATTACAGGCCCGGGATTGAACCCTGGAGCCCCCTGGTGTCCTAAATGGCTGCTTACCCTTTGACCCCCCTTGTGATTTTTTCCTGATCGTTTTCTGCCCACAGGCCCCAATCCTATCTCCCATGTGCCTTGCCCTCTTCCATTCCCGTTCTTTTACCTTTGTGGCCTCCCGGCTATCACTGGATTGCTCTTCCTCGCTATCCAAATCAGACCACACTAAATCTAGCGATACATCACTGTCCTGATCTCCCTCATACTCACCAATCTGTGGCTGTGCCACCGGTACCACCAGGGTTTTTTTCCCTTCCTTCATTCTCCGTCCTGGGTTGGGCCACGGATATGCTCTCGTCTGCTGTGCTCCGTTTTTCCTCTATCTGCTTTTTTCCCACCTCTGTCACTGGTTGAAACTTCTGCTTACTCTGCCTACCATGCCCCTTTTTAGCACTGGATTTTCTCTGAGCCACGGATTCCAACAATCGGGCCGATGGCTGGCTACGCCTGGGCTGCTGACCCTCATCCTCTGGAGGTTCTTGCGGCCTGTACTCTAATATGGTGGGAGGGTCTGCCACAGTTTGCTGTTGCCCACCTGGATGGGCAACTAGCAGTTTGGGTTCCAACCTGGACAAGGTTGTCAGCCAATCCGACCCCCCAATGTCCTTTAGGCATTGCAGGGCCTCGAGGAATGCTTGGTCTTGCCCTTGTGTGGGGATAGCCTGTGCCACATATTGTGTTTGGCTTCCTAGCCCAGAAAGGTCTTGACTGGTACCCTGTGCAGAGAATTGGGGGGCCTGGCTGTCCAGAACCTGATTATTCTATGGTTCAGCCATTTTAGCTATTGATCGTAAGGGGCAAAGCAGTGATCAGCGCGGCGATACCTATGAGACAAAAACATTCGTTAATGGTTTTTTTTATGCACTGTCCTCACCTGTCTGTCTTTTCTCTATATTCCTCTTGCTACTGTTAATGTCTCACAGTCCGGTAGTACTGACAGTGTTGAATCTCTCCCCAAAAAAAAAAAACACACCACCCTCAGTCTTTTTAGTAGACCCCTGTCCTAATCTGGGTGAGCAGGACCTTCCTTTGGAAACAGTACCGTTCATCCCTGCTTCTGCCTTAAAAATTCCCTCTGACCCTCTTAAAATTTCTATTTCTATCTGGAAATGTAGTGATTTGAAGCATCCAGTACTAATCAGACAGTTGTGCTAAAGCTAGCTCTCCATCACAAAATGCTTTTCATATTAAACCATACACTGTAAGATCCTTTTTGAATTAATATCACCCATTGTTAAGCTTTTTCCCGGATTGTGGTCGGATGGACTCGTCTGACCCTAATATTTTTTTTTTTGCCCTGTCCCTGAATTGCAAGGCACGAGGCTAAGAATAAGCCAAGCCATCTCGGGGATACTGGAGGATTAAGGATCCCCCCTCAGCCCTGGCAATATCACGGCAGTGAGACATTTATTGCAAGAGGAAAACATTGAGACTAAGCAAAAACCATACACCATTCTGCATCCGTAATACATTCCTGAGAAAAGCAAAAAATTCCAACCTATAGATACATTTTTTGGCCACAAAGCTGACCAGCATGTTTATCGCTAGAAACATACCAACAACACAACCCATAGACATCTGATAAGGGATCCGCTCCAGAGGGGTCTGCTGGACAACCAAGTCCCCAACACAAGTGCAGCACTTGGGGAATGCATCTGGTGTAAAAAAGGGACCAATACAATTGCTCTCCCCATGAGACATATCCCAGACACCCACCTCTGTGAACACAAACAGGAACACCCCGGCTTGCCACCAGGAACGATTCCTCAATGTGTAGCACCCCTTGAAGTAGTCTGAGCTCCCCCCAGGAGGCAGCCGTCCAGTTTCACAACAAACACACACACACAAAAAAATTTAAGGGAACCCAGAGCACGCCAGAGAAACGAGAGAACAGAACGAGTGCTGCGACGACAAGTGAAACCTATACCTTTGAGTTGACACAAACCCAGCAAAAAGAAGAAAACCAGAAGAGGTTGGCCGAGCACCAAAACATCCCCATGCCGCTGAAGGCATGCTGCAAACAAGCAATCCAAATATCACCCACGTCCTCCTCCCCCCACTGCTGCACTCCAATCTCCTCTGCCCCGGGGCCTGAGAGACAAGCCTTTAATGGAAAGGTCACAAATCAAAAAAAAAAAAAAAAAAAACAAGCAAAGCAACATCTGGTCTGTCCATGGAACAATGACCAAAAACCAACAACAAGCACAACCATCCGACCAGATCACGCTGGAACACAGACCCACCGACCAAAAGCGACGCCACCACACACACAGGCAGTGCTCCACAAATCAAATCTCCTTCTGTGGAAGCCAAAGGGGGAATTTGAAGTTTACATTAGAAGCAGCATTTGGGGAAATTAGTACATTTGGGTTTGCCCACAGAAAATAACCTGACGAAACTAGGAGTAAAAAGTCAATAAGGCCTCTCACGGGGGGGGGCGCCCTGTGCGTCTCCCTTACACTCCGACTCACACTCGGTGGAACCTCTGTTCTTTGTCTTTTAAATATATTTTTTTATTTTAATGGGTTCACCACAATATAACCCAGACAGACCATCTTAGAGTAGCTGGTTCATTCCACTGGGGTGTCAAACAGACGAGGCATACTGATGAGTCCTGGTAGGACGAAACACGTGTCCATGTCATCTGTTAGCACCCTTTACAAACTGTGTGAGAGGCCTTTCTGCACCATGCAATTCTGCTTAAAGTTGAACCAGCATAACATTCTGTGGTGATTTGCATATGCAGTCCATGATGCTTTGCATTGTGTGGGCATGTGTGATTTTGTATTTTCTTGAAACTTGGCTTCCCAGCCAAATGCCCTTTGGGGTAACCCTTGCCTCAGTGTTTGTGCACAGAGGTTCTTTGTCTTTTATATATATATACATGTGTGGGTTTTTTTTCCTATTTTTCCTCCTTCTCCTCAGCTGGCCCCCTCCACCTTGCTACTCTCTCCAACCCTATCACCAGTCTTCTCCTCCAGAGCTTACAGCCCTGCTGCCCTGTAATGCCCCACAAATCTCTCCCCCCCCCGGTGGGGCCTCCCAAGTTCCTCAAACTTGGGAGGAGACTAAGTAATGGATGCTGCAGTGGGCAGCCCAGTCAACAGTATATAGCCTGTATAGGAGTGTGGCATCATCCCACAATGGTATTAGCTTTAACCGCCATTTTCTCCACTCTTGCACCTTGATGGTGAGGCCTGCATGCATCCCAGTCAAGAAGGCACCTGCCTTCCCCTTTTGGCTCCAATGCTCTACTACCCTTGGTCACCCAGATGATAGTATCACATCAAAGCCAGCAGACCTCCCTCCTTAGAGGAGGACAGCATCCTTTTTTTTTTTTTCTATTTTTTCTTTATCTGGCAGGACCCCGTTATTCATCACCCCTGGTCACGGCCCCCAGAGACCTCCACCACTGCCTATGGCTGCCGGGGACCCTCAGTTACCCCCGGCTTACCCCCCAGAGGGCGGGGTTGTGGCCACCTTCGTGACCACAGAACTAGTGTCTATTCAGGGTCCCGCAGTGACAGTGATGAGGTGAGGTCCTCTGGGGAGGGCTTCATACTCACGGTGGTCCTGCCTGACTCCACTTTTTTACTTTCCTCCCACGGGGGAGGGGACATGCAATGACGCCCACATCTACCCCGGCCCCCAGATACTGAGCGTTAGCAGCGTGAGATCTCCCGGCCTCCGCCAGGAGTCCTCAGTGCTCCGAATGCTTCCCTCACCCTCCCCCCAGAGAAGGAGAGCCGTCCATAGGACGCTCCATTCTTCTCTCCCGGCCGGCCCTCCGACAACCCGGCGTCGCAAGCAGAAAGTCCACCGCTGCACCAACGGGCCGGTCCTGAGGAGGACAGCATTCTATAGGATACTCAGTCCTGCTTCTCCTATATGACCCCAGTCTAATCTGGAACCAGGGTCACAGGCAAGACAGTAGGTGAGACACTAGTGCCTCAGCCCTCCATGCTACTGGACCAGCGTCACAACTCTTATCAGCATGAGTTCTCCCTATTAGGGTAGGTGTGGTAATGACAATCATTATCATAAAAATCTTTACAACTTGCTTGCTGATTTTACTTGAAAGCATTTGGTACATCTAGCCATCAGTCAAAATGACCACATTACCAGTATCAGAGCACCTGAGTAATAGTGGCAAGTTGGCCACAAATACATATTATATCCATTATCAGGTAGTGCATTAGCAGCTGCTTTGGCTCTGACCAGAGTTTATTTTCCAGGAAATGGGTTGCACATTTAGTTTGGTTGCCAGAATATTGTTCTTGCCAATTTCCATTACAGCTTTTACCATGACCATGCTTTGAAATTTCTCATTGTAGCCTGAGAACAAGTCACCTACACTATTTGGTGTCTGCAAAAAGCATACATCATAGGGAAATCAACCAGTGAATGTTCCACTTAGTGTGGAATTTCTCAACAACATGAACTTAAAGGTCACTTTACATAGTCACTTATGTAAATCTTTTGTGGGAGAGTGACTAGCGATACATTTTCACACACTGAACCAGTGTGGGAGTTTTCACACATATGTCATCTCCTCTGATTTGCTAAATTGCCTAATACAATATCACACCCTTTTATTCTTAGCAACCCATTAACACCCCTCCACTGCTGTTACATTTTTTAGAGTTTAACACCCCCTGTTTAATTTCTACTCTGCACATTGTTAGACTACACACTTCACTTTGTTTTGGTGGTGGATGAAATGTCCAATTTATTATGAGAAGCCTGGACATTTTCCATTGAGACTTTAAAAGGGGTGTAAAATCTGTAATAATATGCAAGTACAGCAGCTTCACAAATGATTACTATATTGTTTATCTCAATATCTTTACTCATATACCATAGATATTTTAGAACTTAATACAATGCTTGATCTTCAAAAGTCATGGTTGTGACTCCAACCGAACTGGAAAAAATATGTTAGAGCTACTACCACATTAACTGTATATGCAGGATGGTATCTTTAGGAAATCTAGTTTTTGGCAAGCCATTGTAGGCATAGCAGGCTATAAGCTGCTTAGACATGATTGTCCTTTTGTAGGTTGGGTGAGGGTATTGTTATTTACTTTAAGTAATACCTTCAGCTGTCTGCCCTACCTGGCATTACCATATCCTCTTGTGAAGTTCTGCATTCCTTATTAGTTTCACAGAATACTAAGAAGCTTCATGTAGTGTGCATTTACAATCCTCCTAAGAGTGGGAAGACTGACTTACCTGATGTTATTCTTTACCTATCCTCAAGTGATTAGAAAGAATGACATGCTATTAATGGGTGATTTCAACCTCAACTGGCTTAGTAAAAACTCTAAATAATTTGAATCCTTAATAAGTAAGCTTTACCTTACTCAGCTGATCTCTAACCAAACCAAATTTTTTTTAACTTTTTATTTATGCATTTTATAAGTGAAACAAAACTCCCACTTATAATACGTATATTGCACTAAGGGATAGCAATAAATCTTAAAGTCATACTTATTCTTAACTAGGATCTATGTAGGACATCCTCTCTTTAGATAAGACATAGGGGGAATACCAATATATTAAACAACTAAATGTACCCCATACACACGCAACCCAGGAAGGACAAAGGGGGCCCATCTCCCAGGCAGAGTTCAACCAATTACCCTTTTTCCAGTGCAACATCCAAGTTAAAAAAGGGGTGCCACAAAACCAACATATTACTCAAAGAAATTCCCAGTGCCAAGGAAGATTTCATAACTAACATCTTTTCCCCTAAAAATTAAAACAATTACATACTGTACATATGTGTGATAATAAAGTCCATTCTAGCAGACTTCCATTCTTCAGTGAATAAAAAAAAAACTGCTACTCAAAGTACCAACCATTCCCACATAGATTCTGTCCTAACAAACAGAAAGGACAGCATTGTTGCTGTTAGCACCCTTGCTAACCTAATTAGTGACCACATACCAATATTATGGAAAATGAACTCTGCCTCCTAACCCCCCCCCCCCAGGAATTAATACTTTGGTACTTCTCCAAGCTTGATCAGGTGGCCTTCCTTGCTGATCTACAGTATGTCAACTGGACTGGTCCCTGCTGTCTTTTACCAGTGATGTCAATGATGTTCTGGTCAACACACAGAGTCGTCCTCCCCCAAAGTCAAAGCAAAAGCTCCAGGGCATGCTAGGAGGTCGCGAGAGCAAGACTGAAGGAATCCTCCCCCAAAGTTGGAGCAAAAGCTCCAGGGCATGCTGGGAAGTTGTGAGGGAAAGACATAAGAGCCCTCCCCAAAAGTCAAAGCAAAAGCTCCAGGACACGCTAGGAGGATATGAGGGCAAGACTGAAGGAGCCCTCCTCCAAAGTTAGAGTGAAAGCTCCAGGGTAAGCTAGGAAGTCATGAGGGCAAGATCGAAGGAGCCCTCCCCCAAAGACAAAGCAAAAGCTCCAGAGCATGCTAGGAGGTCATGAGGATAAGATCGAATGAGCCCTCCCCCAAAATCAGAGCAAAAGCTCTGAGGCATGCTAGGATGTCATGAGTGCAAAACCGAAGAAGCCCTCCCCCAAAGTCAGAGCAAAAGTTCCAGGGCATGCTAGGAGGACATGAGGGCAAGAATGAAAGAGCCCTCCCCCAAAGTCGGAGCAAAAGTTCCGGGGCAAGCTAGGAAGTTGTGAGGGCAAGACCGAAGAAGCTCTTCCCCAAAGTCGGAACAAAAGGTAATCAGATGGCATTTCTGACTAGGCGACATTTGCAGCAGTGATAGCGATTTTGAACTTGGCACCATTTTTCTTGTCCAGATCAAGACTGTTTAAACTATGCAGTAGGGCTGAAACTGATCTAATAGTCGGCACAAATATGGAGACTGTTTTTTCATTTGCAGGTGTGATACCAAATGAATGGATCTTTACTGCAATTTCTAATTACTTAAAGGGGTTTAACATTGCTTTAAGGGATTTTTACTTTATGTCAGCCGCACTGAAACAAGTATTACCTTGCTGACCTGGTCACCTGCACATGTACTAAAAGTCTACTGTTAGTACAGTCAATTCAATGCCTCTGCTGCTAGCTCGGGTATTTTCATTGCTTTAAGGGGGTTGATCTTTACAACATTTTAACTGCTTGACAAAAAGTAATGCACAGTTAGGCTACTGCTCCACTGCTAAAGTACTTTTACCCCATTGCAGCCCCTCCCTACAGGGCTTCCTGATCTGAAACCAAATTGCCTTATCCTTGTTATAGGATGCCTCTAAGCACTGTCTCATTACTCCAAAGCTCTGGGGCATGCTAGGAGGTCATGAGGGCAAGACCAAAGGAGCCCTCCCCCAAAGTCAGAGCAAAAGGTAAACGAACAGCGTTTCCAACTAGGCGACATTTATGGCAGTGATTGTGCCGCACCAATGCTCCAAGTTGGCTGCCCTACTGCCCCCACCACCACTCTTGGTGGACATATTCTTCTATACTGATAATCATGTGTAATCACCTGTAAGTTGACTTTGCCATTAGCAACCTATACTCTTTCACCAGTAGCGGTCACCACTGCTCATGTATTTAATCAGCGTTCACTCACTGTTAGTTTCCACAGGTAGTTACACCATGTTTCCTCGCTATCTTGCCCTGATTACTCCTCTATTTCCTTTAATGGCTCTCCCCCTCCCCAACTTCCCAAATGAGATGGCACAAAATGTCACAAGTTACATGATGCCATCTTAGCAGACTCCCTCCTGCACTACCCACACTGGAATGTACCTGACATCAGCAGTGACTACATGGCTGGACGGCCCCTCAATCCTACCACCCTCCTTCCTTGCTGGCCTTATATCCCTAAACTGTACCTCACTATATCCAACCAGTATTAGTCATCACCCAAGGTCAGAAAACCACAAACCCCAGAGATGCAAGACCTATTATACGTTCCTTATGACCCTTCTGCTGCTACTTTCCAGGGACATTGAGACTAATCCTGGGCCATCTACTTTGCAAACAAATGGACCATCAAATACTCACCCTTTCAATTTACCTCGGAGCCTGAAACTGATGCATGTAAGTATCTGCAGCCTGCTAAGTAAACTAACATTGCTCTAGCCAACTATCATCACCCTAAAACCCTAAATCCCTGTCCTGTCTGGATTATCTTTGAATCCTGGCTCAAGCCCCACCACTTGGATTCAGAAATTGCTATCCCAGGATACTCCTCTATTAGGCATGACCATCCTGGCACAAAGCTGGGAGGAGGGATAGCTATATATATCTCATGTGCCATCCAGTTCACCCCTGTCTATCTTACAGAAATCTATCACCCGATAGATGCTCTACTAATCAAACTCTCCCTCCCCCATACTATTCCTGTATTTATAGCAGGGTCTTACTGCCCCCCACAAACCACAAAACCAGTTATACTAGCATATCTGGGGGCCCTAAAATCTCTAGCCAAGGATGGCAAGCTCCATATCATGGGGGATTGTAATTTAAACTGGCTATCTAACACCACCTCCAAGCTCCGGAATCAAGTTGCTGCCCTGAACATCTTGTAACTGATTGCTGAACACACTTGAATGAACAAAAAGTCTCAAAAACATTCCCATCTTGACTAGGCCCTCACCTCCCACCATCACTGCATAATTGCCTCCGGACCCCCTCCCCCCCGACTCTCAAAGGGATCACCATATGATCTACTCGATCTGAAAAATTTTCCTTCCAAAAGCTCCCCCACCAGGACTATCCTCTCAAGGTCATACAAATCCCTTACCTTGCCTCATTCAATTACACCCTGTCAGCCACTGATTGGTCCCCCATCAACAAGGCCTCATCTATCAGTGATGCATGGCTTTATTTTAAACTCAAGTTCTTAGCTGCCTGGGACATCCAGGCACCTCTCAGATGGTCCTAGGTGAGGGGCTCCACTTGCTGTGGATCAACGCTGACATCTTGTCCCTCATCAGAGCAGAGAGGCATGAAAGTCATTCAGTTACTCTAGCTCCTCTGTCAACCACGCTAAATAATTATCCTTACTCAAAAACTGCACTAGACAAATCAGGTGGGCTAAAGCATCCTGCTTTAAAGATTCCTTCCAGGCTAACACAGACAACCCATCTGCGGGCTTCCCAAGCTGCTCCTGTGGCCTTGGCTCTCTCCGAGCAGGCCACAGCTAACAGACCACCCGACTGACCCCTGGACAGATTCAGACAGCCCATCTGCGGGCTTTCCAAGCTGCTCCTGTGGCCTTGGCTCTCTCCGAGCAGGCCACAGCTAACAGACCACCTGACTGACCCCCGGACAGATTCAGACAGCCCATCTGCGGGCTTCCCAAGCTGCTCCTGTGGCCTTGGCTCTCTCTGAGCAGGCCACAGCTAACAGAACACCTGACTGACCCCAGGACAGATTCAGACAGCCCATCTGCGGGCTTCCCAAGCTGCTCCTGTGGCCTTGGCTCTCTCTGAGCAGGCCACAGCTAACAGACCACCCGACTGACCCCTGGACAGATTCAGGTACGCACCAGACCTCCAAAACTCGTGGTTTTGAATGCCACTGTTTTGACTGGATGCCCAGTGGAGGAACCAGGCACTGATTGGCAGCTTTATTCCTTGGCTGATTTTCCAACGCCTGGCACTTCCTGATCTCAGGGAAATCTCTCTCTGTGCTTTGTTCTGGACTGAATTTTTGTTAATGTAATCTACATATGTTATGCATCAATTGGTCTTACTTTACCTGCCAGCTTAGCTAGTCTATTACAAGCCACTAGTCTAGTCTCTCAGTGTTACTTAGTGCTGGACAAACTGTATCGTATACTAGCTGATGTTTGACTGCTTGACCTAGCTACTGAGCAAGACTGCTGCAGTTTTCCATTTCTGCCCTACTGACAAACTCTGCCCCTTCCCCACACTGGTCACTCTGCCAATTATTAATTTCTCTGCCCCACTTGTAATGCTGTCTCTCTAAACACCTTACTTTCTTCTCTGCCTTACCTACAAACCCTTTCCTTACACCCCCCTGCTGCTGCTGTCCTCCTCAGACGTCCCCGTGCCAAAGCACAGACGACACCACCTCATTAACTCCTCTTCTAGCTCCAAATAATTGCCCTGCATTTACCACCTCTTTACCTCATGATTTGTCTTTCCCCATTGCCTGCCCCCCACTGAGCTTGCTATTGTACTCTAGCTGTATTTAATCCTCTGTGTTTCCCTTCTTGTTCCACAGACAGCCCATCTGAGGGCTTCCCAAGCTGCTCCTGTGGCCTTGGCTCTCTCCGAGCAGGCCACAGCTAACAGACCACTCGACTGACCCCCGGACAGATTCAGGTACGCACCGGACCTCCGAAACTCATGGTTTTGAATGCCACTGTTTTGACTGGATGCCCAGTGGAGGAATCAGGCACTGATTGGCAGCTTTACTCCTTGGTTGATTTTCCAACACCTGGTGCTTCCTGATCTCAGGGAAATCTCTTTCTGCACTTTGTTCTGGACTGAATTTTTTCTCCCCCCCCCCCTCACAGTATTAAATAGACCCTTACTCCACCCCTTCCTCAGCCTAGCAGCAGATTGGTCACTCCACTGCTACACATTTTCATGCTATTGGCCTCCCTGTCTTCAATACCTGACTTGACCCACTTTCTCACCGCCCCTTTTTAAAGCAGTACCACCCACAGGATCACACATTTGCTCTCAACCTTTTCTCCAGCCACTCCATCTAACTCCTCTCAATTACTGCTCTACCTGCCCTATTGTTAGGGACCTCACCCTAATTCAACTATATACCCTTCCAACTATAAACCAGCTAGCAGTTAAGCAGGCCAGCAACACCAAACAAACTACCATGGGGTGCAACCACCTACTACTACTCCTCACTACCTCTTTTGGCATTGCTGGTACCATACATGTCTTTTTGTTCTGCAAATTTTGGACTCCCCGCTGTTCCGTCTGACCCTTTGTATGAATGCCCTTTATTAATCCTCGCTTTCCTTCTCTCCCTCAGCCGAGGAACTGCCACCCAGGCTCCCAGCTCCTAAGCCTCGGGATTCCTGACTACCGGGTGGTCGGTGCCCTTCTAGCCGACACTCGAGCCTGCAGACATGAACCCAAGGTCCTACAAGGTACGGCAACTGCCGCAACCAACCGGATTGCGAGCGCCCTCTCAGACCATGCTCTGATTGGTCCCTGGCCGAAGCCGGCTTCTGCTCTTTGATTTTAAACCCTAAAAATGTTTATGTTGGGACAAATGTTAAAAAGCCGAAGTGTTAACCCAGTCTGTAATTGAAAGGACTTGAATTATGGTTTGGGAAAGAAATCTAGTGTTTATAGCCCTTTCCCTGCATACGTGCACTGGCCGTAGACACTTTTGGGTGCCAAAGTAATACACGTCCTTTTGTTCTTCAAATTTTGGACTCCCCGCTGTTCTGTCTAACCCTTTATGTGAATCCCCTTTATTAACCCTCACTCTCCTTCTCTCCCTCAGCCGAGGAACTGTCGCCCAGGCTCCCAGCTCCTAAGCCGCGGGATTCCCGGCTACCGGGCGGTTGGCGCCCCTCTAGCTGATGCTCGAGACTGCAGACATGGACCCAAGGCCCTACAAGGTACGGCAACTGCCACAACTTTTTTGACCGCCCCCTCTCCCCCACCTCCACTGATTATTAAATACAGTAGCTCCTGCCAAAATATTAGTCCACGTCCCCTGGCGCAGTGCCCCACCAATAGAGACTTAGCTCATGATCCCCCTCTTCTCTGTCTGGCCTACGAGATCCAACTCTCAGGGCCTCGCCTTACTAAAACACATAGGCTCTCCTTGGCTGTGCCTTCACCACTAAATATTTTTAAATGCTATAAAATTCGGGTCTACCTGGATCAGAAAGCTACTGATAAGCTGCATTAATCCAGCAACCCCACTGGCCCCTGGGCTAATTGAGTGGTTCCTTTTTTGAGGTACCATCATGTCGGGCCCTATATGGCTCCTTATACTGCCCCTTCTTCTGCTGATACCAGCTGCCCAGCATTGGACACCTGAACTACCATCATGTTTGGTCTACAACGGCACCTTGTGCTGTATACCACATGGCAACTTATCCTTTAATTGCCTCCATGATTCCAAGTACCAAAACCTTGAACCCTGCTCTTGGACCACACATACCAGTAGTACTTATAACAATCCCCCACCACAAGGTCCACCTCCCACCACGCAGACTTCTATCTCCTCCCTGCCTATTGTGGTAGGGGTACTAGCTCTTGCTACAACAGATCAGCTCTTCTATGGTGGCTACTTTCCAGTCCCTAAAAACATCAGATCTACTAGACGGGAGAAAGGCAGGAATTACAAGCTTATAATTAACGCTCTTAGAAAAATCCTACTTATCCTCCTGCTATGTTCAGGCAATGTAGAACTCAACCCTGGCCCCCCAGAAGCTATTGCTTTGCCAGCAGAACTAGCAAATTTAAAAGGAATAAGCTTCTTGCATATTAACTTATGTAGCCTCCTTAAAAAGATAACCTTAATACAAACCTGGGTAAATCATACCTCTCCTGACATACTTGTGATTTCCGAAACTTGGCTTAGACCCAGCACCACTGATAGAGAAGTAAACATACCCAACTATGCCTTGTTCAGAGCTGATAGGCATGCCAGAGGAGGAGGGGTAGCTATCTACGTTAAAGACAAATTTTCTGCCTTCTGCTTATCCTCGGCATCTGTCGCCAGCAAATTCGAATGCCTAATTCTCAAAGTGGAAATTACACAGACTACTGCACTCTGCGTAATAGGATGATACAGACCACCGTCTGCTGGCCTACAGCTTGTGTCATATCTAAGTGACAAGTTGGGACAGGGGCTGCCAGAAACTATTATTTTAGGAGACCTCAACTTTGACTGGCTCTCTAACACAGCTGCCCCCCTTGCAACCTTCTGTGATGAACATGAGCTGACGCAACTTATTACTGAACCAACATACCCAAACGTGAAGAACCCCAGTAAAAGTACACTTTTGGATGTGCTAATGGTGAGCAAACCTCATCTCTTCTCCCACGCTGATGTCTTCTTCTCAGACGCTAGCGACCATTGTTTTATTGTGGGAATAAGATCCACCAACAACCCAGCACCCATCAGCAAGTTCTCTATGAAGAGATCCAGGTGCAACTTCAATAAACACGCCTACCTAAACAAGCTTAAGTACTCCCCTCAGTGGCAAGATTCCTACCTGGCCAAAATGATTACATCAGCTTACAACATCTTCCACAACATTCTATCAAGGGCCCTTAATAAGTATGCTCCCCTGATTAAAGTTCGAACCAGGACCAAAACCTGTAAATGGTTCACCCCTCAGATCAAGTCCTTGCTTCTAGAAAGAGATAAGCTCTGGAAAAAAGCACGCAGACTGAACACTGCAGAGGATTGGAACCAGTTCAGGAGACTACAAAATTTATATACCAAAACAATCAGAGAATCGAAGGCCACCTTCTTCAAATCCAAACTCGACTCTGCCACAAAGAATCCAATCAAGCTCTGGAACACAATCAATGATCTGCTAGGCCACTTCCCAGGAAATTCACTCCCGACCAAGATTACCTCTGGCCACTTGACTATAACTGAAAAGATGGATATATTTGATGCATTCAATAACCACTTTGCTACTGCAGGCATGGCATTTGATAACTCCCCTGCAAACATACTTAATTCCCAGACTGCCAGCCAACTGCCTGAAACTCCGATAGCTTTGTCGCCTTTCTCGCTTCAATCTGCCCCACTGAAAGAGGTAGAGGACCTCTTGCTTCAGCTGGATACTAGGAAAAAGTGCTGGGGCCGACACCCTTGACCCTTGCTTCCTACAAATTGCCTACCACGTACTAGCAATACCCGTCACCCACCTTTTTAACTTATCCCCATCTCAGGGCACCTTACCACCTATATGGAAGACAGCACATGTCATACCACTGTTCAAATCAGGTGACCCTGGCAATCTCAATAACTACAGGCCAATTTCTCTCCTTCCGGTCCTGTCCAAGCTCCTAGAGAAAATCGTAAATGCACAGCTGAGGACTCACCTTGAGTCTAGGGAACTGCTAAATCCTATGCAGTCCAGATTCAGAGCTAAACATAGCACTATCTCAGCCCTCGCCAAAGTTACTAACAACTGGCAGCGTAATCTTGAGAGCAAAAACTTTATTTGTGCTGTTTTCCTTGATCTAAGGAAGGGTTTTGACACCGTCGACCATAGTCTGCTCCTCTCCTCCCTTCAAACCATAGGTGTGGACCCCTCCTCTCTGCATTGGTTTACTGACTATCCTACAGGGCGCCTTCAACAAATTAAAACTGAAGGAGGCCTGTCCCCCTTAAAAACTCTGCAAAGAGGGGTACCTCAAGGTTCTATATTAGGGCCCTTACTTTTTACAATCTAAGTTAATAACATCGACTACTGTATAAAAGAAGCCAACATCCATCTGTTTGCAGATGATACAGTTCTCTACGTGAGTCGCCCAACACCTGAAGCTGCCTGCAATGACCTACAGTCAGAATTCAACCGTTTGCAAAGCCAACTCCTCCAAAAAAAGCTACTCCTTAAAGCCAAAAAAACTAAAGTGATGGTCCTCTCCCCTTTTATCCGTACATCTAACCCTGTGTCCAGTGGGACAGTTCCCCAAATTACCACAGTTCTAGGTGAAAAACTAGAATTTGTTACAAAATTCAAGTATCTGGGAGTTTGGATAGACCAAAGACTCTCCTTCATTGAACATATCGAGGACTTGCTAAAACGACTTCGGCAAAGGCTTGGACTGTTTTTTAGAATCAACCAATTTCTCACCAGAGATGCCAAGAAACAACTGGTTCAATCCATTTTCCTATCATTGGTTGATTACGCTGATTTCCTCTACAGCCAATTCCCCAACTCTACATGGCTAAACTGGACACACTCTACCATCGAGCACTGAGGTTTATAATGGGACTCCCCTTCGACACGCATCACTGCACCCTATATACGGCAGTGGGGTGGACATCACTAAATTTCAGGCGCCACAGAAACGCCGCTGTCTGGACCTATAGAGCCATCTCTAATAAGCTGCCTTACTATATCTCCTGCTGTCTTCTCCTGAGTATAATTGGGAAATACGCATTAAGAAGTTACTCAGCTATTACACTTAAAGTACCCAAAGCAAAATCCCGCTTCGGCAGGGCAGCCATAAGCTTCGTGCTACCTACCTTATGGAACGATCTACAAAAAAACCTCAAATTAAGCACTCTAATTGGTATAAATGCCTTCAAGATGCTTTATTTCCATACAATCAGAGAAGTATGTAACTGCTTCACCCACTCAGACCCAGTACTGGCGTCTGCACTGGTATATAGCCACGCCTAGACCCAATTTTAAGTACTGACCCCCCAGCTTGCTCCTCACCAGCCTAATTGATCTCTCTCTTATCCCCCAGTCTTATCAACACTAGGCCCATCCATCCCCTTAGTCTTCCTTTCCCAACCTCGGATAGGAGGTCGCTACCCTGGGTTGTGACATCCTACCATGCCCCGTACTTTATAGCATTCAATCCCGAGGCTCACACATACTCCTTTTCTCCATCCACCTTCTCTACATCCCGTTTTACCAACTCCTCTCTGTGCACCGTGCCCTCCTAGCCTTTCTTCACCTACCACCCTCCCTTCCCCCCTACCTTCACCTCTACCTGGTGTATATTTTTATTTTATTTTTTTTCTTCCGTTACTTCCTCCTGCAACCTTAGAGAACCTGCTTTATCTTCCTATAGACACTTCTATGTATGTAAATACCATGTAATCTGTACAATATCTGTATACTTCTATGTACATATGAACTTCTTTTTCTTCCTCTCTGTAAAGAGTATTATCTGTATTGCCTTGTAAATACCTGTGTTGACCTGTATATACAATTGTTCATGCTCCACCCAGGTCCATCTTGCAAATGAGCTTCTGTTCAAAGATGAATGCCTGGTTAAATAAAGACTTGATTGATTGATTGATTGATTAACCAGCCATTAAAGTTCTGGAAAGAGATCAAATCCCTTCTCTTACCACCCTCTCAACCACCCTTGCCAGTGTTAAACATAGGCGATACCATAGTAACAGACCATATTTAATTCCTATTTTTAATGATGTACCTCGGCACTACTGTCTGCACACACCCCCGTGCACAGCACATACCCTCACTGCAGCCCAGCCATGCTCAAACACATTCACCACCAGCCCCCACTTTCACCTTCTGCCGTGTCTCTCCTGTGAAGGTTTTAAAAGCCTTTCCTCTGCCTTAACCCTACCAAAGACCCCACAGGGATGGACTCCAAAATGATCTACTTAGCTGTCCCTGAAATTGCTGCACCCCCTGGCCAACTTATACAATCTCTCCTTCTCTCTGGCTTCAATTCCCTCAGAATGGAAACACACTGCTATCATCCCTCTCCCAAAGGGAAGTGACTCCTCTGTCTCTGGGAACTACCACCCCATTTCCCTCCTGCCCATTCTGGTAAAGATTCAAGAGAAATAGTTCTTTCGCAACTCTCCTTATTTCTCAACTCATTCTCCTTCTTCTCTCTCTCTACCAGTGTGGTTTCAGGAAGTCCCACTCCACAGACACCTCACTCCTAAAGATCACTGACTCCATTTTGAACAGTATGGAGAAGGGCCACATCACCACCACTATTTTCATCGACCTAGTCAAGGCATTTGACACAGTCTCACATGCCCTCCTTCTGGATAAGCTCTGCATTGCTGGGCTATCTGCCAAGGCCACCTGTTGGTTCCACTCCTACCTGGTAGGCCAATCCCAATTCATCAAAATTGGTGGTTCCACCTTGCCCTTCTTCCCAGTTACCAATGGAGTTCCATACGGCTCTGTCCATGGCCATTATTATTTTCCATATTTCTCAATGACCTGCCCACACACATCCATTCACATGTCTGTGGATGACATGGTATTGTATGCTTCTTGCCCTACAACTGCTGATGTAGCGACCAAGTTGCAGCTGGACTTCAACAAAGTCCAGCACTGGTTTCATTAAAATAAGCTATTCCTAAAGCCCAAGAAGACTGTCTCCATGATCTTTGGCATGAGGCAGAGACTCTTTAGGTTAAAATCCATGCCCTCCTTCCACACCCTGAATGGGACTAGACTGGAGACTTGCCCCTCCTTTACATATCTTGTGGTCTGGCTGGACCAGCACCTCGACTTTTCTGGACATATTGATGCTATCCACAAAAAAATTCACCCCAAACTGGGTGTACTCTACCACAATCATGGCTGCATCCCCCTACCAGCTTGTAGGGCTCTTGTGCAGAAAATGATTCTTTCCATCTTTGACTATGGGGATATAGTTTACAGTGCTGTTCCCAAGTCCAACCTAGTCAGACTGGACCTCCTTTTCCACTTCTTCTGCTGCTTCGCCACTGACAGCCCATCCTCCATACACTACTGCTACCTCTATTGGCCCCTAAATCTACCCTCGCTCCATCACCACTGGCAGACCCACTGCGCCAAGCTCACAGCAAAGTACTGGGCCCAGTCCTTGCCTCCTTACCACGAGGCTATACTTGCATCCCATACTCTCCCAACTTACTCCCTGTGAAATGCTGACACCAGCCTCCTGTCAGTCCCACATATGTCCTCGTTGGCAGGGAAAGTAGCCTTCAGATACCACATGCCCAAATAATGGAATTACCTCCCTGCAAGCATCCAGCAAACTACCTCCTCCCAGTACCTTGGTCGCCTGCTAAATGAGTTCTACTACACCCCATGTGCATGTGACTAGAAGTGTCCAAATTCACTACCTCACTCCGGACACTGCATCAGCCGAATTTCAGTATTGTTCACTAATCCTGCCTGATTTGGCTTAAATGTTATTTCTTCTCAAGTGTTGCCAAGATCTTATTTATGTATATAACTATTTTTAAAACACTGCTTAGCTACGTCTCTGTATAGTCCTACACAACATGTTCCACTTCATTACTCTTTGTATGTACTCAGCTGTCATAGTTTTACCTGATGTATGTATTTTGGCTGTTTCTCTGTTCCCTTTCCCCCAGGGCACACCTGGAATCGAGCAGTACTCTGTTCAGTCTGCCCTCCTGGTAAAACCTTTAAGTAAATAGACAAATAAATAAACATTATGGCCAATTTCCAAGACCTGCAAGATAAATACATTCCTCTCATCAGGAATAGGGTAAGAGGGAAGGCTACTAGATAGCTTCAAAGTGACCTGCTTGCCTTATTGAAGGCAAGAGATAAGGACTGGGCCAAATTTAAAGCCACATTGCTGCATGCCAATTGGTTGGAATATCAATCCCTGAGGAATGCTTATATAGAGTCCATTTGTATTGCCCAAAGCAAGTACTACAAGGAGCTTCTGCAGGCCTGTGCTGATGACTCCTGGAGTTTTTGGTGCCACATCAAGGGGATCCTGGTTAGTGGTAAAAACACACTGGGTAGGATTCACAAAGAAAGCCAAAAATCCCACAGCTGCAGGAAAAAGGCCTGCAGTACTGTGGAAACGCAGTTGCATGATATTCATAAAGAAATTTTGAGGAGGTGTGGAATTTCGTAAAATCCTCGCAGCTGCGGAAATTCAGCAGCTGCAGAAATTGCGTACCTGCTGAAAATCTGCAACTGCAGATTTGCAGCTGCAGAAATAGCTTAGGAGGCACAGCAACAGTGAACTTAATTAGCTGGAACAGCAGACTTTAACAGTGCTCTCACAGAACAAAGCTGAAAGCACCCACAAAGAGACCAGCATCCAGTCCCTCAACTGGGACCACTGCAGAACCACAGGTATGAGCAATACCATGGCACCACATTGTCCAACTGTCACTGCTGGTCCTCCCTCCCTGGGATGTTCCTGTTGACTGCAGGGCTAGCACTCGCTGCAGGATGGCCAGGCTCTACTGCCTGTGGGGCTCCATCATGGGCTGCACTGTGTCTGGTGGTTGTTGCCTGTTGCCATATCATGGCAATGTGTGCTTTTGTTGCTGTTACAGCAGCCACTGTTATACTATCTGAGATGCTACTACCTGTGCCTCACCTCCACCTTAATTGATTCCAATTTCTGGGGCACTACTGCAGTTTGCTGAGGGAGAGTTACACCTCATTCCACTGTGTGTAACATTTTTTCTACAGGTGCAGAAAAAAACTGGTTAGGAATAGCCTTTGAGGGGCTGTGCCTTACTTATCTCACACCTTTTTTTCCTCAGGGACTTCCACAACTGCACTTTTTTCCACAGTCCTAAGTGTTGTTTTCCGCAGCTGCAGAGGGTTTTGTGAATAGCACTCAGTGCAAATTCCCCTTTGTTTCCATAACTACGGCAGTTTGGGGAACTTAGGGAAGGTTTTTCACCTTCAGAAAGCTTTGTGAATCCAACCCACTATGTCTGAAGGGAATATAAATGGCATTAATTGTAATAGTCCTGACACAATTTCCAATGCTATTAACATTCATTTCTCTGACTTAACTACGTTTGATGACTCGATGTCCTGTACCTCTGAAAATACTTCCCCATCAAGTCACCCAGTTTTACAACCATTTTACATTTGAGCTGTTACCTGCAGTGAGGTGCTACGGTGCTTTAAAACTATCTCTCCACAAGAAAATGTTGGCTCTGATGTGCTTGATCATTGGCTACTTAGGGTTGCTGCTCCCTATTTAGCTTTTCCCCTTACTCAGCAATTTAATTCACCTCTCACTACAGCTACTCTTCCTAAGAGCTGGAAGGTTGCCAAGATTTTCACAGTCTTCAAAAAAGGTGATCCTAAAAGCACAGAGAACTATCAGACTACAGCGATCCTACTGGTTCCCAGTAAATTGCTTGAGAAGCCAGTGGTAACCCAGGTTACAGATTACCTTCACAAACACTGTTCATTGTCTTCTGATCAGCATGGATTAGGATAGCCATGCAGCTCTACTACTGCACTCATCCAGTTCACAAATGATGTTAGAGTGGCCAGGCCATGGATAAGTATGGGCAAGCAAGGTTGATTTTCATTGATCTGACTAAAGCATTTGATCTTGTGAAACACACCGTACTCAATTCCAAATTAACATCTCTTGGCATCTCCTCAACTGCCATCAACTGGTTCTGTAACTATACTGGTGATAGGCTGCAATTCATATATGTGAACCAGACCAAATCTTCCCTGATCGTAATCAGTGTTGGTGGCCCTCAAGCCACCATACTGGGCCCATTGCTATTCTCCATTGTTATTAAGAATACGCCCAATGCCCAATTTTTCTATTCCTCTCTACTATATGCTGATGACACGGTGCAGTACACTAGTTCCAAGAATTTAACTGATACCAATGTGTGGGTTAATGCTGATTTCTGTGGAGTTCATTTCTGACTTGTTCAGAATAGCCTTGTCCTAAATTCAAGTAAGACACATGACATGCTATCTGGGTCTGCACCCAGTTTGGGGGCATGCACAGCTGAGTTATCCATCCACTGTTTAGATGGTCCCCACTTTTACCAAGGTCAACTCCTATAAATATCTAAGCTTTATCTTGGACCCTACCCTTGATTTTACCTTGCACATCCTGAACACCTGCAAGTCTGTAAACACCACACTGGGACATGCATACAAAGTCAGATATGCTCTGACTCCTGCTCTGTGGGTTGCCATAGTTCAAGGAGTCCTGTTACCAGGCCATACATATGGGCTCAAATCATTATATCAGGCCAGTATATGGAACCTGATCAAAAAGAATATTACCTACACAAAAACATCTGTTGTTTTGCCTTGTCCATTACCTGGCTGACCCACCACTGCACCCTGTACTTTAGAATAGGTTAGACAGCTTTCTCCTCACATTGCCTGTACACTCTGAGCTGAGCTGTACTAGTAACAAATATTATTAGATCATCAAAGTCTGCTACCCTAGCTGCTTTATTATCTTTTCTTGATCAGGTTTACCCCATGTGATCCAGTGATCTGTCATTCCTGACAGTTCCCAAATGCTCCATTAAAGTGAGTGAGTAAGCCTTTTCCATCTTTGCCCTGAGGGCATGGAACTCCCTCCTACCTAACCTTCCAGTATTTCAGTTCCACCCTAGCTTTGAGAGAGAGGGTGGGAGGGAGAGAGGTAGGGGGAGAGAGAGACAGAGAGACAGACAGAGAGAGAGGGAGAGAGAGAGAGAGGGAGGAAGAGGGAGAGGGAGAGGGAGAGGGAGAGGGAGAGAGAGAGATTCAGAAGTTTTTAAGTTCCTTTAATAAATGTTCCTGATGCCTACATAGTACTTGTATCATGACTTTTCTGCCATTAGCAGTGTACTCATATTTGCTTACTTGAACTGTAATGCTCCTGTATGCCTTCTTTTTTGCCACAAAGATTTTTATTCTCCTTGGCAGGTCTTGGGCAGCTTATCAGTACTGTTCCTCTTCCCAGTGGTCATCCCTCACCTCTGTCTGGTCATCGGCGAGTACCCCTGCAGATTTCCCCCCATTGCAGAGTGAGGGGGGAGGGCCATCATCCCCCTGACAAGCATATCCAACATTTTCACAGACCAGAACAGTGAAGTGGACCACTAGAACATGGGCAGGGCTTTACTAAATCGAAGCTTTCATTTTTCTTGTTTTCCTTGTCACTGTCCCTTGCTGTAAGAGCACTGTGTGTGCACATGAAACATGCCTGTCTTCATGATCTGGTACCCTTCCATGCTTGCCACCCATGCTGCACTGACACCTGGCCTCCACTGGGTGTCTGTCATATGCCAGGGTGACATTCCTCCCCACCCCAGGAAAGGAGAGCCGTTCCTTGGATGTTCAATCTTCTCCTTTCCTCACTGACCCCTGGTGACCTGAGACCATTCTCAAACTAGGGATGCCAGCATGGGAAATAATAAAGCATGCACGGTGCCTCTACTCTCTTTGCCACTGTGCCACTGCTTTCTACATGCTTTGTAATCTATTGTTTCTTTTGTCATATTTATACTATACTGTTATCTTCAGCATGATTGAATTCATCTGATGGTTGTAATCTTGCAGATCTTGCCTGCAAATAGTCATCCAATTGTCTAGTGCCTCTACCTGGCTAACAAAAAGCTAAATAACTAAAATGTGTTAAAAGTGGGGGACTAAGATATGTATTGTAAACTGAGAAATGCAATAAATATAAAAATAAGAGGTTAAGAAGGAATTTTACATAGACACTGGAAGCTGAAAGGAGGTGAGGAAGGAGGACAGGAGCAAGCTAATATGCATAAATTAAATTTAACCTTTGGTGATGTTAGTGAAATATGATACCATTGAAGAAAGTACATGAGAAAGATCTTGGAGTACCAGAAAGGCTGTACAGATGCAACCAGTGACATGTTACACTGTATCCAGATACATCAAAATATATTGTAATACACAGTATCACAAGAAATACCTTTTAAATGAATGGGATGTTCTGTGCTATGTTGCAATATATCATGATATATTTAGATATATTGAACCTTGTCACTGGCTGCAACAGTAGCCAAAGAAATAAAAAATTTGATAGACCAGAAATCAATGGGCACCAGATGGGCTGTGGAAAAGAGGTGCTGGCATTATTGACCTATGTATCTGCAATATTTTTAACATGTCACTGATTTTAGGAGCGTGTGAAGGAGAAAAGGTTGTACATTATATTGAAAGCAAGGACCCAAGTGAGGAAAATAAAGATTTTAGACCAAATTTGCTCCCTAAAGTCATTTGCAAAATGCTGGAGATATTTATTTGCAGATGAATAATATAGGATTTCGAGAACAATACTGATTCTAACAAGTTTGAGCCGCTAGAACAGACAGTCTACTCCAGTCTTATTAAAATTTCAGAAAACTTGAATGAAGGCCCAAGATGCAGGTCAGGTAGTGAGGGCTGGTTTAATGGATTATTTATTTATTTATTTATTGAATTGTTTCACCAGGAAAGATACACTGAGCAACTTAATGCTTGTCTCACGGTAGGTCCTGGGGAAAGGGGAAAGGGATATACAGAGTATACAGAGTACGAGTTCAGATAAATACATAACAGATGGTGTAATTATACATATAATTATAAAACAGGAACATGGCATATGAGACAATATAGGCTGTTGCAGAGTTACTGTGCAGGCAGTTCATAGGTGCAGCATACAAAATATAATCAGTACAGATAATGAGCAATAGGATGCAAGGTTGGCCATGAATACAATACAGGTAGTACACTAGTGATGCAATATATAGCAGGGTGAACACATAGGAACCAGTCACCCATATTTAAGAGCTAGTCTATAATGGGAGGTATAAGTATAAGTGCAGGAAGGGTGGAGGGGTGAGAAAGAGGAGAGTGAGAGGGACAGAAAAACACAGAGAGAGAGAGAGAGACATATATGTAAGGGGGGTCAGGAGCAGGTTCAGGTGGGTGAAAGGAAGCTGTGCTACACAACAGTAAGGGAGTAAAGGGAGGAGGAGTGGTGGATTTGTGGAGGGAGGGCATTCCACATTTTAGGCAGGTGGTAGGAGAAAGCTTTTTGGCCAGAGGAAGTGGTTCTGCAGGGGAGTGAGAGTGTGTGAGTGTCAGCTTGGGATCTCAGGGAATAGAGGGAGAGGGTAGGGGTGCCAAGAGAGGAGGAGATATATGAGGGGAGAGATCCAGGCCAGAATTTAGAGATGAACTTAGCACCATGAAGTGTGTGCCAGGAGTGTAAGGAAGGAGGTTGAGAGAGTGGTAGAGGTCAAAGTGATGGGTGTGGGGAGGTGCATCAAGAGCAAAATGACAGAAGGAACTAAAGAGAGAGTCCAGACTGGATAGGTGGGACTGTGGGGCAGCATCATAGACTATGTCACAGTAGTCTAAAATAGGCATGATCATATTCTGTACTAGCTCATGCCTGGCGGCTAGTGGGATGCAGCTGCAGTTTCTGTAATGAGCCCCAAGCTTAGGCCTTTGTTTTTCAGAATGGCATCAATATGTACAGAGAAGTCAAGGTGTCTGTCCAGTCAGATGCCAAGATACCTGAAAGAGGAGGAGGAGTCCTCAAGAGTAGTCCCATCGAGGGTGTGAAAGGTGGGGAGGTGAGTTAGCCTAACGAGTCTCTGCCTTGTACCAAAGGACATGGAGACCATCTTCTTGGCATTTAGAAAGAGCTGATGAGAACTAAACCAGAGTTGGACTTTGGTGAAGTCAGACTGGAGCCTGGTCGTGACATCAGCAACAGTATTGCCCGAGGTAAACAATACCATATCATCCACATACATGTGGATGCTGGATGTAGTGCAAACCCGGGGGAGGTCATTTAAAAAGATGGAGAACAGAATGGGACCTAGCACAGAGCCTTGTGGCACTCCAGTGGTTATAGGTGGGGGGGGGAGATAGCATCAGCAGTTCTTACTGATTGTGACCTTCTGGACAGGTAAGCACTGAACCATCTTGTAGCAGACCCGGATAGTCCAGCAGCTGAAAGGCTGTGAGGGAGAAGGGAGTGAGAGACAGTGTCAAAGGCTTTAGCCAGGTCTACAAAGATAGCTGAGATAATGTGCCCTTTGCCAAAGCCTAAAGAGATGGTGCCAGTTAACCTTAGGAGAGAGAAGTGGTGGTAGAGTGGGATTTCCTGAAGCCAGACTGGAAAGGGGTGAAAAAGGCATAGTCAGAGAGAAATAGAGAGAGTTGTTTGAGTGCTGTGCATTTTTGCTATTTAGCTAAGGTTAGCAGTAGGGAGATAAGATGATTGTTATCCAGGGATGAGGGGTCACCACACTTAGGAAAGGGGAGGGTAACAACATGTTTCCAGACAGAGGGCACAGAGGCAGTCACAAAGGAGAGGTTTAGTAACAGGGAGAGTGGGAAGGCAATGGCAGGAGCAGAGATGTGTAGGAACCTGGGGTCAAGGCCATCAGGTGAAGAACCTTTGGTAGGGTTAAGTGCCAGGAGAGCTTGAAGGGTAGAAGCAGGGGAGACAGGAGAGAAGGAGAACGAGGGGGAGGAGTAAGGGGTTCGGGGGGTTATATGAAAGCTTTTGATCAAATACATTATGGCATGTTAACACCAAACATTGCAACATGTATTCAGGAAGTATAAGTAAACAAAGAAGGAATGGGACAGAGAACTGTACCAGTTAAAGCAGAAGGAAGTGGGGAAGGCAGTCAGAATAGCAAGGCCCCAAACTGTGGAAAATATAACCAACTCGATTAAGAAGGGGGATTGTAGGGAGCAAATAAAGACCAAGGGAGGAATAGTGAAGCTTAATTTTGCAAACTGTTCTCCAAGTATGACTATGTTTAACTATTGTATCTCTGTATTGTATAATATTACTGAGGTGTCATGTTGTGACAGTTCATATATTGTATATCCTGTGTTCCTGTGCTAGCCAAGTCCATCTTGTAAATGGGCTATTCTCAATGGTGTTCACCTGGATAAATAAAGATTTTATTGATTGATTGATTAATAAAGGGGAGGTTGGGTGGGTAGAGGGTGACAGTGAAAATGCAGGGATACAGAACAAATACTTCTGCTCAGTATTCACAAAAGAAGATGAGGGAGAGGTACCTAATCCAGTCAATAGAAGCACTCTGGATAGGAGGTTGATACCAGTCTATTCAGAGAAGAAAGTGTTCTGAAAGAACTTCAAAAACTGAAGGTGGACAAAGCAATTGGCCCTGATGGGGTTCACCCCCAGAATTCTAAAAGAACTAAGGGGAGAACTAGTGACACCACTGACTACCCTTTTTAACTGTAGCTGAGTTTATAGTGAACCACACTGTTTGGTGGTCACTTGTTCCCAAATGGCTACCCACTTCTAAATCTGAGATCCTCTCACTGTCCCCATTTGAGAATACGAGGTCTAAGATTGCTCCTTTATGAGTAGGTTCCAATACTAGCTGTCTGAGACATGCCACCTGAAGGGCATCAAGAATGGCCCTGCATTTGGATGTGGCTGCAGCAAAGGTCCTCCAGTTAACATCTGGCATATTAACGTCCCCCATCAACAGTATCTCCCCTTTCTCTGCCATCCTAAGTATGCCTTCTATCATATCCTTGTAAATTCCCTCCCCCTGACATGGGGGTCTGTATACAACTCCTGAGCGGATTGTGGTGCCATTTTCAGTCTCTAAGGTGATCCACAGTGCCTCCTCTCCTCCCTGTTTACTCTTTTGTTCAGTTGCTTTTATCCCTTCCCTTACACAGAGAACTACTCCTCCCCTCTTCTGCCCTCCCTGTCTCTCCTATAGGTTGTGTACCCTGGTATGTTAACATCTCAGTCATGGGTTCTCTGTGTACCATGTTTCTGTGACTGCTACGATATTCAGGCATCCCTCTTCCATCAAGGCCACCAGTTCAGGGAGCTTGTTTCCCAGACTATGGGCGTTGGTACTCATTACCCTCCATTTCTTGATGGCCTTACCCCTTTTTTGCCCCATCCCTGTCCTTATTGTGTTTGTCACTTTCTCCATTTACCCCAGCACTTCTCCCTATTGACATCTCTATGTTGGTGTCTTCCTCACTTAGTACCCTGATATTTTTGGGGGGGTCTAGGATTTCCCTGCTCCTTTCCCATGCCTCCCCTCTTGGCTAGTTTAAAGGCTTGCTGATGAAGTATTTAAACCTATCACCTAGTATCCTGGTTCCCCTCCTGGACAGATGCAGACCATCACACCAGTATAGGCCTGCATCCATCCTGGTAGATCCCCAGTCCCTAATGAAGCCAAATCCCTGAGCTCTGCACCAGATTTTCAACCACTGATTGAATCCCATTGTGTGGAGCACCCTAGCCTCATCTGTGCCATAGACAGGCAGCACCTCCGAGAAGGTTACCGTGTGTGCTATTTGTCTAAGGCCCCTCCCCATTTCCACAAATGCTTCTTGCACTGCTCTGATCCCTTTCTTAGCCAGGTCATTTGTCCCTAGGTGGACAATGACATCCAGCTCCCTCCCCTGTGCAGCTGCTCCTGTGATCCTGAGGATTCGCTCCCTGTCCCTCCAAGCCATGGCACCAAGCAGGCACCTTACCTCCCTCTGCCCTTCCTCCTCCAGTTCTACCTTCCTAACAATGGAGTCCCCCACCAGGATTTGTTTCCTTCCCCTGTGGGGTCTCATGCCACCCTCCTGTGGGTCTCCTTTGTGGAGGTTCCCAGCATACTCCTTGGTCTCCACTGTGGGTGCCTCCATAGAGGAATCACACTTTTCCAGAGCGGCATAGAAATTGTGGAGAGGTGCAACTGGAGGGATGCACCTCTGTTCCACCACCTCCCTGAACCCACTGTGGTCCAACCACTCATCTTTCTTAGCAACCTCTGAGGCAACTGCAGTGACTCTGGTGGTCCATGGGTGGGAGAGGAGGTCCCACAAATCTTGGCCAACTCAGCCTGGAGATGAGTAACCTCCTTCCTCAGCCTAGAGTGGAGCTTGCAGATGGGACAACACTGCATCCTCCAGAATGTCTTCCGGAAGACTGCTGCTCCACAGCCACTGCACTGCACCACTCCCATCATGTCTTTTTTCTGGCCCCCAACTGTTGGTTGGAATACTTACTCTTTCCTCTGTTTATTTTCTTTTTTTTTCTTTTTTCTTCCCCTACTTACTAACTGCCTCTGTGCTCTTTTAGCTCTTGATCTTCCTGTTACTTGGTATTACTTGGTATGAAAGAACAGAAAAAGGCCAGAGCCCATTGAGACTGTTCCCCACACTATGTGGGACATTATTTATCTATTATCCCTCAACCAAACATCTAATTTGTTTTTAAAGGTAGTGGCACTAGTTGTCTCTGCCAATCCTTGTGGTAAGGTGTTCCATACAATGGATACTCTTATTGGAAAAAAGTTTCCCCTTTTGCTGGTTTTATAAGTTTTTACTTCAAGCTCTTTATTATGCAGTCTTGGAACATGTCTCCTTTTGGAGAGTGTTAGACCACATTTTTCCATTAGATCTGTTGAATTTATTAAATTAAAAACCATAAGCATATCACCTCTTAATCTTCTAGTTTGAAGAGAGAAGAGACCAGTAGCTTTTAATCTTTTCTGATAATCCAAGTTTGTTAACCTTGGAATCATTCTAGTTACTCTCCTTTGAACCTGTTCAAGAATTGCTATGTCTTTTTTTTCATTTGGATTCCAGGAAGGGGAGCCATAGTCTAGATACAGTCTAATGTATGCCCTATACAATGAAATAAGGCATTGTTCAGTGCGATTAACACAAGTGCATTTTATTTGCCTCAAAAGTCTGTTGGTCATGCAAGCAGTTCTAACACAGTGATCATTTGATGTAAATTTATTATTAACATATATCCCTAAATCTTTTTCACAGTTTGGTGAGTGAAGTGGTAGTCCATTTATATAATATATTGTTTTTGGATTATTTACACCAAAATGCACTACTAAATATTTGTCTTGATCAAACTGCATATGATTTTCATTTGCCCAAAGTGTTAATTTTTCCAAATCCTTCTTTAGTGCAGAAATATTTTCTTGATTATTAACCTTGTCCCCCAATTTAGTATCATCTTCAAATTTAACCATGAAGTTATTTGGCCCTGTTTGTAAATCACTGATAAAGAGATTAAACAATGTTGGTCCCAAGATCGACCCCTGTGGTACATCACTTGTCACACTACCCGAATCAGACAAGATATCATTAATTCTGTCTCTCTGAGAATGATTTGTCAACCAGTTTAAAGTCCAGTTGACAATATCAGGTGACAAACCTAGATTGTGCATTTTAGTAATGAGTTTTTCATGTGAGACTTTATCGAAAGCTCTACTAAAGTCCAAAAGTATTACATCAGTAGGGATACCCACATCTAGTAGAGTACTTATATTATTGTAAAAAGATATCAGCTGGTGGTGCAGGAATACTTGGGAGCAAACCCATGCTTATTTGAATCATAAATTCCTAATTTTTTACAATCTTGATCTATTAGAGACTTCATTACTCGTTCCATTAATTTACCAGCCACTGATGTCAGGTTAACTGGATAATAATTTTGCACAGAACCTCTATTGCCTTTTTTAAATATGGAAGTAACTATTGCTGAACGCCAATCATTTGGTACAATGCTTTCTTGTAAGGGTTTGTTGAAAATAATTGACAAAGGTATAAAAATATTTATAGAGGTTTCGATCAGAAACCATGGATGAAACCGTCTGGGCCCGGACTAGTATTTTTTTTAGTTTTTTTATAGCCTGTATAATGTCAGTTGTATAGAACCTATGATAATCTACGTGGTGAACTTTAAATGTACTAGTAGGTGATTTGTGAGAGAAGACAGAACAAAAGTACTTATTAAAGAGATTTGAGGTTTCTATATCAGATAGAGAAGAGCCATTGGTTATAATGGGACCAATGGTCCTTGATACACCTTTTTTACTATTTATATAGGAGAAAAGAGATTTGTGACAGTCTTTTGTATGAGCTAGTTTAAATTCTAGCTTATAGTCTGTATTTATGTAATAGAGTAGTTTTAAATGGAACAGAACTATTCTTAGGTTTCCTAAAACATGTAATTTTTATTTTAATCTGATTTTTAATTGTCTTGTTGAACCAAGGGGGAATTTTTCCTTTATTATTAAATTTCCTCTTAGAAGGAATAAAGGTATTTTTCAAATAATGTACAATGTTTTTAAAAAAGTCCCAAGCTTGTTGTGTTGTACAATTAAGAAGATTAGATTCCCAGTTTATGTTTTGTAAGTATTCATTGATTTTAGAAACATGTGCTTTATTATAATTTTTTGTACAGTATAACTTCCTTTGTGTAATTTTAAACTGTTGAATTTCAAAAAGAATAGATGAATGATCTATGGTCCCAAGTGGATCCCACATATGTAAATTGATAATTTGTTGCTCTATATTAGTAAATAATAGATCCAAAATATTAGGACCTCAAGTGGGTTCAGTAACAAGTTGTTGTAATCCAGTGCTAACTACCACATCTATTAGTCCTTTCTCAGCATAGGACTGTCCTGAGAATGAGTCCCAGTTAATATGAGGGAGGTTAAAGTCACCAAATATTACGGTATCTTGAGATTCTGAAAAATGTGTAATTGCTTTAAACATATCAGTTGTGTAATCTGAATTTGCAGATGGAGGTCGATAGATGTTACCAATAGTTATATAGGACTGCTCCTTCAATAAGATTTTAACCCATATACTTTCCAAAGGAAAGGGAGAACACACTTCAAAAGAAGGAAGATCATTTTGTATGTACATACAAACTCCACCGCCTTGCTTATCTAATCTGTTTTTATGATATAACTTGTAACCTGGAATTTCTCTGGACCATATTGAGGATGCGTCCCACCAAGTTTCAGTTACTCCCATCACACCTATATTTAAAGTTTTACATTTGGCTTCAAGTTCTGCTAATTTGAGTTGGTTTAAAGATCTTGCATTCAAAGCTAGGAATTTACATTTAGTTGTAATAATATTTTGGTAAGTATTCAGAGACTTGAGAATAGACCTATTCTCCTCCATTGTTTTTAGTTTAAACAATGATTTATGATTTTAGTGATACTTTTCCCCATAAGTGTACTTCCCCATGACTGAGATGTAAACCATCCCAGCAAAACAAGGAAGAACGATCTGAAAATGATTCCCATTGGGTAATACAGGGTATATCCTGCTTAAAACACCACTTTCTGAGCCATTCATTTAGGGCTTTGATTTTCTGCGTCATGGTAGATGTTGTTCTCATGACAGGTAGAATTTCAGATATACATACACAGCATCCCCTATCAAGTAGCAGGTTACATAATGCCACACAGTCCTGTTGTAACTGATTAAATGAGGTGTTGTTTATATCATTAACACCGGCATGTATGATAACCAGTGGATTTTCCCCCCATTTTGTAAAATTTTAGGCATCATGGAGGTAATGTCAGATACCCTGGCCCCACGGAAGCTAGAACAAGTGCGGTTGCTCTTGTCACTACTGCATACTGCCCTGTCAATGTGCTTAATGATTGAATCTCCCGGGACCAACACTTGTTTTGAGACAGTAGGGGTACAAGAATCTGAAACAGGTGATTGTTTAACACACTCCGGAGCGATTAACTTAATAGGTATTGATTTGGTAGCTTGAGACTTACTAGGACAAATATTCATGGGCATTAACTCCTGTTGAAAAGTGTTTTTAAACCATTATTATCAACAGAGGGTAATGCACAGGATAAATTATATAGCACTTCATTATTTGATACAGTCAATTGCTCAAACCTATTACGAGTTTCAACAGGGGCACTATTGTGTATTTGACCACCCCTCCTTTTTTTAAGAGGCTTTGTGATAATGGTCCAGTAGTCATTATTATGAGAAGAGGGCGGATAATCATCCACCTTATAAGAGGGGGCAGAGGCAACAGGTATATTAGTACTAGTCATTACAATTGTCTCCTCATCAGGAGGCACAGAAATGCTACCGAAATGCGAAGGAAATTGTTCGTTAGAATGAAGTTGTTCATCCATAAGATCAATGTAAATTTCCAGTTTCCTAATATCAGTAGAAACTGGTTTAATATTAAGTAGAAACGCTACCTCTGCTTCAAGAGTAGTAATCAGATGGCAATTAGCACATACATACTTGCTCCCATAATTTCCCTCATTATACATCAAACATTGCATACACTTACTAAGTTTGTTTTCCATTATTAAAGGTGTATATTTACTAAGTAGAGGATATGCTAAAATTATCTTATCCAAGTTTGTCTAATGCCAGCAGTTTCAGCATGCCCAGCGGGCACAGCAGACATGCAGACATGAAAAAAGGCTAGCAACAGGAAGTTGTAATTTGAGTCACCTGCTTTTATAGTGTCTAAGCCACACCCCCAGTTTAGCTCTCTCTCTCCTCCTACTGCTTTAGAAAAGTAAGTTGATACAGTACCCTTCACAGCACAGAACACACACTGACTTTCTCTCCCCTCCTTCCTTTTTTAACCCTAAACAAGACCCCCTCTACCTCCAACAAAGTATCTGTCTGCTCAATCTCAACAGACCCCAACTCCAGCCGAGCTACAAGTGCCAAATCAACAAGAAAATGTAGCCTCCCCCAGCCAGCCACCCTCTGCTCTACAAGCAAGGCTAGCAACAGTCCTAAGACAAGAAGTTCCTAAATTTCTCAGTAGTCTCCTTACTTGCTCAGAGTCAGACCTCCAACAGCTGGGGAGGGCAGAGGGCTACGCTTGCCCTTCTATTATGGTGCGTCTTTGGTGGTTCTGTGATCACTCACTTCCTGCTCCCAAACAGGAAGTTCCTGTTGTCAGTTAAATCCTGTGCCTATAAAAGTAGAACTGGTTTAGGGTGGGGGGGGAGTGGAGGGGAGAGAGGGAGGGCAATATAGTCCCAGTAGAGAAGTTTTAGTTATACCAGTATCTCCTTCTTCCTGGTGTTCTGTCTTTTCTCTGGCAGAAGCTATATAGAGCAGTGCTTAAATCCGGTTTTAACCTGGCTCCTTCTAGCTAAGCCACTCCCCCACTTTGCAAATCTTTCTACACTTAGTTAATTTCACAGATAATTTCCTTCTGACACCTGTGACAAGCACCTAGATAAGTACATAGATAGCACAGATAACAGATAACAATTTACTTCAACTACCTCTGACAAACACACTAACTCTTTTTTTGACCCTAAATTGAAGGTCCCAGTACAATATTTCTAGTTCTTAGTCCCAGTAGGGAAGTTTTAGTTATACCAGTAGCTCCTTCCTCCTGGTGTTCTGTCTGTTCTCACATAGTCCCACACAAAAGATTAACAAACAAACTAGCCAGCCTGGGAGTGGGTCCCAGGGTGGTAGCCTGAGTAAATATTGGCTGGACAACAGGACACAGAGGGTAATAGTAAACACAGTCCACTCTGAAGAAAGGGGAGTTACTAGTGGATTACCACAAGATTCAGTACTGGGTCCAGCCCTTTTTAATGCCTTTACAAGTGACACTATAGAGGTACTGGAAGGAAAAGTATGCCTCTTTGCAGATGACACAAAGATCTGCAACAGGGTCGATACACAAGAGGGGTGGAAAGGATGAGAAGGAACCTAGCAAAGTTGGAGGAATGATCAAAAGGATAGCAACTTAGATGTAATGCAAAGAATTGCAATGTAACGCACATGGAAAACAAAAACCCAAGGGGAAAGTACACAATGGAGGTGGGGGGAGGTAGTAACAACAACAAAAATGGAAAGGGACCTTGGAGTAGTCATATCAGATGATCTAAAAGTAAGCAAGCAATATGAGAAGACAGTAAGGTGGGCTTGGGGGATACTGGGATGTAAAGGAAGAGGCATAACCAGTAGAAAACAGGAAGTTGTTATCCCTTTTTACAGCCAGTTGGTGAGACCCATCTGGAGTACTGCATCCAGTTCTGGAGACCCCATCTCCACAAGGACATAGACAGGATGGAGGCAGTACTGAGGAGGACAACTAAAATAGTGCAGTGTCTGCACCAGAAGCCATATGAGGAGAGACTAAAGGAGCCCAGGAGAGGAGGTAGGTGTGTGCAAGTAGCAGGCCACACAGTCTCAAGGAGTGGCATGGAGCATTGATGGTCCCCTGGATTTGGTCAAGGAGGTGGACACAGAACTAAAGGAGGAGCTGCTGCAGCTGGTGGGTATGCTTAGAGGGAAAAGGGATCCAGAGCAAGAAGGAATCCAGAGCAACAATGAAGTAATTTCTGATTTCTCCCTTTACAGAGCAGAACAGCAGCATAGTAGCCATGCACTCAATTTTATTGTAACTGCTTTTTTCCTACTGTTGTCTTTTTTTCTTATTCCCTTTCTACTGTGAATTTGGGGCTGGGATTCTCCTGCTTTTCAACCGGCACAGGTAGACATTGGAGTGGAGCAAGAGGGAACCAATAGGAGGCCCTATGCTGGATCGGAGGTCTCAGAAATGGGCAAGGACAGGGCTGATACTCTCTCACTAGAGTTGGGATTGGACCCTAATCCCACTCACCCACACCCCTCCCAACCCTACCTGCTACACATTTATAGGGGGGTGAGCTACCCCATGATCAGTGGACTAGACGGGTAGGTACATGCCATGTTTAGTCCCTATCCAGCAGATGCAGCTGCAAGGTGGGTATAAGGCATAGATTTTAAAAAAGGGTATCTCATTTTAGGCCTACCACAGTAGTCTTTATAGGCAGTAGCAGATGCAGAGATTCTCCAGCATTCGGACATAGGGAAGAGCTGTTGGTGTATCTAGTGATTTTCTGAGTGGCACACTAAAGAACAGGGAACATTGTAGGTACAGGTATTATACAAACTGTTTAGTCTGAGCATTTGATACTAAAGTGCAGGATGGGGAGGAGGGCAGTCAACAAGTGAGGGAATCTTGGGGTGGGCAGACAGGACACCTGAGGACATGTGATGGAACCAGCTAGTGGGGAGGCTGCAGTCATGATAAAGCCACAAATGGTCCATGATAGGTATGGGTCAGGAGCCGGCACAGTGAGGGCAAGTGCATTCAGCATGGAGAGGAGTAGTCCAATATGAGGGCAGGGTCTGAGGGAGAGGGGTAGGACTAATCCATGGGTAGGAAGGAGGGGAATAGTTAGCCAACCAGGTCAGGGGATGGGGGGTTGTATGCTGCCAAGGATGTGGTACAGCCATATTCCTGGGAGTGGCATGGAGGGGAGGAGGCTGTATGGTGTGCTGGCAGATAGGTCAGCTTTGGGAAGATACTGGGTGGCTGAAGAGGGAGCTGGAGGCATGGGAGTGTCAGGACAGGGTGGAATGTGGTCATGAGGGGAATCTGATTAATAATCCAATGCAGACCACGTCAGGCCAACAAAAGGGAATGCTGGGTAGATCAGGAGGTGGGCCACACAAGGGTGTGCAGTCAAGGTCAGGAATGGAAGACTGTAGGGGCACTGGCAGAGGAATAAGGTGGCATCAGTGTAAAATGAGGGATATAGGCATCAGGGGAGGATACGGGAAAAAATAGGGCAAAGGGGATTAGCAGTACAAACAGTTTCTCAATTTTAGCTAGCCTGAAGGAGCAGGAAATGTAGGGGTCTGTAATTCCTGGGTTGGTAAAGGGGGGCACTACAGGAGAAAGAGAAGGCAGCACAATGTTGGCAGGCACTAGAGGTGACCCAAGTAACCACAGAGGCAATAGGCAACAGGAAGTTGGGGAGGCAGTAACGTCAGTGAGTAAAAGGGAACAGGTTGATGTTGGAAAAGGGGTAGCAGACTGGGGGTGGATGGAACATGGGTGAGGAGGGGAACTCAAGTAGGGGATAACCACAACTCTAGGAATGCACAGGGGAGGAATAAAGGGGGCAGAGACAGGGTGGAAGACAGTAAAAATAAGGTGGAGGAAAGGGAGGGAGAGGACAAGGGGAATGCTTTAGGAGTGGGAGCTGGTACACTGACCAGAGCTGGCAGGGGGGCTAAGGATAGGGCACAGAATGGGGAGACAAAGAAGTGGCAGAATTGGGGATGGGAGGAGGATCAGGTTGGGGGCTGGATAATATCAAGCAACAAGATGGAGATCACGTTAGAAGGAGAAGGTCATAATTCTGGGATACTCAATACTTAAGGGTGCAAGGTGGGGGGGGTAGTGGTGCCAGAAAAAGCAACATCTGGGTGGAGTGCATGCCTGGCATGACAGCAGGAAGGGTGGGTCATCATATTGGCAGATGTATAAAGAAGGTGGGTGGAAGACTGCACAACACTGTGCACCTGGGAACAAATTATCTGGAAGGGAGAAGGATAGAGGAGGTTCAGGATAGCTTCAGGGAAGTGGGGAACCTATGCAGTGATGGGGAGGGACAGTAGTGTTCTTAGAATTCCTGCAAGTGCCGTGAGTGAGCACAGACAGGAAGTGAGAATCATGGACTTCAACAAGTGGTTAGGGGAATGGTGTGAATCCATGGGGTACAGATTGGAAGGGGAGTGGAATAACACTTGGGAGAACACAGATCTGCATACAAGGGATAGACTACACCTCAGTAAGGAAGGCTCACAGGTGCGAAAGTGGAGACTGGGGGAATTTATCAGAGAAAGGTATAATTTAAACTAGCTGGGGGGGACAATGGAGGTGGATTGAGCCAGGAGAGGGGGTCCAAGGGACCTCCCCCCACAGCTAGGTTAGAGCCAAATATAACTAGAACTGGGGGGTGGAGAGGGGTAAGGATGTAGCAGGGAGAGGCTCAGGGTGGAGTGTGGTATCACTAAATTCTAGGAGCCTGGGGAACAAGATGACCAAGTTGTAGGTGTTGCTGTCAAAAGGGAAGGTAGACATAGCTGCCATAACTGAGATGTTGTTATCCCAAAACCATGACTGTGACTTAGCTATCCCAGGATATAACTTATTCATGAAGGACAGAGAAAAAGTGAAGGGGGGTGTAGCCATTTATGTAAGTGAGAGGATCAGATGTATTAGAGAGGAGAGGAGAGAGGGAGGAGGGCAGACTGGAAGTCATTTGGCTGCAACTGCATGCCCCAATGGGGGCCAAGGTCTGATCAGGGGTTGTTCATATGCCCACTATCAAGAAAGGGAACACAGATAGGGAAGTAGGGGTGCAGATAAGGAGGCTCAGTGGCAAAGGGAACACAGTGGTGGTGGGGGACTTTAATCTACCAGAGTTGGATTGGAGCATCCCAGCTACAACATGCACCAGGGAGCAGATCCTCCTGGAAGCATTCCAGGATGACTTCCTGACCCAAAGGGTAACAGAGCCAATAAGAGAGGGCAACATTCTTGAGCTGGTGCTAGAGGATGGGAACATGTTAAGGATGTTTGGGTGGAGGAACCACTTGTGGGTAATGATCACTGTGATGTGGACAGCCAGTTCTGAGTACTGTATCATTTTTTTTAATATAAAATGTATTACTGAATGTCTCTGCTGAAAATATGATGCTCTAGGAGTGACCTCACTCACCCCCCCCCCAGGTTTCAGCTGAAAGATGAAAGCCATGAGAAACTGCTAAAAACAGCATGTGAGATCACACACATTCAGTTTTTAGAGACAATGTGTTGCATGGAAGGCCTTAATCAAGGATCTCATGTCTTCCTGAGTTAATTACAGCCATAGTTGCTATATCATATCCATTTTATGACGTTGAAGGAAAAACCCAGGTTATTAGATAGAAGTGCGAAATCATAAATATGCTTTCATGTCCTGTAAGGAGGAAGCTTACTATGAGATCAAAAGAAGTGTCATTTGAAGGACATGAATTATGCTGAAGTTGCAGAATGTAATACTTTTAAAAGACATCCTATTTTTGTATAAGATATATTTTTTATATATAATCTGCCAGAGGAGGAGCTAGATGACCTCACACAAAAGGGGTTGGCAAATACAGTTTACTTTAAGGAATAATTCTGTTTTACTTAGACACACTTTTACCTAGACTCTGACCAAGAAAACATCGGTGAGCACTGTAAACAAGTATTTAGAAAGAGAGTCAAATCTAAGTACTGTAAGTAGGAATTTGCACTGTTTATATCTTGTTCTTTTAAAATATTTGTATGTCTTGTGATATAACAGTTCAGTATTGCTGTGTTTTACATATTTTTATCTA
Organism: Neoceratodus forsteri; assembly: GCA_016271365.2. Lineage (NCBI taxonomy): Eukaryota > Metazoa > Chordata > Ceratodontiformes > Ceratodontidae > Neoceratodus > Neoceratodus forsteri. Next base: position 586,721,022 of record CM028137.1, on the reverse strand, counting down.
TTGTAGTAAAACTCTTTTTAGAGCACACTTGGTCTGTCTTTGAATTTCTTTTATTCATAAGAAAAGTATGCATGGTTATAGCAGACAACAGGCATAAGCTTGAATGGTGGTACCAAACTGGAAAGAGAAGCATTTTAAATCTGAGGTCTTTATTAAAGTTTTAAGGGTTCATCTCTGTATACCTGGTTAGGTGCCCATAGGCAAAGATATCTGGTCTCCCAAAGGCAGAAATATATGAGCCTGTACATTGGGTACACCAGCAAGAGGTTAACAGTTTGAATCCCTCCAAAACTTGAGCCCAAATGTTGATCCAAACTCACAAAACAGACGAGAGGTTTACCTTGTTCTGTTAAACTGTTCACAAGACTGCACTGGGAGGTTGGCCATTTGGGAGTAGAGGGTCTGACCTGCTGAGTGGGTTTGTGACAGATTGGTTGGCAGCGGTGGCATAACTTTGGTATCACAAGCTTTATTGTTCTATGTCAGCTGAGACTGTAAGTTCTCTTGCAAAGAAAGAAAAAGGCAGAGTTTTATTTTAAAAGGAAACAGAACTATATATATCACTTGGCCTACAGTCAAGTTCCTACTTGTTTTATTTTTTTTTTTCCTAAAGTGCAAGTCAGAGTAGCAGCAGTCAGGAAAGATGACTTCCAACTACAGCAGGCACACTGTAGATTACTTAAGGCAGTTGTGCAGGGACAGAGGAGTCCCGTTCAAGGTGAAAGCAATCAAGCAGAGCCTCATAGATGCTCTGATGGTAGCAGATACCCAGAGCAGCAAGTCACTAACCATGACTGGAAAGGACCAAACCTCAAGTGTGGAAGGCTTGCGGCCAGTGAAGGGTCCAGAGCTGATGAGGAGGACAGCAGGGCTACTGTCAGTGAAGGGCCACAGCAGCAGGGGAGGGTCACCAGTATCCAGAATCTAGAGGTACTCAGGCTGCAAATTGAGTTGCACAGGATGGAGCTGGAGTTCCAGGAGAAGAGAAAGTGAGAGAAGTGAGAGGAGGACCATGAGGCAGAGCGAGAACGCAGAGAGGCAGAGAGGGAACAGCAAGACGCAGACCGTGAGGAGCGTGAGCACCAGCGAGTTGCAGAGGAGAAAAGAGAGGAGCGCCAAAGGCAACATGAACTGGAGAAGATACAAGTCCAACCAGCGGCACCAGTGCAGGTAAGTGGCTTGGGTTTAACTGGGGCTGCAGGATTGGGTTACAAATTGAACTCCAAATTAATAGCCGAATTTAAGGAGGGGGAAGATATGGACACTTTCCTAAATTCTTTTGAAAAAGTTTGTATTCAGGCTAAAATTCCTAACGAGTCCTGGAGCTTCCACCTATCCCTGCTACTTACCGGGAAAGCTCAGGATGCATTGGGTCAAATGGACAATGAGGATAGCAATGATTACAGCAAGCTAAAAGCTGCATTGTTAAAAAAGTTTGAATTAACTGCTGAATCATACAGAGCTAAATTCCATAAGCTCAGGAGAAGCCCTGATATGAGCTACGAGGAGCTAGCCATGAAACATCAGTTTTTAAAACGTTGGTGGGAAGGATTTGAGGCAAACTCTGCTGATAAAATTGAAAATGTGATTTTATTAGAACAGTTTTATTGGGCTTGCCCAGCAGAGCTAAAAACCTGGCTAGAGGACCGAGTTCCAAAAACAGTGCAAGAGGCTGCTGAACTTTTGGACCACTATGCCAAGAGCAGACCTGCACTGAGAGTGAATGGAGTGGGTGTGGCAGCACAGAAAGGGAAAAGTGTGCCTTCAGGGCAGCTAAAACCCTTACTGCCTCCACCGAAACCAGTTAGCCCCAAGTTTCAATGAAAAGATTTCTCTTAAGTAAGAAATGCATGTTTGTTGTGTAAAGAAACTGGGCACATTGCCAGACAGTGTCCCAAAACGGCGAGCCATAATACACAACAGGAAGCTAGAAAAGAAGTGGGTTGTTTGTGTGTCCCTGGGAGCATGCCAATGAACATAAGGGAACACATGCACCCAGCCATGGTAAATGGTGTGCAGACGCAAGGGTTAAGGAACACGAGGGCATCCCTGATGTTAGTAAAGAGGGATCTGGTACAGCCTGGTCAGCTTATACCCAATAAGTACGTCACTGTCCAAGGGTTCACTGGTGAAGAGAAAACATTACCCCTTGCTAGTGTTCTCTTAGACTGGGGTGACACAGGGGGAACTGTGCAACAGGTGGCTTTAGCCAAAACGTTAGCTGTGGATGTGATCCTGGGTAACAATCTCCAACTGGGGATGTTAATGTATGTGCAGTTACCCATAGCCAAGAGGCAAGTGAAAATTGTAGTTCCCTGAACCTCACAGAAGCCATTGTGGAAACCACTGGGAGGCTGGTTCCCTGGCCTGGGTCTTCTGATATGGAGACTGATAGAGAGGGGGGAGAAATTTCCCCAGTAGCCAGTAACCACACACCTATGGAAGGTTACTCCGAAGAGGGTTACCTCGTTCTGTTAAACTGTTCACAAGACTGCGCTAGGAGGGTGGCACTTTGGGAGTAGAGGGCCTGACCTGCTGAGTGGGCTTGTGACAATCACCACAGTGTAGTACTTATTTGAGCTGGGTAGAGAAACAGCCTCTCCAAAAACAGAAGGGTAGACTTTGGCAGGATGGGTTACATACTGGGAAGGCTTATAGCTGGCATCCACCTAGGTGTGGATGCAGAGCAGAAGTGGGCGATCATCAAGCTGGGACTGACTGAATCTACTAAAGCTTGTGTCAAGAGCCAGAGTAAGAAATCTAGACCCCAAAAACCAAGCTGGATGAATAGGAAGGTAGTGGAGAAGGTGAGGGATAACAGAAATGCATTCTGAACCTACAAGAGAACCAGTAGGGCAAAAGATAAAGAGGATTATGTGAGGATAAGTGAGCAGAATAGTAAGGACTGCAAAGGCAGCTAAGTAACGGAGATTAGCACGGGGGATAAAAGAAGGGGAAGAGGATTTATTCAGATATATCAGGGAAAAGAGGAAGAGCAAGGATCAAATTTTTAGGATTAGGAAAGGCTGTGGGTGGGTGGATAAGGGAGCTGAGAAAACAGAAGTACTCAATGAGTAATTCTGTTCTGTATTCACAAGACAGCATGCCCGACTGGGCTGATGTGCCCCCCCCCCCCCAGGCTTGGGATTACACCCCTCCAAATCAATATCATGGCAAGCTTTACTGCATTAACCTGCTAAATAGGGTGCAGATTTAAGGTCTCCTCGACTCCAGATGGCTGGGTGGCATTGGTGCACTTTAAGCATAGCTGGACCCTAAGATGATACAGGACCTGTATGGACTGGAGATGGCATATGGTACCTCTAACTGGCATGGGGACTTGCACTCTCCGCTCCTGGCTTGGTGGTGTTCAAGTGACTGCATAATAGGCCTCACTGCTGGTCCCTCCTGCTGCCTTCCCCCTCCCTTGACTTAGGGCCCTTCACAGGGTATCCTGGATTTTAGCTGGACCATTTTTAAGGTCATGCAAGTAATAGAGGTGTTGTTGGACCTGGAAGGCATGTGCCCCACTTTCCCTTGGTCTTCCCTCCCTCATGAGCATCATCCGTCTTTCCCCTCTTGATGGGCAGGTAGGCTGGGAGCCCCTTGAGCCCTCATTCTCCTGCTGGTTCTCAACTGCTTAGCGGTATTATCCCTCTTCCACTATTTCTGTGAATTTCCCAGGGAGAACTAATTCTGGGATGTATATTTTCCACTATTTTTGGATTGACCTTCCATATTTTAGTATGCTTGGGACTATTACATGTCAAGAAAGAGTTTGTATGGACTGCTGCATTGGACTCTGTGTATACTCCATATGGTTTGGGGCATGGGGGATGCTTTTGGGGTGTTCCTCTTGGTACTGGCACTCCTCTCACCATTTAGTAGCCACCTTAAAGGGATATTTTCCATATTCCCGGGTCAAGCAGTAATAAACCTTGTTCCCCCCCCTCCAATATATCGAGGGGGAGGACTGCTAGCCTCTATGCCATCTGTAAATCAGGTTTTAATGGAACTGCATCTTTTTGCTCCAATTTCTACCCCTTCCTTATCAACTCCTTTTTTTTATTTTTCAGCCCCACAGGTTATTGTTTCCTTCTCTTAGTCCTTCCCCCCTTGAAGTTAGGGGCAATGGTTTCCCCAGGACCCCATATCACTTGGTTGAATGTGTGTCCACCTTTGGACAGTCAGTAGACCTGTCCTCAATGCACGCTCCATGTGAACGCGTATTGATGGAAGTCAAAGATAACCCTCTTTTTGGGGGTTTGTACATAGTTTTCATTCTCCTGTATCTCCTCGCTGAGATATACTTTATTGTAATTACTGCCTTAACTAAGCCCAGTTAGCTTATTAGCTTTCCCACAATTATTGCTGTAATGTATTTTATTTTTCTGTTTACCATATTGGCTGCAGAGCATCAAGTTATTGTAAAGTTTTCAGCTAGTGAATTTCTCTTATTCCAGGAAACCCAAACGAATGATGTTTCAGTCCTTAGGGAGGTCTGGGTCCCAGGGGGTTATGCAGTGTACTCTGATCAGTCTAGGCATGCAGGGAACCTTTAAAATTATTTCTTACAATGTGAATGTGCTGGCCGTCCCCATAAAGAGGTACCGCACAATCCGTGCACTTAAAAAATTAAACCCCAATATGCTTTTACTACAGGAGACTCACCTCTCTTCAGTTGAGTACCAGAAATTACTTAAATTTGGCTTTTCTGATGTGGTTGTGTCCTCCTACCAGAGAGGTAGAAGGAGGGGGGCAGTGATCCCAATCCCAAGACATTCCCAGCCACAAATACTTGAATGATATTCTGACAAAGATGGTAGGCTAGCGTTAGCCATAATCAAACTGAACCAACAGATTCTGACACTATGTAACACTTACATCCCCCCAGGCTCTGATGCCTCCACCATCCAACAACTAATAGATGTTATTCTGGGGAAGAGAACAAGGTATTTTGATATTAAGAGGGGATCTTAACTGCCACCTTAATCCCTCGCTTGATTCGTCCACTGCACGCCTGTCCCCACAGTCCTCAGGACAAAAACATCTTCAGCGTTTGCTCCGTGATGTTGGTCTGGTCAATGTGTGGAGGCAACTCCATCCTTTATAATGGAAATTCACCTATTACTCTAATGCTTTTAAACATTATTCTAGACTTGATTACTTCTGTATAGGCAGGGAGTACTTGAATCAGGTGCGGTCAGTGGATATCCTTAATATCTGCCTATCTGACTATGCTCCTATTGTTTTAGAACTTAATATCAGAAAAGAGAAGAAAAATGTACAATGGAGATTTAATCCATCCCTTTTAAGAGATAGGGAATTTAAAGACCTCCTGGAAATACAAATCCAGGAAATTATTTGAGATAATGCCTCTACACATGTATCTCCTCAGACTTTATGGGATGTGATTAAAGTTGTGCTTAGAGGCCATATCATAGCTTATGCCACCCATAAGAAAAAACAGGCGAGGCATGTTTGCAGGAGAAGCTTAGTTTTCTCCAGGAGGCCCACATGCAGGGGGATTCCAACCTCCTCCTCCTCTTAATTTCCCAGATGCAGTCTGAGATCCAACGAATGCTGACAGCCAAAACTGAACAAGCTTTGGCCTGGTTAAGGCAGCGGTATTATGAAGGTTGAGCCTGGGCTTCCAGAATTCTGGCCTACCGCCTCAGAAATCAAATACAACAATGCACTATATCTAAAATCAAGGACCCCATTTTGGGACAGATGCAATACTCCACTCAACATATGCTTGATTCATTTAAGAAATATTACCAGTCCCTTTACTCTTCCCCAACAGAGCCTTCCCCACATAAAATACCAGACTTTCACTCTCAGATCCACCTTCCAGCTCTCTCTCTCTCTCTCTCTCTCTCTCCCCCTCCCAACAGGCTCAGATTGCAACTCCGATCTCTGAACTGGCCCTCCAAAATGCAGTTAAAGGACTTGGATGGTAAAGCTTCCGTCCCAGATGGCTTTGGAGCCGAATTTTATAAAGGAGCCTGGAATTTAGTACAGATCCCACTTTTGCAGGCTCTACAGGCTGGCCATCTCACCTCCTCTTTCCCTTTATCATGGAAACAAACTACAATTTCAGTAATCTTGAAACCCCAAAAGCCTTCACACCTCTGCGAGTCTTATCTTCCCATATCACTACTCAGTCAAGACTACAAGATTTACACAAGTATTTTAGCCTAGAGACTTGATTTCATCCTTCCTTCTTTAATTCATTCAGCTCAGTCTGGATTTATTAAAGGCAGACAGACAACGGATAATATAAAACATATGCTATATCTTATTGATCACGCTCAATCCACAAAATCCCCACTTCTAATACTCAGTCTTGATGCCCAAAATGCCTTTAACATGGTCTCATGGGGGGTTTCTACTAGCTGCCCTTAAAAAATTAAACTTCCCTGAGCTATTTATGACAGCCATAAGAAGTATCTACTCTGGCCCGGAGGCTGTTGTGAGACTGAATGGATCCCATTCTGATCATTTTCCCTTATTTAGGGGCACTCGCCAGGGCTGTCCCCTTTCCCCATACTTGTTTGCCCTTTTTGTGGAGCCCATAGCTCAACTCCTCAGACAAACCCCTAATCTCCATGGGTACAGGGTACCAGAATTTTCCTATCATAAACTAGCATACTATGCTGATGACCTCCTTCTCTATATCACTTGTACTGATGAATCATTACAAAACCTAACCACACTTCTAACAGACATAGTGACCCTCATGGGTTATACTATCAATCCAAATAAATCAGAGGCTCTACTATTACAGTCCCCTTTGCCTCCGGATTTAGTCCTGAAATACCCCTATAAATAGGATAAACCCCACATAACATACTTGGGTATTAAAATACCTAAGACTTTCTCTGAGCTTTACTCTCTGAATTATACGCTAACTCTTTCAAAGATAAAATTAGATCTGGCCAGATGGACCCCTCTCCCTCTCTCTGATGGCTAGAGTTCAGTCTATTCAGATGAACTCTGCCGAAGATACTACAATATATTTAATGCAAAATATCCCCCTTCCTCTTACTACCAAGGATGTTAAGGACTGGGATAGAACTGTCAGTAAGTTCCTATGGGCAAATCAATGACCCAGAATAGCACTTAATAAGCTCCAGTGTCCCAAGGAGAAGGGGGGGTTGTTTCTCCCCTGCATTTCAAACTACTGGTTGGCTGCTTTACTTATGCATATAACGTTTTGGTTTTTACCTCCAAATCAAGCCCCGTCATGGCCTACAGTTGAAAGATCTATGGCAGATTGCCCCCTAAATTATTCCCGTGTATTTCAACCTCATAATATATCCTAGTAATGACGGGGCTCTAGATTTATGAGGGGCTTACTTCATAGCTGGATGAGGTTCCTCTCTTGACCATCCAACAAATTCTTATCCACTTGGATGGGTATTCCCACGGAAGATCCATCATGGACCCCAGCAAGATTAGATATCACCTTTCAGGTCTGGGCACATAACGGTTTAAAACATTCATATCAATTCTATGATAATGACATCTTTAAGTCATTTGATCAGATTAACCAGGAGTTCACACTGTCCAAGTCTGACTTCTTCAGATTCTTACAGATCTGTCACTTTTTGGATACTAAAATTAGCCTAGATGTCACTACACAGATTGTCCCCCCCCCATATGCCCCCTATTAACTCAGATTACAAGGGTTGGTGACCGAACCCATTTGGTCTCCCAAATATATAAAGCCCTGCAGGGGGGCCCCCTCTCTGGCCATGGACCTGGTACAGTTTCACTGAGAAGCTGAGTTTCAAGTGGTGTTGTCCCAGGAAGATTGGCTCCAGATCTGGCGGAGACAGCATAAAACCTCAAACTCATATGGAAAGAATTTTCCTGGAAGATAGTATCCAGATTTTTTTTGCACTCCCCAAGTATCTGCTAAATTCTCAATTAGAGGGGACTCCTCCTGTTGGAGACATTGTGGTTGCGAGGTGGCCACATATGCACATATGTTGTGGTTTTGCCCAGTACTCGCATCTTATTGATCCTTGATAGAGAACAGGGTACTAGACCTTTTCTCATCTCTGGGTAATTTTACCCCAGCTGTTGGGATCCTTCTTCATTGCCCAAGTCACTTTAAGAACCCACACCACATCTACCTATTTAACATATTACTGGGTACAGCTAAAATATGTATCACGTGATTATGGCTTCGTCCTGAGTCCCCTACTATAACAGTCTGGGAAGACACAGTATATGATGTCTATAAACTAGAACATATGACAGCCAGGTTACAAAATAAAATCCTAGAATTAATGAATCGCTGGAATATCTGGTTTCTTTATAAATCTCAAATTAGACCAGACTACCAAGCAAAGGATTGCCTGTCTTGTCTGAATGACTCCCCCATTGGTCCTCGGTGGTGCCAGCCAGCCCTAAACATCCCTCCCTTACCTATGGGTTGCCCACATTCTGTATGAGGCCTACTATTCTATAGTGACTATAGTGACTAAGACACATAATCTACTTAGTTCCCCCATGGATTTCCCTAGCCCCCTACGAGGTAATTGTAGATTTAAACCAAGTGACTTATTCACAGTATGTTTAGGATAGATTCACATATTTCTTGATTAACAATTAATAACTGAAATACTCTATTCATAGAGTATAATACCTGTCTTTTTGATATATCTATGTAATCATGGTATAATTAAGCAATAATGCCCGGCAGGGTGTGTGTCGTGCTGGGATAACGTCATGCCTCAAGTGGTTGGCACGTGGCCGCAGGCCGAGTGAGCCCAACGGCTGAGGTGTGACGTTATCCCAAATGACACACACCCTGGAGGGCATTATTGCTATTATACAATGGCTCGTTGTTATACAGAATAAAAAAATAGTTTTAAAGATGTTTTTGTGTGGAAAAATATGTTTGTTTTTTAAGAGAAGATGAAACAAACAAGCAGAAACAAATCAAGCAAACAATCATCTACAGGTTCACAGTGAGGCTGAGACTAAACCCATGATGTTGTACTGGGATAACATCATGGGTCCAGCCCAAGACTGACCAATCAGAGTCCAGGATTTTTTCTTGCCATTGTATAATATGACGTATGTAATCTATTGTCTACACTGATATATTCCTGTGATTCTGCTCTGTGGTATTTTTTTTTTTTTATGAAAAAAGCTAAAATAAAAAAATAGTTTCAAAAAAAAGTATTCACAAGAGAGATAGATGGTCCCATACCAGAAGGGAAAAGTGGGGTGGGAGGAGGGGGTGAGGCAACCACAGATGGGGAAATCAGAGAGGAAAGGGTGCTGGAGGGCTTTAGGTCCCTGAGGCTAGGAAAGGCACTCGAGTCAGACAGAGTTCATCCCAGGGTGCTAAGGGAGCTGGCAGACATCCTGGCAGGGCCATTGGTGGACCTATTCAACACTTCTCTAAATATGGGGTGTGTGCTTAGGGATTTGAGAGAGGCACATGTAGTACCTCTCCATAAGAATGGGCCCAAGGATGAGCCGGGGAACTACCAGCTGGTGAGCATTACTGCAATTGTGTGTAAACTGATGGAGGCTATCTTCAAGGAAAGGTTGGTGCAGTTTCTTGAAGATAATAATCTTCTGGACAACATGCAGCATGGGTCTGTCTCTGGCAGATCCTGCCAGACAAACCTGGTTAAATTTTTTGACTGGGTTATGAGGGTACTGGACAAGGCCCGGGTGCTGGATGTACTGTATCTGGATTTCAGCAAGGTCTTCTATTCAGTGCCACATGGGAGTAGGGAGGAATCTGTTCAGATGGGTTGCAAACTAGCTGTGGGAGAGGCAACAGAAGGTAGTGGTCGGGGGTGAAGCATCAGAGCCCAGAGCAATGACAAGCAGTGTCCCACAGGGCTCGGTACTGGGACCGGTCCTGTTTAACATTTTCATCGCTGACACATCAGTAGGGATCAAGAATAAAATCTGCCTCTTCGCAGAGGACTCCAAGATCTGTGCTAAGGTGGATGGGGGTGGGGGGGCAAGGTACTCCACAAGGATTTGGCAAAACTGGAGGGATGGTCACACACCTGGCAGCTTGGGTTCAATGTCAAGAAGTGCAATGTGATGCACTTAGGAGCTAGGAACCCAGGTTACAGTTACTGGTTGGAGGGTGTCCAATTATCAACATCTGAGGAGGAGAAGGATCTGGGGGTGCTTGTGACAGGGGAAATGAACCACTCGGCACATTGCAGGAAGGCAGCGGCAAAGGCAAATAGGATGTTATGGTGCATAGCAAGGGGAACATCTAGGAGTATTGCGGTCATGCTGCCCCTGTACAGATCCCTGGTAAGGCCACACTTGGAGTACTGTGTGTAGTTCTGATGCCCCTACTTAAAGAGGGACATCAAACTGCTGGAGGCAGTGCGGAGAAGAGCAATAAAGATGATCATGAGGATGGGGGAGAGACCATACGAGGAAAGACTGAGGGAGCTCAATATGTATACCCTGGAGGGTAGAAGAGGGAGGTGGGGATATGATTGAGATCTTCAAATACCTGATGGGGATAAACAGGGTTGGCACCAGATGTGTGCTCACTCTCAAGGCTGGAAGAGAAATCAAAGGGCACTGTCTGAAATTTGGAGAGGGGCAGATTCAGGAGGGAAATGAGAAGACACTATTTCACTGAAAGGTTGGTGGCGGTGTGGAATTCACTGCCAGAACAAATCATATCATTGCATACAGTGGGGAGCTGCAAGAGAGGGTGGGAAAGATTCAAAGGGACAGTACAAATGGAGGGAGGGAGAGAGGGGGAGGAAGGGAATTGTGGGAGGGGGGCTACTGCAGTCTGATGGATTGATGTGCTGCACAATCAAGCAGACTAGATAGACCATGGGGCCTGTATTTGCTGGCAATTTCATATGTCCGTATGTTCATATGTAGACTAAAGGAGCTTCATATGTATACCCACGAGGAAAGGAGTTAGAGGGGGGACATGATAGAAACTTTCAAGTACCTGAGGGGAATCAACAAAGTCCAGGAGGGATAAGATGGCCAACAGAGTTAAGCTAGCCCTGGCAAAAAGAAATACAGGTGAGGGGGTACAGGCAAAGTGGGCAAGCATTAAGGATGCAATACTTGAAGCAATATCCCATTATGTTAGAGAGAAAAGGAAGTGCAAAAGAAGAAGGAAACCACTTTGGTTCTCAAAAACAGTAGCAGAAAAGGTCAGAACCAAAAGGCTGGCCTTCAGGAAATATAAGGGAATGCAGCAGGATGAAGATAGAGAGCCATACCAAACTTCCTTAAGTGAAGCAGGGAAGGCAGTAAGGCAGACAAAGGCCCAAACTGAGGAAACACTAGCACAGACAGTAAAAGAAGGTGACAAGACTTTCTATAAATACATTAGTGAAAGGAGAAAGTCCAGAGGGGGTATTGCTAAGATCAAAGGAGATAAGGGAACATGTTAGGAGGATGACCATGTAAAAGCATCTATCCTAAATAGATACTTCTGCTCAGTATTTACTGAAGAGAAGGCAGGACAGGGCCCACAGTGCAGCACCATGGACACAGGGGGGAGGGAGGTAGACACTAATCCCTTCACAAAAGAAAGGGTCCTACAAGAGCTCAATAAGCTCAGGGTGGACAAGGCAATGGAACCTGATGGCATAGATCCCAGGTTACTAAAGGAGCTAAGGGTGGAACTAGCAAAGCCATTATCAGAACTGTTTATTGAGTCTCTGAGCACAGGAGAGGACCCAGAAGACTGGAGAAGGGCTCATGTGATCCCGCTCTACAAGAGTGGTAGCAGGGAGGAGGCAGGGAACTACAGACCAGTCAGTCTTACCTCAGTAGTGGACAAGATTATGGGAGGCACTCCTTAAGGAAAGGATAGTGCAACACCTAGAATCCATAGGAGCACAGGATCCAAGATAGCATGGGTTTACAAAAGGAAGGTCCTGTCAAACTAATCTCATAGATTTCTTTGACTGGGTAATCCGACTGGTGGACCAAGGGGGAGCAGTTGATGTTGCCTACCTTGACTTCAACAAAGCTTTCGATACTGTTCCACATAGAAGATTGATAAATAAGCTAGGTAGGCTCGGGGTAGGTCAGAAGTTGGTCAACTGGGTGGCAAACTTGTTGACAGGCAGAAAGCAGAGAGTGGTGGTAAATGGTTTTAAGTCAGAAGAGATGCAAGTCACAAGTGGGGTACCTCAGGGGATCAGTCCTGGGGCCATTCCTCTTCAATATCTTCATCAGTGACATTGCAGATAGACTGAAGGGTAAGGTTTGTCTGTTTGCAGATGACACCAAGATCTGCAACAGAGTAGGTGATCCAGATGGGGTGGGCAGAATGAGGAGAGATCTGGATAAACTAGCAAAATGGTTGGAAAAGTGGCAACTGGGGTTTAATACAAAGAAGTGCAAAATCATGCACATAGGGAAGAGAAACCCTGAAGCCACCTATAGGCTGGGAGGGGAGTTGCTGGCAGTCACAAGGGAAGAAAGAGACTTGGGCATCATCATCACCAATGATCTGAAATCATCCAAGCAGACCACTAAAGCAGTAGGTAAGGCTAGGGGGATGTTAGGGTGTATTAATAGGGGTATCACAAGTCAGAAGAGGGAGGTAATAATCCCTCTTTACAAGACACTGGTTAGGCCCTATCTGGAGTACTTCGTGCAGTACTTGAGGCCACACCTTCACAAGGACATTAACCAAATTGAGGCAGTCCAGAGAAGGGCAACCTAAATGGTGCAGGGATTGCATCAGAAAACATATGAGGACAGATTAATGGAGCTCAATATGTATACCCTACAGCAAAGGAGGGAGAGAGGTATATGATCGAAACATTCAAACACCTTAAGGGCATTAACAAGGTGAAAGAGTCTAACATGTTTCAATATAAGAAAAATAGCAGGACAAGAGGCCACAGCATGAAATTAGAGGGATGCCGATTAAGGGGTAATGTGAGGAAGTTCTTTTTCACAGAAAGGGCGGTGGATGCATGGAACGGCCTACCTCAGGAAGTGATGAATATGAATACAGTGCAGGGCTTCAAACAGGTATGGGATAGGGATAAGGGAGCAATACAGATGAGTATGATTAGATAGGCCATTGACAAGGAAAATGCCGATGGCACATTTATAAGGTAGAAAAAGAAAGGGGCAGACTGGATGGACCTTGCGGTCCCTATCTGCCATCAACTTCTACGTTTCTATGTAGCATCTTTCAGAAAAAGAGATGTACAAGAACAAGGAGGCACAGTTTGAAGAAAGTGGGGGGGTGGTTCAAGGGCATGATGAGGAAGCATTTTTTCATGAAGAGTGTGGTGGATGCATGGAGTGGCCTTCCTGAGGAGGGTTAAAACCAGTGGGGGAATTCAAGAATGCATGGGATTGACATAAGGCAATTCTGGTGGGGGGTAGGAAGAAGTAGGCTGTTGGTTAACTTGGATCTGCAACTTATCCAATCAGTAGGGAAATGGGCAGACTTGGTGGACCAAGTGATCCTTATCTACCATCAAAGTCTATGTTTCTATGTTTCTACAAAAATGATACATGGCCTACAGAACAAAAACTGTGAAAAGCACCTGCAAAACCTGAACATGTACTCCCTGGAGCAGCAGCGGCAAAGGGGAGGCAAGATTGAGACATACAAGTTCCTAAATGGAATAAACAAGGTGCAGGTTTAGGAATTGATCCAATTCAGAAAGAACACAAGAACTAAGGGGGCACAACATGAAGCTGTACTGGGAAAATTCAGAGGTAACACATGCAAGCTTTTCTTTACCGAGATCGTGGTGGATGCATGGAACAGCCTTCCTCAGGTAATCAGGGGGCAAAAACAGTGGTAGGTTTCAAGAACACTTGGGACAGGTACAAAGGTGCTACCACACTGACTGGCAATTATGGGAGGGAAGTTGGCCTATGGGAAGACTAGATGGACCGTATAGTCTCCTTCTGCCATCACTTTCTTTGTTTCTATGGCCCTGTCCACACTATGCCTCTGTAACTTTACAGAGGGCCAAAACTGTTACTGTTACAGTTTGCGTTTACACCTGTAACGTTACAGAAGGCATTTTCGTAATTGTTGTAGAAATCACTTATAAGTGGTTTCAACAACGGTTACGAAAATGGTTCTGCCCCTGTAACGTTACCAGCCATAGTGTGGACAGGTTAGCGTGTAGCTCCAGCATTCCCCTAGTACAGCATGAACTGCATTGTAGGATAGTGTACCGACCGTAATGGTTACATGTCACCCACAATGTGGACAGGCTGTAAAGGTTCCAAACCATTATCGAGACTGTTCACCGGCAGTGTGGACACACTGTAATGGTTACAGTCTGTAATGGTTTGGAACCATTACAGTGTTTAAGCGGTGTAGTGTGGACGAGGCCTAAGTTCCATGTCATTTATCTGGCTCTGGTCAAATAGGTTTATAGTTTCCTGAAAAGGAGGAAGTAATGGACAAATATTCTTATTTTACAATTTTTGACTAAGAAAGGCACACTGAACTGAAGCTTATTTTCAGGTGGATCCAGGAACATAGACTTGCTCAGGGCCATGCAGTATACAAGTGGAGGTTCTGGGACTCGAACGCAGGCCTGCTAATTGAACACAGGTGATTTGTAGCTCATTGCTTTAACCTATAGAAAACAAGTGGTCCTGAAAAGAGTTTTTGAATGGAAGGGTAACCCCATTGTATAAAGGAAGGGTCTCTGTTGTTTTTAATTATTACAAAAATTATCTAGGAATAAGCAGTGAATATAATAAAAATGTGGATGATACCAAAGTAAGTGAGCCTTTGAAAGATGGCAATAAATTGATTTGGCTAGGGACATAGACAATGGAATAGATGCCAAAATTAAAGAATATAAAAAAAAAAAAATTGTTTTACAAAAGGAGAACAGAAACAGGAACTTTTCCAATAATTTTGTGTATATAGCAGCAGGAATTTCAATGGGGGTTAACCTTTTTGGACTGTGGATAGAACATAATTTTTCATGGTATAGAAAAGTTGAGTACATGATCAAAAAGCAAATAAGAGATTGAGGGCCAGATATTCAATACTTTGCACTAGGCACAAACCATTTGTGCAGGTTTAGCACCGGGTTAGCACGGGTCCGCTATATTCAAAAGGTCAAATAGTGAGTGCAAACTGCATTATCACAGGACCAAACTATAATGTATGCAAGGGGCAAACTGAGGGGGCGTGTAAGCAGAATGCTATATTCAGCAAATAGCACTGTGCAAAGTGGTTTTGCGTGACTTCGGGCAACACTTTGCGTAGTGCAAATTACGGCCCAGGAAAAGATAGTCGTAACTCTAGGAAAACCAACTTTGCAGACTTTGTGGCTTTGCACAGCTTTGCATGACTTTTGAGTGGCTTTGTGTGACCCTAACCAATGACTATGACACATGGCAATAAGACAGACATAGAGGAACATGCTGCTCACTGATGGCATCACTATGATGCCATCATCTGCCACCAGTTCCAGCCATGCCAGGCAGTAAGTGGTGACCTGGCTCCCAGTGGATAGCATGGCAGTGTGACCATACAGCACACACCTGAAGACCACCCTTCTGTGGACACCAACCGATGCTAGCACACACATATAGCACTGTGGGCATGGAAGGTGTTGAGAGGACAGTGTACAAGTGGCCAGGCTGCACTGCAGACTAGATAAAGCCACAAGGCTGGGAGAAGACATGCAGTGCACATGGGTCAGTTTTGGGAATACTCCAACACCAGTGCACCTGTCTGATCATATGTGCCCCCCAGCCACATACCAGAAATCTGTACAGACATATTATATCAGCACACACAGCCAGCCATCTATATGTCACTGTGAGCATGTCATGCCAGTGGTGCAACATCTGTGGGTCACACAACAGCATAACAGTAATGTCCACTGTCAGTGAACACCTGCAAGTTGTGCCTGTCACTGTGTGGAGTGCAGTGGTCATCACTGCCCTACACACTATAGGCATTGCTGTGTCCCTCACACTACTGGCCCCCTTGCTACTGTAGTGTCTTCTGTGTACTGTAGCATGCACTACAGTTTGACAGTTGCATGCAGCAGCACCACCTGTGCCGGTGCTGTGTAGTCCTCTGAGGCACAATATGTTATCCTGTACTGTACAAATGTAGTCTGGAGCTACCAGCATGCACTCCCAGACTGACCTACAAGTGGAGCTGTGGGCAGACCCAGCCAGCCCCTGTACGTCCAGACTGATCTACAGGTGGAGCTGTGGGATCTTGCAATAGTGTTGGGCAAACCGCATGCAAATTAGGTCATAATGTGATGCTAATCTGGATGTTTGCCCACAGACTACCTAAGTAGGCTCATTTGCATGTCACTTTTGAATATCACACAGTTTTACTCCAGGCAAACATGATTGCAAAGGACAAATGATTTAGCTCCACACTAAACCTGCGCAAATGTGTTTGCGGCATGCAAACATTAAGTAAATATTGTACATTTTTGCACAATGTAATTTCACATGTGCTGCTGCTTGCAACTTTACTGACTCCATGCCTTTGCTAGCACACACATTGGCCATATAGTTCACCTCTCCCTTCCTTCACATCGCTGTGAACTCGGCTGCTGTTGTGGTGTGCACTTCCAGGTCGCTATATTCAGAGCTGTCTTATTCCCTGGCTAGTTTTGCACTGCAGTCCCAGCCCAGTTTGCCCATCTTCCTTAGCATGCTATATTCAGCAGGTTCTGCACCAGGGCTCTCCCTTTTCAATATAGTGGGCTATTGGGTCATGGCTAATTCAGCACACCGGGCAGTGCTAATTTAGCCCAGGGGCAAATTTTGAATATCTGTCCCTGACTGTTTCTTTTAACTACATCAAAAGGGGCATGATTCCCTAAAATGATATAATGTGTTATGTGAAAATGATTAGAGCATTCATAGAGTATGGAGGGAATGCTTGACATGGGGTCCAGACTATAAATCTATAAATCAAAGTAAGATATTGAAAAAAATAGAAATGAGCAAAGAGGATAGTGTGTGTGTGTGTGTGTGTGTGTGTGTGTGTGTGTGTGTGTGTTGGAGGGAGGCCGCAAGAAATTTAGAAACCTCGGTTGTGATGAAGAAGATGTAAAAATTCTTTACTGGGATTTGTGAACCAGATCATAAGCTTATTTATTGCCCCAGAAATATATACTGTACCATGGCAATATATGAGGAATCCAAGCATATGTAATGAACAGAATGTGAGCGCAAACAAATATATGTATTTCCTTTTCCAAATGTATCTAAAACTTAAGACTGATCACTAGTGGCAGTGAAATGATATAGACTAGTTATTCGCTAGGAACCAGGATTGAATCTTAGTTTCTGGTGGTAAAAAATGGTTAAGGTTAAAATACAACATGAACAGTATGTATTCTTGCAACTTTGTATAGGTGATCTTATGGTGTGTTTAAGAAGTGATATGATAGGGTAAAGGGGAGGTTAAGAGTATAAGGCAAGTGGGCAAAGCATCATATTTCATATGTTCATAGATCTGATGTATAGTACACTATTTTAGGGTTGACACAATTGTACTATCATGAGTATAGAATGTATTTATAGTGCCTATTATATTTAATGACACTAATGCAACATGTATGGTTCAGTCCAAAGCAACAAAAGTAGGGACATGTGGTTTTACAGTTTCCAACACTAAAACCTCACCCCCAACCCTAAACATACACACCTGTGTCCATCACATCTGAGCTTTCTTGCTACCATAATGGGGTGAACATTAGGGCTGACAACCCCAAGGAAGACTCATGTCAATTTGCTTCGGGGGTTTTGGTGGGGTTTTACAGTTGGACACCTTAAAACCACATTTTTCTGCTTTTTTCACTTTACACTGAACCCTAAATGTTTCATTAATGCAGTTTTTTGCAAAAAATTCTTTACTTTTTTAGATAGTATAATCATATTCTTATTTACCTATGAGCCTGGAGGGCCCTGCGCTTCCTTCCCTCCATAGATTCATACATGTACATTGCTGTGGAACTGCAGGGTCCAGAGCACTCTATATGTGCATTTGAAGCAAAACAGAAACCAAATTGTCAGCATAGCCTTTTCATTACCCTACTTCATGAAGCCAGTAATGAACATTTTTGAATCCCTGGCAAAACATTATTCTACACCACCGCAAAGTCATTCTGTGCCACAGGTGCAAAAGCACAGTTTGGCCAGCATTTGAAAAATGACAGCTATCACATTCACAAGGTGATGTAAAACAAGCATTTGTCAATGCCGAATGTTTGCTTGCTAGCATTGGCAGTGGTAATGTAGAAGTTACAGAGCTGCGTAATAGGAATGGCAGTGAAGTACTGAACTGAAGCCAACCCCACCACCACCCTGCAGAGAGTGACAGGCATTGGGGTGTGCATTTGGGTCATCAGGCATAATGGCCTCGCCATTTCACCTCACCCCACCCTGAAGACACTGACAAGTGTCACAGTGTTCCTTGGGGTCTTTGGCCCTTATGTGCACCCCATTTCATTAGGAAATGCGGTGAGATGGGTGTGATATAGGAGAATGGGGTGAACTTTGGGGCTGAAGAGTCCAAGGCATACCTCGATGCCTCTCACTGGCTGCAGGGTGTGGAATGGTATGAGCATTACAGACAAGAATCCCAAGTCACACCCCTGATGCCTGTCATTCTCTACAGGGTTGGGCGTTATGGTTGGAAACCCTAATACCTCAGGCATTCGTTGGTATTTTCACTCCAAATTTTCAACATGTTTTTTGTGACCCCACCTCATGAACAGGGGAATATCAGTTTGTTAGCTGAAAGCTGCTTATGTACAGCATGCGACATTTAGCACCACAGGTGCAAAAACACTCCGAACAGGATGTAAAAAATGACAGCTGTACTGTTCATGGGGAAGTGTAAAAAATGGCAATGTTGCAAATCTGCAGTAAAAATATTAAAAAAAATGGTGAAGTCATGAGCGTACATAGAAACTGTGCAACGCACACCCATAATATAATTAGGTTGGGGATATTTTACAGCAGATTGTCAACTCAGGCATTTTGGTGCCTCCGATCATGAACAGTGTCACTGTGATTTTCTTTATCTGTGCCGAACAATGATTTCCCACAGCGACCATGCATCTCAGAGCTGAAAGTGTGAAAACACACTTCAGCCATGTTGTGAAAATGAAAGCTGTACTGTTCATAAGGAAGTGTGAAAAAATGCCACTGGTGAAAATCTGGACTGAAAATATTACAAAGTCATGAACTTACAGGTGCGTGGAAACTGCACATTGCTCACTCGTAACACAGTCATTTAGGACTTTT
The DNA here is from genome assembly GCA_016271365.2 of Neoceratodus forsteri. Taxonomy (NCBI): domain Eukaryota; kingdom Metazoa; phylum Chordata; order Ceratodontiformes; family Ceratodontidae; genus Neoceratodus; species Neoceratodus forsteri. The sequence goes on along the minus strand of CM028137.1, from coordinate 586,701,741 downwards.
GTCACCAAATTTTCAACATAGCCATTTTAAGACCTCTGCTCATGAACAGTGTAACTGTGTTTTTTAATCTGTCCTAAACATTGCTTTTGCACACCAACAGCACCATTATGCGCTACATGTCTTGAAAACACATTTTAGGCGACATATGAAAAATGGCAGCTGTACTGTTCATAAGGAAGTGTAATAAAATGGCAATGTTGAAATCTGGAAGAAAATATTAAATTTGCAAACTTACGAGCATGCATAGGAACCTGCAGCATCGCTCGAAAGAGTCATTTTTAGGAATTTTTCACCAAATTTTCAACATAGCCATTTTAAGACCTCTGCTCATGAACAGTGTCACTGTGATGTTCTTAATGTGTCCCATACATTGATTTTGCATATACTCGCCATTGTACTACATGGGTGGAAACACATTTTGGGCAAGATGTGAAAATGACAGCTATACTGCTCATAAGGAGGTGTGGTAAAATGGAAATGTTGAAAATCTGGAGTGAAAATATTAAAAATTTGCGAACTTACGAGTGTGCGTAGGAACTGTGCAATGCACCCTCGTAAAACAGTCATTTTTAGGAATTTTTTCACCAAATTTTCAACATAGCCATTTTAAGACCTTTGCTCATGAACAATGTCACTGTGACTTTCTTAATTTGTCCCGTACATTGATTTCGCACACCGACTGTGCCATTGTGCGCTACATGGGCGGAAACATGTTTTGGGTGAGATGTGAAAATGACAGCTATACTACTCATAAGAAGGTGTGGTAAAATGGCAATGTTGGAAATCTGGAGTGAAAATATTGAAAATTCGCGACCTTACGAGTGTGCGTAGGAACTGCGCAATGCACCCTCGTATAACAGGCATTTTTAAGAATTTTTTCACCAAATTTTCAACATAGCCATTTTAAGACCTCTGCTCATGAACAGTGTCACTGTGATTTTCTTAATTTGTCCTGTACATTGATTTTGCACTGTTCAGCCATTCTGCGCTACATGGAGTGGAAGCACATTTGGTGAGATGTGAAAAATGACAGCTGTACTACTCATAAGAAGGTGTGGTAAAATGGCAATGTTGAAAATCTGGAGTGAAAATATTGAAATTTCGCGAACTTACGAGCCTGCGTAGGAACTGCGCAATGCACCCTCGTAAAACAGTCATTTTTTGGAATTTTGGCACCATATTTTCAACATGGGGTTTTTGGGACCCCTTCTCATGAATGATGTCACTGTCCTGGTGGTATTCAGGCCCGAAGGGTGATTTGTAAAATTCCACCACCATTTGTCATCAGCTGGGTTCACAAAAAGGCCATGTTGAAGATCTGGGGACAAAATATGTAAAAATGACAAATGTATGCATCAAAGTTCAAAACCCCACTGAAATACATTGAACCACGCTTACCTTAGTTTCTCATATTGAAGTCAGTGGTTCCAGCACAAAGATGTGTCTTTGATCGGAGATCGGATCTTGACCCTGGGACCTGTTCATATGATTAAGAGTGTGCAGGGGTGTACTGAGGGGTGTGGGTTGGTGAGTATCTTCCATCAGGAAATGGACCTTCACCCTGGGACCTGTTCAGGTAAATGAGGGCATTTGGCGGGTGTTGGGGGGGTGGAGTGGAGTGGGTGCTCAGTGGGAGGTCATGGTGGGGGATTCAGATTGGTGAAGGATTGTTTTCTTTTTATTGGTGTTTAAAAAAAAGACATTGAGGGACAGTTTTCTTGATTACAGCTTAATCAACTATGGGGATGGTGATCATAGGGTAAGGGGGGTGCCATTAGATGCCTGGGGTGGGATATTCAAAGGGGTTGTGCCTGGCACAAGTGAGTTACACTGGCACAACCCCGCATTGTACCCCAGCAGGATATTCAAAAGTCTGCCAAGTGCCACCCAAGTCCTGATGTGCCGGGGCACAATGTAATCCTATGCGGCGCAGATGCAGGGGGCGTGCCCATGCATATGCAGCACATCCTGATATTCAGCCTGAGATGCGTGGCACATATGCTGGTGCAACCCTGCATTGTGCCACACAGGGGGGCTCAAAGTTGAGCCCCGGTAAAGCAGGAGCATGTCCCAGCCACCCACAGGCAGGCTGCTGTATTGCAAGGTGCAACATGGCAGCCACCAGCCATGGGTGGCCACCCGCTCACCCAGAACACTGTTTTCATGCACACATACCCCCTTGGTGGTCCAGTGGACCCCACACCCATCCCATAAGCCAGATCATGGGCATCTGAAATGTAAAAGCAGACCCTTGTGGTCTAGCGGTCCCCCCCCTGCAGCCCGCTCTCAGGCTGTTGTTGCATTCAGAGATGTACCTGGTGGTCCAGTGGTACCCCCCTTCCCACACTCTCACAGCAGACCCCCAGCCACCCGGCACCCCTTCTGTCATCGGTGGGTGGCAGCACCCCACCCGCATACCATCCGGCCACCTGCTAAATGACAGGTACAGTATGCTCTGCAGGCCTATTAGTCCACAGTGTGGACCAATGGGCTTGCAGGCCATACTGTACTACACAGGGCCAGACATGTGTCTTGCGCTGGTGCAGTGCCACTGCGCCATGTGCAGTATGTGCACCTTCCATGTCATATTCAACGGTGCTGAGCCATGGTGGATCACAATTGAATATTGCCTGGTCCTGGCCCCGGTGCAGCCCAGTTGCGCTATGCCCAGGCTTGCACCACTGCCCAGTGCAGTCTGAATATCCAGCCCCAGGAATACATTACAACATACTGGGACAGCAATTGCAGGTGTAGGTGGTGCCACTAGACACCAGGGAAAGATTTAAACAATATGGGGATGGTGATCAAAGGGTGGGGGTGCAACTAGACATCAGGAAAATATATTTGAAATTACAGGAATGGTAATTGGAGAAGTGGGGGGTGACACTATACATCAAGTAAAGACTCAAACAATATGGGATTGGGGGGTTGCCACTAGACACCAGGGAAACATTACAAAATACGGAGATGGTGATCAGTGTGGTGGAAGGTGCCACTAGACACCAGGGAAACGTTAAGAAATAAAGACTCAAAAACTTCACAATGCTGATGTAAACTACTTCAGACTCTATTGTTCAAACACTTAAAAATCAGTCCAAGGCAGTGACAGCACACAGACTTCTCCCAAAATGAAGTCAACAGTTTCACGCTGCAAACACTTTGTCAAGACTAACACACCCAGGCACCACCCCTCTATATAATATGTATATCAATCAATCAATAATTTTATTGTTTGGCATAAATAATGTTGTAATTTAAAATCACTTTGCTTACAACATTATAACACTGCATAATTATTTCCATATAATATTCTTATATTACAATTCTTGATCAATATAAAATATCTCTCCATATGAATACATATATTTCACAAACTGTATGTCCTTCATTTAAAATTATTCTTAAAATATCTTCTCGCTTCTGTATTCTACATATATATTTATGCAGTTCTTTTTGCTTATACAAATTCCCTTACTTCTATTATTTCCTTTAACCATAGTACAGCTTTCTCTATAACCACAATTGTTCTTAATGGTATACTAACATATCCTTTCTACTATTGTCACTTTTGTCACTATTGATAAGGAGCAAAAAAAGGCATATGCCCATACGTGGTCCTATGTCTTACTGATATACTGATAGTAGAGTAGTTTCATACCACCCTGCATAAGTTTATCGATACCTCTTTTAAAGCTGGCTCTGTTATTACTCAGAACCAAACTTTCCAGCAAACTATTCCATATGTTCACAATTCTCTCAGTAAAGAACTTCCTTTTATTTGTTTAAAAACTATTACCCTGTACTTGCAATGAGTGACCCCTAGTGTGAGTTTTGTTTTTTTTGTTTGATACCTAGTTCTTCTTTTAGTGTGTTATTTTTATTAATGTCAAAATATAACAGTAGAACACCCATATTCTCCTCTCTTCCAAGGTGTATGAACCTAATTTTTCAGTTCTTTCTTTGTATGTAAGAGTTTTGACATTAGTTATAATTGTCATACCACACTGTATTCTTTCTAACCTTACAATGTCACCCTTTTTATGTGGATTCCATAGCTGACTACAAAAGTCCAGCTGGGGTCTCACATATGATCTGTAAAGAGACAACAACACCTCAACCCTTCTACTTTTCTGTGTATTGCTCCTGCCACCCTATTTGCTTTAGAAATTACATTAGTACATTGTATACTAAAGTCCAGATTACTGTGTATGTGCATCCCTAAATCTCTGTCACCTGTGTTGTGTTTAAGTACTGAATTATTAAGTGTATACTGTGTCTGTGTGTGTGTGTGTGTGTGTGTGTGTGTGTGTGTGTGTGTGCGTGTGTGTGTTGTTTTTCCCTAGGTGAATCACACAGCACTTATCAGTGTTACATGACACACCCCATTCATATGCTCAGTGATTTATTAAATTTAGGTCGTGCTGAATAGAATCAATATTATTGTGGGTTTCACAAGGTTCACCTAACTTAGTGTCATCTGCATATTTAATGAGTTTATTGTGTAGATTTCCCCCAAGGTCCACTATAAATAGCTGAAGTAACACAAGGCTTAAAACAGAGCCCTGTGGCACCCCACTAGTCACTGTATGCCTCCCGGACAAAAAAAACATTAACAGATACTCTCTGTGTCCTACCATACAGCCAATTGCATATCCAGTTTATCAAGTATGGGTCTATTTTTAATGTTTTTAGTTTATGAGGTATAGCCCAGTGTTGGATGGTGTCAAATACTCTGGAGAAGTCTAACAATATAATATCTGCTGATAGTCCCCTGTCCAAAAATCTACTTACTGGGTCATAAAAACAGACTATATTTGAAAGGCATGAATAGCCTGCTGTGAACCCATGCTGCATAGTATCCCCCATGTTGCATGGTTTAATATGTTTATTTTTGTCCTTAATAATTGAATAGAATATTTTACCTGGAACTGATGTCAACCTGATAGGTATAAACTTTCTAATATTGTTTTTGGGACCTTTTATTGTATTGGAGTTATTGTAGCCAATTTCCAGTCTGCTGGTACTTCTCCTGTTTTCAGAAGTTTATTAAATAATATTTCCAAGGGAATACAGATGGTATTTTTTATTAACAGAAGCATTTGAGGAGTGATGTTATCCAGACCAGGGGTTCCTTACTTCAAGTTTTGTAATTATGTCTTCCTTTTTACATGCTGGAGCTTTTTTATAAGCAGTCTGTATTTTCCATGGGTTACTGGAATCAGTATAAATTGAACAAAATAATTTATTTAAAATATCTGCCACTCGTTTGGGTTCAGATATAATTTTGTTATTTTCAACTATTGAGGTCAGCCCAGTATTAGACTTTTTAAGTGAGTTTATATATCCATAAAATTGTTTGGTATTGCCTTCATTTGTTGTCTGTGCTAATTTTAGTTCCATTCTTTTTTTGGATTTGTTTATAGCATTTTTACACCATCTCTGTCTTTTCTGAAAGTTGTTCCAATTATGTTCTGTTTTATTATTTTTGTATCCTGCATATGAACAGTTTTTTTTTTGTTTAATCAGTGTTACTGTCTCAATGTCATATTCTTAAAAAGCTAGGGCCTTAAGCCTGCCACCAACTCCATCATTCCATAAACTTTAAATGACATTTATTTTGTTCTACAGAGGAGAGAAAGGAGGCCACATGATCCATTTCAGTATGTTTTTCTATTTTCAGAAGATATGTTAACATATCTTTTTTATTTATTTTATTTATTGAAATGTTTCACCAAGGGGGCACACACTGAAAAACAAGTTGCTCATCTCATGGTGCGACCTTGGGGGGAAGGGGTTACATAGGGTTGTTAAGGATGATCAGTTACAATAGTATGTGGGTAGTATAAACAATACAACATTGTAAGATTATGCAACAGTTGGAACACGGGGTATTGTACAATAAACAGTAGTGGAACATTGGGTAAATTACAATACATGTCCAAAATCATGCAAAAGAACATATAAACATACAGAACTGTAATAATGCAACAGAACTATTATAGTGCATGAGTGTACCAGGAGAAGGCTTGAGGTAGTACACAAGTGCTATTGGAGTAAAAAGGATGGGGTAGGTTGTGCACATGGATGACCCAGAAGGGCAGGTGGAGAAGAGAAGGGGAGAAGAGTAGGGAAGCAATTTCCTGATTCCCCCTTTAGGATGTTGAGAATCCTGTTGGGGGGGTCAGGGTAGGATGGCAGAAGCTGGGGAAAAGGTATTAAGGAGGGTTAAAACAGGAACAGTTGAGGGAGAGGTAATTGAGTAGGGCAGAGGTAAGGGAGTACTTGGAGGAGGAGGAGTGTCATATTTCAGGGGAGAGGGAATTCCAGATTTTAGGGAAGCGATGGGTGAAACCAGTCTGACCGATGGGGGTGGAGCGGCGAGGGACCGTCAAGGTGTGGGCGCCATTAGATCTGAGAGAGTGGGTGGGGGGAGTTGGAGTGGAGAGAGAGGATGAGAGATAGGAGGGGAGCACTCTGAACCAGAATTTGGAGGTTAATTTGGCACAGTGTGAAATGCATTTGTGAGATAGTGGAAGGAAGGTTAGTGAGTGATAGAGTTCAGAATGGTAGGAGCTGGAAGGATAGTCGAGAGAAAAGTGGCAGAAGGAGTTAGAGAGAGTGTCCAACTTGGTCAGGGAAGATTTGGGAGCAGCAGCATAGACTACGTCACAGTAGTTAAAGATGGGGAGTATCATATTCTGGACAATTTCGTGCCTCACAGTCAGTGGGAAGCAACTACGATTCCTGTATAAAGTACCAAGCTTAAATCATTACATCTTATAATATCCTTAGATTCATACTCTAAATTACACATTATCTCTCCCAAGTACTTCTTTATTTCTTTTCCATAAAGACGACAAAGTATGATTATCTGTTCTAAATTGTCCAAATCTAGATTGCACTTACATTATTTCCTATCAACTTTCCATTTCCTATATTATGCATTAAGCCAATTACTTACATGCATTTCGATTCGAAACCTGGGTATACTTTCCCTCTTTTTTTGGTCTTTAATTTGTATTAAATAGTTCTCCAACTTATGCTGACATTTATTTTGGCCATAAATAAACATCTCTTATTTTGTTTACAAAGTTGCATATCTCTCTGTATTTCTATATCTTGTATTTTTGGTTTTATTTCCTCTCTCACAATTTTCATAAGTGATCTAAAAATATCAATTAAGCTATGCATCAGTCCATTTGGTTTTATTATTTTTTCTACAATTTCGGTGCTGTGAAACATTATTTCCTTCTTTAAATATTCAATTGATTCTCTATGCGTTTTCTTGGAAGTCTATTTTTCTCCATCATATATGCTTTTAACCAATACTTTATAGATCTTATTTTAATTGAACTTTTCACAGTATATTAACCCAATTCTGCCCTTATCACCACTGATGGTGTACCACTCAGAATACCAAATTATTTCTTAGAATGTATATTTAGACATTTATCTATTCCCTTACTTCCATCCTTTCCCGAAATTTCTTCCCTGTACAGGTACTGACTCTGTATTTTGCCATTAATCACTCTCAAGTAACCTAGTTCTGAATGTCTGCCATATTTGTATAAGAGTTTATTCATGGCTGGAAGAAATCTTTTTGTTTTAAGCACTGTGGCCCAGATATTCAAACTGCACCAGGCTGTGGCGCAAGCCTGGGCGCAGCTCAACTTTGTTGCGCAGGGGTGTGGCCTGGATGATGTTCAATGGAGCTGCGCTATGGCGCAGCAGCTTTGAATATGGCACCCTAGCCACCCCCACTGTGCATGGCACAGTGGCACTGTGCCAGCGCAAGTGGCCAGAGTGGAGCATGGAGATGCATTAGCGCAAGTACCATTGCGCCATGCACAGCACCTGCGATATTCAAAAGGGGACATGCAAATGGGGCCATAATTTATGCAAGGCACACATGGGGCCATTTGCATGTCATTATGACCCCATTTGCATCCCATTAGCATGCAGGTGCACCAATCTCCAACGACTTGCACCTGGCACCCTACCAGGCAGCGGCCGTCGGGGACCGACGCCCCCTGTAGCCTGATCGCGGGCATTCATCTACAAGAAAACCCCCTCTAATATCCCTGGTGGTCCAGTGGACCCCTATGTGTCTGATCACAGGCATTGGTATAAACCCCTCCCCATCCAATATCCCTGGTGGTCCAGTGGACCGCACTCTGCCCGATCACGGGCATCAGTATAAACCCCCCCGTCCAATATTCCTGATGGTCCAGTGGACCGCACTCTGCTGATCACGGGCATCTTTAAAGCGTAGAACAGTCCTATTACCCTGGTGGTCTAGTGAGCCCCCTTCCCACCCGCCCACTGGGCACCACCCGCTCCCCGGTCAGCGGCGGGCAGCAGCACCCACCGCCTACTGCACCACTGCCGTCAACTGACAGCTCAGTAGGTCTGCATGCCAGTGGTTCACAGTGAGACAATGGGCATGCAACCTTCCGATACTACTCAGTCCAGATATGTGATTGAATTCTATTCACATATCTGGACTGTGTTCTACGGTATGGGCTACACACCGATTGGCTCACACTGCAGACCATTGGGCATGCAGAACCTACTGAGCTGTCAGTCGGTGAGGGGCGGGGTGGCAGGTGAGTGGTGCTGCCGCTCACCGCTGGCTGAAGGGGGAGATGCGAGGCGGTGGGGCCCAGTGGGTGGGGTGGGGAGGGAGGCAGCCACCAGACCACCAGGGTAATAGGACTGTTCCCATATTTTAAGATGTCACGATCGGGCAGAGGCGTCCACCGACCACCAGGATATTGGATGGGTGGTTTATACCACTGCCCGCGATTGGGCACAGGGGTCCACTGGATCACCAGGGATATTGGACAGGGTTGTTCTTTACAGGGATGCCCACGATGGGCATGGGGGCTGCCGCCAGGTGTGGCAGGAATCAGGTAGGCACCACAGGTGGCAGCTGCCGTATTGACGCCTGCAATCGCAGCGCTCACCGTAAGTGGCCATCATTTTCCTTTTTGGGGCTAAACTTTGTGCAGGCGCAGGCAGGAGTTGCACATGCATGACTCTGCACATCCCGGGCTGAATATTGGGCTGTGCTGGTTATGCATGGGCACGCCTCCCCTACCTGTGACTGCATACATTACTGATTCACTCCAGCGCATCGGGATTTGTGCGACACACTTTTCCCTTTTGAATATTGCATCAGGGCGCATCAGTGGGTTGTGCATGGCACAACACTGTTGCACCATGCGCAACCGTTTTGAATATCTGGGCCTGTGTCTTTTATATCTCTTCCACACTTTAAGTCCCTTGTTATTATTACCCCTAGATAGCAAAATCCATTAAATACTCCTAGTTTATCAGCAATTTTGTAAGTGTACTTATTGCTGGTTTTGACACAAACCATAACTTTTGTGATAATTTATTTTTGTCTGCGTTATTACATTCCTCTACTTTCCCAGCATTCTTTGTATACCCAGGTAGCTAGCAGACATCAACACAATGTCATCTGCATAGGTCAAATATGGGCAAGCTTGGTTTCCTATACTGAGTATATGAAAGTTTGCATTGTACATCTTCTTTACAGTTTGGTTTAGATACATGTTAATTAATATAAGTGATAATGAACATCCTTGTCTCACTCCTATGTTTGATTTAAATGGGTCACTTTTGTTTCCTTTGGAATCATATCTCATCTCCGTGGAATTATCATAATATAATGTTTTAATTATCTCCACTTGACCTTTACCCATTCCCAATTTTTCCAAAACTTCCCATAACTTAGTTCTATTTACTCTGTCAAAGGCTGATTTTTAGATCTATGAACATGCAGAATAGACCTTGTTTTTCCACACTTTTATACTTGTAATGTGTTAGTGTGAAGCACTGGATCAATGGTCGAATAGCTGGGTTGAAAGCCAGCCTGAGTCTCTTCTAATTTACCTTCCCTATCTATCCATTCTGTAATTCTGCTATTTATAATTTTTGTAAGCACCTTTTGTGTGCAGTCTAGCAAGCTTATTGGCCTATAGCAGCTTGGGCTACTCTGTTCTTCTTTTTTGAATAAGGGTGCTATTACATATCTGTAGCTCTCTGGGATTTTCCCTTTTTCCATAACCACTTTGAATAATTTCAGTAATAATACAGTCCACATTTCTATATTTTGTTTCAACACGTCTATCGGAACTCCATCTGGCACTGGCACTTTATATGATGCAAATGATTCTATTACTGTCTGTATTTCCAGTAAATCAATATTTAAATCTATCTTTGTCCATTCCTTTTCTGATACTGAAGTCACAGCCAAAGACATGGCTAGATAGTTCCTGAAATTTCTGTGATTTCTAGAGAAATCTCCTGCTTTCTCCATTCACACAGTATGGCCAGCAGAGAGAAACTCTTTAAAAATTTTGCAAAATATCTGGAAATATCTGGCCATGTCTGTGTGGCTACTACTCTATCTTCTTTTAGAATTTCTTTCCTTGTGAGTGCCAGTGTCTCAGCAGGTTGCACACTCACCTCTGAGGCTGGGCGATCAGAAAACTGTGGGTTATATCCCCTCTCCAAGCTCTTGGGTTAAATCCTAATACTGGCACTGTAATGCGGGGGGGGGGGGTTGCACTCCTGAGGTGCTGTCTTTTGGATGAGACATTAAACCAAGGTCCCCTCTGCCTGTTCTGGTGGTAGTTCAGGTGGATGTTAAAGATCCCATGACACTTATCGAAAAGAGTAAGAGGAAGTTTATTGAAAGTAAAAATTAGTATACATCTCCATACATGAAACTATTCTTTAATCAATGAAAAAAAAAATCAAAGACAACAAACAAACACACAAAAAAGAAATGCAGAAGGTACTGTAAATTCATCCATAAAGAAAATTTGAACAAAGAAAGACTCATGATACAGTCTAAATACATCAGGTTATTGCAGAGTCAGAGTGGGTGATCCACGGTATCCATTTCCATAGTTCCATTAGTTCATGACTTGGTTTTTGCACACTTTCAAACACACATACTGTATATGTTTTGTACATCTTTTACAATTTTCCCTATCAGTTCAGGGTAATTACTTTTCTTCTACTGTGGGATAAATAAGCATCTGGCCATTCAGATGTTCCATTTAATAACTGTAAAGATAAGGCACAAAGTATTTAAATTCCATTTATTCCATTTTCTTGAAATATGTCCATAAATAATGTTCTGGTATGTGGTGGACTGGAACAAGGGTTCTTGCCATATCTGTGTTAAATGTGTCCAATTGTTTTTAATAAAAGAGCATTTGAAAAATAGGTGGTTAATGTTTTCAACAGTACTGATACATTGAGGATGGCTGCACATCTTTTCTTTCAGCTGCTTGTGTTTGTGGTTAGCTTTACATTTAGTCTTTCATGACAGGATAACCAATGTAAGTCCCACATATGTGCAGGTATTCTAGTATTCTGTAATACATTTCTTAAGGATTGTAGATAAAGAGATGGGCATTTTTCAAAATGTTCAGGTACCGTACACATAGTGGTAAGTAGATTCTGGTATAGAGCTTTGTATGATAACGTTGTTACCATCTGTGTGGTAATTTTCCACTGTTTTATTCTTGCAAGTGTATCCTTAATATAGACTGGTGTCATTGTGGTGTTCCATAGTGTCCTTAATGTCTGAGCTTCCCACTGGTGAAACCAGGTCTTACAGTTATTATACAGCCACGGTTCCCACCCCATTTGTTTATTTGCCAGTAGGGGCTTTACGGTAGCCATGAACAAAATGCAGTTTAAAAAAAGGACAGGATTTACCATATGTAGGCCTCCATCTTTTACTGGGAGATAGGTGAGATTTCTCTTTAGTGAATGAAGTTGGCTGCCCCAAAGGGCCTGAAAGAATATACTGAATAAAGATGTTTCTATTTTTGTTGGTATTGGGAAGACATAGCTTACATATAAGAAAACTGGGATCAGAATTGTTTTTATTAAGAAAACCCTTTTTTCTTTTCCAATATCCATTTATTCTGTAGTGCTACTTTTTGGTGTCCAATTGCCATTTTGTCCTCCCAATTCATAATATCCATCTCTGGGGAGCCACATTTAATCCCTAATATAGTGATGGTGTCACACTGAAGTTTTATTGGTCCTATTCTATTCTTGCTTAGTTGGGAATGTTCTAATTTATATATTTATTTATTTTTTTAGTATTTGTTGACCGGGTAAGTGCACTAAAGAAATCCTGCCTATTTTCAGGCACAACCCATGGGAAGGAGATACAGATGAATGCCAACTGACGTTGAACCAGATTAAGCTGTTGGTGGTATTTTTAGTGAATGAGGGAAATTTGGCCAGGACACTGGGGAAATTCCCCTACTCTTTTCCGTAAGTGCCATGGGATTTTTAACATCCACCTGAACTATCACCAATCCAGGCAGATGGGACCTCGGTTTAACATCTCATCCGAAAGATGGCACCTCAGAAGTGCAGCTCCCCTCTCATGCTGCACTACAGTGTCAGTACTGTGGTATTAGCCCAAGTGCCAGATGTGGGAACTGAACCCACAGCCCTCTGATCTCCTGGTTTCTGAGGCGAATGTGTTACCTACCGAGCCACTGACACTGACAATTGATATCCTATACATTTCTCATAATTAAGGGCTGCTCCAGAAAGGATACCAAAAGCTGAGCATAGACTTAGTGAGTTTCTTACAGATGCTTCATGAGCCATAAGTAGGCACATGTCATCCACATAAGCAATTGCTTTATAAAATGTTCTAGTTTCACTATTAGCTACTGGTTTAATGGGTTGTAATCCATTTATCTTGCAGAGTAGAGGGTCAATAAAAACATGTATAGAATGGGGCTAAGGGGACAGCCCTGTCTGATGCCTCTTTTAATGGATATCATAATCCATCCATTCATAATGGGGATAACTGTGGCTGTCCTGTAAAGATACTTTATTCATGCTATCAATGGACTTGGGACTTTGTAGTGATGCAGTGTAGCCCACAGTAAGTCATGATTAATAGAATTAAATGCCTTCCTCTGATCTAGGGAAATCACATAGCCTGATAGTGAGTCATTGTTTCCCATTCCAGTATTTCCCGTAATAAAATTAAATGGTCTGAAATCTTCCTGTTTGGAATGGAGCAAGATTGAGCTCCAGAAATTACTATTTCTGCCAGTAGTAATAGTCTTTTAGTTAGAATCTTAGAAAATATTTTAAAATCTGTATTTAACATGCAGATCAGTCTCCAGTTTTGCAAGTGTGTTTTGTCCCATTTTTTATGTAAATATACAAGAGTTCCATTATTAAACTCTAAGGTTACCTCCTACTTTTGCGGAAGACAGTTAAAAACAGTTGTTAGTTCTGCAACTAGCTGGTCACCTAAAATTTTGTACAATTCACTTAGGAGGCCATTTGGTCCTGATGTAGGGTTTAGTTTTAATGATTGTATGGCTTTTAGCAGATCCTGTGTTGATATTGGTTTGCATATCCTAGTAGAAACCCCTGGGGGGACTTCAGGAAGAGAAATATCTGAAGGATATTCTCTAAATTTTGAGGAGTCCGTTAGTAGGAGGGAGAAAAAGTTTACTGAGTAGCTTATAACTGCCTGAGAAATGTTTTCCTTATTGTCATATTTATCCCCTGTGGGTCCTACTAAATAGGTCATTTCCATTTTGATCTACCCTATGATAATTTTGTTCAAAGGGGCAGACTGAGGCTGTCATTCCTTGTGTACCAAATTTATGTTGGTGGTCTAATTGTTTAGACTTTTGCCCATGAAAGTGCATAATCTCTTTCTGAATTACTTTAATATGTTGTGTAAAATCCTGTCTAGTGGTGCATGCTAATGTCATTACATTTTGGATGTAGTGTCTTTGTTGTAAATATGTCAAGTATGTACTACAGCTCTTTTGCTTACTGTATTGTTTTAGAAGATGCTGCATGTCTTTTTTAGTGTCCTCCCACCACAGCAGTGGATCTGCGTAGCAAATAAAGACATATTTTCTAGCTAGAAGAAATTGATTCAGGGTTGCCAAAAAGTGTCCATTTTTAATTAATTCTGTGTTGAACTTCCATAGACTCAGCCCTTTAGAAAGGGGGGGGGGTCATGCCTAACCTAATCAAGACCATTCTATGGTCAGAGAACTCTAGAGGGCATACTTCAGCTTCCTTAAAAGGGAGACTTTGGGATATGAAAATAAAATCTATTCTGGTTGTTAATGCTCCTTTCTGAAAAGTGGGAGAGTGCAGCTGGGGCCTCTCCAGGTAAACATCTTTCAGCCAAGCTGTGCGTATGATTTGGAACAAAGTTTGTGAGTCACTATATAATTTTTGAGTCTTAGAGTGTGCACTCTTGTCTTGCAGTCTAATTCCGCAGTTAAAATCCCCTTCAAAGATAACATGCTTAGAGGTATATAAATAGGGCTGTATGAGTTTCAGAAGCTCGATGTGGGCTGTTTTGGATTGTGGGACATATTGATTTATCAGTCTATATAGTTTATTTTGAATAAGGGCATCAAGGATAAGAGCTCTGCCTGGTGCTACATCATATAGCTTAGTCAACCTAAATTCTGGCATTCTAACAACCGCCCTAACACCAGAACAATCCTCCTGTCCAATGGACCAGAAAGAGGGGCCTTGGAGGCAATCTCTTTGTGCTTGTCGAATTTCATGGGTTGTGTGAAACCATACATCTTGTAGGAAAATCAAGCCTACTTTTAAATAATGCAGGAACAAAAATACAGTGTGCCTTCTGTCTGTCCCCTTAATACTATTCACATTTATAGTATAACAAGAACATACTTCACACATAAAAATGCAGAGTAGCAACAACACACCTACTGTATATACATCTTTTCCAAATATTTTTTCCTGCCTATATGGTCCTGTGGGGCCTTCAGGGTGTGAAAAGTCTAGGACAGTTGAGTTCATGTCTCCCTCTGACTCTTCAGAGTGGTTTATCAGAATCTCATATCTGTTAGTGGTTTCTATGTCAGTAGTTTTAATTGTTTTTGGAGGAGGAGGGTCCAACTTTTCCCAGAGTCTGGTGGACCATCTTAGAATACTACGTGTAGGCCCATTAGGTGGGGGCATGTCAGAAGTCTGGGGGGGGTCATTTGTAGATGGATCAGTCAATCTAGAAGGAATGAGTTGGGGGTGGTGCATTACCTGCTTTGTGGAGCTGGTTTGGAGGCGGATCTAGTTCTATAAGTGTGGATTGAGTGCTAGGATGTTCATGTGCCATGGGGTGGCTGTCTGTTCTGGGGGAGCTCTCTTTCTTATATTGGCCTTTTGGGCCTGAGTGATCAAAAAACACTGCTCTGCCACCTCATCATGGTCTATTTGATAGTGTGCAGCCCACACAAAGTTTTGGAAAGTGTGGCCTGTTTCCTCGCAGAAGTTGCATTTACATTTGTTCAAGCAATTTGACCTTGTATGTCCCACTTCCCCACAAACTGTACTCATCAGCTGTCACAAATTCTACTAAGATGTGTAGTACCCCTACATCTATAACAGGCCTTTGACTGGCCAGGGTAGAAAATTACCCCTCTGTCCCAGCCCAGGGAAAAAGGAGTTAGGAATGTGTACTATCTCAGAGTCATTAGATTTCAACATGACTGTTATTCTCCACCCGCCAGTCCATATAGTTTCAGAGTCCAAAATTGCTTCAGGCTCCCCTAGCACAGTGCATCATAATTTTAACCAGTACATTACATCAACTTTGTTGACTCCATCATTGCGGAATGGAATAGTTACTGATTTATACGCAGGTTTAGTCAGTGGAATTGCAAGAAGTGGGGTCCATACGGCAGTTCTTTTCAGTGTGTGGTATTTAGTCCAGAATCTCTGTAGGCCTCGGGTAGTCTTAAAGCTTACATCAAATGTGGTTTCCTCTGAGATGTGTATCAGGGCATAAATTTCACATGAAAAAACATTTAATTGAGTCCTTCAGTAGGTTTCTTGCTACAAACAGGCAGTCTGGTGGTTCAGACATTCCACCTATATATGACAGTCTTACAGCATTATGCCATTTTGCTGGTAGTATTGGCATCTTAAAGAGTGAGGAATAAGGTATTTTCTGTGTACTATTCCTGAGGTTTAAAGGAGCCAAGACCTGGCCTGTACTGACAGTTGCTTCCAAAGGGAAATTATGCTCTTGCTGGGAGGTATTTGATAAGTTAAGGACCAGATTTTTGGTTAAATTTGGTCCTTCAGGTATCTGTAGTGGATCTTTGAGTATGGGGCCCTTCGCTACATTTTGGGCCTTAGCAGTTGAGTGACTCTGAGCTGGCATCTGGGGAAAGTCTGATTCTTCTGGCATTCTGATTGGGGAGGAACCTGACACCCACTGTCCTGTAGTAGAATTTGTTTCCTAGCCAGCACCCCGTAATGCTGTTTCAATTGACCAGTATGCTACAGCTTGCGTTTCTATATTTAAACCATCCTCTGTAGCTTCAGACATCCTGTCATCATTAGAGCCCGCAGTGTAAAGTGATTTTATAGTACTTACAGTTCATTTGGTTACTGTGTTCTGTTCTGAGGTTGAGGTATGTGCCTTCATGTTTGCTGCAGTGGTAGCTACAGGCGGCAATTGCTTTGATGCTCTGATGCTGGGGCTCAAGTTGAGTAGTTTTGACAGACTCAACCATGTCAGAGCAAAGCTGCCTCATTTTCTGTTGAATAGTCATCTTTTGAAATAGGAACTTACGCATCTCAGCCTCGAAAATTTTGTGCAGCTTTAATGTTTCCTCTGTATCCTGGATTGGAGAGTTTTGTGGGGGCTCTGCATCCTCTGGTGAGTTGTTCTCACTTTCTGTGACCATTGGGGCTGTGAGCCCATGCATGGATGGTCTATTATACATCATAACTTTCCTTTACATTGCCTTTTCAGGAATTTCAGTAGTTTCCATTCTTTGGTCAGTTGTTACGGCAGTCTCTGCTTGGTTTGAGATGGGAGAGGAGACCTGTTCCCCCACCTCCATTTCCTTCAGCCATTCCTCTGTTCCACTGAAGGCCATCTAGACTGAATGCCAAGACAGCAGAGATGCCCCCCGTGCAGTATCAGTAGGGGAAAGTTTTATTAAACAATAAATCGGTTTACATCCAAAAATTCCATACTAACATAAGGAAAAACAACAAAACAACAAAAAGCCAATCTGCTGCAAACTGAAAATAGGATCTAGATTAGATATCCATTCTCCATTTGAAATAACTATCACCATTATACGATCCCCTCGATTTCAAGTAACCACAGCATCTGTGTCCATAATCCAGGGTAAATGCTTCCATAATTCAGAAATGCCCATTCTGGAAAGTTGAGAGCTTTTCCCAAAGAATACAGACCCTCCATCTTTAACTATTTTGCTGTGTAATTCAGTATAAGTACAAACTTTTTGTTGTAAAGTAAATAAACAATGAGACATCCATATATTCCATTTGATAATAGAAAATATTACATGCAATGTACTTAAGTTCCATTTCCCCCAGACATTTGTAACATGCCCATATATAATGTTGTCATAAGTGATTTTGGAGAATAGTGGTTCATTCCATTGGTCAGCTAGGTAGGTCCAAAACCCTTTAATAAAGGAGCACTGAAAAAATAGATGTTCAGTTTTTTCAATAGAGTTAATGCACTGTGGCCTACTGCATAATCTCTCTGAAAGCTGTTTATGTTTGTGGTTATTTTTAACATAAATTTTTTCATGGCAGGAAAGCCAATGGAAATCCCACATGTGCACCGGGATTCTTGTATTTTTTAAATAGGGTTTTAAGGGAATCCTGGTACTCAAGAGCACATTTCTCAAAAGATTCTGGGTGGGCACAGATAAAGGCTCTTAAGGTTTGATATATAGATAATAGTGCATGGCAATACAGTAAGAATTAGCCTATTGTACCACCACGGGTTTTGATTACCAGACCCCGAGAGCTGCTCGAGGTCCGTGGTAATCAGAACCCCGAGGTGGCACAATAGGCTGGTTGTGCATAAGGGTGCCCATGCACTATTTTTTATAATGTATGGTCCCCCATTGCCAAAGTTTTTTGTTTTAAATTTTTGAAATTAAAAAAAAAATGTATTCGTTGCTCCATTGTGTTCTGGGAGTTGGGGCTGGTTGCTATGTTTACATGTGTGGTTGCTAGGGAGCAGACAGCCATACGTTATTGCGTAGCCTTCTATTGGCTGTCAATGGGATGTGGGAGGGATTTTCAAGAAAAAAACATGACGGCGTATGTCTCGGTTAGCGAGAGGATGTGGGCTCAGAGGAAACAATTACTTGTAAGTTATTTAAATATCTGGTTCTAATTTTGATGAAGCTGAGATTATCTGGTTGATCCTGCATTTGTTTTTCACTTATGTGCCTGTTCATGTCCGCGTCACTGGTTCGGGGGATCTTGCCACCAGTGCTGCTGTTGCTGCTGCCAGGACGGCTCACGGCCAGTTTACGGTTCTGATAGAACCTCTAGAGCTTTTCCAAACGTTGTTGTACCACAGTGTACTACAATCACATTCCATGACCTTTTGAACTGTGGTACAACAACATTTGGAAAGGCTCTGATTTCTATACAGAACAACACCTGACTATACACTATAAAATCTTATGAGTAGAAGCTGCTAAGATCTGATGAGGGGTAATCTTCCATTGCTTTAGCGTAAGAAACATTTCTTTTAAATACTGAAGGACTTCTGACCCTTTTAGAACTTTGATGGAGTTCAATTCCCATAAGTGAAACCATTGTTTACAGTTATTATATAACCAACATTCACACCCTCTTTGTCTATTAATTAAAAGAGGTTGTAAATTAGTTACCAAAAACACACTATTGAAGAATAGAATTGGATTTACTATGTCCAGTCCCCCATACTTAATGGGCAAATATAGGATGTTCCTTTTAATGGAGTTCAGACGGCTGCCCCATATGGCCTGAAAAAATAAGCTCAACATCGAAGTTTCTAGTTTTTTGGGAATGGGGAATACATAACTTAAATATAGAAAAACAGGGATTAGGAATGTTTTAATCAAAAATACTTGTTTCTTTTTTCCAATATTTCTTTATGTTCCACTGAGAAACTTTAAACCTCCCAGTCCCAATGGCCAGCTTCTGTTCCCAATTCTGAAAATCTATCCCAGGAGGACTACACTTAATCCCCAGGACAGTTATTGAGTTAGGGGAAATTTGGAATGGACCAATCGAGGTATCGTGCTGTGGGGAGGGGCCTATTTCTAGAACATTACACTTCTCTAAGTTCAGCGTAGCCCCTGAAACTATGCCAAAGAATGAGCATTTGGAAATGGCTTCCTGGACTGAAGATTTATCAGCAGGTAACAAACATATCTGCATATGCTAAAGCTTTAGACTGTGCTTGGGAATTTAAACTAATAATTGGTTTAATAATTTGTGAGGTATTTATTTTCTGCAGTAAAGGATCTATAAAAACATGTATAAAAGAGGGCTCAAAGGACACCCCTGCCTAACACCTCTCTTAAGGGGAACCATGGAACCAAGCCTCTCATTTACTACTGGCACCACTGTGGCTGTTCTGTACAGAGGTTTTATCCAATTTACCATTTTAGATGGAATTTTATAATGTAACAGGGTTTCCCATAAAAAGTTATGACAAATGGAATTGAAAGTCTTCCTTTGATCTAAGGAGACAATGTACCCAAGACAATTTCCTGAATACAAAGATGTAATCATTTCTCTCACTATTATGAGATGGTCTTGGATTTTACACTGAGGGATCACACAAGCCTGTTCTTAGAAATGACCATATTTGCCACTTGTAATAACATATTGGCTAATATTTTGGACAATATTTTACAGTCAGCATTAAGCATACAAATAGGCCTCCGATTATGTAAATCTGACTTGTCCCCTTTTTTACATAAAAAAATTAAAGCCCCTTAACAACTATCACCCCCTTGTTTTACCTTTCTGTTGATTCAGATTTTTGTAAAAATGGAAAGTGTGAAAAAACAATTTAACTACAAAAAATTCAAGCTCCTTTATTAAAGTTCAATGGAATGTTTCCCAGCTCTAGCATAGCATTGAACACAGTCATTAATTCTGAACTGAAAGTTTCACCCATAAGTTTGTACAGTTCATTGGGAAGACCATCTGGGCCCGGGGATAAATTGTTTTTAAGTGACTTATGACATCCATTAGTTCTCCCAAAGTTATAGGTTGGCATATGCTAGGTAGAACCTGGGGGGCTATTTTGGGAACAGTGATGCCACATAAATACTCCTCAATCTTCCCTAAATTTGAGTGTATTTCTGCAAATAATTTATAGGAAGAATCAGCCACTGTTTGCAGAATTTTGTTTGGGGAATTCTGAAAAGTACCTGACTCATCCACCACACTGATAATGTCTTTCTTACCTACCTGTGCCTTGTTATGAGTAAAGGGACATGTCTCCTGGGCCCTTCCTTGTGTCCTAAACTTATGTTGACACTAAAGGTGAGCCTCCTTCTGTTTAGAATAGGGTAGCATTTGCTTTTGCACTAACTGTATCTGCATACTCAGATCCTGCCCTCTGATGTGAGCAATAGTAAACAGATTCTGTAGTTGCTGACGTTTCTGCAAATATGAGAGGTATGCTGCATTGCTTTGGGTCTTACTATACCATCATAAGAAATTTGAGAGGTCCAATTCTGAGTCCTCCCACCACTGAATATGATCCTCATAACATACTAGTACTGATTTCCTAGCCGCTAAGAAAAGACCCAAGGAATTTAAGAACATTTCATCTTTTAACAAGGACTTGTTAAATTTCCAAGTTCCTGGTCCTTTTAAAAAGCGGGGGTTACTGCCAAGTGTAATTGAGACTATCCTATGGTCAGAGAATTCCTTAGGATCAACTGTGGCCTTGGAAAGGCAATGATTTTGGGATAAAAAGATGTAATTTATCCTTGTCACCAGAATTCTCTTTTGAAATGATGGGGAATTTTTTTTGTGAATTCTAAAAATGCATCACGCAAGTTCGCGGTGTGTATGATAGTGTTCAATGAGCGAGAGTCACAATCTATTTTTTTTTTGTTTTTGCTTGCAAGCTTTTGTCTTGACTACTTAGCCCATGGTTAAAATCACCCACAAAAACTACATGTTTTGATGTACGCAGGTACGGTTGAATCTGAGACATAATTTCAATTCTTGTGGTTTCGGTTTGGGGGCATACAGACTAATCAGACAATATGGGGCCTTTTGTATTAATGCATCAAGAATTAAAACATGACCAGGGACTACATCATAAAGTTTTAAAAGCTTAAACTCAATAGAATGAACCAGAATCCCAACACCAGAACAACGTTCTTAACCTATCGACCAATATCAAGGGCCCAGGAGCCAGTACCATTGAGCTTGCTTTAGTTCTGGCATAGTATGAAACCTAACATCCAGCAAAAATATGATACCAATTTGCAGCGAAGCTAGAAAAGCAAAAACAGTATTACATTTATCTATTCTCTTAATACTACTGACATTCATAGAATGATATGTGAAAGCATCAAAAGACATGTTTGATAAGAGTGAAAACAAGACAGGTTATTTATGCAACTGTTATTTTTTCCTATCCTTCCCACCAACCACTTTTTGTTTTGATCTTGCTTTCCACTTCTGCGCCCCTCTACCCTTTGAACAGGCCTCTGTATCTGTGGTCTCCTCAGGGTGAGAAGAGGAAACAGAGGAGGACTCGGTCCTGGGTCCGATCCTGTTTAATGCATACATATCGGACATCAGGGAGGGTATAGGGTGTAAAATGAGTCTCTTCGCGGATGACTCCAAGATGGGAGCAGTAGTTGAGGGAGAAGAGGGGAGGTTGGCCTTGCAAGGGACCTGGACACCCTGGAAAGCTGGGATCACACATGAAATTAAATTTCAATATCACCAAGTGCAAGGTGTTGCATCTTGGTCGAGAGCTACTAAACACAGGTACACCCTGTGAGTGACGCTGGAGGCATCAATAGGGAAAAAGACCTAGGGGTCATGGTGGATGCATGTATGAATAACTCTGAGCAGTGCAGGAGAGCGGCTAGCAAGGCAAACAGGATGTTGGGATGCATCATAAGGGGGATCACCTCTAGGAGCAAGGAAGTGATTCTGCCACTGTACAATGGACTGGTTAGACCACACCTTGAGTACTGTGTACAGTACTGGAGACTACACTTAAAAAGGGACATACAGCTCCTAGAGAGGGTACAGATGAGGGCAACAAAGATGATACAAGGGCTAGGGGATTTGACGTATGAGGACAGACTTAAGGAGCTCTGCCTGTTTTCACTGGAGGAGAGGAGAGACAGGGGGGACATGATTGAGGTCTTCAAGTACCTCAAGGGAATAAATAGGGTAAACATGGAGGGGATCTTTAGACTAAAGCAGGGAAGTATCACCAGAGGGCATGGTTTGAAGTTGGAAGGTGGAAGGGTAAGGGGGGAAAAGAGGAGGAGGTTTTTCACTGAGAGGGTGGTGGACCCTTGGAATGCACTGCCTGGTGAACTAGTTCAGAGATCCACAGTGGAGGGCTTCAAAAGAGGATGAGGCAGACACAGAAAGTGGATGTATCAGATGATGTCCTGTCCCAGGGGGGTGGGGATGGATGATACGGGTTTCTGGAGCACAGGGGATGGGAGGGTCTCGGCACCCAACTAAGGATCTAAAGTTCGAGCAGACTCGATAGACCGTAAGGACTAATCTGCTGGCAAATAGTATGAATCAGCATCCTCACCAGAGTCCGCTGAGGTCTCCTGTAGAATGTCATATGTGTTCGATAAGCATACTGGGGAAGTCCTAACTGTTTTTGATGGAGGGGAGTAGCTTTCAGCTTAGATCTGGAAGAACGTCTACAAACTATTTGCATAGACTCCTGAGGAGGGGACATTATATCTGTGGAAACTTGTACCGGAGCCCTGGTGACCTCAACCATTGAGTCTTGTTGCACAGGTGGGGGGGGGCAACCATTACAGGTTTACCAGGAGTTGAGCTATGCTCTGGAACCACTGGGAAAGCACCTGAGGTAGAGGGTCTTTCTAGGTCTGGAGAAGGCCCAGAGGTACTTGGTCTGCTTCTTAGCTTGTTTTTTTGGGCCTGATTAATTATAAAGGGTTGGTCTGCCCTACTGTCATGGTGCTACTGATTATGAGCAGCCCAGGTACAGTTCTGGAAGGTGTGCCCCAGCTCATCACATAAATTACACTGGCATTCATTTAGACATTCTGTGCTTAGATGGCCCAGTTCCCCACATAAATTGCATCTTACAGTGTCACAAATGCTGTTTAGATGCAAGGGATCCCTGGACCTGTAGCAGGCCTTAGGTTGACCAGGATAAAACAAACCCCCCCATCCCGACAAGAAAAAAGGAGTTATGGAGGTGAATTAAATCAGAGTCAGCAGACTTCAATAATACTTTCATTTTCCAGCTACTAGTCCAAATATTTTCAGTGTCCAGGATGGCCTCTGGATCCCCAATTACTGCACATCTGAGTTTGAGCCAATACAAAACGTCTGCCAAGTCTACTCCTTCATTTCTAAAAAGAACAGTAATAGTTTTATAAGCAGGCTTATTCCGGGAGATAGCTAGGAATGGAGACCATAAGGCTGACCACTTCAAGGTGTGGTATTTAGACCAGAACCTTTCCAAGCCTTTTGTAGTTTGAAAACTAACATCGAAGGTAGTATCTCCCAAAATGTGAATAGGGGCATAAATTTCATGGGCAAAACATTTCATAGAGTCTTTTAATAAGTCCTGGCGATGAAGATGCAGTCTGGAGGTTCTTGCATGCCCCCTATATAAGAAAGTCTCACAGCCTTATGCCTTTTAGCAGGTAGAACTGGTAGTCGAAACAAGGAAGAATTTTTTTTTTTCTGTTTGTCTGGTACTTTATTCAGAGGAGCATTAACTTGACTAGGGCCTGAAACGAGGGCCTCTGTGTCTTTATTCTGATTCATAAATGTTAGTACTGGGTTTTGAGTCAATACCTTACTATCAGGCATAGCTAATGGGTCCACTTGCATGTTAGACCCCTCTTGGTCGTGACTTGGGTTTCCATTATTTTGAACCAGTTTGTTTGAGATATGGTGGCACTCTCAAACAAACTGATCAGCCTTGGATGTGGGACTGCTATATCTGAAGTTTTACTCATACCTAGGGCCTCACTAGGATTAAATTTAAAAATTAGAAGATTTAATGGCTGGCTAAGAAAATGGAATATTAGGCAAGAAATCCAGTGTTTAACTCACTGGGAAGAGTTTTTCCATCATGATGACCTTTATTGTCCTGATGGCTTGCATCTAAATAGAAAAGGGAACATACTCTTAGGCAATCATTCTACAAATTTCATTAATAAACATTTAAACTAATATGGGGGGGGAGGGACATGGGCAAGTAATGACCAAAACAACTATCAGAATTCAAACATACCAATAAATATATCCAAAAACATATCTCCTATTATTACAGACACCACCGAAACAAATAATAATAAAATAAATATCTTACTTCTTAATGCCCGTAGCCTTGTCAATAAAACAGATGAACTAAGATATATTATAGAAAAAGAATCTGTTGAAATTTGTGAGGTTACTGAAACTTGGTTTCAGGAGGATAGCTGGGATACAGACATACCAGGATACAATAAAATCATAAAAAACAGAATTGATAAGTTAGGTGGGGGTTAGCAATCTATATATCCAAAGATTATACTTCATATCCTATTACCTCTAAATATATCCCAAATAATGATAATGAAATAATGTGGGCAGAAATTAAGTCACCTAACATAACACTCAGTGTTGGCTTAGCATATAGAGCACCAAATCTTAATAAAGACCAAAATACTGATTTTCTATGTTCAATAAAAAAATTCAATCCAAATAATAACTATATTCTTATGAGAGATTTCAACTTTCCAAAAATCAATTGGGAAACATCCCATTGCTTAAGAAAAATGGAAAGTGAATTTTTGGAGATCACAGTTAATCAAAACTTAGAGCGAATTATTAAAAATGGAACTAGAAACAATAATACTCTCGATACTATACTAACCAATATAGGTGAAAAAATGTCACAACCAAATGTACTAGCACCGTTAGGAAATAGTGATCACAACATGATCATATTTCAAATTCAAACTAAATCCAAAGTCACAAAAGGAGGGGGGGAGAAGCCTGGCAGCCAATATGGTAGCAAGCTAATTCTTGCTGGAGTTACCCTGTGAACCCCTAGCAGCCCATTCGTGACATCCAGTTGGAGATCAGCACTCCTAAGAGCAAGCTCTCATTGCCAGATCACCAGATCTTTCGATTAAGACATTTCTTGTTGGAATCGGAGGCA
Source organism: Neoceratodus forsteri (assembly GCA_016271365.2). Classification (NCBI taxonomy): domain Eukaryota; kingdom Metazoa; phylum Chordata; order Ceratodontiformes; family Ceratodontidae; genus Neoceratodus; species Neoceratodus forsteri. The sequence continues at coordinate 586,676,459 of CM028137.1, read as the reverse complement.
GACTCACATTTCTACACCGCGATTAACAACCTGGGCCTGGCTGTGCCTAACGTACTATATAGGCCAAGATTCAAGTGCCACCCAAGTTTTGGAGCTCCCAGTCTGACACACAGTGAACAGGCAGCAACCCTGAGTCTGCAGGGTGAGAAATGGCCTCCTCCACCACTTCTGAAAGCTTGGCCAAGGACATTGCAAATAAGATGGTGATTTTAAGCAAAGTTTTACAAGACACTACAGAGCTAAAACAACCATCTACACAAATAAATGAGGAGCTGCGAGTGTTAGCTGTTCGGGTGGAGGGCTCTGAAAAAGTTATAAAGCAGCAATCTGAACAAATTTTACAACACGACGAACACTTGAGGGACCATCATGGCCAGATTCAGTACTTACTCCCCAAAGTGGATGACTTGGAAAATAGAGCTCGGAGACAACATTAGAATAGTGGGAATTCCTGAAGGAATGGAGGGCAGGGACATGATATCCTTTTTGAAGGATGCGTTGCCAGCGATGCTAGGGCTGGAGCTCAAGGCCCCACCAGAGATTAAGCGAGCTCACCGCACTTTTGCTCCCAAACCCAAACCTGGGGAGTGCCCTTGTCCAGTATTGTGCAAATTTCTTTGGTACCCAGTGAAGGAGAGATCAGTCTGCCTAACAAGAGAACTAAAGTCCCTAACATGGCAAGGTTACACCACCCAGCTTTACCAAGATTTCTCCCAGAAACTTGCAAGGTGGAGAAGTGCATACTCAGAGGTAAAACAGCAACTTTACAAGATGTGTATTCCCACCTCACTCAGATATCCAGCCCTGCTAAGAGTCCAGTACAATGGGGTCTTTCATACGTGTAGCAACCCTGGAGATGTGGAACACATTTTGCAAACCATACAAGTACCGAGCAGGGGCATGACCAAATCCCTGCAACCTCCGAGCAACACAAGCAGACCGCACAGGGAGAACTCCCCAAATCCCATGGAGATAGCAACCAGTTCCGAGCTGAAGGTTACTGAGCCAGGGGGGCCTGGCAGAGAGCCCAATGGGGTCAATTGAGGAAGCCTGGGAAGGATACACCGAGTAAAAAGTCATCGGCCAGGAAGAAAAGATCTAGGAGCCGACAGAGATTGCAAATCCTGTCAGATGACAGCACAATATCCCCAGCTACTACACCTATTAAGTTGTCCAACAGATATGAACCTCTGGGGGATCTCATGCCACACGCCTTGGACTTAACAAAGAATTCGGACTGTCCAGCCCCAGAAGATCTCACGGACCACAGTCTGCTTAAGGACTGGGCCCCACATTCCACTGATTGGGCCGAATGCGCGGGGGAACTGCTGACTGAGCAACAGCCACCAAGATGACTGAGGGGTTGCAACCTTATTTTCCCTGCCCAGCTCACTGGGCTTTGAAGGGCTATGGAGGGGTTGAGTTATTCTCCACATCCTTCCCTCTCACCAGTTAACATATAGGGGATGGGTCCCCATGTTTGGCTGCCACCCGAGTAGGTTTTTTTCTGTTTGGCCGGTTATGGTGTGAAAGCAGTATTTGGGGCTTGCCCTGCTTCCTATGCTGGATGGCCTAAGGCCTAATATGGGTCATGATGATTTGGTGAACCAAGTTAGGTGTTTTCTAATTGCAGGAGAGAGTTAGTGCAAAGCCTTATATTATTTCTTTTGTTTTGCACAGCGCATACTGGTTCACTCAATTAGACAGTGTGCTTCCCCCCTCTAGTGGTTATAAGGGGGAACTGATCTGGATTTTATTGTTTGTTCAAGCATGGTATAAGTGTGTCAATATTATTGTTCCATGGTTTGCAGCTTTATATCCTGGTACTCCCTGCGCGGTGAGTTTAGAGGGGGTTCACAGGGCCCTATTTGGGGTCAAGTAGCAGAGGTGGTCACACTACAGGATGATTGTAAAATTAGCAGTTCCTGGTAAATTACCAGGCCCTGCGCTCAGGAGGGGTTCTCTGGATCATGGACCATATCCACCCGCTATGGTCAGATCTTACAAGGAGAGCCTTTTAGGCAAAGGTTCAGTACATGGAGAGTGGTATGGAAAGGTAAAAACAAAAGCTGTTATAGGGACTAGTAGGGTATTAAGTGAATTAATTCACAGTGTATGTGGGAAGTGCAGAAATACAGAGGGGCAAACATGGGAAGAGATTAGGGATTGATTCAAAGGACAAGCTTCCTACATACAGACTTCTTGGTTTCCTGGTAATTAGGTGGGGTCCTCTGGCTTTTCTGACTGTTATAACTCATGGCAGGTAAAGATATGGTAACGGCTACCTCATGGAATGTGAGGGGCCTGAACTCCCCCATTAAACGTAAGAAAGTACTTGCCAGACTTAAATCCCTGAGTACTCAGATAGCCTTCTTACAGTAAACTAAGCTAAATCATATGGAAGCTCAAAAACTAAGGTGGGAAAGGGTGGGATGGGAGGTTCATAGTGTGGCTAACAAAACTAAAAGGAGGGGGGTAGCCATACTGTGTCATAAAAACTTAAAATGGTCTATGCAAGAACAAAGGGCTGACAAAGGAGGGAGACGGGTATTAGCCAAAGTTGGCACCCCCACAGGGAATATAGTTTTAGTTAACATTTACGCTCCTAATGAGGACACCCCCGATTTCTTTCATAAACTTTCAGAAGATCTACTGGAGTTGTCGGCAGGGGAGGATGACATTCTCCTATGGGGGGATTTTAATTTAACTATGGATTCCTTCCTGGATAGATCCAACTCCAAGCCAGATGCACACCCCTGATCTATTAGGGCTTTAAAGGATTTGATATCCCTGCACAAGCTGCGAGACATATGGAGAGTAGCCCACCTGGCTGAGAGGGACTATACCTATTTCTCTGAGGCTAAACAAGTTGCTAGTAGATTAGACTATTGGTTTATCTCTGAACATTATAAATAAGGTACTTGATGTTACAATTGCCCCCTATGCATTTCAGACCATGTCCCTTTAAGGTTAGTCCTTTTGCTCCTTTTACTAGGTCAGTCAACTGGAGGTTAGACCCTTAATTGTTGCAGGAGACGGACTTCAAAGAGTGGCTTAAAGGGGAGGTTAAAACCTTCTTTTCCGACAATCCGCATGGGTCTGCAACTGCAGCAGCCATCTGGGAGGCTTTTAAAGCCACGATTATAGGTCATGTTATCAGCTATGCCACCTACCGTAGGAAGCAGAGAGAAAATGAGGCTAGGGAACTAGAGAGGGTATTGGGAGAGAAAGAAGGCCTGTACAAGAAGGACCCTACTAAACTACAGAACCCTGATCTGTTGCACGACCTCCTGGCCCTACGAATGAAACTGAATACACTTGCATCTAGAAAAGTGGAATTACAAATTCTAAGATTAAAACACAAATACTGGGCAGGGGGAGAAAAAGCTGGGAAACTCCTAGCCTTCCGGCCAAAAAAACAACAAGCTGAGAGGCACATAGCCCAACTTAGGGACAATAAGGGGGTAACACATAGTAAACCAGAGGTCATTAACCAAATCATGCTATCTTTTTACAAAATCTTGTACAGCTCCCATAATACCTGGAATGAGTCCAAATTTGAGGAGTTCATGGCAGGTACATGACTTTCTAGACTCACAGACCCCAGAGAAACCATCTAGAGAGGCCCATGGAGATACAAGAAATAAGGGAGGCAATTGATAAGATGGCCCCCAAAAAAGCTCCTGGGAGAGATGGGTTCTCTATTGATTTTTATAAGGTAATACCAGAGATAGTATCTCATCACCTGAGGGATATGTTACAAGAAGCTTGGGATCTGGAGATTCTTCCCGCCACCCTCAGGGAGGCGATTATTATGGTCCTTCCTAAAGAAGGTAAAGACCACACCCTACCTACAAGCTATAGGCCCACTTAGTTGATTAACACAGACACCAAAATTCTAGCTAAGGTCCTAGCAGTTAGAGTGGAGAAAATCCTTCCCTGTGTGATTCACACTTCCCAAGTGGGCTTTGTGAAGGGCCCCGCCAGTTCAGATCACATAAGATCTTTAATCTCCCTTGTACAGAAGGCAGGGATGGTCCCCACTCCATCAGCCACTATTTCAGTAGATTTTGAGAAGGCCTTCGATTCAGTAGAGTGGGATTTTCTCCATAGGATGCTGCAACACTATAACTTTGGGGATATGTTTAGGGACTGGGTCAAAACACTGTATATGTCACCTATGGCTAGACTGCTAACTAACAACACACTCTCTGATCCATTTGAATTACATAGGGACACCTGGCAGGGATGTCCCCTCTCCCTGATGTTGTTTGTGCTGGCCATAGAAGCCCTGGCTAGTGCTCTGAGGGAACATCCAAATATTAAAGGTATACGGGTAGGCTCTGAGTCGTATCAGGCGCTGTTATGTGCTGATGATTGTCTCATTCTAAGTGATGATTTTCATTTCAGTGCTGAACATATTGTGGAGCTACTGCAATCCTTTGCTAGCATCTCAGGCCTTAGAATTAATCAATGTAAAACAGAAGTCCTCCCCCTGAATAAGCAGCTTTTATCTGAAGATATCTCAGTGGTGGGGTTGGTTAGGGCCAAGGCGGGTATTAAGTATCTAGGTATTAGGGTAAATGCCAATGTATCTTCCCTTAAGGAGACTAACCTCTCTCCACTAATTGATAGCCTCAAGGCAGAAACTCAAAGGCGGAAACAGTTAAATCTCTCGCTCCCCGGGAAAGTGGCGGCAATTAAAATGATGATTGTGCCGATGGTGTTTTACATTCTATCCCACCTTCTAATTGAGATCCCCAAGAAATGGTTTCAATTATTGGATAGTATAATATGGGCTTTCATGTGGGAAAACAAAACCCCACCATATAGTAGAGCCAAACTCCGTGCTCCATGGAGCAAGGGTGGGTGGTGCCTCCTACACTTTCAACACTATGCATATGTGTTTTCAGCCACAGCCACATGCAGACTGCTTCAGAGAAATAACTCTGACTTACCAGCATGGGAAGCAATAGAGAGGATGGCCATGCAAGGGACCCATCTGGTTGGATATTTGGGTAAGCCCCTCCCCTCTAATTTTCATTTCTGGCTCACAATAAAAGCAGCTCACAAGGCTCAGTATCAAGTGGGGGCCATAAGTAAATCCTGTTTGACTCTGGGGAAACACCTCCCCCTATGGAACAACTCGGGCTGGACCATTGATCATAAACCCCTTTACTGGGAGTGCTGGAAGGGGAAGCAGATCAACACTCTACAAGATATACTAATGGAGGACGGCCATACCATAGATAGTTTTACCTGTCTAAAAGAGAAGTTTAATTTGAGTACTAGTGATTTTTGGAGACATCTTCAAATGAGGCATGTTTATTCAACCTGGTTGAAAAGAGGGTGCACGTGCACGATGTGCCAAGGCAATGTCAAAGCCAAACAAAACAAACTGCCTTTAGATGGCTGGCTAAAATTGCAGAAAGGCCTGGCAGGCTGTATTTATAGGTATATGAGGGGTGCCTTAACAGACCCATCCCTACCTGCCAAAACTAGGTGGCAGCATATGTTAAACCTTCCCTTCAGTAAAGATGCCTGGCAAAGGGGCTGGTTAATGGCAAAAAAATGCATGTGGGGACCCCAGAAGCTTCTTTATCCAAAATAAGATAAGACACCTCTGGTATCGTACTCCAGTAGTACTAAAGAAAATGAATTTACATACGAATGATAGGTGCTGGAGATGTAATGCGACTGGAGCAGACTTACTCCATATATTGTGGAAATGTGACCCCATCCATCCTCTCTGGTCAGAAATACTTACATGTTGTTCCAATGTATTGGTACAAAAGGTTCCTACCTCCTCTAGCTTTTGGATCTTGGGGCTCCCGCCCACTGAATTCAGATCATCTAGCCCCCACTTGACATGGCTTATACAAGCCTCAGTGGAAGCTATACGGTTGCTTCTTTGTAGATGGAGGACTAGAGATGTACCCTCTCTCACGGCTTGGTTAGTAGCCATGGCTAATTTGGCCAGTTTCTCCAGGCTGGCCCACTTGGCTACAGCAACCCTGAATGTCTTCTTGGATAAATGGGACCCATTTATGCAGTACCTTGAGAATGTACCCCCACATCTTGTAAACCCCTTGGGTAAAGATATGTTAAAGCCACCTTGAGTGATCTCAGTCTTACTTCTTCCCACCCTTTTGGTGATAACTGATATGGTGAATGAGCCCCCTCCAGTACCCCACCTTGTAAGTAACAACCCAGTCCCAGGTCAGGACCGTGATTTAGTCCACTCCCTTCTAATGTATTGTAAATGCACTGTGAATACTTTACTATGATACAGTATGTAAAATCTGATTGAAATGTAACGCTTATATATGCACTGTGATATATGCCCTGTCTCTACAACAAAATAAAAAATCTAACTGCAAAGTCACAAAAGGAAATATACTGGTCAGAGATTATGCCAAAGCAAATTATCATGTAATGAAGAACTATCTCAACTCATGGGATTGGGAGACAGAACTTACTAACCTTAATGTTGAACAGGTCTGGTCACTTATTCAATTAAAAATGAACCACTGCCTTGATACATGGGCTCCAAAAAACAAAACAAAAAATACAAACTGATATAGAACTCCAATTTAGTGGAATAACAAAATAAGGAGACTAATAAATAAAAAACACAGAAATTATAGAAAATATATAAAAAAAAAATCCATCAGTAACCAACTGGAATACATATAAAAAAGTGTCTAACAAAACAAAGCATTATATTAAAAAAAGCTAAAAATGAAATTGAAACTAGATTAGCTATTGATACGGTTTATGATAAAAAAAAATTCTTTAACTATACAGGTTCACTTAGAGATACTAAACCTACAATAAGACCAATCAAAACTAAATCTGGGTTTATCAGCAATGAAATTTAAAAGGCCACTGGACTCAATAATTATTTTGTCACCATCTTTACTCCAAAGGAAAAAAAAATAATAGTATTAATGATAACATAACTACGTCTCAAAATTTAAAAGTTAGTCATTTTACTAAAGAAGAAACTATGAGAGTATTACAAAACCTAAAAACCAACTCTTCAGCAGGACCAGACAAAATACATCCTCGGTTTCTCAAAGAAATTGCTATTCAAATCTCGGGACCAATGACTAAATTATTTAATTTATACTTGGAAAAAAGGTGAGTGCATCTCAGCATGGAAAGACACCCTAGTTACTTCTATATTTAAATCAAGAAGCAAGACAGATGTTATAAACTATAGACCAATAAGTCTAACCTCTGTAATTGGAAAAGCATTTGAAAGGCAAAGAATAGAAGGACATATAAAACTTAACAATCTTCAAGATATTACACAACATGGGTTCACTAGAGGCAGATCATGTTTAACAAATCATCTGCATTTTTTTGAAAACGTTAGTTCATCCTTGGATGTTGGCGTACCTGTTGATATTGTCTTCTTAGATTTCACTAAGGCATTCAATCAAGTTTCCCATGTGATCTTATTAAAGCAAATGAAAAATCTTGCTTTTCCACAATATTTAACAAATTGGATAGAATCATGGCTAAATAATCATAGACAATGTACAATAATAAAGGGGTATTCATCTGCATGGGCGGAGGTTACAAGTGGGGTCCCTCAGGGCTCAGTATTGGGCCCTGTTTTGTTTAACATCCTGATTTCCTCAATGCAATCGTCAAATAACACCCGGATGACTAAGTTCACTGATGACTATAAGATTGGATGTGTAGTTAACTCCATTGAGGCAGCCACTAACTTCCAAAAAGAAATAACCTCCCTGGAATTATGGGCTAAAAAGAACAAAATGATGTTTAACATACAAAATTGCAAAGTGATGCATCTGGGTCATAACAATTTAAAATACAAATATAAACTAAATCAAGTGATGTATAATGAAACAGATCTAGGAGTAATAGTGGATAACAAAATTGATTTAGAAAATAATACACTAACAAAGGTGAAAAAAGCTCACCGTACCTTGAGATGTATATTTAAGCACATAAAGAGTAGACAACCTAAAGTTATAATGCCTCTATATAGAAGCCTAGTTAGATCAAACTTGGACTACTGTTCTTCTTTTTGTACTCCCTATACAATTAGAGATAAGAAATTGTTTGAAGGAGTTCAAAGAAAAATGGCCAAAAAATTGTAGATATGTCAAACAAGACCTATGGGAAAAGACTATTGGAACTAGATTTACACTTTATGAACTACTGTCAACTTAGAGGAGATCTTTGCTTAACATATAAAGCTATTAAAGATCCTGTACTCTTCGAAACAATTGGTTTAGAAAAAAATACAAATAATACTCCGACTAGATCTCATAACTTTAAATTAAGAGGGGCCCACTGTAAAACCAAAAAGAGAAGTCACTGGTACACATAACGTATAGTTAACAAATGGAATATGTTGCCAGGATCAATTATAGTAAGTAATACTATAGATACATTTAAATATCAGTTGGACCAACATATGGGTAATGAAAAATTTCAGTATGTATAAACATAATTCCACCTTTGGGTGGCGAGCTCATACAAAGGTAATATCTTCTGAGCTTGTAACACACTATGATACTATGAACCTCCAAGGGTCCACAACCTTCTTTAGTGCAGGCATTTTTATTGTAGAGGTTCCAGAAGACCACTGACCAGAAGTAAGGTGTTTCTTCCAACCTGCTCCACGTAGAGCTTCCTCAACTGACCATGGCTCAGAGCTAGGAACCATAACACCAGACAATACATTTACAGGAGACTGTGAAAGGGAAATAATAGGCACACTTACAGCTTCAGCTCTCTCTCCTCAGCAGATGACGGCTCATTAATTGAAATAGCTTCATTCCTCAGTTGATGCGACTGGACAGAGTCAGACATGCTGTCAACTTCCAGCTGCCAAATTCTCTGCAAGAGGACCAACTTTTTCGAACAGAATCTCTCTTCTTCCATTTCAAGCAAATGCTGCAATTCAAGTGCCTCTCCCGAGATTTCTTGAACTGACTCCAGGTTCTCACCTGAACTGGACACATCTGGTGCAGACTCACAATCCCTAATCACTTCTGTCTCCTGTTCTAGGTTGTCGACAATTAGTTCCTCACCAACATTTTGTACATTTCCAGGTTCCAATACATTACTCTTCTTAGAAACAGCCACCATTGTACTTTCCATGCCAGACTCCAGTAAAGGTGAGGTGTGAGCAGAAACTGATTCTCCCACCTAGACAGCAACCACAGCAACCTCCTGCACACCCGGATGGCTGTCCGCCATCTTGGATGGCCAGAATGTCCCCCAGAGGTGAGTAGGGAATTTCCCCAGTGCCCTTGTAAAATTTCCCCCATTCACTAAAAATACCACCAACTGCTTAAAATCTGGTTCAGTTTCAGTTGATATCCATCTGTATCCCCTCCCCCCCCAGGAAGAGGATGAAAATAGGCAAACAATTGTCTAGTCTCCTTCCTGGTCAACAAAAACTGAATAAATAAAATAAATAGATTAACTTTTCTTCTGTCTGCAATATGTTTTTGTACCATTCCACCCATTGATATGGTTTTATATTTGTTTCTGGTTCATTTCTATACTTGCCTAGACCTTCATTTGCAATCAACCAGAATATTTTGTTATCCTTGTCTTCTACTGCTAGTCTGATTTTCTCCATAGCTGTCTAGTATGATTAATCTTATTTTTGTTGACTACATATTTACATTCTTTCCTTAATTTGTTAAGAGTTATTTTGTTTACTATATTTCCATCTTTTTAAACTTCTCTAATCTGTCTATTCACTGCTTTGTTGGCTGCCTTACATTCTGTATTGTACCCTTCTGGTTCTTTTTGATTTTGTTTGTTTATTTCTTTTGCTATTGTCATTGATATCATCTCCATTATTTGTTGCCATGCTTTTAACAGTGTTGTTTCCGTTATTTCATTTCCTATAAGTTTCTCCATTCTATTCCATATGACTTTATCCTATGATATATGCTGGAACTCTTCTCCTTCTATCACTTTCCAGCTCACACATTTTCTATTTCAAACCTCTAGGGGAATATGATCCTTTCTTGCATTCTTCCTTTGTTTAATCAAAATGCTTAGTTCTAATCTAGAATGTGCACTTTCTGCCTTTGGTTCAATATTAAGATCTAAGCATATTTCCATCATTTTCATTTTCATATTCATCCATATATGATCTATTATCATTGAATGCGTGCCTCCTGTATAGATGAATTTTCCATTTACATCTGATTTAGTTCTTCCATTAATCAATATTACATTTTTATTAGTTCTAGTTCTGTAATATTTTCTCTCTGTTTAGTCCTTTTTATATCTTTAGAAGTCCTATTAAGTTTCAAGTTATCAATATTTATAATCGTTAAATAATCTATTATAGCTTCTGCTAAATTTGTAAGATTACCTATCCTATAATTGAAATCTCCTGTAATTATCAAATCTTGTAAATTGCTATGTATATATGTATTTATCTGTAAGTGCTTCAAGATCTCTATTTATATTATCATTTTTGTATTTACTTCCATTTGGTGGGTGATACACATTAATAAGTATTATTTCTCTATCGCTTTCCCTAATTTTTATTGCTAGATGTTCTCATTTTTATTTCTTATTCCTGTGAAAGCCTTGTTTCTCTTAACTTATGCATTATTGCTAAACTCCCTGCATGGCATCCAGATCTCCCTATTTTATATGCATTTTTAGTATATATTTTGTATCCATTGATATGTAGCTTTCCTTTATACCATGTTTCCTGTAAATTTACATATTCAAAATCTTCCAAATATTTTATAAATTCAGCATCTGCTAAATTATTAGCAAGTCCTGACACATTCTAAGACAAAATTTTCATAAATCGTTCTGAGTCATTTATATCCAGCTTTCTAACTGAAGGATCCTGTGGCCTCTATCCTCTACTCTCTTTTGTTTCAAGTCATTGTACATTTTCCTCATTTTCCAATGTGCCATATCTATTTGATGTTCTAACTGTTGCTTCCCATTTCAAGTTATGTTTGTTGCCTTTTTGTTTGTTAGCATTGGTGTCAGGTTTAGACTCATCATAGACAAATATTCCTAACTCATCAAGCTTTTTACTTTTTTCCAGTAATAATTCATATATTTTATCATTAGTCAACCACAGTGAAATGTGACCTTCAGCCTCCCATCTGACCACTCTGCTGGAATCTGTCTTTTTTTTGTTGTTTAAAATTTTTATTATCATTATTTAGACAGAATGTACACACATAGACTGAGTGTTACACAGACAGTTCTGACTCATACTGCAACATTTGGTAGGACCAAAGAATGGAATTAATATAGATAATCAACCAAATTAGCTGTGTACATCAGAAGAGTGTAACATAGAATGATACCAGTACTACAGACCTTGAAACCAGAGATCGGCAAAGTGAGTGTAGGGTCACCACCCCAAGGGGAGAAGAGCCTAGTGGTAATTACATACATCACAAGTAAATTGTGAAAGGAAGGTCTGACTAGAGTTCTAACTACTCCACCTAGACTGCGTCCTTCTAACATGCAAACTGTAATATTGACTATGTACAAAAAGGCAATCTTTTACTGAAAAATTGGGCATAACCAGAATGGAAAAAAAAAGAACCATAATTATCAAAATACCAGGCCCTAATAAGAGGGGGAGAAATCACTCTAGGAGATCCAAAACCATTAAGAAGTAGCACTGGGAAATGTATTATGACAGTACTTCAACATCAGATATGATTGCCAACATTTGTCAAACTCAGCTGGGGAGCCTTGAGCAAAACTAGAGATCCTTTCAAATGTGACCCCTTGGGTTAGAGCCAGGAGAAACTTGTGAAAGGTGGGTATCTCTGGGGTTCTTCATCTCATCAGTATGAGTGTCTTGGCAAGTGCCCCGACCAGTGTGATTCATTGTGCCTCTGGACTGTACTTCGGTGTGGTAGGACTACCACAGCCCAGAAGGAGTAAAGAAGGATCTGGGACAGTATTGGGGAATACCTGTTTACACATGTCCTGAATTGCTAGCCAAAAGTGTTGAAGATTGGGGCAGTCCCAGATTATATGGAACAAATGGGCTCCTTGGTTACCACATCTCCAGCAAGTGTCAGCCGAGATGAGTCCCATCTTATTTAGTTTGGCGGGGTCTCTGTACCATCTATGAAGGGTCTTATTCATAATAAGCCATGTGCACCCATCCCGGCAGGCCAAGTGGATTCTTACCCATCCATGCTCCCATTGTTGCTCTGAAATAGGAATCTGTAGATCTTTTTCCCACTGCGATCCAGCTTTTTGGGAAGGGTCTTTAGTGGCTTCTCTGAGGGCATTGTATATGCTGCTAGCCTTATTCCTGGTGTGTTTTCCCCATGATACTATGGGGTGAGGACTTTGCCGTGGTGTTTTATTGTGGGGGGAATTGGGTAGGTGGGATATGGCATCTCTAATCTGAAGGTATCTCTAAAAGTGGGAAGCCGGGAGATGATATCTAATTTTTAAAGATTCAAAAGAGTCTATGACAGTAGTTCCCGGGAGTAGGAGATCTTGTATCAAGGAGATGCCCTGTGCCTCCTAAAATTTCCAGTGTATTGTAGTGTTTCCTACTTTCAGGTCCTGATTACCCCAGAGAGGCATATATTCCCAAGGAGCCGGGTCATGTCCCAACAGTGCCACCGCTTGCCTCCATGGCATGGAGGGATGGAAGGAAGATCCTGGGGATCACTGGGAAGGCAAGATGGGAGGGTGAGCTGGATGTCATTATCCACCTAGGTACTAATGACCTGCCAAATGGGGAGCCAAAGGAAGTTCAGGAAGAGTTTAGGAAATTGGGGAAGGGTCTCAAGCAAGTTGCTACTTCTGTCACTTTCTCAGAAGTACTTCCTGCTAGAGGCAAGGGAGAGCATAGGAGTGCATGCACCAGGAACTTTAACTCATGGTTGAAGAACTGGTGCTGTGAGGAAGGGTTTGGATTCATTGGTGACTGGGGACCCACCTGGAGAGATGGAAGTTTGTTCAAGCCTGACGGCCTGCATCCATCCTAGAATCCAAGCACTCAATGATAAGTTTAAATGCTACATTGACAAGCATTTAAACTAGCAAGGGGGGATGGCAGGCCAGCAAGGAGGGTACCGACTTGCTCACCCCCCACATCTAGCAGTGGAACCAGTGAACCAGAGGAGTGGCTATCTCTGCAAAGCAGCGTGCAAAAGATGGAGATGAGTGCCCAAGAGGTGGATAGGCAGAAAAGGGGCAAAATTCAGCAGAAAGGCAGACAACAAGGAGAACCAGGGATAAAGGACAACCAAGGAAGGGGCTGGAGTAGAACAGCAAAACAGTCTAGGGAGGTCAAATCATGGAAAGCCATGTGTACAAATGCCAGGAGCCTTAGCAACAAGATGGAAGATCTGGAGGCTGTCATGGTGCAGTCAGACCTGGACATTGTGGCCATCACTGAAACCTGGTGTAATGATAACCATGACTGGGAGATGGCCATACCTGGCTACAACATATTCAGAAGAGACAGAGCAGGCAGGAAGGGAGGAGTGGCACTGTATGTGAAAAATGACATAAAGGCCACAGAGATCCAGGAGGAACAAAATGGGGGAGAGATACTGTGGGTTAAGCTGGAAAGGAAAATGGGACAGCCATCCGCACAGGTGGTCTATAGACCACCATCCCAGGAGGAAGAAACAGATAGGGAGTTGATGCTAGCCATCCAAAGGATGGCAGACAAGGGTGAGGTAGTACTGGTTGGAGACTTCAATATTCAGATGTGGACTGGAGCATCCCAGCAGCAGCATCAACTAGGAGCAGATTTATCCTGGACTTCCTTCAGGTGTCTTCCTCAAGCAACTGGTCATGGAACCAACTTGGCAGAAGGCAATACTGGACCTTGTGCTCACAAACAGGGACAGCGTGATGGGGGTAACAGTGGGGGAGCACCTGGGAAACAGTGACCACCAGTCATTGTGGTTTGAAATCACAGAAAGAGCAGAACCAAACCACACAAAAACACATATCCTGGATTTTAGGGGGGCAGACTTTGGGAAAATAGGAGATACTTGAAAGAGGCATTAAGGGGAATGGGACAGGAATCAGGGGTTGAGGAACAGTGGGCAGTATTTAAAATGGGGGTTACAAGAACAGCAGAATTATGCATTAAGCAGGTTAGCAAGAGGAAAAGGAAGAGGAGACCATTATGGTTTTCTAAAGAGGTAGCAAAGAAAGTGAAAGCCAAAAAGATTGCATTCAGGCAATACAAAAGACACAGGCAGAAGGGATAGGGAGAAGTACCAGGAGAAGCAAAGGGAGGCAGGGAGGTCAGTAAGGGAAGCCAAAGCTCAGACAGAAGAACACATTGCAAAATCAGTGGGTAGAGGGGACAAAACCTTTTACAGGTACATAAGTGAAAAAAGAAAGACAAAGGGAGGGATAGTGAGACTGAAGGGGAGGATGGGGGCTGCGTGGAGGATGACAACAGTAAAGCTGACATATTGAACAGGTATTTCTGCTCAGTCTTTACTGAGGAAGAGGAGGGTAATGGGTCTGAAGGGAGTACAAAGGGGTGAGAATGGTGCAGAAATGGACACAAGTCCCTTTACACGAGAAAGGGTCCTGAAGGAACTGGAAGTAATAAGAGTTGATAAAGCAATGGGGCCAGATGGGGTGCACCCCAGGGCCCTTAAAGAACTAAGAGAGGTGGTGGCTGAACCTCTGGCTATCCTGTTTAGCCGATCACTGGAAACAGGGGAGGTACCCAAAGACTGGAGGACAGCAGATGTAGTCCCCTTATTCAAAAGTGGGAACAAAGAGGAAGCAGGGAACTACAGACCAGTCAGCCTCACCTCGGTAGTAGGGAAGATCATGGAAGCACTACTGAAGGAGAGATTGGTGGAACATCTGGTTGTCAATGGACTACAGGACCCAAGGCAGCATGGTTTCACCAGGGGGAGGTCATGTCAGACCAACCTCGTTGAATTTTTTGACTGGGTGACTAGGGAGGTGGATCAGGGGAGGGCAGTGGACATGGCCTATCTGGACTTCAGCAAGGCCTTTGACACTGTGCCACAGAGAGACTATTACAAACTGGGGAATATGGGTGTGGGCAGGACAGTGTGTGGTGGGTAGGTAACTGGCTGGGTGGCAGGACACAGAGGGTGGTGGTAAATGGCTGTCACTCCACAGAGGGAAGAGTGACCAGTGGGGTACCACAGGGATCCAGTGCTGGGACCGGTTCTATTCAACATCTTCATCAGTGACATTGTGCAGGACCTAGAAGGCAGAATTTCACTGTTCAGCTGATGACACAAAGCTCTGTAACAGAGTAGACACACCAGAGGGTGTAGACAGAATGAGAAGGGACCTGCAGAAACTTGAAGAATGGTCAGGGTTTGGCAGTTGAAATTCAATGCAAGGAAGTGCAAGATAATGCATATGGGGCACAAAAACCCTGGCACAATATATCAGTTGGGGGGTGAGGATATAGCATGCACCAAGCAGGAAAGGGATCTTGGGGTTATCATCCCTGATGACCTCAAGGTAGGGAAACAGTGTGACAAGGCAGCAGGTAAAGCAAATAGGATGCTGGGATGTATAGGCAGGGGCATCGCCAGCAGGAAAAGGGAGGTCATAATTCCACTATACAAGACACTAGTGGGGCCCCAACTGGAGTACAGTGTACAGTTCTGGAGACCATACCTACATAAGGACATAGACAGGGTAGAGAAGGTTCAGAGGAGGGCAACAAAGATGGTGCATGGATTGCATCACAAGTCCTATGAAGACAGGTTGAAGGAACTGAACATGTACTGCCTGGAGGAGAGGAGGGAGAGAGAGGGGATATGATAGAGACATACAAGTATCTTATAGGGAGGAACAGGGTGCAGGAATAGACTATTTTTAACCGAAAAAGATGTTCCAGGACTAGAGGGCATGGGATGAAGTTGGAGGGAGGACGATTCAGAGGAAACATGAGGAAGAATTTCTTCACAGAATGGGTGGTGGACAAGTGGAACACCCTGCCAGAGGAAGTGGTGGGGGGCTGAAACTATCACGGGATTTAAGAATGCATGAGATAGACATAAAGGAATTCTGGAGGTCATGGGTAAGGGGCAACAGACTTCTAGGAAAACAAACTGAACTTACAAGCTCAAGTGGGCAGACTGGGTGGGCCATAGGCCCTTATCTTCCGACACTGTCTATGTATCTATGTATTGATAGCAATATGAGGGGGGAAGGCCCATGGGTAAGTTTTTCTTGCCGTACAGGGTCACCGCTGGGGAAGGTGCCTGGGTTAGGGACACTTCTAGTTGGAGCCAGGATGGATAGGCCTGTCCAGATTTAGAGAACCATCTGAGGGTCTGAGCCAAAGCAAAGGCCATATGGTACCACTGCAACCAGGGGAGTCCCCATCCACCCCTTATCCAGTGCTATCAAAGTTTAAGTTTGCTATATCAAGGAGGTGACCCCTCCCATAGGAAATTGCCCATCAGGGCTTCCAGTTTTTGGAACCATATCTGCAGTATAGGCATGGGTAGGTGAGCCAATAGATAAAGCATCTTAGGGGCTGCCATTATCTTGATCGAATCTATTTTCCCAGCTAGTGAGAGCTTCAGTGCCTTCCATCTTTCTATATCTTGTCTGAGGGAATCAATCAGGGAATTGAAGTTAGCTGCAAGCAGTCTAAGGGAATTTGAGTGTAGGATAATGCCCAGATATTTTATGACATTAGGAGACCATTTCAGCTCCGTGGCAGTGAGTTCTTCTCCAGAGGATAAAGAGTTCAATAGAAGGACTTCAGTTTTGGACTGATTCAGTTTTAGACCTGACATCTTGGTGAAATCAGCCAAGATGTTAAAGATTGTCTGAGTAATAAGAAGATTGTCCACATATAGGAATGTTTTGTAGTTGGCGTCACCCACCTGTATACCGGGAATAGAACTGGAGGACCTAAGTGCAATGGCCAAGGGTTCTATAGTTAGGATGAACAGGAGGGGGAAAGGGCAACCTTGTCTCATGCCCTTCTGAAACTGGAAGGGCCGAGACAAGGTGTCGTTAGTCAGAACCAAGGCCAAGGGGGCAGTATATAATAGCTTTATCCAGGAAATATAACCTGGTCCAATACCCATAGTGGAGAGAATATGGAATAAGAAAGGCCATTCAACCAAGTTAAAGGCCTTTTCAAAGTCTATGGCTAAGGCTACCAAAAGTTTTTTTGAAATTTTGGAGTAATGCATTAGGGAAACTAGCTTTCTATGGTGGTCTGACCCCAGAAAGCCTTTAACAAAGCCAGCTTGGGAAGGGTGAACCAAGCCCTGCAGAAGAGGTTCAAGCCGGCTTGCAAGGACTTTGGCCAGAATCATGGCATCGGCATTAATAAGGGAGATGGGGCGATAGCTACCTGGGAAGAGTGGATCTTTCCCTTTTTTGGGAAGCACTGTAATAGTAGCTTCCCTCATGGATGGGGGTAGGTGTCCTGTGAGTAGAGAGTGTTGAAATGCCTGAACCAAATAAGGGGCCAGCTTAACTTCCCGGAGTCTATACAAATCTATGGGCAACCCATCTTTCCCTGGAGTTTACGTGGGTTCATAGATTGAATCACCAGGTTTACTTCCTCAACAGTTATCGGGGCTTCTAACAGTTTAGTGTCGTTGTCTGGGATTTTGGGAATGAGTAGTGAAGATAAAAATGTTTGAATCTTAGTTGGATCTAAAGGATGGGGTGATGCATATAGATGTTCATAGAACTGAGACATGATCAGATTTACTCCACTGTTCGAATGGCCTTTGGACTCCATTTGTGTCCACTAGTACATGTATCACCTTAGAGGCTTGTTGACATTTAAGACGGTAAGCCAGGAGCTTTCTGGCCTTTTCTCCCTCTTCCCAGAATGCGTGATGCACCTGTCTAAGATTTAACTCAGCCTGCCGGGATAAATGGGCATTAAGGAAGATTTGTGTACTAGCCAATTGTGCTAATAGAGATGAAGATGGAGTTTGATTTTTGAGGGATTTATATTGGGACTCCAGAGTGTATAGTTGCTTCTCTGATGTCCTTTGGTCTGCCTCATGGCGGCGCCTCCTGGCAGCTGCAAAGGCAATTATCCTGCCGTGAATAGAAGCTTTGAAAGCCTCTCATAAAGTCAAGTCGGACACCTCCCCATTGTCATTGTCTGACCAATATTCTAATACTGCAGGACCAATCCAATCTAGGAATGTCCCATCTTCCAGCAGGAGAGGATCCAAGTGCCAAGTGGGGGTCTGATAGTGGTCTTGTCCTCATCTAATCACTAATTCCAGAGGGGCATGATCTGAGACATTAATCGGTTACATTGAGGATTTAACTACCTTCTCATATAGCATAGAAGAAATGAGCCAGAGGTCTATCCTACTGGATGATCCGTAAGTCAGGGAAAAACAGGAGTAATCATGCACCCCTGGATGCAAGGTTCTCCAGGCATCCAGTAGTCCATGTTTGGACATTAGCCTCTGTACTGCTTTCTTAGCCTGTCTGTGTGGTTCAGGGGCTTTATTATTTCTACCAGTAGAGTGCTTTAGTGTTAGGTTAAGGTCCCCACCTAATAATACTGGAGCTCTGTTTTTGTTAAAGTCCAGCAGGGCCTGATTAACAGAGTGAAAGAATTGCAGAAAATCCTGGTTGGGGGCATTAACATTAGCCAGGACCAAGGGGCCTTCAGGGGATTCAACTTCAGCTATGATCCATCTCCCATTATAGGGAGATGGATTATCTCCATTATCTCCCAGAAGAATAGGCCTAAAACAATGTGATCCATCCCCCTTCGCAGTCAGGCAGCCCGGGTGGTGGGCCAGCCCATACAGTGCCTGGTCACCTCAGTGAGAGAAGCGAAGGGAAAAGAAAAAACTAAATAAATGACCAAACATAGGTCCTTAAGCTTATCAGGGACCATCCTCTATACTTGTAAACCCCCTTTACATTTTGTGCCCACAGTTACCATCCCTAATCAGTGGAGGGGAGAGGACTAGCCTAGGTTACCTTATAAACAAACAGATCTAGCTATGTATTAACACCGGTTGTATCACCCGGCAAAACCTATTCCAAAAAGGATATAATAGTAAAAGTCAGCCCACTGATTCAGCAGCAGGAGTAGGTATTACCTCAGTGTCCCTGGGTGGCTCCAGGACAGGCAGGCCTGCAGTGGAAGTAGAGTCCTCAATAGGAGTACCTGCTGACTCATCAGCCCAGGAGAAATTTCTTGCAATTGAAGATTCTGTGTCCTCCAAGCATGGATGTCTAAAGGGGAGAGGCAGGTCACGTGGAACGTCTTCGGTAGGGAGATCCATCAGGGCCCTGTATTGATTGTTACTCATGTCCGGAATATGAGAACTGTGAGAGACATTTGAGTCTGGGCTTCCACTCCGGCTTCTGGAATGGAGCCGAGGGGTTTTATCGACATGCCCCACTTCTATCTGCACCCTTCTCCTATTCTTTTTTTTGCTGCCTGCAGATTTTTTGGGAGGTGCCTGGTTGGGAGTCCAGGGTTGCTTTGCTGACTGAGGGGTATGTACGGATGGTGCATCGGATGTCTCAGGCATAGCAATTTCCATTAGGGCAGACTGGGTAGGTATGGCCCCAGGGCTATGGGTGTCTCGCAATTTGCCCCAGTTTAACTTGGGGGCTTGTGCTGCTAGGACGTTCTCTGCAGATGATGGATTGTCGAAGACCCGCAGTGACCCATTGACCATGATTCTGAGGGATGCAGGTAGTGGTGGGCGAAGTGGCCCCAATTCGCTCTGTGAAGTGATCTGTGAAGTGAAGGCAGATTCGCAGAGTGGGTAACGCAAAGTCCATTGAAAACAATGACTTTGCGTTACTCCACCTTTCCACAACCACTAGTCCACCAATTCTTAAGGTGAAGTACATTGAAAACAATGTACTCTGCCTCACTTCACCTTGTTTTTAAGCTCCA
Source organism: Neoceratodus forsteri (assembly GCA_016271365.2). Taxonomy (NCBI): domain Eukaryota; kingdom Metazoa; phylum Chordata; order Ceratodontiformes; family Ceratodontidae; genus Neoceratodus; species Neoceratodus forsteri. The sequence continues at coordinate 586,656,547 of CM028137.1, read as the reverse complement.
AAGGCGAATTTTGCAGTGATTCATGGGATTTCAGGTCACATGGGCTCCAGATTGTTTTGCACAGCCTCAGTTTGGGGTAGTGTGTGTATGAAGCTGTAGGAGAGAATCTGCTCTGAGAGCTCTGGGATTCAAACCTTCTAAAAGCTGTTAAAAAAACCTTTTGGGGTCATTTGTTTTGCTGAAACTTTAGTTCATCGATTATAGGAAACCCCTCCTGTGCTTATATCATTGAGCGTTTATTGTTTGTGTGTGGATTTTGAATGTTAATGTACAATATTCAGTCTGTGTACTGAGAGACAGTGGAAGTGTGCTTTGGGGGAAGGGCATATCTGTGGTGTAGGTAGATTAACTTGGAGAAAAAGACAAAGCTTTCTGTTTTGGTGATATTTTTCTTATATAACTGTGTTAATGTACACACAGTAATATTTTCAATAATTCTTGCCATTTTTTTGCTGATTGTTGTGGTGCAGCAATGCATAATTTTAGTTTGTTTAAAATATGTGGTTATATTACTGAAGTTTTCAATTTGTTGCGCATCACTTAGTGTGTGTGTGAGTATGCGTGTGACTGGTGTCATCAAATCAAACACCTTTTATTGTGCCACATAATTTCAGCAATGTGAACCTGCTATGCTATCCACTGCAGCTGTGTAATTTTTGTACTTCTTTGTGGTATCTTTACTAGTACTAGTGCCTGTTACTGCAGCAGTGCAGTACACTGCCCCCCTTCCCACAGCCTGCCCCAACCAGAAAAGGCACTCTTTTCCAGATTTTTGAATTTCTGATGGTGAGCACTGGTTAGGAGTTGTGCCTTTGCATCTGCATCTCTTCAGTGCACAGTACAATCTTAATCTGTCTGTGCATTTGAATCTCTTTAGGGCCCAATCTCCATCTCTAACTTAAAACACAGTTGTTTCTTTGGCTTCCCTTCAGAGTACTGGACCAGTGTGGTGCATAATTCTGCATGAATATTGTACTTATTAATATGTGTTTTTAAGTTGGGACCATTATCAAGAGTCATTTGTGATACAAATCATGTTCTTCATCATCATGGACAGTCACAAATGCAGTCACAAATCATGATTTACGATCACATCACGAATCACATTATTAATTTTTTTTAATAGTTACTTGAATGTATTTTAAGCCTGTTTTGTAGTATCTCTCCATGCTTCACCACCCCACCATTGTACTCATTAATGAGTGTTTTTAAGTCGGGAAGTTTTGTGTCACACCTCATCGGGGGGGGGGTGAGGAAGTACAGCTGTAAGCATTAGCATTTCTTCATCATCACGGTCACAAATGCTGTCACAAATCGCGATTTATGATCACGTCACGAATCACATTAATTTTTTTTAATAGTTACTTGGATGTATTTTAAGCCTATAAGGAAAAATAAAATTTACAGAAAGAGCAAATTAAGTAAAAAAGAGTACAGAAAAGACAAAAAAATGTAGCTTTTAAAAAAGCTGTTGGGTCTAAATAAAAGTTTAAATCTCCTCCTCTCTGATCTCAAAGTATCAGCAGTCACAAAACACACTACTCTCTGTCCGTCTACACAGGAGAAAGTAAAAGTGTCTGCTTGTATGACTCACTTTCTTCCTGCCTAGCTAAAGAGCATGTGACTTACAGTACTGTAAGCCATGAGATGTGTGGGGGGGCTGCCAAATCTGAAACACCAAGTGGGTCACTGAGAATCATATTGAGGAACACGAAGTCCATTAAAAACAATGACTTTGTCTTACTTCGCATTGCCATTTTGCCTTAACGCGCGTGGTAATGACAAGGAGGAGTGAGCACTTTGCATTGCCCACTCCATGTAGTGGAGTGGCAACATGAAGTACCCACTTTGCGTTCACTTCGCTGGCAGAATTTAAATTTGCTGCATCTCTAGATGCAGGGTATCAGAGGGAGTACTCGAGACCCAACTCGGCACATGCTCTGCGAGCTGCTGTAGAGACCCTCCGTCTGGTGGTTACTTCCTGTGAGTAATAGGCAAAAACTTGAATTTTGTGTCCGTTCCAAAACAGTTCTTTTTTTTCCGAGCCAGCTGTGTAATAAATTCCCTGTCTTGAAACCGGAGGAGTTGGGCCAAGATAGTATGAGGGTGACCACCAGGAGCCAGGCGTGGTGCCAAGGTTCTCTGCACTCTATCAATCTCCTAGGTGGTCTCACATCACCAGTCCAGCAAGAGGGGAAGCTCTTTCTGCAGAAAAGATATGGCATCGTTCCCCTCACAGCCCTCCGGGAACCCCACAAACCTGAGGTTATGCCCGGTGGCTACAATTTTTGAGATCTTCCATTCGAGCCCAAAGGAGGTGTATTAGCTTTTCTTGATCCTGTAATTTAGTCCTGGCCTTGTGCCAGCCATCTTCGGCCTCTGCTAGTCTATGCTCAGAAATACAAGCTCGTTACAACAAATCCACAATATCTTCAGTATTCTTTTTTGTTGCTACAGTATGTCTAGGCTGTCCATACGATGCAGGATCTCAGCAAACATCTGCCAAATTTCAGATAGGTTGCTCTCTGGCTGCATCAGTGCTGAGGCAGAATCCATCCTGAGGATGTTGCAGGCCGAATGACAGAGCTGAAATCTAGGTATGCAGCTAAGAAAGATCCAGTTCCCGAGAGCCGATCGAGGAACAACTAAACAGGTGATTACCAAGTAGTCTTAAGGTATTAAAATTGCACCATTATGCAGGAATAGGATTAATATTTTGCAGGATATTAAGGGGTTTTTAGGGAGCTAGATGTTCAGACGTCCATTCAGTTCGACTGTTGGCCACACCTCTGACATCTTTCTTTTGAATTTCTATTTGAAGTAACATTACCAGTGTATCCAAAAGTTTGTACTGTAAGTTAGTTAGTTACTGTTTCCCTATGGAACTGTTTGAGACCAAATATGCAGTAGATACCAATTTCTCTTCTGTAAATTTCTGATATTGGTTATACCTTTCTGGGAATAACTCTCTTAGGGTAAGTATGTTTTCAACTTCCATTCCCATATCTTTCAACTCTTTGCTTTTTTTTCCATATTGCCTTAAAAATGTAGTACTGGTCAGAAATTATCAAAACCAGTTCCTCATTCTCTATTGGTCTTTCCACAGTGGTATAATCCAAGATTTGTTTATGTACTGCCAGCAGGGTGCTCAATAGATTTTTCAATAATAAAATTTAGATCTTCCAAATTTTCTTGTGGTAAAATTCCTACCCCATACATTGGCAGTACAAAATCTGATCCTTTGGTATTTACTAAAACGGTTTGAAATGCACTATTTGTTTGTAATGTGTATAATAATTAAACAATTTCAGTTGCAAGTAATGAGATGGTGCCTACATAGTATCAGTAAACCAGCACATTTAATTAAAATATGTAGACAGAAAGGGGTGGGAAAGGGGGTGAAGAAGAGAACAGAGAACCAAAAGTGTCATCACTAGCCTAACATGTTAAGGCATTACTACAGACCCTAAGAATTTCACAAATTATGCAATACAATATGTATTAACGATTGAGATGGAGGTGTTGCAGGCAGGGCATAAATAATTCCACAGCCCTATCTACAGTATATTTAAGCAATAATACCCGAGAGGGTGGGCGGTATTGGGCAATACCGGACCGCCCAGGGGCGTAATGAGGCCCGGCGTAGTAGGGCCTTATGAAGGTCGATATTATACCCTACACCCTCAAATTTTACGTAAAAATAGGCAGTGTAAAAACATAAGTTAAATAAAAAAAATTAATAAAAAATAGTTTAAAGTCATTTTGTAAAAAAAATAGTTCCTCCGCCTGCATTAGAATGATGTTTTTTTGGTTTTTTGGGGCCCCTCTGAAGAGTGAGAAAACATGCAGTTTGATTGTACTGTGCTTTTATTTAAATGTGTCGCCCCCCCCCCCAGTGGATTCAGAAGACCCGAGCATGTCAAAGCCCTGCCAGTCGGTAAAACCCAGTGGACTCAGAAGACCGAGCATGTCAAAGCCCTGCCAGTCCGTGTAAAAAATACAACCCATAAAAAGAAATGAAGAATACTTTTTCAAAGTTAACAGCCAGCATATTTACGGCTGGTAATGTACTACTTTATCGCCCGTGCAATGCCCAAGCCTTCAATTTAATGCTTGAAGTCGCGCGACATCCGCGTGTTGTAACTGAAACAAGGAAAGTGAAGGCAGCCCAGCAGAAGGGAATGTTTGTGAGTGGGAAAAGACAGAGACAGAGCAGCAGTGGCAAGCCGGCAAGTAAAACAAAAACGTTTTCTAAGCCACTGTGGATGACAGGGGATGAAAGGACATGTGGTGGGGGGCAGAGCAGTTGCAGATGAGATCGGACACAGGAGAAGAAAGCGCAGTCAGAAGCTAATCGGTCTAACGGCTTTTTTATTGCTTCGTTCGTGTTTTTTCTTCATGTAGGCAGGCGTGAGTACCAGGGAGGTGTGGTGCGGGTTCATGTGGTAGCTGGCACTAAATTGGGCAGTGGGAGGGTGCAGGATCTCGCTAAGCAAGAGAAAAAAATGGTGGCATTTCGAATTTCACATTATGATTCTAGCCAATTAGGAAGCATAGTGGGCACAGGAATAGTAGAATTGGTGAAGGGGCATTGTAGGCTGGCACTTTTTATTTGGTGGGCATCTATTGAAACTTAATGTACCCCTGTGGAATGGGTACCAGCCAATCAGATGCCTCCAAATAAAAGGCCCATTTTCTAATCATATATAAAACACCCTAATTACTAATGATCATTTTTAATATTAAGACTGAGTCCAAGGCATGACAGCAGAAAATAATGAACAGGAAGGAAAGGAATGAAAGCCAATGGGAATGTAAAATGAGCATGTAAAACCACTAAGAAATAGTTTGCTTTTCCTTCATATAAGCTTATAAAATGTGTTATAATAACACATACTGTAAGGGGACAGAGAACAATCTGTGTCATCACAAACTCAGTTAGTTAAGGTGTTGCTATAGGTCCTTGTAGTTTCACAGATCACATAATACAATATGTTACAATTTATATTAGCGATCAAAAAAGGAGGTAATACAGACGGGGTATAAAAAATTCTTCAGCCTTATCTCATAGTCCTATTTGAAACACCCCAATTATTAATGATTACTAAAAATACTGAAGACATGGCTCAAAATATGAAGGGAGGGAAGGGAAGGAAAGAAAGACAATAAAACTATAAAATCAATAAAAAATTAGGCTGATGTGCCTTTATTTAAGCCCCTATATTGTGTCATACTAACACATAATGTTTGACAGATCACTTCCAAAACTTCTAAACATAGGGTGAAGAGCACAGATAACCTAATGAACCACTTGCTTGGAAGGACAAAATACCAGCCAATGCAAGTGTGAAACAAAGACGGGGATACACTGATGACCACAAGTGTATTCATATTTATGAAGATACATGACCTAAGGGGGGGGGGTGAAAGAACGATGGCAGGATGGCACACCTCAACAATACAGCCTCCTCTAGCACTGCTCTAAGGTGCCAGCATTTATGGTATGATCCAAATCCCCAGTGTTGGATTAGATCCAGACAGATGTGCTACCAACTGAGCCACAGTAACATCTATAACATGAGAGTCTTGTTCTGAATCCATGTTATGTAATGTCCTCTCTATTTTTTTCTTCTAGAAAGGAGGAGATAGTGGGCCAAATATTCAAAAGTTGACATGTCCACTAAGAGAGTTAGCAGGTGTGCTAAACTGGGTTTACACAGGGGCTTCCTGTCGGACCATATTCAGAAGCCCCAGAAGTGCCCAGTAAACACAGAAGCAGCAAATCACTAACATACCACTTTGCTTATGCAAATGAGAGGGTCTTCTCATGCATATCAGTGCAGCAGTTGTATTGAAAGGTTTGGTTTGTGGCAACAGTAAACAGAGCCCAAAAGTGGAGCTGTTTACTGCCATCAAAAATCACTTCTAAGTGGGTCACTAAGCCAATGACCCCACTCCCAAGGGCAGGGTGACTGTACTGAAGCCACCAGCTCCAATCATCAGTCCATACAAGGGGGACATGATCATAACTTTCAAGTATCTGAGGGAATCAATATAGATGGAGCTGGCAGGGTTTTTAATCTGAGGAAGGGAAGGAACACTAGAGGGCATGGGCTAAGACTAGAGGGGGGAAGATTTATGTGGGAGGTGAGGAGGCATTATTTCACAGAGAGAGTGGCGTCAAAATGGAATGCCCTACCAGAGAGGGTGATATCATAGAAAACTGTGAGTAGCTTTAAAAGGACATGGGACAGAGAAGAGGGGAGAGTATGGGTGGGTGAGTCTGAAAACGACTGAGGGCAGATAAAAGGGGGGAGAGGTGGGGTGGCTGCAACTTAGGGGCACTAGCTGTACACTTATGCAGACGTTAATAGATCAGGAGATCTGTTTCTGTTCACACATTCACATGTTCATATCTTCATATGCACACACAATAAAATAAACCCTGGTAGTCTAGTGTGTCCCCCCATTTGCTGATCACCCATTCTCACATAATGAAGCAATCCCTGGTGGCCCCAGTAGCCCCCGTATCACCCGTTCAAACAAAGAATAACATCCCTGGTGTCCAGTGCTACCCCCAATCTCCATCCTTACACAGTAGAATAAACTCTCACGGTCTAGTGTGACTACCTGCCCCTGCTCTCCCATTCAAACACTCTACAACAATCCCTGGTGAACTAGTGTGACCTCCAATGCTGATTAATCATTCAAAATCCATAAAAGAATCCCTGGTTTTAGTGGTCCCCCACCGCCTCACTGATTACTTGATCACACACTTCCAAGGTAGCAGTGCTGGTCCAGTGTCCCCCCACCTGACCTGCTTGCTCACATGCCATTTCCTCCACCACCATCTCTTACCCAGCTGTTTAGTAATCATTGAATCCCAAAACTATGACTGGCCCACCAATCCACTCACATTCTTGCCTGGAGAGCTGTGTCAGCCACCGTACTGGACTTCAAAGATTTCTGGAAACCCAAGTAACAGGGGAGGTGTTATGTGAGGAGACGGGTTGGATGAGGGGCACTGGACCACTACTGCTATTTTTGAAGTGTGTGAATGGGTGACGAGGGGTGGGTGGTCACACTAGACCACCAGGAATTGTTTTATGGAATCTGAACTGGTGATCATGGGCAGGTGGTCACACTAGACCACCAGGGTTTCCTCTACTGTTGTGGATGGGTGATTGGTGGGGTACCACTGGGCACCAGGGATGTTATTCTTTGTGTGAATGGTGATTTGGGTGGACACTAGGCCACAAGGGAGTGCTTTACTTTGTGAGAAATGTTGACTAGGGGGTGTGAGAAAACACTAGGCCACCAGGACTTACAATATCCTGTGTTACTGGCACTAAGGAGCTACTACGCCCCATGCCAATATCCCATAATGGGCATGCAAATGACCCCTTAGCACCTTGCATGCCCTGTAGGCTTATTTGTTGGTTGTGGCTAAATACAGCCCAAAGGTGCCTCGGTGCTACCCTGTCTCAGGCAGAACTATTCCCTGTGGGCTATATTCAACCCAGGTTCAGATCAGGGCAGTGCTGTTGCACTAAGCACTGTGTCAACATGGCCCAATAATCAATCAGATAGTACAACTTGCTGTCCAACTGAATACAGCAGCTGCCTGGTCAGGTGCAAGTACAAGTGCAATGTAATCATTTGTGCTGTGGGTATACTTCTTTTTAAATATCTGGAACACAGCTTTTAATTGTAAAGGTTTCAGCATGGATGTTAAAGGAAAACAATTGAAAAGTCACAGTTTTCCCTGTTGTTTCAAACATGCCTGATTAGCGCTTTCAGACTGTAAAGATTTTTTTTTATTATATCGAAATGCTTTTCTAATTCTTTAAATAGTGACCCTCAACTTTCACATTTTATGGCTGGCAGCCACCATCTCATGAGCAGCAGTGAGCTTCACTAGCTCACTTTATGCTAATATATCCTGCTGACCAATAGCAGAGGTCAGCTGGACTTATTAGCATGACGTGAGCTATGGAAGTGCACTGCTGCTCAGGAGATGGTGGCTGCTAGCAATAGAGAATGGAAGTTGTGGTTAGCTGTTTAAATCATTAAAAAAAAGCTGTTACTGTCTGAAAGCACTAATCGAGAGATTTTGTAGTGTCTGGGGAAAGCTGTGTCATTTCCAGGGTTTCCTTTAAAGTTCGTCTTGTCTTGTCTTGGAGAAATTTACTCCATTATGTAGAATACCATCCTCAGTTAATCTCATTACTTTCAGTTGGTTTGCATGTGTAGTAACCCTACTCCCCAAGTGAAGCTGAAAATCTGCAGCATTGTCTATCCCTTTTTTCTGGTCAACAGAAACTCTATAAATGAATCAATCAATAAATGAATTAATAAATAAATGAATATAGCAGGATTTTACTTACAGTACTAGTGAAGTAACACAAACTGGTCTCTAATTTGAGGCTTGGGTTTTGTACCCCTTTTTAGATCATAATAATCGTAGACTAATAATCACGTCTAAAACCCGCACTTCAGGAATGCGTTGAACGCATATGCGCGTTCTTATCCAGGATGTACTTCCGGTGGAGGGGTGAGTTAATCTCGGTCCGAGCAGCCAAATAAATATACTTAAAACTAAAAATCTACGTACATGACTTACATTTCAGATCTAGTGGGACATACTAGGGCCAGTCTGTAATCGGAGTGTGCTAAGAGGCACACTGCTTTCATATGACAAAAAATGGAGTGGCAAAGCTGACAGTGCCCCTTTAAAAAAGGACTCCAGATTTTACCGATGTTTAAAATGTATTTATGCAGGATAGTCTAGCTGAAATGTAACATGGTGATGTGTTGGGCAGACCACATGGGCCAGTACGTCTTTATCTGTAAAATTGTCCATGTTTCTATGTTTCGGTGAGGTCCTGCTTCTATGTATTTTTGCAGTTAGGTGGACTGAAGCTCTGGGTCAGACAGTGCATATTTATCTCTAGCAGAACTTGAGCGTAAGTCTGACCTGATGGCACTGAGGGCTGAGGTGCTGGACACCTTACCTCTTGCTACGATGCAGACCCATGTTCAAGAACAAACATGGGACCCTGGGGTTGACAGGGGAGGAGAAGGATTGAGTGTCCAAGGGACTGCTCTCCTTCTCTGGGGAGGGGGGGCACTAGTGTTTGGCATATAACTGGCCCCTAGCAGAGGCTGGGGGTAGCATGTTTATGCTGCAGATAGGGGCTAAGATGGGGCAGATGCCTGGAGGAGTGCATGCAGGTGTGTGGACACTCCCTCTGCTGGCATCATTGCACACCTCATCTCCACACAAAAAAGTTGAAGAAAATAGGGAACAATGGCCCTGGCTGCATGGCTTGATGGCCGCCAGATGCATCGCACCACCTCCAGTGGGAATCACCACTGATACTGGATCCAGTCTTGGCAGGGAAGATGAGTGGTTCCCAGCTACCCCACCACAGGTGGTAAGCTGTGCGGGTAAAATAGTGGCGATGGCCCAAAGTGTGGAGGTGCAGATGGATGACTACCAGATAATAGGTTGCCAGGTAGATGGACCCAGCCAGGGGCCAGGGAGAAAAATCATCAACAAAGAAAAAAAAAGGAATGCGAGCATGTGATCTGATTCCACACATTGCTTTAAGCATTAGATTGCGCTGGCAGCAGATGAGGGGAGACCAGGAAAGGGCAACAGCTGTTAGCAGTGGTTTTTTTTTCCTTGCTTTTCTTACAGTTTATGTTGACAGGGTAGGCCAGCTGAAATGCAGGATTGCATTTCCAGTGAGGGCCTACTTTCACCCATTTTCGGCAACTGAGTAATTAGAGCAATGGGAGGATAAGTGACTTTCTCAGAGTCACACAGTGAGAATGAGGCTCTAGCAGGATTTGAACTTGCAATCACCCAGTTATTAACAGTGCTGTAGTCATCAGACCCCACCATATCCATGGCCTTCTAGGTAGGGGTTATTCATTTATGCTTTGCAATTTATTCTTGCAGGAAAGGCCACCTGGGATGCAACGTCATGTTTCCATTGGGGAATTTCTTTTACCCATTTTAACAAAGCATTTGCCCAGACAGCAATGCTGAGCTGCAACACTGCACTGGCAGTGAGTCCCACTTGTGCCCATTTCTGTAGCTGGGTAGACAGGGTCACTGGTAAACTAAGTGACTTGCTCAAAGCTATAGAGTGAGTATTTGACTCTAGCAGTGTTTGAACCTGCAGTCTCTGGAGGGAGGGGGCTAGAACTCCATTGACTTCCAGAAACTTCTTTACAGTTTTGTAACCCAGGATTACCACACTGAGATGCAGCATCTCATTTCCCATAGGATCATTCATCTACTAATTTTTCAGAGGGGCATCATTTTACAATCATAACTGAGGTGGAAGATGCTTACGAATTCCCAGCATAATTACATTTAACAGCATAGGTGGGGCTAGGAAGCAGTGTCACCAGACTACCACAGATTTACATGTAATTATACAGAAAACATGTACAGGTGGGTAGAATGTCCAAAGCTCTGCATAATGCCTCCATTCATACATATGCCTTGAGGCAAAGTGCAGAGCTAGTGCTGATGACAACATAATGGCATGCAGATACAAACTTAGCACTCTTAGCACCTTGTATGCGATAAGTGGTCATTAGCATGCAATACTCTGAATATAGCACCAATGAGCAAAACCATTAATCTCTCTGGGATGTGCTATCCTCTTTGGCCCGATGACTATTGTCTGCAGGGGCAAGGGGTGCATGTGCATATGAAATAGGCATGGTGCTGCTACAGCCAAATATTCATACAGGTAGAATACATTAGAAAGAATGTATTATCTTATGAATAGGCTTGTCTGATGAACACATGCTATTTTGCATGGAATATTTTGTTTTGTGTGTCACAGATGGCCATGTCTGAGTATGGTAGCCTTGACGTACACAGCATGTGTATTGCAAAGTTTGAGAATTCAGCTAGAGTGATTTTAAACAGTAATTGTATGGAGCATTTTTCAAAAGCAAAACATAGTGTGCAGTACTTAGAATGAACTGCTAAGAAACTGACACAAACTGAAGCCCAGGTATTGAGGTGATCAGTGAATCTGATCCTCTCTTCAGGTGTATCCCTTATCTAACTTTACATTCCTTTTTTTTGCTGTTTACTGCAGAGTAATCATGTGTCCCACTGGAATCAGGTTTGAGTGAAAATAATAATTAAAAAAATACAAGCGGGGCTCCAGAGTGGTTTATTGGCTAATTAAGAGTGTCCTACTAAAACATTTTAGAGTTCCAGAATGACTCAGCTTCATTTCTTGGTTCTGAAACCCTATGAAGTTAAAAGGATACACACTTGAATAGCCAAAAGACTTCTACTGAGCACCATTTACTTATGCTACAAAGCAATTCAGATACTGTATATTTTTATAGATAGAACTAATCACTTCCTTTGGGGCCTGTCAGTACCTTTGGTACTTTGATATTAATTTGACTGGGATAATGTTACCATTTATTTAAGAGTTATCTGTGCAGTCCATGTAGTTGGGCTGACTGTAGTGCTGGTAGGAATTGCAGGGCACCAGTGCGGATGTGCAACACATACCCGGACATCCCTGAGAGAAATATCTTCATCCCACGCCTGTTGCTTATCTTGCGGTTTAACTCTAGTTCTCCATTGCTCCTGCTGCCAGTGTAACTTTCTGGAAGTGGTGTTTTAAACACCAGGGCAATTTTTTTGGGGGGGAGGGGAAGCAGTTATTACTGTATATTAATACACTATCTTGTAAAACAAGTCACTATAAATAGTGTCCTTTTAACTCTTTCTTCAATTGGCCTCCAGATGCGACTCTGATTGAGATGGTCTGGCATGCAGAGAAAACATGGTTCCATATGATAGCAGTGAAGGAATAACAGCACCGTATGCATGGGTTAGTGCACAACACCAAAAACACAAACAGCGATTGTGCACTATGGTGACTCAAAATATGTAACCATACCAAGACACGCTACCTTACATTTTATGAAGGGGGTTGTGCCCCCCTCACCCCCTTCTTAATATAATCAACTCTGAGGGGGGGTATGTCACTGGGGTAAAGAGGCAACTTGAGAGAGGACTATTTGGGGGGAGGCACAAATGGGGCATCTCCTGGATGGCAGGGGAGCAGGATGGCAGGGAGAGGGAACACAACATAAAAAAAAGTACAACTCCCAATGGCTAAAAACAACCAAAAAATCCCTACGAGATCTCCAGCCCTGGTTCAAACCCAGGTCCTTGCACACTGGAGGCATAACCTGCCTTCACAATACCACACTACCGGCCTGACACTGCCTTGCTGAACCACCTGTTATATCCCAGTTTCTGTGAAGTCTCTCTTGCCGTCACTCTCTCCTGCATTTGCAGTTTTAGTCCTTCTACTCTCACTACTCTGACTGTTGCTCTGCTTCCCCACTCACTCTACTTACAGGCACTGAAACTGAGTTGCTCAAACTGAGTCACTCAGTTTGAGTCACCCACATCACTGGATACTGAAAAGATCTATCCATCAAAAGACTACAGCTAGAACAAAAGAAGAACTGAAGGAATGAATGTGGGAGTTTTAGAGGGCAATAAAATGAGCACATGGCAGGATGTTGAACACTGAATTTAGAATAGGATTTTCCAGTTGTAGTTGCCTAGTCAAGGCATGCAGCAGTAATGCAATTATTATTAAGTAAAATGGGTATCCAGTGAACACGGTGACTGCACGTGAGTGCTTACAAAAATGGTGAGTCAATTATGGTGCCTGTGTTCAGGGCTACCTGGCAGGGTAGTGATGAGATACCTGGGTGGGTGAGATAGGGTGATGGGAAGTGTAAGTTTGTGCATGCGCATGTGCACACATGGTGGAGAGGAAGGGGAAAGGATGCATGTGGCAGGGAGTGTGGCAGGCAGCTGCCAAGCTGGTCAGAAATGGGGTGAGGAGGGTGGTCAGTTGGGGTGTGTAGGGAGCAGGGTTCAGGTCTAGAGTGGCACTTTTTTTTTTGTGCCAGCAGGCGGTCTTGTTTTTTTTAAAGAAATCCCCCCCCCCCCGACATGCACCCACTGGAGTTGAGGATCTTTAAGTACTGTAGGGTGGTGTGGGTGGGTGCAGCCCCCCACATATATGTAACTCCAGTTGCCACCTTGCAGTTCACTGTGAGAGTACATCACCATAATTTATTTTCGGTGATGCACACCCACCCAAATGACGATCGCCCTTCTGTGATCACCATTTTCACACAGAACCAGTAAAATGAAATAGTACAGTATACTGCTCTGTATATTATATGCATAATTATTTTGTACTTCATTGTATGATATATGAACCTTAAATTAATAAAGTTAACTTCTTCTCCATCCATGCACTCTCCCTTCCTCTCCACAATTCTTCAGCCTCACAAGAGTAGACTCACCACAAGACAGAAAGCAGAATTACTGCAAAAATGGAGGCTGGCTTGGCACCCCACTCATTGAGTCATGTACAGTAAGCAGCACACTACACAGTGTAAAGGATGGTATGTCTGAGAGAAACCGGTACATCCGGAACCTTATTTTCCAAGAAGCTTTATCCATGAGCATTTTTTCTCTTCTCTTCTCTTCTCTTCTCTTCTCTTCTCTTCTCTTCTCTTCTCTTCTCTTCTCTTCTCTTTCCTCTCTTCCCCCTTTCCTCTCTTCTCCTCTTCTCTCCCCTCCATCCATTCCCTTCAGTTCCCTTCCTTCCCTTCCCTCTCCTCCTCTCCCCTCCTCTCCTCCATATTAACTTTCAGTACTGTTTTCAAAACCCCAAAACAACAGAATCAGCCAGAAAATAAAGGTGCCCAAAAGTTTCAGTTACGTTTATGATTGACAGTACTGTATATTTTTTTTCATTAGAAAGATCTACAGTCATTTTGACGATAACCGCAGTAGTTCACATACACTGACTGCCATTTCTGTCATATCATAAAAATATAGCAAGCCCCACCAAAGAAAATAATGTATATCTAGAATAAATGACACATAAATTTGATTTACTGACCATGGAAATAAACCCATCATGATAACCATCCTGAACATAAAGCAACTATAGCCATATAGAACACAGTAGTGTATCATTAGTGTAGAGTGACTATTCCCCCACTTTCTGCATCTGGAAAAACAAGCCACCCAGAATCCCCCCCCCCTCCAGTCTCATAGTATCCAGTGACTTCTCTGGCTTCTCTGCAGAGGCGTTCCAGAGCTCTTTAAGAAACGCTCACTGGGTGCCAATAAGACTGCTAGGCAGTGTTGAGGATGACACTCAGTACTTCCAGCGTACATTCTCTGCTGTGGCCAACCTCCATGCTCTGTTAAGGAAAAGATGTGCAAAAGGCCAGTACCATAGATGGATATCTCGCAAGCTGAAATCCCTAATGTAGGGCAGAGACAATGCATGGAAAAAGGCCAGGTGCTCCGTTAGCCCAGCAGACATAGCTGATTACAGGTCCCTGAGGAACCAGTGCAAAAGAGCCTCTAAATCAACTAGAAAGGACTACATCAAAACACTTCAGAGGGAAATCCTGTCAGACTGTAAGTCCTTCTGGACCAGTATCAATTCCCTGTTAAAAGACACAAATAAACCTCAGCAGGGCAATATATCCTGCAACGGGCTAACCTTAACTGACGGAGGAGAAGCTACTGCGGCCTTCAACAGCTTCTTCACTGAGCTGGGCACATTTAGAAACAACCCCCTACACCACTACCAGGGCCCCCCTGATCACCGAAACCCAGGATCCTCCGACCCCCCCCCCACTTTCATCTAAGGACCGTGCATGTCAAAGAAGTGCTGCCCCTCCTGCAATCCATAAAATCCACTGGATCACTGAGATCAGATGGACTGGACCCTAGGCTGTTCAAGGCTGCTGCCCCCACCATAGCCTTACCTGTCACCCCACTCATAAACAGATCCCTGCAGGTTGGAGTAGTCCCCAAAACTTGGAAGCAGGCCCATGTGGTCCCAATCCGTAAGGGTGGAAACAGGGAAACAATAAGTCATTACAGACCCATCTCTATCCTCAGCCAGCTTGCAAAGATCCAGGAGTGGCTTGTGGTACTGCCAACTAAGGGATTACACCTGGAAGCCAACTGACTTCTGGCCCCTCCTCCCGCCAAACATGGTTTCTGACAAAAGCATCGGACCGACACTGCCCTCATCAGGTTCACCTCTGATGTCCTAGCAGCCCTGGACAAGGGTACCCCTCACAGGGGCAGTCTTCATTGACCTTACCAAGGCCTTTGACCTGGTAGACCACCTACTCCTGCCAACAAAGCTGAGTACATTTGGACTTGACCAACACTGTCTGAACTGGTTCCATAACTACTTGTCTGGATGCTCCCAACAGGTCAAGTGGAGAGGTGTAACCTCTGAATCACTAACTTTAAATGAGAGGGTACCACAAGGTTCCATCCTGGGCCCACTCTTGTTCTCCCTGTTCGTTGATGATCTCTACTGCCACTGTGGTAGCAGCTCCATGGTACAGTACTCTGATGACGCTGTACTCTATAGAATGGCGCTGCACTTGGATGACCTAGGGCCCCTTTTCCAGTCAGACTTCAACAAGGCTGAAGCTTGGCTGATCAAGAATCATCTGGTCCTCAACCCCAATAAGACCAAAGCGCTTCTGTTTGGTTCAAAATCCCTGGCTCTTACCTGGGTACACCTTCTCCCACTGGTCCTTGTATCTGGCTTGACAATTGAGATTATCCAGTCCTTCAGATACCTGGGCCTTACATTAGATCAGGGACTCACTCTAAAGCCACATGTGGATAGGGTGACAAAAAACATCCACCAAAAACTTGGCCAGCTCTACCGTCTAAGTGCTAACATGATACTGGAGATAAGACTGGCAATCGCACAGAGTATCCTACTGCCAACTCTGACCTATGCAGCCCCAACCCTACACAGCATTGCAAAACTTGACCATTGTAGACTAAAAACTTTGTACCACAAAATCATGCGATTCACCACGAAAGCACATCCAAGGACCCACCACTGTGAAGCCCTTGCCTCACTCAGCTGGCCCACCCTGAACCATAGGCTCAAGTACCCCCCTATTAAGCTGAACTTATAAGCTCCTCGATGATGATCCTTCCACAGGGCTAATAGGGCTACTTGCCCCAAAGTAGTCCTGCAGACCTCTCCGCACTTCAGGCAAAAAACCCCTAGAACCTCCTAAGGTTCGAGCAGACTCGATAGACCGTAAGGCCTAATCTGCTGGCAAATAGTATGTTAGTAACTTCCCAGGACCAGATCCGCAGCTGGCTATAAGTCCTTTGCCCATATAGCCCTATGCTATAGAATAAGCTCCTCTGTCACCTTCGGTAAGCCCCCTCCCTAGCGACATTTCAGAAGGAACTGCATGTTCACCTCCTAATCCATAGCCCCTGCTCCTGTCCTGAAGGCTAGCCAATCATGGCCCATGCAGTTTGGCTACAAAAAGCCATATGTCCTAAGTCAATCAGCTGCCACTGTTGAATTGTGTATATGCACTGTACATAACTGCTCTCTTCTATGAAAACTGTTCATTGTCATTGTAACCTATACCCTATGTCCCACATTGTACTACTCGTATGGATTCTAAAAAGAATAATGCCCTAGGTCTATCAGCTGCCACTGTTGAACTGTGCAAATGTGCTGTATGTCACCACCTTCTTTTATGAAAATTGTACACTGTCATTGTATTCCTGTACGCTAAGTCCTACTCTGTATTACTTGCTTGTATTTGCTCTGCTCTATGTAACTGACTCCGGATTGGCCCTGAAAAAGGGACCTTCAGGGCCCAGTGGGCTTACCCAGTTAACAAAATTTAATAAATAAAATAATAAATAAATACTGCTTACCCCCAGCCTCACAGTCAAGCCATCAGACTGAGCCAGTGCTTGTCAGGTAACCATGAGAAATACAGTCTGGATGAAAGGAAGGAACAATGAGCCAAAGCAGGCCTAATGCCAACCAGTCTCTAGGAAACAGTGACTCTGAGGCACTGCTACTGTGGCATTGACACTGTTCTCCTCACCCCTCCCTAAACCTGCCATTTAAGACATACACATGAATACTTTCAGCACAATACTTGGCAATACAACCATCACTGTCCAGGACACTGTTCACTAATAAAACACAGTAGATGCTGGCAGAATTGATTATTGCATACATGAAGCACTTCCCCCCCTTCACTGCAGATAAGA
Source organism: Neoceratodus forsteri (assembly GCA_016271365.2). Taxonomy (NCBI): domain Eukaryota; kingdom Metazoa; phylum Chordata; order Ceratodontiformes; family Ceratodontidae; genus Neoceratodus; species Neoceratodus forsteri. The sequence goes on along the minus strand of CM028137.1, from coordinate 586,639,368 downwards.
CACTACAAGAGAATTCAACCAAAGTCTGGCCGTGTAATTTTATTGGCTTTTCTATACTTCAGCTTTGCCACAGACATCCCAAATTAGGACAATAAGCACATACACAGAATAAAGACCAGAACAATAGAACTCAATAGGATACAAAAAAATGTCTAGTAATTACTTAAAAGGAAGCAGCTTACATATACATTGTGACTTATATCTTGTTGTTATTAGGCTCACCCCTGTTATTTATTACCTGGTCATTCTCCTGTGTGTACCCTACAAACCAGCACACATGCCAAGGTCATAACTGGAAATAAGCCTCATGGGCTCTGCTTGTTTGTTGTACAGTACCTGATAAAGTAAATTTCAAACAAATAAATAATGATAGGAGCAGGGTGCGGGAGGCAGCATACCTCACCCCACAGAAAAATGCCTTGTCACTCTTCTCAGGAAGTGACTGCTTTCAGACGTCATAATGAAGAGTGTCCGGAAAAGTTAAATAGAGCTTGTGAGTGTTAATCTGATAAAGGATAGGAACTTTGCATTTCTCCATATGGTGAAGTCAGTGAAGCATAACACACTCAACAGAATCATTTTGCAACCTCAGTCCAGTCAGACTTTTACTTAACTCCTGAAACTGCAACTGACACTACAGTTTGTCACTGGCAGACATAAAGTAAGCAAACACCATGTGGTAACTGACATTATAGTTTGCTACTGGCAAACAGACAATAAGCAAATACCATGCAGCAAGCAGCACATTAGATCCCCCAAATGGTGGGTAATAAGAAAATACAAGCAAAAAAATCACACCCTTGCAGCTGATGACTGACCTGTGTGCAGAAGGGGTATCTCAAAATGCCATCTGCTGGGTGAAAGATAGGCATGATATAGAGTAATTTATTAAAAAAATTAAACCAAACACCAACTGACACTGCTTTGGTGATATGGATCAAAAGGTCAGGTCTCAGTAAACATTTAAAATTCCATCATGCTAGCTGATGGCAGAACCCAATACGCTGGAAGTCTCAACTGCAGTAAAAAAAGACAAACATGCCAACACTGTGCTCGTGCTAATCTCTTGGATCTCAGGATCTGATTGAATAAAAGATACTCGACAGGTCTTTTTATGACTTACACGTCACATTGTTCAGAAAGTTTTTGAAAGTCTGAGGGGTTTACGTTAAAATTAACCTCACTATGTAAAAGGAGCTATACCAGCCATTCGAGTTTATGACGGTCTTACAACACAAGAGAAAAAGAAACAGCACAAAGTATGTCCACAACCTCATGCACTTTCAATTACAAGGGAGAGACAGCTATGGGGGAGAGGTATGATAATCAGATAAGTGATTAAGATGAACAGACAGAAGGACAGGAACTGTGCACTATAATTACATGCAGTTTGACCCCCCCTTAAAAAAAACACCCTAAGCACAAGAGCAAATCAACAATACCAATAACTCAAGCCAGCCAAAACAACAGGGGCTCCATATTCAAAGCATTAGCATGGCACCAATAGACTTAGTGCTACACTAATGGGATAAGGGTGACTGACACCCTGTCTGTACACTGCTGTATTTAAAAGAAGGCTTAGCATGTTGCCAAATGGTTAGCATGGTCATGGTAGATATACCCCAGTGCTAATGCAACTTTCTTTGTTTTTTTCTTTTGGTAACTGGGTAAGGTCCACTAGACACAATGGGCTGGATTCATAAAGTGCTGCTGAGGTTGACGCACGCTATGGCAAACAGCAGCTTGTGCCAATCACTTGTGCACAAGGGACTGTGTTTCTGTTTCACAAATAGGAGGGTCCTGGCACCAAACTCCTGGGGCCCAATTCATGAAGCCACCCTTAGAGCATCCCAAGCTGCAGCAAACAGCAGCTTGTGTTGATCGGTGGTGCACCAAGGACCGTGCACCCGATTCAAGAATGGCAGGGGTCCCTCCACCAAATCCCATAGTTTGCTACACCTGCTACCATGAGCGAAACACATGGTGCGTGAGTGGTGTTTGGCACAAGCCACAGGGTGGTTGGGCAGCATCAGCGGCCAATGAGGGAGACCCACCAGTCAGTCACCCTGGAGACTGGCAGTGTTGTGGGGGCCAGGATGGAGGACATGGAGGGCAGGTTGGGTCAGGATGGGAGGAGGGGGTGGCAAAAGATCCCCAACAGGGACAGTGCATATCAACCACCACAGCAATGTGGTCCATTTAGAGGGGTGGCAACTGCATGCCTAGCACCATTGGGGGGCCCATGTTGGCACGGTACCACTGATGTTTCTGGGTGCTGCAGAGGCATGGAATACTTCTGGGGCAGGTGGTGGCAATAGGGATAACAGGTTCCCTCATACTCAGTGATGGATCCTTGGGTGGTATATGGGCCATTAGACCAGTCCTGGGCTTGTCTATCTGTCACGGACCATGTGTCCTGTGCGGGAATTCCAGAATCCCAATGTAGGAGATGCTGCAGCTTGTGACTGCTGCAAGCCCCCTAGTGTCATGTTGCACACCTTGATTAGGCACAGGCTGGTGTAGGACCTGTTCAACCCAAAGGGTCCTGAAGTCACCACAGCCTCTGTATCTGAATCACAGTCGATGCAATTTTTGATGCATGGTGCCTCTTGTATCAATTCTGATTGCCACAGGCATCTTGCATCACTGATTCAGCTTTGTGAATCAGGACCCTGCAGTTTGTGGCAACCGCCACCATGTATAAAAGGAATAGTTCAGAGAGGGGATTGCCACAGGCTGCTGGAAGAGTGTGTGCAGACCTATGGGACCATGGGAGCACCATTACTGCCTGGAAGCAATGGCCATGGCCATCTACCCACAGCACCACAACAGTGCAAGGGTATCCTGCAGTGTACAGCCTGGAGTGAAATATCAAGTGCAGACAGGAAACCATGTCAGGTCAGCAGCACACAGAGTGGAAGACTTGGGTACATGATGCAGATGGGTACCATCTGCATGGTCACTGCATGGCATTATGCTAGCTGCAGAGCTAGAGTGACAGGACAGTAAGGACATTGCCCAGACAGGGGTATAGGTCACTGACAAGACAGAGCTAGCCATGGGTGGTGTGTTCAGCATACAGGGGCACTGTCCCACTGTTTGGTAGCCAGGCACAACTTTCCCAGCAAGGCATGGCCTGGTACACATGTAGGGGTACAACAAGTGCACAGCTGCTACCCAGTTTTTCATGTCATCCTAGGCTGCTGTGGTGGTGCCAATGGAAGGGCACCAATGGGAACAGTGTTGGATAGATGTCTACACTAGGCTCTGCAACATGAGCCGCTCAGCTGCAACAGTGGGTACAAACTCACCATACGTTCTCTCTCTCCCCACGGACACAGCATGGTCAGGACATCTCACTGCTGGGGGTTTCTAACCAGCACAGGATACCCACTACTGTAGGTTGGTGCTGCACGGGCCAGTTGTGCCATGGTACCATTCAACCTGGGCCTCAGCCAGGGGTGGGGCATGGGCTGTTAGACCAGTTCTAGTATGGTCTAAGCCCTGGTGAGTACTGTGCATGGTGCGACACTTTGTGAATCCCACGTATGAGGATAGCGCAGTACTGCCATATCATAAGCCCCCTTCTGCCATGCCGTAGCTGTGCATCTGCCACAGGAGTGCTACAAGCCCATCTAGCACAGGTGGTCCTCCATGCTGTACAAGCTGCATTTGTGAATCAGAAATGGTACATCATATGGCACAAGTTGCCCATTGTACCATTCCCTGTTGGTGCAAGCACCATGTGCCATTCTTGACCTTTTGTGAATCGGGCACAATGCCTGTTTTCAGGGGAAACCTGGAGCACTGAAGAGGTTAAGTGACTGCTCAGGGTCACACAGTATGCAAGTGGAGGTTGTTGGAATAAACCTCTAGGTCTGATAGATGTACCAAGCTCATTCACAGCTCGTTTCTCTAATTTCAGTATTGCCTAAGAGGTTAACCTCTTGCATACAGGATGCTGTGGTATATTTAAAGTGTTCTGAAAGTGCTAAAGAACTACAAAGGCAGTACTATTTTAATGCTTCCAAAACCCAACTTCTATCATTGTGTGCAGCTCTATGTGAACTCTCCAGTAGCACTGTTGCATATCAAATACACACAAAATGTGTCACATCCTTTACCCAGTCTCTGAAGTAGGAATTCCCTTGAACAAGTGGTAACCTCCTTCTGCTGCGTCCCTGTTGGAATGTATAGATCATCCCTGGTAGTCTAGTGGTACCTCCCACTCCAACCCTCATTTGAATTAAGAACTGATCCCTGGTAGTCTAGTGACACTGCCCTCCCACTTTGATCCCTGTTTCAATATATACATCATTGCTGCTAACCCAGTGGCCTCTCAAACCTCCTGATAGCCTGTGATCTACCAATGTTAACCCCCTTCCCACCCCTAAGGAGGCCAGTACATACCCGCCACTCTCTTCCCTGTCTGCCTACAGTATGCTCTGCACAAGTTCGGTAGTGATATACAAAGTTGTATATTACTACAGGGCATGTCTGAAAATAAAATAAATCATACTTAGTTCATTTTTAGGCATGTCCTGTGGTAATATACAGCTTTGTAAATCACCACATGGCTTATGCAGGGCAGATGACTGCTGGGCAGGGAGAAGAGCAATGGGTATGTACTGATCATCCTGGGGGGCTGGCATGGGGGATCAGAGGCTTCTAGCAGGAGCCCCTATCATCGATGATTTATATATTCAATGTGGGATTTGGGTAAGAGGAAGGTAACCTTAGAATGAGAAACATGTTTCATATATTCAAACTAGGACTGGGGTGGATGGGTTTACCTCTAGACTACCAGGAATGATTGATACATTTAAATGAGGACTGGGGTAGGAGGTGGGTACCACTAGAGGACCAGGGATGATTTATACATTTAAACGAGGATTGGAGTAGGAAGTGGGTGCCACTAGACTACCAGGAATGATTTAAAGATTTAAATGAGGATTGTGGTAGGAGGTGGGTACCACTAGACTGCCAGAGAAGGGCTTTTAATTCACACAGGGTTTGGGGCAGGAGGGGGTTACCACTAGCACTAGGGATGAGTTCTTAATTCAAATTGGGGTGACTATTGGTGGGGGGGGGACACTGGACTACCACAGATTTTATTTTACAGGGATTCGGGTGACAGAGGAATGACCATGACCACTCCTCTGTACAATACCTTCATGCGCAAAACATCACTCTGCTGAACATTTCCGTTGTATGTATTATCACATTTTATGTAACTTGTACCACCCACTCTACTGTGCCTGTATTTTTATCTTGCTGCACTTGTTACCCTGCACCCTACAACCCCAGTGCCTTTTGATTGTGTCATCCCACAGTATGCATGTCTGTATCCTCATTTCTTAACTGCCTTGCTAAGCTTTGTACTGTACCAAGTGAAACATCAAGATTATTTTTGTTGTGCTAAGAGTGAAACCCTGCCTGAAACCTCCTGAGTCATGCCTGAAAATAGGCAATTGCCTCCCTAGTGCACCTTACCAGGTCAACAAAAAACAAAACAAATAAAAAATAAACAGTGCAGAAGCACTGTGAAAAACTGCTGATGGCCACATAATAGCATGCACATGGCTTCTTAGTAATTGCATGTCTTGTGCAGTTATTAGTATCCTGTCATTTGAATATGGCACCCAAAAGAAGAGGCACACTATCCCTTCTCTGCTTCTATGTGTCTGATGCCAGCAGGGGATTGTGGTGCACTGAAATCTGTACTTTGTGCAGTAGCACAGCCTGCTAGGTATGTAAATATAGTATATCACAATATATAACACTTCTCAGGATTAGACTAAATCAACAAGTTAAAATAATTATCTGATTCCAGATTTACCCATATCATTTACTACATATCTATTCAAATCACAACCTTTTGAGGCACTCAATAATGATAGGGAGCTGAACCTGGTCAATACCAACCAGTGCCTACGTCTGTTCACTTGATTAAAAGAAACAAGTCACCACAGTCTTTTCTTTTCTCTTTCACCTCTCTTACCTGCTTGTCCACACTATCCCATATGTATCTGCACCAGACTCCCACTTGATTTCAGACATCCCCAAATATTAGAAATAAAGAAAACAGAATGGAAGTTGGTGCCGGGGTTGGCCAAAAGACAAATACTTCAAGAAACTAAAACATAGATAATAGTATGATAAAGATGGTGTGCCATTTGGTAATGCAACCAACCACAACAATCAAAACTCCATGCTATTTCTGGCCCAGTGACACTGTGGGCTGAGGAGCTGGATGCCACACCTCACTCAATGCCGGCACCCCACATTTGGGAATGAGCACAGGCTGCCAGGGAGTCATCAGGGAGGAGATAGCTTGAGCATCTGATAGATGGCACTCCATCTCTGGGGAGGGGGGTGATCAGCGGCCGTTGCATACCTGACCCCTAGTAGAGGCTGGGGCTCATCAGCATGGTGCCACAAGAATGTGGGGTGGGAGCACAGCAGATGCTTGGTGGGGGCATGTGTTGGAGCATGCATCAGCCTGCCACAGACATCACTGCACACAGCACTCCTGCAAGGGGAGTAAAACCAGGAAAAAGACCCTGGTGGTGGGTCGTTGTGGCTTGGTGGCTGTCCCGGTGCTCCATCTGTGGTGGTAATGCCCCCGAACTGGATCCAAATTGGCAGGTAAGTAGGGGGCTTCCCACTGCCCCACCATGGGTGTAAGCCATGGGAGTTACAGGAGATGAGGCCCTGAAGTGGAGCAGAGCAATGGGATGGCAGCCAGACGAGGGGCCAACTGCAGCTCGAGGGGAGTAGGAAGGAGCAGCAAAAAAAACCAAAAAACTAAATGCTGCAGCTGAGCTTCCTATAGCCATGCATTCTTGGTGGCTATTTTTGCCATAAACACTTTCCAATTAAGGGCATATGATGAATGCACTGAAGGTTGCAAACTACACAGTTCCTAATGAAATAGGGTTAGTATTACACTATAAATATTTAACCATATCATGTTTCTGAAATCAATACATTAAAGCTTTTACAACATTATAAACAGAATAGTGTATGGTGTTCAATATGTTACAGAGCTGTAATACCAATGAGGAGATCCATGATGTAAACACCTCAAGAGCAGAGTTTGCCAGGTGTCTGATGTTGTGGATCCCCAAGATGGTTTTACAGGCATCGTAACATACTGAACACTGCACACACTTTTTTGTAATAGATGGTTTCACTCTTGTCAACAGTTTAATCTCTTTTTGTAAATTGCACTCATTGCAGTGGCTTCACTTGCTGTCCAGTCAGTTTCACTGTCTTTTCAATGCTATAGCAACCACACATGCATGCACTGATAGGGCATCTTCGATTAGGAATCTTCAGCTGCGTGTGATTCTTGTACTTCATGGCTACCATTCTGGCAGCAAATCTTCTTACAGATCAGACTCCAGATGGGTTTTTATTTATTTCAGTATTGTTAAAAGAAGGAAATAAACCTGAATTTTGAAAGATGTCTACTGACTTAAATTAAAGTCTGTCTTTTGTTCTGACATTGAGGAACTGTTACTGCTCATTCACCCTCCCAGAGCAGGGATTGTGATCTTGATCTCATTGGTGCCATTTGTCAGCTGCTGCATCTGCTGCTATTTCTAAGGTTATTTGCTATAATAACATCAGTCTGCCATCTGACTGATGGTATTACAGTATAGAACCTTTCAAAATACTGCAAGTATGAGTGTTCATTGAGTGGGAATCTAAACGGTATGGGAATGAAACCATCTATTAAATATTGATATAAAATGCTGGTATCAATATATCAACATGTTCTAAATGATCAACTACTGATGTGAAAAAAGCTGAATAAAGTAAACACCAGGCTGGGTGTGCTAAGATGCAAGGCCTTTGCCATTCTGAAGGGAAAAATGAAAACAGTTGTTCAACAACTTCTAATGCCAGTGTTGAAAGTGGCAATGTTGTATAAAGTACCACAACACTAGTGCTACTGTACTCCAGCATCTGGATGTAAGATAAAACAGGTCAGCCACATTCATGTTAGGATGCTCATTTGAAATCCACCACTGCAGGATGTACAAAAGATTAAACTGAGACTCACTAAAAATGAGCAGAAAAAAAAAATGAGCCCAATATGGGCATTCAAAAGTCTTAAAAAACAAAAGAATGCCCCTTGGGTAAAATCATTATTGCACAAGAGCATGGCCTCAACCTGAGGGCAATTAGAAATAGCAGTCTAACTGCACCAAGAGTATAGAACTCTTACAGTAAACTCATCTCTTATTACTGCAGTCCAAAGACCAGAAATGAACAGTCTCCAACAACCCAAAGTGCAGACAAAATTGCAATATTTAAGAATGCCTTAGATACCGAGCTGTTGGAAATATGTAAGTGTGATTAAATCACACTGGATACACAAACCCAAACCCAATTTCATCTCTTTCCACTAGCACAAGCAAGGTATATAAAGGAACAGTATAATATCATCTCTTCTTCCAAATTTAAATGTATACCACTGGTAACCTGTTTAATGAAGGTATGTCTGTACAAACTCAACTACTGTGTTGTTAGAGATGTCTTCATCTGAATAAGGTTTTTAAGTTGGAATAATGTACTATAAAGTCATATATTTCTGGGGAAGATGTACTTACCATATAATCATAACACATCTTCTCTTTCAATGTATCATGTAACCTCCCACAGGACAATGTTTTTTAGGTATGGCTTCTGAATTCTGAAGTTATCGCCTGTTAAAAAATATTTTTATCTGCCTGTCTATCTGCCTGCATGCCTGTCTGAATCTATCCGTCTGTCTGTCTGTCTATCCATCCATCCATCTATTAGAGATGTGCAAAGTCAGCAAACTCCACTTTGCAAACTGATTTGCAAAGTTTGCAGAATTCACAATGTGTGAAATGAAGAGTTGGTTAAGTTTTTGGTAGGTGAAGTGGCACTTTTTCAGGTGAAGTCATGCATATTCATTGGCAAAGTTGCAACTTTGCCACCACTTCAGCTGACTTCACCTGAAAAAGTGCTATTTCCCTAGGAAAACTCAATGTGATGTGGCAAACTTGCAAAGTGGTCAATGTGCAAATTTATTTATGAAGGCAAATTGCACAATTTTTGAACTTTGATTATTTTGTTGCAACTTTTCCAGTGAAGTAAAATTTTATAGAATCTCTACTGTTTATCTATTAGTCTCTCTATCTATCTGTCTGTCCATCCTATCTGTCCTATCTGTCTGTCTGTCTGTCCATCTACTGTATCTATCTATTATCTATCTATCTATCTGTCTATCTGTCTATCTGTCTATCTATCTATCGATCTATCGATCTATCGATCTATCGATCTATCTATATGGGGTCAGCCACAATGAAGCACAGGAACATGCCATAATGACATGTCACAAAATCCTGTATGACAAAAGGGCTTAATTGCCATTGACTTACAATGGCCCCTGCAGCAAACTGCAGCATTCTGTGATATTCTGCAGTATGTCTGCATTGCATCCTGGCTATCACTTCTGCATCTATCTATCTAGCTGTCTGTCTGGCTGGCTGTCTATCAGTCTGTCTGTGTGTCTGTCTATCAATCTTTCTATCTAAATTGACATTTCCTTTGAAAAGTGAAAAATGTATATTGACATACATGTTTACTTCATGCTATGTTGATCCAAAACTACATGAAGGAAGGGTTAATTTATTTCTGATATGGCAGTGTGTGTGTATATGTGTGTGTGTGTGTGTGTTTAAACATAGTCATCTATTTCCATCCTTCTATCATTCATCCCACCCTCCAACCCAGCCACACCACTATGTAACACTAGCAACCTTCCCCCACCGATGTACACCCATCCCACCCTCTCCCCTTCCACCAAGCCAAAACAATAGTGAAATAATCTCCCCTTCCTCCAACATGTATTGTATACTTTTCTTTCCCACCATGCCCAGTCCATGTTTATACACTGCAGATTGCTTTTAAATATGACTTATCCATAAAAATTAGATGCTGACTGGCTGTAGCCATCCTCACACTGTCTAGGCTGGTGACAATCTATCTAATTAAACTTGAACCAATAAATGAAAACTATCACTATATAATAATTTGCCAGAGGGTATGTCAGTTGACTTACTGTGTAACATCTCATTGAAACAATGCAAACTACAAAATTATTATAGCATTAATTTAGTCTATATATACCAATGATATGTATATCCACATACTTTAACTGGTTTTGTGACTCCACTGAATCATCGCCCAGTTATTATTTCTTTATAAGTATTTCACTATAGTAGTTTGCATTACATAGACAATGGCCAGCTAAAGAGGTATCAGAAGAGTTTCGCCTGGTCACCTTCTCATTTCTTGGATAGTTTTAATTTATTTTAAAATCAGGCTTCAGCATAAAGACATGAGGTGATGGAGAGGAGCTCAGATTGGGCTACTGAGTGGGCTGGGAATAAGGGAGGTTATTTTACTAATGATTTAGCTTGGTGAAAGGGTAAAATAGGTGCTATGAGAGTGGGTGAAGAGTAATGTTTCTAATCTTTGATATGGGTTGGTATGCGGAGGATGGGGTAGGTTACTGTTTGGGTTGGGGAAGGGAGTTATTTACCCATTGGTTTGGCTGGGAAGGAGAAGGGAGGGTAAGATGGGTGCTATGATAGTGACTGGAAAGTTAGGATTTTTAGAACTGGTGCGGCTGGTCAGAAGAAGAGTGGGATGGGTTGCTATGTGCATTGTCAGAACTGGGAATATTTGACTACTGGTGTGGCTGGTGGAAGAAGGAGAATGGAATGGAATGGAATCTATGCACATTTATGGTTGGAAAATATTAGTGCTTGTTTAATTAAAGAACAAACACACTCCTTCCTTGTTGTCTTGTAATGTAAGCTGAAATATCACTCACTTTAGTAGCAAACTGAAGATGTATCTAAAAGACAAATACTCCTGTTTTTGTTGTTGTTGTTATTGTACTGTGTGTGATGCATATTTCTTTTTTATCTATAAAGTTGAGTTCACTGACTTATGTAATCTATGCACACACTATGTGTTGTTGCTGTATGCCAGATCAAATAACTCAGTGTTGCCTCTGGGCTAGGGAGATTCTCTAAACAAGTTATTTAGCCCAGTGCTGTTATCCAGCTAACAAATTAATAAATAAATAAAAGCATATTAAAGAAAACTATATTGCATCAAGCCCTGGCCCTGTTTTTCTTTACCTCTTTTCTAAATAATGTTGCTTGGATTCATTTAGATGGCATAGAATTTTAAATGCTATGGTCAGCATTAAAAATCTGTCTCTGTGAAACTAAGGTGCTGAATCTTACATTAACTCTTTTCAGTTATTAGAAGTGCTAAATTGTGGTTTTGCTTCCATATCACAAACATTTCCAGCTCACGCAACTGAAGACCCCACAGAGGAAATACGTATGTGTAAAAAGCTTATATAGATTATCTGCTGTTTTGTCTTTGTCATGCCACCTCCATTTAAAGGTTCACAAACCCTAAGAACTGACATCTGCAAAACGATCTGAAATCATGCAGCAGCATTTGCAAGCGTTTTCAAAGACGCTAATGGTCCTGATGTTGCTGTATTTTGTGAGCATACTTGGGGGACTCATGTAAGTACACATTGAAGAAAGTTGTGATAAAACTGTTATAACACAGAAAAAATAAGACACACTAGATGATTTTTATGATTAAATGTTTTACTGAGTTTTCCATAATCTTAATAATCTCATAATTAGACAAGTGAATACAACATATGGACATTTGGTATACTGTACTGTTATATATTTATGAATACATTACACATTTTGATAACAGTTAAGACAGTTTAAATTGCAGCTAAATCATTCTGTATATGATCACCTGCATAAACATTTTTAAAGGTGAAGTAATATAGTGGTGGTATGATCTTAGTTAATATGTCAAGTTTCAATCAATAACATTTCAGTGTGTGTGACAGAAGGTACCCTTTCAAAATTAGTCACTGACATAACTAAACTATATGCTGATTGAAATCCAACCCTTCAATAAACATCTGAAACCTTGACAAAAGAAACTGCTAGAAAAAGATGTGTGAGACGTTGTTAGGAGTTTCACTGTCTGAATCTTTTTGACCTTTTTCCAAATCAAAGTTTTATCCTGACTGTCAAATTATCTCCTCTTTTAGCAATGATGGCCCCTCTCTTGCCTAACACCTGTCTCTGTACGATACTTCTGTATCATGCTAAGGTAGTCAGAAGTCCTTCTGAGTGGCTAGTATCCAGTCTATTGGACCTAACATTTAGCATGTGTATAACTTGACTAATTGCTGAATTTCTTCTACTGTTGTCCAGAAGTATGCCAGAATAGGACTGATTAAAAGTTTGCTTTATTTTGCAAAATTCCCACCCATTTTTTGTTTTCATTTTTGAAAAGCAAAGTAAACACCAGAACATGTTCACATTTCTAAATGCAAATTTAGGGGTATGTTTCTCTTAAACTGGCCCATTTGTGGGAACAAATGCTACAAATTGCATTTCAGACATTTTGCATGGGAATTTTGATTTATTACCACATACATCTGCACTTCCCATATTCCTTTTTAAGTGTATGAATTGTGGACTTGTGTTTCACAAATCAGAGATTGTGGATAGCTAATGTACAAATCCATTTACTAATTCCTTTTTTCATCTTTGTTTGTAAATGTCAGCCCTATTCAGGAAATGTGGAGAGGAGGAATAGAATATCAGACTGTTGGCATACTGTATTTGCCAAAGTCTGCAGTGATTATATTCAACAAAAAATTAACAGCAGAGTCAAGAGCATCTCTAGCATAGTCTACAAAATGGAGTGTTAAAATATAGGTGGTGTTCAGGAAGAGTTAGATATTTTTCACCTCAGGTTCCTTGGATGAAGGTGGTTAATATGGAATTGTTAATACTGTATTTTGTCTTCATTGTTGTACTTCTTTGGTTTATGATATTGCAAAGGCATCACTGAAGTGGGAACTGTTTGTTTTTGTAATCCAATGTTCTCAAGGAGGATGTGACCTGATTCAAATGTTATTTATTTTTATTTTATTTATTGGGTTGTGTTAACCTGTTAGGCTTATTGAGATATGCGTCGCTTTCCAGCAGGGACCTGGAATTAGTTACATTCAATAAATGAGGAGAAACCAATTTTCAGGTACTGTACATACAGCTTAATAGTAATAACATTCCAGGCATAATAACAATTGCAGAAATAATTCCATTCATTAATTATAATTTTCCAAAAAGCAACTATTTTTCAATCACATATAGGCACCAGTACATTCAGCGTTTGTATAAAACACATGGTTTAGAGGGAGAAGGCATCAAGTGGTCTTTCTAATTTGTATAAATTTGACCCGGCAGATACTGTACCAGCAACTCTAAGCCAGCCAGTTCAGTGTGATTCCAGAATAGGACTGTGTGGAATATGCAATTATTCCTACAGAATTCATGTTGAATGTTAATTCCACTTCTGAAATGCTTCTCAGTTTTTTTTATTAGATTATGCAGAATTCCAAAAAGCATTTACACAAAAACTGTGGAATAATGTTATAATGATACTTGGTAGATGAAGAAAGCAGATGGCAATAATGTCTGTATTACACAGCCCAACTACATCATGTATTACTGGATCAAACTATTATTCACATATTTATCTAGTCTACCTTTAAAAATGTAAGTGTTGTCGCTACTTATGACACATTAGAGGAGAGCATTTCAAATACTTGCTATGTGATGGATGTAGAAATGTTGCCTTTTATTTGTTTTAAAGCTTTTTGCCCTAAGTTGCTTATTTTGGAGTCTTGTGTAAATGTTGTCAATTTTTGCGGATTACATAAACTGTGTAATTATTTTCTGTTGATTGTAGAAAAATAATCTGCAGTTTATGTGAACTGCAGATTATTAATCAGAGAAACTCATTTCAATTGCAAAATTTTGGAATTCCTGTGCCGATAGAATATTGCAGACTTTTTCAAAATTCCATGGCATTCTTTTCTGTTGCATTCTGAACATTCCATACAGCACTAGTACAGATCTGAATAAGAGTCATGTCACATAACAGTATATAGGCAACCCTTAGGTGCGCCAGATCTAATTCGGATCTAGAGTGACTTGAATCTCTACTAGCTTGAATAAACAGATCCAAGCCAGTTTGAGGCATACCAAGGAATATGGGAAAGGGTGTCTAGCCATACATGAACCTATTCAGCTCTCCTGAGTCATGTGTCTGAATTTCCATGATAGTAGCAATTTAGACAGTACATTGGGACCTTGATTTGATAGATATTTCTGTATGTGGAAAGGCAGGAGGGAGGGACAACTGTGACTAAATAATCCAGAGTGTAGAAATAGGCAGGGAAATTGGGACATTCTAGATAGGTTTACCAGTCTTTTTATGACAACAAATTTTATGTTTCGATGTGATTACTGGTTATACTGCTTTTGTCCAATTTTCAGCTGGTATACAGTTGGACAGAACTGTCCATCTGAAAACCAAGCTATCCCAAAACTCAGTGTTTTCTGTTTTTATCTGAATCTTGCATGGCTTAGCCCATATTCAGCCACTTCTGTGTTTGTTTAGGTTTTCCACACTGGTATTACCTTATTTAGACACTCTAGTCTCTAAAAGGGTTCTGGGGGAATAATCATCAACAAAACAATTGAGTGTAAAGTTACTATGGAGTATAGTTAAGATTACAAAGTACATTACATTAAACAAAATTGTATACATGAAATATATAAAGGCCAGTACAATGAGAGCGCAGTACAGCAATATACAATACAATATAGCAACTGCTATAAAGATCAGAACAAATATACAAGATGCAGACTAAGGTATGAACGATATATATAGAACAGGGTAAGGCGATTGTGGTTGATAGTTTTCTTAGAAATCTTAGTTACAGACCCATGAGTTTGAATGAGGTAGCTATATGTGTCTTTTTCTTAAGTGGCTTAGGTTTTGGCTTAGCCAGATAGTCCATAATCAATTGTGGTGGATTTCCTGAGCCAAACCATAAAAAGCTGTCCATTACGTTTCTACTAGAGGTGTTGCGAAGTTAAACTTCACCTGTGAAGTTCATGTGAATAGCTGAAAATACGTGCTTCACAGAATTTGTTTTTTGGAACACTCTGAAACTTAGATTCCCACAATTTGCACAAATTTTTTGGCTAAATTCACATTTTTTTTAATTTGAAGAGTGAATTTTGTTGACAGAGTGCAAAATTTGTGGGCGAAATTTCATGCTTCATGGCAAAATCTGCAAAATTCACTGCTGCAAATTTCATGAAATTGTTCTGTGAATTCTGCAAAATCCACAAATTAACTCATGGAGTGAATTTCATGGACTTCACACTCCTCTTGCTTTTATTAGTCACATGGATTGCATAGGTTAGAGTTATTCTCAAACCCATGTCCCTTAAAAACATTTTCCTTAACTTTCACATCCTTTTTGTTCAAATGGGGGGGCTTAAAGAGACCTAATAGCCCCATCAGTGGACAATGTGGGGATAAGTCACAGCCCAAATGGCAAAGAAAGTTCCCTCCAGCACCCTATCAAGTTCCTAGCAATGTCTTTCTCTCCTTACAACTTCCTGTTCCAGATGTGAAAAGTCTTCCAGCAGCTCCTTAGTAAATACGATTCAATAGTAATTTTACAATTTTGCAGTCAAGGCATCTAATATTGTTCCCTGCCCAGCTTATATACCTAGCAGTCTCACTCTTTCTTTAACTGTGCTATGTCTACCAATATAACTAATAATTTATTAATATTGACCCCATGCATGATTGGGGCATAGGTACATGTAAAATGTGTGTACCCCCCCATGACCCTGCACCCCACAGACAGCTACACCCATACCAGCATTCACCAATGCCAGCCACCTATCTGCAGCTCCTCCTCCCCCCTGGCATGCAAGACTCCACAGGCAGCCGGGGAGGAGTCGTTGTCCTGGGCGGGCATCCAATAGGATGCTCCCTGGGACCCATAGTGGATCCTATGCATAGGGTGCTGCAGGTCCGAGGCTATGCATGCCAATTGCATGCACCCAGACCCTTGCAGCACCCACCAGTCCCATTGCTGCTGATCAAGAGTTTTCCAGGTGCTCACCTGTCCTGCCATCCCTGCCACCTCCTGCTGTCCAGTGATCAGGAGCAGCATGGTGTGCCCTGTCCTGGTCCCCTGGTGACTCCAGGTCTCTGCCAGTGGGGGTGCACAGTGGGTTATGGCATGGTCTCCCTAGCGTTCCCTGTGCCACCCTCCTCACCCATGCGGCCAGCACTACGTGGGTTAGTTAATACCTTGTAGTGCTAGCACACCCTCAGAATGCCCCCAGCATGGAGCTATCCATGGACATGGGGGATCAGGTGTGGTGGGTCTGTGTATGCCCCTTCATGCATGCTGTGTGGGGTGCACAGTGGGTGCAGGTTGGCTTTGTGCCCATGTTACGCAGAATGTAGCTACTTCACACCTTCGTGCATAGGGCCCATTGATAGGATTATCTTTAACATCTCTTGCTTACTATTTGAATTGTATTTTTGGCCAGCCTAATACTCATTGCTACTACCTCCCACTACTCTGCTACCTCCCACACCTTGATTAAGACCCCAAGTAAATTACATTTTCACAACCCTAACCCACTGGTTACCTGATCCTTCCTCTCTTCTTGCACCTGCGACAGACCCCAAGTATATTTAAAATGTTCCCTTTCCTCATCCTGTTGATTTCCCACTTCCTCTTTGATTCCATGTCTGGTCTAGGATCCCAATTAAATTAAGGTCCCCCTTCTCATGTTACTGTTTCCCTGGTCCTTCAACACTCACCCACAGCTTACTGTGGATCCTGCTCAAGTTGCAAGTTTCCATTCCACATCCCTTTGGTTCCTTAATCTCTCCCAGCTATGCCCACCTAAATTGTGCTAACCTACAAGTATTATCTGGTGTATAGCGAACCCTTACAACCCCTGTTTCACCTCATACCATTACTGCCAGAGGGCAATTTTCAGATTTCTCCCCTCACCTGCATGGCTGAGAACATCTTGTTACAAAACCAGAAACATACTTTACTGTAGTGAAAGGCTCATTTTCAAAAAAGAAGACACTAACAACAATAAATTGCAGCATTGTTATTTTTAATCAGTTCCATAGAAGTGAGTCAGGGACTGTTCTTTCCATTATTGCAGCAGTGAAATGGGTGAATGCCTGACACCGAAGAGTATTGGGAATGTGGTGGGTGAGATAGAGAGGAACATTGCTGGATGCCAGGCAGAGGAAGATGAAAAGGAGTATTCTGTTATAGATAGGGAGATGTAGGGGATGTCACACAAGCAATAAGACATGAAAGGATTTGGGTATTAATGTGATCACCACACTCACAGGGGCATAATGGGGCATGTGGCCACAGGGTGAGTGCCTTATTGCCCATGGAAGTGTAGTGATCACACTATAGCCCACACTCTGAGGTATCTAACTGCATGTATCATAAGAAACATTGTAATAATAAAGTTACAGCCTCATAAAATGAGTTTTAAATGTCAAATGAGTTTATTTTCTGGTCAAATATTATTAGGTTAAAGAAAATAGTCCCAACAGCTTCGTGGGGGATCTTCAAAGGCATTTGCTTTGATGAATATTTGGCATTTATACAATGAAGGACAACATTTTGTGGAACTGGTTCTGTAGGATCAGGTGGTACATTTCTTCATAACATTTTTTGTTTTTTTTATATTTTGACACCAAATTTTCAACATAGTCTTATTATGACTCCACCTCATGAATCTGGTACATGATTTTTTTATTTTTAATCAGGGCCAAAAAGTGATTTCACAGTCACTCTGTGAAATTACCTTTCAGCAGATTTGAGAAATGTCATCTCCTCTGTTCATGAGATGGGGTCAAAAAAGGCCATGATGAAAATCTGGGGTCAAAATATTGAAAAAGTAAAGTTATGAGTAAACATTGAAACATTTCAATGTTTACTCATAACTTGATAATATTATTATGTTTTATCACCAACTTGTCAACATAGTCATTTTATGATCCTACCTCATGAACCTGGTATTCTAGGTAACATTTTTCAATTCCTGCCTGAAAGGTGATTTTGCAGAGCAAGTGCAATATAAGCTTTTGGGATGGATCTGACAAAATTTCACATATCGTGTTCATGAGGATGTGTCCCAAAAGGACATGCTGCAAATTTAAGGTCAACTATTGAAACATAGTGAAGTTCTGCACAAATTTTGACAAATTTCAGCTTTCACTCATAACTTTGTCATTTTAGATATTTTTCAGCACATTCTCAAAATAGTCTTTGTATGATCCCACTTCATATTCCTGGTGCACAACATTTTTCAAATCCACCCTGAAAGGTGATTTCATGGAGCAACTATGGAATTTTGGGTTGCGATTTGAAAATTTTCTTCTAGCTTGTACATGGGGTGGATCCCAAAAATGCCATGTTTAACATTTCGTACAAAAATATTTAAAAATGTCAAAGCTTTGAGAAAAAGTTAAAAACACATTGAAACTACATTGATGGCACTTACCTTGTTTTTACTCTTTCAAGGAAGAAGACACCTTTTTTTGTGAGTGTGGATCTCTGCCAAGGGACCCTCTATTTGTGAGTGAGGATATGAGCTGGGTCTAAGGTGGTGGTTGCTGAGTTGAGGGGTCAGGATGAGGAGGCTGGAGGGTTGTGGGGTTACAAATCAACAAGGTGGCAGGCTTTATTGAGGATGATTTTTACACGGTGTAGGGCAGTTTGGTGTGCAGTCCCATATATCACAATGCCATAGTCTACCAAGGATAAGACAGAGGAGGATAGCAGCTAGCTAGGCACACTGGGCAGACTGCGTGGGCAAGGCGGTCCTTTTCTGCCAACACATTCTATGATTCTCTGATTCTGTGATAGGTAGAGTGTGACACTAGAAAAAAGCAGCATACCACCTAATAAGATTTTGAGCTTGGCTAAAATATATGGATGCACTCGAGCTTCGAGGAACAAGGAGGAAAATCAAAGTGCCTTCAACCCATGAAGAAATCTTTATATTTTTTCATGTCCAGATACAAGGGTGTGTGTGTTATTGTGGTTATAATGTAGCCCTAACAGATTACAAATGATTAATAATCTGTTTCCAGAGTCAAGCTGTCCTATTATGCTAAAGTAACCAAATACAATTTTGCGAGAGTTCTCAGTCTATATAAATATTAAAACGTCCAAATCTGAATTATACTCTATAATGTGTATTATACAGGTGTGATAGCCCATGTATGTTAGAGTTACATTAATGTATGTGTTAAAACAAGGTTTTTTGACAGCTTATATCTCAGTAGACTTTTTTTAATTAGCCCCTTAGACTATGAAATATGGCATCCACAGTCAAAGTCCTAGCAGTCCTATGGGCTAATTTTTGGCTAGCTTGGTGAAAATAAGTTTGGCAGTTCAAAAGGAATCATTTAATTAATTTTCATAAAATACACCCAATTTTTGTAATTTTCTTTGCTCACAGCTATCAATGAGACTAGGCAGGGTTGAGTGATGTAACTTACAAATGTATTAGAGTTTGACCCAAGGAAGATCTCTTGGTCATAGTGGTGGTGGTGGGGTTACAGTAAAACAAAATGTATTTCATTTTAAAGTTATAAGGTTTTGGAGTTTGCACATGACTGGATTATTTTTCAGCAGCTGAAAAAATACCTTTCAGCCCCCTTTTCTCACTAGCCCTTTCTTCCCTCTGACTTTCCCCCAGATCCATCACTTGCCTTCTCTGGGACGTACCTCATCTCCTCACTTTATACCCAGTGGCTTAAACCTCACAGCAAGGCTGTTTCATCAGAGTCCTTGAAGGGCTTGACTTCTCGATACAACTGCAGACAGCTTCTGAAGGGATGCCACAGATGGCTGGGCAGAGCCTGTAAGGAGAGTGGGGGAGTTATCCTGCTTATCTAGTGATTTTCCTACATTTCTGCCCAATACAAAAGATGCCAGCACTCTAGGAGGTGCATTGAATGTGCAAATGCATTGCAAACTTAGCCCTGGTCCAGGATGGCATCTTCCCCCTTCCACAGTACCCTCAGCTGTGCTTCTACATGTGATCACCCAGGTTGCAGTATTACAGTGAGGATGGTGATCCACGCTATCTGGAAGAGGAGTGCATTCTCAAGGATGCTCAGTCCTCCTCCCTACAAACATCCACCAATGATCCAAGCCCATTCCCAATCCCAGATCACTGGCATCGTTGAGCAATAGCAGTACTGCTGTGCCTCTGGGCTGGCCATTTTCTTTCATTTGTGACTGACTCTTTCAAGTCAGTCACAAATAAAAAAAATTGCCCCCCACCTCCAATGGAAACCTGCCTCAAAGACATGCTGTTGTTTTTTTTTTTTGTTGTTGTTTTTTTTTTATGGTTAACTTATAAAGTTAATATTTTTATTATTCAAATCAAACTTTATTTATAACATGCTTTTCAAATATCAAAGTGCTCGAACAATATAAACATAAATAATCAATCAGTTAAAACATATCAAAATATTTAAAATAGGCAGCCAATAACTTACAGACTAAATATTGTCCCCGAAGGCTAAGCTAAATAAATACATCTTCAGAGGACTTAAAAGTTATTATTATCCATGGTTAACTTCTAATGTCAGTTACACATTTTAAAAAAAAATAAGAGTTTTATTGCTTTTTTCAACAGTGGAGGATCAATCTCAGTATTAGATACCCACCAAACATCTTCCTGGCACTTGGTAGGTTCATGAATCATTTACAGCCACCAGTTACCCAACGCCATGAATTGTTTAACCCCAAGCTGAAAAACAATCCCTACACTGACCTGCCCTCTAGCACCCATGCCCCTTCCCCTACACTGCCATGTTGTGCCATCAGCACAGTGAACCCCATACATCGACAGCAATGTGGGCACCACAACTCGATCTACAGTCATTCCGCCATTTAGGATTTTGCAGCACCTGCCATCTTGCTGCCCAAGTGGTGTAGTGCTGTTTCCCCCTACACCTCTGACCTGGAGGTGATTTATACTATTTTTGGGTGGGAGTGGGGGCAAAGCGCCCCAAACAGCCATGATGTACCCTGGTGTTTTGCCATGAAGTCAGCTGGGTGGCACAATTTCTGTGTGACATTATCACCATCAGCATTTTGTTGCTGCTGTGATATTGCTCAACAATACTGATGTCAAACTGACATGGTGGAACCCACTGTCATGACAGCTCATACTATGGTTGACTGGCACAACATTCTCTTTCACCAGGGCCAGTCCCCATCTTGTCTGCTGTCTCTCATTGATTACAACATGTATCAAATAATAGAAAAAAAAAACACCGTCACCCACCTTCTTGCACCCTTTTCATCCTTTTTCTTCCCACAGCACCACCAGAACACATCCTGCAATAGGTACTACAATAAGTGACTAGCACAACCCTTGCTCCACCATGGCTGGCTATCTTCTTGTCTGCCACCTTCTGCAGAGCTCAACTAGTAAAAAAGAGCAAAACCACCCCCCCACACTCTTACCCACCTCCTGGCACTAACACCAACATCCTCCCCCACACCATTAGGTAGAAGACTTGGTTTGCTGGCCAAGGCACCTAGCTTCACCTGAGCTCTTTCCTTCCAAGATTGCTTGAAAGGACAGAGCAGAGAACCTTACCAGAGCAAGGGAAATGGATTAAGACTTCTTTTGGCTAAGCGGATTTACTGTGTGTTGTTATTTTTATTTTGTACTCACAGGGATTGCTACTGTTTGTTGCTAACATTTCATTGCTTTATTTTTCTCTGATTCAAATTGTTGTTGCTGGTATACCTTCTTCTGCATTATTACAAGGTGTGCCTACAGGTGTGTGCTAACAGATTACTGCTGTAATCTTCTGATTCAAATTGTCTTTTGCAAGGTATATCTTCTGTTACTGTTTTATTTTTCTCTCTAGCAAAGTGTTTCTTACACAGTATATCTTCTCTGAAATTATTACAGGTGGTGCTTTACAGGTTTTACAGTTTTATCTAACGTTAGGATACTCTTTCAGGGTTACTGCATTTGTTGTTGACTGTTTCTGCTCTTACCTCCTTGTTCTTTCATCCGTGGTTCTTCTTTTTCAGCAGGGGAAGGGCCCAGGCACCCACCCCATCCCCAACCACCCCACACTACACTTCTTTTATAGGGTACCACAGTTGTGACATTTCCTGTGGCAAAGCAGGAAGGGGCAGAACAGTGGGGCATCCAGAGGTGAGCTCATTTACTGGGGCATTAGTAATTTAACTTGTTATAATAAGTTATATGAAAACAAAACACAAAATCAAACCATTACTTGCATTTTCTTCTTTCTAATTACTCTGACCAGGTTATAAACCCAGCAGCTTATCTGGAATGGATATCATACATGCTGGACCATTGGAAATCTTAGGGCTCAGCTCCAGACAGCATGGGCAGAGATTGCGCACCTCAAATGTCATTTTCAAGAGGAAATGCATTATAAGAACCACCCGCCATTTCCCCAACATCCAACAGAAGAACCTCAACCACAGAGGGTAGTTGGTCGAAGGGGTTGGCAGGTGATTAGGAGGGGCAAATCGGGTGCCCCATCACTCTGTGCTCTCCAACATATTAACTCCAAAAACCATATAAACACTACAAACAAGCATCTGCCTCTATCTCCAAAATTAAACAAAGGGGCAGAGTACACTGCAGAGCAGGACACTGCAGCACAGGAGCTAGCACAACAAAACTCTCCCAAATCAGGAACCAAAACAAAAAAGGAAATCTAAAAAACTTCTGATCATAGGAGACTCCATGATTCGGGGACCTGATACCCATCTCCAGCTAGGGGTAATGGTCAGATGTCTCCCAGGTACAGCAGCGTGAAGAGACACTGACTGCATTGCTAAAATTGTTCACAAAGCAGGAGAAAACATTGACATCCTGGTACACATAGGGACTAATGATCTCACCAGCCGGTCAGTTGTGGAGACCAAGGAACACCTGACCAGGCTGGATGACAAACTATCATCCATGTCGTCCGACATCTCCTTCTCTGAGATCCTGCCAGTCTGGGAGAGGGGGTAGATGGACAGAAGGTCAAAGAAGGGGAGATACGGGAGCTAAACATGTGGCTCAAGGGCTGGTGCCAGGAAAAAGGACATAGATTTGTAGGGAACTGGCAACAGTTCTGGAAGCGAAAGTTCTTTAAATTTGATGGACTGCATCTGACCAAGGAGGGAGTCAGTGCACTGGGGCAGAAGTTTTATGTCTTTGCAGAATATTTAAACTAGCAAATAGGAAGAGGGGTGCAGCACCCAATATGTCGAATGGGAAGAACTCCCCTCCCCCCTCAGCTAGTGGTCAAACAGGGATTCATCATGTTTGCAGTTCATTTGCATCATCAGGTAAGAAAAAAGGTCCGTCTCCCCATACGACACACAGGGGAAATGCCAAACCTCACCCAACAACTAACACATTGAAAACTGGCCAATGGAAAATCATGTACATACATGCTCACAGCCTGGTAAATAAGATCCCAGACCTGTAGGCAATAATGTCAGAGGCTAGACTGGACATAGTAGCAATTAGTGAAATGTGGTTTACCAGTAACCACACTTGGGAGACTTCAGTACCTGGCTATGTACTGTTCAGAAGATACCGAGGGGCAAAAGGGGGGGGTGGAGTGGCCCTGTATGTAAATGAAAATATCAAAGCTACAGAAATTCAGAATACATAAGGAGCCAGAAGAACTGTGGGTCACCCTGGAAACAGGAAATGGGACAGCCATAAGAACTGGGGTTGCCTACAGGCCCCCAGACCAGGGGGAGGACATAGACACATTACTGTTAGAAGATATACAAAACATGACAGCTAAAGGAGAGGTTCAGATAATGGGAGACTTCAACATGCCGGATACAGATTGGTCAATACCAGCAGGAACATCTGCCAGAAATAGACTCATGGTGGATTCCCTGCAGGGGGAGGGCCTCAAACAACTGGTACAACAACCCACAAGAGACAGGGCTATCCTAGATCCTGTACTGACTAACAGGGAAGGGATCACAGATCTCCAGGTAGAAGGTCACCTGGGGGCCAGTGACCATAACATGGTATGGTTTAATTTGGCCACTAAATCTAAATCATCCCATTCCAAGGCAAAAATATGGGACTTCAGAGGAGCTGACTTTGATAAGATGGCCAACAGAGTTAAGCTAGTCCTGGCAAAAAGAAACACAGGTGAGGGGGTACAGGTAAAGTGGGCAAGCATTAAGGATGCAATACTTGAAGCAACATCCCATTGTGTTAGATAGAAAAGGAAGTGCAAAAGAAGAAGGAAACCACTTTGGTTCTCAAATACAGTAGCTGAAAAGGACAGAGCCAAAAGGCTGGCCTTCAGGAAATATAAGGGAACACAGCAGGATGAACATAGGGAGGCATACCAAACTGCCCTAAGGGAAGCAGGGAAGGCAGTAAGGCAGGCAAAGTCCCAAACTGAGGAAACACTGGCACGAACAGTAAAAGAAGGTGACAAGACTTTCTATAAATACATTAGTGAAAGGAGAAAGTCCAGAGGGGGTATTGCTAAGCTCAAAGGAGAAAAGGGGGCACATGAGGAGGAGGACCCTGTAAAAGCATCTATCCTAAATAGATACTTTTGCTCAGTATTTACTGAAGAGAAGGTAGGGCAGGGCCCACAGCTCAGCACCATGGAAACAGGGGGAGGAGACACTACCACCCTCACAAAGAAAGGGTCCTACAAGAACTCACTAAGCTCAGGGTGGACAAGCCAATGGGACCTGATGGCATACATCCCAGGGTACTCAGGAGCTAAGGAGGAACTAGCAGAGCCATTAGCAGAACTGTTTAGTGAGTCTCTACGCAGAGAAGAGGTCCCAGAAGACTGGAGAAGGGCTCTTGTGATCCCGCTCCACAAGAGTGGCAGCAGGAAGGAGGCAGGTAACTACAGACCAGTCAGTCTTACCTCAGCAGTGGGCAAGATTATGGAGGCACTACTTAAGGAAAGGATAGTGCAACACCTGGAATCCATAGGGGCACAGGATCCAAGACAGCATGGGTTTACAAAAGGAAGGTCCTGTCAAACTAATCTCATAGATTTCTTTTACTGGGTAACCAGAGTGGTGGACCAAGGGGGAGCAGTTGATGTCACCTACCTTGACTTCAGTAAGGCTTTCAACACTGTTCCACATAGAAGATTGATAAAAAGTTAGGTAGGCTCAGGGTGGGTCAGAAGTTGGTCAACTGGGTGGCATACTGGTTGATGGGCAGAAAACAGAGAGTGGTGGTAAATGGTATACAGTCAGAAGAGATGCAAGTCACAAGTGGGGTACCTCAGGGATCAGTCCTGGGGCCAGTCTTCTTCAATATCTTCATTAGTGACATTGCAGATGGACTAGAGGGTAAGGCTTGTCTGTTTGCAGATGACACCAAGATCTGCAACAGAGTAGATGATCCAGATGGGTGGGAAGAATGAGAAGAGATCTGGATAAACTAGCAAAATGGTCAGAAGAGTGGCAACTGGATTTAATGCAAAAGTGCAAGATCATGCACATAGGGAAGAGAAACCCTGAAGCCACCTATAGGCTGGGAGGGAGTTGCTGGCGGTCACAAAGGAAGAAAGAGACTTGGGCATCATCATCACTGATAACCTGAAATCATCCAAGCAGACCTCTAAAGCAGTAGGTAAGGCTAGGGGGATGCTAGGGTGTATAAGTAGGGGTATCACAAGTCATAAGAGGGAGGTAATAATCCCTCTTTACATGACAATGGTTAGGCCCCATCTGGAGTATTGCATGCAGTACTGGAGGCCACACCTACACAAGGACATTAACCAAATTGAGGCAGTCCAGAGAAGGGCAACCAAAATGGTGCAGGGACTGCATCAGAAGACATATGAGGACAGATTAACAGAGCTCAATATGTATACCCTTGAGCAAAGGAGGGAGAGAGGTGATATGATCGAAACATTCAAACACCTTAAGGGCATTAATAAGGTGAAAGAGTCTAACATGTTTAAATATAAGAAAAATAGCAGGACAAGAGGACACAGCATGAGATTAGAGGGAGGCCGATTAAGAGGGAATGTGAGGAAATTCTTTTTCACAGATAGAGCAGTGGATGCATGGAACGGCCTACCTCAGGAAGTGGTGGCTATGAATACAGTGCAGGGCTTCAAACAGGCATGGGATAGGCATAAGGGAGCAATACAGATGAGTATGAATAGATAGGCCACTGACAGAGCAAAGGCAGATGGCACATTTATAAGGTAGAAAAAGAAATGGGCAGACTGGATGGGCCTTGCAATCCTTATCTGCCGTCAACCTCTATGTCAACCTCTATTACCCCAGCATGTACTATAATGGGGTCCTTTAGTGTGTGGCTGGCACAGGTCCCCCCACCACCACTACCACCATTGCCAGCTGATGTCATGTCAACTGTTCTATGATTATTGCAACCTGAATGAAAGTTATAAACATCCTCACACACCCTTTAGGATCATGCCACCCTCCTCCCCCATACACATGTTATAATAACCCCCACACTCTAGCACATATGCCATCCTCCCCCCTCGGGCCCCTACTCTTTGCAGGGCCTGCAGTGAGTAACCAGCACAGTCCTCCCTCCACCTTGGCAGGTTGCTATCTTCTGCTTGATCATACGCTGCTACTTGCCAGATCTGAAAAGAGAGAAA
The DNA here is from genome assembly GCA_016271365.2 of Neoceratodus forsteri. Taxonomy (NCBI): domain Eukaryota; kingdom Metazoa; phylum Chordata; order Ceratodontiformes; family Ceratodontidae; genus Neoceratodus; species Neoceratodus forsteri. Next base: position 586,612,674 of record CM028137.1, on the reverse strand, counting down.
TGCTGTAAAAAAATGAAGACCACAAAACCTGTTTTGCATACAGAGGGACTCAAGTTTTTAAAAGCAAAAATATCTTTCATTTTGTGTCTCCATGAATGTATTTTTAGGCCAGGTTCAAGTACCACAGTTATGTTATCAAGACGTGGGGGTGGTAAGCAGGGGTGGAAAGCACCCTGATGCTCAAATTTGGTTAAAGAAAGGAAATAGAACTGATATGGGTGATAAAAAGTACCCCAAAAGGTCTAAGTCTTAAAAAAAAATAACTGAGTGTATTAAGGGACTTTATTTATTTATTTTTTTTACACAGAACAAGTTGTACATCTGATACTATACTTTCTCAAAATGAGAAAAAGAATGCAATGCAAAAAAAAACTATTACAGTAATGAATAGATTACAACTACAGAGCCACAAACAGAGGAAAACATGGCCTTAGTGTTTAGAACCCTAATTCCCACCACTCTCCCATCCCCTATCACTGTGACCCAGTGCCAAGCTACAGGTCAGCAACCATTCCCAATAGGGATGCTGCTCCAATCTACAGGACTGGGGCCATGCCTCATACGTCTGGAGCCATGTAGCATAAAATGTTATGGGTGACTGAAAGAAAACCTCCAAATTCTCCAAGTCCTCAAAATCATGAACTGACCATGCTCACAGACTTACTGTGTTTACAGCTTCTTTGTCTTAGACATGTAGCTTTAACATTTTTTTAAATTGTTAAGCCCAAATTATGGTGGTAGACTGATTACCCCTTTCCTCACTGCCACCTAAGTGGCAACTTCACAGTAACCTGTTTGGTCATTTACCTCACATAGGACCCACATTGTCCTCCATCAAACATCCTAGAAGTGTGACGCTATACCCTAAGAGTCTCCTGCTTTACATAGGGCCCTAAGGAAACCAAGCTGCAGGTCTTCTGCAATACTTGATGGGTTTGCAGCTTCACATCTCTGACAGGTGTGTTACTATGTAGGGGTTGTAGGGCATCTGCAAAGCCAGCTACAGGTCTGGTACCATGCCTAATGGGTATGACTCTTCTGTTGGTTCTAGCAGGGCCCTGCAAGAAGCAAATTATACCTCATCTGCTGCTTTGCACAAGGCCCATCAGGGCTACACATGAAGCAAGTTCCAACTCAGCTATTACTTCATACAAGGCGCACTGGACCCAGATGCAGCAATGAAGCAAGTTGCTGCTAGCCTACTACTTTTGCACAAAGCAAGTCATACATCTAGTAATAGTTAATCTCCCAAAGGATGGAGGTTCATTGCAAAAAAAATACACTAATGCATACATTAGGGTTATAATGCCACAAAAGGAGGGAAAAGTGGTATTAGGGTTTTCAATTCTAATGCCTACCTCCATCCCCTTCACCTGTGACCCAAGACTATGCTAAAGGTCTGTGGCCATGCCCCACACATTTTCAGCCCTGCTTCATGACTGTAAACTGCAGGTCTGAGGCTGTGCCCCATGTGTGGGAGCAATCTTAGACCTCGTACTCTCAAATGGGCAGAGTGAGAGGATCTCAGATCTAGAAGTGGGTAGCTATCTGGGAACAAGTGACCACCAAACAGTGTGGTTCACGATAAACTCAGCTACAGAATCAAGCCATACATAAGTGAGGGTACTGGGCTTCAGGAGGGCTGACTTTGGCAAGATGGGAGAGTGCCTTAGAAAAGCACTAGCAAACATGCTAGAAGGAGGGGTGGAGCAGCAATGGGGAAATATCAAAACTGCCATCACTGAGGCAACAAGCCTTTGTGTGAAGCAAATGAACAATTCAAAACTAAAGAAAAAGCCACTATGGTTCTCAAAAGAGGTGGTGGGGAAGGTTAGGGAGAAAAAGAGAGCATTTAGGAAGTATAAGAAAACACAGAAGGAGCAAGACAGAGAACTGTACCAGTCAAGGCAGAAGGAAGCAGTCAGAATAGCAAAGGCCCAAACTGAGGAAAATATAGCCAATTCAGTTAAGAAGGGGGATAAAACATTTTATAGGTACATCATGGAGTGTAGAAAGGCAAAGGGAGGGATAGTGAGGCTGAATAGAATGGACGGTGGGTGGGCAGAGAGGGACAGTGAAAAAGCAGGGATACTAAATGAAAACTTCTGCTCAGTATTCACAAAAGAGGAGGAGGGGGAGAGGTACCTAATCCAATTAACAGAAGCACTCTGGATGGGGGGGGTCGAGCCTAGTCCTTTCACAGAAGAAAGGATTCTGAAAGAACTCCTAAAACTGAAGGTGGACAAAGCAATGGGGCCTGATGGGATTCACCCCAGAGTTCTAAAAGAATTAAGGGGAGAACTAGTGACACCTCTGACTACCCTATTTAACAAATCATGGGAGGATGGTGTGGTACCTGAGGACTGGAGAAAGGCATATGTGATTCCCCTTCACAAAAGTGGGAGCAAGACAGAGGCAGGAAACTACAGACCTGTCAGTTTGACCTCTGTGGTAGGGAAAGTGATGGAATCACTTCTGAAGGAAAGAATTGTTGAGTACCTAGAGGCCAGTGGGGCACAGGACCCAAGGCAGTGTGGGTTCACAGAGGAAGGTCATGTCAGATGAATCTAATTGATTTTTTTGACTGGGTGACCAAAGTAGTAGACCAGGGAGGGGCTGTGTACATGGCCTACCTAGACTTTAGCAAGGCATTTGACACAGTCCCACACAAAAGATTAATAATCAAATTAACCAGACTGGGAGTGGGTCCCAGGGTGGTAGCCTGGGTAAAACACTGGCTGGACAACAGGACACAGAAGGTAATTGTAAACGGAGTCCACTCTGAAGAAAGGGAGTTACTAGTGGGGTACTGCAGGGTTCAGTACTGGGTCCAGTCCTTTTTAATGTCTTTATATGTGACATTGCAGAGGGACTGGAAGGAAAAGTATACCTGTTTGCAGATGACACAAAGATCTGAAATAGGGTTGATACACAAGAAGGTGTGGAAAGGATGAGAAGGGACTTGGCAAGGTTGGAGGAATGGTCAGAAGTATGGCAGTTTGGATTCAATGCAAAAAAGTGCAAAATAATGCACCTGGGAAACAAAAACCCAGTACATTGGGGGGTAGTAACAACAACAAGCATTCGTTGATGCTGAATGTTGTCTCACTGGCATTGGCATTAGTGGTGCAAGAGTTAGAGATGCATAATAGGAATGGCAGTGAAGTACTGAATTGATGCCAACCTCACCCCACCCTGCTGAGACTGACAGGCACTGGGGTGTGCCTTTGGGTCATCAGCTATAACGCTCATGCCATTTCACCTCACCCTACCCTGTAGACACTGACTAGTGTTGTGGTGTGCTTTTGGGTCTTTGGGCCTTATACTTACCTCATTCCATATGAAAATATGTTGAGATGGGTGCAGTATAGGAGAATGGGGTGAACTTTGGGGCCGAGCACTCCAAGGCACACCTCGATGCCTGTCACTGGCTGCAGGGTAGGGGTGGGGGTGGAATGGCATGAGCATTACAGCCGATGATCCCAAGTCACACCTCTGATGCCTGTCAGTCTCTACATGGTGGGGTGTTACAGTTGGAAACCCTAATGCCGTAGGTGTTTGTTGGTATTTTCACTCCAAATTTTCAACATGGGCTTTTTGTGACCCCACCTCATGAAGAGCTGCACTATCAGTTTGTTAGCTGAAAGGTGGTTTTGCACAGTGACTGTGCCATTTGGTGCCACAGGCACGGAAACATATTTTGGGCAGGGTGTGAAAAATGACAACTGTATTGTTCATGAAGAGGTGTAAAAAAAATGGCAACGTTGAAAATCTGAAGTGAAAATATGAAAAATTGATGAAGTCATGTGCATGCATAAAGACTGCGCAATACACATCTGTAACCCAATTATTTTTGGGATTTTTTTAACCACATTTTCAACATAGGCATTTTGGGACCTCCCCTCATGAACAGTGGCACTGTGATTTTGTTAATCTGTCTCAAAAGTTGATTTCCCACAGCAACCATGCCATTGTGTGCCACTGGTGCGAAAACACATTTTGGGCAGGATGTGAAAAATGACAGCTGGACTGTTCATAAGGAGGTTTAAAAAAATGCCAGTGTTGAAAATCTGGCATGAAAATATTGCAGATTTGCGAAGATACAAGGGTGCGTGGAAACTACGCAACACATGCTTGTAACACAGTCATATTATGGACTTTCATCGCCAAAGTTTCAACATAGGCATTTTAGGAGCTCTACTAATGAACAGTGTCACAGTAATTTTTTAATCTGTCCCTAAAACTGATTTCCCACAGCGACCGTGCTATTCTGCACCAGAAGTGCTAAAACACATTTCGGCCAGGATATGTAAAATGACAGCTGCACTGTTCATAAGGAGGTGTGGAAAAATGGCAATGTTGAAAATCTGGAGTGAAAATATTACAAATTCACGAGGTTACGAGTATGCTTGGAAACTGTGCAATGCATGCTCGTAAAACAGTCATTTTTTTTTCACCAAATTTGCAACATAGGCTTTTTGTGAGCCCACCTCATGAATAGTCACACTGTCATTTCATTAATCAGTCCCAAAAGTTGATTCTGCACAGTGACTGCAAAAATCACCTTTCGGGACCTAAAAACGCCATGATAGTGACTGAATTATAGGGAAGGTGTCCCAATAAACCCCATGTTGAAAATTCGGTGCCAAAATTCCCCAAAATGCATGAGATATGCACCACAGTGGAAAATACCCTATTTATGCCATTATACAGCGTCCCGGCATTTCTTCAGATCGTGGTCGGCTTTGAAGTGTGCAGACGTGTTGCCGGTCCACCGAAGATCATCGAGTGGGGCTCTGGAGGTAAGTATGGAGTGAGGGGGGTGTGTGAGGAGGCAGGGTATGTAGAGGGTGGGCACGAGTTGAAGGATGAGGCAGGAGTGACCGCAATGGACCGTTTTCTTGCTTTACAGGGGAAGGAAGACAACGAGGGTCAGTTTTCTTTTTTTTGCAGGTGTTGGTTGGTACACTGGGGTGGACTCCCAGTGTACCACCTGCATTAAGAGGAGGGGGACAGCAGCTGATGGGATTGGGCCTCCCGTCGGCACAGAAACAGGTGGGGGCATGCATGATGCTGAGGGGGATTGGGCACCCCCTTGGCACACAGCACAAATTGGGGGTTGGGACATTATGCCGACAGGGAGTGGGCTCCCCTGTTGGCAGATTGAACTGGGCAGGGGGGACTGAATATGTTTGGGATTGGGACCCCCATCAGCAAAGAAAGACTGTTGGTGGGGGGCCGCATGATGCCGAGGGGGATTGGGCACCCCCTTGGCACACAATTGGGAGCGGGGCAGTATGCCGATGGGGAGTGGGCTCACCCGGCGGCACATGAAGTGGGTAAGGGCATGCTGGCAGGGGTATTGGGCACCCCTGAAGTCAGAGTAGTGTGCAGCGGCACTCACTGCCACCATGTTTATTGAACTGCTTCACCAGGAAAGGCACATCGGGAGGCGTGTTATTGTGCTGCTGCGTGACGAGCTTGGCTCTCATTGCAGCGGCACTTTTGTTAGATCTGGTGGCCAATTTATGTATGCCTGGTGTCAGTGCCTGCATGCTGGCTTATTGGGGAATGAGGGACACACCTACTAATGCATGCCCTGCATTCGCCATCAGTGACCGCACCTCCAAATCTGCTACTAGTGCAATATGTTGGCTGGAGTGCAAATGTAAGCCAACATAAAAATGGAAAGGGACCGGGGGGTAATCATATCAGATGATCTTAAGGTTGTCAAGCAATGTGAAAAGGCAGTAGGCTGGGCTGGGGGATACTGGGATGTATACGGAGGGGCATCACCACCAGAAAACAAGAAGTTGTTATCCCTCTGTACAGACAGATGGTGAGACCCCATCTGGAGTACTGCATCCGGTTCTGGAAACCTCATCTCCACAAGGACATAGACAGGATGGAGGCAGTCCAGAGGAGGGCAACTGACATGGTGCAGGGTCTGCAAAAGAAGCCATACAAGGAGAGACTAAAGGAGCTTAATATGTATACCCTTGAGGAAAGGAGGGAGAGGGGGGCATGATAGAAACTTTTAAGCACCTTAGTGGAATAAACAAAGTCCAAGAGGGTAGCATCTTTCAGAAAAAGAGATGTGCAAGGACAAGGGGACACAATTTGAAGATAGAAGGGGGACAGCTCAGGGGCAATGTGAGGAAGTATTTTTTTCATAGAAAGGGTGGTGGATGCATGGAACAGTCTTCCTGAGGAGGTTGTGGGGTCTAAAACTGTGGGAGAATTCAAGAATGTGTGGGACAGACATAAGGCAATTCTTGTGGGGGGTAGGAAGAAATAGGCCGTTGGTTAACTAGGATCTGTAGCTTATCCTGTAGATAGGGGAATGGGCAGACTAGATGAGCCAAGCGGTCTTTATCTGCCATCAAAGTCTATGGCCCCGATTCTAGAAAGTTGATGCAAATCGCCGCCAAACACAGCTTGCACCAATTGCTGTTGCGACATGGACCCAGCGCCCTATTCTAGAAGGGACAAGGTCCCCGCATCTAAGTCCTGTGGCTTGTGACATACAGCCAGGTACACCAAACAGAGGGCATATCTGCAAGGAAGTCACAAGCCGCAACTGCAATGCCGCAAGTCTCAGGTGTCTCCCATGCCCGAACCCCAGCGGGGCCCCACAAGCAAGAGGCCCCCCACCCACTGTCATGCCACGATCTGTCCCCAAAAACCAATCCCTTGTCCCTTGCGACTGGTGTACTGTACGTATGCACAGTACATGCAGTCCAATGAGTGTAGTGGCACCTGGTAGTCTAGTGGCCCCACCCAGCTGTGCCAGTCCCCCAGCACCCCCACCCATCCCCAGCCAGCAACTGGCACAGCTCACCTCTCACCCCCATGGCCAGCCGCCAACTGCGTTCAGTAGGAGCACTTACTGAATAGATGCACTCAGAAACTAATTCCTGAGCACGTCTATACAGTAAGTGCTCCCACAGAACTCAGTCGGTGGCTGGCCGTGAAGGTGAGAGATGGGCTGTGCCAGTCACCGGCTAGGGACAGCTGGGGGGGTGCTGGGTGGACTGGCACAGCTGGATGAGGGCCACTAAACTACCAGGGATGGTCTGGGGTATGGAAAGCTAATTGTGGCAGTGTCTCGGGGTCTGGGCAAGGGTGGGGGTTGACAGTGCCGCCTTGTGGGGCATTCAGCAGTGGGGGGGGTTCGGGGACAGGGGGTGTGTGGGCAACCCTGTGGGGCATTCACTGTTCGGGAGTTCAGGGGGTATGGGCAGCCCTGAGGGGCACCTACAGGGGTATGCTGGGCATGGGGGAAGGGCACATGTGGATTGCCTGCTGGGCTGCTGGCTGGTCTACAGAACCCCCGGGGGGCATACATAGGTTACACCAGCTACATGCTGGTGTAACTTACAGTGCCGGTTCTCCTCCAGGGGTTCTTGTAGAATTCTGACATTGGGGACTTTGTTGCTGCCCTTCTGGAATGGGGCACAGCTGCTGCCATAAACCCCCTTGTGCCATGTTGCAGGGGGTTTATGATGCAACTGCTGGTGTAACAGCTCTTCAGTGCAAGTAGCCTGCGACATGTAGAATCACGCATGTCGCAACTGCTGGCATAAGCTGCTACTTGCGATATTCTACTTGGCGCAAGTGCTGTTACACCAGGCCTAACATTTCTAGAATTGGGCCTATGTTTCTATGCTTCTTCAAGTTACACATCTGAAGTTATGTCCCACTGGTCAACTGCATCAAGACACAGGTCTGGGGAATTTAGCAAGAAAGTTATGACTCATCTTATGCTTCAGGCAGGACTGTGCTTCATGAAAGTTATGTCTGATCTCTTGATTTGTGCACAAGGAAAGTTTTGACTAATCACTTGCTTTGCACAAGGTCCTGTGCAAAGAAAGTTATAACAGATCTGCTTCACACAGGGCCTGCAATCTTATAATTGTTCCTGCAGGACCTATGCAAAGCTGTAGACATGCTAGACATGGCTCTGTATTTGTAGCGTAAAGCAGACCAGTGTGACAAGGCCCACAACCTGTAGCTTGGCCTTGGGTCATGAAGGTATTGATTTGGGCGTGGTGGGTATTAGAGTTGAACACTTGAGGAACACCACACCACTGATTTGCCAAGGCTCATGAGATTTTGATCCCTGCTTTCTTTATTTCCTTTTTTTTTTCTGCTTTTCATTTCAACCATAATAGATGCAGTAACACAATTTATTGCAGTATATAGAGCTATATACAGGGGGCCAGCCAGGAGGAATCAATTCAATGCTGCAGCACACTGTAGTAGAATTGCTGCAGTAAAGAAGACAATTTCAGTGGCAATAAATCCATTTTGTCATGCAGTAGCTTGAGATGTTGTGCTGCATCTTGTCTGGCACCACTATATTACAGTGCCGCAACCTATTTAGGTTAGTACTGGTACTTCAATGTTAAACCCCAAAATTTGCATTTTAATAACTTTGCAACCTTTTGAAATATTCGCAGGAAATTGTGCATGACCAGTCTCGTGGGGCAGATCCCTTGATGTTCAAAGATTTGTTCTGGTCAGATGTACAGATTCTGAGATACAGCTACTGCAAAAAGGGAATTTTTCTGGATTTTTTTCCCATTGGTTTGAATGGGTTTATTGTCAGCTTAGCTAGCGCCTAGAAGGTTTTGAATTTTGGCCTGAAATTATCTGGGTGCTATTTGCTGGTTTGGTGAAAAAATAGTAATCCGTTCCAAAAGTATTTTACTTTGACATCTTGAATACTTGGTTCTGAGCATGCTTAGTAAGCACTGAAAAATAGCTGTATGAAACAAAAAAAATAATCTTTTTTCATATGGGGCCAATCTATTTTCATGGGGGGGGGGATCACTGTTTCATTTTCCACCATCTTGTTTTCTCTTTTCCAATAAAAAAATCACATTTGGAAACCCATAAAAATGATATTCCTGAGAACAGCCAACGCATGTAGCTTCCTTATCAGGACCTGCTTAGCTGGATTCTGCACTTAACTATGAACATGCTAACATACGAATGTGCCAGGAGAAACAGACCACCTGGTCTATCTAAGTCTACTCAAGCGTGCAGCTAGCACCACTAGTTTGCAGCTGCCCCAACCCCCCATTGTCATCCCATGGCTCCCACCACCTCCCCCACCCTCACTCTCCCGTGTTCCTTGTCCCATGTTCTTTTAAAGCTGTTCACAGATTTACATGACACCACCCATTCTGGTGGTGTGTTCTATTTTGCTACCACCCTCTTTGTGAAATAGTATCTCCTTATTTCCCTCCTAAATCTTTTCTCGTCTATTTTTAGCCCGTGCCCCCTGGCATCCCTTCCCCTCCTTAGCTTAAAGATCCCATCTGCCCCATCCTTATTGATTCCTCTCAGACACTTGAATGTCTCTATCATGTCCCCCCTGTCCCTTCTATCCCCCAGGGTGTACATATTCAGGTCTCCCAACCTGCTCTAATAGTCTCTCCCCTCCATTCCACGTATCATCTTTGTTGCCCTCTTCTGCACCCCCCTCCAGTAACCTGATATCACCAGTCAGGTATGGACTCCAAAACTGCACACAATACTCCAAGTGTAGCCTTACCAGTGACCTGTAGAGGGTCAATATCACCTCTCTTCACCTGGAGGAAAACCCCCTCACTATGCACCCAAGCATTTTGTTCACTTTCACAGCCACTCTCCTGCACTGGACAGTGTTGTTCGTGGTCCCTGTTACCATTGCCCCCAGGTCCTTCCCCTCCTCCTTAGTGATCCCCAGCTTAACCCCCCCAGCCAGTATTCTGTCCTTGGGTTCTTGCCCCAAAGTGCATAACCTTACACTTCTTTGCATTGAACCCCAGTTGCCACCTCTCTGACCACTCCTCTAGTTTGCTTAAGTCCCCTTTCATCCCTCCACGCAATCCAACACTGCTCCCATTTTGGTGTCATCTGCAAACAGACTTACCTTGCTCACCACCCTGTGTGCAATATCTGATATGAAGAGCCCAAATAATACTGGTCCCAGCAAAAAGCTATGTGGCACCCCTCTTATCACCGGCCTTGGAGTTGAGAGCTCCCCTCTCACCACCACCTACTGCAGCATCCCACTCAGCCAGCTTGTAATCCAGGTCGTCATTTTTTCCCCTAACCCTACACCAGTTAGCTTCCTCCCAAGCCACCCATGAGGCACCAAATCAAAGGTCTTGCTGAAGTCCAAGTAAAGAATATCCACAAAATGACCCTTAGCCAGCTCACCTGTCACCCAGTCATAATATTGTATCAGGTTAATTTGACAAGATTTCTCCAAAATGAACCCATGCTACCTCACATCCTGGAGGCTGTTGTCTTCAAGGTATGACACCAATCTTTCCTTTAGTATCGTTTCCATGAGTTTGCACACTGTGCAGGTGAGACTTATTGGACAATAATTACCTGGTTCATCCCTTGGTCCGCTCTTGTGTAATGGCACTACATGTGCCATCCTCCAGTCCAGTGGCACACATCCTGGCTCCAGTAAGGTGCTGTACAGATCCGCCAGTGGCTCCGCCATCTCCCTCAGCAGCCTGGGGTGGATACCATCCAGCCCTGGTGCGTTGTCTACCCTCAGTGCCCTCAGTCCCTCTAGGACTCCACCTCCCTCAATCCTTCCATCTGTCACCTCCTCTCCCCCATCCCCACCCTCCCAGCCCATGCTGGTAGTGGCCCCCCCTTTCTTCTGTGAACACTGAGCAAAAGTATTCATTCCGTGCTTCTGCCTGCTCCTCCCCTTTTCCGTTTACTCCTAACCCTTTTCATCCTCACAATTGTCTCCTTGCACTTCCCCTTCTCCTTGATGTATCTTTTTTTTTTTTAATCTTCTTTATTGTGTTTTCAATGTGCTCCACCAATATACTTTTACACACATACCTCAGGGTTGAACCCTGGCCCACATCCCCAAACTGGATATGGATACTATTCACATCCCTGTAACTATTTACAGTCACAGTTATATTTTATCTAGGTCATAGCTTTATGTCCAGTTCTGCCTAATATCATCTACTATACAATTCCTTGGCATTTGACTTTAAACTAGTCTTTTACTTAATTTAAATTTTCTTAATAGTATCTTCCCATGTTACAAGGCATGTCCTAATTTCTCTGGACATGGATCTAATAACTGTGTCCCTAGGGGAGAGAGAGAATCCATCCATATCCACCACAGATAGTAGCATACTAATGCATAAAGAGACCATCTCTTGAGAGTATTATGATTCCATAGGTACAAAGGTTACACTATACAACGTCCTATATTTCCATACAATCTGGTCCCATTCTCCCACTTTACTGTGAGAAACCATCAGACAAGCTAAACTCCTTCAGACAGACAGATCTGTGTCCAGGCACTCGTCAATTGTACCGAGTATACTGCCTCTAGTACCCTCCATCTTTTATCATATACCTTTTTCCTCCCCTCTATTACCATTTGTCTTTTAAGTCTGTCCAAGACCTGCAATAGGTCACCTACCCATTGTTCATAGCTATAAATATTATCAGTTTTCCAGTGCCTCAGAACAAAGGCTTTAACCAGGGAGGACATCAAAGACATGATATTTGGCTGAGCTTTTTAGTGTCATTTGCATGTGTCCTAATAAGCATACCTCTGGTTTAATATACTTGGAATAGTTTAGTAATGGCTCCATTTTTTGCCCAATTTGAGTCCATAGTGGTTGGATTAAAGAGCAATTCCACAATACATGCAGCAGGTCCCCTGACTCTGCTCCACATCTAAAACACAGATCTGTCTGTCTGAGTTTTCTAGAACATAATTTAACTGGAGTATAGTAGATATTTGAACAAATAAAAAACTGCATGGTTTTATACTTTGGTATAGGCAAGACCCTAATATTTCTCCAGATTTCCTTCCATTCAGGCCTCAAGGGGGATAGGGTTTTCTCCCAGTATCTCATCTGAGCTTTAACTTCCACACTCATGAAGTCTAGCATGAAAATTTTTGAGAGGGGATGTTGTAGAAGATCTATCTCATTCAAATGGTCCCACGTGAATAGTATCTGTTCCCTTTCCTTATTGTCCCGTATACATTTCTGAATTAGGTTTGTAATTTGAATCTTTTTAAAAGGATCCCATGCTCTGGCTTGCTCCGGTAGCTTCACTCTATCTTCTACTGTCAGATCCGACAGCATCAGGCCAGACAGTTGTGGTGCCCATTGGCCACTAATTACTTGCCCCCCTAAGCGAAAGTTAGGGTTTCCTATTATGGGCTGGTTTCTGGTTCCCTTCTGCACCCTCCTCTGAATCATGCTCAACAGATCCCACCATGCTTTAACTGATTTATAAATTGGTGACTGCCTTTCCCCTTCTGGCAAAGCCTCCTGGTCTGTAAACAGCATTGCAGAGGGGGAGAATTTTAGGTCCTTTAGCCTAAGCTGTTCTAGCTGAAGCCATGTTGGTGTGTAGCCCCCTACTTCCTCACTCTTTATCCATCGCCCCAGCGCACCCAGCTGACCTGCTACATAATATAGAAAAGGTCCGGGAGCTTAATCCACCCTGAAGTAAGGGGGCGAAACAACATGCTTCCTCCTAGGAGGTTTGGAGTCCCAGAAATCTGAAATTACCCTCTGTATACTGGTAAACCTCCCTTCGAATACAATAGGGTGAGAGATAAATCGGATATAATAACCTGGGTAGAAGGTTCATTTTAATCAGTCCCAGTCTAGCAGTTAAATTTAAAGGAAGTTTATTCCATCTTAATATGTCAGTTTTAATTGTATCTAACAGATTACCCACATTCTCCTCCACTTTCTCCAGTCTGGAGGTGATCCAGATTCCCAGATACTTAATCTTTTCCCCAGCCCAGTTAATGTTCAGGTGTTCGAAATCTGTTCTATTCGTGTAGACGGTAGGCGGGAGAACCTGAGTCTTGCTTAGGTTCAATTTATAGTTAGATACCTCTGAGAAATTCCCAATTACTTCCAATGCCTTTCGGAAGCTAGCCGCAGGGTTGGTTAAATGTAACAAAATATCATCGGCGAATACCAAAATTTAAGTTCAATCCCCTGAACCCTGGGTTCCGTATTTAATGATCTTAATAAAGGTTCCAAATAAATGTTAAATAAGATTGGTGACAAAGGGCAGCCCTGCCTAGTCCCATTTCTCAGAAGAAACTCCTTTGATAAATATCCATTGCATAGGACCCTAGCTGTAGGGGCCTTGTATAGATTTTGGAGGCCTCTAAGAAAGCCCTTCGGGAAGCCCATTCTCTCCATTGTAGAGAATAAGAAATTATGAGACACGATCAAAAGCCTTTTCGGCGTCAAGTGCTGTTAGGGCCATAGCAGATTTTGAGTGGGATGCCCTATGCAAAATGTGATGCATCTTTCTTAACGCGTCCTCAGCCCCCTCCCTGGCATGAATCCACTTGGTCCTGGCTAATTAACAAGGTGCAACTTTCAAAACCCTATTGGCCAGAATCTTTGTAAGTATTTTAATATCTTGGTTGATTAAAGCAATAGGTCTATAATTACCTGGCAGGTCCCTAGGCTTGTCTGGCTTAGGGATTAGGGTAATATAAGCTTGGTATAAGGGAGGATGGGGGACCCCATTGTTCATAATGCTTGAAAATAAATCCAATAATAGAGGGACTATTGTTTCTAGGTGGACTTTATAGAATTTTGCAGACAAGCCATCCGGCCCTGGCGCCTTGTTATTTGGAAGGTCTCTGATTACTTCCCTGATCTCTAGTTCCGAGATTGGTGCAGCTAGTACCTGGGCTTGCTCTGCTTCCAACTTGGGCAACGGTATATCCTTAAGGAACCTTTCAATTGCTACCTCCGTACTGGTGCCCCCTTCTTGATAAATCCCTGAATAATAGTCTGCAAAAGCATCCGCCATCTTCTGTGGTTCTGATATAATCCCACCCCCGAAATTTACTGCCATGATCGTTCTTTCCACCTCCCACTCCTTAATTCTATGAGCCAATACACGACCAGGCACATCCCCATGCATAAGATATTTAGCATTTAGTCTTTCCAGCCAGCGATCTGTCCTAAGGTTCAGTATACTTCTATATTGGTCTCTCAACTCCCCTAATTTCTTGTCCATTTCTTTGCTTGAGCCCTCTAAAGGTCATAATGATTTAATGGCCCAACTAAAAATTCTTCCGCGCTCTATTGAGTTTGTTCGTTAGAGGTATACCCCTCGCCATTCCTGATATAATACCTCACAGGCTGGCCAGGCTATTTTTTATCCTCTATTGTTGGGATTTGAGTTTGAATGATCCCTTAAGTACCTCCTCTAACTTAAGTACCATGCTGTCTTCTGCAAATATCCCTTCATCTAGTCATGACGAAATGGTCTTGGGGAATGTTGTCCAGTTCCATAATAATTGTATCGGAGAATGATCAGACAGGACCCTATTATAAGTATTCAAGCCTTTGACACCTCTCAACCCTTCCCTATTAACCACAAAAAATCAATCCTAGTATGTGTCTTGTGGACCCCGAGTAGAATGTCGTCTCTGTATCCCTTTCCTGTACATTCTATATGGGTCTACCAGCGCTATTGCCTCAAAACCTGTTTAAAGCTCTCTGTGTGGGAAGATGGTTTATTGAGGCAGGGCTCTGTCCTTCCTATTATCAAAGTAGATATTCCAGTCTCCTGCCATAATAAGTGGAGTCTCGGGAGTGTGGTAATATCGGCTTCTATGACAAAAATTCTGACTTAGCTGGAGTAGGGCCATAAATTGAGGCACAAGAAAGTGGGCATCCCAAGATTGAACCCTCCACATATATCCCCTGCCATCCTTTCTTGACTGAATTCTTTCAATTACATAGGCACGATTTCTGATTAATATTGCCACTCCCCGGCGTTTTCATTTTCCCAGCTCCCACTACCTTACCAACCCACCTCCTAAAGGTTTACCTCCTCAGACAGTAAATGAGTTTCTTGAGTGCATCAACATGTACCCCAATTGATTTATATATTGCAGTCGACCAGTCTTTTTCCTCCCCTGAGAGCTTTCACATTCCATGAAAGAAGTTTAAGTGTTACCATCTTTTATGTCACAGCCCCAAATGTTTCACTCTCATATGTTGTATCCTCTTTACCTCATGTTCTATGGATTCTCTCTCTCCCTTTCCCCCAATAACCACCTTCTTACCTCCCCGATCCTTTGATCGCCTCCTCAATATTCATGAAACGTGTATGAGTCAGCCTCCGGATATCTCTGAACCCCCTCAGATCCCAGCATATCATCCATCGAGTGACCCCCTCATTTCCCCCTTGACATTAAGAATTGGCTTTGTCTATGGCCTTATAAAACTTTTCTCTCCATGGCCGGAAAAAGAAAGAGCATAACAGCCCCATTAACAATTGCAACCCAGGTTAGTACTAGTCCGATAACTTTTCTCCTTCAAACCATTCACTCTTGTATCTTGCTCTAGTAACCTGGAGGGAAAAAAAAACCCTAGCCATATAGCCATACTAGCTAGCAAAGGGGCTGTGATCCATCCCTTTTTTGACAGTTCCAGATAACATAGTAGAACGATAGTGAGAAGCAGTTAGTCTCTATTTCTTTAAACCAACATCTGGTCAAACTCAGGAATTAGCCAACCCTGTCAGTTCTCGAAATAATTCCCCGATGCTGCAGATCACACTCGCCGCTGCTTTGCCAGCGCTCCCGTCAAATCCTCTCCATTTCAAGTCGGCGACTTGAATAGTTCTGGTAATTCAATTCTGAGACTTTCCAGAGCTTCAGTTGCTGTTAAGTAGAGCTTATCTCCTTTCGGAAGTTTTACAGTTAGTGTTGCTGGATGTTGCAATCGAAATTTTAGACCCGCTAAATACAGCTTCTTTTTTATCTCCGCGTATTCTTTTTGTTTCTCTCTCACCGAAGGCACTAAATCTTGAAAAATCCATATTGAAGCCCCATTCCACTGCAGGGATCTGTTTACTTTTGCTTTATTCAGGACATGAGTCTTTTCTTGTAGTTTAAAATCTCATAATCAGAACTCGAGGTCTGGCTCCAGGTGGGGTGTCTCTCTCAATGACCTGTGGGCCCTCACGTTGTACAAGTCACCAAATGGCAAAAGGACCAAATAGCTTCAAAGAAGTCCTGCATAAAGGCTACACAGTCCGAGCCTTCCGTTTTTTCAGGTAAACCTGCCATTATTAAGTTGTTTCTCCTACTGCGTGACTCTTGGTCCTCCAGCCATTCTTCAAGCTTTTTAACTTGCCTTTTGAGCCCTATCATTTCTAGGTCAATGGCCCCTGTTTTCCTCTCCTGTGAAGCCACTCTGGCCTCTACATCCCCCGCCCTCTGTGTCAAGGCATGTAACACGGGTTTCAGTATGGTAAAATCTGCTACTAATCCCTGCAAAAGATGTTTAATCTCAGAAATATCCTGCGAAGTTGAACACCCTCTTTGGGCTTCTGTTTTCAGGTCCTCGGCATCTTCTGGAGAGTGGGGCTTAGAGCGCTTAGTCACCGGTATTCGTGCCGCGAGAGGCTCAGAGCTTTCAGTTTCCAACTTGGCCATTTCGCCCTTCTGGCTCGCCGCTGATAAGTTGATCTATTCCTTCCTGCAAATGAGCCTGTGGCGATCACAACTGCACAGGGCTCTCCTAGTCGACAGGGATCTTTGTAATAGCAGGCTTAGGGGGTCAAAAAGAGCTTAAATCTTTTTATTTTATCTGCTGAGATTTGAGCGCGGTCTCGGAGACGTCTGTACCTTGCTAACTCATCACGTCCTCCTTGATGTATTTTAAAAAGTCTTTCTCCCTTCCACTAATTCCCTGCAGTAATCTCAGTTCCCTCTGAGCCTTGGCTTCTCTCACTTTTCTGGTCACTGCCCTGGAGCATCTTCCATACTCCTCCTGGTTCCCTTCCTTTCCAATCCTCCTATACCTCTGGTGAGCCTCTCGTTTTGCCTCACCACCTCCAATACCTTGCGGTTAAACCAACATGGTTTACTTGCTCTGCTCCTCTTACTCTGTGTCTTGGTGCAGGCTTCCATTGCCTCTGTAGTCCCCCATTTAATAATATCCCATTTCTGCTCCACGTCCATCTCCTGCCTTATGGCCTCCGGTTTCCCTTTCAGTACTTCCTGCATCTTCCCAAAGTCAGCCCTCTGAAGTTTACCACCTGGATTACTGATTTCTCTGGCTCCCCACACATCGTGATATTAAATCACACTGTTTGGTGATCACTGTCGGCTAGTGCGTCCTCCACCCTTATTTCCCTTACTGCCTCCCCATTCGACAATACCAGATCTAAAGTGTTCTTTAGCCTAGTAGGTACACTGACCAACTGTGTCAGGAGACCCTCCTGGATTGCGTCCAGGAGCATTTGCTCCCTAGCACTAGAGGTGACTGGAATGCTCCAGTCAACCCCCGGAAAGTTGAAATCCCCCACTATGACCACCTTTCCTTTCTACATACCTTCCTGATTTGTCCCATTAATTCCTTGTCAAGCTCCTCAGTCTGGGATACCACATCAAACCTCAGTCTCCTACCCCTTGAGTAAAGGAGCTGCATCCAGATTGCCTCCATTCTCCTTTCTTCCCCCTTGCCCCTTGTGCATTTCATCCTATCCCTCACATAGACTGAAATCCCCCCTTCCCCGCTCCTTACAGTCCTTCCTGTATAATTTGTACCGTGGGATTGCCAGATCCCAGACCCAGTGCTCAGTTGCCCACATTTCTGTGACAGCTGCAATATCCACCCTCCACACTGCCAAGAGTGCCTGTAGGTTAGCTGATTTGTTGCCTAAGCTTCTTGCATTCAGCAAGACCACCCTCCATCCTGCCCTCTTCCCTTCATCACCCTCCATCTCCTCTCTTCTACTCCCTCCCTTTTTGACCACCCTGAGTCCTTACCTGCTAGCCTGAGGGTAGGCTGTGACTCCTCTCTACTGGATCCCTGCCTACCTGCTGTCCACTTGTTACTCCATCTAGTTTAAATCCACCTTTGCTGCAATATACCTCCCAAGTCTTTGATTTAATACCTCCTTCCCCTCCCCACTCAGGTGCTGCCTTTCCCTTGCAAACAGATTGTTATTATCCCAGGTATTGCCCCAGCTGCCCACAACCCCATACCCCTTAGTTCGACACCATTCTACCAACCATGCGTTCAACTCTCTAATCCTCTCCTTTCTCACCGTGCTTGTGAATGGTTCTGGGAGCACCTCTGAGATGGCCATAGACTCCCCAGTCTCCTTGCACAACCTTCCCATGTCCTCAAACCTCTCCCTTGATACCTCCACCATTTGTCCCGCTAGGTCATTTGTCCCCACATGTACCACAATGTGTGGTTTCCTTCTACCCCCTCCTTGTGTGCTTAGGATTGCCCATCCTGCCTTGTCTGCCTTTAATTCCAGTATGGACTACACCCATATCCGATTGTGTCTCTCCCCCTTGCTGCCTCATCTGATCCCCTTGAGTATGGAGCCCTCCAACACCAGTACACCCCCCTTCTCTTTCCTTGTGCCCTTCGCCACTCCCTCACCCTGGTTCTCATTCCCAGGGCCACTCAAGATGGTGCTTTTGCCATTTGCCCCAGTGTCTCCCCCCCTGCTCATCTCAATTGAGACCCTTCCCCCTCCTCCTCCTGTTTGACTGGCAACCTCCCTCACCCTCCTCACCTCTCCAAGTATTATCCCTCCCCTTGCCATGCCATGCTCAGTCTCTCCACTAGTAATGCCCCTCACTCCCTCCTCTTCATGAGTACTGTCCTTTGTGTAGTCTCCTCCTGTGTCCTCTTCCCCATGTGTCACTAGTACAGCAAACATGTTCCTTACCCTCTTTGCCTTACTATGTGTTTTCTCCTCCCTCCTGCTCCTCTTTTGCTAGGTCCTATTAGAGTTCACCCTAATCAGCTGGCTTTCTGTCTAGTTTGCCCCCTCCCCCTGACACCTCCTGTGACCCACTGTTCCTTCTCTGTGGTGCCCCCTGATACTCTCAGATGTCAGACCTTGTACTAATGCAACCCTCCCCTCACCCCTCAACCTCCCCAGCTCCCTGCCAAGCCACTGAACCTCTTCCTTGAGCCTCCTTAGCCTGTGGCATATTGGGCACCCCCCAAGCCTCCACAGTATGTTCATCCACACTGCTGCCCCACAACCATTACACCCTGTAATCCTACCCATAGTTCATGTTATCTATACAGGACAGTGAAATACAGTCTCTTTATACTGACTGCAATTGTTTATGAACGCAATTACAAACCCACCAATAGCGTTCCCAAGCTCGCAAACACATACAGTCCAGTGTGTGTCCAGACCAGCTCACAGTGTGTGTATGCAGATATCAGGTACTGTATGATGTCACAGGCTACTAATATAAAGGAAGTGATGCACTAGGGTTGAGTGGAGGAGGGGTGAGGTTTTTCTCCCTCCTGAGTACTAGAGACAGACAATCAGCTACCCTAGTAAACCCTCACTGAGACACTCAGCTGCACCAGCAAAATCCACTTAACAGGCACCTTTCCAACTTAAGTCAGAAAGCACCCTGGTATCAATTGAAAACAACCAGAAGCTGCAAAAGAAACAATTACAGCATTAAAATCAGTGAACATCAATAGATACTTCCCTGAGATGTGTCTGCTTCCCCTCCCAGGCTCCACCACTGTGTCTCACATGTTGCAGAAATGCCCTAAATATATATATTTTTTTAAGATTATGATATGTGCATAGACCACTCAGCATGCCCAGTTCCCCCCACACCCCCTTTCTCAGCCTTTGACAATGGACCTATGTCCCAACTTACCCCCCCCCAGACATATGCCTGCTACTGTCTTATGCTTTGTCTTCAATGGATATATTCTGCAGTGTATATAAACTGCACTATAGTGTATGATGGAATGCTGTTATCAATGGAAAAGCATCTTTTCCCAAACATTGATATACTGCTTCAGGCACATCACTCTATGTTGTTATGCTGTAGTAGCTACGTAGCTACTGGAGCAAAACAACATAGAACTGCTGCACACACTTGTCTTTGTGATCATTCACGCTGCTTCAGTAAACCGCTAGCCAATTAGCATCACGGGTCAAAGCAATTGTTGAAAGCAAGCTCTGTGACAGCCTCTGTATTTTCTCCTTTTGTTGTTTGTTAACCCCATTTTTTATGTAGGACACACTGGACTGGATGAAGATCACAAAAGTACATCATAACCCTAAACCCCCATCCGGAAAGACTTAACCTAACTCACTGTCTAAGCTATTTCTTTTTTTTTATTTGTTTCTTTTTTAAATGAGTTTCATTACTTTATAACATTTCAAGACTCCTCGTTTATTGCTTCCCACTCTCTGTTTGAATCATAAGTCAAAAACTGCTGCTAGATGATCTTCGTGTGATTACTAGACTGGGGGGGGCACTCAATGTCTCCAGGTTACATTTACGGCTTGGTGCGGGGAGTAGTGGCATCATGCACTATATGGTACTTATTTTTTATTTTGTGTGTCATCATACACTATAAAAAACAATATATAGTTACCTATTGGTAACAAGCTGGGTTAAGGCATCTCACCATTGCCATTGGTGACCAAACCTCTCAAGTTTCGATCTTTAGGTTTCAGGGGTCACCAATGGCAATGGCTTGACACACTAACCAACTTGTTACCGATAGGTAACTATACATTATTCTCTGTTTGTATTTGTTGCACTGAACTAGTTAATCTACCTATTTGCACTCTATGTATTTATTGCACTGCATGATGAACACCTCTGTCTGCAAACTCTGTATTCTCTGTATCATGAATGAAGAGGCAAAACTCAGCACACTGTAAGTTGGCGTTTAAACAGGCATAGTTTTATTCACAGGTAGACGCCAAGCCTAACAAACAGTAGGAAACAAAGCTAAATAATCCCAACTGGTTTCATGCACCGCACGTCATCAGGGGGTGGTAACAGGTGATACCAAACACCTATTTATAGGTTCACTCTTAAAGACACAGTAACCAAGAGGAAACTTATTGCATCAATTCACAAACAATATGAATACATACAGTTATAACATAAATACCATTATTATATCCAATCTAGTGTATCATATTGATGCTCCCTATACCTTATCCAAAGGTGTGTGGTATATATGAAAAAACATATTAAAATGAGCAGCAGAACTAAATAAAAATAAAAGAACCTATTCTATATGGATCTAATCAACCTATCAACCTATCAATACATTCCTTTTGATACTATAAAACAAAAATTATTTAGAAATGATTATATTATACTATACTAGACAGGAAATCAGCTCCCAGCCATCGGGACACACTGAATGTTCCATGTCCAGATATTTTGCCAATCAGCAACATTTATCTGTGAAAAAAAGATATACGTTAGTGTAAGATTGTTACAACAACAAACAACTCATCAATTCCATCTTGTCATTTAATCCTGGGGCTATAAGGGCCCCTAATGTGTAAATCCAAAAGGACTCTCTATATTTCAACTTGGCATCCAAGTCTCCTCCCCGAGGTCCTAACTTTACCACTTCAATACCACAAAATTTAAATACATGTGCCAAATTAATATTAGTATTTTGGTCACAATGTATTGCAAGTGCACTTCTAGTGTCTCTGTGTAAAATCGATCTTAAGTGTTCACCCATCCGTACCTTTAATGTGTGTGTAGTTTTACCCACATAAAATGCTCCACATTGACAAGTTGCTAGATAAACTACATTCATAGTACTACATGTGATAAAATCTCTTATTTCATAAGTTTTGGCACAGTTGCAGCTGGTAAAAGTCTTACACCTAAGTACGGACTTACAAAATTTACAATTGCCACAATTAAACATACCACATGGAACAGGAGAGGAAACACTGCCAGTACCCATATCTGAAGATGTAGTATAGCTATTCACCAAACTATCTCGTATATTTTGCCCTCTCTTATAAACCATCCTAGGATTATGTCGGGTAACTTCCAGCAACCATGGATCACCCAGCAAGACATTCCAATTATTCTGTATAATCTGCTCAATAGCTTTAGAGTGTCTAGTATAGGTAGTGACAAAATTTACCCTCTGTTCCTTAGGTGTTCGGATTTTTTGTTTAGCAAGGTCCTTCCGTTCCGTACATGCAGCTGCTTGAAAGGCCTCCTGAACTGTACTATAAGCATAACCTCTTTCTACAAATCTATTACACAAGTCTGACCCTGGGTAATAAAGTCCAACATCTTTACTGCAGTGCATACCCTTAACATCTGGGCCTTGGTATACTAGACACCAGATGGCGTGGATGGCAACTAGATGCATGTAATAATGAGTTCCTATCTGTCTCTTTACAAAACAGACTAGTACTAAGGACACCATCTTCTTCCTTAGTAATACTAACATCTAAAAAAGATACACATGTAAGATCCTGTTGCAAAGTAAATCTCAAATTCTCATTACTTTTTTCTAAATACTTCACACAAAAAAAAAGTCCTTCTACAGTGCCACGCCACACCATAAAGATGTCATCAATATATCGACGCCAGATGTCAATACTGTCATAGAATGGGTTAGTATCCCTGTCATAAACATAATTCTTTTCCCATAAGCCCAGATATAAATTAGCATAATTGGGTGCAAAGGTAGCAGTACCTTTAACTTGCAGAAAAAATTGTTCCTGAAACAAAAAAACATTTTTTGTTAGTACACGCTCTGCACATTCCAGTAAAAAATTATTTTTACCATAGGAAACTTGTGCATCTTGTGACAGAAAATGGTCTAATGCATGAAGACCCCCCTCACGTGGAATGTTGGTATACAGGGATGTAATATCCATGGATACCAGCAGCCACCCTGGTTCTATCTGAATATCATCTAAAATCTCCAAAAAATGCCCTGTGTCCTTAATAAAGGAAGGTAACATGTTAACATGTTTCTTAATGTAAAAATCCACATATTGAGACAGTGGTTCTAAAAGAGACCCTATCCCTGCCACTATAGGGCGCCCTGGTGGATTCCACAAATCTTTATGAATCTTGGGTAACAAATAGAAACACGCCAATACTGGATGTTTTACTTCTAAGAATAATAGTTCGTTATGTCCAATTAACCCTTCACTTTCAGCTGAAAAGAGAAAACTATCAATTTGTGCTTTGTAGATCTTAGTGGTATCAGTGCTTAATGACTTATAAAAAGTCACATCTTCCAGTTGTCTCCATGCCTCTTGTATATAGCTGGAGGTGTTCATAACTACCACCGACCCACCCTTATCTGCAGGCTTGATAGTTATATCCCTATTCTTCTCCAAACTCTTGAGTGCCTCAAGTTCCACTTTAGAAATGTTAACATAAGTAGGAGGAGAGTCCCGATCCAATAATTCTCTAAATTGTCTCTCACAAATCTTTTCAAATACTAGAACTGCATCACTATATGGAGACATAAAAGTAGATTTAGGTTTAAACTGGCTTACCTCTAATATAGTGGATGGCATATCCTGAACCTCCTCCATTTCATAATTACATCCAAAACCCATTGTTTTATTATTATAATATGCTCTCAAATTCAAATTTCTGGTAAATCGATGTAAATCCAAATACAGTTGAAATGGTTTGGAGTCCTGTGTAGGCACAAACGAAAGTCCTTTCTGCAAGACTGTAATCTGGTCCTCATTCAAAATAATGTTAGAAATATTAATAACAATATTTTCAGAAATTATCTGCCCCTTCTGCCTCGCGTAGTGATTCTTGTGTTTCCTCCCTCCTCTTCTAATGGATTTTCTCCATCTAGATGACTCCCTGGTACCAGTTTCCTCACCTTTGTGTTCCTCGGTTTCCTTGGTTCCAGAACCAGCTCTCGAAATTGGACCGACCGTCGTTTGTCCAGAGGGGCCAAGTCCTCCTCGAAAAAATCCTCCTGTTCTGATTCACTAGCTGAAGTATAATACGGGGAATTACCTCGATTACATAAGATAGATCTGGGCTGATTAGGAGAGATACTTTTATCCCTTCTGCGCACAGCAGGAACCTGTTTTGCAGACTTGTGTAAAGATTTATGTTGATTCCAGTCCCAGACTTGGTTATTCTGATAATCAAGTCTATCCCTCTCAAACTTGTGTAATTTAATGCGTTTAATTTTATTTTCTTCTTTCTGAATATTTTCTTTAAACTTTTTATCAAGTGTACTATAATCAGGATGTTCCTTAAAGCCAGCCACAATGTCCTCTTTGCTTTTAATATCCGCAGTCACCTCTTCCCTTTGTGCATCATAGTCTCTAATAATAGAATTCATCAACGCATTTGTTCCCAATTGTAATGAATTCTGCCAATCCGTAATAAATGTCTCTCTATCCCAGCCATATCCTGGTTTATTAAGGACATGTAATCCCCGGGGAGAGCGTCTGTATCACACTGTCCACTGTGCCACACTGTCTTTTGTATCTTCTCTCAACATGCATTGGAGCCTTTATAAAGGAGTCTATGACTCAAAGGATTGTAAATTTTGATACTTTTAATACAAATATATATATATATATATATATATATATATATATATATATATATATATATATATATATATAGTATATTATATCTATATATATATATATATATATATATATACACACACACACACACCACTTAATAAGTATGCTGTTAAAGGGATGACTCAGTGTTATAGGGGTGCAATAGTTAGAGTTTAGTTGGCTGTTCAGTGTTAAACCCCAATTTTTACACCTTAATAATTTTGGCATCGTTTGATGAAATAGCACAAAATTTGGCATGTGTAGTGAGGCTGTCAGAGTTGCAAGACCTAAAACATTTAATGATGGCATCTTGTATGGTTCTGGAGCTAGGGTGTGCTAAAATTAGATATACAGGGCCAGATATTCAAAAGGGTTGCGCCATGTGCAATAGGGTTGCGCCTGCACAAGTCCAAACTTGCTCCATTCTGCGATATTCAGCAGGAGGCAGTTGCGCCACAGAAAACATGCTGAGCAAAAGTGCAATGCAAATGAATGCATGCTGAACTGGAGGGGGAGGAACCATGCATAAACTGCACAGCCCGATATTCAGCCGGGCTGTGCAGAGTTGTGCAGGCGCAACCCCCAACCTGCTCCTGCACAGCTTTGAGCCAAAAAAAGGCTCAAGTTGAGGGCCGCCCACAGGTGAGCTGCTGCATTGCAGGGCACAACACAGCAGCTGCCACCTGTGGCTGGCCCCCAACCCACTCCCTGTGTCCCCCTGCAGCCCGATCATGGGTGAAAGAGTGAAAATCCCCACCACCACCCCCACTGGCCTGGTCAAGGGCAACAGCAGAAATGTTTCCCCCTCACCAGCCCGACCGCGGGCTGCATTAGTTTCAAAACAACCCCCCCATACATCCCTGGTGGTCCATTGGACCAAGAAGCCTGATCACGGGCTGTATCACTTTAAAATACAACCTCTGCTCCTCCAGAAACATAGCCCTGGTAGTCCAGTGGACCGAAACTCCCGTTCATGGGATGTATGCAGTAAATACCCCCCAAAACATCCCTGGTGCCTAGTGTCCCCCCCCCCACCCACCCATGAAGCCCCACTGCCCTGCTTCCCCCCCGGCAGCCAGCAGGCGGCAGCATCCCACCTGCCTGCCACCCCGCCACCCGCCGACTGACTGCCCAGTAGGGCTGCACGCCCATTGGTGCAAAACAAGAGCCAATGGGCATGCAGCCCATACCGTATAAGACAGTCCAGTTTTGTGAATGAATCGGGGAGGGAGCGGAGGGGCTTCATAGGAGGGGTGGGGTGGGGGAAACTAGGCACCAAGGATGTGTTGGGGGTATTTACTGCAAAAGCATCCCACATCGGGAGTTTCGGTCCACTGACCACCAGGGCTATGTTCGGAGGAGAAGGGGTTGTATTTAAGCGATTCAGCCTGAGATCAGGCTTCTTGGTCCACTGGACCACCAGGGATGTATTGGGGGGTTGTTTTAGAATCCAATGCAGCCCGCGACAAGGCTAGGCGTTGGTCCCTGACGGCTGCTGCCTGGCAGGGTGCCAGGTGCAAGTCCTCAGGGATCGGTGCACCTACATGCTAATGGCATGCAAATGGCACCATAATCAGATGCAAATGGCCCCCCTGCACCTTGCATGAATTATGGCCCCATTTGCATGTCACCTTTTGAATATCGGGATTTTGCGCATGGCGCAATGGTACTTGCGCCACCACAAGTTGAATGCTCCACTCTGACAACTGCGGTGGCGCGAAGTTCCTGCGCCATGCACGGTAACTGTGGCTGGGGGTGATATTCAAAGAGCTGCTCACGTGCAACTTCGACATCACCTCGCCACACCTGGCCCTGCACAACTATTTTGCGCAGCGCAAGGGCTTGTGCCTCAGAATGGCGCAGTTTGAATATCCAGCCCACAGTATATACTTAATTGTGCATATTTTTTGCGCTCACATATAGCCTAAACAGTGTGGAATTTTTTCATTAAATTTTGAGGTTTTATGGGGCCTTGCCAATTGTCTGCCATTCAGAGGGTTCCCAGTGTAATTGTTACAAGTAAAATATTTGTGTTGCCATTGAGTTGTGCATTTGATAAAGAGTAATGTGCTCGGGGACAGTCCTGGTTCCAGTTGTCTCAGTGGCACAGCTGGTTAGTGCAATTGGAACAGTATTCCAGATGGCCTGGCTTCAAGTCCCAGTTGATGCACTTACTTTTTCCTCACCTCTGTTTGTATCTTTCCACACCCCCTTGTGAATGTAACACATTATTTTTTTCACTCCTGGGCAAGATTTGTTTTTGTACTTCTGGTGCTAAATGACATTTCTGCCAATATACTATAAATGGTACATGTCATGTTTGTAAAACAAATCATAAAATGAGTATCTTGAAAATTTGGGGTCAAAATAAAAAACAAATTATAACTGTTAACAAACACTGTGTGCAGTGCCAGTCTCGATCCCAGTAAGTATGCTTTGTGATGCTGTGCTAATGAGCTGAGTGTCAGGGGTGAGCTCAGTGATCCAGCAGTATGGGGGGGTTGGTGCTGTTATGCTGCAACCCCCAGCCAGGGAATGAAAGTTGCAGGGATATCTGCACAGGCCTGCATACCATACAATGAAGGCAAATGCCCTCTTGCCATATGGCCTTGCATATCTTCACCCATGGGTGGTAGAGGGCCCTGTGCATTGCATGACAGATGCATTCTTTGCCCTGTGCATCTGTGTTTGCAGCCACATGGAAGTGCAGGGACCACAGGGCCCTGCACCTCTGCAGCTCCCATTCATCCCCATGAATTCTTCACATCCATCACTGCACAGAAGTGCAGGCTTCAGAAGGTCCTTGCTCTTCTCTTGGCAGATGAAGTCTACCCAAAATGGGAGCTGTGGTAAATGACATCTAGGGGTGGAAGGGATTTCATGAAGACCTATCTAAATTACAGGAGTGGTCAGAAACATGGCAGTTGGGGTTCAATGGCAATAAATGCAAATTGCTGCACTTCAAAGCTAAGAACCAGAGGAGGAGCTGTCAGCTGGGAGGGGTACAGTTGGGGAGCAGAGAGGAGGAAATGGATCGGGGGTGATCATAACAGGGAATAGGAACAACTCAATTCAGTACAGGAAGGCATCAGAGAAAGCCAACAAGATGCTGGGCTGTATACTGAGGGGAATCTTCTCTAGAAGAAGGGAGGGGATCCTTCCCCTGTACAGGTCACTGGTCAGGCTGCACCTGGAATACTGCATGCAATACTGGAGCCTGTTCCTGAAGAAGGACATCAGATTGTTGGAGGAGGTGCAGCACAGAGCGTCTAAGATAATCCAGGATATAGAGGGAAAATCCTATGAGGAAAGGCTGAACATGCTTAAAATGTATTCCCCGGAGGAAAGGAGAGATCGGGGGGATATGATTGAGACCCTTAAGTACCTGAAGGGGATAAACAAGATTAATATAGGTGGAATGTTCTGGATCAGAAGAGGGAGGGACACGAAATGGCATCAATTGAGGTTGGAAGGTGGAAAATTCAGGAAGGAAATCAGGAGACATTTTTTCACTGAACGGGTGGAAGACAAGTGGAACACTTTACCTGAGGAGATTGTTTTCTGTAGGATGATGGGCTGTTTCAAGAGGGGAAGGGACAGAGTGAGGTTGGGATGACTGAGGAGGGGAGGGAAGGGTGTGGCAGCTGCAAGTTGAGGGGCTAGTTGCACAATCGAGCAAACTCAATAGACCATGAGGCCTGTTTCTGCTGGCATTTTCATATGTTCGTACCCTTGGTAGAGTGTATCTTGAATGAGGAAATTATATGATTATCTCAGCAAGTTCTGGTCAGAGGCGCTACAGCTGCTAATGCATTAAAATGATAAGGGCATTTCAAAGGCTTAAATGTAAAAATGAATTACTGTAGTCAGGTTTGTGTGTAAATTTCATTTTTAGAAAAGTTAGGTCATTTATCTGGTTGATCCTGTGTTTCTCATATGTTTAAAATGCAAGTGGCGAATGCGTGTTGTACTATGTGGGGAAGGAGAGGGAGCTCCAGACTAGTGTTGTGCGAAATTGAAAAATTTCACCCGGTAAAACGTCACGTAATTTCACAATTACGCAAACTTTTTCACCAGGGTGAAAAGTAATTTTGTCTGGGATTTAGATTTCATGCAATTTGTGAAATTTCGTGTAAAATGCTTTCACCAACCAATTTCACCCATCTGTGCTTAAATTTCACATTGTGGCAAAAACTTCACCAGTGTAACTTTTGATTTCACTGGCGAAATTATGCTCCAAATGTGAAATTTGCTATGCATTGTGGGTAAATAGGTCAAATATCAAATGCAGGTTGTTTACAGTACAGTCTATTGGCTGTTGAGTTGGAGAGCAGTCTGTTGTGATGCATCACAGCCAATAAACCATTTCAAAACTTATTTAAAATGTGTTTTTGATAGCTAATTGCTCCCAAATATATAGTTTGTTCATACTGCTGCTAGGTAACATTTTCTAATTTTGTAAATTTTTGCACAATACTTATTTTAAATAGTTTTTAGTTCTGTCTATGTCTGTGAAGGAGTTGAGTGGGGTAGGGTAGGATAGGTGTGTAAATCCAGTGCAGGCTGTTTCTAGCCTTTTAAAAACATATTTCTCAGAAACTGTGAGTGAATTACTGTTATTTCTTTCAAGCCTTTATATTTTTGTTGGTGTTCCACTTATTTGTATTATTTTTCTCATATCTTGACAAGTATTTGTTTATAATTACTGGTGACCACATTTAGTAACCTGAATATTGTGACTGTCAAACACCGTTAACCCAAAATCTGGCTATTATGGCATTTGATGCTGTAATAACCTGAAATCTGGTTGTTACGGTGCTCTGCAAGCAACTTTCACTTTGCCAAATGGGTAGCTTGATCGAGCAGTGTTCAGTCTCGTACACACTATGCCACACAACTGATAAAACCAGTAATCTGTACCTTAAAATTATGCCAGCAGCATTTGCTAATTTAAGTTTATCTTCTGTGTTAAAAAAGAAGCTGTCGAGTGTTAAGCATGGAAAGTGAGTGACTCGGAGGCTTCGAAGACTTGCACACAAGTGAGGCACTGGCTGCGTGCAATCTTCTGATGCCGCCATGTCACTAACTCTTAACATGTGCTTAACACCGCCGCTTGCTTTCAACACAGAATAAACCAAGATTAGCAAAAGCTGCTGGCATATTTTTAAGGGACAGATTACTCTTCTTTATCAGTTTTGTGGCATAGTGTGTATGAGACCGAACACTGCTCGGTCAAGCTACTCATTTGGGTAAGTGAAAGTCACTGGCCCTTGGCTCCATGCTCTACACCTACTATCCATGAACCACCAATTATGAAAAATAAGGGATACGTGAGTGTGTGTTCATGGATTTTTTTCATACACCCTTGGTGTATGATGACCACATAAACCTCTCGTGTTTCGCTCTTGAGGTTGAGTTTATGTGATAATGGCGAAAGCCTGAAGGCAGTCACCATTTCCACGAAGTCAGAGAGCTGAAAATGTATTTTGGCGCTCTGACACCCCAGTGCATAGCAAAGCGGCACCGGGGACTTACTTTTTAAATGTTTTATTTGGGGTGTTGTGCACCCCACACCCTACCACTTAAGGATTCTTTACTCCAGGAGTGTGCATGTTGGGGGCATGAAAAACATAAAAAAAAAGGTTTGGGCTGGGTGCAAAACAACAGCACCAGCGCCCAGACCTGAAACCAGTTCCCTGCCTACCAACACCACCAACCCACCCACCATGCCAAAGGGTCAGCTCAGCAACTCTCCACGGCACCACCTCTCACATCCCCTCTCACCTCTCACTATGTGTGCTCACTGTCCCCCTCACACACACTCATATGTATAGCAACATCTCATCATTATTTTCACTGAGCCCCCCATCTGGCCACCCTACCCTACCATAGCCCCAATGGCATGCACCGGGGATTGGGTCACCATTATTGTATGCACCCAATCACTGACATCCATGTATCAGGCTATCTCGATGTTTATGGGTCATCACCCACCTCAGATTTGTGAAACCAAATCCATAACACAGACTTATCTATCCATTATTCTCTATTTTGTTCTCTGAAATATTACTCCTGTCTGAGACTTCCTGATCTTGTTAGCCTGTGTTGTATACCATTCTTCAGCTTTTAGTTGCGAATTCTAAAGTTTTGAACACACAGTTCTGATCGCTTATTTGAATTTTTTGTTTGTGGTCAGTTCTGTTTTCTGTTAACTTGTGTTACTTAAATTGAAAAGCAACAGTTCTATGTTTTTTTTGTATGGAAATATAAGTACTATTAGTTTATCACCTGAACTTGTCCATATTATACCATTTCACTGCTTTGGTGAATTGTTCTCTTGAAGTTTATTGTTGGAGCTTGCCTCTGCATTGTGGTGTTCCTCTTTTACTTGACTTTGGTTACCCTTTCCCTGTTACTGCTGCATTGTTTGGTACCTGACCCAGGCAAATTAAAAAAAAAAATATATATTGACAAATACTGTATAGCAATTGTCAAGAGATTGATGATCCCACCATATTGTTATGTGTGCCTTTGTTTATCGATGTTATATTGTGTCTCTGCCCTTATTTAAAAAAAATTTCTAGTAGTAAGTACTAGCACATTAAAGTACTTAAGTGGTCCAGACACAGGTGCCTTAATACAGTTACCCATGTGACTTGCAGTCTGCAGACAGTAAGTCATGTGACAAGTCTTCCCCCTTCAATTTCATCTGATACTACTGCAAGGTGAAATTTACCAGTGAAAAGCAAAATTTACCGGCCAATTTGATGGCAAAATTTTCCCTTAAGGGATTAATTTTGGAAAATGTTATGCAAGGCGAAATTCCTGATTTGGCTCAAATTTCCTCAGTGAAATAACATGTTACTGCATCTCTACTCCAGACCAAGGCTTTCAAGGTATTGTAGAAGAAATGGTGCAGAGAAGAGTTGTATGGCTGCAATGGGGACTGAGGGCCAGCCTGGAAGCATAACAGCCTATACCGAGGTGATAGCCAACTTTCATTAAGGAGGAAACCATGGTCCTCAGTGCACAGATTAAATGTTATTTTCATGTACATTTAAAGTAGCTGAGGGGCGGTGGTGGAAGAAATGTGGAAAGCAGAATGTGGGCCACCACAGGCTGAGATACAGAGTAGAGAGATCCCAAGCAGGGGGTTAACAATGGAGGAAGGTAGGAAAAGGAGGAGTCAAAGAAGAAATGTGAGGAAGAAGGAAAAACTGGAAAAAAGGAGAAAGAGACACAAAGCTGAGGGATGTCAAAATGGCACATTTGTATCAGAAGCCTTATGAGAGAAAACTGAAAGAGTTCAATATGTACACCCTGGAGGAGAGGAGGGAGAGTTGGGATATGATGGAGCCCTTTAAATAGCTCATGGGGGTTAATAAGGTACAGAAGAGAGGTATGTTTCAGAGGAAAAGGTGCTGGAAAACAAGGGATCATGATATGAAGCTGGAAGGAGGTAGATTCAGGAGAGATTTGAGGAAGTACTTCTTCAACAAAATGGTGGTAGATTCCTAGAACAGCCTTCCATGGGAGGCAGTGGGCTTCAAACATGCCTCAGATGAGCACAAAGGAATCCTTGTTGGAAGGAAGAGCATGGAACAGAAAGTGCTTCTAGATCAAGTCTTGTCTCCAGCAAAACTGATCATAATAAAAATTGGGCAGCTTAGATGGGCCCAGTGGTCATTAACTGCCATCAGTTTCTACGTTTCCATGTATGACAAGTTATGCGTTTCAAATGGATATAGTGTAAAATTATTAATATGCAAAATGTCAATACTGTAAACTGTGTGGTACAAATAATTCATGTTGTACTATGATACACAGACATGATAAATCAGAAATAAATATATGCATTGAGCAAGATAGAAAAAATCAAGTGAAATGTGTGAAGAAAGATACAACTCATAGTCATGGCACCATGATAGGTACATATTGTATGAATTTACTGTAATATGATGGTACCCAGCTGTATACCAATTTTGAGTGAGCTAAATATGGGTTTTTATTAATGTTGTTTTATTTTTAATAATCTAGGCATTGGCTGCACAGTAATAACAGTTAGCCAAGAATGCTCTTTACAATTTGTGACCTTGTTTTTTTTGTTTATTCATTTTTGGAAAATCACATGTAATGTTACTGCAATTCTGTTCAACCAATTAACTTTTGGTTAGGAGGACAGAAGGAGATGAAAGAGACAGTGCAGTAGATCAAATTATGTCTCCAGCAAAAGTGAACATAAATAAATACAGGCACACTAGATGGGCCCAGCAGTCATTATCTGCCATCAGTTTCTATGTTTCTATGTGTGACAGGTCACACAATTCAAATGGCTACAGTGTAAAATTATTAATATGTGCAACATCGATACTGTAAACTGTGTGGCACACATAATTCATGTTGTACTGTGCTACACAGATGCAATAATCAAACGGGTAATAGAGGATAGAGGCGCTGTGGACAGAGTGCAGAGGGTTGCCTGGACACCTGCCAGCCATGTACAGTCTGATGTCATGCCTCTACACAACACTGTAGTTATAAAAAAACTGATAAAAGCTTATTGTTTTCCTGTTTCCAAAGCTGTTTTCTCTAATTCTTGAGAGTTATTACTAGTAATTCTGAGACAACAGGAAACGTATGTCTATATATAGTTGTCTCGTAATTGTATAAAATGGTCATTTATTTATCCTCCAAGAAATATATGTGTCTAGTTTTCTCTAGGTTTCTTATCTCCTCAAAGGGTTGTGATAAGAAGTAAGGACTAATAGAAATTGATATTGTCTAGCTCCAAAGTGTAAAAGAATATGACGAGGGGAAGGGTACAAAATATTTCCTTAACACATCCAGCAAATGGTCCAGTGCTGCTTCGTGCCAGCTGACTAAATGCTAGGGTCTAAAAATTTGCCACTGGCTAAAATGCACCCAATGTTTTAGCCACTTGTGAACTGAATTAGCCACTCTCCATGCACATTCTAATGCTGCTTTCCTGTCTTTGTGACCAACACATTGGGGGTTCACCACTGTTTGGTGCTGAAACTAGACTGACAGATATTATGTTCTCAAGGGGCAGTGAGTGCACTTGCACTCTTTAGCAGGCTTTGCTCATGATTTTTGTGAAGACAAAAAAAATGCTGTGCTGCACGGTGCCAATTGGTCAAATATACTGATGGTTGTGACAGTGTCGGTCTGCTTTGGTGTGGTGCGACAGTCAGCCACATTCAGTTACAATCATCAAAATGTCTTAGTCACAGTGGCAAAACAGAGCCTGGAAATATTAGCCACATTGATTTTACAGTAGCCATTGGTGATGGTGGTGATCCTTCCTTACACACCCACTGCCAGGAAGAATAAAAATTGACCCCTATTTATGACCGAGATGGATAAGGATCGAGACCTCTTTCTTTTTTTTCCTTAATTTTTATTTTAAATGGGTCACTGTCAGCCCTTTTCATATCATATTATTTCTAGTTGAAAACACATAATTTCTAATTGCTTACCTTTTCTTAAATTCATTAATGTTGCTGGTTGTTTTATTTGCTCCTTTCATATTCAAACTGAAATACATGCCAATGTTGTTACTATACCCAGAGTTGATTTGTGTCAAATCCTTGACCTACTCTTGCTGTATACTCCCTGAACATTAGGAACACTCCCAAATAATGCAGCCACCCATGATGCCATATTCTCTTCCCCTCTTACTGCATAATCATGTCTTATTTGGGAAGAGGGACCAAGTCCAAGAAAGATGCAGTGAGAATTGATCAAGGACTATAAACAAACATGTTTTGACAAACAAGAACCTGAGATCATGAGTTGAAACTGGAGGGATAAAGGTTTAAGAGGGATGTGAGGAAATTCTATTTTATGGAATGGGTGATGAAGCTTTAGAACAGTCTGCCATTAGAGATAGTGAGCACCAAAATCATAAATGGTTTCAGGCATGGCTGGGATGGAAAGAAGGGCTTGGTGGTTGCTCAGGTGATCAGCATTAAGGAGAGGAGCAGAGGGGTGCACCGTATGGACAACAGGTCCCGAGACAGATATGGAAGTTTAGGCAGACTAGATGGACTGTTGGTCTTTTTCTGCTATCATTGCCTATGTAATAATATATGCATTGATCATGGGAGAAAAAATCAAGGGAAACAAGTGTGAAGCAATAAACTACTCACAGAGTGGTGACAACATGATAGGTACATACTGTATGCATTTACTGTATTATGTTGGTAGCCAGCTGTATACCAATGTTGAACAACTAGGTTAACTAGGATCTGCAGCTTATCCGTTAGGTAGGGAAATGGGCAGACTAGGTGGGCCAAGCAGTCCTTACCTGCCGTCAAATTCTATGTTTCTATGTTTCTATCCAACAAGCTACAATATGAGATGTAATTTATTTTTGTTTTATTATTAATAACCCAGACATTGTCAGCACAGTACTAGCACACAGCCAATGATGCTGCTTACAATTTGAGAATTTTTTAACCACTTTTTTCATTTTTGGAAAATCACTTGTAACATTGCTGCAGTTCAGTTCAGCAAATAAGAAAACTGCCCCAATGGTTGGGATGTGCTAAAAATAAATGCATACATTACAAACACAAAATTTCAGCACTACCCACCAACTCATAAATAAGCAAACAATAATGTATGTTAGCGTTTTAAACATGCATAACAGCTATTTTATTCATATAAATTGCCCAAAGTCAGACAAACATCCTGTCTCTCCCATGGGGATGCCAAACAGATGACTCCAACAAACAGACTTTGACCGGTTTCACCCCAAGGAATCATCAGGGAGTCAATTTTGGGTACTTTATATGAATAAAATAGCTGCTATGTATGTTTAAAACACTAATAGATGTGTTTATCTGCTTATTTATGAATTGTTGGATGGTGATGAAATGTGTTTTGAATGCAATACTATTCAGTCAGTTAACTTTTGGTTTACCTATGCATGCCTCTTACAAGACAGTACAGTATGTATTAATGCCACTGCACAATATTACCCTCCTCTGAACCGTCTGCACCCTTGCTATGTCTTTGTGTAGGTAAGGCCTCAAGAACTGGACACCGCACTCAAGGTGTGGCTTCACTAATGTCATGTATAGTGGAATAATGACATCCCTTTTCCTGCTGGTGATTCCCTTTCCTATGCTTCCCAGCATTCTGTTCACTTTATCTGCTACCCTGTGACACTGTCTACCTACCTTGAAGTCATCAGAGATGATAACCCATAGGTCCCTTTAATGACTGGAGCATTCTACCCCCCCACCACAGCTGACATGTTGCTCTTGGGTTTTTGTGCCCCATGGGCATTATCTCACACTTTTGAGCATTAAATCACAACTTCCAATCCCTTGAACAGTCCTCAAGCTTCAGTAGATCTCTCATCATTCTATCCACTCCCTCTAGCATATCCACCCTGTTGCAGGGCTTTGTGTCATCAGTGAACATGCAAATTTTCCCCCCAGGCCTTCCACAATGTCACTGATAAAGACAGTACCCCACAGGTCACTTTACCCTCTACAGAGTAACTGCCATTTACCACCACCCTCTGTGTCCTGTTGTCCAGTCAATTTTCTATGCACCTTACCACCATCTTACCCACTCCCATGTTCTGCAGCTTGCTTACCATCCTTCTATGCAGCACAGTATCGACAAAGAACTCAGTTAAGTTGGTCTGGCACAACTTCCCTCCAGAAACACCATGTTGCCTTGGGTCCTATAGACCTTTGCCATCCAGGTGTTCCCCTAGTCTTTCTTTCTTTCAGTAATGTTTACATGATATTTCCCACTACTTAGGTAAGGCTGACTGGTATGTAGTTCCCTGCTTCTTCATTGTTTCCACTTTGTGCAGAGGGACTACATCAGCTTTCCTCCAGTCTTTGGGTACCTTCCCTGTTTCCAATGACAGGTTGAACAGAGTTACCAGAGGTTCTGCCACCACTTCCCTTAGCTCCTTCAGCACCCTGGGGTAAACCTCATCTGGTCTCATAGCCCTATCTACTCTAATTGCTTCTAGTTCTTTTAGGACCCTTTCCTTTGAAAATTGACTTCTATCCATTTACTTTTCATTTTAGTTTACTATCCAACCCTGGAATTGGACACTCAGCGTTGGTAGGGGAGTGGCAATGGGGATTGGCTCCTGGTTACTGCCTAGCTATATTAATAGTGGTAGCTTCAGGTTTTTAATCAGAAGTAATATTTACATGCCTCTGACTTCTCTTTGTCTCACAAATCCCCCACCCATGCCTTAACCAGCATACCTCTCACACCTGGCTGCTGTAGACTCTCATCTGTGTTTGCCCCTCAACATCTTCTGTGCGCACATCCATCCCTCTCAGCAAAAGTGGTATGCCCTGGACTCCTGAATAGTTGAAGCCCAATCATCAGTCCCCTGCATCTTGCTGAGGCTGACTGCTCAAACCCCAGGTGAAATGTGGGTCTGGTTTTATAAAATGTTAATTCACTCACTTCCCTGTATTAGGGGGGAATTACTTTTCTTCAGTTCATTAAAATAAAGTAACAAGTCTCTTTGGGGATGCAGATACCTCCTGAGACTTACAATACCTCTTGTTAAACAGTGAGGGATTGGACATGAGGGACCTAGAGCTCCTGACAACCTTAAATCACTATGTTGCATTGAGAGGTTGAACATGATGGACCTAGAGTCCATTACAACATTAATTTACTATGTTACAGTGAGGAGTTGGACATGATGGACCCAAAGTCCCTCACAACATTAGAACGTCCCTTCTAGCTTACCTCATGTGCTGTGAAGCTTGATCAAGTAGAAATAAAAAATGTAAATATGGAGGTGGACGTTGGACAGCATAATAAAATGAGAGAGGTGAGGAATTTAAAACAAAACTCTGTAAAAACACAATGTTTTAAGGGTCTGAACAGAGAAATGCACTTAGAATAGAAAGCTAAAATAAAATGTCAACTTGTATTTCTCAATGAAAAATTACACATGAAGCCTGAAGTTAAACTACCAGGATAATCAATGGTCAAAACTCAAATGTGTTGCAAGTTAACCTGAGAGTAGGCAGGGATGAAAGGTGAAGCAATGAAACACAAAGCCACCTAGAAAAGGCTCAGAGCTTCATTAACTGAGTAATTAATATAAATATCTTTTAAGACACACTTTGCAGGAAATCAACACATATACCACAGAATCAGGTAAATATGCAACAATAAAATAATTATTAGCACATGACAGGAGCATGCTCTTTAAAAACGAGATCTTGTAATGCTGAATCGAGTTGAAGCACAGACTGAAATGCTGAACAGTGGAATGCAGCTGAGAAGTGACATGGAAAGAAAATTATATTTTCATTGTTTATGGAAGTTTGTTTATTTTATTTGCTTTTATTAACCGGGTAAGCGCACTAGACAGACACGTGTCTATTTTCAGGCAAGACCCAGGAGAGTATTCAACAATTACAGAGGTACAAATAGCAAGAAGGGATTACAATAATTGCTCAGGCAAATACATTAGAGTCAGGGAACAAAGGAAGGATATATGGTTATTGACACACAAAACAATTGACATATTGCAAGTAACACAATCATTAACTGGTTGACTTGAGGTAGCATACAGACAAGAAGGATAAGCTTAAGGCATTGTATACAATAATTTAAGGAAGGCAAACTGAAGCCATAAGCTCTGGCAGAGTAGTTCAGTGTAGGGGGGGAGGTCAGATAAAGAATAGAACAGTAAGCACAGGATGGACAGATGGTTAGTTGGGAAATATAACAAGTGATTAAAAGCATTTACAAGTATCCAAGGCCATGAGGTAGCTGAAAAGAGCATACACAAAGGAGACATGTGATTTGGAGTGCCTCTAGGGTTAAGGAAGGGAGTTCCAGAATCTAGGGGCATAGAAGGAGAATGTCTGTTTGCACATTTTAGTGGCACATGAGGGAGTGGAGAGGAGAGCTAATGATGTAGATCGCAGGTGATGGGGGTAGGCAGTTGAGGTAAACATGCCTGCTAGGGAGATAGGAAGGAAGGAAGGAGCGGATGATGTTGTCAGAAAGACAACCAAGGGAAAATAAGTGCCTGGAGGAGGGGGATAGCCCACAGTGGATCATGTACAAGGAGCCGTGGTGGGTAAGTTAAGAGGCAGAAAAAGGCAAACCTACAGACATTGTTGTAGGAGACATCCCATTTTGGAAGGGTGCTTGCTTGAGCATCAGTTAGGATAGGTAGCATATAGCAGAAACCAGGGAATATATGCCCCTGAGCAACAGAGATTCTAACCCCAGCAGTGAGGGCACATCAAATGTGGTAAGCCAGCCCAATTTTGGTATTAGTAGACTTTCATATGGCATTAACATGAAGTAAGAAATGTAGCGCAGGATAGAGTGTGACCCCTAGGTATTTGAATGAGGGGGTGATTGAAACAGGGGAATCGTCCTGACAAGATACCTGAAAGGTCAGAGCTAGGGAACAGTATTTACATTGAGACCTGAACAGCATTGCCTGGGTCTTGGTGATAATTAGTATAAGGTGATTGGCTGATAGCCATGTTTGGATGAGGTGCAAATCAGAGGAGACACAAGAGTTGATTTAATCAATTGAACTTGAAGAGACATAAATAACTAGATCATCAGCATAGAGTAAGGTGTAACAGTGGGAGGAATTGGAGAGTAGATTATTGATGAAAATGAAAAAGAGTTGAGGTCCAAGTATAGAGCCTTGGGGTATGCCCATGGAATTGAGAGCAAAGCAGGAGAGAGCTTTGTGAAAGGAGATGGTTTGAGACTGATCATGCAGATAACTGGAGAATCAGGCACGTGTGGAGTGGGAGGTACCTAGGCTACCTAATTGGTGTAGGAGCAAAGAATAGTTTACCAATTTGAAAGCTTTGGACTAGTCAATAAATACCACACCAGTGAGTTGGCCTCTGTCCATGTTCATTTTGACATCACTAGAGAATTGGGCCGGGGTGTTTGTGGTGCTGTGGTTAGCCATATAGCCATATTGGGCAGAGGATAGGAGGTTGTGATTGAGAAGGTAGTCTGACAGCTGCCAGTGGACTATCTTCTCTTGAAGTTTGCTCAGAGTTGGTGAGCGCGTTATGGAATGGTAGTTCAATGGGTTTCTAGGGTCCCCTTTTTAAAAACCCTGGATGACTCTGGCAGTTCCCCAGGAATGGGGCACTATAGAAAACCAGATGGAGAGGTTGAAAAGATGCATAACAGGGGTAACAAAGAGAGACACGCCTAGTTTGAGAATCCTTAGAGTTCCAGTCCATCAGGGCCCATGCTACCGTGAGGTGAGACTAATTTGAGAAGTCGTAGGACATCAGCTTTCAAGACTGAGGCAAGAACCAGAGAAGAATGAGGACGAGGCAGGTTTTTAGATATGGCAGAGACAGCAGATGAGGATGCTGAGAACCCAGCACTTGAGTGGATAGTGAAGAAGGAGTTAAAGATGTTTGCTATGGTGGCAGAATTCGTACAGGAGGCAGTGACAATTAGCATTTCACTAGGGGCTTTAGTGCATGAGCAGCCCAGTATATAGTTAATTTGAGAGCAATATGTTTTAGGGATCCGAGCAGAGCCCTGTAGGAGTCCTCTGAAGAAGTTACTTTTGGAGGCATTAATGTCTCTCTTACAAGAATTTCATGAAGAGCAGTAAGCAATGAAGTTGGAGTGAAGAGAAGAGGCTTTCCATTTGGCTCAGTTTCTCAAGCAACTTAAGCAGCTGAAGAAGAGGGCATTTTAACCATTTGGTGTGAAAGCTACAAACACGTCATCTGGTGGAGGGAATGTGTTTAGTCTGCAAGGCAACCAGGGTGTTGGTAAAGTACTCCGTGGCCTGGTCAATGTCATCTGTAGAGTACAGGGGAGACCAATCTACAAGCCTTAGTTCTCTTAGGAAAGCAGTAGGGTCCAAGGCCAAGTAATCAGACATAGAGACTATTCTAAGTGGGAAAGAAGGGGGTCTAGCATCCCAGACACAGAGAACTGGGGAATGGTCACTAATGGTGTCTGGAAGAACAGTAAAAGCAGGAATTCTGTCTGGTCAGTTGGAAAGAACCAAACCCAGGAGAGTGGGTAGTCTCACTGTTGTAGTGTCTTGTGGGCTCTGAGACAAGCCGAGCTTGCTTTACTAATAGTGGAGGCTAAGGCAGGTGATTTGGGACCAAACCAGTCCTGGTTGAAGTCCCCAAGGCAAATGACCTCATTATATTTAGTTAGCGATTGCAAAGCTATTTATTATTTTTATCTCTTGCAGATCTCCTGCAGTGATGATAACACCTGAATGAAATTTAAACCTCATTTCTCACTGGAAAACACTGACTAACAAAGAAAAAACAGTGCAGTAAACAGACTGCTGAGTAAACAGACAACTGAGAGGAAGGATTGCTATAAAATTCTAATTTAATAAGTCTGCTAGGCATCTGTTGAGGTTCATTTTTCTGTGTAATAGTAAAATGTATGCAGAGCTCCACCCTGCAGCCATAAAAGGGAAGGAAATTCATTGCAATTAACCAGGTCATCTCTTTTAACTGCATCCCTATTAAGTGGTGTGTACTATATGTGTATATATAAATACATGTATATATTCTTTGCAGAATACTTTGTTAAAGCACCATTTAGGGTAACTTAATGCCACAGAGATATAGAAATGTGGCATTAGGGTTTCCAACTCTGGCTCCCCTCCCCCTCCCCTCAAGCAGAAAAAGGAAAAAACATTACGGTTTTTGACTCTCTGGAGTCGTGGCAAAGCAGCGGTGAAGTCATCCTTGGGGTTGTCAGCCCTAATACTCACCCTGTTCCCTGACCAAATAGCATCACACATGAATTCCTTTCTTCATGCAGGGCACACTGGGCCCTGCATGATGAAAAGAATGCTACAACAGACTGTTTTGGCAACATGTTGTGAGCCATACTTCTCTACCTTTGAAGAGTGTATCACTTTGAGGCACTGACTTGGAGGTGTATCTTGTGCTTGAGACAGGAGGCTATGGGCTGGGGGTGAGGGGTGGGCATTAGGGTTGACAAGCCCAATGAAGACCCCACCACTGATTCTGTAAGACTCCAGAGACCTCAAACCTTAATTTCTCTTCTTATTGCTGCTTAATGGTTGGGATGAAGAATTAGGGTTGGTATCTCTAGTGCTATATTTCCCTGCTTTTGTGATGTTAAACTACCCTAACTGGTGCATTAACATTTTTTTTCAAAGAGTATACATATACATATATATATATATATATATATATATATATATAAGTACACACCACTTAATAGTGATGCTGTTAAAAGAGATAACCTGGTTAATGTAAACATGTCAGTTGGAACAGTTTTTTATTCTACTAGCTCCTATGTTATATAAACCCTTTTAATGGAGGCTAAACCAACTGGTTAATTGGAACAGTCAGAGTGCAAATTAGTATGCTGGTGGCTTTGACCATCTTGATTTTTCTTAGTTGCTGCTTGTTCTTTTAACAATTAGTACTTCAAACCTGCATCAAGAATAAAGTTACAGTACTGCTTACCACTTGAGATCTCTGGCATGTCAGCAGTTGGGAATAACTTCAACATGGTAGCCTGACAATATAGGATGGTATATACAATATAAGATTTAATAAAGTTCATTTAAGTAAAGCTAATTTAATAAGTGTCCATTGTTATTAAAGAGTGCAGCACATTGTCACATTCACAAGATAACTGATGCTCATTTTCTGGATCACATGGGTGAACTCTTTTTAAAAGGGACACCTGTTTAAATTAGATGCTATTAAATTAACAGTGGTGTTCCTATTAAGAAATGTCTACTAAATACACACATACACATACACGTCACTTCACACTTTATAAGATTTTACAAGGAATGACTTTGTTCAAATTTTACAGGAAGCAGTCAAATGTAAACTAAACCAGTTCAATACAGCTTTTAAAACATGATATCAATATAGCAAACAAGCAGCATATTGCAGACCAGCAGCATGAGCATTCATTATAACTTCTGTGGTTTCTAAACTGCTTCCAGAGACAAAAGCATATTTCTGAAGAATGGAGTGTTCAATCAACACAGAAGCTGATGATAGCCATGTGCTTCTGGTTTACAGTTGCTTCACCAGTAACCCAAATAACTAATTTTTAAATTTAGCTTCAATAATGAGTAAGTTTTAATGGATTACCAATAGAGATGCAAAATTATATTTTGCTGGTGAAATTGCCCCTACATGAAATATTTTGTTGGGTGCAAAATGCGAATTTTGCCTGCGAAATGCAAAATTTTGCCAATAAAGAGGCAACATTTTGCCAGTGAAAGGAAAATTTTGCCATATCGTGAGTAAAATTTTACCTTCTGCAGGTGAAATTTTGCATGACACAGGCAAAATTGTGAATTTCACTTCCGTGAAAAATTTTGTGAATCAGGTTAATTTTGCTAAATAATTTTGCTTAACAAAATTTGACAGTTTCACACATCTCTAATTACCAAACTCATTAAAGAGCTGGTAATGTGTTCAGGTGAACTTTAATGAAACACAATATTTAGACACAGTCCAGCTTCTATTTCCCATTAGTTCTATGTTTCTCCTCCCCATTATTTATTACTGATGCCATTCGTATGAAAACAGGATATCTGCTCCCGAAGAGTTAATCTAGTCCTGTTGCTTTTTCCCTACCTGAAGTCATAAAGCACTGAGTGTGACCTCACAATT
Organism: Neoceratodus forsteri; assembly: GCA_016271365.2. Taxonomy (NCBI): domain Eukaryota; kingdom Metazoa; phylum Chordata; order Ceratodontiformes; family Ceratodontidae; genus Neoceratodus; species Neoceratodus forsteri. The sequence continues at coordinate 586,569,580 of CM028137.1, read as the reverse complement.
ACTCGAATGACAACAGACTGTGATGTCACAACAGAGTTTTATGACTTGGAGTACGAAATCATAAGAACTCAAAATAACCATAAAGGACAACAATCATATATTCATACACAGTTCCTCAGTAATAAATTATGAAGAAGAGAAATATGTAAAATGCAAATAGAATGCAAGCAGAACTGTACCTAATTATAATGTTTTTAAAGTTTTCTGTGAGGCATCAGCAGCTCTTTAAAGATTAAGTTCTGCACTTCTGTAGTGCTCTTCACAATTTCATAAGAGTTAAAATTAAGCAGTTTTCAACTAACCAAACTAATTCTTTAAAATGAAAACTAATGAAGTGCTGTGTACTCATGAAATGTAATTTCAAGGGCCAATGCACTCGTAAATCAACCCTCCTTTTGGCCTTGTGATTTATGAGCTCACTAGACCCCTCAACTGCATTATTCCCTTGTGCAACACACATTTCTATGCTTGATCTTATATGTATATAAGATATGTTCACACACACTAGCATACACTCACACACACATATCTGCACACGCTGAGGGACACATGCATCTGCAACTGCAGGTGTAACACATGCACACCAACTTCTGGCAGCAGAAGTGCAGGCCTCTGTAGGGTGTGCACTTCTGTAGCCACAGATATAAACCCATGAAACCTAAATTGCAAGACTATTGCTGTCTGCAGAAGTGCAGGCTCCTGTTGGGTCAGTGCTTAAGCAGCCACAGGTGCTTATGCACAATATATGACATAAACAAAATTCTGTCTATTCTTCTGCAGTCACAGATACTTATCCATGAAGGCAGCACATCAGTGCTACTGCATTTGTGTAATGTGGAAACTATTGTATAGAAAGATAGATATTGACAGCAGATATTTATTTATTTATTAAACTCTAGGATTACAAGTACCTTTGAGCAGAAACTGCTCATTTACAAAGGTTTCACTTCAAAGGATGTAGGGTAACATACATACAGAGGTAAACAATGGTTACAAACTTAACACATAGATTACTAAACATTATTTATACAGTCAAAAGTGAAGAGAGGCAACATAAACCAGCCTGTAACAGATTTCAGGGTGAATAGAATATGGGGTAGGAGGGAGTCAAGAAGAAGCTGGCAGGCTAAAGGGCCATTGTCAGAGGGTAGAGGTGGGTGGCAAAAGTGTGGGGTGGGGGCTGGAGGCCCCACGATAAGTGTCAGTTGAGAGGGATGGGTGGGTGGGGGGCAAAGGGTGAGAGGGGAGGTTGGTGCCAATAGTGTGAGGTTGAAATGGCAGGTTACAGATCACCTTCAACTAGGGTAAAAGGAGATGACTGTTGCTTAGAAGAGGCAGTCACATTGTGTGGTAGAGGCAAGGAATAGTCGTAGTTGCCTTTTAAAGAGACTTAGCTTCGCAGCTGCAAGTGTTTCTTTGCTAAGGGTATTGAACCACTATGGAGCCCTGGGCATGAAAGATCTCTGACCCATAGTGGTCCTGCGCCTGGGGATCTGGAAGGTCTGATATTGAGCACTGTGTGTAGGCTGGGTGCTGCAGGTGGCAGTAAGGAGTTTTGTCACTCCAGACGGCATGAGTCTGAGGAGAACTTTTTGATTAATCAGACAGATCTGCTATTGTATTCTACTAAGGGGTGGTAGCCATCTGGCCTAGGCATACAGGTCACAGATGTGTGTTAGGTGGCCAGCACCCATAAGAAGTCTACAGGCCTTGTTGAGTGTCACAGATATCCTCCAAAGAGTAGTAGGGGAGGCAGAGCCATAGATGACTAGACCATAGTCAACGATGGAGGTGACAGAGCTGTAGATTGCCAGCATAAGGGCATCAGTGGTCATGCAGTGTTTGTGCTTGTGGAGCAGGCCAAGCCGTATGTTGACAGACTTGGCTATATTACCAATGTGCTGCGAGTAAGAGAGTGAACTGTCCAAGGTGATGCTGAGGTATTTAAACTCAAGAACATGTTCAAGTGAAGCCCCCCCCATGGTTCTTGATGGTGAGGAACAGAGGTTTATACTTGCTCCATGCATTACAGAATGTCATGACCTTAGTTTTTCTATAGTTCATGACAAGTTTGTGTGAGCTAAACCATTCTTCAACAAGCCTGAAATCACATTGCAATTGACTCTCGAGTTGAATAATATCTTGGTTGCTAGTAAACAGGACTGCATTGTCTGCATAGAGTAGTATTCTCTGTTGACAGACGATAGGGAGACTGTTAAGGAAGAGAGAGAAGAGTAATAGTCCCAGTATAGACCCCTGAGGGACACCTGAGAGGACTGTTTTTTTCATCAGATGTGACTCCAGCAATCCCAACATGTTGGACCCTTCCCCTAGATAGCTAGCAAACCAGGGCAGTGCATCATTGGAGAGCCCAAGAGCGGTCAGTTGCATGAGTAGGTGGTTAACAGTATAAAAGGCCTTTGTCAGATCAATGAATACTGCCATCCCCACATATTCCTTGGTCAAGGGTGTAATGGAAGAATCCAGTAAATTCCAACAGTGCCATGGTGGTACTATGCCCTTTACGGAACTCATGCTACTTTGGGCACTGGATTTTATATTTGTCCAGGAACTCTACAAGCTGGTCAGAGACTATTCATTCCAGAGCTTTGGATAAGGGAGGGGAGAATGGAGATGGACCTGTAGTTGGTGTGCATTGACTTGTCTCCACTTTTGTGCACAAGTGTGATAGTCGCCTTTTTCCAGAGTGATGGGAATTGACCCAGTCTTAGGGAAAGGTTGAAGATCTTTGTCAGGGGTTCAAGGATCTCATCTAGGACTAGTGCAAGCAACTTCAGGTCGAGTGAGTCACCACTGTAGCCAGTTTTGCTGATGGCCTTGCAAATATAGGTTCTGGCTAAGTGCATTGGGATCTCTTTCAAGAAGAACTGCTGAACTGTGTGTGCTTGGGACGCTGTGGCAAAGGTGGGGTTGGTGGTGGGGGCATTGAAAAAATCAGGTGGAAGGATACTGCTCAGGTAGGAGAACGCATTGTTGAACATATTGGAGATGGTACCTAGGTCAAGCGATGGTGTGCCATCAATGTTCAGCATGGTGGGTGGTGTCTTATTATCATTGCCTGTGAGGTCGTTTAAGTTGTTCCAGAATTTTTTCCCATCACCTCAGGAGTTGGAGAGTGTCTCCCTAAAATATTTGCTTTTAGCCTTCCGTATAGCTCGGGTACAGCCATTTCTTGCAGATTTGTATTTTTGAATGGCCCCTTTGCCTGCTGTGGCTCAAGCACAGTGCCAGAGGTGGTCCCTTTGTTTGAGCCATGTAACAAGCTCAGAGTTTATCCATGGGTTAGACCACTTGGCCAACATAGTCTGCCCAATTTCCATACCTACTATAACACCACAGACCCAACTTGATCTCCAACTTTACCCCCCCATTCCTTTCCTCTTAGGTTCACTTATGCCTATCACATACATTCTTAAAGCCTGGTACCATTTTTACCCCCACCTCCTCTGCTGGGAGGCTGTTCCAGGCATCCACCACTCTTTCTGTGAAGAAGTACTTCCTCACATCTCCCCTGAGCCTCCCATCCAACTTCATAGCATATCCCTTTGTTATTGAGCATCTTTTTTTCTGAGAAATTCTTCCCTCTTCAACTTTGTTTATACCTGTGAGATATTTAAATGTTTATATCATATTTCCCCTCTAACCTTTCCTCCAGGGTGTACATATTGAGATCCTTCAGTCTCTTCTGATAGGGCTTGTGACATAGACCATGCACCGTTTGGCTGTCCTCCTATGAACCGCCTCTACCCTATTTATGATTAATGTTGTTTATCTTACTTGATGATGGCTATCTGTGATTGCCTTGTGGTCTTGTCCTTTAACTGCATGGGGTGAATTAGGGTTGGAAACCCTAATTCCACATTTCCATACTTTGTGGGGTTAAGTTGAACTCTGAGTGGTGCACTAATGCAGTTTCTTCAAAACAAAAATGTGTTTCCTTTGTTTGTTTTTTTGAGATAGTGAAATCATAGCTTCATTCAGATGGACAGGGCCCATAGGACCCTGTGCCAAGGAAATAGTACATCTGCCTGCAGAAATGTAGGATGCTCTGGATCCTACCTTACATGCAGCTACAGAGGAAATTAATCTGTGGGTCTGTCTTGGGGGGCTGCACTTTCATGTGGCTACAGTGCAGATGTGCATGGCCAAGAGTCCATCTGGCTGTGGAAGTGCAGGGCCCTTTAGGTACTACACTTTTATGCAGCTGCAGGTGCAGAGATGCAGGATCTCTGGGCTCAATGCCTAGAGAAGATTTCTCTTCACTATATGATTACTTGTTGCCCATTCAGCCAACACAGCACCATCCATCCCCAGGCTGGGGCTGATGTTGTAGAGCAGCAGCCTCCGTCAAGACCCAACTCATCTAATTGGCTCACTGATCTCATGCCCAAACTATGATATTTGGGACTAATATATTTTGAAATAGCCAGATTATGAGTAAAATTCTCTGAGACAAGATTCAGAACATTCTAACAGCCCCACATCATGAACTTGGTTGATAGAATGTGCTAAATCCCACCCAAAAGGTGGCTCCACAGAGTGATGCAAAATTACTTTCTGAACTGTATTTGATAATTCCCATGATCCTTGTTCATGTGGTAGTGTCTTGTAAACAGTACATTCAATATTTGGGACTACAATATTATAAAATGACTAAGTTATGAGTAAGTTTGCATACAAAATTCTTGGGTCACACTCAATGCGCCACCAAAGAATTCTTCATCCACATATTAAAATCTCTGCCCAGCAGAAAAAAAATGTTTTTTAGTTTGCTTGAAAAGTTGTTGGGTCACACTTAAATGTATAGCCAAAGAAGTAACTTAGCTGAAAAAGAGGTATTTTTTTGTGTGCATAGAACATTCTTGGGTCACACTTAAATATGCAACTAAATAATGAATCTGACAGAAAAACAAGCAATTTTAGTGCACATGAAAAATTCTTCAGTTGCACTTAAGTGTGCAAACCAAGAATTAAATTTTTATGCATAAAATGTTACTCAGTTGCACTTAAATGTGAGTGCGACTCAAGAATTCAATTTTTGGTGTGCACAAAAAAAATCTTGGGACACACTTAAATGTGCATCCTATAAATCTCATTTTTAGTGCACAATACAAGAATCAGACATCTTGCTAGGCCAATGGCCAAAGTTTTTTTTTTCACATTTTAGCAGCATGTTATGAACTTGGTCATTAGAATGAGATTAAATTTCTCCTGACAGGTGGCTTCATGGAGCTACTGTGAAATCCCCTTTTCACCTGTATTGAAAAGTCCCACAATCCTTGTTCATGAGGTAGGTTCATGTAAACAGCACTGTTAGAGCAGCATTTGCAACTTCCATTTGTACTTCAGGATGTCTAGAAGATGCTGGTTAGCAGAGCAGTGCTAATCTTCTCCCTCCACTGAACATAAAAACATAGAATTTGTCAGCAGAAAAGGACTAGTAGGCCTCTCCAGTCTGCCTTATTTTTTCATGCCTATTCTAACTGATTATGGAAGAGGCAGCATGGATTTACAGTGGGGAGAGGGGTCATGTCATATGACTCTGATAGAGTTCTTTGATTGGGTGACCAAAGAATTAGGTCTGTGTGGATGTGGTCTATACAGATTTCAGTAAGACTTGGTAGTAACAGACATGTTTTCTAAGTGGGTATGGGCTCTCCTATCTAAAGCCAATACTGATCAAGCTACTGCCAAGAGTCCTGTGGATCACATTTTCACCAAATGGGTGCTCCCTCTGATCATAGACTTGGATCGAGGAACACATTTTATAGACAAGCTAATGTGGGAGACTTTACAATTGCTAGGCATTCAGCAACACTTCCAGATTCTGTATCACCCACAATCATCAGGGTAAGTAGAATGAGTGAACAGACAGATTAAGACCAGGCTGAGGAAATTTGTGTCATTGAATGGCAATGATTGTGACAGACTACTACCTCTTTTGCTAATGGCAATCAGAGCCACTCCTCAACTTCGACCAAGTTCTCTCCTTTTGAAGTAATTACAGGTCAACAGGTGAGACTGCCTGGGCACCTGTGGTATGACTAGGAGACCCTGATCTAAGATAAGGTCAAGGCAGAGCAGCACATACAACAACTGCATAGCAGTTTGATACAGCTGCACAAATAGGCAGCTTCTTACCTTGGAGAATCCCAAGGGAGAATGAAGAAACACTTTGACAAGACAGTAAACCCTGTAGACTGGAATGTTGGAGACAAGGTAAAGATGTTCTTGTTTGAAACACCTGATCATGACTTATGCAACAAAGCAACACTAACATGTTAATGAGGCAGGGTGCTGAAGCCCACCTCTTGCTTTTATTTTGGCTTTCACAAGCTGACAACAGTGTTCCTGGTCTTGCTGATCCTAACTGCCCTGTGGCCTGTAGCCATGGAACTTCAGGTGACCATGCACAAATGAGTGGTGACAGTATATGAGGGAGAGTCTGCCATGCTGCCTGTCACCAATAATTCAAATATTCTCATCCATATGCTATAGTGTTGATGAGCATCTGATAAATGATGTGATCAAGCTGTTCACAGACTGTCTTACTGGACTTTTCTAAGGCTCACTAAGAAATACATCAGGTCTTTCCCTAACAGAATGCAATCCCGGAGAAAGAGGCATACATTTTGACAGCATTGACCCTCACCAGACAGGAGCTTTGTATAAGGGCAGAGAACGTATTTTTTCCAAACAATGCCTCATTGGTGATTGACCCAGTGCAATGCTCAGACACAGGCATTTAAAAACTGACAATTAGGCAAAGAGGCAACGCAGGCCCTGAGGTGGTGAGAAGCTTTGCTTTAAAGGTTTTACAATGAACATTGAAAACCTACAGTGACACATTGCCACCTGTGCCACAAATGTTTGAAGAGATTGAACATTGCCCTGTGGTGGAACCAGGTCCATCTAGTAGACTTACTGCTCCTTCTATCCCAGGAACTTCACTGAATAATGTATATACCTGTTGTGTTTAATCTCTCACATTGGGAAATGATGGAATATTGGCCTTGTGCGGGAACAAAAGTCTCCGTGCTGTTTGCATCTTTGCTTTTAGATATAATTCAGCTCACCAGGTAAAAGCTCAAGATCTGATTACAAATCAGGCATCTCCCTAGAGGGATAACACATACCATTCCTGATGGCCTTGTAGCCTGGATGGAATGGTAGGGATCATCTTAGGGCTCTTTGGATCTAGTATGTCTATCTGGAATTGAGCAGACCTGGAAACCATCAAAAAACATGTTAGTTATTTTAAGCATCAGTCTGCTAAGTCGCGTTAGAACTCTGCATTAGAGGATATAAAGGGCCTTGTTACAGAAGAAAAATATACTGTTTATTGCATGCATGACATAGCACTTTCTTTTATCAAAACACAGATGAAGCTCAATGTATTGATTACTGTAAACAATAAAAAAGCTCAATACAAGTATATGGAAAGAGACATTATATGCACAGCTTTCAGCAATTATGTTCTCACAGTGACCACACATTTGCTCAGGGATGTGGAATCGAATCACTTCCCTGACCTCGTCTCCAATAACTATTTGACCAAATAGTACTGTGCGACATGTGTAACTGGGCCGCAAGCCATCTATATAGGGTGTGTTGAGGCCTGTCATAAGTTTTCTTTAGTGACAGCTGTAAACATGGGGTATATTATCGTGCACTCCAACAAGGGCAAGTGTCCCACCAGTGGGTCCTGTTCTAAACAGGATACCATGTACATAATTTGGACTATTTCCTTACCAGTATTTGACCCTGCTTAGGTGCTGTTTGACAAACTGGACATATTCCATTCTGTAGGTTACTTGGAGGATGATATTTATAAGGAGACAGGGACACACCTTTCCTAGTAAAGTATAACCCCATTGTGGCCCTATGGTAGGCTCAACACACATCTTGTTGCTCAGTAAGAGGACACCGATATGTATGCCATTGGGATGTCTTTTTTTTTTTGTGGACTCTATTTTTGCACCCTACCTTCGGGGCATCTCTTGGGTTCCCATGCTCAGCTCCACAGCTCCACCACCCGTTTGAACCATCCTCTGCTCTCTACATCAGGTTCAGGACCCCCAAACTCTCCAGACCCCCATGGAGAGGCCCCAGAATCCCCAGAGGAGGTGCGAAGGTACAGCCGACATTGGATGTGTGGCCTTGGGCTACTGATGGTCACCGTTGTCTCACCTGCCAATAGGGGGAATTTTACTTTTTTCCTCCCTGAAGCTCGGACATGCAATGACGTCCTGCTTGACTGGTGCATGCTCTCATGCACCCACGAAAGACATTCACCACAGCTTCCATCTCTGCAATCTGCGGCAATGCACTGTGGTATCTCCAGCCTCCACTAGAAGTCACCAGTGCATTGGCTAATGGAATCCCCCCTCCCCAGAGAAGGAGAGCAGTCCGTGGGACACTCAATCCTTCCCCATCCCTGCTGACCCCTGACGACCCAAGCTCATTCCAGAACCTGGGTTGCTGGCATGGCGTGAGATGAGGCGTCCAGCACCTCAACCCTCAGTGCCACAAGGCCGGCCATTGAAATGTCTTTGATGAGGCAAAATCTGTATGTGGCCTTGATGGAGGTATACAACCAAATACCAGCATCATGTCCCTTCAAAATGGCACCTGTCTGGTACAACTTACCAAATGGTGTCTCCCAATGGTCAAAGTCATGTACCATATGGCTGGTTTGTATTGCATAGCTGCCAACCTTAAATCCTTCACTTATGAGACACCTACAGTGTCTGGTAACTGCTCTAAGCTTCTGCTTCACACCTGTGGATCACAGTGTCATTGGTCAAATGGTTATCTTGCTAGTACCACTTCATGATGATCAATATTCAGTTCCTCAAGGACTGGTACTTAAACCAACTCTCTTCTCAATATTTCTGAATGACTTACTCTCTGCCAGCAGCTCAATAGCAGATATCCACATGTACAAGGATGATACTGTTTTGTAGATCTCTGGTATGCCCCCCCATGTGGTGACCAGCCTTCAATTGTCTTTCAAAAATGTCCAACACTGATTTTGTGCAAATCAACTGTTCATTAATGCCAAAAAGATGGTCTTTATGACATTTGGCACCAGGCAGAGACTTAACAGGCTTTCATACACCCCAACTTCCCACACTCTTGACTGGTCCCCATTATAGGATGTCTCCTCCTTTAAATACCTAGGGCACTGGCTTGCTAGTAACCTCAGCTTCATGGGCATGTGGATGCTATCCACAAACAGCATCATCCCAAACTTGATGCTCTGTACAGACACCATGGCTGCACCACCTCCGGCCCATTGTGAAATCAGACAGAAGATGATCCTTCCAATTTTTGACTTTGGTGGCATGGTTTACAGTGTTGCTCCTATGTCCACCCTCACCTGACTGGACACCTTATTCAACTCCTTCTGCCTCTTTGCACTAAACTGACCTCCACATATGCACCACTGCAACCTCTACACCACTCTCTCCTTCCCACCTCTTGGGGCCAGATGCTTTGCTCATTGTTCTTCTTTACTTGGGAAGTTCTGGGTTGGCTTCCTTCCATCCTACCTAAACACACTCCTCTCCACCCCTTCCTTTGCCTCCTACTCCTTCTACAGCTCCCCTGAGTAGGACACTAGCCCTCCCTGCTTGAAGTTCCACTTCAGGCAGCTCTGCATTCTCTTATCATTTTCCTAATCTTTGGAACTCCCTCCCCTTAGACATCGACTCTACTCTGTCCACTAGTTCTTTTTCTTATCTTCTCTGTAAGTATATTTCCCCTTCCTGCAACTGCTCCTGACTCTTTCACCCTTCAATACTTTATCTCTTTTTTTTAACTATTGTTCTGTGTCTCACACTTTCCCTTGCCCCCTTTTGTCTTGCAATTACTATTACTCTGGTTGGGTATACTTTGGGCTGCTTTCATTCCTGTGTGGCTTCGCTCCTGTGGAGTAGGTTTTTACCTTCACCCCCTATCCTCGTACTCATTGGTTTATCTACAGTATCATTGTAATTGTTTACTCTTCATGTTTCAATTGTAACTAGTATGATTTTGTTTTATTTTTCTAGTCATTGAATTTTGCTCTTGCTATGCTTATTGTATCCCATTTTCCCTTTTTCCCTTTTCCCCCTGGACACATCTGGAAATGAACTATTTTATGGCTCAGTATGTCTTTCCTGGTGAAATATTTCAAATAAATAAATAAGTAAATGTTCCCAGGGAATCTGGCCATCAAAATAATGTTATGAAGACCATTCCAACCTTCAATGTGCATATTTCTCCACTTTCTCTAGACTTACAACTCTTGCTTAATCGTAAAGGTCAACATATGACAAGAATTAGCAATAGCATGGAACTTACTCAAAAATCTTTTAATATTTTATTCCATGATAGTGATTTTGGTCTTTTAATTTCAAATACATGGATAGAAATTAGTTTCAGAATCTTAATTATGTTACAAATTATTCTAGTAATTATTATATTCGTAATGCTGTGTTGCCTTAGACATCTCTTACAACAACATTATAGTGAACTGAGATTGTTGAAGTATGCTCATGTTTTACATTTTGCCTAACATGACAGATCCTCATTTTGTTGTGATACTGCTTTGCAAGGGTATCAATGGGAGGACTGTTAGCATACAGCTTATTGAGTTCTGCCATTGTTTCATACAGGAGTGTACTGCTAATGTTGCTAATAAGAAAATGCATACAATGCCATAACTTATTTTAGGGGAACTTAGTGATGGAAGTTTACCAGACCTTGGAAGCTATACTGATTGCTGAGTAATGGAAATTAGTGCAGAACTGTTGATTATAAGAAAATAAGATGTTTTCCCCATAAGTAACATGTCAGGGTTATCTAGATCTACATCTATATCCTGAGGGGAGACAGGAGAAGAATGATTTCTGTTATGTTTGCTAACTATTGTTGATAATGTCCAAGGTCAGCGTGAGAGAAGTATCCCAGTTGCAAATAATAGGAAACCTTGCAGAAGTTCTGCTGATGCAGCAAAATAATGTTCAATGTATTATGCTATGTATGGGTAGCTTTCTGTTTCTATGTAAGATAAAAGAAGTGAGTAATGATCTGATCTTGGGATAAAAAGGACTAATTTCAGGGGTAGGTGAGTCTGAACCCATGTGCAGAAGGTGGGCCACTGCCACTGTCTCCAAGGCTAGGTAATGTATGTACTTAGTCCTGTATGTTGCTATGGCTGATAATAATGTGTTATGATCCGATTGTGTCTCTCTCATGATGTCATTGCTTACCAAAACTCTAGGGCAATTACACCTTACTAAGAGTTTCTCATGATTGCACACCCTTATCCAAAACTTTAGAGAGGGTGGTGAATGATTAGCTTGCAAACTTTCTGAGCCAGGTGATCTCTAGGCCAAACAGTGCAAGGGTTAAGGAAGAACTTCAGCATAATGCCAGCAATTCTCAGGTTCATTGACTTAGTTCATGGTGTGATGGACAGGGGAGAATTGACTGGATCAATATACAAGGAACTTACCAAGGCTTTCAGCCTTGTTATCCATGCCTTCCTTTGTCAGAAACTACTCTGTCTGGGCCTTTCCAAAGACTCAGTCAGTGGTTTAAGGACTATTTGTGGTGTACATCCCAATCTGTATAATGCTTGAATGCACTCTCTAATGACAGATCAGTCAGCATAGTGGCTCCCATGGGTCCATTCTTTTGGGTCTATGTGATAACAGCAAAAGCCTAAAGGCTATCGCCGTTATCAAGAAGTCTAGAGTACTGAAAACATTTTTGGCATGCTGACACCCTGGTGCACAGGAAAATGGCACTGGGTACTTACTTTTTAATGTTTTCTGTGGGTGGGCTGTGTCTCATCACACTCCCCCACTTAGGGGGCTTTACCCCCATACTAAAGGATTCTCAGCTCCAGGGGGGTATATGTTGGGGGGGTGAAAACATTAAAAAATAAAAGGTTCAGACTGGGCGCAATAAAATTGCACCAGTGCTAGGACCTGAACCCACTACCACACCTGCCACAGCCAAGGACCAACCCCCGAAGCCACAAAGCAGATCAGCAGCCCACCACAGCACCACCCCCTACAGCTCCTCCGCCCCCTCCCAGCCCATGCTCGGTGTGCTCACTTCCTCCCCCCATGCACATCCGTATAGCGACATCCTGTTGCTATTTTTGCCAACCCCACTATCCAGCCACCCTACCCTCCCATCGCTGTGAGGGATTCAATGGGGAGCGGGTCACCGTTATGGACGGCGCCCTTCCCCATGCATTCTCCTCACGGGATACCCATTCTTTTGCCTCAGCTTTTCAGTCTATATGATCTACCCTTGGTCTGCAAATTAACCAAAATAATCCTATATGCAGATTATGCTATTTTCTCCATTGACAAAAAGTTGGAGAGGCAGAGACTGAGTCTTCAGGATGACTTTACCTCCATCCAGGCATGGTTCACCTCAAACCTGCTTATAATGAATGCGGAGATGTTGACTGGCACTCAAAACAAGGTTAACACCTCTCCTGTTTAAAGCATTACTTCCTCATCTGGGCCACCCTTGAACAAGTACAGACCTTTAAGTAGCTAGGCATCATCTTCAACAATACCATACCATTCAATGGACATGTGGACTACCTGGTTAAGACTGTAAACTCAAGGCTTGGATTCCTCTTTTGGCACAGAATCAACTTCCTGTCAGAGATAAAGATTGTCCTGGTCCAGTGCTTCAGTACAAACGTTATTGACTATGGTGTCACTATCTATGGTTTAGCGAATGATAGTGCATTGTCCCAGGTCAGGTGCTTGCTTAGTAGGACCTGTTGCTCTACAATAAACCTCAAAACTGACACCCATACCTATGTACTGTACAACAGTCTGAACTGGTCAAACCTCATCTCGAGGATGATCTGCCACACCTTGGTCCTAGACAAGGTAGCTCTACATGAAATGCTATATCCTGGCCTTCAGTGTATGTTCAATTATGTTACTATAGTACTAGGGGAGTGTGGTGCACCAAACAGTACTGCTTCCTGACAGAAGAACCACTTTTAGGACAAAACTGTTTCTTGTATCATTTTGCGAAACATTTGAATGACCTGACTGACACTTTAAGAGCCTGCAACTCTACTGAACTGTTTAAAACCCAGCTGCTGTCCTCTCTAACCCAATTTGGGATATGTAACAGCTACTGTTGACCATCTGTTGTAATCTTCAATCAATCAATCAATCAATGCTTAATTTATGAAGTGCCTTTCAAAATTAAGGTGTTGTACAGTCATATAAAAACATCAACAGTATAAATTATTTAAAATCAGTCTTGATAAGCCCGAGAGAATAAATAAGTTTTTTAACATAGTTCTAAAACTACTGACGTTCAGGCATTCTCTTAACTGATAAGGTAGAGAGTTCCACAGGGTAGGTGCTGCAAATGAAAAAGCACGAGCCCCAGAAGTTTTCAGATGAACCCTGTAAACCTCTAGCAATCCCTCGTTGGCAGATCGGAGAGGACAATTGTATCCTATGTATACTGCAATTTATATGCAATGTTTTGTAATCCTATATACCTGCACCTAACTACAATAGTACAGCATTGTTACTGGTGCCTACTTCTGTATATTTTTATTCTTTGTACCTGACTCTAAACCCTTTGGAAACAGGCACCCAACTAAAGGGTTTTATGAGAAATAAAAACTAAACTAAATACTCAGGGCCAGATATTCAAAACTTTGCCCTGGGGCTAAATTAGCACTGCCCAGTGGGCAAACTTAGCCTGGAGCACAAAGCAAGCCATATTCAAAAGGAATAGACCCGGGCAAACTGGGCTGGGAGTGCAGGGCAAACTTAGCCCTGGAATAAGACAGGTCTGAATATGGTAACCAGCAAGTACAAACCACAACAGCAACACAGTGCACAGAGCTGTGAAGGTAGGTAGAGGTGAACTATGTGGCAAATGTGTGTGCCAGCAAATGTGTGGACCCAGTACAGCTGCAGGCAGCAGTGTATGTGAAAGTACAGTGTGCAGAACTGTAAAATATTCCCTGAACTATTTGTGCAGCATTAACACGTTTGCCCTGGTTTAGCACAGGGCTAAACCATTTTCCCGACGTTAAACTTTGCCATATTCAAAAGTGACATGCAAATGAGCCTACTTAGGTAGTCTCTGGGCGAACATCCAGATTAGCATCTCATTATCCCTGATTTGCATGCAGTTTGCACAGGGCTAACGGATTAGCCCTGCGCTAAACCCGTGCAAACGTGTTAGCGCTGTGCAAACAGTTTAGGGACTATTATACAGTTTTGAATACTGTACTTTCACATGTGCTGCTGCCTGCAGCTGTACTGGGACAACACAGCATAGGTACAGATGGTGGTGGTGCTGCATGCAACTGTCACACTATAGGTCATGCTACAGTGCACAGCAGACACTACAGTACCCAGGGGGCCAGTAGTGTGTGGACACAGCAATGCCTATGGTGTGTAGGGCAGTGATGATGACTGCACTAAGCACAGTGAGAGGCCCAATCTGCAGGTGTTTACTGACAGTGAGCATTACTGTTACGCTGTTGTGTGACCCACAGATGCTGCACCTCTGGCATGGGATGCTAACAGTGACATATACATGTCCTGTTTTGTCTGTTGTGGCAGTTGTACAGCTGTGTGGTATGTGGCTGGGCAGCATATATTATCAGAAAGGCACACTGGTGTTGGGGTATTCCCAATACTGGCCCATGTGCACTGCATGATGTGTCCCAACCTTGTGGCTACACCTGGTCTGTGGCACAGCCTGGCTACCTATACACTCTCCCCTCAACATCCTCCATGCCCACAGTGCTGCATGTGTGTGCTGGCATCTGTTGGTGTACACAGAAGAGTGGTCCACAGGTGTGTGCTGTATGGCCACACCGCCATGCTGTCCACTGATGGCATGGTCACCACTTACTGCCTGGCATGGCTGGAACTGGTGGCAGATGATGGCATCATTGTGATGCCATCAGCTAGCAGCATGTTTCCTCTATGTTTGGCTTTGTCTATGTGTCATATTTATTTGCTAGGGTCATGCAAACACTGTACAAAGCCAAACTGTGATGCAAAGCTGATTAGCCAGGGTCAAGACAAGCTTTTCCTGGGCGGTAATGTGCACCATGCTAAGTGTCATGCTGTCACGCAAAACCACTTTGTGCTGTGCTAGTTGCTGAATATAGCATTGGGCCTATATTCATGTCAGTTTGCCCTTTCCATACATTATGATTTTGCCTGGTGCTAATGCAGTTTGCCCACGCTGTTTGGCCTTTTGAATATAGCAGACCGGCGCTAATCCCGTGCTAAACCTGTGCAAACGGTTTTTGCCCAGCGCAAAGTTTTGAATATCTGGCCCTCAGTCTTTACAGTCAGGATAACTGAAAAATAAGATCCCATGTTAAATAATGTCAACCCAATCTTTAAATTGACAAAAAAATAGCCAGCAGTAGATAACGCAGTACTGGTCGACAATGAAATGTCAAGTCACTGTTAGCTGCTATACTGTTGCTGTATTTTACATCTGAGCACTCAAGCACCTTCTGGAATAAAGATAAACTGAGCCTTCATTCATTGTCCATCATTGTCCATCTGAGTTATTGCTTCACCATCAGCTAGTGAGTGCCTATGACCCTGACCTGTAACTTGCTTAGTGCACGGCACTACATGAGGAGTCAGACCCATGAGGTGCAGTTCTGGATGTACTGCTTGTTTCTGACACTGCCCTGAGGATCCTACACAAAACAGCATGCCTATGAGGCATGGGTCCCCATCTATGGGGCTGCAGGCTTACCCAAAGCAGCAGACTCATGGGACTTACATCCTGAAGTAGTACATCAATTGAGCATGCCCTCAGACCTGTTGTTTATACTGATGGTGCATAACATTTCACATATTGGGCACAGATCTGGACTTGTAGTTTGAAGCAACAGGTCTTTGGTGATGAACATAGCAGATGTGGGAGGACTGGACATAAGGGTTGAAACACCTAAAACCACATTGTGTCCTTTTGTAGCTTTGTGACCCTAATGTATCCATTAATTCAGCTTTTTTCAAAGAAGTCCCTTACTTTTTAAGACAGTATAGTGCAAGACGTATAATTTACTTCATGCATGGCCCTGGCTGAAGCAAGAGATGAGTCACAATTTTTTCATGCAGGGCCCTAAAGTGGCCCTGCATAAAGTAGTAGATGGTCATAACTTGCCTCATGCATGGCACTGTGAACCCTGCATAAAGCAAGACATGGATGGTAGAGGGCTCAGAACTACATTAACAGTTTTAGAACTTTAAATATTTTGCTCATGTAGGGCTACAGATGTGCAAAGTTGGCAAAATTCACTTTCAGAATTACTTTGTGAAGGTTGCCAACTTTGCACAGTGTAAAGTGCCAACTTTGCAACATTTTCAACAGATGAAGTGGCACTTTTTGGAGTCAAGTCATGCAAATTCCCCACTGAAGTTACTGTTTCATGAAGACTGCCTGAAAAAGCACCACTTTGACTAGAGAACTCATTGAGAAGTAATGAAGTGAAAAGGTTGGGTGAAGGAAGAGCTTCATAAAATGATTCAAGAAAGTAAATTTCCCCACTTCCTTGGAACTTTGCCAGCAGAGTAAAACTTAGCAGCATCTCCATACATGACTTTGTTATGTAATATCTTGTCTTGGATCTGCTAACCACATTTGTACAGATTTGCAAATCCTTCCTCATATTTCATTTGACATATGGCAATATAGTTCTTTATTCCGCTGATTATTTTGACCATCCCACTTCCCGATGTCCACCTTTTCCCTTGGAACATTAAGAATTTTATCCTATTTAGAAGCTACTCTCAGGTTTGGGTTTGCATGCAGTAACTGGGAGACAGCATTTATCAGCGAAGAAACTTCCATTGGTTCCACTTACTGTACATACTTCAAATTTCTGCTTGATATCATTACAGGGAGACATTACGTGACATTTATTACACACCAGCTTCACTAGCTAAAAGGGATAAGGGTCCACATGGGAAATACTGGCCAAGGAGATAAGGGAGGTGTTGTGTCAGCTGCCATTCTGCACACATAGTAATGATGAATGGCAATTGGGGCAAGGGGGGTACAAGGCAGGCGTCTTCAGTGGGTGGGTTGGTGGGGAGGTGGCAGTCTGTCATGGGGGGCACTAGACTACCAGTGCAGTACATATAACAAGCAGGATGGGTAATCAGGGGAACCACTAGACTATCAGGAATATACAAATAACATGCATGATGGGTGATTGGGGGGGGTGAGGTCCACTAGACTACCAGGGTTATACATATATCATGCAGGATGGGTGATCGAGGAGGGGATACCACTAGATTATCAAGGATTTACATATAACATGCAGGATAGGCGACTGGGCAGAAGGGGGAATGCTAGACTACCAGACACTTACTATATGTATAACATGCAGGATGGGTGTTCAGAGGATGGGAGGGGCACTAGACTACCAGGAATATATGAATAACATGCAGGATAAGAGATTGGATGTGAGGTGCCACTAGACTACCAAGACAGAGTTCACTGCTGTCCTGCAGTGGCACTAGGAGTCCTCTGTGTACATGCAAATGAGCACATAATTGGGCATGCAGATAGGCCTTTAGTGCCTTGCATGCCCAATGAGCTTATTTTCATATCTGGGATAAATTTGGCCCATAGGGGGCCCATGGAGCACTGGCACTATCCCATTTCAGGCAGTGTTATCTTTTGTGGGCCATATGCAGCCTTGGTCCAAGTTGGCAGTGTGCATATCCATTTAGTCCTCACCAACATAGCCACATTCTCAGTCAGTAAGCACCACTCCATCAGCAAGTGGTAACCAAATGAATATCATTCAGAGATGGTCATGCACTATTGCAAGTACAGTGCAACAGGTTGTGCTGCACTTGTAGTCATTTCTGAATATAAGGGTCCTGGTCATGTGGTACATATTACTCAGGTCCCCACTGACTGCAACGTCTTTCTCCACCTCTTTCCCTTCCTACCTCTCCACCCTCCTCTCACTCCTTTGTACCTTGCTCCTTATAACCTCCTTTCCCCCCGGGCCCTATCCCATGTTCCCCACCCTGATAACAGGAAGGTGCATGGCTCATAAAGTCTGGTTTTGGTTAACGTTGGTTTATGTAAGTAGAATCATCTTCGATAACTATCCTGTAAGACTCAAGTAATAACCTTTTTTCACTTTTAACCCTACCCCATCTCCACCCACTATACCCTGCCTTTCCACAGTTCTACTCTCCTCTCCCTGTGATGCACCCCTTCCCGCTATCCATTTTTGACAAGGTCCTCTCCTAGACTGCTATCTTATATTCCTCCCCTCCTCATCCTTTTCCTCCTCCTCCTCCTCCCACCTGTTGGAAGAGCCCCCCGTACTAAATACATTACATGAACGCCTCTGTCAAATGCTATCTTATAACATTGCCTACAGTAAGTGGATTGTAAATGTTGTAATCTGTGTCTAATGTTTTATGTACATATTATTCTTTATTATTATTTATGTAGTCTGTGTCTGACATTTAACCTTTGTAAAAGGGCTCCTGCTCAAATCTTGTTTATAATCAATTAATGAATAAATAAACATTTTTGTGGTGATTCTTATAATTTGACAGGTAGTTCAGGAAACCCCAAAATACCTAAAATGTTTTTCTGTTGTTTGCTCATGTACGTAACTGTGTTTTTTCTTTGTGTTTTTTTTTTGCTTATACATTACCTAGTGTATTTGCTATACAGTATGCTTTGCTTTTCATGTGCTGAGTTCATTAAAATCTGCCTCTGTGGTTTTTCAAGACAGTAAGAAAATATTTTTCTAATTAAACAAGTGTTTGTCAATGCTGAATGTTTGCTTGCGATATTAGCATTGGACGTGCAGGAGTTAGACAGATGCAGAATAGGAATGGCAGTAAAGTATTGAACTCACATCAACCCCACCTCCACCCTGCAGAGATAGACAAGCGTTGGGGTGTGCCTTTGGGTCGTCGCCCATAATGCTTATGGCACTTCACCTCACCCACATCCTGTAGACATCAAGTGTTGAGGTGTGCCTTGGGGTGTTTGGCTTCACAGTCACCCCATTTCATATGGACATACTGTATGCTGAAATGGGTACAGTATAGGAGAATAGGGTGAAATTTGGGGCTGAAGAGTCTAAGGCACACCTCGATGCCTGTCACTGCCTTCAGGGTGGGGGATGGGGTGGAAAGGCATGAGCATTACAGCCTGCAATCCAAAGGCACACCCCTTATACCTGTCAGTCTGTTCAGGGTTGGACGTTATGGTTAGAAACCTTAATGCCCTGGGCATTTGTTGGTATTTGCACTACAAATTTTCAACATGGCCTTTTTGTGACTCCACCTCATGAAAGCATTTGGGACCTCTGCTCATGAACAGTGGCACTGTGATTTTGTTAATGTGTCCCCAACTGTAGTTTCCCACAGTGACCGTTCCATTCTGTGCCAGATGTGCAAAAACACAGATCAGGCAGGATGTGAAGAATGACAGCTGTACTATTCATAGGGAGGTATGAAGAGATGACAATGTTGAAAATCTGGAGTGAAAATATTAAAAATGTTTGAACTTCTGAGTGTACGTGGAAACTGCGCAATGCATGCCTGTAACACCGTTATTTAGTGGAATTATTTCACCAGATTTTCAAATTTGGCATTTTTTCACCTCTGCTCATGAACGCTGTCACTATGATTTTTTTAATTTGTCCCAAACATTGATTTCCCACAGTAACCGCGCCATTGTGCACCAGATGTGCAAACTCACATTTCTGGCAGGATGTGGAAAATGACAGCTATACTGTTCATAAGGAGGTATGAAAAAACTGCCAATGTTGAAATTTGGAGTCAAAATATTACAAATTCACGAAGTTACAAGGGTGTGTGGAAGCTGCGCAATGCAAGCTAGTAACACAGTAATTTTATGGACTTTTGTCACCAGATTTTCAACATAGGCATTTTAGGACCTCTGCTCATGAATAATACCACTGTAATTTTTTTAATCTGTCCTGAACACTGATTTCCCACAGCGACCGCACTATTCTGCGCTGGAAGTGCGAAAACACATTTCAGCCAGGATGTGTAAAATGACAGCGGTACTGTACATAAGAAGGTGTGAAAAAATGCCAGTGTTGAAAATATGGAGTGAAAATATTACAAATTCATGAAATTATGAGTGTGCATGGAAAATGCACAGTGCATGCTCATAACACAGTCATTTTTTGGAATTTTTTCACTAAATTTGCAACATAGGCTTTTTGAGAGCCCACCTCATGAGCAGTGACACTCTCTTTTCGTTAATCAGTCCTGAAAGGTGATTCCATGTAGTGACTGCAAAATCACCTTTTGGGACCGAATAACTCCATGACAGTGATTGAATTCATGAGGAGGGGTCCCAAGAACCCAATGTTGACAATTTGGTGCCAAAAGTCAGAAAAATGGCCGCAATATCCACATAAGTTGAAAAAAAAAATTTCTGCCTTTATACAGCTTACTGGCATGTCTTCAGCCTGCAGTCGGCTGTGAAGAGTGCAAACATTTTCCTGGTCCACCAAAGATCATCAGGCCGTACTCCAGAGGTAAGTATGGGGTGAAGGGGGATGTGAGGAGATGGGGTGCACAGAGGGTGGGTGCAGGTTGGGGGAGGGGGCAAGGGACTCAACTAGAGACCTTTTTTTTTAACAGGATTTAAAAAAGAATAGACAATGCAGGATGCTTTTACCGTGCTGGAGTGGGCTCCCAGTGTACTACCTGGATGTTTGTTGGGGGGGGTCTGGAGACAACAGGGATTGGGCACCCCCATCGGCCATACAGTGTGCTTTGGGGGGGCGCATGAGCTGAGGGGGACTGGGCACCTCCTCAGCACAGAACAAATTGGGGGCATCATGCCGACAGGGATTGGGCTACCCCATTGGCAAATAAACTGGGGAGGGGGCATAATAACAGGGGGATTGGGAACCCCATCAGCTTTAACAGGGACTGTAAGAGGCGGTGGCTATCCATCCACTTTGTGGGGACTGTGAAAGACCAACAGAGAAGTCACTGCCATGTTTATGGAAAGGGGACACCAGACAATGCAGCTGTAATTGGCTGCTGCAGTCAGTGACTGACCCACAAAAACAGCTGATTGTTGTTCACAGGGCAGTCCCTGATTGTAGTGGCCAGTTTGTTTCAAGTTGGTGGCAAGCTACACTACTGTTGTCATGGATAGTGTAATCCTCTATTGGTGCTACACAGACCAGCCTCAAAATGGGTTGCTTGCATTGACAACAACACTGCCACACCTCCACAACTCGCTACTGCAGCAAGCTGCCTCAATATGTTTCTTGCACATGCATGCAAGCAAACATAAAAATACAAAGTCAAATTATTTATTTTTCTAAAAAGTATGTCCAATATCTCATAACATGTGACTGTCAGCCTTTACAGTTAAATCATTTTTATGTTAGCAACTTAAGTTTTGTTCCTGTCGAATGGTAAAACTGAAAAAAAGTTGTTTTTTTCCGATATTTTGGAGCACACATGCATCAATTTTAAAACCTTATAACATACACAAAAAATACATTTTTATTAAAAAACCAAAACAATTGCACTTCTTTAGAAGAAACTCTAATGAGCCTGTAAGTTTCTTAATGTAACACTGGCAAGTTTGTTGTGCCATTGATCAGTTAAAGAAAAGGTAAGAATTAGGTATTTTTATGAAAATTGAGAATCTAATATCTTTTAAACTGTTGAACTAATATTCAAAAAATTTGCCAAAAAAATAGCTCTGAGGATTGAGACTGTATGTACCAAGGTTTGCAGACCTAGGGCCTGATACTCAAAAGTTTGCACAGGTACAAAGGGGTATTTGACTGGACAAACCATGCTGTGCGCCAGACTGCAATATTCATAAAAGGCAGCTGTGCAGGCAAACAGGGTTAGCCTCCATTCAGAATATAATGTATGCAGGTGGGCAAAGGGGGTGGGCGGGGACAGAAATATTAGCACAACCCCATGTTCAGCACATTTGCACTATGTAAAAGGGGCTAGCATGGTCCTTTTGCTCAGTGCAGATACAACCAAACAAAACTCCAACTTACTCCATGCAACACTAGTGGCTGCCAGAGTTATTGCAACCAACAACCACATTGGCTGGTGGGAAGCACACCTGGCTCCTCCAGTGGTCCATGGTCCCCCTGCTGAGCACTGTCCTGGTACCCAGATAGGAAAGCCCTCGTGCCTAGTGGGCCCCCTTCCATGCATTGCCAGTCCATATAGTCAATTAAGATGCCCTGGTGCCTAGTGGTCCTGTCACCTGATTGCCAGCCCTCATAGTACTGTACTACGCTCTGGTGCCTAGTGGTCCCCTTTCTTCTGATCACTAGCCTGTACAGTGTGGTAATAGTCACAGGTTCCTATCAGTCCCCCCAACACCCAATCCCCAGCCCATAAAATAAACTGTCTCCCTGGTGACCACTGCCCCCCATCTCTGCTTCTCAGCCTCACTATATACAATGCCCTCCAACTAACCCCCACCACTAACAACACTCAAATACTAAAAGTAGAAGCAGTTCTGGGACAACTAGGTAAATATCTTACGGTTATTTCTGTCTACATCCCACCCCAAGAAAAGGCCACTGTCACAATCTACCTTGAAAACCTCCCCCACCGTAGTGAAATAGTAGTTTTGGGTGACTTCAATATAAACTGGGTTGCTCCAGAGGCAGACCGCTATGAAGATGCCCTGTCTGCCATTGCTATCACCCAGGCGGTACCCGCACCTGCATGGTTCAATTATAAGACAGGTAGTAGCTCCCTACTAGACCTGATACTTATGACTCATCCTAACAGAATTTCCAACACCAAAATCCTACCCGACTCTCTTAGTGACCATTCACCTGTAATCTGCCATTGGTCCAACAGAGCACCCAAGGCAAAACCAAAACTGTCTTACCAGCGAGTCTTAAAGAAAGGAAAGATCCAACAATTCATAGCTTCTCTATCGCTGATTGACTGGTCCTCCCTAGACTCCATGATTAACACTGATTAAGCGCTAAACTATTTTATTGCACATTTAAATGCAGTCTGTGACACCTATGACCACTCTAAAAAAGGAAACTCAGAGGTTCCCCCGATGTCTGAATTACTCCTGGACTTATCGCGATGATGAAGGATAGCGATAGCCTTTGGCACCATGCCTTGGCCTCAGGGTCCCTTTTTGACCTCCCGCACTATAAAACTGCCAGGAACCAAAGTACCCTGGCAGTGTGTAGAGCTAAACAAGTCTACTACAACCATAAGCTTACTACCTGGAGTAACAGTAAAAATTTCTGGGAAAATGTCAAAAGCATCATTGGGAAACCTAATAAATCCTCTCCCTCCATTCTTGAGGTTAATGGGAACATAACTCAGGATCACAAAATAATTGCAGACACACTCAACTAAGCATTTACTGATCTCAGTAGTATTCTCCCCCAGGACTTTTTCAATGAATCTACCCTGCCAGGCAAGACTGACCCTCCTCCTAACACCCCTCCTTTCTAATTTAAAAACTTTCCCCTAACAATGTAAGGAAGTACTTATGTAAGGTCCTTGGTAATACAAAGATACAGCAGTGATTCACTAGATCTAAAGCTTCTTTCTCTCCCTTGAGGCAGTCCTACCCCCTCTCACCAAACTCCTTAACCTCTCACTCTCCCTCAATCAGTTCCCCCAGCTCTGGAAATCTACCATAGTTATCTGAGTGCATAAAAGTGGTGCTAAGACACAACACTAAAATTACAGCCCCATCTCTATCCTCCTCCCGCTTTCTAAAGCCCTGGAGCATGTTGTTCTGGACCAACTGACAGAGTACCTTGAAAAATGTAATATCCAATGCCCAGAACAACATGGTTTTAGAAAAGCACACAGCACTACCACCGCCCTGTTAGAATTTACTAACCACGTGCACAATGCCATGGGCAGTTTTGGGCACTGGGCACCTGCTTTGTGCAGTGTACACAGACCTGACAAAGGCCTTTGATACTTTATATACTTTGATACAGCTTAATCTGGTTCAAGGTCAGTTGGCATTTATCTGTATTCCCTTCCCCCGGGTTGTGCCTGAAAATAGGCAGGATTTGTCTAGTGCACTTACCCGGTCAACAAAAACTAAATAAATAAATAAATTAATCACCAGCTCCTGCTGAGCTCCCTTCCTGCTTTAGGCCTCTCTGATGAAGTACCTGATTGGTTTGATAGCTACCTGTCAGGATACAACCAACAAGTTAAGAGCACAAATACCCTCGCTGACAGCCTCTCAATGCATTCAGCAGACCCCCAAGGTTCCATCCTTGATCCGTTACTTTTTAGTCCCTTCCTCAACAACCTCCCAGCAGCCTGCAACAACAAAATGCTCCTACATGCCGAAAAAGCTGTGCTCTTCTTACCACACACTGACCTGACTTCTCTTTCCTGCGATCTTCAGATAAACTTCAGCCTTGTTGAAACCTGATTTCATCATCATAAACTGCTGATAAGCTATAAAAAAAGGGCTATGCTGTTTTCTTCCCCCATAGCAAATTCAGAGCTGCTAACCTTACCATCTTGAATATACAGCACCTCCCTCTTGACTGAGTCAACGGGTTCAAATACTTGGGTATAACTCTTGACTGCTCCCTCTCATACAATAAGCATATTAATCTCATTTCTAAGACCATAAATTCTAGACTGGGCATTCTCTACAGATATTGACGCTGTTTGACAACTGAGGTCATGTGTGTATAGTGATAGCCAGCTCTGTTTTGTCCATAGTAGACTATGGGTTAATCTGTTATGAGTCCACTGCTGAAACCACATTAAAAAGAATTAAGATTGCCCTAAATAAATGCTGCCATCTTGTAAGTGGAACAAGAAGTCACACACATACCTGTGTTCTCTATCGCCTCTCCAAGGCAGACTAGGATACCGAACCTGCCTCGTTACAAAGAAAATCTGTCTCGGCCTTACCTCACCAGAAACACATGCCCTTACGCTGCCCACCCCTCACATGCAGCTTACACACAGTAAAACAAATGTCTCTACATGGTCCGGTTCTGCTGGACTTCTCTGGCTCAATGCTCGTTCCATGTCAGGGCCCCAACTCTGTTAAATGGGTTCCCCCCCTGAAATCTCGACTTGAGAACAAACTTGGCTCCTACTAACGTAAATTGCACCAACACCTCACTGAAAATAATTAGTGCAACTGTACTGATTAGTGTTGTTCATTGCTGAAGCACTTCTGTCCCCCTCCACTCATCCCACCCATTTCCCTCCCCTATACTCTCCAATTCCCTCTTCCCCATCACTTTCTACCCTCATCATTGATCCTACATACTTCCCTCTATCTTCTACCCCTACCTCACGTTCATTACCCCTCCCCCTGACCTGCCTACCTGATCACCTGCCTCCTTCCCACCTTGTTACTCCCCCTCCCCACCCTACCTTTTACCCTATTTCTCTCCATCTGTCTACCACTCTCCCCATCTGTCTCATCCTACCCTCTACTCGCCCTCCCCCCCAGTGCTACTTCTCACCCCCCCATTTGGTGGCTACTTGTGGCCTATAGCACTTAGTTGACAATGTCTCTAGGACAGCTCTTACATTATTTTACACCTGGCTCCTCTTCCTCCTTTATTCCACCCTATTCTGGGTATGGGTATTCTCCCCCCTCTCAGACTAGTTCTACCCTCTGTACTACCCCTTCTGCTTATGGATTGATTCCTTTAAGATGGTGTAATAAGGTTGCGAGCAAAGCTTTGTTGATTAATTCTCCAGATCTTGATGCCAGTTTGTGCTGTCCTACAACTATACTTGATGTAGAACCTTTTAATTCAACCATGGGTTCAAAGGTATTCATAATCCAAATATTCAATAAATAACTAAAATAAGTACCCCTCTTCCTATCTTTCACCTAC
The DNA here is from genome assembly GCA_016271365.2 of Neoceratodus forsteri. Lineage (NCBI taxonomy): Eukaryota > Metazoa > Chordata > Ceratodontiformes > Ceratodontidae > Neoceratodus > Neoceratodus forsteri. The sequence continues at coordinate 586,543,629 of CM028137.1, read as the reverse complement.
TTACCCTCTTCCCCACTGTCTCTCTCACCTCCCGTAGGCTTCACCACCCCCCCACCTCCCCACCCCACCCTACCTCCTTTCCCCTTTGCCCTCCTTTTGGGCCCTGATTTCCTCTGCTACTCTGACAAGGCCCCTCTTGGGTGGCTCCTCCACTGTATATCTTCTTGGGTGGCTTCTCCATTCTATATCTTCAGCCTACCTCACATTTCTTGTCCTACTCTTCATTGTTACCAACTACCTAGCTCTAGCCTTTTCTACCTCTGCCTACCTCCTCTCCCTATTCTCCCTGCCACTTACCTCCTACTCAAACTCCTACTGTGACAACTTAATTCAGCATTACTAGCTCTTGGCTCAGCATCGCTGAATGTTTGTATCTCTGTTGTATTACCTATAAATTACTCTAGAACTCTCAACCTATGCTATTAGTATAGAGACTTGACAAAATCTGTTAACCCTTCTATGTTGTACTTTCATAACTTTGTTGTTGTATCTTTGATTTTGTGTATAACCCTCTTTCTTGTGTGTAATGTATTCAACCACGTGGAACCTTTGTAAACGAGCTTTTAGCTCAAAGGTGTTAATCCGAGATACAAATAAATAAAAATAAAAACATATTCCCTGCCACCCAGTGGTCAACCATCCCCTGGTCTCTGATCCCTGCCCCATAACAAGGACAACACCCTGTCCTATGTTTAGGAGAACTGTCATTAGAATGCATGCTGTAATGTAAAAACCAACCCAGCATATTCCCTGCTGTTCCGGGGTACACTTTGCAATAGCTGTTCCCTCCATATGACATAGGGAATCCCTGGCACCTAGTGGCCCCCAATATGGCACTGAATCATCCACCCTGCCACCTGCCTCCTCTTACCTGACTCTTTGGTGATGCAGAGCCCATCTGGTGACCAGCACAGTCCTCCAACACCTCCTTGGCTAGCCACAATATGCAAAGCCAGAGAAAGAGTGTGTTCTATGTAATGAAAAGGGTGCACATCCTCTAATGTACATGATTGCACTACAACTGTATAGTAAAGGACACATGCCCTGTACATTACATGTGATGCACACTCTGGTTTTGCATATGGTTGCCTGCTGAGGAGCTGTGAGGAGGGCTGTGCCGGTCACTGTATGGGCTCCATAGCACCAATGAGTCAGGTAGGATGGGGTGGCAGGGTGGGTGATTAGTGGTGTGGTGGGGGGCACTAGACACCAGGAATTCCCTATGTCACATTGGGGGAATGGCAATCACAGACGGGTAACAGGGAACACCAGTGATTATGCTGGGTAGAGTTTGCACTGTACCAGGGTAGATATTTAACTATTTCTGGGGAGATCAAGAACCGGGGGCACTGACTACCTATACCCATTGTTAATTGGAGTTACTGACAGTTACAGATTGACAGGTCATGGTATGGCATGACATAACACTGAGCATCACTGTAGTTACTTCTGTTTTACCAGTCTAGTTTGCAACCGCTGTAGTCCAGGTCAGCAGACTCTCTCATGCAGATAAACATCATATTTAAACATATCACATACTATGTTGGCATAAAGCTGTTACAATATGCAGTAGTTACCCTGACTTTCATGTACAGTTTTGTCAGCTAGGATGCAACACAGTACCTGTACATTGCAATAAATGACATGTCACAAAATACTGCATGACTTAAGGACCTAATTGCAACTGTATTACACTATTCCCTGCAAAATACTAATAATATTGCAAGGTACGGCATTGCATCCTGGCTGGTGCTGCTATTGTTAAGCTGTTCACCAACTAGAGTATAGTCAAAGAGAATATTTTATGTTATTAGTACCATGAATAGTGACAGATAAAAATGTGTTTAACTAATAAATGTTGAAAGTCTTTTGTTTATTAAAGTAGTTGCTAGATTCCACGGGGAACTGATTCAGCTATGGTAAAAAATGCATTGATAATCAGAGTTAAATTTGCAAGTGACTTAAGAGAACTATGATGATGATGATGATGATGATTGAGAGGTGATTGTTGGCTGGTGCTAATGATGTCTGAAACAGGATACAAAACTGTGTGTTTCTGATTCTGACTGAAATGCTACTACTGGCTTGTTTTAAAGTGCTGCTATAAATACCACCATACCATGCTTTTATATTTTATGTATAGAAACATAGAAACATAGAATCTGATGGCAGATAAGGACCACTTGGCCCACCTAATCTGCCTATTTCCCTACCTAACGGATAAGCTGCAGATCCTAGTTAACCAACAGCCTACTTCCTCCTACCCACCACTAGAATTGCCTTATGTCTGTCCCATGCATTCTTGAATTCCCCCACTGTTTTTGACTCTACGACCTCCTCAGGAAGGCTGTTCCATGTATCCACAACACTGTCTGTGAAGAAATATTTCCTCACATTACCTTTGAGCCATCCCCCTTCTATCTTCAAATTGTGCCTCCTTGTTTTTGCACATCTCTTTTTCTGAAAGATGCTGCCCTCTTGGACTTTGTTGATTCCCTTGAGGTATTTGAAAGTTTCTATCATGTCCCCCCTCTCCCTCCTTTCCTCGAGGCTGTACATCTTTAGTTCCTTTAGTCATATGTATTCTGATGCAGACCCTGCATCATTTTGGTTGCCCTCCTCTGGACAGCCTTCACCCTGTCTATGTCTTTGCAGAGATGGGGTCTCCAGAACTGTACACAGTACTCCAGATGTGGTCTTACCAACTGTCTGTACAGAGGGACAACAACTTCCTGTTTTCTACTGGTGATGCCTCTCCTTATACATCCCAGTATGCCCCCAGCCCTCCTTACTGCCTTCTCACATTGCTGATCCACATTTAGGTCATCTAATATGACTTCCCCCAGGTCCCTTTAAATTTTTGTTGTTGTCAGTATCTCACCCCCCATTGTGTACTCTTCCCCTGGGTTTTTGTTTCCCAGGTGCATTACTTTGCACTTCTTTGCATTGAATCTAAGCTGCCATACATTTGACCATTCCTCCAACCTTGCCAAGTCCCTTCTCATCCTTTCCATCCCACCTTGTGTATCACCCCTGTTGCAGATCTTTGTGTCATCTACAAAGAGACATACTTTCCCTTCTAGTCCCTCTGCAATGTTACTTATAAAGACATTAAAAAGGAACGGCCCCAGTACTGTACCCTGCGGTACCACACTAGTAACCCTCCTTTCTTCACTGTGGACTCCATTTACTATTACCCGCTGGGTCCTGTTGTCCAGCCAATGCTTTACCCAGGCTACCACCCTAGGACCCACTCCCAGGCTGGCTAATTTGTTTATTAATCTTTTGTGTGGGATTGTGTCAAATGCCTTGCTAAAGTCTAGGTAGGCCATGTCCACAGCCCTTCCCTGGTCTACTGCTTTGGTCACCCAGTCAAAGAAATCAATTAGATTTGTCTGACATGACCTTCCCACTGTGAATCCATGCTGCCTCAGATCCTGTGCCCCACTGGCCTCTAGGTATTCAACAATTCTTTCCTTCAGAAGTGATTACATCATTTTCCCTACCACTGAGGTCAAACTGACAGGTCTGTAGTTTCCTACCTCTGTCTTGCTCCCATTTTTGTGAGAGGGAATCACATCCGCCCTCCTCCAGTCCTCAGGTACCACCTCATCCTCCCATGATTTATTAAAAAGGGTAGTCAGTGGTGTTACTAGTTCTTCTCTTAGTTCTTTTAAAATTCTAGGGTGAATCCAACCAGGCCCCATTGCTTTTTCCAGCTTCAGTTTTAAGAGTTCTTTCAGAACCCTTTCTTCTGTGAAAGGACTAATATCTAGTTGAATCAGGTTAAAATTGTGCTGGAGGTTCCTGGTGAGTGTTTCTTGGCAGGGACTTCAAGAGAATTGCTAGTCCATGATACTGAGGAGGCTAACAAACTAGACTAATATGTTTATTGCATATCAGAAGTTGTAAGGATGGCACTTAATCAGTGGGTTGATCAAGTGAGACAAGCACAGATCACATTTTTTGGTATAAAAAGTTGAACTGAACTAATATAACATTAGGTTTACATAGTGCCATACTGTATGTAGTAATGTAAGGTCAGAAGGGGCACTAAGTCCCATCCCAGCTTTATAAGCAGGGACAAACAAGTATGCTGTGCAAACAGGTACTAATTTATAAGGATTTCTCTCCCTTCCTACATCACAGGGTACCCTGGGAATACTTTGTTAGTCAAACATTTATCCAGGCATACTCTGAGGGCCTGCACTGTACCAGTGTTCACTGTTTTTGCTGGCTAGCAGGCAGTATCATTGACTCACAATCCTCTAGAAGTCCCTGCCAAGAAACACTCACCAGGAACCTCAGCACAATTTTAACCTGATTCAGAACTGGCTCACTAATAGTCTGCTGATGCTCAACAGCAAAAAGACTAAAACTATACTCTTCACAAGGCACCAAAAGAGGAGGCTAACAAAGCCTCTCTCTCAACTATCCACAAATCTCTCCATCCTTGAGCAGATGTCTTCATTCCAGTATTTGGGAGTCACCACTGATGAATCCCTTTCCTTCAATGAGCACATATACAATCTCACCATTGCCGCTAACAGGAAACTAGGTGTCTTCTATAGGGTTCAGTTCTGCCTTACAACTGAGGCTAGGCTCCAGGCAGTTAGAGGTACAATTTTACCAGTACTTGAGTATGGAGATGTGGTATATGCAGACACCAGCCTTTGCAGAATATAGACCTCCCTCAGTAAAGCATGATTATTTGTCCTCAGTGCTGATTGCCTTATGCATACATGAGATCTTTATATCAGGACGCAATGGCTCCCTTGCCAAGACTGGATTAAGCTGCAATCCTGCATCTCAGGGAAGAAGGCCCTCCTTGGTCTTGCACCTCCTTCTCTACAGGCTTATTTCGACCAGTCCCAGACAAGCATGCCACTAGAAGCATTGCTAAACATGTACTTGCTGTGCCTTTTAGAAAAACAGTCTTAGGAAAGTGAGCCTTTGTGGCAAGGGCTCCCTCCTGGCTCAGTGCACTCCCTTTCTCTACTAACAGCCACACAAGCCTTAGCCACTTCAAAACTGAACTAAGAAAATTCATCATGCCCCCTGAGTAGTGCTTCTGCCACCTCTAGCCACCTATGAGCACTAGCTCCCTTAAAGCCTGGCCCAGCCCAGATTGCATGCTCTATTCCGTTGTCTATGCTCCCTCCCCTACTACCTCCCCTATTATCTCTTTTGTATCCCTACCTACCTTTAACCCCCCCACTATTTACCTCCCTTAACCCTCTAATGCTGCGTCTGCAACTAGCTAACCTGCTGGGTCTTGTCACTCTCTCCCACCTTTCTTCTGCTGCACACCCTAGTTAGACCCAGGCTCATTTCTAGTGCTGCTGCCACTACCTGCTCACTATTATTCAGTTCCTGTACCTTTTTGACTTTGCACTTTTCCTTCTTATCATGGGCGAGATCTCTTATAATCTGGTATGCCAAATTTTTGTGAACTCTGTAATATTGTTGACATTACTGTGATACTATAAATTCTATGTATTTAATACGTCTTTCGGAAGAGATGTTAAACCGAGGTCCCATCTCCTGGATTGGTGGTAGTTTAGGTGGATGTTAAAGATCTCATGACACTTATCGAAAAGAGTAGGGGAATTTTTTATTAACAGAAATACTACAAGCAAAAATAAAAGAAACAGAAAATGAAAAATACATTCAAGAAACCATAAATCATATTACAGGGAAAATCTGAGTCGGTGATCCAAGGCATGCCTTTCCACAATTCCAACATAGTTCTAGCAGGTTTAGACAGTAAGTCTGAAATATAAATGGATTTCAAATCAGAGACCACTTTTTGTAGCACAACATGGTGAGATAAATCCAGTTGTTGTAAGGTAAAGAGAAATCGAGTCATCCAAATATGCAATTTTAGAACAGTAAAGACAATATTTAAAGTATCAATATTCCACTTCCTCCAAGCCTGTGAAAAAGCACCATGCATTAAAACCTCATACGACACAGAGGTAAATACAGGTTCCTGCCACTGAGTCACCAAATAAGACCAAAAATCCTTAATATAAAGCAATGGAAAAACAAATTGTGGATAATTTCCTCTTGTTGCATATGGGACAGTCTCAAACAAAATATTTCAGTTAACTGTTTATGTTTTTGGTTTGCTTTCACATTAATATGTTCATGACAGCTCAACCAATGTAAATCCCACATCCTCTGAGGGATTCGGGTATTATGCAGAAGTGTCAAAAGGTCATTCAGAGAGGTATCTGGACATTTAGGGAAAGCTACTGGGACAGTACAAATGTGAGCAAGTAAATGCTTATACAAAGCCTTTCTAGTCAGGGTCATAATAGTGGAGCTCAACACATGCCACTGTTTCAAGTGCAAAAAAGTTTCTCTGACATAACATAGTATAGAAGGGACCTGTCTGAGTACCTTAAGAGAATTCATTTCCCAAAGGCCAAACCATGGGTTACAGGATTCATAAAATCAAGATTCCCACCCCTTTTCACAATTTATCTGAAGAGGTTTAATATTAAGTTATAAAAAAAATGCTATTGCAGAAAAATAAAGGATGGACAATATCGAGACCACCCTCTGAAAGTGGCAGGTATGTTAAATTGCATTGAATAGGGTTGAGGTGACTGTCCCACAGTGCTTGAAAGAAAATACTCAATAACCTGATTTCAAATCTCTGTGGAGGGGGAAAGTCATATGCTAAAAAAAGAAAAACAGGAAGCAAATAAGTTTTAATCATATACGCCTTCTTCTTTTTCCCTATTTTTCATCTATTCCATAAAGTAACTTTAGACTGTGCAATATCTAGTTTAGGACCCCAATTTATAACATCCAAAGAACCATTCCCCAAAAAAATACCCACAATTTTAATAGGGTCAGAGGTTATTCTAATCTTTGAAACTAAAGTGTGTCTCAAACCACTAGAACACAATTGTCGACCCACACATTTATCCAAGTTCAGGGTTGCTCCAGAAAGGGACCCAAAAGCCAAACAATGGTTGATTGCTTCAGTAATCAAAAAAGTGTCTGCCACAACTAGACTCATATCATCTGCATAGGCCATTACAGTGTGTGGAATAGAATGTAATGGAGTAGAAAGCAGAACAATAGATTGGGATGTATTATTAGAAAACAGTAAAGGATCTAAAAAAAATATGTACAGGATAGGGCTAAGTGGACAGCCTTGTCTAACCCCCTCTTTTCAGTGGTATTATAGGACCTTTCCAACCATTCACCACAGGGACTGTTGTGGCTGATTGATACAATAACCGAATCCAAGAAATAGTTCTATCAAGAATTTTATAATGACGTAAGGCAAGCCATAAAAAATCATGATTGACCAAATCAAAAGCTTGGTTTTTGTCCAAGGAAATCAGGTATCCATCCACCAGGTCATGATTACCATGTTCAACTATTTCTCGTAATAAAATTACATGATCAGAAATACTCCTCCCCGGAATATTACTAAACTCAGCTTCAGAAAGCACAAGAGGGGCTATTTTTAACAAGTGGAGTGAAACAATTTTAGCTAAGATTTTAAAGTCAATATTTAAAAGACTAAGGGGCCTCCAACTGTGTAACAATTGCCTGTCCCCCTTTTTGAATATATAAAAAAAGACTACCCATATTCAAATCCAATGGTAGAACATTTTGCCATAAAACATAATTAAACATTGCTGTTAATTCACCACATAGGTCAACATCCAGTAACTTGTAAAGTTCATTGGAAAGACCATCTAAGCCAGGAGTTACCCCTAGTCGCAGAGCACGAATTGCATCTCCCACTTCCTGACTCTGGATATCACTAGTAACCAAACCTGTGATTGATTGTGGAATGTCAGGGATCTCCAAGTGAGACAGGTAGGTAGAGGTTCCCACTACCTGTGAGATAATGGGACCAAACAATTGTCTGGTATAATCAGCTAAATATCTCTGAATATCTAAAGAATCAGTCAGTTCTGTCATATTACCATCAAATAGGGTCTCAAAAACTTTACTTTCTACTCGTTTAGAACAGCTATCAAACAGGCAGACAGCATGATAGGAACCTGAAATTCCAAATTGTTGCTGTTGTAACAAGGAAAATTGTTTGGAATGATATGTATTAAGTTCCAGTTTAAGCTGAGCAATTTGAGCAGTAAAGTTATGACCAGTAGTATAAGACAAGGTAAGTATTTTTTTGTAACTGACAGCGCGTCCTATCGTAGTCAAAATGTTGAGTATTGTGAGATTAATTACTAAAATGTTTCAACAAATGCCGTATGTCTGATTTGGTATCAGACCACCAGCCCCACAGGTCATCATAGAGAATGAAAACCAATTTCCTGGCTTGAAAAAAACAGCTTAAGTTGTGCCAACAACTGTAAATCACTCAACAATGCAGAATTCAGTTTCCATGAACCCGGACCAAAATGCCTTGTATGGGCAGCACCAAGGGTAACAGTTAAAAGATTATAGTCCGAAAAGGCCTCAACCTGGACAGTAGCAGCAGAAAGTGGCAAGTGATGGGATACAAAAAAAAATCAATACGGGAAGCCACAGGACCTTTATGAAAGGTAGGGGTATGTGTATGATTTATCCTAAGGTATGCATCCTTCAGTTTCGTGGACTGCAACATTTGCTTTAAAAAATTGGTATCACAAAATAATTTGGTAGTCTTAGTGGAGTGTGATTTATCTTTAATAGATAAGCCGCAATTGAAGTCTCCACCAAAAACAACATATTGGGAGGTGTAAAGATAAGGGCTGACAAGCTTCAATAAATCAGTTCTAAGTGATTTAGGTTGCAGTGCATAAATATTAATAATCCTGTATAGAACATTAAAAATACTTACATCCAAAAGCAATAGTCTACCTGGGCATAAATCAAATACTTTAATAACAGAAACATCAGGTAAATTGAACAAAATTCCCACACCTGAACATGTCTCCTGGCCAAAGGACCAATAGGATAGGCCAGGAAACCATGCTCTTTGTGCTTTCGATATTTCAGGAAGGGAATGATACCTCACATTCTGTAGCAAGATCACCCCAAAAGTAAGACAGGATAAGAAAGAAAAAAACAAATCCCTCTTGAGCTGTCTTTTAATATTGTTGACATTCACAGTATGTATGGAAAACGAGGGAGCCATAAGGCTGAGCAAAGAAAAATCAGTGATAAGGCATCAAAACTTCACCTAGGTTTACCCCTTCTGGAAACACCATCTTTATGCTTAACCTTAGCCTTAGTCTTCCTTTTTTATGACCCCGGATTATCAAGGGGGACTTCTGTGTCTGTAGTTACAATAATTCTGGATGAGAAGAAAGTACAGAGGAAGAGTCAGAATCAATGTTTTCCGAGGGGTCATGCAGCAAGTCAAATTTATTGGCCAATGGGATGTCATCCACCTTAAATGCCTTAGGAAAGGGTGACCCCAATTTTCTGGAGCCCTTTGTAATTCTAGTATGTGGGACAAAAGTTTCTGGAGGGAGTGGGTCCATAGTACCTGTGGGAATAGCCGGGGTATCAACAGTGGACAGGGGAACCATGTCAGAACAACTAGGCAAAACAGGAGGAGGGGAGAGGGGTCTGGTACAGGGACAACTATATCAGTGTGCAAAACAGTAAGGGCACTGTCACAGCAGTAGGGAGAGCAGCAGAACAAGGAAAATGCATGGATAGAGCCTCTGAAGAGAGAAGCAAAGGCTGTTCACTCTGAAAGGCAGAGGAAAAACTATGAATCTTGGAATGTTGTGCCACAGTGATAAGTAGTCTTTGTTCCTCCCCATCAGCCAGCATGGGAGAGTTATGTGCAGCCCAAGTATGTTGTTGAAAAGTGTGACCAGCTTCTTCGCAAAGAACACACTTAGGTTCTTCCAAGCATTGAGAACCAGCATGGCTGAGTTCACCACAAACGGAGCATTTCACTACATCACAAATGCTACTAAGGTGGCTAACAGATCCACATCTGTAACATGCCTTTGGCTGACCAGGATAGAAAAGAACTCCCCTATCTCTGCCTAACATAAAACTGTTGGGTAAATGTTGCACCCCCACATCAGTTGTTTTAAGCATCACTCTCACTTTCCAGCCCCCCATCCACAAATTCTCAGAATCAAAAATAGCCTCTGGATCTTTAAGTATTGTACAACACTGTTTCAGCCGTACAGTATTGTCATTCAAACTGACCCCCTCATTACAGAATAGAACAGTGATATTTTTATGAGCAGGTTTAGTTAAAGGAACTGCACTAAATGAGGCCCATAAGGGTGAAGTTTTCAGTTCATGAAATTTAGTCCAAAACTTCTCCAGACCTGACAAAGATTTAAAGCTGACATCAAAATGAGTTTCATTGGAGACATGGAGTAAAGCATGAATTTCATAGGCAGCACATTTCATCTAGTCTTTAAGGAGAGTTCGACCTGATCAGGCAGTTAAGCCATACACCTAAGTACTGCAGTCAGACTACATTGTGTCATTTAGCCTGATGTGTAGGCACAGTAAAACAGGAGGCATAGGTCTTAGGAGCAGTAGGGCATAAAAAAGTATCCTGTTTAGCGGGCAGTGGACTTGACCCAGGGTCCCAGGGTTGTAGACTGGGAAAAGATGGAGTAGGCAGAGAGGAGAACTCTACAGGAGGTGCAACAACCGGGAAATTCAAAACCGGATTCTGAGTAAGTTTAAATTCAGGAGGTAGAGAGGGTTCTAGGGGTCACGGTCAGACAAGCGACCACAGATCAGGAGGAAAAACAGCTGTAGCAGGTTCCATGGAAATCCGAATAGGCGAGGGACCAGAGTGCCACGTTCCAAAAACAGGATCCTTTTCAAAGCCCGCTGCACTGAGGACTGAGTCTACCGACCAATCCGTATTCTGGTCTCCAGTTGCAGGTGAAAGGGCTCATCATAGGCCCAGCTGGGAGACAGCCGGTAACGCCATTCCGGGCGATCCCTCACCATCAGTAGAGACAGACTGTGCAACTGCAGGCCGAGCAGGTAAAAAATAAGGAAGTGTCAAATCACTCCTGAAGTGCCAGTGGACAAGGAAACTACAGTTTTACACTGTGAGTCAGCAGAAAGAATTCCTAGAGTCACAGTAGCAGATTGTTTCAGAGCAATAAGTTCTGCTTTCTTTTCCAAATAAAGTTGTTCCTTCAGTGCTAGCAAAGCATCAACAGCATCCAAATCAGCAGGTAAAGAAACAGGAAGGTTTGCAGAAGTATTTTCAGGAGAAAGTATTGCAGCATCAACAGTTCTGATAGAAGGCTTAGAGTTACCTTGTACTTCTTGACCCACAGGAGTAAGAAGATATTTTCCCAAATCCAATGGTACATTGAGTTGAGTCACATTAGCAGCAGGAGATTCCTTAGGCAGTGCGGTCTCTTGCAATACAGAGACAGGAGAAGACCGTCTCCCCTGCCTCCAACACCTCCATGTCCTCCACAGCTCCTCCATGGACGGCCATCTTGGCAGAATGCCATGATGTAAGGGGACCCTACCACAGAGTAGGAGAAGTTCCCCAGTGTCCAGGCCAAATTTTCCTCATTCACTAAAAATACCACCAACAGTTTAATCTGGTTCAATTTCAGTTGCTTACCATCTGTATCCCCGCCCCCTCCGGTTGCCCCTGGAAAAGGACTTCAGGCCCAGTGGGCTTACCGGGTTAACAAAATTCAACAACAACAACTGTTTAGTTTGACAGTGCTTCACAGCTACATATGTTCCCACCTGTCTTGTCTGCCCCCTCCTTTTTTTTTATTGTACGATGAGGATCCTTCAAAAAGGAGCTTTTAGCTCAAATGATATACTGTACTTCTGACTTTCCTAATAAAATAAAACATTTAAAAAATGTAAAAAAAGAATGACTGCCTCCTAACATTAATCCTAAATTTCCCACCATTGTGCTATAGGGTAAATTAACACATCCTTTTGGAACACAGCAGATCAAATATCTCCTGTTTGGTCTTATCGGTTCTCTTGTGGGTACAGAATACGGAGATGATGTCCCCCTCAGCCTCCTTTTGTCCCGGTTGCACACATTAAGGGCCTCCAATCTCACTTCATGGCTTTTGTTTTCCACACCCCTGATCATTTTAGTGGCTCTAGGCTGTACTTTCTCAACTGCAGCACCATTCTGTTTTCCTTGGTGATGTTAGAAACTCAAACGATACTCTAGATGGGACCTGACTGGAGCTTTGTTATGCGGCAGGATTACTGTACTTTTTCTTGTCTGCCTTGGAATCACTTTTGATATATCTTAGCATTATTATAGCCTTCTTGGCAGGATCCAGACACCACAAGTCATACTTTAACCCCTGATCTTTTAAGATACATGGGTCCTTTTCCTTTTCTGATGCAGCAAGATGAGTCCTACACAGTGTACTGTTTACCTCAGTTCATCATCCACAAGTTTAGCACCTTGAATTTGGCTAAATTGTATTTAAGACAGCAGACCAGTTGCTCAGCTTTTTACATGTCATCCAGAAGGTGTCCTTATCCACAAGGGAGTACATCACTCTAGTTAGCGTCATGTCATCTAGTGATCCAAGATCATGGAAGAAAATATTGAATAGCTGTGGCCCCAGTACAAAACCTGTCGCTGAATATCCCTCTCCACTCACAGTATTGCCCATCAAACATAGCCCTCTGCTTCCAATAACCAAGTCAGGTAGGAAAATCCATCTTGTATATGATTTATATACAGTATACTGCACTGATGCCAAAGACCTTGCTGAAGCTGAGATGGACTACTGTACATCCATGGCGCTGCACCTGTCCACCTATAGAGTCACCCCTTTAATGTAGGTGATCAAATTGGTTTCATATGTTTTGCTCTCTATTAAGCCATGCTGAGAGGGGGTGACAGCCTGACCTCAATCAAGCACATCATTTTGTCCTTGGTAATGGGTTCTAGGACCTTGCCCAGCACTGATATTAGGCTGACTGGCATGCAGTTGCCCGGGTCTGACCTTGCCCCATTCCTAAAGATGGGAACTACATTTCCACTTTGCAGTCCTCTGGCATCATGCATCTATAGACTCATGAATGATTAATATAATGGGTACCAGCAACTGTGGCATATGGACATTCTCTTGTGTTTCAGCAGCCCCATATCAAATTCATATTATTTTGCCCAGTATGCAATGGTTATCAAAATACTTAAAATCCACAACAAAGAACATGAGTTGCCATGCTTGAAGTTACATGGTAAGAATTAGTTCCTCTACTGAAAAGAAATGTAAGGAGTCAAATTGTTTTATGTTGTTTTAACACCAATGTTCTAAGTGTCAGCAAGAATATGAGAGGAAAAAGTGAAACAGGGACAAATCATTTGTCATGATGTTAGATTAATTTTACTAAGGGTGCAGACCTCTGTGACTTCTGGAAGCAATTTCTTCAATAAGCTAGATACGTTTTTTGTTCTGAATTTATTTTGATTTGTGAATCAGGAGACCACAGGCCTTTAATTTTGGCTATCCTGATTAGGCAAAACAAAAAAAAGGTTGTTAAAAAAAATAAGCAATTGTAAATATCAAATAAATTAATTTTACAATATTAAATTGTTATTCTGCTTCTTTCTCTTGCACAATATGGACTCGATTTTTAAAGAGTCCTTAAAGTGACACAAGTTACCTTGCTTCAGGGCTGTGGAAACACTCAGGTGCACTAGGGACCATCTGCCTGATTTTATAAAATTCAGGGTCCTGGCACCAAACTCCCCTGGTTTGTTGCAAGTCAACCACTGTGCCAAACAGTTAATGCACCTGTAGAATTGCCACAGGGATCAGCCCCCCCAGTGCAACACTAGTGGGGCAAGGATGGGTGGGGTGAAGCTGCTGGACAGGAGTTGGCTGGGTGCAGAAGGGGCATGGGAGGTGCCATGGGGGGGTCCAGGTGACAGCTGAACAGCAGTGGAGTGATGACGCTCAGCGGGGTGTGTTTGCATTGTACTGTATGTATACCATAGGTATTATACTGTGTGTACAGTATTATTATCTTCCCTGGTAGTCTAGTGGCCCCCCTCTCATCCACAATGTCCCCCATAAATAATGACATAACATCCATTGTGGTCTAGTGTACCTCCGATCTCCAGTTTCCCACAGAAATAGTTACATATCCACCCTGGTAGTCTAGTACCCCCTCCCCAATCCTCAGTCACCCCAAAATCATTTATGTAATACCTCCTGGTGTTCTAGTGGCCACCACCTCAAAAGCCAGGAAGGCAGTACCCCCACCCCTCCCCATCCAATCCTGAACCCCAGCCATTGACTGGCATAGCCTCCACTCTCCACTCATTGTTTGCTGCCCAACTGATCAGACACTGAGCATGTACTGTCAATCAGTGAGCGCATACAGTATACAGTACATGCTCAGTGACAGATGAATTGGCTGGCCAGCCATGGTCAAAAGTATTGTACTATATATTCCATGGTTTATGTGGTCTTTGGAAAGTTATTCCACAGTTTACATAGAAATGCTTTTTAAAACTGTGCAGAATTTCTAACAAAATTCTGTAAAAAGAGATTCTAGCCATATTGGTCCTTGGAAAACAGGTGGGGCTGGAAGGTCCGTGTTATCCAAGGGCTTAACTTTCTGCCCCACACAGGAATTTGATAATGTCAGATTAGGTGGTGAGATGGAGAAACATTTTAGATGGCTTTGTCTAAAAGAGTGATTTTTTGATAAGAACACACAAACAATGCAGTACGGCAGCACAAGTAAAACATCAGAGTGGACCCCTCGGAGCAGACACAATTCCAAATTGGGTGCCTACATTGACTGCTTCTGCAGAAGTATAAACTCCCAGATCCTAAGCAAGCAGCAGAAATTCTTCTTTAATATCACACCACTGAAAAAAGGGCAATACAAACACTGAAAAACAACCATAACATTGTAATTAAACAAGCTGACAAGGGTGGAGCTATAGTTGTGATGAACACAGAGGATTACATTAAAGAGGCACACAGACAGCTGTCAGATACAACTTATTATGGAGAACTTACAGAATCCCCTACCACACAATATACTGAAGAACTCAAAAACATCTTCATGCCTCTACCTAACAACATCCAAGAATAGTTAAATAAACTAATTACAAACAATCCCAATCCAGGGACATTCTATATGTTACCTAAGGTACATAAACCCTGGAATCCAGGACAACCCATCAACTCTGGCATTGATACACTCACTGAGAACATTTCAGGACTCATTGTCTTCATTGAATCCATTTTAAAACCACTAGTAAGAGCTACTAGCAGTTTTATTCAGGACATGATTGATTTCCTCAGGAAACTGAAGCAAATTTGACAACTACCACCCAACACTATCCTAGCTACAATGGATGTCACTGCCCTCTACACTAATATCCCACATGAAGATAACATATCCGTGTGTCAGAAATTTTTGCAGGACAACACATCCACAAGAATTATTTCAGGAACCACCACCCACACCCTAATAAAATTAATTCTGACACACAGTTTCACTTTTAATGACAAGCATTTTTTGTAGATTATTGGGAAAGCCATGGGCACAAAAGTGGCACCGCAATAAGTCAATCTTGTCATGGTCTGTCTAGAAGAAGATTTTTTTAAACACCAGCCCTATAAACTGTCTGTCTATTTCCAGTATATATAGATGACATATTCCTGATTTGGACAGAAGCTGAAGACTCCCTCAAAAAGTTCCATCATGATTTTAACAACTTTCATCACTCTGCCAAACTCTATTGAATACTCTACCACCAGCATTTATTTTCTAGGTTCCACATTTTATATCACTAATGATGGACATATACAAACTGCCCTTTACAGAAAATCCACTGACAGGCACTGCTACCTGCATAATTCCTACTTCCTATACAAACTGCCCTTTACAGAAAATCCACTGACAGACACTGCTACCTGCATAATTCCAGATTCCATCCTAAGCATACAAACACATCTGTAATTTACAGTAAGGCAATTCAATACCATTGAATCTGCTCTGGGGAGAGAACAAGAGACAGACAGCTATACTCACTTTAGAATTCCTTGATCCAGCAGGACATCTCCCCAAGACAAATTGACAGAGAAAATGAACGGACCATACAAATAGCATGAGAAAATATGCTGGAATACAGTCAAAAAGATCAAACTGATCGCACACCCTAGTTGTCACTTACAGCCCCATGCTAAAACCTCTTCAGCAAATAATTAAAGAACTACAACCCTCGCTGATTAAAGATGAAATACTTAAGGACATCTTCCCAGAACCACCTGTAATTGCCTATAAGCAGCCTCCCCAACCTCTTGAACATACTAATTCTTAACAAACTTCCAGCACATCAAAACAACCAGGAAACAAGAGGGACAACACCAAGCGACATGACAAGATGTAAGACCTGCACCCACATATGCTGACAGACAACCAAGACCAGCCAGAACAGCACAATAAAAATCAATGGATCCTACACATGTCAATCCAGCAATGTGGTTACCTAATTCAGTGCATGAAGTGCACACATGGATGCTATAATGGGGAAACTAGGCAACCACTGCAAACCAGGATGAACCACCACTAACACACTGTAGTAAACAAGATTAGCAGCACATCAGTAGGACACCATTTTTCACAAAAAGATAATTCCCTCTCTAACTTATCTGTTCTAATATTAAGAGGCAACTTCAAAAACACATAGGACAAAAGGACATCAGAACTTAAATATATTAAACAACTGAAATCTAATATTTGTGGACTGAATCAGGACATTGGATTTATGACACACTATGGTAAATTGTAATTATTTTGTTACTTGTCATCTAAGGTTTTTTTTTCTTTCTTTTTCCTGCTTCTATGTTCCTACCTACTGTTTCTAATGACCTGTTCCTTCCTTCCTCTGTTACTAATATCTTTTCAGCTTCAGTCCTGACAACTCCTCCCCACCTCACGCTTCACTGTGTATACTAACCTTACACTCTGTTTATCAAAGCCTTTGTTGTTTTGTGTTCCTTCATTTCTTTATAGCTTCCATTAATTTCTTAACACTTTCTACCAATCTACCCTTCCTGCTAACACCTTATATCTCAAATCATTCTTATCTGTGTTCCAGTCTTGTCACCTTAGTACCTCTTCTAGCATCCATTTATCTTCACATGACCTGTTCCTATTATTGCCACCCCTAGGTCATCTCACACATCCTATTTTTATCACTTTACAACCTTTACAGACTCTTATCTCAGGACTTTATTGCTCTGTGTCCCTTTCTTCACTTCTAAGCTTCACACTGCCTACCATTCTACCCTTCCTGTAATTCTCTTTTTATTTTTATACATTGCTCAACAACATATATATATATATATATACACACATATATATATATATATATATATATATATATATATATATATATATATATACATACTGCTTATGTTGCTTAGTTTTGCCATTCACCTGAAGAAGGGACCTGTGAGACCCCAAAAGCTTGTGTAGAATTCCATCTTTGATCCAATAAAAGGTATCAAGCCAAATTCTAAAAATCATTACAGAAGCAGAATTGATATTCTGCCCAAATTCTGATTGTGGAATTCCATGTTCTGCACAGCCCTAATTTCAGTAAATCCCCATAGACTATAGCTCAAAACCAGTACCAGAACTATCTTGGGAATAGGTTAGCAAAACCAATCAAAATGACCCCTGGCCTGTCCCATTCCATGTTTTTTCATGTGTTTATAGACTCTGTATTGTTTTATACTTGGTGGTATCAGTAGCTATTCAGTTAGGGGTAGGTAATGTAGCCATTTATATTTTTACTACATTTATATAGTATTTGCATACTATATGACATCTGTCAGTCTTCTTATATTGCATAAGAATTTTTAAAGTTAAAATGGGCCTTGAACAGATAAACAAACAAAGTAGAGGTTTAATTACTTTTTGGGGACTAATGGGAGTTTGTGAGTTTCAGTACACAAACATTTGGATCTGCTCTGTACAGAACCCAGAAAGCACGTCTAGTAAACTGTAATTATCTGACAAGTGAAATGCATCATTCTACCCATTCTGTCTGTCTATAAAATACAACATATTGTTTATAACTTATCCTCTGTTTACATCTCAGATCGACGTCCGACCAAGGTGACTACCAACTGCTGTAAGTCTGTCTCTAAAACTACAATTCCTTATACCATCACTGGGTTCAAGAAGCAAAATCCTCTGAAGCCCTGCGTACAAGCTATTATGTAAGACCTCAGTTTTATGAAAAATAACTGTTTTAAAACATTCTATGTGCTTCTAAAACACTGCATTAAAAATGAATGTACTATTATATTTTCAATTCAATACAGTGATTTGCTTATAAATAGTTTCAGTTGATATTGTCTTTTAATTACATGATTCTGTTTTTTGGATGAACTGCTAAATTCACAAATGAAGAGCAGAAGTCTCTAAAATTGCCATATATCTTTATTTTGCTTTTTTTTTTTTTTTTAGAAAATGCAAACAGTTATAACTTAGTGTCTGTGATGGGGTATTGGGCTGTCTATGATGTGATACTGGGGCCTTCCAGACACATGCCTCATTACACTGAGGAGGTCAGCCTAGGTTGCTGGTGTTTTATGATACTAATTAATTATTTCTGTTACATGACTCTGTCTCCACTTACAGAAACTGGAGAGCTCCAAATGAAAATCTTGCATTCAGGGTAACTGGATCTGAGGGTACTTGTAGAATAATCTTGATTTGACAGGTTCCAGGGAAAAAAACTGTTTTGGGAGGAACTGGTGCTAGTGCCTTTAATCATAGCTGGCTCCAAACGTCATGCAGTCAAGTAATTTCACTTGTTGAACTCTAACTTCAGATTCACTGGTGTTAGTTAAATGAAATCACTGTCCCCCAAAATATGACTGATTAAACAGTATGCTTACAGTAGATGTAAATGATGAATCAGCAAATTCATTAGTTTGCATAGGCTCTGTATAGGCCTAGCAGTTAATGTGGTGTCAAACACAGTATTATTACATACAGGTACTCAAATCTCTCATGAAAAATAGTGCCTGAGGGGAACTTGGTCACATTAGGTAACACATTAGGCAAAAAGGGTCATAAATGTTTGTTCAAAATTTGTAACCCACATGCAGCCACTGAAAGAAGTTTAATAGTCTCAGAGGGCATTAGCCTTAAAGGCACAGTGGGGTGCCTAAAATATATTTTTATAGGTTGTCCAAAGGAGGGCAACTCAAAATTGTCATGGGGCTGTATCAGAAGATCTGCAAGAGAGACTGAAGGATCACGCTGGCCTGCTGGCACAGCGGTTGGGGTTCCACTTGCAATGCCAGTGAACCGGGTTCGGGAATGAGGCTGAGTCATCAGAGGGCTGGCTGGGGGGGAGAGGGATGGAGCATCCCTAGGACTGCTCTCCTCCTTGGGGGGGTGGGGGGTTCTTGTGCTCGGTGTGAGGGTGACACCTAGCGGAAGCTGGGTGTATAACCCTGAGCACCGACACATAGTTGAAGAGGGGAGGTACTGGGGCGGAACGGATGCTGGCATCATTGCACGTCTCTGCCCCAGCCAATAGGGGGACAAAATCCCTCCTCACCAGATGTCCCTATGACACCTTGCTCCTGGCTTCTATTAGCCACCTGGCCACATACTCCCCAACCAGATACTAATACACGGCGCCGATTCCTGCCACGGTGACATGTTCCACCTCCTGGGGGGCAAGCCAGGAGTAATTGGGGAGGAAAGGGTGGCTACTCGGGTGGTAGAAATCTTGGGGGCACCGTGACCAGGGTGTATCCTGGATGGAAGGTGAGAGGGAACAAAAAGAGGGGAAAAATATATATATAAAAAAAGAGACCGAAGGATCTCAATATGTACACTCTGGAAGACAGAAAGGAAAGGGGTGCATGATTGAGACCTAAAAATACCTCACAAGGGTAAATAAAATACAGAAGGGGAGTACTGTTCACAGGAAAAGATATGCAAGAACAAGCGGGCATGGAATGAAACTGTAAGGGAGTAAATCCAAGAGGAGATGTGAAGAAGTACTTCTTCACTGAAAGACTGGTGAATGTCTGCAACAGTCTTTCAGCAGAGGTAGTGGAGTAAAACAGTGGTAGGATTCATGAATGTATGGGACAGGCATAAGGTAATTGTAGTGGAAAGCGGGGGAAGGGAGTTGTAGATCAAGTAATATCTGTGTTGTCAGTATAGGGAGGGGAAAAAAGGGACAGACAGGGTAGTCCAAGTGGTCCTTATCTGCCATCAAATTCTATGTTGCTATGTTAATATATAGTACATATACACAGTTCTGTTTGAAAATTACTGATGGGCTAATTCTGGTACAATGTATTTTTAACTGGCATTGCCCACCTTGTCAGTAATGAGTTTGATGGTTTTCTCTGTACCATCTACATTCTGATCCTGAAGCTGCTACCTGTGCAGGTACTGGCATAATGATCTGTTATTAGTGAACACTCCATTTTTTAATGTGTGTGGCATCAAAAGTTACAGGTGCACTGAGGAAGTACTGGCATGATCTCTTAATCCCCCCACCGAAAGACTGGTTTCTTTGTAAGTCTTCACATGCTGGCTGGCACTATTTCCAGGGCACAAAGATGGCAGACCTGGTTGCCACTCAGAGCACATAGATAGGATACCTGGTGAATACCATTTCATTTTTGGTTACTGATCTCATAAGTAAACAACAACAAAAACAGTACTATAAATGTAAAATGTAGCAATGCCTCCAGTTCAAAATATATCATACTGCAGTGAGCAACTTTGTAATTTTCCCTTCTTCATTAGATTTTTTACAGCAGAAACTGGACCAATATGTTCTGATCCAAGAGCCCGCTGGGTGAATAAAAGAATCAAAGAGTTTAAGTAAGTCTGGATTTAGAAAAAAAAATTGCTTTTTTTATATTCTAATAGATGACAAGCAATATATTTTCATAAACCATGTCATTTTCTTTCTATAGTGAAACTGTGGTCAACTGAATTAGAGGCAAAGACTGAAGAAGTCACAGCAAGCAGTTACTTCATAAAACATCCAGATTTTTTTTTCCTTTTATGTAAACCACTAAACTATTGATTTTCTAAGTAATGTTATACTGTAATATATTATATACATCTTTTTCCAAATGTTTAACATGGAAAGTTACGTAGTTAGAAGAGTATGTTTTGCATGATAAAACAAATGGCAGCTATAAGAACGAGTGATGTTACAAGAGAAGCTTTTGCATGCACCATTCAGAACTTGATTCAGCAACAATGCCAGCCTTTCATAATCCTTTTTGTTGCTTTCTTTAAAGAGCAGCCAGTGCCTTCAACAGAACTTTCACAACACATAATGGACCCTGATTCTAGAAAGTTGGTGCAAGTCGCCGGCAAACACAACTTGCACCAGTCGCCGTTGTGACATGGACCCTGCACCCTATTCTAGAAGGGGCAGGGTCCCTGAGTCTATGTCCTGTGACTTATGACATACAGCCAGGTATGCTGAACAAAGGGTGTACCTGATGAGGAAGTTGCAAGTCACAACCACAATGCCATATGGTGCAAGTGCCCTCCATGCCTGAACCCCAGTGGAGCCCTGCAGGGCAAGAGGCCCCCCACCCACTGTCATGCCACCATGGGTCCCCCAACACCAATCCTGAGTCCTTTGTGACTGGTGTACTGTATAGTATGTACAGTACATGCAGCTCAATGTATGTAATACCTGGTAGTCTAGTGACCCCACACCTCCAACCCAGCTGTGCCAGTTCACCCAGCATTCTCTCACCCGTCCCCAGCCGGCGATTGGCACAGCTCACCTCTCACCTCCACGGCCAGCCACCGACTGCATTCAGTAGGAGCTCTTACTAAATAGATGTGCTCAGAAATAAATTTCTGAGCACATCTATACAGTAAGTACTCCGACTGAACTCAGTCGGCGGCTGGCCGTGGAGGTGAGAGGTGGGCTGTGACGGTCGCCTGCTGGGGATGGGTGGGGAGGGTGCTGGGTGGACTGGCACAGCTGGGTGAGGGGGTGGGGGCCAGTAGACTACCAGGGATGGTGTGGGGTACTGTTCTCGATTGTGGCAGTGTCTCAAGTCTGGGCACAGGTGGGGATTGACAGCACTGCCCTGTGGGGCATTTTGCGGTGGGGGGTTTGGGGGTACAGGGTGTGTGTGCATCCCTGCGGGGCTTTCACTGTTTGGGGGTTCAGGGGGCAGGTGGTGTGTGCAGCCCTGTGGGGCACCGACAGGGGTATGCTGAGCATAGGGGGAAGGGCACATGTGGATTGCATGCTGGGCTGCTGACAGGTCTACAGAACCCCTGGGGGGCGCACATAAGTTACACCAGCTAAATGCTGGTGTAACTTATGTTGTTGGTTCCCCTCTGGGGGTTCTTGTAGAATCTCAACATTGGGGACTTTGATGCTGCCTTCTGGAATGGGGCACAACTGCTGCCGTAAACCCCCTAGTGCCATGTCGCAGGGGGGTTATGGCACAACTGCTGGCGTAACAGCACTTTCTGCACAAGTGTCCTGTGACATGTTGCAGGCCACATTGTAGAACTGTGCATGTCACAACTGCTCGCATAAGTCACTACTTGTGCCATTCTACCTGGCGCAAGTGCTGTTACACCAGGCATAATGCTTCTAGAATCTGGGCCAATGTTTAGACACAGTTCAGCCTGTATTTCACATTAGTTCTGTATATCTCCTCCCCATTATTCATCACAGTACATTTACATGAAAACCGGAGCTTTGCTCCTACAGTAAACATTTAACCTATTGCTGCCTACCTGAGGTCATAATGCAGTGCTTGTGACATCATATTTACTCCCATGGCAACAGATTGTGATGTAACAACAGAGGATTGTGGCTTGAGGTAGGGAGTAAGCGATAGAGGCAGATGAACTCTAAGGAATAAAGATCATGTTTTCATGTAAATTTCCTTAGTGATAAATAAATGGGAGGAGAAATATGTAGAATATATAGTGGTGTCCCCCGGATGAAACCCACTTTTAAAGCACTCTGCAGTATGCTTCAGCAGACCTACTGAATAAAGCAATGTAATTTCAGTGCCAATTAGTCCCTTTTGTCATGCAGGAAACCATGACATTCACTTCATCCTGGCAGTGTCACATTTTCCTGAATGACAAAAGGGATTAATTGCCATTGAAATTACATTGTTTTATTCAGCAGATTTGCTGGGGCATTCTGCAGAGTGCTACAAAATGCTGCAGAATTGGGTTTCATCCTGGGGGTCGCCACTGTATATGGAATGCAAGCTGAATTGTACGTAGTTGTTATGTTTTTCAAAGTTATCTTGGAGGCATCAGCAGCTTGTTAAATACAGAAATAGGGTGTTTTACATGTGAAGACTGTTGTTTATGAGAACCTGAAGAGAATTGAAGCATTAAAATAAATAACATGAATTTCAAAGACCTGTACTGATATGATTGGAAATAAAACAGACCCTAATTTACAGTAGGTATCAGTTGACCAGTAGGACTATACAGAATGCAAAATTCCAATCTCAGAATTTTTTTAAAATTGCAATTCCACCCAATATGTTTTCAGAATTTCTTTTTTTTAATTCTGCAGAATTCCAAAAAGCATTGTTGCATAAACAGCAGCAGAATACTTTTCCACAGATTTAGAATGCATAGGTTTTTAGGACAAGATATTATGTCAGCGGCAGCCTAGAAACAGCTCCACCCTCATCCCTAACCCAGATTCCTTAAAATATGCCAGTCAATCATCCCCCCACCCTCAGTTAGAACCCCATCCCACCTCTCCACCTGCACCCACATTTTGACATGTAAAGTATATATGTGTTTTTAATTATAAGTCCAAGGATGGATGATTGGTGCCACCTGTTCTCCTCCATGGCCAACCAGTGACTTTCAGCACCTTGCAGCACAGCAGAACAAATCAGATGATCTCTCCACCCCCCACACTGTTAGCAGCACCCATCCGCTCCTCACCCTGCCTGCACCCAATTCTGAAGGGATGAGAGGACAATGGTTTCTACCAAGAACCAGTTGGAAAGCAGAATTGGCCTTGGAATTGTTTGAGGAACTGTTCCAATGAGAGATTTCTGTGGAAAAATATTTGTCATTGAAGAGGAAGGCCTTCCAACCAAAATCAACTTTCTGCCCTAACAGGACAACTTCATTAGCAATAGTGTATTTTGAAAAATTGGTTTTGGTAGAGGTTGAGTGAATTTTGATCACCACCCATCAGAAGAGGTCAAACTTGTCACCAGATAAGATGAAAGCACTGGGGAATTAAGTGGCATGACTGACATAGTGATCAAGTCTACCAATAATGGGGGAATGGTTGTGGTTATGGCCAAATGTGCTTACCATGCAGAGATTTTGAGACAATTAATTGACTAATAATTTCCATCTTTTGTCAAGAATGTGTATTCCCCAATACTTTAGAACTTTAGCATAGACTTTAACTTGGTGACATCAAAAGTTGCAGGTGCACTGAGGAAGTACTGGCGTGTTCTCTTACAACCCTGAAAGCCTGGGTTGACTGGTTTCTTTGTAAATCTTTACATGCTGGCTGGCACTATTTCCAAAACCGAGTTTGAACATCTCCAGCAAAAGTGTTTTACAGGCCTACATTCTATTTGCTGCCTAAGGTCCACAAGGACCTCCAGAACCCACCGGGGATACTGATAGTACTGTCTATCAGTTCCCTTACATAATGGCTTTCCACATTTGAGGATGCCTTTTTACAAACTCTAGTAGTTCAGCAACCCTTATACTTATGAGATATGATGGTGGTTCCGGGGGCCCTTGAACACCTTAGCTGGGATACTGGTTAAGTGTGGCTTACAATTGTCACTTTACACCAGCTTTCAACATTATTTAGGCATTGACTCTGTGAAGTTCTTCATGGATAGGTTTGGAATAGACATCGTGATTGATCAAGAGTTCATTTTGGATGCTCGGCATCTTATACTTACTTCAGACTATTTGTGCTGTGACTCTAAATTCTATATCCATATATGCTGTTCTGCGACGGGATCATCAATGACCCCCTTCTACATTAACCTTTTTATGGGTTGGTGGTAGGAGGTGGCAACCTCCAGCCCCAGTAATAACATCTTTGTGGACTGGATCCACTATTGTGGAAGATACATTTATGACATCCTTTACATTCTTTGTACAGGTATCTAGGAAAGTTCTGCTGAGGAGGCTGAATTATTTATCTGCCAAATTAAAGAGAATGACCTTAACTTCAATTTTACATATAATGTGGAGTCAGTCGAGTTTTTTTTTGGAGTTGTCTATTATGGGCCATCAGGATGGCTGGATAACCACAGTGGGTTTCGGGAAGCCCATTTCAAGCAATACTATTCAGAGGACAGATAGCTGTCACCCCCACCATCTCATTAGGGGCACACTTTATGGAGTGTTTCTTAGGATCCGTTGTAATTGTAGGGACTTAGAAACCTTTAAGACTCAGGTGGTAGAACTGTTTAATAAGTTCATTGAATGTGAGTATAACCCCGTTTTATTGAACATGACAAAAGACAAGACCGGGAACAGACATATGACTTACAAAGAAGCCAACAGAACAAGGCCATTTGCTCTATCTCATCTGCTCCTATTGCAGGGTGCATAGATTGAGCTACTGTCCCAACCTTCCCTCCCTACTCCTCCCATCCTACTTACCCATGATCCTTACCTTCCCCCTATATCTGTCCTAGCCTCTCTTGAAACTGTCCACTGTCTTGAATGAGACCACCTTTTCTGGTATCACATTCCAAGTGTCCACCACCCTCTCTGTGAAGAAATGCTTCCTGACCACCCTCCTAAACCTCCCACCCTCGAGCTTAAGTCTGTGACCCCTTATATTATGGTTGCCACTCAGCTGAAAGAGACCCTACTAAGCCACCTTATTTATACCTTTCAAGTACTTGAAGGACCCAATCATGTTCTCTCTCTCTCTCTCTGTTTTCCTCATGGGAGTACATGTTCAATGCCTTTGACCTTTCTTTGTATGTCTTACCCTGCTGATCCACTATCATCTTTGTAGCCATCCTCTGGACCTTCTCCAGCAGGTTAATGTCCTTTTTGATGTGTGGGAACCAGTACTAAACTCAGTTCTCTATATGTGGCCTCACCAGTGATCTGTACAAGGGTAGTATAAACTCCACTCTCCTACTACTGATTCCCCTAGTTATGCATCCCAGCATATTGTTTGCCCTTGCTGCTGCTTTCTTGCACTGTTTGCAGTGCTTCAGGTTACTAGTGAACATCTCTCACAGGTCCTTCTCCTCCTCTGATGCAGATACCTGGACTCCAGACAGGTGGTATTCTGTCCTGGGATTCTTGGCTCTAACGTGCATAATTTTGCATTTCTTGGCATTAAAGCCATGTTTCCAGATCCTGGATCACCTCCTCAGCTTTTCCAGATCATCCTCAATGCCATCCCCAATATCATTGATGAAGACATTGAACAACACCGGCCCTGGCACTGAGCCCTGCTGGACCCCACTGGTGACCTCTCCAGTGTCAGATATCTCTTCTCCCACAACCACCCTCTGGGTTCTGTCCCCTAGCCAGTTTTCCACCCATCTGGACATCTTATCCCAAACTCCCACAATCCGACAACTTCCTGATCAACCTTTTGTGGGGCACAGAGTCAAAGGCCTTGCTGAAATCCAGATAGAGAATGTCTACTGCTTGGCCCTTGTCTACTATCTTTGTGACACAGTCAAAGAGGTCAATCAGATTCATTTGATATGATCTCTACACCATGTACTTGGGCTGCCTTGCATCCTAGAGACCATGCTCCTCTAGATAGTCTACCAACCTTTCCTTAAGTATGGTCTCCATAAGCATGCACACGATTGAGGTCAGATGGACTGGTCTGTAATTCACTGGATCATTACTGGGACCGCTTTTGTGGAGGGGCATCATTGTTCTCCAGTTCTGCGGTACCTCACCTGACTCCAGTGAGCTATTAAACAAGCCTGCCAGTGGCCCTTCCAGGTCCTCAGCCAATTCCCTTAGTACCCTTGAATGTACTCTGTTCGGGCCTGGTGATTTGTCCACCTTCAATGCTAGCAGCCCATAACTCACTCTATCCTCCTTTATCACTACATCTGTCTTCTCCTCCCCCCCCCCACCTCCTCTTCTGAATCCTGAAGGCATTGGTCCATCCTTCTCCCTGGTGAAGATGGAACAGAAGTATTAATTTAGTATTTCTGCTTTTCCCCCTGTTATCTTCCACTCACTTCTCCCATTTCTTAAGCCTAACAATACTGTCTTTCTTGTCCCTTTTCTCACTTCTATAGGGAAAGTAGGCCTTCTCTCCCTTCTTAATTTCTTCAGCTATTTGCAGCTCCATCTGTGCCTTAGCTCACCGGACTTTCTTACTTGCCTCTCTAGCCAACCTTAGGTAAAGTTCCTCATCCACATCTCTCTAGGGCTTCCTGAACATTCCATAGGCTAATGTATTTTCTCTTACTGCCAGGGTGACCCCAGAACCGAACCCACTGGGTGCTTTGCTCCTTGTGTTCTTCCCCCCTGAGCCTAACGCACTCCTCTGTGGCAACCAGTATTCCTTCCTTAATGATGAACCACCTTTGGTCCACCCCTATATCTGCTCTGATGCCTTCCAGGTGGCTTCTTAGCACTTCGCCCATCTTTCTGAAGTCCTCCCTCTTAAAATCCAAGATTTCAGTCTTAGGTAATAGAAGGGAACTTTTTGCCAAATGTCC
The DNA here is from genome assembly GCA_016271365.2 of Neoceratodus forsteri. Lineage (NCBI taxonomy): Eukaryota > Metazoa > Chordata > Ceratodontiformes > Ceratodontidae > Neoceratodus > Neoceratodus forsteri. The sequence goes on along the minus strand of CM028137.1, from coordinate 586,515,949 downwards.
CATGGATATTATATCCGAAGAGCAAGTGAACTTTATCATGGACTTTAACTCGGTGGCATTAGAAGTTGCAGATGCACTGAGGAAGTACTGGCATGTTCGCTCAGCTGACAAGAAGTTAGCTCCTTTGGTGGGGGATGGACCAAGGGTAATCTACAGAAGGGGTACCAACATTAAGGACAATGTGGTCCACGGCCACTATCAAAGCACAAAGAAAGAAGATGGCACTGGGATTGTCAGATCTCCACAAAGCTTCCACAGGTGTGGTACATGTAGTGTATGCAGGTACTGTATGCCTCACAAGGACAGTCTTTTACCAGGCCGACTAATAATAGCCACTATTAAATTACTCATTTGATTACCTGCTGCACATAATTCATGATGTATGCTGTATAGTGCCTCTGTCCAAAGCTTTAAGATAGACACACCACACATCCTGTAAGAGATTGCATATTAAGGCATGTTTGTTCTATCATGACAGCAACAGTACGATATCCACAGCAACACACATGTGGGTAACCATTGGCATGATTCTGATTTATGGACTTTCTGTTTTATGTGTACTGATCATGTCGCCCCATGCTAAAGGGGAGGTTGACAGAGCGAAGAATCTGTTACAGGTGGATAGTAGACTAATTTTTAAACTAGGTTCCTGTTTACCAATAGGACTAAATTAGGACTTTGCCATTGTTCCTTTTCTATGAGTTTGAAGGGGCCATGGAGAGAATTGGGACTACGCTTTTGAATGCATCCATAGATTTAGCTGATGGATTAATGATTCCTTTTCCTGTTCTGTGTCTTTTCTTTCAGGTCAAAGTTCTCTGTGCAGTATTAGCCCTCTCTGGAATTAGACTGAGAATAGTGAATTCATATTTAGATGAACTATTAGTTTTGTTTTGTTTTTTTCTTCAGTTTAGAGAGTATGATATTTTTATTATGATTATGCTGTGATGTCTACCTTGCTTTTGCATTTTGCACTTAGTTATTTTAATCAGAAATTATTTGTATGAGATTTCTACACTGTTGTGGATTGTACAGTAATTGGTAATTTTTGGTGCAGCACTTAATTAGTATTGTGCTTTTTCCATACTATTCATTTGATGTGGTGTGGCTTTTGTAGTTTTTAAGCATGTACCCATAAATGTTGTAAATAAAAGAAGTTTGAGCAGGCTGCAGCCTCACCCCCCCCCCCCCAGAAGAATCTGTGAGATTCAATGTGCTGGGGATTTTATCTGTTCTTCTTTGGTGGCTCAATAAACCATGTTGTTTTAGTACACTTCTTTCCAAATGTGGGTTTGATTCTTTTTTTGCACACCACACTTCTTGTTTTCAATAGCTTAGCTGTTTGTGATTGTAACTACCCCTTACTCTGGAGCACCAATAGTTTTTATTTTGTTTGCTTGATTGAGCATATCTTGCCATATTAAAATAAAAAAAAATCAATCAAGGTCCATTTATTTAAGTGTGATAATTGTTAAACGTTTGATTTGGTGCAGTTTGGGATTACACTTTGTTCACATCCTGTTCCATTTTTGACGTTAAGGTGTGTACATTAGTTAGCGGGTCAAAACAACGGTGAAATGAATATTCTAAGAAGAGATCATTTTGGCCTAGCTCAGTAGTGGAGCAGTGAGGGGAGATAATAGCTATACCAATCAGGGGTTATGTCCTGATCCCAGAATATAAGTATGTGCATCAGGAGGGGCATATATTATCTCACAGAATGCCCACTTTTTCCCGAAGTGATGGGACTTATTGCTGCAGGACTTCCCCCAGTAAGTCAGTATGTTTCTTGCTAAGAAGAAATGAGTATTTAGAAATTATGTCCCAACCTGTGTGTGTGTGTGGGGGGGGGGGGTTAAGGTAATAGATGAATGGTGACTAGTCTTGGCAGACAACACCACCACATTGTCCACTTCAGCAGGATACACCTCATTCTCCTTAAACAGTATGTAACATAGTAGCATAACAATTAAAGTCAGAAAGGACTCTATAACCATCACATCCAGCTCACTCCCAACATGATGTATCTACTAATTTATTTTGATTCCCCACCTACTCTACTGCCCAAGGAATAAAACCTGGGGTACCCAGTGATTACCAAGGTAAACATACATTTCTCCAGGTTTACCTTTACAGCTGCTGTCTGTATATCCACTCTCTCCACTGGTAGGCCGTTCTGTAGGTCCACAACTCTCTGGGAGAAAAAGTGCCTCCAAGTGCTACCCTTATAGTAACCACCCCTATGCTTAAAGGTGTGTCTCTGAGACCTGCTTCAGGACTAGAGATGCAGCAAAATTAGATTTCGCCAGTGAAATTGTGGTGAAATCAACAATTTAGCCATGTGAAATGTTTCATGAAAGTTCAGCAAAATTTCACAGTTTTGCCCACATTTTCGCTATCTGTGGAGTCCATTATAAGTGGCAAAATTTTACCTGTGGTTGGTGAAATTCCACCAGCAGTGGTGGAATTTTGCCCACAGTGGTGAAATTTCACCCACAGGCGAAATTACGCCGGCTTGGGGGTGAAATTTCACTCACAACCGTAGCTAAAATTTTGCATTTCACCTGGCAAAATATTTTCATGTAATGCACTAATTACGTGAAATATTTCACTGGGTGAAATGTTCCAGTTTTGCCCAGCACTATTCAGGACACCATGTTTAACATCTCTGACTTTTTGATGTTGTTAGTACCCTTGAGTATGCAAAATATTGAGATCATGTCCCCTTCCATAGCTTTGCTCCACCACAACTCTGGTCATTTAGTGGCATTGGGTTGCTCTCCACTCAACTGCCTCAGTGCCCTTTTTACATTAAAGAGCACCTTTCTCAGTCCTTTCAGCTTACATGCATGAATTACCCCTTCTTGCATTGATTCTGAAACTGTATTTTGTTACTGTCCTCTCAGTTAGTTTTTGCATTCTTAGCTGCAAAAAACTGCAGGGTGTACCAGACCTTCTATAGCAAGCGTGTTGTTGCTGTGGACCCAGGGCTGTCCTACTGACATCATTATATGGCAGAGGGGTGACTCACATTGCAGTACAATGAAGTTGCAGCAGTTCTGCAAGGGAAAACTACATTACTATGTGTACATACTGTAGTCCCTCTTCACCAAGACACCCTGTTAGTGATGCATTATGCCAAAATCCAAATTCCTTGTCAGTATGTTTTTTTGTAAAACTCACTGCTGCCTCTGTAACAAAGCATGGGGAGTGAGAGAAGATCAAGTTGTTGTCAGCCAAGACAGCTCTATGTTTATGCATTGATGTGATTAGTGCCTATACCTTGATCATCTGAAAGCAATAATGCTTCCTTACCCATGCCATACTGATGCCTTCCACGTCTTTCTGTAGTAAAGTGCCTGGCAGTCTTCCTGATCTAAAATCCTTTACTGTTGCTCCATTCTGCACCTCCCCAACATCAGCATGGCACCACAGAACACCGAAGACTAATTTTGGCACATATACCACAAACAGTATGTTTAGATATGCTATATATGCTATATGCACGGTACAGGTGGTTTTAAAAACTGAGGGCTATTTCCAGAGAAATTCTTGTTTGAGAAATGAAACTGGGATTCTGCGTATGTGTGGACCGGTGGTATTATATGGCACCAAAATTAGTCTTCAGCAGTCCGCAGTGCCATGCTGATGTTGGGGAGGCATGGGGCAGAAGACCAGTAAGGCATTTTTGATTGGAGTGACTGCCAGGTGCTTTACTACAGAAAGACATGGAAGGCACCAGCAGGAAGGGTAGTGCCCTCTTTGGTAAACATATCACATCTTTTGTTACTAGGCATTTAAACTAACCATGGGGAAGGGGCAGGAATCTCCTGTCTCTCTTAACAAAAGTAACCAATACCAAAAGGCATACCACCAAAATACCCCTGATCAGAGTTTAAAAAATGCATTGAAACAAAGCAATAACTGAAAAATAGCACATGTAGATTTAGACTGCAACAAACTAAAATATATTCTATTGACTGATGATATACATATTTGTGGAGTAACTGAAACATGGTTCCAGGTTACTGACTGGAATACAGACATACCTGGTTACATAAAATTATCTATAAATCGTACTCAAAAAAGGGGTGGTGGTATTGAGATTTATATATATATAGATAGATAGATATATAGATATTTATATATATAAAAAAATATCAAGTACACATAGTATCCCCACCAACGGGTATGGACACAGAGACTGAACTTATCTGGGCTCAGATAATATTACCCACTATAAAACTGCTGTTAGGCTTGGGATATTGATCCCCTAATTTAAATCCAGAACAAAATGCCAACTATCTGTCAGCAATAGATGACATGGTGACATCATCAGAGTACATTTTAATGGGGGATTTCAATTTCCCAACCATAAATTGGTCCACTCTACAGGGTTCAAATAGCAAGGAAAACAATTTCATTGAAATAACAGTTCAGCATAACCTAGAACAGCTAGTCATAAATGAAACCAGAGAACAGAACATATTAGATCTTATACTGACTAAAATACAGGAAGATATGACTCCACCAATAGTGACAGAACCCCTAGGTGATAGTTACCACAATATGGTAAGCTGGAATATCATTGTCAATAACACACAGATAATGGGTGTAACTGAAGTTAAATATTTCCTTAAAGAAGATTATTGCAGTGTCAGACAACACCTACCAACTTGGGACTGGGAGACCGACTTAAGTGACCAAAGCTTGACCCATATCTGGGACAGTGTTTCTGATAAAATATATTATTGCATTAACATCTGGGTCCCCAAATGTATAAATATAAGAACAAGCAGAGAGTCCCACTTTGGTGGAACAATAATATCAAAAAAACTTATTAAAAAGAAGCAAAAATCATATGCAAAATAAAAGATTCATCAAACTAATATATACTGGAACACTTATAAAACAGTGGCAACAAGGTTAACGCTGCCATTAGGAGAGCTAAGCAAACTTTAGAGCTTAAACTAGCTACAGACACAAAGGGGAACAAGAAGAAATTCTATAATTATGGAAGTTCCCTTAGGGCAAGTTGTGCTACAATAGGATCATTAGAAACAAACAAGAAAATTGTCAGTGATGAGACCAGTACGGCAGCAAAATTTAATGAATACTTTCTGAGTGTTTTTAAGCCAAATTATCCCTTTCCAGTATGCACTCACAATACTACAGATTAATGTAGTCATCTCACTTCACAAGATATCCCAAAGTACTGTAAAACCTAAAAAAATAAATACCTCAGCAGATCCTGATGGGATTTGCCCTACGTTCTTAATGGAGACAATGGCAGAAGTATCAGGATCTGTTATGATCTTGTTCAATGCACCCCTGAATGAAGGGAAAACTATTGCTGAGTGGAATGAGGCAAATAGAAACATAGAAACATAGAAGTTGATGGCAGATAAGGACCGCAAGGCCCATCCAGTCTGCCCATTTCTTTTTCTACCTCATAAATGTGCCATTGGCCTTTGCTCTGTCAGTGGCCTATCTATTCATAGTCATTTGTATTGCTCCCTTATGCCTATCCCATGCCTGTTTGAAATGTCTCTCCTATATACAAGTCAGGAAATAAGAAGGGCATAGCTAATTATAGGCCTACCAGCCTAATCTCAGTTGTAAGTAAACTACTAGAAAAACTGATACAGCAACATACTGAAAAACACATAAAACATAACAAACAGTGGTATATTACTCAGCATGGATTTCTCCAGGGCAGATATTGTCTCACAAATCTTCACTTTTTCAAATCTGTCAATGCTGCATTTGACAGAGGCCTGCAGCAGATGTAATATTGTTGGATGTTTCTAAGGCCTTTGATATGGCTTCCCACAATATATTAATACAACAAATGATCAAGCTTGTGTTACATAATAACATCATAAACTGGGTATCTCCCTGGCTTACAAATCGGCAACAGAGAATGGTTATCAGAGGACACTTTACTAAATGGGGTTTTGTGACAGGTGAGGTCCCCCAGGGTTCTGTCCTGGAACTAGCATTATTCAAGTTACTAATTTCTTCTGTGCAAATTACCACTAATGCATGGATGTCAAAATATGCAGATGGCTGTAAAAAAGGATATATTGTTAACAACATTTAGTCTGCACAAGAGTTTCAGGATAACCTAAACTGTTTAGAAATATGGGTTCAAGAACATAAAATGAGCTTTAATGAAACAAAATGCAAGGTTATGCATCTGGGGCATAATAATCTCAGAAGTCCCTATAGGCTCAACAATATACCATTACAGGAAACAACAAGAAAAAGATCTGGGTATCATAGTAAATAATAAACTGACTTTCGATACCCATATCAAACTCATAATAAAGAAATTTCAACAAATTGCTGGGTGCATTTTTAAAACCATCGAAAGCCATACCACGGAAGTAATAATTCCTTTGTACACCAGTTTAGCCAGACACCAACTTGATTATTGTTCCCCCTTCTGCGCCCCCATTACTAAGAGTGGAAAAAATCTTATAGAGGGAATGCAAAGAAGAATTACAAAAAGGGTGAAGAACATGCATGATCTGGATTACAGCCAGAGGTTAGAACATCTAGGTTTGTATTCATTGGAATTTAGACATCTAAGAGGGGACTTATGCCTCACATACAGTACTATGAAGAATGCCCACCTAATGGAGACTGTAGGACTACGGAGAAACAAAATTACTGTTATACTAAAACTCATAATCAGAAACTCAAAGGGGAAATTAATAAATGAATGGTACACTCAGAAAGTGGTAACACCATGGAATGTGCTTCCAGAAGTGGTAGTAGAAAGTGGGAATATGAATACTTTAAAACACAGGTTAGACCAATGCATGGGAAATAAAAAAATACAGTTCCCACAGTGAGTTACTTAATCCACCTTCATTGGTGGCGAGTTCTAGAAAGGCCTATGGCCTACTGAATTCATAATTACTTATGAACCTATGAAGTATGGCATGGGTAAGGAGGCATTACTGCTGATCAAGGTATAGACACTAATCACACTGATGCATAAACTGGCAGCTGCCTTGGCTGAAAGCAACTAGATCTTCTCTCACTCCCCATGCTTTGTTACAGAGACAGAAGTAAGTCAGTTTTACAAAAAAACATATTGGCAAGGCATATGGATATTGACATTATGCATTTCTTGCAGGGTGTCTTGGTGAAGAGGGACTACAGTATGTACACCTAGTAATGTAGTTTTCCCTTGTAAAACTGTTGCAACTTCACTGTACTGCAGTGTGAGTCACTTCTCTGCCATACAGTAATGTCAGCAGTACATCCCTGAGTCCAAAGCAACACCAGGCTTGCTATAGAAGCTCTGGTGCACCCTGCAGTTTTTGGCAGCTCAGAATGCAAAAACAAAGTACAGAGGACAGTAATGAAATACAATTTCAGAATCAATGCAAGAAGGGGTAATTTATGCATGAAAGTCAAAAGGACTGGGAAAGGCGCAGACAGCAACTCAATCTTCTCTCACTCCCAATGCTTTGTTACAGATGGAGAAGAAAGTCAGTTTTACAAAAAAAACTTACTGACAAGGCATTTAGATTTTGGCATAATGCATTGCTAACAGGGTGTCTTGGGGAGGGGGTAGTGGGGGGACACAGTATGTGCACCTAATACTGGTAGTTTTCCCTTGCAAAACTTCTAGAAATGCACTGTACAGAACAGTGTGAGTCACTCCTCTGACATATAGTGATATCAGAGGGAAGCAGCGGCCAAGCAGTTGAACAGCAAAGGCAAGTGCAGCAGGGCTCAAAAACAAATGCAAAATATGGAAGGCAAAGTAACCTTGGCCAAAAATAACAAATGCTCACACCCTTTCAGGTATAATACTGCATATTATGACTTCAAGCAGTAACTTTTTGAACCATCATGAAAGGTGCTCTTTAAGGAGACCATATCTGTATGCAATACTCCAATTGGGCTTGACTGAGGCCTAATAAAATGGTCAGGATTACTTTGACTCCTATGCTGTCATCCTCTTTTAATGTACCCATCATTCTTTTGGCCCTTTTTCTCAGCAGATATGCATTGTTTGCCAGCCCTTAGTCTATTAATACCCCAGGTCCTTATCCTCCTTGACTGCAGAAAGAGGAGCCCCACACAGTGTGTTGGTCCTAACTCTGTTTTCCCTCCCTAAGTGTGGCACCTTAGACTTGGCTACATGGATTGTTTAGCTCCAGAAGTCATGCCCTTTGTTCAGATTGTCCTGATGATTGTCCCCATCCTCAAAGGAATCCACCACCCTGGCAAGCTTAACATCATCAAAGAATATTAGCAATTTGCTAGGATCCCAGTTTACAGATTGCTAATGAGATGTTGAAGTCTGGTGGACCCAGTTGGATCTCTGAGGGATGTCACTGTGATGTACTCTCAGCCTGGAATACTGTCCATCCACTTCCACCCACTACATTCTGCCCCAAGCCAATTAGTAACCCTCCTTGTGTATGTTCTTGTATACCACACCAGTTTACTTTCCCAAGAAGCATGTCATGTGCCACAGTATCAAAGGCCTTGCTGAAGTCCGCATAGCCAACCTCCACTACCTTGATCTTCTCTACCTCCCAGGTCACACCCTCAAAGAAAGTGATAATGTTGGTTTAGCAGCATCTGCCACTTATAAAATCACACTAAGAGGGGGAGAGGACACTGGCCTCAATGAAGTGCTTCCTTATTTTCTCCTTGATATGGCCTCCAGAGCCTTGCCTAGTACTGATGACAGGCTGACAGGCCTATAGTTGCCCTGGGCTGACATTACCTCCCTACCAGAAGATGGGAACTACACTGGCTTCTTTCCTGTCATCTGATATCACACCTTTATGGACAGACTCCTAAACGATTAGTGCAAATGGCACCTCCAATTGTTTTTTAGCTATATTATGATCCTTAGGAGTATTCTATCCTCCCCTTAAGACTTACTTGGCTTAATCTTTGCCAGAAAGTCAGCTACCAATGCAGGCATGATGCCCAATCGCCGCATTGTAGCTACCCCTGTTGTTATGGGCCATTCCAGTCAGCCCCTTCATTCACCAGAGTCCCACTGGTGAATAATGAAGAAAAGTATTTTTCAAGCATCTCAGCCATTACCTCTGGTTCTTTCACAGGTACTTCCCTATTTCTCTGTTTTAAGTGCCCAATCATCTTCTTCACCATCATTCTTCCATTTATATACAGAAAGACAGTGTTGGTGTTGTCTGAAGCTTCAGCTGCATTCCTGGGTTTCTGCTCTCCCATTGGTGTTTTAATTCTGGTATTTTACAGTTCCTCAGTGCTGTTCTTTACTCCTCTCTGGCCTGGAAGTAACCTGTCTTTTTTAAGGGTAATAGAACTTCTTTAGTTGTTTTTGCTACCCTCTTCCTCACCAAAAGCTCAGTCTCAGTCCCAAAGTAACTGTCAGCTGTACTACATTGTAAAGTTGTAAGCCCATAGAGGCTTAAAGGAGTGGCAGTGGGCCCTTAATAACATGAGAATGGTTTCTTTGATTAGGAAGATGAACTTTAAGAAGGGCTGAAGGAGTGTCCTGGTTACTCTACAAAAAGGAGAAATGTCTTCAAAGAAAATGAAGCCTATTGAAAAAAATGGAGCATTTATAAAGATCCAAAATCCCCCCTCAGTTTTAACCTCCCACAACATTTTACGTGAATGGAAAAAAAATTTCTCAGGTTACTCAGTGATTGGGTAAGGGTAACACTGTAGCCATTGTTACTGTTCCCACCTCCCCAACACACACACACACACACACACATACACACACACATGTCTGCACAATCCTGTAGAAGATGTAGTTATACGCAGTGGTTAAATTGGAGATTTCTAAGCAGGTGGGGGAACTCTTATACTTAGATTTATAGGAGGTGGAACTGTCATTTTGAGGTGGTGGAACTCCCTTCTAGTAGTCGATGTGTAAAGATGACAGAGGTGGTTGAACTGTCATACAGTTTTTTAAGAGATGGTGTAACTTGGTTCCTGTGGGATTTGCCAAATGTAACCCCTGGTTATATGTCTAATGTAAAAATGCTCTGGAAGACTAATGATGTACGCAGCCCCTAAGCCATTGACCTGAGCTGGCCATAGCACAGTATGAACTGTGCAACTGAAAAGGGTTCTGGAAGAAGAGGCAGGACCTCACAAGACACTCCAGCTGTTCAGTGGAACACAAAATGTCTGGCTTTCTTTCTGTCCAGTTTTCACAAACATGACAAATCTGTGTATTTCTTCATTCCTTTGAGACTACATTCTAATCTGGGGGTGCCAAAACACAAAAACAAAAAGCTATTTTCTAAATTACTATACATGGGAAGATATGGCTGACAACTGAAGGGTTAAGAGCATTTCTTGGCTTCCCTTTCCTGGTATGGGGCCTCAGTAAGAAAGCTTGGGATCACTAGGGCCAGCACTGCCTTGATCAGAAAATCGGGACATGTGCAAGGAATCCATGGAGGACTTTGTATAGGCAGTTCTGGACATGGTAACCACAAGGGCACACATTTCCATATATGCCAGCAAATTGTCTGAGACATGTTTGTTTTAAAAAAATAGACTATTTCCAGTAAAAAGTCCCCATTTATTATAATGATTGTTTACACATTTGTCCCTTCTTACCTTCTTTATCTGTCCAATTAACTGCTGTCGATTCCCAGAATATCCAAAGGGCTTTTGCCTGCCTGCCTGCTCCAGCAGGAGTTGTACATTTACACTCTGTGGGTAGATGTGATATATGATTATTAAATGAAATGGGATTTTTTTATAAAAAAAATCAAAAAGTAAACCCAGACAAAACTGTTTCGCTCTCAAAAAAACTAAAAAAATAACAGAAGTCTTGGTGTCCCATTTTCAAAGATTGCAACACCTACTGTGCTACTGCTGAACCATAAATATCACATAGTTATAGACTATATCTTGGTAGAGTCAAAACTGCTGCTGCATTTCTGAAGGTGTCAGACACAAAATGTAAGTAAAGTGGTAAAAGAGACTCTTACGTAGGTGCGATCAGTGTTAAAGTGACAGGAAACTTTTAAATAATGTACAGTATTTGTACATTTCAGTGATCCCATCTTTCTTTCAGTTCTATTCAGTCCTTTGGATTTGGCAATTTTGTTTATCAAAGCATGATTTTTACTACTTTATTTGCAGTTACAGGAAGAGCTTTACATTTTGCATCTTTGATGTTTACACTGTTGGTGTCTAGAGTTATTGGACATGTTACATCATTTTACTACAATGCACAATACTAAAGCAGAACTCATGCTGAACAAGCATTTGTCAATGCCGAATGTCTAATTGCTGGCATTAGCAGTGGAAGTGCAGAAGTTAGGCAGATGCAGTATGAGAATTGCATTGAAGAACTGAACTGACGCCAACTCCACTCTCACCCTGCAGAGATGGACAGGCATTGGGGTGTGCCTTTTGGTCATCGCCCATGACGGTCATGACATTTCACCTCACCATACCCTTCAGACACTGACAAGTGTTGAGATGTGCCTTGGGGTGTTTGGGCTTTGCATTCACCTCATTCCATAGGGTAATACGCTGAAATGGGTGCAGTATAGGAGAATGGGGTGAACTTTGGGGCCAAAGGGTCCAAGGGGCACCTTGATGCCTGTTATTGGCTGTAGGGTGGGGGTTGGGGGTGGAAAGGTATGAGCATTACTGTCAACAGTCCCAAGTCACACCGTTGACACGTGTCAGTCCCTACAGGGCAGGGCATTATGGTTGAAAACCCTAATGCCCTGGGCATTTCTTGGTATTTTTACTCCAAGTTTTCAATATGGGTTTTTGTGACCCCACAGCATGAACAGTGACAGTATCAGTTCATTAGGCAAAAGGTGATTTTGCACAGTGACTGCACCATTTGGCGCCACAGGTGTGAAAACACATTTTGAGCAGAATGTGAAAAATGACAGCCGTACTGTTCATGAGGAGGTGTAAACAATGGCACTGTTGAAAATCTGGAGTGAAAATATAAAACAACTGGTGAAGTCATGAGCATGTGTAGAAACTGCACAAAGTACACCCGTAAAGTAATTAGTTTGGGTATTTTTTACAGCAGATTTTCAACATAGGCATTTTGGGACCTCCACTCATGAACAATGTCACTTTGATTTTATTAATCTGTCCCAAACACTGATTTCTCACAGCGATCGCGCTATTCTGCACCAGAAGTGCAAAAATACATTTTGACCAGGGTATGAAAAATGACAGCTGTACTGTTCATAAGGAAGTGTGGAAAAATGTCAATGTTGAAAATCTGGACTGAAAATATTACAAATTCGTGAACTTATGAGGGTCTGTGGAAATTGCACAATGCACACTCATAACACAATCATTTTATGGACTTTTGTTACCAAATTTTCAACATAGCCATTTTAACACCTCTGCTCATGAACAGTGTCACTGTGATTTTCTTAATCTGTCCCGAACATTGAAATCACACACCAACCATGCCATTGAGTGCTACATGTGTGAAAACACATTTTGGGCAAGATGTGAAAAATGACAGCTGTTATGTTCATAAGGAGGTGTGGTAAAATGGCAATGTTGAAAATCTGGAGTGAAAACATTAAAAATTCTCAGTTATGAGAGTGCATAGGAACTGCACACCATACTCTGGTAAAACAGTGATTTTGGGGAATTGTTTCACCAAATTTTCAACATAGGGTTTTTGGGGGTCTACCTCATGAACTGTGACACTTGTTTCATTAATCGGTTCTGAAAGGTGGTTCCATGCAGTAACCGCGAAATCATCTTTCGGGACCAAATAACAAAATGACAGTGACTGAGTTCATGAGGTGGGGGTCTCAAGAACCCCATGTTGAAAATGTGGTGAAAAAATTCCCAACAATGGCTGAGATATGCACCAAAGTTGAATATAAATGTATGCCATTATACAGTTTACCAGCATTTCTTCAGTTCGCGTTTGGCTTTGAAGACTGTGGACATGTTCCCGGTCCACTGAAAATTGTCGCACTGGCCTCCAGAGGTAAGCATGGGATGAGGCAGGGGTGTGGAGAGGTGGGGTATGCAGATGGTGGGTGCGGGTTGGGGAAGGGGGCAAGAGGGTCAACGAGGGACCATTTTCTCTTATAGGTTTTTTTTTTTTACCAAGGCAATGCAGGAGTTTTGCCACACTGGGATGGGCTCCCAGCGTGACACCTGGAAGTCTGTTTGGTGGGGCAGTGGAACCAAAGGGGGATTGGGCACCCCCATCAGCCATAAAGATTTTTGCCATGCTGGGTGGGCTCCCAGTGTGGCACCTGGAAGTCTGTTTGGGGGCAGTGGAGCTGACGGGGATTGGGCACCCCCATTGGCAATATGGACTTTTGTCATGCTGGGGTGGACTCCCAGCATGGCACCTGGAAGTCTTTTGGGGAGGCAGTGAAGCCAATGGGGAATTGAGCACCCCCTCCGGTCATACGGACTTCTGCCACACTGGGGTGTGCTCCCAGCGTGACACCTGGAAGTCTGTTTGAGGGGGGCAGTAGAGCTGGTGGGGATTGGGCAACCCCATTGGCCATACGGACTTTTGCCATGCTGAGGTGGGCTCTCAGTGAGACACCTGGAAGACTTTTGGGGGGCAGTGGAGCCAATGGGGGATTGGGCACCCCCATCAGCCATACAGATTTTTGCCACACTGGGTGGGCTCCCAGTGTGGCACCTGGAAGTCTGTTTTGGGGGGGCAGTGGAGACAACGGGGAAATGGGCACCCCATCAGCCATACAGTGTGCAGGGGTGGGGGGGAGAGCCTAAGCATGCTAGAGTGGGCTTCCAGCATGCCACTTGGGTGTTTGTTAGGAGGGGGGGACTGAAGCTGATGGGATTGCAACAAAAATATGGATCTGTCCATGACAGCAGTTCAGATGCAGTGCTGATGTGTAGGCAGTTTTCATACTGCCAAGGGCAGTATGCAAATTGCCTACATGTTACCACTGCTGATTTTAGCGGTCTTTTACTTTGAACCATACGCCACTGCATCTGAACTGCTGTCATAGACAGCTTGGACATTTATTGGTGCAGTGCAGCCGTGCCTGCGAAAAGGAGCAGGACATTGGAAGCGGGGGTGGCACACCTATGAAAACTCGTATGGTGGCACTATGTTTCTTGCACATGCGTGCAAGCAAACATAAAAATTCAAATGCTTCATTATACACTCTTATTTTATTTTATCTAATGCATGTTGCAATACTGCATACACAAATAAAACAAACATACATGCCTGTGAGTATCATGCAAGAAGGAAAACATTATGTTTATGTTTTAAAGCAGCAGTGCAAGAATCTGGTGACAATTCTGACCTATCCTTTTTATGTGATTTTAGATTGCCGCTTACCTCCTGTCTTGTATGATACCCTTCTTTCCACATTCTGACTCTGCTTTAGTACTTTTTTTCATGTTTGAAATAATAAAAGGGGCACTCCTTTTAATATGGCTTGGACTAGGTTTCCATCAGAATTTGCAGCTGTTTTTGAGCACCTATTGTTCTGTAAGGTCAGAGAGCATTGTCTGCTGCATAATAGTTCATTTTAGTCACAACAGAAGTGATATTTAAACAATTGATGAACAAAAACAGCTGAGAATACTGATGAAGGCCTGGTCCAAGCCGTATTAAAAGGAGTGCTCCTTTTATTATTTCAGACATGAAAAAAAGTACTAAAGTGGACTGAAATTGTGGAAAGAAGGGTACCATACAAGTCAGAAGGTAAGTGGCAATCTAAAATCGCATAAAAATGTATAGGTCAAAATTTTGACCAGATTCTTGCACTGCTGCTTTAACTGCAATGGGCATTTTCTGCTCACTACATTTTGTGTACTCTGCTGTGACCTTTTAAAACATGGTGAACTTTGCCTTTCATGAAAGAAGTCCTTGTAGAAAAAAAACTCTGTGACAATGCCACCTGCAGGAAGCTGGCATTTCTTTTTTGTTTTTAAATTTCTATTCCTTTCTTACCACACTGCTCAGCCATAAACTATCACCAGCTTGCCTTCTAGCCCTGTCACCTGCCATCTCTGGGGCTTAGTGATAATTACTGCAATGCCCTACGGTTTGCCCTCTGTGGCTGAGCCTCTCGGGGGTCTCAACTCTGAGAGATGTTTTGCTCAGCAGACATAAACGGCAGATGTATACCATTAAAACAACAACATCATTAGGGCACCCTAATGTGGGCACTGCAGTCAGTTTCCCTGTCATACTGGCGAATTGGGTTTTGCAGCGCTCTACGTGGACGGTGATGTAGGAGTGTTGTGTCCCTTAACCATACACCTCCGATGTGGAGGTTATTATATTATAGTTTTGGGGGGTGCAGGAGGTGAAGCCCCCACCAGTAGGGGGTGCAGGAGGTGCAGCCCCCAGCAAACAACCTGCACTTGCCCCAGGACATTGGTTACAAGTTGGGTCGGGCAGCACAATTGCCAGGTGCGATGATCGCCATCGGCATTCTGCTGGTGCCCTAATGTCCCTTGTTGCTTTGCTTGTTGCACCGGTGTGGGTGAACCTTGGTCAGATCAGTAGGTGGTGCAGGGCCTGTGCTTAGCAAAGCAGTTCACTTTTTCTTTCCTCTTCACCAGGCGCCTCATCGACTGGACTGAGTGGTTGCTGAGCATGCAAAGAGTACCTCATTTCCCAGTCAAGGATGTGCTTAACCTCCCATCACAGCTCATAGATACATAGATGCATTAACAATGTTGGCAAATGAGGACTACCTGGCCAACCTAGTCTACCATTTACCCTATTTTCCTACGTCCTTTGTCTACCCTTTTTTTTCTCCTGCAAGCATTCCCGTGTGCCTGTCCCAAGCATTTTTGAATTCCCTCACTGTTTTCATACCGAAGACCTCCCTAGGGAGGCTGTTCCATGCATCCACCACCTGTTTTGTGAACAAATATTTCCTCACATTCCCCCTGAATCTCCCATCCTCCAACCTCATCTCATGACCCCTCGTTTTTGAGCACACATTTTTCTTAAATATGCTCCCCTCCTGAACCCTATTTATACCTTTTAGGTATTTAAAGGTATCTATGATGCCCTCCCTTTCCCTTTGCATCTCTAATAAGTACATATCGAGGTCCCTCCGTCTATCCTCATATGGCTTCTGGTGTAACCCCTGCACCATTTTTGTAGCTCTCCTCTGCACTGCCTCCATCCTGTCTATGTTCTTCCTGAGATATGGTCTCCAGAACTGGATGTAGTATTGATAGAAACATAGAAATTGGGTAGCATGTGAGGTTGGCGCCCAAAAGGCGGTGCTGTCCAAAAAGGCAATGTGATGTTGGCGAAAGCCCGAAACACGAGGGGGGGGCAGGGAGAGCAACTGGATCTGGGGTTGTGGGAAACCCTAGCAACAGGATGTCACTATACATGCACATGCACGGGGAAGGCAAGCACAGCAAGCATGGCCTGAGAGGGGGTGGAGGGGATGTAGGGCGTGGCACTGTGGATGGTTGCAAAGCTGCTTCTTGGCATTGGGGGTTGGCCTCCGCTTGCGGTGCTGGGGTTCTGGGTTCGGGTCTGGGTCTGGGTGCTACTGCCTTTTTGTTGTGCCTGGCCCAAACTTTATTTATATTTTGCTTTTTCACCACCCCTCGACATGCACCCCCCTGGAGTTGAGAATCCTTAAATAGGGGGGTGCGGGAGGCAAAGCCCCTCGCTTGGTGTGTGGGGTGGGCGTCAGCCCACCCACAGAAAGCAAAGTATAGAAATTCCCTGGTTCCATTCTTCTGTGCACTGAGGGATGTCAGGGTATGTAAATTGAGCCGCCGGGGCCCTGACGCCGCTTAGAGCACGCAAGTCACCGTTCGGCGCTCACTATTATCACATAGAACCTAGAAATTGTCGGCAAATAAGGACCACTAGGCCAATCTCATCTGCCCATAAGCCTATCCCTGTTTGCAGCCTTTGACCATACTCGGTCAGCAGCTTTCCCATTACCTTCCTACCATAAGAGTCCCTTTATGCCTGTCCCATGCATGTTTGAATTCCCCCACTGTGTTTGCTTCCACCACCTCCTGTGGCAGACTGTTCTATGTGTCCACCACCCTTTCCATAAAGAAAAACTTACTCGCATTCCCCATTATCTTGCTCCCTCCAGTCTCATGTCATTCCCCCCTCATTCTCATACTTCTCCTATATTGAAAGATGTCACCACCTTCCACCTTATTTATGCCCTTAAGGTACTTGAAGGTCTCTATCATGTCTCCCCGCTCCCTCTTTTCCTCCAGTGAGTACATACCTCTCTTCATATGTTTTCTGGTGCAAACCCTGTACCATCTTTGTCTCCCTTCTCTGGACTGCCTCTACCCTGTCTATGTCCTTTCAAAGATGCGGCCTTCAGAATTGTACACAGTATTCCAGGTGATGTCTCACCAGTATTCTATACAGCGGAATCACCACCTCCCTCCTTCTGCTAGTGATACCCCTGCCTATACACCCCAGCTTGGAAGAGAACACCAGGAGGAAGGAGTGCTGTGTGACTGGACTTCTCTGCTGGGACTATATTGCCCTTCCTCCATCTGCTCCACCCTCCCACCCAAAGCTAGTTTTACTTTTATAGGCACAAGATTTGACTGACAGCAGGAACTTCCTGTTTGGGAGCAGGAAGTGAGTGATCACAGAGCCACCAAAAACTCACCATCCTAGAAGAGCAAGAGAAGCTCTCCAGCCCCCCCCCAGCTGCTGGAGGTCTGCCTCTGAGCAAGTAAGGGGTCTACTGAGAAATATAGTATCTTCTTGCCTCAGAACAGGACGATCTGGAGCTTAAAGGACAAAGAGGCAGTAAGAAAGTAGGGAGAGAAGAAAAGAAAAAAAACAGAGGAAAGAGTAAGGATTCCAAACAGTGAAGGGGTCAGAAGTAAGACATGATGGGAGTGGTGCAGTGCAGTGGCTGCGGACCAGCAGTCTTCCGGGAGACGTTCTGGAGTATGCGGTGTTGTCCCATCTGCAGACACCTCTCTGGGCTGAGGGAGGAGGTTGCTCATCTCCAGGCTGAGTTAGAAAGGATTTGTGAGACCTCCTCTTCCATCCAGGGACCACCAGGTCCACTGCCATTGCCTCAGAGGTTACCAGGAAAGAGGAGTGGTTGGACCACAGTGGGCCCAGGGAGGGTGAGGGTGGTGGAATAGAGGTGCATCCCTCCAGTTGTACCTCTCCACAATTCCTATGCCATTCCGGCAAAGTGTGGTTCCTCTATGGAGGCACCTGCAGTGGAGACCAAGGAGGATGCTGGGCACTTCCACAAGGGAGACCCACAGGATGGTGGCATGGGACCCCACAGGGGAAGAAAACAGCTCCTGATGGGGGACTACATTGTTAGGAAGGTAGAACTAGGGGAGGAAGGGGAGATTAAGGTAAGGTGCCTGCCGGGTGCCATGGCTTGGAGGGACAGGGATCGAATCCTCAGGATCACGGAAGCAGCTGCACAAGGGAGGGAGCTGGATGTCATTCTCCACCTAGGGACAAATGACCTGGCTAAGAAAGGGATCAGAGCAGTGCAGGAAGAGTTCATGGAGTTGGAGAGGGGCCTTAGACAAGTAGCACGCACGGTAACCTTCTCAGAGGTGCTGTCTGCCTATGGCATAGGTGAGGCTAGGGTGCTCCACACCATGGAATCCAATCAGTGGTTGAAAAACTGGTGCAGAGCGCAGGGATTTGGCTTCATTGGGGACTGGGGTCCACTTGGATGGATACAGGCCTATACTGGCATGATGGGCTGCATCTGTCCAGGAGGTGAACCAGGATCCTAGGTGATAAGTTTAAATGCTTCATTGGCAAACATTTAAAATAGCCAAGGGGGGAGGCACTGGAAAGGAAAAGGGATATCCTAGCCACCCCCCCAAAAAAAGTCAGGGTAGTAAGTGAGGTAAACACCAAGATAGAAATGTTGATAGGGAGAAGGGCAGGGGTAAATTCAGAAAGTGACAAAGGCAATAAGGACAGGGATGGGGCAAAAAGGAGAAAGGCCATCAGGAAATGGAGGTTAATGAGTACCAATGCCCATAGTCTGGGCAACAAGCTCCCTGAACTGGTGGCCTCAATGGAAGAGGGATGCCTGGATATCATAGCAGTCACAGAAACATGGTACACAGAGAACCATGACTGGGATGTTAACATACCAGGGTACATAACATACAGGAGAGACAGGGAGGGGAGAAGGGGGGAGTAGCTCTCTATTTAAAGGAAGGGATAAAAGCAACTGAACAAAAGAGTAAACAGGGAGGAGAGGAGGCACTGTGGGTCACCTTAAAGACTGGAAATGGCACCACAGTCCCGCACAGGGGTTGTATACAGACCCCCACGTCAGGGGGAGGGAATGGACATGGATATGATAGAAGACATTCTTAGAATGGCAGAGAAAGGGAAGATACTGTTGATGGGAAACCTGAATATGCCAAATGTTAACTGGAGCACATTTGCTCCAGCAACATCCAAGAGCAGGGCCATTCTCGATGCCCTACATATGGCATGCCTCAGACAGCTAGTTTTGGAACCCACTTGTGAGGGAGCAATCTTAGACTTTGTACTCTCAAATGGGGACAGTGAGAAGATTTCAGATCTAGAAGTGGGTTGCTATCTGGGAACAAGTGACCATCAAACTTTGTGGTTCATGATAAACTCAGCTACAAAGTCAAGCCATACAAAAGGGAGGGTACTGGACTTCAGCAGGGCTGACATTGGCAAGATGGGAGGGTGCTTTAGAAAAGCACTAACAAACAGGCAAGAAGGAGGCGTGGAGCAACAATGGGGAAACATCAAAACTGCCATCACAGAGGCAACAAGCCTTTATGTGAAGCAAATAAACAAATCAAAATGAAAGAAAAAGCCACTATGGTTCTCAAAAGAGGTGGCGGGGAAAGTCAGGGAGAAAAATATAGCATTCAGGAAGTGTAAGAAAACCCAGAAGGAGCAGGACAGAAAGCTGTACCAGTTAAGGCAGAAGGAAGCAAGTAGGGAAGTCAGAATTGCAAAGGCCCAAACTGAGGAAAAGATAGCCAACTCGGTTAAGAAGGGGAATAAAACCTTTTATAGGTACATCAGGGAGCAAAGAAAGACAAAGGGAGGGATAGTGAGGCTGAATAGAATGGACGGTGGGTGGGCAGAGAGGGACAGTGAAAAAGCAGGGATACTGAATAAATATTTCTGCTCAGTATTCACAAAAGAGGAGGATGAGGAGGTGCCTAATCCAATTAACAGAAGCACTCTTGATAGGGGGGTCGATCCCAGTCCTTTCACAGAAGAAAGGGTTGTGAAATAACTCCTAAAACAGAAGGTGGACAAAGCAATGAGGCCTGATGAGACTCACCCCAGAATTCTAAAAGAATTAAGGTGAGAACTAGTGAAACCACTGACTACTCTTTTTAACAAATCATGGGAGGATGGTGTGATACCTGAGGACTGGAGGAAGGTGGATGTGATTCCCCTTCACAAAAGTGGGACCAAGACAGAGGCAGGAAACTATAGACCTGTCAGTTTCACCTCTGTGGTAAGGAAAGTGATGGAATCACTTCTGAAGGAAAGAATTGTTGAGTACCTAGAGGCCAGTGAGGCACAGGACCGAAGCCAGAATGGGTTCACAGCGGAAAGGTCATGTCAGATGAATCTAATTGATTTCTTTGACTGGGTGACCAAAGTAGTAGACCTGGGAGGGGCTGTGGACATGGCCCCATCTCAGCAAAGACATAGACAGGATAGAGGCAGTCCAGAGGAGGACAACTAAAATGGTGCAGGGTCTGCAAGAGAAGTCATACGAGGAGAGACTAAAGGAGCTTAATATGTATACCCTTGAGGAAAGGAGGGAGAGGGGGGACATGATAGAAACTTTTAAGTACCTCAGTGGAATCAACAAAGTCCAAGAGGGATGCATATTTCAGAAAAAGAGATGTGCAAGAACAAGGGGATGCAATTTAAAGATGGAGGGGGAGGGCAGTTCAGGGGCAATGTGAGGAAGTATTTTTTCACAGAGAGGGTGGTGGACACATGGAACAGCCTTCCTGAGGAGGTTGTGGGGTCTAAAACTGTGGGAGAATTCAAGAATACATGGGAGAGACATAAGGCAATTATTGTGGGGGGTAAGAAGAAATAGGCTGTTGGTTAACTAGGATCTGCAGCTTACTCTATAGGTAGGTAGGGAAACGGGCAGACTAGGTGGGCCAAGCAGTCCTTATTTGCCATCAAAATCTATGTTTCTAGCATGCCACTGGCCTTCGCTGCAGTCTTCGTACTCTGCTTTGACACCTTCAGGTTGTCAGAAATGATTATCCCCAGATCCCTTCTTCATTGCTGACTGTCAGAACCCCCAATCCGGTAGCTCTCCCCTGGGTGTCTGCATCCTAGGTGCATTATTTTGTGCTTTTTAGAATTGAACCTCAGTTGCCACACCTTGGACCAGTTTTCCAGTTTCCTTAGGTCTCTCCTCATTTTCTCCACTCCTTCTGGAGTATCTATCCTGTTGTAGATCTTGTTGTCATCTGCAGACAGGCAGACCATTGCCCTCTGGCCCTTCCACTAGGTTACTAATGTAGACATTAAGCAGTACTGGCCCAAGGACTGATCCCTGATGTACCCCACTTATTACCCCCCTCCCAGAATTGGATCCCATTTACCACCATGCTCTACCTCCTGTCCGTTAACCAGTTTCTAACCCAGTTTACTGCCTTGTGGCCCATGTCCAGACTACCCATCTTGTTCATCAGCCTTTTATGTGGTACAGTGTTGAAGGTCTTTTTGAAATTGAGGTAGGCCACATCCACTGCTCCACCCTGATTCACCTCCTTTGTAACCTAGTCGAAAAAATCGATCAGATTTGTTTGACACGACTTCCCTGCTGTGAATCCATGTTGTCTTGGGCACCATTGGATTCCAAGTGCCCCACTACTCTTTCTTAAGCAGTGCCTCCATTATTTTACCTACCTACTCAGGTGAGGCTGACTGGCCTATAGTGTCCTGCCTCCTCCCTAATACCATTTTTGTGAAGAGGGAAAACATGTGTCCTCCAGTCCTGTGGCACCACTCCTGTGCTGATCGACTCTGTGAACAGGGTTGCCAGAGGCACTGCCAGCTCCTTTCATAGTTTCTTTAATATTCTTAGGTGCCATCAGGGTCCACTGCTTTCTCCACCTTCAGTTTTGCAAGCTCCTCCAGGACTCTCTCCACTGCAAATGGACTTTTGTTGACCCTCTCTTCATATATGTTGCCCAGCTGTGGTCTCTAACCCTCCTCTTCTTCAGTGAATACTCCCCCACACTCCCCTGCAGGAGGTGGTAGATAAGGTGGAGAGCAGTAGTAAGGGGAAGGAGGGTATCTCATGGAAAGGCTTGTACATGAATGTCAGGAGTTTAGTGATCAAGGAGGTGGAATTAGAGGTCGTGATGGTGGACAAGGGCTTAGACATCATGGCCATAACATAGATCTGGTGGTCAGAGCACCATAAATGGGAGTAGGGCATCCCAGGTTACAGACTGTTTAGATAAGATAGGCCTGGAAGAAAAAGGGGGGGGTGGCACTGTGTGTCAAGGAAGACATCAGGGTGATGGAAGGGCAGGATCAACAGGATATGGTGGCAGCCCAGTGAGTCATGCAGGAAAAATGGTTTGGTGCAGCTTTGAGATTGGGTGTGATCTACAGACCCCATACACAGGGAGAGGAGGAGGTAGACAGGCAGCTGATGCAGGTGATCTAGAGGATGAAACTGAAAGGAAAACTTCTGCTGGTAGGGTACTTTAACCTCCCCTATGTTGATTAGGACATCCAGTTTGCTAAGTCAGCCAGAAGTAGGGAGATCTTGAGCCTCTCCAAGGAGTATTCCTGCAACATATGGTAAGAGAGCCAACCAGTGGTGGTAAAATATTGAATGTAGTTCTCACTAATGGGTAAAGTGTGGAAGAAGTGGTAGTGGGGGACAGTCTAGTTGCAAGTGACCACGGTGAGGTTCAGGTTAAAGACGGGGAAGGCAGACAGTCAGTTGATCACTTAGGTACTAGATTCCAGGCAGAAAGATTTCAACAGAATGAGGATGATTTTTGGGGAGGAAGTGAAGAGGAAAGGGTTAATAGAGGATGTGGAGGAGTTATGGGAAGTGGTTAATGGGGGATTACTAAAGGCCATGGACATCTGTATCAGGAGAGTTAAGAAAAGCAGAAGACGGAAGAGGTCACTGTGGTTCACCCAGGAGGTGAGGGGAGCAACTGGGGAGAAAAGAAGGGCATTCAAAACATATATGAGGATACAATGGGACAAAGACAGGGAGATCTACAAGGAAAAACTGAGGATGGCAGGGCTGAAGATTAGAAGACTAAAGTGGACACAGAAGAGAGAATTGCCAGACAGACCAGAAGGGAGATAAAACTTTCTAGCCATGTTAGGCAGTGCAAGAAGGCAAAGCAGGGGATAGTTTGACTGAAGTTGGAGGGGGAAGTACAGGTGGAGGAGGACTTGGAGAAGGCGGAAGTGCTAAATAGGTATTTCTGCTCAGTCTTCATGGTAGAGGGGGAGGGGAAAGGACCGGAGTTAAAGGGAAGGGAAGGCACAGGGGTAGATCAAAGCCCATTCACCAGAGACAGGATAAGAGAGATGCTAAATAGGTTGAGAGAGGATAAAGTTATGGGTCCAGATGCCCTGCATCCTAGGGTACTCTAGGAATTGAAGGAGAAACTGACAGCTCCCTTGGTGAGGCTGTTTCATTTGTCCCCAGACGTGGGATATGTGCCGAGGGACTGGAGGAGGGCAGATGTGGTACCACTCCACAAGAATGGCAACAGGAATGAGGTGGAAAACTATTGTCTGGTCAGCCTCACCTCAGTGGTGGGTTGGGTGATGGAATCACTCTTAATAGAAAGGGTGGTCAAATACCTTGCTGATAATAGACTGCAGGATGACAAGCATCATGGCTTCACTGCAAAGAGGTCATGCCAGATGAACCTCACTGAGTTTTTCTATTGGGTGATAAGGGTGATGGACTGGGGGGGTGAACGTGGCCCACCTAGACTTCAGGAAAGCCTTTGACTCAGTCCCTCACAGAAGGCTGGTTAATAAATTGGAAAATTTGAGGGTGGAACCAAAAATAATGAGGTGGGTTGAAAACTGGCTGTGGAACAGGAGCTAGAGGGTAGTGGTGAATGGAGTGCACTCCAGGGAGGAGAGGGTGATGAGCAGTGTGCCCCAAGGGCCAATACTTTTCAATATATTTATACTGTATCAGCGATATAGGAAAGGGACTGGAAGGGCAGGTGTGCCTGTTTGAAAATGATACCAAGATCTGCAATAGGGTGGACACCACGGCCAGGGTAGAGGCAATGAGGAGGGCCCTAAAGAGTCTGGAGGGGTGGTCAGAAGGATGGCAGTAGAAGTTTAATGCGAAAAAATCACTGTGATGCACATGGAACATAACAACCCACAAGCCAGCTACAGTACATTCTGGGAGAGGAGGAAATAAAGGTGACCAGGCAGGAGAGAGAGATCTAGGGGTTATAATTTCAGATAACGTCAAGGTAGGGAATCAATCTAGCAAGGTGGTTAGCAGGGCAAATGGAATGTTGGCATGCATTGAGAGGTATAACAAGCAGTAAGAAGGAGGTATTGATACCCCTCTATAAGTCCATGGTGAGGTCTCACCTGGAGTATGGGGTACAGTTCCGGAGGCCCCACCTGAGGAAGGATATTAACGCATTATATGTCCTGTTAAGATAGGCTGAAAGAGCTGGACCTGCACTCGCTGGAGACTAGGAGGGAGAGGGGGGACATGATAGAAACATTGATGTATGTGAAAGGAATAAATACAATGGGAGAAGTGAGCCTATTCAAAAGGAAAAGAAGAGATAGAACAAGAGGTCATGGTCTAAGGTTGGAGGGGGGAAGATTCAGGGGTAGGACATGGGAGCATTATTTCACTGAAAAAGTGGTGGACCCCTGGAACAGTCTACCAGAGGAGGAGGTGGTGAGAGTGGAAACTATAGAGGAATTCAAGAGGGCGTGGGACAGATATGAAGGATTGGTCGGAGGGCGGTGAGAGGTGTGTCTGGATGGAGGGGAATAGAGTGGGGGAAGTATAGGGGCAGACTCGATTGGCATTGGTGTCCTTTTCTGCTGACAGTCTTCTATGATTCTATGAATACTAAGCAGAAGTTTTTATTCAGTATTTCTGCCTTTTCCAGGTCTCCCTTCTTACACTCCCCCTCATCCCTTCTGAGCCTTACAATCCCTCCCCTAGCTTTCCTTCTTTTGCTGATGCACCTATAGAATGTATTGTCTGCTTTCTTTACCATCTACGCTAATCTTTCCTCAGTCTGCTCCTTCATGCTCATAACAGTCTTCCTTGCTTCCCTTAGACACTTTAGGTACACCTTCCTGTCTTTTTTCCTTTTGAGTCCCGTTATATTTCCTGAATCCCACCCTTTTGGCCCTTACCCTCTCTGCCACATTTTTAGAGAACCATAGTGGTTTCCTCCATCTCTTGCCTTTGGTTATCACCCTAGCGCATTGGCTTGTTACTTCCCCTATAGCTCTTTTATGTGTTCCCACTGGGCCTTAACACCTGCTTCCCTCCCCTTTGACAGTGATTCCTTGATACACCTCCCCATCTTAACAAAATCTGCCCTCCTGAAATCTAAGACTCTAGCCTTAATGTGACTTGACTGTGTCCCTGTCACCAAGTTAAACCACACTATGTGGTGGTTACTGGACCCCAGTTGACTTTCTACCCAGACTTCTTTGATTTTGTCACTATTTGTCAGTAGTAGGTCCAAAATTGCCCTGTCTCTGGTGGGATTGAGCACTAGCTGCCTGAAGTCTGTCTCCTGTAGGGAATCCAAGATGTCTCTGCTACAGGTTGAAGCACCTGCCGGGATGGTCTAATCTACATCTGGCATACTGAAATCAACCAGCAGCAGTACTTTCCATTCTGATGCCATACTGTGTATTTCTTCATCTAGCTGCCTATCCACCTCCTCCCCCTGTGCTGGAGGCCTGTAGCTCAACCCTGTGCAGATTGTTGTTCCCTTGCCTGACTCAAGAGTGACCAACAGTGCCTCGGCCTACCCCTATCTACCTTGTACTTCCATTGCCTTCATACCCTCCCTTACATACATGTCCAACCCCTACCTTTTTTACTCCCCCATCCCTCCTGAATAAAGCATTCCCTGATATAGTCACATCCCAGCCATCATTTGCAGTATACCAAGTCTCTGTTATTGCTGCTATGTCCAGGTCTGCTGCTACTAGCAAAGCCTCCAGGTCAGGGATTTTATTTCCTAGGTTGCAAACATTCATAACCATGGCCTTTCATCTTTCATGTTTTGATGCCTAGCTTCTCTATTCATTGCTTTGCTTTCCTGCTTCATCCCCTCAACCCCATCCTCTTTTTCTGCTGCCTTCTTTCTTCTGCCTTTCCCTTAATGTCTGTTTTTTTTATTGCAGCCGTTGACCGCCATGCAGAGGATCAGCTCCTGTTCCTGACACCTCCCTATACCCAGGCTTACCCCACTGGGTGTGGCTGCCAGGTGGGCACACCCTTACCAAGGTCAACTGCAGTTTGCCCTGGCTTACCCCCCAGGGTGGGGCCGCAAGAGTGGGGCCCCCACCCTGTGGACATGGTAGGCACTGGAGGTGGTCGAGCAGAGCTTCACGCTTTTGGAGGTGGCATTTTTGTATGCTGTATCGGGATGTGGACGTGCAATGATGGTTAACGTCTCCCCCGGTCTGCCACTGACATAGTGCTAGCACTGCAGCTCCTCTGGCCTCTGCTAGGGGTCCATAGTGTGTTGGACACACAACTCCCCACCATCCAAAGAAGGACAGCCATCACTGGGATGCTCAATTGTTCTCCCCAGCTGGCCCTCTGATGTCCCGAGTCCATTCCCAAACCCGGGTCATCAGCATCACCAATGGTCCAGCAACCCTTTATGTCTGTTTCAGGTGTTGCTGCCTGCATCTTGCCTTCCTGTTCCACCTTTCTGTCTTCTTTAACTTGTGTGGGTGGGCTGTTAGAGTCTCCCTGTTCCCATTGACCAGGTGGAGTCTCACCAGCAACTTATAAAGTGGCATTACCACCTCTCTCTTTTGGTTAGCTATGCCCCTCTCTAGGCACCCCAGCATTTCGCTGACCTTCCCCACTGCCTTCCCGCACTGCCTGATAACCTGTGGGTCATTTGTTATAATCACCCCCTAGGTCTCTTTCCTTCTTGGTGGGTGTCAGCAATTCCCTCCTCCCCATAGTGTATTTTTCCCCAGGGTTCCACTCCCTAAATGCATTGTTTTGCATTTCTTTGCATTAAACATTAGCTGCCACACCCCTGACCATTCCTTGAGCCTACACAGGACCTTCCTTATTCTGTCCACCCCTAAATCAGGACACTCATGGGGGAAGGAATGTGAGATTATGGATCCTTAGTGAGTTGTGTGAGGAGAACATTGTCCAACTATCCAGGGTGGAAGGAGGGTGGTTGACATTATTAGGTACTTCAAGGGTGCAGGGAAGGGGAGTTGTATAAAAACAATTTACAGGGACTCTAGGGTGGAGAAGGGGTGCTATGTGTGTTGGGGATGGGGCATTTTTTTATAATCTGGAACCTTGGAGCGATGTGTAGAAGGAGGGCTGATGAGATGCTACAAATGAGGGGAATGAATAACTTTGTTTACCATATATTTTATCTTTTAGCTATTCTCCAACATAGTCCACTGAGTTTGGCAGTAGACCCTGAAGCACGTTTCACCAGGAAGGGCACAATTTGCAACATTTTTGGTTGAAGTCTCAAGCTTGCCAGCACTTTGCCAACCTTTGTGAAAGGTGAAGACTGCCTTTTCACCACACCTTCACCCGTGAAATATTACTTGGCAAACA
This sequence comes from Neoceratodus forsteri, assembly GCA_016271365.2. NCBI lineage: Eukaryota > Metazoa > Chordata > Ceratodontiformes > Ceratodontidae > Neoceratodus > Neoceratodus forsteri. Next base: position 586,488,131 of record CM028137.1, on the reverse strand, counting down.
TTAAGCTTTAAAACCTCAGATATTGATTCCCTGCTGAATTTTTGCTTCCATAGACATTGATATGGTGCTATTTTAACTGGTTAAGATGCTGTAGTTCATGCTATGTGGCCAGTGATTAATCTTAAAGTCCCCAGATTCCCATTAGGTGAAGGAGCAGTTCCAGTTGCTTGTTAGCTCACCTTATTCACAAGAATGATGGTGTTAAACAATGCTTGTTCAAAATCTGTTGGGGATATTGATGAAATCCTTGCAGCAACTATAATTTACTTTTGCTCGCCATCAATTTTTCAAATAAAATAATATGCTATTGTATTGCAATTGTATTATATTGTATTACTGTACATTGTATATCTGTCTTAACACTGTTCGAACTTGATGTATCACAATTGTACTATATTGCATTGTATTGTATTGTATTATATTGCATTGTAATATAGTGCATACTTTGTACCAAGTTGTCCGACCAGGATCTCCTTGTAAATGAGCATACTCAATGGGGTTCTCCTGCAAATGAACATGAACTTGAATGTGAACCAACTTGAAACAGGAAAACAGAGGCATTGTAAGCAGTAGGAGAAAAAGGGCAAACAAAAGTTAATTTAAATGTATTTTATTGGTAACATGAACTGCTGCTTTAGTTAATCAGCATGAAACACAGGAAGCAAAAATCATACAATGTCCAGAAAACACTGGAACAGAAAATTATAATGAGTAATGTTCATTAATCAATACAGTCTGCGAATCTAAAATAAATTGTGGGGGCATTTAAAAACAAAAGAACACAGTTTTCTGCATCAATAAACTGCCACAACAAGTCTGCAGAGCTTATATATAATTGAAAGAAAAACACACAATGTTATTTCAATATGTTTTTTAAAACCCTTTAACTTTTGGCATGCCTATTTCTAAAGGTGGTAATGGATTGCTTAAGAACGTTTGAGGGTGGAAGTAAGGAGGGAGAGGCTGTTGCATAGAGTGTCATTTTAAAATAAGAGCAACATCAATATTTATACTGTATGAAAGGCTTTGGGCCAAATTTTTTAAGGCTGACCTGCTGTGTGACCAATGTTACTCTTTGATCAGCTCAGTTGATCTGCAGCCAAAGGTGCCATATATAGCACTGCTTGTGATAGTGATGAGGCAGGAGTCCATCCTGCTGTCTTCCAGGATGAAGAGGCGGCTAATTCAGGTGGCACTTGGCCTAGCACATAGGGTTTTATGGAACCAGTTTGTAAGTTGTTCCTGTGAAGAACACAGTCCCTTACTGGAGGGTTGCTGGCAACTGGAGGTTTGATGATCTTTGCTGCATTGTCAAAGCCCATAAAGGCACATAACACTCATGTAATGGCACTGTTACCACAGAATGGTAAGGTGCAATAAGTGTTGTCAGATATACATTGTCAGTGTTTGCAGATGAGGCACCATATACGCATCATGACCCCTCTGATTCTGCCAGAATGGGGGTTTGCAAAATCTTTAAAGAAGTTTCTTAATTGTGATGGAGGGAGGGAGCAAGTGCACTGGTGCAGAAAATATATATGAACATGGACAGTTTTTTAAACTAAAAAGTGAGGTAACTGTTGCTGGGAAAACTCTTGAAGCTGGTAAGTGCAAGGTGAACCCAGCAAAATCTACCCTGGACACAGAACCAGGGCCAGGGGAAGCTAGCAGTGATGGGAGCAAGAGACAAATGAAAGCATTAAGTATGGTACTGGGTAGCAAATGTAGCAAAAATGGAATGGATGATATGAGGAATCAGGTAGGTGAAGAGGATGGGAGGAAGTAAGATGAAGGCACAGTGCTTGGTTTGTTTAAATGCCAGAAGTTCAGTTGCCTGGTGGCAGTGGCTAAGTTAGTCTTAGTGACCATCACAGGGACTTGGGCTGAAGGCAACAATGGCTGGGATCTAGCAGTTCCAGGCTATACCTTACTTAGGAGAGAATGGAGCAAGGGGAGAGGAGGGGGAAGTGCCCTATTTAATAGGAATACAATCGAAGCGACAGGTTATTGGACTATAAACAAACTCTGGTCAGAGCCAATACAGCTGCAAAATTATTGTAGTGATGGTGGTAAGAGGTGTGTAGAGAAGAAGCAGTAGAGGAATGATGGATGAATCGGTTAAGGGTTGTTGTGTTTTTGAAATTACAGTATATTGCATCTTATGGGGATCCTTATAATGGCACTGAGTCCAAAGAGAGCTGACAACAATAGTGTTGGCAAGGAGCATCAAGAAATAAGGGCACCAATTTTTCTTTTGTGGGGAAGGCTCCCTGACCCCTCAGATTAAAGGATTCTCACTCTTGGGGGGAGCAGATCATGGGGCAAGTTAAATGCATGGGGCCATGGAACAGTGTTTTCACAGCCCCTCATAAAAAAAAAAAAACAAGTCCCGATATTCAAAAATGCTGGGAGACCAGTATTAGAATCCTGGTCTTCATCACCACTAGCTAAGCTACTTCATGTTCCAGCCCTCCACAACACAGGAGCAGTTTGGTCAGCCTCCTGTTCCCTGCAGCCCTTGTCCTTTGTACAGCATCATGGACAGCGACCAGGGGAGTGCTTACTGCAAGCACTGTAAATCCCCCCTCACTGTCCATGGCAGTGCTTACCAGACTAGAGCTGTGAATTGTGACGCTATTCTGGTAGCACTGTTCTGACTGGGAACCCCTTAAAATAGGATCCTAAGGGCATGGAAATGTGCTGCAATTATAAATGTCCAGATTTCAAAGCAGGAGCATAAATTAATGCAAATGTCTACAATAATACATTGCATGGCAGCAGTGACTGAGAGATATCACTGTACTGTAGTTAAAGCACGTAAGAAGTATTATTTCCATTTGGTGGACAACATCAGTAATGGTACCCCATGGTTTACAATGTAAGAACTACCATTATTAATACTTAATTATTTTAAACTGTAATTTAAATAAAATGCAGTTTATTTATTTATTTTCATTTATGTATTCATTTTTTATGTAACCCCTAGGCCACTTTTTTTAAGGAGTGTGCACATCTCCACTTTTGTGTAATGCTCACCTAAGCTAAATATCTGGAGAAACACTGGTGCCCATATGCTGGCATACCAATTTACTCTGCTAAAAGGTAGGTACCACACTTGGCATTAGGATGTATACTTGGCTCATGTTTTAGAGGAAGAGAGGGGTGGGTGAACAGAAACAAACAACTTGAACCTTGTGTAAATAACACAACCCAGGTCCTGGGTGGAGGCAGCTAGGCATATGCTTGATCTAACCTGCTGATGGGGCCCCAGTAAATCCACACAACCAGAAGCAATAATCAGAATGTCCATAACAGTGACTGGGATTGTGCAATGTGGCTTTATTCAACAGATGGAAAGAAAAAGCTGAGCTGGACCCCCAAGAGTCGAGCCAGGCTGGACAGGTACAAATTCAAGAACTCTCTTTGCATGCAGTACAGTTCATGAACAAAAACAGAAACATCTTCTTCCTAAATTTTCAAAGATGCATTTGTGGACACTGGGCCAAGCACATGAACATCTTTCTTGTCCCATGAGTGTTATGTCGTGAAACTAAGCCACGCACTCAGAACTCTTCTCGGTTATAGGTACAATATGTGAAACTCAGCCACACACCTTAACCTGCAGCTTGGCCCTCGTTCAGGTAAACGCACTGGTGCCCTTTACGAACCAGGACGCCCTGCCTTGTTAGCGCTCAGATGGTGTTCCTCCCATCCTTGGCCCCAACTGACACTCTCTGGCATTCTTCAGGGTTACACCATTGAAACCTCCATTCCCCGCTGAAATGCTAAAGGTACCACACTGTTACTTGTCACAAACTGACCAGAAAAAATAAACTGCACTAACTGGGTTACACAGTTTAACTTCAGTTCTGTCACACTGGTGAGACTGGGGGCACTGACAGGTGCGATCCAGCCTTATCTATGGGCACACGCACCACAGACTATCCACTTCCCTAAGAACTTGTGGAGCTCTAGTCTCCTTGACAGTACTCACAGGAGTTGTTCCATCCACAGGGCATGGAACTACTAAAAAGGAAACAGGAAAGGCACTCTTCTGAGTAGCTGGTCCAAACATACTATTTCAGGTCCTATCCAAGGCAACTGAAAACACCATGGAACATTCGGGAGATTGCTGCTTGAGTCCACAGAGAACAAGCAGATCCTTCCATTTCACTGGGAGTAGAAATTCAGGAAATCTAGCTGTAGTCTTGTCTCCACCACTTTAACTGGAAGCTGGAAATGACACTCCACTAAGGTGAGAAATCCTGGGCCCTCTCTCAGAGCCCAGTGACAGTCCTTCTGCCACTCTAACCTCCTTATTCCACAACTGGCTGAACAATGACTGAGCATTCTAAGCTCCCCAGAGCAGCTATCCACAAAGTGTGGCTTATCCTACTGTGAGAGTTCTAAATGACCTAATCATTCTCCCCTCAGGCTAGCTGAGTAAACATTGATGTCATTATGTAAGGAGGAGAGATGCAGTGAAATAAAATTTTGCTGGTGAAATTGCCGCAAAATCGGCAATTTCGCAGGGTGACATGTTATGTGAAATTGTGGAAACATTTAGCACTTTCGACCACAATTTCACACATTGCCACAGGACTCCACAAGTCCAATTGAACCCCACCAGCCCCCCTACACACAAGTTACCCTGCACCCCACCCAGATTTGTTTTATTTAAAAAAAATTTCCCTCTACTCCCTGGTGTCTAGTGGTTCCCCCTCCGTCCTTAGCTGGCCATTATAATATTAAATAAGCATCCCCCCAAGTTACCCTGTGTCCCATCTGTTTTATAAAAAAAAATTGAAAATTACCCTCTTCTACCAGGTGTCTAGCGGACCCCCCCAACTCCTGCCCATCAATAGATATCAGCACCCACCCAGCTTACCCCCAGGTAACATGATCGGGCCACCGGGACAGCACTCCACTCACCTCCATGACCAGCAGTCTAACTGAGCACCACTGAGTGCTTGAGTGAATGAGAATGCATGAGCTCACATATGGGGGGGGAAGGGGGACCACTAGACACCATGGAGTGGAGGGTATTTTTTTTTTAATAAAACAAATCAGGGGTGCAGGGTAACTTTGGGAGGGGAGTTCTTATTTAATATTATTATGGTCAGTGATGGCTGGGGGGGACCACTGGACACCAGGGAGAATTTTGGCCAGTGGCCATGGGTGGCAAAATTTCACCTGCGGGTGCAAAATTTTGCATGAGAGCAAAATTTCGACGGTTTGGGGGCAAAATGTTGCATCTAACTGCGGGTGAAATTTCACATTTCATCCAGTGAAATATTTTGTGGAATGCACTAATCATGCAAAATATTTCGCTGAGCAAATTTTTTCTAATTTCGCACATCCCTAGTAAGGAGCCCCTAATGAGCTCCCTACAAGCTGCCTGCTGCATTCCTGGCAATAATACTGATAGGATTCTAGTAACCCCAGGAACTGAGTGGTTATTTATTTATTTGTTTATTTATTAATCGGGTAGGTACATTGGTCCTAGGGACCATTTTCAGGCATGACCCGGGTCATAGAGATGGCATAAAAATACAAAGATACAGAGAGTCAAAGGTACATTAAGTGAAAGTGCAAGCATTTAACAGTTTTAGAATACATACAAAAGTAAACAAGGACTTGAAATTATTTACAGTATAGGTACAACAAACAATATGAATAGCATGATGTGGTAAAGTAGCCATTTGGGGTACAGTTAAGGGTACATGCATGTTATGAGGTGAAATTGCAGACAGATCTGGATAGGAGGGCTGATAATAAGTTTGATTTAATAGCCTGTGAAGAGCCAGTGTTAAGGCTGTTCCAGAGCCTGGGAGTTGCTATAAAAAAATGCTCTTTGGCCTAAGTTTGTGTTGGAGTGAGGGACACTTAGTAATTGTTGAGACAAAGAACTCATTATCCTAGAGCTTTGCTTAATGGAAAGGAACCTACCTAGAGGGGTGGTGGCACTAGCCACAATGGATTTATGTACAAGGGACCCCAGGTGGAGTTCACGTTGGACCTGGGGAGAAAGCCATCCAAGTGATGCATACAGTGAGCAGTGATGGGTAGTTAGTGGGGCAGAGAGAATAAAATGACAGATACAATTATAGACAAATGAGTTCCTTAGAAGAGGTTTGGGAGAATCCAAAGGAGGCATGTTTATGGATAAAGAGGTTGTGGTCAATGAGACTGGAGGCCTTGGATAAGTTGATGAAGATTGCTCCAGTTAGCATAGCCTCATCAGCAGATTTGAGTACATGGTCAGTGAAACAGGTGGTGGTGCTGAAACCCTTCCTGAAACCATGTTGAAGAGGGGAAAGTAGCCCATTTTTATCTATGCAATTGGACATTTGCTGAAAGACTGTCTTCACCAGCACTTTGCTGAGGTGAGACAGTATGGAAACAGGTCTGTAATTCTCCATGAGCAGTGGATCCCCAGATTTAAAAATGGGGACTACTCTTGCCTGCTTCCATAACCTTGAGTGCAGTTATAGAGGTGAGAGAAGAAAAACAGTGGGTACAGGGGTGCGTGGAGGGATATATTCATACTGAGAGTAATACATATTGACACTATTTACCTGTTATGGACATTTGCACATATGTTGCATCCTGTCCACATTTTGGTCATTCATTATAGCTGATGGATACTTGCATGCATTTCTGACATATAAGCTATTATTAGGGACATTTCCATGAATTTAGGATTCCACTTTTGAAATCTTGACATTTATAATTGTGATACATTTGCATATCTTTACAATTCTGTTTTGAACATGGGGATATTTATGGGCTTTCTAACTGAATATGATTTTTTGGGACACAAATTTATCAACATTTTACTATGCATTCTTTTTGTACTACTTGCTGCTACTTATGTCATGTTACGGTTTTGTTCATTTACCTGCCCTGATATGTATCTGTGTATCCTGCATCTTGTGGAGACCCTTATGATAGGATCTTAAATACGAGAAAATGTCTTGCAATTATAAATGTTCAGATTTCAAAGCAGGATCATAAAATCACGTAAATGTCCATAATAATGTACTGCATAACAACAGTGACTGAAAGATCACTGTAGATTCTGTAAAGCATGTAGGAAGTAATGTTTCCATTTGGTGGACAACATCAGTAATGGCATTGTATGGTTTACGATGTAAGCAATCACTCCTACTCCAATTAAATATTCCATTTGATGTTGACTGGTTCCTACATTCGAACACTCCAGAGTCACCATACTATAAGGCTGCTGATTATTTCTCTCATTATGGCTGGCATGTGTCTCATAGTTGTTTCCCTTCACTGTGGATCTGATACATAATAAAATATTACATGTTGAACTGCAAGTACTGAAAAGTCAAAGAGTGATCCCCTCTGCCTTCCTAAAGAATTCAGTAATCAGAAACAAGTGGAGTGGAAGTCTCACATCTTTTCACAGCAATATTTTCCTAACTCCTTATGTGTAAGTGTTGTGTGCCTCCTCTGGTTGCCAGCAGTCCCATTTCTGTCCAAATTTGGTTTGTAAATAAAAAAATGCAGCCCACAGAATTTATCATTGTGTTTATCCTCCATTTTTCCATCAAAGTTGCTGGAGGATGATGTCATCAGAACAACGATAGTGGTTTTACACAAAATGCAGTTCCACCAGTAATCTGCTGCCAATAAGGATCACACAAGCATAATTTCTGTTAATATGTATATTTGCAATATTTATAATTATGTTCCTTTGATGTACTGTATTGCAGTATTTGACTGTTATTTTTGTAATGCTGTTAATTGCTATTTAATTTTTTTTCCTACTATACAATACTCCATTCCCCTCCCTCAGGACACATCTGGAAATGAGCTGCTTGTGCATCACTGCATACTTTGGAAATGGTATACCATTACTGTTTCATAATGTACAATTATTATTGCAATTATTCTCCAAACTTTGTGTCACATTTGTGTGATAGGCCTCTTGTATATGCCACCTTGGTTACATAAACACACTTGGCTCTACCTCATGCCTCAGTGCATACCCAGGAAAATGCATACTACGGCTTGTTCAGTCTGTACAAATAAGACTCCACTTAACAGCTTAATCTGGTTCAAGGTCAGTTGGCATTAATCTGCATCCCCCTCCCCCGGGTTGTGCCTGAAAATAGGCAAGATTTGTCTGGTGCACTTACCCAGTCAACAAAAAAGCTAAAACTAAATTCTACAAACTTGAGTCTCACCTTGCATGATCAGCCACTGATATATGCTAACATGTGTTAATGAACACTTGCCTCTGCCTTGTGTCTCAGTATCTACCCAGATAACTGCATAACTTTGCTTGATCGCTATGTACAATTGTGAGTGTAGTTATTCTGAAAACTCTTCTGACACTTTATGTGATTGGCTTCTGATGCATGCCCATCTGGGTTACTTAAACACACTTGGCTCTGCCTTGTCTCTCACTGCATACCCTGGAACATGCATACCATGGCTGCATCACAAGGTACAAATAATTCTGCAGTTATTCTGTAAACCTTATGTCTCTTTTCTGTGATTGGCCTCTGCTAGGGTACTTGAACACACTTGGCTTTGCCTCATGCTTCAGTGCATACGCAGGACAGGGCATATCATGGTTCCATCACCATCACTATGTACAAATGTGGCAGAAATTATTTTGCAAACCTTGTCCCACTTTGTATGATCAACCTCTGATATACTATCACCTAGGTTACATAAGCACATGACTCTGCCTTGTGCTTTGTGCCTCAGTGCATACCCAGGAAAGTGCATGCCATGGCTGTATCACTCTGTACAAATGTGACTGCATTTATTCTGCAAACCTTGTCTCCCTATGTGTGATCGGACTCTGACATATGCTATCCTGTGTTCACTGAATATACTTGGCTCTACCTCATGCTTCAATGTTTACCAAGGTTCCTTTACTCCATCACAATGTACATTTGTCTACAGTTCTTCAGAAAACCTTCTCTCTCTTTCTGTGATCAGCCTCTGATATATGCCCACCTGGGTTACATGAACTCACTTGACTCTGCCGCCTTGCCTCATTGGGTACACTGGTAAGCACATGGCATGGCTCCATAACAGTGTACAATTGTGAGTGCAGTTATTCTGCAAATCCTGTGTCACTTACCTGCAATCAGCCTATGCTATATGCTCACCTCAGTTACATGAAGACACTTGGCTCTACCACATGCCTCAGTGCATACCAGGAAAAGAGCATACCGTGATTTCATCACTATGTACAAATGTAATTGCACCTGTTTTGCAAACCGAGTTTCACTTTCTGTGAATGACCTGAGATATACTGTCACCAGATTGCATGAACACATTTGGCTTTGCCTCATGCCTCAGTGCATACCCAGGGAAGTGCATACCACTGCTCCATCACTATGTACAAATGTGATTGCACTTATTCTGCAAACCTTGTCTCGCTTTGTGTAGTCAGCCTTTGATATATGTTATCCTGTGTTAAATGAACACACTCGATTCTGCATTGTGCCTCAGTGTCTACCCATTGAACTACATACCATTACTTGATCACTATGTGCAATTGTGAGTGCACTTATTCTGAAAACTTTCTGTCACTTTGTTTGATCTGCCTCTGATATATGCTCACCTGGGTTATGTGAACACACTTTGCTAAGCATTGTGTCCCGCTGCATATCCTTTTAAGCACATATCATGATTCCATCACCACATACATTTGTGAGTGGAGTTACTTGGTGTGATCAGTTTCTAATATGCACTCACCTTGGTTACAAGAGCACACTGGACTCTGCACTGTGTCTCAGTGTCTCCCCAGGTTACTGTATACCTTTGCTCAATTACTATTTACAATTCTGAGTGCAGTTATTCTGCGAACCTTGTGTCACTTTTGTGTAATTGAACTGATATACTCTCACCTTTGTTCTGTTAAGCTACTTGCCTTTGCCTTGTGCCTCACTGCATACCCAGATAAGTGCATAATATGGCTCGATCCATGTACAACAGTGTATACCCAGGTATGTGCTGATCACATCACCACTACAGTATGCTAGTCTTGGATCACAGACTTCTTTGCATTGAAAGACACACAAATCACTTACTGCAATGTAACAACCATACCTCTCAACCTCTTGCCTCATGAATCAGGGACAAGGCTTAAAAAATCAGGGACAAAGACCCAAAATCAGGACACATCTTAGACATTGGTACTATTCACTCAGAAAGCTGATAGAATAAAAGGATGCGTGTTAAGATACATTTTCTGAAGAAGAACAAGTCTATAATTTTAATGTTTAACATTATTTTATGATTTTAAGTCCCAATGTTCTGTCACAAAAATACAAATTTTATGAGGGACAGAGGAAAATTTTGAGACAAAATCAGGGACATCCCTGAAAATCAGGGACAGTTGAGAGGTATGGTAACAACAGTTACACATTCTTTCTAAAGTTCAGCTCTAGCCACATCAGTAGCTCCAGTTCTGATTTATCCACAGAAATGTGTTGCAGATGACAGTCAAGCTCCATACATTTTCAAGTCTTCTTAGAAATCATGACAACATGTTGGGAAAATCAGGAGAGCAGAGATTTTCCCAGCCAGAAAGTGCTACAAGGGCTTTTATTTTGACATGAGCATACTAAGTTACTATTCACTGGGCATTCCCGTGTGAGGGACAAACCTTTTGTTGGGAATCTCCCTTCCGCCATGGAGAACACACACACACACACACACACACACACACACGCACACACACACACACACACACACTGATCACAATGGCAGAAATCCTTCACAGACTTATACAATGCTAGGAAGTGCTTGAGTGCTGGAATCCAGGGAGCAATCCAAAACAAATTAAATACCTGTGCCATATAGTACGATGCACTCCATGAAGCCCAGCAGTGATGAACATTACATACTGTACATATTCTGTAGGTTACAGTCAGTGATTTCAGAAATACATATTTTTTATCCAAGCCATCAGCCTCCATTCAGTGCACATAGTAAGCTTTACTTGTAAAAGACTGGGAATAAATCAGTCCTGAAAGGGTTAACAAACTCTACAGACAACAGTAAATCATTGTATACTGCCACCCCCTTCCCCCAACACACACACACAATCACACTTGGGAGAGAAATGTAATTTGAATGTCTGCTGGAGCAATGCCTCGCATTACAAACTCAGTTTTCACCAACAGTGCACTGTTTAGATAAAAATGTGTAGAAAGAAGGTTTAGGTGTCCTGTAAGACAAAAGACGGCAGAAATAAATTTCTGTAGGGATGCTTGCCTCTGCTGTTTACACTGAGTGTATCTACAGATAGTAATTTGAGCTGGCATGAGTATGCAGCTTGTTGGAAAGCATACCTCTCAACCTCCTGCCTCATAAATCAGGGACAAGACTTAAATTCATCTGGGACAAAGGACCAAAATCAGTGCCAAATCTTCAAAATTAGAGATATCCACCCACAAAGCTGGTAGAATAAGGGACCTAGTGCAAAATGCATTTTCTAAAGAAAAGCAAGTCTGTAACTTTAATGTTTGACATTATTTTGTGCTTCTAATCCCCACTATTTAGCCATGGAAACAAAAATTTTAGTAGGGACAGAGTAAAATTTTGAGACAAAATCAGGGACATCTCTGAAAGTCAGGGATAGTTGAGAGGTATGTTGGAAAGAAACCCTCCCCACCCAGTGCAGTGATTTCAGACAACAGAGGGATCATACCTCAACTCCCATATTTTGCTTTGGTGGGATTCTGAGGTGCCCTTTTTTCCCAAGTTATAGCAAGAAGTGTACAGGGCTCCATCCCCTGAAGCTGTAAAAAGGCAGTTCAGAAGTGGAATCTATATAGTTGCAGCTGACAACTGCTGTTGGTTACATGATTAGATTAGGTGTGGTCTACAGAATATCGGGGTAGAAAGAGGAAGAAAACTGAGAGCTGGGAGAAAATCATTAAGGGAACAGCATAAGGGGATAAGGTGTTAGTAAGGGACCTCAACCTGCAGGATATACAGTAAACTGGGATATCTGGGCAGCTAGAACAACCAAACATCAAGCACTACTAGATATAGTTCAGTGCTGTCTACTGATGTAGTTGGTTAAGGATCTCACATGGCAGAATGCCCCACTTGACTTGGTACTCACCCTAATGGACATGGGAAAAGGGGCCACCATGAGAGAACTGCTGGAGCCCAGTGGCCTCAACAGTGTGCTGGTTGAAATGAAGGGAAAACAATAGACCCCCTTAAGGACTATAGTTCTGGACCTCAAGCAGATGGATTTGGGAAAGATGCAGGATCAAGTTAGTGGAAGATTGTCAGGTGTAGGCTAGACAGAGGGAGTGGAGGAACAATGGAGCAGGATTAAGTGGGCACTCCTTGAGGTGTCCAAAAGTTGTGCAAAGAAGGTCACCAAAAGGGGCAAGCACAAAAGGCCAATCTGATTCTTGATAGGGGTGAGGGAGGCAGTGATGGTGAAAAGAAAGGCTTTCACTGAATGCAAGAGGAACAAGAGTGAGGAATATTAGAAGGGGTATCAAGCTAAACTCAAAAGAAGCAAGAGTAGAGGTTAGGATGACAATGACAGACATAGAGCCGCAGATTGCCAAGGTATTAAAACATGGTGAAAAAGAATTTTCAGGTACGTATGAGACAAAAGGAAAACAAGAGGCAGGATTGTTAGGCTAGCTTCGGGGGAGGGTACAGGTGGGTGACAGGCAGAAGGCAAATGTATTGAACAATTACTTCTGCTTGCAATTCAGGGTAGAGGACAATGGTCCTCTGCTGGAGCATGCTATCAAGGCTGATACAAAGGGGATCCAGGAGAGGAGTAGATTACAGATCTCAGTGGACAAGGTATAAAGGGGACTAGAAGCTATCAGGGTAGGCAATATTCCAGGCCTGGATGGCCTAAACCTGTGAGTGGTAAGGGAACTGGCTGCACTATTAGCAGTGCACATAACCTGTCTATTCAATGATTCATAGCAGTCTGGAGTGGTGCCAGCAGATTGGAGATCTTCTCATGTAGTAACACTCCATAGAGAGGAGGGTGGATAGGGAGGATCCAGGCAACTGTCAGCCTTACCTCCAGGTAGGTAAGCTAACAGACACCATAGGGAAGTACAGTTTGGTGGCCTACCTAGAGGACAGTGGACTGCAGAATGAAAATGCAGCATGAATTTGTGTCTTGGAGGTCATACCAGACAATCCAGATACTGTTTTTTTGTTTGGGTCACCAAGGCAATAGACAGGGGGTGGGTAGTAGATCTGCTGTACTTTGACATTAGCAAGGGCTGTGATTCTGTACCATACAGGAAGCTGCAAAATAAATTAGAGGAGTTGGGAGTAGACAGGATTAGTTACACAGGTAGGAAACTGGCTTAGGAGGAGGCAACAGAGAATAATGGTTAACGGCTAAATCATGGCACAGACAGGTCATGATTGGATTGCCACAGGGATCAGTCCTGGGACTTGCACTATTTAATACAGTATGTTCACAAGTGCCATTTTGGAGGGTATCCAGAGAAAGCTTTGTCTCTTTGCTGATGAATTGAAGCTGTGCTCCAGGGTTTATCATGCGCGAAATGGTTGCAGGAGATCCAGAAGAATCTAGACAATCTACAGAAATGGCAAAGGTCTGACAGTAAAGGTTTAATTCCAAGAAGTGCAAAGTAATGCAATTAGGCAGATGGAGTTCACACACAGAATACTGCATTGGACTGGACAGATAGACTGGCCACTTCTACACAGGAAAGAGATCTGGGGATCATAATCAGTAACTTCCACAGGTAAACAAATTAGTACTGCTAAGCATACAGCAAAGGCACTGAAGAAGCTGAATTGCAGAGGCAGGGGATTTGGGAGCATGAGAAGTGAGGGAATTTTGCCCCTGTACAAATCCCTAGTGAGGCTTCATCTTGAGTTCTGTGCCCTGTTCTGGAGCCCTCACCTGAGGAAGGGTATTGACAAACTATTGTTGTTACAGCAAAGTGTCACCAAGATGATCCAGAGTCAGCAGGGCAGATCCTATCAGGAATGGTTGCCTGTCCTAAACATGTGATTCATTGGGGGCTAGATAGGAGTAGGGGACATTATTGAAACATATAAGTTTCTCAGAAGTGTAAACAAGGTAAACATTGAGGAACTGTTTGTAAGAACAGGGATGCAGTCACTGGAGGCAGGTGGAGGCAAATTCAGGAGGAACAAACATCTGGTGGAAGTGATGAGAGCAGTTACTATTAACAAGTTCACACAGTTGCAACAGTGCATGGGGACTCATAGTCCCCAGTGGGGCAGCAATGGTTTGAGGGGGTTGGGAAGTGAGGTAGGGAAGGACACAGCCCACCAGGTGAGTAGATCGGTGAGATGAAGTAGTATATACAGAACAGAGTATTGCATGGGAGGGGATCAGCTGGATACAACATCAGAGATAAGGAGCCTAGGAGATATCATTAGTAACTCCCTAAAACAAATCAACCAATGTAACAAAACGTTCAGCAAGTCTAACACAATGCTAGGTTACATTTTGAGGGTGTCTGACAGTAGGAAACAAGGCGTGCTGTTACCACTGTATAGGTCACTAGTAAAGCCACACCTGGAATACTGTGCTTGTTCTGGAGTCCCCACCTAAAAAAATGATGGACAGATTAATGAGGTTACAACACTGGGTGACCAACATGATTCAGGGCCAGGGGGTAGATCCTATGAGGATCAGCTAAAGGTGCTGAACATGTATTTGGTCAAAACCAAACGGGAGGGGGGACATGATAGAGGCCTTCAAGTTCTTGAAAGGAATAGATAAGGTTAACTATGAAAAGCAATTAACCAGGAACAAAGAAGCTAGTACACTGGGTCATCAGTGAATGTCAATGGGGAAAGGTATAAAGGAGATATTATTTTACACGAAGAGTGGTTGCACCATAGAATTGTCTGCTGGCGAAGGAAGTGGGTGCAAAAAAGATCAACGGTTTCAAACTTGGCTGCAACAGAGTCATAAGTATAGTAGTTACTCAGAGGGATGAGGGATGTGGAAACAAAGATAACAATTGGGAGAATAAGATATGCAAAGACTCCACAGTGATAACAGGTCCTGGGGTATGACAGGATAACATGAGCAGACTAGATGGATCATTAGTCTTTTTCTGCAGTCATCATCTGTGTTTCCACTGTATGTTTTGTATCAAGACACAGCTGCATGCTATTCCTGCTGTGTAGGAGCAGTTACAGTAGGAGACCGACAAAGCTCGTATTTGACCTAGGAAAGGTAAACCACCATTGTCCTAATTTAAAGGTTTTATTTCAATCTCTTTCCAGTCTATGCTGGACTGCCAGCAAAATGGTGATTTTTTGTTTGCCTGCTTTGTTTGCTTTGTCAGGTTTTTTCTAAATTCTGAGGTCTCACAGGTAATGATCTGGAATAGATGAAGTTTAACTGCCAACCCCTATGTGTGTAGAAATGCAACATTCAACCAGTGGGGGTAGGGGGCCTTTGCATATAATAAAGGCAGACTAATTTCTTTACTGCTGTTGTTCTTTTTAATTTTTCAAAGAGTAAGCAGGCAAAAATCTCAAAGTTTCACATACGAATAAATATGCATCCACGGGAGAATGCCTTAAGAGTCTCTTAATTTGCCTGTGAGCACATTCACTGAACATCCAGCACTATAATGTGTTGCAAATAATTATTCCAAATGCTGGTGTTGCTGAGTGACAAGCGTGCATGCTTCTGCTTTAACTATTTCTCATGCCCCTAAATGAGGTTGCTGCCTTGTCCACAAGCTTACACTGTGGACGCCAGTTGGTAACTGCTCCATGTCACTCAGCAATTCCAGCATTTGGAACAAGGTTTGGAAGTATGTTATAAGAACCACCTGCCAATTCCCCAACATCCAACAGTAGCATTTCGACCGCAGATGGTAGTTGGTCGGGGAGGTTGGCAGGTGGTCAGGAGGGGCAAATTGGGTGCCCCATCACTTGGTGCTCTCCAATATATCACCTCCACAATCCATATAAAAACTACAAACAAGTATCTGTCTCTATCTCTGAAGTCAAACAAAGGGACAGAGGACACTGCAGAGCAGGACACTGCAGCACAGGAGCTAGCATCACAAAACTCACCCAAAACCGGAACCAAAACCAAAAAAGCAAAAAGGAAATCCAAAACACTTCTGATCATAGGAGACTCCATGATTCAGGGAGTTGATACCTATCTCCAGCGAGGAGTAATGGTCAGACGTCTCCCAGGAACATCAGCATGGAAAGACACTGACCACATTGCTAAAATTGTACAGGAAGCAGGAGAAAACATTGATATCCTGGTACACATAGGGACTATCGATCTCACCAGCTGGTCAGTTGAGGAGACCAAGGAACACCTGACCAGGCTGGGTGACAAACAATCATCCATTTCATCCGACATCTCCTTCTCTGAGATCCTGCCAGTCTGGGATAGGGGGGCAGATGGACGGAAGGTCAGAGAAGGGGAGACAGGGGAGCTAAACATGTGGCTCAAGGGCTAATGCCAGGAAAAAGGACACAAATTTGTAGGTAACTGGCAACGGTTTTGGGAGCAAAAGTTCTTTAAATTTGATGGAATGGATCTGACTAAGGAGGGAGTCAGTGCATTGGGGCAGAAGTTTGATGTCTTTGCAGAATAGTTAAACTAGCAAATGGGGAGAGGGGTGCAGCACCCAATACGTTGCAGGGGAAGAACACCCCTCCCCCCCTCAGCTAGTAATCAAACAGGAGTTCAACATGTTTGTAGTTCATTTGCATCACCAGGTAAGGCAATGCACAGGGGAAATGCCAGACCTCACCCAACAACCAACACACCAAAAGCTGGCCAGTGGAAAATCATGTACACAAATGCTTACAGTCTGGGAAACAAGATCCCAGACCTGCAGGCAATAATGACATGGGCTAAACTGGACATAATAGCCATTACTGAGACATGGTTCACCAGTAACCACACTTGGGAGACTTCAGTACCCAGCTATGTACTGTTCAGAAGAGACTGAGGTGCAAGGACTACAAATTTGTGGCCCGCTATGTCAATGAAAATATTAAAACTGCAGAAATTCAGAATACACATGAGGAACCAGACGAACTGTGGGTCACCCTGGAAACAGAAAATGGGACATTATTGCAGAAATTCAGCCATGCGAACTGGGGTTGTCTACAGGCATCCAGATCATGGGGAGGACAAAGAGACATATCATTGTTAGAAGAAATACAAAACATGACAGCTAAGGGGAAGGTTCTGATAATGGGAGACTTCAACATGCCAGATACAGATTGATCAATACCTGCAGGAACATCTGCCGGAACTAGACACATAATGGATTCCCTGCAGAGCGAGGGCCTCAAACAACTGGTACAACAACCCACAAGAGACAGGGCTATCCTTGAGCTAGAACTGACTAACAGAGAAAGGATCACTGATCTCCAGGTAGAAAGTCACCTGGGGGCCTGTGACCATCACATGGTATGGATCAATTTGGCCACTAGAACTAAATCACTCTATTACAAGACAAAAATATGGGACTTCAGAGGAGCTGACTTTGATAAGCTGGCCAACACAGTTAAGCTAGCCCTGGCAAGATAAAATACAGGCAAGGCGGTACAGGCAAAGTGGGCCAGTATCAAGGATGCAATATAAGAAGCAACATCCCATTGTGTTAGAGAGAAAAGGAAGTGCAAAAGAAGAAAAACACTTTGGTTCTCAAAAACAGTAGCAGAAAAGGTCAGAGCCAAAAGGCTGGCCTTCAGGAAATATAAGGGAACGCAGCGGGATGAAGATAGGGAGGTATACCAAACTTCAATAAGGGAAGCAGGGAAGGCCCAAACCAAGGAAACACTAGTGTGAACAGTAAAAGAAGGGGAAAAGACTTTCTATAGATACATTAGTGAAAAGAGAAAGTCCAGAGGGGGTATTGCTAAGATCAAAGGGGATAAGGGGGCAAGTGAGGAGGAGGACCATGTAAAAGCATCTATCCTAAATAGATACTTCTGCTCAGTATTTACTGAAGAGAAGGTAGGACAAGGCCCACAGCTCAACACCATGGACACAAGGGGGAGGGAGGTGTGCACTAGTCCCTTCACAAAAGAAAGGGTCCTACTACAGCTCAATAAGCTCAGGGTGGACAAGGCAATGGGACCTGATGGCATACATCCCAGTGTACTAAGGGGGCTAAACTTGGAACTAGCAGAGCCATTAGCAAAACTGTTTAGTGAGTTTCTGAGCACAGGAGAGGTCCCAGAAGACTGAAGAAGGGCTCAAGTGATCCCGCTGCACAAGGGTGGTAGCAGGGAGGAGGCAGGGAACTACAGACCAGTCAGTCTTACCTCAGTAGTGGGCAAGATTATGGAGACACTCCTTAAGGAAAGGATAGTGCAACACCTGGAATCCATAGGAGCACAGGATCCAAGACAGCATGGGTTTACAAAAGGAAGGTCCTGTCAAACTAATCTCATAGATTTCCTTGGCTGGGTAACCAGAGTGGTGGACCAAGAGGGAGCAGTTGATGTTGCCTACCTTGACTTCAGCAAAGCTTTCGATACTGTTCCACATAGAAGATTGATTAATAAACTGGGTAGGCTTGGAGTGGGTCAGATATTGGTCAACTGGGTGGCAAACTGGTTGAGGGGCAGAAAACAGAGATTGGTGGTAAATTGTATACAGTCAGAAGAGATGCAAATTACAAGTGGGATACCTCAGGGATCAGTCCTGGGGCCATTCCTCTTCAATATCCTCATCAGTGACATTGCAGATGAACTGGAGGGTAAGGTTTATCTGTTTGCAAATGACACCAAGATCTGCAACAGAGTAGATGATCCAGATGGGGTGGGCAGAATGAGAAGAGATCTGGATAAACTGGCAAAATGGTCAGAAGAGTGGCAACTGGGGATTAACGCAAAGAAGTGCAAGATCATGCACATAGGGAAGAGAAACACTGAAGCCACCTATAGGTTGGGAGGATTTGCTGGCAGTCAGGGAAGAAAGAGACTTGGGTATCATCACCGATGACCTGAAATCATCCAAGCAGACCACTAAAGCAGTAGGTAAGGCTAGGGGGATATCGGGGGGTGTATTAGTAGGGGGATCACAAGTCGTAAGATGGTGATAATAATCCTCTTTACAAGACACTGGTTAGGGTCTCCACGTGGAGTACTGCATGCAGTACTGGAGGCCACACCTTCACAAGGACATTAACCAAATTGAGGCAGTCCAGAGAAGGGCAACCAAATGGTGCAGGACTGCATTAGAAAACATATGAGGACAGATTAACAGAACTCAATATGTATACCCTGGAGCAAAGGGAGGGAGAGGTGATATGATTGAAACATTCAAACACCTTAAGGGCATAAACAAGGTGAAAGAGTCTAACATGTTTCAATGTAAGAAAAATAGCAGGACAAGAGGACACAGCATGAGATTAGAGGGAGGCCGATTAAGAGGTAATATGAGGAAGTTCTTTTTCACAGAAAGGGTGGTCGATGCATGGAATGGCCTACTTCAGGAAGTGGTAGATATGAATACAGTGCAGGGTTTCAAACAGGCATGGGATAAGCATAAGGGAGCAATACAGATAAGTATGAATAGATTGGCCACTGACAGAGCAAATGACAATGACACATTCATAAGGTAGAAAAAGAAATGAACAGACTGGATGTGCCTTGTGGTCCTTAACTGCCGTCAACTTCTATGTTTCTATATTTCTATATAATTCTATGTCTAGGGGCTATACGCACTAAAGGCTATTGTTTTCCATTGCTTGCCATTGCCATTTCTAGTGAAAAGAGTTAAAGGGGGTGATTGGGGCTTTTTTATTGCATGTGTGCAGAAATACTCACTTGAGTTTTGTTTTGTTTTGACTTTGTTCTGGGAGCCACAGATAGTAGAAGAATGTGTCCTTTAACTAGGCCTCTGTCAAGTATACAGATGCCAGCAAACGTCCAAAACTTTGAAAAATGGTCTGCACTCCTTAGTGATGTACGTGTTTAATCCAATATTCAGTACTCACTCCAAAATAGAAACTGCAGCAATACTGGTGTCAGCAAAGCATTAAAGTACTGCAAATGTTTTAACATAGTCCAAAAGTGGTTCCAAAAAGCATTACAGCAAACACGTACATCACTAGGGGGTGCTGACCATTTTTCCAAGGTTTTTCCAAGGTTTAGAAATGTGCTGATATTCGATTGAGCCCTGGTAGGGTGCACCCTTTTTTACATACTGGATGATTTTATATTTTTGAATACAATAATTAGTTTCTCTTTACTACTTTCCAAGTAAAATCTGGTTATGAAGAAAATGTCACCTGCTAAATTACAACAAAAGATCACATGTTATCAAAGACCACATATTTCTATTAAATATATAACATTTTGGTGGCAGGAAGTGTTATTTCTCCATAAAAATCTGAAAACATATTTGTAGTTTCCCATTGAAATACACTGGCAGCCTTGCCAGTAAAGAGTTTCTGACATCCTCATACAGGGATTCCATTGATTGTTTTCACTTACAGTTGGCAAAATACAAATAAAATGATGGAAAAGTAAACAAAGAAACAATTAACAGAAAACTTAATGATTGCAGAGGCATCTAAAAGTCTCAAATCTTCATTCTTTAAGATTTACACCCTTACTAAGCACCTGCTCTTTAAGTGGAGAGATAATTAATTTGATGAGTACCCCCTACGTGGCTAAACTCATGGTGATGGAACAACTAGTCATAATTTGCAAAGAGCTTGACACTGTTACGGAAGATCTTGCCATTAATGGGGCCAGGATGGATGATATTATGACAGCATTTCAGCAACATCATCCTATAAAAGAAACATCATATGCTGTACCCAAAGAAGCAGTAGAGTAAGCCTCTGAATCATTCCAGCGTCTGGATTTTAGTTATTGTTTTATTTCTGAAATTAGCCCGGTAAAAGGTTGTTTGAAGAATACTAGGAGGAAAAAATCTAAGAAAAGAAGAGAAAGAAAAACCCTGTATAGTGTTAATTATGCCTTCTCGAGATTAGAAAATGACGGGAAGGTGTCAGGCTCCAATAATAGATACAGTCTGACTGGGCTCAATAATAAGCATTGTTTCATGGCAAGGGCTAATGAAATACTGTCTGCACCTCCCACCAGTATTAAGGGAAAGAGTCACTTTATTTCCAGATTCCTGGCTATGGGTGAGGGTATAGTTGTAATTAAGGACATCCATGAAGTATGAATGGATAAGAGGGTGAAAAAGGGGGTAGAACGGGGAACTCCATGAGTAGCATCTGACTGTGCCCTTCTTCATGATTGTGCCTTACCAACATCCTTCCCAATGGATCCCTGTCAGTTTCCCCCTTAGATGCAGGATCACAGGGAGAGAAGTAAAGCACTACAAATGGCAAAGCCAGATCCACTGTCTAAAGGTTGGAACCTGGGAGATGAGCTCCCTTTCCGGTGCTTGAAGGGACCCTAAATTATGCTATTTTGAGACTGTATGGTCATATGATGAAGGACTTAGCATCTAGCAATGATTTGCTGAGTAACATAGAAACATAGAATTTGACAGCAGATAAGGACCACTTGGCCCACCCAGTCTGCCCATTTCCCTACCTGATGGATAAGCTGCAGATCCTAGTTAACCAGCAGCCTACTTCTTCCTACCCCCACCCCCTAGAATTGCCTTATGACTGTCCCATGCATGCTTGAATTCCACCACTGTTTTTGATTCCACAACCTCCTCTGGAAAGCCATTCCATACATCCACAACCCTCTCTGTGAAAAAATACTTCCTTAAATTACCTCTGAGCCGCCCCCCTTCTATCTTCAAATTGTGCCCCCTTGTTCTTGCACACCTCTTTTTTTGAAAGATGCTACCCTCTTGGACTTTGTTGATTCCCTTGAGGTACTTGAAAGTTTCTATCATGGCCCCCCTCTCCCTTCATTCCTCGAGGCTATACATATTAAGCTCCTTAAGTCTCTCTTCATATGTCTTCCGGTGCAGACCCTGCACCATTTTAGTTGCCCTCCTCTGGACAGCTTCCATCCTGTCTATGTCTTTGCAGAGATTGGGTCTCCAGAACTGCACGCAGTACTCAGATGTGGTCTCACCCAGCTGTCTGTACAGTGGATAATAACTTGTTTTCACTGGTGATGCCTCCCTATGCATCCCAGTATTCCCCAGCCCTCCTTGCTGCCCTCTCACATTGTTTGCCCACCTTTAGGTCATCTGATATGACTACCCCAGGTCCCTTTCCATTTTTGTTGTTGTTAGTATCTCACCCCCCATTGTGTACTCTTCCCCTGGGTTTTTGTTTCCCAGGTGCATTACCTTGCACTTCTTAGCAGTGGGTACTACCATGGTTTTTCTGGGGTCCAACATGGACGTCCAGTATGAGGCAGGTGACATTATTTATTTTTATTTTATTTATTTAGTAATCAGAATTACAACCTTTGAGCTAAAAGCTCATTTACAAAGGATCATTGTCACAAGGCTAGGGGAGGGTACATAAATTTGGAGTCAGTTGCAGTTTAGTAGGCATTGTCAAGAACATCTAATAGTAATAGTAATAAAAATGTGAACAGGAGAAATCAGTAAACATTGGCAATAGCATAACAATATAGGATAACATAGGCAAATAACAACACATAACCAAAACAAGGGTACACAGTCAATGGGGTTAGGTTCACATGTCATGCCATAGAATTAAGTAATTAAGTCAGAGTTAGGTGCTAATTTGAGAAAAAATCAGATGTGGAAGCTAGGCAGGATCTTGTATTGGGAGGAAACAGGAGATGGAGCTGATCATCAAAACTGATACCTAAAGGTTACTAGGCTAAAGCCAGAGGGAGTCAGCCTAGGCATAATAGACAGAAAGGGTAGAAAGAACCAATCAGGATTAGGTAGGAGAAGAGGAATCAGAGGAGGGGGTGATGGTAGGCTCAAAGGTGGGTGGTGTAAGGAGGTCATCAGGTGAAGGTTTGTCAGGGAGAGTGTGAGAGGAGAAAGATGAGCAGGCAGGTGGGCAGACATGGGCAGGTGCTGAGCAGGGAGTTTTGTGTCAAATTGTAGAGTGAAAGAAGAACCTTGGCAAGCCTAGGGTTCTGGTACCTGCTAGGCTGAGAGTGGCTGTGGCAGCATATAGTAGGGAGATAGTCTTTAGGAGCATGGCTTTGGGGAACAGAGGCATGCTGGCTCGTGGGTTAAGAGTGGCAGTTGCAAATACAGAAGGGTGGATAGACTTCCCTTAGCTCGGATGTGAAAGGCCCAAGTTGGGTAAGGCTTGTGGTGGCAGTTGGTAGCTCATTTATCTAATCAGGGGCCCTGACGGCAAAGGCTTGCCTCCCCAAGGCAGTCCTTCTGAATGTAACAGCTAATGCATATTTAGTAACACTTCTTGCGGCATGTTCAGCTGGAGCAGGACAGAATAAGACTTGAACAGAGGGAGGTGCAAGTCCGAGTAGGGCCTTCTGTCCCAAGATGCAGGCATGGAGCTTAATGTAGTCCATAAGTGGTAGCCATTCATTCGGTATGTACAATTCACATATATGCAATAGGCGATCTGCCCTTAACACAAACCTACAGGCTTTATTTAAGGAGGCGTGCACTTTGAGTAGGCTAGTTTCAGTGGTGGCCCCATGGACTACATTCCCATAGTCCAGGATTGGAAGGATTGTGCCTCTGACTGCCTGTGTCCTGGCCTCAGGAGTAAGACAGAACTGGTGTCTGTACAGAGCCCCTAGTTTCCTATTGACTGCCATGGTAATACTGTGTATATGTTCGTCGAACAATGGAGACTCATCTATGGTGAGACCAAGATACAGGAAGGAAGTTACCTGCTCCAGGGTGGTGTGAGAGCTGCATGTAATAGAAGTGCAGTGGACCTCTTCTTTTGTCATCCGGCAAAGAGCACTGCCTTGTTTTTTTAACTATTGAGCACCAGCATGCTGTTCTTGAACCATTCCTGTAATAGGTTAAAGTTGTTCTGCAAATTTGCATGGGATGTCCTACCCAATTTCAGGTTCAGCTATTGGGGGCTTGGTGCAGTTTTGAGGATGCAGAGACAGTGGCAGCAGAACTAAAGAAGTCATTACCAAACTTGTTTAAGGACTGCTGATATAAGTGGACCAACCAACATGGAGATGGGTCAGTCCGTACAATAGTATGAGTTGTTATGGTTTGGTTCACTGGCGCAAAGGATCTCTTTATGAAGAGAGAGAATTTTCATTGTTTTCCTTGATTGGCATCAACGCCCGATGCAGATTTCAGCACGGACCACAATGTACACGAGGAAAGAACTCATAGAAGGACTCTCAACAGCTGCAGTCAGAGTGTCAGTGAGCGGGGGATAACATTACAATGTTGACCTGTAAGTAATTAACTCTTTATGGTACACAATCTGGAGGGGGGCTGCAGCATAACGGCATCGGTAAACAAGCCTGAGTAATAGTTTGCACAGACTCTGGCAAGGCAGCTCATTGTCTTTTGATTTAATGGCTTGAGATCCTGGGTGTACGAGTCTTCAAATGGATATTATGTTATTGGTTATGGGAAACAGCAACTCAGGAGGTCTCCTTTTGGGCTGAATGTTAATGATTGGAGCCAAGGACTTTTTATTTTATTTTCCTTTTTTATTGTCAAGGGATTGAAGAGAGTTTGATGTTTATTATGGCAGGAGTTCTGCTACTGCTTTGCTAACCAATAATTATTGTGTTTTGGACTTTTTAATTTGTGTTGCTACAAGGTGAGGACATGCACTGAATAATATTACCCAAAATTTGATTTAAATGCTGGTGTTTTTCAACTAAGCATGGGTTGAAGATGTTAAGTTGGCTCAGATGTAAGCCTGACTGGATTCAACAGATGAGACTTCTTATGGACAATACATGGAGCCATTTACTTCAACCTGTCACCTGCAATTATTTTTGATTCAATGTCTACATAAAGTATTGAGGGGCTGTTGGGTTCAGTGGTTATACATATATTGGTAAGGTGGGGGGAGTGTGCCTCTTCTGCTCTGGACTGTATATAGTTATGGGTGATTTATTTCAGGAGAAGGCACACTCTTCTGGACACAACATTTATTACAGGGCTAGCTGGAGGAATTTGGACACTGTTTGGTGAGCCTGTTCATCATGGACTATGTAGATTATAAGTTGGTGGGTGGGTGGGGTGTTTTTATATTATTTGGTTATGTCTCAAAATATGATGTTTACACTTTATGGAAGGTTTAAGGTCTTATGGGTCTTTCTATTGTTGTGGGTTCTTATTCCTGTTATTGCACAGTTTATGGAGGATTTGTTGGTGGAGTGTTTTCGGGGTTGGGAGGAAATCGGGGGGATTGGATTCAGGGATTGACTGGCATCAGAAGGGTCACTGGTAATTATGGTTACATTTAGGATGTTTACTGTACAGCAGATTACTTATTGTATATTGTTAAATAGCAGGGATGACTAGTTACCTGAATATTATTACATGAAATGTTCGAGGGGCCTGGAATAAAACTAAAAGGTACAAAATTCTTAGACGTCTCCAGCATCTTAAGGGGGCTATCTCCCTTTTACAAGAGACCCATTTGTTAGACAATGAGGCTATCCCGTTTCATAGACAATATGTGGGCCAGGTCTATACAGCAGGAGATAGTACACAGAGAAGAGGTGTAGCTGTTTTGATCTCATGGAAGGTGCCCTTTGTAAGCAACCAGTGCATCCAGGATCCGGAGGGAAGATATATTTTACTTTGAGGGACTATTGACTGCATGAAGGTTTTACTGGGTTGTAATTATGGCCCTAATGTGGATTCCCCGTCCTTTTTCATGATTTGGTCTCCGTATTGTCTCCTTTCCTTTCCCTGCTTTTCTTTTGGGGGATTGGAATCTTCATTTGCCCCAGACCCAGAAAGGTCAGACAGGCACCGGAGTGGTCTAACTCCTATTCAGCAATCCTTATGGGACTTTAAAGATCATTTGGGCCTTTGTGATCCCTGGTGAACGTTGCACCCTGATTCCAGGGAATATACATTCCGGTCAGTGGTTTGTGGAACCTCTTCCCATATTGAATATTTTCTAATTAGTAAATCACTTCTTATGGGTATATTGTGCTGTGGGATGGATCCTGGTGTAATATCAGATCACTGTTCAGCATGTTGTAGGATCACGCTTTCTCCTTTTCAGCAGAAAGAAACCATATTGAAGATTAACAATCAAATGCTGAAGGAGGAGAGGGTGGTTATCCACATATCTGAATGTATACTGTAGAACATTTCATCTCGGAGAATTTGAACTCCACAGGCAAACCTGATATGGAATGATGGGTTTTAAGGTGTTATATTGGGGGAATTAAGAAGAATAGCATCTACTAGGAAACAGAAATGGGATAAGGAGGTTTAAGATTTAATATCTCATATTAGAGACCACAAGGCTAGGATCTCACTCAACACTGTGGAGAATGCTCGACAAGAACTCCTTGGTCTTCGGAATCAGTATAGTGAACCACTGCGGGAAAAGCTGAGCTAGCTATTCTGAGAACCCAGGCCACTTATATTGATCAGTGAGAAAAAGACAGAAGGCTGCTGGCCCTTCGGGTTAAAAAGCAGGAGGCTTCATGGATAATAAATGCCGTTTTCTTCTCAGTAGACGGGTCACTTAAAATTACCCCAAAAGATATTGCATTGGAATTTGAGACATACTACCAAGATCTTTATAGGTCAATGTCTGTTACCCCTCAATGCAGACGTGCTTAGTCACCCACCAGACAAATCTCCACAGAGAAGTACACATCAGTATCCAATAATGGGTCAGCCTTTTGTCTGAAGAGTGACCACAAGGGAGCCACCTTGGGACACTCCCAGAATATGTGATTACCTCACTACAATACCACTTCCAAGTTTGACATACTCTCAAAAGATGGCTCTGGTTACACTGTTCTCTGAGGCAGACATATTGGGAGCCAATAGGGCCTTACTGCTGAATAAATCCCCGGGCCCGGATGGATTCTCATACAATTTTTATAAAGTGTTCGTGGACAAATTGATGCTTTGGCTGCATAAGCTGTTCCAGTTTATTTTAGTCTCAAGCCCCTCAGACAAAAGGTTGTTTGAAGCATTGATAGTTGTGCTTCACAAACCAGAGAAGGAGGCTGACAAAGTCACAAGCTACAGGCTGATCTCACTTCTCAATTACAGTATCAAACTTCTAGCTAAACTGTTAGCGGATAGGGTCAGTTGGGAGCTGCCCTTTTTAATAGGTCCAGATCAGGTTGACTTTATGACTGGATGCTCATCCTCAGATCATTTATGCAAGTTAGCTCATATTTTCTCTGCATTCGGGGACTCGGGTCACCCTGTGGTGCTGATGTCCCTGGACGTGGAGAAAGCTTTCAACTGGGTTGACTGGCAGTTCCTATTTTGATCATTACATCGATTAGGATTTCCTGCTAAATTTATACAATGGGTTGAGGAGTTATATGGGAATACTTGGGTCAGTATATACTGTAATGGTGTCTTTTCTTCCATATTTCCCTCATATTCCAGAACCAAGCAAGACTGCCCTTCATCTCCACTGTTGTTTAACCTTCAGCTAGAACCTCTACTGGTTAAACTAAAAGTGAATATTGCAATCCAAGGCATTAGGTTTTGGTGACATGAGATGAAAATCTCAGCATATGCTGATGGCATATTATTCTACCTTTCCCATCCACAGTACTCCATTCCAGCTGTTTTGGAGACAATTAGGGAATATAGTAGGCTTTCCAATTATAAGGTAAAACTAGATAAAACTTCAGTTTTCCCCCTAAATTCCAGAACACTTAAGAGTGTAATAGGTGACACTGGGTTAAACTGGCCCCCTAAAACTTTAAAATACTTGGCCATAAATTTGGCCAGGAGTGATCTCTGGGTATGATAACTTAATCTGGATGCATTACAACCGGCAGTACAACAAGATTTAGCCCGGTGAAAGGCTTTACCTTTATCTCTTTGGGGTTGTATCAGCTTCATGAAGATGAAGATTCTACCACTGCCTTTTTATCTGCTTAATTTGTTAAATCTCTGGTTGCCCCTCATCTGATTTAAAAGAGTGCACTGTCATCACAGACATTATATGGCTGGGTAAGCCTTTGAGATGGTCGTGCCATAAACGTGCAGCTCCAAAAGCCTGGGAGGTTCTCAGGCTTCCACATTTTGGGTTATACTGTTGGGCAAGCCACACAAGTAAGTATCTGCAGTGGCTTTTAATGGCAGAGAACTTGCGGACACTCCCATATGTGCCTATATGGTTTACTATAGAGCGAGAACTAATTGCATCGAGTGGGGTGTCCCAAAATGCTCTATTACGTATTGCAACTAAAGTCCTCCAACTTGCTCTGCGTAAATCCCCGATTGAGGTCTCAGTTAGGATTCATTCCCATCTATGCTCTTTTTAAAATATAAACATAGCAGTGCTTCCACTCAACCTCTACTGGGGAATCTGAATTTTAGAGTTGCTGGCAAGCCCTCCTCCCCCCCATTGGATACCACAACTTGCCCTGGTGGAAGTAGGGTATTTGGTTAAGGAAGGTGGGTTTCTAACTTTGGGAGAGATTATGCAACAGTACGATTTAGGTAGATTCCTAATTTTTAAGGTTTTTCAACTCTGTCACATGTTGATACATAGTTGGAGGAATCCTGTACAGAATAGCGATGCTGGAGAATTTTTGCAGTCACTTATTAAACTAGTCTCTTTACCCCATGTTGTGGCTAAAATATATACTAATCTTCTCAACAGAGCCTTCCCTACTGTAGATGAGGTGTCAGGTTACTGGGAACCGTGTTTCCTGCAATCAAGGTTTGACTGGGGCAAGATATGGACAGATTGTTACACCTACATCACACAAAACTGGTTAAGAATGATGGAATATCAATTCCTTAGTAATATGAGCCTTACTTCAGCCAAACTGTTTAAAATGGGCAGAGCCCCATCACCCCATTGTGTGAGGTGTCAGCAGGCTGATGTCTCCCTTTTGCACATATTCTGGAGTGTCCCAAGGTGGCTCCCTTGTGGTCACTCATCAGACAAAAGGCTGATCCATTATTGGATATTGATGTGTACATCTCTCCAGAGATTTGTCTGGTGGGTGACTATGCATAAATTGATGTGCAACAGCATAGGTATTATATGGCTATAATTGCCTTATCAGTCAAGAAATTAGTTCTGTGCCATTGGCAGGATACAAAGAGTACTTCTTATGTTGAAAGGCTAAAAGAGTTACTTTTCAATCTCCGGACAGAAAGGATGGTAGCCAGCCTGCATAACCGCCTCACTAGGTTCGATAAAACTTGGGGAAGGTTGCATACCCTTTACTCTCTGTAAGCTAATCTGTGTAGAATATTTAATTTGGTTAGACCCAGGTCTCTAGGACAGTTAAATTCTGATGCCGGGGGAGGAAGGAGGTAGTTGTTTTTTTTTTGGTGGGGAACGAGGGGGGATTGGATTTGTTATATTTGTGTGTTTTTTATTTGTTGTATTGTATTCAAAGTTAAAATCAATAAAGCTGACTTAATTAAGAAAAAAAAAGATTCCCAATGTCTGCATAGCTCCACCTCCATTCTATCCCCTGCCCCGGCAAGATACTCAGCACAGAAGGAGGGTGGCAGGCAGGGGCTGCGTGAATGCCTTCTTGTATTGACAGACATCATGTGCAGAGGAATGCATCCAGGATAACTACAAATGCCACATGTCCCAGGCTGCTTTTTGGATTGCACCTTTAGTATGTTTATGATATATTACTTGTTCTTTACTTCATCTATAATGACGTTGCTACTGATTTACAGTAGTTACAAGAAATGATGATTATAAAGGCAAAATGAGTACAAAAGCACAGTATGTACAGTAATACTTATGAAATGAAAGAAAATGTTGAAAAGAAAAATCTTCTGAACCAGAGCAAATTCCTTATTTATGTTTACAGGATTTGAAGAATTAGTTTTGTAAAGCCTAATTTTTCTCATTTTGGGAGGCAGTAGGTGTTGCAGAAAAATAGACCATGGCATTTCTTAAGAAGCAATGTATTGAAAGCAAGCAGGCGTAAGCACTGGGATGGTGGTGCAGTTCACAAACTTCTTATTGCTGAGATAAATTAGATGTAGCACTCAGACCTGCCAATAAGGACTCAAACAAATTCATTTGTTCACAAGAACTGTAGTTTTATTCAGCCATCATCAATATGCAGCAGTCCGGAGTTCTTACATTTCATTCCATATTCTGGGACTTCATCAGAGAATACAAATCATCAAAGCAGTTAACCTGTTATACACTAAGTCATGTGCTATCATCCAATCAGATACCACAAAGTGCAATTTCAAAAAAAAAGTGACACAGAGATTAATTAAAACTGTTTTGGCATCTAAGACATACATGATAACCAGCTGTAAAACTTTTAGTTAATAATTTCAAAACTCAAGGAAATTTTAATCACAGAAAATAATATTCTTGTGTCTCCTGGCCTAATGGTGGACAAACATGGTATCCCATGGAATCTGTGAAAAGAAATACCAAGAACATGAGAAAACAGTTTATAACTGCTTGTTACATCTAAAATATTCATAAACTGAAACTCCCAATTACATTATCACTGGAGAAGGATAGACTGACAGTGTAACTGGGGTGGGGGTGAGGAGTTTACCTGTATAAAGGTAAATTAGCAAGCCAACAATTTGTCTATTTTTGTTTTTTTTAACAAAAGGGGTAATTTCAAAACTTATAGATCCACTCTTGCTCTTTTTGATTTAGAGTGACATCCGAGTCTCCTCTCCTTATGTTTTTAGGAATTGCTTCTATTCCAAGTGCTTTCATTTTATGTGCCTCTTTCTTAGTCTGGCTATTAATGTGTACTGCCATGATATAGTCTGTATTACAATTCCTGATTGCAAGGGCATGTTCATTAATTCTAAACCTGAATTTTCTCTTTGTTCAGCCAAACATAATATTTACTATATGTACATGTCAAGAGGTACACCATTCCCTGAGTCAATTGATTTGCCCCTTAATTTTCTCCACACAACCTGTTCTAGGATTCATAAAACTGGTCTTGTTTTCCATTAAGTGGCAGGTGCGGCAGCATCTGCAAGGTTTAGACACCATCTTTTTGCACTCAATTTGCTGGTAAGTCTGGGTTGATAGCTATGTACCAAATGATCCTTGAAGTTCCTGCCCCATCTGTAGGACACCCTAAGGGGTTTCTCTAGAATGGTCTTCAGTTGTGGTGTACCTCTGAGACTACTTAAGTTTTCACGTGCAATTTTTACCACTTCCTTTGTCCCTCCCCAACCTCTTCCCTGTACTCTCTTTCTCTCAGCCTATCAGATAGTTCTTTTGCCTATTTTCCATATAAAACTTCATTGCCACAATTTTTGTGGTTCTGATATACTGACCTGTTGGTAGATTTCTGATCATGTGTGAAGAGTGACAGCTACTTGTGTGCAGTAAGCTGTTGCGGTTAGTAGGTTTTTTTAAATAAGTCAGTCAGTACAATCCCATCTATTTGCTTAATAATAATAAGATGAAAAAAATTAATGGACTGTAAATAAACATTTACTTTGAACCTTTAGTTTGAGTTTGTCTTTTCTAAGTAATCGACAAACTCTGTTATTTCATCCCTTGTTCCCTTCCTGATCAAGAACACATCATCAATAAACCATTTAAATATATATATCGGTTTTGTCAATGTATGGGTTATTATCCCTGTTGTACACATATCTTTCTTCCCATTACCCCTAATACAGGTTAGAGAGGCTGGGTGCCAGAATAGCACCCTTCACTATTTCTTTTACTTGTTTGAAGATTCTCTCCATAAACATGACATCATTATTTTTTAGTACATTTTCAGCAAGATCCAGAATTAAGTGTATCTTACTCTGTGGGAGATTAGTAAGGGTCAGACAGTAGTGCTCAATAGCCATCAGGCCCCCCTCATTGGGGATATTACTGTGCAATATGTCCATATCCATTGCCTCTAATAAACATTCATCTTCAGTTTGCATTTTCTGCAGTGTAGATAACAAATGATTTGTATCACTAATGTGACTTCTAACCTTACAGTAGGTACAATTGGATTAATATAATTATCCACATATCTAGAGAGTGGTTCTGTAGACCAACCAATACCAGAAATGATGGCGCATCCAGGGGGTTCAGTGGGATGCTTATGAACTTTAGGCAGGGTGTAGATAGCTGTTTTTTGGCTTTCTACTGACAGATAATACAATTATTTTGTGTCAATTAAATCATGTCCATATGCCTCTAACAAATAGAGCACAATACTTTTTTGGGATTTGTGACATAGGATCATACACCAAATATTCATGGAAATTACTGTCAGACAGCTGTCTATTGACTTCTCTGATATATTTATTTCTGTCTTGCACAACATACTGCCTCCTTTATCAGTGGGTTCTATCACTATGTTTTGGTCCTGGTCAACATTATGCTTCTATCTGATACTGTGCATGAATAATTGGGTCCTGTCTCAGACAGAGTGTTCATATACTGTGCCTATAGGCAAAAACCTTTGAAATAACAGGCCAAGTCATTTCTATTGATTGGTATATGTAGTTACTGTTTTTATTAAAATACCGTATTTAATTAGCTTTTATAATGTATTATCTGGTAAAGTCAAATGGAGGCTTATTTCCTGGTGCAGTTTTAGGAAAGTAGGTTACAGGGAGAAAACTGAATATATTGAACATTATCCAAATAGTGCAAAATACAGTTTAATTACTGAAAAAAATAATTAGTAGCAACAATCTGTAAGAATGCTGTGGAAGAGTAAGCTATTGGTTACTGACTCATGGAATAACAGATCCCACCAGGAAGGGGACAATCCATGATGTGGTACTGATGAATGTGGAACATTTCCAGGATATATTAGTCAAGGAAGAACACATTACTTTTTATTGTTTATAACAGTTAGAGGGAAGCTAACTACAGGTTATAGCCATACTGCAAGTGGAAAAGGTGAGGTAAGCAGGCAGGATAGGTACAAGTAAGAGGGTTTAAAATGAGAAACAAAAGGCATCCTGCCTAGAGAAGGTAGCAAATTTATTTTAGGGTAGCAAAAGTGAGTGGTAAGAGTATAATGGGAGTGGAAAGTAAACTGAAAGGCACACAGTAGTTTGAATAGACACTTGACAAATGAAGGAATGATTATGACTGTAGTGTAGTGCAATTGTGGCATGGCAGTCTTTTGCGACACCTTCTGCAGATTGAGGGGCTACCACATTTGTACTAATTTCCTGGTTTGTGGGCAGAGATTTCTGGGCTTCAGATCAAACTGGCAAAAGAACAGATGACCTTCTGCCCCCCCTCACTGAGGCAAGCAAATCTGCTGTCACTCTCCCAGGAAATACCTAGGCAGAGGCAGAGAAGATGGGTCTTGGTGGGCTCTAGGAGCATGTGAGTGCTGATAAGGTTGCACACTACAACACTCATACCACAGCAGAATTCCTTGACCATACCTGTGGGATGGGGTAGATGAGACATAACACCCATCACAGTGGGAAGGGAAGAAGTGGGTGTCCTCAGATGTCAAGGACCCAGTAAGGGAAGGTGAGGTCACCAGCCTAGGAGGACTCAGCTGCTGGTAGTGGAAGCTATTGTTGGGGGATAGCTTTGGGAGTGGGAGGTAGGAAGGACAGGGGGGTGGAATGCCTGAGTGGGAGGGATAAGGCAAGTGCAGGCCAGGTAACTTCAGAGAGTTGGGAAGCAGCCTTAGCAGGTACCGTGTAAAATTTTGTTTTCCAAGATTTTACCTGTATGTGATCAGAGAGATGCAGGGGTAGTCCACACCAGGACATTTAATGACAGGCTAAAGGTATCATGCATGAAGGAGTTCTTCTGCTTCATTGGAGACTGTTGGGCAGCTTTTAGTGAGATGGCCTGCATCCTTCCAGAAAGAGGATCACAGTCCCTAGAGGAAGATTTAAATGCTACTTGGCTGTAATGATTTAAACTCATGAGGAGGAGTTAGTAAAATAAAAGGACGCAACAGTTGCCCCCCCAGATGATGGGACAGTAGGGAGGAAGAGCTCAGGTGGGAGAAAACTCCATCAGGACAGGAGTGCAGAAAGGCAAGGATTGGGACAAGACAGAAGAAAAGGGGAGTAAAACACTGGTTTTCAAGGGTAGAGGACTGACGGTAAAAGGAATAAGGAAGTTAAAATGGTAGGAGGAGTCAGAGGGAACTTCAGGTAGAACACAGTCAGAAATGGGAAGGGGAAGCAGGTCTGGGGGGAGGAAAGAATGTGTGGAGAGCCTGGACGCCATCATAGCAGAGGCTGACCTGGATTTAGTGGCCATAACGGAGCTGTGGTGCACTGAGTACTACAAATGGGACATGGCCATACTTGGCTACTCAATGTTCAGGAATGACAGGACTGGGAGAAATGGAGAAGTTGTTTCATATGTGAGAGAGTGAATCAAGTCCATAGAGATACAGGGGCACCATGAGGAAAAAGAAGTTTCTGGAGGTGCTGTGGGTCACCTTGAAGACAAGTTCTAGGGCTTCTATACAAACTCGGTTAGTGTACTGACCTCCAGCATAGGAAGGGGGGTTGGGGCACTTAGGGAAGCCATTATCAGAATTGCAAGTAATAAGGAGCTGCTGCTACAATATATTTCAGTCTACCGGATGTGGAGTGGAGCTTTCCAGCTGCAACTTTGGCAAGGAGTAGGGCCATTCTTGACTCCCTACAAAGGGCTTTTCTCAAGCAGCTAGTAAAGGAACCCAATAGGGATGGGGCAGAGCTGGGCCTGGTGCTTACAAACAGGGAAAGTGTTGTACATGTCACAGTGGACAGTCCAGATCACTGTACATCGTGGCTTAACTTTAAGTTAGGAACAGGCGCTAACCACATGAGGACAAGGGTCCTGGAGGGCAGCTTTTAAAGAAATTGGGGACTGCCTTAGAAGTTGCCTCAAATGGGTTGATTGTAAGGGTGGGGTGGAGGCACAGTGGGTAAAACATAAAGCAACCAACCACTCCATGAAGGAAATGACTAAAAGTAAAAGAAAAAAGTCTCCATTATGGTTTTCAAAGGAAGTGGCAAAGGCAGTGAAGGAGAAAAGGGTAACATATGAACATACTGTTTGAAACGCCAGCAGAAACAGGCCTCACAGTCTATAAAGCCTGCTTGATTGTGCAACTAGCCCTTCAACTTGAAGCAGCCCTACCCTTCTCTCCCCTCCTCATAACCCCTCCACTCTGTCCCACCCTCTCATAAATCATCCCACCGTTCTACATGATATCACCTCCTCGGGCAGAGTGTTCCACTTATCCACCACCTTTTCTGTGAAAAAGTGTCTCCTGGTTTCCCTCCTGAATCCCCCCCCAAACCTCAGCAGATGCCATCACGTGTCCCTCCCCCTTCTTATCTGAAGAATCCCTGCAGTATTAATCCTGTTAATACCTTTTAGGTACTTAAAGGCTTCAATCATATCCCTCCTATCATCCTTTCTTCCAGGGAATACATTTGCAGCTCTCCCAGCCTCCTCTGGTAGGATTTTCCCTCAAGTCCCTGTATCATCTTCATTGTCATATGCTGCATCCCCTCCAGCAATCTGATGTCCCTCTTCAGGAATGGATGCCAGTACGGCATGCAGTATTCCAAGTGCGGCCTGACTAGTGACCTATACAGAGGTAGGATCACTTCTCTTTGCCTGGAGGAGATTTCCCCTCACTATGCACCCCAGCATCTTGTTTGCCTTTGCAGGCGCCTTTCTGCACTGAGCTGAGTGGTTCATACTCCCTTTTATTAGTATCCCTAGATCCTTTTCCTCCTAATAGAAGAGGTAAGTAAACACAGAGGGAGGAGAAGAGGGAAGTATACCTTATAAAGCAGAGGAAGCATGCAAAGTGGTGAGGGAAGTAAAGGCCCAGACAGAGGAAAGAATCACCAAGGGGGTCTCTAAGAGGAATAAGACTATCTTTAGGTACTCTACATAAGTGAGAAGAGGAAAGCAAAGGGAGGCATAGTGAGTATTAATAAGGCAGAGGGGGGAAAATGCACAGAGGAGAACTAAAAAAAAGCAGACATCCTGAACAGGTATCTCTTCTCAGTCTTCACAGTGGAGGGATGTGCACACAAGTCAATTTACAGAGTAAAAGAGTCCAGAAGGGACTTACAGCTTTGAAGGTGGACAAAGCTATTGGACCAAACAGAATACACTCAAGAGTTGCAAAGAAATTTAGGGAGATGCTAGCTACCCAACTGAAAGCCTTGTTCAACAGCACACTGGAAAGAGGCATGGTCCTGGAGGACTGCAGAAGTGCTGATGTGGTTCCTATAGATAACAGCGTCAGGAGGGAGGGGTTAGCAACTAACGGTCAGTGTTACTTCAGTGGTGGGGAAATTAAAGGAAAGCAAACAAGAAAATAGGCTCATACTCCAAGGTGCACAGTAAAGGCTATAAGCCATGAGTCAGACAACGTGCCAGGTAAGGGAACAAAATGCCATTGGGTGTTTCTGGTTATGGAGCACTGTGTTTATATGGCTAGTCTTCACTGCATTTATGTACCTTATAATAAATCTGTTAATTTTTGCATCTGACTCATGGTTTATATCCTTTACTGTACACCTTGGAGTGTGAGCCTTTTTCTTCTTTGCTGACTGTACTTATTGGCCCACATACCCTTTGTCCCCTTGGTGGACCTTTCTTTTTAGTATTAATTAATGGAAACCCTGCAAAAGGACAGACTGGTACATTATCTTGATCTAATGGACTGCAAGACCACAGACAGCATGAATTCAAGGGGGTCAGGAAGGGAGTTCATGCAAAATGAATCTGATGGATTTTTGACTGGGAGACCAGGAAAATAGATATGGGGATTGCAGTGAACATGGCTTATCTAGGCAATAGAAAGTCCTTCGACACTATGCAACACAGGAGTCTAATAAAAAATCAGATCAGCCTAGGGGTAGGATCCAAAGAAGTAAATTAGGTTAAAAACTGGTTAATGGATAGGAGACACAGGATGATGGCAAATGGCACCCACTCAGATGACAGATGAGTGATCAGCAGTTTGCCACAGGGTTCAGTACTGGGACTGGGTCTCTTCAATCTCTTCATAAATGACATTGCTGAGAAACTGAAAAGGAAGGTATGCCTTTTTGCAGATACAACCAAAATCTGCAATAGGGTGGATACTCAGGAAGGGGAGGAGAGAATGTGCTAGGATTTGTAAAAACTAGAGGAGAGGTTCAATGCATAACAGTGGGGTTCAATGCCAAAAAGTATAGGATGGTGAGGGTAACTGACAGTCACTAGACAGAAAAAGGATCCTTGGGTTATCATGTTTAATGACCTGAAAATGACAAGGCAGTGTGCCAAAGAAGTGGGTAGTGCTAGTGGGATGCTGGGGTACATTGGGAGGGGTATCTCCAGCAGGAGGAGAAAGGTGATGTTGCCACTATATCACTCACTGCTGATACCTGCTAAATGATGTAGGCAGGGAAGATGCAGTCCAGAGAAGGGAACAAAACTGGTGCTGGGTTATACAAGAAGTCCTATGAGAAGAGACTGAAGAATCAGAACATTTACACCCTAAAAGAGAGAACAGCAAGAGGTGACATGATGGAGACCAATAAGTACCTCACAGAAGTGAAAAGAGTGCAGGACAGGAGTCTCTTTCTAAGGAGAAGTAGCAGCAGGACCAGGGGAATACAATGAATCAAGGGGAAGGGATTTATTTTCACTGAAATGGTGCAAGACTCCTTGAACAGACTACCAGCAGAAGTGGTGAAAGTAAAAACAGTTTTTGACTTCAAGCATACGTGAGACAGAGATAAGGGTGAAATAGTAAAAAGGCAGGGAGGAGGGATGGTCACTGGTGACCAGTGAGAGTCTTTGGGAACAGATTAGGTTCAATGTTTGTTGACTAGCAATGGAGAGCAATGGGGTATATAGTGCTTGTGTAACTTGTAGTATTTTTTTTTGTTAGTCCTTTTTCTCCCTTGGCCCCAGTCTGCCTTAGCTTGAGTCCTGACATCACCTATGTCCTCCGGCCACCGTCCTGAAGATCCCAGCTCCTATTAGAGTCCACAGCTCCTACCTCTGTGGCTTGCCCCCTACAGCAGGGTGGTGGAGAGCCCCACCTACACTCATCCACCAGGACCAGATCCAGTAATGTGCAGTGTTGCCCCTAGAGCTGAGTACTCCCCATGGAGATGACCATTAAGCCACCGTGACTGGTGTCTTTTCCCTGTTCTGGTCCCCTTTGCACGTGGGGTGTGCAATGACACCAATGGGTGGAGCATGCATGCTTCTGCATGCATTCCTTCTGGCACCATCCCCCATCACATCCCCTCAGGCTGCCTGTGCTACTGCATCACCCTCAGGCTTTACTAGATGACACCAGCACACTGGCGGCTGCATGCCCCCCTCCCCGAAGAAGGGGAGCAGTCCATCGGACGCTCAATCCCTCTCCTCCCCTGCCAACCCCTGATGACCCAGGCTTGTTCCTGAACCTGGGTCACCAGTGTGGTGCAAGGTGTAGTGTACAGTGCCTCAACCCTCAGTGCCACCGGGCTGGCCCACTTGTAGTATTTTTTGTGGCTTTACTGTATTCCCACCCTTGAGCAGTAGGCATGTAGGTAGTAACTGTAGGGAATAGAAGGCCCAAAAGGATACCACCTCTAGCCTATGGAGAGTATGACCCCCTAGCACTCAGAAGAGTAACTCC
Organism: Neoceratodus forsteri; assembly: GCA_016271365.2. Taxonomy (NCBI): domain Eukaryota; kingdom Metazoa; phylum Chordata; order Ceratodontiformes; family Ceratodontidae; genus Neoceratodus; species Neoceratodus forsteri. Next base: position 586,449,452 of record CM028137.1, on the reverse strand, counting down.
CCCATGTGGAGGAAACCTCTGAGAACCCATGGTCAGAGGCTTGCCCATCCTCTAGGCATACTGAGAGGAGAAGGACATAGGTTCTAGTAACCCTAGTTAATTTGAGATTGTTGAGCTTTTTGGAAAGACAATGATCCATCTTCAAGCTATGGATGAGGCAGATTGAATGATAATCCTGACATTGAAGAGTAGGTCTTTTCTGAAGGAGTGATAAAAGTCAAAGTGAGAAGTAGATCCAGGTAAAGGAGGGTAAATGAAGTCCAAGTTTCTGAGATGATGAATGATGCTTGTCCCATGAGATTGCAAGGGTGTAATAAGTAGAGAGAGCATGACTTGATAGATAGGTTACTAGACAGGAAACAGTGGAAACGTTATGGTAGAAGAAGTCATTGGTGAATGATTCAACTTGTGAAAGGGCTGACTGCCAAGGTATGGTCTGGAGGCAAGGAATACAGTAATGATTGAGGAGTCGCTAAAGATGCATCCATGAAGTAGACAATGAGTAGAAGATACTGAGTGCCCTGGAGATGATGTTTCTTTCTCCATCCAAGGACAATGCAGACTGAATGATGATCCTGAGGAAGAAGGGTATGTCTTTTCTGTAGGAATGGTAGAATCCTAGGTGTGGAGCAAATCCAGTTGAAGAAGGGCTAATATCATTCATATTTCCAAGGTGATGAATGATGCGTATCCAAAAGAATTGTAGGGAAGTAATGAGTCAGGAAAGCATAACCTAATCAATATATGACCAGACAGTAAACGGTGGGATTTACGATGATTTGCAAAGTTATGGGTGACTGTTTCAATTCATGTAAGGTTTGACATTCAAGGTAGTCTAGAGGTAAGGAAGTGACTAGGTAAGCAATAATACCCAACAGAGTGGGCGGTATTGGACAATACCAGACCACCCAGGGGCAAATGAGGCTCAACACCACAGGTGGAGGGCCTTGTAGCCCCTGGAAGGTCCAGTATTGCCCAATACTGCCCACCCTGGAGGGTATTATTACACTTAAAAAATGGCGACTGTAACAAATATGTTTGACAAAAACTGTCATGCTAAAATGTTAAAAACTCTTAAGTATTTTATTTATTTTGTAAAAAAAATAGTTCCTCTGCCTGCATTTTTTTTTAGCTGGAGAGTTTTGTCCTATGTGAGTCTCTGTAGTTACTAGGTTTGGAGTTGGTTGTCATGGTCCCATCCCCCCCCCTTAGAATTGGTAGGAATCACTAGTCAGGTAAGGAAGTGTTTTTATTTGACTGCCCATTATCATCATACCTATCACAAGCCTGTTGGTAGACAGACTGAGTGCTCCATGGCTGAGTGTGTGATGGTCATTGTAGAATTTTGAGGCTATTTTTTCTTTTTGCAACACTTTCACTGTGCTCTGTATTGTGTTGGTTGTTGCTGGGAGCAGAATTTGGTGGATAAAAGGCAGTTTGTTGGTTTTGTCCCCCCCCCCAATAGAGGTTCCTGAGATTGTCAAAAAATGGAACTGAGAAAAACTCAAGTTGGTGGCAGGGCAGGTGGTCCACTCGCTGAGAATCACAATGGGTCAGCATCAGAAGAAGCGAGTGTGAGATTGCATTCAGAGATTGCTGTAGGAAGTGAGCACGGTGGGAGAACTGTGTGTGTCTCCCTAAATGCAACAAAAACTCCAATTTTTCTTTATACTTGTCATGGTGTTAGTTGAACTGGGGGGAGGTTGTGAAGCAGTCCTTGATTCCCTGCCCAGTCTCCCTTCCTCAACTTGCGTTGCCATATTTTTTTTATTTTTATTTTCACGTTACTGCAATCAGAAGATGTATACCCCAATGCAGTTGGTAGATGCAGCATGAGAGGAGATGGTAATACCTGGGCTCTGTTGTCTGACAGATACCCACCTTGTCAGAGCTATCAGCCAATCAGAGCCCAGAGATTTTGCAGCCCATTTTCTAATGAGCGATAAGTCACTAAGTAAGCATCAAGAAGTAAAAAGAATAGAGGAGAATTTTAAGTGACTGATGGAAGTAATGCCATGAATGATTGGTAAAATAGAAGAAGATTTGCAGAAGCGGTCAAGATGGTAGCCTAATGGATATGGGGAATGACTGGAAATTCAGTAAAGGAATAGATGGCTTCTTTGGTCATGATGTTCATGGCTGCATAAGTAAATACTCCTTTGGTACTCTGCCCAAAGTAAGTGTGAGTATTTCTGTGATGTGATCATCTAGGAGATGCACTGAGGTGGCATATGGTTGGTTCAGCTTACAGGTAATCAGATACTGAAATACTTGAGAGAAGCTTGAAGGAGGATATAAGGAAGAGTCTGTAGGCTGAATTGGTAGTGAGATCGATTAGTGTAAGATGCTATGGATCTTATTGCCAAGGCTGATTAGACCAATTGGAATGCAATACTGAGTCTGTGAATGTGTCTTAACTGTTACAGATTGCTGGATAGAATTCGGAAGAGCCAGTTCTTGGTGATGATCTTTACTGCAGAGATTGACAAAGGTAATTTGAGAAGAAAAGGCTGCATGGTCTGCTGGAAGAGTGGTAACCCGGCTGAAGGTACTAGATGAAAATGTGTGGATAATTGTGTAAGGAATGGCAATATCCAGGAGCAAAAACAATGATTTGGATGGCATGGAGTAGTAATCAGCTAGGCGGTGGAGATCCCAAGACAAATATTCTGGAAGGCATCTGTGAAATTCTTAAAACAAGCAATGACTGTTGAGGAGTAGGAGTCGAGTAACGTGGTCAACAGAGTTGGCGATAGTAGGAGAGGCTGCAGAAGGTAGAATGAATGATGTCCATAGTTGATTGGGTATTCGTAGAATTTTTACTAATTACAAATTCAGAGCACAGCAGATGGATTTAAGTACTTTCTGTGTAGGAGGGTAGCCAGAGAGGTCAGGTAGACTGAAAAGTCACGGTAATTGAATGGACAGGAGTTGGAATTTATATTCAGTAGAGATGGAGAAGATCTTCCAATTGTCCAGGCACATGGGATTCCATGAATGCTTCTGAGGAGCTGATAGTGCAGTATAAAATCTCAATGATGATGTACGAGTCTATGAGGCCTGTTAACCAAGGGATGTTTGTTGGCAGTAGTATTTCTCCAGAGTAATGAACAAGTGATCCAATGAGCAGTGGAAGGATACTGTTAGAATGGCCAGAGTAGGATCATCAGATGAATCATATGGATGAGCAGATGATCAGTAGGAATATTGGTTGGAAATAGGGTACGAGGCCCAAAGAGCCACAGCAAACAGTACGAAGCCCCCAGCATGCAAGGAGGATAGGAAAAGGCAGTCATCCAAATGGGACAGAAGTCCAGAGTGAATCTTGATAAATTGAATGAATGATCTGGGATAGGTAAAGGACTAGGCAAAGCTGGATGATATCCAGAGCAGGATGCAGAAGCTAAACAAGGGAAGGAGGCCCCACTGTAGAGTGGTGCAGGAATCTGGTGAGAGAAGGAAGCAGGTGTCAGCAATCAAGGATGGAGACAGTAACAAGTAGGCTAGGAGGATGAAGATTGGAAGAACGGGACCACCCCCTTCCCCAATGCCCTCTGCTTCCCGCACCCATGCACCCCCCTCCCACTCCTAGACACCCAACCCCAACCACCACAAGCAATACGCAAAGTGGGGCTGCAGTCACAGAAGCACCTCATCTGATTGAGCTAAGCATGAGTTATGTCAGGGAAACACCAACCAAAAGCAGCAGAGTGCATGCAGTTTAGTTTGAGGAACTGTATGCGGTGGGGTCATGATGGCAAAGCTGCAATGAAACCAGCTGTAGGCTCATAGGGGCCATAGGAGATATGAGAATAGTCATTTGCAGATTGTCAAGTCCAGCATGGTAATGAAGCAGTAATGGGCTACTGGCAAAATTGAGGACTATCAAGCTGCCTTGTGTGCTGGAAGAGCACAGGCAATATGAGCAGGTATGAAAGGTAAATGTGGTTGAATGCATTGAGATGAATGGGTACTGTACTATAGTATCTGCGGTGGAGCTATGACTGCCACAGTGTTTGAGTCTGGGATTTGAAGCCAGGCACATACTATAAAGATGCCTCACATAAATATTGTGAGGACTGCTTAACATCAGTTTCACCAATATACATTATATGTGGTGTAGCCAAGACAAGTTGCAGAAGGAATAGCATCGATGTAGTGGAAATACAGGGCTAATGATGACAGAAAGCTGTCCTGTACAATGATAAAAATAGTACTTATAGAATATGAAGGAGCACTGTAGAGAGAAGGCTGAAGGGTATCCAACATGGGCACTGTAGAGACAGCATGCAGTAGAGCCAGGAGTTGAGTAGGTGAATGAGATGGCCGCAGGAGATGGATGGGAAGCAGGCTTCCATCGGAGGGAAGAAGGGAGGGGACTGCAGGAGGAGTAAGCAGAGCTGGGAACACTTGCAAGCATCAGTAGTTGAAGGAACGAAATGCAGGCAAAAGCCCAAAGAGGAAACAGCTCAGGGGATAAACCCAGTAGCACAGGCAAACCGATAATGTATGCAAGGGGCAACGAGAGGGGGGGTGGCCTGCATACATGCGCTATGGGATATTCAAAGCCATAGCACTGCACAAGGACACATAGCACAACACATAGCGTGGTACTAGCTACTGCCTATAAAAGGGTGGTCTTAACCCAGGGCAAACCACCTAGGGGGAGTGACCACACCAGGAAGTGGAAATGTGTGCTGCACTGATAGCAGTGATGCTGCCACAGATGGCAGCAGTAGTGGAGGAGGAAGAGGGAAAGGAGCAGGCCCAACATGGTCCACAATGCAGGCCAGGGAGACGGTACACTGCAAACAGGTGGTACTGGCCCAGGATCTCCTTCGAGACCCTGCCAGATGAGGACATCACTGGCTGGTACAGGATGAACAGGGGTATGTTGAGGCAGCTACATGAACTGCTGCCTGAGCAGCTGCACCCTAACACCAGATGCAGCCATACCATGACAGTAGAGGAGAAGGTGACAGCAGCGATGTGCTTCCTAGCCACAGGGACATTCCAATGGCCAACGGGGGACACCATTGAGGTATCGCAGTCTGCCACCTCATGCCTCCTGACCCAGTTCCTTGAGGCTTTCCTGCCACATGCTGGGGAGTTCATAGTATTCCCCAGCACGGCAGCAGAGTGCAGAGAATCCATGCAGCAATTCCATCCAGTTGCGCACCTACCAGCGGTACTAGGTGACTTTGACTGCACCCATGTCCCCATCCGTGCACCACCTGGTGATGGCAGTGAGGTATGTCAGCAGGAAGGGGTACCACTCTATCAATTGCCAGGTGGTGTGCGATGTGACTGGGAGCATCAGCAATGTTCATGTGCAGTACCCCGGTAGTGCCCACGACACATTTATCTGGCATCAGTCCCAGCTGTGCCAGGCATTCGAGGAGGGCAGGATACCCAGTGAGTCGGTGAGTAGCAGCATAAAAGTCACACACACACACCACAGCAGGGGTGGGGATAGGCATGGGAGGCCAAGGAAGGGGCGTGGGAGTGAAACACAGGTGGTGCAAGACAGTAATGGGCAGACAGCTGTACATCACTAACAGGTGCACATCTCTTGACAGGGGACAGCGCCTATCCCCTGTGACCCTGGCTGCTGACACCAGTACCCCAGCTAGCCACAGTGGCTGAAGAGATGTACAATGAGGCACATGGCAGCACCAGAAACATCATAAAGAGGGTGTTTGACATACTGAATATGTGCTTCTGATGCCTAGACACGTCAGGCGGTGCCCTACAGTATAGGCCTCAGAAGGTATGCGGTATCTTCCTAGCCTATTGTATGCTGCACAAAATGGCAAAGAACCATGGGATACAGGCACCTGAACCTGAGGGACATCCTGACAGTGACCCAGAGCCACCGGTCAGGGGGATAGTGGAGCAACCCAAGAGGAGGGATCCTTGCATGGCCCCACAGGGCCCTAGAGCAAAAAGGCGCCATCATCAGGACACTGTCACAAGTGAGAGGGTGAGTACAAACTGCACGGCAACATGATACAATACAATGGTGAATAGTTTAATATGTACAGACATCCACAACAGTGCTGACAACAAACACAACAGGTGAACAACACAGTGCGCTGAATGCATGTGTGAGGGCAGTGCGACGGGAGGGTTGTGCAATTCACACATGTGAAGAGGACACACAGCCATGGTAAAGTGATGTGGGCAGTGCCTGATGTGTGGTGGCAGTTTGGGGAAGGACACCATGGCTGTGCATGTGAGACTGTGCAAGTGACGGCGTGTGAGTGTGTGTGTCAGCGTGAGTGCAAGTGTGAGCAGGTGTGCAGGAGTCCAAATGTGCACAAGGGAGTGTCAACTGTGCACAACTGCATTTTTATTTATTTATTCAATTTTGGCAACTGGGTAGGCCCACTGAGCCCCAAAGGTACCTTTTTCAGGGGCGACCCGGAATTAGTTACAGAAGCATACAAGTACAGTAATGGAGCAAGGACACAGTACATCATAACAATTGGATGAGTTCAAGTATATGAATAAACAGTGCTGACATTGTACCAAAGTTAGTTACAGATGATGACAATTTACAAAAAAGTCAAGGGTAGCAGTGCTACACTGAAGAGAAGACGAATTACCTAAGATTCAATGGTAACAGTGCTGGTAAAAAGGTAATACTTAAATACAGTAGTAAGTAGCTCAGACTAAATAGGTCTTGGCATTTGAGATTGGGTATGCCTATTCATTGACAGGAGCAGATGCTAACATCTAGTAGGTAAGCTCAGAGTGCCTTGAAGAAAGTTCCAAGGGAGGGGGCTTCCTGAAGGAAGGGGGACGCTTATTCCAAAGGGCAGGGGCAGAAATGGCAAAGGACTTGTTGCCAGCAGTGGTTCGAACCTTAGGTTTGTCTAGGAGATTACACCTAGAGGTTCATAGGGTACGCACTGAACGCTTGGAAACCAGGATACTGGCCAGGCTATCTGGGGATTTGCAGTGTAGGAGTTTGTAGGCATGACAAAGCAGGGGGTACTGAAGGTAACCATCAAGGGATGGCCATTGTAGCAAAGCAATGGCATCGCAGTGGTGCCATCTTTTGTGAGACTGAGATGCAAACCAAGCTACTTTGTGGTAGAGAACTTGCAGCCTGCTCATCTCCTGTTCAGCCCATTCCTGAAATATAGGGGCAGCAAAGGTAACTGCAGGAAGGAGGAGACTGTTGGCTATGGTGATTCTTGAATCTGGGATGAGCTGGTCATTCAGGAGGTATAGGAGACCCAGTTAGCAGTACACCATTTTGGTTGCCTGGTCTATATGAGTCTTTAGAGTGAACCTCTGATCCAGGGTTAATCCCAAGTATTTGAGGGAATTCACTACCTCAATGTGGTTGCCTGTTGTAAAGGTCAGAGGGAGTAAGGCACTTCTGTCTGGGCCAAGATTTCTGTGTCCAAGTAGCATTGCCTTGATTTTAGTGGTGTTTAAGACCAGCTTATTTTCTGTAAGCCAGGACTCTAATTTGGCAACATCAGCTTGTAGAAGAGGTCCCAGACCAGATGGATTGCTTGGGGACTGGTAGATTACAGCATCATATGCATATTGGATGACTGAGCTGACACCACAGTGGGAATTAAGGTCATTAACGAATAGGGAGAAGAGGAGGGGGCCAAGGATGGAACCCTGAGGCACACCCTCATTTGGGGGAAGGGATCTGAGGTTGCTCTCCTCCACCTGACCTGCTGGGAGTGACCAGACAGGTAGCAGGTGAACCCAGAAATTATATAATGATCCAGGCCAAATGAAGCAAGTTTGGACAGCAGGAATTTGTGGTCTACCAGGCCAAAGGCCTTAGTAAGATCAATAAAGAAAGCTCCTGCGGGGAGTCCTTTGTCCATGGCCCCTAGTACGTCAACTGTGAATTTTATGAGAGCTGTATCAGTGCCATGGTTTTGCCCAAAGCCATGTTGGGTGGGAGCTAGTAATTGGTTGGCCTCATGGTAGTCACGGAGTTGGCAGTACACTAGCCTTTCCTGAATTTTGGCCAGGGTGCAGATAAGTGAGATCGGCCTGTAGTTACCAATAGATTCCCTAGAACCCCTTTGGGGATAGGAGTAACAGCAACCCATTTCCAGGAACTGGTACTGTGCCTTCAAGCATGGATCTGTTGATTAGCCATGTGATAGGTAGAGTGATGGCTGGTGCTGCCGCTTTCGGTAATTTAGGACAAATGCCATCGGGTCCTCCCGAGCCTTTGACTTTGATGGTCTTTAAGAGTGGAAGGACCTCTTTGACCTTAACTAATCACAGGTGGAAGAGAGGCCATGCAGGGCAAGGTGCTTCAGAGTAGGGGGGCATTGAAGAGATAGAAGTAAGGTTGGACTTGTAGCCATCCAGGTTGGTGAAGTAACTGTTAAAGGTGGCAGCAACTTCATGGCAGTCATTCAACATAAGGCCATTGATCTCAATAGGGCCTGGGGTGGGGTTCTTGTTCCCTTTTAGGAGGTCATTGATGTGGGATCAGAATGACCAAGGGTTGGCAAGAGTGGTTTGCTGGAGAAGCTTGACAAACTCTCTCTTTGCCATCTTAGTGATACGCTTGCACTCATCCCTTAATTTTTTATAGGCCACAAGGTCTGCAGGCAGGGCAGAACGTTTGTACCACTTACATGCTTTGTCCAGGTTCATTATTAGAGATTTGAGCTCTGTGGTGATCCATCTATGGCAGCTGCCTTTTGCACGGAACATCCTAAATGGGGCAAACAGGTTAGCTGCAGAGGTGAAGGAGTACTGGAAGAATTCCAGGGCTTCATCAAGAGTAGGGAGGTCATGTATCGGTGACCAATCAAGGTTGCCGAGGTATCAATTCAAGGCATCCTCTGAGAATTTTGAGCAGTCTCGGGTAAAGAGTATCCAAGGAGGGACCCGGGGGGGGGGGGAATGATTTTGCCAGTTGCAGAAGATGGGTGAGTGGTCACTAACAGCATCAGCCATAATACCAGCAATCAGAATGTTGGAAGGGTGAGACACCAGAGCCCTGTCAAGGGTTGTGTGGTTCCCTGTTTTGGAGCATGGCAGCTGTGCCTATCTCTGGCGACAACCACCACACACACGGTGCACACCATGTGTGCAGGACACAGATCCAGGGGTGCTCAGAACTGAGGACACAGTAGGTGAGGACCATGGTGAGGCAAGCATCACAGACCGCCTGTGCTCCCAGCGACCGGCAGACCCAGACAGGGTGGCCAGATGGCCATGGTGGCACTGGGTGCCTGTCGAAGTGCATGATGCAGTGGTGCTTGTGCCAGTGCCAGTCCTGCAGCTGTGAGTGGCCCACCTGTGGACCCCTGTGCCACGGGTACACTGACCCCCTTGCACAGCCTGCTGTCCGCCATGCACCCCGCGCAGCACTGTGGTGAGGTCAACCACCACAGCCGTGAGCCCAGCAAAGCCATGGTCCAGTGTAGTAACCATGCGGCCCATCCTGTCCTCAGCCCACTGTTCTGCCCATGCGAAGCCCAGGGACAGTGACTCCCACATCTGTGAGAGCTCATGCCTGAGCTCCCACCACAGGCCATGCAGGTCCAGCTAGGCCTCCTGCTGGGATGTGAGTGCAGCCTGGAACAGAGGGCAGGCCCCCAGGGCATCTGGCTCTACAGCCACAGCACCCTCATTGGCAGCTGGCACTGGTGCCTGCAGGTCATCAGGGTTGGGACAGCACTGCACTGGTGGCCTGTCCTGCCACTGCAGGGCAGTGGTGGTGGGCCATGATCCCTGTGGGACCTGCACCCCACTCCATGGGGAAAAGCATGTCCAGCGGGACACACCTGTCCCCCACATGGCTAACCACTGGTGGCACGGGTACACCCATGTTGGCATGGAAAACAACCCCCCTGGCACCCATGCTGTGGACTACACCCTGCCCCACCCCTGTGCCCCATCCACAGGCCCTTCCATGGGCAGGATGTAACCTCCCTCTGACACTTCCATCTCCCTGTCACTGGTTACTGTAAGCAGGATCACTTGCCCACCATCGAGATCCTCCACCTGGGCATCCTCCAGGGCAGCACTGAGGTCCAGGTCCCTGCCATCATTGGAGCTCCCCCGGCAGCTGTATCCCATGTCCAGGTGTGTGCCACACTTGGAATGCATCTGAGGGTCCACGACCGACACCAAGTCCTGACATCGATGGCAGGTTCTCCTCCTCTGCCTCTGCCGCTGGTCCCAAGACAGCCAATCCAGCCTGGTCCTGGCATGCTGCAGGCTCTGCACAGAACGCTGTGGAAGAAAATGGGACAGGGTCACTGACGAGTACATGCACGGTGCACCACACCACCACTGGTACATGCACACCCTAGGAAATGTGCCACCCCACACCCAGCCCCACAGCCATAGACTGTGCCCACATGCATGCACCCACCTCACAGTGCACATGCTCCGGACCATCAGCTGTGGTGGCAGTCATGCCAGGCAGTGTTCACATGCAAACTCACCCCAGGTGCACAGTGTGCACATCAGAGCACCACCACAGTGCACTCCAAGCTTGACGCCAACACCAACACCCAGCATCTGTGCTGGCACACCATGCAGGGTGCACACATGCAGATGCAGACCTGTCCTAGGTATCTCACACCCACCTCCTGGTAGACCAGCAACAGCCACCGGGCACAGTGTGGATGCCACCATGGCCATGAGTGGATCCTCCTCCTGCTGTTGTGTGGATTGTGGGCTACCACCGGTATGCAGCCTATCACAGAACCGCTGTGCCTTCTCCTCCTTATCCCAGAGCAGGAGGTCACTCCAGTGCTTGTGTAGTGCATCCATCATGTTCACTCCTGCCGTCACCTCATCCCATGCCTGGTGCACCACCGTATCTGTTGCCTTGTGCTGCTGCAGCACCTGCTCCCTCTCCTTCACATCATGCACCATTGTCTGCAGCTCATCCTGGGAAAAGCGATGTGCACGTATGCACTCAGGTCATGATGCACTACCTATTGGAGAGATGGACAGGGACATGTGTCACCAGCTGTGGTGGGCCTGTGGTGCATGGCACACACGCAACAGTATGTGCATGCCAGCCCCAACTGCAGCATTGATCACATGGATGTGGCACTGGCCAGTATATGCATGTACAGCACACATAGCCACAGTGTACTGGGGCCACCCCTGCATGCATAGTGCCATTACATGGCTAACGGCACAGTGACTGCATGCACTGGACCCATGTGGGCACCACCCACTCCCATTACAGACATGCATACCCCAGGACAGGGCTGTCCCAATGCCTGCCACCTGGCAGTGCACTATGCCCCATCGGCCACCAGGGGGGGATGTGTGCATGGCACACAGGGTGTGGACACTGTGGATGGTATGCATACAATAGCAGGCTACCAGGCATGGACCACATGGTGCTGTTGATGTCACATTGGGGGCCTCATAGTCGTGACCCCTAGGCTGCAGCCGTGTACCACGATAGGAGTGTCTGCAACCCTCCACGTCCCATGTCCAGGGCGACTGCTGAGGGTCCATGAACCACATGTCAGTGAGCTACTGTTGCGGGGCATACTTGTAGGCCCCCCCCAGGCTTGACACACACAGTATGCAGGTGCCCGGCGGGAGCTGGCTAACGCCAAGACACATGCCCAGCACATGGACCTGTCCACTGGAATGCCGGCCCAATGGCCATGTGCACCCTTATCCAGCAGTCCTGCCCCCAGCCTGTACAGCTGTGGTCAGCAGGCATGCCGTGTGTATGCCACAGCCCTGTGTTGCACCAGTCCCCTTCCACTAGGCCCCCGACTGCTATACAGACCTGCCTCTCGCTGCTCTGCCTCCTATTGCATGGCTTTTCCTGTTGTGTGTGTACATCTGCAGCCAGAGCTATGTGCTGCAATCCCACATCACAACACCAGTGGAGCACTGCTTGCCCTTTTATAGCCCAGCTGAGCAATCCAGCCTGTTAGGCATGCAGATCATCAGATAATGATATGCTAATCACAGTGTTTGCACCGTGTATGCACAAGTACCCTCATTTGCATATGCCGGTTGAAAATGGGCCTGACTATCACCAGGCTAACTGTTTGGAGCCATGTAAACTTTAGCTCTCAGCGATGTGGTGTCCAGCACCATGCTTACCCTGTTGCGCAATGCTATGAGGCATAGCGCAGTGCCCATATATGTGTCCCCTGTGCAGCACTAGCAACCCGGATAGCGCGGCATAGTGCCATGCTAGGCCACACAGTGCAGTGCTCTGGAAATGCATGGTGTTGTGGAACAGGGTCATGACAGGGTCACGCATGCATGGTGGGGCCACTTCTGGGTAGTGCCAGGCTACGTCATGTGATAGTGTGGTGCTAGGGCACATTGCTGGTGGGAGCAGGGTGTGGTGCAGGCAGTGCAATGGTACAGGTGGCTGACATACTGTGCAGTTTGGTCAATGCCAGGGGGTAGGTGGCCAAGAGCAGTGGTGCACAGGAACAGGTGTTGGGGGGAAGGGGAGACTGCTAACTTGGTGGAGCTGGTACAGCAGAGGCACCGACGGCTCTTTGGGAAGGTCAGAGAAGGTGACCTCCCATGCATGCAAGTGTGGGCCTGTGTCACCAGTAAGCTGTGTGCCCGATACGGAGAAGTGTCAGCATTGGTACACCGACATGCGACGGTAACAGCAGCATGAGCGCTACAAGCGCATCGTGCATGAGGGCACTGTGCCTGTGCCAGGTAAGTGGTGTTGCATGTTGACCACCTCTATCATGTGCCTGTTGGACTGCATGTGTGCTTGTGCATATGTGTGTGTGTGTGTGTGTGTGCATAGGTGTGCTATTCTGCATGGTGCTTGGGCGGATGTGGCATGAGCAAGGACACACATGTTGGCCACCTAGGGGGGCATCACGGTACAGGGTGTGTGGTGGTATGCACGGTGGTGGCATGATACATGCTGTGTCCATGGGGGTGGCACCGGTGTGGGTGGTGGGTCGGGACATTATTGGTGGCGGGTCCTAATGCAGCACTGGGCTGTGGCTGATGGTACCATGGTGCAGGGGTGCTGTCCCTGGGACACTGATGGACTACACACACAGGTGTGCTGACTGTCGCAGGACACCTGCGACTGGCACTGTCGTACCACTGCACTTCCATGCCGACATGTCATGTGTGCCTGGTGAATGCTCCATGGGCCATGCCACCCTCTGTGTGGGTGTCCTCTATGTTCAGCCACTGAACCTGGATGTCCCTGTGTGTGCAGTGTTGTGGTGGTTACATGTGCATCTTGCTGTACTGCATGTGGTGTATGCTGTGTCTTGCTCTAATGCTGATGTTTCACCTGTCCTCTGTAGAGCAGATCGAGCAGCCCAGGGCCAGAGAAGGGGGGCGGGAGGTGCCCCAGGACAGGAAGAGAAGCAGCCTGAGGTGCTATCCATGCCATAGCAGGCATAGTAGAGCAGCCCTGAGAACAGGGGCCTGTTGCGTGAGTACCTGTCTTGTTACTCTGTGGAGTTTCACTGTGATTTGTGGTTCATTCTGTGTTCTGCCAGTGACTGGGCTGGTGGCATGGCTGCCACAGGTGTTGGGCCAGTGGTGTTGTGGCACTATGCTGTGCTGTGCACCAGTGTTGCACACCGCAACCGGGTGCTGGCTGACTGGCCACTGTGTCCTGTGAGGGGGGCTGAGGGTCACTGTTGGCTTGCATTGCTTTGAGGGTGCTAGATGGCAGTGGGAGCTGTGGCGATGGGGGTCCAGTGGGGCACGCGCGTTGTCAGTTGCCATGCTTACCTCTGTGGTGCAGTGTGCTCCATCCCTCTGGCCCTCTCACAGTTTGTCCACATGTGCACAGTTGGCATTACCTTGCTGTCCATGGGCTTCACTGGACAGGGTCTGAATATTGCTGACCATGTGCCTGTTGTGGCTGCAGGACACCACGCCCCATGCCATCCAGGTGTCTTGCTTGGTGGCATGTGTCAGCCCAACCCTGCCACCATCTGCACCCTGTATGCCTGTTCAGGCCTGGCCTGGGTCGGTCATTGGCCGGCCACTGTGACTGCATACGCTGCACCGGTGCACCTTAGGTTGATGTTGTGCTCTGCATTATGGTACATTGCCATCTGTCATTGGGCAGCATGTCCTGACATGTGGGTGCCCTTGTGCACGTTGTGGCATGGTCCTTGTACACAGCTCTCAAAACCAGCTGTGTTTCTGCCCTGTCTCTCTGTGTGCTGTGCTGGGGTGGGCGGTGTCATCTGTTCCATGGTGCTGCTGGGCATGTCGTCAGCATCTCTGTTGGGTATTGGGTTGGTGCCTGTGTCACCCAGGCCTGCTGTGTGGGCACTTTCCAGGTGGGCCTGCAAGTGTGGCACTCACCTCCACTTGGGAATGTCTATCGGGACATGCTATCCATCCCTGTATGGCCACCTGTGGCTGCAGTATTCCCCTGGCCAGTGTCCCATCCTCACGGTCTCCCCCTTGCTCCTGTAGGTCCACTCTATTCATCATTGTGGGTGACCAGGCCAGAAGAGTCAGAGGGGATGGAATCTCTGCTGCACTGCATCATCCAGCAACAGAGAACCCTTATAGAGCAGCATGTCATCATCATCACTGAGACCAGGAGGGTGGCATCTGTGTTGGAGGCTTTGTCTCACAGATCCAGCGGGCAGTTAGCCATGCCCTTCCTCCCGTATTGTGTTGGCACTCTCCCCTTACTGGACTTGATATTATTTCCTGGCCTCTGTTCCTGTATCCCTGTGTGCATCCTCCTCCACTTTGTACCTTTCTTCTGTGCCTTATTGTACATTCTGTATATATTTGTACTTATGTTTGACATTTACTGTAACTCTTTGGTTTGATTATTGTGTGTTCCAGTTGTTGTTCCCATGGTGGGCTTATTGTTGATTGGGTTGTGTATGTGTGTGTGGGGGGGGGGCTTGGCATGTCACTTAGTGGGATTTGTTCCGTTGTCTTTTTTTGTTTTGGGGGTGGGTTGTCCAGTGATGGTTGGGGCATTGGTTGTTCTGTGTTTGGTTTTGTCTTTAGTTTAGTATTGGTTTGCATCCCTGTTCTGTTCCTGTCACCTTTCTTTTTGATTATTTACTATTACATTGCATTTACTACATGTTACTGTGTCCTGTGTCATTCTTGGGTGCTGGAGTTTCACTTGGTTTGTACTGTTTCTTGGGTTCCCCACATGGGTCTAGGTTGTTGCTTGCCATTCCCATGCATGTGTGTCATCATCCGGGATGTGCACTGAGGACTGCTCCTGAGACCTCATTCCGACCTGTGTTTCATTTCTTGTGTCCCAGGGTCAGGCTGTCTCACCTGCACACTGTGTTCCATTGTGTGTTTGCACTGCCTGCCTGGGTGCTATATTCAGTGCTATCTTATTTGCTATATTCAGTGCTGTCTTATTCCCGGGCTGTTTTTCCCTGCACTCCTGGCCTTGTTTGCCCGGCTTCCTTTGCTTGCTATATTCAGCTGGTTTTGGACCGGGTTATTCCTTTTGAATATAGCTTGCATTTTGCTCCAGGCTAAGTTTGCCCGCCGGACAGTGCTAATTTAGCCACGGGGCAAAGTTTTGAATATCTGGCCTCCTGTGTCATAACCCCTGTCTCTAAACTTCTCAGTTGACAGTTCTGCTCTCTGTTTAAAATACTTTTCAGAGCTACAATTTCTTTTGACTGTCATGTATTGACCTTTTGGAATATTTGAAATGACATGTTTAGAATCACAACCTTTATAACATAACACTGTATTTTTGTCTGTCATTTTTCTATACAGGTCTGTTACACTGTTTCCTTCATTTCCCTTTTTGATTACAAGATCCAGAAATGTTACTTCCACAAAGCTAGCAGTAAGGATAAATTTGAGATCACAGTTACTACTTTCCAGATAACCTACAAACGCTTGCACTTTTTCCATGTCACTTCTCCGAATGATGAATGCATCATCAATAAAATGTTTATACAGATCCAGATGCTCAAAAAATTAGTTAACATCTAGGTCATATACATACGTCAGCTCCCATTCTGACAGGTAGATATTTGCTTAATTGGGAGTCATAGCTGCCCCCATTGCAGTTCCTTTGACTTAGTGGAACATCTGGTTCCCAAAGAGGAACACATTGTCTGTCAAAATATGTTCTGTTAGCCTCACTAAAAATTCAACAAACCCCCCTGAATCAGTTGTATCATCATACAGGGCTTCCCTTATTGCTCCTAATCTCTGATCATAGAGAATGTTAGTATATACACTTAAACCTGGTTAATCTGAGCCTTGTTAATCCATATGTCTGACTATCTGAATGAAAAATACTGCATACAGATTTTTTGTTGGGCTATTGACCTCTTTATTATCGCTGACTGGTTACTAAGTAGATTTGTAGTATGTAACAAAATTGGTAAACACAAATGTGTATGGATTAACCAGGTCTGACTGTAATAATATATTTACTGGTTAGGTTCAATTAACCACCGCTTGCAGAACCCTACAAACTCTGTAATTCACACCTGTGAATTATGGAGTTCCATAAAGCATGGGTCTCAGAAATAACCTTCTGTACACCCGAACACCTGCAGCAGAGACTGTCCTTGTGCTGGCCATTCGCTAGTGCTCATGCCACAAAACCACCAGTGCGAATGAAAGTCTTCTTGGAAGTTAAAAAAAAAATAAACGCCAGGTACAATTCAGTGCTAAAACTGTGATGGATGCAGCCTGGTGGTGTTGAGGGCTGAGGTGCTGGACACCTTACCTTGCTGTATGCCGGGGACCAATATTCGGGAATAAGCACGGACCACCGGGGGTCAGCAGGGAAGAAGACAGATTCGGCATCTGAAGGACTGCTCTCCTTCTCTGGGGAGGGGGGTCCTCAAGAATTGGTGCCAGTTCACCCACTGGTGGAGGCTGGGGAACAAGGCATCATGCTGTTGCATGGGGGAGGGAGGGAGTTAGGGCAGATGCCTGGAGGGAACTCGTACAGATGCATGCATGCTCCCCGCTGCTGACATCATTGCATGCCCCCAGCTCCAGGGAGAAAACCATAGGAGTGGCATCCTGGTCAAGAGGCTTGATGGCCATCTGACGAACACCAGCTTTGGGAATGCTTGAATCTGGTTCCAGGGAAAATAGCCCTCCCAGGGAATGACTGCAGGACATTGGTGTGTGCACTTCATTAAAGGCATTCTGCCGATCTACCTGCAACAAAGATACTGGTGAATGTTTGTGGTGGCGTGATGCCACAAGCACAGCTACCTCTCACCTGTCCTCCAGTAATTGGCCATGACAGTGTATGTGGTCCATCTGAAATGCAAGTGACTGGAAGGTGTGGCAATTTTCCAGACATCCTGATGAAAATGTTTTGTAAATAATAAGACACGATTTGGCATTGGTTGTTCTGGTTTTACTACATGACCAGTGGCATAGTAAGACAAAAGACTGCATGCCACCTGTCTTTAGCCCCTGGAAATGTGGTAAAATCCGAACAACCAATGCCCCAAAGTGCCTTATTACACTGATAACATTCATCCATTTGCAACTTTTAAAAGGTTTTAAAAGACACAAAAATGTATAATATTGTTATAAATACATAGACAATAGTTACTCCACAGTTGATTTACACCTGTCAGTCATCTGTCTTTATACAGATTCAATACATAGTGTGTTTGTTTTCCATGGACTACAAGAAATCAAAAATTATTCAGGGTTCCACTAGTAGAATTCCACCCCCCCCCCCCACACACACACAGATATGCACATGGAATGGCTAAATAGAATACATGAATTGAAAATGCTGCAGAATTCCACTGGCATACATACTCAGATACAGACATACATAGGCCTCAGGTGGAACCACAACCTCAATCTTATTGGTTGCAGTGTAAGGAGAATGGAGTTCTCTGGTAAACAGGTAAGGATAGGAGGGGTATTTTTCATTATTATCAAAGAAACATGAGAAATGGAAACTCTGAACAATATGTGATTTTAATGTTGTCTTGAGCTTGCGCAAACAACATTTTGTGACAGTAGGAGAAATGCAGAGGTGTGTCAATGGGTACTGGATGATAACATCACTGGCACAATAATACCTCTCAAAACGTCGCAGGCAGCACAACGCAGTCCATAACACCAATGGTAGATTACATCATGGGCAGCAGTACCGCAGAACACATCACAGTGGGGATGGACGATTGCAGGACATGACAATGCAGGCAGGGAGCAGGAGAACTATCCAGCCACACATGAGGTAGGTGTCCTGCGTGAGGCAGGGGCACCACGGGCATGGGTAGCAGTGTCTATGGCCAGAGTAGGCAGACTGTCTGTTGGGCCGGTTTGGGGGGGTGGTTGGGTCTGCAGTCCAGGGGCTCACAGGGTTGTGCTGAGTGGTGCCCTTCAGACACAGCCCACCATGGAGTTGGGCCACTGGGATCTGTGGCTACAGTGTGCCCTGTGGAGTCTCGTCAGTGCTGGTCCCCTGTTTGGCTCCACGGTGTTGGCCTTCGGTGACTGTCCGTGCAGCAGCAGGGTGACATTGGGGCTCTTCCCTGCTGGTCAGTGTGGCACTGTACTCCCTTCCTAGATGTCCTGGTGCCATGCCGACTGGGTACCACACCATGTCCACTGCTGTTGCCCTACCTCCATCACTGATCAGGCTCCATGGGGGTCAGCAGCACACCGTGAGCTGGTACCATGCGGTATTGCTGCCAGCGATGTCAGGTACTGGTGGCGTTATCGACCACGATGTACTGCCTGCAACGTTTTGCCCGGCATTATTGTGCCGGTGATGTTATCACCCGGTACCATGTCAGTGTTGGCAAATGCAGGGCATGCTTTAGTAGGTGCGTCTCTCATTCCCCAGTTAGCCAGCATGCTAGCACTGACACAAGAATTATGTAAAGTGGACAAACTTGTAAGAAATGTGTGGCTGCAAACAGAGACAAGCTCATCATGCAGCGGCACAGATGGCACACCTCCCATACATGCCTTTGCAGGTGAAACATTTCAATAAACATGGCGGTCGCAGGAATCCCCAAAGATAGCCAACATCAGGGGTGTAATCCTCATGTTGGCATGTCTGTCACCCCACCCACATTGGGATCCGTACTTAATCCTGACATAATAAATCCTGTCACCAAAAGACCAATATCACACAATCTTGACAGAAAGACAAAGGGAGGGATAGTGAGGCTGAATAGAATGAACGATGGGTGGGCAGAGGGGGACAGTGAAAAAGCAGGAATACTGAATGAATATTTCTGCTCAGTATTCACAAAAGAGGAGGGGGAAGTGCCTAATCCAATTAACAGAAGCACTCTTGATAGGGGGGTCGATCCCAGTCCTTTCACAGAAGAAAGGGTTCTGCAAGAACTCCTAAAACTGAAGGTGGACAAAGCAATGGGTCCTGATGGAATTCACCCAGAATTCTAAAAGAATTAAGGGAGGAACTAGTGAAACCACTGGCTACTCTTTTTAATAAATCATGGGAGGATGGTGTGGTACCCGAGGACTGGAGGAAGGCGGATGTGATTCCCCTTCACAAAAGTGGGACCAAGACTGAGGCAGGAAACTACAGACCTGTCAGTCTGACCTCTGTGGTAGGGAAAGTGATGGAGTCACTTCTGAAGGAAAGAATAGTTGAGTACCTAGAGGCCAGTGGAGCACAGGACCCAAGGCAGCATGGGTTCACAGCGGGAAGGTCATGTCAGACTAATCTAATAGATTTCTTTGACTGGGTGACCAAAGTAGTAGACCAGGGAGGGGCTGTGGACATGGCCTACCTAGACTTTAGCAAGGCATTTGACACAGTCCCACACAAAGATTAATAGTCAAATTAACCAGCCTGGGAGTGGGTCCCAGGGTGGTAGCCTGGGTAAAACATTGGCTGGACAACAGAACACAGAAGGTAATTGTAAATGGAGTCCACTCTGAAGAAAGAGGGGTTACTAGTGGGGTACCACAGGGTTCAGTATTGGGTCCAGTCCTTTTTAATGTCTTCATCAGTGACATTGCAGAGGGACTGGAAGGAAAAGTATGCCTTTTTGCAGATGACACAAAGATCTGCAACAGGGTTGATACACAAGGAGGCGTGGAAAGGATGAAAAGGTTGGCAAGGTTGGAGGAATGGTCAGAAGTATGGCAGCTAGGATTCAATGCAAAGAAGTGCAAAATAATGCACCTGGGAAACAAGAACCAGGGAAGAATACACAATGGGTGGGAGGTAGTAACAACAACAAAAGGAAAGGGACCTGGGGGTAATCATATCAGATGACCTTAAGGTTAGCAAGCAATGTAAGAAGGCAGTAGGGAGGGCTGGGGTATACTGGGATGTATAGGGAGGCATCATCAGCAGAAAACAGGAAGTTGTTATCCCTCTGTACTGACAGTTGGCAAGACCCCATCTGAGTACTGTGTCCAGTTCTGAGACCCATCTCCGCAAGGATATAGACAGGATAGAGGCAGTCAGAGGAGGCAACTAAAATGGTGCAGGGTCTGCAAGAGAAGCCATATGAGGAGAGACTAAAGGAGCTTAATATGTATACCCTTGAGGAAAGAAGGAAGGGGGACATGATAGAAACTTTTAAGTACCTCAGTGGAATCAACAAAGTCCAAGAGGTAGCATCTTTCAGAAAAAGACGTGCAAGAACAAGGGACACAATTTAAAAGATAGAAGGAGGGCAGTTCAGGGGCAATGTGAGGAAGTATTATTTCACAGAGGGTAGTGGATGCATGGAACAGCCTTCCTGAGGAGGTTGTGGGGTCTAAAACTGTGAGAGAATTCAAGAATGCATGGGACAGACATAAGGCAATTGTTGTGGGGGGTAGGAAGAAATAGGCTGTTGGTTAACTAGGATCTGCGGCCTATCCTGTAGGTAGGGAAATGGGCAGACTAGATGGGCCTAGCGGTCCTTATCTGCCATCAAAGTCTATGTTTCTAAGTTTCTAACTCAAGTGCCCGACATTAAAAATCCCAACAGACGCTGTCATTTGATTTCATTTCCCCCGGTACACATAATGACAAATTCAACTTTTAAAGACAGCTGATAATCCCCCTTCATTTTGACTTTACGGGCATGACAGCAGTGCATAAAAGTAAACATTTTCTCTTTAAGGCCATTCAGAGTGTGCAATGATAGCAATGTCAGCAAAGAGGATATATTTAATACAACTTTAATGATAGTTGCAATCCCCCTTCAAACATGTTTACTTTACGGGCATGGCAGCAGTGCGTAAAAGTAAACAATTTCTCTTTAAGGCTACATTGTGTGGCACACTGGGAGCCCACCCCAGTGTGCCACCGATCACAGAAAGCTGACCATATCAGCAAGTTGCTGTGCCCACCCCACCCCCATTGTGTGGCACACTGGGAGCCAACCCCAGTGTGGCCAACATCACTCCCGAAAGTCATGGGGAACACTGGGAGTCCACCCAAGTATGCCTAAGATCTGTTTATTTCACCTGTAAAGAAAGAAAAAGGTCCCATGACATAGTATTTTTTTTTCTGTACCTGACAAAAAGGAAACAGTCTGTTGTCCTCGGTGCCCCCTTCCCCAACCAGCACCCACCATCTCTTCACCCCAACTCTGCAAACCCCCCTCTACCCATACTTACCTCCAGAGGTTTAGTGCTGCGATCTTCATTGGAGCAGGAACACATCTGGACTCTTCAAAGTTGAACTGTAAAATGAAGAAATGCCAGTACGCTGTGTAATGGCATAAATGGGTGGTTTCAATTTAGGCAGATATCTCAGCCATTTTTGTGAATTATGGCTCCAAATTTTCAACTTGGGGTTCTTGTGATCACACCTCATGAATACATGCACTTTCATCTCATTATTCAGTCCTGAAAGGTCATTTTGTGGCCACTGCATGGAATCACCTTTCAGAACGAATTAACAAAATGAAAGTGCCACTGTTTATGAGGTAGGGTCCCAAAATGCCTATGTTACAAATTAGGTGAAAAAATTCCCAAAAATGACCGTGTTACGAGTGTGCATTGCACAGTTTCCTCACACACTTATAACTTTGACAATCTGTAATATTTTCACTCCAGATTTTTAACATTGCCATTCTTTCACACCTCCTTATGAATGGTACAGCTGTCTTTTTTCACATACTGCCTGAAATGTGTTTTCGTACAGGTTGCTCACAATGCCACGGTCACTATGAGAAAGCAATCTTCGGGACAGATTAACAAAATCACAGTGACACTGTTCATGAGCGGAGATCCCAAAATGCCTATGTTGAAAATGTGGTTTCAAAAATCTCCAAAATATTTGTATTACGGGTGTGCATTGTGCAGTTTCTACGCAAGCTTGTAACTTCACCAGTTTTTCATATTTTCACTCCAGATTTTCAACATTGTCATTTTTTTACACTTTCTAATGAGAAGTACAGCTGTCATTTTTCACATTCTGCCTAAAATGTGTTTTCATACCTGGGGCACCAAATGGCACAGTCACTGTGCAAAACCATCTTTCCGCTAACGAACTGACAGTGCCACTGTTCATGAAGTGTGATCACAAAAAGCCTATGCTGAAACTTTAGAGTGAAAATAGCAACAAATACCTGGGGCATTAGGACTTCCAAACGTAATGCCCCACACTGTAGAGACTGACAGGCATCAGGGGTATGTCGGCTATAATGCTCATGCCATTCCACCCCTACCCTCACCCTGCAGCCAGTGACTGGCATTGATGTGTGCCTTGGACACTTCTGCCCCAAAGATCCCCCTTTTCTCCTATACTGCACCCATCTCAGTGTATTTTCTTATGGAATGGGGTGAGCATAAGCCCTGAAGACCCCAAGTCACAATGCGACACTTGTCGGTGTCTTCAGGGTAGGGTGAGGTGAAATGGCATAAGCGTTATGGCTGAAGACCTAAAGGCACAACCCAATGCTTGTCAGTCTCTGCAGGGTAGGGGTGGGGTTGGCATCAGTTCAATGCTTCACTGCCATTCCTATTATTTATTTATTTATTGAAATGTTTCACCAGGAAGACACACTATTATGCACCTCTCTAACTCCTGTACTACCAGTGCCAATGCCAGCAAGACAACATTCATCATTGATTGATTGATTGATTAAAAGTTTATTTTTTTCACAGGAAATTCATTTGTTAGGACAAAGTCCCGTTTACAACAAAGTCCTGCATGTAAATTCTAATACAATTACCAATTAACAATTGACATTTAACATAAGTAATACAAACACAGCTAATACAAACAAATGTAATTGCACTCTACATACATACATTATTTAAAACACACACATAAAAAATACAAACTATTAAACAATTCATTTTTAAATTTAAAAAAAATCTAAATTTGTTTTCTGTGATTCAGTCAAACCATTCCAACTTAATGCTACTCTATTCTGGAGCATACCGTCCCCTAGTCTATTAAAGCTTCTGTACATTGGGATATTGCTTAATGGATTCCTAGTCTTTATATACGATTCGTTATTTTTCTTTTTAATTGCTTATACAAAGGATGATTATACTTTTTGTGAATTATCTTATGGCATGTAGTAAGCCAGAGATAGTTTCTTTTTTCTTCAGGTTGAAGCCAATTTAACTTATTATAAATTATACAGTGATGCTCATTTTTAATACTTCCGGAAGCAAATTTACCTATCCTATAATATATTTGATTAACCAAATTTAAAGCAGTTTTAGTCGAATTCATGTAAATTATAGAACCATACTCCAACATAGGTAACAGCATCTGTTTGCCAATCGCTCCTTTGCCACCAAGGTAAAGCTCCATAACTCTTCTAAGGACCCTAATCTTTTATTCACTTTCTTTACCTGAACTGATATGTGTTTTACATATGTCATTCTAGCATCTACTTGAAACCCTAAGTATCTGTATGTTAATACATTTTCAATCTTTGTACCATCTTGTAAATGTAATTGTGGTTTGGCTCTTTTCCTCTATATGAACCAATCAAAACAACAGAGTTTGTGTTTTTTAGCATTCAAAGAAGACCAGATTACTGAACCATTTTGCATTTGTAACAAATCACTTTGAAGCGAATCCATCATACCTGTGAGACTGTCAGCAGACGCCACTAAAACAGTGTCGTCTGCGTACAGTCTCACCTCACTATGTTTAATTTCATGAACCAAATTATTAACATACATATTAAATAATAATGGGCCCAAAATAGAGCCCTGAGGAACACCTCTCTCTAGTTTCCCAGGGGCCGACATCATTGTACCACATTGAATACATTGATATCTATTTGTCAAATATGACTCAAGCCATTTTAATATTTGGCCCTTAATCCCTATGGCCCTTAACCTAGTCAAAAGCAAATCATATTGAACTAAATCAAAAGCCTTACTGAGATCCACAAACACCACCCCTGTGTACTTTCCTTGGTTCATAGATGTAGCAACCAGGTCATTAAATTCCAACAGGGCAGTGTTTGTGGATCTCCCCTTTATAAAACCATGTTGTTCATCTACTATTACAGTATTTGTATATCAAATGCTTGTTCAGGTTTGTTTATATGTGCAAGGAGGGGCTCGTGAATTGAAAGAATATTCTTTTTTTGTCAGTTTGAGGGAGTTTTATTTTTCAGGCCTTGCTGAAGGTTTTTATAGGTAAGCAAATGTGGCAGTCATGTTTGTGATTGCAGTCAGAAATGAGTGAAGTGGCTCATGAATTCCGTATATGAGTTTCCCAAACTCCACCTCCCCTGCCTGAACTTGTTCAGACCTGTGCAGCTATGGATAATTAAGACATGGGTCTCAGAGCTTTCATAGAAAATCCGGAAGTAGGAAATTTCCAGCCCATTTTATTGTCCTGGAGATACACAACAAAGTGATGGAGGATGCAGACACTGTGCAGGATGACCCTGTTCCTAATGGCTGAGTGGTGAAAGGACAACACTCACTGAGCATCAGTGAATAGGCACTCACCGCTTCAATACAGGCACTCCTTTGGAGCTGTGCCAGCTACTGAAACCACATCCACACACAAAAACATGCAGTAGCCATGCACTGAAGGGGTGGACACTGATTCTAACAGCCATAGACTACCGTTAGACAGGTACCTTACAATGCATAACATATAGTAGCACATGGCCAGTGTGAGACAGTCATCTATCAGTAGGCTCTTCAAGCAGTTGACCGATGCACTACAGGCACATTGCAGTGACCATATAACATAGTCATGGTTGTAGCAGGAGCTGAGGGAGTCAATAACAGACTTCCATTCAATTTCAGCCTTGCAAATGCCATTGGTGCCATTGACTGCACACACATGGCAATCATCACCTGGCACAGGCAGAGGAGGCATACAGAAACCGCAGGGTGTACCACAGCATGAATATGCAGGCTATATACTATGCTGCAGGCATAATGACACATGTTTATGCCAGGTACTCAGGTTCTACACATGACTCATACATATTGGAGAATTCAGGACGGTGGGCACAAATGCATACCATGCTCACCAAGCAGGGTTGCCTCATTTGTAAGTGCACATTGGCATGGCTACAGGGCACTGGCAGGAACAAATGTGGCACACACTAATGATGTTCCCTCCTACACAGGTAACAGTGTATACCCATTACACACATCCCTGCTGACCCCATTCCTGCAGTTACAGAGCATAGGTGCAATAAGGCACATCACCAGACTTGGGGCATCATCATCAAGAGGGTGTCTGACCAGTTGAAGATACCCTTCTGGTGCTTTGACTGGACCAGGAAGACACTGCAGCTAGAAGCATTGTGAATTTATAATTCACTGGCAAATTTGCCCTCTATGAGCAGCATTTGCATCATGTGAACTATGCAATTTGCCATAATGGTAGTGGATTTAACTATAAGAACTGACACAGTTTGCACTTTGTGGAGAATTGTTACATGAAGTGCATCAATTTTCAGTGCCAAATTTGCTGCAACTCTATACTACATGTATAGTGCAGCAATTTGTGTAGTAAAATTCACTCAATCACACAAATTGTACTATGCAAATTGTGGCACTATCTTTGCACTATCCCATCTACCACCTTTTCCCAGTGGGACAGTGCACTGGTGCCATCAATGTCACTCTGGGGTTGCCCATCTGTCCAGGGGCTTCTGCAGTGCCCCTACCTTCATCCTTGGCCACAGGCAATTGACTGGGAGAAAGGAGGTTGACTGTGGGTGAGGGATCTGTGGGCCATGGCCTGCCTGTTAGACTTGCGTCAGAGTGATGAGGCCCTGTCTGAGGACATTGGCTAAGTTAGCAAAGCCATCATTCATGGATTAATGGATGGTCACCTTCTTCATGCACACAATCTCTGTGCACAGGCCACCAACACTGTGGGCCAGGCACTGAAACTGCCTGTTGCCAGCCTAGTCTGCTGGATATGCTGGTGCTCCAACCCATGAAACTCAGCACACATACCTTTTTAAGGACTGCCACCTGGGCCAGCATGCAGGGGGTGCCACCTTTGATGGATCATCCAGGGGGTCAGTGTCCCTACCAGGTGACCTTGTGGACCTCATGCACCCTGTACCATGTCATATGGCTATGCAAGTGTGGTGGTATGCAGTGCACATGGCACAGTGACTGCCAGTGTCCCTTGTATGTCTGCAGTTTGGGGTGACTTTGGTGTGGATGGTGGGGCTGTTGGCTGGGCAGAGAGGGTAGCATCAGTGTGTCCAGGGTGGTGACAGTGTTTTGGGTGCTCTGTGATATGCTGCTGGGGCTGCTTGTCTAGGTCACTGGTGCCTTGGGTGTCCTTGGGCATGCTGGTGTGGGGCGCATGAGGAGGGTATGGATAGTTTATGCATTCTGCCCTGCTGGCTGCCACTGCATGTTGCCAGATGTTTGATATCCTATGCCTCTGGAGTGCCTACCTTTGTCTCCTGATCCTTTGTGTCCACAACCACTTCGTAGGCTGGGGTTGGTGATCTTTCATCTGTGGGCATGACCATAGAGTCAACAGTGGTCACTGTCCATGGCCAGCCCTTCCCTGGCATGGCACCATGTCTGTACTCACCTCCAAGCATGTTTAGCCCCTTCCCCTCTCCACTGACCACCTGCTGGCTGATAATGTCAACCATGATGCTCTACATCCCTGTGAAACCAGAGTCTCCCACTGGACCTCTGCTTCCCATCATCAACTGTGAATGCTGCCATTGTGCCATCTTCTGCTTTACTGACCCCAGGCCATGCACTAGTGTTTTATGGGACTGATGGTACATGGCTTGTTCTCTGCCATGTTGATAACATCCTGTATGCTCATGCAGATGATGTTCTTTTGGATGAATGTCCCCTTCAATACCCTTAAGGCATAAAGGCTGGCATAGTTTGCCCTTACATCCATGGCTAGTATGTAGGTTTCCTTGGCCATGAAGTTCATTGTCCATGGCTTGGTGCAGTGGCCACAGACAGCTTGTCTTTCCTCCCCACTTCAGTACCCATACAGAGTGCAGTTCTGTTTTCCCTTTTGGCCGCATGATTGGTGTCTGTTCTCTGCTGCTCCACTCAGGTGACATCCACAGCTGTCATTTCCACATTTCATTCTATGGTGGTGTGGCATCCCCTTATACTGCAGAGTCACTAAGTGTTCCATTAACATGTATAGCCCCATATTGATCCCTGGCTGGTATCATAACTGCCCCTATGCAGTGCAATCAGCACCTTTCAGCCACACTCCCAGCCTTTGTCGAGCACTGCACCTGGAGATGGTGTATGATGTGTGGCCATGTACCTGCCTTATGCATCTGCTCAGGGAGAGCCACACTTTTCTGTGGATTATTCCCTAACATTGGAACCATAGGACTGGAAACTTGATTTCTTCTTTCTCAAAAGTGAAAGTTGTTAAGAATAATCTCTCAGAGTCCTAATACCGTTTGTATGTGTTGTTACTATAAATTAGATGATGATTAAAAAAAATTCTAGAAAATGTTTATTTTAATTTTTATGAATGTTGATAATACAACACTGAGAATAGAGGAATTTAATGGATGGCTAAGAACCTGGTGTTGTGCTAAAGGATATGGACTGTTGGGGGGGCAGGGAGGGACCTGGGAGGACAGTAGTCTCTATGCCAAGGACAGACTACACTTGAGTGAGGAAGGAAAGAAAGTGTTGAAACAAAGGATGGAGCAGTACATAGAGGAAGTTGGGAATTTAAACTAGGAGTGGGGGGTGGCAGTTGGGGAAGAGATATGCAGAGACCACAGGTTGGGAAACCACATGAGCTTACCCCCCCATAACAGTGACAAAGGACAAATGGCAAGTACAGTTGGTGATGCTAGGAAAGGAGGACAGGATGGGAGGGGGAGAAAAGGGTGGAAGGTGGTTATCCTTAATGCTAGGAGCCTTGGGAGGAAAACTGCAGAGTTATAGGTTCTCATGGCAGGGGGAGAGGTGAACATTGCAGCCATCATGGAAACATGGGCCACCCAATACAATGACTGGGACCTGTCTGTACCAGGGTACAGGTTATTTCGAGGGACAGGGTGATTGGGAAAGGAGGGGGTGGCACTATGTGTGAAGGAAGGACTGAAGTGTGTAAGGGAGGAAGGGGAGGAAGTATGGAGTCACTTTGGATGCAAATCCAGGATTCCAAGAATAGGATTCTTAGAATGGGAGTGGTGTATAGGCCACCATCTCAGACAGAGGAGTTAGACAGGGAACTAGCGGACAGATCAGGAGGACCTGCGAGAAGGGTAGTGTGGTGATTGTGGGGGACTTCAACATGCCAGGAGTGGACTGGAGCACCCCAACAACCAGGAACAGAAGGGAGCAGGTACTGCTGGATGCCTTCCAGGACAGCTTTCTGCTGCAACTGGTCAGTGAACCAACCAGGTTAGGGAATACCCTTGATCTTGTGCTGGCAAATGGGGACTTTGTGAGAGAACTTACAGTGGAGGAACCGCTGTCAGGGAGTGACCACCACTCAGTATGGCTCACATTGGATATGGGCAAGGAAGGAGTGGAATCTGGCACAATAGTACTGGACTTCAGGAAGGTCGACTTTGGGAGGATGAGGGAAGTGGTAAAAGGGTACCTTGCCAGAATTCAACCCAGTATGGACACTAGCCAGAGGTGGGAACTCATAAAGCTGGAGATAGTGGAGGCAACCAAAACCTACTGCAAAGCCCAGAGCAAGAAGGCTAGGGCTAAGAAACTGATCTGGTTGAGCAAGGAGGTCATGGAAAAGGTAAGGAGGAAAAGAGCTGCCTTTAGGAAGTACAAGAAAACAGGGAGGTGGAAGGACAGAGAGGAGTACTTGACAGAATCGAAGGAGATGACAAGGGCAGTAAGGGGAGCCAAAGCATCTATGGAACTCAGGCTGGCATAAGGCATTAAGAATGGGGAGAAGGACTTCTTTAAGTACATCAGGGAGAAAAGAAGCTGTAAGGACCACATAGTAAGGATTAGAAAGGAGGGGGGTTGGGTGGAAGCAGGGTGTGATAAGGCGGAAGCACTAAATAAGTACTTCTGCTCAGTATTTACTAAAGAGAATAGGGAGGTGACTCTACACGGCAGGGTGTTATGGTCAGAAACCCTAATGCCCTTGGAGTTGTTATGTGACTTCTTAACCTATCAACAGCATTTCATGCATTACATTATAAGGACACGTAAATGTTTTTAATATATTTACAGATATTTACATAAACTTAATTTTCTTCATAGAATAATTTAAATTTAGTAACAGGGGTAGTACAAATCAATTACCCAGACAACTTGAAAACTATAACTACTTTATATTGTACATTGACACCCCATATGGACCTCCTTGAAATTGAGATGAAAATGTCACACATTTATCAGTTTTCTAACAGGAATATTTTACTATCCTACATACATTTCTTGCTTCAGTAACTGCTCAGCACATCTATAGCAGGACATACTTACTGACATTTTACACCTTCTATGCAATGTACTGCTGCCTACTACACCAACATCATGAACCATAAAACAGATGACTGCCATAACTAGGGAGGCAGTATAGCATAGTGGTTTAAGGCTCTGTGCTGCAAATCTGGAGATATGGATTTGAATCCCACAGCCCCCACTTGTATACTGGGTGACCCTGAGCAAATCACTTAACGTCCATGTGCTCCCAGGTTGCCCCTGTAAACAAACTTTCAGCTTAGTGTGCCACTCCTGGTTAAACAATTGAAAGAAAAAAAAACACAATATATAATTTTTCTTGCTTTATTTTGCTACTACAAGCTTTGACTAATACATCCATCCTTAAATGTACTTTTCATAGCTTATGTGTCTGTGACCTAGGCAGAACTACATTTCAAATCTTACACATAAATAAATAATCAGAATAACATTTATTTCAGTAGTATCTCCTTCCTTTTCAAGAGTCCATGACACTATGTATATATATTTATATCTTTTAACTTCAAAGCACTAAAGCTATTCAAATGCACAAAACACAAGACTTTATTCTCTTCACACATTACTGTTAAACTTCAGATACCAGAGAGATGATGAAGAATAATAATCAGCATTTATATAGCACTTTTCATACACAGTGTATCCCAAAGCACTTTACAAGCAATGCTAGACTGGTAGTGAAGTGATTGAATGTGTAGTGGCGGCCATATCGTACATCATCACCCAATGATAAAATTGTAGAGCTTCCCCTAGCTATTTGGGAGGGTACTTCAGCTGTGTGTATGTGTATGTGTGTGGGGGTGTTATAAAAAGCTTTTAAGAATGACACTCTTGCTTCCAATATGTGATAGTCTTCTTTGGGTGACATATTTTACTCCTTTGTGGGCTTATACCTTAATTGTCATTCTTGTGTTGCAAGTGCTTGGTTTCTTCAAGTGCTATAATTTCTGGATACAGTTTCACAAGTGTTGTATATGGATGCAGTTTCAGGCACTCCTTAATTACCTTTTCTTTCCTTCCGAACCTTAAGCTCTGATGCCCCAGGTAGCTCTGATAGTCAGTTGTTCCAACATAATAGATCCACACCCCCCCCCCACATGAAGCAAAAAAAAAAGGTGGGGTGGATCTTTAGAAGCTTCTCAGGTAGAGGTGGGGGTGGATTTTACCCCCCCAAAAAAACAACTAATGCTGCCTCTCACTACTTAGCTTACAGTTCTTGTACCTCCCATTTAAGAAAGAAAATAGTACCCTGCAACCATTGATTAACATGAAAGTATATTTATTTGAGGGCAAAAAGCATTTCTTGCAGGAGGGAAAGGCAGAGGAGGCTATTTACACCTTCAGCCAGTTCCATGGACAGAAAACATGACATCAGCCCTTTTGTACATGCAAAATGTCTGCAGGCTCTCCCCACTGCAGCCATAAAAATGAAAGAGCACAGGATTCAGGACTTGCTTCAGCTGACGTGCATAGCCCCTCCCCCCCAATACTTAAAGCAACCAATATATTATAATGTCCCTGAGAAGGCTTGTGAATAAATATGAACAAATAAAAACATTCAGGACTGTTGCCCTGTTTTTAAAATGAAGAAATAATCTTGGAACAGTTATGAAGTTTGTGCAACCATTTAAAAGAAAAGCATTTGAAGTGGGAACAAACAACTGTTACCCTTAACTGTTAAAAGTTAATCTAAAAGGTAGTTTATTAGTCCAGCAAGAGTTTCCACTAACTTACATATGCATTTACAAAATTGCCAGCAGATACAGGCCATTCAGTCTATCTAGTCTGCTTGAGTGCACGCACTTCAGTCCATTAGACTGCAGCTACCCCCCATATACCCTCCCCCCCATTTCCAGCCTCATCCCGGTTTGTACCCTCCCCTTAAATCTGTCCCACCCCACTTGAAGTCCCCAACACTCTGCAGTGATATGACTTCCTCTGGCAGAGTGTTCCTCCCTGCCACCACCCTTTTTGTGAAATAGTGGCTCCTCAGCTCCCTCTTGAACCTACTCCTTTCCAACTTCATAGAGTGTCCCCTGGTTTCCCTTCCGCCCTTCAGAATGAACATACACCTGGTGTCTACTCTGTTCAAATCCTTCAGCTAATAGAAAGTCTCAATCATATCTCCACTCTCCCATCTTTACTCCTGAGTATACATATTGAGCTCTCTCAGTCTGTCCTCATATGGTCTGCCCCCCAACTCCAGGATCATTTTTGTTACCCTTTGCTGTACCTCCAGTAGTAGTTTGATGTTCCTTTCCAAGTAGGGGTACCAGAACTACACACAGTACTCCAGGTGCAGTCTCACCAGTGATCTGTACAGGGGCAAGATGACCTCCCCACTCCTAGCCAACTTATCTTGGCTGGGAGGCTGGGAGAAGTTTGTGTTAATTCTCAGCAGACAGCTAACTGCTGTTTTCCTACAGGACTGGACCCACATAGAAATGATGATTTTCTGGTACCTAGGCTCAGAGAATTCTGGCAGTTAGTGGGGAGGTTTCTGCTAATGAAAATATGCTGTAAACTCTTAGTAAAGAGAGCATGAATCATGTCATTAGTGAATACGCATAGTATTGTTTTCTGTTGCAATGAGTGTTTATCTCTGTTTCTTTTGTGATTTTAATACACTGAATATTAATGATGTAATACTTGAATTTTACTGACAGATCATTTGATTCTGTAAGCTATAAAAAGGCTCCCTCAGCAGCTTTTAGTCAGCCAGCTACAAAACTCCAAGACAGAGGGTGCCTGACTCACCAGAGTGAGAGAGAAGCCCATGCAAAGCTAAAAGTGGTAAACATAGAAACAGAATTTGAAGGCAGATAAGGACCGCTTGGCCCACCCAGTCTGCCCATTTCCCTACCTACTCAATAAACCCCAGATCCTATTTGATCTGCAGCTTACCTTCTACTTCCTACCTCTATGGTTTCCTTCTGTCTACACAATGCATTCATTAATTCACCTATTGTTTTTGCCCCTACGGCCATCCGGCCCTCTCAGGGAGGCTGTTCCATGCATCCACTACCCTTTCTGTGAAAAAAAATTCCTCACATTGCCCCCGAGTCTTTCCCCCAGCCTCATACTGTGACCCCTTGCTCTAACACATCTCTTTTTTCTGAAAGATGCTGCCCTCTTGAACTTTGTTTTTTCCCTTGAGGTACTTGAATATCTCTATCAGATCCCCCCCTCTCCCTCCATTTCTCCAGGGTATACATATTGAGGTCCTTTATGCTCTCCTCATGTGGTTTTTAGTGTAGTCCTTGCAACCTTTTTGTTGCACTCCTCTGGACCACCTCTACTGGTAGTGTTTGGTGCTGAACAGCAGGTTGAGCTGTTCAGTTGCGGTTCTGGCTTGGTATGGGGGTGTGGACCACTGGAACAGAGGGATGTAAGTGAGGGGTTTTAGTTCAGCCTGTCAAATAGTACTAAGGGTAGTTCAATCTAGCCGTGAGTGAGCTGAGGGAAGACTGACAGACTGGAGCTATTTGTTTCTGGCTAAATTGGACTTATAGAATAGTATAAAGTCTGGAAAGACCCCTACTTAGCAAAGGTCCTCCCTAGTGTAACCTAAGTAAGTGGAAGACAACATCCAGTAGCTAGGCTTCATTAGTGAAGACAAAAAGCCAGTCTCTGAAGTAGCCAGACCTGAAATAACTGTTTTATTGTTCTGCATGTTAATGTGTCTAAAGACTGCCAAAAGTAAGTGAAGTGTGCCACTCTATGGAATCTTTACCTAAATTCTTCCATGCTAGGTTTTTCTAAAGGCAGAAACAATACAAACTGTTATAAATTAGAAACAGTTTCCTGTTCTCTGTAAAGTTTATCTGGTGCATCCCATCCAGCACCTGATGTCGAATATACCCAAGTTATATTATGGAGTGCGGGAGTTTGCTTAGTTAGTACCAATAACTGGGATGTAGCACAGTGGAAGGAAAAAACTGTAATAGTTGATGAGACAATCAGCCCCTTTGGTCATATCAACTAACAGGGCAGT
This sequence comes from Neoceratodus forsteri, assembly GCA_016271365.2. Lineage (NCBI taxonomy): Eukaryota > Metazoa > Chordata > Ceratodontiformes > Ceratodontidae > Neoceratodus > Neoceratodus forsteri. Next base: position 586,415,656 of record CM028137.1, on the reverse strand, counting down.
CATCTGGGTATACTGCTTCACTGGGCTGCCATGGCCTGATTATATCAGGAATGTACACCATTGCTCAGATTCTGGAAGGTCAAACACTATAATATTAGGTAGAGTGCACTCTGGACAGTGGACTGTAAACAGAGAATTCATAGTGCCAGCAGACATATTAAGCTTACCTTCTCAATAATGAGGCACAGTCACTGAATCTAGAAAGACAGAGTCTTTACTAGTAATTACTATAGGTGTTAACAAATAAACTGCATATATATGTGTGTGTATATATATATATATATAGCAAGACAAAAGGGGTTACATGTTTACTTGGAAAGGAAAATTATGTCAAGTACACAGAGATTGATAGAAGAATCTCAAGGTCTAGGCGCCCCTAGTGTCTACCTTATTTATTTATTTATTTATTTATCATCTTGGAATAACAACTTTTGAGCTAGAAGCTCATTTACAAAGGTTTCATTTCATGACAGTTACAATATACAAGTACAGAGGTACAGCAGATAAAACTGAGAACAAAGAATCTTATACAACTGAGATTACATATTTGTATACAGAGAAAACTTGGGTTGAAGCACTCTGAGGTTGACTTTGACAGGAAGTGTAAGGTTAGAGAAGGAGTGGGTGGGGAGGTATTAGCAAGGGGGTTGGTGGAAGGTAGATGGGAGGCCAGGAGAAAGGGGGGGGGTCTGCCCCAGCCTGAAAAGGATTTCTGCTAAGTTTGTCCTTCATTCGCACAGATAGCTAGCTCCAGCTATAAATAGTCACAGACAGAGACAGAGAGAGATTGTCTAGCTCCCCAGTTTTATGTGCTCAGAGCTGTGAAGGAGTGATCTTGGCATCCTTCACACATATGGTATTCTTCTAGCTTTTACAACCTTATTTTGCAGAATGTCTCGGGTGTTGGAAGTAGCAGCCTCACATCTGCTAGGGCCTGAAACTAAATGAGCTCATGTGAACCTTAATATTAGCAGTTGGCCAGTATTTTCTTCTGAGAGCTGCCTAAACATGTGACCTGGAAGGTAGTTTAAGCACCATTCCCAAAAAGGATTTATAACAGAAGGATATTTAAACTAACAGAAAACAAGGGAAAAAATCAACCTGGTCACATTTCCAGTCACAGTTTAAATATCCAGGAATCAACAGTATGGCCATGAACAATCCTGTATATCATACTGTAGGTACAGTATGCTGCAGTGTAGTAGAATATATTATTTACCTAGTTGTTATGTTGAATAGTAATTGATATATTTCTTTATAAGAAACATCACAGCCAGCCTTAAACAATTACATTGCGACTGCTGTATCCACACTTTCCTTAGGCTTACTGTTTCATATAGTCTCTACTTTTTGGGTGTGTGGGGTGCAGAATCTAGTGGGGTGGAGTGGCAGGATGGTCTCAGTGCCACTTCACTCCCCACAGCCTTCAACATGCCTGAGCATTATTTAAGCAATAATGCACGACAGCGTGTGGGTTGTGCTGGGATAACCTCACACCTGGGTGGTTGAGCATGAGGCTGCAGGCCAAGTGCATCCAACTTCCCAGAAGTGAGGTTATCCCACCACAACCCACACCCTGGAGTGCATTATTGCTATTATACAATGGCTAGTTGTTATACAAAATAAAAAAATAAAAATACAAATATGTTTTTAATAGATTTTATGGCATCCAACTCATCATTCAAATGCTCATCATCCATATGCTCCATATGGTCATCGTTCATATGCTTATCATCCAAGGCATCCAAAGCAATACAGTGAGGTTGTGCTGGGATAACCTCACTGCGCCAGGGACATACTGACCAATCAGAGACCAGGACATTTCCTTGCCATTGTATAATTGACTTTATTTCGATTGTTTCTATTTTATTTTTAAGGTGGTGAGTGAAACTAATGCTGATTTTGGCATTTCTAGTGGACGCAGCATTGTTTTTCATTTTCAGTATAATAATTTGGAAATCCACTGGTAGTAACTGGCATTCGGTCAGTAAAGGCTCTGCCCTGGCATCTAAATGCATCTGAAAGCTTTAATTTAAAAGTAATATTTGCTCTCAGATGTAAACTTGCTGAACAAAACACATACTATTTTTGCTCAGTTTGGTAAAAATTAACTTTCTGAGGTAAACATAAAGGCATAGGATCCATGCCCATTGTTTAATGGACATATTTGCTAACTGCTAAGTTTGCTGGGTTTTTTGGTTAAGCATTGGGTCAGAGAGATTAGAGGTTTTACGGCCCTTTCTTGCCCAGATACTGGGAAAATGCTGGTGAAAAGCCTCTAGAGTGACGGGAGGACTGCTGATATTTGTTTGTGCTGGCTGTTTTGGAAAAAGTTTTTTTGTGTGTCGAATGGCATGCAGGAGCACGGTATGTACTGAAACTGCCAGTTTCTATATGGAAAGAGAAATACTTTTGGCTGGTTAATGCCTTTTGCTGCATTCCTGCTTACATTGTTGTGGGCTGAAAGATGAGAGGGTTGAAGAGCGGTGGACATGGAATAAGTGATACTGCATAAATTCACAATATGTTGCTGAGAAGCATTAAATACTTTAATTAAAGGTATGCATCATTACCTGGGGAAGGGAGTTTCAGCATACTGACTTAAATTAAATTAACTATGCTCAATGGAACATCCTTCCTTTCTTCTTTTTTCCAGTATTTTTGCAGCTAAAAGAAAATGTTGGTAACTAACTGGAGTAAGGAGAAACTGGTAAATTGTGAGAATCCCATTTTGGAGAGAGATGACCTCCTAGATTCCTGGTCTAAGATGGGCTGTAAGTTTTCTTGCACCTTAATTGTGCTGGGTTCACCTTTTCTAATTGTTTTTAGAGATGCTGATACAGTGAATCTGGAGTTTCCATTGAGTAAGACCCTAAAAAGGTATTTATTTATCATTTCAACCAGTTGTTAATGTTTCAGCTTTTATTATAGGGTCTACATTTTTGATGCATGTATTTACAGTCGCTGGAGTTTCAACAGCTGGGTTTGCTTGCATTGGAGCTGTGCTGAAGCAGCCTTTTGTATATGATGAGGCTGTTATTTATCTCATGGCTAAGTACTTTGATACAGTATATACAGTGCTGATTATGCTGTTGAGGACATCTGTGTTATAAGGTGCTAGAAAATGAGACATTTGCTGCTATATGGGTGAACGTTTATCTGGTCACTGTTTTGCTACTGTTCCTTAGTATTTTGGAGGTGATTGCTGAACTTTGCATTTTGTGGAGTTTCAGACTCCTTGTATGGAGCACATTTCTTTGTGTGACTAACCCATTGTGTTATTTGATAGGACTCCTGGTAGGGAGCAGATTTTTGCTGTGGAATTGATTGGAAGTTCTGGTTACTGAATTACTGTACTGGAAAACAATGGGAAACAAATATAATTTGTTCCCTGTGGTTTAATGTTACCTTTTCATTGTAGCTGAAATGTACAGACCGCTACCTGCTTATGAATACTATAGCAATTGGACCAGGGAAGGTTAATTTCCCTTGCACTATACACAACCCTATCATAAAGACAAGTTTTAATTGTGCATCATAATGATTTAATGTCTGCCTTGAAAAGCTCAAACTGCTGGGCTCCCTATTAATGAATGCTGCAGCTTTTACTGATTTTTACTGATTTAATTTGGAATGGGCCTGTATGAAATATCTTTACTTGTGGCCTATGGGACGAGATGCTTAGCTTATTTTACTGCATGCTTATAATTCGTAAACATTTTTTAAAAATTTATACTGATGGACTCCTGAACATAATTGCAGCCTTTAGCTCAAGTATTAATCTATGCACTCCTGAGCAAATGGAGCCTCAACTGTTTGATTTAAAATGGAAGAAGTCCTGAGTATACTGGAGCCACAACTCTGTTTAGTTAAGTTTTTTAAACTAAAAAAAAGTTTTACTTTACTCAAGCTTATGCGTCTGTCCAATATTTCTCAACTATCCATGCATATTGCTAATTTTTAGTATTTTGAATTGAATATACATTATTACTGTATCTAAACCTATAGGACAAAGGGGGTTGGATTATTAATCCCTTATCAGAGGCAGTTTAGACTGCTTAGATTGATTATTGGAGTCTAAATGTTAATTTCCATCTAATTATTTAATTAGCTGATTTTAAATGGCATTACTAGCTGGCAGCTTGGTTATAGTTTTAATGTGCTGTCTGTTAAACATGGAATAAGAATATGCCATGTGTGAAGCAAATAAACAAAATGAAACGATGTAAGAAACCACTATGGTTCTCAAAGGAAGTGGCAGTGAAGGTTCAAGAGAAAAAGAAAGCATTCAGGAAGTACAAGGAATCACAGAAGAAGCAGGACAGAGAACTGATCAGTTAAAGCAAAGGAAGCTGGGAAGGCAGTCAGAACAGCAAAGGCCCAAACCGAGGAAAAGATAGCCAACTCAGTTAAAAGGGGGATAAAACCTTTATAGGTACATCAGGAGCGAAGGAAGACCAAGGGAGGGATAGTGAGGCTTAATAAAGGGAGGGAGGAGGGTGGGCAGAGGGTGACTGTGAAAAGGTAGAGATGCTAAACAAATATTTTTGCTCAGTATTTACAAAGGAAGAGGGAGGTACCTAAAACAAACAGTAGAAACACTCTGGATACAGAAGTTGATACCAGCCCAATTACAGAAGAAAGGGTTCTGAAAGAACTCTTAAAACTGAAGGTGGACAAAGCAATGGGGCTGATGGGATTCATCCCAGAATTCTAAAGAACTAAGGTAGAACTAGTGACACCACTGACTACCCTCTTTAACAAATCATGGGAGGATGGGGTGGTACCCGAGGACCGGAGGAGGGCAGATGTGATTCCCTTCACAAAGTGGGAGCAAGGCAGAAGCAGGAAACTACAGACCTGTTAGTTTAACCTCAGTGGTAGGGAAAATGATGGAATCACTTCTGAAGGAAAGAATTGTTGAGTATCTAGTGGCCAGAGGGGCACAGGACCCAAGGCAGCATGGATTCACAGCGGGAAGGTCATGCCAGACAAATCTGATAGATTTCTTTGACTGGGTGACCAAAGTAGTAGATCAGGGAGGGGCTGTGGACATGGCCTACCTAGACTTTAGCAAGGCATTTGACACAGTCCCACACAAAAGGTTAATATACAAGTTAGCCAGCCTGGGAGTGGGTCCCAAGATGACAGCCTGGGTAAAGAATTGGCTGGAGAATAGGACACAGAGAGTAATAGTAAATGGAGTCCACTCTGAAGAAAGGGGAGTTACTAGTGAGGTACTGCAGGGTTCAGTATTAGGACCGGTCCTCTTCAATGTCTTTATAAGCGACATTGCAGAGGGACTGGAAGGAAAACTATGTCTCTTTGCAGATGACACAAAGATCTGCAACAGAGTTGATGCACAAGGTGGGGTGGAAAGGATGAGAAGGGACTTGACAAGGTTATAGGAATGGTCAAATGTATGGCAGCTTAGATTCAATGCTAAGAAGTGCAGGTAAAGCACCTGGGAAACAAAACCCAGGGAAGAGTACACAAGAGGGGTGAGATGCTAACAACAACAAAATGGAAAGGGACCTGGGGGTAGTCATATCAGATGACCTAAAGGTGGGCAAGCAATGTGAGAGGGCAGCAAGGAGGGCTGGGGGGATGCTGGGATGCACAGGGAGAGGCATAACCAGTAGAAAACAGGAAGTTATTACCCCTCTGTACAGACAGCTGGTGAGACCCCATCTGGAGTGCTGTGTGCAGTTCTGGAGACCCAATCTCTGCAAGGCCATAGACAGGATGGAAGCTGTCCAGAGGAGGGCAACTAAAATGGTGCAGGGTCTGCACCGGAAGACATACTGTATGAAGAGAGCTTAGGAGCTTAATATGTATAGCCTCGAGAAAAGGAGGAGGGGGACATGATAGAAACTTTCAAGTACCTCAAGGAATCAACAAAGTCCAAGAGGTAGCATCTTTCAAAAAGAGGTGTGCAAGAGCAAGGGCACAATTTGAAGATAGAGGTGAGGGTGGCTCAGAGGTAATTTAAGGAAGTATTTTTCACAGAGAGGGTTGTGGATGCATGGAATGGCCTTCTGGAGGAGGTTGTGGAGTTAAAAACAGTGGTGGAATTCAAGCATGCATGGGACAGTCATAAGGCAATTCTAGGGGGTGGGGGTAGGAAGAAGTAGGCTGCTGGTTAACTAGGATCTGCAGCTTATCCAGTAGGTAGGGGAATGGGCAGACTGGGTGGGCCAAGCGGTCCTTATCTGCCGTCGAATTCTATGTTTCTGTTTCTATGAATAACAAAACATTTTAGGGCACTTATACTATTTCCTTTGCCAGCCATGTTTATATAGTTTCAGTAAAGAGTGATTATTTAAATATCACCTGTACAGAATATGCATAGATTGCTAAATATCATCTGCATGGAAAATGCATCAATTTGCTAAATATGCTCAAAATCTTGTATGTTTTTGTATATCTTGTAAAGGCTTTTGTGCTGAATAATAATCTCCTTGAAAATGAATACTACTCTACTTTTTGCGTGAAATAAAGATCCCTTCTATTGTTCACATTCAGCCTCCTTTAATCGTCTAGCAGGCGCTCACAGCTAAAGTGAAGTAAAACCTAAAACATAGTAAATTCAGATGCCTGTGACACTGTTAGACTATTTCCTTCCTTTTTTAGATTAAGAACTCCCTTATCTAGGTAGCAAAAACCACAGAAAATGTATCTCTACTGAACCTTGCCCACATTTTCTAGATCACCCACTAGATACTAAAGCAACATCAGAAATAAATACTTTTGAATAAGTTTCTACCTAATGTGCTCCCAGCACACACTTTCACATTATTGTTACTTGTGAGTGGGCTGTGCATAAAAGCAGTGGCTCCAGTCACCAGACTGACAGACTGCAAAGGTACAACTGTTTATTACTGTGTTCAGGAGCTAAACTTAAATAGGTGAAAATATTTCTAAGTTACCAGACCTGTGTACAGTACATTACATAAGTCACAATTCATAATCATTATTTTGTGACTGGTCACAATGACAGTCTTTAGGTGGACTCTTCATAAGTCTGTTTTATAACTTGATGGTTCCATGCTGCCCTTTTCTATCCATGCATACATACACAGATGTGTAGAAATTGTCAGCAGATAAAGGCCTACCAGTCTACTCAGTTTGACCAACCTACAATACCTAACAACTCTGCTCTGGTCCTAGTGGCAATATTACCCATTATTTTCTACCCAGTTATTCTGACTAAGCCCATATGCCTGTCCCTATATACTCCCTTGAAATTATTTACTATGTTGGCCCTTACCATTTTGTCTGGTAGCTTCTTTTACTTGTTCATCACTCTTTCTCTGAAAAAGTGTCACAGAAATCGTTCTTGGCCCCCCCCCCACCCCCGGCTAGCTTAAGTGAATTCATCTTTGTCTCTGCATTTGAGCTTGAGGTAAAACATTCCCTTGGCATCCTCCCTGTTTATGCCATGCAGATACCTGTCTCTATCATATCACTCCTTTACCTCTCTACATGCATCCAGCAGCCTCACCTCATATGACATGTCACCTAATTTCTGGACCATCCTGGTTGCCCTGCCCTGCACTGTTTCCACTTTGGGCTAATCTTTCCTCAGATGTGGCTTCCAGTACCTTGCGCAACATGCCAGATATGATTTAACCAATAACCTGTACACATGGGCAGATCTGCAGTTTTTTTCAGTGGTTTGGCAAATTTGTCAAGGGTTAGCACATTCCCCTGAAGAATATAAAATATCCCCTCTCAAAGCTCAAATTAGGCTGAAACAGCTGCTGGTTGCTGTCCTGAGGGGGTAGCATTTGGTTCTTTGCTACATACAATATTTGGATCCACTACAGTCTGCACTCTGAGATGATTAGCTTGTGAATGCAGCTGTGTATCTCCTCCCTATGCATGCAAACAATCGGTTTACCTTTCCTAAAGCAGTGTTATAGCATTCTGTGGATTTGTCATGCTCTTATATCATGGCCCTTATGTTCTTTTCTACATTGGTGCATTCCACGACCACCCCAGCCATTTCATACTGCACTCCTGAGTTCCCTTCCACAATGTGCATCTTTGACACTGAAGCACAACTGTCAGACTTTGAACAGTTCTGCAGTCTGCCCAGATCATCTTGGAGTTCCTTTATCACTTCCCACTGTATGTTTCGACCCTTATGCAGATCTTTGTGTCATCTGAAAAAAGGCAGACCTTGACGTTAATGCCTTCCCCTATATCACAGATGAATGCACTGAGAAGGACAGGACTAAGCACCAGTCCATGTGGTATTCTGCTCAAAGCCTACCTTTCCTCAGAGAACTTCTCATTTACTACAACCCTATCCATCCTTCTCAACAAGATATCTACCCAAGTCACCAACTTTTTCTATATGCACATGCCCCTTAGCTTCTTTATCAGCCTCCTGTGGGAAACTGAGTCAAAAGCTTCACTTAATCTAAGTATACTATATTGGCTGCTTGCCCCTTGTCAGACAACCTGGACACCAAGTTGAAGAAGTCAATAATCATTTGTCTGACAGGGCATCCTCTTGTGAATCCATGCTGTCTAGGGACTTGTACCTCATGTCTTTCTAAGAAGTCCGCCAATGCCTCACTCAGTATGGACTCCATTGTCTTCCACACTAGAAACATCAGGCTGATTGCTCCTTAGTTTCTTGGCTCATCCTGTCTTCAACTCCTGTGCAAAAAGACAAGGTTGGCTGACCTTCCTACCCTTTGTATAGCCCCTGTAGACAATGAGCTGTTGAATATGTGAGAAAGTGGAACCATTGTTACTTCCACAGCCTCCTTTAGCACCCTAGGGCTTATATCATTGGTTCCAATAGATTTATCTCCTTTTTACCTTTTATCTTTCCCATTACTTTTTTCCCAGTTATACTGCCCATGCTGCTTATTAACTCACCCTTTTTACTTCCCTCCTTACAAACATTCCTGCAGCAGTCCCTCCTTTTCCCTGGTAAATGCCGAACAAAGGTACTTGTTCAATATCTTTGTCTTACCTTTGTCCTTGTCCTACCAATGTTCTTCCCTCTTGAGCCTCACTATGTCTACTCTGTACTTTCTTTTCTCCCCAGTGAATCTGAAGCACACTTTTTCACCTGATTTCACCCTCTTTGCTAGACTAAGTTCCAGCTCCACCTTGGCATCCCTCACCTTATTACTAGCTTACCTGAATGCTTTTAGGTACTCTTTCATATCCTCCTGCTTTGAGAGCTACAGAGCTCTCAAAGGGTTAAGTTTGACCTTAAGAGTTGCCTTCTAGAGGGGCCCCTTGCTAGCTTGCAGGCATGATGACAGCATGTTTATATAGGATGTTCTGGCTCAACTAGAAATGGATAAACTATGTCATGAATATTCATGTTCCTACACTTCCCTCTACATTATAGGAAGGGGAAGCAAGCAGACAAGATATGATTGAGTTTTGTCCAACATAAGAGAGGAAATCCAGCCTCTGTGTTCAACTAAGGCAGGGGCCTATAGTCCCAGAGATGGTGGCAGTGTCCCTTGGTCCAGATGTCAGAAGGATGAGTCTCCTAAGAGGACCTCAAAAACCCCAGTGTGAGTAAGAACCAGAATAGTACCACAGGGAGTAGTGGAGGGCCACCCCTCAAGAGTGGTCAGCTGGAACCCTTGCTGAACCACTCCCATCAAAAGTAACCTAATGATGGGGTGTTACATGATGAGCTAGCAGGGAAAAGACATCTCTAAGGTTGTTCCTGAGTCACAGTGAATAAAATACAGTATTATAGCTGATTAAGACCCCACAACTTCGACTCTTACAGGGAGCTTCGATTCCTAGCAAGGTCCTGCATGTCGGAGAGTGAGTTGGGTAAATATAAATAAGGAGTATACTCACTAGATGCAGAAATGGGCCTAGCTGATAGCATGGCTGAGATGGAAGGTGGAAGCCCGAGCCTCTGGCTGCAAGATCACCAGCTGCTAAGCACTCAAAACCCCACTCCCCGGTTCCAGAGGAGAACTAAGATCCCTGGGTAGAAGAAGGGGGGGGCATTCAGCCTCAGATGATATTATGGAAATTAAACAGCTCCTGCAAGGACTTGTGGCTGACTTCTCTACATTAAAGCCGGGTCTACATGCTTTAAAGCAAAGGGTGGGGGATGTTGAGGCCAGGGTTGCTTCACAGGAAAGGAAGACAGTGGCTATGGATCAAGAGGTGATCACTCTCAAAAGGCAAGTCAAAAAATTAGAGGATCACCTGGAAGACCAGGAATCATGTAGTTGGAGGAATAACCTAATCATGGCGGGCATCCCTGAGAAATCGGAAGGCTCAGACTGTGTTGCTTTCATGCAGGATCTCCTCCTGAAATTGTTCAGCCCCACACAATTTGGTGAATCTTATAATATTGAGAGGGTGCACCGCTCTTTGAGAGAGATCCTCCCCCAGGAGCTCGAGCTCAAGTCTTTATCAAGCATTTCTTGAATTATAAAGAGAAGACTCATGTATTGAGCAAAGCTAAAACAAATAGAAATTTGCAGTGGAATGGGGCTTTTATCTGACTTTTCCAAGATTTAATACCCACGGTGAGAAAAAGACAGAAGGAGTACATGGAGATTAAGAAGAAGTTGTACTTGTCAGAGGTGAAATTCAGAATGCAGAACCCAGCTACGTTGATCGTGAGGTTACCGAAGGGAGACGGGAGATATGCGATGGCGATCGATGCCATAGAAAGCCTCCAGGTGGAGCTACCAGCCTTGTTTAAACCGGCGACTTGAAAGACTGAGGGGCCTGCAGGATCGTATGCTGTAAAGGGGCAAATGCAAAGAGAAAGGATTGGGAAGTGCTGTGATAGCTGGTAATGCTCTGTTAATTTCAACTTCATCCTTACTCCATGTTTTGGAGAGGAGATCTGCCCTTTCATGGACGTGACTGCTTCAGATTAAGGCTGTAAAGGACTATTAAATAAGGGCTCCACACTGGTTTTGTTTTTTAGGGTCTAAATGGCCCGAGAACGCTAACAGTCCTGGTCTGTAGGGTTGTTTTCTTTTGCTTTGATGTCATGTATTTTCTGCTCATCTTAAAAAGCTGAAATTCAGCATTATGAAGAGGTTCGAATATAAGTTAGCCTGTAGTTTAAAAATCATAGAGTAGGCTAAAGGAGCTTACAATTTGAGTGGGAGAAACTGAGAATGGAAAGGGAGGTATTGATCAATATATGCTACTGAGCAAACCTGCAATCGAATATGGGTTCTTCTTGGGCAGGGGATTTTTTTTCCTCTAATAAACGGTTAAACACAAGTTTTAGGGACTTACTTGGAATTTTTATGTTCTCCTCCTGAGTTTGTTGTTTTATTTTCCTCCCTAATTAGCTACAGCTGGAATAGATTAATAGGGGAATGGACAGGGTGTGGAATGCTCTCTTCTTGATATTAGTTGGTATTTTAGTGGTTGTGACCACATATGGGGAGAAGGAAGTACTTACTAAGCTCCTGGAGCTTCTTTAATTTAAAATAAAAGGGGTAATAGGTAATTTAAGAAGTTAATGATGGGATTAAGGGTTATAAAGGGGGTCTTTTACTTTTTCTATATGCTGGGTCTTGGGGGGCTCGAAGACACTTTGGGGCTAACCTCATACACGTCTCATGATGACTAAAGAGGACGATCGGAGGATCAAGGGACATGGGGGGAGGTACTGGGGAAAAAGGGGAGAGAGAGAATCTAAGGAATAGATGGATAGAATTCAAGAGGGTGAAAAGCAGCGGTATTGTTATAGACTATGGTATTGATTAAATTTCTCTCATGGAATGTTAAAGGCCTCAGGCGGAGGAAGAAAAGACTGGTAATATTACAATATATAAATCAGTTGGGGGTTCACTTTTGCTGCACTGCAAGAAACCCATTTTCTGAATGAGGAATTATATCTACTCAAGAAAGGGTGGGTGGGAAAAGTAATAGGAGCAGGGAATGCAAAAGCATCAGGTGGGGTGGCGATACTAATAAGGAAAGCTTGCCCATATGTAATTACTCAAATCAAATCAAGAGAGGATGGTAGGAGGATATATGTGTCGGGAAATATCCTGGGAAATCCATTCTCGTGTACCTCAATTTATGGCCCTACCCCTTCTAAATCTGACTTTTTTGCCTCATTGGAAGTTGATATTGCTATGCTCCCATCCCACCCACTTATTCTAGCAGGTGATTGGAACCTTTGCTTGGATAATGGGGTAGATAGGAACCCTCCTTCTAATAGACCATCTTTTGCAGAACAGATAGCTTTAAATAGATTTTTGGAAGTTTCAGCATTAGTAGACCCATACATAGATACATAGATACATAGACAGTGTCGGCAGATAAGGGCCTACGGCCCACCCAGTCTGCCCATTTGAGCTTGTAAGTTCAGTTTATGTTTTCCTAGAAGTCTGTTGCCCCTTACCCCTGACCTCCAGAATTCCTTTATGTCTATCCCATATAGGATGTCTAATAAAGGGGATACCGAGATGACCTTTTACTCTGGTGTACACAAGTCACATTCCAGAATTGATTTCTTCTTGGTTAGTAGGGAAGCATTAAGGGGCATTAAAGAATTGACTACTTTTAACAGGGTACTATCTGACCACTCCCCGATTCAGATGCTATGGGAGATGGATAACATTCTCCCAAAACCTTACCAATGGTGGTGGGATGAAGGGATATTAGCAGTTGATAATATGGTGTCTAAATTAGAAGAAGCACTAGTGGCAATTATCCAAACCTAAATTCCCACACTCATGGATAAAAAACTTGCTTGGCCTACTTGCAAGGTATTATATGCAGGAATAGCTCAAGAATACACTGCTAGGAGGAATAAGATGAATAGAGCGCAGAAATAATTTTTAACTGGGGTCATTAAGTTACTACTGCCTTTGGAGGGTTCTTCTAATGAGTTGGATAAGGAGCTAAGAGATTTAAGAGAGGAACTGAGAAGTATGATGTATCTCAGGATAGACTGCTGGCTTGAAAGATTAAATGCCAGATACCTGATACAGGGGTATGTGCCGGGCCACTTGTTAGCTACCAGAATTAGGAAGTGGGAGGCAGATTGAACGATTATGGCAGTGAAGTTTGGAGGGGACACTATTACTGATCCTCAGGGAATGACTGATGCCTTTGCAGATTACTATGCTGGGATCTATCAAGAGAGGGGTACTAGCTCAGAGGAAGAGATCAGAGGGTTTCTTGATAAAATATCTTTTCCCAAATTGGACAAAGAGCATGCCTAGGCTCTGGCAGCCCCAATCTGTGACCTAGAAATTATGGCTGCAATTAAAGAATTGCCAAATGGTAAGACACCAGAGCCCGATGGCCTATCAGCTACATTTTATAAAGTCCATTTATTGACCATACTCCCTCTTTTGAAAGATCTATTCTTGAATATTATGAAAGATGGGGTTCCCATGATTCTCTATACCAGGCTTATATTACACTAATTCCAAAGCCAAATAAACCTAGGGATTTGCCTGGCAATTTCAGACCCATAGCATTAATAAATCAGGATATTAAAGTCCTCACTAGGATCCTGGCTCATAGGATTTTAAAAGTTGCTCCTATATTAATTAGTCAGGACCAAGTTGGGTTTATGCCAGTTCGAGGGGCACATGATGCATTAAGGAAATTGCACCACATCCTTCATTGGACTTCCAATTCCAAGTCTGCTATGGCACTGATTGCACTAGATGCCAAGAAGGCATTAAATCAGGTTTCCCATATATTTCTATTTCTTACAATTGAAAAAAATGTGTTTCCCGAATGGCTTTCTCAGAGGCCTTAAAAACCTTTGTAGTGCCCCTACTGCTAGGGTCCTGTGTAATGGATAACTTTCTAAAGAGTTCCTGCTGATGAATTGGACTAGACAGGGCTGCTCCCTGTCACCAATTTTGTTCAACATTCACTTGGAACCTTTATTAAGGGCAATTTACATTGAGCCCATGGTTCAGGGAATTAAGGTTTAGGAGATCGAGCTTAAATTCTCAGTTTTCACAATGATATATTGTTGCACTTATATAATCCGGCTGATAGCTTCCAAAAAGGCCTGGAAATTATCAGGAAATTCTCAGAGGTTTCCAACTACAAATTAAATTTAAGTAAAACACAGGTTCTTCCTCTTACTGTGTATACTTATAGAGCAGATTTTGAACACCTGCAAATTAACTGGGCCCTAATTAAAATTAAATATTTGGGCATCTGGATTATGGCAAAAACAGAAAATGGGTTGGAAGAAAATGTGGACAATCTTTTGGCCCCAATTAAAAATGATATTTTAAGGTAGAGCAAACTCCCCCCTGAATTTCACTGCCAGACTGGGATTGATAAAAATGAATCTCCTACCTAGATTGTTATACCTGATTCACTTATTACCTTACAATATTCCCAAAGGAAGGTTTATAAATATCCAAAGGGTAATTTCAGCATTTTTGTGGAATTCTAAGCCCCCAAGGAGAAAACATGCTGCTCTATGTCTTCCTCAGTTTATGGGAGGCATTAAACCTCCAGACCTATTTTTGTACTATGTAGCGGGACAGCTTGGTTTAATGGGACGGTGGAGCAGAACTCGGGAGGAAGGGGGATATACCCCAACATGGCTTCTAATTGAGCAGCATATTTTAAAGGACCTGAAATTCTCCCCAGTAGTGTTGCTTTTTTCGGATCCAGAGGCCATATCTAAAAGTGGAAGGCTGACATCAATCTTTAAATCAGTGATGGCATATTGGAATTTTTTAAACCCGATGCAGAAGAGGGCACAAAGGAGAGCTAGGGATCAACCTATATTAGAAAATCCTAACTTTCGGCTGGGGGGACTAATAATCAATCAGCAATGGGCACCACAATTAGCTGACCTGAAATTGACAGATTTTATATCAGGAGATTGGGTGATCCTACCCGTGCAGACTAAGGAATGGGATTTTTTTAGAAAGATTCAGACTACAAATATGGTACAGAAGTTTCTGAGAGATAATAAAGAAGAGGGTCAGAGTCCATTTACTTGGGACCATTTGAATGAGATTGATTACTTACAATACCCCTCTCAAAGGTTTACATGGTGCTGTTAGGTTTTGTGAGCACAGAATCCATGGTTCAAATATTGTATTGGGAAAAAAGTCTAACCCCCCTGAGGCCTGACTGGAAAGAGATTTGGAAAAATGTTAAATTCCTGCCCATACCGAAATATAAGACTATGAAATTCTTTATTTTTTCTAATATTTACTACACCCCTGCTAAACTTTGTTCTAGAAAACTCAGACAGACAGATCTGTGTTTCAGATGTGGAAGGAAGTCCGGAGACTTTTTACATGTTATGTGGAGCTGTCCCAAAATACATTCACTATGGGTTCAAATTGGTCATAACATGGATCCATTATTAAACTATTAGGAACATATTAAACCATAGATCTCTGTTTTGGGAGATATGAAAATGGTTGTGAGTGACTCAGCTAAGCATCATGTGTCACTGATGTCTGCTCTGGTCAAGGCATTTGTCCTAAGACATTGGAAAAGTGACTGTGCTTATAATTATGATAAATGGGTTAGAGACCTATTACAGGTCTTGGATAGACTTAAAAGACAAATGATAATAGATGAGAAAAAGAAAATATATGATAAAAGATGGAGGGCATTACAGGCAGTGTACTCAATACAACTGAAGAGTGTTGGAACCCAGATCTGTCTGTCTGATTGGGATTAGCTAGCAATTATTTCTTAAGAGAATGTGAAAAGGGATTATGATTTTATTGAGGTATGTGATATCATTTTTGAAATTATTATATCTAGTGAGGTATAATACTCTCTTTAGATAATTTTTAGTTGGACCTATAATGTCTGCTATATCTAAAAGGTTAGGATAGGTTCTCTCTTTCTCTTCTAGGGACACAGTTTTAAAAGCCCGGTCCAGAGGACCTATAGTTACTTCAAAGATAAGGAGAGTAATAAGGAGGCATGTCAGAAATGGAAGTAGATCAGATCTATTGCTAACTTTAAAGGAATAGAATCAAGTGTTATATTAATAAAGTTAGACTCAACTTAGATGATACAGTACATTGAAACTGTGTTTGTGAATAGTTTAGAGGATGTATATAGTAGCCATATCCAGTTTAGGGATGTGGGTCCGGGATCTGCCTAGGATATGTGTATATATGTCTGCTCTGTTGAGGTCATAAACTTTAATAAAGCAGTTAAAAAAAATTAAAAGTAACCTAATGATAGCTCAAGTTTTGAGAGGAGCAACTGTTTGTAATGTGAATACTGTATATGTAAGTCTTGCAGCAGAGATTCTTAGGAAAACCATGAAAACTTAGGTACAATTGTAAGATACCCTCTAACAGGAAGACAAATGAATGGACCTCAGGAGGAGATGGCCTGGCAAGCGTTGGGGTCAGTTAGTCCTTGTGTGAGGGGCCCGACACAGGAGCCTATTGCTTTGGGCCATTACTGCTACCAGTACACTGTCAGTGGGAAGCAGGTATGGCCAGAACAATTATTAATTATTATGAGTATTGTCATAATACTGAAATGCTTTAATGTAATGTTGGCCTAAAAGAGCTTAAAAAAAGACACGTACAGGCATGGAATTGCCCAAGGGATAGTGCTCCCCCTACCTAGAAGCATGACACACACAAATAGTCTTGGGAGCATTAGGACTCCAGGTACCCCATAGGGATGTTAGGGATTGTTGTAGCAATGTTAATGCATTTGCACTATATCAATTCACACAATCACATCGGAAAATATGCATGTGTTGCTTACAAGTTACTTCCCTAATAAACAAATAATTATACCCCTTAGCTCAAGGGAGGACCTGGAAACTTTGAAAGGATCCAGGGATGGCTGTACCCTGGAATGGTAAGAATAGAAATTGGAGCCCAAAATGAATTAAAGGGTGCAGTGTGATGCAGCTGGTACTTTAATGTGGGCATGAAGTGAATGAAATAATTGTTGTGGGAATGCCTTAGAAGTCTGTGCCATCAGACAGTTCATGAATGCACCCAGCTTGATCCCAGCTGCATGTTTGGTCAATAAGTTTGTATGTGGGATCATAATTGCAGGTGCCCCAGTGTTTGGTTTATGGTGCCTCTACTCCAGCATCCCAGGACTGTAGTGGTAAAGTGTTTGTGCAGGCAGAGGTACAGGTTCTATGATGTAAAGGTGGGGGAAGGGGTGCTGCTCTGATGAGAATTCCACCATACAGCCTTGAACACAGGGAAGTGTCTGGCCCTTACACTTGTATGAAATGTTGTTATCAGACAGTTCTCAAATGTGAACAGTAAATTGTATGTTGCCATGGCCAGTGGTTATAAATAAACATAGGTGGTAGGAAGATATAATAAATAACTGGGTGTCTTGGCACTTTTTGGAACGAATCCTAAACTGAGTGTTGGCAATTGGATTTTATAAATTTCTGACACTAACAAGAAGATTGCAGGCCTCCCTTAGACTGAATTCTCCTGCAAATGTTATAGTGCTTGTCTCCCTTCAGAAAGCCAGCAATTCCTCAAACAATGTCACACCTACGGTGGTTGCACATGTTGCCATGCTGTCATGTCAAGTAACCAAGAATAGATTCCCAAGAACAATTGTTTTTGTCAAACCTCTGACATGTGATACTTTCTCACCAGCTACAGTATATAACTCTACCATAAAAACATAATTTGATATATTTATAATTATTTGCTGTCAATCCAGCCAAAAAGTTGATTTAATAATGATGTGTCATGAATGATTAGTATCAACTATGTTCACAGATAATGTTCAAACTTCAAAAATCATCATTGAGCTTATGAATAACAATGATTAAATATGAATATTAAACGGCAGACAATCAAAACCCACAATGTTATGGAAATAATGATTGTGCAGAGCTCCTGACACAGTTGAGACAACTTTGAAAAAATGCAATATTCATGCATAAATGTAGCTTATATTTCATTTTATTCTGTAATTCTCATCCATATTTCCTTATTTCTGAGGGTATTTGCATGAATACAGTATCTCTGCCCTTTTAGCTCTTGCTGCCTGCCTACACCTGACATCATAACTCTGTTCATGATATCAATAAATGTTGCTGTGGAAATAATGATGATGTCATAAACAGGGGATTGTACTGTCATGTAGGGCAGCAGCCAGAGTGAAGATAGTCTAGGGGACAGAGACATTGTTTTCATGCAGCTGTTTTCAGCAATAAAGAAAATGGGGAATAAATTACTGAAAATATATGGAGTAATAAAGAAAATGGAATGGAGTTGAATATAAATCTTACTTATTTTCCTAAAGGTGTCAGGGGTTCTTTAATGATGATCTCATATTATTAGGATTTTTCATGATTGGCCATTGTCAAGATTACTATAATTAAAAAAAAACATAATTCATCTTTATTCCTCTTGCCTTCGAATTACTCATGTTTATTGGAATCATCAATTATGACACATCTACACAAACATATTGCTTTCAATTATACTTACTCTGACTCCTCACTTATTACTCATGTTGTAAATGCTCAGATTGGTTTATATTGGTTTGCCCAAAAAACACTAAGGAAAATTAGCAAAGATCCTCCTTGAATATTTTTGTTTCTTTTTTTATAGTATTTAGGAATACTGGATTATATATGCTGAAGTGATTACCTGTGATAATTTTTTTGCACAAGTTGATGTACTTATTTATGTATTGTTGACTTGTGTATGTATGTATGTAAATCAAATAGTGTTTGATGTATTTTGATACTGTAACTAACTTGTGATGTACTAAGGGCCTCGCTGGAAATGAACGAGTCTCAGTCAAGATGTTCTTATTCATTGTCTTCTCAGAAGAATAAAAGTTTGTATTACTATACTACTACTACTACTACTACTACTATTTATATAGCTCCATTTAGTGGTTCCTTTAGAGTTGTGGTGAGTTCCCAAAAGTACATGGCTTGTGCTCAGAACCTTTACTAACAGTCTGCAAACTAATATTGTCAAGGCAAAAGTATTTTAACAATAGAAATTACCACTGTATTAGTCCATAAACTGTTCCACTATATCAGTCAATAAACTGTTCTTTTGAAATTTGAAAGAAATTTGCAAATTAGCTATTCAAATGTACATACTATACCTAACAGCTCATGTACTCGTCCTAAAGGGAATACAATTTAACTGTAGATAACTTACATTATAATGTGCTTCTGCTGATAGTGACATTCATATTTTCATATTAATAAAAAAATTTTAAGTATTCCTAAGATGACTTCCAATTGCATAATACAGAACTAATATAATCATCAATGATCATCAGTGATGACCTCTTGATCATGACAGATCATCAAAAACTATCGTGCTGATTTAAGCTAATAAAAATAATCAATAATCATAAGTTGGTGATTTAAAAGTTGCATGTTTGATGATTAAATCACGATATAGATGATGTTCTTAGATCACGATCTGCCTTGATAATCATATCGTAACATTTGATGATTAACAAATCAGTCATGACTGACCTTCAAAAAAGATGACTGATGATTTACCAATTCACCTGGCTACCACCATTTTCTTTTGGATTTCATTGATAGCATGATACATGTGTGATTTGTTCAAAATAAAAATGTTAAATATATAAATCGTTGTTCCCTACATTCTTTTTGGTTTTGCCACACATATAAAATTACTGTGTTAATCAGGCATTTAAAATGATCAGTAACAATATTGCATACAAACTTTTAATGATTGTTCATAAACACCGAGGACAGCATTCAAAATGCAAGGCCCTATACATAGTCATGGTGCCCAAGACACTTTGCACAGCCATCCACCAAAGTGGCCATACAAATGGATATGCCATGGCCTGCAGGGGACAGATTTGTGACAGCATTGCAGCGTACACTGCTATTCCATATGTTAGTGTTCACACAGAGGCTGTGTGACCTTAAACATGCTGGCAGTTTTGCAGTCACAAGGGTCTGATCATACACAGCATGAGGAAAATGGTGCCATACAATGTTCCATGCTCTGGGCACATAACATTACTGATAATATCATCCCCATTCTTACCTTTTACCTTAAGAGCCACCATTAAATGTCATGATATTGGTGACTGAACTCTTAAGCATCCAGAAAGTAGATCCCATTCCCTCGACCTGTTCCTGTTTTGTTTATTGTTTGGTGGCACTGTGCACTGTGTGCTACCTAACCCTTCTCCATGCCAGAATGGACTTTATATCTTGCAAAACAGTGACCCCTTCAAGAATTGATTTCAGCAGTTTCCCTGGCAATGGGGTCACTGCACTTTGTGACTAGGGGTGAGGGCAGTGTGGAGCCATTATGCATAGCATGGCAGTACAGCACATACCAGTGCCCTCTTTAACTCTGACTCCCCTACTACTTTCCACCATGCTGGTGCATTGACCTGTGCACTAGCGAAGCCAAATGCTTCCTTTTTATGTTTGCTGCACTTGTGTATCAAACATTTTTGGACAAGTACAAGGGGATTTCAGGGGTATGACACTGCCGAATCCATTGTAGTTCAAATTGCAAAGGGCTCAACAGTCTACATCAATCACCACACACTGGCTGTGGCACAGCTCATTGCTTGCTTGTCTGTACTTCCAAGGAAAAAGCCACTCTAATCAGAAAGGGCTTGCCAGCCAGCAAACAGCTGATTGGCTTTCACGCCTGCATCATTCCAGTACCTCATTTCTCGCACGCACACACACACACACACACACACACACACACACACACACACACACACACACTGCTCATAGTGGCAGCAGAGCTATTTGTTTTTGTGTGTGTCTCTTAAATTAAACCACCCACATACACAAGACAGTTAGCAGAAAAAATTGATGCAGTCCATTTCAGTTGTGAGGTGTGCCAGTAACTCCATGTAGTGGTGAGCATAGTGTATTCTCTCTCTCTCTCTCTCTCTGTGTGACTGGCATTCTGTTCTTTCTGCGCTCTGGGTATCGGGATATGTCCTCTCAGAGAGTGCTAGTAGCAAAGAGTGTGACAGTGATATGCAATATTTTTTGAAACAGGCCCAACCCCACCAATAATTTTTATTACTATTCACTGTTGGTTTTTTTTAGTGCACACACCTTATGTGACCTGCTGCAGTACCTTCGGCTTCCTGCATTCATTAGCAGTATTGTTTTAAATCCATTCAACCTGTTCACTAGAGGCATTTGTAAAACTTGCTGTTTGCTGCCTTTTTGCATACACATTCCAATGCGCAATTGCCCAATAGAGGAGAGCAGGTGAGAGTGATTCAGAAGTGGGCATGATTGATCGATGGATGGGTGTGAGGCAGAGCTAGCAGCAAAAAACCAGGAGTCCAGACAGAGGAGCAAGAACAGGAGGGACAGACACTTGGTGGACAGCAGAACAGAGCAGGATAAGGAGTGAGCCAGATACAGGCGGGCAGCATCAGTCATGACTCAAGGGAGCCAAGCACTGGGAAAGTTGTGCAGCAGTGGGGCATGCAACACTGTAACACAGCTGGTGAGGGTGGTACTGTGGACCCAGAGGAATCAACATTGCCGTCGGTATAGGAATAGGATGTAAGCAGTTGGGAGGGTCCATGGCTCATGTTGAAGTTGGGCAGGCCACAACAGCTGTGAGGAGGTGACGGAGGTATGATGTGAAGAGGAATTGATAGAGGAGGATTACCAGGAGGACCACTGATGACAACCAGCCAGCAGCAGGAGTGTGACCATTGGAGTTACTAGAGCTGGTAATGGTAAAGTTCGGTAGTACCCCCAAAGTCAAGTAGGCTGAGCCAATACCAGGTAAAGTGACTGGTCAGGGAAGCAAGGGGAGGAAGCTGAGCTGAGGTCAGAGGTTGACTGCAACACTGTTCCAGGACAGTACCACACATGGAACTGGGCACAGCTGAAGTGAACCTGGCAAATGTCAACCTGCTGTTGACAGGACGGACCGAGTCCAGACCTTGCCCTGTCTGAACTTGTCTTATGCCACATTCTGCCCCAGTGGCCCAGCAATGAGACTGCAGTGTGGTGTGCTCAACTGATCAGTGTTGTGTTTAATGTAGGCCTGATAGATGCCACAGTGAAACATTACATTGCAGGGGTTTAAATCTGTCATTCTACTAAAAGAAAAAAAGGCTTTCTTATCACTATGGAAACTGACAGTAACCCGTGATGTGGGTGCCTGTTGTACAGCAATATCTGAAATGGTGATGCTTTTATGGGCAAAAACCCAAATGGCAATGGGGAGGGTAGGGCGACCGGATGTGGGAGTGGTCAAATCCGGTGACAGGATGTCGCTATATGTACATGTGCGGGGGGGGGAGAGCGAGCATTGTGAGTGTGGGCTTGGAGGGGGCAGAGGGGATGTAGGGGGTGGCACTGTGGTGGGTTGCCAAGCTGCACCATGGTGTCAAGGGTTGGCCTGTGGTTGTGGTGGGTGAGGTATTGGGTTCAGGTCCAGGCGCTGGTGCAATTTTATTGCGCCTGGCCCGAAACTTTATTTTTCATGCTTTCGCCCCCTCCAGACATGCATCCCCCTGGAGTTGAGAATTGTTTAGTAGGAGGGTGTGGGGGGCATGAAAGCATGAAAAGCTAAGTCCCCGGCGCTGTTCTTCCTTGGATGTCAGAGCACCGAAAATGTTTTCACCGCTCTGACATAGCGATAAAGCGGCTCGCCTTTCGGCAGTCACCATTATCACATAGAACCAAAACTGACGAAACTGACAAACTCTAATAGTAAGTAGACTAGGCAGCTCTTTGGTCACACCTGGAAACGAGCCTCGGCTCAGCGTGCCTTTCCCGGTCAACAATTTTAAATAAATAAATAAATTATGTCCCCTCTTTATGTCCTTTCCTGTTAAGTGATGAAGCTATGCAGTCAGACAACCCATATTCCAAGAAGAGCTTGAAATCAGGTGTTCATTAAATGGATGTTTTTTTTCTAGTTTTTACAACTTGTTTATCCAGGGTACATCATCTGTGAAACAACAGCTTCATTTCAATGAGGATGTACTTCCATACAGTTTTAAAGCTGGGAGAGGCTTAAACACTGGCAGCAGGTTGCAACACTTGCTCAAGGTTGCATGTTGATTTAGTAGTTTTGGTGGGATTCACACTTATGATCTTTTCCATATTTTTGGCATTTAACCACAAGTTCACACTGTCTCCTACAATCTAACAGACAGCTGCTCAGTTCTGGAAAATCACTCTTCATTAATGACCCTGTGAATGAAATGCACTTGCCACACTAATGTGGCGTGTAACTTTCTTATTGACAGTCTGTTGCATGGGAAGAAGAAGAATCAGCATTTATATAGCACTTTTCATACACAGTGTATCCCAAAGTGCTTTACGAGCAATGCTAGACTGGTAGTGAAGTGACTGAAATGTGTAGTGGTGCCCATATTGCACATCAACACCCACACACAGCCTGGACAATTGCATGATCCGGTTTATGGGAAGGGGAATATTGACCAAGACACTGGGAATGTCCCCTACTCTTTGCAAAGAGTGCCCTGGGTTCTTTTACTTCCACATGGACACCCACCAGGACAGCAACAGGATGGGTAGAAGGGACCTCGGTTTAACGTCTCATCCAGAGGATGGCACACCCCAGCAGTACAGCACCCCTAATACTGAATTCGGAAGCCAACATTTTAGGTATGAGTCCAATCCTCGTGTGAAACAAGAACCCATGACCTTCTGGTCCAGAGGAGGATGTGCTACCAACTGAGCCACACGGAAGCACCCAGTGAGGTTGACAGTAAACCCATCAACCTCCCATACGAAGGCACAATACCGAGGCGTTGTGCTGCCCAAGCCCTCAGTGTTTTCTGTGGGGGCTCTGCCCCCACACCCCTGAACTTTAGGATTCCAACTCCAGGTTGGAGTTGGTCCGGGGAGGGAGCTGGACACTGGGCAAAGGTGAAACACGGAAACGGACCATTACAGTGACTGTCGCTGTAGCGGTCATCTTCCGTGTTTTGCCATCTGGGTGTCGGGCAAAAGGGGGCCACCCAAGCCACACATGGGGAGGGGAACTGGAAGCAGAGAGACCCACATGGCATTCCTCCCTGACTAGGGCATCCTTCATCACCTAAATCCCATTACTCCTGCAGAACAAAACATATTTATTTATTTATGAAATTTTGATAACTGGGTGAGCCCACTGAGACCAGTAGTTCCTTTTTCAGGGGCGACCCAGGATTAATTACATTCAATGCCAACAGGAAGTTCGTGACATTACAGAACTACATAGTTCAAAAAAGAATACATCAAGGACATCATACAGAGAAACACGCTTATGCACAGGGAAATTAGTTACATATGTCAGATACACATTAGCAGCAGCAGGATAGGTGAGGTTCATTTGCTAACAAACCAGTCATAGTTACGCCTTTAACCTATCATAGCAATCCCCATTAGGGCTCAGCGTTTAGCGGTAGCAGCTGCAAAGACAGCGTTCCAAGGAGTAGACCTTTAGACCAGCCTTGAACCCTTCTAAAGAAGTGACTTTATTTAAATTTTCTTTTTTCTAGGTTATTCCTTACCCAAGGGATCTCCAGCAGGCTGATGTCTGATGAGCAGAGGGCACACCTCCTGGGTTTTGGGGCCGAAAGACCCTGCAGGTGGGGAGAGGAATAGATCTTGCTGAGTTTAAAAGTGAGGCAAAGGAGAGGTTGAGTGAGTCAGTATTCCAGATTAGGCCAGTTCAGATCAGAGAATACCTCACAGTGATGCCTCCTGGGTGACGAGCTTGAAGCAAATCGACTGATTTTGTTGTATAGGATATTCAGTTTAAGTGCTTCAGCCTCCCTGAGGAATTGTAATATTGGGGCTCCATAGGTCAGGGGTGGGAGGAGGGTACTACAAGCAATTTCTCTCTTCGAGTCACCAGGGAGTGAGTTTCCCAGTTTGTATACTAGGCCCAGTTTCTGATGCACAATCTTGGTGATGTGATTGACGTGTGGCTTAAAAGTCAAGTCTTGGTCAAGGTATACACCGAGGTACTATACCTTGTTCTCTGCATTGATCTGAGTCTCTGTTGTTGTAAAAAGCGGCAGTACATTTTTTCTGTCTACTCTCAACCGCCTTGGCCCAAATAAGACCTGGTGGTCAGGTCGTGGTGTATGCAAAGGATGAGCTGTAATCTGCTGTGTATTGCTATATGGTAGTGGAGACTCTGGAATAATGACTATGTACCCTCCTTACATGGCACATTATGGTGTGGTTTCTGTGTAGTGTGGTGAGCTTCAGGCTGTGGTGGGAGTGGGGAAGGGATCGGGGGATCTAGTTTCAGACTAAAGTTTTTGGAAGGAACCTTAAGTTGAATATTTTTGAGGAGAGAAAAAAAGAGATGAGATTGGGAATTAGCCACCCTGACTGAAGGATTGGTGACTGTGGTGGGCTGGTGGCTATCAGCCTCATGTGAGTGGGGAAGGGAAATAAAGGAGAACATAGAAACATAGATCACGAGGCAGAAGAAACACCACAGGTCCTTCCAGTCTTCCACACCTCTTAACCTTTTGTCACTGAAATGTGAAACAACATGGTACATGAACACTCAAAATATGGGACAGTGAGGGACACTACCCTTAATAATGAGGGACACATCAAGGCTTAAACATGGTCACTGGTGCTTTTCATTTCACATACAGAAAAAAAATGCTTTCAAATCAGCTGCACAATGAATGGGAATGGGGCTATTTGTCCAAAGAAATCATGAGGCCTGTTCAGCTGGCCTGACCACTTCAGCAATGGTGTATGAGAGCAGAGAGTATACCTTTATAACACAAGATGGGATACAGGTTGCCTTGCCTCACAACAGGGTGTGCCAGAAGAGAAAATATAATGTACCATTTTATTCAAAACCTGAAAGAGCCATGTTGTTTTCACTCTGACAATTTAACTGGCACCGCTGTTTCTCTGTGTTGTTACCTCCCTTCTGCTTAACTTGCTCAGTGCTATAACGCATTGTGTCATGGGCATCAAACACCAACCTGATTGGTGCTCCCATGAACTGCCGTCACCTGCACTGACACTGCTGTTGAGAAGCTTGTGCTTGTTGTGCCATGGTTCCTCCTCGCCAGCCTGTTCTGCCTGCTGTAGTTCTGCTACTGGATCCAGTGAGTGATAGCAACCTGAACGGGTCAAAGAGTTGTTCCGAGATGTGGCAGGTGTGCAGTGCAAAGTGATTAACTTTGAGTGGGGTCCCTCAGAACAAGAGTCCTTGGGGAGGGGTCATAATAAAAAGAAAAACAAAATTGGAGCAGCCAGCAAGTCTGTGTACACTGGTGGGAGATGGGCGGACATTGTTCCTTCATTGTTGCCATCTGTGTTATATGTCCTGAGGTTGAGTTATTCCTTGACAGCAAATATCATGCTGGAGTTGTTCCCTGCCAGCAAATGTCATTTTCCATAGTCAGGACAAAAAAAAAAAGCATTTGTCAATGCCGAATGTTTGCTTGCTGGTATTGGAATTGGTAGTGCAGGAGTTAGAGAAATGCATATTAGGAATGACAGTGAAGTATTGAAGTAACGCCAACCTCCACCATCACCCTGCAGAGAATGACAGATGTTGGGGGTGCACCTTTGGGTCACCGGCCATAACACTCATGCCATTCCACCTCACTCCACCCTGCAGACACCGACAGGTGTTGCAATGTGCCTTGAGGTCTTTGGCCCTTACGCTCACCTTATTTCATAAGGAAATAAGCTGAGATGGGTGCAGTATAGGAGAATGGGGTGAACATTTGGGCCAATGACCCTAAGGTATACCTCGATGCCTGTCAGTGGCTGCAGGGTGGGGGTGGGGGTGAAATGACATGAGCATTACGGCCAACAACTCCAAGTCACACCCCTGATGCCAGTCAGCCTGCACAGGATAGGTGTTATGGTTGGAAACCCTAACACACTGGGCATTTTTGGTATCTTTGCCCCAAATTTTCAACATGGGCTTTTTGGGACTCCCCCTCATGAACAGTGGCAGTATCGTTTCATTACTCAATCCCAAAAGGTGATTTTGCACAGCGAGGGTGCCATTTGGTACCAGAGGTGCGAAAACACATTTTGAGCAGGATGTAAAAAATGATAGCTGTATTGTTCATGAGGAGGTGTGAAGAAATGGCAATGTTGAAAATCTGGAATGAAAATATGAAAAAGTGGCGAAGTTATGAGAGTGCATAGAAACTGTACAACGTACGCTTGTAATACAGTCATATTTTGGAATGTTGTCACCAAATTTTCAACATGGCCTTTTTGAGACCTCCCCTCATGAATAGTGACACTGTGATTTTGTTAATCTGTCCCAAAAGTTGATTTCGCATAGCGACTGCACCATTCTGCAGCACAGGTGCAAAAACACATTTCAGGAAGGATGCGAGAAATGACAGCTGTATTGTTCATAATGGGGTGTGAAAAAATGGCAGTGCTGGAAATTTGGAGTGAAAATATTAAAAATTGGTGAAGTTACGTGTGTGCATTGAAACTCCGAAATGGATGCTCGTAATGCAGTCATTTTTTTGAGTTTATTCACCAAATTTGCAACAAGGGCTTTTCGGGACCCCACCTCATGAACAGTGGCACTGTTATTTCATTAATTCATCCCAAAAGATGATTCCACACAGTGACCACAAAATCACCTTTCAGGACCGATAAATGAAATGACTGTGCCAGTGTTAATGAAGTGGGGTCCCAAGAACCCCATGTTGATAATTTGGGACCAAAACTCCAAAAATTGGCTGAAATATCAACCTAAGTTGAAACCCCCATTAATTGCCATTATAGAGCTTACCATCATTTCTTTCATTCCCAGTTGGTCTTTGAAGAATGCAGATGTGTTTCCAGTCCACAGAATATTGCTGCACCTGACCTCTGGAGGTAATTATGGGTGAGAGGGTGAGGGGATGTAGGGTACACAGAGGGAGGGTGTGGGTTGGGGGAAGGGGCCAGAGGGAACAACGAGGGACCATTTTCTTTTTTTTTTCAGGTTTAAAAATAAACATCATGGGACTGTTTTCTCTTTTACAGGTGGAATATTAACAAAATGGATTTTGGCACTCTGGGGTGGGCTTCCAGTGTACCATAGTACTGAAGGGGGGGTCAGTACCTACCCGGGGATTGGGTACCCTGAGCTAGGCTGAGAACATAGTGGTGTGGGGCACAGTGCATCTGACACCGGGAGTGGGCATCCTGGTGTTAGAAACATCAAAGAAGTATTTTTTGGCACATTGGGCTGAGATCCCAATGTGCCACATTAATGGTGGGAGGGGGTATACATTCTGACATGGGGATTGAGCACCCCCAATGTCAACAGGGGACAGAGAACAGAGGGTGCGGGGAGGGGAGCAGCAATGGGAGGGAGCTAACATTTAAATTTGTTGTCCTGCTATGTTCCTGGTTGGGAGGGATGGGGGATTGCCATTGCAATGACAAAACTGCCCCTAATTGCAGTGGCAGATATCTTTCAAGTGCAGTGCTCACTCTGAAACTGCCATCATCGGCAGCTTCAGCATCAATTGGTGGCTGAGGGACATGCCCCTTACAGTGTCCATTGCATTGGCCACAACACTGCCATACCTCTGCAATGCTCTACTATTTCAATATGTTTCTTGTGTCTTGTGCATGCAAGGAAACATAAAAATCGGCAGTGAGGTGAAAGTGGCCCATGTCTCCTTAAATTAGGCTGCAACAGTAAAGAGATGCAGAATGTTGTTTTTGTTTTACACTTTCACCAAGGTGATACTGTGCATGCTTAGCAACAAAATGTGCTTCATCAAAGTTTAAATTACATATAAATACACACAGGGTAGAGACAGATGGAGACAAAGGGGGCACTGTGACAGCCAATTGTCAGCACTACTATCATGCTTGTGGAAGGGGTGTGCTACAGTAATGGTGGCATGCAATGGTGGTATATGGTGTGCCAGTGTTCATGAGGTGGGGTCGCAAGAACCCAATGTTGATAATTTGGGACCAAAACTCCAAAAATTGGCTGAGATATCAGCCTAAGTTGAAACCCCCCCATTAATTGCCATTATAGGGCTTACCATCATTTCTTCAGATAGTATTATGCACAGTAAATGTCACAAATAATCTCAGTAGTGTATCTGTGACATGTATAGCTGCATAACAGAAGTCCCTCACACACTATTTCTTAGGGACTATTTTGCAAGGTGGAAGGATTCAGTACCTTTTTTTTCTAGTTAAACAACATAAAAACATCTTTCTCGATCATTTATTGCTGTTTAAACATAACCCATTTTATAAGTGCATTAACACACTCCAGGGTGCTGTGCTCTCCCACCCTGGTCACTTGCTGGATCACTCAGCAGGAGCGCTGTTCTCCCGTTGTCAGCTGGTGCATACCAACAGCAAACATTCGGCATTGACAAATGCTTGTTGTTAATATAACAAATAGGGACACTACTGAAATGTGCTAGAAAGTGGTCATTGTGACCACTTTGTGGCACAAAATTGTGACTGTGAATGGGGCACTAGCTCTCCACTGATAATCCTATTTTTCCGTCCATATGGCCAAGAATCCCAGATATCACTTTTTATTTTTTTATAGCTGTGGGTGGAGCCTACAGCAATTTTGCTATCTGTAGCTTCAAAATGGAGTTTCGTGGAACACATGTTTTGGACATTTCAATGTATCCTTCCATGCCAACTGAAATAAAATATTCCCTTCTTTCTGTTAAGAATGCTGGAGACATAACTCTAAGCTGCTTATCAGATGCCATTAGGAAACTGAAACAGCTTGTTAAATATTTAAGCAATATACCATGACAGGAGTGGGTATATTGGTGGATTACCATGCCTGGTGTGGTTCGGTCCTTGTGAGGAAACGTAGGTAACAACTCCCACACCAAATGGTAAATCCAACCCATATACCCACTCCCTGTCATGGTATATTGCTACTATACAATGTTCAGCTTGTTTTTGTTTTGTTTTTACAGTGATATAAAACTTTTACAGTGGGTATACTGGAGGATTTATCACGGTCATGTGATGTGTTTTGACCAATGAGGTTACAGGATTTTCATACCCCATTGTATAATTATTAAATAGTGGTTGCCTATGAAACTGGAGTTTTGCACATTTAAATACTAAGCATTTAAGCAGCTTCTTTATTAAGAGAATAGTGGATAGTTCAGAGAGTATTAAAGGTCAGTAATATCATCAAGAGGTTCAGGACATGTAAGAACCTTGAGAGTGAAGCTCAAGAGGTTCCTACATGTCCTGAACCTCGAGATGATATTCTGACTGGTAACACTCTAAACTATCCATTATTTTTTTTATATGTGGATCCAAGTTTTTTTGTGCTGCACTGCGTCGCTCAGTCTTTCTCCCTCGGCTGCTTGAACACACAGGAGACTGCCTCACTCCATCTCTTTCTGCTCACTCACACAGACAGACACAGGGTAGTAAAAAAAACTGCTTTTTAGGCCTACCTTTTTTTCTTTTAGTGGGGGGAGCACAGGATCAGCCAGATAAGTCCTTTTACATATAAAAACAAACAGCAGGTGCCATGGACACTATGCGCTCTCGCTAAGCGAGAGATGACCACTATGTTGTGAGAACCATTTTGCTCGCCCACAGACAGAGAGCGGCCAATGATTAGCTGTGTTGTGAGTGTCAATAGTTGATAGACATTTATGGTGAATGATAGTATTATCACTCTCGAAGTGTGGTATTATCACTTCGGGAGTAATAGTATTACCGAAAAAAAATTGTATGCTTTAGGATACTATTAATTTCATAATCCATATATTAAACTAGTTTAACTTGGGAATGTATTGTCTTTCAAGAAAGAGTCATATCTCATAAATGTCACCCTTTCCCCAGCAAATCAATGAATTACACCGTTTTTTTAACCTCTGGAGCCTACAACCCTCTTGCTATCTGCAGCTGGAAAATGGAGTATCATGGAACACATGTTTTAAACTTTTCAGTGTATCCTTCCAGCCAACCGAAATAAAAGATTCTTTTCTTTCTGTTAAGAATGTTGGAGACATAACTCTAGGCTGCTTATCAGATGTCATTAGAAAACTGAAACAGCTTGTTAAATATTTGTTAAATATTGGTTGCCTATGAAACTGGAGATTTGCAGATTTAAATACTAAGCATTTAAACAGCTTCTTTATATTAGTTTAACTTGGGAATGTATTGTCTTTCAAGAAAGATTCATACCTCATAAATGTCACCCTTTCCCCCAGCAAATCTATGATTTACACTGTTTTTTTAACCTCTACAGACACTGTCTGATGAGCAGTTTCAGACAATTGCCAGGTTTTCAGTGAACTGCTTAGACTAAATATGTATCAATAAGAAGCCATTTGTTACCACCTTTTTGGGAAAAAAATATATTGAGCCACAGCAACACACACACACACACACACTTTGTACACACCATCCTCATGGCCACAACATTCAAAATAAATATTGCATTCTAATATGTTATAAAAAAACTGTTTACGTCAGTGAACACAGTGAAGTTCAGGTTAGAGTAGATTTTCTTTAAATATTTATCTTATATTTTGTACACACACACACACACACACACACACACACACACTACACACCATCCTAATGGCCACAATACTGCCAGGCAGCCTGGGTTCAAGTCCCAGCTGAGGCACTTATTCTTTCTCACCTCTGTTTGTATGTGTTCCATAAAATATGCACACCACACTCCTGTATGATTGTTACAAGTAAATATTTGTGTTGCTATTGGGTTGTGCATTTGAGAAAGAGTAATGTGCTTGAGGACAGCACAGGTTCCAGTTGTCTCAGTGACGCAGCTGGTTAGCGCAATCAGAACAGTATTCTGGGCAACCTGGGTTCAAGTCCCAGCTGAGGCACTTATTCTTTCTCACCTGTGTTTGTATGTGTTCCATAAAATATGCACATCACAGTCTTGAGTGATTGCTTCAAATAAATATTTGTGTTGCCATTGGGTTGTGCATTTGAGAAAGAGTAATGTGCTCAGGGATGGCCCAGGTACCTGTTGTCTTAGTGGCACAGCTGGTTAGCACCATCAGAATGGTGTTCTGGGCAGCCTGGGTTCAAGTCCCAGCTGAGGCATGTATTCTTTCTCACCTCTGTTTGTATGTGTCTCATAAAATATGCACACCAGACTCCTGTGTGACTGTTACAATAAAGAAACTGTTTGTTTATGTCAGTGACCACAGTGAAGTTCAGTTTAGAGTAGATTTCCTTTAAATATTTCTTATCCTATATTTTGTATCCTGGATAGAGCAGGGGAGATGCTACATCTCATTGTCATAGGGATCTTCATTTACACATTTCTGCACTGTATTTACTCAGGCTGTCCCAGATCAGATGCAATATCTTGTTTTTAGTGGGGTCATGATTTTTCCATTTTGATAATGTATTTCTTCAGGGTAGCCTAGCCCAGGGCCACCATATTCAAAGGAGATGAGCAGCACATCCCAGTGGAAATGTGAGATGTGCCACGTAACTCCAACAATGCACAAACGCATGATATTCAAATGTGCAGGATTCACCTGCCACAAGGGAATGGGCCAGAATTCACACAAACAGTATGCAGTCCAAGCCGAGGGTGTGTTCCCATTCATATGCCACGCTTCGGCATACTCAGTGGACAATTTGACCCTCACAGCCCAGGCCAGCGTGGCCCACAGCTAGGCTATGAATAGCTGGCCTAAGCCAGCCAGTCACCCACAGGTGGGCCGTGGAAATGCACCCAGGTGCACAGCAGCCTGGCAGCCCTGGTGGACTAACGGTATCCCCTTCAATCCCCGATCAATCTGACTCCATCCCCAAAGAGCTCCATAGTGTAGGGTCCCTCTGGACCCAATTGCAATAGAGGAAACCATGGTCCAGATCCATAGCATAGAGAACTCCCACCCACTGCCTTAGTACATAGACAACCCCACTCTCCCCATTCCCTAGCTGTTTCAGAGACTGACACTGCCCTCCATGCCCTGCCACAGCCAGCCACTGACTGGACCCAGGCTGGGGGCCTTCACTCCAGAATGACCTAAGTGGCTATACCATACTTTGGGGCACTACACAAGCTGCGGACTCACCAGTGTATGCAGCTGTGTGTATGTCGCTGGCAAACTTTAAGAGGGAATTGACATACCTCCAATGCATGCCTTGTCAATGCTGTATCTTTCTGCTGTCATGCACTCTTCCCCATTCCCCTGTGTAACATTCCACCCTCCAGACAGCTGAGGTATCTTGGGTGCCATGTGGTGCAGTATCCTGCAATGGAATTTGTAGTGTATGCTCCAGGCTATGGGTAGTGTGTTTGTGGTTCTCCAATTATACAAACAAATGGGAGGCTGGCTGTAACATGCCTCTTCCGGGAACTGTGTGAGTGAGTACAGCATCAGCTTTCACCCACACTGAGTAGTGCAACGGTACTGGGATGATGGATCCACATGTGAGTGCCTGAAGTGTATGGTCACTGGGCATTATCGCCCACACACATCTTATACCTATGTATGACACATTCCAGTGTCCTACTGCTAGTGTTTTACCACCTGAAAATAAGATGCCATTTCTTCTGTGAATTATCCTGATTAAATATATAGCAATCAGGAGGCACATTCTAGGGAAATGCATTGTAAAAATATATAAAAGGAAGACCACGTTGAAACTGCCTCTCAGCAGATCTGCATTGTGCAAATGCATTAGAAATAATGGGTAAAAGCATCCCAAAAGCTCTCCACAGCCATATCAGCTCTGACCAGAGTTTGTTTATTGTATGGACTCATATATTTCTGACTTGTTATACTTTGTTGCCTATGTCTTTTCTAAACTGTGCAATATACTTTTAATTCTAGTTCTTATTTTAACTAGACCCCACTTATGTTTTTGATTTATCACTGTGATGAAGAAAGAGATGTGTTTACCCACCATACTTCTTTGTTCAGGTAATGCAGATGGTTCTATTACATATCATAGACAAGCTTGGGCTATTATGAAGTATGTAATATTTTTCTTTATTCTTAACATTTCTGGTGGGTAGATATCATATATTTTAGCAAGCAATTTATTCCCAGTCACTTGTTTGGTTTACTGACTTTAACAGATAGTACTTGTTAAAATCTAAAAAAAACAGAAAAAGGGCACTTTAGAAAGCAAGGCAAAAAGATTCTTAAAACGAGACAATGTTTTGCACTCTTATGTATGATTGGTATGCCAGGGATTTGCAGCATTCCCAGGAGCTTTGAAAAATTGGCCCATTATCTCTTATGATCTGTGTCATTTCCTGGACTGCCTAGGGATTACATATTTTAGTTGTATGTATTGATATTTTATTTTTATTTTGTAACTGAGTGTATGAATGGGTACCCCATTATACATGTGTTTTGGCTCAACTGGGTTATCCTGTTCTTTGTCACAAGAACTAAACTATTGGATTAGGTGAATAATAATAAAATGGCAATGAATGTTAAAATTAAAGGTGGATTTGTACTGAAGACAAAGTCAAAAACAGTTTTTTATGATGTACTGTAGGCCTTAAAATAAGATTCTAAAATAAGACTTATTCAGGTGTTGCTTTTAGTGATGCACAGAAAATGTGCTGCATGGAAATAGCTCATGGTTGCATCAAGGCCAATATAAAGTAAGGCTACGCAGGGGCTGAATATTATTTCCTAAATTCCATGAATAGTAGGCTTTGAAATATTCAGACACATTTCTTGAATAGGGGATTATTCATAATCGGGAAACAATATTTGACTAGCTGCATAATTATGAAAATAAATAAATAATAAAAAAAAACTTCACAACCCAAAACCCAGTACAATAAATATAAACTGCATTTCCCACCCTCTCTCAGCAGCCTGATGCCACCCTCCTGCCCCCCAAGCACAAAATATTATATTTATTTTTATTAATTTGAACAAACAGTGGCCTGCTCGGTGATGCAGAGAGCTAAGGTGCTGCATCTTATCTCACCCATGCTGGCAGCCTGGGTTCAGGAATGAACTCGAGCTGCATTGGGTTGGCTGGGAGGAGAAAGGATCAAGCTTCCCAATGGAAATCTTCTTCTCAGTGGAGGGAAGACAGCTGACTCCGCTGATCTACTGCCACCTGGGTGACCACAGGTTGCAGTGCAGTTGGAGTGGCTTGTGGGAGGGGGGGATGTCAGCAGGTACTGCATGCCACACGCTTACGTGGGGATGTGCCTGGTGAGCCCTTGATGATGATGGCCCAGAGGCATGGGAACAAAAGGAGAAAATACTCCTTGATGGCAGAATGACAGCCCAAGCAGTTCATAGGCCCTGCACCTGGCTTCTCAGGCATGTTCATTCCTAATCAGATCTGGTCCATGGTGGAAGGTAAAGGGGACATTCATCACCCCCGTCAGAGGTGGAAAGCTCTGGTGGAACAAGGCGGGATCGACAAAAGCCCTGGTGGATGCTAGGGTGATGGGGCTGGGACAGGAGGAGCAAAAGGGGTCCATTAGGGAGAGCGGGAGGGGAAAAAAAAAGAAATTTGTAAAGTGCCAATAAAAAATAAATCTCCCTATCAATGACATGTATATCATGCATCACCTCCATGGCTGGCCGCCATCTTTCTTAGCTCTCATTTGTGTCTAAAAACAAGTATTAGAGTTATACCCCCCCATCAGCAACCTGACCCCACCAGCACCAGCACCTGCACCCAATTCTCTTAATACACAGAAGGCAACTGGCACAGACCCGCCTTCCTCCATTGCCAGCCGCCATCTTTCTTAGCACTCGTTTGTATCTCAAAACAAGTATTCGAGTTGTATTCCCCACCCCAGAAAGCACCCTGACCCCATCAGCATTCACTTCTCTTAATATAGAGAAGGCAACTGGCACATACCCTCCCTCCTCCATGGCTAGCTACCTTCTCATGAATGAAAGTGGTTACATGCTTGCTGTCCCTGTATAGTAAAACAAACTGATCACATGATCAGCTGGTTTTACTATAGAGCGGAACAAGCATGGGAATGCTTCCATTCATGAGATGGTGGCCGACCATCGAGGAGGGCAGATCTCTGCTGGTCATATTCTCTGAATTACGATAATTGGATGCTGCTGCTGGCACAGTCAGGGTGCTGCTGGGGGGAAGGGACATAACTCTAATACTTTATTTTAGACACAAACGAGTACTTAGAAAGATATCAGCTGGCTGTGGAGGTGGGAGGGTTGTGCCAGTTGTTCATAGGGGGAATTTTTATGCTACACTTTTCAAACTGATAAAAAAAAATGAAATTATTGGTGCTTGGGGGGAGGAGGGTGTCATTGGGCTGGAAAGAGAAGTTGAGGCAATAGGAGTTGTGTAATTCTACTGGGTCTTGGGCTGGGGGAGGATGAGGGGCATGATTTTTTTTAACATTTTGTTTTAAATGGGCTAGCCAAATTCAGAATACCCGAATATTTGGCTGCCAAATAACGAATATTCGGAAAAAGGTATTCGCACAGCCCTAATATAAAGACAGATTGTGACTGACATCATGACTGCACCTCTGTCTGAATATCCGACAACAGCAAACTGAGTGCAATCACCACAGTGCCAGCATAGCACAGATGCACAAGGGCAATGCTAAATGGACTGAATACTGCAACACAGAACACAGCACAGTGCAGCACAGTATGACTACCCACAAAAAGTGCTGTTCAAAAATACAATTACATCTATGGAATTATTGAGAAAGTCAGAATATCCCTTCCACAACATTTCGGAATGCACTTTGGCAGCTTTTGTGGAAATTCCGACTTAGAACAGCAGAAAGAATATATGAATTGCAGATTAATATCAGTGATACATTCTGTGGAAGTTCTTTTTGTAGTTTAATACATTAATGTGCAATTCATAAATTCATTCTACAGCTCAGTGAGTCACTGAATTGTGGAATGCATACATGAATTCTGAAATGTATTATACTGTGGAAAGAAATTCTTCAGAAAATACAGTACTTGCTTCATTCATCATAAGCTGCACTGTATCAGAAACATTAATATAAGCTTAAAATTATATTGGTATTATATCATTATCCTTTTACAAATCTACAGTATAAATATTATAGCATACATTGGAAAATAATTTTAGAGAGCTAGTGTGCTGCCTAAAACTAATATTAATTTTTAAAAGTAGTCAAGCATTACCTTTTATATCTGAGGTACGTTTTATTTCCCTTTGTTTCGTGAAAAGATTTTTTCACCTTATGTTAGTAGGTGTGATGTGTGGGACAGCACTCTGCCTGGCTGCTGACATATCTATCTCTGTTCCCCCCACTATATCATCAGCATTGTGACCACACTACCTGTGACATCACTGCTGCTTAGGAACAACCACTCAGTGACTGCAAGGTCAGTCACTTGTGATAGAGATAGATATGTCAGCTGCAAGGCTAACAGCTATTCCATGCATCCAACACAATATTATACTAACATACTAAGATGCCAGCAGAGTAGGCCTGAACGTCTATCTAGTCTATTTGAAGATCCGCACCTGGTAGATGCATCCTCTTCTCTATCTGGTGTGCATTTCCAAATCCGGTACTACTCAGTTTAATCTTCCACCTATACCTGTCCCAGCCCCTTTTGAAACCCACCACCATTTCCATTTCCACCAAATCCCCTGACAAAGCATTCCACGGCCCCATCACCCTCTCAGTGAAGTAACACCATCTAGTTCTAGCCCTGAGACTCCCTTCTACTAGCCTCAGGAGATGGCCTCTGGTGGCCTCTGCCTCCCACAGCTGGAAAATCCTATCAGTGTGTGCCCTATTTACCCCCTTAAGGTATTTAAAGACCTCAGTCATATCCCCTCTGTCCCTCCTCTCCTCCAGGTAGAACTAGTTAAGCTCCCTGAGTCTCTCCTCTTAGGTCTTTTCCACCAGCCCCTGTATCATCCTGCTCGCCCTCCTCTGGACCTTTTCAAGGAGTGCAATGTCCTTTACCAAGAGCAGTTGCCAAAACTACAGATAGTATTCAAGGTGTGGTCTAACCAGGCAGTTATACAGAGGAAGACTCACCTCCTGCTTCCTGGAAGTTATCCCTCTTGCAATGCACCCCAGCATTTTATTCACTTTGGCCACTGCCCTCCTGCACTGTTCAGAGTTATTCATTTTGGCACTCACCACTACCCCCAGGTCCTTCTCCCCATCCATAACCTGCAGTTTCTCTCCTCCCAGAAAGTATTCCTGAGATGGGTTTCTAAGCCCCAACACTTCTTAGCATTAACTCTTAATCTGCCAACAGAATTACAGCATATAGAAATTTTGGACTGATATATCAGTCTGCAGCCCTCCAAGAGTTAAACTTCAGTCCCCAGCTGCGAGATCACCCCTCAAGGGCCTCCAGGTCCTCTTGAAGGGCCCTTCTGCCCTCCACCCCATCCACCACCACCCCAGCTTGGGGTCATCGGCAAAGAGGCTTATCTCACTCCTGACACCTCTTCTGATGTTGGAGATGTAGGTGTTAAACAGGAGTGGGCCTAGCACCGACCCTTGTGGAACCCCACTGATGACCCTCCGAGGAGAGGAGATCACCCCCAACCATCACCCTCTGCCACCACCCAGTTAGCCAGTTTCCTATCCACCTGACCATCTTCTTCCCCAACCCCATTCCCTTCAACTTATCCATTGACCCCGGATGTGGCACTGAGTCAAACGCCTTGCTGAAGTCTAGAAAGAGGACATCCACTGGCCTACATGGTCCAGTGCCCCAGTGACCCAATCATAGAACTCCACAAGGTTAGTCTGATATGATCTGCCATTCACAAAGCTATGCTGGTGATCATCCAAATGGCCCCCTGCCCCAGGAGCTCCTCCAACCTCTCCTTCAGTATGGCTTCCAACATTTTTACCACCACGCACGTAAGGCTGACAGGCCTGTCATTGCCTGCTTCCTCCTGTAGTCCACCTTTGTGGATGAGCACAATATGAGCCATCCTCCAGTCATTAGGCACACACCCTATCTGTAGGGAGGAGCTAAAGAGTTCCACCAGGGGAGCAGCCAGTACATTCACCAATTCCTTTAGCACCCTGGGATGCAGACCATCCAGACCTGGTGCCTTATGTATTTTCAGGGACCTGAGGGCATCTCATACCCTACCAGCAGGAATTTCCCATCCATTACCTCCCACCCTTTTTCCAAACTGACCCCCCTCCCCCTATTAGGTGCCCTCTTCCTCGACTATGACCCCCTCCCCTCATAAGATGATGTCTCACCATCGTCTCTAGTGTAGACAGAGACAAAGTAATCATCCAGTGCCTCAGCCTGCTCCCTGACCTCCTCAGCCCACCCCCTCCCCATCCTCAACCTGCTAATCTGGCCCCTTCACTTTCCTCCTTTCCCTGATATGCCTAAAGAACCTTTTATCTCCTTCCTTGCTCCCCTGAGCCAACATCTTCTCCGCCCTAGCCTTGGCTAATCTCACCTCCCTGGTCACCCTTTTGAATATGCTATCATACTCCTCCTTGTCTTTAACCCCACGTGTTTGCTTATATTGTCTATAATCCCCCTTCTTCTCCCTTACCACATCCTGCACCTCCCTGGTCCATCAGCACAGTTTCCTGGCACCCCCAGCCTTGCATCTGACCTTAGTGCAGCTCCTAGTAGCGTCCATAATCCCTTTTCTAATAACCTCCCATTTACTGACAGTGTCCATGCCCAGGCTGATCCCCTCTAAATGCTCCCTGAGTATCCCCTCCATACCCTTGAAGTTTGCGCCTCTGAAATTGATTACTGTCATTTTAGTATGATTTTCCTCTCCCCCCAGGTTCTGGGAAAACCAGACTGTGGCATGATCACTCCCCGCCAGTGGGTCCCTGACCTTGAGGTTTCTAACCAGGTCGCAGTCCAATAGGACAAAATCCAGGATGTGACCTTCCCTTGTTGGATCTGCCACCAACTGGGACAGGAATGCATCCTGGAAGATGTCCAGTAAGTGATGCTCCTTGGTTAACGAGGGTGACATAGTTCCCCAAATCAGCCCCCGGCAAGTTAAGGTCTCCCAGCACCACTGTTCTTCCCTCCCCCTGACCACAATGCTCCCTGAGATTCTCTGTCAAGCCTTCCTCCAGATCATCTGCCTGCAAGGGTGGACCATATACCACCTCCAACTTCACCCTCTTACCCCCAGGTGCTTGCAAGGTCACCCATACTGCCTCATCTTGCCCCTCGGTCCCTTCCACCTTGCATACATCAATTACGTTCCTAATGATGAAAACCACCCCCCTCCCCTACCCACAGTTCTGTCCTTCCTGTACACTGAGTAACCCCCCCAGGTTGAGGTCCCAGTTATGCCTCGACATGGCCTACATTTCTTTTACTGCTGCCACATCCACCTCCCCTTCAACTAGCAAAATCTGCAGCTCAGACATCTTATTGCCCATGCTCCTGGCATTCAAAAGGACCACTCCTCAGCCCTTGTCCCTGCCCTCACTTGCCCCCTCAGCCCCCAACTCCCAGACCCTTGCCTGCCCATGCCCCTATCACACAGTTGGACACCCCCACTGGGCACTCCCTGTCCATCTCTGGTGTGGGAGGAGTGCCTTGGCCTCCAGCCCCAACCTCCCTCTCACAAATTAAAACCCTATCTAAACTCAATGAATTCAGACAATTTCAGCTTTAGAACCTCTTTCCCTCACAGAGTTAGATAGAGCCTGTCCCTTGCATATCCCCCTCCACCCTGCATACATCAATTCCATTCCTACTGATGAAAGCTCCCCCGTCCCCTACCCATAGTTCTGTCCTTCCTGTACACCGAGTAACCCCCCCCTCCCCGGTTGAGAACCCCATCTAAACTCAATGAATTCGGACAATTTCAGCTTTAGAACCTCTTTCCCTCACAGATTTAGTTAGAGCCTGTCTCTTGCATATAGCCCCTTGTCTTCCCAAGTTGCACCACAGTCCTTCACTAACCCATACCCGCTCATCTCATACTACAATCTCAGCCATGTATTAACATCTCTGATTTTCTGTTTGTTATCCGCACTGGCCCTAGGCACTGGTAGGAGCTCATAAAAAGGAGATCAAGCTCCTCACAGCATGGCACACCTGGGCTAGCTCCTGGAACCTTGCTTGGATCAAAAGCACAACTGTTCCTCTCAATGTCGCTCATGCCCAGGTGCACTAAGATGTCAGGGGACCTTCACCAGGGCATAAACTAGGTGCTTTGCCTTGTGCACAGTCAGGCCAGATACACTCTTAACCCCAACGGTGCAGCCTATCCCTTCTCCCCTCCTTCCCACCTAATACCCCTTATCATGGAATCCCCCAGCAGGAGCACCCTGACATCCTCCTTATCTTTGGACCCCTCCCCTACATCATGTGCCCCCAACCCTCATTACCATTTCCTTTCTTCTGGCCCCAACAACTATTTTCTTCTCCTCGACTGCCATACTCCCCCTTTTTCAGTTCTGCCTCCTATCCCCCTGTCCCTCCCCGAGTCCCCTTCCTCCATGGCTCCATCTGGGTCCACCTACATGGCCCCACCCTGTACTTGTGGCCCCTCCATCCCCACAGGTGCCCCCAGTGCTACCCTCTCCTTGCCCTGTTCACTATTTCCCCCTGTACTGGGTCCCTGCTGTCCCCCTTTCCCCTGGGCATCTTATTCCTTCTGCCCCAACCACCTCCTCATCTTTCCTTGCCTGGTACTCCTAGCCCCAAGATCTGCCACTAGAGCTAACTCCAGCTCCTTCCTTAGTCCCAGGGCCATCCATCCCTACATTCTTCCCCCTTCCTCCAACATTCACCCTCCTTCCACTGCTGACTGCTTCACCCTTTCTTCCATTGCTGCCCGGTTTCCCCTCGTCCTCTAAGGCAGGGATCAACCATAACCTTTTTTTGCACTAGTCAGCAGGGCAAGTTGATTCAGAATTGCACTAGCCCACAGATGGTTGCACTAGCCCTCAATTATAATGCTAAATTTTGATCACTTAATCAGGAAACAATGCAAGCTAAGAAATACTCTGATTATTGCACAGTTACCCTGTTCCCACATTGTTTCATGCCCCAGCAGAAAAAAAACTGCAATGCTGTCACACATAGTGAGCCCCCCCCGTTGTTTTGTACCATGACCTCCTCTCTTTCTGACCCATACCACCTCCACCACCAAACCAGAGGACATCACAACAGCAAATGTTCAATCATGCAGTTCTAGCTCTGCATGCACAATAGCTGACATCATCATGCACCTCATCATACTGTCATCACCACCACCCACTGGGCAATGAACAGAGTCAGGCAAAGAAAGACACTCTCAGCCCCTACCCTATAGTCAACTGGAGATCTGCACTTCTAGAAGTTTTTGTACAGTCTCAAGTGAGCCAGGAGCATGCCTAAGATTTCTTTGTGGTGGGGACTACACAAACCTAAAGGGCTTGGGAAATAGAAAACTAACATTTTTTAATTTTAAAAGTATTGATTTTAATATGCTCTGCCCCAACAATAACAGATTTTTCTTTAACATTGTTCTTTCATCAGCCCAGGGGAAACAGTACACAGGCATAATGCTATACTATCTCTATTTCTGTATGATGATCTGTGCACCCCAGGAATACCTATTTTAAGCATTCAAATTATGCATTTTATTAAGATTTATTTTTGTACCATACATAATCCAAAGCTTTGTTTTTAGGATGAAAGGACATGCTGGGTGGGATGAGGGTGGGACTGTATGGATGTTGTTGGCTGGCATGGTCCATTTAGAAGAGCTGGGGACCCCCTACTCTTGCCAGTAATGGCAGTGATAGATCTGTGGATGGTCATTTCAGAGTCTGGTCTACAGTGCTGTCCAGGGAAAGAAAAGAGTAAAGAGATTTGGAAAGGAGAGGGAAGCTACGGCGAGGCTGGGAATGGATAAAAACCACCACCTGCAGGGCTGACCCTGTATACTTCTTAGAATTTTGTCACTGAAATGTTGGATACATACACTCAAAATGTAGAGAAATGATGGGTGCTGGTCTTATTAATATGAGACAATTGTCAGACAGAGACATAGAAACATATACTTTGATGGCAGATAAGAACCGCTTGGCACACCCAGTCTGCTCATTTTCATACCTATTGGATAAGCTGCAGATCCTAGATAACCAACAGCCTTCAGAAAACTGGTAGTGACTTCACAGCACTCTACCCTTGATCACACCCTGGACACTAACTGAAAGTTCTAACAGCGGAGTGATAATGACTTACAGTACATGGAGTCTTTGTGGGATCCACCTCTTGAACTGCCAGATAACTGCAGTTCTTAATGAGCTGTTAATCACACCAGGCTATCTGGAACATTGAGAGAGATTAGTACGAGGACTAGAGCCTGCTAAAGCAGGGACTTTTTTAACTTCATTAAGAGCCATGAAAACCTGCACTAGTCAAGACAGACAAGAAGAGAGTTAGCTGCACTAGCCCTGGTCAGTTTGTGCTAGGGTTTGGGATAGCAAAACAATGTTAAGATCGACCCCTGCTCTAAGGCACTCTCTTCCCTGGAGTCCCCCAATGGTGAGTACCTGTTCTTGACTGGAACTCCTTCAGTTTTCTGCAGACCAGACTCTCCTTCTGTGTGGCTAGTCCCCTTGCCATGGACCTATGAGGTTCCCATTGCCTAGCTGCCTGTAGCTCCCACCAATTACTCATCCCAGCCCTGATCCCACTGCAGTCCCCCTAGTCCCTTCCCCCTTAACTGTACCCAGGGCCAGTCATCCTTAGCATGGGTTCTGTTGGCTCCCCTTCGTAAAACACCAACATTAGCAGTCCCCCTCCTACTGCCTGTAGATCCCTCCCTCTGCCCTTCACTGCTCTTGCCCCCACATAGTCCCCCAGCCCCCTTCCCCTGTGTCTGCCCCCAGGGTCTATCCTCTGTAGCATGAGTTCTATTGGCACCCCATCCTTCTCTCTGCCTCCATCTCTCTGTCCCCACATTTGCCAACACTCTCCCAACCCCAGATTCATGCCCACCCATCCATGTGTCCCTTCCCACCACCCAACTGTCCGACTCACTCTCCACCCAAGATTCATGTCTCCATTTCCTTATACCCTTCAACCAACTGTCCAGGGCACCTCAGAGTCTGTGTAACTCAGCCTCCAAGCCCATTAACCTAGAACAAATAGGGCAGTGCCCTAGTCTCTACAGTAAACTCATGGCTATTGCCACTCCACAGCCACTGCAACCCACCAATCTAGTCTTCCCCCAACTTATACCCGGCTGACCACCACCCCCATCCTATAATGACGCATCTCAGCCCAGCCTCCTCTGCCAGGCAGAAAGTCACATGGAAGACTTTCTAATGGGTAAAAAGAAAAAGAAAAATACTTCAGAAATAAAAGTTACTATTGACTTCTTAAAACTTGTGTTGTTTTCCTG
The DNA here is from genome assembly GCA_016271365.2 of Neoceratodus forsteri. Taxonomy (NCBI): domain Eukaryota; kingdom Metazoa; phylum Chordata; order Ceratodontiformes; family Ceratodontidae; genus Neoceratodus; species Neoceratodus forsteri. The sequence continues at coordinate 586,371,372 of CM028137.1, read as the reverse complement.
TCTGCTTGTTTTGGCTCTACTAGCTCTTTAATGTCATTCTATGCATTGCCAAGCTCTTTATGAGGGTAACCTGTGATACTGGCTATCACTGAATGGTGATATGGAATACAGCACCGCAACATTAGCGGCTGTCACAATAGCAAGCATCACAAATACCCCATACAGTAGTGATGGCTCTTGCCACAATACAGCGATACGTCAGAAGAGCAGTCCAACTTTGCAATGCAACACAACTAGGAAAATCCCAGGAGCTATACAATAATAGTGACTGCAGTCTTCATGACCAGGGCATGTAGGCAATTGTAACATGCTCAAGCACATGGAAATTGCGACTCCCACATGCACAAACTCGCCCGTGTCTGCACACATCAACAACAAACACCATGCTGCCATAAAACCCTCCCACAGACCACTGCTTCCCAATCCCATTGTCCACCAAGCACACCACCTGCAATGCCACAAGGGTGCCGGCAGTTAGGCAGTCAGCATGCTGACCTCATGGCATGACACTCTAGACTGCCAACTCTGGGTGCATGGGCTTGTGTGCTGTAAGACTGAACCCCACCGCCAGCTACATGGCCACCCCCCCCACCTCCACATACAGGACACAGAGCAGCTATGCCGCACAACACCGACCGTGATTCGGCCATCAGCAGATACAGGCACAGCAGTATTGGGCACCCAGGCAGTACATACATGAACACACCAAATCAGACTGTACCGCACTGCATCTGCTCACCCTTCCATGCTCCTCCGCAATACTGGTGGTGATGCTGCTGTCCACACAATGAGCAGTTGACTAGGTGGTGGACCTACTACAAAGGCACGTGCCTCCACCTACAACACAGCATACATGTCTCTGCCATTATATGGGACAGAAGCCCCTGCTCCACACTTTTTGTACACTCCAAGGGCAAGGGTATGTGTCCCAGTAGGAACACACATACAGCAGTGGGGGCACATGACTACATATGCCTCCTTTAAAAGGGCCAGAACCAGGAAGTGCAGCCATCCCTCAAAGATGGCAAATTGAACATGGAAGACTTGACATTTTCAAAATGCCAGAAAGGGAGATCCCCCTCCTTGCATGTCACAGTCATGTATGCCACAGAGACAAGGAGCTGCATTCGAAGGTGCATGCAGGACCATAGGTATGTCTGTCCTGCAAGGGTGCACACTGAGGCCAGCATCGTAGTGTACACTGGCTGCCTGCATATCCATGTGCCAGATGTGGTTGAGGCTGCTGTCCATGGTGTGCTGGCAGATGTACATGAATGGGTGCGCACCAGCCTCGAGAGCACATCTCAGGTGGTAGTGCAGTGAACCATGGGTGTGATAGATGCTGTATCTGGTAGGCTGCCAGCACTGCTCCTGCTACAGTGGACCATCTAGTGTGTGTGGTAGGCAGTGAGGGGCTGTCCAGCAATGCCCAACAGCATAGCTGAGCTGACCATCACTCAGGAGTATTCTGTCATGAGTGGGACAGGTTCCTGCAATATGATAGTGGCCCATCCGAGGACTGCATACTCATATATGCCAGACAACGCATTCTGCTCTTCCTAGCTGTGTGCGAGGACTTGTTCCTGGATGGCATCTTCCGTGCCATGCCACCACTGTTCAGACAGTTATATACCATCGACGGCATACGGTCCAAGGTCATCGTGCCAGCAGTATACAACCTCATGTGTACACACACGGAAAAGGCATATGCTAGGGTGATCACTGAGGTCTGGCAGCTCTTGGGTGATGGGCAACCACAGACAGCACTCCTGGATTTTGAGTGTGCTGCTGTGTTTGAAGGAGCATCCATGCATGGCTGCTTCTTTCATTTTTGTCAGTCCATGTGGCGTCATGTGCAACACACCCCTGAAGTGCACACTCAGTATGTCAGGGATGAGGAGTTTGCATTTCAGATACGCATGCTCCTCACCCTGGCATTTGTCCCTATAGATGCTGTGCTCATCCTGTATGGTGAGCTTCTCGACATGCCCCTCTACCATGCCAATGATGAGCTCCTATGACCCATCCTGGATTACATATAGGAGACCTGGGTCAGACAGCCTGTTGGGAGGACTGTTCCACGTGTCCACCTGGAGCATGCTTGAGCTCATGCATGCAGAACTTGCTGGAACCAAGAATGCAGTTGAAGGCTGGCACTGGGGATTCAACACCTGTCTTGGTGCCAGCCATCTGAGCATGTGACATTTCCTGGACTGCATTTGGGAAGAACAGAGGCTCAGTGAATTGCGAATGGAGCAGCTTGTGTGGTGGTAGTGCTAAGAAGAAGAGGTACAGGGGCCTGACCTGGTGCATCGAGGCAACTGTAAAGCAGTACGGGATGCATGGTATGCCAGAGTATCTTTAATGTCTGGCATTCAGCTTTCAGCTACAGGTGTAGTGTGCTGCTCCACTGCCTGCACTGACATCACTGTCCTGCTGCTGTTGCACCACCATCTGCACATCTGTACTAGGTTCCACCACCCCACATTCTGAGCCATCCATGCCAGTTACCCCCCACACCCACACACAGCATCAAGCTGTGTCATGCACAGAGTCTGGCCCCATCAGACGTCCTGCTGTGTCTGTGTCTGTTCCCTACTACCAACCTTGCTGCTGCTTCCAGTGTCTGATTTCCCTCCCGATGGCATCACGCAGTGTCTGTGTCTGTTCCCTGCCTCCCACCTTACTGCTGCTTCCAGTTTCCAATTCTTCTCCCCCAAGGGTGTCCCTCTGTGTCTGTATCCAGTACCTACTGCCAGCCATCCCGATGCCACTGGTCCCCCTCCACCCACCTTTCCACTCCACACATCATTCACTTGCATCGCTGCCTGTGTTTACTAGCCCACATTCCTGAGGCTTCCTATACTTCCAGTTCCACACCCCCACACACCCTCTGTTCATCATGGTTCTGCTGCCCTCTGTCCACACAGTCCTGGTGTGTCCCATTGCTGATTGTTCACACTGCACCCAGTCCTGAAGGCCTTCCCATTGAGGTTTCTCACCCCATCCCCAGCCCCATCCCATGGCTGACCGTGCTCCATACCTTTGCCTTGTTCAGTGCCTGTCCACTGTGCGTTGCGGTGGATGGCACAGGTCAAGCTTGGCTGCCCCAGTGACAGTTGCTCACATTTGCAGGTGTTCCTGTTCATGCCTCTCTTTGGTGCATTGCTGTTCCTGTGTTGTTGCATTTCATTGTGTCCTGAATTCCTGTTATGGTTGTGGTTGTGTTTTTGTTTTAATAGGGCCATTCACCATTCTTATGTGTGCTGTGGATGCCGGCTAGCCCTCCCATTTTTCCCCACTATGCCTGTGCCTTTCCATGAATCGCTATTTGGCAGTCACCCTTCTGACACAGAAATTTTAGGACTTTCTCTCACTTTTCACTTCCTCTTTTGGTAAAATAACAATGGGCCCTATGCACAAATGGAGCGGAGTGGCTACCCACGCGTATCTGGGGTGCATAGCCACTCTGCACTCATTGCGCCACCAGCGCAGGATGTACAAGGGAGTGTGCAGCTGCAATGCACCCACTCTCCCAGCCGAGCAGAACACAATGAGCTGAGGGGAGGAGCATGCCAGCACTACGTGCCGTGCACTAAGGCATGAAGTGCTGGCTGAGGGTGTGTGGAAGAGGGTGCAGGGTATGCCAGGGAGCACTCTGTCATAAGCCCCCAATGCACCCTGTACACCCAGCAAGGACTTGCATGGACAGGGCTCATTGCCCACCCACCCACCTGGACCACTGCAGCTGTACCCGCCATGGCTGCCGAGTGCCACCTGCCCCCACACATACATCAGTGGGCAGCCCCCCCACTGCCCCTAACCAACACATCCTGCACTGGAGCACCAGGCCAGGGACGCATGCCCCCCAATAGGCGCCAGCCCCTCTGGGCATATGAAGAGGTACATTTCCCCCACCACCACCACCTCCTCCTCAGGACCCACAGCCCGCTCCCTACCAGTGCTCCACTCTGTTGCCACATCGTGGGGGGGCCGGCAGCATTCCCCTCCACTCACCTCCACAGCCACCAGCCCTCAGACATCCGCATGACGTTTTGCCAACGTGCACCATGCCGTGCAAGTGATCCACTCTGTGACTCGGTCTGGGCATCTGACTGGATGAACAGCTGGGTCAGCAACTCCACCCCCGGCTGCCCTGTGGTGTCCTGCACTCTGTGGGGGGTGGCCAGGCCACGGACAAGTGACCGGCAGTCGTGAATGCCACTGGTGCACACCTGTCTGCAGGTGCGGAGTACCACAGGTGGGATACGTACATCCAGTGCATAATTCCCATCCCTATGTGCATAGGGGCCAATGTGAATACAATTTGATTGTACTGAGCAGGATTTTGTTTAGGTTCCTAAAAGATTCCTATCAGTGTATCCCTCTTGTACATTAATACAAACTGGTGTCCTCTTATTGCAGACCACCCATCTGTAAAGAAAACACAAGGCTTCATTCAAACTACCCTGCTGGCAGGAGTGCAATATGCAGGTAAACAAGGGCTAGACAATATGGAAGTTCATAAAATAGCTGCAGTTCAGAAAAAAATTATTATAAGGGAGCAAATTCATACAGACTCTTGGTTTATTCAGCTGGTTTGTAGTTGGCATAGCATTTTCTGATACACCGCCTACAAAGTGGTTGAATAAACCATGAATCTGAATGAATTTACTCCTTTGTATTCATTTTTTCTGGTGTGCAACTACAGTGTTCCCTTGCTATAATGGACAGAATGGGAGCCATATGTGAATTTGTTATAGCTCCTTGTTCTTTACATTGAGGGATGCTGATAAGAAAATTCTGTTATACAACCATGACTCCCCCTACTCCCACCTGTACCCCCTGCACAGTAAATAGCATACTGCCACTTATCCATTTGCTTTATATTTTTCTTGCAGCTTTTTTGTTTCATACTTATCTTGTAGCTTTTGGAACAGCAACAGCTAAGTGCTATACATCAAGGGATACACTAAAAAACCCAGTGCTGTATTTACCTCCCAGCCCTGTTACTATCCACTAGCCTGCTTGTTCACTTCTCCAGATTGTGTAAGCACCATGGTGAGAATGACAGAGTCTAATTAGACTAAAAAAGAATGTGTTATTTCTTAGACATGTAAGCCCTTCCCCTTGTAGGAGGGGCTTATGTTCCCATTTAGGAAGCCCTTTCCCCCTCCTACCCACCCCAGAGCTGGGGAATTCTTTAGTACTCTGAGTGTAAATACATGCTGGATGCCTCAAGGTGGAAGTAGATGTCAGGCTAGAGAAGGCATATAAGACTGGAGACAGGAGGTTCTGAGACCTTTTCTAGGCCGAGCCTTAGGTCTGGGGCTGGAGGGAGTGGCTGGAGGAGCAGAGTAGGTAGGCAGGCAGGAAGGGAGCTTGGTAGTCTGTGTGGGCCTGTGGAAGTCCCCCCCCCCCGTTAGTGGCAGATAGGGATGGCCTCTGCAGCAATGTGGCATTAAGGAGGGGAGCAGGAAGCTCCATGTGGAGGATGGTTGGCCAGGTGCCTGCATTGTCAGGAGAAGGGAGGTGCAGGTGGTAGTACAATGCCAGGATAGGTAGGAGCTTGAGAGATCAAGTGGAATAGATACTCAGGTCACCATGGCTCTGGGAACTGTGGCAAGGTCTCCACAGGGGGAGACCAGTGTCAGTGGTTCTCCCCGCACCCAGAGTGGCAGGGTGGCCTGATAGTAGAGGAAGCCAGAGGGCCCTTCACCATATCAGGAGACCTGCATGGAGGGTCAGGTCCAGGGCACTGGCATTTAAAGGGCCGGGAGGGTTGCAGATCTTAGGACAGGCCTTGGGGGATTCCTCTGGTGGGAGATTACTGCAAACCCAGGGTGAGTTAGCAGGGATGTGGGCCAGGGGATGTGTACCTCTGAATGGTCATCTGGGAGCACAGAAAGGAGTTTGGATGCCATCTGTAGAGGAATGGGCTACTTGGGGGCCTTCACAGTGGCAGGGCTCAGGGTACTCCCATGGCAGGGTAGCCTGATTAAGGTAGCTCAAGCACTGGAGCAAGGACAGGTTTGAGGGCTGCTGCACCAGTAGAGAGGAGAGAGAGAGAGAGAGAGAGAGAGACCTGAGCCGTAGGTGTGGGGACTGGTGCTGTGAGTTTGGGAGCACTGGCAGGCTTAGGTTCAATGTAAAGCAAGAGAGACTGGGTTACAAGGCCTGAGTCGAAGAAGAAAAATCCTAGTACCTCATGAGATTTGGGCCAATGTCAAGGGGCCAGTTGGGGGAAGCAGCACACTTTCTCATGCCGGTATAGGGTAGACGACCAGTGCCAGACCAGACAGAGATTGAGGAGAATGGGTAACCCAGAACAGGAAAAGAGAGAGAGATTTGGCTTACCAGCATCAGTGAGCCAGGAGCCTGTGAGTCTTTTTCCAAGTTGGGAGGTTCCTTGGGTAAAGCATCCAAGATGTCAGTGTGAAGAACCCCTGCTTGTACTGCCTGTAAACCATTTATGCTGCTCAAAATGTCCAGCCTGGGTAAATTGTAACTGTTCAGCTAGCCCCATGGAGCTGCTTTATTTATCTGGTGAAAGATGGGACCCCTGAATTCCTGAAATCATTTGGGGTACAGGAACTAAAATAAAGAAGCTAGTTGGGAAGAAACTTGGTAGTGATTCGTTCTTTCTTTAAGTTGGAAGGGGGATAAATGAAATGAGCCCCCCCTCGTGTCTAATTTATTTCATAAATTGTAATTCCAGAAAGTGTACATCATGCTGCATCAGGATCGAGGGGCTTTGCGACTTAGAAGAGAGAGGAGGTAACAGTTTGGAGATCCTGTGTCAGTCGTCAGCGTTCGGGGTGAATCCAGGTTTGGAGGTGAGATCAAAAGTGCACATGGGCATAAAGTCGTTGAGAGGTAGGACCGTTATTTTTTCCTATCTTATTTGGTGGTGCACTGGCTCAGGTGTTGCGCTTGTTGAAGTCCTCTCCCATGTCCCCTTGACCATCTATGATGATAAGCTATGATGACCCAAGATAATGTGGGGAAGGGGGTTACAGACAGAACAACCATGAGTATCTTCCGACCATTTCAAAAAATAATCTTATATAATGTTTTTATAAGCTTGAAGCTAGATTTTGAAAGCTGTAACATTTGAATACTTGGCACACTTCTCCTTTGTTGCTACATGCACATACTTATCAATATCATACCGTAGTCCTTTACTATAATGAAGAGAAATGGAGTCATAACATGGGTTCATTATAGCTCCCTGTTCATTATAATGATGGATGATGAAAATTAGAAAAAAAGTAAGGCAGGTTACTGAGCACTGTTGCAGTACTAACATGCTCCAGTTCCATAGTACACAACCATGATTATTTCAGGCTCAATTTAGTGTTCAACTTAACTAATATTTTGCTGCTTACTGTATGATCAATTTTTATAATTGTATTCTTTCTGTAGTACCCCCTCCTCCTCCTTCTCACAGCTGCTTTTCCCCTACATTACACTTTTCCAATACCAACTACTGACTTGTACAGCATTATCCTTCTGCCCTCATCCTGCACACTTTGTAGCTAACTACTGGGGTATTTTGTGCATGTAACTTACTTTGACTTGTTAATGATAGCGATTGAAATTGGTCCAGTGTGCGAGTGCACTATTCACCAGCATTACACTTGGGTCTAATATAAACACTCTTCATGAGTGTACAGTGTCTCTGTCTCTACATGATTAATCAGACAGCGCTGAGGGGCTAAAACTAGAGGGCATAGCCTAAGATTGGAAACAGGAAGGTATAGAGGTAATGTGAGGGGGTGATTATTCATGAAGAGGGTGGTGGAGGCCTGGAACAAACTGCCATAAGAGGTGGTGGGGTCTGAAATGGTAGAAGGATTCAAGAGGGGATGGGACAGACATATGGGGTTGGGAAGTTAAGGGAAGGGGGGCTCGTAAAAGTGGAGATGAGTATGGGAGGGGGAAAGGTGCAGACTCGATGGGCCAGTGAGGTCCTTTTCTGACATCGGATTTCTGTGATTCTGTGATTCTGTGATTATGCTACTACAGTTTGTGTGAGTAGGCACCAGGTTTCCACTGTGCCAGTTTGTGTGTGGGGAGATTTCTTCCTCCTACGGTTGTGCAAGGGAACTTAAAAACTTTAAAACAGCTGATTGTAGTCAGGAGCCACAGGAACCATTTGTTATAATCAGGAGTTCAGTATAATGAGGTTCGGTATAGCAAGTGAGCACTGTATGTTAAAAATGAATAGACTTTAAAAACATAGTGGTCCATTTTACACTTTTTTTATATTGATAAGAAACATTTTGTGTTTTTCTATATCGATATATGGTCACTGTATTGATACAAATTTAATGATTTTCCTTTAAAACCAGAAGAGATGAAATAAGCTGCAGCTTGTTTACAGGTGTGACCTGGGAGCACAAGGACGTTAAGTGACTTGTTCAGGGTCACACAGTATGCAAGTGGAGGCTATGGGATCCAAACCCAAGTTTCCAGGTTTGCAGCTCTGAGCCTTAAATCTCTTAGTTATACTGCCTCCTATATATATATATATATATATATATATATATATATATATATTTATACAATAGGGGTGAGTGGTAAATGAGTGAGATAAAACAGTCTATCATCCACTGCAGTGTGATATTTTTATCCTCTGCTCTACAGTGATGATATCAGCCATTTACACACACAGGTCACAAAAGGTCATCACTCTAGGCAGCATTCCCCTCAGCATGCAAGAAACACCTGTGCTGTTACCATAGACACAAATGCAGAACTAATTCAGAGGTCTCACTGCTGCCTACAGCTAACTCAGGCCCTGTCCACACTACATCGCTCTGGCCCGGTAATGGATACAATCCATTACGGCCGGGAAGCAGTGCAGTGCATCCACCCCACTGCGGTGTCCATTACAGGACCGGCACCGGTGGTCCACACTTCGGGAGCCGGGTGACCATTATGGTGGCGCCCGATCCCACAATGCAACTCGCGCTGCGCTTCGTGCCCTGCAGGGGACTGTTACCGCCTGTCCACACTACCGCCGGTAACGTTACCAAGGCAGGACCGGTTTCATAACCGTTGTTGAAAACACCTCATATGTGGTTTCAACAACAGTTATGAAAACACCTTCTGTAACGTTACAGGTGTAAATGCAAACCATTGCGGTAACGGTTTGGGCACTCTGTAACGTTACAGAGGTGTAGTGTGGACAGAGCCTTAGTGAGCATTACAAAACACACCTATCTCCCCCCCAAACAAGCAGCTCATTACTGTGACTGCAGCCAGAATTCTAAACAGCACAGCTTCACAGAACAGTCTAAACTACTGCCTGCAGCTAACTCAACAACCACTGAAACACACTCTCACTTGTTCCTCAAACTCTGATTCTCACCCATTACAATTACTGTGATACTTTCAGCTTGACTGCAGGCAGAATCCTAAAGAGCACAATTTCACAGAACACTCTGCACTCTGCCTGCAGCTAACTTAATTACCATTGAAAACAGTATTAGCTGTTCTGACACTCTGCCTCTCAGCTCATTACAATTACTGTGATGCTCTCAGCTTCACTACAGCCAGACTTCTAAACAATGCAGCCTGACAAAAGTGTGTTTCTCACTCCTACCTAAAACTAACTCATTTAACATTGCAAAACACACTCATGTGTCTCCCAGAGTTTATAACGCTGCCAGCCCATTCAGAAAAGCTCACACACAGAATGAGCAAACACATAAACAGGAACAGAGCACAAGACAGCATAACAAAACTTCTGAAACTCTTGGCCCTATTGTATATATCGAATACATGATGGGCAGTTAAATGCTTATAGCAAATATTGTCACTCCTGCATCGAAGCTCTGGATAGCTCACTCTGCAGGAGTGACAATATTACCATCACCTCATACCATCATGTATCCTATATATATATATATATATATATATATATATATATCATATTAAATTATATATGTAGATACATCTGCTTAGTTGATTCCAAGCTTTAACTAAAAAGAAAAATAATTCTCTAACCCTACTGTTCCACTGTGATCATCTGCATGCTGCTAGCCCTTGCACGAGCTTTCATCCACCTTAGACTGTATCTTCTTGCTGCCCTCCCCATCCCTAAGCAATTACTTCACTGACACATTTCTGTACCTCTCTTATAACCCTCCTTTAATGCTTTCTCTCCTACCTTACCCTCTTCCTCTGCTTCCCACCTCTCTTCCCTTCCCTTCCCTCTCCTCCCTGTTTCTACTCTCCCTAAGCCAATGGCAACATAAAGGCATTTACTGTATATTTATATATTGTGTATACTTTCCTTTGCAATGCCTGTTTTTTTCATGCTTTTCTGCATTCTTGTTTTCTTTTGACTGTCCAAACTGTAATGCTTGAACCATGCTGAACAATGTTTCTCCTAACCCCAAAGTTGATTGTGTGTGATCTCCCTCCTCACTGTGCTCATGTGCTGCGTCACATGTATACTCATGTATTCTCCTGTGTCATGCCTGAAAATAGGCATTCTTATGCCTAGTGCACCCACCTGGTTACCAAAAGCAAATAAATAAATAAATAAATAAATAAAGTGATCGCGCTTTAAAGAAAATATCTTTTGAAAGGTCTAACTCTGGAAATGTTGGGGTAGAAACTTAACATTATATTAATGAAGGCTTGCATTACAGCCAGTAATAAATGATGTCATTATTATATCATTATTATGTAACAGTAGTAATAATGTTATCATTATAGAAACAAGCAGTTTTGTCTTGCTATATTGTGATATAAATATATTTTTACATCACAACAAATGATTTTTTTGTAAAATAAATATTGATATACTTTTTCCATAACAATAAAGTATTTCACTATACGTTTTTAATATAAACATGGAAAATTTCTTGATGGTTTTAAAAAATACATTTTTTGCACTTTTTCTGAATTTTGATATTAGTCCCCATATTTTTAATTGATAGCTATGTAAGTGTAAATCCCATAAATATTCATCTTATACCTTAAATCGCATTGCTAACATTTCTACTTGCACCAAGCAGTGCCCATTCTTCCTCACTTTCGCAGACTTCACCTGTGAAAGAGTCAGAAAATAATAATTAAATACTGTAATGTACTGTAGCTACCTTCAAACATGTAAGTGGGTCAGGTATAATTTTTCCTGCACTAGCTGCTCCATCTGACCTTCTCTGATTGCAGTTCAGCTGGAAACCAAGCAGCTGAAAGTTGTCTCTCCCACCCGCCCAACTGAACAGTCCCTTAAAATGAACAGGTTTAGGCAGGTTATTGAATTTTGTGAATTCCCATCCATCTGTAAATATACCTCAGTGTTGAAAATGTCTCTCTAAATAGTTACATTTCCCTTGACCAGGGGCACTTCATCAGCACAACAGTAGCACTACCGCTCATAATGCCAGTGACATGTGTTTGGAAACTAGGACGGTTCGTAGAGGGACGGCCGGGGGGAGATGGATAGTGCATCTCAGAAGATGCTCTCCTCCAGGAAAGGTAGGTTAACAGCTCACTGCTCTACTGCTATTTGGATGACAATAGGTGAAAGTGCAGTCAGGGAGGCATTGGGAAGGGGGATGCTGGCTGGTGCTACACTAAGCATGGTCACATGTGTGCGCATGTGAACCCTTGCTGCCTGTATCTTGAGAGACAGCACCAGAAAGGCAGAAAAGACCCAGCCAGGCAGGATGAGTATCGGCTCACTGTAGGCCCCACACTAGTGGTGTGGGCCTCCTCTTAACTGGGAATTTATCTGTGCAGTGAGATACCTAGCCTGCTACCCCATTCTGAACGAGTGAGACACATGGAGGGTGATGTTGGAAGGTAAGCCCATAAGAAGCTGAGTGACAGGGCTGGGGGTGGGCATGTACAAAAGAGGGCCTGGGTAGTGAAGGGGGGGAATAAAAGTCCCTTGACCAAAGTGGTATAAAATAAGTCACCACCATTTGACTCCACCTCAGCTACCACCTCTAGTCCCTGCCCATGTCGCTGCCAGATCCACTCAATATCGCTGCTGATGATGGACAAATCAGATACTTTATAGGTCAGCCTGATGTACTTCTCAGGCTTCTTGACACCCCTGCTAGACTCAAGTCAGTATAATATCAGACAGGACACCTGGAAGAAAAATGCTTATTAGTATATCATAATAATTTAGAAAAGAAGTTGAAACATCAATACGTGTCATTACCTGTTGAGCAGACCAGTACTAGACAGTGAATTAATAGCATGTGAATGTTTGAAAACTTAAAATATTTAGCTAATCAGTACTGCTGCTGTATACATGTAACTGATGTTTGAGAAAGGCTCCTTTATATTTTTCTCAATTGTTTAACTAGGAGTGATCATTTTTCATTTTTAGAAAATAAAGATGCTTGCCACAATTAAATCTGCATGCTCTCATGGAAATAGATCAACTATTCCTTCTGTTACTCTTATTTATTTATTTCATTTTGTTGACTGGGTAAGCCCACTGAGGCCAAGTGGTCTCTTTTACAAGGATGACACAGAATTAGTTACATAGAAACCTGTCAGACACAGGACACAGCAATAATACTTTAAACAGATAACAAACAACAAGTGCAGATTTTTCAGGCAATCACAATAGTGCCTTAAGACTTATGCATTTTTATAACGTACATTGAATTTTGCACATGCTTTGGTTGGGCATGAGAAGGCTTCCAACATTGACAGTACAGTATGTTAGTTACAAATTGAGGTGGTTACAGGTAAGAGAGTTCCGGCCAAGTTGGTAGGTTTAAACATTAAATTTAACTTATGCTGTTATATGTTATGTGCAGAGGTATTGCCCTCACAGGCAGGAAAGGCTTCTAGGGGGACTAATACGCCCTGGAATTTCTCTGGCATGTGCATGTTTTTTTTTGCCAGCAAGTACATTCTGAGCCCTTTTCTAAAGGAGACCATAGTACTGGCATCATGCAGCTGGCCAGGGAGAGTGCTCCAAAGGACAGGGACTGCATGGGAGAAGGACTTGTGTCCTGCTGTTGATCTCACCCTGGGGACTTCTAGGAGCTTCTGTGAGGAGGTCCTAAGCAGCCTACCTGGGCTATAAAAGAGAGTTTGAATTAATTTATGATCTCCAAACACAAATGACCTCAGACTATGCTAATTAAATGATGAATATGAGTATGAGTATGATTAGTGTATGACAACTTGATTTCAATGCAAAAAAGTGCAAAATAATGCATTTAGGGATACAGGAACCAAGAAGCTGAATACAAAATGGAGGAGTGATATTGACAACAACCAAGCAGGAGAGAGATCTAGGTTTAATTTTCTCAAATGACCTTAACGTAGCTAGGCAATGTGACAAGGCAGTTGGGAAAGCTAATGGCGTGCTGGGTTGAATAGGGAAGGGAATCACCAGCAGAAGTAGAGATGTTGTGTTACCTCTTTGTAGATCACTGGTGAGACCTCATCTGGAGTACTATGTACAGGTATATAGTGCTGGAGACTACATCTACAGAAGGACATAGACAGAGTGGAGGTGGTCCAGAAGAGGGCAACTAAGATGGTTAGGGGCCTGCAAAATAAGACCTATGAGGAGAAACTGAAGGAACTCAATATGTACATCCTGGAGGAAAGGAGAGAGAGAAAATGGGATATGGTAGAGACATTTAAAAGGTGAGATAGGGTGAATAAAGGTGCAGAACCAGAGTATTTTTCAGAAGAAGTATGCTAATAAATGAAGGGCATGATGTGAAGCTGGATGGGGTAAATTTAGGAGGGATATAAGAAAGTTCTTCACAGAAAGAGTGGTAGATTCATGGAACTGGATGCCAGCCAAGGTAGTTGGGACTACAACAGTGTAAGGATTAAAAAAGTATAGGACAGGCATAAGAAAATCTTGCAGAAAAGAAACAAGAGGTGAGTGGAAGAACTGGTGATCATGGAAGGTATGCGGGGACGCTGTAGGCCGATTGGATGCACCAAGTAGTCCTTATCTGCTGAGAAATTCTGTGTTTCTGTTAGTCAAATGGTGCACAAGTAGTGGTTCACAATCAGATAACAAGTCACTCACCTATGGAGTTGCAATGTATGCCTCAGCAAGTAAAACTTTTCTCTGGAAGTGGGATGTCACCTACAACAATATCTGTAGGTACACATCCTCCTCTCATCGGATGAAACACCATTGCCTCCTATATGCAGAACTAGGGTGGATTTCTCCAAATGCATCTAGAGACTTTGCCTATGGCTCGGTCATAGAGAATGTCATCCGTAACCAAACACCAAAGCCCTTGGCGGAACTATTCCTCATCCAGCCATCTAAATATGGTTTTCACTTGACTGCTAATGCCCCTGTGCTTATTCCTCAACACCACTCCACCAAAGGTGCTAGTGTTTTCTCCTGTTATGCCCCCTATTACTGGAATTCCCTTCCACTAGCTATAAGGTAAGCACCATCCCATGCCTCTTTCAAAAAATTGCTTTGTGATCATCTTGCTGTTTCCTGCTCATGCTCATGCTTCAAACCTTCCTAACCCTTTTTCTTTTGCCTGATTCTACACCCTCTCACCACAGGTAAAGCACTATACACTCCTCTAGTCGTCTTCTTGCACTTTAATATACCAAGTCCCTATCCTCCTACTTTTTGTCTTCTTTTCATGCTATCCTGTCCTCCTCCCCTTTTATTGCATCCCCACCCTAGTCATTTCCTGTCTCTATTTTATCCTTCTGTTTTATCCTTATTTATAATTATAATTTTGATTATTTGTTCTTATAATTACCATGTTCTCTACCTGGATTACTGCATGATGGTTTTATTTGTTGTATGTACTTTTGTATTCACTCAATGATATTGTTGATTAATTTGAACTTTTGTTTGTTTCTTTGCTGACCATTTTGTATTATTACTCTTAAAGCTTTTACTATATTATATTTTCTGTATTGTACTTGTTGCTACCTCTGTTGCTCAAATGTTACTCATCTGTTTTATCTCTGTAAACTCCTGGGTCATGCCTGAAAATAGTCATTGCTATGGCTAGCACACCTTACCCGGTCAGCAAAAACTAAATAAATAAAATAAAATAAATATTCCATAGCTCAACTGATCACTGAGCTGCAGAATAATTACATGTAGTAATATGAGGAATTAAATTCCTCAGAACTGTCATTCTGCAGCTCATATGTATTATTCCATAGTTCAGTCAGAAAGGTTCATGGACCAGAGTGAAAAATTCTCCAAACACATTCAGAAGATTTGGATTTCACCAATGTCAGAACTTCAGAAAATTCCACTAAATTTGCAAAATTTCATGAAATTTCTGCAGCTTCAGATTTAACAAATTATGCCCATCTCTACCCACTAATCATGGACAACACAGCAGTATGATAGAAAAGTTTTAAGAACATAACACCATACAATAAACTGTAGGATACCCCACTATCTGACTTGGAAAATGTGGACCAAAACAAAACAGGGGTATATTCTCTGTCCAATGTAAAATCCATGCACACAGGATATACCACATCCCAATTAGAACTCATAATAACAACACCACAGAACCCAACAGAGCAGAGCAAACTGATGTCCAAGAATGCTGCCTGTTAATGGCTGCCATGGTTAATGTTGCCACTTACAGGCAGCCTTCGTGGCTGCTGACCCCTCAACAGTTCCCACAAGAGGACCACCAGGTCCTGCAGCACAGTTGTGCTGTGGTCTACTGCTGCCATATCTCCCAGCAAGTGGACTTCAGTATTAGTTGCCATCTCCATAAGTAGTAGTAGTCTTTATTTTATTTGGCACATTTCCCTGGAGGTGCAGAACATCCTTACAAAATCAACAGTAGCAGCAATTTAAGTAACACATTCACAGTAATTACAAAGCATATACCATAAAAAACTACAGTATTAAAATACCATAATACATTCTCAATAAATAAATTCCCAAATAAATCATTCAATACTCTCCTAAAACTGGGCTAGAACAGCTATGGGGAAGATAGGGCCCCAAATGCCTGAGTAAATAGAAGTGTCCAGACTCCACTTAAATGCACCTACTGAGGGGGCCTATCTCAAAGTTCTTGGCAAAGAATTCCAGAGGACTGGGCCCATCTCCTCAAATTCCCGGTACCTTAAGGTCTTCAGCCTTGCCCTAGGAACTACTAGGGTGCCTTCCTCAGTGTAACGGAAAGGGTGCAAGGCTACATGAGGGTGCAAGAGCTCATTCAGTTAGCGTTTGCCCAGCCTGTGTAGGACCTTATAAGTTAGATAGTAAGTCCTGCCCTGATGGACTGCTGTAACAGGACCTGCACCCAGAAGAAACAATCCTGACCTACTCCTTGCAGGCATCTGTGGCACATCCTTGGACGCACCTCTAGAAGAAAAGGTACTCCTGTCAGTATACAGTACACACAAGATACAGGCAGCCCATGGTCCATAAAGAACAAAATGGACATGGAAGATGTACAAGACCCATAGATGCATAAACATAAAATATCCTTATGTGCTTAACTCATCAGAACAGATAATATTCTTCAACTGAAGCTACCTCTGGCTGGAAGCTGCAATACTGAACATAGGATTTGCAAGAAAGTGAGTTGTGCTCAAAACAGAGGGAGGTGAACCTTACAATTGTCTTTGGTTTGTAGCAGATATTCTGCAGGTGGAGGCTACTTCTAACTGAAAGGTGAAATAAGGAACTTAGAACTATCAGGAAAAGACAGTCTTTCAAGCAACAGAGGGAGGTGAATTTAGCTTTACGTTTGTTACAGTTCTTAAGATTTTCAGTGCAGGAGGAGTTTAAAGAACAGCTGACTTATTTTGGGGCTGACTGCTTTCAGAGCACAAACCACCAGGCTGTTTTGGGGCTGGGGAGGTTTACTTGTGTCTGACTTGGATGTCTGGATTTTTCTCTGTTTGATTAGCAGGGTATTTTCTCTGTCAAATTGTTGTGTAGGGCATCCTGCTGACAGGAAGGCACTCATCGCAGAGGTGGGTCAGAGCTCTTAGCTGATTGTTTTGTGAGAGCACAGTTTAGGCCCAACACCTTCCCAACCTTCACCCCATCCACCCCTGGAAATAATTCCTTTATACCTGGGATTCTGACATCATTTCCTCAAGAGTGCAAGGTGCATATCACTGTCATATCCTCTCTAGCACACTGCACTGACAATATAAGCATACACATTGTATAATATATATATTTCTATATAACAAACCAATCACACACACAAACACACACACACAAAAAAGAAAGTAGATAAACATGTGGGGAGTAGTGCAATGTAATGGCTGTGGGGCAGCATTCTTCCAGGAGTCTTTCTGGAGGCTGAAATGCTGCCCTATTTGCAGACAACTCTCTGCCCTGAGGGAGGAAGTTGCCTGTCTTCAGGCCACACTGGACAGTAGTAAGAGAACCTTCCCCCAGGCCACACTGAATGGTAGGAAGGGAACCTCCCCCATCCAGGGAGCACCACAGCCACCACCACTACCTCAGAGGTTGCGAAGAAAGCACAGCAGTTGGACCACAGTGGGCTCAGGGAGGGTGAGGATGGTGGAACAGAGGCACACCCAGACAGTTGTTCCACTCCACAATCCATACACCATTCTGGGGGAGCATAGCTCCCCTGAGAATGCACCCACAGAGGAGACTAAGGAGGCTGAGGACAACTGTTACAAGAGAGGCCCACAGGAAGGAGACAGAGGACACCACAAGGAAAGGAAGCAGCTCCTGGTGGGGGACTCAATTATTAGCAGGATAGAACTGGAGGGAGCAGGGAAAACTGAAGTAAGGTGCCTGCCTGGTGCCATGGCTTGGAGGGACAGGAAGCGCATCCTCAGGATCATGAGAACAGCTGGACGGAGTCTGAGCTGGACGTCATTGTTCACCTAGGGACAAATGACTTGGCTCAATATGAGATTAGAGCAGTGCAGAAGGACTTTGTAGAATTGGGGAGGGGCCTAAGACAAGTAGCACACACAGTATCCCTCTCAGAGGTGCTGCCTGTCAATGGCATGAGTGAGGCAAGGGTACTTTGCACCATGCAGTTTAATGAATGGTTGAAAAAATGGTGTGGAGCACAGGGGTTTGGCTTCATTGGGGACTGGGGTTCCACCTGGAGGGACACCAGCCTATACTGGCAGGATGGTCTGCATCTGTCCAGGAAGGGAACAATTCTTTTGAGCAATCAGTTTACATACTTCATTGGCAAGCGTTTAAACTAGTCAAGGGGAGAGGCACTGATAAGCATCAGGACAATCCCAGCCTCTCCCTACAAAACAGGGTACTAAATGAGAAAAAGACCGAGGTAGAAAGGTCAGTGGGGGGGTGCTGCAACAGAAGGTAAAAAAATGGAGAGCAATGAGTACCAATGCCTGTAGTCTGAGTAACAAGCTTCCTGAATTAGTGCCCTTGATGGAGGAGGAACATCTGGATATCGTGGCAGTCACAGAAACATGGTACACACAAAACCATGACTGGGACGTAAACATACCAGGATACACTATCTACAGGAGGGACAGGGAGGGTAAAAGAGGAGGAGGAGTAGCTCTTTACATAAGGGAAGGAATCAAGGCAACAGAACAAAAGGGAAAACAGGGAGGAGAAGAAGCACTATGGGAAAATCTGGAGACCGGCAATGGCACCACAATCCGCACAGGGGTTGTATACAGACCCCCTTCTCAGGGGAGGAAATGGACAAGGAAATAATAGAAAATATACTTAGAATGGCAGAAAAAGGGGAGATATTCCTGATGGGTGATCTGAATATGCCAGATGTTAACTGGAGTGCAGTTGCAGCAGCCACTTTGAAGAGTGGGGTTATTCTAGATGCCCTACAGGAGGCATGCCTTAGACAACTAGTATTGGAGCCCACTAGAGAGGGAGCAATCTTAGACCTGGTTCTCTCAAATGGAGATGAAGAGAGGATCACAGATGTAGAAGTGGGAAGCCATCTGGGAACTAGCGACCATCGAACAGTATGGTTCACAATAAACACAGCAATAGAGTCAAGCCATACAAAGGCAAAAGTACTGGACTTTAGGAGGCTGACTTTGCCAAAATGGGTGAGTGCCTAAGGAATGCACTAGCAAATGGGCAGGAAGGAGGGTGGAAGAACAATGGGGAATAATAAAAACTGCCATCACAGAGGTAACAAGCCTTTGTGTGAAGCAAATAAACAAAACGAAACAATGTAAGAAACCACTATGGTTCTCAAAGGAGGTGGCAGTGAAGGTTGAAGAGAAAAAGAAAGCATTCAGGAAGTACAAGGAATCACAGAAGGAGCAGGACAGAGAACTGTATCAGTTAAAGCAAAAGGAATCTGGGAAGGCAGTCAGAACAGCAAAGGCCCAAACCAAGGAAAAGATAACCAACTCAGTTAAGAAGGGGGATAAAACCTTTTATAGGTACATCAGGGAGCGAAGGAAGACCAAGGGAGGGATAGTGAGGCTTAATAAAGGGGAGGGAGAGTGGGCAGAGGGTGACTGTGAAAAGGCAGAGATACTAAACAAATATTTTTGCTCAGTATTTACAAAGGAAGAGGGGGAGGTACCTAAAACAAACAGTAGAAACACTCTGGATACAGAAGTTGATACCAGCCCATTTATAGAAAAAGGGTTCTGAAAGAACTCTTAAAACTAAAGGTGGACAAAGCAATGGGGCCTGATGGGATTCATCCCAGAATTCTAAAAGAACTAAGAGTAGAACTAGTGACACCACTGACTACCCTCTTTAACAAATCATGGGAGGATGGGGTGGTACCCGAGGACTGGAGGAGGGCAGATGTGATTCCCCTTCACAAAAGTGGGAGCAAGACAGTAGCAGGAAACTACAGACCCGTTAGTTTAACCTCAGTGGTAGGGAAAATGATGGAATCACTATCTAGAGGCCAGGGGGGCGCAGGACCCAAGGCAGCATGGATTCACAGTGGGAAGGTCATGCCAGACAAATCTGATAGATTTCTTTGAATGGATGACCAAAATAGTAGATCAGGGAGGGACTGTGGACATGGCCTATCTAGACTTTAGCAAGGCATTTGACACAGTCCCACACAAAAGATTAATATACAAGTTAGCCAGCCTGGGAGTGGCTCCCAAGATGACAGCCTGGATAAAAGATTGGCTGGAGAATAGGACACAGAGAGTAATACTAAATGGAGTCCACTCTGAAGAAAGGGGCGTTACTAGTGGGGTACCGCAGGGTTCAGTATTAGGACTGGTCCTCTTCAATGTCTTTATAAGTGACATTGCAGAGGGACTGGAAGAAAAGTATCTCTTACAGATGACACAAAGATCTGCAACAGAGTTGATGCACAAGGTGGGGTGGAAAGGATGAGAAGGAACTTGGCAAGGTTAGAGGAATGGTCAAATGTATGGCAGCTTAGATTCAATGCTAAGAACTGCAAGGTAATGCACCTGGGAAACAAAAACCAGGGAAGAGTACACAATGGGGGGTGAGATACTAACAACAACAAAAATGGAAAAGGACTTGGGGGTAGTCATATCAGATGACCTAAAGGTGGGCAAGTAATGTGAGAGGGCAGCAATGAGGGCTGGGGGGATACTGGGATGCATAGGGAGAGGCATCACCAGTAGAAAACAGGAAGTTATTATCCCTCTGTACAGATAGCTGGTGAGACCCCATCTGGAGTACTGTGTGCAGTTCTGGAGACCCAATCTCCGCAAAGACATGACAGGATGGACGCTGTCCAGAGGAGGAAAACTAAAATGGTGCAGGGTCTGCACTAGAAGACATATGAAGAGAGACTTAAGGAGCTTAATATGTATAGCCTCAAGGAAAGGAGGGAGAGGGGGGACATGATAGAAACTTTCAAGTACCTCAAGGGAATCAGCAAAGTCCAAGAGGGTAGCATCTTTCAAAAAAAGAGGTGTGCAAGAACAAAGGGGCACAATTTGAAGATAGGGGGCGGCTCAGAGGTAATTTAAGGAAGTATTTTTCACAGAGAGGGTTGTGGATGCATGGAACAACCTTCCGGAGGAGGTTGTGGAGTCAAAAACAGTGGTGGAATTCAAGCATGCATGGGACAGTCATAAGGCAATTCTAGGGGGTGGGGGTAGGAAGAAGTAGGCTGCTGGTTAACTAGGATCTGCAGCTTATTCATTAGGTAGGGAAATGGGCAGACTGGGTGGGCCAAGCGGTCCTTATCTGCTGTCAAATTCTATGTTTCTATGTTTCTATTGACACACAAGGTAACTTGTCACAAACATACAACATGTGCAACCATGCAGTGCCCATATGGTGTGTAGTGCCAATACGCAATGATGAACATGACACATATGACTAGCACACTGTGCCATACAAATGTACACCTGGCACAAAATGAAAGAACTTGGTTAAATATAGATATACCATCCCTTGCAGTGGTGATAGCTGCAGAGAGGTGTGTGTGTGTAATATAAATGTTTACCCTGGCCAGAACTGGTGATATGGTCAAGCAAATAAGCAAGCATACCAGAGCAAAGAGTTGTACACATGAATGCAAGAAATATATGATACCAGCTGACAGAGGTACAGGACACTGCACAGCACTAGCATATGTACAACAACATCACCGTAGCATGCAGTAACAGCTAGCACATGTGCCTGCTGATACAGACATAATTCATACATATAACAGACACTGCATGAAAATGGTACACAAGCTCCACCAGGGAGACATGGACCATGCATATGGTCTGATGAGACCCCTGGTGGCCTGCAGCATGGAGAGAATACAGAATGCACTCTTCACCGCCATGGTGTCTGGACAGCTCAAACACAGTACACCACCATGTGTCAGAAAGCCATGTACCAGTCAGAATAACCACAATGAGACAACAAACATAATGTGGACAGGCAGCTAATGGAAGCATAGCAGGAGAGGGGGAGAGTGTGAGCACATGCTCACATCCATGCCCATAGCTGTGAAACATTGGTCAAGAGGTCCACTGCAAACCAGGATTTTTCTGATGCCACTGTATGAGTAAGAAGGTGACAGATGGATAGGTGGCATGGCATGTGTTCCAACACTGTACTGGTCACAGAGGTTATACCAACCCACTGAAAGCAGTCCACCCATACACACAAAGTACAAAACGACACTTGTTAGTGGTGTAGTAATACCCCAAGCTGATCATCAGCAAACCCCTATGTGTAGGTCCCATTCCAGCTGCACATAATACAGGTTGTGCTGTGTACCCTGACACCCTCATCCCTGACCACCACAATGCAAACAGGAGGTGAAAGGAGCCCCATGTGCAAGAGAAGATCAGTGTACACAACCCACACTCATTGACATGAAGGTGACATGACAGACATAATCCTGGCTGAATTGCTAAATCATTCCCACGCATGTGCATTCCCCCCAACCACAGAGAGCCCTACATAAAGGGAATGGGGAGTTGTGTGGTCATCAATGTGTAGTGTTGGGGTGCAACATCTTGTCTCACACAGCTAAACACAGCTCTGTGACAAAGTTCTATGCACATAACCCATGAAAGGCACCCAGCAGTAACCTGAAGGGTTGGGACATCACTGTGACCTGCAAAGTATGATTACTGTGCATAACACAGCAGGCCTTCAACCTAGCCCACCCCATCAACAATGCCTGGTATATCACTATTCAGAATACTGCTGATACCCTGTAAGCCACAACACAGGGAATGAGTAGTAATTATAACCATGTACTCCATACACTGCTGTGAAAAGCAGACATTCACAGTAATACAGTACCGTGATTGTACAGTGCAAAATGGTTATGTCCCACTAGCTATGCGACTGAAAGGTCAGTGATCACACTTGCACAGTCTGTACTGGCACCAGTGGGACAGTACTACTGTAGTAACAGCACACACACATGAGCCGGTGTCCACATGCATTAGATAACATCCATGTGGCACAGTGCAAGTGATGTGTATAGACAATATGACATGTAACCTAGCAGAGTGTTATCCCTGGCAATAGAAAAAAAGTGCACAGTCATGCATACAGCAATATGGCACCAACACTCACACCCATCATGCACATGGTAACAAGTTGTCACAGACATGTGCACCAGTGCAGCGCTGCCTAGTAACAGGATAGGGAAACAGGCATGACAACAACAAACTATACACTGGTTGTTATAGTGGTACAACATAATTCAAAATATGCAGCATACGTCATTATACTACAGATTCAAGCCCCTGATGCAGACCAATGGCCATGTGCAAGTGCATATACTTTGGAATAGCCTACCAATGAATTTACACTCACAGCATTGTAAAGATACTTTTAAGAAGTCATTAAGGCAGTTTTATGTCAAAACTTTGAAATGTGATTGTTAATACTTGTAATTTTGTTTGATTGTATTTATTGTTGTATGTAGATTTATGCATTTATGTAACATCTTGATTGTTTTAATGGTCCCGGTTCTCTTTTGAAAAAGGGCCTTGCTTATATTGATATTGCTTACCTGGTAAACAAATGTTTAAAATATACATATATATTAGAGTCAAAAAACTCTGTTTAATGAATCAGTTAGGGTTTTTCCACAGTGACAAAAGTGAGGAAATTTGGTGTTAGGGTTGAAAACCTCCTTGGACCCTCCAGCCCACCCCCCACCGCAACGTGGGTGCATCGCTAGTTGTCGGCCCTAACTCTCACCCCATCACATATGTAAAGAAGCAGAGGTATAGGAGAATGGGGTGAGAGTTAGGGACAATGATTCCCAACGCCACCCCAATGCCGGTTGGGGGTGGGCTGGAGGATCCAAGGGGTTTTCAACCCTAACACCAAATTTCCTCTTTTGTTGCTGTGGAACAACCCTAACTGATGCATTAAATAAAGTTTTTGTCTCTAATTTCCCTTCTTTTGGAGAATGATGATGACAAATAGTGAAAGTAATGCAGTGGCGGGAGCATGGGGCCCTTTGGGCCCTGCACTCCTGCCACGTGATGTCTTGTGACATAGTAACAGGAACAGCAACACAAACAGAAGTGCCAACAGTGGCACACATGGTAACAGAAACATAAATGGTAAAGGAAACGTTATCAGAAAAGCAAGCACAAAGTGACGCCAAAGCAAACAGTGACGCAAACTGACATTGACGCACGTACGAAAACACAACTGGTAACACGAACAGTGATGGCAGTGGTATTTTACTTTTTTTTGTTACTTTTTATTTATAGATTTTATGGACATACAGTGCAAACTGTAATTATACATACTAAAAGGTATGAGGTACGCAGACCCCTACACAGCATGTATTGAACATTATTAACAAGTATCAGTACCAAGGATTACACTTATTTATGCAGCATAGGAGAGCTTCATGTTTTAACTTAAGGAGTAAAGTCCGAATGGATTAATTAATATGTAGATTAATGTTACTCTCACCTCTTCATTTCACTTTATATAACTGTATCACCATATTATCCTCCCCCTAGTAGAAATAAATTCTTAATGGGGTGGCTATAACATCTGGAAATGATGGACAATTATTATATAGGGGACCCTCTAGCAACACAATTCTTTTTGTGTTTACCTAGTCGGACCTGAGGATGCTAGGCATGTCTTTATTTTGAGGTTAAACACCCTAGAAATATGTTTTTCAAGTTTCTGGAAAAAGTACTTTCACAAATTAGTGTCGCACTCACAAAAGTGTCACAAATATTTGTGAAAGCTTTTGCAAATTGCGACACTACTTTTCCAGGCTATGGCAAAATGACAGCAATTTTTGCGACCCTGCTGCAAAAGAACGGTTTGGTCTTTTAGGCTGAAATTTGGAGGGATCACAGACAACATCTCACAGATGTGCCTTTCAGTGTTTTGGTGAAATAATATTACAGGGAGAAAAAGTTACAACACTCCAAAGTTGACACTTTTTCCCCATAGAATCACATTACGGCATCCACCGCATTACAGGAATCCTTTGCCGCCCTGCTGTAAAATAACTGTTTGGACTTTTGGGCTGAAATTTGGAGGGAAGAAAGCCAGCATCCCACTGATGTGCCTTTTGGTGGTTTGGTGAAAAAATATTACAGGTCGGCACAGTGACAGCACTCCGAAGTTAACACTTTTTCCCATTGGATAACATTATGGCGCCCGTCACGCCTTTCGGGGCCCGTATCTCGGAAACGGTGCGAGATACGGATTTTTCGTCATGAAAATACTTAACTCCTGCTAAGTAAAAAAATAGCCAGAAAGGTCATAATTCATATGGAATTTGCATTTTTTTCTGCGTCATATGGTTCCTGAGATATAAGCAATTTAATATTCCAAGTCCTCATTTTCTGCTCCAAGGCCCATTGTTATGTATACATTCTTTGTTTTCACTGTGTTTTCCAATGCATTTTTTGGGGAAAAGAAGGGTGTGCCCTTTCGTTACTGTGCCAGTTAGCATTTCCAGTTGCGTTTCTGTTACCGTTTGTGGCACCATTACCGTCTATGCCACCACGTGCATTATGGTTTGCGTTTTCGCTTGCGTTTGCGTTTCTGTGTTGTTTGGCATTATTGTCACTATTACCATTACCAGTTTCATTTGCAAATTGTGGTACCATCCACGTGCGTTACGGTTTGTGTTTTCATATGCACTTGCATTTCTGTTTTGTTTCTGTTTCCTTTGGTGTTATTTTTGCTGTTACTGTTACCAATTTCCTTTACAATTGCAGTGCCATGACCATGCGCATAACGGTTTGCATTTCTGTACTTGCTTGCATTTGCATTTCTCTTTCCTTTGGCATTATTGTTGCTGTTACCGTTACCATTTGCATTAACAATTGCGGTTCTGTGATCGTGCATGTTATGGTTTGCGTTTCCATACACGCCTCCGTTCCCATTTCTGTTTCCTTTGGCATTATTCTTCATGTTAACTTTACAATTTGCATTTACCATTGCGGTACCATGGCTGTGAGCATTATGGTTTGCGTTTACATGCGCACTCACATTCGTGTTTCCATTTCTGTTCCCGTTCGCGTTCTTTTTGCTGTGACACTGAACATTTCCATTTAAAATGCCGCTGCCATCACTGTTCGCATTACCAGTTGTGTTTTTGTATGCGCTTCAATGTCCGTTTGCATCACTGTTGTCTTTGGCATCACTTTGCACTTGCGTTTCTATTAACGTTTTCTTTACCATTTACATTTCTGTTACCATGTGCGCCACTGTTGGCACTTCTGTTTGTGTTGCTGTTCCTGTTACTATGTCACAAGACATCATGTGGTGGGGGCCCCACGCTCCTGCAGCTGCATTACTTTCACTATTTGTCATCATCATTCTCAAAAAGAAGGGAAATTAGAGGCAAAGAACTCCATTTAATGCATCAGTTAGGGTTGTTCCACAGTGACAAAAGTGAGGAAATTCGGCGTTCGGGTTGAAAACCCCCCTTGGACCCCCCCCAGCCCATCTCCCCAACCAGCATCGGGGTGCTCATTTGGCTCATTGGTCCTAACTCTCAACCTATTCTTCTATACTTCTGCTTCTTTACACTTGTGATGGGGTGAGAGTTAGGGCCAATGACCCCAATGCGCATCCCGATGCCAGTTTGGGGGGGTGGGCTCAAATGTGGAGGGAAGGCAGCCAACATCTCACAGATGTGCCTTTTGGTGGTTTGGTGAAAAAAATATTGCACAGATGGCAAGTTACGGTACTCCGAAGTTGACAATTTTTCCCATAGACTAACTTGGTGGCATATGCCATGCCTTTCGGGGCTTGTTTCTCGAAAACGATACGAGATACAGATTTTTTGTTACAAGTTACATAGCCCTATGGGCTATGCAAAAACAAAATCCTATCCAGGAAAATCAAGATTTTTTTTAAA
The DNA here is from genome assembly GCA_016271365.2 of Neoceratodus forsteri. NCBI lineage: Eukaryota > Metazoa > Chordata > Ceratodontiformes > Ceratodontidae > Neoceratodus > Neoceratodus forsteri. The sequence goes on along the minus strand of CM028137.1, from coordinate 586,344,610 downwards.
TTTAAATTTTTTTTCTACATCATGTGGTTGCTGAGATATTAGCAATTAAGTACTTCCAATCCTCGTTTTAAACTTCGATCCCCATTACAATGCATACATTCTTTATACACACTGTATTTCTGTATGCACCTGTTTGGCAAAAACAGTTACTGTTTCCACTTGCGTTTATGTCCCCATTTGCGTTACTGTTCCAGCGTACCCCACTGTGTGAGTTACCCTTTGCATTATCATTTGAGCTTGTGTTTTTGTTATTGTTACCATTTGCGTTTCCACTACTGTTTCTGTTTGCATCACCATGCATGTTGCCATTTGCGTTTCCGGCAGCCCTTTAGATTGCATTTCCATTTCTCTTTCATTTTGCATCTTCCTTGCTGTTACTGTTACCATTTGCGTTTGCAATTGCGTTACTGTGCCTGTGCGCATTACGGTTTGTGTTTCCATATGCGCTTACATTTCCTTTGGTGCTTCTGTTTCCTTTGCTGTTATTGTTGCTGTTACCATTACCACTTGCATTTACTATTGTGGTACTGTGTCGTGCGCGTTTTGGTTTGTGTTTCCACACGTGCTTCTGTTCCCGTTTCTGTTCCTCTTTCCTTTGGCATTATTATTCATGTTAACTTTACCATTTGCATTTACAATTGTGGTACTGTGCCTCTATGCATTACGGTTTGCGTTTAAGTGTGCGCTTGCATTTCTGTTCTCTTTCGCATTCTTTTTGCTGTGACACTTAACATTTACATTTAAAATACCACTGCCTCACTGTTCACATTATGAATTGTGTTTTCGTATGCGCTTCAATCTCCATTTGCATCACTGTTTGCTTTGGCGTCACTTTGTGCTTGCGTTTCTATTATCATTTCCTTTACCATTTACGTTTCCGTTACCATGAGCGCCACAGTGGCGCTGAGGGCTGAGGCATTGGACACCTTACCTTGCAGTACACTGGTGACCCATGTTCAGGAATGAGCACGGGACGCCGGGGATAGGAAAGGTAGGAGAAGGATTGAGCATCCATGGGACTGCTCTCCTTCTCTGGGGGTGAAGGGTATCAGTGTTCGGTATATGACTGGCCCCTAGTGGAGGCTGAGAGGCAGCATGCCTATACTGCAGATAGGGGCTGAGATGGGGCAGATGCCTGTAAGAGTGCATATGGGTTCACATGCACTCCATCCAAGGGCATCATTGCGCGCTTCATCTCCACAAAAAAAGGGGGAAGAAAATGGGGAAAAAATGGCCCTGGCTGCACAGCTTGATGGCCATCTGATGGATTGCACCACCTCCAGAGGGAATCGCCATTGGTACTGGATCCAGTCATGGCAGGGAAGATGAGGGACTCCCAGCCACCCTGCTATGGGGGGTAAGCTGTGGGGTGAAAATAGCGGTGCTGGCCCAAAGTGTGGTCATGCGGATGAATGGTGAATGGAGAATAGGTTGTCCAGTAGATGGAGCCGCCATGGGCCAGGGAGAAAAATCATCAAAAAAGAAACAAAAAATAATTTGAACATGCGATCTCCTGATTCCCAATAGTGCTTTAACTGTTAGATCACACTGGCAGCAGGTGAGGGGAGACAAGGAAAGGGCGACAGCTATTTGCAGTGATATTTTTTCTTGCTTTTCTTCCAGTTTATGTTGACAGGGTAGGCCAGCTGAAATGCAGGATTGCATTTCCAGTGAGGGCCTACTTTTACCCATTTTCAGCAACTGAGTGTATTAGTGCGATGGGAGGATAAATTACTGTACTTTCTCAGAGCTGCACAGCGAGAATGTGGATGTAGCAGGATTTGAACTTGCATTCCCCCAGTTATCAACAGTGCTCTAGTCATCAGACCCCATTATCTCCATGGCCTGCCGGGTAGGGAGTTATTCATTTATTTTTTACAATTTATTCTTGCAGGAAGGACCACCTGGGATATAACATTTTGTTTCTTTTACCCATTTTAACAAAGTATTTCCCCAGACAATAATGATAAGCTGCAACACTGCTTTGGCAGTGAATCCTGCTTGTACCCATTTCTGTAGTTGGGTAGACAGTGGCACTGGTAAACTAAGTGACTTGCTTAAAGTTACAGAGTGAGTATTTGGCTCTAGCAGTGTTTGAATCTACAGTCTCTGGAGGGAGGGGGCTAGAACTCCAGTGACTTCCAGAAATTGTTTTTACAGTTTCTTAACCCATGATTGCCCAGCTAAGATGCAGCATCTCATTTCCCATAGGATCCTTCTTTTACTAATTTTTCAGAGGGGTATCATTTTACAATCAGAATTGAGGTGGAGGGTGCATATGGATTACCATCATAATTTCATTTAACAGCATGGATGGGGCTAGGAAGTGGTGCCACCAGACTATCAAGGATTTACATGTAATTATACAGAAAACAAGTACGGCTGGGTAGAATGTCCAAAGTTCTGGACAATACCTCAGTTCATTCATATGTCTGCAGGCATAGTGCAGAGCTGTTGCTGATGGCCACATGATGGCATGCAAATGCAAACTTAGCACAGTTAGCACCTTGCACACAATAAGTGGTCATTAACATGCAGTGCTCTAAATATGGCACCAATGAGCAAAACCATTACTCTATCTGGGATATACTATCCTCTTTGGCCCTGGATGTCTATTGTCAGCAGGGGGGCTAGGGGTACATGTGTATATTTTATTTATTTTATTTATTTATTAAAGAATCAGAATTACAATCCTTTGAGTCATAGACTCCTTTGCAAAGGCTCCACATCAGTACAAAAGCACAAACATTACATTTAAACATATTATACATAGGTCACAGTACAGTGCATTTACATTGGTGGGTTACCACCTCTAGGATCTTAGAAGGACCCTGGGTCATTGTAGTGAGACATGTCAGGTTACAGATTAGGAGGGTCATTAACAGAACCCTGAGTCAAAGCTAGATTGTAGGACCTGACAGTTTAGTCAAAGGATAAGCTAGACATTTATCATATTCAGACAAGGGGGAGGAATGTTGGTTACAGCCACAGGCCTCCGAGTCAAGTAGAAGGCATATGAAATTGGCATGGTACTACTGCAACACAACATTCATACAGGTAGAATACATTAGAAAGAATGTATTACTTTATGAATATGCATGTCTGATGAACACATGTTATTTTGCATGTGGTATTTTGTTTCGTTTGTCACAGATGGCCATGATTGAATATGGTAGCCTTGTCATCCACAGCATGTGTACTGCAAAGTTTGAGCATTCAGCTAGTGTGATTTTAAACTATAACTGTGTGGAGCATTTTTCAAAAGCAAAACATAGCACACAGTACTTAGTAAAAACTGTTAAGAAACTGACACAAACTGAAGCCCAGTTACTGAGGTGATCAGTGAATCTGATCCTGCTCTTCAGGTGTATCTCTTATCTAACATTACATTCTTTTTTTGGTGTTTACTGCAGAGCAATAATGTGTCCCACTGGTGTCAGATTTGAGCTAAAATAATAATTAATAACAAAATATAAGCGAGTCTCCAGATTGGTTTCTTGGCTGATTAAGAGCATCATACTAAAACATTTTAGGGTTCCAGAACCACTCAGCTTCTTTTCTTGGTTCTGAATCCCTATGAAGTTTAAATGAAACACTCTTGAGTAGCCAAAAGACTTCTGCTGAGCTCCATTTACTTATACTACAAAGCAATTCAGATACTGTATATTTTTATAGATAGCACTAATCACTTCCTTTGGGGCCTGTCAGTACCTTTGATACTTTGATATTAATTTGTCAGGATAATGTTACCATTTATTTAAGAGTTATCTGTGCAGTCCGTGTAGTTGGATTGACTGTAGTGCTGGTAGGAATAGTAGGGCAGCAGTGCACATGGGCAACAAATACCTGGACATCCCTAAGTGTAATGTCTTCTTCTCACTCCCGCAGCTTATGTTGCTGCTCAACTCTAGTTCCTGGTTGCCCCTGCTGCCAGTGTATCTTTCTGGAAGTGGTGTATTAAACACCAGGGCAATGTACTGACATTTGGGACAAGGCTATATTTTTTTTTTTTTTGAGAGGGAGCAGTTATTACTGTATAGTAATACACTATCTTGTAAAGCAAATCACTTTAAATAGTGTTCATTTTATCTCTTTCTTCAATTGGCCTCCAGACGCAACTCTGATAGAGATGGTCTGGCATACAGAGAAAACATGGTTCCATATGTTAACAGTGAAGAAATAACTACACCATGGACCCAAAATAAGTGACCATACCAAAACACGCTGCATTACATTTTATGTGGGGGCTACACCCCCCATACCCACCTTCTTAATATAATCAACTTTGAGGGGGGTATGACACTGGGGTAAGGAGGCAACTCAGAAGACAGCTATTTGGGGGAGGCACAAATAAGGGATCACCAGGATGGCCAGGGAGCAGGACGCTGGGGAGAGGGAAACAGACATAAAAAAAAATACAACTCCCAATGGCTAAAAACAAAAATAAAAAAAACACCAGAGCTCCAACCCCAGTTCAAGCCTAGGTCCTTGCACAGTGGAGGCATACCCTGCCTCTACAACACAACACAACACAACACAACACAACACAACCAGTTTGACATTGCCTTGCTGAACTACCTGTTTTATTCTGGTTTCTGTGAGGTCCCTCCTACTGTTGCTCTATCCTGCATTTGTGATTTTAGTCCTTCTACTCTCACTATTCTGACCGTTGTTCTGCTTCTCCACTCATTCTACTTACAGGCACACAATCTGAATTGCCCACATCACTGGATACTGAGAAGATGTATCCATCAAAAGACCAAAGCTAGAACAAAAGAAAAACTTAAGGAAGGAATGCGGCAGTTTTGGAGGGCAATGAAATGAGCACATGGCAGGATGTTGAACATTGAATTTAGAATAGGTGTTTCCAGTTGTAGTTACCTAGTCAAGGCATGCAGCAGTAATGTAGTTATTAAGTAAAATGGATATCCAGTGAGCATGGCAACCGTAATTGAGTGCTTACAAAAATGGTGAGTCAGTTATGGTGCCCATGTTCAGGGCTATCTGGCAGAGCAGTGACCAGACACCTGGGTGGGTGAGGTAGGTCGGAAGTGAAAGTGGAGAGGTGTTACGTGGGAGGGAGTGTGGCAGGCAGCTGCCAAGCTGGTGGGCTAGCGGGGTGAGGAGGATGGTTGTTTTGGGTGAGCTGGTTGCAGGGTCTGGAGTGGGGCATTTTTTTTTGTTGTGCTGGTAGGTGGTCTTGTTTTTTTTTTTAAGGAAATTCACCCCGATGTGCACCCCCTTGGGTTGAGAATCCTTAAGTAGGGTGGTGGGGGCACCCCCGCATGTAACCTGGCTGTCACCACAGTTCGACGCAAGTGTACATCGCCATAATTCATTTTCGGCCATGTACACTTGCCCAAATGTTGATTGCCCTTCCATGATCTCCATTTTCATGCAGAACAAGTAAAATTATACCATACATGTGATATCTCCCTCTTTTCGCAGGAGACTTCTGTTTTTTTGACTGAACTCCCTCCCTCCCTCTTAGGAAACAAAATCTCCTGCTTAATTAAAATTCTGTCCAAAATATTCATTCATATTTTTTTTGGTAGATAAAGACACATAAAAAGTAAATTAGTGATGAATAATGTAAGTGATAATAGTGATAAATAATGTAAGTGATAACTTTGTACAACTAGCTGATGATTCTTTTTAGTGCTTATTCTTGACAAAATGAAATATATTAAATGTTTTTAAATGCTTTTTTTCTTATTTTTTGACACCATTTAAGGACAAACTCATGACATTATGGCATCTCTCTACTAGCAGGCCACTCTCCCTACTAATTTGACCCAAATCTCCCTCTTAAGCAAGTTGAACATATCACATGTGTGTGATACTGTACAATATACTGCGCTATATACTGTATACTGCACACTGTAGACTGTAGAATGCAAACTGGTCTGGCAGAATATCCTAGAGGTTAGAGTAGCGAGCTGTGAATTAATTTGGTACATCAAGCAGACCAAACCTGGGTTTGACTCTCACAACCTCCACTTGCATACTGTGTGATTCTGAGCAAGTCACTTAACCACCCAGTGTTCCCAGGTCACCCCGGAAAACAGGCACTTATGCCTAATGGACCTTACCGGTTGCCAAACACTGAAATAAAAAATAAATAAATAAATATTATATGAATAATTATCTTGTACTTCATTGTATGATATTTGAACCTTAAATTAATAAAGTTAACTCCTTTTTCATCCATGCACCCTCCCTCCCTCGTCACAATTCTTCGGCCTCACAAGAGTAGACTCACCACAAGACTGAAAGCAGAATTACTGCAAAAATGGAGACTGGGTTGGCACCCCACACATTAAGTCACATACAGTAAGCAGCACACTACACAGTATAAAGAATGGCATGCCTGAGAGGAACCGGTACATCCAGATCCTTGCTTTCCAAGAAACTTTAGCCACAAGCATTTTTTACTCTTCTTTTCTTCTCTTCTCTTCTCTTCTCTTCTCTTCTCTTCTCTTCTCTTCTCTTCTCTTCTCTTCTCTTCTCTTCTCTTCTCTTCTCTTCTCTTCAATTCTCCCTCCCCTCCTCTCCTCTCCTCTCCTCTCTTCTGTGTTAACTTTCAGTACTGTTTTGAAAACCCCAAAACAACAGAAACAATCAGAAAATAAAGGTCCCCAAAAGTTTCAATTACTGTTATGATTGACAGTATTGCATATTTTTCTATTAGAAAGATCTACCGTCATTTTGATGATAACCACAGTAGTTCACTTACACTGACTACGATTTCTGTCATATTGCAAAAACATAGCAAGCTCCCCCCCAAAAAATAATGTATATCTAGAATAAATGACATATAAATGTGATTTACTGACCATGGAAATAAACCCATTGTGATAACCATCCTGAGCATAAAGTAACCATAGCTATATAAAACACAGTAGTGTGTAGTGGTAGGTGAAGTGGGCTCAATCCACTCTGCAAAGTGATTCATGGAGCAAAGGCAGATTCGTGGAGTGATCCGCAATGTGAAGTGGAGTACTTCGTGTTATAATGGGTGACCTGAGATCCATTGAAAACAATAACTTTGCATTACTCTGCCTTCCCAGACCACTACTCCACCAAATATTAAGGCGAAGTGCATTGAGAGCAATGCACTTCACCTCACTTTGCCTTGTTTTTCAGCTCCAATGGTGAATTTCGCAGTGATTCATGGAATTTAAGGTCACATGGGCTCTATATTGATCTGCTCAGCCTCAATTTGGGATAATATGTGTTGGAAGGAGTAAGAGACAGTGTGCTCTGAGAGCTGTCTGTGATTGAAACCTTCTAAAAGCTGTTAAAAAAGCATTGTTGAGTTTTTTTGGGGGCTCAAATTTTAGTTCATCGATTATAGAAAACCCTCCTGTGCTCATATCATCGAGCATTTTTGTTTTTGTGTGGATTTTGAATGTTAATGTAGAACATTGAGTGTGTGTAGTGAAAGACAGTGAAAGTGTGTTTTGGGGGAAGGGCGCATCTGTGGTGTAGGTAGATTTAAGTTGGAGAAATAGTGATTTTGTTTGTTGGTTATATTTTTGTTATATAACTGACTGTGTTAATGTACACACAGTAATATTGTCAATAATTGTTGAAATTGTCTTGCTGATTGTGTGTTGTGTGGATCTAGAACAGCAGTTCATAATTTCAGGTTGTTTACATAACAATATGTGGCATATTATTGAACTTTTCAATTTGCTATGCATTACTCATTCAGCATTGTAGACAAACTGTTCTGTGTGTGAGTGTTGGTGCAGTGTTGTGTGACATCAAATAATACACCTTTTATTGTGCCACAGACTGGTGTAATTGCAGGCACAGCAGTGTGAACCTGCTATCCACTGCAGCTGCCTGATTTTGTACTGCGATCGTGGTATCTGTTCTTTGTTTTTGCTGCTTATACTGCTATAAAAATCTGCAGTCAGTGCCCCCCCCCCGCCACCCCCACCGGCAAAATGAATTTTTTACCAGATTGGATTGTTTTTGTGACCTCATCAGCATCACTGGTTACTGAAGATGTTTTCATTGCATGACAGACTAGTCTCTTATCTGTTACTGAAGCTACAGTTGTTTTTTTTTTTGGCTTCACATCCGGCGTCCTCCCAATCAGAGAGTTAATGCATCAAAATCTAAATTTGGTTATAATATTGTGGTTGATCCCCCAAAATGCCCGCAAAGAGACGTGCAAGCAAAGCTGTTTCTAACCATGGCAATGCTGGCAGTAAGATAGTCTATGAGCATGGTAGTATGCAGACGGGGAAGTGCTTTGCTGATGTGAGGAAAGGTATATCTCCTGCAATGTTTTTTTACAGCCCAATCAGAAGCTTCACTCATAGCTGGAAGAGATTATGTTTTCCCAGCCAGTGGTATTAGTGTTACTGGTGTTAGTGGTGGTGGTAGTATTAGTATTGGTGCATCAAGTTCGAATTCCAACCACTGTACCATAACCAAAAATATTGAGTGTGAAGCAGTGCAAGTGGATGGCAGCATAGATGATGTCATACTTCCCAGTAACTGAACCTGAGCATTCTGATAATCATGTCAACGATAGCATACAATGTGATATTCCATCCACTGTGGCAGTTGACATCACACATTTTCCCATGCAGTGATTCACAGTGTGGTGAAAAAATATCAGGTGATGGTGGTGTAGATGCTGATGAAGAATGTGATGATGACAATGATGTTGCTGTTGTTGCAACATGCAGTCCAAATGCTAGCATCCAGGCAGAAGATGTGGATGTGTGTGACATGATGAATCTGATGGTGATGTAATTGACCCCAATTGGGAACCGAAGAAAAAGAAATTCAAAGTGACTGTGTCTGAGTCTGTTTGCAGGAAGCCCCGCCCTGTAAAAACTTGTGATTTACTGGTTTAGTTGATGATGATGGTAACCCAGTAATAAATATGATAGGTAGTCATGGTGGTCAGTTGCAGTCCAGGTGTGCAGTGCCTGAATCATCAGATGCCCCCCTCACTTCAGTGCTTAAAATAATGGACTTAAATAAGCCACCTCATGGACATGTTAAAATCAGAGCATCACAATCCCTTGTTTGGGATTTTTTTGTTCAAGATGCAAATGATGAGTTAGTTGCAATCTGCCAGGTTTGCCATGTGCCTGTGAGTCGAGGTAAAAAGGGAGCCATCTGGGCACAGGAGAACAGCACACGCATCTTAAGAATAGGCACTTGGCAAAGTGAACCCAGCATAAGCTGGCAGCTAATACCACAATGGGGCATTCACCCTTGTCACTGGCAACCATAGCAAGCATGTTATCCTCTTCCATGAGTATTAAGTCCAGTAGTAAATTAAACATGTGCAGTACTGTGGTAATAAGAGCAGAGGATTACTACAGGCATGATGAGGTGGAGGACCATAATGACATTGAAATGTTGTCCAGTGCTGGTGAGAGTAGCAGTTTTTGTGGTGGTGGTGGTGAATGCAGGATGTCTAGGGCAAGTGGTACCTCAACTGGCAATCTGACAAAATAACTGAAATTCTGGGTTTGTCATCATCACCTATGCAACTGTCTTCATCAAACATTCACACTCCACCCCCTGCCAATGCCATTCATCACAGAGCGCAACCATTTCTGATCACACCCCGTGTAAAACATTTAAGTCAGCCCATGTTACAGAGTGTTTTTGAGCATAAGCTGAAGTACCCCCCCCCGAATCATACAGTGTCACGTGACCTTAATGCTGCTGTAGCTGAAATGGTGACAATTGATCTTTTGCCCTTCTCCTTTGTGGAGAATTCTGGGTTTTGGCAGTTTGCTGCATGTGCTTGTCCAAAATGGAAAGTCCCATCCAGGACATACTTTTCTATCCGTGCTGTCTCTGAGTTGTTTCACACTGTGCCTGACTCAGTAAGACATGCCCTTCAACATTCCTCCTCTCCATTCATCCATTTAAGTATGGATATGTAGACAAGTGGCAAAACAGCGGGGAGTTCATATTTGTGTATAACTGCACACTAGGTTCAGGTGCCGGGGGTTGTTTGTGATGTTGGTAGTGTAAATAATCAGTGCAGTAAGGTGGATTGTTCGGTAGCAATCTTCCAGGAATTCGACAGCATGCAACAATTGCTATGCGCAATGTGACCTGTTCACACACTGTTGAGAACATGTTGGACGTGGTACTGACTGAAACTGACAAATGGCTAAACCCTCTTTCCCTGAGAGCTGGGTTCATAGCAAGTGACAGTGGGTCAAATGTGGTGAAATGCATCACGAATGGTGTTTTTCTTCGTTTTCCATACATGGCCCACTGTTTAAATATTGTGGTGCAGGAGTTTCTGCAGCACCCTGAGGTAAAGGAAATGCTGACCGTTGCAGGACATATCTGCTCTCACTTTTCAAGATCTGAAAAGGCACAATAGCAACACAGTGGTGAGCTACAAAATGTGCAATGGTACTACCCAGTGGTACCCTGGTTGTACTATGGTAGTTTAAATTTTGATTATTTTTGTTGATATGGTAGGACAGTGGTACAATGGTATCACAATGGAACTGAAACAAACCACTGTGATACCATGAAAACCTTAATGGTATTACAGTGGTAATCACAGCGGTATTGCAATGGCAAATGAGTAGTTTTACAGTGGTATTCCGAAGAACTTTTTGTAATGGCCGTGAATAACTGAAGCAGTTGCAGATACAAAGCAGCCTGCCTCAGCACCGCTTGAAGCTGGAAGTTGTCACCCAATGGAACTCCACTTTATACATGGCAGAGAGGTTGTATGAACAATACAAAGCCATCTCAGAATATCTAGTGATGCACACTAGCCGTAACAGTTCCTGGGTCTCCATGTCTATGATGACTGAACAGTGGCCCCTCATGGACTCTGTAATAACAATTTTGCAGCCATTTGAACATGCCACACAGGCAGTGAGTGGCGAGTCTACCTCCATTAGTCAATCAATTCCACTGCTGCGGGTGCTGAGGCAGACATTGGTGAATGTAGAGCATGGCCTTGATGTTGCCGGAGACAGTGGTTGCAGTATGTTGTTGCAACACATGCTGACAGTATTCGACCAGAATCATCATGTCGTGAGCATTCAGTGTAGTGACAACTTTGCCATAGCAACAATGCTGGACCCACGATACAAACGTGGAATTGCATCAGTACCGGAGGGAGAGTCTGAACAGGTAAAAAATATCAGTGATCAACTGGTGCGCTTGGTTCATGGGGCACAGAAGTCACGTGCCAAGGTCAGCAAACCTCAGCAGCATAATCTGGCTGAAGGCGTACCTGTAGAACTAACAAGCATATCCTGTAAGGCAAAGGGAGCAGCAGTTCCAGGTGGTATATCATCCAAAGTGGCTGGCATCAACCCACTTTGGGAGGCTTTGTCCCAAGTGGGTTATTTGCGAAATAAATGATTCGGGTGAACAGGATGATGCATCAACAACTGGACTTAGTATGGCTCAGAGAATGATTGAGTCATATTTGTCTGAAAACATGCATCTGACAATTACTGAAGATCCTCTTTTGTACTGGAGTGGAAAGGTCAGTGAATGACCAGAGCTGACTGAAGTGGCACTGAAGTACATCATATGTCCACCCTCCAGTGTAAGTGTTGAGAGGGTATTCAGCTCAGCAGCTGCAATAGTCAGGGATCATCAGACAAACCTGTCTCCTGCAAATGTTAGCTTGCTAATATTCATTAAAATGAATGAGAGGCACATAGCAGCACAGACTTCAACCTCGGTGTTCGTACCCCGGCCTAGTCATGGTGGTTTTGGTGATGTGGAAATGGACCATTCTGGTGGCACTGGCAGTGGCTGCCTGAAACAGCCCACCACTGATGTAGATGATGACACAATGGAGAAATAATTTCCCAGTGGTCAGACTTCAGACATAGATAACTGTGAGGGAAGCTTTCTTTATGAGGATGATGATGTGGTTAATGATGGCAGGTTTTAACTGAAGTTGTTAAAAGGTGGTATGCCACCCCAGACCACCAACACCACAAATCTGGGAGTGATGTTAGCTACTGCCACCAATGAGCATGAGTCTGTCTGACCCCTGGACCACCACCACCAGGACTGATGTTAGCCAGACAGGATAAGCTGCAGATCCTATTTAACCAACAGCCTATTTCTTCCTACCCCCAACAAAAATTGCCTTATGTCTGTCCCATGCATTCTTGAATTCCCCCACAGTTTCAGACCCCACAACCTCCTCAGGAAGGCTGTTCCATGCGTTCGCCACCCACTCTGTGAAAAAATACTTCCTCACATTGCCCCTGAGCTGTCCTCCCTCTATCTTCAAATTGTGTCCCCTTGTTCTTGCACAACTCCTTTTCTGAAAGATGATTTTTTTTAATTTTTTTTATTTTAGCTTTTGTTGACTGGTTAAGTGCACTAGACAAATCCTGCCTATTTTCAGGCACGACCCGGGGGAGGGGGGATACAGACAAATGCCTACTGACCTTTAACCAGATTAAGCTGTTGGTGGTATTTTTAGTGAATGAGGGAAATCTGGCCAGGACACGGGGGAAATTCCCCTACTCTTTTCGATAAGTGCCATGGGATCTTTAACATCCACCTGAACTACCACCAATCCAGGCAGATGGGACCTTGGTTTAACGTCTCATCCGAAAGACGGCACCTCAGAAATGCAGCACCCCTTTCATGCTGCATTACAGTGTCAGTACTGGGATATTAACCCTAGTGCCAGATGTGGGAACTGAACCCGCAGCCCTCCGATCTCCCAGCCTCAGAGGCGAGTGTGCTACCTACTGAGCCACTGACACTGCTAGAGCCACTGCTGATACCCTCTTGGACTTTGTTGATTCTACTGAGGTACTTAAAAATTTCTATCATGTCCCCCATCTCCATTCTTTCCTCAAGGGTATACATATTAAGCTTCTTTAGTCTTTCTTCGTATGTCTTCTGGTGCAGACTCTGCACCATTTTAGTTGCCCTCCTCTGGACTGCTTCCATCCTGTCTATGTCCTTGCGGAGATGGGGTCTCCAGAACTGGATGTGGCACTCCAGATGGGGTCTCAGCAACTGTCTGTACAGAGGGATAAAAAATTCCTGTTTTCTAGCGGTGATGCCTCTCCCTATACACCCCAGTACCCCCCCAGCCATCCCTACTACCTTCTGACTTTGCTTGCTTACCTTAAGGCCATCTGATATGATTACCCCAGGTCCCTTTCCATTGTTGTTGTTGTTAGTACCTCCCCTGCATTGCGTAATCTTCCCCTGGGTTTTTGTTTCCCAGGTGCATTATTTTGTACTTCTTTGCACTGAATCCAAGCTGCTATACTTCTGACCATTCTTCCAGCCTTGCCAAGTCCCTTCTCATCCTTTCCATGCCTCCTTGTGTATCAACCCTATTGCAGATCTTTGTGTCAGCTGCAAAAGAGGCATACTTTTCCTTCCAGTCCCTCTGCAATGTCACTTATAAAGACATTAAAAAGGACTGGACCCAGTACTGAACCCTGCGGTACCCCACTAGTAACCCCTCTTTCTTCAGAGTGGACTCCATTTATAATTACCTTCTGTGTCCTGTTGTGCAGCGAATGTTTTACCCAGGCTACCACCCTGGGACCCACTCCCAGGCTGGTTAATCTGACTATTAATCTTTTGTGTGGGACTGTGTCAAATGCCTTGTTAAAGTCTAGGTAGGCCATGTCCAGAGCCCCTTCCTGGTCTACTGCTTTGGTCACCCAGTCAAAGAAATCAATTAGATTTGTCTGACGTGACCTTCCTGCTGTGAACCCATGCTGCCTTGGGTCCTGTGCCCCACTGTCCTCTAGGTACTCAACAATTATTTCCTTCAGAAGTGATTCCATCACTTTTTCTTCCACAGAGGTCAAACTGACAGGTCCGTAGTTTTCTGCCTCTGTCTTGCTCCCACTTTTGTGAAGGGGTATCACATCCGCCTTCCTCCTGCCCTCAGGTACCACACCATCCTCCCATGATTTGTTAAAAAGGGTAGTCAGTGGTGTCACTAGTTCTCTCCTTAATTCTTTTAGAATTGTGGGGTGAATTCCACAAAGCCCTGTTGCTTTGTCCAACTTCATTTTTAGGAGTTCTTTCAGAACCCTTTCTTCTGTGAAAGGACTGGGATTCACCCCCCATCCAGAGTGCTTCTGTTACTAGGATTAGGCTCCTCCCCCTCCTCCTCCTTTGTGAATACTGAGCAGAAGTATTCATTCAGTATACCTACTTTTTCACTGTCCCTCTCTGCCCACCCACTGTCCATTCTATTCAACCTCACTATCCCTCCCTTTGTCTTTCTATGCTCCCTGATGTACCTATAAAAGGTTTCATCCCCCTTCTTAACCGAATTGACTATCTTTTCCTCAGTTTGAGCCTTTGTTATTCTGACTACCCTCCCTGCTTCCTTCTACCTTAACTGGTACAATTTTCTGTCCTCCTCCTTCTGTGTTTCCTTATACTTCCTAAATGCTATCTTTTTCTCTCTAACCTTCACCGCCACCTGTTTTGAGAACCATAGTGGCTTTTTCTTTCATTTTGATTTGTTTATTTGCTTCACACAAAGGCTTGTTGCCTCTGTGATATCAGTTTTGATGTTTCCCCATTGTTGCTCCACACCTCCTTCTAGCCTATTTGCTAGTGCTTTTCTAAGGCACTCTCCCATCTTGCCAAAGTCAGCCCTCCTGAAGTCCAGAACCCACAATTTTGTATGTCCTGACTCTGTAGCTGAGTTTATCATGAACCACACTGTTTGGTGGTCACTTGTTCACAGATGGCTACCCACTTCTAGATTTGAGATCCTCTCACTGTCCCCATTTGAGAGTACGAGTTCAAAGATTGCTCCCTCATCAGTAGGTTCCAAAACTAGCTGTCTGAGGCATGCACCTGAGGGGCATAGAGAATGGCCATGCTTTTGGGTGTGGCTGCAGCCAAGGTGCTCCAGTTAACATCTGGTATATTCAGGTCCCCCTTCAACAGTATTTCCCCTTTCTCTGCCATCCTAAGGATGCCTTCTATCATATCCTTGTCCATTCCCTTCCCCTGACATGGGGGTTTGTATACAACCCCTGTATGGATTGTGGTGCCATTTTCAGTCTCTAAGGTGACCCACAGTGCTTCCTCTCCTCCCTGTTTACTCTTTTGTTCAGTTGCTTTTAACTCTTTCCTTACATAGAGAGCTACTTCTCCCCCTCTTCTCCACTCCCTGTCTCTCCTGTAGGTTGTGTGCCCTGGTATGTTAACATCCCAGTCATGGTCCTCTGTGTACCATGTTTCTGTGACTTCTACAGTATCCAGGCATCCCTCTTCCATCATGGCCACCAGTTCAGGGAGCTTGATGCCCAGACTACATGTATTGGTACTCATTACCCTCCATTTCTTGATGGCCTTACCCCTTTTTGCCCCATCCCTGTCCTTATTGTGTTTGTCATTTTCTCCATTTACCACTGCCCTTCTCCCTATTGACATCTCTATCTTGGTGTTTACCTCAGTTACTACCCTGCTCTTTTTGGGGGGCTAGGATTTCCTTGATCCTTTCCAGTGTCTCCCCCCTTGACTAATTTAAATGCTTGTCAGTGAAGCATTTAAACATATCACCTAGGATCCTGGTTCCCCTCCTGGTCAGACGCAGACCATCATGCCAGTATAGGCCTGCATCCCTCCAGGTGGACCCCCAGTCCCCAATGAAGCCAAATCCCTGAGCTCTGCACCAGATTTTCAACCACTTAATAAATTCCATGGTGTGGAGCACCCTTGCCTCACCCATGCCATAGACAGGCAGCACCTCCGAGAAGGTTACCATGCGTGCTACTTGTCTAAGACCCCTCCACAACTCCACAAACTCTTCCTGCACTGCTCTGATCCCTTTCTTAGCTAGGTCATTTATTTTTATTTTATTTATTTATTCTAGAATTACAAGTACCTTTGAGCCAAGGCTCTTTAACAAAGGTTCCACATCAGAAATAACAAACAACAAGGAAACAACAGTTAAATAACAGTAAACAATTCATGTACAACAGTGCTATTTAAAGGAGTCAATTATAGGAAAAGTAAGGTGTAGAGGAGGAGGAGAAGTGAAAGTAGTTAACGGAGGCAGCTATAGTAAGATGGTGAACACAGCTAGGATGCATATGACAACAAGGAATGGGTAGGGTCAGGTGCCTGGGGTGGCAGAGAAACAGGGAAGAGAGGAGAGGGGGGGAGGATGAAGATTCAGCTGGAGGCATTTGCTGAAAAATAAATGGGAAGGAGTGATAGAAGAGAGAGGCAGGGTGGTGGGGGATAAGTGCTGTAATGGGGCAAGGAGAGACTAATGAGGTGGTATGAAGACCTGAGATTTGAAGTGGCACCTCGGGAGCTTGGGGTGGGGGACTGGGGGGCCCGGGGATTAAGCAGTATATAAGTTAGGATTAAAGCTGTGTAGGTCATCATCTAGGAAAGGCAGTCACAGGAGCTAGAGGCAATGAGATGGGCCTGGAGCCTGGTTTTGAACAAAGTGTTGAGGCAGAGGAGATGGTGTGGCTGAGACATTTCATCCAAAGAGGAGCCCTATAGGTGAAGGAGCACTGGCCCTGTGTAGTTCTACAGTGAGGAACTTATAGAATCTGGGTTGTTGAGCTCGTGGTGTTCTGTCAGTTAGTGTTTTGATGTATCAAGGCAGTAACACCGGGGGGTGTGAGGCCAAGGTTGTTTTTTCCTGCCATAGCACGTGAGATACTTTATACAGTTGGAAAGTTGGAGCCATCCAGATTGTTCATAACGGGCACAGGTGTGGGTGAGGTGGTAGGCACCAGTTGTGAGTCATCATGCTTTGTTAAGAGCAGTTGTTATATGTCGGAGAGCTGATGTTGTGGCAGAGCCATAGATAATGAGGCCATAATCAATAATTGACACCACAGAGCTCTGGACGGCAATCTTCAGGGCCTCTGGGGTGAGGTGCTACCTGTGCTTGTAGAGTAATCCAAGGTGTGTGCTGGCAGCTTTAGCCATGTTGTCAATGTGAGCCATATAGGAGAGATTGGGGTCAAGCAGAATCCCTAGGTATTTGAAAGTGTAAACTTGTTCAAGGACAGTGTCTGCTTGGTGGAGATGGCAAGGGGGTGTTGCTTGTAACGGTTATGTGAACTGAAGAATAGCAATGTCTTGGTTTTCTTGTGATTGAGGACTAGTTTATGATTGGAGAACCATGTTTCAACGGCACTGAATCCAAGTTGGAGGCTGTGTTGTAGTGGTGAAAGGTCCTTGTGCATAGAAAATACAACAGCATCATACGTATACAGGATGATTTGTTCTAAGCAGGATTGTGGTAGGGAGTTTAAAAAGAGGCTGAAAAGGAGAGGGCCCAGTATGGACCCCTGAGGTACTCTGGAGCGGACAGGCAAGGTGTCCAAGATAGCACTGGCAATTTTTACTCTTTAAGAGCGGTTGTCAAGGTAGCTTCTGAACCAGTGGGCTGAGTGCAGTGCGAGGCCAGCAAGGAATAGCTGGTTATACAGCAGCCGATGATGGACCATGTCAAATGCCTTAGAGAGGTCAATGAAGACAGCCCCTGTAAGAAGTCCTTTATCAAGGGAACTATGCACTGCACCGGTAAATTCAAGCAGGGCAGTGGTGGTACTATGCCCTTTTCTAAAACTGTGCTATGTGCACAGAATATCATATCTGTCCAAATAATCAGTGAGCTGGTCCACAACAATACACTGTAGGGCCTTGGATAGTGGTGGCAATATGGAGATCAGGCGGAAGTTGGAGTGGAAGGTCTTATCCCCAGTTTTGTGGACCGGGGTCACAGTGGCAGTTTTCCATATTTCAGCAAATGTACTGGTGTGGAGAAAGAGGTTAAGAATTTTAGTTAGGGGACTTAGGACCTCGTCAAGTGTAAGTGATAGCATCTTAAGGTCTAGGGTGTCACTGCTAATTCTGGAAGTGGAGATGGCTGATGCAATGTGGCAGTGAGCTTCATTCATCTTAATCTCCCTGAAGTAGACATGAGGGTGGTTTGACAGAGTGCAGGGTGTGTTAGAGGGCATGTGACTGACTGTGAAGAAATCAGGTGGTAGAACAGTACTGAGGTCAGTAAAAGCCGTGTTAAAGGTATTTGCAATGACCATGGGATCAAGGGTAGTGGACCCTTCAACAATTAACATGGCCGGAGGGGACTTTGATTGTTTCCCCCAGTAATGTCCTTGATATTGTTCCAGAAAGCACGACCATTTCCCCAGGTGTCGGTGAGGACATCCTTATAATATGAGCTTTTTGTGAGACGAATGGATTTTGTGCAGGCATTACGGGCATGTTTGTATTTTTGGATGTCAGATTGTTTGCCTGTGGCTTTAGCCACTGCCCACAGGTGGTCCCTAGATTTCAGCTGGGAAAGGAGCTCTGCAGTTATCCAAGAGTTGCAGAAGGCTTTTGTTTTCCATTTTTTTTAAGATGCGAAGAGGTCACAGGCCTTATTGAAGGTGGTGATGAAGTAGCAGAGGGAAAGATTAACATCCATCGCCTTGTAGATGGGCTGCCAGTCTTGCAAGGATAGGTACTGTTTGAGATGGGTAAGTTGACCACAGTGAAGGACTCTGCTGGTAATGATTATAGGGGGTGGCTTTAGAAATTTATTAGACCATTCACATATAACCGGGAAGTGGTCACTGAGAGAGTTTTGGAGAACGGAGGTATGAGAAATCCTGGTAGGGCGATTGGTGAGAACCCAGTCAAGCAGGGTACTGGTGCCAGTTTTGTAATTTATCTGAGTCGGTGTGGTGACCAATTGTGAGAGGTTGGCAGCTGCAAAGGCATCCTTATAAGTGTAGACATCAGATGTGAGCCAGTTTATATTGAAATCACCAAGCAGAACGTGTTCAGAGCCAGGAGGTTGGGAGTTGACGAAGTTCAGAACTTCTTTGATGCCAAGATCTTGATCTCGAGGTGCAATATATATAGAGACAATGGTTAGGGCTTTTTGATTGGGACCTAGAATAATTTTAACAGGTAGAAGCTGGGCCGAGGAGGCAGGGACAGGGGTTGGAACAAGGTGCCCCAGGAGATTATCCTTAATGTAGATGGCACAGCCTCCTCCCCTTTTAGAGACACGGTCCAGTCTGAAAACATTGTAGCCCTGTAAGATAATTGCCAGATCAGGAACATTTGGTGTCAGCCATGTTTCAACTACAGCAAGGATGTCAGGATTATGTTGTCTGATAAAGGCTTGGAGTGCATCAGGCTTTGGTAACAGGCTGCAGACGTTAATGGTTGTGATGGTGAGGGATCCTGACTTTTTCAGAAGGCTTGAACAGCCCGGGCCAGGGTTCGGAAGGATGTTGCCCAAGATCAGTAGGAGAAGTAGGAGGAGCTTCATTGAACAGCGGCACAGGTCCAGTAGTGATAATTTGTGTTTCCATTTAGTGTTTGGGCAGTAGGTAGAGTCCATATGACAGTCACGATGATATGCAGTGTGGTACAGTAGGTATAGCTGGCTTTAAGACCAATCTTAGTGGTATTAAAGAAGCAGCCAGGTATTTCCATGTGGAGGCCCAAAGGGAGGACTGGTCGAGAAGTGGAGCGTTCCCAAGGTACTGCTGGTATTGATTAAGTAGATAGTGTGTACAGGGTGGGGGTGGCAGGGACCTGAGAGAGAGAACAAGGGAGGAAGGACAAGGAGGGAGAGAAGGGGAAGGAGCAGGTGGGGGAGGGAACTCATACCTGGTATAGGGCAAAAGAAAAGGAAAAAAAGAAATAGGCAGGGAGAGGTAGTGAAAATAGAAAATTTCTGCAACATAGGATTTAGTAGGGAGGCAGTACAAGGAAGGTATATAGCAAAGTAAAGCAACTGTGACTTTAAGAGGGTAGACTTTATTATGAAAGAACAAGATCCCTCTAGTGGCAGATCTGTATAACCTGCTAATGGAAAACTAACCAAAAAAAAAAACCTTCTGTTAGACACTTGAATGTTGCTTAGCTGCAGCTAAATCTATTTGTAAAAAGCGCCAGGTGACAAAAGCAGGGGAAAAGTCCTGGCCAATTGGAGTGAGTTTGCTGGAAGCGCCCGTGTTCCGATTGGCTGCGCTGTCGCCTTACCTTTCAAGGAGCTGCAGGCGGGCATCTGGTCTCGGTCGGTGGCTGGCTGGGTGCCGACCAACTTTGGGGGAGCTGAAGCAGCCCTGTTCAAGGGCAAGCAGCTGGAGAGAAGAAAAATAGCAAGGTTTAAATAGCATAGAGGCAGGACAGGTTTAGACTGAGCAATTTAGCAAGACAAAGGAGAGTCAGACTTTTCGGTGCCAAGGCAGAGTGCTTGGATGGGGGGGTGGTGCAGGAGCAAGGAAACAACAGAAGAGCTGTAAGCACCTTAAAACAGTAGTAGAAATTACAATCAAGCTAATACAGTTGAAATCCTTCTATTAGACACTTGAATTTTGCTTAGTTGCAGCTAAATCTATTTGTAAAAAGTGCCAGGTGGCAAAAGCAGGAGAAAAGTCCTGGCCAGTCAGAGTGGGTTTGCTGGAAGCACCCGTGTACTGATTGGCTGCGCTGTCACCGTACCTTCCAAGGAGTTGCAGGTGGGCATCCTGGTCTCTGTCGGTGGATGGCTGGGTGCCGACCGACCATGGGGGAGCTGAAGCAGCACTGTTCAAGGGCAGACAGCTTCCAAGGAGCTTCAGGTGGGCATCCAGATCACGGTCAGTGACTGGCTAGGTGCCGACCGACCATGGGGGAACTGGAGCAGCCCTGTTCAAGGGCAGGCAGCTTCCAAGGAGCTTTAGGCGGGCGCCCTGGTCGTGGTCGGTGGCTGGCTGGGTGCTGACAGACAGTGGGGGAGCTGAAGCAGCCCTGTTCAAGGGCAGGCAGCTTCCAAGGAGCTGCAGGTGGGCATCCAGATCATGGTCAGTGGCTGGGTAGGTGCCGACCGACCATGGGAGAACTGGAGCAGCCCTGTTCAAGGGCAGGCAGCTTCCAAAGAGCTGCAAGCAGGTGTTCTGGTCTCGGTCGGTGGCTGGCTGGCTGGGTGCCAAGCGACCATAGGGGAGCTGAAGCAGCCCTGTTCAAGGGCAGGCAGCTTCCAAGGAGCTGTAGGTGGGCATCCAGATCATGGTCAGTGGCTGGGTAGGTGCCGACCGACCATGGGAGAACTGGAGCAGCCCTGTTCAAGGGCAGGCAGCTTCCAAGAAGCTGCAAGCAGGTGTTCTGGTCTCGGTCGGTGGCTGGCTGGCTGGGTGCCAAGCGACCATAGGGGAGCTGAAGCAGCCCTGTTTAAGGGCAAGCAGCTTCCAAGGAGGACAATGACATCCTGCTCCCTCCCTTGTGCAGCTGCTCCAGCAATCCTGAGGATTCGCTTCCTGTCCCTCCATGCCATGGCACCAGACATGCACCTTACCTCCCTCTCCCCTACCTGCCCTAGTTCTACCTTCCTAACAATGGAGTCCCCCACCAGGAGTTGTTTCCTTCCCCTGTGGGATCCCATGCCACCCTCCTGTGGTTCTCCTTTGTGGAGGTTCCCAGCATCCACCTTGGTCTCCACTGTGAATGCCTCCATAGAGAAACCACACTTTGCCAGAACTGTATATGAACTGTGGAGAAGTACAACTGGAGGGAATTGCCTCTGTTCCACCACCCTCACCCTCCCTGAGCCCACTGTGGTCCAACAGCTCCTCTTCCTTGGCAACATCTGAGGCAACGACTGTGGCACTGGCGGTCCCTGGGTAGGAGAGGAGGTTCCACAAATCCTGGCCAATTCAGCCTGAAACTATGGGTGGTTTTCACAGAAATGTATTGCACTATGTGGAGCAGAAAGATTCCCTGGAGGAAGTAATAGTTAACAACAAAGGAAAAACACACAAAAAGAGTACAACACAGTAGTGGGGGGCAGAAAACAATCCGTTAATTTGGCCATCGGATGCAATGGTGGTCCAGCAGCAGGTACAGCATTGTCAGTATTTGCTGCTGCTATTCTCATATTGTGTCAACCTGCTGCTGCAAAGCACCGACCCTCTGATTACTCTCCTCCAGGGCCGCCCATACCAGGGCAATGTCAGCATCTGTTGCAGGGACTGTGGTAGGGTCCACTTCAGGTGGAAATCCAGGTAGTGGTGGAGGTGAAGAGGGTGGTGTTGGCAGCTGTGGTGGTGGTGGTGCAGCTGATGTACTGGCCCTCCTCCTGCTGTAGCGAGGCACAACTTCGACCCCAGCAGCACCCTTGACCACTGCCACAGAAGGCCAGCAGGTGGACGCCTGGTCCCTTTCATGGCAGCCTGCTACTCCACCTTGTGGTGGTTGAATATGTGGGTGCACTGGCCACTGGTCCCCCAGGGGTCACAGCACACCAGCACACCACACAGATGACACACCACGACTGTGCTGTCTCCCCACATAAAGTTAAAAAACTCCCACACTGGGGAGCTGCGGGGGGGATCAGACACAGTCCTCACACCACCTACGGTTTCCAGAGGCACCTCCTGTGGCTGTGGGAGTGGTGGAGAGGGAGCTGCTGGAGCACCTACAGCTGCTACCGGTGGTGGCGGTGGTAGTGGCAGAGAAGGTGGATTCACAGCAGCCACTGGTGGCACTGGTGCTGCTGCTGCTGCTGTTGCTTCCACTGCGGGGGGAAGCAACACCCAGGAGTCGGGAGCAGTCCAGCATCACACGACCACCTCCACATGTCCACACTTCCCTCCTCTGACTGCGCCCATGGTCCAGCAACTCACCTTCTCCAGGGTCGACATCCATCCCTCCCACACAAGTCCCAGCACACACACACACACACACAGTCTCACACACACACACACACACACACAAAACAAAACAAAGAAAACAAAACTTGTAAAAAAAATTAACTACTAAAAAAACAATCACAAACACAATACAAAAACTAAATAAAGATAGCTTTAAAAAAGCTGTTTTCTTCACAGAAAGGTAATAATGCACTTTGTCACTGACTCCTACACTGCACTCTCACAAAGCCTTCTCTCTTCCCGAATGCAATGGAGAAAGTGAAACTGCTTCTCTGACTCACTTCTTTCCAACCTGGCTAAAGCATGTGACTTACAGTACTGTTAGCCATGTGATGTGTTGGGGGCTGCCTATTTACTCGTCACTTCGCCTTTTTTCTTGTTAAGGCATAATGGCACTCTGAAGTAATAATGATAACGCAAAGTGAGCTCTTTACCGTGCCCACTTTGCGTTGTGCTCTGCCAACATGAAGTGCCCACTTCACGTTCACTTCACCAGCGGATTAAAAATTAGCTGCATCTCTAGTAGTGTGCTGTGTAGCCCCAGCCTCACAGTCACGCCATCAGACTGAGCAAGTGCTGGTCAGAAAACCATGAGAAATATAGTCTGGATGAAAGGAAGGAACAATGAACCAAAGTAGGTCTAATCCCAACAAGCTTCTAGGAAATAATGAATCTCAGGCACTGCTACTGTGGCATTGACATTGTTCTCCTCCCCTCTCCCTAAACCTTTCCGCCATTCAAGACATACACATAAGCACTTTCAGCACAATACTTGGCAATCAACCAGCACTGTCCAGGACATTGTTCACTAATAAAATACAGTAGATCTGGATTGTAATACATGAGCTTTGCTGCTGGCAGAATTGATTATTGCACACACGAAGCACACCCCCAACAGACAACAAGGCATAGTTGCAGCATTTCCCACTCACTGCAGATAAGACACCACACGAGAATTCAACTGAAGTCAGGCCATGTGATTTTTATCATCTTTTCTATACTTCAGCTTTACCACAGACATCCCAAATTAGGAAAATAAGCACATACACAGAATAAAGACCAGAGCAATAGAACTCCATAGGATACAAAAAAATGTCTAGTAATTACTTAAAAGAAAGCAGCTTACATATACACTGTGTCTTATAGATTGTTGTTACTGGGCTCACCCCTGTTATTTATTACCTGATCATTCTCCTGTGTCTACCCTGCAAACCACCACACATGCCAAGGTCATAACTGGAAATAAGCCTCATGGGCTCTGCTTGTTTGTTGTACAGTACCTGATAAAGTAAATTTTAAACAAATAAATAACGGTAGGAGTGGGGTGCAGGAGGCAGCATACTCCACCCCACAAAAAAATGCCTTGTCACTCTTCTCAGGAAGTGACTGCTTTCGGACGTCACAATGTACAGTATCCGGAAAACTTAAACAGAGCTTGTGAGTGTTAATCTGATTAAGGATAGGAACTTTGTATTTGTCAGTATGGTGAAGTCAGTTTATTGATAGTAATATCTGACACAGAGCTAGTAACACAGAAGGAGTATTTTATGACTGAGAAACATAACACACTCAACAGAATCATTTTGCAACCTCAGTCCAGTCAGACTTATACTTAACTCATGAAACTGCAACTGACACTACAGTTTGCCACTGGCAGACATAGAATAAGCAAACACCATGTGGCAAATGACATTATAGTTTGCTACTGGCAAAGATAGAATAAGCAAATACCATGCAGCAAGCAGCACACCAGATTCCCCCAACTGGTAGGCAATAAGAAAATGCAAGCACAAAAAGCTCTCGTCTGAGCCAACACAGCAGCATAAAGCCATTCACACCACTCATGGAGAGCACGGAGCTCATGTGGGAAAGCTGGATACATAGAAACATAGAAAACAGATGGCAGATAAGAACCACTATCCCCATCTACTCTTCCCTTTTTCCTTACCTGTAACAGTGGCTGGCGACCCTATTTGGGCATCAGCTTAGCCTCTCCTTCCCACTTCTAGGGTTCTTTATGTCTATTCCAAGCATGCTTGAATCCCTCTACTGTGTTTGCTCCCACCACCTATTGGGGCAGGTCATTCCATGTATCCAACTCCCTGTCAGTGAAGAAGAATAACTTCCTCATATTTCTTTTATCCTTCCCCTCTCAGTCTTACATTGTTCCCCCTTGTTATTGCACTCATTCTATACTGAAAGATGTCACCCACTTGCACCTTATTTATGCCTTTAAGATACTTGAAGGTCTCTATCACATTTCCACTTTGTCTTCACTCCTCCAGCGAATACATATTGAGGTCCCTCAATGTCTCCTCATACTGTATGTCTTGTGGTGCAAGCCCTGTACCATCTTAGTTGCCCTTCTCTGTACCCACATCCACCCTGTCTACACCTTTACAAAGATGTGGCTGCAGAACTGAACAAGGTATTCCAGATGAGACCTCACCAGCATTCTGTACAGCGATATCACCACCTCCCTTCTTCTGCTCATGATACCCCTCAGTGTACCCCAGAAGGCCACTGATTCTCCCTATAACCTTTGTGCATTGTTTGGCCACTGTTAGCTCATCCAAGATGATAATCCCCAAGCATCTTTCTTCCCTAGTGACTGCCAGCAACCCCTCCCCACCATCCTGTAGCTCTCTGCAGGGTTTCTGCACTCCAGGTGCATGACTTCGCACTTCTTCACATTGAATCTCAGTTGCCACACTTTGGACCATTTTTCCAGCTTTTATAGGTACCTCCTCATTTTCTCCACCCCATCTGGAGTGTCAATCCTATTGCAAATCTTGGTGTCACATGCCAAGAGCCCTTTTCTTCCAGCCCTTCTGAAATGTCACTAATGAAGACATTGAAAAGGACTGGCCCCAGGACTGCTCACTGAGATACCCCACTGGTCACCTCCCTTTCCTTGGACTGGATATCATTAACCACCACCCTCTGTTTCTATCCCCAAGCCAGTTCTTATCCCAGTTCCTGTGATGAAGTTCTCCTTGAAGATGGAGCTAACAGAGAAGTGTGCCATGTCCAAGATGTCCACTGGGGTTTGTATATCCACACAGACTAGAGAGATCCATGTTAATCAGAATCACGATGTGGCATAATACACTGTGAATAAAAATGTTCACCCTGTATTTTTATAGTGTATAGTATTTTTTTATTCATTTGTTAACCGGATTGGTGCACTGATCCAAAGACCTTTTTCAGGCATGGCCTGGACCAGAGACTGGCACAGTCAATTGTAAAATACCGTGAACAGCAGCAGTGAATCATACATAATCAAGGACAGAATCCAGTACAGTCAGGCAACATACAGAGGTGGACAAATAATAATACAAGCACACAGTGCAAGATACAACAAACAAGGTGGGCAATATACAAGATAAATACATAAATAGAAGCAAGGTATCAATGTTCTGTAACAATAGATCATGTTACAGTTATGAGAAATGTGCAGTGTTACAGTTATGTGATATGTGCACACAGCAGTTCTTTGACTTTCAGAATGAAACTGTCGTATGCAGTCTCTAGAGGCTCTATAATGTTGCTGTACCACAGAAGGGTACAATCAAATTCAATGACCTTTGAAGTGTGGTACAACAACATTTTGAAAGGGATTGAATTCTATGCAGAGAAATTCTCTGTCATACACTGCATATCACTTCTTGGTAGATGAGGATGTCTTTCCCACCTAGATAGCCTGTTTCCCCTACCTACCGTGATGCAAATGACCCTTCTTATTTGCCAGCTTTATTATCATTTCCACTGCATCGATGTTCCATTATGCAAATCTTAAGCATTCATGAATGCCAGTGTCATTTCTGACCCTACCACCTCTGCTTTGAGGATGTTCAATGCATTCACTGCCCTATTAGAGAAGAAGGACTTTCACATATTTTGCCTGGGTCTGCCCCCCAGCTTCATATCATGACCCCTTGTTCTTGGACACCTTTTAATCTGAGTATGCTTCCCTCTTGAAACTTATTTATACCTGTAAGGTATTTGAAAGTCCCTATCTTTTCATATCATACTGTATCGTATCCATATTTACCTCTAGAGTGTATATAATGAGACACTTTAATCTCTGGTCATAATTATTGTATAATAACTGGCCATCAATGTTTTACATAGACTGACCTGAGTTATAATTAGTCATTATAACCCATGGGTTATGATGGCGATTATGCGCTGAGTCACTCAAAAAACAGCCACTCCCTGATTGGCTGTTGCTCTACTACTGGGCGGAGTAAATTTTCAGAAATATGGTGGCTCCGCCTTTTAGTATCGAGGCCACCAGACCGAGAGTCATCAACGGTTTCTTTTTTTTTTTAACCAGCTCAACATCTACAAACAAAAAAAAATCTATCTGGTTGATCCTGTCATTCGGAACATGCAGTGGACAACAACTACCAGTGGGAACCGGGAACGGCTCAGAGGTTGAAGTGCCTGAGGTATGCCCGATTGTGACTGCAATCCAAATGCTCAGCTCTGCAAGTCTGCATGTGAAAAAATAAATGCCAGATTAAATAGAACAGCTTTACAAGAAAAAAAAAGCAAAGGAGACAAAGATAGATTGTGTGTGTGTGTGTGTGTGTGTGTGTGTGTGTGTGCACGTGTGCATGTGCGTGTGCGTGTGTGTGTGTATGTGCGTGTGTGTGACTGCCATATGAGTGAGACACAGTAATAAATGCACTTTGACAAAAACAATTGCTGATCAGCAATTATAAACAATAAATGATGGGGAAATTTTGTACTCAAATGCAATGGTTGCTGTTGGTGTGGGATGCTTTAATAACCCCTTCAGGCTTCACCCTCAGGGTTTATGTAGCAACCCACACCTCGAATGACCATTAACTTCTCATAATGCACACTTCCCCATCCATTATTCTATATGTTACAGTCACTGCACCATTTTTTAATCATAAAGGATTTTATAATGATTTTTCAACAATGGGACAGACATGAAACAGAGATGACTTGGCATCAAATGCAGTAGGTAACAGTTATATACTTAACTTTTGCTTATAGGATACACTGCATATATAGCATTCACTGAAGGAATTTAACACTAAACAGAGCTCTACATTGGAATGATTAGTCTCTTTCTATATTAGCCATAATAAGGAAGAACATCAACCATTGTATGATGAACCATACCCTCTAGCTCTGAGTCAATAAAGGAGTATGCAGCCTGAGTATACATCAGCCTGAAAGTTGTGTGGGCTCATCTTGTTGAACCTTTACAGAAGAGAAGTGAGCAAAATTCTGAATATTACCAGCCATTGCTGACCTGTCTAGTGGGAGAGGGGGGTGATCCGGTATTATTAAGAGTGCTCTTTTCTAAGATCTTTCATCCCATAAGGACTGAAGTGAACCAGTTCAGGTGGAAGCTTAATATGGAGTAAGACTGTTGTCTGGGTCAGAAGGGTGGGTTGCCAGGTGGGGGTGGGGAGAGCATAGGTATGATCTGAGATAGAGGCATTTCTTGTGTGTGGTTGGTGGTGGTGTATGTCAACCATTCAAAATGTGCTAACTAAGCCAGTACCATATTCCATGTAAGAAGAGGGGGAGGTAGATTCTGGCACCTCCTCATCAGGATAGCCCTTTTGGCTTCAAGCGGCACCACAATGAGCCTTTTTTTGAATTGCTTGGAACAGTTTGACACCTTTGAGGTATTGCTCAAGAAGTTAAGGGTTGGGGCAGCAGAGCCTTTTATTTGTAGGATCTTGGAGCAGTCCAAAATTACTCCTGTCCAGAAGGGCATCAGTATGGGACACTGCCCTAATATGTGCAGCAGATTGGCCTGTGGGGCCTGCCACCTCCAGCATGTGGAATGGGGGATGAGTCCCATTTTTTGGAGTGTGTCCAAGGTATGGTACCATCCCAGAAGTACCTTAAGGAGTATAAGTTGGCTCCTAGAGTCCCTGTAGACCAGATAGGCATCCTTGAGGTATCACCACCCTTCGGTGTCCGTTATCTTTATTTAGGTCCTGCTCTCATTGCACCTTACACTCAATTGTGGTATCGGGTAGATAGTCCCCAAGCATACCATACATCTTGCCTGCAGTGCCCTTTACTTCACCTTGTTTATTTTTTATTTATTTATGTTTTTGGTTACCAGGTAAGTGGATTGATTCAGAGGACCATTTTCAGTCATGACCCGGGCCACCAGGTGGTGATGCAGTGTTGCAGAGTAGATACATTATATAATCTATACAATTGTTATACAGTAGAGCATAATTGAACAACAAAACAGACATTATTTACATATGTTCAACAAACATGGCAAGCAAAATATCCTAAGAAAGCAGGAAGCAGTGTTTTGCATTTGCACAATGCATGGAGGTTTCTGCTCTGGGCATAGGGGACAGGGGTTGGGAAAAAAGGCACCAGGTTTTGGTAGGATTATTGTGACTTTCAGGCTTCAACTCTGCCCTGTGAGCATTTACAGGTGGATTCTTCCAGTAGCCAGGCCATCAGGCTAGCTTTGAAAGACACATGGGATGGAGATGTATGGATGATTTCAGGAAGGCAGTACCAGAGGGAGGGGGCAGAGACAGTGAATGCCTTACTATCCATCACTGTAGAGACACAGAGAACTTCAAGGATTTGACTGGAGGAGGCCCTAAGAGGTCTAGTGGCTGTTCTAATTGTGAGTAGGGAAGCATAAGGGGATAGTTGGTTACTTCTGAGACCACTGTCTACTAGGCAGCCTATGGCATAGTCAAAGTGTGCCTGGAGAGGGAGCCATGCAAGAGACTGGTAGAGTGAACAGTGATGAGTTAACGAGGGGGCTTTGAGAACAAAGCGACAGATGGCGTTGTATGTCGTATTGAGGTGGGAGTGTTGTTTAATGAACATGAGGGAGTAGATGGGGGAGCAGTAATCCAGGAGTGGGAGAAGGTTGCCTTGTGCAGTGGCAAGGCAAGCGTCTGGTGATAGCAGCTAGTTTGCGTGGTATGCCGCATCTAGCTTCCGATTAATCTTACTTATGGTCAGAGATATATGATCATTGTAGGCGATCAATGGGTCAAGAGTAACCCTGAGATATTTGAAGGAGGTGACCTGCTCGAGTGGAGGGCCTACGGGTGTACATACTGTGAGGGAGGAGTTTGATTTGGCATGCATGGTGATCAGCCATTTCCACCCATCTCCCATAGGTGATATGGCTCTGAGGGTCTTGGATGCATTCCTGATCTGGAGAAATCTCCAGAAGTCTGTTTTGGGTAGCAGATACTGTGCCTGCCTTTGCAGGAAGGACATCATGGCTTCAGAGACCTGTGCATAAAGATCTGCTATCGTGCAGATGCCTGACTACTACTAAGAGTGCCAGTTGAAGGTTTGCCCCCCCCCCCACTAGCACATCTGGGTTGCGCCATAAGGGGCTGTACTATGCAGGTTGTTCCCATAAGGGAGCTGGACACTGAGCGAGATGTTTGCACCTGTGCCAGGCTTCTCTTGTCACTCGGATAACAGGAGGAAGTTGGACATTTGGGAGTCCCCTTTGCTCAGTAGATTCCCCAGCTATTTGGATTCTGATAGGTCCTTTTCCAGATTCACCCATACATGGGTATTTGGGGTTTTAGGGAGAAACCATCTGATTGCTTGTGCAGCCCTATATGCATGTAAATATTCCTGCAGCCAGGGGAGACCCATTCCCCCCAGACCAGTGCACCCGTAAGCTAGTTTTTCCAAATCTTGGGGCTTTGTCTGTCACTTTGTTGATTTTCAGAAGTGTGTTTGGTTGTGTAGGGATTGGTAGGTTGCACATGAGGTATGCTATCTTAGGCAGCACAAAAAATGTGTACAGCATATACCCTGCCTTTCAGTGATAGGTGTAACTTAGTCCATCTTAGTGTTTCTGCTCTGATGGAGGCTGTGATTGGTGTATTGTCTGTCTCAACCAAGTTCCTCCATAGTGTGGTGATGTTTATCCCCAAGTAGGTAAAACCTTGGGGTGTCCATACCACTGGAGTGCCCTGTAGGCATTTCCTCATGCAGGGCAAGTTTAGTGGCGACAGCATGCCACTACACCATTTTAGTTGCCCTCCGCTAGACTGCTTGTAACCTGTTCATGTCCATTCAGAGATATGTTCTCCAGGACTGGACACACTACACTAGTTGAGGATTCATCAATTACTTAATTTTACAGTGGTATAAACACCTCATACATCATGCTGGTGACACCTGTGCATAGCAACATCCCACTGGTGCTCCCATCTGCTTTGTCACACTGCTTGGCTTCTTTTAGGTCATCAGAAATGACAGTCCCCAGTTTTATTTCCTCTTTTGTGCTCACCATTGCAGTACCCCCTTCATGTTCAGTGAGGGGATTGCCGCAGGCTGCTGGAAGAGTGTGTGCAGACCTACAGGACCATGGGAGCACTATGACTGCCTGGAAGCAATGGCCATAGCCATCTACCCACAGCACCACACCAGTGCAAGGGTATCCTGCAGTGTACAGCCTTGAGTGAAATGTCAAGTACAGACAGGAAACCATGTCAGGTCAGCAGTACACAGAGTGGAGGACCTGGGTACATGATGCGAGTGGATACCATTTGCATGGTCACTGCATGGTATTATGCCAGCTGTAGTGCTGCAGTGACAGGACAGCAAGGACATTGCCCAGACAGTGGTATGGGTCAGTGACAACACAGAGCTAGCCATGGGTGGTGTGTTCAGCATACAGGGGCACTGCCCCACTGTTTGGTAGCCAGGCACAGCTCTCCCTGCAAAGCATGGTCTGGTACACATGTAGGGGTACAACAAATACACACAAAATGTGTCTCATCCCTTACCCAGTCTCTGAAATAGGAACTCCTTTGAACTAGTGGTAACCTTCATCTGCTGAGTCCCTGTTGGAATGTATAGATCATCCCTGGTAGTCTAGTGGCACCTCTTACTCCAGTACTCATTTGAATTAAGAACCCATCCCTGGTAGTCTAGTGGTACTGCCCTTGCACTTTGATCCCTGTTTGAATATATACATCACTGCTGCTAACCCAGTGGCCTCTCAAACCTCCTGATGGCCTGTGACCTCCCAATGTTAACCCCCCACCCCTCAAGGAGGCCAGTACATACCTGCTATTCTCCTCCCTGTCTGCATACAGTATGCTCTGCACAAGTCCGGCAGTGATATGCAAAGTTGTATATTACTACAGGACTTGTCTGAAAATAAAGCAAATTAGACTTAGTTCATTTTGATGCACGTCCTGTGATAATATAGATATTTGTAAATCACCACAGGGCTTGTACAGGGCAGATGGCTGCTGGTCAGGGACAAGAACAGTGGGTATGTGATGGTCATCATGGGGGACTGGCATGGAGAATCAAAGGTTTCTAACAGGTTCCCCTATCATGGATGATTTATACATTCCATGTGGGACTGGATTTGGGTAACAGGAAGGTAACACTAGACTGCAAAGCATATTTTATACATTCAAACTAGGAATGGGGTGGAAGGGTTTACCACTAGACTACCAGGAATGACTTATACATTTAAATGAAAATTGGGGTGTAAGGTAGGTACCTCTAGACTACCAGTGATGATTTATACATTTAAATGAGGACCGGAGTAGGAGGTGGGGGTATACCCCCCCGACAGCAACACCATTACAGTGAACAGCGTTGATGCTGACAACATCGACAGTTCGTTGTAATGGTGCTCCCGAGACCCCGGCACTCTGTCTCCGGGTCCTGTACCTCCTCCCTCCGAATCAACTCTGACTCAGAATTGATTATATTTAGTATGGAGTGGTGCGGGGGGGGCAGAGCCCCCCTGCCTGAATGGGGACCAGATTTCCTTATGGATATATGTCAACCGCAATATGTGAACAACATAAATCCATCTTAGTGATTCCGGTCGATGAAATAGTTGTCAAACCGGCATTGTAGAGCCAGAGGTGGGTACCACAAGACTACCACAGATGGGTTTCTAATTCACACAGGGTTTGAGGCAGAAGGGGGTTACCACTAGCACCAGGGATGAGTTCTTAATTCAAATGGGGGCGATTATGTGTGGCAGGGCCGCTGGACTACCGCAGATTTTATTTTACAGGGATTCAGGTGATAAAGAAGAGACCATGACCTCTGCTCTGCACAATACCTTGATGAACAAAACATCACTCTGCTGAATATTCTCTCTGTGTGTATTATTGCATTTTATGTAACTTGTACCACTCACTTTATTGTACGTGTATTTTTTTATCTTGCTGCAATTGTTACCCTGCACCCTACATACCAAGTGCCTTTTGACTGTGTCATCCCACCGTATGCATGTCTGGAAACTCATTCCTTAATTGTCTTGCTAAACTTTGTACTGTACCAATTGAAACATCATGATTATTCTTTTGTGCTAAGAGTGAAACCCTGCCTGTAACCACCTGGGTCATGCCTGAAAATAGGCAACTGTCTCTCTAGTGCACCTTACCCGGTCAACAAAAAATTTAATAAATAAAAAAATGAACAGTGCAGAAGCATTGTGAAACACTGCTGATGGCCACATAATAGCATGGAAATGGCTTCTTAGTAACTGCATGTCTTGTACAGTTATAAGTATCCTGTCATTTGAATATGGCAACCAGAAGCAAAGGCACACTATCCCTTCTCTGCTTCTGTGTGTCTGATGCCTGCAGGGGATTGTGGTGCACTGAAATCTGTACTTTGTGCAGTAGCATTGCCTGATAGGTATGTAAATATAGTATATCACAATATATAACACCTCTCAGGATTAGGCTAAATCAACAAGTTAAAATAATTATTATCTGATTCCAGATTTACCCATCTTGGTTACTAAATATCAGTTCAAATCACAACCTTTTGAGACACTCAGTAATGATAGGGAGCTGAATCCTGCCAATACCAACCAGTGCCTAGGTCTGTTCACTTGATTAAAAGAAACAAGTCACCTCAGTCTTTTCTATCCTCCTTCAGCTCTCCTACCTGCTTGTCCATATTATCCCATATGTATCTGTATCAGACTCCCACTTGAGCGCAGACATCCACAAATGTTAGAAATAAAGAAAACAGAATGGAAGCTGGGACCAGAGGGACCAAAAGACAAATACTTCAAGAAACTAAAACATAGATGATAGCATGATAAAGATGGTGTACCATTTAATAATACAACCAACCACAGCAATCAAAACTCCATACTGTTCCCAGCCTGGTGTTGCTGTGGGTTGAGGCACGGGGTGCCACACCTTGCTCCACGCCGGCAACCTGCATTTGGGAATGAGTGTGGGCCACTGGGGGTTGGCAGGGAGGAGATGGATCGAGCATCTGAAGGATGGCTCTCCATCTCCAAGGAGGAGTGTGATCGGTAGCCAGTGCACTCCTGACCCCTAGCAGAGGCTGAGCTCAGTGGCATGGTGCCACAAGAATGTGGGGAGGGAGCAGGGCAGATGCTTGGCAGGGGCATGTGTAGGAGTGTGCGTGAGCCCACTACAGGCATCATTGCACACCACACTCCTGCAAGGGGAGTAAAATCAGGAAAAAGACCCTGGCAGCTGGTCATTATAGAAACATAGAAACATAGAAGTTGACGGCAGATAAGGACCGCAAGGCCCATCCAGTCTGCCCATTTCTTCTTCTACCTTATAAATGTGCCATCGGCCTTTGCTCTGTCAGTGACCTATCTATTCATAGTCATTTGTATTGCTCCCTTATGCCTATCCCATGCCTGTTTGAAGCCCTGCACTGTATTCATAGCCACCACTTCTTGTGGTAAGCCATTCCATGCATCTACCACCCTTTCTGTGAAAAAGAATTTCCTCACATTCCCCCTTAATCGGCCTCCCTCTAATCTCATGCTGTGTCCTCTTGTCCTGCTATTTTTCTTATATTTAAACATGTTAGACTCTTTCACCTTGTTTATGCCCTTAAGGTGTTTAAATGTCTCGATCATATCACCTCTCTCCTCCTTTGCTCAAGGGTATACATATTGAGCTCCGTTAATCTGTCCTCATATGTTTTCTGATGCAGTCCCTGCACCATTTTGGTTGCCCTTCTCTGGACTGCCTCAATTTGGTTAATGTCCTTGTGAAGGTGTGGCCTCCAATACTGCACGCAGTACTCCAGAGGGGCCTAACCAATGTCTTGTACAGAGGGATTATTACCTCCCTCTTACGACTTGTGATATCCCTACTAATACACCCTAACACCCCCCTAGCCTTACCTACTGCTTTAGAGGTCTGCTTGGATGATTTTAGGTCATCAGTGATGATGATGCCCAAGTCTCTTTCTTCATTTGTGACTGCTAGCAACTCCCCTCCCAGCCTATAAGTGGCTTCAGGGTTTCTCTTCCCTATGTACATGATTTTGCACTTCTTTGCATTAAATCCCAGTTGCCACTCTTCTGACCATTCTGCTAGTTTATCCAGATCTCTTCTCATTCTGCCCACCCCATCTGGATCATCTACTCTGTTGCAGATCTTGGTGTCATCTGCAAACAGACAAGCCTTACCCTCTAGTCCATCTGCGAGGTCACTAATGAAGATGTTGAATAGGACTGGCCCAGGACTGATCCCTGAGTACCCCACTTGTGACTTGCATCTCTTCTGACTGTATACCATTTACCACCACTCTCTTGTTTTCTGCCAGTCAACCAGTTTGCCACCCAGTTGACCAACTTCTGACCCACCCCGAGCCTACCTAGCTTATTTATCAATCTTCTATGTGGAACAGTGTCAAAAGCTTTGCTGAAGTCAAGGTAGGCGACATCAACTGCTCCCCCTTGGTCCACCACTCTGGTTACCCAGTCAAAGAAATCTATGAGATTAGTTTGACAGGACCTTCCTTTTGTAAACCCATGCTGTCTTGGATCCTGTGCCCCTATGGATTCCAGGTGTTGCACTATCCTTTCCTTAAGGTGCCTCCATAATCTTGCCCACTACTGAGGTAAGACTGACGGTCTGTAGTTCCCCGCCTCCTCCTGCTACCACTCTTGTGGAGTGGGATCACATGAGCCCTTCTCCAGTCTTCTGGGACCTCTCCTGTGCTCAGAGACTCATTAAACAATTCTGCTAATGGCTCTGCTAGTTCCTCCTTAGCTCCTTAAGTACCCTGGGATGTATGCCATCAGGTCCCATTGCCTTATCCACCCTGAGCTTAGCAAGCTCTTGTAGGACCCTTTCTTTTGTGAAGGGAGTAGTGCTCACCTCCCTCCCCCCTGTGTCCATGATGCTGAGCTGTGGGCCCTGCCCTACCTTCTCTTCAGTAAATACTGAGCAAAAGTATCTATTTAGGATAGATGCCTTTACAGGGTCCTCCTCCTCCATGCTCCCTTTTCTCCATTAAGCTTAGCAATCCCCCTCTGGACTTTCTCCTTTCACTAATGTATCTATAGAAAGTCTTGTCACCTTCTTTTACTGTTTGTGCTAGTGTTTCCTCAGTTTGGGACTTTGCCTGCCTTACTGCCTTACCTGCTTCCCTTAGGGCAGTTTGGTATGCCTCCTATCTTCATCCGCTGTGTTCCCTTATATTTTCTGAAGGCCAGCCTTTTGGCTCTGACCTTTTCTGCTACTGTATTTGAGAACCAAAGTGGTTTCTCTTCTTCTTGCACTTCCTTTCTGTCTAACACAATGGGATGTTGCTTCAAGTATTGTATCCTTAATGCTTGCCCACTTTGCCTGTACCTCCTCACCTGTGTTTCTTTTTGCCAGGGCTAGCTTAACTCTGTTGGCCATCTTATCAAAGTCAGCTCCTCTGAAGTCCCATATTTTTGCCTTGGAATGCAGCTGTTCCTTGCACTCTGGCTCCAGAGGTAATGCCCCTGAACTGGATCCGAATCAGCAGGCAAGTAGGGGGCTCTCTGCTGCCCCACCATGGGGCTAAGCCATGGGAATTGCAGGGTTTGAGGACCTGAAGTGGAGCGGAGCAATGGGATGTGATGCCAGCCAGACATGGGATTGACTGGGGCCAGGGGGTAGTAGAAAGGAGCAGAAAAAAAAAAACTCCATGTTGTGCCTGAGCTCTCTATAGCCAAACATTCTTGGTGGCTGTCTCTGTCATCAACACTTTCCAATTAAGGGCATAAGATGAATGCATTCAAGGTTGCAGACTACTCCATTCCTGATGAAATAAGGTCTAGTTCAAGTTCAAGTTCAAGTTCAAGTTCAAGTTTATTGCAGGAAAACTCCATTGAGCACGCTCATTCACAAGGAGGTCCAGTCTGCCATGCCAAGGTCTAGTGTTACACTACAAATATTTAACCATATCATGTTTTTGCAATCAATACATTAAAGCCTTTACAACATTATAAATAGACTAGTGTATGGTGTTCCATATGTTACAGAGCTTTAATACCAATGAGGAAATCCACGATGTAAACACCTCAAGAGCAGAGTTTGTCAGGTGTCTGATGTTGTGGATCCCCAAGATGGTTTTACAGGCATTGAAACATACTGAACACAACATACACTGTTTTGTAAAAGATGGTTTCAGTCTTATCAACAGTTGAATCTCTTTTCATAAATTACACCCACCACAGTGGCTTCACTTGCTGTGCAGTCAGTTTCACTCTCTTTGTGATGCTATCGCTACCACATGCATGCACTGATAGACCATCTTCCAATAAGAATCTTCAGCTGCATGTTATACTCGTACACCATGGCTACCATCTTGGCAGCAAATCTTCTCACAGATCAGACTCCAGATGGATTTTTACTTATTTCAGTATTGTTAAAAGAAGGAAATAAACCTGAATTTTGAAAGATGGCTACTGACTTAAATTAAAAGTCTGTCTTTTGTTCTGACACTGCAGGACTTACTGCTCATCCACTCTCACAGAGCATGGATTGTGGTCAGGATTTCTTTGGTGCCATTTGCCAGCTGCTGCATTTGCTGCTATGTCTAATGTTCTACGTTGTCATAGCATCAATCTGCCATCAGACCAATGACATCACAGTATAGAACCTTTCAAACACTGCAAGTATGAGTGTTTATTGAGTGGGAATCTAAAGGGGATGAGAATAAAACCATCTATTACATATTGATATAAAATGTATGTATCAATATATCAACATGTTCTAAATGATCAACTATTGATGTGAAGAAAGCTGAATAAAGTAAACACCAGGCTGGGTGTGCTAGGATACAAGGTCTTTGCCATTCTGAAGAGAAAAAGGAAATGAGTTGCTCAACAACGTTTAATGCCAGT
The DNA here is from genome assembly GCA_016271365.2 of Neoceratodus forsteri. NCBI lineage: Eukaryota > Metazoa > Chordata > Ceratodontiformes > Ceratodontidae > Neoceratodus > Neoceratodus forsteri. Next base: position 586,306,774 of record CM028137.1, on the reverse strand, counting down.
CTTGAAATATGGTAGTGTTGTATAAAGCACCAAAACACTAGCGCTACTCTACTCTACTCCAACATCTTGATGTAAGATAAAACAGGTTGGCCACATTCATGTTAGGATGCTCATTTGACACCCACCACTGCAGGATGTACAAAAGTTTAAATTGACACTCATTAAAAATGAGAAGAAAAAAATGATCCCAATAAGGGCCTACAAAAGTCTTAAAAAACAAAAGAATGCCCCTTTGGTGAAATCATTATTGCATAAGAGCATGGCCCCAACCTGAGGGCAATTAGAAATAGAGATCTAACTGTAGCAACAGTACAGACCTCTTACAGTAAACTCATCTCTTATTACTACAGTCCAAAGTCCAGGGATGAACATTCTCCAATAACCCAAAGTACAGACAAAATCACAACATTTAAGAATGCCTTAGATACCGAGCTGTTGGAAACCTGTATGTGTGATTAATTCACACTGGGTACACAAACCCAAACCCTACTTCATCTCTTTTCACTAGCACAAGCAAGGTATACAAAGAAAAGATTAATATCATCTCTTCTTCAAAACTTAAATGCAGACCATTGGTAACCTGCTTAATGAAGGTATGTCTGTATAAACTCAATTACTGTGTTGTTAGATATGTCTTTGTCTGAATAAAGTTTTTTAAGTTGGAATAATGTACTATAAAGTCACATACCTCTGGGAAAGATGTACTTACCATATAATCATAACACGTCTTCTCTTTTAATGTAACATGTAACCTCCCACAGGACAATATTTTTAAGTAGGGCTTTTGAATCGTAAAGTTATCACCTGTTAAAATCGAGCCAGAGTCGATAGGGCTGTGAAGAGCTCCGAAATGACCAAAATTATTTTCTTGTTGGTGCCATATAGTGCTGTTTAGTCACAATCATCACAGTGCTCCCAGATCCAAATAACCATTTTCCTGTAACAAGCCCTCATTTTTCCTGTATTTTCCCTATAGAGGCAGCACCAAATCCTTGTATAAATTTCTGTAGATTTTTTCCATAAGCCACTAGTTCCTTATTTGTGACTTTGTTATTTATTTAAATGTAATATGTTGGAAGCCTTTTATCAGGAAAAGGGCTTTGATTTGCTGTTAGGTATTAAAATTATATGTCAAGATGGCTTTTGAATGATTTGGATTTATATGGAATCCATGAGGCATAATGGGAGAATTTATTCATTGAATTTTGTTGACCGAGTAGGCACACTAAGACTAGAAGTCCCTTTTCAGGGGTGGGGGGGGGCATATGGTAACCAACGGAAATTGTAACATGGCATAAATCCTTACTTGAACCAGATTAAGCTGTTGGTGGTATTTTTAGTGAATGGGGGAAATTTGGCCAGGACACCATGGAAATTTCCCTACTCTTTTTGAGAAGTGCCATATAATCTTTAACATCCACCAGAACAGACGGACAGAAAAGACAGGAGCACCCCCACCACCACCACCACCATGCTGCACTACAGTGTCAGTATTGGGATTTAAGGAGTTAGTGGAGCCAAACCAGACAAACAGGAAAATAATATACATTTTAAGGAGTAGTCAGTTATAAAATTTTATATCTGAAGTTCCTTTCTTTTACCTTTTGCCCATCAGAGAGTCTTCTACATCATAATGTAGTGGCAGATGTGTGGAACAGCTCTTAGCATAACAGCTGACATATCTAGCTCTACTGCCCCCCCTTCCCATTACATCATCAGCATTGCAATTTCTTTGACAGTGAAATCACATGTGAACGACCTGGCAGTCACTGAATTGCTGTTCCTAAGTAGCAGTGATGTCACAGTCAGTGAGATCATGATGCTGGTGATGTAGTGGAGGCAGTATAGCTAGCTATGTCAGCTGCCACACAGAGTGCTGTTCCACACATCACACATATTAACATCAGATAAACAATCTTCTAATTAAAGAAAGGGAAATGATAAAGTACCTCAAATATGAAAGGCAATGGTTGACTGCTTTTAAAATCTAATATTAGTTCTAGGCAGCACACAAGCTCTTTAACCCACATGCCTATTGTGTGGATAGAACCCACAGCCTTCTGATCTTCCAGTCTCAGAAGCCAGTGTGCATGCTATCCGTTGCTTGTTTCAGCGAAATCACATGTGAATGACCTGGCAGTCACTGAATTGCTGTTCCTAAGTAGCAGTGATGTCACAGTCAGTGAGGTCATGATGCTGGGTGATGTAGTGGGGGCAGTATAGCTAGCTATGTCAGCTGCCACACAGAGTGCTGTTCCACACATCATACATATTAATATCAGGTGAACAACCTTCTAATTAAAGAAAGGGAAAATATAAAGTACGTCAAATATAAAAGTTAATGGTTGACTGCTTTTAAAATCTAATATTAGTTTAAGGCAGTACACAAGGTCTTTAACCTACATGCCTATTGTGGGGATACGTCATATTCTAAAATGAGAAAAACAAGCCTGCTGTTTCTATTCATTACCTGCAATGTATGCTGTGGAAAAGAATGTCAGCAGCTAGCAATCTTCATTCCACAGTATGTACTGTAATTTGACAATGAGTCTACAGATGACTTTCGTTTTCACAAAAAAACAAGAAGAAATAAGTCCCCCAGGTGTTAGATTGAGCTGGGCAGATAACAGAAACAGCAGTTTAAAACATTTTTTTTGTTAATATCCTGAGAAGTTCTGAGGTACAATACAGTACCATCCCCCTCCCCCCCCTTCAGATACCTTTAACATAGAGCAACAAATATCAAAAATCATAGGGGACATGCAGTACTTTGCAGCAATGGAGGAATACATGAAAATGTACAAAATAGAAGTTCTAAGAAAAGCCGTTTTTAAGCTATGGATGACAAAAGGGCTATAGGCTCCACCCACAGTCCTAAAAATAAAGATTTTTATACATCTATCTGCCTGCCTGCCTGAATCTATTCATCTATCTGTCTGTCTGTCTGTCTGTCTGTCTATCTATCTATCTATCTATCTATCTATCTATCTATCTATCTATCTATTAAAGATGTGCAAAGTTGGCAAACTCCACTTTGCAAATTGATTGGTAAAGTTTGCAGAATTCACAATGTGTGAAGTGGAGAGTTGGTTATGTTTTTGGTTAGGTGAAGTGTCAATTTTTCAAGTGAAGTCATGCATATTCACTGGCAAAGTTACAACTTTGCCATGACTTTATGTGACTTCACCTGAAAAAGTGCTATTTCACTGGGAAAACTCAATGTGAAGTGGTAAACTTGCAAAGTGGGAAATTTGTGAATTTATTTATGAAGGTGAATTTCACAATTTTTTGAAACTTTGACGGTTTTGTTGGAATTTTGATGGTGAAGTAAAACATTATAGAATCTCTACTATCTATCTATCTATCTATCTATCTATCTATCTATCTATCTATCTCGTGTCCATCCTATCTGTCCTATCTATCTATCTATCTATCTATCTATCTATCTATCTATCTATCTATCTATCTATCTGCGTGTCCATCCTATCTGTCCTATCTATCTATCTATCTATCTATCTATCTATCTATCTATCTATCTATGTGGGATCAGCCACGATGAAGCACAGGAACTTACCGTAATGACGTGTCACAAAATCCTGAATGACAAAAAGGCTTAATTGCCATTGACTTACAATGGCCCCTGCAGTAAACTGCAGCATTCTGTGATATTCTGTAGTATTTCAGCATTGCATCCTGTTTGTCACATCTGTATCTATCTGTCTAGCTGTTTGTCCATCTGGCTGTCTATCTATCTGCCTGTCAGTCTGTGCGTCTATCTTTCTATCTAAATTGACACTCCCTTTGAAAAGTGAAAAATATATATTGACCTACATGTTTACTACATGCTATGTTGATACAAAACTACATGAAGGAAGGGTCAGTTTATTTCTGATATGGTCGCTGTGTGTGTGTGTGTGTGTGTGTGTGTGTGTGTGTGTGTGTGTGTTTAAACATAGTCATTCTTTCCCATCCTTCTAGCTTTCATCCCAACCTCCAACCCAGCCACACCAGTATGTGACACTAGTAACTTGCCACCACCCATGTACACCCATCCCACCCTCTCCCCTTCCACCTAGCCAAAAAAATAGTGAAATTATCTCCCCTTTCTCCAACACATACACTATAATGTGCTTTCCTACCATGTCCAGTCCATGTCTATATGCTGTAGACTGCCTTTAAATATGACTTATCCATAAAAATTAGATGTTGACTGGCTGCAGCCATCCTCACACTTTCTAGGCTGGTGACAATCTACTCAATTAAACTTAAACCAATAAATGAAAAACTATCACAGTGTAATGATTTGCCAGAGAGTATGTCAGTTTAGTTACTGTGTAACATCTCACTGAAATAATGCAAACTGAAAAATTATTGTAGCATTAGTATAGTCCATAAATACCAATGCTATGTGTATCTACATACTTTAACTGGTTCTGTGACTCCATTGAAACATCACCTAGTTATTATTCCTTTATAAGTATTTCACTATAGTAGTTTGCATTACATAGACAATGGCCAGCTAAAGTAGTGTGAGAAGAGTTTCACCTGGTCACCCTCTCATTTCTTGGGTAGTTTTAATTTATTTTAAAATCAAGCTTCTGTATAAAGACATGAGGTGATGGAGAGGAGCGCAGAATGGGCTACTGAGTGGACTGGGAATAAGGGAGGTTATTTCACTAATGATTTAGCTTGGTGAAAGGGTAAAATAGGTTCTATGAGGGTGGGTGAAGAGTAGTGTTTCTACTTACTGATGTGGGTTGGTGTACAGATGATGGGGTGGGTTACTGTTTGGGTTGGGGAAGGGAGATATTTGACTGCTGGTTTGACTAGGTAGGAGAAGGGAGGGTAAGATGGGTGCTATGACAGTGAGTAGAAAGTTAATATTTTTAGAACTGTTTTGGCTGGTCAGAAGAAGAGTGGGATGGGGTGCTATGTACATTGTCAGAACTGGGAATATTTGACTACTGGTGTGGCTGGTGGAGGAAGGAGAATGGAATGGGATCTATGCACATTTATGGTTGGAAGATACTAGTGCTTGTTTAATTAAAAAAAAACAGACACACTCCTTCCTTGTCTTGTAATCTAAGTTGAAATATCACTCATTGTTCAGTAGCAAACTGAAGATGCATCTAAAAGATAAATAGTCCTGTTTTTGTTGTTGTTGTTATTGTACTGAGTGAGATGTATATTTCTTCTTGATCTATAAAGCTGAGTTCACTGACTTATGTAATCTGTACACACACTTTGTGTCGTTGCTGTATGCCAGATCAAATACAGTAACTCAGTGTTGCCTCTGGGCTAGGGAGATTCTGTAAACAAGATATTTAGCCCAGTGCTGTTACCCAGCTAACAAATTAATAAATAAAAAAGCATATTAAAGAAAACTATATTGCATCAAACCCCAGCTCTGCTTTTCTTTAACATGTTTTCTAAATAATTTTGCTTGAATTCTTTTAGTTGGCATAGAATTGTATGGTCAGCATTAAAAATCTATTTCTGTAAAAGTAAGGTGTTAAATCTCACATTAACACTTTTCAGTTACCAGAAGTGCTAAAATGTGGTTTTGCTTCCATGTCACAAACATTTCCAGCTCATGCAACTTAAGACCCCACAGAGGAAATACGTATGTGTAAAATCTTATATAGATTATCTGCTGTTTTGTCTTTCTCATGTCACCACTATTTTAAGGTCCATACACCCAAAGAACTGACATCTGCAAAAAGATCTGAAATCATGCAGCAGCATTTGCATGTGTTTTCAAAGATGCTAATGGTCCTGATGTTGCTGTATTTTGTGACCATACTTGGGGTCTCATGTAAGTACACATTGAAGAAAGTTATGATGAAGCTATTATAACACAGAAAAAATAAGACACAATAGATGATTTTTATAATTAAATGTTTTATTGAGTTTTCCATAATCTTAATAATCTCATAGTTACTCAAGTAAATACAACATATGGACATTTGGTATACTGTACTGTTATATATTTATGAATACATTACACATATTGATAACAGTTAATACAATTTAAATTGCAGCGAAATCATTCTGGATATGATCACCTGCATTAATATTTTTAAAGGTGAAGTAATATAATGGTGATATGATCTTAGTTAATATGGCAAGTTTCAATCAATAACATTTCAGTGTGTGTGACTGAAGGTACTCTTTCAAAATTAGTCACTGACATAACTAAACTATATGCTGATCGAAAGCCAACCCTTCTATAAACACCTGAAACCTTGACAAAAGAAACTGCTAGAAAAAAGATGTGTGAGACTTTTTTAGGAGTTTCACTGTCTGGATCTTTTTGACCTGCTTTTTTCAAATCAGAGTTTTATCCTGTCTGACACAATCTCCGCTTTTAACATTGCTGGCCCCTATCTTGCCTGACATCTGTCTCTGTAGAATAATTCTATATCATGCTAAGGTAGTCAGAAGTCCTTCTGAGCAACTAGTATCAAGTCTATTGGACCTAATATTTTGCATGTGTATAACCTGACTAATTGCTGAATTTCTTCTACTGTTGTCCATAAGTGTGCCAGAATAGGACTGACTGAAAGTTTGCTTTATTTTGCAAAATTCCCATGCGATTTCTGTTTTCAATTGTGAAAAGCAAATTGAACACTGGGAACATGTTCACATTCCTAAGTGCAAACTTAGGAGTATATTTCTTTTAAACTGGCCCATTTGTGGGAATAAATGCTACAAACTGCATTTCAGACATTTTGCATGGGAACTGTGATTTATTACCCCATACGTCAGCACTTCCCATATTCCTTTTTATGAGTACAAATTGTGGACTTGTGTTTCGCAAATCAGAGATTGTGGATAGCTAATGTACAAATCCATTTACTAATTACTTTTTTCATCTTTTTTGTAAAGTTGTCCTCCTTTCTTTAAATTTGTAAATGTCAACCCTATTCAGGAAATATGGAGAGGAAGGATGGAATATCAGACTGTTGGAATACTGTATTTGGCAAAGTCTGCAGTGATTATATTCAACAAAAAATTAACAGCAGAGTCATGAGTCTCCCCAGCATATTCTAAAAAAAGGAGTGTTAAAATATCGGTGGTGTTCAAGAAGAGTTAGATGTTTTTCACCTCAGGTACTTTGGATGAAGGTGGTTGATATGGAATTGCTAATACTGTATTTTTTCTTCACTGTTGTACTTCTTTGGTTTATGATAGTGCAAAGGCATCACTGAAGTGGGAGCTGTTTGTTTTTGGAACCATATTATCTCAAGGAGGATGTGACCTGATTCAAATCATATTTATTTTTATTTTATTTATTGGGTTTTGTTAACCAGTTAGGCTCACTGAGATATGCATCCCTTTTCAAGAGTGACCTGGAATTAGTTACATTCAGTAAATGAGAAGAAACACATATTTAGGTACTGTACATACAGCTCAATAGTAGTAATGTTCCAGGCATAATAACAATTGTAGAAACAATTCCACACATTAATTACAATTTTCCAAAAAATGACTTTTTTTCAAAGACATATAGGCAACAGTACGTTCTGCATTTGTATAAAGCACATGACTTAGAGGAAGAAGGCATCAAGTGGTCATTCTAATTTGCATAACTTTGACCCAGCAAATACTGTACCAGCAAATCTAAATCAGCCAATTCAGTGTGATTCCAGATTAGGACTGTGTGGAATGTGCAATTATTCCTACAGAATTCATGTTGAATGGTAATTTCACTTTTGAAATGCTTCTCAGATTTGTTTTTATTAAATTATGCAACATTCCAAAAAGCATTTTTGTGAAAACTGTGGAATAATATTATAATCATACTTGGTGTAATGCTTGGTAGATGGAGAAAGCAGATGGCAATAATGTTTGTATTACACAGTCCAACTACATCATATATTACTGGATCAAACTATCATTCATATATATTTATCTAGTCTATCTTTAAAAATGTTAGTGTTGTCACTACTTATGACACATTAGAAGAGAGCATTTCAAATACTTGCTATGGGATGGATGTAGAAGTTTTACCTTTTATTTGTTTTAAAGCTTTTGGTCCTAACTTACTTATTTTGGCTTCTTGTGTAAATGGTGTCAATTTATGTGGATTACATAAACTATAGAATTATTTTCTGCTGATTGTAGAAAAATAATCTGCAGTTAAAGTGAACTGTGTATTATTAATCAGAGAAACCCATTTCAATTGTAAAATTTTTGAATTCCTGTACTGATAGAATATCAAAGAATTTTTCAAAATTCTATGGAATTATTTTCTATTGCAATCTGAACATTCCATACAGCACTAGTACAGATCTGAATCAGAGTCATGTCAAATAACAGGATATAGACAGCCCTTCAGTGGGCTAGATATAATTCAGATACAGAGTTGTTTGAATCTCTACTAACTTGAATACGAAGATTTAAGCCAATCTGAGGCATACCAAGGAAGATGGGAAGGGGTGTCTGGCCCTACATAAACCTATGCTCTCCTGAGCCATGTGTTTGAATTTCCATGATAGTAGCACTTTAGACAGTACATTGGGACCTTGATTTGATAGACATTTCTGTATATGGAAAGGGAGGAGGGAGGGACAACTGTGACTAAATAATCCAGAGTGTAGAAATAGACAGGGAAATTGGGTCAGACTAGATAGGTTTACCAGTCTTTTTATGGCAACATATTTTATATTTTGATATGATTACTGGTTATACTGCTTTTGTCCAATTTTCAGCTGGTGTACAGTTGAACAGTACTGTCCATCTAAAAACCAAGCTGTCAGAAAACTCAGTGTTTTCTGTTTTTATCTGAATCTTGCAAGGCGTAGTCCATATTCAGCCACTTCTGTGTTTGTTTAGGTTTTCCATACTGTTATCACCATGTTTAAGTAGACACCCTAGACTTTAAAAGGGTTCTGGGGGAATAATCATGAACAAAAGCATTGAGTGCAAAGTTACTATGGAGTTTAGTTGTGATTACAAAATACATTACAGCAACAAAAATGTATACATGAAACATGTAAAGGCCAGTACAATGAGAATGCAGTACAGAAATATACAATGCAATATAACAATTACTACAAAGAACAGAAAAAATAAACAAGATTCAGATTAAGGCATGGACGATATATAGAACAGGGTAAGGTGATTATGGTTGATAGTTTTCTTAGAAATGTGTCATCAGTGTCAGTGACTCAGTAGGTAGCACACTCACCTCTGAGGCCAGGAGATCAGAGGGCTGAGGGTTCAGTTCCCACATCTGGCACTTGGGTTAATATCCCAATACTGACACTGTAGTGCAGCATAAGAGGGGTGCTGCAATTCTGAGGTGCCGTCTTTCAGATTAAATGTTAAACTGAGGTTCCATCTGCCTAGATGGGTGGTAGATCAGGTGGATGTTAAAGGTCCCATGGCACATACCAAAAAGAGTAGGGGAGATTTTATTGCAAAAACACATACAACTGCTCCTGTGGTTTACATATTACACATCAGTGAATCCACAATTAATTTGCAATTTCACCACAACATTCCAAACATCATTCACATTTCCCTTTATATGTCTTACTACCCTTCACCCTTCTTTCTAAATAACACTGTTCATTTATATTTAACCCTTAGGCTGCTAAAGATTTGGAACATGTAGGTTTTAGGACAATTATACCTGTCAATGGCAGCCTAAGGGTTAATAAAGTAATTAAATCATTTCCACCATTGTAACACCTTATGTGATGAATAATACAATACATCCTTACTATATACTCTGTAATTCCTGTTCTACTAAAATGCCCAGACTTTCATGCAACATTTTCCTTTCATATAAAACCCATTGACATCTAGCCTGCCATAGGTAGTAACAAATACAACAAAAGAAGACCAGCAATGTATCCTGATGAACATCTTGAAATCTTAAATCATATTTTCCCAATACTAATACCTCATAGGTCAGATGCTTGAACCACTTCATATTCCATTTTACCGTTAAGTAATCCCATAATGTCAAGGTATAGGAACACTCCCTAAAACATGCTCCATAGTTTCCATTTTGTTGATGCATTCCATATAGGGACAAATTCGTTCTTCTAGGACCTTATATTTTGCATTCCCCCTTAGGTTGATTCTGCTGTAAATGGTGAGCCATAAATGTTCAAACATTTTGGGGGGTATCCTGGGGTATGTAAGTTGTTTCAAAATTAATGGCCTGTCCACCAAGGGACAATTCCTAAAACTAGGTTCTAGGGGATATGTTATCTCCATAATTTCCTGATATAGCTGCTTGCTAGTGCCATTTTGAATGGATAATTTTGTGACAAACCATCTGTGTAATTTTTGTGCAGCTGGTTTAAAATAGCTTGGAATATGTATGTGCTGATTTAATTTTGGAGCCACTCCATTCCATACTTGAAAATATCATCCTAAAGTCAACCTTAGTCATGCATTTTGGATTTCCCCCTGTACAAGTAAGCCCACTCATAACTGTCTGTGAGGAAAATAATACATGCAAAAAGACCACCGGATCAACCATTCCTAAACCACCCTCTGATTTCCCCAAGTAAGTAAAACATCTCTTTACTGGGTTTAATTTATTACCCCACAACATTTGAAAAAACAAAGTATATAGCTTGGTATCCTGTTGTGTAGGTCATGAAAAGATCATTACCACATATTGCAGTGTAGGTATTATGAATTGTTTAAGAATTCTGATCCTTTTAAGTTTGGATACCTTCCAGTGTCTCCATCTTTGAATTTTTAAATCTATTTTGAATATTGATTTACTCCAGTTATCCTCTGAAAGATTCTGTGATCTATATATTATTCCTAGTATCTCTATTGGCTCCCTTGAAATCTTTATGCCTCCCACATCCATTGATGCCAAATGCCCTCCACTAAAATTAAACCCTTGCTCTTATTGTAGTTCAATTTGGAGTTGGAGACTTTCCCATATTTTATGATTTCCTGTAAAAAAAAACTGTATCTGGTCATGGTTTTCAAAAAAACAACAGATGACATCTGCATATGCCTGCACATGCAGATTATATTAAATGCCAGGACCAGACAGACCCTTCCATTTTGGATGCTTAGTCAAAATTTGCAATAGTGGGTCCAGTGAAAAAAACATATAGGAGGGGGCTTAAAAAGGGCATACCTGCCTGGCTTTCAATGGGACCTCAAACCCCGATCCAACATGACCTTTAATAAAAGACTTAACAGAAAAGGATGAATACAGACAATTCAGTTGATCTATTAGTTTTACTGGAACGGTACAATTCCAGGACTGCATATAAAAGGGTGATACACTCTATCGAAAAGCCTTTTCCTGGTCTGCTGACACCAAACAGCCAGTAACCCTGATAAATTCAGATGCTCTGTTGCGTCTCTAATAATCATTAATGCATGTTGTATTTTCCTATCTGGAAGCCGCAAAACTGCTGTGGTGAGATGACTAAAGAAGCATAATACTTCATACGATTGTTTAAAATATGAGCTAAAATTTTATAGTCTGTATTTAGTAACACTATAGGTCTCCAGTTTGAAATATTAGATCTGTCCCCTTTTTTACAGAGATAGATGAGCAAGCCTTCTATAAAAAAGAAGAAATAGTATTTGTGGAAAAAAATAAGAGTATACTTTTCTAAACAAATAGCTAAATCCTGATTAAAGGTTTTGTAAAACTTGTTTGGAATGCCATCCATTAAAGGTTTTGTAAAACTTGTTCGGAATGCCATCCAAACCTTGTGCAGTTTCATTTTCAGGGCTCTTATAGCTAATTCTATTTTTTGTACCAATATTGGAGCCTGCAATTTGTTAATTTCTTCTGGGAATGTTGGGATGCTTACCTCCTCCAAAAGTCCTGTATCTCTTGTTTTTAATTGGTTGTTCAGGCTCTAATGATTCATAATGTTGTTTTATCAGATCCTCAATCCCTCTGTTAAACTGACTTTGAGCCCATTTGAGGAAACTAAAAGTCAAAGGTCATGCCTTCCTTGATCTGTTTGCATGCTCATAAGTGTCCCCAGTAGGGGATTTCTGTGTCCCACTGTACAGCATTGCCTGGATTGTTTTAGCTCTATCATATTGGTAGAGTTTCATAGCCTCTTTAATTTCATTAATTTGTGGTGAATAATCATGATTTGAGGGATTTGCTAGAGTGTATAATTTCTGCAATTGTCTTCTTCAAGACAGAAATTAAAAAAATTCTCATTCCCTATTTTCCTCCCATAATTTTTAAACCAAGTTGCAATATTCTTCTTTGTGTCAAGCACCATTCCCTATATTGGGGTACAAAATGCCTTGATAGTCTGGCTGTGAAAGGTTACCCATATTCCATTGTACTGTGGGCTTTCCCAACACGGAGGTGTTAAGTTTCCACCTACCACCACCTTTAGGAGTGCCAGCCAAATGATCTAGTTGTAATCTTCAAAAGAGATGATCAGAAAATTCCACCGGATCTATACATAAAACCCCTTTGGGTAAATTGGGCTAAAGAAAAATATAATCTATAGTTGTTTTGAAGGAGTTCCTCATGTATGTGAATTTAGGGCCTTCTTTATGATAGGTATGGCTATCTATCAAATCTGCTGTCTCTATTATCTGTGTTAATGCATTAGAGTCACAGTAAATTTTCTTACCATCATCTCTTTTCCTTTTTTCCCTTTAAAAATACTAAAGTTAAAATCCCCGCGGAAGAAAACCTTAGACGTTGTCACTAAATAAGGTTGAATTAATTTCATCTGGCTGACCTATTCTGGTTTAATCTGTGAATTATAAATGTTTATGAATCTGTAATCAATTCCCCCAGAGCCCATCTAAAATTAAGACTCTGCCTGGGACTAAGTCCACAAATTTCTGTAATGTAAAGGTATATGAATTAAACAAATTTCCCACCCCGTCAGTCTTATCCATTCTGAATGACCAATAGGAGGGTCCCCGTACCCATTCCTTTTTAAACATTCACACTTGTTCATCAGAATTCATCCAGGTTTCCTGTAAAAAACAGATATCCAAACATTTCCTCTGTACATAGTGAAATGCAGCTTGCCTTTTAATCGTGTTCAACAAACTATGTACATTTACCAACCCTATTTTATAGCCAGCCAGTTAAACAGAAAAAGGAGGCCTGTACTATGGTGACTAATTTTTCTTTCTTTTCAATGAAAACATCTGACTGTATCACAATTCGTATTGAAATGTGAAAAGGACCCATAGCAGTAGCAGCTCTTCAGCTGCCCAGCATAAAAAAGAGTTCCTCTGTCCTGAACTAAAAAAAAATGAGCTCAGTAGATGTTGTAACTGCTGGTCAGTTTGATTCAACCGAATCCGGAAAGTCCATCCCCAGTCCAGAAGCCATTATCACCCATTACGGAACATGGATGGTCAAAGATAGTACAACATTTTTCCAGCCAGAAAATGATGTCCTTAATATCTGCCCCTTCATTTCTCAATAATAAGGTGATTGTTTTAATGGTAGTTTAGTAATCAGTATTGCTATAAATTCTTTCCATTCCACAGTATCTTTCACCTATAATATAGTCTCAAAATTTGTCCAGTAAGGCCGTGGTGCAGAAACTAATATCATACAAATGATCTCGGGTTCATGAATAAGCATATACCTCTGCAGAAAACCCCATAGAATCATCAAACCTTTACCCTCCCAAAGTCTGTCTGGGAAATAGGAGCCAAACCTTTATATTTAAACCTAACTAAAATTTTCATTTGCAGCCATCACTGACGTATGAGATAAGCCCACAAAAGTTGTAGGGCGCCTGTTACCTGAACCCATGTCCAAGTCTTCAAACCTTTGGTCATTTCTTTTTGTAAAGAAATTGTTCTTTTTGTAAAGCTAGAATGGCATGAAAGCTCCCCACTGTTTCTCCTCATCTATCAATCCAATTTAGGCCATTCAGTGTTACACTGCCATTGTTTAAAGTGATTTACCTGCTCTGAATGCACTGTGATTACATCCCTCTTTAGAATTAATTCTCTGTGAAAGGCTGAAGAGTTTTAAGTTGACCTTTTAATGCACTCCTTAATATCCTAAAACTACAGCCTATTCCTTTTTATTATTAATTCTGAGTGTAAAACTGTAGAGTCTTAAGATTATTAGACCTGTACTGCACTGTCTATTATTCTAAGTGAAGAGCTGAATCCTTTTTAGAATTAATTTCTGTGTAAAGCTGTAGTTTTAAATTGACCAGACTTTTCAGTGTACTGCCTAGTATTCTAAATTTAAAGCCCAATCCTTGCCTCTCACTTTGCCACCTGTCTGCCCTCTAACCCACTTACGTCTCCTCAGTTTCTATTAACCACTTTGTAGTTTAGCCTCCTCCTTCCAAATAATAGTGACCACCCTGTTTCTTTGTTTGAGTTAACCACACCTCCCCAGCCTGCCCCTACTTAATCCAGCTCCTTTCCGCTCCCCCTCAGGTGTGTCGTGCCCACCTGGGGCTCACATCTTGCCACCAGAGGAAAAGCTACAAGCCTGTCCTGGGAAGCAACCCACGATTCTGCTACTGCAAATTAGCAGACCCTGAGGCTTTCTTCCCCTGTTGAAACTGCCTCCCGGGATCCTCCAAACTCCAGTTTGTTGCAGATCCCAGAAATCTACAGAAACAGACAGAAGCCGTATACTCCCTCGGGTATGTTGGTATTTGATGCCTTTGGACATTCTGAATTTTCAGCGCCAACACTCTGATTGGAGGATCTCAGCCTCACTGACTTCTTCCTGCTGGTCTCCATTTTACCTTGCTTCATTAGATACATTTATCAGTGCTGCTGACCCTGGGTCTATCCTTTTTTGTAAAGCAAGAATTTCATTTCTTTTTTGAGTCTTCTTTCTCATTTGAAAATTATACTACATAGCCACTAGAGGGCTACAACAGCTGTCTTTTCTGTTAAAGAGGAAACTCATTATATTTTCTACTTCCTCTTCTGCTCTAGCGGACCTGGGATACCTCTATTTCTGAGGACCATCCCCGGGGTTTTTCTGCCTGTTTCTCAGGCCGAACCATGCTCATCCACTAAGGCTGCAAGACTTGAACACCTGTCCCCACTCCCATTCTGTACTGGTGTAGTAGGGCCAGAAAGAGAAATGAAAGCTACAGACCAATCTTGCCACACTGGATTCCAACCTTGAACCACCTCACTGGCTCAGCTGCAAAGAGTTGCTCCACAGGTACATTCTGCACCAAAACCGCCTCTCAGCCAACAAAAGGATTTTGAACTTATGACACCTGATTGCCGATTTGTCTAGGCTTCTAGTGACTTTTACTGCCAGCTGCTGTGGCATTTAGATCTACCATGGGAAGTTACAGCTGGTTCCTCAGTGTGTCACTAGCTTTAATAGTGCTCGGCTCAATTCTTCAGAACCCTCATCCCTGCCTAAAGTGGAATGACCCCTGCACTTCTCCCTGTCCTGCATGCAACAGCTCCTTTCAGATAGTCATTCTGGACTATTGGGCTTTTCAGCAGTCTCTGCCGGAAAGTGGGACATCTCCCGAGCTGCCTCTGCAGATTACTCCCCTATCCAGACTCAAGACTTCCTACTCATGGCAAATTCCTGCCAGGACACTAGTGGCTGTAACACTAGGCCATTATAACACCAGGAGTGAGTACAGGCCTACCCATCAACACTGTCTCCCCTATCACCCAAAAAATAGTGTTTACAAATTACGGATCGCTGCCTTAAAAGAATCCTGCTTCTTTTACTATTGTGTAGGCAATGTCGAACTCAACCCAGGACCATTAGACACCCTTGCTTCTACATCAGGCCTGGCAGGTATCAAAGGAATGTATTTTATGTATCTTAATGCCTGTAGTTTGCTGAAAAAGTTCACCCTTATCCAGGCTTGGGTGAGCCACACCCTACCTGATGTCCTAGTGATCCCTGAGACCTGGCTTAGGCCAGCCACCCCAGACAATGAAATCAATATCCCAAATGATTTACTCTTCCGAGTGGATAGGCAATCAAGAGGTGGGGTGGCAATTTATGTAAGGGACAAATACTCAGCCACATGCATAGATGCATCATCCTCCCCCAAAGAATTTGAGTGCTTGACCTTAAAGCTCAAACTTTCTCCTTCCAGTGCACTCTGTGTAATAGGCTGCTACAGGCTCCCTCCAGCTGAGCTTCATCTCCTGTCTCACCTCAGTTCCATACTGGGGCTCAGTTCCTTGGAAACCATTATTCTTGGTGACCTGAACTATGATTGGCTATCAAGTGCATCAGCTCCCTTGAAATCCTTTTGTGACACTCTAGGGCTGGTGCAACTCATTGGCAAGCCTACTCACCCAAATAAAAAGAACCTTAACAACAGTCCCTCTTAGATGTAATTTTGGTTCACAAGCCACATCTGTTCTCTCATGTCGGAACATTTTTCTCAGACATTAGCGATCATTGTATAATCACCACCATTAGATCTGTATACAACCCACGGTTTGTGGCAAAGTTCTCTATCAAGAGGTGCAAATGCAACTTCGATTTGTTTGCATATGTCCATGACTTGAAACATTCACTGCGATGGCAGGAATTCTTCCTAGCCAAAACGGTTAACAGGGCATATACTATTTTTTACAATATTTTAAGTGAGGCTTTAAATAAGCATGCACCCTTGGTTAAGGTGCAGGTCAGGAGCAGCACCTGCCCTTGGTTCTCACCTGAGCTCAAAACTTCCCTTTTAGAAAGGGATACTTTATGAAAAAAAGTTTGAAGAAGCAAGAATGACTCGGATTGGTGTCTTTTTAAGAGAGCATGTAACAAGTGCACCAAGTTGGTCAGAGCAGCCAAGGCCACCTACTATCATTTGTGGGCTAGCATCTGCCTCAAGAAATCCTTCAAAGCTCTGTAAAACATTAAAAGACATGTCTGGACACATACCTGGTAATTCCATTCCAGCAAAATTTAAGTCCAGTGGCAGCGTCATCTCTAACCAATCTGAGATATTGGACGCCCTCAATAACCATTTTGCAATGGCAGGGCTAGCATTTAATACTTCCCCTGCCAATGACCTCCGCACAGCTCAGGACCCACCAACCCATGAGTCCCCCCTACTGAGGAGGCCTTCTCCCTCCTTCCTGTCTTTCTAAAAGAGGTGTAAGACCTACTGCTGCAACTGGACACCAGGAAGTGAGCTCGACCTCATAGAGCCATACTATCTGAAATGTGCCTACCATGTGTTTGCAGTGCCAATCACCAACCTATTTAACATGTCACTTTCCCAGGGTAGCAACCCCCTCAATGGAAAATAGCCCATGTCATCCCTCTACTAAAAGCAGGTGACCCCTTCGATCTAAATAATTGCAGACCAATCTCCCTCCTCCCCATCCTGTCTAAATTACTAGAAAAAATAGTGTGTGGCCAGCTAGGGGTATACTTAGAATCCAGAAGCCTATTAAACCTGGTTCAGTCTGGATTCAGAGCAAAGCACAGCACCATAACAGCCCTAGCTAAGGCGACCAATAATTGTCTCCTAGACCTTGAAAAAAAGAAGCATGTCTCTGCCGTTTTCTTGGATATTTTAGTAAGGCATTAGACTCAGTCGATCACAGCCTGCTTCTTTCCTCCCTAAGCACCTTAGGCCTGGACCATAAATCTATGTGCTGGTTTGCAGACTACCTCGGAGAACGGAAACAGCAGGTTAAAGCTGAAGGTGATTTTTCTCCATTAAAACCTATGTTGAGGGGCGTGCCCCAGGGCTGTATCCTTGGTCCCTCCTCTTTGCAGTCTACATTAACAACATCAATGACTCCATCAAAAATCCAGCATCTACTTATTCATGGACGACACTGTACTGTACTTGAGTCATCCCCCGAAGTAGCCTGTGAAGACCTCCAAGCTGAATTTAACCTTCTACAATACCAGCTCATAAATAAAAAGCTTTTGCTCAATGCGAAAAAGACAAAAGCCATGCTCTTATCCCCCTCCTTGCATGTGGCAATTCCTGCTGGAGGGGGGGCTACCCCACAAATTACCACTGTTCTTGGAGAAACACTAGAGTATGCAGCTAAATTCAAATATTTAGGAGTTTGGCTTGATCATAAACTTTCCTTCACCGACCATCTCGAAGAACTACAGAAGAAACTAAGGCAAGGATTAGGATTATTCTACAGAATTAACCACCTGCTCACAAAGGAGGCCAAAATTCAACTGGTTCAAGCTACCTTCCTATCTTTAATAGATTACGTGGACCTACTCTACACTGACTGCACTGCCTCTGCACTAGCTAAGTTGGACACCCTCTACCACAGAGCTATTAGGTTCATTACTGGCCTTCCACTTTCCACACACCACTGCTCCCTGTACTCATCATTAGGCTGGACTTCCCTTCACTATAGGAGGAATAGAAATGCTGCCCTATGGGCCTTCACAGCGGTGACCAACAAGCTCCCCTCATATGTCTCAGATGTATTCTCTGGGTGTGTTGAGGCACCCTCTCGCTCTAAGGAGCTATTCCTAATTGCCATCCAAGTTCCAAGGGTCAACACTCATTTGGAAAGCTGATCTAAGCTTCTTTTACCCACATTGTGGAATGGTTTTAAAGGAACTTGAAGCGAGCTGCCCTGTTAGCCTGAATATCTTCAAAGGCTCTCGATTGCTACATGAAAGCACCTTGCAAATTTTTCTCACCATTAGCCCATTAATTCCGCAACTCCCCCTTTCCATCCTGATGCTCGCCATGTTTCTACCCCTGGCTCTCACTCTTTCCCTATTAACTCTTCCTGCTGCACCTTCCCTTTCCTGTCCACTCCAGCCTGGCTAAAGTCCCACCCCATCCATAGTAATGTCCCAATTATCTACCCCTCCTCCATCATTATCATAATAAACAAGTACATGACAACAACGTCACTTTCTGTGGTTTTAGCCAATTTTCCCCAGTTGTCGGTAATATCCCTCCTCTTCTTTACCTCTCTAACCTGCCATGTCATCATGGCCTCTTTCCTTATATGTGTAGTTGCTGGCTGCCTCACTCAAAAGATCTCTGCTTATAACCCTATGCCTATGGTTCATTGTACATCTGCTAGCGTCTTCAATTGTAAAATAATGCTGTTTTTTTCATTTATTTCAACCTTATACTGTACTGTATACACTTTTTCTTCCTTGTATATTATTGATGTTTGTATACCTGTTTCTGTACTGTAATTTGATGTATTCATGACCAGATCCACCTTGCAAATGAGCCTTGCTCAATGGTACCCGCCTGAATAAATAAAGATTTTGATTGATTGACTGACTTGCATTTCCCTGCAACATACATATAGTTCCCTGATCATCTCCTTCAACTCGTGCACCATCCATAGTAACCGTCAGGTTTGAAACACTCGGTAGAGAAATACTAGGCGCCATTATATCCGAGTCAGACACCTCAACTCGTGTCTGATGCAAATTACTAGCCCATCTATCTCAGTCTCCTCCAGCACAACAGCATGGGAATCTAATATGATTTTACCAGGTACAGTGGATATCTCACTGGCATCCTGTAAATCATGTGAAGACGTGTTTGTTCAATCACTGAATCGGGGAACAAGTATGGGAATCGCAATGCCAGGAGCCACCGCCAATTTGTAAATATCAACCCATTCCATAGAATGCCCCACCGGAGTCCAATCTGAGGAGTGCCACTAAAGGTAGTGTCGTTTGACATAGTGCCAGTACTAAGTTTCTCCAGTAAACTTTCTGAAACAGTCCCCAGTAATGACTCCAAACCCACACCTCCAGGCAAAAGCTTACTCGTTTCTTGTAGAGGACTTGCCATAGACCTCTTTCTTTTTTTTCCTCTTCCTCCAACTTTGATTTACCGTTTAAAAACTCCTGTTCAGCTGCCAATAACATCATCAGTAATTGCTACTTTTTGTCCAGTTCTGCTTGCAACAATACCTCATCAGCGTCATTTCATAGAAACATAGAAACATAGAATTTGATCGGCAGATAGGACCGCTAGCCCACCCAGTCTGCCCATTTCCCTACCTGATGGATAAGCTGCAGATCCTAGTCAATCAGCAGCCTACTTCTTCCGTCCCCCACCCCCTAGAATTGCCTTATGACTGTCCCATGCATGCTTGAATTCCACCACTGTTTTTGACTCCACAACCTCCTCTGGAAGGCCGTTCCATACATCCACAACCCTCTCTGTGAAAAAATACTTCCTTAAATTACCTCTGAGCCGCCCCCCTTCTATCTTCAAATTGTGCCCCCTTGTTCTTGCACACCTCTTTTTTTGAAAGATGCTACCCTCTTGGACTTTGTTGATTCCCTTGAGGTACTTGAAAGTTTCTATCATGTTCCCCCTCTCCCTCCTTTCCTCGAGGCTATACATATTAAGCTCCTTAAGTCTGTCTTCATATGTCTTCTGGTGCAGACCCTGCACCATTTTAGTTGCCCTCCTCTGGACAGCTTCCATCCTGTCTATGTCTTTGCGGAGATTGGGTCTCCAGAACTGCACACAATACTCCAGATGGGGTCTCACCAGCTGTCTGTACAGAGGGATAATAACTTCCTGTTTTCTACTGGTGATGCCTCTCCCTATGCATCCCAGTATCCCCCCAGCCCTCCTTGCTGCCCTCTCACATTGCTTGCCCACCTTTAGGTCATCTGATATGACTACCCCCAGGTCCCTTTCCATTTCTGTTTTTGTTAGTATCTCGACCCCCATTGTGTACTCTTTCCCTGGGTTTTTGTTTCCCAGGTGCATTACCGTGTACTTCTTAGTATTGAATCTAAGCTGCCATACATTTGACCATTCCTCTAACCTTGCCAAGTCCCTTCTCATCCTTTCCACTCCACCTTGTGCATCAACTCTGTTGCAGATCTTTGTGTCATCTGCAAAGAGACATACTTTTCCTTCCAGTCCCTCTGCAATGTTGCTTATAAAGACATTGAGAGGACGATCTAATACTGAACCCTGCAGTACCCTACTAACCCCCTTTTTTCAGAGTGGACTCTTTTACTATTACTCTCTGTGTCCTATTCTCCAGCCAATTCTTTACCCAGGCTGTCATCATGGGACCCACTCCCAGGCTGGCTAACTTGTATATTAATCTTTTGTGTGGGACTGTGTCAAATGCCTTGCTAAAGTCTAGGTAGGCCATGTCACAGCCCCTCCCTGATCAACTACTTTGGTCACCCAGTCAAAGAAATCTATCAGCTTTGTCTGGCATGACCTTCCTGCTGTGAATCCATGCTGCCTTGGGTCCTGTGCCCCTCTGGCCTCTAGATATTCAACAGTTCTTTCCTTCAGAAGTGATTCCATCATTTTCCCTACCACTGAGGTTAAACTAACAGGTCTGTAGTTTCCTGCTTCTGCCTTGCTCCCACTTTTCTGAAGGGAATCACATCTGTCCTCCTCCAGTCCTCGGGTACCACCTCATCCTCCATGATTTGTTAAAGAGGGTAGTCAGTGGTGTCACTAGTTCTACCTAGTTCTTTTAAATTCTGGGATGAATCCCATCAGGCCCCATTGCTTTGTCCACCTTCAGTTTTAAGAGTTCTTTCAGAACCCTTTCTTCTGTAAATGGGCTGGTATCAACTTCTGTATCCAAGTGTTTCTAGTGTTTGTTTTAGGTACCTCCCCTCTTCCTCTGTAAATACTGAGCAAAAATATTTGTTTAGAATCTCTGAATCTCTGCCTTTTCACAGTCACCCTCTGCCCACCCTCCCTCCCTCCCTTTATTAAGCCTCACTATCCCTCTCCTTGGTATTCCTTCGCTCCCTGATGTACCTATAAGGTTTTATCCTCCTTCTTAACTGAGTTGGCTATCTTTTCCTCAGTTTGGGCCTTTGCTGTTCTGACTGCCTTCCCAGCTTCCTTTTGCTTTAACTGATATAGTTCTCTGTCCTGTTCCTTCTGTGATTCCTTGTACTTCCTGAATGCTTTCTTTTCTCTTGAACCTTCACTGCCACTTCCTTTGAGAACCATAGTGGTTTCTTACCTCATTTGTTTTGTTTATTTGCTTTACACAAAGGCTTGTTACCTCTGTGATGGCAGTTTTTATTATTCCCCATTGTTCTTCCACCCCTCCTTCCTGCCCATTTGCAAGTGCATTCCTTAGGCATTCACCCATTTTGACAAAGTCAGCCCTCCTAAAATACAGTACCTTTGTCTTTGCATGGCCTGACTCTATTGCTGTGTTTATTGTGAACCATACTGTTCGATGGTCGCTAGTTCCCAGATGGCTACCCACTTCTACATCTGTGATCCTCTCTTCATCTCCATTTGAGAGAACCAGGTCTAAGATTGCTCCCTCTCGAGTGGGCTCCAATACTAGTTGTCTAAGGCATGCCCCCTATAGGGCATCTAGAATAACCCTACTCTTAGAAGTGGCTGCTGCAACTGCACTCCAGTTAACATCTGGCATATTCAGATCACCCATCAGCAATATCTCCCCTTTTTCTGCCATTCTAAGTATACTTTCTATCATTTCCTTGTCCATTTCCTCCCCCTGAGAGAAGTCTATCTAACCCTGTGCAGATTGTGGTGCCATTGCAGTCTCAAATTACCCACAGTGCTTCTTCTCCTCCTTGTTTACCTTTTGTTCTGTTGCTTTGATTTCTTCCCTTATGTAAGAGCTACTCCTCCTCCTCTTTTACTCTCCCTGTCCTCCTGTAGATAGTGTATCCTGGTATGTTTACTTCCCAGTCATGGTTTTGTGTGTACCATGTTTCTGTGACTGCCACAATATCCAGATGTTCCTCCTTCATCAAGGCCACTAATTCAGGAAGCTTGTTACTTAGACTACGGGCATTGGTACTCATTGCTCTCCATTTTTTGATGGCTTTACCTTCTGTTGCAGCATCCCCCACTGGCCTTTCTACCTTGGTCTTTTTCTCATTTAGTACCCTGTTTTGTAGGGAGAGGCTGGGATTTTCCTGCTGCTTATCAGTGCCTCCCCCTTGACTAGTTTAAAACTTGCCAATGAAGCATTTAAACCGATTGCTCAAAGACTTGTTCCTTCCTGGACAGATGCAGACCATCCTGCCAGTATAGGCTGGTGTCCCTCAGGTGGAACCCCAGTCCCCAATGAAGCCAAACCCCTGTGCTCCACACCATTTTTCAACCATTCATTAAACTGCATGGTGCAAAGTACCTCACCTCACTCATGCCATTGACACGTAGCACCTCTGAGAAGGATACTGTGTGTGCTACTTGTCTGACCCCTCCCCAATTCTACAAAGTCCTTCTGCACTTCTCTAATCTCATGACGAGCCAAGTCATTTGTCCCTAGGTGGACAATGACATCCAGCTCAGACTCCCGGGCAGCTGTTCTCGTGATCCTGAGGATGCGGTTCCTGTCCCTCCATGCCATGGCATCAGGCTGGCACCTTACTTCAGTTTTCCCTGCTCCCCCAGTTCTATCCCCCTAATAATTGAGTCCACCACCAGGAGTTGCTTCTTTTCCTTGTGGTGTCCTCTGTCTCCTTCCTGTGGGCCTCCCTTGTGACAGCTGTCCTCAGCCTCCTTAGTCTCCTCTGCAGGTGCATCCATAGGGGAGCTATGCTCCCCCAGAATGGTGTATGGATTGTGGAGTGGAACAACTGACTGGTTGTGCCTCTGTCCCACCATCCTCTCCCTTCCTGAGCCCACTGTGGTCCAACTGTTGTGTTTTATTCGCAACCTCTGAGGTAGTGGTGGTGGCTCTGGTGCTCCCTGGATGGGGGAGGTTCCTTCCTACCATCCAGTGTGGCCTGGGAAGGTTCCTTACTACTTTCCAGCATGGCCTGAAGATGGGCAACTTCCTTCCTCAGGGCAGAGAGTTGTCTGCAAATAGGGCAGCATCTCAGCCTCAGAAAGACTCCCGGAAGACTGCTGCCCCAGCCATTACATTGTACTACTCCCACATGTTTATCTACTTTTTCTTTTTTTGTTTTGTGTGTGTGTGTGTGTGTGTGTGTGTGTGTGTGTGTGTGTATGATTGGTTTGTTATATAGAAATATATATATTATACAATGTGTATGCTTATATTGTCAGTGCAGTGTGCTAGAAAGGATATGACAGTGATATACCTTGCACTCTTGAGGAAATGATGTCAGAACCCAGGTATAAAGGAACTATTTCCAGGGGTGGGTGGGGTGAGGGTGGGAAGGGTTGGGACCTAAACTGTGCCTTCACAAAACAATCGGCTAAAAGCTCTTACCCAGCGCTGCAATGAGGTGCCTTCCTGTCAGCAAGATGCCCTACACAACAATTTGACAGAGAAAATACCCTGCTAATCAAACAGAGAAAATCCAGACATCCAAGTTAGACACATTTCATCCTCCAGAGCTACTTCAGAATCCAGCTTATCATTGTGGGGTTTCACATTAGTTATTAATCCTGTGTCCTGTGCAGTCACTTATTCATGAGCAGATCGGTTAGACTCCATCTCTCCAATAGCAGGTCCTACTCCATCCATGACCAGCCTTGGAATGAGGTCCTCCTGTCTTCCTGCAGAATTTCAGTGCCCCCTGCATAAAGAGCTGGGAAATTTCCTCGGTGTCCTGCCCAAATTTCCTCATTCACTAAAAATACCACCAACAGCTTAATCTGGTTCAATTTCAGTTGCTTATTATCTGTATCCCCCCTCCCCCCGGGCACCCCTGAAAAGGGAACTTTTAGGCCCAGTGAGCTTACCGGGTCAACAAAATTCAACAAAACAAAACAGAAATCTTAGTTACAGACCTATGAGTTTGAATGAAGGAAACTATATGTGTCTTTTTCTTAAGTGGCTTAGATTTTTTCTTGGCCAGATTGTACATAATCAACTCTGGTGGATTTTCCGAGCCAAACCATAAAAACCGGTACGTTATGTTTTTACTAGAGGTGTAGCGAAGTTAAATTTTGCCCGCGAAGTTCACATGAATTGCTAAAAATTCATGCTTCACGGAATTTGCGGAGTTTTCGGAACACTTCAAAACTTCAACTCATGTGATTTGCACAAATCTTAAGGCAAAATTCACCTTATTTTAACGCAAAGCGTGAATTTCATGGGTGGAGTATGAATTCTGTGAAATCTGCGAATTAACCTGAGGAGCTAATTTCACGGACTTCGCACACCTCTAGCTTTTGCTAGTCACGTGGAGTGCATAGTGTAGGGTTAATATCAGACCCATGTCCTTTAAAAACATTTCCTTAACTTACCCCTTCCTTTTTGCTCAAATAGGGGGGCTTAAAGAGACCTAATAGCCCCATCAGTGGACAATGTGGGGGCAAGTCACAGTCCAAATGGCAAATGAAGTTCCCTCCAGCACCCTATCAAGTTCCTAGTAATATCTTTTCTCTCCTTACAACTTCCCATTCTAGATGTGGACAGTCCTTCAGCAGCTCCTTAGTAAATACAGAGATTCCATAGTCATTTAAGCAAAAAAGAAGAAAAGCTGCACCGGGTTAAAGGCTGGTGCTTAATTCATAAATGTAGAACCAAACATAAGGAAAAAAAAGCACCCAGCTAGAGAATAATATAATAAAACATTCATTTATTTAGATATGAAAGTGTAACATACTAGGCTGATAACCATAATGGTGAGGGGTGAAAAAAAACATCTTACGTTTTTCCAAGCAGAATGCCTGGCTTCATCAGAGATGATTCAATTAAGGTAACAAACACTTATATAAAGTGAAAAAACACATGCAAAATGTGAATACAATAAAAGGTAATACTAAAACAATTATACAATTACAGATGTCAATAGCATCAGCACATATTTCATGAGAAAAAAACATTTGTTTAGATCAAGTATTTGTAAATTGATCCAAAGTTACTATGGCAACTCTATTTGAGTAAATGACATCAATTTCACCTTACAGTATAATTAATCACTCATATAGTGACAACTAAAATAAGAGAAAGCATTTGAACATCACTCTTCAGTTATTTACAAATGTTTACCATCTACACTGCTTCTGAATATGCAGAGGAAAGTACAGTATATATATATATATTTATACAATATATGTAGACAGATAAATGGCAGTATAAAACATGATATCTCAGATGGCCAGTG
Source organism: Neoceratodus forsteri (assembly GCA_016271365.2). Lineage (NCBI taxonomy): Eukaryota > Metazoa > Chordata > Ceratodontiformes > Ceratodontidae > Neoceratodus > Neoceratodus forsteri. The sequence goes on along the minus strand of CM028137.1, from coordinate 586,280,829 downwards.
AAGATAACATTGTTATCTTCATGTTCCTATACGTCATATGTTATCTCCACGTTCCTATACGTCATATCGAAACTTATCTGGTTGATCCTGCCACTCAGAGCACTTTCACTTTCCCTACAAGTGTAGCGTGACCGAGCGCTATGAATACTGACGATTTGTATATTGCCATATCTTTTGTAGGAGGTGCCCCTGGGTCAGTAAGTCAGAATTCGCCGTCATTTGTTTGGTAATTACGTGTATTTTCTTGTAAGAAAGCTTCGAACTGCACATAGAGTGCAGCAGTAACTGAGCAGCTTTTAGGCAGTAAAATGAGCGCGGCATCTGTTGCCTGGCAGCAGGCGCTCGGCGCTTCATTCTGTTAACTTGACCCGTCACTACTGCGCTCTGGCGTAATGCGGTTGGCTGCTGAAAATGCGTGATGAAGCAAATGACGGCGGTCTGACTTACTGGCTCTCTAAGGACTGACAACTCTGCAAATATCGATGTGCATAGCCGCTCGGTCGCCGCTAACCAGAAGAAATAATACTAAAGTGTGGGATCAATAATATTTCATTAAAAATAACTTTTCACCAAAATAATACCAGGATCAACCAAGATATTTTAGTAATTTAAATTGACAGGATCAACCAGATATTTCAAAACTCTATGTAATCTGTTATGTTGGGGGGCATGTGGACCTCTGTTGGGGGGGAGGGCATGGCAGGATGAACCAGATAAGAATTTTTAAAACTAACCATAAATAGCAGGATCCACCAGATATTTTTTAAACAATAAATGACATCTGCTGTTTTGCCAGCTTTTCTGTAAGTGGGGTTCTATTGCTAGGGCCATCACCTTAATATCACCCATTGCATTGAGAGGGGCATGTGGTGAGTTGTATTGCGGGGGTGGAGGCAAAGCATACATTGTATAAACAGAATATGACATGGCCCGACTGAAGATATCATATTTATCTTCTCGAGGCCAGTGATATCATGATATTCACTGGCCTCGAGTGAAGATAAATATGATATCTTCAGTGGGCATGTCATATCCCCATATATATATATATATATATATATATATATATATATATATATATAAAATTATAAAATTCTCAATATAAACTTTCTGTAAGTACTCATCTAATCAAAACAAATCTAGATTCTAAAGTAGGTCAAAACCACAATATAAAAAGGCTCTTAATGAGTAAATCAAGAAAAAGATATTTATAGAAAAGCAGCTACATCTATGTTATCATTAAGGCCCATGCCTTCCTAGATCTCAAAACAAAAACCAAAAACTTTCTCACTGACCTATCAACTGTTTTAAATTCCTCCTCTAGAACCCACTATAACTTTTTCCAACTCCACAAATTTAATATTATGTGTTAGTCCAGGATCTCTGCAACTTTGGACATGCTGTACTATAGCATATGTCATGTCCATTTTAGCCAAAGCCCTAACATGTTCACTGATTCTCATCTTAAATTCTCTAACAGTTCTTCAAATATAAAAATACCCACAGGAGCGCTGTAATTTGTAAACCACCCCTGTGGTGTTACACAAAATAAGGTCATGAATCTTGAAAATCTGGTTAGTAACAGAATTTTGAAACTGATCAGTAACACATATATATTGACAACATTTACACCTGCCACATTTCTTGATACCACTAGATGGTGGTGTTTGCCACATAGTGTACACTTTTTGTTCTAAAGGTAAACAAGACTTGACAATTTTATTGGCAGTACTTGAAGCCCTTTTGTAGACCATCTTGGGTCCATTGTCAACATGTTTTTTTCATATTTGGCTCTATTTGTAACATCCTCCAATTATTGGTCAATATCTCCTTTAGCTGATAGCTTTTAGTACTAAATCCTGTTACAAAACCAGTTTCTTGATATATAGTATCTTTATTTTTTGGCTTCTGTATTAGAGTGTCTTTCCTAGATATATCTGCTACTTTACTTACAGCTTTAGAAATAAGGGAATGGCTATATCCACATTGCTGAAACTTATTTATTTGTAAATCTCTCTGGACTTCATAATCCTGCATTGTAGAACAGTTTCTAAGGGTCCTAATCAACTGACCCCTAGGAATATTTTGAGACACAAGTATTTCTATCAGTAGGTTTGCTGAAAAGGGTAGTTCCTATATTCCCCCCACCCAGTCTGAACAACCTAAGGTCCAAAAAAGAAACTTCTTCACTACTGGCATGGGCCTTAAACTTAAGATTCATGTCTAGAATTAAGTCAAACAATAAATTCACTGAATTCATCAACAGTGCCCTTCAGATGGCTATGGAAGGGCACTGTTAATAATCAATAACTCTGTTTATCATCAATAAAGCGATGCCACAAATCCAACTTCAAGAAGAATGGATTTGTGGCATCCTCACCAGTCCATTTCCCAATTTCCTACATACAAATTTGCATAGCTAGGGGCCATAGTTGCCCTATAGCTGTGCCTTTCACCTGCTTAAAGTAAGACCCCTGAAACAAAAAAATGTTAGAATCTAATACTTGCTCAGCCAAATGGAGCAAAAAGAAGTAAGTACAATATGGGAAATTCACAATGGTTAAAATTATTCAAGAGCTGTTAGACCACCAGAAATTGGAACATTAGCTGGGGGATTCAGTATCTAATGTAGCAAACAGCCATTCATCCTGCATCTCTATATCATCAAGGATATTAATATGTGTAGTATCCTTGAGATATGAAGGAAAGATGCTGCACAAGTGCTGTAAAAGGAATCAACAAACTGTAACAAGGGTTCTGTAAGCCACCCATGCCCCAATATGATTGGTCGACCGGGATGGTTGACAGGATCCTTGTGAATTTTGGCAGATAATATATAGTGGAATCTTAGGATCAGCTACCACCAATGCTCAATGTTGTGCTGGAGAGGTATAGTTATTAATTAATCCCTCTTCCAAGATACTATCAATTCTTCTCTTTAACCGTTTAGTATTATTATAACATTTTGATAGAAAGAAGTATCAGGCAGCTGTCTATTCATTTCCAAAATATATTTGTCTCTATCCATAATTACTATTCCCCACCTTTATCAGCACTTTTTACAACTATATTGTTGTTTTCGGACAATGACTTAAGAGCTGCGTGTTCTTTAATGGAACAGTTATTATAACCATACGATTTTGGCTAGGCAACTAGCTCTGCGATGTCAAGTTCACATTTTAAAGAATAAAGGACATGGCAGGACTAAAGGAGGACAAAATAAGATTTAGGATTAATGGAAACTACAGAACCAACATGACCAACAGTTGTATCATTATTATCATCATTACCAAAAATTGTTACTGGCATAAATTTTCTTGCAAAATGATGTAAATCTACTACTGTCTGAAATGATTTATATCAATAGTGGGAGAAAATGTGAGTCCCTTGTTCAAAATGGACTCTTCATCTTAGGTCAGAAAGTGACTAGATAAATTAATAACAGCAGATTGTAAAGGCACAGATGTTAACGTCTGTATCCCCTCGACCTCTTCCAGGTCTTGCCCCCCTCCACGTCCTCTTCTTTGCATAGTGCTTTCCTGAAGCGTGTTCATAAACTGTAATGCTGGGGTGAGTTGTGGAATAGTGTGTAGTGGATGTTGTGTTCGGCGATCTGGAAAAACCTCAGGATTACTATCTGTATCACTGGGTCCTTAAGTATAGTCCAATATAGTTGCTCCATCACTAGATTCACAATTTCTCAAAATAGACTTTAAGAGTCTGGATTCAGTATCAGTGTCAGAGGAAGCAGATAAATCAGTTTGTTCAGCTAATGTTCCACTACTTCTGTTTGAAATCAGTCAAACACTCATCAAACCGATAGTCATCTTCATCCCATTTAAACTTTTTGTTTAGCTTTTTAACTGAATGTCATAATATGCGACTTTAGCTAACATAGAAACATAGACTTTGATGGCAGATAAGGACCACTTGGCCCATCTAGTCTGCCCATTTCCCTACCTACAGGATAGGCCGCAGATCCTAGTTAACCAACAGCCTATTTCTTCCTACCCCCTACAAGAATTGTCTTATGTCTGTCTCATGCATTCTTGAATTCTCCCACAGTTTTAGACCCCACAGCCTCCACAGGAAGGCTGTTCCATGCATCCACTACCCTCTCTGTGAAATAATACTTCCTCACATTGCCCCTGAACCACCCCCCTTCTATCTTTAAATTGTGTCCCCTTGTTCTTGCACATCTATTTTTCTGAAAGATGCTACCCTATTGGACTTTGTTGATTCCACTGAGGTACTTAAAAGTTTCTATCATGTTTCCCCTCTCCTTCTTTCCTCAAGGGTATACATATTAAGCTTCTTTAGTCTCTCCTCATAAGGCATCTCTTGCAGACCCTGCACCATTTTAGTTGCCCTCCTCTGGACTGCCTCTATCCTGTCTATGTCCTTGCGGAGATGGGGTCTCCAGAAATGGACGCAGTACTCCAGATGGGGTCTCACCAACTGTCTGTACAGAGGGATAACAACTTCCTGTTTTCTGCTGCTGATGCCTCTCCCTATACATCCCAGTATACCCCCAGCCCTCCCTACTGCCTTCTCATATTGCTTGCTAACCTTAAGGTCATCTGATATGATTACTCCCAGGTCCCTTTCCTTTTGTTGTTGTTACTACCTCTAAACCCATTGTGTATTCTTCCCCAGGGTTCTTGTTTCCCAGGTGCATTATGTTGCACTTCTTTGCATTGAATCCTAGCTGCCATACTTCACCATTCCTCCAACCTTGCCAAGTCCCTTTTCATCCTTTCCACGCCTCCTTGTGTATCAACCCTGTTTCAGATCTTTGTGTCATCTGCAAAGGCACACTTTCCTTCCAGTCCCTCTGCAATGTCACTGATGAAGACATTAAAATAAACTGGACCAATACTGAACCCTGCAGTATCCCACTAGAAACCCCTCTTTCTTCAGAGTGGACTCCATTTACAATTACCTTCTGTGTCCTGTTGTCCAGCCAATGTTTGCCCAGGCTACCACCCTGGGACCCACTCCCAGGCTGGTTAATTTGACTAATAATCTTTTGTGTGGGACTGTGTCGAATGTCTTGCTAAAGTCTAGGTAGCCATGTCCACAGCCCTCTCTGGTCTACTGTTTTGGTCACCCAGTCAAGAAATCTATTAGATTCATCTGACATGACCTTCCCACTGTAAATCCATGCTTTCTTGGGTCCTGTGCCCCACTGGCTTCTAGGTACTCAACTATTCTTTCCTTCAAGTGACTCCATCCTTTCCCTACCACAGAGGTCAGACTGACAGGTCTGTAGTTTCCTGCCTCTGTCTTGGTCACACTTTTGTGAAGGGAATCACATCCACCTTCCTCCAGTCCTCGGGTACCACACCATCCTCCCATGATTTATTAAAAAGAGTAGCCAGTGGTTTCACTAGCTCCCCCTCAATTCTTTTAGAATTCTGGGGTGAATTCCATCAGGACCCATTGCTTTGTCCACCTTCAGTTTTAGGAGTTCTTGCAAGACCCTTTCTTCTGTGAAAGGACTGGGATTGACCCCCTATTCAGAGTGCTTCTGTTAATTGGATTGGCACTTCCCCTCCTCTTTTGTGAATACTGAGCAGAAATATTCATTCAGTATCCCTGCTTTTCACTGTCCCCTGCCCACCCACCATTCATTCTATTCAGCCTCACTTTCCCTCCTTTGTCTTTCTCGCTCACTGATGTACCTATAAAGGTTTTATCTCCTTCTTAACTGAGTTGGCTATCTTTTCCTCAGTTTGGGCCTTTGCTATTCTGACTTCCCTCCCGCTTCCTTCTGCCTTAACTGGTACAGCTCTCTGTCCTGCTCCTTCTGTTTCCTTATACTTCCAGAATGCTATCTTTTCTTCCTGACTTTCACAGCCACCTCTTTGAGAACCATAGTGGCTTTTCTTTCATTTTGATTTGTTTGTTGCTTCACACAAAGGCTTGTTGCCTCTGTGATAGCAGTTTTGATGATTCTCCATTGTTGTTTCACACCTCCTTCCAGCCTGTTTGCTAGTGCTTTTATGAGGTACTCTCCCATCTTGCCAAAGTCAGCCTCCTAAATTCCAGTACCCTCACTTTTGTGTGGCTTGACTCTGTAGCTGAGTTTAACATGAACCACACTGTTTGATGGTCACTTGTCCCCAGATGGCAACCCACTTCTAGATCTGAGATCCTCTCACTGCCCTCGTTTGAGAGTATGAGGTCTAAGATTGCTCCCTCTGAGTGGGTATTAGATGCTAGATGTCTGAGGCCTGCCACCTGTAGGGCATCAAGAATGGCCCTGCTCTTGGATGTGGCTGCAGCAATGTGCTCCAGTTAACACCTGGCATATTCAGGTCTCCCATCAACAGTATCTCCCTTTCTATGCCATTCTAAGAATGCTTCTATCATATCCTTGTCCATTCCCCCCCCTGACATGGGGTCTGTACACAACCCTGTGCAGATTGTCATGCCCTTTCCAGTCTCCAAGGTGACCCACAGTCCCTCCTCTCCTCCCTGTTTACTCTTTTGTTCAGTTGCTTTTATCCTTCCTTTACATGAGAGCTACTCCTCCCTATTCTCCCCTGCCTGTCTCTCCTATAGGTTATGTACCCTGGTATGTTAACATCCCAGTCATGGTTCTCTGTGTACCATGTTTCTGTGACTGCTACAATATCCAGGCGTCCCTCTTCCATCAAGGCCACCAGCTCAGGGAGCTTGTTGCCCAGACTATGGGCATTGGTACTCATTACCCTCCATTTCCTGATGGCCTTACTCCCTTTTGCCCTATCCCTGTCCTTCTTGCCTTTGTCACTTTCTCCATTTACCCCAGCCCTTCTCCCTAATGACACCTCTATGTTGGTATTTGCCACACTTACTACCATGATTTTGGGGGGGTCTAGGATTTCCCTGCTCCTTTCCAGTGCCTCCCCCCTTGGCTAGTTTAAATGCTTGCCAATGAAGCATTTAAACCTATCAACAAGGATTCTGGTTCCCCTCCTGGACAGATGCAGCCCATCATGCCAGTATAGGCTTGCATCACTCCAGGTGGACTCCCAGTCCCCAATGAAGCCAAATACCTGAGCTCCACCCCAGTTTTTCAACCACTGCTTGAATACCATGAGTGCGGAACACCTAGCCTCTCTATGCCATAGATGGCAGCACCTCTGAGAAAGGTTACGTGTGTGTTACTTGACTAAGGCCTCCCAATTCCTAAAACTCTTCCTGCACTTCTTTAATCCTTTCTTAGCCAGGTCATTTTGTCCCTAGGTGGACAATGACATCCAGCTTCTCTCCCTGTGCAGCTGCTCGGGCAATTCTGAGGATTCGTCCCTGTCCCTCAAGCCATGGCACCAGGCAGGCTGCCACCTCCCTCTCCTTCCTCCCCCAGTTCTACCTTCCCTAACAATGGAGTCCCCCACCAGGTTGTTTCTTCCCCTGCAGGGTCCTTCCACCCTCCTGTGGGTCTCCTTTGTGGAGGTTCCCAACATCCTCCTTGCTCTCCACTGCGGGTGCCTCCATAGAGGAACCACACTTTGCCAGAATGGCATAGAAATTGTGGAGAGGTACAACTGAGGGATGCACCTCTGTTCCACCACCCTCACCTCCCTGAGCCCACTGTGGTCCAACCCACTCTTTCTTGGCAACTTCTGAGGCAGCAGCAGTAACACTGGTGGTCCCTGGATGGAAGGGAGGTCCCACAAATCCTGGCCAACTCAGCCTGGAGATGAGCAACCTCCTCCCTCAGCCCAGAGAGGTGCCTGCAGATGGGACAACACCACATCCTCCATAACGTCTCCCTGAAGACTGCTGCTCACAGCCACTGCACTGCACCACTCAATCATGTCTTGTTTCTGGCCCCTTAACTGTTTGCAATCCTTACTCTTTCCTCTGTTTTTCTCTCTTTCCTTACTTTCTGCCTGTGTGCCATTTAAGCTCCTGATTGTCCTGTTCTGAGACAAGAATATCCTATATTTCTCAGTAGACCCTTACTTGCTCAGAGGCAGACCTCCAGCAACTAGAGGGGGCCGGAGGCTACTCTTGCCCTTCTAGGATGGTGGGTCTTTGGTGGTTCTGTGATCACTCACTTCCTGCTCCCAAACAGGAAGTTCCTGTTATCAGTCAAATCTTGTGCCTATAAAAATAGAACTAGCTTTGGGTGGGGGGTTGGCGGGGAGGGAAGATGGGCAATATAGTCCCAGTGAGAAGTCCAGTCACACAGCAGTCCTTTCTCCTGGTGTCTTCTGCCAAGCTATTAGCATAATCTTTCTAAGGCAGTCTTTAAATGTAGCTTCTTCTAGCTAAGCCACTCCCCCTACTTACTAGATCTTTCTACAAGTAATTTAAACCTCACAGCTATTAAGTCCTTTCAATCACCTGAGATTTACACCTAGATAACTGTTCAGATAACCATTCAGTTCAGTTAACTCAGACAAACACACACTTGTTTTTGTTTTGTTTGTTAGTTGTTTCTTTTTACCCTAAATTAAAGGTCCAAGTACAACAGTTCTTCTTCTTTAGTCCCAGTAGAGAAGTCCAGTCATACAGCAGTCCTTTCTCCTGGTGTCTTCTGCCAAGCTAACTTTTGTTTTTCAAACTTGTCGAACTCCCCAGGTTCATTACATTTTTGTAAGTTACTTTCTTTAACAACAATCTCAGCAGAAATGAGTTCTCTTACTGGCACAGCATGTTCCAAGATGAGTTTGATGGATTTTAGACCTGTTTCCTCCAACAGATCTAAATACATGTTTTTTCACATGAAACACGTGCTGATACTATTGACATCTGTAATTGTATAATTGTTTTAGTATTACCTTTTATTGTATTCACATTTTGCATGTGGTTTTCACTTTATATAACTGTTTGTTACACTAATTGAATCATCTCTGATGAAGCCAGGCATTCTGCTTGGTGAAGCGTGAATTTTTTACCCCTCACCATTATAGTTTATCAGCCCTATTATTACACACTTTTATATCTAAATAAATTAATGTTTATTATATCATTCTGCTCTAGCTGGGTGCTTTTTCCTTTATGAATAGGCATTAAACAATTTTGCAGTCAAGGCATCTAATATTGTTCCCTGCCCAGCTTATGTACCTAACAGTCTCACTCTTTCTTTAACTGTGCCATGTCTACTAATATAACTAATCATTTATTATTATTGGCCCCTGTGCATGATTGAGGTGTAGATACATGCAAAATGCATGTATCCCCCCATGACCCTGCACCCTGCGGAGAGGTGCACCCATACTAGTATTCACCTATGCCGGCCACCTGTCCATGGCTCCTACCCCCCCAGTGTGCAGGACTCTGCAGGTGGGCATCCAATGGGATGCTCCATGGGACCCATAGCAGATCCCATGCATAGAGTGGCACAGATCTGGGACTGTGCTTGCCGACTGCATGCACCTGGACCCATGCGGCACCCTCCAATCCCATTGCTGCTGATCAGGAGTTTTCTGGGTGCTCGCCTGTCCAGTCACCCCTGCCACCTCCTGCTGCCCAGCGATCAGAGGCAGCATGGTGCACTCTGTCCTGGTCCCCTGGTGACTCTAGGTCTGTGCCATTGGAGGCTCAATGTGGGTTATGGCAGGGTCTCCCTGTTGTACCCTGAGCCACCCTCCACACCCATGTGGCCAGCACCTCACGGGTTAGTGAATACCTCTTAGCGCTGGAATGCCCCCAGAATGCCCCCAGTGTGGAGCTGTCCATGGACGTGGGTGATTGGGTGCAGTGGGTCAGCGCTCAACCCTTCATGCATGCCATGCGATGGGCACAGTGGGTGCAGGGTGGCTTGGTGCCCATGTTATGCAGTGCATAGCTGCTCTGCACCTTCATTCATCTAGCCCATTGGTAGGGTTATCTTTAACAACTCTTGCCTACTATTTGAAAATGTATTTTTGGCCAGCCTGATACTCATTGCTACTACTACCCACTACTCTGCTACTTCCCACTCCCTGATTAAGAGCCCAAGTAAATTACATTTTCACAACCCTATCCTACTGGTTACCTGATCCTCCCTTTCTTTTTGCACCTGTGATATACCCCAAGTAAATTTAAAAATTCCCCTTTCCTCATCCTGCTGATTTCCCACTCCCTCTTCGATTCCATGTCTGGTCCAAGATCCTAAGTAAATTAAGATCCCCCTCCCCATGTTACTGTTTCCCTGATCCTTCAACACTCACCCACAACTTACTGTGAATCCTGCTGAAGTTACAAGTTTCCACTCCACACCCCTTTGGATCTTTAATCTCTCCCAGCTATGCCCACCTAAATTGTGCCAACCTACAAGTATTATCTGGTGTATAGTGGACCCTTACAGCTCCTGTTTCACCTCATACCATTACTGCCAGAGGGCAATGTTCACATTTCTCTCCTGACCTGCCTAGCTGGCAACATCTACTCACAATGCAAAAAAGCATGCTTCACTGTCGTGAAAGGCTCATTTTTCAAAAAGAAGCCACTAACAAAAATAAATTGCAGTGCTGATATTTTTAATCAATTCCATAGAAGTGAGTCAGGGACTGTTCTTTCTGTGATTGCATCAGAGAAATGGGTGAATGCCCGACACCAAAGAGTACTGGGCATGTGGTGGGTGAGATAGAAAGGAATATTACTGTATGCCAGGCAGAGGGAGATTTATTTATTTATTTTATTTTGTTGACCCGGTAGGCCCACTGAGACTAGAAGTCCCTTTTTCAGGGGCAACCGGGGAAGGGGGTATACAGATGGTAACCAACTGAAATTGAACCAGATTAAGATGTTGGTGGTATTTTTAGTGAATGGGGGAAATTTGGCCAGGACACTGGGGAAATTCCCCTACTCACTGGTAGGGGCACTGCTGTGTGTGTGATGGAAGTTGGCAGCTCTGAGATGGATGTGACCAAAGAAGGAGCAAAAGGGATGACTCATCCCATCTCTGGTTGTTTAGGAGCATCAGTACAACAGCCTTATGGTACCAGCACTATGACATACAATAAGAGACATCCTCAAGACTTACTGAAGACAACGCAGGATGTTGCGGATGATTTATTTTTGGAACTGAAATCAGGGAAATGGCAGCTATAGGACATAATTGCAGAGCAGGAAGTGGCTTTGGCTCTATGAGGGACTGCACATTGTGAATTCCATACTGCTGAGGGCTTCTCCACAGGGGATGACTGAGCAGTGATCAGTTCTGTTGTCTCCCAGCAACAGGACCTAGTATTCACCCAGAACCAGTGATAATGACTGGTCTCCACTCATCGACTCTCAAGGGCCTGCAGATGTTACAGCACTTTCATCGCAGCTTGAGGAAAGCTGCTGTTCTTCTCCAGAATAAGTCAGAGGCACCCAAAATTCTTTCATTGGGTTTTGTCATTATGGAGGACAAAAGCATAAAGGAATGTGAGTACCTATCCTGATGTTACGGATCCTTCCCCACTAAATTGTTTATGCTGAATGGCCCAACTGAGGGTACTCTCCTAGGGCTCCTCAGACTCCTGCTCAGGACTCAAATTTTCAGGATGACCTAGTTCGTGGTCTAACTGGTCTCCAGAGCCTGCTCTGGTAAACACCGGCTGGCATCAGCTGCCAGATGGGTCCTGGATTTCAGACTCAGATGTCCTATTTCGGATATTGCCCATAGCCCTGGCTCTAAGGTTGTGGAGGGGCTATGGAGGTCCACCAATGTTCTGTTCCCCAAACTGCTCAGACCCTGAGGTGTGTGGATGATACCCCTCCCCTGTATCTGTGGAGGGTCTTGTCTCTCGAAGACCCCTTGCTGGCTTCTACTCTTTCTCACTGCAATGTTTCAGGGCTTGTGGCTGCATCAATAGTTGATGCTAAAGAGGCGTTGAAGTTACTTCACCACAGGTACCAGCTCAGCCTATGGCCCTGATGTTTGCTGGTTTATTTCAAAGCCTATTAATTGCCTAGATGGAGGAATGCAGTCCATCTCCATTTTATGGGGTGACCGGAGAAACTCCCAGATCACTTCCATGAGGGGATGGTTCTTCTACAGCAGACTATGGACTTTTTCCTGTACAGATATACACCTTAAATCACACCCAGGTGAGAGCTCTTACAACATTAGTTTTCAATCTCAAGTTTTCTGGACCAATTTTGGATTAAATATGTCCAAATTAAAATGAACCCTCTATGCAGGACTTCCAAGTGATTCCTGTTATGAAGCAAACCCTCAAAGTTATTATGGTGCTATTTAAAATGAGGGTTTAACATTACTGACATTATATACTGGCTGGAAAAACATTGTAAAATGCAGGGTAATTCCAAGCCCATCATGGATGAAGAAGGGTTCTGGAACATAGGATGGCGGTTCAAAATTAACTTACATCACCACGATTCTGGCCTTTCTCACCTCCTAACTGTTTTTTTTAGGAAGGAATAAAGGCTTCATCTTCTACCTGGGTCAACCATGACATTGCTATAAATGTGGCACGGCCACACATTTGAGCCGAACCTGTGATGTATCTAAATGTGCACAGTGTGGAGAAACTGGGCATTCTGTCTTTCATTGTTACAGTCCACCTAAGTGTTCTTTGTGTGAAGAGGATCATTCCTTTTCTGTCTGCTAGTGGGTGGCCCATAATACCTCTAATTCTGACCTTGCCATACAGGATTACTATATCAATGTGGCTAGAAGATCTACCCACTCGAGACATCCTGATACACCTGTGCCTTCTGATCCTACTACTTTTCTATCAGTAGTGGCCTCGGCCGCTGTACCACCCATTATCCTAACTGCTAGCTCCCAGGACCCTTCCGTTGACTCTGTAGCAATGGCTGTCCCTCTAGTTACCCCAGACCATGAGCAGGGCCCTGTGCCAGGAGAAGCTGTTATAATACCCCCCCCTTGCCCCAGTAATGGATTTAAATTACCAAAACAGCGTAGGGCAAGTTTGAGACACAAACATTCTTCACAGCCTCCTCCATGTTACCTGATTCTGTTCCTTTAAACAATAAATTTTCTGCCTTCCCACTGAAGAGGCAGACATGGAATCTAGTCTGATTCAGTTTCCTGTAATCTTCTCACCCATAGGAGATTCAGATAGGATTCTGTACATGATGCACCAGTACTAGAAACATGGCACAAAAGAACACAGACGCGAGCCCACCCAATGGATAATTCTCCTGTTTCCTTCTTTGTATGCTTTTTCATTTGCATCCTAGAATGTGAATAGTATTAAGTCAGAGTGGAAACAGACTATGACCTTTGTTTTTTTTTCAGACCATCTGTTTGATTTTTTTTTTCAGGATATCCTATTGCACACTATTTTGGAAATGGATAAAGCCATTATGGCTTGTTTATGGGGCAGATTAATTGGTCCCCAGGGACAGATGCTTGTTCTGGGGTTGGGATTTCTGTCTCTCTCCCAGAAGCCAAACATGTCCACTTGGTTAATGTGGATCCAGGGTGGGTGTTACTGCTTGATACTGACACAGCAGACATGTCATTTAGACTGATCAAGGTCTATGCCCCCCAAACTAAGGCCTTAAGGAGAGCCCTTTATGCCAAAATTCAACCTTATCTTTATAACTATCTGACAATTATCTTGGCTGGAGATTTTAACTGCAGCAGATATCATTCAATAAAGGTGCAAAACTACTAAAATCTTCTGTGATACTTCATGTTTAAATTCACTACTCACAAGCATCCTTGAGTGATGACTTTACCATGGGAGGGAAAGTGCCCCAGAAAACATATTTTAAAGAGAAGTTGGCTACTAGAATAGACTACATGTTTTTGTCATCCACTTTAGGGTACAACATGCCTTGATGCCAGCTAGTTTGACCTCAGTGGTAGGAAAATTATGGAATCACTTCTGAAGGAAAACATTGGTGAGTACCTAGAGGCCAGTGGGGCACAGGACCCAACTCAGCATGGTTTCACAGCAGGAAGGTCATGTCAGATGAACCTAATAGATTTTTTGACTGGGTGACCAAAGTAGTAGACCAGGGAGGGGCTGTGGCTATAGCCTACCTAGATTTTAGCAAGGCATCTAACACAGTCTCACACAAAGATTAATACACAATTTAGTCAGCCTTGGAGTGGGTCCCAAGGTGGTAGCCTGGATAAAAAATGGCTTGGACAACAGGACACAAAGAGTAATAGTAAACAGACTCACAGTGAAGAAAGGAGGGTAATAGTGAGTACCACAGGGGTCAGTACTGGGACTGGTCCTCTTTAATGTATTTATAAGTGACATTGGAGAGCACCTGGAAGGAAAAGTATGTATCTTTGCAAATGACACAAAGATCTGCAACAGGGTTGATACACAAGGTGGGGTGGAAAGGATGAAAAGGGACTTGGAAAGGTTGGAGGAATGGTCAAATATATGGCAGCTCAGATTCAATGCAAAGAAGTGCAAGGTAATGCATCTTGGAAACAAAAACCATGGGGAAGAGTACACAATGGGGGGTGAGTTAATAACAACAACAAAAATCGAAAGAGACGTAGAAGTAATTATATCAGATCACCTAAAGTTGGGCAAGCAATGTGAGAAGGCAGTAAGGAGTGCTGAGAGGATACTGGGATGCATAGGGAGAGGCATCAACAGTAGAAAACAGGAAGTTGTTATCCCTCTGTACAGACAGTTGGTAAGACCCCATCTGGAGTACTGTGTGCAATTCTGGAGACCCCATCTCCGCAAAGACATAGACAGAGTGGAGGCTGTTCAGATGAGGAACCAAAAATGGTGCAGGGTCTGCACCAGAAGACATATGAGGAAAGACTAAAGCAGCTTAATATGTATACTCTTGAGGAAAGGAGGGAGAGGAACATGATAGAAACTTTCAAGTATCTCAAGGGAATTAACAAAGTACAAGAGGGTAGCATCTTTCAGAAGAAGAGATGTGCAAGAACAAGGGGGTACAATTTGAAGATGGGGGATGGCTCAGAGGTAACGTTAGACAGTATTTTTTCACAGAGAGGGTTATGGATGCATAGAATAGCCTTCCTGAGGAGGTTGTGGAGTCAGGAACAGTGGGAGAATTCAAGAATGCATGGGACAGATATAAGGCAAATCTAGTGGGTGGTAGGAGGAAGTAAGCTGTTGATTAACTAGAATCTGCAGCTTATCCTTCAGGCAGGGAAATGGGCAGACTAGGTGGGCCAAGCGGTCCTTATCTGCCATCAAATTCTATGTTTCTATGTTTCTATGACTACCCAGGTTATGTCATCGGACCATGTTTTATTGACTGTGAAAATCTCTGATTTTGTTTAAATAGGGAGAGGCCTGGGTTATTGGAGATTGAAACTCTCCCTATTACAAAATTCACTTATACAGCAAGGCTTTCATAATGTTTTGGCAGCTAGAAAGTCCATTTTTTTAATTTATGATTCCCCGGTGGAGTGTTGGATTACAATCAAACAGGATATTCGGGCTTTGTTTAAAAAAATTGGGAGGCTTAATGAGAAACTGAAAAGAGACCAGTATTCCTTTCATAGATGCCAACTACTCAAACTTTCATCTTTGCATAATGCTTCTTTACATGATTACTCTGAAGACATATGAATGTTGAAAGCCCGACTGGCATATTTACAGTACAATCGATTAAAATCTTTAGAGATGGAACAGAGGTTCAGTAAGAAAGGAAGTTTGCCTTGGAACCCCTTTGAGTTCTGCCAATCATAACATTCCATCAAACATTTTGATAATATTCAGTTGCCTGATGGGTCTTATGTTTCCAATAAGGATGCTGTTTTGTCAGCAGTCAATGACTATGTGGCAACTCTTTGCAAACCCCACTTCCCTTCACCACTCACTGAGGTACGCATATGGCTGAGTCAGAGTCAACTCCCCCAAGTGTTGGAGTTGGACAAGTTATCATTCATCTCCCCTATTTCAGAGTTGGAATTTCAGACTGTTATAGCCCAGTTGAAATCGGATCTTCTCCCGGGGGAGACAGGTTACCATGCGTGCGAAATTTAGAGCCAGATGACAGCGGTCCTCTTGCAGGAAATGCTAGCTATCTTTAACTATTTGTTATCATCCTTGGACATCTCTCCTGTCCTCAAATCAGGCCTGCTAATCTTAATGTACAAGACTGGAGATAAGGAACTCCTTTCTAACTGGAGGCCAATTACCTTCCTGAATGCTGATTTCAAAATCTTCACCAAACTTTTAAGTATGAAATTGGCTCAGGTCCTGGGCCAGATTATACATCCATCACAATCATGTACGGTGCCCGGGGATCCATGATGGATAATCTAATTATGATACACAAGATACTGGACAGAGGCCAGACAGGAGAACTTACAGGTTATTACTCTTGTTAGACCAAGTTAAAGCCTTCAACAAGGTCCCGCATGATTATTTGTGGGGTTTTTTGGCTGCCTATGGGTTCCCTTGTCAATCCATTCATATTGTACAGTCATGCTACCATTTGTCCAAGACTACCCCACTGGTTAATGGGTGGCTGGGTGTGGAGCTCTTTGTGGCCAGAGGGGTGCACAAAGGCTGCCCTCTCAGTCCAGCTCTCTATATTCTGTCCATAGATCTCCTGCTACACAAATTTAATCATTCCCAGTCTCTTCTTGGCCTTTCCCTTTCTAGTTCCATTCCGGATGTATGTACTTTGGTGTATGCAGATGATCTTATTTTATTATTAGCGGATGTTGCTTCTTGTACAGAAGCTAACCAAGAACAGCCATTTCCACTTCTATGTCACTGTCCTGTATCAACTTTCAGAAAAGCAAATGCCTTGTGATTGGGACTCTCCCTTCTCTGGAGTTGAACTTATGGACATCAAATTGTTTCATCCCTTCTAAAATTCTTGGCCTTTTTTGGCCCTGGGATTTGGCCACCATTAATTGGTAATTTGTTTTATCAAAGGCACAATTAAAAAATATGACATGGAATAAGTGGAGAATGGCAAAATGCAAAAAGTGTTTTTATGTTAAAAATGTTTTTATTATCTTTATGTTTACATCTCAGTGCAGTCTTCATGCTTCCACTATCCTTAGAAACTAGGGTGTACAGCTGTTTTTCTCCTGTATTTGGGGTAGTAGATTAAATCCTATTAAAAGAGGCATCCTCTACGATCCTGTGGCCCGTGGTGGCTTGCACATGGTTAATCCCATCCCCTTTTTCTTCTCCATGTTTGTCACCTATAATTTATGACCATTGCTTTTGCAGCACCCAAAAGTATGGTCATCTTGGATTATAGATGGATTGGGAGGTTTTTTACAAGCTTGGAAGGCAGATGGATGCATTTCAAAACAAAAATCGATAGCAGATTTACCATTCTCCTTTCAGTGTTGCTTTAGCAAAATAAAACTTTGGGCTCTGATGAAACATCAGGTCTCCTCTCTTTCATGGAAACCTCTTCATTTTTTTTATTTTGGATACATTTTTTCTAATACAGCCCCACTTTCAGTCTCAATCACCAGCTGAGATCAAACTGATTTCTACTATGATTACCTCATCTCATACTCCAGTACACATGTGGGATGTGAATTGGCTTTCCCCTTCACTACAAACTTAATGTGAAGGGAAACCTGAAACATAAGCCTACTGCTGAGAGGCTACGCCCCAGACAGGTATGTACAGTGCAAATTGAGACTATTCCCCACTTGTTTTTTGAGTAACCTTACATTCAGAAGTTCTGAAATTGCTGCAGGCAAAATGGTCTAGTTCACCTTTTCCTTATGACCCCGGACATTTTATTGTTAGGAATGTTTCCATTTCAGTGGACAAAACATGACAAAACCATGTTATGGTTGTTTCTCACATATTTTAAATACTATATTTGGATTAACCATTGCCATCTGTCCATGCAAGAGCTATATACCTCAGAAGTTCAGCTCTTGGAGCTCATTGCCCCAAATCTGCAAAGGTTAAGGGCTCAGGATTGATGTTCTATGTCTTCCCAGGTGTTCAAAGGAAAGTGGGAGTCCATTGATTGGCTATGAAGGTCCTTTGGCTGCTTAACTGGTTTCCTGGTCCTTATCCTTGTTTTATTGAGGAAACATGGTGGCTCAATAATTTATGATAGGGTTTTAAGTATGGTGCAATGCTGCTTGACTTACCTTTTCCTCATTTTGCTGTTTTTCATAATACAAATGGCATCGGTTTCTGTTTTTTATGTTATGCATTATATATCTCCCTACTCCTTTAGTGGGAAGAAGGTATGTTTTCACCAATTCTTAAGTATGTGTTGTGGTTTTGTATATTTATGTTCCTTTCTGGTATGAAAGACTAAGATTCCCCATCTATTTTAGTGGAGAGGGGGGTTCTTTTAGTTCTAGGATTGATCTTCTGATCTCCGATACTTATGTTGATAGTGATTTTTGTACTGCATGAATATAATACTTTTTAACTTTTCTTCCCTTATGATTTGTATATTATTTTGTGTGAAGCTCAAACTGTTTGTTTATTATTTCTTGGTTAAGTCACCACAATTTTCCCCATTTATTTAGTATGGAGAGGGAGAGGATATGTTCACTGAAGTGTCATTAATGTTTTGGGTTGCAAGTATGTTGTAATACTTTTTCTGTTTTTGTTTCTCCTTTATGATTTGTATTACAAAATACTACTTTACTTGAATATTCTTTTCAGTTATGAATACAAAATTCCCTACTGCTGGTAGGGGAGCTGTGTCCTAGTTGGAGAGATGGTGGAGCACAGTATGGGAGAACCAGAGCTGAGAGATGGTTGTGATCTGCAAACTATGGAACTGAATGGTGAATTTAACAATAAAGTGGAACAAATGCCTGGATCATAACATCAGATGGAGGATGGTCTACAAGACAAAATGGCTAAGAAAACTAGGCATTTGGAAAAATTAATGGAGGAAATGGATGCCACTGTTGAGGATTTATCAATTATTAAGGAGAAAGAAAAAAGGAAACGGTCATTGCAAAGTCCGACTGCGCCATTAATGATAAAAAGCATGTGTATTGGTGCTGATAGGGGTAATGCATCAAGAGATGGCTCCAACCCTGACAGATCCCAGGATATACCACTTCCATTTATGGCCCAGGAGGCTGAGTGGGCCCCAGAGACTGCACTGCAAACAGCAGGTTGGATTTTGCAAGATGGGATATGGGTCCTGGACCTTAGTATCCCTTTGCTGGAAACACAAGGAGACAAGCAGGGAGCCCCATCTCTGAGGACGGAGGCTTCATCAGATATTCTTACTAGGAGAAATGACCAATGAATGAGAGGACTCACTGAGGGAAATGTGTCCACACAAGCTACTGCATCAGACATTGCAGTAGCACATTCAAACAGGCCAGAGGCAGGTGGAGGGATGGCAGCACCAGCTGGAAACAGAGAGACCTTGAGTAAGTCACATATTCTGTCAGAAACGCACAATAATAAGGATGATAGCATTGTAGACATGACGCCTGAGGTGGTAGAGTTTAACAAACAGCAACAAAAGCCTGCAAGCTATGCTTGTTTGTTTCAGAGACCAGCACAGGCAGCTAAATGCAGATTTGTTGTTCGACTGCGTTATAGAGGTGGTCTGGATTTCTCTCCAGACCACAACTGGGTGTGGAAACAATTGCTTATTGGCTCCTTACACTTTACACCTGCAGATGTGTATGCTTTTATTCATGGCTCTGGAGATCCAAACTTCAATGTAAGTTTTAGATCAGCTAGTTTGCTTGACAGGTTTTAGGTTTCCTGCTATGCTGTGAAAGATACACAGCTTCAGAAACTGTTTATTGCCATTCCAATAACAAAGCCAACAGCCAGAATGATAACAATTATTTTTCGGAATGAAGGTGTCAATGTTCAGGATATTCTATATTGGCTTGAAAAAGATGTACTGTTAAAAATCCCCAGAAGCAGTGATTGATGATAATGGGGTTTGGACTAGAGGCTAGCGTATATTCGTGCAGTTAAATCTGACCGAAGAGGGTATTCAACATCTCCCAAATTGCTTCTATCTTGGCAGGGATAGAAGGATCATATTTTAACCGGGCCAGCCTCGGTCTTGTTATAGGTGTGAGTCTATATCTCATCTGAACTCAGAGTGTCGAGAATTAAAATGCATGTCATGTGGAGCACTGGGGCATTTAGCAATTGATTGTACTGTACCTCCAACTTGTAATTTATGTGGGGCTGATGACCACACCTTTCCAGCATGCCCATGGGCAAGGCATAATTCCTCTGATTACACTGAACAGGATTTTTATATTAATAGGGCAACAAGAAGGAATTTTGCCAGTAACAAACAACAGAAGACCCCACCCCTGAGAACGAAGCAGTCTCAAACTACTTCAGATTCATCCTGTCTGCTGGGAAGGGTCCCATGCAGCAGGGCCAGATTCGGTCGGCCATCCCAATGATGTTGGTGGACCCAAAGGAGGATGCAGTGGTGTCCATTCCTCCACCACCCTCACCTACAATGATGCCACAGGAGTCAGGAGCTAGTATTTCAGGGTCTTCTGTCTTCTAATCCATTCTGAAACAAAGCAGTACACATCAGAAGCAGGATGTGGTTCTTGTTGCACCTGACCCTATTACCACAGCAAACAGATTTGAACCAATACAAAGTTGGGGGGAGGTTATGGATGAAGAAGACTCTGATGTCTCAAATCAATCCACACAGAGCAAGCTGGCCCGGTGGCGCTGAGGGTTGAGGCTGGACGCCACACCTCATGCCACACTGGCAACCGGGTTTGGGAATGAACCCGGACTGCCGGAGGTCAGCCGGGGAGAGAGAGGATCAAGCATCTAAGGAACTGCTCTCCTCTCTCGGGGAGGGATCCAGGGGAAGACCAGTGCAGCAGTGGCCCCCGGTGGAGACCAGCGGCACTGCTACGCACAGGGGCTTACAGGCTTGGGGCAGACATTGGGCAGCTGCCTTTCAGACATGGGTGGGAGCACCCACATTGCAGGCTAGGTAGCATTGCATGTCCCACATTGGGGGCATAAACATTACTGAAAAAACCCTCTGGCCCAGATAGGCGACAGCCCTCCCAGAGCCTTGCCACCACATGTCCAATACTGGGGCCCCGCCACCACACCTTCCGATCTCCCTCAGGACCCTATATGTCCTCAAAGCCCATATGGAGAAATAATGACCTTGAGGATGTCAGGGTTCACAGTGGGCAGTAGAGTGGCACCAGTCAGTGGAGAAGTCTGAGAGAGTTCCGGAGTCAGGGGGCAATAAACAGAGTTAAAAAAAAAATCCACACAGAGCAAACCTCCCATTAATGTGGTTCCACAGGAACAGGTTCCAGCAAAAATTTTAAAAAGAGTGACCAGATGGAGCTCAAAAAAGTCTAAAATGCAAAAATAGTGGGCATACCTGCTTTTTGGCTGGAAAGCCTTAACACCAATAGCATGAGATCTGACTTTAAAAGGAAATCTACTTTTTCTTTGTTACAGGACTTACAGTATAATATCTTTTTTTACAGGATACCCATCTTTACACAGTAGTAGAAACCCAATGGGCAGCTATAGAGTTGTTTTTGGGGGTATCTTATTGATCTATTGTGGTAGAGCAATGTTCTGGCTTAGGCATTTGCTTTAAGGATGTGGAGGTAGTGATTCAAAAGATGGTGGAAATTGATCCAGGGAGAGTGATGTTGCTGGACATCTCACATCTAGGAGTAATGTGGCTGTTGATTAATATGTATGGGCCCCAAATGAAAGCACAAAGGATAGAATTGTTGCATAAAATCCAACCATATTTGTGCACCAGTCACCAATGTATATGGGAGGGGGGAGGGGGAGAGGTTTTAACATTAATTTGGCAGATTAAAATAATAGGAACATCTTTTGTGATGTATCTGCCTTAAAAGCTTTACTGAGGCAGTTGCATTTTAAATACGCATTGTTAGTTGGAGGTCTTGGTCCCCAACCTACCTTTTTTGTGGGAAAGTTAAAGTCTAGGATAGACTACTGTGACTCAGGAGTTACCAGTTTTTGCTGCATGGATGGAAATAGTAGAAACTTCAGATCACACTCTTAAAGGGGTACAGATAACATCTCAACCCCCCAGAGTTACAGGTAGAGGGTATTGGCAGTTAAATGTTAGCATGTTAGAAAGTCCTGAAGTACTGAAAGAAATAACAGTAATATTGCAAGATAGATGAACTGTGCTTTTTCTTATATGACTCCTTTACTGATTGGTGGGAGGACACGAAATTGTGTTTAGTGGATTTCTTTAAAGTTACTTCTAGACATGAGGTAGGTAAAAACTATTAATATTATCTCATTTTGTGAGACAAATTGCAAAAGTTAATGTCCTTACAGGTTACTGATAAGATTAACCTCTCGGAAGACATACAGCGTATGAAAAATGAAATGGTATTTTCCGTATAAAAGGAACAAATGATTAGAGAAAGAACAACATTTTGGAACTCAAGACAAAGAAGTACAAATTAATCCTTTTGAAGACTGTAAGATCAGAATTGACAATAAAAAGGTTTTGGCACTAAGATTGGATTCGGGAAAATTAGCTACAGATAATTTGGGGATAATGCACACATTGGAGTCCTTTATTAAAACACAGTTTGGGCCTTCTCAAGATGATGTGTCTCAGATGGAACAGCTTTTACAGGCAGCAGCATTGCCAGCACTAGATCCTGTGGAGGCAAGGTCTATGATACTGGACTTTATGGCCATAGAAGTGGAATGAGTCATAAAATCATTAAAAAATGCAACTGCACCAGGATCAGATGGTTTGCCCTCTGAATTGTGTAAGGTTTTGTGGGACATAATTCCAGAAGAATTGGTAAAGTTATTTAATTCCTTTTGGCAGAAGATTGCATTATTGAAATTATGTATGTATGAGGGTATATGAATTTTTGTTTGTACAAAAAAAGGAGATAGGCATTGTTGCAAAATTGGAAGCCTATTACTTTGCTTAATGTTGATTTTAAAATATTTTCAAAATTGCTTGCAAATAGACTAGCAAAAGTGGCAGAGGCTTTGAGTCGCCCTTCCTAGTATAGTTCTATACCAGATAGAACAATAGTAGATGTTCTAATTTTGGTAAGAGAATTGATGGATAAAGGGTCTTTGAATTCAGTGTCTGGGTATATTATTAGCCTTGATCAATCACAGGCTTTTGATAGTGTCACATGACTTTTTGTGGTTGACCTTAAGATCGTTTGGAATACCGGAGATGTTTTGTAATTAGTTACAAATATGTTACATTTTGGCATATGTATGACCAAATGAAAATGGCTAGATAGGGAATAGATGTGGCCTAGCTCGGGAGGTGAGACAGGGATGCCCGCTTAGCCCACTGCTATATATTTTTACGCTTGACCCTATTATTAGGGTTACGAATGCATCTCCTTGTCTGTCTGGTATAGTTATGACTGAGAGTATGCAGCTGAGAACAATTGCATTTGCGGATGATTTATGTCCAGTTGTTAAGTATATTATGATTGGAGTGTTGGCATACAGGGTACTTCAGCAATTGGTACATGTGATTGGTGCAAAACTAAATGCTGATAAAACTATTTTTCTTATGATAAATAAGCAAGAGAGGAAGAAAGTGCAATTGATGATATTAAATTAACTGTGGGACCTTGTAAGATATTGGGAATTTTCTTTGGAACAGAAGATATGGCAACATACAATTGGGAATATTGTTTGAATAAAGGGAGAGCATGGGTTAGCAGATGGAATGCATGGAAGATGAACAAATTGAAGAGAGTATTTCTAATTAAGTCTTTTCTCTTGCTAGTGTTTTTATTTGTTAGCCATATTTTTTTGATTCCTAAAAGTTTAGAAACCAACCTACTGGCATGTTTTTTATCCTGTTTTGGGGGCAGTAGGTTGAACTCAATTAAAAGAAATATTTTATATCTGGAAGTTAAGGAAGAAGCAGTGAGCATGGCTAACCCATTGGTGTTTTGTTTCTCCATTTTTGTATAATCCTATCTTTTAGCGGTGGTTAAAAATTTGAGGAAGCCATGGTGTGTATGGGTAAACATGAAATTGTTGGCTATCTCCCAAGAATTGGAAGAGGGAAAATTTATACATAAAAATAAATGGAAATATTGCTTGTTGGAGACTTGGGGGTTAGTATTTGATTATATTAAGAAATGGAATATTAGTAAGGGAGATATATTACAGCTCTCTAGAATGGGCATGTATTATGGTATTGTGGGGAAATACTTCAAAGAGGAACTCTTTCCGTATCTATCAGAAACAGAACAGAAACAAGTTTTTAAGAGATTGGGGGGGGAATGAATCCCTCAGAAAATGTGGGATATAGCATGGTTAGGAGTCCACGATAGAATAAATACTAGGAAATCATAAACATAAAGCGGTGAACAATTTGTACTGTTTAAGGCCTTCATGCATCACAATAGTGGAAACAATGGACCATCTGTATTTTGAGTGTCCATTTATTCAGGATTTTTGGGACATTGTAAAAGAAAGATGGAAGGGTTTTCCTCTTGACAGTCTTTCCAAAAAACAGCTGTATTATGGAGTATATGTTGGGCCCTGGATGAAATTTCATGTGGGTACATCACAAATGATCATGGTTAAGTATTTGTATTGGATTTGGCAAATCAGACGCGCTTTTATTTTTGAACAGCAACAAAAACTGTTTGGGAGCTGTATATGATTGTATGGCATGAACTAGGGGACATAAAGGCCAAAGAAGTTAAGATTCTGGGGCCTGATTCCAAGATAAGCTGTGCTGGTATAAGGCGAGATACACCAAACCCCATGGCATATCCCACAACTTACGCCATATGTTATACCCGGTGGTATTCCAAGTGGTGACTTGCGCCATGGCGGATGTGAGCTGCAACATCCACAGGTTACACCACCCGCTATGCCACAGCATGCAACACCTGGTACAAGTGCAGGTTATGACAGCAACTTTGCCCAGTTCTAGGAGGATGGCTGTCATAATCTGCAATTGCCATCTTAGAAGGAGCACTGGCAGAGATAAACTCTGACAGCCTGGAGCTGTTCTAAGTGGCAGCTGACAGTGCTATCCATCAGCTGCCCACCCCGTGGCACCACAACACCAGTGTAGCTGTGTTCCCCATGCCCCCACAGGCATACCACAGCACCCCAACCCCCAAATGTTGGGGACCCATGTGGGTCCATTTCTGTTGCACCCCCAGACACCTGTGCCTTTTGTCCTGCCCCCCCATTCCTCCTGGTGTGTGCCAAGGTGGTCCGGGGCAGGGGAAGCTGTGGGTTCTGTATGCCAGGCATGTGATGGTAGCCTACACCTGGCATATCCCACATATCACAAGTGCCAGGACCCTGCTACTCCTGGAATGCAGCATAGGGTCCCTGGCGGAGTGGCAAATGGCATAACTCACAACTGCATACAAGTTATGCCATTCATCTTGGAATTGGCCCTTGGACTTTAGGACTTTTAGTAGTTACTGGACTAAACTGGATTTTATCAAATAAGTGGTTTTCCACTTTAATCCGTAGAATGTGAAAAAAAACTTTATAATATAGGATGGGATTTTCTCAAAAGAGTATGGGCTTGATTCTAGAAGGGTGGTGCAAGTTGCCGCTGAATGCAACTTGCACCACCAGCAACTGCAGCATTGACCCTGCACCCTATTCTAGAAGAGACAGGGTCTCCGCAGCAAAGTCCTACAACTTGCACCATGCAGCAAGGTACACCGCACAGACGCCATACCTGGCCAGCATTTCGTAACCCACTGTCGCAGGGTGCAAGTGCATCCCCCTGCCCAGCAAGCCAGAGGCACCCCACAGGGCTTCCCACACCCCCATCTCCCCAAATCCCCCTTTTCAAAATGCCCCACAGGGTGGCACAGTCAACCCCCCACCCGTGCCCTGACCCCAAGTCACCAGCTGCAAATGCAGCATATACCCAGCAAAGCCCTGGTAGTCTAGTGCCCCCCATCAATGTAACATATAGACATATCACCATTGCCCTGGTAGTCTAGTGCCCCCCATCAATGTAACATATAGACATATCACCATTGCCCTGGTAGTCTAGTGCCCCCCATCAATGTAACATATAGACATATCACCATTGCCTTGGTAGTCTATTGCCCCCCGATCAGTATAGAATAAATAAAGGTGTCCATATCTCTGGCAGTCAAATGGCCCCCCAATCATTGTAAAATACATTTTATTTATTTATTTTTTGATGACTGGGTAGGTGCACTAGACACAAGAGTGACTATTTTCAGGCACGACCTGGGAGGTCAACAACTCAGAGAGATAGAAATACATAGAATACAGTGTCAAGAAATATGCAAATACATCACAGTCAGAGGTGAGACAAATTTAAGACAATATTTGTACTAATGCATGTAGAAGTGTAATTATACAAATAGAAGGTAAGTGCCCATGTGTAATCAGTAATAGTAGTATCAACATTTAAAGTGCAGAAAAAAAGCCTCAGGGTAACATTGCATTACATCTGGCAGAAACTAAAACAGCTAATTGGTAGGAGGCAGGGAGGAAGGAAGGTAAATGCTGAGATACAGTCTAGCAAGTGAGGAGGCACAGGAGAGGAATGGGAAAAGAGGGGAGGATAGAAATAATAGGGAGACTGAGGGAGGAGAGAAAATACAGGGTGGCTGAAGAGCAGGGTGCCAGCTCACACCACAGAAAGGGAGGAAACAGTGGGCAACTGGGGCAAAGGGAGCTATGATCTATGGTGGGTTGAAGCAGGTACAATGATCATGTGTGGTAAAGAGGGAGCGGTGCCTTTTCTTAAAAGTAGCATGGTTAGGGGACAGGCGTACGTCTAGGGGCAGTGAATTCCAATAATTGGGACCTACATGCTAGAAACCTGATTAAGTATCTCCAATTCCCTGGTAGTATAGTGACCCCCCACCCAGCCATGCCAGTCCACCCAGCACCCCCCTACCCATCCCCAGCTGGCTACTGACACAGTCCACCTCTCACCTTCACTGCCAGCCACCGACTGAGTTCCATATGAGCGCTTTCTGTAAAGACACACTCAGAAATTAATTTTGCCAGTTGGGGATGGGTGGGGGCTGCTGGGTGGACTGGCATGGCTGGGTGCAGGCATGGGGTGCCACTAGACTACCAGGGAAGTGGAGATACTTACGTATTTTACAATGATTGGGGGGTCACTAGACTACCAGGAATTTGGAAAACCTTATTTATTTTATGATGATCAGGGAGGTCACTAGACTACAAGGGAGGATAATTGCTGCATTTGTGGCTGGTGACTCAGGGATCGGGGCATGGGTGGGAGGATGGCAGCACCGCCCTTCGGGCTTGTGCCAATGGGTGTTTTGGGGGATCGGGTTATGGGTAGCCCTGCAGGGCCCCCACTGGGGTACGCTGGCATGGGGGGTGGACAAGGTGGCATGTCTGCAGGTGGATCTAGGACCCCAAAGGGGGCGGCCATATATTACACCACCTAAATGATGCAACCGCTGCTGTAAACCCCCAGTGCCATGGCCTGGGCCACAAATGCCAGTGTAACTGCTGTTTTATGAAGTGACTTGCTTAGCCATGTAGCAAGCCACTTTGTAGAATACATGAATGTCACAACTGCTGGCGTAAGTTGCTACATCGCCATTCTACTTAGCACAACTGCTGTTACGCCAGGGTAACTCTTCTGGAATCTAGCCCAATGTTTCTAAGTTTCATCTCAATATTCCTTGTAGGTAGTTTTCTGACATATACTACTCTTCTGGACAGGTATGTATTACTGTATATAATTTCCGACCATTTAGCTGGGAAGTTTTCTTCATTCTAGTTGATTTTCAGATTAGAGGTATGATGAAATATTTCTATCTGTTTTAATTCACAGCAATGCTGTGAGTACGGTTTAAGGCTAATTTTATTTTATTTTAGCTACGATAGAATGGTATGTAGTTTTTAGTTCTATGTCTTCAGCACTGTTTGGATTTGTGTGAAACGTAACAGTGATTACTTAGTTTTCTTTGCAGTCATTATTATTTAATTCCCCTACTCTTCTGGTGGGGGGGGGGTGAAGAGGATTTGTTTTCAGTGTTTACAGCTTGATTTAGAGGTTTTATATAGGCATTGCTAGTTTTTTATGTAAGATGAAATACTTTGTTTTGTTTCTCTGTCTGTTTTTATGAGTTTGTTTGTAGTAGCACTATTTTGTTTGCAATTTTCATGTAAAGTTCTAATAAAAATTCCCCATCTCTTTTAGTTGGGGGGGGGGTATTTTTCAGTATTTATTTGACCAGTTTTGAGACCAGAAATATGGAATTCTGTTTTTGATGTATGATTAAATACTTATTTATGTTTATGTTTATTTTTATTATGACTTGTGTGCAGTAACACTATTATGTGTATATTTTACTTTCAAGTTCTAATAAAAAATTCCCCTACTCTTTTCAAAAAGTGCCATGGGATCTTTTAGATCCACCTGAGCAACCACCGGTACAGGCAGAAGGGACCTCGGTTTAACGTCTCATCTGAAAGATGACACCTCAGAAGTGCAGCACCCCCCTCATGCTGCACTACAGTGTCAGTATTAGGATTTAACCCAAGTGTCTGGTGTGGGGATGGAAAGGAGTTTTCTGTTATAGATGGGATGATGTAGGAGATGTTACACAAGCAATAAGACATGATAAGATTTGTGTATTATTGTGATCACCACACACCCATGGGCATAATGGGGCATGTGGCAACAGGGAGAGTACCTTATTGCCCTTGGAAGTGCAGTGATCACACTATTGCCCACACTCTGAGGTGTCTAACTGCACTTATCATAAGACATTTTCTAATAATAAAGTTACAGCCTCAAAAATTGAGTTTTAAATGTCAAAGTAGTTTATTTTTTGGTCAAATATTATTAGGTGAAAGAAAATAGTGCCAACAGCTTTGTGGGGGGGGGGTCTTCAAAGGCAATTTGCTCTGATGAATATGGCATTTATACATTGAAGGACAGCATTCTGTGGAACTGGTTCTGTAGGATCAGGTGTACGTTCCTTCATAACATTTCAGTTTTTTATTATTTTGACACCAAATTTTCAACATAGCTTTATTATGACTCCACCTCATGAATCTGGTAAGTGATTTTTTTTAATCAGGTCCAAAGTGATTTCACAGTCTATCTGTGAAATTACCTTTCAGGTCAGATTTCAAAAATGTCACATCCTCTGTTCATGAGATGGGGTCAAAAAAGGCTATGATGAAAATCTGGGGTCAAAATACTGAAACAGTGAAGTTATAAGTAAACACTGAAACATTTCAATGTTTACTCATAACTTTATAATATTACTACATTTTTCACCAACTTTTCAATATAGTCATTTTATGATCCTACCTCATGAACCTGGTAGGTAACATTATTCAATTCCTGCCTGAAAGGTAATTTTGCAGAGCAAGTACAATATAAGCTTTTGGGATGGATTTTACAAACTTTCACATATCTTGTTCATGAGGTTGGGTCCCAAAAGGACATGTTGAAAATTTAGGGTCAAATATTGAAACATAGCAAAGTTATAAGCAAACTCTGACAAATGTCAGTGTTCACTCATACCTTGGTCATTTTAGATATTTTTTTCAGCAGATTCTCAGTATAGTCTTTTTATGACCCCAACTCATATTCCTGGTAAGCAAAGTTTTTCAAATCCATCCTGGAAGATGATTTCATGGAGCAACTATGTGTTTTTTGGGGCGAGATTTGAAAAATTGCTCCTAGCTTGTACATGGGGTAGGGTCCCAAAAAGGCCATGTTGAAAATTTGATGTAAAAAATATTTGAAAATGTCAAAGCTGTGAGCAAAAGTTCAAAACACATAAAAAATACATTGATGGCACTCACCTTGTTTTCACACTTTCAAGGAAGAGGACATCTTTTTTTTGTGAGTCTGGATCTCTACCAAGGAACCCTCTGTTGGTGAGTGAGGATGTGAGCTGGGTCTGAAGTGGTGGTTGCTGTGTTGAGGGGTCAGGATGAGGAGACTGGAGGGTTATGGGGTTACGAATCAACAAGGGACTATTTTCTTCTTTCCAGATAAAAAAAAGAGAGACGGTTTTATTGTAGTGTGGCTCTTCATGGAGATTGCCCTTTTGGGGTGCTTTTTAGGTACTGTGAGACTTTGTGATCACTCACTGTGGGAACTACTTTTGCAACATAAACTATCCTTCTCAGAAAAGTTGGCATGTTTAAAGTCAGACTAACTACTGTTCACAATAGTGCACTGACCAGCAGGTTAAAACAAACAGCTGTTACTGCAGTGGGGCTCTTCATGAATGGTGAGTCACGTGGAAGTTTAAATGTCTTTTTTTGCCTCTGGAAGTCAGTAATGTGAGAACTGGGTATTGCTCACTGAGGGTGTTACATTGGTTACCAGTGCCATCATTGTCAGAGATCTTGAAAAAATCTTCAACCTTGAAATGCTACTCATGGTACTGCATCTGACAGTTTCTTTGCATCTGTGTGAAGAAGCAGCCCTTTGCTTCTTTTGAGCTATAAGTTTTGAATCATTGTTGCCATCACAGAAACTATCATTCCTTTCTTCATGGAAATATTACAGGACGGGTTCCTGAAAAATGTATATCTGGCACATCTGACATTGCAGCTGTTTAATAGTACTGCCTTATTGGTGACAACAGTGGCAGATATTTTGAAATGATTTAGAGCATTGGGCACAGTGATCCAATGCCAGTCTAAATGAGAACTGTTGCTAGTACATGTTCCTGCCCTTTGGTAGTAGTGCTATCTGCCAAGGGACATTAGCCAATCCTAGATCAGCTTTTTGCTGACCATATGTTATAGAATACTTGGGGTATTTAAATGAAAGTCATATTTATTTATTTATTTATTTAGGCAATCAGAATTACAACCCTTTGAGTCAAAGACTCTTTTGCAAAAGCTCCACATCAGGAATGCAAAGCATAGAAGGAGAACAAACAGTGCAGGACTATAAACAGTGACAAAGCTCAGGAGTACATACAATTTAGGGCCAGTGACCCAGCATCGAAGTATCACATACAAACTTGTGGAATAAAAAGAAAATAAAAGCAACACGTAATTAGACAACAGAAGGATAGCTTCTGGGAACGAATATGCAAGTTAGAGCACACTGCTGGTGAGTACCTAAAGGCCAGTGGGCACAGAACCCAAGGCAGCATGGATTCACAGCAGAAAGTTCAAATCAGATGAATCCAATCAATTTATTTGACTGGGTGACCAAAGTAGTATACCAGGGAGGGGCTGTGGACAAGGCCTGCCTAGACTTTAGCAAGGCATTTGACACAGTCTCACACAAAAGATTAATAAAATAATTAGCTAGCCTGGAAGTGGGTCCCAGGATGGCAGCCTGGGTAAAACATTGGCTGGACAACAAGACGCAGAGGGTAATAGTAAACAGAGTCCACTCAGAAGAAAGGGGAGGTTACTAGTGGGGTACAGCAGGGTTCAGTACTGGATCTGGTCCTTTTTAATGTCTTTATAAGTGACATTGCAGAGGGACTAGAAGGAAAAATATGTCTCTTTGGAGACAACACAAAGATCTGCAACAGGGTTGATACACAAGGTGAGGTGGAAAGGATGAAAAGGGACTTGGCAAGATTGTAGGAATGGTCAAATGTGTGAGCTTAGATTCAATGCAAAGAAGTGCAAAGTAATGCACCTGGGAAACAAAAACCTAGGGGAAGAGTACACAATGGGGGTGGGGGTGGGGGTGATATACTGACAACACCAAAAATGGAAAGGGACCTGGGGGTAGTTATATCAGATGACCCAATGTTGGGCAAGCAATGTGAGAAGGCAGTAAGGATGGCTAGGGGGATACTGGGATGCATAAGGAGAGGCATCACCAGTAGAAAACATGAAGTTGTAATCCCTCTGTACAGACAGTTGGTGAGACCCTTTCTGGAGTACTGCATGCAGTTCTGGAGACCCCATCTCCACAAAGACATAGGATGGAGGCTGTCCAAAGTAGGGCAAGCAAAATGGTGCAGGGCCTGCACCAGAAGACATACAGAGAGACTAAAGGAGCTTAATATGTATACCCTCGAGGAAAGGGGGGGGTACATGATAGAAATTTTCAAGTCCAAGAAGGTAGCATCTTTCAGAAAAGAGAGAGTGCAATAACAAGGGACATAATTTGAAGGGGAGGGGACGGCTCAGAAATAATGTGAGGAAGTATTTTTTATGGAGAGAGTTGTGGGTGCATGAAACAGCCTTCCTGAGGAGGACATGGAGTCAAAAACAGTTGGGGAATTCAAGAATGCATGGGACAGACATAAAGCAATTATTGTGGTGGTAGGTAGAAGTAAGCTGTTGGTTAACTAGGATCTGCAGCTTATCCATTAGGTAAGGAAACAGCAGACTAGGTGGGCCAAGTGGTCCTTATCTTCAATTAAATTCTATGTTTCTATATGAGAGGTGTTGGGCTGGCCAGGAAAACAGGATATTGGGCCGGGGGGGCAGGAGAATCGTCAAGCGATGGCGGGGCTAAGAACAGTCACAGGAGGAAGAGGAATCTAGCAGGAGGCTCTTTATACCAGTTTTAAAGTGGCCAAGACTGGGTTCCAAGAAAATGGTCGGTGGTATGCTGTTCAGCCAGATGAGGGTGCAATAGATGAAGGACCTTTGACCAAGGAAGGTCCTAAAGTGGGGCACAAGGAGGAAGGTTTTGGCAGAGATCTGGAGGCCCTTCTGTGAGGGATCATTTGGAACAGGGGGTGGAGGCCAGAGGGGGCTTGCTTCTGTAATATCTTCTTGGTAAGGAGACAGGTGTGGTACTTAAGTCTACCTTTAAAGTTTAGCCAGTTTGTAAGTTTGTAAAGCTCACAGGTGTGTGTTAATCTATCACACCATGACACCAGGTGGCAGGCTTTATCGAGGGCTATTTATACACAGTGTAGGGCAGTTTGATCTGCAGTCCCATAGATCACAATTCTGTAGTCCACCAAGGATAAGACAGAGGAGGATAGCAGCTTGCTAGGCACACTGGGACGACTGCATGGACATGATGGTCCTTTTCTGTTGACACATTATATGATTCTATGATTCTGTGAGATAGGAAGAGTGTGAGACTAGAAAAAAGCAATGCCACCTAATAAGGTTTTGGTCTTGGCAAAATATATGGATGCACTTGTGCTTTGAGGCTACAGAAATTCAAAGTGCCTTCAACTCATGCAGAAATCTTCATATTTTTCATGTCCGGACACAAGGGTGTGTGTTATTGTGGTTATAATGTAATCCTAACAGATTACAAATGATTAATAATCTGTTTCCAGAGTCAAGCTGTACTGTTATGTTAAAGTAACCATATACAAATTTGTGAGAGTTCTCAGTCTATATAAATATTGAATCTTTAAATCTGAATTATACTATATAATGTATATTATACAGATGTAATAGCCCATGTATGTTAGGGTCAAGTTAATGCATGTGTTAAAACAGGGTTTTTGACAGCTGATATTTCAGTACACTTTTAATTAGTCTTGGACTGTGAAATATGGCATCCACAGTCAAAGTCCTAGCAGTTCTATGGGCTAATCCTTGACTAGTTTGGTGAAAATAAGTTTGGAAGTTCAAAAGAATCAATTAATTTACATAAAATACACCCAATTTTGTAATTTTCTTTGCTCACAGCTATCAATGAGACTAGGCAGGGTTGAGTGATGTAACTTACAAATGTATTAGAGTTTGACCCAAGAAGCTCTCTTGGTCAGTAGTGGTGGTGGTGGTGGG
The DNA here is from genome assembly GCA_016271365.2 of Neoceratodus forsteri. NCBI lineage: Eukaryota > Metazoa > Chordata > Ceratodontiformes > Ceratodontidae > Neoceratodus > Neoceratodus forsteri. The sequence goes on along the minus strand of CM028137.1, from coordinate 586,247,266 downwards.
TTCCAGTAAAACAAAATGTATTTCATTTTAAAGTTATAAGGTTTGGTGTTTGCACATGACTGGACTATTTTCAGCAGCTGAAAAATACATTTCCGCTCCTTCTCTAGCTAGCCCTTTCTTCCCTCTGACTCCCTTCCCCAGCTCCAACACTTGCCTTCTCTGAGACTTACATCATCTCTTGCTTTATACCAAATGGCTTAAACCCCATGGCAAGGCTGTTTCATCAGAGTCCTGAAAGGGCTTGACTTCTCAATACAATTGCAGACAGCTTTTGAAGGATGCCACAGATGGCTGGGCAGAGCCTGTAAGGAGATGGGGCAGTCATTCTCCTCATCTATTGATTTTCCTACATTTCTGCCCAATACAAAAGATGCCAGCACTCTAGGAGGTGCAATGAATGTGCGAAAGCTCTGCATACTTATCCCTGGTTCAGGATGGCATCTTCCCCCTTCCACAGTGCCCTCAGCTGTACTTCTACATGTGGTCACTCAGGTTGCAGTATTACAGTGAGGATGGTGACCCATGCTATTTGGAAGAGGAAAGCGTTCTCAAGGATGCTCAGTCCTCCTCCCCCACAAACATCCACCAGTGATCCAAGCCCATTCTCAATCCCAGATCACTGGTATCTTGAGCAGTACTGGTACTGCTGTGCCTCTGTGTAGGCCAGTTCCTTTAATTTGTGACTGACTTTTTCAAGTAAGTCACAAATAAAAAAAATTGCCCCCCACCTTCAATAGAAACCTGCCTCAAACACATGCTGTTTCTCTTTATTTATGGTTAACGTATAAAGTAACTTTTTTTATTATTCATGGTTAACTTCTAAAGTCAATTACACATTTTTAAAAAATAGAGTTTTGTTGCTTTTTCCAACAGCAGAGGATCAATCCCAGTGTCAGATACCCATTAAACACCTTCCTGGCACTTGGGAGGTCCATGAATCATTTACAGCCACCAGGCACCCAACACCATGGATTAAAGAAGACAATTTCAATGGCAATAAATCCATTTTGTGATGCAGTAGCTTGAGATTTTGTGTTGCAACTTGTCTGGCACCACCATATTACAGGGGCACAGCCTATTTAGGTTTGTACTGGCACTTCAGTGTTAAACCCCAAAATCTGCACTTTCATAACTTTGTAACCTTTTAACAGATTTGCATGAAATTGTGCAAACCAAGTCTTGTTGGGCAGGTCTCTTGATGTTCAAACATTCGTTCTGGTCAGATGTACGGATTCTGAGAAACAGTTACTGCAAAAAGTGAATTTTTCAGAATTTTTTTCCCATTGGCTTGAATGTTTTTTTTCTGTCAGCTTGGCTAGCACCCAGCAGGTTTTGAATTTTGGCCTAAATGTTCTTGGTAGAAACGGGCTGGCCCCCTGATGTGCTTTTTGCTGATTTGGTGAAAAAATAGTAATCCGTTCTAAAAGTATTTTATTTTGAAATCTTGAATACTTGGTTCTGAGCATGCTTAATAAGCACTGAAAAATAGTAATATGAAACAAAAAAAAAATATTTTCTCATATGAGGCCAATCTTTATTCATGAGGGGAAAAATACTGTTTCATTTTCCACCATTTTGTTTTCCGTTTTTCCATAAAAATTCACATTTGAAAACCCACAAAAATGATATTCCTGAGAACAGCCAACACATGTAGCTTCCTTATTGGGAATCCATTAGCTTGATTCTGCACTTAACTGTTGCAGAAATAGTCAGGTTTTTTTAATTATAAATCTTGTTTCATGACTAGTGATATGAAACAAGATTCTTGTTTCATATGAGAAGTCATGAAAAAATATATTTTTTCATATGAGGAATCAATGCTTTTCAAAGAGGTTTTCAACTTTGGTGCATAACCTTGTCATTTTTCAAGATTTTGACACCACATTTTCAACATTCCCTTTTTGATACCCCACCTCTTGAACAATGTTGGTGTCATGTCACCTATCCTGCACAAAAGGTGATTTCATGGTCAGTTGCTGAAATCACCCTTCAGGTGGGATTTTGAAACTTTCACTGTACCTGTTCATGAAGTGGGTTCATAACATGTGTATGCTGAAAATTTGGGTCAAAATATGCTAAAATGGCAAGTTGTTACATCTGTAGACAATTCGCTACACTCTCTTGTAACTACCTTAATTTTCAATATTTTAATCCCAAATTATCAACATATAGATTTCTTTACACTTTCTCATTAATGTGACAGCTGTCATTTTTCAAATATTGCCCAAAATGTATTTTAGTGCCCCTGCTGTGGAATTAAACTGCAGTGGTGCAGAATGATGTTTTGGTAGGGATTTGACAATTTTTACTACTGGGTTGATGAGGTGGGGTTATAGGAAAGCTATGTTGACAATTTGGTTGCTGTTGTCCTACAAATAGAAGGGCTTACCTATAAGCATAAATATATGTATCTATGGAAAGATGGGAGTGCAGGGCCCTCTTGGTCTGCCCTGTGCTCCATCAGACAAATAAGGATATACAACCCCTAGGAAGACTCCGTCCCCAATTTGCTTTAGGGATGTCATTTTGATTTTAGGGTTGGAAACCCTAAATCCATATTTCTCTACTTTTGCCACTTTAGCTTGAACACTAAATGCTGCATTAATGCAGATTTTTGCAAAGATATAGCTAGGGTTGAGTAAGCTCTTCAATGTTAAACCTAAACTTTTGCACCTTATTAACTTTGCCACCATATGATGTATTTGCCTGAATGTTTGCATGCATGGTCTGGTACCACAGATCTCTGGATGTGGCAAGTTGTGTTACAGTCTTCTGTACAGTTGCGAGCCACAAAATGCCCAAAATGCCAAAAAAAACAGACTTTTTACATGTCTCTTTGTTCACGCCCACAGACAGCACGGTTTGTCCATTCAGTCCAATATCTTCAGAGAAGATGCAGTCTTGGCCACCAATGTGCCTTTTGTAGATTTGGTGAACAAATATTAAACCATTCAAAAGTTATTCAAAAAACAAATTTCCCATTATAGTCAAAGGGAAAAGTTAGCAAAAATCATGAAACATTCACAAATGCCTGTTTTTACTTTCGCAAATGGCCCTTTTACTTTTGTGATTTGGCCATCTTGTTTTCAATTAGTGACACAGAAAAATGCCTGGCATTTAAAAGTGGGACCTTCTAGGTAAACACTGATTGTTGTGTTTACCATATGGGGTCCTGGGGATGCTCCTATCTTTTGAGGTGAAAACCCCCTCAAGTTCTCTTTCCAACTCGAGGAAAAAGTACTTTCCAAAATGCTTTCACAAATGTGAAAGTTCAGTGATTTTTGCTAAACTTTCATGATTTGTGAAAGTAATTTGAAAATCTTTGCCATCCTCCTGCAACAAAATGGTTTGGGTGTTTTGGGCTGAAATTTGCCAGGTGGCAAACCCTGGTCCCATATGTGCTCTTTGCTGGTTTGGTGCCAAAACATTACAGGAGCCCAAAGTTACAGCATTCCAAATTTCAGAAATGTTCCCATAGGATAACATTGCCACACCTGTGCCACCTTTCGGGGCCCGTATCTTGAAAACGGCTAGAGATATGGATTTTTCAATGAAAAAATCCTTAGTCCTTGCAGAAGTAGGCTGCAAAGCCATAAATAATATGGAATTTGAATTTTATTTCTACCTTATACAGTTACTGAGATATTTGGGAATTAGTGTTCCAATTGCTCATTTTCATGTCCGAGGCCCATTATTACAACCACAGAGTTAGCATTCACAGTGCTTTTTGCTGCCCTTATCTCAGACACAATGTGAGATACAGATTCAGTTGACTTATGCTACAAGAACTACTCACTTTTGTGATTACAACCACACTTGATTTTTTTTTCTATATCCTATGGTTCCCAAGATATTGGCAAATTTGTGTTACAAGGCTTCCTTTGCTTATAGGACTACTGTATGGCTGTGTGCTTATGTGTAAGTGGGCCCTGTGCTCCACCAACACATACCATTTACTATTTCTATTACACTTTCTCAGAAAGAAGGAAATTCATTGCAAAAAACATTGTTAATGCATCAGTTAGGGTTGTTTCCACAGCAACAAAAGTGTGGAATTCGACATTAGGTTACCACCCACCACCCCACCCCATGCCCCCATCCTCAAACCCCTGAATCCACATTCCCCACCACACACACACACACACACACACACACACACACACACACACACAATCAAGACACATGCAAGATTGTAAGACACTATACCAGTCAGTCACATATGGAAACAAACCTTGACATCGAATTTCCACACTTTTGTTGTTGTGGAAACAACCCTAACTGATGCATTAATGGAGATTTTTGCATTGAATACACACACAGACATATATATATATATATAGAGAGAGAGAGAGAGAGAGAGAGAGAGAGAGAGAGAGAGACACACACACACACACACACACACACACACATATATATATATATATATATACATATACAAACATCACTTAATAAGTATGCTACTAAAAGGGATAACTTGGTATTATAGAGATGCAGTAGTTAAGACTGAGTTGGCTGTTCAATTTTAAACACCAATTTTTACATCTTAATAACGTTGGCATCGTTTGATGAACTAGCACAATATTTGGCATGTATAATGAAGCTGTCAGAGTCTCAAGACATGAAAAGTTTCATGATGGCATCTTGTACAGTTCTGAAGACAGGGAGTGCTGAAATTATATATATATATATATATATATATATATATTTATATATTATAGGGGCACAGTCGAGCCCCTATATTTAGGGTTGACTAGGCACTTTAATGTTAAACTCAAATTTTGCATGTTAATAACTTTGCAACCGTTCAATGGATTTGCACAAAATTTGGAATGCACAGTCTGGTATGGTAGATCTCTTGATTTACTAAGTTGTGTTTCAGGTGGACACATGATTTTTGCACAGTGAAGTGCCAAAAAATGCACTTTTCACCACTTTTATGCATTTTTTGTCCATGGTGCTGTGCAGACACTGTGTGGTATATTGGTTCGTAACTTGGGACATAGGAAGAGCTTGTGCAAGGAATATGCCTCCATTTGTTTCACTAGATCACCTTTTGGATAACTGTGCTGCTGTAAAAAGAGTCTAACATGTTTAAATATAAGAAAAATAGCAGGACAAAGGGACACAGCATGAGATTAGAGAGAGGCCAATAAAGGGGGAATGTGAGGAAATTCTTTTTCACAGAAAGAGTGGTGGATGCATGGAATGGCCTACCTCAGGAAGTGGTGGCTATGAATACAGTGCAGGGCTTCAAACAGGCATGAGATAGGCATAAGGGAGCAATACAGATGAGTATGAATAGATAGGCCACTGACAGGGCAAAGGCCGATGGCACATTTATAAGGTAGAAAAAGAAATGGGCAGACTGGATGGGCCTTGCGGTCCTTATCTGCGGTCAACCTCTATGTTTCTATGTTTCTCTGTTTCTATAAATTGTAGAGTAAGCCTGCAGTGGAATTTTTTTTTTGTATATTGCACGGTTCATGAGATATTGTGAAATTACTGTCACAAGGGTTCAAAGAGTGCCTGTCCAGTGCTTTTCTGTGCCCATGTCCTGGAAAAGATCTGAGATACAGGTTTGGTCAGTGCTTCTTGCGTGATCTACTCTCTGTCACGGTTATAATGACACTTGATTTTTTTTATTCTAGCTGCTACGGTTCCCAAGATATGGACAAATTACTGTTACAAGCATTCAGTGACCAATAGGAATGCTGCATGGCTCTGCAGCTATGTGCAAGTGGCAGCACAGGCCCAGAGGGCCTGCAGTCCCACACATGCATATTGTTATGCAGAAATGGGCAAGCTGGTGGGAGCACATGGCCCTCTCCTACCAGTACATGCTTTTTAGTGGTTATTATAGGGGCGTAGTCGTGCCCCTATATTTAGGATTGAGTAGGCACTTCAATGTTAAACTTCAAATTTTGCGAGTTAATAAATTTGCAACCGTTCAATGGATTTGCATGAAATTTGGAATGCACTGTCTGGTATGGTAGATTATTTACTAAGCTGTGTTTCAGGCGGGCTTACAATTTTTGCACAACAAAGTGCCAAAAACTCACTTTTCGCCACTTTTGTACTTTGTTTGTCCATGGCGCTGCACGCACACAGTGTGGTCTATTGGTCTGAAACTTGGGATGTAGAAAGAGCTTATACCAAGGAATATGCCATCATTTTTTGGTGAAAAAATATTATTCTGTTCAAAAAGTATTTCAATTTGAAATTCCTGTTATATCCTATGGGAAAATTTGTATGTAATTTTTGCAATGTTAATGAGAAAGATCGGATGGCCCTAGGAAAGACCAGATGGCCCAAATTGGGACGACCATATCTCAGTCACAGTTTGGTCTTTTTACTTGAAATTTGCAGGGTGTTGAGGGGATGTCCTAGAGATGTAAATTATGCTATTTATGTGTTGGGGAATCAGTTGGTTGCAGAGATATTAAATGACGTAATTGATGTTTTTCCTATAGGATTACATTGTAGTCTGTGTCATGAATTTCAGCGTCATTATCTCGGAAATGAAGTGAGATACAGACTTTTTGCTGAAAGTGGCTTAGATCACCTTTAGGTGAACTATGACACTGAAAAAATTTGAAATCATAGCATAAGCCTGCAGCGGAATTTTTTGTATGTTGCATGGTTTATAGGATATTAATGAAACTACTGTCAAAGGGTTCAAAGTACCTCTCCAGTGCTTTTCAGTGCCCATATCCAGAAACGATGTGATATATGGGTTTGCTCAATGCTTGTTGCATGATCTACTCACTGTCATAGTTACAATGACACTTGAATTTTTCCTAACTGTTATGGTTCCCAAGATATGGACAAATTAATGTTACAAGAGTTTGGTGACCAATAGGAATGCTGCATGGCTCTGTAGCACTGTGTGCAAATGGCAGCACAGGCCAGAAGGGCCTGCACTCCCCTCACATGAATATTGTTATGCAGAAATGGGGAAGATGGTGGGAGCATGGGGCCCTCTCCCACCAATACATGCTTTTAGTGGTTTTATAGAGAACGCAGTTCTGCCTATATTTAGGGTTATGTAGGCACTTTAATGTTAAACTTCAAATTTTGCACATTAATAACTTTGCAACTGTTCAAGGGATTTGCATGAAATTTGGAATGCACGGTCTGCTATGATAGATTTCTTGATTTATTATGTTGTGTTTCAGGCGGACATATGATTTTTGCACAGTGAAGTGCCAAATAATGCACTTTTTGCCACTTTCACGCATTTTAGTCCATGGCGCTGTACTGTGTGGTCTGTTGGTCCAAAGCTTGGGATGTTGAAAGAGCTTGCGTGAAGGAACATGCCATCATTTGTTTGGTGAAAAAATATTAATCCGTTCAAAAGTTATTACAATTTGAATTTCCCATTATATCCTATGGGAAAATGTATATGTATTTTTTGCAGTGTTAATGAGAAAGACAAAATGGCCCTAGGAAAGACCAGATGGCCCAGACTGGAACAACCATATCTCAACCACAGTTTGGTCTTTTACTTGAAATTTACAAGATGATGATGGGATGTCCTAGAGATGTGATCTATGCTGTTTAGCTCAGAATTAATTGGTTGCAGAGATATTCAATGACGTAGTTGACGTTTTTCCCATAGGATTACATTGCAGTCTGTGTCATAATTTTTGGTGCCGTTATCTTGGAAATGAAGTGAGATACAGACTGTTCAGTACAAGTGGCTTAGATCACCTTTAGGTGAACTATGCTGCTGCAAAAAGATCTGAAATCGTAGAATAAGCCTGCAGTGGAATTTTTTTCGTAATTGCACGGTTCATGAGATATTGTGAAATTACTGTCCCAAGGCTTCAAAGAGTGCCTGTCCAGTGCTTTTTGGTGACCATATCTCAGAAATGATCTGAGATATGGGTTTGGTCAGTGCATGTTGTGTGACCTACTCACTTTCACAGTTACAATGATACTTGAATTTTTTTTCTAGCTGTTAACGGTTCCCAAGATATGGAAAAATTACTGTTACAAGCGTTCGGTGACCAGTAGGAATGCTGCATGGCTCTGTAGCTATGTGCAAGTGGAAGCACAAGCCCAGAGGGTCTGCACTCCCACACATGCATATTGTCATGCAGAAATGGGCAAGCTGGTGGGAGCATGGGACCCTTTGCCACCAGTACGTGCTTTTTAGTGGTTATCATAGGGGCATGGTCATGCCCCTATATGTAGGGTTGAGTAGGCAGTTTAATGTTAAACCTCAAATTTTGCACGTTTATAATTTTGCAAATGTTCAACGCATTTACACAAAATTTGGACTGCATGGTCTGGTATGGTAGATCTCTTGATTTACTAAGTTTGCTTTCAGGCGGACATACGATTTTTGCACGCAAAGTGCAAAAATGCACTTCATCACTTTTGCACATTTTCTGTCCATGGCGCTGCATGATACTGTGTGGTCTATTAGTATGAAGCTTGGGACATAGAAAGAGCTTCGTGAAGGAACATGCCATCATTTGTTTGGTGAAAAAATATTAATCCATTCAAAAGTTATCACAATTTGAAATTCCCATTATAAATTTATATCCTATGAGAAAATGTATATGTATTTTTTGCAATGTTAATGAGAAAGACCAGATGGACCTAGAAAAGACCAGATGGCCCAAATTGGGATGGCAGTATCTCAATCACAGTTTCATCTTTTTACTTGAAATTTGCAGAGTATTGAAGGGATGTCATAGAGATGTGAATTATGCTGTTTAGGTGTTGGGGAATTAATTGGTTCCAGAGATATTCAATGACATAATTGATGTTTTTCCCATAGGATTACATTGCAGTCTGTGTCATGACTTTCAGCGCCGTTATCTCAGAAACAAAGTGAGATACAGACTTTTCACTATAAGCAGCTTAGATCAAAGATTTGTAATTGTAGAGTAAGCATGCAGTGGAATGTTTTTTCATATTTTGCACGGTTCATGAGATATTGTGAAATTACTGTCAAAAGGGTTCAAAGAGTGCCTGTCCAGTGCTTTTCAGTGCCCATATTTCAGCAACAATGTGAGATCCAGGTGCACTCATTTAATGTTGCATGAAGAACTCACTGTCACAATTACAATGATGCTAGAATTTTTATTCTACCTCTTACTGTTCACAAGAATTGCACAAATTACTGTTACAAAGGTTTGGTGCCCTATAGTGCTGCTGCATGGCCCCATTGCTTTGTATAAGTGGGAGCGTGGGCCCAGATGCATATTGTTATGCAAAAATTGGCAACTTTGGGGGAGCTGGGCTCCGCGGTCCCACCAATACGTGTTTTTTACTACTTATATTACACTTTTTAAAAAGTAAGGAAATTCTATGCAAAAAAAACTGCGTTAATGCATCATTTAGGGTTAAAGTAAAAAAAGTCAGGAAATGAGACATTAAGGTTAAACCCCTAACCCCCAACACATGCCCCACCCCAATCCTCCACAGACTGACAGACACTGGGGTGTGTCATTGGGGTCGTGAGGACTACATCTCACCCATTTCTCCTTTACTGTAGCATGTCAATATGCTCACACATGGAATGGGGTGAGATTTGGGCTGGTTAGTGCAATCAGAATGTTATTCCAGGTGGCCTTGGCTCAAATCCCAGCTGAGGCACTTACTTCTTTCTCACCTCTGTTTGTATTTTTCCCCACCCCCTTGTGAATGTGACACATGTCATTTCCTCTGTTTGTATTTTCCACACCCGCTTGTGAATGTGACACATGCCATTTTTTTCACTCTTGGGCAAGATTTATTTTCATACTTCTAGTGCCAAATGACATTTCTGCCAATATACTATAAATGGTTCATGTCACGTTTGTAAGACAAATTATAAAATGAGTATCTTGAAAATTTGGGGTCAAAATAAAAAATACATGTAACTGTTAACAAACTCTGTGTGCAGTGCCAGTCTTGATCCCAGCGAGTATGCTTTGTGATGCAGTAGCAGTGAGCTGAGTGTCAGGGGTGAGCTCAGTGACCCAGCAAGATTGGGGGATGGCGCTGTTATGCTACAACTCCCAGCCAGGGAATGAAAAGTGCAGGGTTATCTGCACAGGCCTGCATACCATATCATAAAGGCAAATGTCGCCTTGGCATAGGGCCTTGCATCTCTTCACCCATGGGTGGTGGAGGGGCTGTGCATTGCATGACAGATTCATTCCTTGCCATGTGCATCTGTGTCTGCAGCCACGTGGAAGTGCAGGGACCACATGGCCCTGCACTTCTGCCATCCCCAGATAGCCCCATGAATTCTTCACATCTGTCAGAGCACAGAAGTGCAGGTCCCACAACGGCCTTTCTCTTCTCTAGGCAGATGAAGTCTACCCACGATGGGAGCTGTGGTAGATGACACAGAGGGGTGGAAGGGACTTCTGACCTGACTAAAATTACAGGAGTGGTCAGAAACATGGCAATTGGGGTTCAATGCTAAGAAGTGCAAAGTGCTACACTTCAGAGCCAAGAACCAGAGGAGGAGGAGCTATCAGCTGATAGGGGTACAGTTGGGGAGCACAGAGGAGGAAAAGGATCTGGGGGTAATCATAACAGGTAATATGAACAACTCGGTTCAGTGCAAGAAGGCATCAGCAAAAGCCAACAAGATGCTGCGCTGTATAGCGAGGGGAATCTTCTCTAGAAGTGGAAATGTGATCCTTCCCCTGTACAGGTCACTGATCAGGCTGCACCTGGAATACTGCATGCAATACTGGAGCCTGTTCCTGAAGAAGGACATCAGATTGTTGGAGTAGGTGCAGCTCAGAGCGACTAAGATAAACCAGGGTTTAGAGGGGAAATCCTATGAGGAAATGCTAAACATGCTTACAAATGTATTCCCGGAGGAAAGGAGGGATGGGGGTATATGATTGAGACCTTTAAGTACCCGAAGGGGATAAACAAGACTAATACAGGAGGGATGTTCCGGATCAGAAGAGGAAGCAACACAAGATGGCATCAACTGAGGTTGGAGGGAGGAAAATTCAGGAAGGAAATCAGGAGACATTTTTTCATTGAACGGGTAGTAGACAAGTGGAACACTCTACCTAAGGAGGTAGTTTCCTGTAGGATGGTGAGCTGTTTCAATAGGGGATGGGACAGAGTGAGGTGGGGGACGACTGTGAGGAGGGGAGGGAAGAGTGTGGCAGCTGCAAATTGAGGGGTATTTGAATAATCAAGCAAACTCAATAGACCATGAGGCCTGTTTCTGCTGGCACTTTCGTAAGATTCGTACCCTTGGTGCAGTGTATCTTGAGTAAGGAAACTATACCACTATCTCAACAAACTCTGGTCAGAGGCACTACAGCTGCTAATGCATTAACGTGATAAGGGTATTTCATAGGATTAAATGTAAAGATGACTTACTGTAGTCAGCTTTCTGTGTAAATTTCATTTTTAGAAAAGTTAGATCATTTATCTGGTTGATCCTGTATTTCTCATATGTTTAAAATGCAAGTGGTGAATGCGTGTTGTACTATGTGGGGAAGGAGAGGGAGCACCAGACTAGTGTTGTGTGAAATTTAAAAATTTCACTGGGTGAAACGTTTCATGTGATTTCACAGTTACACAAACTTTTTTTATCAAGGTGAAACAAGTGACCACTTACGAGACCCAGAAGCTCCTCGCCAGCCTCTCCCCCCACAGCGGGGCAGGGCATGACTGCCTTGAGCCTAAACTGCTCAGACTAGGGGCCCATCTACTTGCCAGGCCTCTCACGCACATTTTCAATACCTCCCTCAGCTCCCGGGTCAATACCAGATATCTGGAAAGTGGCGAAGGTGGTCCCAGTCCTGAAACAAGGTAACCCTAAGGATCCCCAGAACAATCATCCTATTGCAATACTGTCTGCTGCCTCCAAGATTTTTGAGAAAATCGTGGCCTCCCAGCTATCCCAGTACATTCAGAATCATAACCTCCTCTCAAAAGCTCAACACGGTTTCAGAAAAGGGCACAGCACATCCACTGCCCTCGCTGTAGTCACCTCAACTATCAGAACTGTTGCTGACCAGGCTAACCTCACTGGTGCCATCTTTGTGGATCTCTCCAAAACTTTTGACAGGGTTGACCACTCCCTCCTCAGCTCCACACTCCGATCCCTTGGTTTCTCCCCCCCGCCCACATGTGGTTCCTCAACTATCTCTCCAGCAGACAACAGTACACCAACTTCAATCGTACCCACTCCTCCCCCTCTTCTGTCCACTGTGGGGTCCCCCAGGGCTCCGTCCTCTGTCCAACACTCTTCTCTCTTTTTATCAATGAACTTCCTTCCATTGCAGTCCATGGGCACACCACTTTGTATGTGAATGACCTGGTCATTCTGACCAGTGCCCATGCCATCGCCACCATAAACTCCCAACTAAATGTGGACTTCCATTGCATTCAATTCTGGATAGTGGATCACAGGCTCACCATCAACCTTAAAAAAAAACAAGCTATGCTTTTTGGTTTGCGGCACACGATAAAGTCTTGCCTCTCCCTTCTTCAAATTCTTGGTATTGATGGCTCTCCCCTGCAGACAGTGGCTACAGTCAAGTACCTGGGCATCACCCTGGACCCACAGCTCGATCTCACCCTGCAAATTCGGAATGTCTGCAGGGCTGCAAATTGTAAGCTCAGCCTCACCTACAAAGCTAAAAACTGCCTAGCCCCAGCAGCTCGTTTGGCACTAGCCAGAGGGGTCCTCCTCCCTACTCTCTGTTATGGGTTGGTTACCTTTGCCCCCATACCCTCATCCAGTCTCCTGAAATGGGCCACTGCCTATAATAACATCTGCCGCTTCGCCCTCTCCGCTCCTCCCCTCACCCACCGCTGTGACCTCTACTTCCATCTGGAGTGGCTCCCTCCAGAAAAGCTTTGCACCTTCATGCTTGGTAATTTCATTGACAACATTATAAGATCGGCCACTCCCTCCTACCTCACCCCCCAACCCTGGCCCCCATCCTATCAGCTAAGATCAAGAGAGGCTCTAGATTGGCTTATCCCTAGAACTCACTCCATCATGGGGACCGGCCTTCTTCTCCTACACCCAAAAATCTGGAACTCACTTCCAGTCCTTAGCCAGTCCAACCCCTCCCATCACTGCTTCAAAACCTCACTCTGGCACTTCCTTAAATCCTCCTCTGCTTGTCCTTGTACCTCATAGATTACCCTACATACACATGTACTATGAGCTCTCAGGGCCCACTGCACTTTACCCCGCTGAACATGTAATGCAATCCAGACTGTACATCCTTCACCATCCTCCCCCCTCACTTCTCCCTCCCAATATGGCCTCACTGTTCTATCCAGCCCCCATCCCCTCACGTTCCCACCCTCCCCCACCACTTACTTCTGATAGCACTAATTTCACTCATATATGTACCTAAATCATTTTATTTACTCCACAATTTGTGTGCATCCATGCCCCTCAACTTCAATTCTAATGATACCTTGCTTCCTCTTTCATTCTAGGTAATGACTGTTATTTTCTTGTTTGCTAAATTTGTACTATACTGTCAGCCGCCTAGTCATTTCCTGTAAATCCTGTTTTTTTTTTATTTGCTCAACTGTATGTAACTGAATCCTGCATGCTACTACCTATGTAACTCTCTCGGGTCGCACCTGAAAATAGGCACTTGGCTGTCTAGTGTGCCCTACCCGGTTAACAAAAACAAATAAATAAATAAACGTAATTTCGCCTGGGATATAGATTTCATGTAATTTGTGAAATTTCACCTGAAATGCTTCACCAACCAATTTCGCAAATCCATGCTTAAATTTTGCATTGTGGTGAAAATGTTGCCGGCTTAACTTTTGGTTTCACTGGCAAAATTATGCTCCAAAGGCAAAACATGAAATGCATTGTGGGTAAATAGATCAAATATCAAGTGCAGGTTGTTTGCAGAACAGTCTATTGTCTGTTGGGTTGGAGACCAGTGTGTTGTGATGCATCACAGCCAATTAACCCTTTTAAAACCTCTTTAAAACTTGTTTTTGAGATCTAAATGCTCCCAAATATACAGTTTGTTCATAGTGCTGCTAGGGGACATTTTCTAAGTTTGTGAATTTTTGTACAATACTTATTTTAATTAGTTTTTAGTTCTGTCTGTGTCTGTGAAGGAGTTGAGTGGTGTACGGTAGGTGTGTAAAACCAGTGTAGGCTATTTCTAGCCTTTTACAAACAGATTTCTCACAAATTGTGAGCGATTTACTGCTATTTGTTTTAAGCCTTTACATTTTTGTTCATTTTCTGCTTATTTGTATTAGTTTTCTTATATCTTGACAAGTATTTTTTTATAATTGCTGGTGACCACATTTATCAGCCTGATTATGGGAACTGTCAAACACCGTAATGATCCAAATTCTGGTTATTACAGCATTTGATGCAATAATAACCTGAAATCTGGTTATTACAGTGCTCTGCAAGCAACTGTCACTTTCCCAAATGGGTGGCATGACTGAGCAGTGTTCAGTCTCATAACACTATGCCAAAAAACTGATAAAAACAGTAATCTGTACCTTAAAAATATGCCAGTAGCATTTGCTAATCTTAGTTTATCTTCTGTGTTGAAAAAGAAGCTCTCAAGTGTTAAAGTGTGGAGGCGGTGACTCAAGCGGCTTCAGAGTGCGTGCAGCAGAGTCGTTGGCGGCTTGCATGAGTCTTCAGAAGCCTCAAGTCATTCACTCCTCCATGCTTGACACTTGTCAAGCTTTTTTTACACAGAAGCTAAACTAAGATTACCAAATGCTGCTGGCTTATTTTTAAGGTACAGGTTACTGTGTTTTATCAGTTTTGTGTGTTAGTGTGTATGAGACCAAACACCACTCAGTCGAGCTACCCATTTGGGAAAGTGAAAGTCACTGGCCCTTGGCTCCACACTGTACACCTACTATCCATGAACCAGCAATTATAATAAATAAGAGATAGGTAAGTGTGTGTTCATGGATTTTTTTCATGCACTCTCGGTGTGTGATGATCACAGAAATCTCCTGAGCTTCGCTCTTGAGGTTTATGGGTCATCACACACTGTGGGTGTGTGAAACAAAATCCATACAACATACTTACCTATACATTATTCTTTATATAATTACTGGTGACTCCCTTTATCAACCTGCTTTCAGGTTCTGCAAAACGCTGTAATAAATCGAAATCGAGTTATTACGGCATTTCTTAAAACTTCCTCTCACTAGCAGTGTCATTCTGTGTAGCCTTCCACATTTTTGGCCCTTACTCCCTCTGTGGGTGGGCCGAAAATTTAAAAAAACATGGCGGCTAAAATTTCCCTTTGCGATGGGCAGACCAGTCCCTGAAGTAATCCTAGACCAGCTGCAGTAAGTAATTTGTATCAATCACTGTTTCTTGTTAATCCTGCCTTTTGGGGAAAACAATTTAAAAAAAGCTATCTGGTCGATCCTGCCATTGTCGTGCTTTGGTCGAGGCTTCTCCTGACCCAGCGCACTCTGAAACATCCGTTGTTGCGCTTCCATCGGGCTTCTACCCAACCCCAAGCACTCAAATATCACTGCTTCCTTGCAGTCAGCAGTATTATTTTCCTTCAAAAAAACTGTTTCCTAGTACACTGTGTGTGTGTGTGTGTGTGTGTGTGTGTGTGTGTGTGTAGGCACAGTGTGTGTGTGTGTGTGTGTGTGTGTGAGAGTGTGTGTCTGTAAATCGGGGACAGAGGAGACACTGAGCAAACTGCACCAGTTATAAAAAACAAAAAAATAACCAACTGTGTGTTTCTGGATTTTTTTTCACACTTCGGGGTGTGAGGACCTCATAAACCTCTTGAGCTTCACTCTCGAGGTGTATGGGTCATCACACCCCTCGAGTGTGTAAAAAAAATCCATAACACACAGTTGCCTATCTATTATTCTTTATTTCTTGCTCTGAAAAGTTACTCCTGTCTGAGAGTTCCTGCTCTTCTTAGCCTGTGTTATACAGCATTCTTGAGCTTTTGGTTGTGAATTCTAAAATTTTGAACACACAGTGCTGATCCCTTATTTTATTTTATTTTTTTGTTTGTGGTTAGTTCTGTTTTCTTTTAACTTGTGTCACTTAAACTGTGAAAGTAACAGTTCTATTTTTTTGTATGGAAATGTAAGTACTATTAGTTGATCACCAGAACTTGTCCATATTATACTGTTTCACTACTTTGGTGAATTGTTCCTTTGTAATTTATTGCTGCCGCTTGCCTCTGCATAGTGGTGTTCCTCTTTTACTTGACTTTGGTTACCCTTTCCCTGTTACTGCATTGTTTAGTACCTGACCCAGGCAAAATAAAAAACTACATATTAACAAATATAGTAGTTGTCAAGAGATTGCGGATCCCATCCATATCGTTGTATGTGCCTTTGTTTGTCAATGTTATATTGTGTCTCTGCTCTTATTTAAAAAAAAAATTACTAACACATAGAGGATAATGGATGGGCAACATTGAACAACAATGTTGTTCACCTTTCAGAGGTTGTCATGACAACCATGTAAACATTCGAGAGTGAAGCTCTAGAGGTTTTCAGTTGTCATACAACCTCGAGAAGTGAACAACTGTTGTTGTTTACTGTTGCCCGTCTATTATCTTGCATAGTGTATGGGGCAACAGTAAAATTGGCAGCTGCTCACTTAGCCTTGCGGCAAGATTTTCTAAGTTTGTCACCTGCCCCAAACCCCCATCCGGCAAACAAGCTCAACTCCATCCCAGTGTCCTCACGCCTCCCCCCTCCACACTTACATTTTTTTGTTTTTTTACAACATGGCTCCTCGATCTCAGATAAATATTTTAACAAAAAAAATGTTGCTGCTGCTCTTACTTAGAAGGATTTTTGTCACATGGCTCTACTCTGGTGCCAGCATTCACAGCGACTGAAAGATCAACACATGCGCAATGTCTACAATGCTGTTGTACCACTGATGTGATGTACTCTAAATGGTACAACAGCATCCTGACGTCACATCGAGGGTACAACAATGCTGGTAAATAATGAATTTTGACTGAATACCGCATTCCACTATACACTGTATTACAGTACTTAAGTTGTCCAGACACATGTGATCTGTATTTAAAGTAGATTACTTGTGCCCTTTTCCTTGTGCTGCTTTAATTCCTGTTTGGGGAAACAAAAAAGTTATCTTTTTAATTTTACTAATATATGCTACCATATTCTGTATTAGACATACATGGTGCTGTTGCCTGTCCTGATTGTGTTTGGAATGGGAAGGAAGCCAGTACTTCCTGTAGGTGTGAGGTGTTATTCACATAGTAAGTAATAGATCCTTTCTTGATATACTCCCACAGAAAGGCAAAGGTTTGAAGCAGCAGCATATAAAAATGCCTGCTAAGAGATGGTCCAGCACAGAGGGGGAAATGTGCCGGGGGGACGAGACACCAAAGAAATCTGTTGAGGAGAGTACAACTTCATTTCTAGTTCCCAAAAGCAGTAAAAGCACATGTATGCCTGCATCAATGTCTTCTGTGGGCCCTGGTGGTGCAGCAGGTACCAGCAAAGGAATTATTCAAAGTACTGGCATACCCATGTCTCAGTTTTTAAGGCCAAAGCTGTTGCATCCATATTGGTGGGGGATGATGATAGTGAGAAGAAGGGAGAGACTGACACCAGCACAGTAACAGTGGTCCAGGAGAAAGGTGATACATCAATCAGTGTGACTGTCCCAGGGCCTGTTCCTCCTGGTGGAGATGTTGGTGGTGATAATGTTCAGCTGGAGTCTGATAATCCAGGAGATATGGGTAGTCAGCCCCTAGCCCTGAGGAGATGGTTGTAGAGAAATAAAAAGGTGCAGTGCAAAAAGACAGTGATAGGGAGGAGGAGGAGGAGGAGGACAAGGACATTATCAGAATCAGTGCTGATGATTGTGACTTTGATGTCCTCATGGAAGCCTGATTTTAAAAAGGTCATAGGTGCTGTACACCATGTACATGCACAGTCTATCACCAAGCCTGTAAGCAGCACTCATCCAAGGAGTCAAGTCATCCACCTCCCAAAAACGGTAGTCTCATGGAATTGATGAAAGCAGCCAAAAAAGTACAAACTTCAATGCCTGTTTCTCAGCCCTCCCAGTCACAGCAGCATGTTAAGTCCAGAGGTCAAAAGTCAACAGTTTGGGACTTTTACATGCTTGATCCAGTAGATGATACCATAGCGATATGTCAACTGTGTCAAACACGTGTTAGTCGGGGGGGGGGAGAGAAGCCACATTGGCACGGGTGGCCAACACACCACCTGAAAAACAAACACCTGCTGTGCTTGCAACACCACCAGAAGGATGCCAGAGTTGTTGGTGGGATGTCTCTTGGCAAGTTAAATGTAACTGAGAGCAGTTTAATACAGCAGGAGGAGGGAGGGCACAGTGGGTCAGTGGAGGAGGAGGAGGAGGAGCAATCCCTTGCTTTCTTGAGCAGTTGGCCTAGCAGTGGAGGCACCACTCCCAGTCCCTTGACTCAAAAAAGTACACCACCACACCCAAAACCAACCTAAATTGAGGGTTTCATGCATTCTGCACATCCCCAAGAGTCTACAGTTACATCTAAAAGAACAACACTGGTGCCTGAAGTATTGCATTCTAGTCGACCAGCCCCAAAAATGCAGCCCACACTAAAGACCGCCATTGAGTTGCATGCAAAGTACCCCCTTCAATCATGCAGCTGCACACATGTTAAAAGCTGCTACCACTGAAATGTTGGCCATCAATCTGCTGCTGTTCTTGTTTGTGAACAATGCAGTGTTCCACAGGTAGATGGCCTGTGACTGTCCCAAATGGCATCACAAACCTATTTCTGTAAGTGCCATGCCACAGCTGTACAGTAGAGTTGCTGATTCCATAAGACATGCAATGAAGCATTCTGCATCAGAATATATCCATCTTAGCATGGATTTGTGGACCACTGGGCAAACAGCAGCAAGCTCATGTCCATGCATAATGGCACACTGGGCACAGGTACTGTACCTGGGGTGGTAGTTGATTCTGGGCCTGGCAAAAATCTGTCTGAAGCAAAACGGTGGTGGTAGCAATGCCTCTGGAATTCTGCAGCATGCAACCCTTACTAAGCGAAGTGTTACTGGTTCTCACACCAGTGAGAAAATGCTTAATGTTCTGCTCAACGAGATTGATGAGTGGCTACACACACAGTTACTTACAGCAGGATTCATTGCAAGTGATAATGGCTCAAATATAGTCAAGTGTATTAGCGATGGTAGATTTTTCAGGGTGCCCTGCCTAGCACACTGCCTTAAACTTATTGTGCAGCAGTTTCTAAACCATGCAGACATTAAGGAAACAGTGACTGTCACCCATCACATCTGTGTACACTTCGCCCATTCTGCGAAAGAGCATGACCATCTGTGTGAGCAACTGCACAATAACCATCTGCCTCAGCACCGTATGAAGCTTGATGTTGCGACCAGGTGGAACTCCACGCTGTACATGCTTGACCAGCTGTAGTAACAGTATGAGGCTGTTTCAGAATGCCTGCTGGAGTAGACCAACCTTGACAGTGCTGGAGGGTCCATTGCTCTAACAACAGAGCAGTGGCACCACATGGAAGGGGCTAATACGTATCATCTGTGCATTCAAACATGCTACACAGGTAGTGAGTGGGGACACTGCTTGTATAAGTTAATCTATACCCTCATACATGTGCTGATGCAGACACTGGTTAATGTGCGACACCAGATGGAGGCAAATGGGGATCATAGCAATTGTGATCCAATTGATCACATGCTTCATGTGCTGGACATGAATACTCATATAACAGGCATTGTACAGTCAGATGAATTTGCAATAGCTACCATGCTTGATCCATGCTACAAATGTGGTCTGCCTTCTATAATCGAAAGAGGTCGTCTGTGAGTGCAAAAGTTGACAGACAACCTTATTAGATAAGTATCTTCTGCACCGATCAAAAAGGCATGCACTGCAGAGAAAACGGGTGTTGCTACCACCACCAGTGGCTCACAGACAACCCAATCTCAGAAAATGGGCAAAGTACAGCAGAAAATGACAGACAATCTGACTTAGGATGTTCTCTATCAGGTGGAAGTGGAAGATATGGAAGAAAAAGGAGGATTAAACAGGTGGGGTAGCTGGACTCAGGGCAGTAGAATGAACGGTGGAGGCCTAAATGGGTGACACAAAGCACCTTGTCATTAGTGATGACCCCTTGCAGTACTGGAGCAGGAAACTGACAGACTAGCCAGCACTAATATCAGTTGCTATGAAATACATGAGCTGCCCACCATCCAGTGTCAGAGTAGAAAGGGTGTTTAGTTCAGCTGGGGCCATTGTGTATGACCGTAGGACTAATTTGTCTCCCAAGAATGTGTCCATGCTAACATTCATCAAAATGAATGAAAAGGCACATCCCTCATAACACAGTGATGTCAGTGGTGTTGCCACATGAACTGTGTTTTGCTGATGAGGATGATGACAATCCCTATACTAAGGCATCCACCAGCAGCAAGGTGGATGAAGCAGCAATGCTGAGAGAATTTCCACCTGGTGAAAACTCCAATGTTGAAGACTGTGAGGGCTGCTTCTTGGAGGATGTGTCACTGGAAGTGGAACAAGGCTGAAGTTACTCAACCCTAGACACATTCAGCTCTGTCTAGCATTATAAATTATTTTTATCTATCGTTGTATTTCTGAATTGATTGTGTCATCTGCTGCAATGTTAATTAGCTCCATTTGATTACCTTTTCCCTAAACTGTTGTTTTGTCCGTACCCTATATAATGCAGTAGTCAAATTACCATACCCATAAACATTTTGCATGATTACAGTTATAATGTTTCGCTGCCAAAAATATCAAGATACGCATTTTACTTTTCATTTGGACTAACCCCATATTAAAGCAAGATATGTTGTATTGAGACATCTTTAAAAGTGCCCCCATGCTGGCACATACCACACTTGGCTCTCCCCGGCCCTCCCCTCCTCAGTGCCACCTGACATGCCCATGCACTCCTTGTGGAAAAATACATATTTCCTGCTGCTTACTGTCTGCAACTTGTTGCAGAACCTCCTAGTGCAAGTAGAGTATGAATGTAACACCCTCATTCAACTGTTAACACTGGTTGACGTGATTTTGCAAAATGGTGAATGGCTGCCATCTTTAATGATGTGAGTCATTAATTACAAAGTAATCATAAAAAAAGGCTTAACAACATCCAAATCCCTCAAAAGGATAATTATAAGTACTGTCATAGTACTTGTACAGAGACTGTGATGGGCCCCACGGGTGGCAGTGTTTGCTGTCCACAGTTTGGCTTCGAAATTTTCCTTATTGGACAGGACATTAGCCCCCTCCACCTAATTACTAAACACCACCTCCACCATCCATTTCCACATATACTTCCTCACTGGATGTGCTGTTTACTCATTAATGAAACCAATTGCCTACATCACAGTTCATGCAACCCACTCTATGTTCCACACACCAGCTCCTGCAGGGCCTGGATGTAGTCATCACACAGACATTGGATGAAAAGTCAGCAGAGGAAAATGACCTAAGCAGGAACAATGAAAGGAAACATGCTGAATATTCATCCATCTGCATACCTGGTGTTAGCAAGCAAATTAGAAGCAGAGAAAAAAATATGTACTTACTATACCCTGTGAATGTAATTAAACTACAGAAATTTCCCCAAGACATGGCATGTGGCACATGAAGCACAGCAGCAGGCATATGGATTCCACATTCCCCTTCCCCTAACAGTACTGTGTACCTGGAAATAAGGTAAAAAGAAGAAGAACACATTTTAAGGATTGGGAAAAGTTGTACCGACACCTCAGGCCCTCCCCCATCTACCACCCACTCATCTTCATCCCCTCCCCACCTAAGGCCATAAAAAATGAGGAAATACTTACCTCAGTGACTGTCTGTGAAACTGGAACCATAGCAGAACAAAATGAATTGCCCACATCTTGAGCAGAGGAGCTGAAGAGGGAGGTAACATCACCAGAATTCCATCCTGAATGTTGATGAAAGAAAAAAAGAACACAGTTACTATCAAGCTCAGACATCCAGACTGCAGTAACCTGCCCCAGTAATGAAAAAAAAACACATACCATCTGCAACAACATCCCAGATCCAAATCCCAGCCTGGCATGATGATGTAATCCCCAGCAAACTGAAAAATAATAGAAAAGCAATGCAAACATATTAGAATTCAAGATGCCACAATGCCAGCCCACCAACACTCTTTTCATGAAAAAAAAAATACAGATAGGTACTTATGTGTGCAGTGGCAGCAATATGAACTCTATTTCTGTGATGATGATTTATCAAGCAGCCAAAACATTACTTCTCATGGCAAATTGGCATCTAGTCAGAGCAGCAGGCAACAAGCTACAGCACCCCCAAAATCTCATTCCCTCCGCACCTTACAAGTTACAACCACATGGTCAACACAGCAAAACAGGACAGCACAGCAGCATTGGGAAAAAAATTATTCTATATTTCTCAATCAATTGAGAAACAAGCAGCAGGAGGAAGCAAGTACATGTAGCAACACCATTTTGCAGGAGAAATTAATTTTCTCAGCGTGGCACCCCTTTTGGGTATTTCATAATTCCCAGAATAATTATATCTCCCTTCCCTCATCATTTTTGCAATGTGTTTTTTCTGGACTTACTGTATAATGCCTGTTATGCACACCACAGCAGCTAGCGGAAACAAGATTCATCCTGAAATCACTTTTAAATGGTGGACAAAACAGCATTTTATTCTTCAGGTGGTGGCAAGGAATCATATAACATCATGACAGAGACCAGATTTATGTCTGAATTTGATCAAACAATTTCCATGTTACCTTTCTGGAAGTATACTTACCTTATCCTGAAACTCACTATCCCAACAACCAGTACCCTGGTCAGCATTGCCCGATAGATGGGATATCATGATGGTAGTCCAATGAGTATTCCTCCTGATGGGGTAAGGTAGCAGATGTGATGGAATGCTACCTCACTCCTCCTATGGTATGAGAAAGGATGGCTGGATGGAGTTGCTGGCCAAGCTGCCCTGGTGGTGTGGAGGAGTATACTGCCAGTAGGTTGGCCAGCATGCTGTGTGTGACCCAGGTTCTGGTCTGGGTCATGTCATTTTACACACTGCACCCCCATAACTACTTAACATTTTACTTCATGGTCCACTCCACCTCGGAGTTATTTTAGTTAGAAGGTGTAGGGGGGAGAGGCCCCAACATAGGGGGCTGCATGGGGCCAAGCCCTCTACATTTTACACTTATTTTTCATGTACTTCCTGAAATATTCCTATGGGGCATAGGATCCATTCAGGGCTGTGTATTTCAAGTCATTGTACTCTGTATGCCAAGCATCGGCATACCGAGTTTAGGGATATCATAGTATATCCTTTCTGGACTTGTACAGCCTGTTCTGCACTCACAGCAACATGATTCAGCCTAAACTCCTTTGTAAACAGTGGACCAAAGACCATTTTTCTGTCTTGGAAGTGGGGTGCACCATATAACATCATGACTGACACCAGATTTCTGTCACAATTTAATGTAACATATTTTATGAAACATTTCTTGACTTCTAGGGCCTGTTTGGCACTCACAGCAACAAGATGAGGCCTGAAATCCTTGGTAAACAGTGGGCCAGACAGCATGGTTTGGTCTGAGTGGATGGCGGGCACCATGTAACATCATGACTGAGACCAGATTTCTGTCTCAATTTAATAGAACATTTTTTATTAAACATTTCTGGACTTCTAGGGCCTGTTTGGCACTGGCAGTAACAAGATGAGGCCTGAAATCCTTGGTAAACAGTAGGCCAAACATCATTTTTTGGCCCGGGAGGTGAGGGTGCACCATCTAACATCATGACTGAGACCAGATTTCTGTCTCAATTTAATGTAACATTTTTTATGAAACATTTCTTGACTTCTAGTACCTGTTTGGCACTCGCAGCAACAAGATGAGGCCTGAAATCCTTGGTAAACATTGGGCCAAACAGCATGTTATGATCTGGGTGGATGGCAGGCACCATATAACACCATGACTGAGATCACATTTCTGTCTCAGTTTAATGTAACATTTTTATGAAACATTTCTGGATATCTAGGGCCTGTTTGGCTCTAGCGACAACAAGATAAGGCCTAAAATCCTTGGTAAACAGTAGGCCAAACACAATTTTTTTGGTCCAGAAGGTGAGGGTGCACCATATAACATCATGACTGAGACCAGATTTCTGTCTCAATTTAATGTAACATTTTTTATGAAACATTTCTTGACTTGTACAGCCTGTTCTGCACTCACAGCAACAAGATTCAGCCTAAAATCCTTTGTAAACAGTGGACCAAACACCATTTTGAGGTTCTCTCAGTGGGTGGGGGGACACCATATAACATCATGACTGAACACATTTGGACCAGGTGGTGGTGGTGGGGCATTATAAAGCATCATCATGATCACTGGAGGGGAGGGAAGGACACTAGGTTAACATTTGTGGGTGGCAAAGCTAGGGCAGGGACACATGCTGTTGTTAAGCACAAAAAAATATTTATGCTTTAACTTCACAATAAAAGTGCTTATGTTTCTATGACTGTAGGGTAGATATCAGACTGATGCTGCACACAGTAAAAACAACTGCCACAACATCACATAGCTTTGGGAAAAATGTTTTGTTTATATGAACAAATTACAATACTTGACATTTGTGGATAGGAGGAGGAAACATATAAAGAAGGAGTAACATAAAACAAGAAGAAAGGTACAGAGTTTATGGGCACAGTAACAGTATTACAACCGTGGGGACATACAGGATCAGGGCAAGGGTATTCACATGATAGGGGAAAGCAAGTGATCATAAACATTACATTAGATATAATACATACCACTGGACAAGAAAAAGAAACAAGAGGATATAGAAGAAGAAGAAGAAGAAGAAGAAGAAGAAGAAGAAGAAGAGGACTGAAAAGAGGTGCTATTGTTTTTTTTCACTTTTTTATTTTTTGTTTTTTCTTATTTTTAGGGGGTGCAGATGAGGAAGAGTGAGTCAAAAGTAAGAAAGGGGAAGAAAAAGTTATGTACCATCAAAAGTGACACTGCACCATGGTGGACCTTGGACCGTGGACCATTATACACTTCCACCACTACTGCCACCACCACCACCACCACATGACACTGCTCCACCAGGATGTCCAAGACCTTCTTTTGGTGCTTCATTATTTTTTGGAGGTCACACCTGATCTCCTTGCAGAACTGGTTCATCTCCTTCCAGACACCATGCACCTCACTGTGCACTGCTGCCACCTCATGGCACATGGCCTCCAGGTCTATCATGCTGACCTGACCTGGGGTGGTGCTGCAGGCTGTGCTGAAGAATCAGCAGCACGGCAGCACCAGTGGGTGTAGGGTGCAACAATGAGGTTGGATGGTCCTGCTGCCTCAGAGTCCTGCTGTTGCTTCCTCCTGCTGGACCTATGGTGCCCCCTAGGCCACTTATTGACTTCCTCCTGCTGATTGCCCCTTTCTCCTAACTCATCATTACCCCCTGCTGCAGTCTCTTGCTGTTTTGTAAGCCACTCTGCAGCATGGTGGTGCAGCAGGTGGCTCCTTTGTCTACTGGTCCCAAAGTCAGACCCTTGTTTTCCCCTTTTAACATTGCTGCCACAAAGGCTGCAGATGTCAACAGTGTCATCTCCAGCCTTTGTGGTGCAAAATGATTATACTGCTGAAACTCATTGGGGGGCCACCAGATGATGTCCTGGTGGGGGCATCAATAACATCCTTCTGCCTTTGCTGGGGGAGCACATGCTCCTGCTGCTAGGGAGGGGCGACAGGATCCTGCTGCTGCTGGGGACAGAAGGCACACACTGCTGCTGAGGGGGGCAAGGTGCTCCTGCTGCTGAGGGGCGGGGGAACATGCTGCTGCAGGGGGCATATGCTTCAGCTAGGAGGGTCTGTCTTGTGGACAGAAATGCCCACTTGTTAAGGTGAACATTAGATCCACCAGTTCCTGCTGCTCCTGCCTTGTTCTGCCCAGTCCCCCTTGCCCTATATTTCCTCCCATCCATTTTATGAAAAAAATAAAGTTTTCTTAATAGAAAGCTAAATAAATGAAAAAGAGAGAGAGAGAGAGAGACAGGAAGAGAGTCACACACACACACACACACACACACACACATATACACACACACACTATAAAATTAAAGATAAAAAAATATAAAACAACAGAAAATGACCTAACAAAGAAAGATTAACTTTTTAAACTAAAGAATTTGAGGAATAACACACAATCACACAAACTAAATTTATTTTATAAAGTTTTCCTGCTGCACTCAGAGTCACTACTATCTCTGCCTGCAATCTCTAGGGAAAGGAAGAATATTCAGTGGTTTCCTGACTTGGTACCCATTTGACCTACAGTCTGCTGCACAGAGTAGGTCTTGTGACAAGCCTTTTTTTCCCTAATTTCATCTGAGCTTCAGCAAGGTGAAATTTACAGGTGAAAGTGAAATTTACCAGTGAATCTGATGGCAAAATTTCACCTTACAGGCTTAATTTTGTGAAATGTTATGTGAGGCAAAATTCCTGATTTTGCTGGACTTTTGCCCGGTGAAATAAAATTTCACTGCATCTCTATTCCAGACCAAGACCTTCAAGGTATGGTAGATGAAATACTGCAGAGAAGAGATGTATGGCTACAATGGGGAGTGAGGGCCAACCTGGAAGCATTAAAGCCTATACCGAGGTGATAGCCAGCTTCAATTAAGGGGGAAACCATAGTCCTTAGTGCACAGTTTAAATGTTACTTTCATGGACATTTAAAGTAGCTGGGGGTGGTGGGAGAAATGTGGGAGGCAGAAAGTGGGCCACCACAGGCTGAGATAGAGAGTAGGAGGTCCCAAGCAGGGGGTTAGCAAAGGAAGAAGGTAGGAAAAGGAACAGTCAAAGAAGAAAGGTGAGGAAGAAGGAAAAACTGGAAAAAAGGAGAAAGAGACACAAAGCTCAGGGATGTCAAAATGGCACAAGGTTTGCATCACAAGATTTAACTAAAAGAGTTCAATATGTACACCCTGAAGGAGAGGATGGAGAGTTGAGATATGATGGAGCCCTTTAAATACTTCACGGGAGTCAATAAGGTACAGAAGAGAGGTATGTTTCAGAGGAAGAGGCTCTGTAGAACAAGGGATCATGGAATGAAGCTGGAAGGAGGTAGATTCAGGAGAGATTTGATGAAGTACTTCTTCAACAAAATGGTGGTAGATTCCTAGAACAGCCTTCCATGGGAGGCAGTGGGCTTCAAAAATGTCTCAGAAGGGCACAAAGGAATCCTTGTAGGAAGGAAAAGAATGGAAGGGAAAGTGCAGTAGATCCAGTCTGTTCTCCAGCAAAACTGATCATAATAAAAATGGGGCAGACTAGATGGGTCCAATGCTCATTAACTGCTATCAGTTTCTATGTGTCCATGTATGACAGGTTATGCATTTCAAATGGATACAGTGTAAAATTATTAATATGCAAAATGTCAGTACTGTAAACTGTGTGGTATAAATAATTCATGTTGTACTACACTACACAGACATGATAAATCAGAAATAAATATATGCATTGAGCAAGGTAGAAAAAAAATCAAGTGGAACATGTGTGAAGAAATATATTGCTCATACAGTCATGACACCATGATGGGTACATACTGTATGAATTTACTGTATTACGATGGTACCCAGCTGTATACCAATTTTGAGTGAGCAAAATATGGGATTTTATTTATTTTGTTTTATTTTTAGTAATTCAGACATTGTCTAAGAAGTAATGACAGATAGCCAAGGATCTAAGGATGCGCCTTATAATTTGCAAACTTTTTTTGGGGGGGTTATTTATTCATTTTTGGAAAATCACATGTAATGTGACTGCAATTCTGTTCAAACAATTAACTTTTGCTTTGGAGGACAGAAGGAAGTGAAGGAGATAGTGCTTTAGATCAAGTTGGGTCTGCAGCAAAAGTGTACATAATTAAATACAATATCTCTGGTTCCCCTAGTCCCCTTGCAGGGCTCCTCGCATCCTGAATGGGTCTCCAGGGGCATGACTCTTCTCCCTCCTCCACCTCACCCCTCTGTCCCCTTCCCCCTTTTCTTTCATGTAAGCACTTGTTTACTTATAAACCTGGCACTTATTTTTGTTCACTCTTTCTACATGTTATGCTCAACACTGTTGTAACAATGTTTGTAACACCTGCCTTACAACTGTATGTTAATGTTGATCTTGTAACTTGAATGCTGAATGTATCATTCCAGTTGTACCCCTTTCCCCCAGGTTGCATCAGGAGACAAGTGATTTGCTGCTCAGTGTGCCTTCCTGGTGAAGCATTTCAATAAATAAATAAATACGGGCAGACTAGATGGGCCCATCAGTCACTATCTGCCATCAGTTTCTATATTTCTATGTATGACAGATCATGTGATTCATATGGCTACAGTGTAAAATTATTAATATGTGCATCATTGATACTGTAAACAGTGTGGCACACATAATTCATGTTGTACTATGCTACACAGGCACAATAATCAAATGGGTAATAGAGGATAGAGGAGCCAAAACAGCTAGGTGTTGCAAGCTCAGTGACAGCTGGTCACATATTTTTCTGTGGACAGAGTGCAGAGGGATGCTTAGATACCTGCCAGCTATGTACAGTCTGATGGCATGCCTCCACACAGCACTGTAGGTATAAAAAACTAAAAAGAGCTTATTGTTTTCCTGTTTCCACAGCTGTTATCTCTAATACTTGAGAGTTATTACAAAGAATTCTGAGACAACAGGAGACATTGTACATCTATATATACTGTAGTTGTCTTATAATTGTGTAAAATGGTCATTTAGATATCCCCCAAGCATATATATGTGTCTAGTTTTCTCTAGGCTTCTTACTTCCACAAAGGGCTGTGATAAGCAGTAAGAACTAGTAGAAATTGCTATTGTCCAGCTCCAAAGTGTAAAAGAATATGACATGGGGAGGAGTACAAAATATTTCCTTTACACATCCAGCAAAAGGTCCAGTGCTGCTTCATGCCAGCTGAGTAAATGCTAGGGTATAAAAATTAGCCATTGGCTAAAATGCACCCAATGTTTTAGCCACTTGTGAACTGAAGTAGCCACTCTTCAAGCATTTTCTAATGCTTCTTTCCTGTCTCTGTGACCAAAACATCCTGGGGTTCACCACTGTTTGGTGCCAGAACTGGACTAACAGTCATCATGTTCTCAAGGGGCAGTGAGTGTACTTGCACTCTCTAGCAGGCTTTGCTCATGATTTTTATGAAGACAGAAAAAAAATGATCTGCTGCATGGCACAAATTGGTCAAATATACTGATGGTTGTGACAGTGTCGGCCTGTTGTGGTGTGGTGCGACAGTCAGCCACATGCAGTTACAGTCAGCAAAATGTCTTAGGCACAGTGGCAAAAGGGAGCCTAGAAATATTAGCGACATTGATTTCAGGGTAGTCATTGATGATGGCGGTGATCCTCTTTTGCACACCCAGTGCAAGGAAGAATAAAAATTGACAACTATCAATGAGATGGATAAGGGACAAGACCTCTCCCTTTTTTCCTTAATTTTTACTTTAAAGGGGTCTCTGTCAACCCTTTTTGTATCATATTATTTCTAGTTGAAAACCCATAATTTCTAATTGCTTACCTTTTCTTAAATTCATTAATGTTGCTGGTTATTTTATCTGCTCCTTTCATAGTAGAACTGAAATGCATGCCAATGATGTCACTATACCCAGAGTTGTTTTGTTTGAAATCCTTGACCGACTCTTACTGTATACTCCCTGAACTTTAGGAACACCCCCAAACAATGCAGCCACTCATGATGCCATATTCTCCTCCCCTCCTGCTGCATAATGATGTTTTATTTTGGAAGAGAGTCCAAGTCCAGGAAAGATGCAGTGGGAATTGATCTAGGACTGTAAACAAACATGTTTTGACAAACAAGAACCTGAGATCATGAGTTGAAACTGGAGGGATAAAGATTTAAGAGTGATGTGAGTAAATTCTATTTTATGGAAAGGGTGGTGAAGCTTTAGAACAGTCTTTCAGTGGAGGTGGTGGGCACCAAGATCATAAATTGTTTCAGGCATGGCTGGGATGGAGAGAAGGGCTTGGTGGTTGCTCAGGTCAGCAGCATTAAGGAGGGGAGATGGGGTGCTCTGTATGGACAACAGGTCCTGGGCAGACAGGGAAGTTTAGGCAGACTAGATGGAGCTTTGATATTTTTCTGCTATAATTATCTTTGTAATAATATATGCATGATCAAGGGAGAAAAAAACAATGGGAACATGTGAAGCAATAACCTACTCACAGAGTGGTGACACCATGACAGGTGCATACTGTATGAAGTTACTGTATTATGATGGTAGCCAGCTGTATACCAATGTTGAATAAGCTACAATATGAGATTTTATTTATTTTTGTTTTACTTTTAATAACCCATACGTTGTCTACACAGCAATAACACACAGCCAATGATACTGCTTAGAATTTGAGACTTTTTTAACCACTTTATCCATTTTTGGGAAATCACTAGTAACATGGCTGCAATTCTGTTCTGCAAACAAGAAAACTGCCCCAACGGCTGGGATGTGCTAAAATAAATGAATACATTCCAAATGCAAAATTTCAGCACTGTCCACCAACTCATAAACCAACAGACAAACACATATGTCAGTGTTTTAAATGTGCCAGCAGCTATTTTATTCATACAAAGTGCCTGGAGTCAGACAAACATCCTATCTCTCTGACAAGGATGCCAGACAGATGACCCCAGCAAACAGACTCCAACCTTTTTCACCCCAAGGCTTCATCAGGGAGTCAATTTTGCGCACTTTACATGAATAAAATAAGCTGTTATGCATGTTTAAAACACTGACATATGTGTTTATCTGCTTATTAATGAGTTGTTGGATGGTGATGAAATTTTGTGTTTAGAATGCAATACTGTTCAGTCAGTTAACTTTTAGTTTACCTATGCATGCCTCTTACAAGAGAATACTGTATGTATTAATGCCACTGCACAATATTACCCTCCTCTGAACTGTCTCCACCCTATGTCCTTGCATAGGTAAGGCCTCAAGAACTGGACACTGCACTTGAGGTGTGGCCTCACTAATGTCCTGTATAGTGGAATTTTGACATCCCTTTTCCTGCTGGTGATTTCCTTTCCTATGCATCTCAGAATCCTGTTTACTATATCTGCTGCCTTGTGACACTGTCTACCTACCTTGAGGTCATCAGAGATGATAACCCCTAGGTCCCTTTAATGATGGGAGCATTCTACCCCCCCCCACAGTTGACATGTTTTTCTTGGATTTTTGTGCCACATGTGCATTATCTCACACTTTTGAGCATTAAATCCCAACTTCCAATCCCTTGAACAGTCCTCAAGCTTCTGTGGATCTCTCATCATTCTATCCACTTCCTCTGGCATATACACCCTGTTGCAGAGCTTTGTGCCATCAGTGAACAGGCAAATTTTCCCCTCCAGGCCTTCCACAATGTCACTGATAAAGACAATGAAGAGGAATGGACTCAGCACCAATCCCTGTGGTACCCCACTGGTAACTTTAACCTCTGCTGAGTAACTTCCATTTACCACCACCCTCTGTGCCCTGTTATCCAGCCAATTTTCTATCCACCTTACCACCATCTTATCCACTCCCATGTTCTTCAGCTTGCTTAGCATCCTTCTATGCAGCACAGTATCACCGAAGAACTCAATTAGGTTCGTCTGGCATGACTTCCCTTCAGTAAAACCATGTTGCCTTGGGTCATGCAGACCTTTGTCAACAAGGTGTTCCCCAGTCTTTCTTTCAGTAGTGTTTACATGATCTTTCCCACTACTTAGGTAAGGCTGACTGGTATGTAGTTCCCTGCTTTCATTGTTTCCAATTTTGTGTAGAGGGACTACATCAGCTTTCCTCCGGTCTTTGAGTACATTCCTTGTTTCCAATGACAGGTTGAACAGGGTTACCAGAGGTTCTGCCACCACTTCCAAAAGCTCTTTCAGCACCATGGGATGAACCTCATCTGGTCCTATAGCCTTATCTACTGTAATAGCTTCCAGTTCCTTTAGGACACTTTCCCTTGAAAATGGACTTCTATCCATTTACTTTTCATTTCAGTTTACCATCCAACCCTGGCATTGGGCACTCAGTGTTGGGGGGAGTGGCACTGGTGATTGGCTCCTGGTTACTGCCTAGCTATATTAATAGTGGCAGCTTCAGGTTTTCAATCAGAAGCAATATTTACATGCCTCTGACTGCTCTTTGTTTGTCTCACACACCCCCACCCTTGCCTTAACCAGCATACCTCTCACACTTGGCTGCTGTAGACCCTCATCTGTGTTTGTCCCTCAACATTTTCTGTGCTCACATCCATCCCTCTCAGTGAAAGTGGCATGCCCTGGACTCCTGGATAGTTGAAGCGCAGTCATCAGTCCGCTGCATCATGCTGAGGTTGACTGCTCAAACCTCAATTGAAATGTGGGTCTAGTTTTATAATATTTTAATTCACTCACTTCCTTCTATTAGGAGGGATTAACTTATCTTCAATTAACTGAAATCAAGTAACAAGTCTCTTTGGAGATGCAGATGCCTCCTGAGAATTGTAATACCTCTTGTTAAATTGATTGGTCATGATGGATCTAGAGTCTGTTGCAACATTAAATTAATGTATTACAGTGAGGAGTTGGGCATGATGGAGCTAGTGTCCCTGACAACCTTTAATTACTATGTTACAGTGAGGGGTTGGACATGATATACCTAGAGTTCCTGACAACCTTAAATCACTATGTTACAGTGAGGGGTTGTACATGATGGACCTAGAGTTTCTGACAACCTTAAATCACTATGTTACAGTGAGAGATTGAACATGACGGCCCTAGAGTCCCTTACAACATTAAATTGCTATCCTACAGTGAGGAGTTGGACATGATGGACCCAGAGTCCCTCACAACATTAGAACCTTACTCTTAGCTTGCCTCATGTGCTATGAAGCTTGATCAAATAGAAAAAATATATATATACATGTGGAGGTGGACACTGGACAGCATAATAAAATGAGAGAGGTGAGGATATAAAAACAAAACTCTGTAAAAACACAATGCCTTTGTGGATATGAACCAGGAAATGCACTTAGAATAGGCAGCTAAAATAAAATGTCATCTTCTATTCACCTATGCAAAAGTACACATGAAGGCTGAAGTTAAACTACCAGGATAATCAAGGGTTATAACTCAAATGTGTTGCAAGTTAACCTGAAAGCAGGCAGGGATGGAAGGCAAAGCAATGAAACACAAAGACACATAGAAAAGCACAGAGCTTCATTAACTGTGTAATTAGTATAAATGCATTTTAAGACACATTTTTCAGGAGAGCAACACATATACCACAGAATCAGGTAAATATGCAACAATAAAAGAATTATAAGTGCATAACAGGAGCATGCTGTTTAAAAACAAGATCTTGTAATGCTAAATCCAGCTGAAGAAGAAACTGAAATGCTGAACAGTGGAATGCAGCTGAGAAGTGCCATGGAAAGAAAATCATATTTTCATTGTTTATGCAAGTTTATTTATTTTATTTGCTTTTAATAACCGGGTAAGTACACTAGACAGACACCTGCCTATTTTCAGGCATGACCCAGGAGAACACTCAACAATTACAGAGGTACAGATAGCAACAAGGGATTACAATAATTGATCAGGTGAATACATTAGAATTAGGGAACAAAAGAAGGATATAAAGTAGTTGGGGATACACAAAACAGTTGACATATTGCAAGTAACAAAATCATTAGCTGGTTGACTTGAGGTAGCATACAGATAAGAAGGTTAAGCTTAAGACATTGTATACATTAAGCTAAAGGCAAACTGAAGCCATAAGCTCTGGCAGATTAGTTCAGTGTGAGGAGAGGAGAGGTTAGATAGGGAATAGAACAGTAAGTACAGGACAGATAAATGGTTAGCCAGAAAATATAGCAAGTGAGTAAAAGCATCTACAAGGCCATGAGGTAGTTGAAAAGAGCATAATTAAAGGAGGCAAGTGATATGGAGTGCCTAAGGGGATAAGGAAGGGAGTTCCAGAATTTAGGGGCATAGAAAGAGAATGCCTGTTTGCCCATTTTAGTAGCACATGAGGGAGTGGAGAGGAGAGCTAATGATGCAGATAGCAGGTGACGGGGTAGGCAGTTGAGGTAAACATGCCCACTAGGGAGGCAGGAAGGAAGGAAGGAGCAGATGATGTTGTTAGTCAGGCAACCAAGGGAAAATAAGCATCTGGAGGAAGGGGATAGCTCGCAGAGGCTCATGTACAGGGATCAGTGGTGGGTAAGTTGAGGGCAGACATGGCAAACCTACAAACATTGTTGTAGGTGACATTCAATTTTTGAAGGGTGTTTACTTGAGCATGAATTAGGATAGGTAGCGCATAGCAGAGACCAGGGAGTAGGAGCTCCTGAGCAACAAAGATTCTAGCTTCAGTGGTGAGGGCATGTCAGACACAGTAAGCCAGACCAATTTTACTATTAGTAGACTTTCATATGACATTAATGTGAAGGGAGAAGTCTAGCATAAGATCAAGTGTGACCCCTAGGTATTTGAAAGAGGGGGTGATTGAAATGGGGGAGCCATCCAGACAAGATACCTGAAAGGTCGGAGCTAGGGAACAGTATTTACAGTGAGACCTGAATAGTATTGTCTGGGTCTTGGCAATATTTAGTACAAGGTGATTGGCTGAGAGCCACATTTGGATGAGATGCAAATCGGAGGAGAGACAAGCATTGATTTCATCAATTGAGCTTGAAGAGACATAAAGAACTAGATCATCAGCACAGAGTAAGGTGTGACAGTGGGAGAAAATGCAGGGCAGATTATTGATGAAAATGGAAAAGAGTAGAGGTCCAAGAATAGAACCTTGGGGTATGCCCATGGAAATGAGAACAGGGGAGGAGAGAGCTTTGAAAAAGGAGATGGTTTGAGACTGGTCAGGCAGATAATTGGAGAACCAGGCACATGTGGAGTGGGAGATGCCTAGGGTACCTAATTGGTATAGGAGGAAAAAGTGGTTTACCGATTCAAAAGCTTTGGACTAGTCAATAAATACCGCATCGGTGAGTTGGACTCAGTTCATGTTTGTTTTGACATCATTAGAGAATTAGATGGAGTGGTTATAGTGCTGTGGTTAGCCCTATAGCCATGTTGGACAGGGGATAGGATGTTGTGGTTGAGAAGATAGTCTGACAGCTACCAGTGGACTATATTTTCCAGAAGTTTGCTCAGAGTTGGTAAGAGCGCTATAGGCTGGTAGTTTAATGGGTTTCTAGGGTCACCCTTTTAAAAACCTGGATGACTCTGGCAGTTCTCCAGGAGTGGGGCACCATGGCAGATCAGATGGAGAGGTAGAACAGATGCTTAACAGGGGTAGCAAAGAGAGAGGCACCTAGTTTAAAAATCCTCAGTTCCAGTCCATCAGGGTCCATGCTACCGAGAGGTGAGATTGATTTCAGAAGTCATTGGACATCGGCTTTACAGACTGAGGCAAGAACCAGAGAAGAATGAGGAGGCAGGTTTTCAGATATGGCAGGGACATCAGGGGAGGATGCTGAGAACCCAGCACTTGGGTGGGTAGTGAAGAGTGAGTTAAAGGTGTTTGCTATGGTGTCAGGATTCATACAGGAGTCATTGACAATTAACATTTCACTAGGGGCTTGAGTACATAAGCTGCCCGGGATATAGTTAATTTGAGATCAGTTATGTTTTAGGGATTTGAGCAGAGCCCTGTAGAAGTCCTCTAAAGTAGTTACTTCTGGGGGCACAAACTTCTGTCTTACAAGAATTTCATGAAGAGCAGTAAGCGATGAAGTTGGAGTGAATGGAAGCGGCTTTCTATTTGGCTCAAAGTTTGTCATGCAACTTAAGCAGCTGAAGAAGAGGATGCTTTAACTATTTGGTGTGAAAGCTCCAAACACGTCATCTGGTGGAGGGAATGTGTTTAGTCTGCAAGGCAACCAGGGTATTGGTAAAGTACTATGTGGCCTGGTCAGTGTTGTCTGTAGTGAATAGGGGAGACCA
This sequence comes from Neoceratodus forsteri, assembly GCA_016271365.2. Taxonomy (NCBI): domain Eukaryota; kingdom Metazoa; phylum Chordata; order Ceratodontiformes; family Ceratodontidae; genus Neoceratodus; species Neoceratodus forsteri. The sequence goes on along the minus strand of CM028137.1, from coordinate 586,211,196 downwards.
ATCTACATGCCTTAGTTCTCTTAGGAAAGCAGTATGGTCCAAGGCCAAGTAATCAGACATAGAGACTATTCTATGTAGGGGAAAAAGGGTCTCTAGCATCCCAGACACAGAGAACTGGGGAATGGTCACTAATGGTGTCTGCAAAAACAGTAACAGTGGGAATTCTGTCTGGTCAGTTGGAAAGAACCCAGCCCAGGAGAAAGAGGGTAGTCCCACTGTTGGAGTGTCTTGGGGGCTCCGAGACACGCTGAGTTTGCTTTGCTAATAGAGGAGGCTAAGGCAGGTGAATTGGGACCAAACCACTACTGGCTGAAGTCCCCAAGGCAAATTACCTCATTATCTTTAGTTAGCAATTCCAAAGCTATTTATCATTTTTATCTCTTGCAGATCTCCTGCAGTGATAACACCTGAATGAACTCTAAACCACATTCCTCACTGGGAAACACAGAATAACAAAGAACAAACAGTGTGGTAAACAGACTGCTGAGTAAATAGACTGCTGAGAGGAGGGATTGCTATAAAATTCTAATTTAATAAGTCTGTTAGTCGTCCTCTGAGGTTCATTTTTCTGAGTTACAGTAAAATATCTGCAGAGCTCCACCCTGCAGCCATAAGAAGGAAGGAAGGAAGGAAATTCATTGCTATTAACCAGGTCATCCCTTTTAACAGCATTCCTAATAAGTGGCATGTACTATATGTGTGTGTATTTATATATATATATATATATATATATATATATATATATATATATGTGTGGGTCATGCCCCTATATTTAGGGTTATGAAGCCACTTCTATGTTACACTCAAAAGTTTGTGTGTTAATAACTTTGGACCCTTTCTATGGATTTACATGAAATTTGGTATGCGCAGTGGGGCTTGGCAAATCTCTTGTGCAGACAAATTTAATTTCAGTCGGACTTATGGTTTTTGCATACCAAAATGCTGAAAAATGCACTTTTCACCAGTTACGTGGGAAGTTTTTCAGATTTTGTCTGTGGTGCTGCACGACCTTCATGTGGTATGCTGCTGTGTGACTTGGCTCATCTGAAAGAGCTTGGGTCAAGGAAAATGCCACTTTTTGTTTGGTGAAAAAATATAAATCCATTCAAAAGTTATTAAATGTTTAAGTTCCCATTATAAGACAATGGAAAAATTTATATGGCTATTTTGTGAAAGAAAAATGGGGTTTTGGCCAT